>JANJGN010000016.1:96085393-98684125 GCA_026770705.1 Isurus oxyrinchus
GGTCCCTTGCTGTTTTGGTATATATAAACAATTTAGACTTGAATGTAGGAGGGATGATCAGTAAGTTCACTTATAACACGAAAATTGCTGAGGTGGTAAATAATGAGGAGGATAGCCTTAGATTACAGGAGGATATAGACGGGCTGGTCAGATGGGCTGATCAGTGGCAAATGGAATTTAATCCGGATAAGTGTGAGGTGATGCACTTGGGCAGGACAAACAAGGCATGGGAATACATAATGAGTGGTAGGACCCTGGGAAGTACCGAGGATCAGAGGGACGTTGATGTGCATGTCCACTAAACCCTTAAGCTAGTGGGACAGGTAGATAAGGTGGGTAAGAAAGCATATGGGATACTTGCCTTTATTAGCCGAGGCATTGAATATAAGAGCAGGGAGGTTATGCTGGAACTGTATAAAATGCTGGTTAGGCCACAGCAAGAGTATTGCATGCAGTTCTGGAATCCATAGTATAGGAAGGATGTGATTGCACTAGAGAGAGTGCAGAGGAGATTTACCAGGATTTTGCCTGGGCTGGAGAGTTTTAGTTATGAAGAGAGATTGGGAAGACTGGGGTTATTTTCCCTGCAGCAGAGGAGATTGACGGAGGGACATGATTGAGGTGTATAAAATTATGAGTGGCATAGATAGGGTAAATAGGAAGGAACTTTTCCTCTTGGTGGAGGGATCAATAACCAGGGGGCATAGATTAAGGTGAGGGGCAGGAGGTTTAGAGCGGGTGTGAGGAAGAATTTTTTCACCCAGAGGGTGGTGGGAATCTGGAACTCACTTCCTGAAAGAGTGGTAGAGGCAGAAACCCTCATAACATTTAAGAAACATTTGGATGTGCACTTGCGATGCCATGACAGACAAGACTATGGGCCTAGTGCTGGAAAATGGGATTAGAATAGTTTGGTATTTGTTTGACTGGCGCAGACTCGATGGGCTGAAGGGCCTTTTTCTGTGCTGTAGACCTCGATGACTCTCTGACTCTGTGCCTCAGGGAGATTTGCAAGTGCCCACTCATGCGCATGTGCAAAGTTTCATGTTCGGCCTGCTCGCTCTCCTCCCCCACACAGGCACTGCAGAATGCTGCCACTTACATTTCACTCCTTAATTGGCCCCCCCGCCAGCATGAAATCATCTTCCGGCCCCGCTCGTGGGCAGGGGTAGGCTTCCCGACTGCCCCCTCCCCACCCCAATGAGCCCACCCGACAGGGGGGAAATTGTGCCCACTGCCTCTCTCTCATATTCTCTCTCACACACACTCACATTCTCACACACACTGTCTCGCTCTCTCACTCACACACACTCACATACACACACTGTCAGACAGACACACGCCCACACACACACTGACCGATAGACACACACACACACTGACAGACAGACACACACACACACACACTGACAGACAGACACACACTGACAGACAGACACATACACACACACTGACAAACACACACACACTCATACACACTGACAAACACACACACAGACACACACACATTAATACATACACACAAACATACACACACACACACACACACACACACACACGCACAGTCACACACACTGAACTCACACACATACACTCACTCTCTCATACAAATTGTCTATCTCTCTCACATACACACTCACACACACACTGCCTCTCACTCTCTCACACACACACTTGCTCTCACACACACTGTCTCTCTCTCTCTCTCTCACTCACACACAATCACATTCTCGCTTACACTGCCTCTCTCTCTCTCTCTCTCACACACACACACACACACACACACACTCTCTCTCTCTCTCACGCAAACGCTCTCAAATACACTGTCTCTCTATCATGCACACATACACTCACACACACACTGTCTCTCTCACACTCTCTCACACACACACTATCATACACACTCTCTCTATCACACACACTCTCACACACATTGTCTCTCTCTCTCACACACACACAGAGTCACACTCTCACACACACACTCTCTCTGACACACTCAAACTGTCACACAGTCACTCTCTCTAACACAAACACTCACTCTCTTACACATACTGTCTCTCACACATGCATACTCACACTCTCACAGACATTGTCTCTCATATTCACTCTCTCTCACACTCACTGTCACACACACTGTCTCTCTCTCACACACACACACACTCTGACACACACTCTCTCTCTCACGCACACACTCTCAAACACACTGTCTCTCTCTCTATCATGCACACATACTGTCACACATACTGTCTCTCTAACACTCTCTCACACACACTCTCATACACACTCTATCATACACACACTCTCACACACTGTCTCTCTCTCACACACACACAGTCACACTCTCACACACACTCTTTCTCTGACACACACACTCAAACTGTCACACAGTCACTCTCTTTAACACACGCACTCACTCTCTTACACACATTGTCTCTCACACATGCATACTCACACTCTCACATTGTCTCTCATATTCGCTCTCTCTCACACTCACTGTCACACACACTGTCTCTCTCACACACTCATATTCTCACTCATGCTGTCTCTCTCACACACACTCACACTCACACACGCTCACACACAAAAACATGCTCTGACACGCATTGTCTCTCTCTCTCTCATATTTGCTCTCTCTTACACACACTCACAGTCTCACACACACACTGTCTCCCTCTCTCACACACACAAACACCCACACTCTGCTACACATTGTCTCTCTCCCTCTCACACTCAGGCTTTCTCAAACACACACTTTTGCACTCACACTCGCTTCTCAGAAACACTTCTTCTCACTCAGGCACACACTCTTTCTCACACACTCCTTCTCACTCGCACTCTCTCTCTCACTCACACTTTCACACACACACACACACACACACACACACACTGTCACACACTCTCTCAGACTCACACTCTCTCACCCACATCCTTTCTCACTCACACTCACACTGACTCACACTCGCATTCTCACTCTCTCACATGCTCCTCACTCACACACACTCTCTCTCTCAATCACACTCACACCCTCTCTCCCTCACACTCTCTTGTACTCACAAACTCTCTCTTACACACACTTCTCACTCACACGCTCTCTCACATTCACACACTCTTTCCCTGTCTCACACTCACGCAAACTTTCACACATACTCTCACTCACAATCACATTCTCTCTCACACAATCTCTCACTCACACTTGCACACACACACAGACGCACATTCACACACAATCTCTCTTGCTCTTTCTCACACAAACACTTCTTCTCACTCACACCAGCACTCACTCTCACACATGCACAGACACACACACACACACATTCACACTCTCACACACATTGTCTCTCTCTCTCACACACACGCACAGGCACTCAAACTCTCACACATACTCTCACTCACAATCACACTCTCTCTCACACATTTGCACACACACAGACACACACTCACACACAGACACATTCACACTCACACACACTGTCTCTTTCTCATACACATACACTCACACTTTCACACACTGTCTCTCTCTCACACACACACACTCATACTCACACACACTGTCTCTCTCTCATATTCACTTTCACACACACACTCACTCTCACACACACTGTCTCTCTCTCTCTCTCACACCTACACACACTCACCCTCACACACACTGTCTCTCTCTCACACACACACACCCACACTCTCACACACACTATCTCTCTCTCTCTCAGACACACAGACACTCACACTCTCACACACACTGTCTTTCTCTCTCTCATTCTCTCTCTCTCTCTCACACTCTAACATACTATCTCTTTCTCTCTCACACACACTCATACTCCCACACACACTGTCTCTCTCTCATATTCACTTTCAGACATACACTCACACTCTCACAAACATTGTCTCTCTCTCACACGCACACACACTGTGTCTCTCTCTCACACACGTACACACACTCACCCTCATACACACTGTCTCTCTCTCATACACATTCACTCAAATTCTCACGCACACTGTCTCTCTCTCTCACACACACACACAGACACTCACACTCTCAAACACAGTCTCTTTCTCTCTCACACACACACCCACACTCTCACACACACTCTCTCTCACACATACACACACCTTCACACACACTGTTGAAAACAAAGAAAACTGCGGATGCTGGAAATCCAAAACAAAAACAGAATTACCTGGAAAAACTCAGCAGGTCTGGCAGCATCGGCGGAGAAGAAAAGAGTTGACGTTTCGAGTCCTCATGACCCTTCGACAGAACTTGATTTCGAGTCCAGGAAAGAGTTGAAATATAAGCTGGTTTAAGGTGTGTGTGTGGGGGGGGGAGGAGAGAGAGAGAGAGAGAGACAGAGGTGCTTGTGTAGACAAACAAGCAGTGATAGAAGCAGATCATCAAAAGATGTCAGTAACAATGGTACAAAAGAACACATAGGTGTTAAAGTTAAAGTTGGTGATATTATCTAAACGAATGTGCTAATTAAGAATGGATGGTAGGGCACTCAAGGTACAGCTCTAGTGGGGGTGGGGGGAGCATAAAAGATTTTAAAATATTTAAAAATATTTAAAAATAATGGAAATAGGTGGGAAAAGAAAAATCTATAAAATTTATAGGGAAAAAAAAAGAAAAAGGGGGAAAAAAGGGGGAAACAGAAAGGGGGTGGGGATGGGGGAGGGAGCTCACGACCTAAAGTTATTGAATTCAATATTCAGACCGGAAGGCTGTAAGGTGCCTAGTCGGAAGATGAGGTGTTGTTCCTCCAGTTTGCGTTGGGCTTCACTGGAACAATGCAGTAAGCCAAGGACAGACATGTGGGCAAGAGAGCAGGGTGGAGTGTTAAAATGGCAAGCCACAGGGAGGTTTGGGTCATTCTTGCGGACAGACCGCAGGTGTTCTGCAAAGCGGTCGCCCAGTTTACGTTTGGTCTCTCCAATGTAGAGGAGACCACATTGGGAGCAACGAATGCAGTAGACTAAGTTGGGGGAAATGCAAGTGAAATGCTGCTTCACTTGAAAGGAATGTTTGGGATCCTTTTACCCATCTCCAATATTCTCCCTCCACCTGGACCCCTCCCTCTGGATTCTTACCTTCTCTTGATCTTTTCATTGAGAACTGTCGGCGCGACATTAGTCGTCTCAATTTCTCTGCTCCTCTCACCCATTCTAACCTGTCTCTCTCTGAACTTACTGCACTCCATTCTCTCAGGTCCAACCCTGACATTGTCATCAAACCCGCTGACAAGGGTGGTGCTGTTGTTGTCTGGCGCACTGATCTCTACCTCGCGGAGGCTGAGCGTCAACTCGCAGACACTTCCTCCTACCTCTCCCTGGACCATGACCCCACCACTGAACATCAAGCCATTGTTTCCAGGACTGTCACTGACCTCATCTCCTCTGGGGATCTCCCTCCCACAGCTTCCAACCTGATAGTCGCCCAACCTCGGACGGCCCGCTTCTATCTCCTACCCAAAATCCACAAACAGAACTGCCCTGGTAGACCGATCGTCTCAGCTTGCTCCTGCCCCACAGAACTCATTTCTCGTTATCTTGACTCCCTTCTCTCTCCCCTTGTCCAGTCCCTTCCCACCTACATCCGTGATTCCTCTGACACCTTACGTCACATCAACAATTTCCAGTTCCCTGGCTCCAACCGCTTCCTCTTCACCATGGACGTCCAATCCCTCTACACCTCCATCCCCCACCAGGATGGTCTGAGGGCCCTTAGCTTCTTCCTCAAACAGAGGCCCGAACAATCCCCATCCACCACTACTCTCCTCCGTCTGGCTGAACTTGTTCTCACGTTGAACAATTTCTCCTTCAACTCCTCTCACTTTCTCCAAATAAAAGGTGTGGCTATGGGTACCCGCATGGGCCCCAGCTATGCCTGTCTCTTTATGGGGTATGTGGAACATTCCTTGTTGCAGTCCTACCCCGGCCCCCTTCCACAACTTTTTCTCCGGTACATCGATGATTACTTCGGTGCTGCTTCATGCTCTCGTCGGGACTTGGAAAAATTTATTAATTTTGCTTCCAATCTCCACCCCTCCATCATTTTCACGTGGTCCATCTCTGACACTTCCCTTCCCTTCCTTGACCTCTCTGTCTCAATCTCTGGTGATAGACTGTCCACCAATATCCACTACAAACCCACCGACTCCCACAGCTACCTCGACTACAGCTCCTCACACCCCGCTTCCTGTAAGGACTCCATCCCATTCTCCCAGTTCCTTCGCCTTCGTCGCATCTGTTCCGATGATGCTACCTTCAAAAACGGTTCCTCTGACATGTCCTCCTTCTTCCTTAACCGAGGTTTTCCACCCACGGTCGTTGACAGGGCCCTCAACCGTGTCCGGCCCATCTCCCGCGCATCTGCCCTCACGCCTTCTCCTCCCTCCCAGAAACATGATAGGGTCCCCCTTGTCCTCACTTATCACCCCACCAGCCTCCGCATTCAAAGGATCATCCTCCGCCATTTCCGCCAACTCCAGCATGATGCCACCACCAAACACATCTTCCCTTCACCCCCCTTATCGGCATTCCGTAGGGATCGCTCCCTCCGGGACACCCTGGTCCACTCCTCCATCACCCCCTACTCCTCAACCCCCTCCTATGGCACCACCCCATGCCCACGCAAAAGATGTAACACCTGCCCCTTCACTTCCTCTCTCCTCACCGTCCAAGGGCCCAAACATTCCTTTCAAGTGAAGCAGCATTTCACTTGCATTTCCCCCAACTTAGTCTACTGCATTCGTTGCTCCCAATGTGGTCTCCTCTACATTGGAGAGACCAAACGTAAACTGGGCGACCGCTTTGCAGAACACCTGCGGTCTGTCCGCAAGAATGACCCAAACCTCCCTGTGGCTTGCCATTTTAACACTCCACCCTGCTCTCTTGCCCACATGTCTGTCCTTGGCTTACTGCATTGTTCCAGTGAAGCCCAACGCAAACTGGAGGAACAACACCTCATCTTCCGACTAGGCACCTTACAGCCTTCCGGTCTGAATATTGAATTCAATAACTTTAGGTCGTGAGCTCCCTCCCCCATCCCCACCCCCTTTCTGTTTCCCCCTTTTTTCCCCCTTTTTCTTTTTTTTTTTCCCTATAAATTTTATAGATTTTTCTTTTCCCACCTATTTCCATTATTTTTAAATATTTTTAAATATTTTAAAATCTTTTATGCTCCCCCCACCCCCACTAGAGCTGTACCTTGAGTGCCCTACCATCCATTCTTAATTAGCACATTCGTTTAGATAATATCACCAACTTTAACTTTAACACCTATGTGTTCTTTTGTACCATTGTTACTGACATCTTTTGATGATCTGCTTCTATCACTGCTTGTTTGTCTACACAAGCACCTCTGTCTCTCTCTCTCTCTCTCTCCTCCCCCCCCCACACACACACCTTAAACCAGCTTATATTTCAACTCTTTCCTGGACTCGAAATCAAGTTCTGTCGAAGGGTCATGAGGACTCGAAACGTCAACTCTTTTCTTCTCCGCCGATGCTGCCAGACCTGCTGAGTTTTTCCAGGTAATTCTGTTTTTGTTTTCCTTCACACACACTGTCTCTCTCTCATACACATACACTCACACGTTCACATACACTGTCTCTCTCTCTCACACACACAGACACTCACACTCTCTCACACACACTGTCTCTCTCTCTCTCATTCTCTCTCTCTCACACACTAACATACTATCTCTTTCTCTCTCACACACACAGACTCATACTCTCACACACACTGTCTCTCTCTCATATTCACTTTCACACATACACTCACTCTCACAAACATTGTCTCTCACACACACACTCACACCCTCACACACACTGTCTCTCTCTCTCACACACATACACACACTCACCCTCACACACACTGTCTCTCTCTGTCTCTTTCATATTCACTCTCTCACACACACACACTCACCCCCACACACATTGTCTCTCTCTCACACACACTCACAGTCTCACACATACTGTCTCTCTCACACTCAGACTTTCTCACACACACTTTTGAACTCACACTCACTTCTCAGAAACACTTCTCACTCACACACACTCCCTCTCACACAGTCCTTCTCACTCACACTCACACTTTCACATACACACACTTCTACGCTCTCTCACACACACTTTCTCACTCACACACTTGCATTCTCACTCTCTCACAAACACTCTTTTTCACTTACAATCACACTCACACTCTCTCACACACTCTTTCTCACTCACACACACTCTCTTTCAATTGCACTCACACCCTGTCACACACAAGCACTCTCACACTCATAATCTCCCACGTACACCCATTCTCAAACGCTCTCTCTCCCACACATGCTCTCTCTCACCCATCGACACACACTCTTTCACACACACTCTCTCACACTCACACCTTCTCACACTCTCTCTCTTACACACACTCACATGTCCTCTCTTTCATATTCACACTCTCTCACGCACACACACACAATCACACTCTCACACGTGCTCTCACTCACAATCTCTCTCACTCATACTTGCACACACACACACTCTCACATTCACACGCACTCTCTTACACACATACTTCTCACACACACATTCTCTCACACTCATTCACAGTTTCTCTCACTCTCACAATCTCACATACACTCCTTCTCACTCACACTCTCACCCACATTCACATTCCTTTTCACTCACACTCACTCTCATACACACACTCACACTCTCACATTGTCACATTCACACACTCTCTCACACACAGCCTTTCTCACTCACACTCACACTCTCACTCACACACTTACACACATACATGGTCTCTCACACTCCCTCTCTCACAAACACTCCTTTTCACTCACACAATCTCTCTCACATGCTCCTTCTCACTCACACTCACACTCTCTCACACACACACTCTCTCTCTCACTCATTCTCACACTGTCTTTTGCACACTCGCACTCTTTCATACACAGACTCTCTCACATTCTCACACTCTCACACACATTCTCTCTCATACTCACATTCCCTCACACTCTCTCACACACACACTCTCTCTCACACACTCACACTCTCTCCCTCTCTCTCAAGCACATGCGCTTCCTCACACACACTCATACACACTCTTTCACAGACACACTCTCACACACTCTCTCTTATACACACTCAATCTCTTTCTCACGCTCACCTCTTTTCACACTCTCTCTCTTACACTCACACTCTCACACACAAGCACTCTCCCTCACACATTGCCTCTCATACACACTCTCTCTCACACTCACAATCTCCCTCCCTCACACACTCACACTTACAATCTGTATCCCTCACTCACCCTCTTCACACTCACACTCTCTCACACTCACATACTCTCTCTCTCACACGCTCCTTACTCATATTCACACTCTCTCACATTCACTCGCTCTCTCCCTCTCTCACAGACACTCATTCTCACACATACTCTCACTCACAATCGTACTCTTCCTCACATACTTGCACACACAGACACACACTCTTTCACATTCACACACTCTCTTTCACTCTCACACACACACTCCTTCTCGCTCATACCCATACTCACTCACATGCACAGACACACACACACGCACACCTTCTCTCACAATCATACACAGCCTCTCTCATTCACATTCACATTCTCTCACACACACTCTCTCTCTCTCACTCTCACATTCTCACATGCATTCCTTCTCACTCACACTCACAGTCTCAATCACACTCATTCACTCTCATATACACACATTCTCATAGAGTCACTCTCACACACTCCTTCTCACTCTCAGTCACATTCACACAGTCTCACCCCCTCACACACTCACACTCCCATGCATACTCTCACTCACAATCACACTCTTTCACTCACACTTGCACACACACACACACTCACATTCACACTCTCTCTCTCACACACACACACTCCTCACTCATACCCACACACACACACACACACATACATACATACACACACACACATGCACACACACACACATTCTGACACACTCATACAGTCTCTCCCTCACTCACAATCACACTCTCTCATGCACAATCTCCCTCTCACTCTCACAATCTCTAATACACTCCTTCTCACTCACATTCACACTCTCTCACTCACATTCCTTTTCACTCACACTCACTCTCATATACACACACTCCCTCACACACACGGAAACTCTTATATATACTCCTCACTCACACTCATTCTTACTCATACTCACATATGCTTTCTCACACTCACAAACACACACTCCCTCACATGCACCACTTCTCACACACACATTCCTTCTCACATAAGATCACACTCCTTCACTCACACTCATATCCTCTCACACATACTCCTTCTCACTCACATTCACACTGACATTCTCTCCATCACACTCCCTCATTCACTCTCCCTTTCACACTCTTTCTCACACACTCCCCCTCTCAGAGACACACACTCTCTCACATACTCACACTCACTCATCCTCACACTCACTCACAATCTTTCTCACTCACACTCCTCTTGCACACAATTTTTCTCACACACTCATACTCTCCCACACTCCTCCTCACTCAAACTCACACTGTCTCACATACACTACTTCTCAAACACATTCACACTCTCTCACTGACAATCCTTCACTCACACTCCCTCACTCAGTTCCTCACTCACTCCCTCTCACACACTCTCACTCGTACCCACTCTCTCTCACACTTACACTCTCTCACACACTCCCTCACTAACACTCCCTCACTAACACTCCCTCACTCACACTCCTCACTTTTCACCCCACCAGCCTCTGCCTTCAAAGGGTCATCCTCCTCCATTTCCGCCAACTCCAATATGATGCCACCACCAACCACGACTTCCCCTCATGTGCACCCGCCACACCGCCCCCTCCCCACCCAACACCCCCTCCCCCCACCACACCGTCAGCATTCCATAGGGACCATTCCCTCTGTGACCTCCTGGTCCACTCCTCCATCATCCCCAACTCCTCATTCCCTTCCCACAGCAGAATCCCAGGCAATGGCAAAAGGTGCAACACCTGCCCATTTACCTCTTCCCTCACATATGAACAAGGAGCAGGAGTAGGCCACTCAGCCCCTAGATCATGGCTGAACTGATAGGAATCTCAAATCTGCATCCTGCCTACCTCCAATAACACCCTTGTTAATCAAGAATCTGTCTAGCTCTGCCTTAAAAATATTCAAAGACTCTGCTTACACCATCTTTTCAGGAAGAGAGTTCCAAAGACTCTCCACTGTCTGAGAGAGAAAAATCCTCCTCATCTTTGTTTTAAATTGGTGACCCCTTATTTTTAAACAGTGACCCCTCGTTCTAGATTCTCCCACAAGAGGAAACATCCTCTCCCCATCCACCCTGTCAAGACCCCTCAGAATCTTACATGTTTCAAGCAAGCTGCCTCTTACTTTTCTAAACTCTGGTGGATACAAGCCTAGTCTGTTCAGCCTTTCCTTATAAGAAAACCCACACATTCCAGGTATTAGCCTGGTAAACCGTCTCTGAACTGCTTTTAATGTATTTACATCCTTCCTTAAATAAGGTGACCAATAATATAAACAGTACTCCAAATGTGGCCTCACAACAGAAGCATAACCTCCCTACTTTTGTAATCAATTCCCCTCACAATAAATGATAACAATTTTATTAACTTCTCTAATTACCCCTGTTGTACCAGCATACTAACCTTTTGTGATCCATGCACTAGGACACCCAAGTCCCTTTGCATCTCAGAGCTCTGCAATCTCTCACCATTTAGATAAAATGCTTCTCTTTTGTTCTTCCTGCCAAAATGAACAATTTCACATTTTCCCACATTAAACCCCATTTGCCAGATCTTTGCCCACTCACTTAACCTATCTAAGTCTTTTTGTAGCCTCCTTATGTCCTCTTCACAACTAACTTTCCTACCTATCTTTGTGTCATCAGCAAATTTGGCAACCATCCCTTCAATTCCTTCATCCAAGTCTTTTATCATATAAATGATAAACAGTTGAGGCCCCAGCACTGATCCCTGTGGCACACCGCTCCTCATATCCTGCCAACCAGAAAAAGACCTGTTTATGCCTACTCTCTGCTTCTTGTTAGGCAGCCAATCTTCTTTCCATGCCAATATATTACTCCCTACACCATGAGCTTTTATTTTCTACAATAGCCTTTGATGTGGCACTTTATCAAATACCTCCTGGAAATCTAAGTACAGTACATCCACCAGTTCCCCTTTATCCACATGTTACTTCCTCGAAGAACTCCATTAAGTTGGTTAAACATGATTTCCCTTTTACAAAACCATGTTGACTCTGCCTGACAACCTTGAGCTTATCCAAGTGCCTTGCTATAACTTCTTCGATAATAGCTTCTAACATTTTCCTATGACAGATGTTAAGCTAACTGGCCTGTAATTTCCCGCTTTCTGTTTCCCTCCCTTTTTGAATAATGGAGTTACATTTGCTACTTTCCAATCTAATGGGACCTTCCCTGAATCTCGGGAGTTTTGGAAAATTAAAACCAATGCATCAACTATCTCACTGGATGAAGTCCATCAGGCCTGGGGCTCTGGTCAGCTGCAGCTCCAACAGTTTACTCTGTACCACTTCTCTGGTGATTATAATTTTCCCCGAGTTCCTCCCTACCTTCCATTTCCTAGTTTATAGCTGCTTCTGGGATGTTACTTGTATCCTCTATAGTGAAAATTGAAACAAAATACCTGTTCAATTCATCTGCCATCTCCTTGTTTTCCATTATCAATTCTCCAGACTCACTTTCTATAGGACAATTGCTCAACAAAAACAGAATTACCTGGAAAAACTCAGCAGGTCTGGCAGCATCGGCGGAGAAGTGAAGAGTTGACGTTTCGAGTCCTCATGACCCTTCAGCAGAACACGGGATCATCAGGACTCGAAACGTCAACTCTTTTCTTCTCCGCCGATGCTGCCAGACCTGCTGAGTTTTTCCAGGTAATTCTGTTTTTGTCTTGGATTCCCAGCATCTGCAGTTTTTTGTTTTTAGGACAATTGCTCACTTTGTTAACTCTTTTCTTTTTAAAATATTTATAGAAACTCTTGCTATCTGTTTTTATATTTCTGGCTAGCTTTCTCTCGTACTCTAATTTTTCCCTCCTTATTAGTCTTTTAGTCCTTCTTTGCTGTTCCTTATTCTGTCCAGTCTTCTGACCTTCCATCTCTCTTTGTACAATTATATACTTTTTCTTTAAGTTTGACACTATCTTTAACATTTCTAGTTAACCACGGATGGTGTATCCATCCCGTAGACTTTTTAATTACCCGTTGGAATGTATATATTCTGTGTATTCTGAAATATCCCCTTAAATATTAGCCACTGCATCTCTATTGACCTATCCCTTAACCTAACTGACCAATTCACTTTAGCCAACTCTGCTTTCATACCCTCATAATTGCCCTTAAATAAGTTTAAAAATAAAGCAAATGTCCAAGGGCCCAAACACTTCTTTCAGGTAAAGCAGCGCTTTACTTGCACCTCCTTCAGCTTGGTCTACTGCATTCGCTGCTCCCAATGCACTCTCCTCTACATTGGAGATACCAATCGCAGACTGGGTGACCGCTTTGTGGAAAACCTTCGGTCTGTCCTGTCTCTTGCCATTTCAACACACCACCCTGCTCTCATGCCCACATGTCCATCCTTGGCCTGCTGCAATGTTCCAGAGAAGCTCAATGCAAACTGGAGGAACAGCACCTCATCTTCCAACTAGGTACTATACAGCCTTCCGGACTTAATATAGAGTCCAACAACTTCAGACCATGAAATCTCTCCTCCATCCCCACTCCTTTTTAATCTAATTTTTTTTTTGTTTTATTTAATTTAAAATTTTTATTTAATATGTTTTATTTATTTTTATTTATTCATTTTTTTATCCTTTACTCTCCGACCCATCCCCCTACAGGGCCACCTGTCACTTGTTCCGTGTTGTGCTTTCACAGAGTGTTGACCCTAATATTACATTCACACATCCTGCTTTCTTCCCTTTGTGCCACTATCAGCACCTTCTTCAGCCCTCACCACTACCATTAACATTCCCTGTGTCTTGTGTCCATGACATCTTTATCAATCTCTCCTTAGCCCCCACCTATCGCTGACCTTCTATCCAGCTTCACCTGCTCCACAGATGCTGTCAGACCTGCTGAGTTTTCTGACATATTTCAGGTTTTCAGCATTCGTGGTATTTTGCTTTCATTTAAGCTTTCTCCTTATTCTAACAGTGATTATTGTAAATATGTAGTTACTCACACAATGGAAATATCTTCCCCATTTATTTTCCAGAACACCTAATAACTTCCACTTTTGTCACCATTGTAGTTTTCATGATGTTTCCTATGAGCGATCTTTCTCTCTCTCTCTCTCTCTTTCTCAGTAAGAACAGGAAATCCCCTGTTTGAAATGCCAGTCCCTTTGTGACTCACTGCAATGGGCTGTGAGCCAGAATCTCTAACTGTGTTCATTATCAGGCAATTAAATCAGGTGCCACACCTAACAGTCCTACCTACAGGCCCTGAGCTGGCTATGTGACATCCAATGCAATTTAACAAGTGTTCAGGCGCCTCTGTGGAACAGGCAGCAGTTTAAGGTGGGAGGGGAACAGCACAGGCAGGCTCTGAGGAAGAGTTGCATGGACTTGAAACATTAACTCTGTTTCTCTCTCCACAGATGCAGCCAGACCTGCTGAGTTTTTCCAGCATTTTCGGTTTTAATTTCAGATTTCCAGCGTCCACAGTATTTTGCTTTTATTTTAGCACAGGAAGGGGGTTGTTAAACGGGGGTCCAATAATGAGAGAGATAGGTGGTATCCTCTGAGTTCACCAGCCACAGTTCTGAAGAGTGTGCCGCTAGCCAGTTACCAGCATAAGGAACATCACAACCCACTGGAAAGCAATTTGGAAAGGAAGAGGAAAGATTGAGTTAGAAACATAGAAACTAAGAGCAGGAGTAGGCTATTCGGCCCTTCAAGCCTGTTCCGCCATTCATTATGATCATGGCTGATCATCCAACTCAATAGTCTGCTCCCGCTTTCTCCCCATACCCTTTGATCCCTTTCACCCCAAGAGCTATATCTAACTTCTTCTTGAAAGCATACAATGTTTTGGTCTCAGCTACTTTCTGTGGTAACGAATTCCACAGGCTCACCACTCTCTGGGTGAAGAAATTTCTCCTCATCTCAGTCCTAAATGGTCTACCCCATATCCTCAGACTGTGACCCCTGGTTCTGGACTCCCCCACCATCGGGAACATCCTTCCTGCATCTACCCTGTCTAGTCCTTTTAGAATTTTATAGGTTTCTATGAGATCCCCCCTTCATTTTTCTGAACTCCAGCAAATATAATCCTAATTGACTCAATCTCTCCTCATATGTCAGTCCCGCCATCCCAGGAATCAGTCAAGTAAACCTTCGCTGCACCCCCTCTATAGCATGAACATCCTTCCTTGGATAAGGAGACCAAAACTGCACACAATATTCCAGGTGAGGTCTCACCAATGCCCTGCACAATTGCAGCAAGACTTCCCTGTTCCTATACTCGAATCCTCTGGCTATGAAGGCCAACATACCATTTGCCTTCTTTACCGCCTGCTGCACCTGCATGCTTATCTTCAGCGACTGGTGTACAAGGACACCCAGGTCTCGTTGCACATCCCCCTCTCTCAATTTATAGCCGTTCAGATAATAATCTGCCTTCCTGTTTTTGCTACCAAAGTGGATAGCCTCACATTTATCCACATTATACTACATCTGCCATGCATTTGCCCACTCACTCAGCTTGTCCAAATCACACTGAAGCATCTCTGCATCCTCCTCACAGCTCACCCTCCCAATTATCTGCAAATTTGGAGATATTACATTTAATTCCCTCAGCTAAATCATTAATACATATTGTGAATAGCTGGGGTCCCAGCACCGATCCCTGCGGTACCCACTAGTCACTGCCTGCCATGCGGAAAAAGACTCATTTGTTCCTACTCTGTTTCCTGCCAACCAATTTTTCCATCCATCTCAATACACTACCCCCAATCTCTTGTGTGGGTCTTTGTTGAAAGCCTTCTGAAAGTCCAAATAAACCACACCCCCTCATCAACTCTACTAGTTACATCCTTGAAAAATTCCAGTAGATTTGTCAAGCATGGTTTCCCTTTCGTAAATCCAAGCTGACTCTGTCCGATTCTGCCACTGAATGTTGATGTGGTCCATGTTGAGTGAACGAAATAGACATAAATAGGGAAAAGATTCTGTTAAGGGAATGTCAAGCTGGATGAGTGCAGCACCAACAACACTCAAGAAGCTCGACACCATCCAGGAAAAAGCAGCCCAATTGATTGACACCCCATCCACAAACATTCACTCCCTCCACCATTGACACACAGTAGCAGCAGTGTGTACCATCTACAAGATGCACTGCAGGAATTCATCAAGGCTCCTTCAACAGCACCTTCCAAACACATGACCACTACCATCTAGAAGGACAAGGGCAGCAGACACAAGGGAACACCACCACCTGAAAGTTCCCCTCCAAGTCACTCACCACCCTGACTTGGAAATATATCGCTGTTCCTTCACTGTTGCTGGGTCAAAATCCAGGAACTCCCTCCCTAAGAGCACTGTGGGTGTACCTACACCACATGGACTGCAGCAGATCAAGAAGGCAGCTCACCACCACCTTCTCAAGGGCAACTAGAGATAGGCAATAAATGCTGTTCTACCAGCAAAGCCCACATCCCAAAAAATAATTTCTAAAGAAGAAGCTGGGATCTAAGTGGAAAAGCAGGGCCCATAGTGAGTACTGTCAGGATGATAGCTGAAGCACATGCCAATTGGCCCAGGGACATAGCAGATTAGGGAGGTGAGCATATGGATGAACATATGGATGAAGGTGTGGTGAGGGTATATGGGGTTCCATTTCGTGGAACACTAGCACCAAGACAGGAAGGAACTGTAATATTGGAACAGGGTCCACCTAAACTAGGCTGGGAGCAGGGTCCTCCCAGAAAGGATTGATGGAACTATAGATGATCGAAAATGACATCAGGGAGGGTACAGGTGGGAAAAACTAATAACCTATTGATAATAAAAAGAGGGGATAAGGGCAAAGGTCAGATTGCAAAAGAAGATGCAGGTGATATAGTTACTCCAAGGAGCAGGAAAGGGTTTGCAAGTAATAATAAAATATTTGATATAAATAAAGCAGAAATAGTGAAAAATAAAACCACATTAAATTGCTGATGTAACAATGCAAAGACTAACAGTAATATAAAGAGTTAAGAGATAGACCCTCAGGGTAAATAGAAAGGGTCAGGTCAGTTCTCTACAGTAACACATGTAGCATGGAAACTTAGAACAAACTGGAATCACCAATTCATCTCAAAAGGTATTCAATATTAGGGCAGAAAGCTGGACACGACTGGAGGAGAAATATACCAGGCTCCAGGATCTTTGGAAAGGATGGGAAGCTGGGAAAGGAGCTGGACTGGTGATAGAGATAGAATTAGAGCAGTGGGAATGAGGCATATTCATAAGGGTGAACAGGGATAGACTTGGGTTGTTTTCGTTGGAGCAGAGAAGACTGAGGGGCGACCTGATCGAGGTGTACAAGATTATGAGGGGCATGGGCAGGGTGGATAGGGAGCAGCTGTTCCCCTTAGCTGAAGGGTCAGTCACAAGGGGACATAAGTTCAAGGTGAGGGGCAGGAGGTTTATAGAGGATGTGAGGAAAAACTTTTTTACCCAGAGGGTGGTGACAGTCTGGAATGCACTGCCTGGGAGGGTGGTGGAGGCGGGTTGCCTTACATCCTTTAAAAAGTACCTGGATGAGCACTTGGCATGTCATAACATTCAAGGCTATGGGCCAAGTGCTGGTAAATGGGATTAGGTAGGTAGGTCAGGTGTTTCTCACGTGTCGGTGCAGACTCGATGGGCTGAAGGGCCTCTTCTGCACTGTGTAATTCTGTGATTCTGTGAGTGGAAACAGGATGACTGATGAATGACTGCTGGTCACAGTCATCTATACAGCCCCTGACAATGACATGAGGGGAGATTTCAGTATGGGAATCAGAGCACCACTGCAACTATCTCCAAACTAACCTACTGTCCAGGTCTACAGAACTAGTTAAACTGTTCAGACAAATGTAACCTTCTAAATTCCAGCAAATGCAATCTCTGATTGCTTCATCTCACCTCACAAGCTCACCTTTCGAATCCAGGGATCGACCCTGCACTCCCCCCCAAGGCCAGCATATCCTTCCTGAGTTGTGATGTCCACAAGGTTCAGGGGTGATGTGACCAAAGTTTTTCAGATATGAAGGGGAACAGAGAGAAACTGTTTCCGCTGGTTGGGAAATCTACGAGTAGGGGGGGTAGTGTCTAAAAAAAAATTGAACCGGGCATTTCAGGAGAAGAGTCATACAGACTCAAAACGTTAACTCTCTCTTTCTCCACAGATGCTGCCAGACCTGCTGAGTTTTCCCAGCATTTCCTGTGTTAATTTCAGGAGTGAAATGAGGAATCACTGGCCATGCAGAGTTTGGAACTGATTTCAACAAATGACAATCAACGCTAAATCAGTTGTCAATCTGGCACTGTTGGATTTTTATTATCCAAAGGCATTAACGATTATGGGGAAGACAGGATTGGAGGTGACTATGGTCTAACCAGGACATTATGCAGTTGAAGTATGAACTCTGTTGCCTTGTATTCTAGACCTCTAGACAGAAAAGCCAGAATTCCATCAGCCTTTTTAATTATTTCCTGTAACTGTTCAATAATATGTTAATAGCCTAAGCTCCTGGACACACGCTCACCTAAACCTCTTTGCTTCTTCACTGTTTCTAGCCTTCCATCATTTCTAAAGTACAGTTCTAAAGTACAGTTCTAAAGTTCTATTCTTTGTGGGTCCAAAGTGGATGACCTCGAATTTGCCTACAGTGGCTGGCAGGAAAGTGGAGTTAATGCCATAAGAAAGGGAGCAGCCTCGAAGGTCCGAATCCCGCCCTCACTATGCCCTTATGTTCTACTTTGAAATCTATTTGCCATGGCTTTGCCCATTCATTTTAGAAACCAATATCTCTGTAATTTGATGCTTCATCCACATTGCTTACAGTGCTGCCTATCCTGGTGTCACGGGCAATTTTGGATCTGTGGTTTTCTATCCCATCATCTAAGTTGTTAAGAAATATGGCTAATAGTTGAGACCCAAAGACAGATCCTCACAGGGCACCACTAGTCATAACCTGCCAGTTAGAATATCTGTCCATTATCCCTACTCTCTGTGTCCTGTCACTCACTCAATTCACTCCAAGCTCATATCTCCCCACCCACTACATCCCAAAATTCACAAACAGGACTGTCATGGTAGGCCCATCATTTCAACCTGCTGAACTGATTTCTTCCTATCCTGATTCTATTTGTTTCCTCTTGTCCAATCTTTTCCCAGCAACATCCTCATTTGAGCTTCCAGTCCCTCTGGACCTCCATTCCCCCAGGGCTCTCTGCTTCTTCCTTGATCAGAGGCCTAGCCGGTCCCCATCAACCCAGCCTGGGTTCTCAAACTGAACAACTCCTCCATGCTATAGGTAACTGCATGGCTCCGAGCTACACCTGCCATCTTTGTGGGAGATGCTGGACATTCTTTGCTCCAGCCCTATTCATGTCCCTGCCTCATCTCTTTTTCCAGATTGTTGATGTATCAATGCTGTTTCCCTGCTTTCACCCTGGACTGAAAAATGTTATCGACTTTGTTTCCAGCTTCCATTCTTCCCCCACATTCACATGGCCCATCTCTGACACTTCCCTTTCTCAACTTAATTCTCTGTCTCCATTCCTGGGGGCGGGCTGTCTACTAATATTCATTACAAGCTCACTGACTCCCACAGTCACCCTGACTACACCCCCTCACACCCTGCTTCCTGTAAGGGCTCTATTCCATTCTTCCAGTTTCTGCATCTCAACTGCAACTGTTCTGATGATGCCAATTTTCACACCAGCACTGCTGACATGCCTTTCTTTTCCTCCTTCAATGATTCCTCTCCATCATGGTTGGCAGGGTCCCCAACCATATCCATCCCATATCTTTCCCTTCTCCCTCAGTCCTCCCTCCCAGGACCATGATCGAGTTCCTCGAACGGGCTGCCAATTGCCTCTCCCTTTAATTCTCCACCCACTCCAACTCCGACCTTTCTATTCTTGACCTCTGACATTGTTACGCTGAAACTCAATGTAGGCTTGAGCAACAATGTCCAATCTTCCAATGAGACACTTCACAGCTTTCTCTAGGCTCAACGCTGAGTTCAACAATTTCAGGTCAGAACCTCTCCTCATTTTTTCACACTGTGGATGTTGGTGGCAATTCTGCTTTTCTTATTTAACCCTTTGATTTCTAGAATTGGCCCATTAGCACCCTCTGTTACCTCACACCATTGTTCCTTCAACCTGCCTTGTCTTCTGCACCCACTCCACCAACTCTGTCTTTGCCTTTGCTTCGAATCTGTCACTCCCCTGGTTTATTGGGGTTCCTGACCTGTGAAGTGGGGTTAGATTTTCAGTCACTCACGGTGGTGCGGTTGGGTGGGACCATTTTTAAAAATAGCATTCCCAGAGGGCGTGTCACCACCAGAGCATGCTACAACTTTCAAAGGGAAGAGAGACTCTTTGAAGAGCTGGTTAAGGGCTGGGGAGGAACTGAAACACATGTTCAATGTTGAGAATGTGCAGAATGAACAGCCTGGTGTCTGTGAGTATGGTGAGGAGCCGTTATGTATTGCTGCTGTTGGTTTAAAGTCTAGGAAAAATAGGGAAAGTCCAACTGAGGTGCTTAAGGGGTGGCACAAAGCTCCCATCGCTCGGGCAAAATGGATTAAGCACCTTATGATCAGTCATTTGGCCTATTGTGTGTGTTGTGAGTCTGCTGCCCCTCTGCACTCCTGGCCCACTCCAAGCTGCAAGGATCAGGTCATGCCTGCTGTCTGCCTTTGCAAAGTGCCCTCCAGAGCCAGTTCCTGTTGCCAGTCAGTGCCTGGAATCATTCACTGGGTGCCAGACTCGCCCCTCGCCCAATAACAAAACAGTGTCAGGTGGGGGCAGGTTCTCGATCCCAGGTTAAAAATCTATTCCCTTCACTTTCCTGCTGTCTGACCTGCTGAGTCTCTACAGCATTTTCTGCTTGTTTATATTTAATGAAAAGCACAGTTAACTCCCACCATTCAAGGATGGGGAACCTGGGAATGTGGTGTAAAATAAGAGATTTAATACATTCAAATAACTCCAAAATGCCCACATGCATACCCTTGAAGAATTACAAATCTTTAATCGCCCTTTTCCAACATTGTGCTACCCCTGGTAGAGACAGGCAACTCATTCCCCTCTCCTGTCTGACCAGATGCTCCTCATCAACATCCTCTGAGTTTCAGAGGCAGTGAGGGACTGAGCCAACACTGTACCCCCTGCAGCTGTGATGGAGCAGACTCAACCATTGGGAAACAAGGCAGATTGTTGGGCAGTGACTGAGGAGTGGAGGGTGAGGGAGCAACAGGTGAGAAAGCTTTCAGCCTTCACATCTCTGATGATATTCGACCCAGAGGCAGTAAGAAAAATTTATCATTTCTTGAACATACCTGTGGAGTCTGTGATTGATTTTAAAAAATGAAAAAGACATTTAAGAGTTTGCATCAATTGTAAAGGGATAAATTGTAATTTTCCTGTATAATAAGAAATTCTTGTTCATGTGACCCTTGACCTGGAAGCAGCACCAACAGGACTGACATTAAAGCCAGAAGCCTAGGGGTTGACAGACACAAAGGAGAGCTGGAGACAGAAAACAATTAGCACACAGATGTAGAGACAAAAGTGTGCTGCCACAGGACACAGTAATCAAACTCCTGGTGTATTTAGGAGCAAGCTGAGCTCGCTACAAAAGGTCAGTTTTCTGTTTGACTGTAAAGGGAAAAATAAAATTACAGAAGATCTTGGGGAAGGGGCATAGGAGTGAACTAAAAAAGACTGAACCCTAAAAGTAGTGCAAATAGCTCAGGCATGTGGGAGAGCTGAGTGTTCGTACCAGAGGGCCACACCATGAACTGGATGTGGTTGGTCGGTTGAAAAGGAACTCTGAAAAGCTATACCGTCAGGACTGACGTGACCTGAGTGAAGGAGTTCACACATGTGCCTTGTGGAGGTTACTTGTATCCAGGAACCTTGGATGGAGTACAGCTGCCAGTGAATGTACCTCAAGGGCCAAATCGATAGAGTGGAAAAGTGAGAGATGTAACATAACAGAGATTGAGTTGGAAAAACTGCGAAATTACACATAGCGCCATATTTGTGCAGAGAGTAAAAAAGCTTCTTGCAGTTGTGTAAGTTATACCCTTAATGCATTGACTATTTAAAGTGAAATTTATGTTTTTGTTTGAAGACTCATGTTCAATTTAAATGGTTCTGATTTGTATTAAAGTAAAATTTACAAAAAGTGAAATCCTCATAGACTCATAGAGCATATGAGAAATGCTAAACAAAAACAGAATTACCTGGAAAAACTCAGCAGGTCTGGCAGCATCAGCAGAGAAGAAAAGAGTTGACGTTTCGAGTCCTCATGACCCTTCGACAGAACTAGGTGAATCCCAGGAAGGGGTGAAATATAAGTTAGTTTAAGGTGGTGGTGTTGGAGGGGGGGTGGGTTGGGTGGGTTGGGTGGGGGGGAGAGAAGTGGAGAGGGGTGGTGTAGTTGTAGGCAAAAGCAGTGATAGAAGCAGATCAACAAAAGATGTCACAGACAACAGAACAAAAGAACACATAGGTGTCAAAGTTGGTGATATTATCTAAACGAATGTGCTAATTAAGAACGGATGGTAGGGCACTCAAGGTATAGATCTAGTGGGGGTGGGGGGAGCATAAAAGATTTTAAAATATTTAAAAATAATGGAAATAGGTGGGAAAAAGAAAAATCTATATAATTTATTGGAAAAAATAAAAGGAAGGGGGAAGAAACAGAAAGGGGGTGGGGATGGGGGAGGGAGTTCAAGACCTAAAGTTGTTGAATTCAATATTCAGTCCAGAAGGCTGTAAAGTGCCTAGTCGGAAGATGAGGTGTTGACGCTCAGCCTCCGCAAGGTAGAGGTCAGTCAACTCGCAGACACTTCCTCCTACCTCTCCCTGGACCATGACCCCACCACTGAACATCAAGCCATTGTTTCCAGGACTGTCACTGACCTCATCTCCTCTGGGGATCTTCCTCTCACAGCTTCCAACCTGATAGTCGCCCAACCTCGGATGGCCCGCTTCTACCTCCTACCCAAAATCCACAAACAGAACTGCCCCGGTAGACCGATCATCTCAGCTTGCTCCTGCCCCACAGAACTCATTTCTCGTTATCTTGACTCCCTTCTCTCTCCCCTTGTCCTGTCCCTTCCCACCTACATCCGTGATTCCTCTGACACCTTACGTCACATCAACAATTTCCAGTTCCCTGGCCCCAACCGCTTCCTCTTCACCATGGACGTCCAATCCCTCTACACCTCCATCCCCCACCAGGATGGTCTGAGGGCCCTTAGCTTCTTCCTCAAACAGAGGCCCGAACAATCCCCATCCACCACTACTCTCCTCCGTCAGGCTGAACTTGTTCTCACACTGAACAATTTCTCCTTCAACTCCTCTCACTTCCTCCAAATAAAAGGTGTGGCTATGGGTACCCGCATGGGCCCCAGCTATGCCTGTCTCTTTATGGGATATGTGGAACATTCCTTGTTCCAGTCCTACTCCGGCCCCCTTCCACAACTCTTTCTCTGGTACATCGATGATTACTTCGGTGCTGCTTCATGCTCTCGTCAGGACTTGGAAAAATTTATTAATTTTTCTTCCAATCTCCACCCCTCCATCATTTTCACGCGGTCCATCTCTGACACTTCCCTTCCCTTCCTTGACCTCGCTGTCTCAATCTCTGCTGATAGACTGTCCACCAATATCCATTACAAGCCTACCGACTCCCACAGCTACCTTGATTACAGCTCCTCACACCCTGCTTCCTGTAAGGACTCCATCCCATTCTCTCAGTTCCTTCGCCTCCGTCGCATCTGTTCCGATGATGTTACTTTCAAAAACAGTTCCTCTGACATGTCCTCCTTCTTCCTTAACTGAGCTTTTCCACCCACAGTCGTTGACAGGGCCCTCAACCGTGTCTGGCCCATCTCCCGCGCATCCGCCCTCACGCCTTCTCCTCCCTCCCAGAAACATGATAGGGTCCCCCTTGTCCACACTTATCACCCCACCAGTCTCCGCATTCAAAGGATCATCCTCCGCCATTTCCGCCAACTCCAGCATGATGCCACTATCAAACACATCTTCCCTTCACCCCCACTGTCGGCATTCCATAGGGATCGTTCCCTCCGGGACACCCTGGTCCACTCCTCCATCACCCCCTACTCCCCAACCCCCACATGTGGCACCACCCCATGCCCACACAAAAGATGTAACACCTGCCCCTTCACTTCCTCTCTCCTCACCGTCCAAGGGCCCAAACACTCCTTTCAAGTGAAGCAACATTTCACTTGCATTTCCCCCAACTTAGTCTACTGCATTCGTTGCTCCCAATGCAGTCTCCTCTACATTGGAAAGACCAAATGTTAACTGGGCGACCACTTTGCAGAACACCTGCGGTCTGTCTGCAAGAATGACCCAAACCTCCCTGTCGCTTGCCATTTTAACACTCCACCCTGCTCTCTTGCCCACATGTCTGTCCTTGGCTTGTTGCATTGTTCCAGTGAAGCCCAATGCAAACTGGAGGAACAACACCTCATCTTCCGACTAGGCACTTTACAGCCTTCTGGACTGAACATTGAATTCAACAACTTTAGGTCTTGAGCTCCCTCCTCCACCCCCACCCCCTTTCTGTTTCTTCCCCCTTCCTTTTGTTTTTTCCAATAAATTATATAGATTTTTCTTTTTCCCACCTATTTCCATTATTTTTAAATATTTTTAAATCTTTTATGCTCCCCCCACCCTGACTAGAGCTATACCTTGAGTGTCTTACCATCCATTCTTAATTAGCACATTCGTTTAGATAATATCACCAACTTTGACACCTATGTGTTCTTTTGTTCTGTTGTCTGTGACATCTTTTGTTGATCTGCTTCTATCACTGCTTTTGCCTACAACTACACCACCCCTCTCCACTTCTCTCCCCCCACCCAACCCACCCAACCCACCCCCCCCCTCCAACACCACCACCTTAAACCAACTTATATTTCACCCCTTCCTGGGATTCACCTAGTTCTGTCGAAGGGTCATGAGGACTCGAAACGTCAACTCTTTTCTTCTCCGCCGATGCTGCCAGACCTGCTGAGTTTTTCCAGGTAATTCTGTTTTTGTTTTGGATTTCCAGCATCCGCAGTTTTTTGTTTTTATATGAGAAATGCTATTGGTACTCCCTTTGTTCAGGGGTTGTTTGGTAGATTTGGTTACTTTGGTTCATGGTTTCCCTACAGGGATTGTAATATGTTCCCTTTCACTATCATCCCTCATATTGATCAATGGCACATCAGTGCTGCATCTCTATGGGAGAGCAGTGTTGCCTTTGGACACCCATGTCTAATCTCGCTACCGGCCTGTGTGGACATGTTGGCTTTCAGAGCTTGTAAGGCCACTGCCTGGGTCTTCAGTGACTCAGTCAGCCCTGATTGGACCATCCATTCAATGGAATGCTGCATCTCTATAAGGTCCTTTAACATCACTCCACCAATGGCGGAGCTGGACTCCCCTACTTGCTGTACTGTTGTGACCAGCGTGACTACCAGTGCCTCACACCAAGAATGCCCAGCCCCCTGGAGTTCAGTAACCGTGCCTAGCTGAGCAGAGCTCAGAAGCCAGGAGCTTCTGACACAGATTCTCTACATCTCTCCCCTTACTTGTGATCTGTGAATCATAGAGTGACGTTTCACCTGATAGTCTAATGTGATCCATTGAAGTCTTGAGGTGGAATTTTACATTTCTAAGTGTGGTGGTGGGCGGGTTACGCAGCATGTATCCTTCTGCTCGGAATTGCGGGAATTTGCATCCAATTCTGTGCTCAGAAGCTCATTAATTATGTACAGGCAAGTATCTCTCTGAATCACCTTGCCAGTCGGGAGCTGATTCATCCACCCCAACATAAGCTGGTGGGGTCAAAGGTCCGGGTACCATATTTAAATGGCAGGAGAGCACACACATCTCATCTCTCCAGCCCAGCTGTCTCCAGGGTGCACACACAAATGTCTGGCAACCAGATGGAGAAGGCTTTGAGACACAAGAAGAAAACTGTGTACCACTTATACCCCAATGCCCCCAAGGCCTTGATCCAAGGAGTGCAGGAGCGTAAAGATGTGTTTCGAATCTCGCAGCCTGGCTATCTTAATCGAGTGCGAACCTCACATGGTGATCAGCCTTGCTGTAGAGGGCATCTGTGACCTCCTTTATGCATCTGTGTGTGGTGGACCGCGAGATGCTACACAGGTCCTCTGTGGATCCCTGGAACGATGCACAGGCAGAGAAATTGAGGCAGCAGTGACCTTCAAGGCCACTGATGGGAGACTATCAGGTCTTCACGAAGAATGTGGCAAATATGATCCACCAGATCTTGGGACAAGCCAAGACATGTGCAGCATTGTCTCTCACTTGTCTGTAAATAGGAGAGGCCTCTTCGGTAGACCCTTGGTCTAGCGAGTCACCTTTGTGGTCCAGGTCTATCCTCCTGATCCTCCTGTTCTTGCTGTGGCTCATCTGCACCCTGGACCTCAGGTGGGTCCTCCTCTTGAAGCTGTGCTGGATGGCGCCTGTCCCTCCTTCTCCTCCTCCACCCTAAGAGAACCCTCAAAAAGGCAGCATTGAGCCATGGCTCGATTATTGTTTCATCCTACTCTCTGAAATGACAGAGTCAAGACGTTAATGAATAATGGGTCAAAACAGTGAAGCTCACAATCTGTAACCAATAGCAAATATCGTGGTCTATAGTGGATCCTGCCTTGTCGCTGATGCAGCCTTGAATCTGAGGCACTAACAGATACATCAAGGTGACCAAGGGACCACCCCTGAGACTTAACATCCCAATCCCACAGGGGTTGGAGAAGGTTTGAACGACACGTGTGACCTGACCGAGCTCAGTGCTCCAATCTCAGATCTGGTCCGTTGTGAAGGCCACTTCTAGAAGTCACATGAAAGTCTATCATTGATATGAAATGCTATATATGCAGCACCTGTACCTCCTTAATGGCTGCTTACATTCCAAATTTCACATTCCTGTGTGATAATGTTGAAATGCAGTGACTGTGATGTTAAGCCAGTGGATCCTACATTTCCCTGTTACAGCACAGCAAAAGACATGGGTTCCAATGGCTAGCATCTCAAAGAGGTCTTCCTCCTTTTTCTCAGTTCTGACTCCATTTTAATCTTGTGGTTCTGACAAGTTAGAGGGCAGCCCCAGATAGGGCCCCTTAGTCCAGCAGTGCACTACCCCCACTCCGTCTCAGACCTCTCCCGTGCAGATTCATTTCTACTTTCAGCATCATTAGTTCGAGGGTGCAAGATGCAAGTCCTATCACTTTGAGACTAGCTTTGATACTCCCTCCTCACCGTCCGCTCCCAGGAATTTACCTGGAACCTCACGATCTGAAGGTGGAGCTCCCACCAGTTATTCTCCAGCCTCCCCAGTGCTACTAGATCCCACTGTGGTTGTGGTCGACGTTCCAACTTTCCCCTCTGAGCCAATCATTGCTGAGGTGCCCATGCCCCACGTGGACATACACACTCCCCATCTAGAGGCTGTGTGCCTGGTCACTGAGGAGGAGGCCGCCACCCCAGGAAAACTTCATATACCACCGCCTGCCCCTTCATTCTGTTTTCCCCAAATGCAGGTTGCAGATGGCTCCCAGCCAATTACCATCAGGTCTGCAAAGTAGTACAGAGAGACAGCACCATGTACTGTTTCACGGACTGTGAAAATGCAATTATTCTGATTGAGCACACATGCCTTGCCCCTCCCGGGAGTGGGGGTACAATGTGTATGTCATGCATAGCCCTGCAGCATGGCCTGTAAAGTCTAGAGTTGCCTGTACCCTTTCAGTCTTGACTGTGAGCTCCAGGACTGATTCTACTCTCACTTACTGCTGACTGAGAGCCCCATGACTGAGTCAACTCTCTCTCACTCCTGCCTGGGAGACCCAGGACTGTCTCTACACACTCACTCCTGACGGTGAGTCCCAGGAGTGACTCTACTCTCTCTTACAACTGACTGAGAGCCCCATGACTGAGCCTACTCTCTCTCACTCCTGACTGTGACACCCAAGACTGACTCTACTCTCTCTCACTCCAGACTGAGAGTCTCAGGAATGACTCTGCTCTCTCTCACGCCTGACTGTGAGACCCAGGACTGTCTCTACACACTCACTCCTGACTGTGAGACCCAGCACTGACTCTACTCTCTCTCACTTCTGACTGAGAAACCCAGGACTGACTCTACTTTCTCACTCCAGACTGTGAGACCCAGGACTACTCTACTCGCTCTGACTCCTGACTGTGAGCTCCAGGACTGACTTTACGCTCTCTCACTCCTGACTGTTACCCACAGGACTAACTCTACTCTCTCTCACTTCTGACTGTAAGCCCCAGGACTGACTGCACTCTCTCTCACTCCTGAATATAAACCCCAGGACTGACTCTACTTTCTGTTTCACTCCTGACTATAAGCCCCAGGACTGACTCTACTCTCATTCACTCCTGACTGAGATTCGGGACTGTGATCTCCAGGACTGACTGTACTCTCTTTCACTCCTGAATATAAACCCCAGGACTGACTCTACTTTCTGTTTCACTCCTGACTATAAGCCCCAGGACTGACTCTACTCTCATTCACTCCTGACTGAAATGCGGGACTGTGATCTCCAGGACTGACTGTACTCTCTCACACCTGATTGTGTGTCCCAGGACTAACACTAATCTCTCTCACTCCTGACTAATAGTCCCAGGACTGACTCTACTCTCTCTCTCACTCCTGACTGTGAGTCCCAGAACTAACTCTACTCTCTCTCACTACTGACTGTGAACCCCAGGACTGTTTCTACTCTCTCGCACTCCTGACTGTAATCCTAAGGCCTGAAACTACTCTCTCGCACTCCTGACTGTAAACTCCAGGGCTGAATCTACACTCTCTCACTCCTGACTGCGATTCCGAGGACAGACTCTACTCGCTCAATCTCCTGACTCAAAGTCGCAGGACTGACTCTACTATATAACTTTTGATTGTGTGTTCCAGGACAGACTCTGCTCTCTCTCAATCCTGACTGTGAGTCCCAGGACTGTGTCTACTCTATCACTTCCGACTTTGAGTCCCACGATTGTCACTGCTCTCTCTCATTCCTGACTGTGAGTCCCAGGAGTGAATCTACTCTCTCACTCCTGACTGAGAGTCCCAGGACTAACTCTACTCTCTCGCAAAAGAGATTGTAAACAGCAGGACTGAATCTACTCTCTCTCACACTTGACTGAGTCCCAGGATGGGCTCTAATCTCTCTCACCCTTGATTGTGTGTCCCAAGGCTGACTCTACACTCTCTCACACCTGACTGTGAGTCCCAGGACTGACTCTACTCTCTCTCAATCCTGACTGTGAGTCCCAGGTCTCACTCTCTCTCACTCCTGACTATGTGTCCCAGGACTGTATCTGCTCTCTCTCACTCCTGACTGTGAATCTCAGGACTGACTCTACACTCTCTCATTATGACTGTGAGCCCCAGGACTGTCTCTACACTCTCATGCCCGAATCAGATACCCAGGACTGGCTCTACTCTATCTGAAACCTGAATGTGAGCCCCAGGACTGTCTCTACTCTCTCTCACTCCTGACTGTGAGCCCCAGGTCTGACACTTCTCCCTCACTCCTGACTGAGAATCCCAGGACATACTCTAATCCCTCACACCTGTCTCAGAATCCTAGCAGCGACTCTACTCTCTGTATCCTGACTGAGACTCCCAGGACTGTCTCTACTCCCTCACTCCCGAATCAGAGACCCAGGACTGACTCTACACTCTCTCACTCCTCACTTTGAGTCCCAAGACGGTGTCCAACCTCTCGCATTCTTGACTATGTGCCCCAGTACTGACTCTACTCTCCCTCACTCATGACTGTGAGCCCCAGGTCTGACACTTGTCTTTCACTCCTGACTGTGATCCATGGGACTGACTCTACTCTCTCTTACTCCTGACTGAGACTCCCAGGACTGTCTCTACGTCCTTACTCCCAAATCAGAGATGCAGGACTGACTCTACTCTCTCTCACTCCTGACTGTGAGTCCCAGGACAGGCTCTACTCTCTCTCACTACTGACTGTGAGTCCCAGGATTGACTCTCCTCTCTCTCACTCCTGACTGTAATCCTTAGGACTGACTCGACTCTCTCTCACTCCGGACTGTAAACCCCAGTGCTGAATCTACACTCTCTCACTCCTGACTGTGAATCCAAGGACTGACTGTACTCTCTCTCACTCCTGACGCTGAGTCCCAGGACTTTGTCCAATGCCTCGCACTCTTGACTATAAGCACTAGTACTGACTCTACCCTCTCACTATTGGTTGTGTGTCTCAGGGCTTCTCCACTCTCTCACTCCTAACTGTGAACCCCAGGATTGTCTCTACTCTCTCTCCCTCTCACTCCTGACTGTGAGTCCCAGGAGTGAATCTACACTCTCACTCTTGACTGAGAGTCCCAGTACTGACTCTACTCACTCACTCCTGACTGAGAATCCCAGCCCTGTCACTGCTCTCTCACTACTGACTCTGAGCCCCAGGACTGTTTCTACTCTCTCTCAATCCTGACTGTAATCCTTAGGACTGACTCAACTCTCTCTCCCTCCGGACTGTAAACCCCAGGGCTGAATCTACACTCTCTCACTCCTGACTGTGATTCTGAGGACTGACTCTACTCTCTTTCCCTCCTGACTGTGAGTCCCAGGTCTCATTCTACTCTCTTTCACTCCTGATTGTGTGTCCCAGGGTTGCCTCTACTCTCTCACTCTTGACTGTGAGTCCCAGGATTGTCTCTGCTCTCTCTCACTCCTGATTGTGAGTCCCAGGAGTGAATCTACTCTCTCACTCCTGCCTATGAGTCCCAGAAATGACTCTACTCTCTTTCAAAAGTGATTGTAAACAGGAGAACTGAATCTACTCTCTCTCACACCTGACTGAGTCCCAGGATTGACCCTTCTCTTCTCACTCCTGCCTATGAGTCCCAGGACTGACTCTACTCTCTCTCACTCCTGACTGTTTGTCCGTAGGCTGCCACTACACTCTCTCACTTCTGACTGAGTTTCAGGACAGTGTCTACACTCTCACGCCCAAATCAGAGACCCAGGACTGTCTCTCCTCTCTCTCAGTCCTGACTGTGAGCCCCAGGTCTGACACTTCACTCTCACTCATGTATCAGAGTCCCAGGACTGCCTCTACTCTCTCTTACTCCTGACTGAGACTCCCAGGACTGTGTCTACTCCCTTACTCGTGAATCAGAGACCCAGAACTGACTCTACAGTCTCTCACCCCTCACTTTGAGTCCCAGGACTGTGTCCAATCTCTCGCACTCTTGACTGTGAGCCACAGTACTGACTCTACTCTCTCACTCCTGATTGTGTGTCTCCGGGCTGACTCTACTCTCTCACTCGTAACTGTGAATCCCAGGACTGTCTCTAATCTCTCTCAATCCTGACTGTGATCTCCAGGACTGACTCTACTCTTTCACACCTGATTGTGTGTCCCAGGACTAACACTAATCTCTCTCACTCCTGACTAATAGTCCCAGGACTGACTCTACTCTCTCTCACTCCTGACTGTGAGCCCCAGGACTGTTTCTACGTTCTCTCACTCCTAACTGTAATCCTTAGGGCTGACTCAACTCTCTCGCAGTCCTGACTGTAAACTCCAGGGCTGAATCTACACTCTCTCACTCCTGACTGCGATTCCGAGGACAGAATCTACTCGCTCAATCTCCTGACTCAAAGTCGCAGGACTGACTCTACTATATAACTCTTGATTGTGTGTCCCAGGACAGACTCTGCTCTCTCTCAATCCTGACTGTGAGTCCCAGGAAAGGCTCTACTCTCTATCACTACTGACTGTGATTCCCAGGACTGTTTCTACTCTCTCTCAATCCTGACTGTAATCCTTAGGACTGACTCGACTCTCTCTCACTCCAGACTGTAAACCCCAGTGCTGAATCTACACTCTCTCACTCCTGACTGTGAGTCCCAGGACTGACTGTACTCTCTCTCACTCCTGACGCTGAGTCCCAGGACTTTGTCCAATGCCTCGCGCTCTTGACTATGAGCCCCAGTCCTGACTCTACCCTCTCACTCTTGGTTGTGTGTCTCGGGGCTTCTCCACTCTCTCACTCCTAACTGTGAACCCCAGGATTGTCTCTACTCTCTCTCCCTCTCACTCCTGACTGTGAGTCCCAGTACTGACTCTACTCACTCACTCCTGACTGAGAATCCCAGCCCTGTCACTAGTCTCTCACTACTGACTCTGAGCCCCAGGACTGTTTCTACTGTCTCGCACTCCTGACTGTAAATCCCAGGGCTGAATCTACACTCTCTCACTACTGACTGTTATTCCGAGGACTGAATCTACTCGCTCCATCTCCTGACTCAGAGTCCCAGGACTGACCCTACTATCTCACTCCTGATTGTGTGTCCAGGACAGACTCTGCTCTCTCTCAATCCTGACTGTGAGTCCCAGGACTGTTTCTACTCTCTCTCACTCCTGATTGTAATCCTTAGAACTGACTCTACTCTCTCGCACTCCTGACTGTAAACCCCAGGGCTGAATCTACACTCTATCGCTCCTGACTGTGATTCCGAGGGCTGACTGTACTCTCACTCACTCCTGACTCAGAGTCCCAGGACTGACTCTACTATCACATTCCTGATTGTGTGTCCCAGGACAGACTCTGCTCTCTCTCAATCCTGATTGTGTGTCCCAGGACTGTGTCTACTCTATCACTTCTGACTTTGAGTCCCAGGATTGTCATTGCTCTCTCTCACTCCTGACTGAGTGTCCCAGGAGTGAATCTACTCTCTCATTCCTGACTGAGTGTCCCAGGAGTGAATCTACCCTCTCACTCCTGACTGAGTGTCCCAGGAGTGAATCTACTTTCTCATTCCTGACTGAGTGTCTCAGGAGTGAATCTACTCTCTCATTCCTGACTGAGAGTCCCAGGACTGACTCTACTCTCTCTCAAAAGTGGTTGTAAATAGCAGGACTGAATCTACTCTCCCTCACTCCTGACTGAGTCCCAGGATTGACTCTACTCTCTCTCCCTCCTGATTGTGTGTCCCAAGGCTGACTCTACACTTTCTCACTCTTGACTGTGAGGTCCAGGACAGTTTCTGCACTCTCATGCCTGAATCAGAGACCCAGGACTGGCTCGACTCTATTTCACTCCTGACTGTGAGCCCCAGGTCTGACATTTCTCTCTCACTGCTGACTGTGATCCCCAGGACTGACTCTACTCTCTCATTCCTGATTGTGTGTCCCAGGACTGACTCTACACTCTCTTACTCCTGACTTAGACTCCCAGGACTGTCTCTACTCCCTTAATCCCAAATCAAAGATTCAGGATTGTCTCTACTCTTTCTCACTCCTGACTGTGTGTCCCAGGACTGACTCTACTCTCTCTCACTCCTGACAGTAATCCTTAGGACTAACTCAACTCTCTCTCCCTCCGGACTGTAAACCCCAGTGCTGAATCTACACTCTCTCACTCCTGACTGTGTGTCCCAGGACTGGCTCTACTCTCTTACTCCTGAATGTGTCCCAGGACTGAGTCTACTCTCTCGTAATCCTAAGTGTAAACCGCAGGGCTGAATCTACTCTTTCTGATTCCTGACTGTGATTCCCAGGACTGCTCCACTCTCTCTCACTCCTGATTGTGAGTCCCAGGATTGTCTTTGCTCTCTCTCACTCCTGACTGTGGTCCCAGGAGTGAATCTACTCACTCTCACTCCTGACTGTGAGCCCCCGGTTTGAAACTTGTGTCTCCCTCCTGACTGTGAGGCCCAGGACTGACTCTATTCTCTCTTTCACGCCTGACTGAGAATCCAAGCACAGTTTCTACTCTCTCTCACTCCTGACTGTGATCCGCAGGACTAACTCTACTCTCTCACTCCTGATTGTGTGTCCCAGGACTGACACTACTCTCTCTTACTCCTGACTGTGAGTCCCAGCACTGTCTCTCCTTCCTTACTCCCAAATCAGTGACCCAGGACTGACTCTACTCTCTCTCACTCCTGACTGTGAGTCCCAGGACTGACTCTACTCTCTCTCACTCCTGACTGTAATCCTTAGGAATGACTGTACTCTCTCTCACTCCTGACTGTAAACCCCAGGGCTGAATCTTCACTCTATCGCTCCTGACTGTGATTCCGAGGACTGACTCTACTCTCTCTCACTTCTGACTCTGAGTCCCAGGTCTCACTCTCTCTCACTCCTGACTGTGTGTCCCAGGATTGTCTCTGCTCTCTCTCAGTCCTGACTGTGAGTCTCAGGACTGACTCTACACTCTCTCACTATGACTGTGAGCTGCAGGACTGTCTCTACACTCTCATGCCCGAATCAGATACCCCGGAACGACTCTACTCTCTCTCACTCCTGAATGTGAGCCCCAGGTCCGACACTTCTCCCTCACTCCTGACTGAGAGTCCCAGGACATACTCTAATCCCTCACTCCTGTCTCAGAGTCCCAGGAGCGACTCTACTCTCTCTATCCTGACTGAGACTCCCAGGACTGTCTCTACTCCCTCACTCCCGAATCAGAGACCCAGGACTGACTCTACACTCTCTCACTCCTCACTTTGAGTCCCAGGACGGTGTCCAACCTCTCACATTCTTCACTGTGAGCCCTAATACTGAATCTACTCTCTCACTCCTGGTTGCGTGTATCAGGACGGACACTACTCTCTGTCACTCCTGATTGTGTGTCCCAAGGCTGACTCTACACTCTCTCACTCCTATCTGTGAAACTCAGGACAGTCTCTACACTCTCACGCCCAAATCAGAGACCCAGGACTGGCTCGACTCTATCTCACTCCTGACTATGTGTCCCAGGACTGACTCTACTCTCCCTCACTCATGACTGTGAGCCCCAGGTCTGACACTTCTCTCTCACTCCTGACTGTGATCCCCAGGACTGACTCTACTCTTTCATTCCTGATTGTGTGTCCCAGGACTTACTCTACTCTCTGTTACTCCTGACTGAGACTCCCAGGACTGTCTCTACTCCCTTACTCCCAAATCAGAGATGCAGGACTGACTCTACTCTCTCTCACTCCTGACTGTGTGTCCCAGGAGTGATTCTACTCTCTCACTCCTGACTGAGAGTCCCAGGATGGACTCTACACTCTCTCACTCCTGATTGTGTGTCCCAAGGCTGACTCTACTCTCTCTCACTCCTGACTGTGATCCCCGGGACTGACTCTACTCTCTCTTACTCCTGACTCTGACTCCCAGGACTGTCTCTACTCCCTTAATCCCAAATCAGAGATGCAGGATTGACTGTACTCTCTCTCACTCCTGACTGTGAGTCCCAGGACAGGCTCTACTCTCTATCACTACTGACTGTGAGTCCCAGGATTGACTCTCCTCTCTCTCACTCCTGACTGTAATCCTTAGGACTGACTCTACTCTCTCTTCCTCCAGACTGTAAACCCCAGTGCTGAATCTACACTCTCTCACTCCTGACTGTGAGTCCCAGGACTGGCTCTACTTTCTCACTCCTGAATGTGTCCCAGGACTGAGTCTACTCTCTCGTAATCCTGAGGGCTGAATCTACTCTTTCTGATACCTGACTGTGATTCCCAGGACTGCTCCACTCTCTCTCACTCCTGACTGTGAGTCCCAGGACTGACTCTACTCTCTCTCACTCCTGACTGTGAGTCCCAGGACTGTCTCTACTCTCTCTCCCTCCGGACTGTAAACCCCAGGGCTGAATCTACACTCTCTCACTCCTGACTGTGATTCTGAGGACTGACTCTACTCTCTCTCACTCCTGACTCAGAGTCCCTGGACTGAATCTACAATCTCATTCCTGATTGTGTGTCCCAGACTGACTCTACTGTCTCTTACTCCTGACTGAGAGTCCCAGGACTGTCTCTACTTTCTTACTCCTGAATCAGAGACCCAGGACTAACTTTACTCTCTCACTCCTCATTGAGAGTCCCAGGACTGCCTCTACTCCCTTAGTTCCGAATCAGAGACCCAGGACTGTGTCTACTCTCTCTCACTCCTGATTGTGTGTCCCAAGGCTGACTCTACACTTTCTCACTCCTGATTGTGAGTCCCAGGACAGTCTCTACACTCTCACGCCCGAATCAGACTCCAAGACGGGCTGTACTCTATCTCACTCCTGACTGTGTATCCAGGGCTTACTCTACTCTCTCGCACTCCTGACTGTGAGCCCTGGGTCTGACACTTCTCTCTCTTACTCCTGACTGTGTGTCCCAGGACTGACTCTACTCTCTCTCATGCCTGACTGTGAGCCCCAGGTCTGACTCTTCTCTCTCACTCCTGACTGAGAGTCCCAGGAGTAACTCTGCTCTCTCACTACTGATGGTGTGTCCCAGGGCTGACTCTACTCTCTCTTACTCCTGACTGAGAGTCCCAGGACTGACTCTACTATCGCATTCCTGATTGTGTGTCCCAGGACAGACTCTGCTCTCTCTCAATCCTGACTGTGTGTCCCAGGACTGTGTCTACTCTATCACTTCCGACTTTGAGTCCCAGGATTGTCACTGCTCTCTCTCATTCCTGACTGTGAGTACCAGGGCTGACTCTACTCTCTCACTCCAGACTTGAATACCCAGTACTGATTCTGCTCTCTCTCACTCCTGACTGCGTGTTTCAGGGCTGACTCTATTCTCTCTCACTCCTTCCTGAGAGTCCCCGGACAGTGTCTACTCTCTCACTCCTGACTGTGAGTCGCAGGATTGAATCTACACTCTTACTCCTGACTGAGAGTCCCAGGACTGTCTCTATATCCTTACACCCGAATCAGAGACCCAGGACTAACTCTACTCTCTCTCTCCTGATTGTATGTCCCAGGACTGACTCTACTTTCTCTTAATCCTGACTGAAAGTCCCAGGACTGCCTGTACTCCTTAGTCCCGAATCAGAGAACCAGGACTGTGTCTGCTCTCTCTCACTCCTGACTGTGAGTCCCAGGACTTTCTCTACTCTCTCTCACTCCTGACTGTAATCCTTAGGACTGACTCTACTCTCTCTCACTGCTGACTGTAAACCCCAAGGCTGAATCTGCACTCTAACGCTCCAGACTGTGATTCCGAGGACTGACTCTACTCTCTCTCACTCCTGATTGTGTGTCCCAGGGCTGATTCTACTCTTTCTCACTCCTGACTGTGAGTCCCAGGATTATCCCTGCTCCCTCTCACGCCTGACTGAGAGTCACAGGACTGAGTCTACACTCTCACTAGTAACTGAGACTCCCAGGATTGTCTCTACACTCTCATGCCCGAATCAGATACCCAGCATAGTTTCTAGTCTTTCTGACTTCTGAATGTGAGCCCCAGGACAGTCTCTAATCTCTCTCACTCCTGACTGGAATCCCCAGTACTGACTCTATTCTCTCTCACTCCTGACTGAGAGTCCCCAGACAGTCTCTACTCTCTCTATCCTGACTGTGAGTTGCAGGAGTGAATCTACACTCTCACTCCTGACTTAGAGTCCAAGGAGTGAGTCTACTCTCTCTCACTCCTCATTTTGCATCCCAGGACTGTGTCCAATCTCTCGCACTCTTGATTATGAGCCCCAGTACTGACTCTACTCTCTCACTCCTGGTTGTGTGTCTCAGGGCTGACTCTACTCTCTCACTCCTAACTGTGAACACCATGATTGTCTCTACTCTCTCTCACTCCTGACTGTGAGTCCCAGGAGTGAATCTACACTCTCACTCCTGACTGAGAATCCCAGCACTGTAACTATTCTCTCACTCCTGACTGTAATCCGTAGGACTGACTCTACTCTCTCTCACTCCTGATTGTGTGTCCCAAGCCTGATTCTACTCTCTCTCACTCCTGACTGTGAGCCCCAGGTCTCATTCTACTCTCTTACACTCCTGATTGTGTGTGCCAGGGCTGACTCTATTCTCTCACTCCTGACTGTGAGTCCCAGAACTGGCGCTACTCTCTCACTCCATATTGTGTGTCCCAGTAATGAGTCTACACTCTCGCAATCCTGAGTGTAAACCGCAGGGCTGAATCTACTCTATCTCACTCCTGACTGTGAGTCCCAGGATTGTCTCTGCTCTCTCTCACTCCAGACTGTGAGTCCCAGGAGTGAATCTATTCCCTCACTCCTGTCTGAGAATCCCAGGACTGACTCTCTCTCAAAAGTGATTGTAAACCGGAGGACTGAACTTACTCTCTCTCACTCCGGACTGAGTCCCAGGACTGACTCTACTCTCTCTCACTCCTGATTGTGTGTTCTAAGGCTGACTCTACACTCTTTCACTCCTGACTCAGAGTCCCAGGACTGACTCTATTATCTTACTCCTGATTGTGTGTCCCAGGTCAGACTCTGCTCTCTCTCAATCCTGACTGTGTGTCCCAGGAGTGAATCTACTCTCTCACTCCTGACTGAGAGTCCCAGTATTGACTCTACTTTCTCTCACTCCTTATTGCGTGTTTCAGGGCTGACTCTACTCTCTCTCACTCCTGATTGAGAGTCCATGGGCTGTCTCTACTCTCTCACTCTTGACTGTGAACCCCAGGATTGTCTCTACTCTCTCTCTCTCACTCCTGACAGTGAGTCCCAGGAATGAATCTACTCTCTCACTCCAGTCTGAGAGTCCCAGGACTAATTCTACTCTCTCACAAAAGTGATTGTAAACAGGAGGGCTGAATCTACTCTCTCTCACTCCTGACTGAGTCCCAGGACTGACCTTTCTCTCTCTCACTCCTGACTGTGAATCCCAGGACTGACTCTACTCTCTCTCACTCCTGATTGTGTGTCCCAAGGCTGACTCTACACTCTCTCACTCCTGGCTGTGAGTTAGGAGAGTCTCTACACTCTCACGCCCGAATCAGAGACCCAGGACTGTATCTCCTCTCTCTCACTTCTGACTGTGAGCCCCAGGTCTGACACTTCTCTCTCACTCCTGTATCAGTGTCCCATGACGGACTCTACTCTCTCTTATTCCTGACTGAGACTCCCAGTACTGTCTCTACTCCCTTACTCCTGAATCAGAGACCAAGGACTGACTCCACACTCTCACTCCTCACTTTGAGTCCCAGGACTGTGTCCAATCTCTCATACTCTTGACTGTGAACCACAGTACTGACTCTACTCTCTCACTCCTGCTTGTGTGTTTCAGGACTGACTCTTCTCTCTGTCACTCCTGATTGTGTGTCTCACGGCTGACATGTCTCTCTCACTCCTAACTGTGAATCCCAGGACTGTCTCTAATCTCTCTGAATCTGCAGGACTGACTCTACTCTTTCACACCTGATTGTGTGTCCCAGGACTAACACTAATCTCTCTCACTCCTGACTAATAGTTACAGGACTGTCTCTACTCTCTCTCACTCCTGACTGTGAGCCCCAGGACAGTTTCTACTCTCTCTCACTCCTAACTGTAAACCCCAGGGCTGAATCTACACTCTCTCACTCCTGTCTGTGATTCCGAGGACAGACTCTACTCGCTCTCACTCCTGACTCAAAGACCCAGGACTGACTCTACTATCTCAATCCTGATTGTGTGTCCCAGGGTTGACTCTACTCTTTCTCACTCCTGACTGTGAGCCCCAGGATTGTCCCTGCACTCTCTCTCATGACTGTGAGCCCCAGGACTGACTCTACTCTCTCACTCCTGACTGTGAGCCACAGGACTGACTCTACTCTCTCACTCCTGACTGTGTGTCCCAGGACTGACTCTACTTTCTCTTACTCCTGACTGTGAGTCCCAGGTCTCAGTCTACTCTGTCTTACTCCTGATTGTATGTCCCAGGACTGACTCTACTCTCTCACTCCTGACTGTGATCGCCAGGACTGACTCTACTCTCTCACTCCTGACTGTGAGTCCCAGGATTGTCACTGCTCTCTCTCTCATCACTGTGAGCCCCAGGACTGACTCTACTCTCTCACTCCCGATTGTGTGTCCCAGGACTGACTCTACTCTCTCTTACTCCTGACTGTGAGTCCCAGGTCTCAGTCTACTCTCTCTCACTCCTGACTGCGTGTTTCAGGGCTGACTCTATTCTCCCTCACTCCTTACTGAGAGTCCGCGGACAGTGTCTACTCTCTCACTCCTGACTGTGAGTCGCAGGAGTGAATCTACACTCTTACTCCTGACTGAGAGTCCCAGAAGTGACTCTACTCTCTCTCACTCCTCACTTTGTGTCCCAGGACTGAGTCTACTCACCCTCACTCCTGACTGTGATCCCCAGGACTGTCTCTACTCTCTCACTCCTGATTGTGTGTCCCAGGGCTGACTCTACTCTCTCTTACTCCTGACTGTGAGTCCCAGGTCTCAGTCTACTCTCTCTTACTCCTGACTGTGAGTCCCAGGTCTCAGTCTACTCTCTCTCACTCCTGATTGTGTGTCCCAGGACTGACATTACTCTCTCACTCCTGACTGTGAGTCCCAGGTCTCAGTCTACTCTCTCTTACTCCTGATTGTGTGTCCCAGGGCTGATTCTACTCTCTCACTCCAGACTTGAATACACAGTACTGATTCTACTCTCTCTCACTCCTGACTGCGTGTTTCAGGACTGACTCTATTCTCTCTCACTCCTTCCTAAGAGTACCCGGACAGTGTCTACTCTCTCACTCCTGACTGTGAGTCGCAGGAGTGAATCTACACTCTCACTCCTGACTGAGAGTCCCAGGACTGTCTCTACTTCCTTTCTCCCGAATCAGAGACCCAGGACTGACTCTACTCTATCTCACTACTGACTGTAATCCTTAGGACTGACCCTACTCTCTCTCACTTCTGACTGTAAACCACAGGGCTGAATTTACACTCTATCGCTCCTGACTGTGATTCCGAGGACTGACTCTACTCTCTCTCACTCCTGACTGTGATTCCGAGGACTGACTCTACTCTCTCTCACCCCTGACTGTGATTCCGAGGACTGACTCTACTCTCTCTCACTCCTGACTGTGATTCCGAGGACTGACTCTACTCTCTCTCACTCCTGACTGTGATTCCGAGGACTGACTCTACTCTCTCTCACTCCTGACTGTGATTCCGCGGACTGACTCTACTCTTTCTCACTCCTGACTCGGAGTCCGAGGGCTGGCTCTACTCTATCTCACTACTGGCTGAGAGTCCCAGCACAGTCTCTACTCTCCCTCATTCTTGACTGTGTTGCCCAGGACTGACTGTAATCTCTCACTCCTGATTGTGTGTCCCAGGACTGACTCTACGCTCTCTTACTCCTGACTGTGAGTCCCAGGTCTCAGTCTACTCTCTCTTACTCCTGATTGTATGTCCCAGGGCTGACTCTACTCTCTCACTCCTGACTGTGATCGCCAGGACTGACTCTACTCTCTCACTCCTGATTGTATGTCCCAGGACTGACTCTATGCTCTCTTACTCCTGACTGTGAGTCCCAGGTCTCAGTCTACTCTGTCTTACTCCTGATTGTATGTCCCAGGGCTGACTCTACTCTCTCACTCCTGACTGTGATCGCCAGGACTGACTCTACTCTCTCACTCCTGATTGTATGTCCCAGGACTGTCTCTACTCTCTCTTACTCCTGACTGTGAGTCCCAGGTCTCAGTCTACTCTTTCTCACTCCTGACTGCGTGTTTCAGGGCTGAATCTATTCTCTCTCACTCCTTAATGAGAGTCTGTGGAGAGTGTCTACTCTCTCACTCCTGACTGTGAGTCGCAGGAGTGAATCTACACTCTTACTCCTGACTGAGAGTCCCAGAAGTGACTCTACTCTCTCTCACTCCTCACTTTGCGTCCCAGGACTGAATCTACTCTCCCTCACTCCTGATTGTGTGTCCCAGGACAGACTCTACTCTCTCTTACTCCTGATTGTATGTCCCAGGGCTGACTCTACTCTCTCACTCCAGACTTGAATCCCCAGTACTGATTCTACTCTCTCTCACTCCTGACTGCGTGTTTCAGGGCTGACTCTATTCTCTCTCACTCCTTCCTAAGAGTCCCCGGACAGTGTCTACTCTCTCACTCCTGACTGTGAGTCGCAGGAGTGAACCTACACTCTCACTCCTGACTGAGAGTCCCAGGACTGTCTCTACTTCCTTTCTCCCGAATCAGAGACCCAGGACTGACTCTACTCTATCTCACTACTGACTGTAATCCTTAGGACTGACCCTACTCTCTCTCACTTCTGACTGTGATTCCGCGGACTGACTCTACTCTCTCTCACTCCTGACTGTGATTTCGAGGACTGACTCTACTCTCTCTCACTCCTGACTGTGATTCCGCGGACTGACTCTACTCTCTCTCAGTCCTGACTGTGATTCCGCGGACTGACTCTACTCTCTCTCAGTCCTGACTCTGAGTCCGAGGGCTGGCTCTACTCTATCTCACTGCTGGCTGAGAGTCCCAGCACAGTCTCTACTCTCCCTCATTCTTGACTGTGTTGCCCAGGACTGACTGTACTCTCTCACTCCTGATTGTATGTCCCAGGACTGACTCTACGCTCTCTTACTCCTGACTGTGAGTCCCAGGTCTCAGTCTACTCTCTCTTACTCCTGATTGTATGTCCCAGGGCTGACTCTACTCTCTCACTCCTGACTGTGATCGCCAGGACTGACTCTACTGTCTCACTCCTGATTGTATGTCCCAGGACTGACTCTACTCTCTCATTCCTGACTGTGATCGCCAGGACTGACTCTACTCTCTCACTCCTGATTGTGATCGCCAGGACTGACTCTACTCTCTCACTCCTGACTGTAATCGCCAGGACTGACTACTGTCTCACTCCTGATTGTATGTCCCAGGACTGACTCTACGCTCTCTCACTCCTGACTGTGATAGCCAGGACTGATTCTACTTTCTCTTTCTCCTGACTGTGAGTCCCAGGTCTCAGTCTACTCTCTCTCACTCCTGACTACGTGTTTCAGGGCTGACTCTATTCGCCCTCACTCCTTACTGAGAGTCCCCGGACAGTGTCTACTCTCTCATCCTGACTGTGAGTCGCAGGAGTGAATCTACACTCTTACTCCTGACTGAGAGTCCCAGAAGTGACTCTACTCTCTCTCACTCCTCACTTTGCGTCCCAGGACTGAGTCTACTCACCCTCACTCCTGACTGTGATCCCCAGGACTGTCTCTACTCTCTCACTCCTGACTGTGCGTCCCTGGACTGACTCTACTCTCTCTTACTTCTGACTGCGTGTTTCAGGGCTGACTCTATTCTCTCTCACTCCTTCCTGAGAGTCCCCGGACAGTGTCTACTCTCTCACTCCTGACTGTGAGTCGCAGGAGTGAATCTATACTCTCACTCCTGACTGAGAGTCCCAGGACTGTCTCTACTTCCTTTCTCCCGAATCAGAGACCCAGGACTGACTCTACTCTCTCTCACTACTGACTGTGATTCCGAGGACTGACTCTACTCTCTCTCACTCCTGACTGTGATTCCGAGGACTGACTCTACTCTCTCTCACTCCTGACTGTGATTCCGAGGACTGACTCTACTCTCTCACTCCTGACTGTGATTCCGCGGACTGACTCTACTCTCTCTCACTCCTGACTCTGAGTCCGAGGGCTGGCTCTACTCTATCTCACTGCTGGCTGAGAGTCCCAGCACAGTCTCTACTCTCCCTCATTCTTGACTGTGTTGCCCAGGACTGACTGTACTCTCTCACTCCTGATTGTGTGTCCCAGGACTGACTCTACGCTCTCTTACTCCTGACTGTGAGTCCCAGGTCTCAGTCTACTCTCTCTTACTCCTGATTGTATGTCCCAGGACTGACTCTACTCTCTCTTACTCCTGACTGTGAGTCCCAGGTCTCAGTCTACTCTCTCTTACTCCTGATTGTATGTCCCAGGGCTGACTCTACTCTCTCACTCCTGACAGTGATCGCCAGGATTGTCACTGCTTTCTCTCTCATCACTGTGAGCCCCAGGACTGACTCTACTCTCTCACTCCTGACTGTGAGTCCCAGGACTGACTCTACTCTCTCTCACTCCTGACTGTGAGTCCCAGGTCTCAGTCCACTCTCTCTTACTCCTGATTGTATGTCCCAGGGCTGACTCTACTCTCTCATTCCTGACTGTGAGTCCCAGGACTGACTCTACTCTCTCTTACTCCTGACTGTGAGTCCCAGGTCTCAGTCTACTCTCTCTCACTCCTGACTGCGTGTTTCAGGGCTGACTCTATTCTCCCTCACTCCTTACTGAGAGTCCGCGGACAGTGTCTACTCTCTCACTCCTGACTGTGAGTTGCAGGATTGAATCTACACTCTTACTCCTGACTGAGAGTCCCAGAAGTGATTCTACTCTCTCTCACTCCTCACTTTGCGTCCCAGGACTGAGTCTACTCTCCCTCACTCCTGACTGTGATCCCCAGGACTGTCTCTACTCTCTCACTCCTGATTGTGTGTCCCAGGGCTGACTCTACTCTCTCACTCCAGACATGAATCCCCAGTACTGATTCTACTCTCTCTCACTCCTGACTGCGTGTTTCAGGGCTGACTCTACTCTCTCACTCCTTCCTAAGAGTCCCCGGACAGTGTCTACTCTCTCACTCCTGACTGTGAGTCGCAGGAGTGAATCTACACTCTCACTCCTGACTGAGAGTCCCAGGACTGTCTCTACTTCCTTTCTCCCGAATCAGAGACCCAGGACTGACTCTACTCTATCTCACTACTGGCTGTAATCCTTAGGACTGACCCTACTCTCTCTCACTCCTGACTCTGAGTCCGAGGGCTGGCTCTACTCTATCTCACTACTGGCTGAGAGTCCCAGCACAGTCTCTACTCTCCCTCATTCTTGACTGTGTTGCCCAGGACTGACTGTACTCTCTCACTCCTGATTGTGTGTCCCAGGACTGACTCTATGCTCTCTTACTCCTGACTGTGAGTCCCAGGTCTCAGTCTACTCTTTCTCACTCCTGACTGCATGTTTCAGGGCTGACTCTACTCTCTCACTCCTGACTGTGATCGCCAGGGCTGACTCTACTCTCTCACTCCAGACTTGAATCCCCAGTACTGATTCTACTCTCTCTCACTCCTGACTGCATGTTTCAGGGCTGACTCTATTCTCTCTCACTCCTTAATGAGAGTCTGCGGACAGTGTCTACTCTCTCACTCCTGACTGTGAGTCGCAGGAGTGAATCTACACTCTTACTCCTGACTGAGAGTCCCAGAAGTGACTCTACTCTCTCTCACTCCTCACTTTGCGTCCCAGAACTGAGTCTACTCTCCCTCACTCCTGACTGTGATCCCCAGGGACTGTCTCTACTCTCTCACTCCTGACTGTGAGTCCCAGGACTGACTCTACTCTCTCTTACTCCTGACTGTGAGTCCCAGGTTTCAGTCTACTCTGTCTTACTCCTGATTGTATGTCCCAGGGCTGACTCTACTCTCTCACTCCAGACTTGAATCCCCAGTACTGATTCTACTCTCTCTCACTCCTGACTGCGTGTTTCAGGGCTCACTCTATTCTCTCTCACTCCTTCCTAAGAGTCCCCGGAAAGTGTCTACTCTCTCACTCCTGACTGAGAGTCCCAGGACTGTCTCTACTTCCTTTCTCCCGAATCAGAGACCCAGGACTGACTCTACACTCTCTCTGACTCCTGACTGTGATTCCGCGGACTGACTCTACTCTCTCTCACTCCTGACTCTGAGTCCGAGGGCTGGCTCTACTCTATCTCACTACTGGCTGAGAGTCCCAGCACAGTCTCTACTCTCCCTCATTCTTGACTGTGTTGCCCAGGACTGACTGTACTCTCTCACTCCTGATTGTGTGTCCCAGGACTGACTGTACTCTCTCACTCCTGATTGTGTGTCCCAGGACTGACTCTACTCTCTCACCCCTGATTGTATGTCCCAGGACTGACTCCACTCTCTCTTACTCCTGACTGCGTGTTTCAGGGCTGACTCTATTCTCTCTCACTCCTTACTGAGAGTCCCCGGACAGTGTCTACTCTCTCACTCCTGACTGTGAGTCGCAGGATTGAATCTACACTCTTACTCCTGACTGAGAGTCCCAGAAGTGACTCTACTCTCTCTCACTCCTCACTTTGCGTCCCAGGACTGAGTCTACTCACCCTCACTCCTGACTGTGATCCCCAGGACTGTCTCTACTCTCTCACTACTGATTGTGTGTCCCAGGACTGACTGTACTCTCTCTCACTCCTGTGAGTCCCAGGTCTCAGTCTACTCTCTCTTACTCCTGACTGTGAGTCCCAGGTTTCAGTCTACTCTCGCTTACTCCTGATTGTATGTCCCAGGGCTGACTCTACTCTCTCTTACTCCTGATTGTGTGTCCCAGGGCTGACTCTACTCTCTCACTCCAGACTTGAATACCCAGTACTGATTGTACTCTCTCTCACTCCTGACTGCGTGTTTCAGGGCTGACTCTATTCTCTCTCACTCCTTCCTAAGAGTCCCCGGACAGTGTCTACTCTCTCACTCCTGACTGTGAGTCGCAGGAGTGAATCTACACTCTCACTCCTGACTGAGAGTCCCAGGACTGTCTCTACTTCCTTTCTCCCGAATCAGAGACCCAGGACTGACTCTACTCTATCTCACTACTGACTGTAATCCTTAGGACTGACCCTACTCTCTCTCACTTCTGAGTGTAAACCACAGGGCTGAATTTACACTATATCGCTCCTGACTGTGGTTCCGAGTACTGACTCTACTGTCTCTCACTCCTGACTGTGATTCCGAGGACTGACTCTACTCTCTCTCACTCCTGACTGTGATTCCGCGGACTGACTCTACTCTCTCTCACTCCTGACTCTGAGTCCGAGGGCTGGCTCTACTCTATCTCACTACTGGCTGAGAGTCCCAGCACAGTCTCTACTCTCCCTCATTCTTGACTGTGTTGCCCAGGACTGACTGTACTCTCTCACTCCTGATTGTGTGTCCCAGGACTGACTCTATGCTCTCTTACTCCTGACTGTGAGTCCCAGGTCTTAGTCTACTCTCTCTTATTCCTGATTGTATGTCCCAGGGCTGACTCTACTCTCTCATTCCTGACTGTGATCCCCAAGCCTGACTCTACTGTCTCACACCCAATTGTGTGTCCCAGGGCTGTCTCTACTCTCTCTTACTCCTGACTGTGAGTCCCAGGTCTCAGTCTACTCTCTCTCACTCCTGACTGCGTGTTTCAGGGCTGTATCTATTCTCTCTCACTCCTTACTGAGAGTCCGCGGACAGTGTCTACTCTCTCACTCCTGACTGTGATCCCCAAGGCTGTCTCTACTCTCTCACTCCTGACTGTGAGTCCCAGGTCTCAGTCTACTCTCGCTTACTCCTGATTGTGTGTCCCAGGACTGACTCTACTCTCTCTCACTCCTGACTGCGTGTTTCAGGGCTGACTCTATTCTCTCTCACTCCTTCCTGAGAGTCCCCGGACAGTGTCTACTCTCTCACTCCTGACTGTGAGTCGCAGGAGTGAACCTACACTCTCACTCCTGACTGAGAGTCCCAGGACTGTCTCTACTTCCTTTCTCCCGAATCAGAGACCCAGGACTGACTCTACTCTATCTCACTACTGACTGTAATCCTTAGGACTGACCCTACTCTCTCTCACTTCTGACTGTGATTCCGAGGACTGACTCTACTCTCTCTGACTCCTGACTGTGATTCCGCGGACTGACTCTACTCTCTCTCACTCCTGACTGTGATTTCGAGGACTGACTCTACTCTCTCTCACTCCTGACTGTGATTCCGAGGACTGACTCTACTCTCTCTCAGTCCTGACTGTGATTCCGAGGACTGACTCTACTCTCTCTCACTCCTGACTGTGATTTCGAGGACTGACTCTACTCTCTCTCACTCCTGACTGTGATTCCGCGGACTGACTCTACTCTCTCTCACTCCTGACTGTGATTCCGCGGACTGACTCTACTCTCTCTCACTCCTGACTCTGAGTCCGAGGGCTGGCTCTACTCTATCTCACTGCTGGCTGAGAGTCCCAGCACAGTCTCTACTCTCCCTCATTCTTGACTGTGTTGCCCAGGACTGACTGTACTCTCTCACTCCTGATTGTGTGTCCCAGGACTGACTCTACGCTCTCTTACTCCTGACTGTGAGTCCCAGGTCTCAGTCTACTCTCTCTTACTCCTGATTGTATGTCCCAGGGCTGACTCTACTCTCTCACTCCTGACTGTGATCACCAGGACTGACTCTACTGTCTCACTCCAGACTGAGAATCCCAGCAATGTCACCTGACAGTGAGTCGCAGGAGTGCATCTACACTCTCACTCCTGACTGAGAGTCCCAGGACTGAATGTAATCTCTCTCAATCCTGACTGTGATTCTGAGGACTGGCTGTACTCTATCTCACTATTGTCGGAGAGTCCCAGCACAGTCTCTACTCTCCCTCACTCCTGACTGTGATCCCCAGGACTGACTCTACTCTCTCACTCCTGATTGTGTGTCCCAGGTCTGACTCGAGTCTCTCTTACTCCTGACTGTGTGTCCCAGGGCTGATTTTACTCTCTCAACCCTGATTGTGTGTCCCAGGACTGACATTACTCTCTCTTTCTCCTGACTGTGAGTCCCAGGTCTCAGTCTACTCTCTCTTACTCCTGATTGTGTGTCCCAGGGCTGACTCTACTCTCTCACTCCAGACTTGAATACCCAGTACTGACTCTACTCTCTCTTACTCCTGACTGCGTGTTTCAGGGCTGACTCTATTCTCTCTCACTCCTTCCTGAGAGTCCCCGGACAGTGTCTACTCTCTCACTCCTGACTGTGAGTCGCAGGAGTGAACCTACACTCTCACTCCTGACTGAGAGTCCCAGAAGTGACTCTACTCTCTCTCACTCCTCACTTTGTGTCCCAGGACTGTGTCTATTCTCCCTCACTCCTGACTGTGATCCCCAGGACTGTCTCTACTCTCTCACTCCTGATTGTGTGTCCCAGGACTGACTCTACTCCAATTCACTGCAGACTGTGACACCCAGGACTGACTCTACTCTCTCTCATTCCGGACTGAGAGTCCCAGCACTGACTCTGCACTCTCTCTCTCCTGACTGTGAGTCCCCGGACTGACTCTACACACTATCAAAGCTGACTGCTAGCCCCAGGACTGACTCTCTCTCACTCCAGGCTGTGAGCCCCATGACTAATTCTACTCTCTCTCACTCCTGAATGTAAACCCCAGGACTGACTCTACTCTCTCTTTCATTCCTGACTGAGAGTCCAAGCACAGTCTCTACTCTCTCTCAGTCCTGACTGTGATTACAAGGACTGACTCTACTCTCTCCCACTCCTGACTGTGAGTCCCAGGACTGTCTCTACTCTCTCACTCCTGACTGAGTTCTAGGACTGACTCTACTGTCTCTTACTCCTGACTGAGAGGCCTGGGACTGTCTCTACTTCCTTACTCCCGAATCAGAGACCCAGGATTGACTCTACTGTCTCTCACTTCTGACTGTGAGCCCCAGGACTGTCACTACACTCTCACTTCTGACTGTGAGCCCCAGGACTGTCACTACACTCTCACTCCTGACTGAGAGTCCCAGGACTGAATCTAATCTCTCTCACTCCTGACTGTGAGTCAGAGGACTGGCTCTACTCTATATCACTACTGGCTGAGAGTCCCAGCACAGTCTCTACACTCACTCACTCCTGATTGTGTGTCCCAGGACTGACTCTACTCTCTTACTCCTGATTGCGTGTTCTAGGCCTGACTCTACTCTCTCACTCCAGAGACTGAGAATCCCAGCAATGTCACCTGACAGTGAGTCGCAGGAGTGCATCTACACTCTCACTCCTGACTGAGAGTCCCAGGACTGAATGTAATCTCTCTCAATCCTGACTGTGATTCTGAGGACTGGCTGTACTCTATCTCACTATTGTCGGAGAGTCCCAGCACAGTCTCTACTCTCCCTCACTCCTGACTGTGATCCCCAGGACTGACTCTACTCTCTCACTCCTGATTGTGTGTCCCAGGTCTGACTCGAGTCTCTCTTACTCCTGACTGTGTGTCCCAGGGCTGATTTTACTCTCTCACTCCTGACTGTGAGTCCCGGGACTGGCTCTATTCTCTCTCACTCCTGACTGTGACAAGCAGAACTGAGTCTACTCTCTCTCACTCCGGACTGAGAGTCCCAGCACTGACTCTGCACTCTTTCTCTCTCCTGACTGTGAGACCCAGGACTGACTCTACACACTCACTCCTGACTGTCAGTCCCAGGACTGACTCTACTCTCTCTCACTTCTGACTGAGAAACCCAGGACTGACTCTATTCTCTCACTCCAGACAGTGAGACTCAGGACTGACTCTACTCGCTCTCACTCATGACTGTGAGCTCCAGGACTGAATCTAATCTCTCACTTCTGACTGTAAGCCCCAGAGTGACTCCATTCTCTCTCAGTCCTGAATGAAAACCCGAGGACTGACTCTACTCTCTCTTTCACTCCTTACTGAGAGTCCAAGCACAGTCTCTAATCTCTCTCACACCTGAGTGTGAGTCCCGGGACTGACTCTAGTCTCTCTCACTCCTGACTGTGACAACCAGGACTGAGTCTACTCTCTCTCACTCCGGACTGAGAGTCCCAGCACTGACTCTGCACTCTTTCTCTCTCCTGACTGTGAGACCCAGGACTGACTCTACACACTCACTCCTGACTGTCAGTCCCAGGACTGACTCTACTCTCTCTCACTTCTGACTGAGAAACCCAGGACTGACTCTATTCTCTCACTCCAGACAGTGAGACTCAGGACTGACTCTACTCGCTCTCACTCATGACTGTGAGCTCCAGGACTGAATCTAATCTCTCACTTCTGACTGTAAGCCCCAGAGTGACTCCATTCTCTCTCAGTCCTGAATGAATACCCGAGGACTGACTCTACTCTCTCTTTCACTCCTTACTGAGAGTCCAAGCACAGTCTCTAATCTCTCTCACACCTGAGTGTGAGTCCCGGGACTGACTCTAGTCTCTCTCACTCCAGACTGTGACAACCAGGACTGAGTCTACTCTCTCTCACTCCGGACTGAGAGTCCCAGCACTGACTCTGCACTCTTTCTCTCTCCTGACTGTGAGACCCAGGACTGACTCTACACACTCACTAATGACTGTCACTTCCAGGACTGACTCTACTCTCTCTCACTTCTGACTGAGAAACCTAGGACTGACTCTATTCTCTCACTCCAGACAGTGAGATCCAGGACTGACTCTACTCGCTCTCACTCATGACTGTGAGCTCCAGGACTGAGTCTAATCTCTCACTCCTGACTGTGATTCCGAGGACTGACTCTACTCTCTCTCAGTCCTGACTGAGAGTCCCAGGACTGAATCTGCTCTCTCTCTCACTAATGACTGTGAGCCCCAGGACTGACTCTACTCTTTCTTACTACTGACTGAGAGTCCCAGGACTGTCTCTACTTCCTTACTCTTGAATCAGAGACCCAGGTCTGACTCTACTCTCTCTCACTTCTATCTGTGAGCCCCAGGACTGACTCTACTCTCTCACTCCTGATTGTGTGTCCCAGGAGTGACTCCACTCTCTCACTCCAGACTGTGAGTCCCAGGTCTCTGTCTATTCTCTTTTACTACTGATTGTGTGTCCCAGGGCTGACTCTACACTCTCACACCTGACTGTGAGTCCCAGGACTGTCTCTACTCTCTTACTACTGCCTGTAAGTCCCAGGGCTGACTCTACTCTCTCTCACTCCAGGCTGTGAGCCCCACGACTAATTCTACTCTCTCTCACTCCTGAATGTAAACCCCAGGACTGACTCTACTCTCTCTTTCATTCCTGACTGAGAGTCCAAGCACAGTCTCTACTCTCTCTCAGTCCTGACTGTGATTACAAGGACTGACTCTACTCTCTCCCACTCCTGACTGTGAGTCCCAGGACTGTCTCTACTCTCTCACTCCTGACTGAGTTCTAGGACTGACTCTACTGTCTCTTACTCCTGACTGAGAGGCCTGGGACTGTCTCTACTTCCTTACTCCCGAATCAGAGACCCAGGATTGACTCTACTGTCTCTCACTTCTGACTGTGAGCCCCAGGACTGTCACTACACTCTCACTCCTGACTGAGAGTCCCAGGACTGAATCTAATCTCTCTCACTCCTGACTGTGAGTCAGAGGACTGGCTCTACTCTATATCACTACTGGCTGAGAGTCCCAGCACAGTCTCTACACTCTCTCACTCCTGATTGTGTGTCCCAGGACTGACTCTACTCTCTTACTCCTGATTGCGTGTCCCAGGCCTGACTCGACTCTCTCTTACTCCTGACTGTGATCCCCAGGACTGACTCTACTCTCTCACTCCTGATTGCGTGTCCCAGGCCTGACTCGACTCTCTCACTCCAGAGACTGAGAATCCCAGCAATGTCACCTGACAGTGAGTCGCAGGAGTGCATCTACACTCTCACTCCTGACTGAGAGTCCCAGGACTGAATGTAATCTCTCTCAATCCTGACTGTGATTCTGAGGACTGGCTGTACTCTATCTCACTATTGTCGGAGAGTCCCAGCACAGTCTCTACTCTCCCTCACTCCTGACTGTGATCCCCAGGACTGACTCTACTCTCTCACTCCTGATTGTGTGTCCCAGGTCTGACTCGAGTCTCTCTTACTCCTGACTGTGTGTCCCAGGGCTGATTTTACTCTCTCACTCCTGACTGTGAGTCCCGGGACTGGCTCTAGTCTCTCTCATTCCTGACTGTGACAACCAGGACTGACTCTACTCTCTCTCACTCCGGACTGAGAGTCCCAGCACTGACTCTGCACTCTTTCTCTCTCCTGACTGTGAGACCCAGGACTGACTCTACACACTCACTCCTGACTGTCAGTCCCAGGACTGACTCTACTCTCTCTCACTTCTGACTGAGAAACCCAGGACTGACTCTATTCTCTCACTCCAGACAGTGAGACTCAGGACTGACTCTACTCGCTCTCACTCATGACTGTGAGCTCCAGGACTGAATCTAATCTCTCACTTCTGACTGTAAGCCCCAGAGTGACTCCATTCTCTCTCAGTCCTGAATGAAAACCCGAGGACTGACTCTACTCTCTCTTTCACTCCTTACTGAGAGTCCAAGCACAGTCTCTAATCTCTCTCACACCTGAGTGTGAGTCCCGGGACTGACTCTAGTCTCTCTCACTCCAGACTGTGACAACCAGGACTGAGTCTACTCTCTCTCACTCCGGACTGAGAGTCCCAGCACTGACTCTGCACTCTTTCTCTCTCCTGACTGTGAGACCCAGGACTGACTCTACACACTCACTAATGACTGTCACTTCCAGGACTGACTCTACTCTCTCTCACTTCTGACTGAGAAACCCAGGACTGACTCTATTCTCTCACTCCAGACAGTGAGATCCAGGACTGACTCTACTCGCTCTCACTCATGACTGTGAGCTCCAGGACTGAGTCTAATCTTTCACTCCTGACTGTGATTCCGAGGACTGACTCTACTCTCTCTCAGTCCTGACTGAGAGTCCCAGGACTGAATCTGCTCTCTCTCTCACTAATGACTGTGAGCCCCAGGACTGACTCTACTCTTTCTTACTACTGACTGAGAGTCCCAGGACTGTCTCTACTTCCTTACCCCCGAATCAGAGACCCAGGTCTGACTCTACTCTCTCTCACTTCTATCTGTGAGCCCCAGGACTGACTCTACTCTCTCACTCCTGATTGTGTGTCCCAGGAGTGACTCCACTCTCTCACTCCAGACTGTGAGTCCCAGGTCTCTGTCTATTCTCTTTTACTACTGATTGTGTGTCCCAGGGCTGACTCTACACTCTCACACCTGACTGTGAGTCCCAGGACTGTCTCTACTCTCTTACTACTGCCTGTAAGTCCCAGGGCTGACTCTACTCTCTCTCACTCCCGTCCGTAAACCTTAGGACTGAATGTACTCTCTCGCACTCCTGACTGTAAACTCCCGGCCTGAATCTGTACTCTCGCACTCCTGACTGTGATTCTGAGGACTGACTCTACACTCTCTCACTCGTGACTGAGAGTCCCAGGGCTGAATCTACACTCTGTCACTTGTGACTGTGACTCCCAGGATTGTCTCTACACTCTCACGCCCGAATCAGATACCCAGGACAGGCTCTACTCTATCTGACTCCTGAATGTGAGCCCCAGGACAGTCTCTAATTTCTCTCACTCCTGACTGGAATCCCCAGTACTGACTCTACTCCCTCTCACTCCTTATTGCATGTTTCATGGCTGACTCTACTCTCTCTTGCTCCTGACTGAGAGTCCCAGGACAGTCTCTAGTATCTCACTCCTGACTGTGAGTCGCAGGAGCGATTCTACACTCTCACTCCTGAGTGTGAGTCCCAGGACTGAATCTAATCTCTCTCACTCCTGATTGCGTGTTTCATGGCTGACTCTACTCTCTCTTGCTCCTGACTGAGAGTCCCAGGACAGTCTCTAGTATCTCACTCCTGACTGTGAGTCGCAGGAGTTATTCTACACTCTCACTCCTGACTGAGAGTCCCAGGACTGAATCTAATCTCTCCCACTCCTGACTGTGAGTCCGACGACTGGCTCCAGTCTATCTCACTGCAGGCTGAGATCCCAGCACAGTCTCTACTCTCCCTCACTCCTGACTGTGATCCCCAGGATCTTCTCCAAGCCCTGTCACTGATCTGTGAGTCCCAGGATTTTCTCTGCTCTCTCACTCCCGACTCTGAGTCCCAGGAGTGAATCTTCTCTCTCACTCCTTTTGAGAGTCCCAGGACTGCCTCTAATCTCTATCACCAGTGACTGTAAACACCAGGACTGAATTTACTCTCTCACACTTCTGAGTGTAATCGCCAGGATTGAAACATCTCTCACTCACTCCTGAATTAGAGTCCCAGGACTGCCTCTTCTCTCTCTCACTCCTGACTGTGAGTCTCAGGACTGACTCTACTCTCTCTCACTCCTGACTGTCATCATTAGGACTGCCTCTTCTCTCTCTCACTCCAGACTGGAATCCCCAGTACTGACTCTACTCTCTCTCACTCCTGATTGCGTGTTTCAGGGCTGACTCTTCTCTCTTTCACTCCTGACTGAGAGCCCCAGGACTGTCTCTACATTCTCATTCCTGAATGTGAGTCTCAGGATTGGATCTACACTCTCACTCCTGACTCAGAGACCCAGGACTGTCTCTACACTCTCATTCCTGAATGTGAGACTCATGAGTGGATCTACACTCTCATTCCTGAATCAGAGACCCAGGACTGACTATACTCTCTCACTCCTGACTGTAAGTCCGAGGACTGGCTCTACTCTATATCACTACTGGCTGAGAGTCCCAGCACAGTCCCTACTCTCCCTTACTCCTGACTGTGATCCCCAGGACTGAATCTACTCTCTCTCACTCCTTTTTGTAATCCCTAGGACTGACTCTACGGTCTCGCACTCCTGACTGTAAACCCCAGCGCTGAACCTACCCGCTCTCACTCCTGACTGTGATCCTGAGGACTGAATCTACTCTCTCTCACGCCTGACTGTCATCATTAGGACTGCCTCTTCTCTCTCTCACTCCTGATTGTTTCCCAGGACTGCCTATTTTCTCTCTCACTCCTGATTGTGAGTTCCAGGACAGACTCTACTCTCTCTCACTCTTCACTGTGAGGCCCAGGAGTGAATCTACTCTCTCACTCCTGACTGTGAGTACCAGGGCTGGCTCTACTCTCTCTCACTCCTGACTGTGAGTCCCAGGTCTCACTCTACTCTCCCTCACTCCTGACTGTGTGTCCCATGGCTGACTCTACTCTCTCACTCCTGATTGTGTGTCCCATGGCTGACTCTACTCTCTCACTCCTGACTGTGAGTCACAGGACTGGCTCTTCTCTCTCACTAATGGCTGAGAGTCCCATCAAAACTCTACATTCTCTCACTCCTGACTGAGAGTCCCAGGACTGAATCTAATCTCTCTCACTACTGACTGTGAGTCGGAGGATTGGCACTACTCTATCTCACTAATCGTTGAGAGTCCCAGCACAGTCTCTACTCTCTCTCATTCCTGACTGTGATCCCCAGGACTGACTGTACTCTCTCTCTCCTGATTGTGTGTCCCAAGACAAAATCTACTCTCTCTGGCTCCTGACTAATAGTCCCTGGAGTGACTCAACTCTCTCTCACTCCTGACTATTTGTCCCAGGACTGTCTCTACTCTCTCTCACTAGTGACTGTTAGTCCCAGGATGGTCTCTACACTCTCACGTCCGAATCAGAGACCCAGGACTGGCTCTAATCTTTCTCACTCCAGACTGGAATCCCCAGTACTGACTCTACACTCTCTCACTCCTGATTGCGTGTTTCAGGGCTGACACTTCGCTCTCTCACACCTGACTGAGAGTCCCAGGACTGTCTCTACACTCTCACTCCTGAATCTGAGTCTCAGGAGTGGATCTACACTCTCTCCTGACTCAGAGACACAGGACTGACTCCACTCTCTCACTCCTTACTGTGAGTCCCAGGAGTGAATCCAATCTCTCACCCCTGATTGTGAGTCCCAGGACAGATTCTACTCTCTCTCACTCCTGACTGTGAGTCCCAGGGGTGAATCTACTCTCTCACTCCTGACTGTGAGTACCAGAACTGGCTCTACTCTATCTCACTGCTGGCTGATAGTCCCAGCACAGTCGCTACTCTCCCTTACTCCTGACTGTGATCCCCAAGACTGAATCTACTCTCTCTCACCCCTTACTGTAATCCCTAGGACTGACTCAACCGTCTCGCACTCCTGACTGTAAACCCCAGGGCTGAATCTACCCACTCTCACTCCTGACTGTGATACTGAGGACTGACTCTACTCTCTCAATGCTAACTGTGAGTCCCAGGTCTCACTCTACTCTCTCTCCCTCCTGATTGTATGTCCCAGGGCTGACTCTACTCTCTCTCACTCCTGACTGTGAGTCTCAGGATTGTCTCTGCTCTCTCTCACTCGTGACTGAGAGTCCCAGGGCTGAATCTACACTCTGTCACTTGTGACTGTGACTCCCAGGAATGTCTCTACGCTCTCACGCCCGAATCAGATACCCAGGACAGGCTCTATTCTATCTTACTCCCGAATGTGAGCCCCAGGACAGTCTCTAATCTATCCCACTCCTGACTGGAATCCCCAGTACTGACTCTACTCCCTCTCACTCCTTATTGCATGTTTCATGGCTGACTCTACTCTCTCTTGCTCCTGACTGAGAGTCCCAGGACAGTCTCTAGTATCTCACTCCTGACTGTGAGCCGCAGGAGCGATTCTACACTCTCACTCCTGAGTGTGAGTCCCAGGACTGAATCTAATCTCTCTCACTCCTGATTGCATGTTTCAGGGCTGACTCTACTCTCTCTTGCTCCTGACTGAGAGTCCCAGGACTGTCTCTACTCTCTCATTCCTGACTGTGAGTCGCAGGAGTGATTCTACACTCTCACTCCTGACTGAGAGTCCCAGGACTGAATCTAATCTCTCCCACTCCTGACTGTGAGTCCGACGACTGGATTTACTCTATCTCACTCTGGACTGAAAGTCCCAGCACAGTCTCTACTCTCCCTCACTCCTGACTGTGACCCCCAGGATTTTCTCTAGTCCCTCTCACTCCTGACTGTGACCCCCAGGATTTTCTCTAGTCCCTCTCACTCCTGACTGTGAGTCCCAGGATTGCCTCTAGTCTGTCTCACTCCTGACTGTGAGTCCCAGGAGTGAATCTTCTCTCTCACTCCTTTTGAGAGTCCCTGGACTGCCTCTAATCTCTATCACTAGTGACTGTAAACACCAGGACTGAATCTACTCTCTCACCCTTCTGAGTGTAATTCCCAGGACTGACACTTCTCTCTCTCACTCCTGACTGTGAGTCCCAGGACTGACTCTTCTCTCTCTCAATCCTGACAGTGAGTCCCAGGACTGACTCTACTCTCTCACTCTTGACAGTGAGTCCCAGGACAGATTCTACTCTCTCTCACTCCTGACTGTGAGTCACAGGGGTGAATTTACTCTCTCACTCCTGACTGTGAGTACCAGGACTGGCTCTACTCTATCTCACTGCTGGCTGAGAGTCCCAGCACAGTCGCTACTCTCCCTTACTCCTGACTGTGATCCCCAAGACTGAATCTACTCTCTCTCACTCCTTACTGTAATCCCTAGGACTGACTCAACCGTCTTGCACTCCTGACTGTAAACCCCAGGGCTGAATCTACCCACTCTCACTCCTGACTGTGATTCTGAGGACTGACTCTATTCTCTCTCAATGCTGACTGTGAGTCCCAGGTCTCACTCTACTCTCTCTCCCTCCTGATTGTATGTCCCAGGGCTGACTCTACTCTCTCTCACTCCTGACTGTGAGTCCCAGGACAGTCTCTAATCTCTCTCACTCCTGACTGGAATCCCCAGTACTGACTCTACTCCCTCTCACTCCTGATTGCGTGTTTCATGGATGACTCTACTCTCTCTTGCTCCTGACTGAGAGCCCCAGGACTGTCTCTACTCTCTCATTCCTGACTGTGAGTCGCAGGAGTGATTCTACACTCTCACTCCTGACTGAGAGTCCCAGGACTGAATCTAATCTCTCCCACTCCTGACTGTGTGTCCGACGACTGGCTCCACTCTATCTCACTGCTGGCTGAGAGTCTCAGCACAGTCTCTACTCTCCCTCACTCCTGACTGTGATCCCCAGGATTTTCTCTAGTCCCTCTCACTCCTGACTGTGAGTCCCAGGATTGCCTCTAGTCTGTCTCACTCCTGACTCTGAGTCCTAGGAGTGAATCTTCTCTCTCACTCCTTTTGACAGTCCCAGGACTGCCTGTAATCTCTATCACTAGTGACTGTAAACACCAGGACTGAATCTACTCTCTCACCCTTCTGAGTGTAATTCCCAGGACTGACACTTCTCTCTCTCACAGCTGACTGTGAGTCCCAGGACTGACTCTTTTCTATCTCACTGCTGACTGTGTCCCAGGACTGACTCTAGTCTCCCTCACTCTTGACTGTGTGCCTGAGGTCTAACACTTCGCACTCACTGCTGACTGAGAGTCCCAGGACTGACTCTACTGTCCACTCCGACTGAGAGTCACAAGACTGAGTCTACTACTACACTCTCATTCCTGAATCAGAGACTCAGGACTGATTCTACTCTCTCACTGCTTACTGTGAGTCTGAGGATTAAATCACCAACTTTAACACCTATGTGTTCTTTTGTTCTATTGTTGTTGACATCTTTTGATGATCTGCTTCTATCACTGCTTGTTTGTCCCTACAACCACACCCCCCCTCCACTTCTCTCTCTCTCTCTTTCTCCACCCCCCCCACACACCTTAAACCAGCTTATATTTCAACTCTTTCTTGGACTCGAACTCAAGTTCTGTCGAAGGGTCATGAGGACTCGAAATGTCAACTCTTTTCTTCTCCGCCGATGCTGCCAGACCTGCTGAGTTTTTCCAAGTAATTCTGTTTTTGTTTTGGATTTCCAGCATCCGCAGTTTTTTTGTTTTTATCTACTCTCTATCATTCCTAACTATAATCCTTAAGACTGCCTCTTCTCTCTCTCACTCCTGACTGTGAGTCCCAGGAGTGAAACTACTCTCTCACTCCTGACTGTGACTACCAGGACTGGCTCTACTCTATCTCACTGCTGGCTGAGAGTCCCAGCACAGACTCTCCTCTCCCTTACTCCTGATTGTAATCCCTAGGACTGACTCTTCTCTCTCGCACTCCTGACTGTAAACCCCAGGACTGAATCTACCCGCTCTCACTCCTGACTGTGATTCCGAGGACTGACTCTACTCTCTCTCAATGCTGACTGTGACTCCCAGGTCTCACTCTACACTCTCTCACTACTGACTGTGAGTCCCATGATTGTCTCTGCTCTCTCTCACTCCTGACTGAGAGTCTCAGGACTGACTCTACTCTCTCTCACTTGTGACTGTGACTCCCAGGACTGTCTCTACGCTCTTAAGCCCGAATCAGATACCCAGGACAGGCTCTACTCTATCTGGCTCCTGACTGTGAGTCCCAGAATTGAATGTACTCTCTCGCACTCCTGACTGTAAACTCCAGGCCTGAATCTGTACTCTCGCACTCCTGACTGTGATTCTGAGGACTGACTCTACACTCTCTCACTCGTGACTGAGAGTCCCAGGGCTGAATCTACACTCTGTCACTTGTGACCGTGACTCCCAGGACTGTCTCTACGCTCTTAAGCCTGAATCAGATACCCAGGACAGGCTCTACTCTATCTGACTCCTGAATGTGAACCCTAGGACAGTCTCTAATTTCTCTCACTCCTTACTGTAATCCAGTGGACTGACTCTACTCTCTCTCACTCCTGTCTGTAATCCCTAGGACTGATTCTACTCTCTCTCACTCCTGACTGTAATTCCTAGGACTGTCTCTACTTTCTCTCACTCCTGACTGTAATCCCTAGGACTGATTCTACTCTCTCATACTCCTGATTGAAATCCCTAGGACTGATTCTAATCTCTCTCACTCGTGACTGTAATCCCTCAGACTGATTATACTCTCTCTCACTCCTGTCTGTAATCCCTAGGACTGATTCTACTCTCTCTCACCCCGGACTGTAATCCCTAGGACAGATTCTAATCTCTCTCTCTCCTGACTGTCATCCCTATGGTTGATTCTACTCTGTCTCACACCTTCCTGTAATCCCTAGACCTGATTCTACTCTCTCTCACTCCTGACTGTAATCCCTAGGACGGTCTCTACTCTCTCTCACTGCTGACTTTAATCCCTAGGATTTATTCTACTCTCCCTCTCTCCTGACTGTAATCCCGAGGACTGATTCTACTCTCTCTCACTCCTGACTGTAATCCCTAGGACTGTCTCTACTCTCTCTCACTCCTGACAAAATCCATAGGACTGACTCTACTCTCTTTCGCCTCACTGTAATCCCAAGGTCTGATTCTACTCTATCTCACTCCTGACTGTAATTCCTTGCTCTGTCTCTACTTTCTCTCACTCCTGACTGTAATCCCAAGGACTGTCTCTACTCCCTCTCACTCCTGACTCTAAACCCTAGAACTGATTCTACTCTCTCTCATCCTGAGTGAAATCCCTAGGACTGATTCTAATCTCTCTCACTTCTGACTGTAATCCCCAGGACTGATTTTACTCTCTCTCACTCCTGACTGTAATCACTAGGACTGATTCTAATCACTCTAACTCCTGACTGTAATCCCTAGGAGTGATTCTACTCTCTCTCTCTCTCCTGACTGTAATCCCTAGGGCTGATTCTACTCTCTCTCACTCCTTACCGTAATCCCTCGGACTGATTCTACTCTATCTCACTCCTGACTATAATCCATAGGACTGACTCCACTCTCTCTCTCCTGACTGTAATCCCAAGGACTGATTCTACTCTCTCTCTTTCCTGACTGTAATCCCTAGGACTGTCTCTACTCTCTCTCACTCCTGACTATAATCCATAGGACTGACTCTACTCTCTCTCTCCTGACTGTAATCCCAAGGACTTTTAATTCCTAGACCTGTCTTTACTTTCTCTCACTCCTGATTGTAATCCCAAGGACTGTCTCTACTCTCTCTCACTCCTGATTGTAATGCCAAGGACTGTCTCTACTCTCTCTCACTACTGACTGTAATCCCTTGGACTGATTCTACTCTCTCTCACTCCTGACTCTAATCCCTAGGGCTGATACTACTCTCTCTCACTCCTGACCGTTATCCCTAGGACTGATTCTACTCTCTGTCACTCCTGACTGAAATCCCTCGGACTGTCTCTACACTCTCTCACACCTGACTGTAATCCCTAGGACTGTCTTCACTATCTCTCACTCCTGACTGTTATTCCTGTGACTGAATCTACTCTCTCTCACGCCTGACTGTAATCCCTAGGACTGATTCTACTCCCTCTCACTTCTGACTGTAATCCCTAACACTGATTCTACTCTCTCTCACTCCTGGCTGTAATCCCTGCGACTCACTCTACTCTCTCTCACCTGACGGTAATCCCTAGGACTGATTCTACTCTCTCGCACTCCTGACTGTAATCCCTAGGACTGTCTCTACTCTCTTTCACTCCTGACTGTAATCCCTAGGACTGATTCTACTCTCTCTCACTCCAGACTGTAATCCCTAGGACTGTCTCTACTCTCTCTCACGCCTGACTGTTATCCCTAGGACTGATTTTATTCTCTCTCTCTCCTGACTGTAATCCCTAGGACTGATTCTACTCTCTCGCACTCCTGACTGTAATCCCTAGGACTGTCTGTACTCTCTTTCACTCCTGACTGTAATCACTAGGACTGTCTCGAATCTCTCTCTCTCCTGACTGTAATCCCTAGGACTGATTCTACTCTCTCTCACTCCTGACTGTTATACCTAGGACTGATTCTATTCTCTCTCACTCCTGACTCTAATCACTAGTTCTGATTCTACTCTCTCTCACTCCTGACTGTAATCCCTAGGACTGATTCCACTCTCTCACACTCCTGACTGTAATCCCAATGCTGTCTCTACTCTCTCTCACTCCTGACTGTAATCCCTTGGACTGTCTCTACTCTCTCTCGCTCCTGACTGTAATCACTAGGACTGGCTCTACTCTTCTCACTCCTGACTGTAATCCCTAGGACTGATTCTAGTCTCTCTCACTCCTGATTGTAATCCCTAGCACTGTCTCTACTCTCTCTCACTCCTGACTGTATTCCCTTGGACTGTTTCTACTCTCTCTCTCTCCTGACTGAAATCCCCGGGACTGTCTCTAATCTCTCTCACTCCTGACTGTAATCCATAGGACTGACTCTACTCTCTCTCTCTCCTGAATGTAATCCCTAGGACTGTCTCTACTTTCTCTCAATCCTGACTGTAATCCCTAGGACTGTCTCTATTCTCACTCCTGACTCTATTCCCTAGGATTGATTCTACTCTCTCTCACTCCTGACTGTAAACCCTAGGACTGACTCTACTCTCTCTCTCCTGACTGTAATCCCTAGGACTGATTCTACTCTCTCTCACTCCTGACTGTAATCCCTAGGACTGACTCTACTGTCTCTCATGAATGTAATCACTAGGACTGTCTCTACTCCCTCTCACTCCTGACTGTAATTTCTAGGACTGTTTTTACTCTATCTCACTCTTGACTGTAATCCCTCGGACTGATTCCACTCGCTCTCACTCCTGACTATAATCCCTTGGACTGATTCTACTCTCTCTCACTCCTGACTGTAATCCCTAGGACTGATTCTACTCTCTCTCACTCCTGTCTGTAATCCGTAGGACTGACTCTACTCTCTCTCTCCTGACTGTAATCCCTATGCTGTCTCGACTCTCTCTCACTCCTGACTGTAATCCCTAGGGCTGTCTCTACTCTCTCTCTCTCCTGACTGTAATCTCTAGGACAAATTCTACTCTCTCTCACTCCTAACTGTAATTCCTAGGACTGTCTCTACTTTCTTTCACTGCTGACTTTAATCCCTAGAACGGTCTCTACTCTCTCTCACTCCTGTCTGTAGTCCCTAAGACAAATGTTACTCTCTCTCACTCTTGACTGTAATCCCTTTGCTGTCTCTACTCTCTCTCACTCCTGACAGTAATTCCCAGGATTTACTCTACTCTCTCACTCCTGACTGTAATTCCCAGGACTGATTCTAATCTCTCTCACTCCTGACTTTAATCCCTAGGACTGACTCTACTCTCTCTCTCCTAAATGTAATCCCTAGGACTGATTCTACTCTCTCTCATTCCTGACTGTAATCCCTAGGACTATCGGTACTTTCTTTCACTCCTGACTTTAATCCCTAGCACTGTCACTGCTCTCTCTCACTCCTGTCTGTAATCCCTAGGACAGATTTTACTCTCTCTCAGTCCTGATTGTAATCCCCAGGACTGTCTCTTATCTCTCTCACTCCTGAGTGTAATCCGTAGGACTGACTCTACTGTCTCTCTCTCCTGACTGTAATCCGTAGGACTATCTCTACTTTCTCTCACTCCTGACTCAAATCCCTAGGACTGAATCTAATCTCTCTCAATCCTGACTGTAATCCCTAGGACTGTCTCTACTCTCACTCCTGACTCTATTCCCTAGGACTGATTCTACTCTCTCTCTCTCCTGACTGTAATCCCTAGGACTGATTCTACTCTCTCTCACTCCTGACTGTAATCCCTAGGACTGACTCTACTGTCTCTCCTGAATGTAATCCCTAGGACTGATTCTACTCTCTCTCACTCCTGACTGTAATCTCTAGGACTGATTTTACTCTCTCTCACTCCTGACTGTAATCCTTCGGACTGATTCCACTCGCTCTCACTCCTGACTATAATCCCTTGGACTGATTCTACTCTCTCACACTCCTGCCTGTAATCCCTAGGAGTGATTCTACTCTCTCTCACTGCTGCCGGTAATCCCTAGGACTGACTCTACTCTCCCTCTCCTGACTGTAATTCCCTGCACTGATTCTACTCTCTCTCTATCTCCTGACAGTAGTCTCTATGCTGTCTCTACTCTCTCTAACTCCTGACTGTAATCCCTTGGACTGTCTCTACTCTCTCTTACTCCTGACTTTAATCCCTAGCACTGTCTCTGCTCTCTCTCACTCCTGTCTGTAATCCCTTGGACAGATTTTACTTTCTCTCACACCTGAATGCAATCCCCAGGACTGTCTCTTATCTCTCACTCCTGAGTGTAATCCGTAGGACTGTCTCTACTCTCTCTATCTCCTGACTGTAATCCCTAGGACTGTCTCTACTTTCTCTCACTCCTGACAGTAATCCCTAGGACTGAATCTAATTTCTCTCAATCCTGACTGTAATCCCTAGGACTGTCTCTACTCTCACTCCTGACTCTATTCCCTAGGAATGATTCTACTCTCGCTCACTCCTGACTGTAATCCCTCGGACTGACTCTACTCTCTCTCTCCTGACTGTAATCCCTAGGACTGATTCTACTCTCTCTCACTCCTGACTGTAATCCCTAGGACTGACTCTACTGTCTCTCCTGAATGTAGTACCTAGGACTGTCTCTACTCTCTCTCATTCCTGACTGTAATCTCTAGGACTGATTTAACTCTCTCTCACTCCTGACTGTAATCCCTAGGACTGTCTCTACTTTCTCTCACTCCTGACAGTAATCCCTAGGACTGAATCTAATTTCTCTCAATCCTGACTGTAATCCCTAGGACTGTCTCTACTCTCACTCCTGACTCTATTCCCTAGGAATGATTCTACTCTCGCTCACTCCTGACTGTAATCCCTCGGACTGACTCTACTCTCTCTCTCCTGACTGTAATCCCTAGGACTGATTCTACTCTCTCTCACTCCTGACTGTAATCCCTAGGACTGACTCTACTGTCTCTCCTGAATGTAGTACCTAGGACTGTCTCTACTCTCTCTCATTCCTGACTGTAATCTCTAGGACTGATTTAACTCTCTCTCACTCCTGACTGTAATCCCTAGGACTGATTCCACTCGCTATCACTCCTGACTATAATCCCTTGGACTGATTCTACTCTCTCACACTCCTGGCTGTAATCCCTAGGACTGATCCTACTCTCTCTCACTCCTGACTGTAATCCCTAGGACTGATTCTACTCTCTCTCACTCCTGTCTGTAATCCCTAGGACTGACTCTACTCTCTCTCTCCTGACTGTAATCCCTATGCTGTCTCTACTCTCTCTCACTCCTGACTGTAATCCCTAAGACTGTCTCTACCCTCTCTCTCTCCTGACTGTAATCTCTAGGACAGATTCTACTCTCTCTCACTCCTAACTGTTATTCCTAGGACTGTCTCTACTTTCTTTCACTGCTGACTTTAATCCATAGGACTGTCTCTACTCTCTCTCACTCCTGTCTGTAGTCCCTGAGACAAATTTTACTCTCTCTCACTCTTGACTGTAATCCCTATGCTGTCTCTACTCTCTCTCACTCCTGACTGTAATTCCCCGGACTGATTCTACTCTCTCACTCCTGACTGTAATCCCTATGCTGTCTCTTCTCTCTCTCACTCCTGACTGTAATTCCCAGGACTGACTCTACTCTCTCACTCCTGACTGTAATCCCTATGCTGTCTCTACTCACTCTCACTCCTGACTGTAATTCCCAGGACTGATTCTAATCTTTCTCACTCATGATTGTAATCCCTAGGACTGTCTCTATTCTCTCTCACTCTTGACTATAATGCCTAGGATTGTCTCTACTCTCTCTCACTCCTGACTGTAATCCCTTGGACTGTCTCTACTCTCTCTCACACCTGACTGCATTCCCTAGGACTGACTCTACTCTCTCTCTCCTGACTGTAATCCCTAGGACTGATTCTACTCTCTCTCACTCCTGACTGTAATCCCTATGACTGACTCTACTCTCTCTCCTGAATGTAATCCCTTGGACTGTCTCTACTCTCTCTCACTCCTGACTGTAATTCCCTCGGACTGATTCCACTCGCTCTCACTCCTGACTATAATCCCTTGGACTGATTCTACTCTCTCTCACTCCTGACTGTAATCCCTAGGACTGATTCTACTCTATCTCACTCCTGACTGTAATCCTTTGGACTGACTCTACTCTCTCTCCTGAATGTAATCCCTAGGACTGTCTCTACTGTCTCTCTCTCCTGACTGTAAACCCTAGGACAGTCTCTACTCTCTCTCACTTCTGACTGTAATCCCTTGGACTGATTCTACTCTCTCTCAATCCTGACTGTAATCCCTAGGACTGTCTCTACTCACTCTCACTCCTGACTGTAATCACTAGGACTGACTCTACTCTCTCTCTCCTAACTGTATTCCCTAGGACTGATTCTACTCTCTCACACACCTGACTGTATTCCCTAGGACTGATTCTACTCTCTCTCACTCCTGATTGTAATCCCTTGGATTGTCTCTACTCTCTCTCACTCCTGACTGTAATCCCTAGGACTGATTCTACTCTCTCTCACTCCTGATTGTAATCCCTAGGACTGTCTCTACTCTCTCTCACTCTTGACTATAATGCCTAGGACTGTCTCTACTCTCTCTCACTCCTGACTGTAATCCCTTGGACTGTCTCTACTCTCTCTCACACCTGACTGCATTCCCTTGGACTGATTCTACTCTCTCTCTCTCCTGACTGTATTCCCTTGGACTGATTCTACTCTCCCTGACTCCTGACTGTAATCCCTAGGACTGATTCTACTCTCTCTCACTCCTGACTGTAATCCCCAGGACTGTCTCTAATCTCGCTCACTCCTGACTGTAATCCGTTGGACTGACTCTACTCTCTCTCTCTCCTGACTGTAATCCCTAGGACTGTCTCTACTTTCTCTCAATCCTGAATGTAATCCCTAGGACTGACTCTACTCTCTCCCTCCTGACTGTAATCCCTCGGACTGATTCCACTCGCTCTCACTCCTGACTATAATCCCTTGGACTGATTCTACTCTCTCGCACTCCTGGCTGTAATCCCTAGGACTGATTCTACTCTATCTCACTCCTGTCTGTAACCGCTAGGACTGATTCTACTCTCTCTCATTCCTGACTGTAATCCCTAGGACTGATTCTACTCTCTCTCACTGCTGCCGGTAATCCCTAGGACTGACTCTACTCTCTCTCTCCTGACTGTAATTCCCAGGACTGATTCTACCTTCTCTCTATCTCCTGACAGTAATCCCTATGCTGTCTCTACTCTCTCTAACTCCTGACTGTAATCCCTTGGACTGTCTCTGCTCTCTCTTACTCCTGACTGTAATCCCTCGAACTGTCTCTACTTTCTTTCACACCTGACTATAATCCCTAGCACTGTCTCTGCTCCCTGTCACTCCTGTCTGTAATCCCTAGGACTGACTTTACTCTCTCTCACTCCTGACTGTAATTCCTAGGACTGTCTCTACTTTCTTTCACTGCTGACTTTAATCCCTAGGACTGTCTCTACTATCTCTCTCTCCTGTCTGTAATCCCTAAAACAAATGTTACTCTTTCTCACTCTTGACTGTAATCCCTATGCTATCTCTACTCTCTCTCACTCCTGATTGTAATCTTTAGGACTGTCTCTACTCTCTCTCATTCCTGACTGTAATCCCTCGGACTGACTCTACTCTCTCTCTCCTGTCTGTAATCCCTAGGACTGATTCTACTCTCTCTCACTCCTGACTGTAATCCCTAGGACTGATTCTACTGTCTCTCCTGAATGTAGTCCCTAGGACTGTCTCTACTCTCTCTCATTCCTGACTGTAATCTCTAGGACTGATTTTACTCTCTCTCACTCCTGACTGTAATCCCTAGGACTGATTCCACTCGCTCTCACTTTTGACTATAAATCCTTGGACTGATTCTACTCTCTCTCACTCCTGACTGTAATCCCTAGGACTGATTCTACTGTCTCTCCTGAATGTAGTCCCTAGGACTGTCTCTACTCTCTCTCATTCCTGACTGTAATCTCTAGGACTGATTTTACTCTCTCTCACTCCTGACTGTAATCCCTAGGACTGATTCCACTCGCTCTCACTTTTGACTATAAATCCTTGGACTGATTCTACTCTCTCACACTCCTGGCTGTAATCCCTAGGACTGATTCTACTTTCTCTCACTCCTGGCTGTAATCCCTAGGACTGACTCTACTCTCTCTCTCCTGACTGTAATCCCTATGCTGTCTCTACTCTCTCTCACTCCTGACTGTAATCCCTAGGACTGTCTCTACCCTCTCTCACCTGACTGTAATCTCTAGGACAGATTCTACTCTCACTCACTCCGAACTTTTATTCCTAGGACTGTCTCTACTTTCTTTCACTGCTGACTTTAATCCCTAGGACTGTCTCTACTCTCTCTCACTCCTGTCTGTAGTCCCTTAGACAAATTTTACTCTCTCTCACTCCTGACTGTAATCCCTATGCTGTCTCTACTCTCTCTCACTCCTGACTGTATTTCCCAGGACTGATTCTACTCTCTCTCACTCCTGACTGTAATCCCTAGGACTGTCTCTACCCTCTCTCACCTGACTGTAATCTCTAGGACAGATTCTACTCTCACTCACTCCTAACTTTTATTCCTAGGACTGTCTCTACTTTCTTTCACTGCTGACTTTAATCCCTAGGACTGTCTCTACTCTCTCTCACTCCTGTCTGTAGTCCCTTAGACAAATTTTACTCTCTCTCACTCCTGACTGTAATCCCTATGCTGTCTCTACTCTCTCTCACTCCTGACTGTATTTCCCAGGACTGATTCTACTCTCTCTCACTCCTGGCTGTAATCCCTAGGACTGATTCTACTCTCTCTCTCCTGACTGTAATTCCCTAGGACTGATTTTACTCTTTCTCACTCCTGACTGTAATCCCTATGCTGTCTCTACTCTCTCTCACTCCTGACTGTAATCCCTAGGACTGTCTCTACTTTCTCTCACTCCTGACTGTAATCCCTAGGACTGAATGTAATCTCTCTCAATCCTGACTGTAATCCCTTGGACTGTCTCTACTCTCACTCCTGATTCTATTCCCTAGGACTGATTCTCATCTCTCTCTCTCCTGACTGTAAACCCTAGGACTGACTCTACTCTCCCTCTCCTGACTGTAATCCCTAGGAATGATTCTACTCTCTCTCATTCCTGACTGTAATCCCTAGGACTGACTCTAATCTCTCTCCTGAATGTAATCCCTAGGACTGTCTCTACTCTCACTCTCTCCTGAATGTAATCCCTAGGACTGTCTCTTCTCTCTCTAACTCCTGAATGTAATCCCTCGGACTGATTCCACTCGCTCTCACTCCTGACTATAATCACTTGGACTGATTCTACTCTCTCTCACTCCTGGCTGTAATCCCTTGGACTGATTCTACTCTCTATCACTCGTGACTGTAACCGCTATGACTGATTCTACTCTCTCTCACTCCTGATTGTAATCCCTAGGACTGATTCTACTCTCTCTCTCCTGACTGTCATCCCTAGGACTGATATTACTCTTTCTCACTCCTGACTGTAATCCCTATGCTGTCTCTACTCTCTGTCACTCCTGACTGTACTCCCGAGGACTGTCTCTACTCTCTCTCACTCCTGACTGTAATCCCTTGGACTGATTCTACTATCTCTCACTCCTGACTGTAATCCCTACGACTGATTCTACTCTCTCTCGCACCTGACTGTAATCCATAGGACTGATTTTACTCTCTCTCACTCCTGACTGTAATCCTTATGCTGTCTCTACTCTCTCTCACTCCTGACTGTAATACCTAGGACTGACTCTACTCTCTCTCTCCTGATTGTAATCCCTAGGACTGTCTCTACTCTCTCTCACTCCTGAGTGTATTCCCTTGGACTGATTCTACTCCTTCTCACTCCTGACTGTAATCCCTAGGACTGACTCTACTCTCTCTCTCCTGACTGTAATCCCTAGGACTGATTCTACTCTCTCTCACTCCTGACTGTAATCCTCAGGACTGTCTCTAATCTCTCACTCCTGACTGTAATCCATAGGACTGATTCTACTCTCTCTCTCCTGACTGTAATCCCTACGACTGAATCTAATCTCTCTCAATCCTGACTGTAATCCCTTGGACTGTCTCTACTCTCACTCCTGACTCTATTCCCTAGGACAGATTATAATCTCTCTCTCTCCTGACTGTAATCCCTAGGACTGATTCTACTCTCTCTCACTCCTGTCTGTAATCCCTTAGACAAATTTTACTCTCTCTCACTCTTGACTGTAATCCCTATGCTGTCTCTACTCTCTCTCACTTCTGACTGTATTTCCCAGGACTGATTCTGCTCTCTCACTCCTGACTGTAATCCCTATGCTGTCTCGTCTCTCTGTAACTCCTGACTGTAATTCCCAGGACTGACACCACTCTCTCATTCCTGACTGTAATCCCTATGCTGTCTCTACTCGCTCTCACTCCTGACTGTAATCCCTAGGACTGATTCTACTCTCTCTCTCCTAAATGTAATCCCTAGGACTGATTCTACTCTCTCTCATTCCTGACTGTATTCCCTCGGACTGTCTCTACTTTCATTCACTCCTGACTTTAATCCCTAGCACTGTCTCTGCTCTCTCTCACTCCTGTCTGTAATCCCTAGGACAGATTTTACTCTCTCTCACTCCTGATTGTATTCCCCAGGATTGTCTCTTATCTCTCTCTCTCCTGACTGTAATCCGTAGGACTGTCTCTACTTTCTCTCACTCTTGACTGCAAGCCCTAGGACTGAATCTAATCTCTCTCAATCCTGACTGTAATCCCTAGGACTGTCTCTACTCTCACTGCTGACTCTATTCCTTAGGACTGATTCTAATCTCTCTCTCTCCTGACTGTAATCCCTAGGACTGATTCTACTCTCTCTCACTCCTGACTGTAATCCCTAGGACTGACTCTACTGTCTCTCCTGAATGTAATCCCTATGACTGTCTCTACTCTCTCTCACTCCTGACTGTAATCTCTAGGACTGATTTTACTCTCTCTGACTCCTGACTGTAATCCCTCGGACTGATTCCACTCGCTCTCACTCCTGACTATATCCCTTGGACTGATTCTACTCTCTCTCACTTCTGTCTGTAACCGCTAGGACTGATTCTACTCTCTCTCACTCTTGACTGTAATCCCGAGGACTGATTCTACTCTCTCTCACTGCTGCCGGTAATCCTTAGGACTGACTCTACTCTCTCTCTCCTGACTGTAATTCCCAGGACTGATTCTACTCTCTCTCTCTCTCCTGACAGTAATCCCTATGCTGTCTCTACTCTCTCTAACTCCTGACTGTAATCCCTTGGACTGTCTCTACTCTCTCTTACTCCTGACTGTGATCCCTTGGACTGTCTCTACTTTCTTTCACTCCTGACTGTAATCCCTAGCACTGTCTCTGCTCTCTCTCACTCCTGTCTGTAATCCCTAGGACTGATTTTACTCTCTCTCGCTCCTGATTGTAATCCCCAGGACTGACTCTACTCTCTCTCTCTCCTGACTGTAATCCCTAGGACTGTCTCTAATTTCTCTCACTCCTGACTGTAATCCCTAGGACTGAATGTAATCTCGCTCAATCCTGACTGTAATCCCTAGGACTGTCTCTACTCTCACTCCTGACTCTATTCCCTAGGACTGATTCTAATCTCTCTCTCTCCTGACTGTTATCCCTAGGACTGACTCTACTCTCCCTCTCCTGACTGTAATCCCTAGGAATGATTCTACTCTCTCTCACTCCTGACTGTAATCCCTAGGATTGACTCTAATCTCTCTCCTGAATGTAATCCCTAGGACTGTCTCTACTCTCACTCTCTTCTGAATGTAATCTCAAGCACAGTCTCTTCTCTCTCTCACTCCTGACTGTAATCCCTAGGACTGATTTTACTCTCTCTCACTCCTGACTGTAATCCCTCGGACTGATTCTAATCTCTCTCACTCCTGACTGCAACCGCTAGGAGTGATTCTCCTCTCTCTCACTCCTGATTGTAATCCCTTGGACTGATTCTACTCTCTCTCTCCTGACTGTCATCCCTAGAACTGATTTTACTCTCTCTCACTCCTGACTGTAATACCTAGGACTGACTCTACTCTCTCTCTCCTGACTGTAATCCCTAGGACTGATTCTACTCTCTCTCACTCCTGACTGTAATCCCTATGCTGTCTCTACTCTCTCTCACTCCTGACTGTAATCCCTTGGACTGTCTCAACTCTTTTCATTCCTGACTGTAATCCCTAGGACTGATTCTACACTCTCTCACTCCTGTCTGAAATCCCCAGGACTGTCTCTAATCTCTCTCACTCCTGACTGTAATCCATAGGACTGACTCTACTCTTAATCACTCCTGATTGTAATCCCTCGGACTGTCTCTAATCTCTCTCACTCCTGACTGTAATCTCTCGGACTGTCTCTACTCTCTCTCACTCCTGAGTGTATTCCCTTGGACGGATTCTAATCTCTCTCTCTCTCCTGACATTAATCCCTAGGACTGAAACTACTCTCTCTCACTCCTGACTGTAATCCCTAGGACTGATTCTACTCTCTCTCACACCTGACTGTAATCCTCAGGACTGTCTCTAATCTCTCTCACTCCTGACTGTAATCCATTGGACTGACTCTACTCTCTCTCTCTCCTGAATGTTATCCCTAGGTCTGTCTCTACTTTCTCTCACTCCTGACTGTAATCCCTACGACTGGATCTAATCTCTCTCAATCCTGACTGTAATCGCTTGGACTGTCTCTACTCTCACTCCTGATTCTATTCCCTAGGACTGATTCTAATCTCTCTCTCTCTTGACTGTAATCCCTAGGACTGACTCTACTCTCCCTCTCCTGTCTGTAATCCCTATGAATGATTCTACTCTCTCTCACTCCTGACTGTAATCCCTAGGACTGACACTAATCTCTCTCCTGAATGTAATCCCTAGGACTGTCTCTACTCTCTCTCACTCCTGACTGTAATCTCTAGGACTGATTTTACTCTCTCTCACTCCTGACTGTAATCCCTCGGACTGAGTCTACTCTCTCTCTCCTGACTGTAATCCATAGCACTGATTCTACTCTCTCTCACACCTGACTGTAATCCATAGCACTGATTCTACTCTCTCTCACTCCTGGCTGTAATCCCTAGCACTGACTCTACTGTCTCTCCTGAATGTAATCCCTAGGACTGTCTCTACTCTCTCTCACTCCTGACTGTAATCTCTAGGACTGATTTTACTCTCTCTGACTCCTGACTGTAATCCCTCGGACTGATTCCACTCGCTCTCACTCCTGACTATAATCCCTTGGACTGATTCTACACTCTCACACTCCTGGCTGTAATCCCTAGGACTGATTCCACTCTCTCTCACTCCTGTCTGTAACCGCTAGGACTGATTCTAATCTCTCTCACTGCTGCCGGTAATCCCTAGGACTGACTCTACTCTCTCTCTCCTGACTGTAATTCCCAGGACTGATTCTACTCTCTCTCTCTCTCCTGACAGTAATTCCTGTGCTGTCTCTACTCTCTCTAACTCCTGACTGTAATCCCTTGGACTGTCTCCACTCTCTCTATCTCCTGTCTGTAATCCCTTGGACTGTCTCTACTTTTTTTCACTCCTGACTTTAATCCCTCGCACTGTCACTGCTCTCTCTGACTCCTGTCTGTAATACCTAGGACTGATTTTACTCTCTCTCACTCCTGATTGTAATCCCCAGGACTGTCTCTTATCTCTCTCACTCCTGATTGTAATCCGTAGGACTGACTCTACTCTCTCTCTCTCCTGACTGTAATCCCTAGGACTGTCTCTACTTTCTCTCACTCCTGACTGTAATCCCTAGGACTGAATGTAATCTCTCTTAATCCTGATTCTAATCCCTAGGACTGTCTCTACTCTCACTCCTGACTCTATTCCCTAGGACTGATTCTAATCTCTCTCTCTCCTGACTGTAATCCCTAGGACTGACGCTAATCTCTCTCCTGAATGTAATCCCTAGGACTGTCTCTACTCTCACTCTCTCCTGAATGTAATCCCTAGGACTGTCTCTACTCTCTCTCACTCCTGACTATAATCCCTAGGACTGATTCTACTCTCTCTCACTCCTGGCTGTAATCCCTAGGACTGATTCTACTCTCTCTCACTCCTGACTGTAACCGCTAGGACTGATTCTACTCTCTCTCTCCTGATTGTAATCCCTAGGACGGATTTTACTCTTTCTCACTCCTCACTGAAATCCCTATGCTGTCTCTACTCTATCTCACTCCTGACTGTAATCCCTAGGACTGATTCTACTCTCTCTCACTCCTGACTGTAATCCCTAGGACTGATTCTACTCTCTCTCACTGCTGCCGGTAATCCCTAGGACTGACTCTACTCTCTCTCTCCTGACTGTAATTCCCAGGACTGATTCCACTCGCTCTCACTCCTGACTATAATCCCTTGGACTGATTCTACTCTCTCTCACTCCTGACTGTAATCCCTTGGACTGATTCTACTCTCTCTCACTCCTGTCTGTAATCCCTAGGACTGATTCTACTCTCTCTCACTCCTGACTGTAATCTCTATGATGTTTCTACTCTCTCTCAATCCTGACTGTAATCATTACGACTGAATCTACTCTCTCTCACTCCTGACTGTAAACCCTAGGACTGATTCTACTCTCTCTCACTCCTGACTGTAATCCCAATGCTGTCACTACTCTCTCTCACTCCTAACTGTAATCCCTTGGACTGTCTCAACTCTTTTCATTCCTGACTGTAATCCCTAGGACTGAATCTACACTCTCTCACTCCTGTCTGTAATCCCCAGGACTGTCTCTAATCTCTCTCACTCCTGACTGTAATCCATAGGACTGACTCTACTCTTAATCACTCCTGATTGTAATCCCTCGGACTGTCTCTAATCTCTCTCACTCCTGACTGTAATCCGTAGGACAGACTCTACTCTCTCTATCTCCTGACTGTAATTCCTATGACTGTCTCGACTTTCTCTCACTCCTGACTGTATTCCCTAGGACTGAATCTAATCTCTCTCAATCCTGACTGTTATCCCTAGGACTGTCTCTACTCTCACTCCTGACTCTATTCCCTAGGACTGATTCTAATCTCTCTCTCTCCTGACTGTAATCCCTAGGACTGAGTCTACTCTCTCTCACTCCTGACTGTAATCCATCGGACTGACTCTACTCTCTCTCTCTCCTGAATGTTATCCCTAGGTCTGTCTCTAATTTCTCTCACTCCTTACTGTAATCCCTACGACTGGATCTACTCTCTCTCAATCCTGACTGTAATCCTTTGGACTGTCTCTACTCTCACTCCTGATTCTATTCCCTAGGACTGATTCTAATCTCTCTCTCTCCTGACTGTAATCACTAGGACTGACTCTACTCTCCTCTCCTGACTGTAATCCCTATGAATGATTCTACTCTCTCTCACTCCTGACTGTAATCCCTAGGACTGACACTAATCTCTCTCCTGAATGTAAACCCTAGGACTGTCTCTTCTCTCTCTCACTCCTGACCCTAATCCCTATGACTGATTTTCCTCTCTCTCACTCCTGACTGTAATGCCTCGGACTGATTCCACTCGCTCTCATTCCTGACGATAATCCCTTGGACTGATTCTACACTCTCTCACTCCTGGCTGTAATCCCTAGGACTGATTCTACTCTCTCTCACTCCTGACTGTAACCGCTAGGACTGATTCTACTCTCTCTCACTCCTGACTGTAACCGTTAGGACTGATTCTACTCTCACTCCTGACTCTATTCCCTAGGACTGACTCTACTCTCCCACTCCTGACTGTAATCCCTCGGACTGATTCTACTCTCTCTCATTCCTGACTGTAATCCCTAGGACCGACTCTAATCTCTCTCCTGAATGTAATCCCTAGGACTGTCTCTACTCTCACTCTCTCCTGAATGTAATCCCTAGGACTGTCTCTACTCTCTCTCCTGCATGTAATCCCTAGGACTGTCCCTACTCTCTCTCGCACCTGACTGTAATCCCTAGGACTGATTTTACTCTCTCTCACTCCTGACTGTAATCCCTCGGACTGATTCCTCTCGCTCTCACTCCTGACTATAATCCCTTGGACTGATTCTACTCTCTCTCACTCCTGGCTGTAATCCCTAGATGATTCTACTCTCTCTCACTCCTGATTGTAATCCCTAGGACTGTCTCTACTCTCTCTCTCTCCTGACTGTAATCCCTAGGACTGTCTCTACTCTCTCTCTCTCCTGACTGTAATCCCTAGGACTGTCTCTACTCTCTCTCACTCCTTACTGTAATCCCTTGGACTGATTCTACTATCTCTCACTCCTGATTGTAATCCTTACGGCTGATTCTACTCTCTCTCGCACCTGACTGTAATCCATAGGACTGATTCTCCTCTCTCTCACTCCTGACTGTAATTCCCAGGACTGATTCTACTCTCTCTCTCTCTCCTGACAGTAATCCCTATGCTGTCTCTACTCTCTCTAACTCCTGACTGTAATCCCTTGGACTGTCTCTACTCTCTCTCGCACCTGACTGTAATCCCTTGGCTTGATTCTACTCTCTCTCACTCCTGACTGTAATCCCTAGGACTGACTCTACTCTCTCTCTCCTGACTGTAATCCCTATGCTGTCTCTACTCTCTCTCTCTCCTGACTGTATTCCCTTGGACTGCCTCTACTCTCTCTCTCTCCTGAATGTAATCTCTTGGACTGATTCTACTCTCTCTCACTCCTGACTGTAATCCCTAGGACTGATTCTACTCTCTCTCACTCCTGACTGTAATTCCTAGGACTCTCTCTACTTTCTTTCACTGCTGACTTTAATCCCTAGGACTGTCTCTACTCTCTCTCACTCCTGTCTGTAATCCCTAAGACAAATATTACTCTCTCTCACACTTGACTGTAATCCCTATGCTGTCTCTACTCTCTCACACTCCTGACTGTAATTCCCAGGAATGATTGTGCTCTCTCTCACTCCTGAATGTAATCCCTAGGACTGTCTCTATTTTCTCTCACTCCTGACTGTAATCCCTAGGACTGAATCTAATCTCTCTGAATCCTGACTGTAATCCCTATGCTGTCTCTACTCTCTCTCACTCCTGACTGTAATTCCCAGGACTGATTCTAATCTCTCTCACTCCTGATTGTAATCCCTAGGACTGTCTCTACTCTCTCTCACTCCTGTCTGTAACCGCTTGGACTGATTCTACCCTCTCTCACTCCAGACTGTAATCCCTAGAACTGATTCTACTCTCTCTCACTACAGTCTGTTATCCCTAGGACTGTCTCTACTCTCACTCCTGACTCTATTCCCTCGTACTGATTCTAATCTCTCCCTCTCCTGACTAATCTCTTGGATTGATTCTACTCTCTCTCACTCCTGACTGTAATCCCTAGGACAAACTCTACTCTCACTCTCCTGACTGTAATCCCTAGGACTGATTCTACTCTCTCTCACTCCTGACTGTAATCCATAGGACTGACTCTACTGTCTCTCCTGAGTGTAATCCCTAGGACTGTCCCTACTCACTCTCACTCCTGACTGTAATCTCTAGGACTGATTTTACTCTCTCTCACTCCTGACTGTAATCCCTCGGACTGATTCCACTCGCTCTCACTCCTGACTATAATCCCTTGGACTGATTCTACTCTCTCTCACTCCTGGCTGTAATCCCTAGGACTGATTCTACTCTCTCTCACTCCTGTATGTAACCGCTAGGACTGATTCTGCTCTCTCTCTCACTCCAGACTGTAATCCCTAGGACTGATTCTACTCTATCTCACTACTGTCTGTAATCCTTAGGACTGACTCTACTCTCTCTCACTCCTGACTGTAATCCCTATGCTGTCTCTACTCTCTCTCACTCCTGACTGTAATCCCTTAGACAAATTTTACTCTCTCTCACTCTTCACTGTAATCCCTAGGACTGTCTCTACTCTCTCTCACTCCTGTCTGTAACCGCTTGGACTGATTCTACCCTCTCTCACTCCAGACTGTAATTCCCAGGACTGATTCTAATCTCTCTCACTCCTGATTGTAATCCCTAGGACAGTCTCTACTCTCTCTCACTCCTGACTGTAATCCCTAGGACTGACTCTACTCTCTCTCTCCTAACTGTATTCCCTAGGACTGATTCTACTCTCTCTCATTCCTGACTGTAATCCCTAGGACTGTCTCTACTTTCTTTCACTCCTGACTTTATTCCCTAGAACTGTCACTGCTCTCTCTCACTCCTGTCTGTAATCCCTAGGACAGATTTTATTCTCTCTCACTCCTGATTTTAATCCCCAGGACTGTCTCTTATCTCTCTCACTCCTGAGTGTAATCCGTAGGACTGACTCTGCTCTCTCTCTCCTATCTGTAATCCCTAGGACTGTCTCTGCTGTCTCTCACTCCTGACTGTAATCCCTTGGACTGTCTCTACTTTCTCTCACTCCTGACTGCAATCCCTAGGACTGAATCTAATCTCTCTCAATCCTGTCTGTAATCCCTAGGACTGTCTTTACTCTCACTCCTGACTCTATTCCCTAGGACTGCTTCTAATCTCTCTCTCTCCTGACTGTAATCCCTAGGACTGATTCTACTCTCTCTATCTCCTGACTGTAATCCCTCGGACTGACTCTACACTCTCTCTCCTGACTGTAATCCATAGGACTGATTCTACTCTCTCTCATTCCTGACTCTAATCCCTAGGACTGACTCTACTGTCTCTCCTGCATGTAATCCCTAGGACTGTCTCTACTCTCTCTCATTCCTGACTGTAATCTCTAGGACTGATTTTACTCTCTCTCACTCCTGACTGTAATCCCTAGGATTGATTCCACTCGCTCTCACTCCTGACTGTAATCCCTTGGACTGATTCTACTCTCTCACACTCCTGGCTGTAATCCCTAGGACTGATTCTACTCTCTCTCCTCTCTGTAACCGCTGGGACTGATTCTACTCTCTCTCTCTCCTGACTGTAATCCATAGCACTGACTCGACTCTCCCTCTCCAGACTGTAATCCCTATGCTGTCTCTACTCTCTCTCACTCCTGACTGTATTCCCTTGGACTGTCTCTACTCTCTCTCTCTGCTGACTGTAATCCCTAGGACTGATTCTACTCTCTCTCAATCCTGACTGTAATCCCTAGGACTGAATCTAATCTCACTCAATCCTGACTGTTATCCTTAGGACTGTCTCTACTCTCACTCTTGACTCTATTCCCTAGGACTGATTCTAATCTCTCTCTCTCCTGACGGTAATCCCTAGGACTGAGTCTAGTCTCTCTCACTCCTGACTGTAATCCATCGGACTGACTCTACTCTCTCTCTCCTGACTGTAATCCCTAGGACTGATTCTACTCTCTCTCACTTCTGTCTGTAACCGCTAGGACTGATTCTCCTCTCTCTCACTCCTGACCTTAATCCCTAGGACTGATTCTACTCTCTCTCTCCTGACTGTAATTCCCAGGACTGATTCTACTCTCTCTCTCTCTCCTGACAGTAATCCCTATGCTGTCTCTACTCTCTCTAACTCCTGACTGTAATCCCTTGGACTGTCTCTACTCTCTCTCGCACCTGACTGTAATCCCTTGGCTTGATTCTACTCTCTCTCACTCCTGACTTTAATGCCTAGGACTGATTCTACTCTCTGTCTCTCCTAACTGTAATCCCTAGGACTGACTCTACTCTCTCTCTCCTGACTGTAATCCCTATGCTGTCTCTACTCTCTCTCTCTCCTGACTGTATTCCCTTGGACTGCCTCTACTCTCTCTTTCTCCTGACTGTAATCCCTAGGACTGATTCTACTCTCTCTCACTCCTGACTGTAATCCCTAGGACTGATTCTACTCTCTCTCACTCCTGACTGTAATTCCTAGGACTCTCTCTACTTTCTTTCACTGCTGACTTTAATCCCTTGGACTGTCTCTACTCTCTCTCACTCCTGTCTGTAATCCCTAAGACAAATTTTACTCTCTCTCACACTTGACTGTAATCCCTATGCTGTCTCTACTCTCTCACACTCCTGACTGTAATTCCCAGGAATGATTGTGCTCTCTCTCACTCCTGAATGTAATCCCTTGGACTGTCTCTATTTTCTCTCACTCCTGACTGTAATCCCGAGGACTGAATCTAATCTCTCTCAATCCTGACTGTAATCCCTATGCTGTCTCTACTCTCTCTCACTCCTGACTGTAATTCCCAGGACTGATTCTAATCTCTCTCACTCCTGATTGTAATCCCTAGGACTGTCTCTACTCTCTCTCACTCCTGCCTGTAATCCCTAAGACAAATTTTACTCTCTCTCACACTTGACTGTAATCCCTATGCTGTCTCTACTCTCTCACACTCCTGACTGTAATTCCCAGGAATGATTGTGCTCTCTCTCACTCCTGAATGTAATCCCTAGGACTGTCTCTACTTTCTCTCACTCCTGACTGTAATCCCGAGGACTGAATCTAATCTCTCTCAATCCTGACTGTAATCCCTATGCTGTCTCTACTCTCTCTCACTCCTGACTGTAATTCCCAGGACTGATTCTAATCTCTCTCACTCCTGATTGTAATCCCTAGGACTGTCTCTACTCTCTCTCACTCCTGTCTGTAACCGCTTGGACTGATTCTACCCTCTCTCACTCCAGACTGTAATCCCTAGGACTGATTCTACTCTCTCTCACTACAGTCTGTTATCCCTAGGACTGTCTCTAATCTCACTCCTGACTCTATTCCCTCGTACTGATTCTAATCTCTCTCTCTCCTGACTAATCCCTTGGATTGATTCTACTCTCTCTCAATCCTGACTGTAATCTCTAGGACAAACTCTACTCTCACTCTCCTGACTGTAATCCCTAGGACTGACTCTACTGTCTCTCCTGAGTGTAATCCCTAGGACTGTCTCTACTCTCTCTCACTCCTGACTGTAATCTCTAGGACTGATTTTACTCTCTCTCACTCCTGACTGTAATCCCTCGGACTGATTCCACTCGCTCTCACTCCTGACTATAATCCCTTGGACTGATTCTACTCTCTCTCGCACCTGACTGTAATCCCTAGGACTGTCTCTACTCTCTCTCACTCCTGACTGTAATTCCTAGGACTGTCTCTACTTTCTTTCACTGCTGACTTTAATCCCTTGGACTGTCTCTACTCTCTCTCACTCCTGTCTGTAATCCCTAGGACTGATTCGACTCTCTCTCACTCCTGACTGTAATCCCTAGGACTAATTCTACTCTCTCTCGCACCTGACTGTAATCCCTAGGACTGTCTCTACTCTCTCTCACTCCTGACTGTAATCCCTTGGACTGATTCTACTATCTCTCACTCCTGATTGTAATCCATAGCTCTGATTCTACTCTCTCTCGCACCTGACTGTAATCCATAGGACTGATTTTACTCTCTCTCACTCCTGACTGTAATCCCTATGCTGTCTCTACTCTCTCTCACTCCTGACTGTAATCCCTAGGACTGACTCTACTCTCTCTCTCCTGACTGTAATTCCCAGGACTGATTCTACTCTCTCTCACTCCTGACTGTACTCCCTAGGACTGATTCTACTCTCTCTCACTCTTGACTGTACTCCCTAGGACTGTATCTACTCTCTCTCACTCCTGTCTGTTATCCCTAGGACTGACTCTACTCTCTCTCACTCCTGACTGTACTTCCTAGGACTGATTCTACTCTCTCTCACTCTTGACTGTACTCCCTAGGACTGTATCTACTCTCTCTCACTCCTGACTGAAATCCCTAGGACAGACTCTGCTCTCTCTCTCCTGACTGTAATCCCTAGGACTGATTTACTCTCTCTCACTCCTGACTGTAATCCCTATGCTGTCTCTACTCTCTCTCACTCCTGACTGTAATCCCTAGGACTGACTCTACTCTCTCTCTCCTGACTGTCATCCCTAGAACTGATTTTACTCTCTCCCACTCCTGACTGTAATCCCTATGCTGTCTCTACTCTCTCTCAATCCTGACTGTAATCACTAGGACTGTGTCTACTCTCTCTCACTCCTGATTCTAATCCCTAGAACTGATTCTACTCTCTCTTGCACCTGACTGTAATCCATAGGACTGATTTTACTCTCTCTCACTCCAGACTGTACTCCCTTGGACTGTATCTATCTCTCTCACTCCTTTCTGTAATCACTAGGACTGACTCTACTCTCTCTCTCCTGACTGTAATCCCTAGGACTGATTCAACTCTCTCTCACTCCTGACTGTAATCCCTATGCTCTCTCTACTCCCACTCACACCTGGCTGTAATCCCTTGGACTGTCTCTACTCTCTCTCTCTCCTGACAGTAATCCCTAGGACTGATTCTACTCTCTCTCACTCCTGACTGTAATTCCTAGGACTGTCTCTACTCTCTCTCACTCCTGTCTGTAATCCCTAAGACAAAATTTACTCTCTCTCACTCTTGACTGTAATCCCTATGCTGTCTCTACTCTCTCTCACTCTTGACTGTAATCCCTAGGACTGACTCTACTCTCTCTCCTGAATGTAATCCCTAGGACTGTCTCTACTCTCTCTCACTCCTGACTGTATTCCCTAGGACTGATTCTACTCTCTCTGACTCCTGACTGTAATCCCTAGGACTGATTCTACTCTCTCTCACTCCTGACTGTAATCCCCAGGACTGTCTCTAATCTCTCTCTCTCCTGACTGTAATCCGTTGGACTGACTCTTCTCTCTCTCTCTCCTGACTGTAATCCCTAGGACTGTCTCTACTTTCTCTCAATCCTGAATGTAATCCCTAGGACTGACTCTACTCTCTCTCTCCTGACTGTAATCCCTCGGACTGATTCCACTCGCTCTCACTCCTGACTATAATCCCTTGGACTGATTCTACTCTCTCTCTGTGCTGACTGTAATCCCTAGAACTGATTCTCCTCTCTCTCACTCCTGACTGTAATCCCCTGGACTGTCTCTATTCTCTCTCACTCCTGACTGTAATCCGTTGGACTGACTATACTCTCTCTCGCCTGACTGTAATCCCTAGGACTGTCTCTACTTTCTCTCACTCCTGACTGTAATCCCTATGACTGTCTCTACTCTCTCTCACTCCTGACTGTAATCCCTATGACTATCTCTACTCTCTCTCACTCCTGACTGTATTCCCTAGGACTGATTCTACTCTCTCTCTCTCCTGACTGTAATCCCTACGATTGATTCTACTCTCTCTCACTCCTGACGGTATTCCCTAGGACTGTCTCTACTCTCTCTATCCTGACTGTAATCCCTAGGACTTTCTCTAATCTCTCTCACACCTGACTGTAATCCGTTGGACTGACTCTACTCTCTCTCAATCCTGACTGTAATCCCTAGGACTGTCTCTACTCAGTCTCACTCCTGACTGTAATCACTAGGACTGACTCTACTCTCTCTCTCCTAACTGTATTCCCTAGGACTGATTCTACTCTCTCACACACCTGACTGTATTCCCTAGGACTGATTCTACTCTCTCTCACTCCTGACTGTAATCCCTTGGACTGTCTCTACTCTCTCTCACTCCTGACTGTAATCCCTAGGACTGATTCTACTCTGTCTCACTCCTGATTGTAATCCCTAGGACTGTCTCTACTCTCTCTCACTCTTGACTATAATGCCTAGGACTGTCTCTACTCTCTCTCACTCCTGACTGTAATCCCTTGGACTGTCTCTACTCTCTCTCACACCTGACTGCATTCCCTTGGACTGATTCTACTCTCTCTCTCCTGACTGTATTCCCTAGGACTGATTCTACTCTCTCTGACTTCTGACTGTAATCCCTAGGACTGATTCTACTCTCTCTCACTCCTGACTGTAAACCCCAGGACTGTCTCTAATCTCTCTCACTCCTGACTGTAATCCTTTGGACTGACTCTACTCTCTCTCTCTCCTGACTGTAATCCCTAGGACTGTCTCTACTTTCTCTCAATCCTGAATGTAATCCCTAGGACTGACTCTACTCTCTCTCTCCTGACTGTAATCCCTAGGACTGATTCTACTCTCTCTCACTCCTGACTGTAATCCCTATGACTGACTCTACTCTCTCTCCTGAATGTAATCCCTTGGACTGTCTCTACTCTCTCTCACTCCTGACTGTAATCCCTCGGACTGATTCCACTCGCTCTCACTCCTGACTATAATCCCTTGGACTGATTCTACTCTCTCTCACTCCTGACTGTAATCCCTAGGACTGATTCTACTCTATCTCACTCCTGACTGTAATCCTTTGGACTGACTCTACTCTCTCTCCTGAATGTAATCCCTAGGACTGTCTCTACTGTCTCTCTCTCCTGACTGTAAACCCTAGGACAGTCTCTACTCTCTCTCACCTCTGACTGTAATCCCTTGGACTGATTCTACTCTCTCTCAATCCTGACTGTAATCCCTAGGACTGTCTCTACTCACTCTCACTCCTGACTGTAATCACTAGGATTGATTCTACTCTCTCACACACCTGACTGCATTCCCTAGGACTGATTCTACTCTCTCTCACTCCTGATTGTAATCCCTTGGACTGTCTCTACTCTCTCTCACTCCTGACTGTAATCCCTAGGACTGATTCTACTCTCTCTCACTCCTGATTGTAATCCCTAGGACTGTCTCTACTCTCTCTCACTCTTGACTATAATGCCTAGGACTGTCTCTACTCTCTCTCACTCCTGACTGTAAACCCTTGGACTGTCTCTACTCTCTCTCACACCTGACTACATTCCCTTGGACTGATTCTGCTCTCTCTCTCTCCTGACTGTATTCCCTTGGACTGATTCTACTCTCTCTGACTCCTGACTGTAATCCCTAGGACTGATTCTACTCTCTCTCACTCCTGACTGTAATCCCCAGGACTGTCTCTAATCTCTCTCACTCCTGACTGTAATCCGTTGGAATGACTCTACTCTCTCTCTCTCCTGACTGTAATCCCTAGGACTGTCTCTACTTTCTCTCAATCCTGAATGTAATCCCTAGGACTGACTCTACTCTCTCTCTCCTGACTGTAATCCCTCGGACTGATTCCACTCGCTCTCACTCCTGACTATAATCCCTTGGACTGATTCTACTCTCTCTCACTCCTGACTGTAATCCTATGCTGTCTCTAATCTCTCTCACTCCTGACTGTAATCCCTAGGACTGATTCTACTCTCTCTCACTCCTGGCTGTAATCCCTAGGACTGATTCTACTCTCTCTCCCTCCTGTCTGTAACCGCTAGGACTGATTCTACTCTCTCTCACTCCTGATTGTAATCCGTAGGACTGATTCTACTCTCTCTTGCACCTGACTGTAATCCCTAGGACTGATTCTACACTCTCTCACTCCTGACTGCAATCCCTTGGACTGATTCTACTCTCTCTCACTCCTGATTGTAATCCCTAGTACTTTCACTACTCTCTCTCACTCCTGACTGTAATCCCTAGGACTGTCTCTACTCTCTCTCACTCCTGACTGTAATCCCTTGGACTGTCTCTACTCTCTCTCACTCCTGGCAGTAATCCCTAGGACTGATTCTACTCTCTCTCACTCCTGATTGTAATCCCTTGGACGGATTTTACTCACTCTCACTCCTGACTGTAATCGCTATGCTGTCTCTATTCTCTCTCTCTCCTGACTGTAATCCCTAGGACTGTCTCTAATCTCTCTCACACCTGACTGTAATCCGTTGGACTGACTCTACTCTCTCTCTCTCCTGACTGTAATCCCTTGGACTGTCTCTGCTTTCTCTCACTCCTGACTGCAATCCCTAGGACTGAATCTAGTCTCTCTCAATCCTGACTGTAATCCCTAGCACTTTCTCTACTCTCACTCCTGACTCTATTCCCTAGCACTGATTCTAATCTCTCTCTCTCCTGACTGTAATCCCTAGGATTGATTCTACTCTCTCTCACTCCTGACTGTAATCCCTTGGACTGACTCTACTCTCTCACTCCTGACTTTAATCCCTTGCTCTGTCTTTACTCTCTCTTACACCTGACTCTAATCCCTAGGACTGATTCTACTCTTTCTCACTCCTGATTGTAATCCCTAGGACTTATTCTAGTCTCTCTCGCACCTGACTCTAATCCGTAGGACTGATTTTACTCTCTCTCACTCCTGACTCTACTCCCTAGGACTGACTCTACTCTCTCTCACTCCTGTCTGTAATTCCTAGGACTGTCTCTACTCTCACTCCTGACTCTATTCCCTCGGACTGATTCTAATCTCTCTCTCTCCTGACTGTATTCCCTAGGACTGATTCTACTCTATCTCACTGCTGACTGTAATCCCTAGGACTGACTCTACTCTCTCTCTCATGACTGTAATCGGTGGACTGATTCTACTCTCTCTCACTCCTGACTGTAATCCGTATGCTCTCTCTGCTCTCTCTCACTCCTGACTGTAAATCTTAGGACCGTCTCTTCTCTCTCTCACTCCTGTCTGTAATCCCTAGGACAAATTTTACTCTCTCTCAATCTTGACTGTAATCCCTATGCTGTCTCTGCTCTCTCTCACTCCTGACTGTAATCCCTTGGAATGATTCTACTCTCTCTCACTCCTGACTGTAATCCCTTGGACTGATTCTACTCTCTCTAACTCCTGACTGTAATCCGTACGACTGTCTCTACTCTCTCTCACTCCTGACTGTAATCACTAGGACTGACTCTAATCTTTCTCTCCTAACTGTATTCCCTAGGACTGATTCTACTCTTTCACACTCTTGACTGTAATCACTATGCTGACTCTACTCTCTCTCACTACTGACTGTAATCCCTTGGACTGTCTCTCTCTCTCTCACTCCTGACTGTAATCCCTAGGACTGATTCTACTCTCTCTCACTCCTGATTGTAATCCCTATGCTGTCTCTACTCTCTCTCACTCCTGACTGTAATCCCTAGGACTGTCTCTACTCTCTCTCACTCCTGACTGCATTACCTTGGACTGATTCTACTCTCTCTCTCTCCTGACTGTATTCCCTAGGACGGATTCTACTCTCTCTGACTCCTGACTGTACTCCCTAGGACTGATTCTACTCTCTCTCACTCCTGACTGTAATCCCCAGGACTGTCTCTAATCTCTCTCACTCCTGACTGTAATATTTTGGACTGACTCTACTCTCTCTCTCTCCTGACTGTAATCCCTAGGACTGTCTCTTCTTTCTCTCAATCCTGAATGTAATCCCTAGGACTGACTCTACTCTCACTCCTTAATCTATTCCCTAGGACTGATTCTAATCTCTCTCTCTCTCCTGACTGTAATCACTAGGACTGATTCTACTCTCTCTCACTCCTGACTGTAATCCCTACGACTGACTCTACTCTCTCTCCTGAATGTAATCCCTTGGACTGTCTCTACTCTCTCTCACTCCTGACTGTAATCCCTTGGACTGATTTCAAACTCTCTCACTCCTGACTGTAATCCTTCGGACTGATTCCACTCGCTCTCACTCCTGACTATAATGCCTTGGACTGATTCTACTCTCTCTCACTCCTGACTGTAATCCCTAGAACTGATTCTACTCTATCTCACTCCTGACTGTAATCCCTTGGACTGACTGTACTCTCTCTCCTGAATGTAATCCCTAGGACTGTCTCTACTCTCTCTCACTCCTGACTGTAATCCCTATGCTGTCTCTACTCTCTCTCACTCCTGACTGTAATCCCTTGGACTGACTGTACTCTCTCTCCTGAATGTAATCCCTAGGACTGTCTCTACTCTCTCTCACTCCTGACTGTAATCCCTATGCTGTCTCTGCTCTCTCTCACTCCTTACTGTTGTCCCTAGGACTGATTCTACTCTCTCTCACTCCTGATTGTAATCCCTAGGACTGTTTCTACTCTCGCTCACTCCTGACTGTAATCCCTAAGACTGTCTCTACTCTCTCTCACTCCTGACTGTTTTCCCATGGACTGATTCTTCTCTCTCTCTCCGGACTGTAATACCTAGGACTGACTCTACTCTCTCTCCCCTTACTGTAATCCCTAGGACTAAATCAACTCTCTCTCACTCCTGACTCTATTCCCTAGGACTGATTCTAATCTCTGTCTCTCCTGACTGTATTCCCTAGGACTGATTCTACTCTATCTCACTCCTGACTGTAATCCCTAGGACTGACTCTACTCTCTCTCTCCTGACTGTAATCCCTAGGACTGATTCTACTCTCTCTCCTGAATGTAATCCCTAGGAGTGTCTATACACTCTCTCACTCCTGACTGTAATCCCTTGGACTGATTCTACTCTCTCTCATTCCTGACTGTAATTCCTTTTACTGTATCTACTTTCTTTCACTCCTGACTTTAATCCCTTGCCCTGTCTCTGCTCTCTCTCTCTCCTGTCTGTAATCCCTCGGACTGATTTCACTCTCTCTCAGTCCTGATTGTAATCCCCAGGACTGTCTCTTATCTCTCTCACTCCTGAGTGTAATCCGTAGGACTGACTGTACTCTCTCTTTCTCCTTACTGTAATCCCTAGGACTGTCTCTACTCTCTCTCACTCCAGACTGTAATCCCTTGGACTGAATCTAATCTCTCTCAATCCTGTCTGTAATCCCTAGGACTGTCTCTACTCTCACTCCAGACTCTATTCCCTAGGACTGATTCTAACCTCTCTCTCTCTTGACTGTAATCCCTAGGACTGATTCTACTCTCTCTCTCCTGACTGTAATCCCTAGGACTGATTCTACTCTCTCTCTCTCCAGACTGTAATCCCTAGGACTGATTTTACTCTCTCTCACTCCAGACAGTAATCCCTAGGACTGATTTTACTCTATCTCACTCGTGACTGTAATCCCTCGGACGGATTCCACTCGCTCTCACTCCTGACTATAATCCCTTGGACTGATTCTACTCTCTCTCACTCCTGGCTGTAATCCCTAGGACTGATTCTACTCTCTCTCACTCCTGTCTGTCACCGCTAGTACTGATTCTACTCTCTCTCACTCCTGATTGTAATCGGTAAGACTGATTCTACTCTCTCTTGCACCTGACTGTAATCCCTAGGACTGATTCTACACTCTCTCACTCCTGACTGCAATCCCTTGGACTGATTCTACTCTCTCTCACTCCTGACTGTAATCCCTAGGACTGTCTCTACTCTCTCTCTCTCTCCTGACAGTAATCCCTAGGACTGATTCTTCACTCTCTCACTCCTGACTGTAATTCCTAGGACTGTCTCTATTTTCTTTCACTGCTGACTGTAATCCCTAGGACTGTCTCTACTCTCTCTCTCTCTCTCCTGACAGTAATCCCTAGGACTGATTCTTCACTCTCTCACTCCTGACTGTAATTCCTAGGACTGTCTCTATTTTCTTTCACTGCTGACTTTAATCCCTAGGACTGTCTCTACTCTCTCTCACTCCTGTCTGTCATCCCTAAGTCAAATTTTACTCTCTCTCACTCTTGACTGTAATCCCTATGCTGTCTCTACTCTCTCTTACTCCTGACTGTAAACCCTTGGACTGTCTCTACTCTCTCTCACTCCTGACTGTAATCCCTAGGACTGATTCTACACTCACTCACTCCTAACTGTATTCCCTAGGACTGTCTCTACTCTCTCTCACTCCTGACTGTAATCCCTTGGACTGATTCTACTCTCTCTCACTCCTGACTGTAATCCCTATGCTGTCTCTACTCTCTCTCACTCCTGACTGTAATCGCTAGGACTGTCTCTACTCTCTTTCACTCCTGACTGTAATCCCTAGGACTGATTCTACTCTCTCTCACTCCTGACTGTAATCGCTAGGACTGTCTCTACTCTCTCTCACTCCTGACTGTATTCCTTTGGACTGATTCTACTCTCTCTCACTCCTGACTGTAATCCCTAGGACTGACTCTAATCTCTCTCTCCTGACTGTAATCCCTAGGACTGATTCTACTCTCTCTCACTCCTGACTGTAATCCCTAGGACTGATTCTACTCTCTCTCACTCCTGACTGTAATCCCTTGGACTGATTCTACTCTCTCTCACTCCTGACTGTAATCCTTAGGACTGACTCTACTATCTCTCTCTTGACTGTAATTCCCAGGACTGATTCTACTCTCTCTCACTCCTGTCTGTAATCCCTTGGACTGTATCTACTCTCTCTCACTCCTGACTGTAATCCATAGGACTGACTCTACTCTCTCTCTCCTGACTGTTATACCTAGGACTGATTCTACTCTCTCTCACTCCTGACTGTAATCCTTAGGACTGTCTCTACTCTCTCTCTCCTGACTGTAATCACTAGGACTGATTCTACTCTCTCTCACTCCTGACTGTGTGTCCCAGGACTGTCTCTACACTCTCTCACTGGTGACTGTAAACACCAGGATTGAATCTACTCTCTCTCACTCCTGACTGTAAACACCAGGACTGTATCTACACTTTCACACTTCTGACTGTGAGTTCCAGGACTGACTCTACTCTCTCACTCCTGACTGTGAGTCCGAGGACTGGCTCTACTCTATATCACTACTGGCTGAGAGTCCCAGCACAGTCTCTATTCTCCCTTACTCCTGACTGTGATCCCCAGGGTTGACCCTACTCTCTCACTCTTGATTGTGTGTCCCTGGTCTACCTCTACTCTCTCTTACTACTGACTGAGAGTCCCAGGACTGTCTCTACTCTCTGTCACTCATGACTCTAATCCCTATGACTGACTCTACTGTCTCACACTCCTGACTGTAAACCCCAGGGCTGAATCTACACTCTCTCTCTCCTGACTGTAATTCTGAGGACTGACTCTACTCTCTCTCACTCCTGACTGTGAGTCCGAGGACTGGCTCTATTCTATATCACTACTGACAGAGAGTCCCAGCACAGCCTCTACTCCCTCTCACTCCTGACTGTGATTCCCAGGACTGATTCTACTCTCTGTCTCCTGACTGTAATCCCTAGGACTGATTCTACTCTCTCTCACTCCTGACTGTAATCCCTAGGACTGACTCTACTCTCTCTCCTGAATGTGATCCCTAGGACTGTCTCTACTCTCTCTCTCTCCAGACTATAATCCCTCGGACTGATTTTACTCTCTCTCACTCCAGACTGTAATCCTTCGGACTGATTTTACTCTATCTCACTCGTGACTGTAATCCCTCGGACAGATTCCACTCGCTCTCACTCCTGACTATAATCCCTTGGACTGATTCTACTCTCACTCACTCCTGGCTGTAATCCCTAGGACTGACTCTACTCTCTCTCACTCCTGTCTGTAACCGCTAGTTCTGATTCTACTCTCTCTCACTCCTGATTGTAATCCGTAGGACTGATTCTACTCTCTCTTGCACCTGACTGTAATCCCTTGGACTGATTCTACACTCTCTCACTCCTGACTGCAATCCCTTGGACTGATTCTACTCTCTCTCACTCCTGACTGTAATCCTTAGGACTGTCTCTACTCTCTCTCTCCTGACTGTAATCACTAGGACTGATTCTACTCTCTCTCACTCCTGACTGTGTGTCCCAGGACTGTCTCTACACTCTCTCACTGGTGACTGTAAACACCAGGATTGAATCTACTCTCTCTCACTCCTGACTGTAAACACCAGGACTGTATCTACACTTTCACATTTCTGACTGTAAGTTCCAGGACTGACTCTACTCTCTCACTCCTGACTGTGAGTCCGAGGACTGGCTCTACTCTATATCACTACTGGCTGAGAGTCCCAGCACAGTCTCTATTCTCCCTTACTCCTGACTGTGATCCCCAGGGTTGTCCCTACTCTCTCACTCTTGATTGTGTGTCCCAGGTCTACCTCTACTCTCTCTTACTACTGACTGAGAGTCCCAGGACTGTCTCTACTCTCTGTCACTCGTGACTCTAATCCCTATGACTGACTCTACTGTCTCACACTCCTGACTGTAAACCCCAGGGCTGAATCTACACTCTCTCTCTCCTGACTGTAATTCTGAGGACTGACTCTACTCCCTCTCACTCCTGACTGTGATCCCCAGGACTGATTCTGCTATCTCACTCTTGATTGTGTGTCCAGGACAAACTCTACTCTCTCTCACTCCTGACTAATAGTCCCAGGACTAACTCTTCTCTCTCTCACTCCTGACTGTGAGTCCCAGGACTGTCTACTTTCTCTCACTACTGACTGTGAGTCCCAATAGTGAATCTACTCTCTCACTCATTCTGAGAGAACCAGGACTGACTCTACTCTCTCTCACTCCTGACTGTGAGTCCCAGGACTGGCTCTACTCTATATCACTACAGCCTGAAAGTCCCAGCACAGCCTCTACTCCCTCTCACTCGTGACTGTGATCCCCAGGACTGATTCTACTCTCTCACTCTGACTGTGAGTCCCAGGACTGGCTCTGCTCTATCTCACTCCTGAGAGTGAGTCCCAGGACTGAATCTTCTCTGTCTCACTCCTGACTGTGAGTCACTGGACTGACTCTAGTCTCTCTCACTGCTGACTGTGAGACCTCGGACAGTCTCTACACACTCAGTCCTGACTGTGAGCCCCAGGAGTGAATCTACTCTCTCACTCCTGAATCTATGCCCCAGGAGTGAATCTACTCTCTCACTCCTGAATCTATGCCCCAGGAGTGAATCTACTCTCTCACTCCTGACTGAGATTCCCAGGACTGACTCTACATTCTCTCACGAGTGATGGTAAACCTGAGGACTGAATCTACTCTCTCTCACTTCTGACTGTGAGTCCCAGGATTGACTCTACTCTCTCTCACTCCTGACTAATAGTCCCAGGACTGTCTCTACTCTCTCTCACTACTGATTGTGAGTCCCAGTAGTGAATCTACTCTCTCACTCATTCTGAGAAACCCAGGACTGACTCTACTCTCTCTCATTCCAGACTGTGAGTCCCAGGACTGACTGTACAGTCTCCCACTAGTGACTGTAAACACCAGGACTGAATCTACACTTTCACACTTCTGACTGTGAGTACCAGGACTGAGTCTACTCTCTCACTCCTGACTGTGATCCCCAGGACTGACTCTACTCTCTCAATCCTGATTATGTGTACCAGGACAAACTCTTCTCTCTCTCACTCCTGACTAATAGTCCCAGGACTGTCTGTACTCTCTCTCACTCCTGACTGTGAGTCACAGGACTGTCTCTACTCTCTCTCACTACTGACTGTGTGTCCCAGGAGTGAATCTACTCGGTCAGTCCTTCTGAGAGTCCCAGGACTGACTCTAATCTCTTTCACTAGTGACTGTAAACACCAGGACTGAATCTACTCTCTCTGTCTTCTGACTGAGAGACCCAGGACTGACTCTACTCCCTCATGCCACATTGTGAGACCCAGGACTGGCTCTACTCGCTCTCATTCCTGACTGTGCGTCCCAGGATTGACTCAACGCTCTCTCACTCCTGATTGTTAGCTCCAGGACTGATATTACTCTCTCTCACTCCAGACTCTGAGCCCCTGGACTAAATCTACTCTCTTTCACTTCTGACTGTAAGCCCCAGGACTGACTCCACTCTCTATCATTCCTGAATGTAAGTCCCAGAACTGACTCTAATCGCTCACTCCTGTATCAGAATCCCAGGAGTGACTCTACTCTCTCTTATTCCTGACGCAAACTCCAAGGACTGTCTCTATTCCCTCACTCCTGAATCAGGGACCCAGGACTGACTTTACACTCTCTCACTCCTCACTTTGAGTCCCAGGACTGTGTCCAATCTCTCGTACACTTGACTGTGAGCCCCAATACTGACTCTACACTCTCATTCCTGGTTGTGTGTATCAGCGCTGAGTCTCTTCTCTCACTCCTAACTGATAATCTCAGGATTGTCTCTACTCTCTCTCACTCCTGACTGTGAGTCCCACGAGTGAATCTCCACACTCACTCCTGATTGAGAGTCCCAGTACAGAATCTACTCTCGCTCAGTCCTGACTGTGAGTCCCAGGAATGACTCTAATCTCTCTGACTAATGACTGGAATCCCAAGGACTGACTCTATGCTCCCGCACTCCTGGCTGTAAAGCCCAGGGCTGACTCTGATTCCGAGGACTGAATCCAATCTCTCTCACTCCTGACTGTAATTCCTAGGACTTATTCTACTCTCTCTCACTCCTGACCATGTGTCCCAGGACAGACTACTCTCTCTCACATCTGACTGTGAGTCGCAGGACTGTGTCCACTCTATCACTTCTGACTTTGAGTCCCTAGATTACCTCTGCTCTCTCTCAATCCTGACTGAGAGTCCCAGGACTGTTTCTACACTTTCTCACTAGTGACTGTACAAACCAGGATGGAACATACTCTCTCTCAAGATAAAAACAAAGAAAACTGTGGATGCTGGAAATCCAAAACAAAAACAGAATTACCTGGAAGACCTGCTGAGTTTTTCCAGGTAATTCTGTTTTTGTTTTTTATACTCTCTCTCAATCCTGACTGAGTCCCAGGACTGACTCTCCTCTCTCTCACTCCTGACTGTGAGTCCCAGGACTGACTCTCCTCTCTCTCACTCCTGACTGTGAGTCCCAGGACTGACTCTCCTCTCTCTCACTCTTGATTGTGTGTCCCAGGACAATCTCTGCACTCTCTTACTTCTGACTAATAGTCCCAGGACTGACACTACTCTCTCTCACTCCTGACTGTCAGTCCCAGGACTGTCTGTACTCTCTCTCACTAATGTCTGAGAGTCCCAGGACTCTCTCTACATTCTGATGCCCAAATCAGATACCCAGGACTGCCTCTACTATATTTGACTCCTAAAAGAGAGTCCCAGGACTGTCTCTGCTATCTCACTCCTGACTGTGAGTCGCAGGAGTGAATCTACACTCTCACTCCTGACTGAGAGTCCCAGGACTGACTCTACTCTCTCATCCTGACTGAGAGTCCCAGGACTGAATCAGATCTCTCTCACTCCTGACTGTGAGTCCCAGGACTGACTCTACACTCTCTCACTAGTGACTGTAAACACCAGGACTGAATCTATTCTCTCTCACTCCTGACTGTAAACACCAGGACTGGATCTACACTTTCACACTTCTGACCGTGAGTACCAGGACTGACTCTATGCTCCCGCACTCCTGACTGTAAAACCCAGGGCTGACTCTGATTCCGAGGACTGACTCCACTGTCTCTCACTCCTGACTGTAATCCCTAGGACTTATTCTACTGTGAGTTGCAGGAGTGAATCTACACTCTCACTCCTGACTGAGAGTCCCAGGACTGACTCCACTCTCTCACTCCTGACTGTGATTCCGAGGACTGACTCTACTCTCTCTCACTCCTGACTGTGATTCCGAGGACTGACTCTACTCTCTCTCACTCCTGACTGTGATTCCGAGGACTGACTCTACTCTCTCTCACTCCTGACTGTGATTCCGAGGACTGACTCTACTCTCTCTCACTCCTGACTGAGAGTCCCAGGACTGACTCTCCTCTCTCTCACTCCTGACTGTGAGTCCCAGGACTGACTCTCCTCTCTCTCACTCTTGATTGTGTGTCCCAGGACAATCTCTGCACTCTCTTACTTCTGACTAATAGTCCCAGGACTGACACTACTCTCTCTCACTCCTGACTGTCAGTCCCAGGACTGTCTGTACTCTCTCTCACTAATGTCTGAGAGTCCCAGGACTCTCTCTACATTCTGATGCCCAAATCAGATACCCAGGACTGCCTCTACTATATTTGACTCCTAAAAGAGAGTCCCAGGACTGTCTCTGCTATCTCACTCCTGACTGTGAGTCGCAGGAGTGAATCTACACTCTCACTCCTGACTGAGAGTCCCAGGACTGAATCAGATCTCTCTCACTCCTGACTGTGAGTCCCAGGACTGACTCTACACTCTCTCACTAGTGACTGTAAACACCAGGACTGAATCTATTCTCTCTCACTCCTGACTGTAAACACCAGGACTGGATCTACACTTTCACACTTCTGACCGTGAGTACCAGGACTGACTCTATGCTCCCGCACTCCTGACTGTAAAACCCAGGGCTGACTCTGATTCCGAGGACTGACTCCACTGTCTCTCACTCCTGACTGTAATCCCTAGGACTTATTCTACTGTGAGTTGCAGGAGTGAATCTACACTCTCACTCCTGACTGAGAGTCCCAGGACTGACTCCACTCTCTCACTCCTGACTGTGATTCCGAGGACTGACTCTACTCTCTCTCACTCCTGACTGTGATTCCGAGGACTGACTCTACTCTCTCTCACTCCTGACTGTGATTCCGAGGACTGACTCTACTCTCTCTCACTCCTGACTGTGATTCCGAGGACTGACTCTACTCTCTCTCACTCCTGACTGAGAGTCCCAGGACTGACTCTACTCTCTCACTCCTGACTGTGATTCCGAGGACTGACTCTACTCTCTCTCTCTCCTGACTGTGAGTCCAAGGACTGGCTCTACTCTATATCACTACTGGCTGAGAGTCCCAGCACAGTCTCTATTCTCGCTCACTCCTGACTGTGATCCCCAGGGTTGACTCTACTCTCTCGCTCCTGATTGTGTGTCCCAGGTCTAACTCCACTCTCTCTTACTACTGACAGAGAGTCCTCGGAATGACTCTACTCTCTGTCACTCCTGACGCTAATCCCTATGACTGACTCCACTCTCTCGCACTTCTGACTGTAAGCCCCAGGGCTGAATCTACACTCTCTCACTCCTGACTGTAATTCTGAGGACTGAATCTAATCTCTCTCACTCCTGACTGTGAGTCCCAGGACTGACTCTCCTCTCTCTCACTCCTGACTGTGAGTCCCAGGACTGACTCTCCTCTCTCTCACTCTTGATTGTGTGTCCCAGGACTGACTCTACTCTCTCTCACTCCTGACTGTCAGTCCCAGGACTGTCTGTACTCTCTCTCACTAATGTCTGAGAGTCCCAGGACTCTCTCTACATTCTGATGCCCAAATCAGATACCCAGGACTGCCTCTACTATATTTGACTCCTAAAAGAGAGTCCCAGGACTGTCTCTGCTATCTCACTCCTGACTGAGAGTCCCAGGACTGAATCAGATCTCTCACTCCTGACTGTGAGTCCCAGGACTGACTCTACACTCTCTCACTAGTGACTGTAAACACCAGGACTGAATCTATTCTCTCTCACTCCTGACTGTAAACACCAGGACTGGATCTACACTTTCACACTTCTGACCGTGAGTACCAGGACTGACTCTATGCTCCCGCACTCCTGACTGTAAAACCCAGGGCTGACTCTGATTCCGAGGACTGACTCCACTGTCTCTCACTCCTGACTGTAATCCCTAGGACTTATTCTACTGTGAGTCGCAGGAGTGAATCTACACTCTCACTCCTGACTGAGAGTCCCAGGACTGACTCTACTCTCTCTCACTCCTGACTGTGATTCCGAGGACTGACTCTACTCTCTCTCTCTCCTGACTGTGAGTCCAAGGACTGGCTCTACTCTATATCACTACTGGCTGAGAGTCTCAGCACAGTCTCTATTCTCGCTTACTCCTGACTGTGATCCCCAGGGTTGACTCTACTCTCTCACTCCTGATTGTGTGTCCCAGGTCTAACTCCATTCTCTCTTACTACTGACAGAGAGTCCTCGGAATTACTCTACTCTCTGTCACTCCTGACGCTAATCCCTATGACTGACTCCACTCTCTCGCACTTCTGACTGTAAGCCCCAGGGCTGAATCTACACTCTCTCACTCCTGACTGTAATTCTGAGGACTGAATCTAATCTCTTTCACTCCTGACTGTGAGTCCGAGGACTGGCTCTTCTCTATATCACTACTGGCTGAGAGTCCCAGCACTGCCTCTACTCCCTCTCACTCCTGACTGTGATCCCCAGGACTGATTCTACTCTCTCACTCCTGATTGAGTGTCCAGCACTGACTCTACTCTCTCACTCCTGACTAATAGTCCCAGGACAGACTCTACTTTCTCTCACTCCTGACTGTGAATCCCCGGACTGTCTCTACTCTCTCGCACTACTGACTGTGTCCCAGTAGTGAATCTACTCTCTCACTCATTCTGAGGGACCCAGGACTGACTCTAATCTCTCTCACTCCTGACTGTGAATCCCAGGACTGTCTCTACTCTCTCTCACTACTGACTGTGAGTCCCAGTAGTGAATCTAGTCTCTTACTCATTCTGAGACCCAGGACTGACTCTACTCTGTCTCACTCCTGACTGTGAGTCCCAGAACTGACTCTACACTCTCTCACTAGTGACTGTAAACACCAGGATTGAATCTACTCTCTCTCACTCCTGACTGTAAACACCAGGACTGTATCTACACTTTCACACTTCTGACTGTGAGTTCCAGGACTGACTCTACTCTCTCACTCCTGACTGTGAGTCCGAGGACTGGCTCTACTCTATATCACTACTGTCTGAGAGTCCCAGCACAGTCTCTACTCTCCCTTACTCCTGACTGTGATCCCCAGGGTTGACCCTACTCTCTCACTCTTGATTGTGTGTCCCAGGTCTACCTCTACTCTCTCTTACTACTGACTGAGAGTCCCAGGACTGTCTCTACTCTCTGTCACTCATGACTCTAATCCCTATGACTGACTCTACTGTCTCGCACTCCTGACTGTAAACCCCAGGGCTGAATCTACACTCTCTCACTCCTGACTGTAATTCTGAGGACTGACTCTACTCTCTCTCACTCCTGACTGTGAGTCCGAGGACTGGCTCTATTCTATATCACTACTGACTGAGAGTCTCAGCACAGCCTCTACTCCCTCCAACTCCTGACTGTGATCCCCAGGACTGATTCTATCTCTCACTCTTGATTGTGTGTCCAGGACAAACTCTACTCTCTCTCACTCCTGACTAATAGTCCCAGGACTAACTCTTCTCTCTCTCACTCCTGACTGTGAGTCCCAGGTTTGACTCTGCTCTCTTTCACTGCTGATTGTGTATCCCAGGGCTGACTCTACACTCTCTCACTCCTGACTGTGAGTTCCAGCACAGTCTCTACACTCTCACGCCCAAATAAGAGACCCAGGACTAGCCCTACTTTATCTCACTCCTGACCGTGTGTCCCAGGACTGACTCCACTCTCTCTCACTCCAGAATGTCAAACCCAGGACTGAGTCTGCTCTCTCTGTCACTCCTGACTGATAGTCGAAGCACAGTCTCGACTCTCTCTCACTGCTGACTGTGATCCCCAGGACTGACTCTTCTCTCTCACTCCTGATTGTGTGTCCCAGGACTGACTCTAAACTCTCACTCCTGAATGTGAGTCTTAGGACTGTATCTGCTCTATCACTCCTTACTTTTAGTCCCAGGACTGACTCTACACTCTCTCACTAGTGACTGTAAACACCAGGGCTGACTCTTCTCTCTCTCAGTCCTGACTGTGACTCCTAGGACTGTCTCTACTTTCTCTCACTAATGACTGTGAACCCCAGGACTGACTCTACTCTCTCACACTCCTGACTGAAATACCCAGGGCTGACTGTGATTCCGAGGACTGACTCTACTCTCTCTCACTCCTGACTGTGATTCCGAGGACTGACTCTACTCTCTCTCACTTCCTACTGTGAGTGGCAGGTCACACCCTACTCTCTCTCACTCCTGATTGTCTCGCAGGGCTGACTCTACTCTCTCTCTCCTGATTTTGTGTCCCAGGACTGGCTCTATTCTCTCTCACTAATGGCTGAGAGTGCCAGCAAAGACTCTACTCTCTCTCACTTCTAAGTGTCCCAGGACTGATTCTACTCTCTCACTCCTGATTGTGTGTCCCAGGACAGGCTCTACTCTCTCTCACACCTGACTGTGTGTCCCAGGTCTGACTCTACACTCTCACCCCTGACTTTGATTCCCAGAATTAAATCTAATCTCTCTCACTACTGACTGTGAGTCCGTGGTCTGGCTCTACTCTATCTCACTAATCGTTGAGAGTCCCAGCACAGTCTCTAGTCTCTCTCACTCCTGACTGTGATCGCCAGGAGTGACTGTACTCTCTCACTCCTGATTGTGTGTCCCAAGACAAACTCTACTCTCTCTGACTCCTAATAGTCCCTGGACTGACTCAACTCTCTCACTCCTGACTATTTGTCCCAGAACTGTCTCTACTCTCTCTCACTAGTGACTGTGAGTCCCAGGACTGACTCTACACCCTCACGCCTGAATCAGATACCCAGGACAGGCTCTACTCTATCTGGCTCCTGACTGTGAGTCCCAGGATTGAATGTACTCTCTCGCACTCCTGACTGTAAACTCCAGGCCTGAATCTGTACTCTCGCACTCCTGACTGTGATTCTGAGGACTGACTCTACACTCTCTCACTCGTGACTGAGAGTCCCAGGGCTGAATCTACACTCTGTCACTTGTGACTGTGACTCCCAGGAATGTCTCTACACTCTCACGCCCGAATCAGATACCCAGGACAGGCTCTACTCTATCTGGCTCATGACTGTGAGTCCCAGGATTGAATGTACTCTCTCGCACTACTGACTGTGAGTCCGAGGACTGGCTCTACTCTATCTCATTACTGACTGTGATCCCAGGACTGACTCTAATCTCTCACTCCTGTTGTGTGTCCCAGGACAAACTCTACTCTCTCTCACTCCTGACTGTGGGTCACAGGACAGACTCTACACTCTCTCACTAGTGACTGTAAACACTAGGACTGAATCTACACTTTCACACTTCTGACTGTGTGAACCACGACTGACTCTTCTCTCTCACTCCTGACTGTGAGTCCCAGGACTGGCTCTGCTCTATCTCACTCCTGACTAATAGTCCCAGGACTGACTCTAATCTCTCACTCCTGTTGTGTGTCCCAGGACAAACTCTACTCTCTCACTAGTGACTGTAAACACCAGGACTGACTCTACTCTCTCTCACTCCTGACTGTGGGTCACAGGACAGACTCTACACTCTCTCACTAGTGACTGTAAACACTAGGACTGAATCTACACTTTCACACTTCTGACTGTGTGAACCACGACTGACTCTTCTCTCTCACTCCTGACTGTGAGTCCCAGGACTGGCTCTGCTCTATCTCACTCCTGACTAAGAGTCCCAGGACTGACTATACACTCTCCTCACTAATGACGGTAAACCTCAGGACTGAATCTACTCTCTCTCACTCCTGACTGTGAGTCCCACGACTGACTCTTCTCTCTCTCTCACTTCTGACTGTGAGTCCCAGGACTGTCTCTACACACTCACTCCTGACTGTGAGACCCAGGACTGACTCTAGGCTCTCTCACTCCTGACTGTGAGACCCAGGACTGATTCTACGTTCTCTCACTCCTGAATGCCTGCCCCAGGACTCTGTCTACTCTCTCTCACTCCTGACTGTGAGTCCCAGGACTGAATCTACTCTCTCACTCCTGACTGTGAGTCCCAGGACTGAATCTACCTTCTCACTCCTGACTGTGATTCCGAGGACTGACTCTACTCTCTCTCATTCCTGACTGTGAGTCCCAGGACTGAATCTACTCTCTCACTCCTGACTGTGAGTCCCAGGACTGAATCTACTCTCTCACTCCTGACTGTGATTCCGAGGACTGACTCTACTCTCTCTCAATGCTGACTGTGAGTCCCAGGTCTCACTCTACTCTATCTCATTCCTGATTATGTGTCCCAGAGCTGACTCTACTCTCTCTCACTCCTGACTGTTAGTCCCAGGATTGTCTCTGCTCCCTCTCACTCCTGACTGAGAGTCTCAGGACTGACTCTACACTCTCTCACTTGTGACTGTGACTCCCAGGACTGTCTCTACACTCTCACGCCCGAATCAGATACCCAGGACAGGCTCTACTCTATCTGGCTCCTGACTGTGAGTCCCAGAATTGAATGTAATCTCTCTCACTACTGACTGTGAGTCCGAGGACTGGCTCTACTCTATCTCATTACTGACTGTGATCCCAGGACTGACTCTAATCTCTCACTCCTGTTGTGTGTCCCAGGACAAACTCTACTCTCTCTCACTCCTGACTGTGCGTCCCAGGACTGTCTGTACACTCTCTCACTAAAGTCTGAGATTCCCTGGACTCTCTCTACACTATGACGCCCAAATCAGAGATCCAGGACTGGCTCTACTCTTTTTGACTCCTGAATGAGAGTCCCAGGACTGTCTCTGCTAGCTCAAACAAAAACAGAATTACCTGAAAAAACTCAGCAGGTCTGGCAGCATCGGCGGAGAAGAAAAGAGTTGACGTTTCGAGTCTTCATGACCCTTCGACAGAACTTGATTTCGAGTCCAGGAAAGAGTTGAAATATAAGCTGGTTTAAGGTGTGTGGGGGGGGGGTGGGGGGGGGGGTGCGGAGAAAGAGAGAGAGACAGAGGTGCTTGTGTAGACAAACGAGCAGTGATAGAAGCAGATCATCAAAAGATGTCAGTGACAATGGGACAAAAGAACACATAGGTGTTAAAGTTAAAGTTGGTGATATTATCTAAACGAATGTGCTAATTAAGAATGGATGGTAGGGCACTCAAGGTACAGCTCTAGTGGGGGTGGGGGGAGCATAAAAGATTTTAAAATATTTAAAAATAAGTGGGAAAAGAAAAATCTGTAAAATTTATAGGGAAAAAAAAAAGGGGAAAAAAAGGGGGAAACAGAAAGGGGGTGGGGATGGGGGAGGGAGCTCACGACCTAAAGTTATTGAATTCAATATTCAGACCGGAAGGCTGTAAGGTGCCTAGTCGGAAGATGAGGTGTTGTTCCTCCAGTTTGCGTTGGGCTTCACTGGAACAATGCAGCAAGCCAAGGACAGACATGTGGGCAAGAGAGCAGGGTGGAGTGTTAAAATGGCAAGCGACAGGGAGGTTTGGGTCATTCTTGCGGACAGACCGCAGGTGTTCTGCAAAGCGGTCGCCCAGTTTACGTTTGGTCTCTCCAATGTAGAGGAGACCACATTGGGAGCAACGAATGCAGTAGACTAAGTTGGGGGAAATGCAAGTGAAATGCTGCTTCACTTGAAAGGAGTGTTTGGGCCCTTGGACGGTGAGGAGAGAGGAAGTGAAGGGGCAGGTGTTACATCTTTTGCGTGGGCCAATGTGGTCTCCTCTACATTGGAGAGACCAAACGTAAACTGGGCGACCGCTTTGCAGAACACCTGCGGTCTGTCCGCAAGAATGACCCAAACCTCCCTGTCGCTTGCCATTTTAACACTCCACCCTGCTCTCTTGCCCACATGTCTGTCCTTGGCTTACTGCATTGTTCCAGTGAAGCCCAACGCAAACTGGAGGAACAACACCTCATCTTCCGACTAGGCCCCTTACAGCCTTCCGGTCTGAATATTGAATTCAATAACTTTAGGTCGTGAGCTCCCTCCCCCATCCCCACCCCCTTTCTGTTTCCCCCTTTTTTTCCCCTTTTTTTTTCCCCTATAAATTTTACAGATTTTTCTTTTCCCACTTATTTTTAAATATTTTAAAATCTTTTATGCTCCCCCCACCCCCACTAGAGCTGTACCTTGAGTGCCCTACCATCCATTCTTAATTAGCACATTCGTTTAGATAATATCACCAACTTTAACTTTAACACCTATGTGTTCTTTTGTCCCATTGTCACTGACATCTTTTGATGATCTGCTTCTATCACTGCTTGTTTGTCTACACAAGCACCTCTGTCTCTCTCTCTCTCTCTCTCCCCCCCCCCCCCCCCCCCCCCCCCACACACACACACACACACCTTAAACCAGCTTATATTTCAACTCTTTCCTGGACTCGAAATCAAGTTCTGTCGAAGGGTCATGAGGACTCGAAACGTCAACTCTTTTCTTCTCCGCCGATGCTGCCAGACCTGCTGAGTTTTTCCAGGTAATTCTGTTTTTGTTTTGGATTTCCAGCATCCGCAGTTCTCTTTGTTTTTATCTCTGCTATCTCACTCCTGACTGAAAGTCCCAGGACTGACTCTACTCTCTCACTCCTGACTGAGAGTCCCAGGACTGAATCAGATCTCTCTCACTCCTGACTGTGAGCCGGAGGACTGGCTCTACTCTATATCACTACTGGCTGAGAGCCCCAGCACAGTCTCTACTCTCCCTTACTCCTGACTGTGATCCCCAGGATTGACTCTGCTCTCTCACTCCTGATTGTGTGTCCTGGACAAACTCTACTCTCTCTCACTCCTGACTAATAGTCCCAGGACTGACTCTACACTCTCTCACTCCTGAATGTTGGTCCCAGGACAGACTCTACTCTCTCTCACTAGTGACTGTAAACACCAGGACTGACTCTACTCTCTCTCACTCCTGACTGTGGGTCCCAGGACAGAATCTACACTCTCTCACTAGTGACTGTAAACACCAGGACTGAATCTACTCTCTCTCTCACTCCTGACTGTAAACACCAGTATTGAATCTACACTTTCACACTTCTGACTGTGTGAACCACGACTAACTCTTCTCTCTCACTCCTGACTGTGAGTCCCAGGACTGTCTCTACTCTCTCACTCCTGACTGTGAGACCCAGGACTAATTCTACGCTGTCTCACTCCTGACTGTGAGTCCCAGGACTGAATCTTCTCTGTCTCACTACTGACTGTGAGTCACTGGACTGACTCTAGTCTCTCTCACTGCTTACTGTGAGTCCCAGGACTGTCTCTACTCTCTCACTCTTGACTGTGAGACATCGGACAGTCTCTACACACTCCCTCCTGACTGTGAGACCCAGGACTATCTCTATGCTCTCTCACTTCTGACTGTAAGCCCCAGGACTGACTCCACTCTCTCTCACTCCTGAATGTAAGCCCCAGGACTGTATCTACTCTATCACTCCTGACTTTGAGTCCCAGGATTGTCTCTGCACACCCTCCCTCCTGACAGAGATTCCCAGGACTGACTCTACACTCTCTCACTAGTGATGGTTAACTCCATGACTGAATCTAATCTCTCTCACTCCTGACTGTGAGTCCCAGGACTGACTCTGCTCTCTTTCACTGCTGATTGTGTATCCCAAGGCTGGCTCTACAATCTCTCACTCCTGACTGTGAGTCCCAGTATTGTCTCTACACTCTCACGCCCGAATCAGAGACACAGGAATGGCCCTACTCTATCTCACTCCTGACCGTGTGTCCTAGGACTGACTCCACTCTCTCTCACTCCGGAATGTAAAACCCAGGACTGAGTCTGCTCTTTCTTTCACTCCCGACTGATAGTCGAAGCACAGTCATGACTCTCTTTCACTCCTGAATGTGAGTCCCAGGATTGTGTCTGCTCTATCACTCCTTACTTTTAGTCCCAGGACTGACTCTAATCTCTCTCACTAGTGACTGTAAACACCAGGTCTGATCTCCTCTCTCTCACTCCTGACTGAGTCCTAGGACTGACTCTTCTCTCTCTCGCACCTGACTGTGTGTCCCAGGACAGACTCTACTCTCTCTCACTCCTGACTGTGATTCCGAGGACTGACTCTACTCTCTCTCACTCCTGACTGTGATTCCCAGGACTGACTCTACTCTCTCTCACTCCCTACTGTGAGTGCCAGGTCTCACCCTACTCTCTCTCACTCCTGATTGTCTCCCAAGACTGGCCCTATTCTCTCTCACTAATGGCTGAGTGTCCCAGCAGACTCTACTCTCTCTCACTTCTGACTGGGTTTCCCAGGACTGACTCTACAATCTCTCACTAGTGACAGTAAACCCCAGGACTGAATCTACACTCTCTTACTCCTGACTAATAATCCCAACACTGTCTCTAATCTCTCTCACTCCTGACTGTGAGTCCCAGGACTGACTCTTCTCTCTCACTCTACTGACTGTGAGTCGCAGTAGTGAATCTACTTTCTCACTCATTCTGAGAAACCCAGGACTGACTCTACTCTCTCTTACTCCTGACTGTGAGTCCCAGATCTGTCTCTACACTCTCTGACTAGTGACTATAAACACCAGGACTGAATATACTCTCTCTCACTTCTGACTGTGAGTCCCAGGATTGACTCTGCTCTCTTTCACTGCTGATTGTGTATCCCAGGGCTGACTCTACACTCTCTCACACCTGACTGTGAGTTCCAGGACAGTCTCTACACTCTCACGCTCAAATAAGAGACCCAGGACTAGCCCTACTTTATCTCACTCCTGACCGTGTGTCCCAGGACTGACTCCACTCTCTCTCACTCCAGAATGTAAAACCCAGGACTGAGTCTGCTCTCTCTGTCACTCCTGACTGATAGTCGAAGCACAGTCTCGACTCTCTCTCACTGCTGACTGTGATCCCCAGGACTGACTCTTCTCTCTCACTCCTGATTGTGTGTCCCAGGACTGACTCTAAACTCTCACTCCTGAATGTGAGTCTTAGGACTGTATCTGCTCTATCACTCCTTACTTTTAGTCCCAGGACTGACTCTACACTCTCTCACTAGTGACTGTAAACACCAGGGCTGACTCTTCTCTCTCTCAGTCCTGACTGTGACTCCTAGGACTGTCTCTACTTTCTCTCACTAATGACTGTGATCCCCAGGACTGACTCTACTCTCTCACTCCTGATTGTGTGTCCCAGGACTGACTCTAAACTCTCTTTCACTCCTGAATGTGAGACCAAGGACTGTGTCTGCTCTATCGCTCCTTACTTTTAGTCCCAGGACTGACTCTACACTCTCTCACTAGTGACTGTAAACACCAGGACTGACTCTACTCTCTCACACTCCTGACTGGAATCCCAAGGACTCTCTCTACTCTCTCCCAATCCTGACTGAAAAACCCAGGGCTGACTGTGATTCCGAGTACTGACTCTACTCTCTCTCACTCCCTACTGTGAGTGCCAGGTCACCCCCTACTCTCTCTCACTCCTGAATTTCTCCCAGGGCTGACTCTACTCTCTCTCTCCTGATTTTGAGACACAAGACTGGCTCTGTTCTGTCTCACTAATGGCTGACAGTCCCAGCAAAGACTCTACTCTCTCTCACCTCTGAGTGTCCCAGGTCTGACTCTACTCTCTCACTCTTGACTGAGAGTCCCAGGATTGAATATTATCTCTCTCACTACTGATTGGGAGTCCGAGGACTGGCTCTACTCTATCTCCCTACTCGTTGAGAGTCCCAGCACAGGCTCTACTCTCTCTCACTCCAGACAGTGAGTCCCAGGTCTCACTCTGCTCTCTCTCACACCTGACTGTGAGTCCCACAATTGTCTCTGCTCTCTCTCACTCCTGACTGAGAGTCTCAGGACTGACTCTCCACTCTCTCACTTATGACTGTGACTCCCAGGACTGTCTCTACAGTCTCAAGCCCGAATCAGATACCCAGGACAGGCTCTACTCTGTCTGACTCCTGACTGTGAGTCCCAGGATTGAATGTAATCTCCCTCACTACTGACTGTGAGTCCGAGGACTCTTCTCTCTCTCACTCCTGATTGTGTGTCCCAGGACTGTCTGTACACTCTCTCACTCCTGATTGTGAGACACAGGACCTCTCTGCTCTCTCACTACTGACTGTGTGTCCCTGGACTGTCTCTACACACTATCTACTGACTGTGAGTCCCAGGACAGGCTCTACTCTCTCACTCCTGACTGTGAGTCGCAGGAGTGAATCTACACTCTCACTCCTGACTGAGAGTCCAAAGAGTTACTATACTCTCTCACTCCTGACTGTGAGTCCCAGGACTGAATCTAATCTCTCTGACTAGTGACTGTGAGTCCAAGGACTGGCTCTACTCTATCTCACTAATGGCTGAGGGTCCCAGCACAGTCTCTACTCTCTCTCACTCCTGACTGTGATCCCCAGGACTGACTCTACTCTCTTAGGAAGGTGTCCTGTCAGGTTCCACTGGGCCTTGTAGGAAGGTGTCCTTCCAGGGTGCACTGTGCCAGGTATGAAAGAGTCCTGTCAGGGTGCCCTGGGTCTGGTAGGAACTTGTCTTGTCAGGGTGCCCTGAGCCTGTTAGGAAGGTGTCCTGCCAGGTTGCACTCTGCCTGCTAGGAAGGTATCGTGTGAGGGTGCACTGCTCCTGGTAGGAAGTTTTCCCCTCATGGTGCATTGGGCCTGGAAGGATGGTGCCCAGTGAGGGTGCACTGGGCCAGATAGGAAGTTCTCCTGTCAGTGTACATTGGGCCTGGTAGGAAAGAATCCTATCATGGAGCACTGGGCCTGGTAGGAAGGTGTCCAGTGAGGGTTCACTGGCACTGAGAGGAAGGTGTCCTGAGAGGAAGGGGGCATTGCACCTGGTAGGAAGCTGTCCAGTGAGGGTGCACCTGGACCGGGAGGAAGGTGTCCTGTCAGGATTCCCTGAGCATGTTAGGAAGGTGCCTGTCAGGGTGCACTGGGCCTGGAAGGAATGTGTCCTGTCAGGATGCTTTGGGCCTGGCAGGAAGGTATCATGTGAGGGTGTACTGGGACTGGCAGGAAGGTGTCCAGTCAGTATGCACTGGGCCTGGTAGGAAGTTGTCCTGTCAGGGTGCATTGGGCTGGAAGGATGGTGTCCAGTGAGGGTGCACTGGGCCTGGTAGGATGTTGTCCTGTCGGTGCATTGGGCTGGTAGGAAGTTGTCCTGTCAGGGTACACTGGGCCTGGTAAGAAGGTATCCTATAATGGTGCACTGGGCCTGGTAGGAGGTTGTGCTGACAGGGTACATTGGACCTGGTAGGAAGGTATCCTATCATGGTGCAATGGGCCAGGTAGGAAGGTTCCAGTGAGGATGCACTGGGACTGGGAGGAAGGTGTCTGGTTAGGGTACATTGGGCCTGATAGGAACAGGTCCTGTCATGGTGCACTGGGCCTGGGAGGAAGGTGTCCTGTCAGGTTGCACTGGGACTGGTAGGAAGGTGTCCTTTGAGGGTGCACTGGGCCTGGTAGAAAGGTGCCGGCATGGGTGCATTCTGCCTCTTAGGAAGGTGTCCTGTTATGTTGCACTGAGGCTGGTAGGAATGTGTCCTGTCAGGGTGCATTGGGCCTAGCAGGAAGGTGCCTGTATAGGTGCATTCGGCCTGTTAGGAAGGTGTGCTGTTAGGTTGCACTGGGACTGGTAGGAAGGTGTCATTTAAGGGTGCAATTGGCCTGGTAGGCAGGTGACTTGTCAGGTTGCCCTGGGCCTGGTAGGAATGTGTCCTATTAGGGTGCACTGGGCCTGGTGGGAAGTTGTCCTGTCAGGGTGCATTGGGCCTGGTGGGAAGTTGTCCTGTCAGGGTGCATTGGGCCTGCAGGAGGATGTGCTGTTAGGTTGCACTGGTACTGGTAGGAAGGTGTCATTTGAGGGTGCACTGGGCCTGGTAGGAAGGTGCCTGCATGGGTGCATTGTATGTCTTAGGAAGGTGTCCTGCTAGGTTGCACTGGCAGTGGTAGGAAGGTGTCATTTGAGGGTGCACTGGGGCTGGTAGGAAGTTGTCCTGGCAGGGTCTACTGTGCCAGTTAGGAAGGTGTCCTTTAAGGGTGCAATTGGCCTGGTAGGAAGTTGTCCTGTCAGGGTGCATTGGGCCTGGAAGGATGGTGTCCAGTGAGGGTGCACTGGGCCTGGTAGGATGTTGTCCAAGGAGGGTGCACTGTGACTGGGAGGAATGTGTCTTGTCAGGGTAGATTGGGCCTGGTAGGAACGGGTCCTGTCAGGGTGCACTGGGCCTGCTAGGAACTTGTCTTGTCAAGGAGCACTGGGCCTTGTAGGATGGTGTTCTGTCAGGGTGCACTGATCCTGTTAGGAAGCTGTCCTGTCAGGTTCCACTGGGCCTGCTAAGAAGGTATCCTGTGAGGGTGCACTGGGACTGATAGGAAGGTGTTCAGTGAGGGTGCACTAGGCCTGGTAAGAAAGTGTACAGTCAGGGTTCATTGGGCCTGGTAGGAACGGTTCCTGATAGGAAGGTGTCCTGTGAGGGTGCATTGGGACTGGTAGGAAGATGTCCTTTCAGAGTGCACTAGGCCTGATAGGAAGGTGTCCTGTGAGGGTGCATTGGGACTGGTAGGAAGATGTCCTTTCAGAGTGCACTAGGCCTGATAGGAACATGTCCTGTCAGGGGGCACTGGGCATGTAGGAAGGTGTCCTATCAGTGTGCACGAGGCCTGGAACGCGTCCTGTCAGGGTGCACTGGGACTTCGAGGAAGGTGTACCTTGAGGGTTCAATGGGCCTAGTAGGAATGTGCCCTGACAGGGTGCACTGGGCAAGGTAGGAATGTGTCCTGTCATGTTGCACTGTGCCTGGTAGGAATGTGCCCTGTCAGGGTGCACTGGGCATGGTAGGAAGGTGCCCTGTCAGGGTGCACTGGGCATGGTAGGAAAGTGCCCTGTCAGGGTGCACTGGGCATGGTAGGAAGGTGTGCTGTCAGGCTGCACTGGGACTGGGATGAAGGTGTCCTGTCAGGGTGCACTGTTCCTGGTAGGAAGGTGTCCAGTGAGGGTGCACTGGGACTGGGATGAAGGGGTCTTGTCGTGGTACATTGGGCCAGGTAGTAACAGGTCCTGTCATGGGCCTGGTATGAAATTTTCCTGTCAGGGTGCACTGGCCCTGGTAGGAATCGTCTTGTCAGGTTCCACTAGGCCTGCTAAGAAGGTATCCTGTGAAGGTGCACTGGGCCTGGTAGGAAAGTATCCTGTGAGGGAGCACTGGGCCTGATAGGAAGGTGTTCAGTGAGGGTGCACTGGGCCTGGTAAGAAAGTGTACTCTTAGGGGGTACATTGGGCCTGGTAGGAACTGGTCCTGTCAGGGTGCACTGGGCCAGGTATGAAATTGTCCTGTCAGGGAATACTGGCCCTGGTAGGAACGTGTCCTGTATGGGTGCATTGGGCCTGTTAGGAAGGTGTCCTGTCAGAGTACACTGGGACTGTTAGGAACGTGTCCTCTGAGGTTGCACTGGGACTGGTAGAAAGGTGTCCTGTCAGGGTGCACTGGGCCTGGTTAGAATGTGTCCTGTGAGGGTGCACTTGGCCTGATAGGAAGGTGTTCAGTGAGTGTGCCCTGTGCCTGGTAGGAAAGTGTACTGTCAGGGTACATTAGGCCTGGTAGGAACAGGTCCTGTCAGCATTCACTGGCCTTACTAGGAAGGTGTCCTTTCAGTGTGCACTGGGCCTGGTAGGAACGTGTCCTGTCAGTGTTCACGGTGCCTGTTAGGAAGGTGTCCTGTCGGGGTGCACAGATCCTGGTAGGAAGGTGTCCTGAGATGGAGCACTGGGCCTGATATGTAAGTGCCCTGTCAGGGTGCACTGGGCATGGTAGGAAGATATCCTGTGGGGGTGCACTGTGCCTTATAGGAAGGGCTCCTTTCAGGGTGCAATTGGCCTGGTAGGAAGGTGGCCTTTCAGGGTGCACTGGGCCTGCTAGGAAGTTGTCCTGTTCTAGGGCATTGGGCCTGGAAGGAAACTGTCCTGTCAGGGTGCACTGGGCCTGGGAGGAATGTGTCCTGTCAGGGTGCACTGGGCCTGGGAGGAATGTGTCCTGTCAGGGTCCACTGGGCCTGGAAGGAAACTGTCCTGTCAGGGTGCACTGGGCCTGGGAGGAATGTGTCCTGTCAGGGTGCACTGGGCCTGGGAGGAATGTGTCCTGTCAGGGTGCACTGGGTCTGGTAGGAACTGGTCCTGTCAGGGTGCACTGGGCCAGGTATGGAAGTGTCCTGTCAAGGTGCACTGGGCCAGGTATGGAAGTGTCCTGTCAGGGTGCCCTGGGCCTGGTAGGAACTTTTCCTGTCAGGGTACACTGAGCCTATTAGGAAACTTCTGTCAGGTTGCACTGGGCCTGGTAGGAATGTGCCCTGTTATGTTGCACTGGGCCTGGTAGGAACATGCACAGTCAGGGGGCACTGGTCATGGTAGGAAGGTGTCCTATCAGTGTGCACGGGGCCTGGAAGGCGTCCTGTCAGGGTGCACTGGGCCTTCGAGGAAGGTGTACATTGAGTGTTCAATGGGCCTAGTAGGAATGTGTCCTGTCAGGGTGCACTGTGCCTGGTAGTAAGGTGACCGGTGAGGGTGCACTGGGCCTGGTAGTAAGGTGTACTGTCAGGTTGAACTAAGCCTGGTAGGAAGGTGTTCAGTGAGGGTGCACTGGACCTGGTAAGAAAGTGTACTGTCAGGGTTCATTGGGCCTGGTAGGAACGGTTCCTGTCAAGGTTCACTGCGCCTGGTAGGAAGGTGTCCTATCAGTGTGCACTTGGCCTGGTAGAAAGGTGTCCTGTCAGGTTGCACAGGGCCTTATAGGCGGTATCCTGTGAGGGTGCACTGTGCCTTGTAGGAACGTTTCCTTTCAGGGTGCAATTGGACTGGTATGAAGGTGTCATGTCAGGTTGCACTGGGCCTGGTAGGAGGTTGTCTTGTGAAGGTACATTGGGCCTGGTAGGAAGGTATCCAGTGAGGGTACACTGGGACTGGGAGGAAGGTGTCTTGTTAGGGTACATTGGGCCTGGTAGGAACGGGTTCTGTCATGGTGCCCTTGGCCTGGTAGGAATGTGTCCTGTCAGTGTGCATTGGGCCTGGTAGGAAGGTGTCCTGTCAGTGTGCACTAGGCCTGTTAGGAACCTGTCTTGTCAGGGTGCGCTGAGCCTGGTGGAAAGGTGTCCTGTCACGGTGCACAGGGCCTGGTAGGAAGGTATCCTGTGGGGGTGCACTGTGCCTTATAGGAAGGGCTCCTTTCATGGTGCAATTGGCCTGGTAAGAAGGTGGCCTTTCAGGGTGCACTGGGCTTGCTAGGAAGTTGTCCTGTTCGAGGGCATTAGGCCTGGAAGGATGGTTTCCAGTGACGGTGCAATGGGGAATGTAGGCAGGAGTCCAGTGAGTGTTCACTGGGCCTGGTAGGAAGTAGTCCTTTCAGGGTACCTTAGGCCTGGTAGGAAGCTGTCCAGTGAGAGTACGCTGGGACTGGGAAAAAGGTGTCTTGTCAGGGTCTATTGGGCCTGGTAGGAACGGGTCCTGTCATGGTGCCCTTGGCCTGGTAGGAAGGTGTCCTGTCAGGGTGCTCTTGGCCTGGTATGAAAGTGTCCTGTCAGGCTGCACTGGGCCTGGTTTGAAGGTATCCTGATAGGTCGGTGTTCAGTGAGGGTGCACTGGGCCTGGTAGGAAGGTAAAAAAACAAAAACAGAATTACCTGGAAAAACTCAGCAGGTCTGGCAGCATCGGCGGAGAAGAAAAGAGTTGACGTTTCGAGTCCTCATGACCCTTCGACAGAACTTGATTTCGAGTCCAAGAAAGAGTTGAAATATAAGCTGGTTTAAGGTGTGTGTGTGGGGGGCGGAGAGATAGAGAGAGAGAGAGGTGGTTGTGTAGACAAACAAGCAGTGATAGAAGCAGATCATCAAAAGATGTCAGCGACAATGGTACAAAAGAACACATAGGTGTTAAAGTTAAAGTTGGTGATATTATCTAAACGAATGTGCTAATTAAGAATGGATGGTAGGGCACTCAAGGTATAGCTCTAGTGGGGGTGGGGAGAGCATAAAAGATTTTAAAATATTTAAAAATAATGGAAATAGGTGGGAAAAGAAAAATCTATATAATTTATAGGGAAAAAAAAAGGGAAAAAGGGGGAAACAGAAAGGGGGTGGGGATGGGGGAGGGAGCTCACGACCTAAAGTTGTTGAATTCAATATTCAGACCGGAAGGCTGTAAGGTGCCTAGTCGGAAGATGAGGTGTTGTTCCTCCAGTTTGCGTTGGGCTTCACTGGAACAATGCAGTAAGCCAAGGACAGACATGTGGGCAAGAGAGCAGGGTGGAGTGTTAAAATGGCAAGCGACAGGGAGGTTTGGGTCATTCTTGCGGACAGACCGCAGGTGTTCTGCAAAGCGGTCGCCCAGTTTACGTTTGGTCTCTCCAATGTAGAGGAGACCACATTGGGAGCAACGAATGCAGTAGACTAAGTTGGGGGAAATGCAAGTGAAATGCTGCTTCACTTGAAAGGAGTGTTTGGGCCCTTGGGCGGTGAGGAGAGAGGAAGTGAAGGGGCAGGTGTTACATCTTTTGCGTGGGCATGGGGTGGTGCCATAGGAGGGGGTTGAGGAGTAGGGGGTGATGGAGGAGTGGACCAGGGTGTCCCGGAGGGAGCGATCCCTACGGAATGCCGATAAGGGGGGTGAAGGGAAGATGTGTTTGGTGGTGGCATCATGCTGGAGTTGGCGGAAATGGCGGAGGATGATCCTTTGAATGCGGAGGCTGGTGGGGTGATAAGTGAGGACAAGGGGGACCCTATCATGTTTCTGGGAGGGAGGAGAAGGCGTGAGGGCGGATGCGCGGGAGTTGGGCCGGACACGGTTGAGGGCCCTGTCAACGACCGTGGGTGGAAAACCTCGGTTAAGGAAGAAGGAGGACATGTCAGAGGAACCGTTTTTGAAGGTAGCATCATCGGAACAGATGCGACGGAGCCGAAGGAACTGAGACAATGGGATAGAGTCCTTACAGGAAGCGGGGTGTGAGGAGCTGTAGTCGAGGTAGCTGTGGGAGTCGGTGGGTTTGTAATGGATATTGGTGGACAGTCTATCACCAGAGATTGAGACAGAGAGGTCAAGGAAGGGAAGGGAAGTGTCAGAGATAGACCACGTGAAAATGATGGAGGGGTGGAGATTGGAAGCAAAATTAATAAATTTTTCCAAGTCCCGACGAGAGCATGAAGCGGCACCGAAGTAATCATCGATGTACCGGAGAAAAAGTTGTGGAAGGGGGCCGGGGTAGGACTGCAACAAGGAATGTTCCACATATCCCATAAAGAGACAGGCATAGCTGGGGCCCATGCGGGTACCCATAGCCACACCTCTTATTTGGAGGAAGTGAGAGGAGTTGAAGGAGAAATTGTTCAACGTGAGAACAAGTTCAGCCAGACGGAGGAGAGTAGTGGTGGATGGGGATTGTTCGGGCCTCTGTTCGAGGAAGAAGCTAAGGGCCCTCAGACCATCCTGGTGGGGGATGGAGGTGTAGAGGGATTGGACGTCCATGGTGAAGAGGAAGCGGTTGGAGCCAGGGAACTGGAAATTGTTGATGTGACGTAAGGTGTCAGAGGAATCACGGATGTAGGTGGGAAGGGACTGGACAAGGGGAGAGAGAAGGGAGTCAAGATAACGAGAAATGAGTTCTGTGGGGCAGGAGCAAGCTGAGACGATCGGTCTACCGGGGCAGTTCTGTTTGTGGATTTTGGGTAGGAGGTAGAAGCGGGCCATCCGAGGTTGGGCGACTATCAGGTTGGAAGCTGTGGGAGGAAGATCCCCAGAGGAGATGAGGTCAGTGACAGTCCTGGAAACAATGGCTTGATGTTCAGTGGTGGGGTCATGGTCCAGGGAGAGGTAGGAGGTAGGAGGTAGGAAGGTGTCCTTTCAGGGCGCACTTGGCCTGGTAGGAACGGGTCATGTAGGAAGGTCTCCTGTCAGGCTGCACTGGGCCTAGTTTGAAGGTATCCTGTGAGGGTGCGCTGGGCCTGATAGGAAGGTGTTCAGTGAGGGTGAACTGTCCCTGGTTGGAAAGTGTACTGTCAGGGTAAATTGGGCCTGGTCGGAACGGGTCCTGTCACGATGCCCTTGGCCTGGTAGTTAGGTGTCCTGTCAGTGTGCACTGGGCCCTGGTAGGAAAGTGTCCTGTCATGGTGCACTGGACCTGGTATGAAAGTGTCCTGTCAGGGTGCACTAGGCCTGTTAGGAACTTGTCCTGTCAGGGTGCCATGAGCCTGGTAGCAACTTGTCCAGTCAGTTTGCACTGGGCCTTGTAGGAAGCTGTCATTAGAGGTTGCACTGGGCCTGGTAGGAAGGTGTCATCTGAGGGTGCATTGGGCATTGTAGGATGGTGTCCTTTCAGGGTGCACTGGGCCTGGTATGAAAGTGTCCTGTCAGGGTGCATTGGGCCTGGAAGGATGGTGTCCAGTCAGGGTGCACTGGGCCTTGTAGGAAGTTGTCCTGTGAGGGTACATTGGGCCTGGTAGGAAGCTATCCAGTGAGGGTACATTCGGACTGGGAGCAAGGTGTCTTGTCAGGGTACATTGGGACTGTTAGGAACGGTTCCTGTCAGGGTGCACTAGGGCTGTTAGAAACTTGTCCTGTCAGGATGCCCTGAGCCTGGTAGAAACATTTCCTTTCAGGTTGCACTGGGCCTGGTAGGAAGGTATCCAGTCAGGCTGCACTGGGCCTGGTTTGAAGGTATCCTGTGAGGGTGCACTGGGCCTCATAGGAAGGTGTTCAGTGAGGATGCACTGTGCCTGGTTGGAAAGTGTACTGTCAGGGTAAATTGGGCCTGGTATGAATGGGTCCTGTCAGGGTTCACTGGGCCTGGTAGGAAGGTATTCTGTCAGGTTGCACAGGGCCTGGTAGTAATGTGTCCTGTGAGAGTGCACTAGGCCTTGTAGGATGGTATCCTTTCAGGGTGTAATTGGCCTGGGAGAAAGGTGTCCTTTCCGGGTGCACTGGGCCTGCTAGGAATTTGTCCTGTCCGAGGGCATTGGGCGTGGAAGGATGGTGTCCCATGAGGGTGCACTGGGGAATGTAGGCAGGTGTCCAGTGAGTGTGCACTGGGCCTGGTAGGAAGTAGTCCTTTCAGGGTACATTAGGTCTGGTAGGAAGCTGTCCAGTGAGGGTACACTGGGACTGGGAAGAAGGTGTCTTGTCAGGGTACATTGGGCCTGTTAGGAAGGTGTCCTGTCATGGTGCACTAGGCCTGATAAGAACTTGTCCTGTCAAGGTGCCATGAGCCTTGAAGGAACTTGTTCTGTCAGTTTATACTGGGCCTTGTAGGAAGGTGTCATGTCAGGTTGCAACGGACCTGGTAGGAAGGTTTCCTGTGAGGGTGCACTGGGCCTTGTAGGATGGTTTCCTTTCAGGGTGCCATTGGCCTGGTAGGAAGGTGTCCTTTCAAGGTGCACTGGGCCTGGTATGAAAGTGCCCTGTCAGGGTGTACGAGGCCTGTTAGGAACTTATCCTGTCAGGGTGCCCTGAGCCTGGTAGAAAGGTGTCCTATCAGGTTGCACTGAGCCTGGTTGGAACAGGTCCTGTCAAGGTTCACTGGGCCTGGTAGGAAGGTGTCCTGTCAGGCTGCACTGGGCCTGGTTTGAAGGTATCCTGTGAGGGTGCACTGAGCCTGATAGGCCGGTGTTCAGTGAGGGTGTACTGTGCCTGGTTGGAAAGTGTAAAGTCAGGGTAAATTGGGCCTGGTAGGAACGGGTCCTGTCAGGGTCCACTGGGCCTGGTAGGAAGGTGTCCTATAAGGGTGCACTTGGCCTGGTAGGAACAGGTCACGTCAGAGTTCACTGGGCCTGGTAGGAAGGTGTCCTGTCAGGGTGCACTGGGACTGGTTGGAAGGTATCCTGTCAGGCTGCACTGAGCCTGGTTTGAAGGTATTTTGTGAGGGTGCGCTGGGCCTGATAGGAAGGTGTTCAGTGAGGGTGCACTGTCCCTGGTTGGAAAGTGTACTGTCAGGGTAAATTGGGCCTGGTAGGGACGGGTCCTGTGACGATGTCCTTGGCCTGGTAGGTAGGTGTCCTGTCAGTGTGCATTGGGCCTGGTAGGAAAGTGTCCTGTCATGGTGCACTGGGTGTGGTATGAAAGTGTCCTGTCAGGGTGCACTAGGCCTGTTAGGAACTTGTCCTGTCAGGGTGCCATGAGCCTGGTAGGAACTTGTCCAGTCAGTTTGCCTTGTAGGAAGCTATCATTACAGGTTGCACTGGGCCTGGTAGAAAGGTGTCCTGTGAGGGTGCATCGGGCATTGAAGGATGGTGAACTTTCAGGATGCAAAATTGGCCTGGTAGGAAGGTGTCCTTTCAGGGTGCACTGGGCCTGGTATGAAAGTGTCCTGTCAGGGTGCATTGGGCCTGGAATGATGGTGTCCAGTCAGGGTGCACTGGGCCTTGTAGGAAGTTGTCCTGTGAGGGTACATTGGGCCTGGTAGGAAGCTATCCAGTGAGGGTACACTCGGACTGGGAGGAAGGTGTCTTGTCAGGGTACATTGGGACTGTTAGGAACGGTTCCTGTCAGGGTGCACGAGGCCTGTTAGAAACTTGTCCTGTCAGGGTGCCCTGAGCCTGGTAGAAACGTCTCCTTTCAGGTTGCACTGGGCCTGGTAGGAAGGTATCCTGTCAGGGTGCACTGCGCCTGGTTGGAACGGGTCCTGTCAGGGATCATTGGGCCTGGTAGGAAGGCGTCCTGTCAGGGTGCATGGAGCTGGTAGGAAGATGTCCTCTGAGGGTGCACTGGGCCTTGTAGGATGGTGTCCTTTCAGGGTGCAATTGGCCAGGTAGGAAGGTATCCTGTCAGGTTGCACAGGGCCTGGTAGTAATGTGTCCTGTGAGAGTGCACTGGGCCTTGTAGGAAGGTGTCCTTTCAGGGTGCAGTTGGCCTGGTAGAAAGGTGTCCTTTCAGGGTGAACTGGGCCTGCTAGGAAGTTGTCCTGTCCGATTGCATTGGGCCTGGAAGGTTGGTATCCAGTGAGGGTGCACTGGGGAATGTAGGCAGGTGTCCAGTGAGTGTTCACTGAGCCTGGTAGGAAGTAGTCCTTTCAGGGTACATTAGGCCTGGTAGGAAGCTGTCCAGTGAGGGTACACTGGGACTAGGAAGAAGGTGTCCTGTCAGGGTACATTGGGCCTAGTGGGAACTGGTCCTGTCAGGGTGCACTGGGCCTGGTAGGAAGGTGTCCTGTCAGGGTGCACTAGGCCTGTTAGGAACTTATCTTGTCAGGGTTCCCTGAGCCTGTTAGAAATGTGCCCTGTCAGGGTGCACTGGGCCTGGTTAGAATGTGTCCTGTGAGGGTGCACTTGGCCTGATAGGAAGGTGTTCAGTGAGTGTGCCCTGTGCCTGGTAGGAAAGTGTACTGTCAGGGTACATTAGGCCTGGTAGGAACAGGTCCTGTCAGCATTCACTGGCCTTACTAGGAAGGTGTCCTTTCAGTGTGCACTGGGCCTGGTAGGAACGTGTCCTGTCAGTGTTCACGGTGCCTGTTAGGAAGGTGTCCTGTCGGGGTGCACAGATCCTGGTAGGAAGGTGTCCTGAGATGGAGCACTGGGCCTGATATGTAAGTGCCCTGTCAGGGTGCACTGGGCATGGTAGGAAGATATCCTGTGGGGGTGCACTGTGCCTTATAGGAAGGGCTCCTTTCAGGGTGCAATTGGCCTGGTAGGAAGGTGGCCTTTCAGGGTGCACTGGGCCTGCTAGGAAGTTGTCCTGTTCTAGGGCATTGGGCCTGGAAGGAAACTGTCCTGTCAGGGTGCACTGGGCCTGGGAGGAATGTGTCCTGTCAGGGTGCACTGGGCCTGGGAGGAATGTGTCCTGTCAGGGTCCACTGGGCCTGGAAGGAAACTGTCCTGTCAGGGTGCACTGGGCCTGGGAGGAATGTGTCCTGTCAGGGTGCACTGGGCCTGGGAGGAATGTGTCCTGTCAGGGTGCACTGGGTCTGGTAGGAACTGGTCCTGTCAGGGTGCACTGGGCCAGGTATGGAAGTGTCCTGTCAAGGTGCACTGGGCCAGGTATGGAAGTGTCCTGTCAGGGTGCCCTGGGCCTGGTAGGAACTTTTCCTGTCAGGGTACACTGAGCCTATTAGGAAACTTCTGTCAGGTTGCACTGGGCCTGGTAGGAATGTGCCCTGTTATGTTGCACTGGGCCTGGTAGGAACATGCACAGTCAGGGGGCACTGGTCATGGTAGGAAGGTGTCCTATCAGTGTGCACGGGGCCTGGAAGGCGTCCTGTCAGGGTGCACTGGGCCTTCGAGGAAGGTGTACATTGAGTGTTCAATGGGCCTAGTAGGAATGTGTCCTGTCAGGGTGCACTGTGCCTGGTAGTAAGGTGACCGGTGAGGGTGCACTGGGCCTGGTAGTAAGGTGTACTGTCAGGTTGAACTAAGCCTGGTAGGAAGGTGTTCAGTGAGGGTGCACTGGACCTGGTAAGAAAGTGTACTGTCAGGGTTCATTGGGCCTGGTAGGAACGGTTCCTGTCAAGGTTCACTGCGCCTGGTAGGAAGGTGTCCTATCAGTGTGCACTTGGCCTGGTAGAAAGGTGTCCTGTCAGGTTGCACAGGGCCTTATAGGCGGTATCCTGTGAGGGTGCACTGTGCCTTGTAGGAACGTTTCCTTTCAGGGTGCAATTGGACTGGTATGAAGGTGTCATGTCAGGTTGCACTGGGCCTGGTAGGAGGTTGTCTTGTGAAGGTACATTGGGCCTGGTAGGAAGGTATCCAGTGAGGGTACACTGGGACTGGGAGGAAGGTGTCTTGTTAGGGTACATTGGGCCTGGTAGGAACGGGTTCTGTCATGGTGCCCTTGGCCTGGTAGGAATGTGTCCTGTCAGTGTGCATTGGGCCTGGTAGGAAGGTGTCCTGTCAGTGTGCACTAGGCCTGTTAGGAACCTGTCTTGTCAGGGTGCGCTGAGCCTGGTGGAAAGGTGTCCTGTCACGGTGCACAGGGCCTGGTAGGAAGGTATCCTGTGGGGGTGCACTGTGCCTTATAGGAAGGGCTCCTTTCATGGTGCAATTGGCCTGGTAAGAAGGTGGCCTTTCAGGGTGCACTGGGCTTGCTAGGAAGTTGTCCTGTTCGAGGGCATTAGGCCTGGAAGGATGGTTTCCAGTGACGGTGCAATGGGGAATGTAGGCAGGAGTCCAGTGAGTGTTCACTGGGCCTGGTAGGAAGTAGTCCTTTCAGGGTACCTTAGGCCTGGTAGGAAGCTGTCCAGTGAGAGTACGCTGGGACTGGGAAAAAGGTGTCTTGTCAGGGTCTATTGGGCCTGGTAGGAACGGGTCCTGTCATGGTGCCCTTGGCCTGGTAGGAAGGTGTCCTGTCAGGGTGCTCTTGGCCTGGTATGAAAGTGTCCTGTCAGGCTGCACTGGGCCTGGTTTGAAGGTATCCTGATAGGTCGGTGTTCAGTGAGGGTGCACTGGGCCTGGTAGGAAGGTAAAAAAACAAAAACAGAATTACCTGGAAAAACTCAGCAGGTCTGGCAGCATCGGCGGAGAAGAAAAGAGTTGACGTTTCGAGTCCTCATGACCCTTCGACAGAACTTGATTTCGAGTCCAAGAAAGAGTTGAAATATAAGCTGGTTTAAGGTGTGTGTGTGGGGGGCGAAGAGATAGAGAGAGAGAGAGGTGGTTGTGTAGACAAACAAGCAGTGATAGAAGCAGATCATCAAAAGATGTCAGCGACAATGGTACAAAAGAACACATAGGTGTTAAAGTTAAAGTTGGTGATATTATCTAAACGAATGTGCTAATTAAGAATGGATGGTAGGGCACTCAAGGTATAGCTCTAGTGGGGGTGGGGAGAGCATAAAAGATTTTAAAATATTTAAAAATAATGGAAATAGGTGGGAAAAGAAAAATCTATATAATTTATAGGGAAAAAAAAAGGGAAAAAGGGGGAAACAGAAAGGGGGTGGGGATGGGGGAGGGAGCTCACGACCTAAAGTTGTTGAATTCAATATTCAGACCGGAAGGCTGTAAGGTGCCTAGTCGGAAGATGAGGTGTTGTTCCTCCAGTTTGCGTTGGGCTTCACTGGAACAATGCAGTAAGCCAAGGACAGACATGTGGGCAAGAGAGCAGGGTGGAGTGTTAAAATGGCAAGCGACAGGGAGGTTTGGGTCATTCTTGCGGACAGACCGCAGGTGTTCTGCAAAGCGGTCGCCCAGTTTACGTTTGGTCTCTCCAATGTAGAGGAGACCACATTGGGAGCAACGAATGCAGTAGACTAAGTTGGGGGAAATGCAAGTGAAATGCTGCTTCACTTGAAAGGAGTGTTTGGGCCCTTGGGCGGTGAGGAGAGAGGAAGTGAAGGGGCAGGTGTTACATCTTTTGCGTGGGCATGGGGTGGTGCCATAGGAGGGGGTTGAGGAGTAGGGGGTGATGGAGGAGTGGACCAGGGTGTCCCGGAGGGAGCGATCCCTACGGAATGCCGATAAGGGGGGTGAAGGGAAGATGTGTTTGGTGGTGGCATCATGCTGGAGTTGGCGGAAATGGCGGAGGATGATCCTTTGAATGCGGAGGCTGGTGGGGTGATAAGTGAGGACAAGGGGGACCCTATCATGTTTCTGGGAGGGAGGAGAAGGCGTGAGGGCGGATGCGCGGGAGTTGGGCCGGACACGGTTGAGGGCCCTGTCAACGACCGTGGGTGGAAAACCTCGGTTAAGGAAGAAGGAGGACATGTCAGAGGAACCGTTTTTGAAGGTAGCATCATCGGAACAGATGCGACGGAGCCGAAGGAACTGAGACAATGGGATAGAGTCCTTACAGGAAGCGGGGTGTGAGGAGCTGTAGTCGAGGTAGCTGTGGGAGTCGGTGGGTTTGTAATGGATATTGGTGGACAGTCTATCACCAGAGATTGAGACAGAGAGGTCAAGGAAGGAAAGGGAAGTGTCAGAGATAGACCACGTGAAAATGATGGAGGGGTGGAGATTGGAAGCAAAATTAATAAATTTTTCCAAGTCCCGACGAGAGCATGAAGCGGCACCGAAGTAATCATCGATGTACCGGAGAAAAAGTTGTGGAAGGGGGCCGGGGTAGGACTGCAACAAGGAATGTTCCACATATCCCATAAAGAGACAGGCATAGCTGGGGCCCATGCGGGTACCCATAGCCACACCTCTTATTTGGAGGAAGTGAGAGGAGTTGAAGGAGAAATTGTTCAACGTGAGAACAAGTTCAGCCAGACGGAGGAGAGTAGTGGTGGATGGGGATTGTTCGGGCCTCTGTTCGAGGAAGAAGCTAAGGGCCCTCAGACCATCCTGGTGGGGGATGGAGGTGTAGAGGGATTGGACGTCCATGGTGAAGAGGAAGCGGTTGGAGCCAGGGAACTGGAAATTGTTGATGTGACGTAAGGTGTCAGAGGAATCACGGATGTAGGTGGGAAGGGACTGGACAAGGGGAGAGAGAAGGGAGTCAAGATAACGAGAAATGAGTTCTGTGGGGCAGGAGCAAGCTGAGACGATCGGTCTACCGGGGCAGTTCTGTTTGTGGATTTTGGGTAGGAGGTAGAAGCGGGCCATCCGAGGTTGGGCGACTATCAGGTTGGAAGCTGTGGGAGGAAGATCCCCAGAGGAGATGAGGTCAGTGACAGTCCTGGAAACAATGGCTTGATGTTCAGTGGTGGGGTCATGGTCCAGGGAGAGGTAGGAGGTAGGAGGTAGGAAGGTGTCCTTTCAGGGCGCACTTGGCCTGGTAGGAACGGGTCATGTAGGAAGGTCTCCTGTCAGGCTGCACTGGGCCTAGTTTGAAGGTATCCTGTGAGGGTGCGCTGGGCCTGATAGGAAGGTGTTCAGTGAGGGTGAACTGTCCCTGGTTGGAAAGTGTACTGTCAGGGTAAATTGGGCCTGGTCGGAACGGGTCCTGTCACGATGCCCTTGGCCTGGTAGTTAGGTGTCCTGTCAGTGTGCACTGGGCCCTGGTAGGAAAGTGTCCTGTCATGGTGCACTGGACCTGGTATGAAAGTGTCCTGTCAGGGTGCACTAGGCCTGTTAGGAACTTGTCCTGTCAGGGTGCCATGAGCCTGGTAGCAACTTGTCCAGTCAGTTTGCACTGGGCCTTGTAGGAAGCTGTCATTAGAGGTTGCACTGGGCCTGGTAGGAAGGTGTCATCTGAGGGTGCATTGGGCATTGTAGGATGGTGTCCTTTCAGGGTGCACTGGGCCTGGTATGAAAGTGTCCTGTCAGGGTGCATTGGGCCTGGAAGGATGGTGTCCAGTCAGGGTGCACTGGGCCTTGTAGGAAGTTGTCCTGTGAGGGTACATTGGGCCTGGTAGGAAGCTATCCAGTGAGGGTACACTCGGACTGGGAGCAAGGTGTCTTGTCAGGGTACATTGGGACTGTTAGGAACGGTTCCTGTCAGGGTGCACTAGGGCTGTTAGAAACTTGTCCTGTCAGGATGCCCTGAGCCTGGTAGAAACATTTCCTTTCAGGTTGCACTGGGCCTGGTAGGAAGGTGTCCAGTCAGGCTGCACTGGGCCTGGTTTGAAGGTATCCTGTGAGGGTGCACTGGGCCTCATAGGAAGGTGTTCAGTGAGGATGCACTGTGCCTGGTTGGAAAGTGTACTGTCAGGGTAAATTGGGCCTGGTATGAATGGGTCCTGTCAGGGTTCACTGGGCCTGGTAGGAAGGTATTCTGTCAGGTTGCACAGGGCCTGGTAGTAATGTGTCCTGTGAGAGTGCACTAGGCCTTGTAGGATGGTATCCTTTCAGGGTGTAATTGGCCTGGGAGAAAGGTGTCCTTTCCGGGTGCACTGGGCCTGCTAGGAATTTGTCCTGTCCGAGGGCATTGGGCGTGGAAGGATGGTGTCCCATGAGGGTGCACTGGGGAATGTAGGCAGGTGTCCAGTGAGTGTGCACTGGGCCTGGTAGGAAGTAGTCCTTTCAGGGTACATTAGGTCTGGTAGGAAGCTGTCCAGTGAGGGTACACTGGGACTGGGAAGAAGGTGTCTTGTCAGGGTACATTGGGCCTGTTAGGAAGGTGTCCTGTCATGGTGCACTAGGCCTGATAAGAACTTGTCCTGTCAAGGTGCCATGAGCCTTGAAGGAACTTGTTCTGTCAGTTTATACTGGGCCTTGTAGGAAGGTGTCATGTCAGGTTGCAACGGACCTGGTAGGAAGGTTTCCTGTGAGGGTGCACTGGGCCTTGTAGGATGGTTTCCTTTCAGGGTGCCATTGGCCTGGTAGGAAGGTGTCCTTTCAAGGTGCACTGGGCCTGGTATGAAAGTGCCCTGTCAGGGTGTACGAGGCCTGTTAGGAACTTATCCTGTCAGGGTGCCCTGAGCCTGGTAGAAAGGTGTCCTATCAGGTTGCACTGAGCCTGGTTGGAACAGGTCCTGTCAAGGTTCACTGGGCCTGGTAGGAAGGTGTCCTGTCAGGCTGCACTGGGCCTGGTTTGAAGGTATCCTGTGAGGGTGCACTGAGCCTGATAGGCCGGTGTTCAGTGAGGGTGTACTGTGCCTGGTTGGAAAGTGTAAAGTCAGGGTAAATTGGGCCTGGTAGGAACGGGTCCTGTCAGGGTCCACTGGGCCTGGTAGGAAGGTGTCCTATAAGGGTGCACTTGGCCTGGTAGGAACAGGTCACGTCAGAGTTCACTGGGCCTGGTAGGAAGGTGTCCTGTCAGGGTGCACTGGGACTGGTTGGAAGGTATCCTGTCAGGCTGCACTGAGCCTGGTTTGAAGGTATTTTGTGAGGGTGCGCTGGGCCTGATAGGAAGGTGTTCAGTGAGGGTGCACTGTCCCTGGTTGGAAAGTGTACTGTCAGGGTAAATTGGGCCTGGTAGGGACGGGTCCTGTGACGATGTCCTTGGCCTGGTAGGTAGGTGTCCTGTCAGTGTGCATTGGGCCTGGTAGGAAAGTGTCCTGTCATGGTGCACTGGGTGTGGTATGAAAGTGTCCTGTCAGGGTGCACTAGGCCTGTTAGGAACTTGTCCTGTCAGGGTGCCATGAGCCTGGTAGGAACTTGTCCAGTCAGTTTGCCTTGTAGGAAGCTATCATTACAGGTTGCACTGGGCCTGGTAGAAAGGTGTCCTGTGAGGGTGCATCGGGCATTGAAGGATGGTGAACTTTCAGGATGCAAAATTGGCCTGGTAGGAAGGTGTCCTTTCAGGGTGCACTGGGCCTGGTATGAAAGTGTCCTGTCAGGGTGCATTGGGCCTGGAATGATGGTGTCCAGTCAGGGTGCACTGGGCCTTGTAGGAAGTTGTCCTGTGAGGGTACATTGGGCCTGGTAGGAAGCTATCCAGTGAGGGTACACTCGGACTGGGAGGAAGGTGTCTTGTCAGGGTACATTGGGACTGTTAGGAACGGTTCCTGTCAGGGTGCACGAGGCCTGTTAGAAACTTGTCCTGTCAGGGTGCCCTGAGCCTGGTAGAAACGTCTCCTTTCAGGTTGCACTGGGCCTGGTAGGAAGGTATCCTGTCAGGGTGCACTGCGCCTGGTTGGAACGGGTCCTGTCAGGGATCATTGGGCCTGGTAGGAAGGCGTCCTGTCAGGGTGCATGGAGCTGGTAGGAAGATGTCCTCTGAGGGTGCACTGGGCCTTGTAGGATGGTGTCCTTTCAGGGTGCAATTGGCCAGGTAGGAAGGTATCCTGTCAGGTTGCACAGGGCCTGGTAGTAATGTGTCCTGTGAGAGTGCACTGGGCCTGGTAGAAAGGTGTCCTTTCAGGGTGAACTGGGCCTGCTAGGAAGTTGTCCTGTCCGATTGCATTGGGCCTGGAAGGTTGGTATCCAGTGAGGGTGCACTGGGGAATGTAGGCAGGTGTCCAGTGAGTGTTCACTGAGCCTGGTAGGAAGTAGTCCTTTCAGGGTACATTAGGCCTGGTAGGAAGCTGTCCAGTGAGGGTACACTGGGACTAGGAAGAAGGTGTCCTGTCAGGGTACATTGGGCCTAGTGGGAACTGGTCCTGTCAGGGTGCACTGGGCCTGGTAGGAAGGTGTCCTGTCAGGGTGCACTAGGCCTGTTAGGAACTTATCTTGTCAGGGTTCCCTGAGCCTGTTAGAAATGTGCCCTGTCAGGGTGCACTGGGCCTGGTTAGAATGTGTCCTGTGAGGGTGCACTTGGCCTGATAGGAAGGTGTTCAGTGAGTGTGCCCTGTGCCTGGTAGGAAAGTGTACTGTCAGGGTACATTAGGCCTGGTAGGAACAGGTCCTGTCAGCATTCACTGGCCTTACTAGGAAGGTGTCCTTTCAGTGTGCACTGGGCCTGGTAGGAACGTGTCCTGTCAGTGTTCACGGTGCCTGTTAGGAAGGTGTCCTGTCGGGGTGCACAGATCCTGGTAGGAAGGTGTCCTGAGATGGAGCACTGGGCCTGATATGTAAGTGCCCTGTCAGGGTGCACTGGGCATGGTAGGAAGATATCCTGTGGGGGTGCACTGTGCCTTATAGGAAGGGCTCCTTTCAGGGTGCAATTGGCCTGGTAGGAAGGTGGCCTTTCAGGGTGCACTGGGCCTGCTAGGAAGTTGTCCTGTTCTAGGGCATTGGGCCTGGAAGGAAACTGTCCTGTCAGGGTGCACTGGGCCTGGGAGGAATGTGTCCTGTCAGGGTGCACTGGGCCTGGGAGGAATGTGTCCTGTCAGGGTCCACTGGGCCTGGAAGGAAACTGTCCTGTCAGGGTGCACTGGGCCTGGGAGGAATGTGTCCTGTCAGGGTGCACTGGGCCTGGGAGGAATGTGTCCTGTCAGGGTGCACTGGGTCTGGTAGGAACTGGTCCTGTCAGGGTGCACAAGGCCTGTTAGGAACTTGTCCTGTCAGGGTGCCCTGAGCCTGGTAGGAAGTTGTCCTGTAAGGGTGCATTGGGCCTCGTATGAAAGTTTCCTGTCAGTGTGCACTAGGCCTGTTAGGAACTTGTCCTGTCAGGGTGCACTGAGCCTGGTAGAAAGGTGTCCTCTCAGGTTGCACTGGGCCTGGTAGGAAGGTGTCCTGTCAGGTTACACTGCGCCTGGTTAGAACGGGTCCTGTCAGGGTTCACTGGGCTTGGTAGGAAGGTGTCCTGTCAGGCTGCACTGGGCCTGGTATGAAAGTGTTCTGTCAGGGTGCATTGGGCCTGGAAGGATGATGTCCAGTGAGGGTGCACTGGGCCTTGTAGGATGGTGTCCTGTGAGGGTACACTGGGCCTGTTAGGAAGCTATCCAGTGAGGGTACACTCGGACTGGGAGGAAGGCGTCTTGTCAGGGTACATTTGGCCTGGTAGGAAAGTGTCCTGTCAGTGTGCACTAGGCCTTTTGGAACGTGTCCTGTCAGGGTGCCCTGAGCCTGGTAAGAACCTGTCCTGTCAGTGTGCACTGGGCCTCGTATGAAAGTGTCCTGTCAGGTTGCACTGGGCCTGGTAGGAAGGTGTCCTGTCAGGGTGCATTGGGCCTGGTTGGAACGGGTCCTGTCAGGGTTCACTGGGCCTGGTAGGAAGGTGTCCTGTCAGGCTGCACTGGGCCTGGTTTGAAGGTATCCTGTGAGGGTGCACTGGGCCTGATAGGAATGTGTTCAGTGAGGGTGCACGGTGTCTGGTTGGAAAGTGTACTGTCAGGGTAAATTGGGCCTGGTACGAACGGGTCCTGTCAGGGTTCACTGGGCCTGGTAGGAAGGTGTCCTATCAGGGTGCACTTGGCCTGGTAGGAACGGGTCATGTCAGGGTTCACTGGGCCTTGTAGGAAGGTGTCCTGTCAGGGTGCATGGAGCTGGTAGGAAGATATCCTCTGAGGGTGCACTGGGCCTTGTAGGATGGTGTCCTTTCAGGGTGCAATTGGCTAGGTAGTAAGGTGTCCTTTCAGGTTGCACAGGGCCTGGTAGGAAGGTGTCCTGTGAGGTTGCACTGGGCCTGCTAGGAAGTTGTCCTGTCCGAGTGCATTGGCCTGGAAGGATAGTGTCCAGTGACGGTGCAATGGGGAATGTAGACAGGTGTCCCATGAGTGTGCACTGAGCCTGGTAGGAAGTAGTCCTTTCAGGGTACATTAGGCCTGGTAGGAAGCTGTCCAGTGAGTGTACACTGGGACTGGGAAGAAGGTGTCTTGTCAGGGTACATTGGGTCTGGTAGGAACGAGTCCTGTCATGGTGCACTGGGCCTGGTAGGAAGGTGTCCTGTGAGGGTGCACTGGGCCTGGTAGGAAGGTGTCCTGTCAGGGTGCACTGGGCCTGGTAGGAAGGTGTCCTGTCAGGGTGCACTGGGCCTGGTAGGAAGGTGTCCTGTCAGGGTGCAGTGGGCCTGGTATGTAAGTGTCCTTTCAGGGTGCACTGGGCCTGCTAGGAAGTTGTCCTGTCCGAGTGCATTGGCCTGGAAGGATAGTGTCCAGTGACGGTGCAATGGGGAATGTAGACAGGTGTCCCATGAGTGTGCACTGAGCCTGGTAGGAAGTAGTCCTTTCAGGGTACATTAGGCCTGGTAGGAAGCTGTCCAGTGAGTGTACACTGGGACTGGGAAGAAGGTGTCTTGTCAGGGTACATTGGGTCTGGTAGGAACGAGTCCTGTCATGGTGCACTGGGCCTGGTAGGAAGGTGTCCTGTGAGGGTGCACTGGGCCTGGTAGGAAGGTGTCCTGTCAGGGTGCACTGGGCCTGGTAGGAAGGTGTCCTGTCAGGGTGCACTGGGCCTGGTAGGAAGGTGTCCTGTCAGGGTGCAGTGGGCCTGGTATGTAAGTGTCCTGTCAGGGTGCACTAGGCCTGTTAATAACTTATCTTGTCAGGGTGCCCTGAGCCTGGTAGAAATGTGACCAGTCATGGGGCTCTGGGCATGTAGGAAGGTGTCCTATCAGTGTGCACGGGGCCTGGAAGGTGTCCTGTCAGGGTGCACTGGGCCTTCGAGGAAGGTGTACCTTGAGGGTTCAATGGTCCTAGTATAAACGTGTCCTGTCAGGGTGCACTGTGCCTGGTTGTAATGTGACCGGTGAGGGTGCACTGGGCCTGGTATTAAGGTGTCCTGTCAGGTTGCACTAAGCCTGGTAGGAATGTGTTCATTAAGGGTGCAATGTGCCTGGTAGGAAAGTGTACTCTCAGGGTGCTCTGGGCCAGGTAGGAAGGTGTCCTGTCAGGGTGCACTGGACCTGGTAGGAACTTGTCTTGTCAGGGTGCACTGGGCCTTGTAGGAAGGTGTTCTGTCAGGGTGCACTGATCCTGTTAGGAAACTGTCCTGTCAGGTTCCACTGGGCCTGCTAAGAAGGTATCCTGTGCACTAGGCCTGATAGGAATGTGTTCAGTGAGGGTGCACTGGGCCTGGTAAGAAAGTGTACTGTCAGGGTTCATTGGGCCTGGTAGGAATGGTTCCTGTCAGGGTTCACTGTGCCTGGTAGTGAGGTGTCCTGCGAGGGTGCATTGGGACTGGTAGGAAGGTGTCCTGTCTGAGTGCACTAGGCCTGGTAGGATGGTGTCCTTTCAGAGTTGCATTGGGCCTGGTAGGAAAATGTCCTATCCGGTTGCACTTGGCCTGGTAGGAAGGTGTGCTGTGTGGGTGCATTGGGCCTGCTAGCCAGGTGTCCACTCAGGGTGCACTGGGACTGTTAGGAAGGTGTCATCTCATGGTGCACTAGGCCTGGTATGAAAGTGTCCTGTCAGGGTGCACTGGGCCTGGTAGGAAGGTATTCTATCATGGTGAACTGGGCCTGGTAGAAAGGTGTCCAATGAGGATGCACTGGGTCTGGGAGGAAGGTGTCCTGTCAGGGTCCATTGCGCCTGGCAGGAAGCTGTCCAGTGAGGGTGCACTGGGACTGGGAGGAATGTGTCTCGTCAGTGTACTTTGGGCCTGGTAGGAACGGGTTCTGTCATGGTGCACTGGGCCTGGGAGGAATGTGTCCTGTCAGGGTACCCTGAGCTTGATAGGAAGGTGTCCTGTCAGGTTGCACTGGGCTTGTTAGGAAGGTGTCCTGTCAGGGTGCACTGGGCATGGTAGGAATCTATCCTTTTAGGTTGCACTGGGCCTGGTAGGAAGGTGCCTGCATGGGTGCATTGTGCCTCTTAGGAAGGTGTCCTGTTAGATTGCACTGGGACTGGTAAGAAGGTGTCCTTTGAGGGTGCACTGGGCCTGGTTGGAACAGCGCCTGTCAGGGTTCACTGGGCCTGGTAGGAAGGTGTCAAGTGAGGATGCACTGGGAATGGGATGAAGGTGCCTGTCAGGGTGCATTGCACCTGAGAGGAAGGTGTTCAGTGAGGGTGAACTGTGCCTGGTAGGAAAGTGTACTGTCAGGGTACTTGGTCCTGGTAGGAACGGGTCCTGTCAGGGTTCACTGGGTCTGGTAGGAAGGTCTCCTGTCAGGGTGCATTGGGCCTGGTTTGAAGGTATCCTGTGAGGGTGCACTGGGCCTGATAGGAATGTATTCCGTGAGGGTGCACTATGCCTGGTAGGAAATTGTACTGTGAGGGTACTTGGGCCTGGTATGAACGGGTCGTGTCAGGGTTCACTGGGCCTGGTAGGAAGGTGTCCTATCAGGGTGCACTGGGCCTGGTATGAAAGAGTCCTGTCATGTTGCACTGGGCCTGATAAGAACTTGTCCTGTCAGGGTGCCCTGAGCTTGTTAGGAAGGTTTCCTTTGAGGTTGCACGGGGGCGTGTATGAAGGTGGCCTGTCAGGTTGCACTGGGCCTGGTAGGAAGGTATCATGTGAAGGTGCACTGGGCCTGGTAGGAAGGTGTACTGTCATGGTGCACTGCGCCTGGTAGGAAGCTGTCCTGTCAGGGTGCCCTGAGCTTAATAGGTAGGTGTCCTGTCAGGTTGCACTGATCTTGTTAGGAAGCTATCATGTCAGGGTGCGCTGGGCCTGGTAGGAATGTGTCCTGTCTTGGTCCATTGGGCCTGGCAGCAAGGTGCCTGTGTGGGTGCATTGGGCCTGTTCGGAAGGTGTCCTGTTAGGGTGCACTGGAACTGGTAGGAAAGTGTCCTTTGAGGGTGCACTGGGCCTTGTAGGAAGGTGCCTGCATGGTGCATTGGACCTGTTAGGAAGGTATCCTGACAGGATGCACTCGGACTGTCAGGGTTCACTGGGTCTGGTAGGAATGTGTCCTGTCAGGGTGCATTGGGCCTGATTTGAAGGTATCCTGTGAGGGTGCACTGGACCTGATAGGAAGGTGTTCAGTGAGGGTGCACTATGCCTGGTAGGAAAGTGTACTGTGAGGGTACTTGGGCCTGGTAGGAACGGGTCCTGTCAAGGTTCACTGGGCCTGGTAGGAAGGTGTCCTATCAGGGTGCACTTGACCTCATAGGAATGGGTCATGTCAGTGTTCACTGGGCCTGGTAGGAATGTGTCATCTCATGGTGCACTGGGCCTGGTATGAAGGTGTCCTGTCAGGGTGCACTGGGCCTGGTAGGAAGGTGCCTGTTGTGTGCAATTGGCCTGGTAGGGATGTGTCCTGTCTGGGTGCATTGGGCCTGGAAGGATGGTGTCCAGTGAGGGTGCCCTGGGGAATGTAGGCAGGTGTCCAGTGAGCATGCACTGGGCCTGGTAGGATGTTGTCCTGTCAGGGTATATTGGGTCTGGTAGGAAGTTATCCTATCATGGTGCACTGGGCCTGGTAGGAAGGTGTCCAGTGAGGGTGCACTGGGACTGGGTGGAAGGTTTCCTGTCAGGGTACATTGGGTCTGGTAGGAAGGTATCGTATCATCGTGCACTGGGCCTGGCAGGAAGCTGTCCAGCGAGGGTGCACTGGGCTTGGTAGGAATTTGTCCTATCAGGCTGCACTGGGCCTGGTAGGAACTTGTCCTGAGCCTGTTAGGAAGGTTTCCTTTGAGGTTGCATGGGGGCCTTGTAGGAAGGTGGCCTGTCAAGATGCACTGGGCCTGGTAGGAAGGTATCATGTGAGGGTGCTCTGGGCCTGGTAGGAAGTTGTACTGTCATGGCGCACTGTGCCTGGTAGGAAGCTGTCCTGTCAGGTTGCACTGTGACTGGTAGGAATTTGTCCTGTCAGTGTGCACTGGGCCTGTTAGGAAGTTGTCCTGTCCTGGTACATTGGGCCTGGAAGGATGGTGTCCAGTGAGGGTGCACTGGGGAATGTAGGCAGGTGTCCAGTGAGCATGCACTGGGCCTGGTAGGATGTTGTCCTGTCAGGGTGCATTGGGCCTGGAAGGATGGTGTCCTGTCAGGGTGCATGGTGCCTGGTAGCAAGTTGTCCTGTCAGGGTGCATTGGGCCTGGAAGGATGGTGTCCTGTCAGGGTGCATTGGGCCTGGTTGGAAGGTGTGCTGTGAGGATGCACTGAGACTGGGAGGAAGGTGTCCTGTCAGGGTGCATTGCGCTGGGTAGGAAGCTGTCCAGTAGGGTGCACTGGGCCTGGGAGGAAGGTGTCTAGTTTTGGTACATTGGGCCTGGTCGGAACGGGTCCTGTCATGGTGCACTGGGCCTGTGAGGAAGGTGTCCAGTCTGGGTGCCCTGAGCTTGATAGGAAGGTGTCCTGTCAGGTTGCACTGGGCTTGTTAGGAAGCTGTCCTGTCAGGGTGCACTGGGCCTTGTAGGAATGTGTCCTGTGAGGATGCATTGGGCCTGGCAGCAAGGTGCCTGTATGGGTGCATTGGGCCTGTTAGGAAGGTGTCCTGTTAGGTTGCACTGGGACTGGTCGGAACGTGTCCCTTCAGTGTGCACTGGACCTGGTAGGAATGTGCCTGCATGGGTGCATTGCGCATCTTAGGAAGGTGTCCTGTTAGGTTTCTCTGGGAGTGGTAGGAAGGTATCCTGTCAGGATGCACCACCCCTGGTAGGAAATTGTCCTGGCAGGGTCTACTGTGTCTGTTAGAAAGGTGACATTTAAGGGTGCAATTGGCCTGATAGGAATGTGTCCTGTCAGGGTGCACTGGGCCTGGTAGGAAGGTGTTCCGTGAGGGTGTACTGGGCCTGGTTGGAAGGTGTCCTGTCAGGGTGCACTCGGCCTGATAGGAAGGTGTACTGTCAGGGTACATTAGACCAGGTAGGAACAAGTCCTGTCAGGGTTCACTGGCCTTGCTAGGAAGGTGTCCTTTCAGTGTGCACTGGGCCTGGTAGGCACGTGTCCTGTCAGGGTTCACTGTGCCTAATAGGAAGGTGTCCTGTCAGGGTGCACGGAGCCTGGTAGGAAGGTGTCCTGAGAAGGAGCACTGGACCTGATATGAATGTGTTCTGTCAGGGTGCACTGGGCATGGTGGGAAGGTGTCCTATCAGGGTGCACGGGGCTGGAAGGCATCCTGTCAGGGTGCACTGGGCCTTCGAGGAAAGGGTACCTTGAGGATTCAATGGGCCTCGTAGGAATGTGTCCTGTCAGGGTGCACTGCGCCTGGTAGGAAGGTGTCCCTTAAGGTGCACTGGGCCTCATTGGAAGGCGTCCTATCAGGGTGCGCTGGGCCTGATAGGACGGGGTCCTTTGAAGTTGCAGTGGGTGTGGTAGGAATGTGTCCTGTCAGGGTGCACTGGGCCTGGTAGGAATGTGTCCTGTCAGGGTACAGTGGGCCTGGCAGGAAGTTGTCCTAAACAAAAATTACCTGGAAAAACTCAGCAGGTCTGGCAGTATCGGCGGAGAAGAAAAGAGTTGACGTTTCGAGTCCTCATGACCCTTCGACAGAACTTGAGTCTGAGTCCAAGAAAGAGTTGAAATATAAGCTGGTTTAAGGTGTGTGGGGGGGGGTGGGGGGTGGGGGGGGTGGAGAGAGAGAGAGAGAGAGAAGTGGAGGGGGGTGTGGTTGTAGGGACAAACAAGCAGTGATAGAAGCAGATCATCAAAAGATGTCAACAACAATAGAACAAAAGAACACATAGGTGTTAAAGTTAAAGTTGGTGATATTATCTAAACGAATGTGCTAATTAAGAATGGATGGTAGGGCACTCAAGGTATAGCTCTAGTGGGGGTGGGGAGAGCATAAAAGATTTTAAAATATTTAAAAATAATGGAAATAGGTGGGAAAAGAAAAATCTATATAATTTATAGGGAAAAAAAGAAAGGGGGAAACAGAAAGGGGGTGGGGTGGGGGAGGGAGCTCACGACCTAAAGTTGTTGAATTCAATATTCAGACCGGAAGGCTGTAAGGTGCCTAGTCGGAAGATGAGGTGTTGTTCCTCCAGTTTGCGTTGGGCTTCACTGGAACAATGCAGTAAGCCAAGGACAGACATGTGGGCAAGAGAGCAGGGTGGGGTGTTAAAATGGCAAGCGACAGGGAGGTTTGGGTCATTCTTGCGGACAGACCGCAGGTGTTCTGCAAAGCGGTCGCCCAGTTTACGTTTGGTCTCTCCAATGTAGAGGCGACCACATTGGGAGCAACGAATGCAGTAACTAAGTTGGGGGAAATGCAAGTGAAATGTTGCTTCACTTGAAAGGAGTGTTTGGGCCCTTGGGCAGTGAGGAGAGAGGAAGTGAAGGGACAGGTGTTGCATCTTTTGCGTGGGCATGGAGTGGTGCCATAGGAGGGGGTTGAGGAGTAGGGGGTGATGGAGGAGTGGACCAGGGTGTCCCGGAGGGAGCGATCCCTACGGAATGCCGAAAGTGGGGGTGAAGGGAAGATGTGTTTGGTGGTGGCATCATGCTGGAGTTGGCGGAAATGGCGGAGGATGATCCTTTGAATGCGGAGGCTGGTGGGGTGATAAGTGAGGACAAGGGAGGGAGGAGAAGGCGTGAGGGTGGATGCGCGGGAGATGGGCCAGACACGGTTGAGGGCCCTGTCAGCGACCGTGGGTGGAAAACCTCGGTTAAGGAAGAAGGAGGACATGTCAGAGGAACCGTTTTTGAAGGTAGCATCGTTGGAACAGATGCGACGGAGGCGAATTAACTGAGAGTGTGGGATGGAGTCCTTACAGGAAGCGGGGTGTGAGGAGCTGTAGTCGAGGTAGCTGTGGGAGTCGGTGGGTTTGTAATGGATATTGGTGGACAGTCCATCACCAGAGATTGAGACAGCGAGGTCAAGGAAGGGAAGGGAAGTGTCAGAGATGGACCACGTGAAAATGAAGGAGGGGTGGAGATTGGAAGCAAAATTAATAAATTTTTCCAAGTCCCGACGAGAGCATGACGCAGCACCGAAGTAATCATCGATGTACTGGAGAAAGAATTGTGGAAGGGGGCCGGAGTAGGACTGGAACAAGGAATGTTCCACATACCCCATAAAGAGACAGGCAAAGCTGGGGCCCATACGGGTACCCATAGCCACACTTTTTATTTGGAGGAAGTGAGAGGAGTTGAAGGAGAAATTGTTCAGTGTGAGAACAAGTTCAGCCAGACGGAGGAGAGTAGTGGTGGATGGGGATTGTTCGGGCCTCTGTAGTTGTCCTGTTAGTGTGCACTGGGCCTGGTAGGAAGGTGTCCTGTCAGGGTGCACTGGGCCTGGTAGGAAGGTGTCCCTGTCAGGGTGCACTGGGCCTGGTAGGAAGGTGTCCTGTCAGGGTGCACTGGGCCTGGTAGGAAGGTGTCCCTGTCAAGGTGCACTGGGCCTGTTAGGAAGGTGTCCCTGTCAGGGTGCACTGGGACTGGTTGGATGGTGTCCTGTCAGGGTGCACTGGGCCTGTTAGGAAGGTGTCCTGTCAGGGTGCACTGGGCCTGGTTGGATGGTGTGCTTTCAGGGTGCACTGGGCCTGGTAGGAAGGTGTCCTGTGAGGGTGCACTGGGCCTGGTTGGATGGTGTCCTGTCAGGGTGCACTCGGCCTGTTAGGAAGCTGTCCTGTCAGGGTGCACTGGGCCTGGTAGGATGGTGTCCTGTGAGGGTGCACTGGGCCTGGTAGGAAGGTGTCCTGTCAGGGTGCACTGGGCCTGGTAGGAAGGTGTCCTGTGAGGGTGCACTGGGCCTGGTTGGATGGTGTCCTGTGAGGGTGCTTTGGGCCTCGTAGGAAGGTTTCTTTTCAGGGTGCACTGGGCCTTGTAGGAATGTATCCTGTCCGGGTGCAATGGGGCTGGTAGGAAGGTGTCCTTTCAGGGTGCACTGGGCCTCGTAGGAATGTGTCCTGTGAGGGTGCACTGGGCCTGGTAGGACCGGGTCCTGTATAGTTGCACTGGGCGTGGCAGGAATGTGTCCTATTAGGGTGCACTGGGCCTGGTAGGAACGTGTCATTTCAGGGTGCACTTGGCCTGGTAGGAACGCGTCCTATCAGGGTACACTGTGCTTGGTAGGAAGTTGTCCTGTCAGGGTGCTCTGGGCCTATTAGGAAGGTTTCCTCTCAGGGTGCACTGGGCCTGGTAGGAAGGTGTCCTTTCAGGGTGCCCTGGGCCTCGTAGGAAGGTGTCCTGTCAGGGTGCACTGGGCCTGGTAGGAAGGTGTCCTGTCAGTGTACACTAGGCCTGGTAGGAACGCGTCCTATCAGTGTGCACTGGGCCTGGTAGGAAGGTGTCCTGTCAGGGTGCACTTGGCCTGGTAGGAACGCGTCCTATCAGTGTACACTAGGCCTGGTAGGAACGCGTCCTATCAGTGTACACTGGGCCTGGTAGGAATTTGTCCTGTGAGGATCCACTGGGCCTGATAAGAAGGGTCCTGTGAAGTTGCAGTGGGCCTGGTAGGAACGTGTCCTATCAGGGTGCACTATCAGAAAGGCAATTTCAGCAGCAAAGGGCAGAGGCTGTTGTCCTTCATCTTGGAGGATAGGAGACAGAGTTTCGTCACTGATGTCAATGTACAAATTTGAGATTCAGCATGATTGAGTTGACCATATTTTATTCAATATATTTTAGATTTGTGTGAGATGTTGGTCTTATGTATTTAATGCTGTCATACAAACTTACAAATTAGGAGCAGGAGTAGGCCACTCGGCCCCTCGATCCTGCTCCACCATCCAATAAGATCATGGCTGATCTGATTGTAACCTCAACCTGACATTCCTGCCTACCCCCCAATAACCTTTCACCCCCTTATTAATCAAGTATCTATCTAGCTCTGCCTTAAAATTATTCAAAGACTCTGTTTCCACTGCCCTTTCAGGAAGAGTTGCAAAGACTCACAACCCTCTGAGAGAAAATTTTTTTTCCTCATCTCTGTCTAATGATCCCTTATTTTTAAACAGTGACCCCTCGTTCTAGATTCTCCCACAAGAGGAAACATCCTCTCCACATCCACCCTGTCAAGACCCCTCAGATCTTAAAGGTTTCTATTAAGTTGCCTCTTACTCTTCTAAACTCCAGTATATACAAGCCTAACCTGTCCAGCCTTTCCTCATAAGACAACCCGACAATTCCTGGTATTAGTCTAGTGAACCTTCTCTGAACTGCTTCCAATGCACTTACATCTTTCTTTAATAAGGAGACCATACTGTACACAATATTCCAGATGTGGTCTCACCAGTGCCCTGTACAACTGAAGCATAAACTCCCTACTTCGGTAATCAGTTCCCTTCACAATAAGTTATAACATTCTATTCGCTTTCCTATTTACCTGCAGTACCTGCATAATAACCTTTTGTGACTCATGCAGGTGGAAATCCAGATCCCTCTGAATCACAGAGCTCTGCAACTCTAACCATTTAGATCATAATCATTTTATTCTTCCTGTCAAAACGAGTGATTTCACATTTGCCCACATTATACTCCATTTGCCAGATCTTTGCCCACTCACTTATTCTTTCGATGTCACTTTATAGCCTCTTACGTCCTCTTCACAATTTATTTTCCTACCTATCTTTGTGTCATCAGCAAATTTAGCCACCATTCCTTCGGTCCCTCCATCAAGTCATTTGTATAAATTGTAAAAAGTTGAAGCCCCAACACTGATCCCTGTGACACACCATTATCACATCTTGCCAAACAGAAAAAGACCCATTTATGCCAACTCTCTGCTTCCTGTTAAGTGGCCAATCTTCTTTCCATGCCAATATGTTACCCCCTGCACCATGAGCTTTTATTTTCTGCAATAGCCTTTGATGTGGCACTTTATCAAATGCCTTCCGGAAATCTAAGTACATCCACTGGCTCCCCTTTATCCACAGCACATGTGACTCCTTCAGAGAACCCCAATAAATTGGTTAAACATAATTTCCCTTTTACAAAACCATGTTGATTCTGCCTGATTGCCTTGAATTTTTTGAAGTGCCCTGCTATAACATCTTTAATAATAGCTTCTAACATTTCCCTATGACAGATGTTAGGATAACTGGCCTGTAGTTTCCTGCCTCCCTCCATTTTTGAATAAAGGAGTTACATTTGCTATTTTCAAATCTAATGGAACCTTCACCACATCTCGGGAATTTTGGAAATTTCCTCTTACAGCTGAGTCCAGAACTAGGGGGCACTGTTTTAAAATTAGCGGTGGCCATTTAAGGACCGAGTTGAGGGGAGTTTTATTTTTCTCAGAGGGTTGTGTGACTTTGGAACTCTCTGCCTCAGAAGGTGGTGGAGGCGGGGTCATTGAATACATTTAAGGCAGAGGTAGATACAGACTTATTAGGAAAGGGGATCAAAGGATATCAGGGGTAGATGGGAATGTGGAATTCAAAACACAAACAGATCAGCCATGATCTTATTGAATGGCAGAGCATGCTAGAGAGACCTAATGGCCTACTTCTGCCCCTATTTCATAGGTTCGTATGTTCATATGTTCGTACACTGGACTGTCAACATTTGCAGTGGGTTAAATATCCCAATGATATTCAACACTGGCCCGTCAGTGTTTGCAGTGAGCTAAAGCTGAGTTGCAATCTAACTTATCCCTCAGCTCAATTATGAGTCCCAAACTTCATATTCTTCCATCTCCCAACCAACCCACCACTCCACAATATGCACTGAAGCATATTGTGCTTCAATATGCTTGTCAGTGTTTGTCAGTGAAGAGCCACTCTCTGCTACCTCAGCCCAGTGACCTCCTTAAAGAGGACAAAGTGCAGTTGTCTCCAGTCCTGACATTATCCATCTTCACATGAAATTGTTTTTTTGGAAACATTTACTTTATTCATAAAATATCTGGAAGAACATTCCAAACCATTTCAAAATGACCATCACATAAGTACAATCATATTCAACTTTTACACATGGATCACGAGGTGCTTCAATACAATCACTGAATATTACAGTCATTTCAATATTGTCATTACAGACAGTGCAATGGTATTGGAGTTATCAACATACATCATGTTGCACTCTGAGGTGCTTCAATACAATTATAATACAATTAGTATTCAATGCATACATTCATTTTGAGCTGTACAGCCCAAGGAGTTCTAAACAGTTCCCAGTCCCTCGCTGCTCTGTGGCAGAAAGGTCTTAGACAGCGACCTTTCCCCATTGCGCCTTTGTGGTGGCTACCCCAAGCTTTAGTGTGTCCCTCAGCACATAGTCGTGGACTGTGGAATGTGCCAGTCTGCAACACTCGGTCGGGGACAACTTTATGTGCTGGAAGACCATCAAGTTTCGGGCAGACCAAAGAGCGTCTTTCACTGAGTTGATGATCCTCCAGCTGCAGTTGATGTTTGTCTCGGTGTGTGTCCCTGGGAACAGCCCGTAGAGCACAGAGTCCTGTGTCACAGAACTGCTCGGGATGAACCTCAACAGAAACCACTGCACCTCTCTCCAGACCTTCTTTGCAAAGGCAAAATCCACGAGGAGGTGGACAACATCTCTTCCCCACCACAGCCACCTCGAGGGCAACGTGCAGAGGGGGTGAGACTCCTGGCATGTAGGAAGGATCTTACAGGGAGGGCCTTTCTCACCACCAGCCAAGCTACATCTTGGTGCTTGTTGGAAAGTTCTGGCGATGAGGCATTCTGCCAAATGACTTTGACAGTCTGCTCGGGGAACCATCCCACAGGATCCACCCTCTCCTTTTCCCGCAGGGCCTCTAAGACGTTACATGCCGACCACTGCCTGATGGACTTGTGGTCACAGGTGTTTCTCTGCATAAATTTTTCCACGAGGGACAGGTGGTACGGCACAGTCCAACTACTTGGAGCGTTCCACAGCAGCGTGGCCAGATCCATCCTTCGCAAAACCAGGGACAGGTAGAACCTCAGCACATAGTGACACTTGGTGTTTGCGTACCGAGGGTCTACGCCCAGCTTGATGCAGCCGCACACAAAGCTGGCCATCAGTATGAGGGCGATGTTGGGCATGTTTTTCCCCTTTATCTAGAGGCTTGTACATCACGTCCCTGCGGACACAATCTATTTTCGACCTCCAGATAAAGCGAAAGGTGGCTCGGGAAATCACCATCGCGCAGGAGTGTGGAATGGGCCAGACCTGCACCACGTACAGCAACAGTGAGAGTGCCTCACACCTGATGACCAGGTTCTTACCCGCAATGGAGAGGGAGCCCGGTTTTCTTTCCACCATAGGCACTCTCTCCTTTCAGTTTCTAATGCATACCTCAGTCCCTCCGAACCATAAGATATTCCCAGCAGGAATGGCTGAAGGATGATCTGGAGGGTGAAATTCCCTTTGTCAACCCCAGCTCTCCCACCTTGGCTGTCTCAGTTATCTTTTCAGTCAAGCTATGATGGACTCTGTCCATCTAATTATGCAACATCACCCCTTCCAATAGGCTGTTTGTGACTCATTGACTGCCACTCCATGGATTGGTGCCACATGAGGACAGCTTCTTGTTTAACCAGTGAATCCTGCCATTCCCTCCCAGTGGGACGCCAGCTCTGATAATACCACACAGGGTAATGGGGAAATTTGAGCCACCCTCACACTACAGCACTCGGAGTGAGTGATACACCAGGCGGTCCGAGCAGCAACCCAGAGTTCACTCAACTCCTCGCTCCTCCTGTGACGGTTGCTTCACTCGCAATCCTACTGCAGGCCATGCAGGAAAGGGTTCTGCCTAATTCAGCTCATCTGTGGCTGAAATCCTCATTCATGTCTTTGTCATCTCCAGAATTGTATGTTCAACACTCCCCTGGCTGGTTTCATCTCTTCCACCTTTTGTAGAAATGGGCTCATTCAAAGATCTGCTGCCTGTGCTCTAACTCCCAGTGAGCCTTCTTCCCTGATCTCGCTGAGCTACACTGCCTCCCAGGCCAGCAATGCCTCAAATGTACTGTGTTCTACACTCACTTCCTGACCTCGCCCTCTCTATCTCTGCAAACTCCTCCAGCCGTTTGACCCTCCAAGATCTTTGATGCTGAGTTAATTCTGGCCTTTTGAGCATCTCAACACCAACCCCGTTCAGTGCATCTGCCCTCTGGGGAGCACAGTGGAATCTGGCCCTCCAGAGAAGTGGAGACCTGCTGAATGCCAAACTACTCTAATGCCTGAATCTTATGTTCATCTGGCACACACGATCATCAAATTATCACCTGGCCTGGAAGTGGATGTGCGAAATGCACTCCTACCCGCGATCAGCCCCGGAACACCATGACACACTGGCTGGCCAATTCACAGCCAGTCAGCATGAAACATGCGCTGAGAGAGCCTCAGTACTGCCCAGGGGGGTCGGGGGAACAGGGCAGGGACCGACAAAAGTAAGGGTGAGTGTAGGCACTACTAGTGAGCTGCCTGAAGGCAGACAGCTGCCTGAGGGAGCTGCAGACCTGGACAGATTCAGTCACAAGAAAAAAATGTGCCAGTGTCTGTGCAGCACATTGAAGCAGTTAAAAAGCTTCATAGCTTTGTTTGAGCGGAAGTTTCAGATATCTTGTTTAAATATATTTCATCCCTCTCTGGATCGAGGTGTCAGCGACAGTGTAAAGACCGCCTGGCCAGTTGGCCCGTCCGCCAATTGTAAAAGTGGACGGGCCACGAAAAATCAATCTCTGTTGCTTCCGTAATGTGCGTAATTGTCGCTGGGTGTGCTTCCTACTGCCATGCGGTCCCGCCCAGAGGATTATCACACAAGTGCGTGATGATGTCGGGGCGCACACCCACCGCCTTTTCGTGCGATTTCACCTGCTGTCAGGTCGGGCATCTGCCTGTAGAATTCTGGCCAATGGGGTTTAATGTTGCACTCGGGCCAGTGAATTTGCTCATGGTTTTCAATCAGAAGAGGCCACATCACAACGGAAACCAAAGTGAGTTCACTCGACTGCCCACCCCACCTCCCCTCCACCCCCCCCCCCGCCCCCTACTATCTGCAAAGGGTCTTTCCACCATTCCCTCAGGTCTTTCTATCTGATTTTCAGGGCGTGCCCCAGCACATGGACATGCTTCAGTGACTCTGCTTTTCACTCACTAACACCTGGTGTGAATGGAGGAACTTAAAACTAAGCAGACTCCAAGAATAGAAACTTGAGATTGAGAATAGTTCAGCCTCCACGGTTGACCTGGCTAAGCATTGACCTAGAACACTGGTAGATGGGAGTGTGGTGTCGAGCCCCTGCGGCTGACGGACACCGCTCATTAATCTCTTCAGATTTTTTAGAAAGAATCAACATGAGTTAAGGTATAAATCCCATCCAGAGGAGACCTCCCAGGTCTCAGTGCACTGCCACTGAGCTACTCGATGTGGGAGATCTTTTCTCTGCCCTTAACAAGAAGAATATAGGGCCAGTTCCTCAGGACTGTCCCACCATTCAATGAGATTGTACCTCATTTACCAGTGCAGGTTGATACCTGTGACAACCTCACCTAACCTTAGCTCGACTTTGAAGATTATGCCCCCTCGTTCTAGATGAAGTTAAACAAGAACTTGCAGAATTTCCATTCCTTCATAGTCCAGCCCTGGAGATAAATGTCTACATTCCATTAGCCCTTCCTGTTTCTGTATTCCTGTCATTTCCTCCAATGAGCTTTAGTGTTGGTATTGAGTGAAATGTCCTAATGTTGTCCTATACCAACTTGTCTAAGAGCTGAGTCACCTTGCCCCTAACTGCACCCTGCATATCCCAGTAAATTCAAAGAAGGTTCATTCGACTGATATCTGGGATGGCAGGGGTAGGGGGGTGGGGGGGGGTGGGGGTGGGGGGTTTATATTGTGAAGAAAGGTTGGACAGGTTGGGCCTGTATCCATTGGAGTTTAGAAGAACATATAAGATCCTGAGAGGTCTGGACAGAATGGAGAGAATGTTTCCTCTTGTGGGAGAATCTAGAACTAGGGGTCACTGTTTAAAAATAAGGGATCACCCAACTAAGATGGAGATGAGGAGAATTTCTTTTCCCTCAGAGGGTCGTGAGTCTTTGGAATTCCCTTCCCCAGAGAATGGTGGAGGCAGTGTCACTGAATATTTTTAAGGCAGAAGCAGATAACTTTTGACTCCCCTGTTAGTCAAGAATCTATCGGGGGTAGGCAGGAATGTGGAGTTGAGGTTACTTTCAGATCAGCCATGATCTTATTGAATGGTGGAGCAGGCTTGAGGGGCTGAATGGCCTACTCCTGCTCCAAATTCATTTGTTAGTATGTACTTCTCCACAATTGGTGTTAAATTGACAACTCTCTGGCTTCCTGATTTCTCTCTCTCTCCTGTCTGATATAATAAAGTGACATTTGCTTGTTTACAATCCAAAGGCAGAATTCCTGAATCTAGAAAAGTCTAGAAAATTAGAGCTAACACAGCTACAATTCCTTTCAGATCTGTCTCCCTTAAGTCCCATTACTTTCTTCATTATCATTTTTTCACTAATACTAAAGGGAATAAGTGCCTCTCCTTGAATTTTCTTTCTGTTTCCACGTACTGCCAGTATTTTGGCCCATTCCTCCACTGTAAAAACAGATACAAAGTACTTCCTTACCAAGTCTGCCATTCTTTATTATCCAATACAGCCTGACCTACAGTTACCTCTTGAGTCTGTTCCACTACTTAATTAGATCATAATTGATCTGTTTGCCAACTCCTTGGGCAAAATTATCCCAGATTCGCACTAAGTGCAGCAGCAGACAGGGTAAAAAGTTGTTTTACTCGCTGACCATAATGGTAGGTTTTTGTGCCGTATTGTGCCATTCCCACCGTATTAATGCAGCCACAGGAAAGATGCCACCTTGCTGGCAGGCAGCCTCCGATTTCCCACCATGCTATTACCTTGTAGCTTCCTCGCATCAGGCGACATATTTAAACAGCAGCCATGCACACACTTCTCAATGCTTGCAGCCCAGGACTGCTCCGGTGAAGACATGACCCCAAAAGCCAAGAAGAGTGCAGCCCCTAGATTCAGGGACAGCACAAGTCTGCAGTACTATTGCCAGAATATTGTCAGGGCCTTTGTAGTATCCAGTTCCTTCAGCCATTTCTTGATATCATGTGGAGTGAATCGAATTGGCTGAAGACTGGCATCTGTGATACTGGGGACCTCCAGAGAAGGCTGAGATGGGTCATCCACTCGGCGCTTCTGGCTGAAGGTTGTAGCAAATGCTTCAGCCTTATCTTTTGCACTGATGTGCTGGACTGCTCCATCATTGAGGATGGGGATATTTTTGGAGCCTTCTCCTCCAGTGAATTGTTTAACTGTCCACCAGCATTCACGAATGGATGTGGCAGGACTGCTGAGCTTAGATCTGATCCATTGGCTGAGGGATCGCTTATCTCTGTCTATCACTTGCTGCTTATGCTGTTTGGCACTCAAGTAGTCCCTGTGTTATAGCTTCACCAGGTTGACACCTCAATTTTAGGGATGCCTGGTGCTGCTCCTGGCATGCCCTCCTGCACTTTTCATTGAACCAGGGTTGATCCCCTGGCTTGATGGTAATGGTAGAGTGGGAGATATGCTGGACCACGAGGTTACAGATTGTGCTCAAGTACAATTCTGCTGCTGCTGATGGCCCACAGCACCTCATGGATTTCCAGTCTTGAGTTGCTAGATCTGTTCAAAATCTATCCCATTTAGCATAGTGGTAGTGCCACACAACACGATGGAGGGTATACTCAATGTGAAGATGGGACTTCGTCTCCACAATGACTGTGCAGTGGTCACTCCTTCTGATACTGTCATGGACAGATGCATCTGCAGCAGGCAGGTTGGTGAGGATGAGGTCAAGTATGTTTTTCCTTCTTGTTAGTTCCCTCACCACCTATTGCAGACCCAGTCTAGCAGTTATGGCATTTAGGACTTGGCCAGCTCGGTCAGTAGTGGTGCTATCGAGCCACTTTTGGTGATGGCCATTGAAGTCCCTCACCCAGAGTACATTCTACGCCCTTGCCACCCTTAGTGCTTCCTCCAAGTGATGTTCAACATGGAGGAGCACTGAGGGAGGGCGGTACGTGGTGATGGTGGTGTCTGGGACATTATCAGTAAGGTATGATTCTATGAGGATGACTATGTCAGGCTGTTGCTTGGCTAATCTGTGAGACAGCTCTCCCAATTTTGGACTTTTCAGGGTCGACAGGGCTGATACTTCCGGTGCCAAGATCAATGCTTGGTGGTTCATCTGGTTTTATTCCTTTTTTGTGTCTTTGTAGTGGTTTGACACAACTGAGTGGCTTTCTTGGCCATTTAAGAGTCAACCACATTTCTGTGGGTCTGGAGTCACATGTAGGTCAGACCAGGTAATGATGGCAGATTTCCTTCCCTTAAGGATATTAGCAAAACAGATGGGTTTTTACAACAATTGACAATGGTTTCATGGTCACCGTTAGACTTTTAATTCCAGACTTTCATTTATCAAATTCAAATTCCACCATCTGCTGGGATGGGATTCAAACCAGGGTCCCCAGAGCATTACTCTGGGTCTCAGAGCTATTGTTAATAAATTCTGATTTATTATTCATCACTCGATCCAGTTTGGCCTGTTCTCTTGTTTGTCTGGAAACAAGCTTCTCCAATATTAACGGGGAGTTGGGATCTGAGTGGACTTGAGAGGTGAGGTGGGGATGGAATTGGTGATGGGCAGCATGAAGATCATTAAATGAGTGAGAATGTCTGAGTTCAGCAGAGATTCCTCATTATCACCATTCTGTATCTTTATCAGTGGGCTCTGGGCCTGCAGGACACACTAAAGGGTGGGTGGGGATCTGCACAATGCAGTTTCACCTGAATTATTTAATGGTCCTTCTGTGGAGAGAGAGTTAACCTTCCAGAACATTGTCAGGTTCCCCAACCTGGAATGCTAACTCTATTTCTCTGTCCACATGGCCCTACCTGCTGTGCATTTCCAACATTCCCTTTTTTTATTTCTGGATTTCAGCATCTGCAGCATTTTGCCTTGAGGGATCATTTGACCTCAGCAATGGAAGGGGAGGTTCGGAGCTGGGCGGGGTACATCAACATGTCTCATTGACCCGAGGACAAAGGCTATGCGCAGGTTTAATGAGGCATCTGCGGATAGCTTGATGGGGCACAGTGTTGGCGGGGATAAAGAAACTGCAAAGGAGGTGTTGTTAGAGAGGAGGCATCAATATGCAGCTGAAACACTGAAATGAGGACTTGGATCAAGTGCAGGAAGTGGTTTAATGATCTAACCAGATCAGACAAGATGAACAAAGCTGCAGCACCCCACCCCCTCGTGAAACATTCTCATCACATACTCCTCACACCCACTTCACTTTCAGCAGCACCCGTTGTTCTGTTTCAGTGCACTTCCTCTCTCTGTGCACCACTGATACTTACTCAATTCTCACACAATGTGATTCTCCCTCAGTCGATTCTCAGCACATGAGCTCAAATAATGCTCTTAATGTGTTTCTCAAATGTTGCCTGTGCCACTGGTGAGGCTTTATTTTATTTATTCTCTCATGGGATGTGGGTGTCACTGGCAAGGCCAGCATTTGTTGCCCATCCCTAATTGCCCTTGAAATGAATGGCTGGCTAGGTTATTTCAGAGGGAAGTTAAGAGTCAACCACATTGCTGTGGGCCTGGAGTCACATGTAGGCCAGGCCAGGAGATTTCCTTCACATTAGTGAACCAGATGGGTTTTTATGACAATTGATAGTTTCATAGTCACCATTACTGCAACTAGCTTTATATTCCTGATTTATTAATTGAATTTAGATTCCACCAGTTGCTGTGGTGGGATTTGAACCCATGGCCCCAGAACGTTAGCCTGCGCCTCTGGATTACTAGCCTGGTGACATTACCATAATGCCACCGTCTCCGACTCATCTGCCTCACCGAATGTACTGGGTCCACTGGACAAACACATGCCTTCAACCACTGTGACTCCATACAGAGGTAGAGAATACCAGAGAGAGAGTGAGGAGCAGAGGTGATCTGCCACAGAGAGTGCAGCTCATCACAAAGGAGGCGGTATTGCGATTAGTGGCATCTCTGTTTCACTCAGAGATGGCAAGATTGGCACTGTGTTGTTGCAGGGTGACAGAGGGGTGACAGGGCAAAACAAACTGCAGCCAACTAACTGAGCAAAGACTTGGAGTTTGGTGAGAGGGGAGTTGGGAGAAGGTGTTGTTCATTTCTTCCTTCTATATTTCTCACCCTATAGAATTGGTTCTTACTCTACTACAGGGAAAGGAGTTAGCTCTTTGACGTGTATTTGGTAAGTGGGTAAATTCTATTCTATCCTTAAGGTTTGCAATGGTACACAAATTGGTGGTAAAATTAATCAAATATATAAGGAAGCAACATTAAATATGTGATTAATCTAATTAAGTAATTATTTAAAACACATTAAGGATGGCAGGACAGCTGGTGTGTCAAGGCTGCAGCATGTGGGAGCTCCTGGATAACATTGTGATCCAGGGCAAACACGTCTGCAGTAAGTATTTGTGGCTTGAAGAACTTTAGCTGAGTCATTGAACTGGAGGCTGAGCTGCAGACACTGCAACATATCAGGGAGGGGGAAAGTTAGCTGGATGCTTTATACCAGGAGGCAGTCACATCACTTAGAATAGGGTCTTTTGATTTAGTCAGTGGCTAGGGACAGGACAGTGTGACTGTGAGTGAGGCAGGTAAGGGGACCCAGAGGGCAGGAGTGCAGGAGTGCAGGAGTGCAGGACTGTGAGCCTCTGTAATTGTCCAACAGGTTTGAGGTTCTCTTAGCTTGTTTGGGTGAGAGTGGATTCTGTAGGGTGGATGAGCAAACTGACCATGGCACCGTGGGACAGGAAACCATCCAAATGGGAGGAGAAAAAAGGAATGTGTTGGTAGTGGGAGACAGTATAGTGAGGGGGATTGACACTGTTCTCTGTAGCAAAGAGCGAGAGCCCTGGCGGCAGTGTTACCTGCCCAGTGCCAGCGCTCAGGACATCTGCTCAGGTCTGGAGAGGAACCTGCAGTGGGAGGGGGAGGATCGAGTGGTCATGGTCCAAGTAGGTACCAACAACATAGGCAGGATGAGCAAGGAGACTCTATATAGTCAGTATGAGAAGCTAGGCACCAAATTAAGAAGCAGAACCTCAAAGATAATAATCTCTGGATTATTACCTGAGCCACGTACAAATTGGTAAAGGAGAAATAAGATCAGAGAAATGAATGTGTGGCTCAAAGCCTGGTGTGGAAGAGGTGGGTTCCGGTTTGCGGTGCACTGGCACCAGTATTGGGGACAGTGGGATCTGTGCTGCTGGGATGGTCTACACCTGAACCATGCAGGGACTGGTGTCCTCACCAGCTGTCTAACTAGAGAAGTAGAGAGTGTTTTAAACTGAAAAGTGGGGGCAAGGGATCAAATTTGGGAAGATGTGGTAAACCAAAGAGTAGAGAGAAGGCAAGAGAGGAAGGTATTAATATGGGAAATAATAAACAGACTGTGACAGGAAGGGACAGGGAGAACAAATCTGAGTAATCAGAAGATAAGGCTAAACACTACAAAAATAATAAAAGAACAAAACAAAACGCTTTGTATCTAAATGCACATAACATTCGATACAAAACAGATGAACTGATAGCGCACATAGGAATAAATAAATACAGTCTGATAACAATTACAGAGACATGGATACAGGATGACATCGATTGGGACCTGAATATTGAAGGGTATGTGACATTTAGGAAGGACAGGAAGCAAGGAAAAGGTGGTGGGGTGGCTCTGTTAATTATTGATGGTATTAGAACATTAGAGAGGGATGGCCTAAGTTCGGGAAACCAGGATGTAGAAGAGGATTGTGTTGAGATGAGGAATGATAAAGGCAAGAAGTCACTTGTGGGAGTGGTGAACAGGCCCCCTAATTGTAACTACACAGTAGGACAGAGTACAAAAGAAGAGATAATGGGAGCTTTTCAGAAAGGCACAGCAATAATCATGGGGGATTTTAGTCTACATATAGAGCAGAAAAATCAGGTGGGCAAATGTAGCGTAGATGAGGAATTCATAGAATGTTTTCGGGATAGTTTCTGAGAACAACACATTCCAGAACCAACCAGAGAGCAGACTATATTGGACCTGGCATTGAGCAACAAGACAGGATTAATTGTTAACCTCCTAGTGAAGGCACCCTAGGCAGCAGTAATCATAATATGATTCAATTTTACATTCATTTTGAGGGAGAAATGAGTGCGTCCAAGTCTAGTATTTTAAACTTAAGTGAGGGCATGAAAGCAGAGTTCGGTAAAGTGAACTGGCAAATGAGGTGAAGAGATATGTCAATAGAAGTTCAGTGATAGACATTTAAGGAGATATTTCAGAATACACAGAATAGATACATTCCAATGAGAAAGAGAAATCCCAAGGGGAGGACCCATCATCCGTGGTTAACTAAAAAAGTTAAAGACAGCATCAAACTTGAAGAAAAAACATATAAATACGCAAAGACAGGTGGCAGGTCAGAAGATTGGAAAGAATATAAAAAACCAGCAAAGAATAACAAACAGATTAATAAGGAGGGAAAAATTAGAATACGGTAGAAAGCTAGCTAGTAATATAAAGATGGAAAGTAAGAATTTCTATAGATATTTAAATAAGAAAAGAGTTAACAAAGTGAGCGTTGGTCCTATAGACGTGCGTCTGGGGAATTGATAATGGAAAGTAGGGAGATGGCGATGAATTAAACAGGTATTTTGCTTCGGTCTTCACTATAGAGGTAATATTCCGGAAATAGCTGTAAATCAGGAAGTGGAAGGGAGAGAGGAACTCAGGAAAATTATAATCACCAGGGAAGTGGTACTGAGCAAATAGTTGGGGCTGCGGGCTGACAAATCTCCAGGTCCAGATGGACTTCACCCTAAAGTCTTGAAAGAAGTGACCAGTGAGATAGTTGACAAACTGGTTTCAATTTTCCAAAAGTCCCTAGATTCGGGGAAGGTTCCATTAGGTTAGAAAATTGTAAGTATAACTCCTTTATTCAAAAAGGGAGGGAAACAGAAAGCAGGAAACTACAGGCCAGTTAGCCTAACATTGTCATAGGGAAATGTTAGAAGCTATTATTAAAGATGTTATAGCAGGGCACTTCAAAAAATTCAGGCAGAGTCAACATGGTTTTGTAAAAGGGAAATTATGTTTAACCAATTTATTGGAGTTCTTTGAAGGAATCACATGCTGTGGATAAAGGGGAACCGGTGGATGTACTTAGATTTCCAGAAGGCATTTGATAAAGTGCCACATCAAAGGTTATTATAGAAAATAAAAGCTCATGGTGTAGGGGGTAACATATTGGCATGGAAAGAAGATTGGCTGCCTAACAGGAAGCAGAGAGTAGGTATAAATGGGTCTTTTTCTGTCTGGCAGGGTGTGATAATGGTGTTCCACAGGGCCTCAACATTTTACAATTTATATAAATGACCTGGATGAAGGGACCGAAGAAATGTTTGTTAAGTCGGAAAGTAAATTGTGAAGAGGACGTAAGAGGCTACAAAGTGACATAGATAAGTGAATGGACAATGATCTGGCAAATGGACTATAATGTGGAAATATGTGAAATCATTCATTTTGGCAGGAAAAATAAAAAAGCTCATTATCTAAATGGTGAGAGATTGCAGAGCCTTGAGACTCAGAGGGATCTGGGTGTCCTAGTTCATGAATCACAAAAGGTTATTGTGCAGGTACTACAGATAAGTAGGAAAGCTAATAGAATGTTATCATTTATTGTGAAGGGAATTGATTATAAAATTAGGGAGATTATGCTTCAGTTGTTCAGAGCACTGGTGAGACCACATCTGGAGTTTTGTGTACAGTATTGATCTCCTTATTTAAAGAAATATGTAAATACATTAGAAGCAGTTCAGAGAAGGTTTACCAGGCTCATACCAGGAATGGGTGGGTTGTCTTTTGAGGAAAGGCTGGACAGGTTAGGCTTGTATCCACTGGAATTTAGAGCAAGAGGCGACTTAATTGAAACATTTAAGATCCTGAGGTGTCTTGACAGGGCAGATGTGGAGAGGATGTTTCCTCTTGTGGGAGAATCGAGAACTAGGGGCCACTGTTTAAGACAGAGATGAAGAGAAATGTTTTTACTGAGTTGTAAATCTTTGGAACTCTCTTACTCAAAAGGTGGTGGAAGCAGAGTTTTGAATATTTTTAAGGCATAGTGAGATAGATTCTTTATTAACAAGGGGGTGAAAGGGGGTAGGCAGGAAGAGGGGTTGAGGTTACATTCAGATCAGCCATGATCTTATTTAATGGTGGAGCAGGCTCGAGGGGCCAGGTGACCTCCTCCTGCTCCTCATTCATATATTCATATTCTTTCCACATCCACCTTGTCAATACCTCCTTAACCTTTTTAATGATCAATTCTAACAACTTCCCCACTACAGACCTCAAGCTAACTGGCCTATAGTTTCTCATTTTCTGCCTCCCTCTCTTCTTGAATTGAGGGATTACATTTGCTACTTTCCAGTCTGATGGAACCTTTCCAGAAACTAGCGAATTTTGGAAGATGCCGACACATAGGCTACCTCATTAGTCTCTTTTCAGACCCTAGGATGTAGTCCATCGGGACCCGGAAACTTGCCAGCCCGCAGCTCCATCAATTTGCTCAGTATTGTTTCCCCAGTGATTTCAATTTCACCAAGTTCCTTTCTCCCGTTCACCTCCTGATTTGCAGCTATTACTGGAATGTTTTTTGTATCCTCGACAGTCAATACAGAAGCAAAATCTTTGTCCATTTCTTCAGCTGTTTCCTTATTATCTACTATTAACTCCTCACTCACTTTACTTACTCTTTTCCGTTTTCACAGAATCACAGAATCTCACAGTGCAGAAGAGGCCCTTCGGCCCATCAAGTCTGCACCGACACGTGAGAAATATCTGACCTACCTGCCTAATCCCATTGAACAGCATTTGGTCCATAGCCTTGAATGTTATGACATGCCAAGTGCTCATCCAGGTACTTTTTAAAGGATGTGAGGTAATCCGCCTCCACCACCCTCCCAGGCAGCGCATTCCAGACTGTCACCACCCTCTGGGTAAAAAGGTTTTTCCTCACATCCCCCCTAAACCTCCTGCCCCTCACCTTGAACTTATGTCCCCTCATGACTGAGCCTTCAACTAAGGGGAACAGCTGCTTCCTATCCACCCTGTCCATGCCCCTCATCATCTTGTACACCTCGATCAGGTTGCCCCTCAGTCTTCTCTGCTCCAGTGAAAACAACTCAAGTCTATCCAACATCTCTTCATAACTTAAATATTTCATCCCAGGCAACATCCTGGTGAAACTCCTCTGCACCCCCGTCCAGTGCAATCACATCCTTCCTATAATGTGGTGACCAGAACTGTATATAGTACTCCAGCTGTGGTCTCACCAAGGTTCTATACAACTCCAACATGACCTCCCTACTTTTGTAATCTTTGCCTCGATTGATAAAGGCAAGTGTCCCATATGCCTTTTTCACCACCCTACTAACATGCCCCTCCGCCTTCAGAGATCTATGGATACACAAGCCAAGATTCCTTTGTTCCTCAGAACTTCCTAGTAAAAGCCCATGGGATTCAGAGTAACATGGCAAACTGGATAAAAGGTTGGCTTTCTAACAGGAAATAAAGGGTAATGGTCGATGGATGCCCTAGCGAATGAAAAGTTGTCTCAAGTGGTTTTCCACAGGACTCGGTGTTGGGACCCTTGCTGTTTGTGTTACATATCAAAGATTTGGACGTGAACGTGGGAGGCATGATTGGGAAAATCTGCAGATGACACCAGATTGGCCAAGTAGTGGATAGTGTAGAGGATAGCCATAATCACCAAAATGATATAGATGGGTTGGTGGAGTGGGCGGTAAAGTGGCAGATGGATTTTAGCACAGAGAAGTGTGAGGTCATACATTTAGGGAGGTCAAACAGTTAAAGGGTTTTCACAATAAATGGGAATATACTAAGAGGAGTAGATGAAGTGAGAGATCTTGGCGTACAAGAACACAGGTCCTTGAAAGCAGCAGTTCAAGTAGACAAGGTTGTAAAGAAGGCATATGGAATGCTCTCCTGCATTGGCAGAGGTATAGAATATAAAAGTAAGGATATAATGTTGGAATTGTATAAAACACTGGTGAGGCCACAACTGGAGTATTGTGTGCAGTTCTGGTCACCACATTACAGGAAGGATGTAATAGCTCTGGAGAGAGTGCAGAGGAGGTTTACAAGAATGTTGCCAGGGTTAGAAAAGTGTAGCTACAAGGAGAGATTGGATAGATTGGAGTTACTTTCCTTAGAACAAAGAAAGCTGAGAGGTAACTTCATTGAAGTGTACAAAATTATGAGGGGAAGAGATAGAGTTGACAGGATAAAATTGTTTCCCTAGGTGGAGAATTCTAGAACCAAGATAAGTGGCAGAAGGTGGGGACATAAGGAAGAATTTTTTAAGCAGAGGGTAGTGAGTGTCTGGATTTCGCTGCCCAAGTTGGTGGTAGAGGCAGAAACTCTAAACTCTTTTAAAAAGTAAAACAAAAACAGAATTACCTGGAAAAACTCAGTAGGTCTGGCAGCATCGGCGGAGGAGAAAAGAGTTGACGTTTCGAGTCCTCATGACCCTTCGACAGAACTTGATTTCGAGTCCAGGAAAGAGTTGAAATATAAGCTGGTTTAAGGTGTGTGGGGGGGGGGGGGGGGGAAGGAGAGAGAGAGAGAGACAGAGGTGCTTGTGTAGACAAACAAGCAGTGATAGAAGCAGATCATCAAAAGATGTCAGTAACAATGGTACCAAAGAACACATAGGTGTTAAAGTTAAAGTTGGTGATATTATCTAAACGAATGTGCTAATTAAGAATGGATGGTAGGGCACTCAAGGTACAGCTCTAGTGGGGGTGGGGGGAGCATAAAGGATTTTAAAATATTTAAAAATAATGGAAATAGGTGGGAAAAGAAAAATCTATAAAATTTATAGGGGAAAAAAAAAAGGGAAAAAGGGGGAAACAGAAAGGGGGTGGGGATGGGGGAGGGAGCTCACGACCTAAAGTTATTGAATTCAATATTCAGACCGGAAGGCTGTAAGGTGCCTAGTCGGAAGATGAGGTGTTGTTCCTCCAGTTTGCGTTGGGCTTCACTGGAACAATGCAGTAAGCCAAGGACAGACATGTGGGCAAGAGAGCAGGGTGGAGTGTTAAAATGGCAAGCCACAGGGAGGTTTGGGTCATTCTTGCGGACAGACCGCAGGTGTTCTGCAAAGCGGTCGCCCAGTTTACGTTTGGTCTCTCCAATGTAGAGGAGACCACATTGGGAGCAACGAATGCAGTAGACTAAGTTGGGGGAAATGCAAGTGAAATGCTGCTTCACTTGAAAGGAATGTTTGGGCCCTTGGACGGTGAGGAGAGAGGAAGTGAAGGGGCAGGTGTTACATCTTTTGCGTGGGCATGGGGTGGTGCCATAGGAGGGGGTTGAGGAGTAGGGGGTGATGGAGGAGTGGACCAGGGTGTCCCGGAGGGAGCGATCTCTACGGAATGCCGATAAGGGGGGTGAAGGGAAGATGTGTTTGGTGGTGGCATCATGCTGGAGTTGGCGGAAATGGCGGAGGATGATCCTTTGAATGCGGAGGCTGGTGGGGTGATAGGTGAGGACAAGGGGGACCCTATCATGTTTCTGGGAGGGAGGAGAAGGCGTGAGGGCGGATGCGCGGGAGATGGGCCGGACACGGTTGAGGGCCCTGTCAACGACCGTGGGTGGAAAACCTCGGTTAAGGAAGAAGGAGGACATGTCAGAGGAACCGTTTTTGAAGGTAGCATCATCTCTCTCTCTCTCTCTCTCTCCTTCCCCCCCCCCCCCCCCCACACACCTTAAACCAGCTTATATTTCAACTCTTTCCTGGACTCGAAATCAAGTTCTGTCGAAGGGTCATGAGGACTCGAAACGTCAACTCTTTTCTCCTCCGCCGATGCTGCCAGACCTACTGAGTTTTTCCAGGTAATTCTGTTTTTGTTTTAGATTTCCAGCATCCGCAGTTTTCTTTGTTTTCATCTCTTTTAAAAAGTACCTAGATCTGCACCTTAAGTGCTGTAAACTGCAGGGCTATGGGCCGGGTGCAGGAAGATGGGATTAGAAAGGGCACCTGGGTGTCCTCAGGCTGGCATGGACAAGATGGGCTGAATGGCCTCCTCCTGTGCTGTAACTTTTCTATGGTTCTATGGCCATGCCGTTCACTGAATACTTCCTTGTCAAATTACTCCTTCCAAAGTGTATCACATCACACTTTTCAGGGTTAAATTCCATCTGCCACTTATCTGCCCATTTGACCATCCCGTCTATATCTTCCTGTAGCCCAAGACACTCAACCTCACTGTTAACCACCCGGCCAGTCTTTGTGCCATCCGCAAACTTATTAATCCTACCCCCTACATAGTCATCCATGTCATTTTATATAAATGACGACTAATAGGGGACCGAGCACAGATCCTTGTGGTACGCCACTGGACACTGGCTTCCAGCCACTAAAGCATCCTTCTGTCATCACCCTCTGCCTCCTACAACTAAGCCAATTTTGAATCCACCTTATCAAATTACCCTGTATCCCATGTGCCTTTGCCTTCTTTATAAGTCTCCCATTTGGGACCTTGTCAAAGGCTTTGCTGAAATCCATATAAACTACATCAACTGCACTACCCTCATCTACACACCTGGCCACCTCCTCAAAAAATTCAATCAAATTTGTTAGGCACGACCTCCCTCTGACAAAGCCATGCTGACTATCCCTGATCAAACCTTGCCTCTCCAAGCGGAGATAGATTCTCTCCTTCAGAATTTTCTCCAATAGTTTCCTTACCACTGACATGAGACTCACTGGTCTGTAGTTCCCTGGCTTATCTCTACAACCCTTCTTAAATAGCGGAACCACGTTAGCTGTTCTCCAGTCCTCTGGTACCTCCCCTGTGGCCAGAGAGGAATTAAAAATTTAAAAACCTATAGAACCTCTTGCTATCTGTTTTTATATTTCCAGTTAGTTTCATCTCATAATCTAAATTCTTTCTCCTGATTAACCTTTTAGTCATTCTCTGCTGTTCTTTATATTCTGATCAATCACCTGACCTGCCACTCGTCTTTGCGCAACTACATGCTTTTTCCTTAAGTTTGACACTTCCCTTAACTTCTTTAGTAAACCATGGATGGTGGGTCTTCCCATTAGAATTTTCTTTATATCAAGAATATACTTATCCTAAGTAAAGGCAGTGAATATATTTCCAGATTGTAAAGTGACAAGATGTGTTCCCCTGTGCAACCACTTGTGATCAAATTTCTTCACTTTTCCAGGCCTACCACCACTTCTTCTAGGTGCTGCCCTGACATCCGCAGCAGGGGTGGGGACAGCCTGTTCAATGCTTGGCCCTGTTGCCTCTGATGACTTTGGTGTGGGTCCACGGGAGAGCCGAGGCCTTGAGGGCCCCGGCTTGCTTTGGCTGTCCTCCCGTGGACCAGCTGCCCCTTCTGTGGTGACAGAGGGTGAGGTTGAGGTGGCAAACAGGAATCAGAGGAAGCAGACAGCCTCTGAGATTCCTGAGTGGAAGACCCAGGGGTGTCCAGCTGTCGCTCCTTCTCCCTTTGGGTGCCCGAAGGCCCCGGCCTGACTCCTTGAGGGGAAGGAACACTTGGAGGGATATCGAGGTGCCCCGTTTCCCTCTCGTGTGGCCATGGCAGGAAGTCACCCATGGCTACGACAATGGAGAGCAGGTCTGCACACATCTCTGCATTCTATTGGACCATGGCATCCACCATCCTCCCCATGGAGACCTGCACATGTGGGCACCATTTCATCAGAAAGCAGGCAGATGCACTCCTCTGACTCACATGTCACTCTATTGAGGGCTTCCACCAGCCCTGTGTGATGTTCCCCTGCCTTCTGCTGACTCTCCAGGATGAGTAGGAAGGCCAAATCCAGAGGCTTGTCATCTGACTCAGACCTCACAGATGTCTCTTCCCCACCAGTCCTCCGAGTGCCGGGGAGCTCAGCTGAACCTGCCTCCTCCTGCTGCAGACATGTGTCCGTGCGGTGACCACCAGATTGTGAACACGAGCCTGCTCTAGGTCTAGGTCCCACCGAGGTGTGTGTCTCTGCCCTGGTGGAGGGTGTGGGTAAGCACTGTGACGGGTCTTCCAGGCTGCTTATTTCCAGCTCTTCAATGGGGGAGGAGTCCTCTTGGCTGCAGGTGAGGACCTGGATGGAGCTGAGGGACTGGCTGGATAATGTTTCAAGTCTGTATGACTCTTCTTCAGAAGGGCCATACAGGCTCAAAATGTTAACTCTGTCTTTCTCTATACAGATGCTGTCAGACCTGCTGAGTTTTTCCAGCATTTTCTGTTTTTACTTTAGGTTTCCAGCATCCGCAGTATTTTGCTTTTATCTTTGTGTTGGAAGAGGGATGATGTGGTGCAGGATCCTCACGTGGGTGTTCGCCAGTGACCTCACTATCACCGCAGGCATAGGAAACATCCTTACCAGTCAGCGAAATGGCACACTCCTCAAAGTGAGTGAGGAACCTCATGTGGACCACTCCACCCCTGGTCTGGGTCCTCTCCCTGCTGTTGTGAACCAGCTTCTCCTGCATGGAAACAGATGGATAGAGTGTGAGCAGCACACATGGCACTGTGTGGAATGTTTGTGTAGTGAGCGGAGCCATGGATGGGGTGAGGGTGCGAGCCCCGGAGGAGATGAGCCTGGTGGAGATGTGAGGATGTGTGTGAGAGTTAGTGATGTTGTCCCTTGAGATGTGAGATCCCTGTGGGTGTGTGATGATTTCTGTGAGTGTGTAAGTTGAGAGTGATGAGATGGTTGACTTACTCTGGTGTTCTTACCCTGATTTGTGGCCTAGTTCCAGGGAGCAGAGTCGGAGGGTGGAGTTCCAGAGCGGTGACTATAAACACCTTACCTCGGGGATTCGCGGCCTAGTTCCAGGGAGCAGAGTCGGAGGGTGGAGTTCCAGAGCGGTGACTATAAACACCTTACCTCGGGGATTCGCGGCCTAGTTCCAGGGAGCAGAGTCGGAGGGTGGAATTCCAGAGCGGTGACTATAAACACCTTACCTCGGGGATTCGCGGCCTAGTTCCAGGGAGCAGAGTCGGAGGGTGGAATTCCAGAGCGGTGACGATAAACACCTTACCTCAGGGATTCACAGCCTAGTTCCAGGGAGCAGAGTCGGAGGGTGGAATTCCAGAGCGGTGTGTATAAAAATCTTACCTCGGGGAGTCGTGGCCTAGTTCCAGGGAGCAGAGTCAGAGGGTGGAGTTCCAGAGCGGTGAGTATAAAAACCTTATCTCGGGGATTCGCAGACCTCGGATCCTAAAAAAAAATTTTAAATGGCGTCACGGTAAATCTGTGACCTGACTGGCTGGTAAGAAATCTACACTGAGTTTGAAACTAAAACATTGTTAAACTAATTAAACCAAATAAATTAATCACTTAATTAATAAGTAGTGGGTATCTAGACCAGAAGCAGGGGATTAGTGCGCTTAGAATTTAGCATTTATAGTAGAAAGCTAGTCCTAGGGAACGTATAGTTAATAAGGAATCAATAAGCAGTTATTAGACTTAAATTAATTTATTAAATAGTTCTAGAAATGGCAGTTGCTGGGGTGAAGTGCTTCACCTGTGGGATGTGGGAAATCTGTGATGCTACATCTACGACTACATCTGCAAGAGGTGTACCCAATTGCAGCTCCTCACAGACTGCATGGATCAGTTGGAGCAGCAGTTGGATGCACTTAGGAGCATTCAGGTGGCGGAACGTGTCATAGACAGGAGTTTTGCAGACGTGGTCACATCCAAGGCACAGACAGATAGATGGGTGACCGCTAGAAGGGGCAGGCAGTCAGTGCAGAAATCCCCTGTGGTTGTCCCCCTCTCTAACAGGTATACCGTTTTGGATACTGTTGCGGGAGATGGCCTATCAGGGGAAAACAACAGTAGCAGCCAGAGCAGTGGCACCACATCTGACTCTGTTGTTCAGCAGAGGGAGGCAAAGCACAGAAGAGCAATTGTCATAGGGAACTCTATAGTCAGGGGCTCAGATAGGCACTTCTGTGGTCGAGAAAGAGATACCAGGATGGTATGTTGCCTCCCTGGTGCCAGGGTCCAGGATGTCTCTGATCGGGTACAGGACATTCTGAAGGGAGAGGGAGAACAGCCAGAGGTCGTGGTACACATTGGTACTAATGACATAGGCAGGAAGAGTGACGAGGTCCTGCAGTGGGAGTTCAGAGAGTTAGGCAGAAAGTTAAAAAACAGGACCTCTAGGGTTGTAATCTCAGGATTACTCCCTGTGCCACATGCCAGTGAAGCTAGAAATAGGAAGACAGTGCAGCTAAACACATAGCTGAACAGATGGTGTAGGAGGGAGGGTTTCCGATATCTGGATTAGTGGGATCTCTTCCAGGGCATGTGGGACCTCTACAAGAAGGTCGGGTTGCATCTAAACTGGAGGGGCACCAATATCCTGGCTGCGAGGTTTGCTAGCGTCACTCGGGAGGATTTAAACTAGTATGGCTGTGGGGTGGGAACCAGAGCAATAGGTCTGCAGGTGAAATGAAGGACTGGGAACCAGTGAATATGGCCAGTAGGACTAAGAGGCAGGGCAGGCAGGGAGAAATTACTGAACACAGTGGGACTGGGGATCTGAAATGCATTTGTTTCAATGCGAGAAGTATAACAGGCACGGCAGATGAGCTTAGAGCTTAGATTAGCACTTGGGACAATGATGTTATTGCTATTACAGAGACTTGGTTGAAGGATGAACAGGATCGGCAGATAAATGTTCCAGGATTTAGATGTTACAAGCAGGATAGAGAGGGCTGTAGAAGAGGTGGGGAGTTACACTGCTGGTTAAGGAGAATATCACAGCTGTACAACAGGAGGACACCTTGGTGGGCTCATACAGCGAGGCAATATGGGTAGAGCTCCGGAATAGGAAGGGCACGGTCACAATGTTGGGGGTTTACTATAGGCCTCCCAATTGCCGGTGAGAGATTGAGGAACAGTTATGTAGGCAGATTTTGGAAAGATGTAAAAGCAATAGGGTTGTTGTGGTGGGTGATTTTAACTTTCCCTACATTGACTGTGAAACACTTAGTGCTAGGGGTTTGGATGGTGCAGAATTTGTAAGGTGCATCCAAGAGGGTTTCCTGAGACAATGCGTAGATAGTCCAACTAGGAAGGGGGCAATACTGGACCTGCTATTAGGGAATGAACCCGGCCAGGTGGTCGAAGTTTCAGTAGGGGAGCATTTTGGGAAAAGCGACCATAATTCAGTAAGTTTCAAGGTCTGGTGGATAAGGATAACAGGAATCCTCGGGTTAAGGTGCTTAATTGGGGGAAAACTAATTATAACAGGAACTGAGAAATCTAGACTGAAGGCGGATGTTTAAGGACAAATAATTGACATGTGGGGGCTTTCAAACGTCAGTTGATAAGAATTCAGGACCGGCATGTTCCTGCTAGGATGAAGGATAAGCATGGCAAGTTTCAGGAACCTTGGATAACAAAGGATATTGCGAGATTAGTCAAACAGAAAAGAGAAGCATTCGTAAGGGCTAGAAGGCTAGGAACAAATGAAGCCCGTGGAGAATATAAAGAAAGTAGGAAGAAACTTACGCAAGGAGTCAGGCGGGGTAAAAGGAGTCATGAAAAGTCACTGGCAACCAGGATTAAGGAAATTCCCGAGACACTTTTTACATATGTAAAAAGCAAGAGGGTAGCCAGGGAAAGGGTAGGCCCACTCAGGGACAGAGGTGGGAATCTGCGTGTGGAGCCAGAATAAATGGGAGAGATACTAAATGAGTATTTCTCATCAGTATTCACCAAAAAGAAGGAGTTAGTGGTTGATTTGTCTAGGGAAGAGTGTGTAGATAGCCTGCATCATGTTTAGATCAAAAAAGAGGAGGTGTTAGACGTCTTGAAGAATATTAAGGTGTATAAGTCCCCAGAGCCAGATGAGATCTACCCCAAAGTACTGAGGGAGGCAAGGGAGGAGATTGCTGGGGCCTTGACAGAAATCTTTGTATCTTCACTGGCCACGGGTGAGGTCCCAGAGGACTGAAGAATGGCCAATGTTGTTCCATTGTTTAAGAAGGGTAGCAGGGATAATCCAGGAAATTACAGGCCGGTGAGCCTTACGTCAGTGGTAGGGAAATTATTGGAGAAGATTCTTCGTGACAAGATTTACTACAATTTGGAAGCAAATGGATGAGAGACAGCATGGTTTTGCGAAGGGGAGGTTGTGTCTCACTAGCTTGATTGAGTTTTTCGAGGAAGTGGCAAAGATTGTCGATAATAGAAGGGCAGTGGATGTTATATACTTGGATTTCAGTAAGGCCTTTGACAAGGTCCCTCATGGCAGACTGGAACAGAAGGTAAAGTCGCACAGGATCAGAGGTGAGCTGGCAAGATGGATACAGAATTGGCTTGGTCATAGAAGACAGAGGGTAGCAGTGGAAGGGTGCTTTTCTGAATGGAGAGCTGTGACTAGTGGAGTTCCGCAGGGATCAGTGCTGGGACCTTTGTTGTTTGTAGTATACGTAAATGATTTGGAGGAAAATGTAACTGGGCTAATTAGTAAGTTTGCAGACGACACTAAGGTTGGAGGAGTTGCAGATAGTGAAGAGGATTGTCAAAGGATATAATAGGATATAGATCGGTTGAAGACTTGAGCAGAGAAATGGCAGATGGAGTTTAATCCAGACAAATACGAGGTAATGCATTTTGGAAGGTCTAATACAGGCAGGAATTATACAGTAAATGGCAGAACTCTTAAGTGCATTGACAGGCAGAGGGATCTGGGTGTACAGGTCCACAGGTCACTGAAAGTGGCAACGCAGGTGGATAAGGTAGTCAGGAAGGCATATGGCATGCTTGCCTTCATCGGCAGGGGTATTAAGTATAAAAGCTGGGAAGTCATGCTGCAGCTGTACAGAACCTTGGTTAGGCCACACTTGAAATATTGTGTGCAATTCTGGTTGCCACATTACCGGAAGGATATGGAGGTGTTGGAGAGGGTGCAGAGGAGGTATACCAGGATGCTGCCTGGTCTGGAGGTTATTAGCTATGAGGAGAGTTTGGAGAAACTAGGATTGTTCTCACTAGATCGACAGAGATTGAGGGGCGACTTGAAAGAAGTTTACAAAATTATGAGTGGCATGGACAGAGTAGATAGTCAGAAGCTTTTTCCCAGGGTGGAAGAGTCAATTACTAGGGGACATAGATTTAAGGTGAGAGGAGAAAACTATTGAGGAGATGTGTGGGGCAAGTTTTTTATGCAGAGGGTAGTGAGTGTCTGGAATTTGCTGCCAGAGGAGGTGGTGGAAGCAGATACGATAGTTGGGTTTAAGAGGCAGCTTGACAAATACATGAATAGGATGGGAAGAGAGGGATATGGACCCCGGAAGTGCAAAATGTTTTAGTTAACGGGCAATAGGATTGGCGCAGGCTTGGAGGGCCGAAGGGCCTGTTCCTGTGCTGTACTTTTCTTTGTTCTTTGGAACGGATGAGAGCATTCGTCCTCTTCCTGCACTGGATGGCTGTCCTCCTCTTTGCTCTGGTGACGCTGACCACCACTGCCATCACCTCCCAGGCCGGATTGGTGACTCTGCTGGACCTCCTGTGGCCAGAATTGGGGTAGAGGACATTGCAGGCGCTCCAGAGAGGCATCACTAAATTTGAGGGCTGCTGTCTTCTTTGCTTTTGGGGCCATCTGTCACCTGGAGCATTCCTGGTCTGTGGACATGAAGTAGGCTGTGCTCTGGTGTGCTTTAAATATGGTGCCCAGAGTAAAGAAGTGCTCAGATCATGGCATAGCAGGCAAATTCGAGCCCACCCACCAGTGATATGAAGTCTTTCCCATGCATCCATTATTAATGAGGCACTGGGAACAGGAGGATTAACTTGAAAGGCCAACATTGCTGCCAGGGGTAAAATGACTTTCTTAATGCCCACTACTGCACTTAGAGCTAATCTGGGACGATTCTGCCCTGACAGGTCCAGTGAAGAATATCACTGGGATATTTAGCCCACTGCAAACACTGACAGTCCAGTGTAGAATATCACTGGGATATTTAGCCCACTGCAAACACTGACAGTCCAGTGTAGAATACCATGGGATATTGCCCACGAATAGGGGAGAGAGCTCATCTTGAGTGAGACACAGCCAGAGTGAGTGTGGGTATTGGCAATTTGGAGCACAGTGGGAATTGAACTGGTAAGTCTTTCTCTTTAATTTTTGTAAGCTCAGTAGTCTAGTTATAAGGTTGGTAAGGTAGCTGATTCAGCTGACTGTGTGACAGTTAACTGTCAATCACCTGAAGCCTGATTAGGGCCTGAATATGTGTTAATTACTATTTGAAGTTTAACTAGTGTGAGTCACCTCAGCTCTATTTAAGAAAGAGACTATTTAGAATCACACTACAGACTGATCGTAGCTTGGCCTAAATAGCCAAGTGGTTATGGTTCTGGGTTTGTAACCCCAAGATCAAGAGTTCAAATCTCACAATGGCAAACTATGTAACTTCATCTGAAACAGACGGAAATGGGTTTGAACTCAAAAGAGTCACAGAGTGATTGTGCATTAACAGGGGCAAGACCTCACCCTGAGTGAAATACAGCCAGTGTGGGGATTGGCAATTTGTTGCACAGTGGGAATTTAGGGAAGATGTGCTCTTTGCATTTTTTCTTTGCTATCCAACTTCTTAAATCTTCAGAGAGTGGTCTTGCCCTGCTACAGCAGTAGAAGCTACAAGGGAAAGAAATGACTGGTAAGTAGTGGGTAAGGTTGGGTAAGTATTTACTAATTTAATCACTTATAGTTTAAGGTCTTTTTGTGGTTTATAGTTTGTATATTCTATAGTAATGAGGATCAGGAAAAAGGGCCCTTGAGTAATTGATTTAAAAGGTTTAATTTAAAGGGATAAGTCATGCCAGGAGAGCTCAAAACCATGGTGTGTTCCAAGTGGGAAGCCGGGAACATTTCCAGTGCTCGGGACCAGCATGTGTGCAGGAAGTATGTCCAGCTGCAGCTACTGGAAGCTCGGGTTTCAGAGCTGGAACAGCAGCTGAGGACACTGTGGAGCATCCGCGAGTTTGAGAGTATTGTGAATAGCATGTTTAGAGAGGTGGTCACACCACAGCTGAAGGGACTTGAGGAAGGAAGGGAATGGATGAGCACCAGGCAGTCCAAAAGAAACAGGCAGGTAGTTCAAGAGTCCCCTGGGGTCCCGTTTGCAAATTGGTATTCAATATTGGAGGTTGATAAGGGTGTTGGTTGCTCCAGGGAGTGCAGACAGAGCCAAGCTTCTGGCACCACAAGCAACCTGTCTGTACAGGAGGGGAGGAAGAGAGGAAGAGCAATAGTAATAGGGGATTCGATAGTCAGGGGAAAAGATAGGCGCTACTGTGACTCCAGGATGATGTGTTGCCTCCCTGGTGCCAGGGTCCGGGATGTTGCTGAACGGCTGCAAGGCATTCTGAAGGGGGAGGTCATGGTACATGTTGGTACCAATGACATAAGTAGAAAGAAGGATGAGGTGTTGCATTAAGTATTCAGGGAGTTAGGCTGTAGACTAAAAAACAAGACCTCTCGGGTTGTAATCTCTGGATTACTCCTAGGACCATGTGCTAGCGAGCTGATAAATAGGAGAATAGTGCAGAAAATACGTAGCTTAAGAGTTGGTGCAGGAAGGAGGGTTTTAGATTCCGGGATCACTGGGACTGGGTCTGGGGAAGGTGGGACCTGTACAAGCAGGACGGTCTACTTCTGAACCAAAGCGGGACTAACATCCTTATGAGTGGGTATGCTAGTGCTGTTGGGAAGAGTTTAAACTAATTTGGCAGGGGGAGGGGACACAGAATGTTAGCAGAATAGGGACACATCATAATACAGTAAAACAATCAAGTCAGAGGGAGTACAGCTGCAATAAGCTTCAAGGGAGTAAGGCAAGGCTGGATGGCCTCTACTTTAATGCCAGTATTACAGGTAAAATGGATGAGTTTAGGCTGAGGATTGACACGTGGAATTGTGATATAGTAGCCATCAACGAGATGTGGTTGAGGGAGGGGTAGGATTGGCAGCTCAACATTCCGGAATATAGAATCTTCAGGGGAGACAGGGAAGGGGGGGTGGGAGGGGTGCGGGGGTGCAGTGGGAAAGAGAAGGAGGCATTGCATTATTAGTTAAGGAGTCCGTTACTGCAGTAAGGAGAGATGATAGCTTGGATGGGGCATCAAATGAAGCTTTATGGGTAGAGCTTAGGAATAAAAAAGGGGCAGCCACATTTTTAGGTGTTTATTATAGACCCCCAGATAGTCAGTGGGAAATTGAGGAGCAAATATGTGCACAATTTGTGGAGGTGTGTAAAAACAATAACAATAGGGTAATTATATGAGGTGCTTTCAACTTTCCCAACATTAATTGGGATAGACATAGTATTAAGGGCTTAGATGAAGTGGATTTCTTGAAGTGCGTACAGAACTTTTTAGGTCAATATGTAGAGGGTCCAACAAGGGACGGTGCATTGCTGGACCTAATTCTGGGGAATGAAGCCGGACAGGTGGCTGAGGTGGTGGTGGGGGAGCATTTTAGCGATTGTGATCACAACATGGTACAGTTTAAGTTTGTTATGGACAAAGAAATAGACAAGTTGCAAAAAAATGTTTTGGATTGGGGGAGAGTGGATTTTAGTAAAATAAGGCAGGGTCTGGCCAAGGTAGACTGGGAGCAGCTACTTGTGGGGAAATCTACAGAGGAGCAGTGGGGGGTGTTCAAAAAGGAAATGGGGAGGGTACAGGCTCAACATGTTCCCTCTAGGGTGATAGGAAGGAGTAACAAGCCCAGAGAACCATGGATGACCAGAGATATTCAGGTTATGATGATAAGGAAAAGAGACGCTTTTAGCAGGTGCAAGAGAAGCAAATCAGCAGAGGCATTAGTGGAGTACAGACAGTGCAGGGTGGAGCTTAAGAAAGCGATTAGCAGAGCAAAGAGGGGATATGAGAAAGCTCTGGCTGGTAAAAGTAGGGAAAATCCCAAGACATTCTATAAGTATATCAATGGGAAGAGGATAACCAGGGAAAGAATAGGCCCTTAAGGGACCAAGGGGGCAATCTATGGGTGGAGCCAGAGGACATCGCTAGAGTGTTGAGTTAATACTTCACATCCGTCTTTACCCAAGAGAATGAGGATGAAGGAATCGAACTCGGGGAGAGGGAGACTGCAAGGTTCTTAATCAAATTGATATAGGGAGTGACAAGATATTGGAGGTGTTGGCAGGCTTAAAAGTGGACAAATCTCCAGGTCTGGATGATTTGTGTCCCAGACTGCTGAGGGAGGCAAAGGAGGAGATCGCAGAGGCTCTGACCCAAATTTCTAATTCCTCTCTGGCCACGGGGGAGGTGCCAGAGGACTGGAGAACAGCTAATGTGGTTCCGCTAGTTAAGAAGGGTTGTAGAGATAAGCCAGGGAACTACAGGCCAGCAAGTCTCACGTCAGTGGTAGGGAATCTTTTGGAGAAAATTCTGAAGCAGGGATTCTATTTTCACTTGGAGAGGTAAGGTTTGATCAGGGATAGTCAGCATGGCTTTGTCAGAGGGAGGTCATGCCTAACTAATTTGATTGAATTTATTGAGGAGGTGACTAGGTGTGTAGATGAGGGTAGTGTAGTTGGTGTAGTTTATATAGATTTCAGCAAAGCCTTTGACAAGCTCCCACGTGGGAGACTTATAAAGAAGGCAAAGGCACATGAGATACAGGGTAATTTGATGAAGTGGATTCAAAATTGGCATAGTTGTAGGAGGCAGAGGGTGATGACAGAGGGATGCTTTCATGACTGGAAGCCACAGGGATTTCTGCTGGGTCCCCTATTATTCGGCATTTATAAAAAATGACGTAGATGACCATGTGGGGGGTAGGATTAGTAAATTGGAAGATGACACAAAGATTGGCCGGGTGGTTAACAGTGAGGTTGAGCGTCTTGGGCTACAGGAAGATATAGACGGGATGGTCAAATTGGCAGATAAGTGGCAGATGGAATTTAACGCTGAAAAGTGTGAGGTGATACACTTTGGAAGCAATAATTTGACAAGGAAGTATTCAATGAACGGCATGACACTAGGAAGTTCTGAGGAACAATGGGACCTTGGCATATGTGTCCATAGATCTCTGAAGGTGGAGGGGCATGTTAGTGGGGTGGTGAAAAAGGCATATGGGACACTTGACTTTATCAATCGAGGCATAGATTGAGGTCATGTTGGAGTTGTATAGAGCCTTGATTTGGCCACAGCTGGAGAACTGTGTGCAGTACTGGTCGCCACATTATAGGAAGGATGTGATTGCACTGGAGGGGGTGCAGAGGAGATTCACCAGGTTGTTGTCTGGGATGAAACATTGAAGTTATGAAGTGAGGTTGCATAGACTTGGGTTGTTTTCATTGGAGCAGAGAAGACTGGGAGGGGCGACCTGATCGAAGTGTACAAGATTATGAGGGGCATGGACAGGGTGGATAGGGAGCAGCTGTTCCCCTTAGTTGAAGGGTCAGTCACAAGGGGGCATAAGTTCAAGATGAGGGGCAGGAGGTTTATAGAGGATGTGAGGAAAAACTTTTTTAACCAGAGAGTGGTGACAGACTGGAATGCACTGCCTGGGAGGGTGGTGGAGGTGGGTTGCCTCACATCCTTTAAAAAGTACCTGGATGAGCACTTGGCATGTCATAACATTCAAGGCTATGGGCCAAGTGCTGGTAAATGGGATTAGGTAGGTAGGTCAGGTGTTTCTCACGTGTCCATGCAAACTTGATGGGCCGAAGGGCCTCTTCTGCACTGTGTGATTCTGCTGTAACAGGGAAATGAAGGATTCACTGGCTTAACATCATAATCACTGCATTTCAATATTAACACACAGGAATGCAAAATTTGGAAAGCAGGCAACCATTAAGACGGTACAAGTGCTACACCCCATTAGAGGAAGACTTTCATGTGACTTCCAGGATTGGCCTTCAGAACGGACCAGATCTGAGATTGGAGCACTGAGCTCGATCAAGTCACACGTGATATTCAAACCTTCTCCAACTCCTGTGGGTCCCTTGGTCACCTCGATGTGTCTGTTAGTGCCTCAGATACAAGGCTGCATCAGCGACAAGGCAGGATCCACTATAGATCATTATCGGAGCAGACTTAATGGGCCGAAGGGCTTTTTCTGCACTCTGTGATTCTGTGATATTTAATTAAGTCACAATCCTAAAGCAGGTGATTCAGCAATATCTGAGGAAGCAGCAAAGCACATTTGTACCAACCTGCTGCAGCTGCATTTGTTTCCTGTAAATATCTTGTAAGCAAGCATAGCGGCTCTGTGGTTTTGCTACTGGCTGTCAGTGCATAAGGATCAAAAGTAAGTAGCTGAGAGTATTCAGGTGTCTGACAAAGGAACAAACTGAGCCCACGCAGCTGGGTGAGGAACAAACGCACAAAGTGAGGAAAATAGTAACTTGTTCATAACAGAGGTGAATAAACCTGGCTGTATATACCCCTCTGCCCTCACTGTGACTGTGATATACCCCTCTGCCCTCACTGTGACTGTGATATACCTCTCTGCCCTCACTGTGAATGTATATACCACTCTGCCCTCACTGTGACTGTGATATACCCCTCTGCCCTCACTGTGAATGTATATACCACTCTGCCCTCACTGTGACTGTGATATAGCCCTCTGCCCTCACTGTGAATGTATATACCCCTCTGCCCTCACTGTGACTGTGATATACCCCTCTGCCCTCACTGTGAATGTACATACCCCTCTGCCCTCACTGTGACTGTGATATACCCCACTGCCCTCACTGTGACTGTGATATACCCCTCTGCCCTCACGGTGACTGTGATATAACCCTCTGCCCTCACTGGGACTGTGATATACCCCTCTGCCCTCACTGTGACTGTGATATACCTCTCTGCCCTCACTGTGAATGTATATACCACTCTGCCCTCACTGTGACTGTGATATACCCCTCTGCCCTCACTGTGAATGTATATACCACTCTGCCCTCACTGTGACTGTGATATAGCCCTCTGCCCTCACTGTGAATGTATATACCCCTCTGCCCTCACTGTGACTGTGATATACCCCTCTGCCCTCACTGTGAATGTATATACCCCTCTGCCCTCACTGTGACTGTGATATACCCCACTGCCCTCACTGTGACTGTGATATACCCCTCTGCCCTCACGGTGACTGTGATATAACCCTCTGCCCTCACTGGGACTGTGATATACCCCTCTGCCCTCACTGGGACTGTGATATACCCCTCTGCCCTCACTGGGACTGTGATATAACCCTCTGCCCTCACTGTGACTGTGATATATCACTCTGCCCTCACTGGGACTGTGATATACACCTCTGCCCTCACTGTGACTGTGATGTACCCCTCTGCCATCACTGGGACTAAGATATACCCCTCTGCCCTCACTGTGACTGTGATATACCCCTCTGCCCTCACTGTGACTGTGATATAACACTCTGCGCTCACTGTGACTGTGATATAACCCTCTGCCCTCACTGTGACTGTGATATAACCCTCTGCCCTCACTGGGACTGTGATATACCCCTCTGCCCTCACTGGGACTGTGATATACCCCTCTGCCCTCACTGGGACTGTGATATATCCCTCTGCCCTCACTGTGACTGTGATATATCCCTCTGCCCTCACTGGGACTGTGATATACACCTCTGCCCTCACTGTGACTGTGATATACCCCTCTGCCCTCACTGGGACTGTGATATACAACTCTGCCCCCATTGTGACTGTGATATACCCCTCTGCCCTCGCTGGGACTGTGATATATCCCTCTGCCCTCACTGTGACTGTGATATACCCCTCTGCCCTCACTCTGACTGTGATATACCTCTCTGCCCTCACTGTGATTGTGATATAACACTCTGCCCGCACTGGGAATGTGATATACCCCACTGCCCTCACTGTGACTGTGATATACCCCTCTGCCTTCACTGTGACTGTGATATACCCCTCTGCCCTCACTGGGACTGTGATATACCCATCTGCCCACACTGGGACTGTGATATACCCAGCTGCCCACACTGTGACCGTGATATACTCCTCTGCCGTCACTGTGACTGTGATATACCCCTCTGCCTTCACTGTGACTGTGATATACCCCTCTGCCCTCACTGAGACTGTGATATACCCATCTGCCCACACTGTGACTGTGATATACCCATCTGCCCACACTGTGACCGTGATATACTCCTCTGCCGTCACTGTGACTGTGATATAGCCCTCTGCCCTCACTGTGACTGTGATATACCCCTCTGCCCTCACTGTGACTGTGATATACCCCTCTGCCCTCACTGGGAATGTGATATACCCCTCTGCCCACACTGTGACTGTGATATACTCCTCTGCCCACACTGTGACCGTGATATACTCCTCTGCCCTCACTGGGACAGTGATATAACCCTCTGCCCTCACTGTGACTGTGATATACCCCTCTGCCCTCACTGTGAATGTGATTTACCCCTCTACCCTCACTGTCACGGTGATATACTACTCTCCCCTCACTGTGAATGTGATAACACACTCTGACCTCAGTATCAATCTGATATACACCTTAGCCCTCACTCTGATGGTGATATAATCTTATGCCTTCACTGTGACGGTGATATACCCCTCTGCACTCACTGGGACTGTGATATATCCCTCTGCCTTCACTGTGACTTTGATATATCACTCTGCCCTCAGTGTGACTGTGATATACTCCTCTGCCGTCACTGTGACTGTGAAATACACCTCTGCCCTCACTGTGACTGTGACATACCCCTCTGCCCTCACTGTGACTGTGATAGACCAATCTGCCCTCACTGTGACTGTGATATACCCCTCTGCCCTCACTGTTAATGTGATATACCCTCAGCCCTCACTGTCATGGTGATATAATCCTCTCCCCTCACTGTGTATGTGATAAAAAACTGTGACCTCAGTAACAATATGATATACCCCTCAGCCCTCACTCTGATGGTGATATAATCCTGTGCCTTCACTGTGACAATGATCTAAACCCTCTGCACTCACTGTGACTGTGATATACACCTGTGCCCCCACTGTGACTCTGATATATCCGTCTGCCCTCACTGTGACTTTGATATATCCCTCTGCCCTCAGTGTGACTGTGATATACCCCTCTGCCCTCAGTGTGACTGTGATATACCCCTCTGCCCTCACTGTGACTGTGATATAACCCTCTGCCCTCACTGGGACTGTGATATACCCATCTGCCCTCACTGGGTCTGTGATATACCCCTCTTCCCTCACTGTGAAGGTGATATACCCCTCTGCCCTCACTGTCACGGTGATATACTCCTCTCCCCTCACTGTGAATGTGATAAAACACTCTGACCTCAGTATCAATATGATATACTTCTCAGCCCTTACTCTGATAGTGATATTTTCATGTGCCTTCACTGTGACGGTGATATACCCCTCTGCACTCACTGTGACTGTGATATACCCCTCTGCCCCCACTGTGACTCTCATATATCCCTCAGCCCTCACTCTGACTGTGATATACCATTACGCCCTCACTGTGACTGTGATATACCCCTCTGCCCTCACTGTGACTGTGATATACCCCTCTGCCCTCACTGTGACTGTGATATACCACTATGCCCTCACTGTGACTGTGATATACCCCTCTGCCCTCACTGTGACTGTGATATGCCCCTCTGCCCTCAGTGGGACTATGATATACCCCTCTGCCCTCACTGGGACTGTGATATACCCCTCTGCCCTCACTGTGACAGTGATATACTCCTCAGCATTCCCTGTGACTGTGATATACCCCTCTGCCCTCATTGTGACTACGATATACCCCTCTGCCCTCACTGTGACCGTGATATATGCCTCTGTCCTCACTGTGACTGTGATATACCCCTCTGCCTTCACTGTGACTGTGATAGTCCCCTCTGACCTCACTGGGTCGGTGATATACCCCTCTGCCCTCACTGTGACTGTGATATACCCTTCTGCTCTCACTGTGACTGTGATATACCCCTCTGCCCTCACGGTGACTTTGATATATCCCTCTGCCCTCAGTGTGACTGTGATATACCCCTCTGCCCTCAGTGTGACTGTGATATACCCCTCTGCCCTCACTGTGACTGTGATATAACCCTCTGCCCTCACTGGGACAGTGATATACCCCTCTTCCCTCACTGTGAATGTGATATACCCCTCTGCCCTCACTGTCACGGTGATATACTCCTCTCCCCTCACTGTGAATGTGATAAAACACTCTGACCTCAGTGTCAATATGATATACCCCTCAGCCCTCACTCTGATGGTGATAAAATCCTGTGCCTTCATTGTGACAGTGATCTAAACCCTCTGCCCTCACTGTGACTGTGATACACACGCCTGCCCCTTCTGTGACTCTGATATATCCCTCTGCCCTCACTGTGACTTTGATATATCCCTCTGCCCTCACTGTGACTGTGATATACCCCTCTGCCCTCTGTGTGACTGTGATATACCCCTCTGCCCTCACTGTGACTGTGATTTTCCCCTCTGCCCTCACTGGGACTGTGATATACCCCTCTGCCCTCCCTGTCACGGTGATATACTCCTCTCCCCTCACTGTGAATGTGATGAAACACTCTGACCTCAGTGTCAATATGATATACCCCTCAGACCTCACTCTGAAGGTGATATAATCCTGTGCCTTCACTGTGACGGTGATCTAAACACTCTGCACGCACTGTGACTGTGCTATACACCTCTACCCCCACTGTGACTCTGATATATCCCTCTGCCTTCACTGTGACAGTGAAATACCCCTCTGCCCTCACTGTGAATGTGATATTCCCCTCTGCCCTCACTGTGACTGTGATATACCCATCTGCTCTCACTGTGAAGGTGATATACTCCTCTGCCCTCACTGTGACTGTGATATACCCCTCCGCCTTCACTGTGAATATGATATACCCCTCTGCCCTCACCGTGATGGTGATATACCACTCTGCCCTCACTGTGAATGTGGTATATAGCTCTGCCCTCACTGTGACATTGATATACCCATCTGCCCTCACTGTGAATGTGAAATACCAATCTGCCCTCACTGTGACGGTGATATAAACCTTTACCCTCACTGTGACCGTGATATCCCCCTCTGCCCTCACCGGCATGGTGATATACACCTCTCACCTCACTGGGAATGTGATAAAACACTCTGACCTCACTGTGAATATGATATACCACTCTGCCCTCACTGTGACTGTGATATACACATCTGCCCTACTGTGACTGTGTTATAACCCTCTGCCCTCACTGTGACTGTGTTATAACCCTCTGCCCTCACTGTGACTGTGATAAACACATCTGCCCTACTGTGACTGTGTTATAACCCTCTGCCCTCACTGTGACTGTGATATACCCCTCTGCCCTCACTGTGACTGTGATATACCCCTCCGCCCTCTCTGTGACTGTGATATACCCCTCCGCCTTCACTGTGAATATGATATACCCCTCTGCCCTACATGTGAGGGTGATATAACCCTCTACCCTCACTCTGACCCATGACTGTAATATAACACTCTGCCCTCACTGTCACGGTGATAAACCCCTCTCCCCTCACTGTGAATGTGATAAAACACTCTGACCTCAGTATGAATATGATATACCCCTCAGCCCTCACTCTGATGGTGATATACTCCTCTGCCCTCACTGTGACTGTGGTATACACGTCTGCCCTCACTTTGACTGTGATAAACCCCTATTCCATCACTGTGACTGTGATATACCCCTCTGCCCTCAGTGTGACTGTGATATACCCCTCTGCTCTCACTGTGACTGTGATATATCCCTCTGCCCTCACTGTAACCGTGATATACGTCTCTGCCCTCACTGTGAATGTGGTATATACCTCTGCCCTCACTGGGACCGTGATATACCCCTCTGCCTAAACTGTGAATATGATATTCCCCTCTGCCCTAACTGTGAGGGTGATATACCCCTCTGCCCTCACTCTAACCATGATATAATCCTCTACCCTCAATGTGACTGTGATATACCCCTCTGCCCTCATTGTTAATGTGAAATACCCCTCAGCCCTCACTGTCACGGTGATATAATCCTCTCCCCTCACTGTGTATGTGATAAAAAACTCTGAACTCAGTATCAATATGATATAACCCTCAGCCCTCACTCTGATGGTGATATAATCCTGTGCCTTCACTGTGACGGTGATCTAAACCCTCTGCACTCACTGTGACTGTGATATACACCTCTGCCCCCACTGTGACTCTGATATATCCCTCTGCCCTCACTGTGACTTTGATATATCCCTCTGCCCTCAGTGTGACTGTGATATACCCCTCTGCCCTCAGTGTGACTGTGATATACCCCTCTGCCCTCACTGTGACTGTGATATAACCCTCTGCCCTCACTGGGACTGTGATATACCCATCTGCCCTCACTGGGTCTGTGATATACCCCTCTTCCCTCACTTTGAATGTGATATACCCCTCTGCCCTCCCTGTCACGGTGATATACTCCTCTCCCCTCACTGTGAATGTGACAAAAAACACTCTGACCTCAGTATCAATATGATATACTCCTCAGCCCTCACTCTGATAGTGATATTTTCATGTGCCTTCACTGTTACGGTGATATACCCCTCTGCACACACTGTGACTGTGATATACTCCTCTGCCCCCACTGTGACTCTCATATATCCCTCAGCCGTCACTCTGACTGTGATATACCATTACGCCCTCACTGTGACTGTGATATACCCCTCTGCCCTCACTGTGACTGTGATATACCCCTCTGCCCTCACTGTGACTGTGATATACCTCTCTGCCCTCACTGTGAATGCATATACCACTCTGCCCTCACTGTGACTGTGATATACCCCTCTGCCCTCACTGTGAATGTATATACCACTCTGCCCTCACTGTGACTGCGATATAGCCCTCTGCCCTCACTGTGAATGTATATACCCCTCTGCCCTCACTGTGACTGTGATATACCCCTCTGCCCTCACTGTGAATGTATATACCCCTCTGCCCTCACTGTGACTGTGATATACCCCACTGCCCTCACTGTGACTGTGATATACCCCTCTGCCCTCACGGTGACTGTGATATAACCCTCTGCCCTCACTGGGACTGTGACATACCCCTCTGCCCTCACTGGGACTGTGATATACCCCTCTGCCCTCACTGGGACTGTGATATAACCCTCTGCCCTCACTGTGACTGTGATATATCACTCTGCCCTCACTGGGACTGTGATATACACCTCTGCCATCTCTGTGACTGTGATGTACCCCTCTGCCATCACTGGGACTAAGATATACCCCTCTGCCCTCACTGTGACTGTGATATACCCCTCTGCCCTCATGTGACTGTGATATAACCCCTCTGCGCTCACTGTGACTGTGATATAACCCTCTGCCCTCACTGTGACTGTGATATAACCCTCTGCCCTCACTGGGACTGTGATATACCCCTCTGCCCTCACTGGGACTGTGATATACCCCTCTGCCCTCACTGGGACTGTGATATATCCCTCTGCCCTCACTGTGACTGTGATATATCCCTCTGCCCTCACTGGGACTGTGATATACACCTCTGCCCTCACTGTGACTGTGATATACCCCTCTGCCCTCACTGGGACTGTGATATACAACTCTGCCCTCACTGTGACTGTGATATACCCCTCTGCCCTCGCTGGGACTGTGATATATCCCTCTGCCCTCACTGTGACTGTGATATACCCCTCTGCCCTCACTGGGACTGTGATATACCCATCTGCCCACACTGTTACCGTGATATACTCCTCTGCCGTCACTGTGAATATGATATAGCCCTCTGCCCTCACTGTGACTGTGATATACCCCTCTGCCCTCACTGTGACTGTGATATACCCCTCTGCCCTCACTGGGAATGTGATATACCCCTCTGCCCACACTGTGACTGTGATATACTCCTCTGCCCACACTGTGACCGTGATATACTCCTCTGCCCTCACCGGGACTGTGATATAACCCTCTGCCCTCACTGTGACTGTGATATACCCCTCTGCCCTCACTGTGAATGTGATTTACCCCTCTACCCTCACTGTCACGGTGATATACTACTCTCCCCTCACTGTGAATGTGATAACACACTCTGACCTCAGTATCAATCTGATATACACCTCAGCCCTCACTCTGATGGTGATATAATCTTGTGCCTTCACTGTGACGGTGATATACCCCTCTGCACTCACTGGGACTATGATATACACCTCTGCCCCCACTGTGACTCTGATATATCCCTCTGCCCTCACTGTGACTTTGATATATCCCTCTGCCCTCACTGTGACTGTGATATACACCTCTGCCATCACTGTGACTGTGATATACACCTCTGCCGTCACTGTGACTGTGATATACACCTCTGCCCTCACTGTGACTGTGACATACCCCTCTGCCCTCACTGTGACTGTGATAGACCAATCTGCCCTCACTGTGACTGTGATATACCCCTCTGCCCTCACTGTTAATGTGATATACCCCTCAGCCCTCACTGTCACGGTGATATAATCCTCTCCCCTCACTGTGTATGTGATAAAAAACTCTGACCTCAGTATCAATATGATATACCCCTCAGCCCTCACTCTGATGGTGATATAATCCTGTGCCTTCACTGTGACGGTGATCTAAACCCTCTGCACTCACTGTGACTGTGATATACACCTGTGCCCTCACTGTGACTGTGATATAACCCTCTGCCATCACTGGGACTGTGATATACCCATCTGCCCTCACTGGGTCTGTGATATACCCCTCTTTCCTCACTTTGAATGTGATATACCCCTCTGCCCTCACTGTCACGGTGATATACTCCTCTCCCCTCACTGTGAATGTGATAAAACACTCTGACCTCAGTATCAATATGACATACTCCTCAGCCCTCACTCTGATAGTGATATTTTCATGTGCCTTACTGTTATGGTGATATACCCCTCTGCACTCACTGTGACTGTGATATACCCCTCTGCCCCCACTGTGACTCTCATATATCCCTCAGCCGTCACTCTGACTGTGATATACCATTACGCCCTCACTGTGACTGTGATATAGCCCTCTGCCCTCACTGTGAATGTATATACCACTCTGCCCTCACTGTGACTGCGATATAGCCCTCTGCCCTCACTGTGAATGTATATACCCCTCTGCCCTCACTGTGACTGTGATATATCCCTCTGCCCTCACTGTGAATGTATATACCCCTCTGCCCTCACTGTGACTGTGATATACCCCACTGCCCTCACTGTGACTGTGATATACCCCTCTGCCCTCACGGTGACTGTGATATAACCCTCTGCCCTCTCTGGGACTGTGATATACCCCTCTGCCCTCACTGGGACTGTGATATACCCCTCTGCCCTCACTGGGACTGTTATATAACCCTCTGCCCTCACTGTGACTGTGATATATCACTCTGCCCTCACTGGGACTGTGATATACACCTCTGCCCTCACTGTGACTGTGATGTACCCCTCTGCCATCACTGGGACTAAGATATACCCCTCTGCCCTCACTGTGACTGTGATATACCCCTCTGCCCTCACTGTGACTGTGATATAACACTCTGCGCTCACTGTGACTGTGATATAACCCTCTGCCCTCACTGTGACTGTGATATAACCCTCTGCCCTCACTGGGACTGTGATATACCCCTCTGCCCTCACTGGGACTGTGATATACCCCTCTGCCCTCACTGGGACTGTGATATATCCCTCTGCCCTCACTGTGACTGTGATATATCCCTCTGCCCTCACTGGGACTGTGATATACACCTCTGCCCTCACTGTGACTGTGATATACCCCTCTGCCCTCACTGGGACTGTGATATACAACTCTGCCCTCACTGTGACTGTGATATGCCCCTCTGCCCTCACTGTCACGGTGATATACTCCTCTCCCCTCACTGTGAATGTGATCAATCACTCTGACCTAAATATCAATATGATATACCCCTCAGCCCTCACTCTGAAGGTGATATATAATCCTGTGCCTTCACTGTGACGGTGAAATATCCCTCTGCCCTCACTGTAACCGTGATATACGTCTCTGCCCTCACTGTGAATGTGATATATCACTCTGCCCTCACTGGGACTGTGATATACCCCTCTGCCCTCACTGTGAATGTGGTGTACACCTCTGCCCTCACTGTGAATGTGATATACACCTGTGCCCTCACTGTGACTGTGATATAACCCTCTGCCATCACTGGGACTGTGATATACCCATCTGCCCTCACTGGGTCTGTGATATACCCCTCTTCCCTCACTTTGAATGTGATATACCCCTCTGCCCTCACTGTCACGATGATATACTCCTCTCCCCTCACTGTGAATGTGATAAAACACTCTGACCTCAGTATCAATATGACATACTCCTCAGCCCTCACTCTGATAGTGATATTTTCATGTGCCTTCACTGTTACGGTGATATACCCCTCTGCACTCACTGTGACTGTGATATACCCCTCTGCCCCCACTGTGACTCTCATATATCCCTCAGCCGTCACTCTGACTGTGATATACCATTACGCCCTCACTGTGACTGTGATATACCCCTCTGCCCTCACTGTGAATGTATATACCACTCTGCCCTCACTGTGACTGCAATATAGCCCTCTGCCCTCACTGTGAATGTATATACCCCTCTGCCCTCACTGTGACTGTGATATATCCCTCTGCCCTCACTGTGAATGTATATACCCCTCTGCCCTCACTGTGACTGTGATATACCCCGCTGCCCTCACTGTGACTGTGATATACCCCTCTGCCCTCACTGTGACTGTGATATACCCCTCTGCCCTCACTGGGACTGTGATATACAACTCTGCCCCCATTGTGACTGTGATATACCCCTCTGCCCTCGCTGGGACTGTGATATATCCCTCTGCCCTCACTGTGACTGTGATATACCCCTCTGCCCTCACTCTGACTGTGATATACCTCTCTGCCCTCACTGTGATTGTGATATAACACTCTGCCCGCACTGGGAATGTGATATACCCCACTGCCCTCACTGTGACTGTGATATACCCCTCTGCCTTCACTGTGACTGTGATATACCCCTCTGCCCTCACTGGGACTGTGATATACCCATCTGCCCACACTGGGACTGTGATATACCCAGCTGCCCACACTGTGACCGTGATATACTCCTCTGCCGTCACTGTGACTGTGATATAGCCCTCTGCCTTCACTGTGACTGTGATATACCCCTCTGCCCTCACTGAGACTGTGATATACCCATCTGCCCACACTGTGACTGTGATATACCCATCTGCCCACACTGTGACCGTGATATACTCCTCTGCCGTCACTGTGACTGTGATATAGCCCTCTGCCCTCACTGTGACTGTGATATACCCCTCTGCCCTCACTGTGACTGTGATATACCCCTCTGCCCTCACTGGGAATGTGATATACCCCTCTGCCCACACTGTGACTGTGATATACTCCTCTGCCCACACTGTGACCGTGATATACTCCTCTGCCCTCACTGGGACAGTGATATAACCCTCTGCCCTCACTGTGACTGTGATATACCCCTCTGCCCTCACTGTGAATGTGATTTACCCCTCTACCCTCACTGTCACGGTGATATACTACTCTCCCCTCACTGTGAATGTGATAACACACTCTGACCTCAGTATCAATCTGATATACACCTTAGCCCTCACTCTGATGGTGATATAATCTTATGCCTTCACTGTGACGGTGATATACCCCTCTGCACTCACTGGGACTGTGATATATCCCTCTGCCTTCACTGTGACTTTGATATATCACTCTGCCCTCAGTGTGACTGTGATATACTCCTCTGCCGTCACTGTGACTGTGAAATACACCTCTGCCCTCACTGTGACTGTGACATACCCCTCTGCCCTCACTGTGACTGTGATAGACCAATCTGCCCTCACTGTGACTGTGATATACCCCTCTGCCCTCACTGTTAATGTGATATACCCTCAGCCCTCACTGTCATGGTGATATAATCCTCTCCCCTCACTGTGTATGTGATAAAAAACTGTGACCTCAGTAACAATATGATATACCCCTCAGCCCTCACTCTGATGGTGATATAATCCTGTGCCTTCACTGTGACAATGATCTAAACCCTCTGCACTCACTGTGACTGTGATATACACCTGTGCCCCCACTGTGACTCTGATATATCCGTCTGCCCTCACTGTGACTTTGATATATCCCTCTGCCCTCAGTGTGACTGTGATATACCCCTCTGCCCTCAGTGTGACTGTGATATACCCCTCTGCCCTCACTGTGACTGTGATATAACCCTCTGCCCTCACTGGGACTGTGATATACCCATCTGCCCTCACTGGGTCTGTGATATACCCCTCTTCCCTCACTGTGAAGGTGATATACCCCTCTGCCCTCACTGTCACGGTGATATACTCCTCTCCCCTCACTGTGAATGTGATAAAACACTCTGACCTCAGTATCAATATGATATACTTCTCAGCCCTTACTCTGATAGTGATATTTTCATGTGCCTTCACTGTGACGGTGATATACCCCTCTGCACTCACTGTGACTGTGATATACCCCTCTGCCCCCACTGTGACTCTCATATATCCCTCAGCCCTCACTCTGACTGTGATATACCATTACGCCCTCACTGTGACTGTGATATACCCCTCTGCCCTCACTGTGACTGTGATATACCCCTCTGCCCTCACTGTGACTGTGATATACCACTATGCCCTCACTGTGACTGTGATATACCCCTCTGCCCTCACTGTGACTGTGATATGCCCCTCTGCCCTCAGTGGGACTATGATATACCCCTCTGCCCTCACTGGGACTGTGATATACCCCTCTGCCCTCACTGTGACAGTGATATACTCCTCAGCATTCCCTGTGACTGTGATATACCCCTCTGCCCTCATTGTGACTACGATATACCCCTCTGCCCTCACTGTGACCGTGATATATGCCTCTGTCCTCACTGTGACTGTGATATACCCCTCTGCCTTCACTGTGACTGTGATAGTCCCCTCTGACCTCACTGGGTCGGTGATATACCCCTCTGCCCTCACTGTGACTGTGATATACCCTTCTGCTCTCACTGTGACTGTGATATACCCCTCTGCCCTCACGGTGACTTTGATATATCCCTCTGCCCTCAGTGTGACTGTGATATACCCCTCTGCCCTCAGTGTGACTGTGATATACCCCTCTGCCCTCACTGTGACTGTGATATAACCCTCTGCCCTCACTGGGACTGTGATATACCCCTCTTCCCTCACTGTGAATGTGATATACCCCTCTGCCCTCACTGTCACGGTGATATACTCCTCTCCCCTCACTGTGAATGTGATAAAACACTCTGACCTCAGTGTCAATATGATATACCCCTCAGCCCTCACTCTGATGGTGATAAAATCCTGTGCCTTCATTGTGACAGTGATCTAAACCCTCTGCCCTCACTGTGACTGTGATACACACGCCTGCCCCTTCTGTGACTCTGATATATCCCTCTGCCCTCACTGTGACTTTGATATATCCCTCTGCCCTCACTGTGACTGTGATATACCCCTCTGCCCTCTGTGTGACTGTGATATACCCCTCTGCCCTCACTGTGACTGTGATTTTCCCCTCTGCCCTCACTGGGACTGTGATATACCCCTCTGCCCTCCCTGTCACGGTGATATACTCCTCTCCCCTCACTGTGAATGTGATGAAACACTCTGACCTCAGTGTCAATATGATATACCCCTCAGACCTCACTCTGAAGGTGATATAATCCTGTGCCTTCACTGTGACGGTGATCTAAACACTCTGCACGCACTGTGACTGTGCTATACACCTCTACCCCCACTGTGACTCTGATATATCCCTCTGCCTTCACTGTGACAGTGAAATACCCCTCTGCCCTCACTGTGAATGTGATATTCCCCTCTGCCCTCACTGTGACTGTGATATACCCATCTGCTCTCACTGTGAAGGTGATATACTCCTCTGCCCTCACTGTGACTGTGATATACCCCTCCGCCTTCACTGTGAATATGATATACCCCTCTGCCCTCACCGTGATGGTGATATACCACTCTGCCCTCACTGTGAATGTGGTATATAGCTCTGCCCTCACTGTGACATTGATATACCCATCTGCCCTCACTGTGAATGTGAAATACCAATCTGCCCTCACTGTGACGGTGATATAAACCTTTACCCTCACTGTGACCGTGATATCCCCCTCTGCCCTCACCGGCATGGTGATATACACCTCTCACCTCACTGGGAATGTGATAAAACACTCTGACCTCACTGTGAATATGATATACCACTCTGCCCTCACTGTGACTGTGATATACACATCTGCCCTACTGTGACTGTGTTATAACCCTCTGCCCTCACTGTGACTGTGTTATAACCCTCTGCCCTCACTGTGACTGTGATAAACACATCTGCCCTACTGTGACTGTGTTATAACCCTCTGCCCTCACTGTGACTGTGATATACCCCTCTGCCCTCACTGTGACTGTGATATACCCCTCCGCCCTCTCTGTGACTGTGATATACCCCTCCGCCTTCACTGTGAATATGATATACCCCTCTGCCCTACATGTGAGGGTGATATAACCCTCTACCCTCACTCTGACCCATGACTGTAATATAACACTCTGCCCTCACTGTCACGGTGATAAACCCCTCTCCCCTCACTGTGAATGTGATAAAACACTCTGACCTCAGTATGAATATGATATACCCCTCAGCCCTCACTCTGATGGTGATATACTCCTCTGCCCTCACTGTGACTGTGGTATACACGTCTGCCCTCACTTTGACTGTGATAAACCCCTATTCCATCACTGTGACTGTGATATACCCCTCTGCCCTCAGTGTGACTGTGATATACCCCTCTGCTCTCACTGTGACTGTGATATATCCCTCTGCCCTCACTGTAACCGTGATATACGTCTCTGCCCTCACTGTGAATGTGGTATATACCTCTGCCCTCACTGGGACCGTGATATACCCCTCTGCCTAAACTGTGAATATGATATTCCCCTCTGCCCTAACTGTGAGGGTGATATACCCCTCTGCCCTCACTCTAACCATGATATAATCCTCTACCCTCAATGTGACTGTGATATACCCCTCTGCCCTCATTGTTAATGTGAAATACCCCTCAGCCCTCACTGTCACGGTGATATAATCCTCTCCCCTCACTGTGTATGTGATAAAAAACTCTGAACTCAGTATCAATATGATATAACCCTCAGCCCTCACTCTGATGGTGATATAATCCTGTGCCTTCACTGTGACGGTGATCTAAACCCTCTGCACTCACTGTGACTGTGATATACACCTCTGCCCCCACTGTGACTCTGATATATCCCTCTGCCCTCACTGTGACTTTGATATATCCCTCTGCCCTCAGTGTGACTGTGATATACCCCTCTGCCCTCAGTGTGACTGTGATATACCCCTCTGCCCTCACTGTGACTGTGATATAACCCTCTGCCCTCACTGGGACTGTGATATACCCATCTGCCCTCACTGGGTCTGTGATATACCCCTCTTCCCTCACTTTGAATGTGATATACCCCTCTGCCCTCCCTGTCACGGTGATATACTCCTCTCCCCTCACTGTGAATGTGACAAAAAACACTCTGACCTCAGTATCAATATGATATACTCCTCAGCCCTCACTCTGATAGTGATATTTTCATGTGCCTTCACTGTTACGGTGATATACCCCTCTGCACACACTGTGACTGTGATATACTCCTCTGCCCCCACTGTGACTCTCATATATCCCTCAGCCGTCACTCTGACTGTGATATACCATTACGCCCTCACTGTGACTGTGATATACCCCTCTGCCCTCACTGTGACTGTGATATACCCCTCTGCCCTCACTGTGACTGTGATATACCTCTCTGCCCTCACTGTGAATGCATATACCACTCTGCCCTCACTGTGACTGTGATATACCCCTCTGCCCTCACTGTGAATGTATATACCACTCTGCCCTCACTGTGACTGCGATATAGCCCTCTGCCCTCACTGTGAATGTATATACCCCTCTGCCCTCACTGTGACTGTGATATACCCCTCTGCCCTCACTGTGAATGTATATACCCCTCTGCCCTCACTGTGACTGTGATATACCCCACTGCCCTCACTGTGACTGTGATATACCCCTCTGCCCTCACGGTGACTGTGATATAACCCTCTGCCCTCACTGGGACTGTGACATACCCCTCTGCCCTCACTGGGACTGTGATATACCCCTCTGCCCTCACTGGGACTGTGATATAACCCTCTGCCCTCACTGTGACTGTGATATATCACTCTGCCCTCACTGGGACTGTGATATACACCTCTGCCATCTCTGTGACTGTGATGTACCCCTCTGCCATCACTGGGACTAAGATATACCCCTCTGCCCTCACTGTGACTGTGATATACCCCTCTGCCCTCATGTGACTGTGATATAACCCCTCTGCGCTCACTGTGACTGTGATATAACCCTCTGCCCTCACTGTGACTGTGATATAACCCTCTGCCCTCACTGGGACTGTGATATACCCCTCTGCCCTCACTGGGACTGTGATATACCCCTCTGCCCTCACTGGGACTGTGATATATCCCTCTGCCCTCACTGTGACTGTGATATATCCCTCTGCCCTCACTGGGACTGTGATATACACCTCTGCCCTCACTGTGACTGTGATATACCCCTCTGCCCTCACTGGGACTGTGATATACAACTCTGCCCTCACTGTGACTGTGATATACCCCTCTGCCCTCGCTGGGACTGTGATATATCCCTCTGCCCTCACTGTGACTGTGATATACCCCTCTGCCCTCACTGGGACTGTGATATACCCATCTGCCCACACTGTTACCGTGATATACTCCTCTGCCGTCACTGTGAATATGATATAGCCCTCTGCCCTCACTGTGACTGTGATATACCCCTCTGCCCTCACTGTGACTGTGATATACCCCTCTGCCCTCACTGGGAATGTGATATACCCCTCTGCCCACACTGTGACTGTGATATACTCCTCTGCCCACACTGTGACCGTGATATACTCCTCTGCCCTCACCGGGACTGTGATATAACCCTCTGCCCTCACTGTGACTGTGATATACCCCTCTGCCCTCACTGTGAATGTGATTTACCCCTCTACCCTCACTGTCACGGTGATATACTACTCTCCCCTCACTGTGAATGTGATAACACACTCTGACCTCAGTATCAATCTGATATACACCTCAGCCCTCACTCTGATGGTGATATAATCTTGTGCCTTCACTGTGACGGTGATATACCCCTCTGCACTCACTGGGACTATGATATACACCTCTGCCCCCACTGTGACTCTGATATATCCCTCTGCCCTCACTGTGACTTTGATATATCCCTCTGCCCTCACTGTGACTGTGATATACACCTCTGCCATCACTGTGACTGTGATATACACCTCTGCCGTCACTGTGACTGTGATATACACCTCTGCCCTCACTGTGACTGTGACATACCCCTCTGCCCTCACTGTGACTGTGATAGACCAATCTGCCCTCACTGTGACTGTGATATACCCCTCTGCCCTCACTGTTAATGTGATATACCCCTCAGCCCTCACTGTCACGGTGATATAATCCTCTCCCCTCACTGTGTATGTGATAAAAAACTCTGACCTCAGTATCAATATGATATACCCCTCAGCCCTCACTCTGATGGTGATATAATCCTGTGCCTTCACTGTGACGGTGATCTAAACCCTCTGCACTCACTGTGACTGTGATATACACCTGTGCCCTCACTGTGACTGTGATATAACCCTCTGCCATCACTGGGACTGTGATATACCCATCTGCCCTCACTGGGTCTGTGATATACCCCTCTTCCCTCACTTTGAATGTGATATACCCCTCTGCCCTCACTGTCACGGTGATATACTCCTCTCCCCTCACTGTGAATGTGATAAAACACTCTGACCTCAGTATCAATATGACATACTCCTCAGCCCTCACTCTGATAGTGATATTTTCATGTGCCTTACTGTTATGGTGATATACCCCTCTGCACTCACTGTGACTGTGATATACCCCTCTGCCCCCACTGTGACTCTCATATATCCCTCAGCCGTCACTCTGACTGTGATATACCATTACGCCCTCACTGTGACTGTGATATACCCCTCTGCCCTCACTGTGAATGTATATACCACTCTGCCCTCACTGTGACTGCGATATAGCCCTCTGCCCTCACTGTGAATGTATATACCCCTCTGCCCTCACTGTGACTGTGATATATCCCTCTGCCCTCACTGTGAATGTATATACCCCTCTGCCCTCACTGTGACTGTGATATACCCCACTGCCCTCACTGTGACTGTGATATACCCCTCTGCCCTCACGGTGACTGTGATATAACCCTCTGCCCTCACTGGGACTGTGATATACCCCTCTGCCCTCACTGGGACTGTGATATACCCCTCTGCCCTCACTGGGACTGTGATATAACCCTCTGCCCTCACTGTGACTGTGATATATCACTCTGCCCTCACTGGGACTGTGATATACACCTCTGCCCTCACTGTGACTGTTATGTACCCCTCTGCCATCACTGGGACTAAGATATACCCCTCTGCCCTCACTGTGACTGTGATATACCCCTCTGCCCTCACTGTGACTGTGATATAACACTCTGCGCTCACTGTGACTGTGATATAACCCTCTGCCCTCACTGTGACTGTGATATAACCCTCTGCCCTCACTGGGACTGTGATATACCCCTCTGCCCTCACTGGGACTGTGATATACCCCTCTGCCCTCACTGGGACTGTGATATATCCCTCTGCCCTCACTGTGACTGTGATATATCCCTCTGCCCTCACTGGGACTGTGATATACACCTCTGCCCTCACTGTGACTGTGATATACCCCTCTGCCCTCACTGGGACTGTGATATACAACTCTGCCCTCACTGTGACTGTGATATGCCCCTCTGCCCTCACTGTCACGGTGATATACTCCTCTCCCCTCACTGTGAATGTGATCAATCACTCTGACCTAAATATCAATATGATATACCCCTCAGCCCTCACTCTGAAGGTGATATATAATCCTGTGCCTTCACTGTGACGGTGAAATATCCCTCTGCCCTCACTGTAACCGTGATATACGTCTCTGCCCTCACTGTGAATGTGATATATCACTCTGCCCTCACTGGGACTGTGATATACCCCTCTGCCCTCACTGTGACTGTGATATACCCCTCTGCCCTCACTGTGAATGTGATTTACCCCTCTACCCTCACTGTCACGGTGATATACTACTCTCCCCTCACTGTGAATGTGATAACACACTCTGACCTCAGTATCAATCTGATATACACCTCAGCCCTCACTCTGATGGTGATATAATCTTGTGCCTTCACTGTGACGGTGATATACCCCTCTGCACTCACTGGGACTATGATATACACCTCTGCCCCCACTGTGACTCTGATATATCCCTCTGCCCTCACTGTGACTTTGATATATCCCTCTGCCCTCACTGTGACTGTGATATACACCTCTGCCATCACTGTGACTGTGATATACACCTCTGCCGTCACTGTGACTGTGATATACACCTCTGCCCTCACTGTGACTGTGACATACCCCTCTGCCCTCACTGTGACTGTGATAGACCAATCTGCCCTCACTGTGACTGTGATATACCCCTCTGCCCTCACTGTTAATGTGATATACCCCTCAGCCCTCACTGTCACGGTGATATAATCCTCTCCCCTCACTGTGTATGTGATAAAAAACTCTGACCTCAGTATCAATATGATATACCCCTCAGCCCTCACTCTGATGGTGATATAATCCTGTGCCTTCACTGTGACGGTGATCTAAACCCTCTGCACTCACTGTGACTGTGATATACACCTGTGCCCTCACTGTGACTGTGATATAACCCTCTGCCATCACTGGGACTGTGATATACCCATCTGCCCTCACTGGGTCTGTGATATACCCCTCTTCCCTCACTTTGAATGTGATATACCCCTCTGCCCTCACTGTCACGGTGATATACTCCTCTCCCCTCACTGTGAATGTGATAAAACACTCTGACCTCAGTATCAATATGACATACTCCTCAGCCCTCACTCTGATAGTGATATTTTCATGTGCCTTACTGTTATGGTGATATACCCCTCTGCACTCACTGTGACTGTGATATACCCCTCTGCCCCCACTGTGACTCTCATATATCCCTCAGCCGTCACTCTGACTGTGATATACCATTACGCCCTCACTGTGACTGTGATATACCCCTCTGCCCTCACTGTGAATGTATATACCACTCTGCCCTCACTGTGACTGCGATATAGCCCTCTGCCCTCACTGTGAATGTATATACCCCTCTGCCCTCACTGTGACTGTGATATATCCCTCTGCCCTCACTGTGAATGTATATACCCCTCTGCCCTCACTGTGACTGTGATATACCCCACTGCCCTCACTGTGACTGTGATATACCCCTCTGCCCTCACGGTGACTGTGATATAACCCTCTGCCCTCACTGGGACTGTGATATACCCCTCTGCCCTCACTGGGACTGTGATATACCCCTCTGCCCTCACTGGGACTGTGATATAACCCTCTGCCCTCACTGTGACTGTGATATATCACTCTGCCCTCACTGGGACTGTGATATACACCTCTGCCCTCACTGTGACTGTGATGTACCCCTCTGCCATCACTGGGACTAAGATATACCCCTCTGCCCTCACTGTGACTGTGATATACCCCTCTGCCCTCACTGTGACTGTGATATAACACTCTGCGCTCACTGTGACTGTGATATAACCCTCTGCCCTCACTGTGACTGTGATATAACCCTCTGCCCTCACTGGGACTGTGATATACCCCTCTGCCCTCACTGGGACTGTGATATACCCCTCTGCCCTCACTGGGACTGTGATATATCCCTCTGCCCTCACTGTGACTGTGATATATCCCTCTGCCCTCACTGGGACTGTGATATACACCTCTGCCCTCACTGTGACTGTGATATACCCCTCTGCCCTCACTGGGACTGTGATATACAACTCTGCCCTCACTGTGACTGTGATATGCCCCTCTGCCCTCACTGTCACGGTGATATACTCCTCTCCCCTCACTGTGAATGTGATCAATCACTCTGACCTAAATATCAATATGATATACCCCTCAGCCCTCACTCTGAAGGTGATATATAATCCTGTGCCTTCACTGTGACGGTGAAATATCCCTCTGCCCTCACTGTAACCGTGATATACGTCTCTGCCCTCACTGTGAATGTGATATATCACTCTGCCCTCACTGGGACTGTGATATACCCCTCTGCCCTCACTGTGAATGTGGTGTACACCTCTGCCCTCACTGTGAATGTGATATACACCTGTGCCCTCACTGTGACTGTGATATAACCCTCTGCCATCACTGGGACTGTGATATACCCATCTGCCCTCACTGGGTCTGTGATATACCCCTCTTCCCTCACTTTGAATGTGATATACCCCTCTGCCCTCACTGTCACGATGATATACTCCTCTCCCCTCACTGTGAATGTGATAAAACACTCTGACCTCAGTATCAATATGACATACTCCTCAGCCCTCACTCTGATAGTGATATTTTCATGTGCCTTCACTGTTACGGTGATATACCCCTCTGCACTCACTGTGACTGTGATATACCCCTCTGCCCCCACTGTGACTCTCATATATCCCTCAGCCGTCACTCTGACTGTGATATACCATTACGCCCTCACTGTGACTGTGATATACCCCTCTGCCCTCACTGTGAATGTATATACCACTCTGCCCTCACTGTGACTGCGATATAGCCCTCTGCCCTCACTGTGAATGTATATACCCCTCTGCCCTCACTGTGACTGTGATATATCCCTCTGCCCTCACTGTGAATGTATATACCCCTCTGCCCTCACTGTGACTGTGATATACCCCGCTGCCCTCACTGTGACTGTGATATACCCCTCTGCCCTCACTGTGACTGTGATATACCCCTCTGCCCTCACTGGGACTGTGATATACAACTCTGCCCCCATTGTGACTGTGATATACCCCTCTGCCCTCGCTGGGACTGTGATATATCCCTCTGCCCTCACTGTGACTGTGATATACCCCTCTGCCCTCACTCTGACTGTGATATACCTCTCTGCCCTCACTGTGATTGTGATATAACACTCTGCCCGCACTGGGAATGTGATATACCCCACTGCCCTCACTGTGACTGTGATATACCCCTCTGCCTTCACTGTGACTGTGATATACCCCTCTGCCCTCACTGGGACTGTGATATACCCATCTGCCCACACTGGGACTGTGATATACCCAGCTGCCCACACTGTGACCGTGATATACTCCTCTGCCGTCACTGTGACTGTGATATAGCCCTCTGCCTTCACTGTGACTGTGATATACCCCTCTGCCCTCACTGAGACTGTGATATACCCATCTGCCCACACTGTGACTGTGATATACCCATCTGCCCACACTGTGACCGTGATATACTCCTCTGCCGTCACTGTGACTGTGATATAGCCCTCTGCCCTCACTGTGACTGTGATATACCCCTCTGCCCTCACTGTGACTGTGATATACCCCTCTGCCCTCACTGGGAATGTGATATACCCCTCTGCCCACACTGTGACTGTGATATACTCCTCTGCCCACACTGTGACCGTGATATACTCCTCTGCCCTCACTGGGACAGTGATATAACCCTCTGCCCTTACTGTGACTGTGATATACCCCTCTGCCCTCACTGTGAATGTGATTTACCCCTCTACCCTCACTGTCACGGTGATATACTACTCTCCCCTCACTGTGAATGTGATAACACACTCTGACCTCAGTATCAATCTGATATACACCTTAGCCCTCACTCTGATGGTGATATAATCTTATGCCTTCACTGTGACGGTGATATACCCCTCTGCACTCACTGGGACTGTGATATATCCCTCTGCCTTCACTGTGACTTTGATATATCACTCTGCCCTCAGTGTGACTGTGATATACTCCTCTGCCGTCACTGTGACTGTGAAATACACCTCTGCCCTCACTGTGACTGTGACATACCCCTCTGCCCTCACTGTGACTGTGATAGACCAATCTGCCCTCACTGTGACTGTGATATACCCCTCTGCCCTCACTGTTAATGTGATATACCCTCAGCCCTCACTGTCATGGTGATATAATCCTCTCCCCTCACTGTGTATGTGATAAAAAACTGTGACCTCAGTAACAATATGATATACCCCTCAGCCCTCACTCTGATGGTGATATAATCCTGTGCCTTCACTGTGACAATGATCTAAACCCTCTGCACTCACTGTGACTGTGATATACACCTGTGCCCCCACTGTGACTCTGATATATCCGTCTGCCCTCACTGTGACTTTGATATATCCCTCTGCCCTCAGTGTGACTGTGATATACCCCTCTGCCCTCAGTGTGACTGTGATATACCCCTCTGCCCTCACTGTGACTGTGATATAACCCTCTGCCCTCACTGGGACTGTGATATACCCATCTGCCCTCACTGGGTCTGTGATATACCCCTCTTCCCTCACTGTGAAGGTGATATACCCCTCTGCCCTCACTGTCACGGTGATATACTCCTCTCCCCTCACTGTGAATGTGATAAAACACTCTGACCTCAGTATCAATATGATATACTTCTCAGCCCTTACTCTGATAGTGATATTTTCATGTGCCTTCACTGTGACGGTGATATACCCCTCTGCACTCACTGTGACTGTGATATACCCCTCTGCCCCCACTGTGACTCTCATATATCCCTCAGCCCTCACTCTGACTGTGATATACCATTACGCCCTCACTGTGACTGTGATATACCCCTCTGCCCTCACTGTGACTGTGATATACCCCTCTGCCCTCACTGTGACTGTGATATACCACTATGCCCTCACTGTGACTGTGATATACCCCTCTGCCCTCACTGTGACTGTGATATGCCCCTCTGCCCTCAGTGGGACTATGATATACCCCTCTGCCCTCACTGGGACTGTGATATACCCCTCTGCCCTCACTGTGACAGTGATATACTCCTCAGCATTCCCTGTGACTGTGATATACCCCTCTGCCCTCATTGTGACTACGATATACCCCTCTGCCCTCACTGTGACCGTGATATATGCCTCTGTCCTCACTGTGACTGTGATATACCCCTCTGCCTTCACTGTGACTGTGATAGTCCCCTCTGACCTCACTGGGTCGGTGATATACCCCTCTGCCCTCACTGTGACTGTGATATACCCTTCTGCTCTCACTGTGACTGTGATATACCCCTCTGCCCTCACGGTGACTTTGATATATCCCTCTGCCCTCAGTGTGACTGTGATATACCCCTCTGCCCTCAGTGTGACTGTGATATACCCCTCTGCCCTCACTGTGACTGTGATATAACCCTCTGCCCTCACTGGGACAGTGATATACCCCTCTTCCCTCACTGTGAATGTGATATACCCCTCTGCCCTCACTGTCACGGTGATATACTCCTCTCCCCTCACTGTGAATGTGATAAAACACTCTGACCTCAGTGTCAATATGATATACCCCTCAGCCCTCACTCTGATGGTGATAAAATCCTGTGCCTTCATTGTGACAGTGATCTAAACCCTCTGCCCTCACTGTGACTGTGATACACACGCCTGCCCCTTCTGTGACTCTGATATATCCCTCTGCCCTCACTGTGACTTTGATATATCCCTCTGCCCTCACTGTGACTGTGATATACCCCTCTGCCCTCTGTGTGACTGTGATATACCCCTCTGCCCTCACTGTGACTGTGATTTTCCCCTCTGCCCTCACTGGGACTGTGATATACCCCTCTGCCCTCCCTGTCACGGTGATATACTCCTCTCCCCTCACTGTGAATGTGATGAAACACTCTGACCTCAGTGTCAATATGATATACCCCTCAGACCTCACTCTGAAGGTGATATAATCCTGTGCCTTCACTGTGACGGTGATCTAAACACTCTGCACGCACTGTGACTGTGCTATACACCTCTACCCCCACTGTGACTCTGATATATCCCTCTGCCTTCACTGTGACAGTGAAATACCCCTCTGCCCTCACTGTGAATGTGATATTCCCCTCTGCCCTCACTGTGACTGTGATATACCCATCTGCTCTCACTGTGAAGGTGATATACTCCTCTGCCCTCACTGTGACTGTGATATACCCCTCCGCCTTCACTGTGAATATGATATACCCCTCTGCCCTCACCGTGATGGTGATATACCACTCTGCCCTCACTGTGAATGTGGTATATAGCTCTGCCCTCACTGTGACATTGATATACCCATCTGCCCTCACTGTGAATGTGAAATACCAATCTGCCCTCACTGTGACGGTGATATAAACCTTTACCCTCACTGTGACCGTGATATCCCCCTCTGCCCTCACCGGCATGGTGATATACACCTCTCACCTCACTGGGAATGTGATAAAACACTCTGACCTCACTGTGAATATGATATACCACTCTGCCCTCACTGTGACTGTGATATACACATCTGCCCTACTGTGACTGTGTTATAACCCTCTGCCCTCACTGTGACTGTGTTATAACCCTCTGCCCTCACTGTGACTGTGATAAACACATCTGCCCTACTGTGACTGTGTTATAACCCTCTGCCCTCACTGTGACTGTGATATACCCCTCTGCCCTCACTGTGACTGTGATATACCCCTCCGCCCTCTCTGTGACTGTGATATACCCCTCCGCCTTCACTGTGAATATGATATACCCCTCTGCCCTACATGTGAGGGTGATATAACCCTCTACCCTCACTCTGACCCATGACTGTAATATAACACTCTGCCCTCACTGTCACGGTGATAAACCCCTCTCCCCTCACTGTGAATGTGATAAAACACTCTGACCTCAGTATGAATATGATATACCCCTCAGCCCTCACTCTGATGGTGATATACTCCTCTGCCCTCACTGTGACTGTGGTATACACCTCTGCCCTCACTTTGACTGTGATAAACCCCTATTCCATCACTGTGACTGTGATATACCCCTCTGCCCTCAGTGTGACTGTGATATACCCCTCTGCTCTCACTGTGACTGTGATATATCCCTCTGCCCTCACTGTAACCGTGATATACGTCTCTGCCCTCACTGTGAATGTGGTATATACCTCTGCCCTCACTGGGACCGTGATATACCCCTCTGCCTAAACTGTGAATATGATATTCCCCTCTGCCCTAACTGTGAGGGTGATATACCCCTCTGCCCTCACTCTAACCATGATATAATCCTCTACCCTCAATGTGACTGTGATATACCCCTCTGCCCTCATTGTTAATGTGAAATACCCCTCAGCCCTCACTGTCACGGTGATATAATCCTCTCCCCTCACTGTGTATGTGATAAAAAACTCTGAACTCAGTATCAATATGATATAACCCTCAGCCCTCACTCTGATGGTGATATAATCCTGTGCCTTCACTGTGACGGTGATCTAAACCCTCTGCACTCACTGTGACTGTGATATACACCTCTGCCCCCACTGTGACTCTGATATATCCCTCTGCCCTCACTGTGACTTTGATATATCCCTCTGCCCTCAGTGTGACTGTGATATACCCCTCTGCCCTCAGTGTGACTGTGATATACCCCTCTGCCCTCACTGTGACTGTGATATAACCCTCTGCCCTCACTGGGACTGTGATATACCCATCTGCCCTCACTGGGTCTGTGATATACCCCTCTTCCCTCACTTTGAATGTGATATACCCCTCTGCCCTCCCTGTCACGGTGATATACTCCTCTCCCCTCACTGTGAATGTGACAAAAAACACTCTGACCTCAGTATCAATATGATATACTCCTCAGCCCTCACTCTGATAGTGATATTTTCATGTGCCTTCACTGTTACGGTGATATACCCCTCTGCACACACTGTGACTGTGATATACTCCTCTGCCCCCACTGTGACTCTCATATATCCCTCAGCCGTCACTCTGACTGTGATATACCATTACGCCCTCACTGTGACTGTGATATACCCCTCTGCCCTCACTGGGACTGTGATATACCCATCTGCCCACACTGGGACTGTGATATACCCAGCTGCCCACACTGTGACCGTGATATACTCCTCTGCCGTCACTGTGACTGTGATATAGCCCTCTGCCTTCACTGTGACTGTGATATACCCCTCTGCCCTCACTGAGACTGTGATATACCCATCTGCCCACACTGTGACTGTGATATACCCATCTGCCCACACTGTGACCGTGATATACTCCTCTGCCGTCACTGTGACTGTGATATAGCCCTCTGCCCTCACTGTGACTGTGATATACCCCTCTGCCCTCACTGTGACTGTGATATACCCCTCTGCCCTCACTGGGAATGTGATATACCCCTCTGCCCACACTGTGACTGTGATATACTCCTCTGCCCACACTGTGACCGTGATATACTCCTCTGCCCTCACTGGGACAGTGATATAACCCTCTGCCCTCACTGTGACTGTGATATACCCCTCTGCCCTCACTGTGAATGTGATTTACCCCTCTACCCTCACTGTCACGGTGATATACTACTCTCCCCTCACTGTGAATGTGATAACACACTCTGACCTCAGTATCAATCTGATATACACCTTAGCCCTCACTCTGATGGTGATATAATCTTATGCCTTCACTGTGACGGTGATATACCCCTCTGCACTCACTGGGACTGTGATATATCCCTCTGCCTTCACTGTGACTTTGATATATCACTCTGCCCTCAGTGTGACTGTGATATACTCCTCTGCCGTCACTGTGACTGTGAAATACACCTCTGCCCTCACTGTGACTGTGACATACCCCTCTGCCCTCACTGTGACTGTGATAGACCAATCTGCCCTCACTGTGACTGTGATATACCCCTCTGCCCTCACTGTTAATGTGATATACCCTCAGCCCTCACTGTCATGGTGATATAATCCTCTCCCCTCACTGTGTATGTGATAAAAAACTGTGACCTCAGTAACAATATGATATACCCCTCAGCCCTCACTCTGATGGTGATATAATCCTGTGCCTTCACTGTGACAATGATCTAAACCCTCTGCACTCACTGTGACTGTGATATACACCTGTGCCCCCACTGTGACTCTGATATATCCGTCTGCCCTCACTGTGACTTTGATATATCCCTCTGCCCTCAGTGTGACTGTGATATACCCCTCTGCCCTCAGTGTGACTGTGATATACCCCTCTGCCCTCACTGTGACTGTGATATAACCCTCTGCCCTCACTGGGACTGTGATATACCCATCTGCCCTCACTGGGTCTGTGATATACCCCTCTTCCCTCACTGTGAAGGTGATATACCCCTCTGCCCTCACTGTCACGGTGATATACTCCTCTCCCCTCACTGTGAATGTGATAAAACACTCTGACCTCAGTATCAATATGATATACTTCTCAGCCCTTACTCTGATAGTGATATTTTCATGTGCCTTCACTGTGACGGTGATATACCCCTCTGCACTCACTGTGACTGTGATATACCCCTCTGCCCCCACTGTGACTCTCATATATCCCTCAGCCCTCACTCTGACTGTGATATACCATTACGCCCTCACTGTGACTGTGATATACCCCTCTGCCCTCACTGTGACTGTGATATACCCCTCTGCCCTCACTGTGACTGTGATATACCACTATGCCCTCACTGTGACTGTGATATACCCCTCTGCCCTCACTGTGACTGTGATATGCCCCTCTGCCCTCAGTGGGACTATGATATACCCCTCTGCCCTCACTGGGACTGTGATATACCCCTCTGCCCTCACTGTGACAGTGATATACTCCTCAGCATTCCCTGTGACTGTGATATACCCCTCTGCCCTCATTGTGACTACGATATACCCCTCTGCCCTCACTGTGACCGTGATATATGCCTCTGTCCTCACTGTGACTGTGATATACCCCTCTGCCTTCACTGTGACTGTGATAGTCCCCTCTGACCTCACTGGGTCGGTGATATACCCCTCTGCCCTCACTGTGACTGTGATATACCCTTCTGCTCTCACTGTGACTGTGATATACCCCTCTGCCCTCACGGTGACTTTGATATATCCCTCTGCCCTCAGTGTGACTGTGATATACCCCTCTGCCCTCAGTGTGACTGTGATATACCCCTCTGCCCTCACTGTGACTGTGATATAACCCTCTGCCCTCACTGGGACTGTGATATACCCCTCTTCCCTCACTGTGAATGTGATATACCCCTCTGCCCTCACTGTCACGGTGATATACTCCTCTCCCCTCACTGTGAATGTGATAAAACACTCTGACCTCAGTGTCAATATGATATACCCCTCAGCCCTCACTCTGATGGTGATAAAATCCTGTGCCTTCATTGTGACAGTGATCTAAACCCTCTGCCCTCACTGTGACTGTGATACACACGCCTGCCCCTTCTGTGACTCTGATATATCCCTCTGCCCTCACTGTGACTTTGATATATCCCTCTGCCCTCACTGTGACTGTGATATACCCCTCTGCCCTCTGTGTGACTGTGATATACCCCTCTGCCCTCACTGTGACTGTGATTTTCCCCTCTGCCCTCACTGGGACTGTGATATACCCCTCTGCCCTCCCTGTCACGGTGATATACTCCTCTCCCCTCACTGTGAATGTGATGAAACACTCTGACCTCAGTGTCAATATGATATACCCCTCAGACCTCACTCTGAAGGTGATATAATCCTGTGCCTTCACTGTGACGGTGATCTAAACACTCTGCACGCACTGTGACTGTGCTATACACCTCTACCCCCACTGTGACTCTGATATATCCCTCTGCCTTCACTGTGACAGTGAAATACCCCTCTGCCCTCACTGTGAATGTGATATTCCCCTCTGCCCTCACTGTGACTGTGATATACCCATCTGCTCTCACTGTGAAGGTGATATACTCCTCTGCCCTCACTGTGACTGTGATATACCCCTCCGCCTTCACTGTGAATATGATATACCCCTCTGCCCTCACCGTGATGGTGATATACCACTCTGCCCTCACTGTGAATGTGGTATATAGCTCTGCCCTCACTGTGACATTGATATACCCATCTGCCCTCACTGTGAATGTGAAATACCAATCTGCCCTCACTGTGACGGTGATATAAACCTTTACCCTCACTGTGACCGTGATATTCCCCTCTGCCCTCACCGGCATGGTGATATACACCTCTCACCTCACTGGGAATGTGATAAAACACTCTGACCTCACTGTGAATATGATATACCACTCTGCCCTCACTGTGACTGTGATATACACATCTGCCCTACTGTGACTGTGTTATAACCCTCTGCCCTCACTGTGACTGTGTTATAACCCTCTGCCCTCACTGTGACTGTGATAAACACATCTGCCCTACTGTGACTGTGTTATAACCCTCTGCCCTCACTGTGACTGTGATATACCCCTCTGCCCTCACTGTGACTGTGATATACCCCTCCGCCCTCTCTGTGACTGTGATATACCCCTCCGCCTTCACTGTGAATATGATATACCCCTCTGCCCTACATGTGAGGGTGATATAACCCTCTACCCTCACTCTGACCCATGACTGTAATATAACACTCTGCCCTCACTGTCACGGTGATAAACCCCTCTCCCCTCACTGTGAATGTGATAAAACACTCTGACCTCAGTATGAATATGATATACCCCTCAGCCCTCACTCTGATGGTGATATACTCCTCTGCCCTCACTGTGACTGTGGTATACACCTCTGCCCTCACTTTGACTGTGATAAACCCCTATTCCATCACTGTGACTGTGATATACCCCTCTGCCCTCAGTGTGACTGTGATATACCCCTCTGCTCTCACTGTGACTGTGATATATCCCTCTGCCCTCACTGTAACCGTGATATACGTCTCTGCCCTCACTGTGAATGTGGTATATACCTCTGCCCTCACTGGGACCGTGATATACCCCTCTGCCTAAACTGTGAATATGATATTCCCCTCTGCCCTAACTGTGAGGGTGATATACCCCTCTGCCCTCACTCTAACCATGATATAATCCTCTACCCTCAATGTGACTGTGATATACCCCTCTGCCCTCATTGTTAATGTGAAATACCCCTCAGCCCTCACTGTCACGGTGATATAATCCTCTCCCCTCACTGTGTATGTGATAAAAAACTCTGAACTCAGTATCAATATGATATAACCCTCAGCCCTCACTCTGATGGTGATATAATCCTGTGCCTTCACTGTGACGGTGATCTAAACCCTCTGCACTCACTGTGACTGTGATATACACCTCTGCCCCCACTGTGACTCTGATATATCCCTCTGCCCTCACTGTGACTTTGATATATCCCTCTGCCCTCAGTGTGACTGTGATATACCCCTCTGCCCTCAGTGTGACGGTGATATACCCCTCTGCCCTCACTGTGACTGTGATATAACCCTCTGCCCTCACTGGGACTGTGATATACCCATCTGCCCTCACTGGGTCTGTGATATACCCCTCTTCCCTCACTTTGAATGTGATATACCCCTCTGCCCTCCCTGTCACGGTGATATACTCCTCTCCCCTCACTGTGAATGTGACAAAAAACACTCTGACCTCAGTATCAATATGATATACTCCTCAGCCCTCACTCTGATAGTGATATTTTCATGTGCCTTCACTGTTACGGTGATATACCCCTCTGCACACACTGTGACTGTGATATACTCCTCTGCCCCCACTGTGACTCTCATATATCCCTCAGCCGTCACTCTGACTGTGATATACCATTACGCCCTCACTGTGACTGTGATATACCCCTCTGCCCTCACTGTGACTGTGATATACCTCTCTGCCCTCACTGTGAATGCATATACCACTCTGCCCTCACTGTGACTGTGATATACCCCTCTGCCCTCACTGTGAATGTATATACCACTCTGCCCTCACTGTGACTGCGATATAGCCCTCTGCCCTCACTGTGAATGTATATACCCCTCTGCCCTCACTGTGACTGTGATATACCCCTCTGCCCTCACTGTGAATGTATATACCCCTCTGCCCTCACTGTGACTGTGATATACCCCACTGCCCTCACTGTGACTGTGATATACCCCTCTGCCCTCACGGTGACTGTGATATAACCCTCTGCCCTCACTGGGACTGTGACATACCCCTCTGCCCTCACTGGGACTGTGATATACCCCTCTGCCCTCACTGGGACTGTGATGTAACCCTCTGCCCTCACTGTGACTGTGATATATCACTCTGCCCTCACTGGGACTGTGATATACACCTCTGCCATCTCTGTGACTGTGATGTACCCCTCTGCCATCACTGGGACTAAGATATACCCCTCTGCCCTCACTGTGACTGTGATATACCCCTCTGCCCTCATGTGACTGTGATATAACCCCTCTGCGCTCACTGTGACTGTGATATAACCCTCTGCCCTCACTGTGACTGTGATATAACCCTCTGCCCTCACTGGGACTGTGATATACCCCTCTGCCCTCACTGGGACTGTGATATACCCCTCTGCCCTCACTGGGACTGTGATATATCCCTCTGCCCTCACTGTGACTGTGATATATCCCTCTGCCCTCACTGGGACTGTGATATACACCTCTGCCCTCACTGTGACTGTGATATACCCCTCTGCCCTCACTGGGACTGTGATATACAACTCTGCCCTCACTGTGACTGTGATATACCCCTCTGCCCTCGCTGGGACTGTGATATATCCCTCTGCCCTCACTGTGACTGTGATATACCCCTCTGCCCTCACTGGGACTGTGATATACCCATCTGCCCACACTGTTACCGTGATATACTCCTCTGCCGTCACTGTGAATATGATATAGCCCTCTGCCCTCACTGTGACTGTGATATACCCCTCTGCCCTCACTGTGACTGTGATATACCCCTCTGCCCTCACTGGGAATGTGATATACCCCTCTGCCCACACTGTGACTGTGATATACTCCTCTGCCCACACTGTGACCGTGATATACTCCTCTGCCCTCACCGGGACTGTGATATAACCCTCTGCCCTCACTGTGACTGTGATATACCCCTCTGCCCTCACTGTGAATGTGATTTACCCCTCTACCCTCACTGTCACGGTGATATACTACTCTCCCCTCACTGTGAATGTGATAACACACTCTGACCTCAGTATCAATCTGATATACACCTCAGCCCTCACTCTGATGGTGATATAATCTTGTGCCTTCACTGTGACGGTGATATACCCCTCTGCACTCACTGGGACTATGATATACACCTCTGCCCCCACTGTGACTCTGATATATCCCTCTGCCCTCACTGTGACTTTGATATATCCCTCTGCCCTCACTGTGACTGTGATATACACCTCTGCCATCACTGTGACTGTGATATACACCTCTGCCGTCACTGTGACTGTGATATACACCTCTGCCCTCACTGTGACTGTGACATACCCCTCTGCCCTCACTGTGACTGTGATAGACCAATCTGCCCTCACTGTGAATGTGATAAAACACTCTGACCTCAGTATCAATATGACATACTCCTCAGCCCTCACTCTGATAGTGATATTTTCATGTGCCTTACTGTTATGGTGATATACCCCTCTGCACTCACTGTGACTGTGATATACCCCTCTGCCCCCACTGTGACTCTCATATATCCCTCAGCCGTCACTCTGACTGTGATATACCATTACGCCCTCACTGTGACTGTGATATACCCCTCTGCCCTCACTGTGAATGTATATACCACTCTGCCCTCACTGTGACTGCGATATAGCCCTCTGCCCTCACTGTGAATGTATATACCCCTCTGCCCTCACTGTGACTGTGATATATCCCTCTGCCCTCACTGTGAATGTATATACCCCTCTGCCCTCACTGTGACTGTGATATACCCCTCTGCCCTCACTGTGACTGTGATATACCCCTCTGCCCTCACGGTGACTGTGATATAACCCTCTGCCCTCACTGGGACTGTGATATACCCCTCTGCCCTCACTGGGACTGTGATATACCCCTCTGCCCTCACTGGGACTGTGATATAACCCTCTGCCCTCACTGTGACTGTGATATATCACTCTGCCCTCACTGGGACTGTGATATACACCTCTGCCCTCACTGTGACTGTGATGTACCCCTCTGCCATCACTGGGACTAAGATATACCCCTCTGCCCTCACTGTGACTGTGATATACCCCTCTGCCCTCACTGTGACTGTGATATAACACTCTGCGCTCACTGTGACTGTGATATAACCCTCTGCCCTCACTGTGACTGTGATATAACCCTCTGCCCTCACTGGGACTGTGATATACCCCTCTGCCCTCACTGGGACTGTGATATACCCCTCTGCCCTCACTGGGACTGTGATATATCCCTCTGCCCTCACTGTGACTGTGATATATCCCTCTGCCCTCACTGGGACTGTGATATACACCTCTGCCCTCACTGTGACTGTGATATACCCCTCTGCCCTCACTGGGACTGTGATATACAACTCTGCCCTCACTGTGACTGTGATATGCCCCTCTGCCCTCACTGTCACGGTGATATACTCCTCTCCCCTCACTGTGAATGTGATCAATCACTCTGACCTAAATATCAATATGATATACCCCTCAGCCCTCACTCTGAAGGTGATATATAATCCTGTGCCTTCACTGTGACGGTGAAATATCCCTCTGCCCTCACTGTAACCGTGATATACGTCTCTGCCCTCACTGTGAATGTGATATATCACTCTGCCCTCACTGGGACTGTGATATACCCCTCTGCCCTCACTGTGAATGTGGTGTACACCTCTGCCCTCACTGTGAATGTGATATACACCTGTGCCCTCACTGTGACTGTGATATAACCCTCTGCCATCACTGGGACTGTGATATACCCATCTGCCCTCACTGGGTCTGTGATATACCCCTCTTCCCTCACTTTGAATGTGATATACCCCTCTGCCCTCACTGTCACGATGATATACTCCTCTCCCCTCACTGTGAATGTGATAAAACACTCTGACCTCAGTATCAATATGACATACTCCTCAGCCCTCACTCTGATAGTGATATTTTCATGTGCCTTCACTGTTACGGTGATATACCCCTCTGCACTCACTGTGACTGTGATATACCCCTCTGCCCCCACTGTGACTCTCATATATCCCTCAGCCGTCACTCTGACTGTGATATACCATTACGCCCTCACTGTGACTGTGATATACCCCTCTGCCCTCACTGTGACTTTGATATATCCCTCTGCCCTCACTGTGACTGTGATATACACCTCTGCCATCACTGTGACTGTGATATACACCTCTGCCGTCACTGTGACTGTGATATACACCTCTGCCCTCACTGTGACTGTGACATACCCCTCTGCCCTCACTGTGACTGTGATAGACCAATCTGCCCTCACTGTGACTGTGATATACCCCTCTGCCCTCACTGTTAATGTGATATAACCCTCAGCCCTCACTGTCACGGTGATATAATCCTCTCCCCTCACTGTGTATGTGATAAAAAACTCTGACCTCAGTATCAATATGATATACCCCTCAGCCCTCACTCTGATGGTGATATAATCCTGTGCCTTCACTGTGACGGTGATCTAAACCCTCTGCACTCACTGTGACTGTGATATACACCTGTGCCCTCACTGTGACTGTGATATAACCCTCTGCCATCACTGGGACTGTGATATACCCATCTGCCCTCACTGGGTCTGTGATATACCCCTCTTCCCTCACTTTGAATGTGATATACCCCTCTGCCCTCACTGTCACGGTGATATACTCCTCTCCCCTCACTGTGAATGTGATAAAACACTCTGACCTCAGTATCAATATGACATACTCCTCAGCCCTCACTCTGATAGTGATATTTTCATGTGCCTTACTGTTATGGTGATATACCCCTCTGCACTCACTGTGACTGTGATATACCCCTCTGCCCCCACTGTGACTCTCATATATCCCTCAGCCGTCACTCTGACTGTGATATACCATTACGCCCTCACTGTGACTGTGATATACCCCTCTGCCCTCACTGTGAATGTATATACCACTCTGCCCTCACTGTGACTGCGATATAGCCCTCTGCCCTCACTGTGAATGTATATACCCCTCTGCCCTCACTGTGACTGTGATATATCCCTCTGCCCTCACTGTGAATGTATATACCCCTCTGCCCTCACTGTGACTGTGATATACCCCACTGCCCTCACTGTGACTGTGATATACCCCTCTGCCCTCACGGTGACTGTGATATAACCCTCTGCCCTCACTGGGACTGTGATATACCCCTCTGCCCTCACTGGGACTGTGATATACCCCTCTGCCCTCACTGGGACTGTGATATAACCCTCTGCCCTCACTGTGACTGTGATATATCACTCTGCCCTCACTGGGACTGTGATATACACCTCTGCCCTCACTGTGACTGTGATGTACCCCTCTGCCATCACTGGGACTAAGATATACCCCTCTGCCCTCACTGTGACTGTGATATACCCCTCTGCCCTCACTGTGACTGTGATATAACACTCTGCGCTCACTGTGACTGTGATATAACCCTCTGCCCTCACTGTGACTGTGATATAACCCTCTGCCCTCACTGGGACTGTGATATACCCCTCTGCCCTCACTGGGACTGTGATATACCCCTCTGCCCTCACTGGGACTGTGATATATCCCTCTGCCCTCACTGTGACTGTGATATATCCCTCTGCCCTCACTGGGACTGTGATATACACCTCTGCCCTCACTGTGACTGTGATATACCCCTCTGCCCTCACTGGGACTGTGATATACAACTCTGCCCTCACTGTGACTGTGATATGCCCCTCTGCCCTCACTGTCACGGTGATATACTCCTCTCCCCTCACTGTGAATGTGATCAATCACTCTGACCTAAATATCAATATGATATACCCCTCAGCCCTCACTCTGAAGGTGATATATAATCCTGTGCCTTCACTGTGACGGTGAAATATCCCTCTGCCCTCACTGTAACCGTGATATACGTCTCTGCCCTCACTGTGAATGTGATATATCAATCTGCCCTCACTGGGACTGTGATATACCCCTCTGCCCTCACTGTGAATGTGGTGTACACCTCTGCCCTCACTGTGAATGTGATATACACCTGTGCCCTCACTGTGACTGTGATATAACCCTCTGCCATCACTGGGACTGTGATATACCCATCTGCCCTCACTGGGTCTGTGATATACCCCTCTTCCCTCACTTTGAATGTGATATACCCCTCTGCCCTCACTGTCACGATGATATATTCCTCTCCCCTCACTGTGAATGTGATAAAACACTCTGACCTCAGTATCAATATGACATACTCCTCAGCCCTCACTCTGATAGTGATATTTTCATGTGCCTTCACTGTTACGGTGATATACCCCTCTGCACTCACTGTGACTGTGATATACCCCTCTGCCCCCACTGTGACTCTCATATATCCCTCAGCCGTCACTCTGACTGTGATATACCATTACGCCCTCACTGTGACTGTGATATACCCCTCTGCCCTCACTGTGAATGTATATACCACTCTGCCCTCACTGTGACTGCGATATACCCCTCTGCTCTCACTGTGAATGTGATATACCCCTCTGCCCTCACTGTCACGGTGATATACTCCTCTCCCCTCACTGTGAATGTGATCAATCACTCTGACCTCAGTATCAGTATGATATACCCCTCAGCCCTCTCTCTGATGGTGATATAATCCTGTGCCTTCACTGTGACGGTGCTATACCCCTCTGCACTCACTGTGACTGTGATATAAACCTCTGCCCCCACTGTGCCTCTGATATATCCCTCTGCCCTCACTGTGACTGTGATATACCCCTCTGCTCTCACTGGGGTCTGTGATGTAACCATCTGCCCTCACTGTGACTGTGATATGCCCCTCTGCCCTCACTGTCACGGTGATATACTCCTCTCCCCTCACTGTGAATGTGATCAATCACTCTGACCTAAATATCAATATGATATACCCCTCAGCCCTCACTCTGAAGGTGATATATAATCCTGTGCCTTCACTGTGACGGTGAAATATCCCTCTGCCCTCACTGTAACCGTGATATACGTCTCTGCCCTCACTGTGAATGTGATATATCACTCTGCCCTCACTGGGACTGTGATATACCCCTCTGCCCTCACTGTGAATGTGGTATACACCTCTGCCCTCACTGTGAATGTGATATACCTCTCTGCCCTCACCGTCACGGTGATATACTCCTCTCCCCTCACTGGGAATGTGATAAAACACTCTGACATCACTGTGAATATGATATACCACTCTGCCATCTCTGTGACTGTGATATACCCCTCCGCCTTCACTGTGAATATGATATTCCCCTCTGCCCTAACTGTGAGGGTGATATACCCCTCTGCCCTCACTCTGACCATGATATAATCCTCTAACCTCACAGTGACTGTAATATAACTCTCTGCCCTCACTGTCACGGTGATAAACCCCTCTCCCCTCACTGTGAATGTGATAAAAAACTCTGACCTCAGTATGAATATGATATACATCTCAGCACTCCCTCTGATGCTGATATAGTCCTCTGCCCTCACTGTGACTGTGGTATACACCTCTGCCCTCACTGTGACTGTGATATACCCCTATTCCATCACTGTGACTGTGATATACCCCTCTGCCCTTAGTGAGACTGTGATATACCCCTCTGCCCTGACTGTGACTGTGATATACCCCTCTGCCCTCACTGTGAATGTGATATACCCCTCTGCCCTCACTGTGACGGTTAAATACACCTCTGCCTTCACTGTGATGGTGATATACCCCTCTGCGCTCACTGTGACAGTGATATACCACTCTGCCCCCTCTAGAACTGTGATATACACTTCTCCCCTCACTGTGACTCTGATATAGCCCTCTGCTCCCTCTATGACTGTGATATACCGCTCTGCCCTCACTGTCACGGGGATAAACCCCTCTTCCTTCACTGTGAATGTACTAAAACACTCTGACCTCAGTGTGAATATGATATACATCTCAGCACTCACTCTGATGCTGATATACTCCTCTGCCCTCACTGTGACTGTGGTATGCACCTCTGCTCTCACTGTGACTGTGATATACCCCTATTCCATCACTGTGACTGTGATATACCGCTCTGCCCTCAGTGTGACTGTGATATACCCCTCTGCCCTCAGTGTGACTGTGTTATAAACCTCTGCCCTCACTGTGACTGGACTATAACCCTCTGCCCTCACCAAGACTGTGATATGCCCCTCTGCCCTCACTGTGACCGTGATACACCCCTCTGCCCATACTGTGACGGTGAAATACTCCTCTGCCTTCACTGTGATGGTGATAAAACTCTCTGCGCACACTGTGACAGAAATATACCACTCAGCCCCGTCTAGAACTGTGATAAACCCCTCTCCCATCACTGTGACCGTGATATAGCCCTCTGATCCCTCTATGACTGTGATATACCGCTCTGCCCTCACTGTGACTGTGATATAACCCTCTGCCCTCACTGTGACTGTGATATAACCCTCTGCCCTCACTGGGACTGTGATATACCCCTCTGCCCTCACTGGGACTGTGATATACCCCTCTGCCCTCACTGGGACTGTGATATATCCCTCTGCCCTCACTGTGACTGTGATATATCCCTCTGCCCTCACTGGGACTGTGATATACCCCTCTGCCCTCACTGTGACTGTGATATACCCCTCTGCCTTCACTGGGACTGTGATATACAACTCTGCCCTCACTGTGACTGTGATATACCCCTCTGCCCTCGCTGGGACTGTGATATATCCCTCTGCCCTCACTGTGACTGTGATATACCCCTCTGCCCTCACTGGGACTGTGATATACCCATCTGCCCACACTGTTACCGTGATATACTCCTCTGCCGTCACTGTGAATATGATATAGCCCTCTGCCCTCACTGTGACTGTGATATACCCCTCTGCCCTCACTGTGACTGTGATATACCCCTCTGCCCTCACTGGGAATGTGATATACCCCTCTGCCCACACTGTGACTGTGATATACTCCTCTGCCCACACTGTGACCGTGATATACTCCTCTGCCCTCACCGGGACTGTGATATAACCCTCTGCCCTCACTGTGACTGTGATATACCCCTCTGCCCTCACTGTGAATGTGATTTACCCCTCTACCCTCACTGTCACGGTGATATACTACTCTCCCCTCACTGTGAATGTGATAACACACTCTGACCTCAGTATCAATCTGATATACACCTCAGCCCTCACTCTGATGGTGATATAATCTTGTGCCTTCACTGTGACGGTGATATACCCCTCTGCACTCACTGGGACTATGATATACACCTCTGCCCCCACTGTGACTCTGATATATCCCTCTGCCCTCACTGTGACTTTGATATATCCCTCTGCCCTCACTGTGACTGTGATATACCCCTCTGCCCTCACGGTGACTGTGATATAACCCTCTGCCCTCACTGGGACTGTGATATACCCCTCTGCCCTCACTGGGACTGTGATATACCCCTCTGCCCTCACTGGGACTGTGATATAACCCTCTGCCCTCACTGTGACTGTGATATATCACTCTGCCCTCACTGGGACTGTGATATACACCTCTGCCCTCACTGTGACTGTGATGTACCCCTCTGCCATCACTGGGACTAAGATATACCCCTCTGCCCTCACTGTGACTGTGATATACCCCTCTGCCCTCACTGTGACTGTGATATAACACTCTGCGCTCACTGTGACTGTGATATAACCCTCTGCCCTCACTGTGACTGTGATATAACCCTCTGCCCTCACTGGGACTGTGATATACCCCTCTGCCCTCACTGGGACTGTGATATACCCCTCTGCCCTCACTGGGACTGTGATATATCCCTCTGCCCTCACTGTGACTGTGATATATCCCTCTGCCCTCACTGGGACTGTGATATACACCTCTGCCCTCACTGTGACTGTGATATACCCCTCTGCCCTCACTGGGACTGTGATATACAACTCTGCCCTCACTGTGACTGTGATATGCCCCTCTGCCCTCACTGTCACGGTGATATACTCCTCTCCCCTCACTGTGAATGTGATCAATCACTCTGACCTAAATATCAATATGATATACCCCTCAGCCCTCACTCTGAAGGTGATATATAATCCTGTGCCTTCACTGTGACGGTGAAATATCCCTCTGCCCTCACTGTAACCGTGATATACGTCTCTGCCCTCACTGTGAATGTGATATATCACTCTGCCCTCACTGGGACTGTGATATACCCCTCTGCCCTCACTGTGAATGTGGTGTACACCTCTGCCCTCACTGTGAATGTGATATACACCTGTGCCCTCACTGTGACTGTGATATAACCCTCTGCCATCACTGGGACTGTGATATACCCATCTGCCCTCACTGGGTCTGTGATATACCCCTCTTCCCTCACTTTGAATGTGATATACCCCTCTGCCCTCACTGTCACGATGATATACTCCTCTCCCCTCACTGTGAATGTGATAAAACACTCTGACCTCAGTATCAATATGACATACTCCTCAGCCCTCACTCTGATAGTGATATTTTCATGTGCCTTCACTGTTACGGTGATATACCCCTCTGCACTCACTGTGACTGTGATATACCCCTCTGCCCCCACTGTGACTCTCATATATCCCTCAGCCGTCACTCTGACTGTGATATACCATTACGCCCTCACTGTGACTGTGATATACCCCTCTGCCCTCAATGTGACTTTGATATATCCCTCTGCCCTCACTGTGACTGTGATATACACCTCTGCCATCACTGTGACTGTGATATACACCTCTGCCGTCACTGTGACTGTGATATACACCTCTGCCCTCACTGTGACTGTGACATACCCCTCTGCCCTCACTGTGACTGTGATAGACCAATCTGCCCTCACTGTGACTGTGATATACCCCTCTGCCCTCACTGTTAATGTGATATAACCCTCAGCCCTCACTGTCACGGTGATATAATCCTCTCCCCTCACTGTGTATGTGATAAAAAACTCTGACCTCAGTATCAATATGATATACCCCTCAGCCCTCACTCTGATGGTGATATAATCCTGTGCCTTCACTGTGACGGTGATCTAAACCCTCTGCACTCACTGTGACTGTGATATACACCTGTGCCCTCACTGTGACTGTGATATAACCCTCTGCCATCACTGGGACTGTGATATACCCATCTGCCCTCACTGGGTCTGTGATATACCCCTCTTCCCTCACTTTGAATGTGATATACCCCTCTGCCCTCACTGTCACGGTGATATACTCCTCTCCCCTCACTGTGAATGTGATAAAACACTCTGACCTCAGTATCAATATGACATACTCCTCAGCCCTCACTCTGATAGTGATATTTTCATGTGCCTTACTGTTATGGTGATATACCCCTCTGCACTCACTGTGACTGTGATATACCCCTCTGCCCCCACTGTGACTCTCATATATCCCTCAGCCGTCACTCTGACTGTGATATACCATTACGCCCTCACTGTGACTGTGATATACCCCTCTGCCCTCACTGTGAATGTATATACCACTCTGCCCTCACTGTGACTGCGATATAGCCCTCTGCCCTCACTGTGAATGTATATACCCCTCTGCCCTCACTGTGACTGTGATATATCCCTCTGCCCTCACTGTGAATGTATATACCCCTCTGCCCTCACTGTGACTGTGATATACCCCACTGCCCTCACTGTGACTGTGATATACCCCTCTGCCCTCACGGTGACTGTGATATAACCCTCTGCCCTCACTGGGACTGTGATATACCCCTCTGCCCTCACTGGGACTGTGATATACCCCTCTGCCCTCACTGGGACTGTGATATAACCCTCTGCCCTCACTGTGACTGTGATATATCACTCTGCCCTCACTGGGACTGTGATATACACCTCTGCCCTCACTGTGACTGTGATGTACCCCTCTGCCATCACTGGGACTAAGATATACCCCTCTGCCCTCACTGTGACTGTGATATACCCCTCTGCCCTCACTGTGACTGTGATATAACACTCTGCGCTCACTGTGACTGTGATATAACCCTCTGCCCTCACTGTGACTGTGATATAACCCTCTGCCCTCACTGGGACTGTGATATACCCCTCTGCCCTCACTGGGACTGTGATATACCCCTCTGCCCTCACTGGGACTGTGATATATCCCTCTGCCCTCACTGTGACTGTGATATATCCCTCTGCCCTCACTGGGACTGTGATATACACCTCTGCCCTCACTGTGACTGTGATATACCCCTCTGCCCTCACTGGGACTGTGATATACAACTCTGCCCTCACTGTGACTGTGATATGCCCCTCTGCCCTCACTGTCACGGTGATATACTCCTCTCCCCTCACTGTGAATGTGATCAATCACTCTGACCTAAATATCAATATGATATACCCCTCAGCCCTCACTCTGAAGGTGATATATAATCCTGTGCCTTCACTGTGACGGTGAAATATCCCTCTGCCCTCACTGTAACCGTGATATACGTCTCTGCCCTCACTGTGAATGTGATATATCAATCTGCCCTCACTGGGACTGTGATATACCCCTCTGCCCTCACTGTGAATGTGGTGTACACCTCTGCCCTCACTGTGAATGTGATATACACCTGTGCCCTCACTGTGACTGTGATATAACCCTCTGCCATCACTGGGACTGTGATATACCCATCTGCCCTCACTGGGTCTGTGATATACCCCTCTTCCCTCACTTTGAATGTGATATACCCCTCTGCCCTCACTGTCACGATGATATACTCCTCTCCCCTCACTGTGAATGTGATAAAACACTCTGACCTCAGTATCAATATGACATACTCCTCAGCCCTCACTCTGATAGTGATATTTTCATGTGCCTTCACTGTTACGGTGATATACCCCTCTGCACTCACTGTGACTGTGATATACCCCTCTGCCCCCACTGTGACTCTCATATATCCCTCAGCCGTCACTCTGACTGTGATATACCATTACGCCCTCACTGTGACTGTGATATACCCCTCTGCCCTCACTGTGAATGTATATACCACTCTGCCCTCACTGTGACTGCGATATACCCCTCTGCTCTCACTGTGAATGTGATATACCCCTCTGCCCTCACTGTCACGGTGATATACTCCTCTCCCCTCACTGTGAATGTGATCAATCACTCTGACCTCAGTATCAGTATGATATACCCCTCAGCCCTCTCTCTGATGGTGATATAATCCTGTGCCTTCACTGTGACGGTGCTATACCCCTCTGCACTCACTGTGACTGTGATATAAACCTCTGCCCCCACTGTGCCTCTGATATATCCCTCTGCCCTCACTGTGACTGTGATATACCCCTCTGCTCTCACTGGGGTCTGTGATGTAACCATCTGCCCTCACTGTGACTGTGATATGCCCCTCTGCCCTCACTGTCACGGTGATATACTCCTCTCCCCTCACTGTGAATGTGATCAATCACTCTGACCTAAATATCAATATGATATACCCCTCAGCCCTCACTCTGAAGGTGATATATAATCCTGTGCCTTCACTGTGACGGTGAAATATCCCTCTGCCCTCACTGTAACCGTGATATACGTCTCTGCCCTCACTGTGAATGTGATATATCACTCTGCCCTCACTGGGACTGTGATATACCCCTCTGCCCTCACTGTGAATGTGGTATACACCTCTGCCCTCACTGTGAATGTGATATACCTCTCTGCCCTCACCGTCACGGTGATATACTCCTCTCCCCTCACTGGGAATGTGATAAAACACTCTGACATCACTGTGAATATGATATACCACTCTGCCATCTCTGTGACTGTGATATACCCCTCCGCCTTCACTGTGAATATGATATTCCCCTCTGCCCTAACTGTGAGGGTGATATACCCCTCTGCCCTCACTCTGACCATGATATAATCCTCTAACCTCACAGTGACTGTAATATAACTCTCTGCCCTCACTGTCACGGTGATAAACCCCTCTCCCCTCACTGTGAATGTGATAAAAAACTCTGACCTCAGTATGAATATGATATACATCTCAGCACTCCCTCTGATGCTGATATAGTCCTCTGCCCTCACTGTGACTGTGGTATACACCTCTGCCCTCACTGTGACTGTGATATACCCCTATTCCATCACTGTGACTGTGATATACCCCTCTGCCCTTAGTGAGACTGTGATATACCCCTCTGCCCTGACTGTGACTGTGATATACCCCTCTGCCCTCACTGTGAATGTGATATACCCCTCTGCCCTCACTGTGACGGTTAAATACACCTCTGCCTTCACTGTGATGGTGATATACCCCTCTGCGCTCACTGTGACAGTGATATACCACTCTGCCCCCTCTAGAACTGTGATATACACTTCTCCCCTCACTGTGACTCTGATATAGCCCTCTGCTCCCTCTATGACTGTGATATACCGCTCTGCCCTCACTGTCACGGGGATAAACCCCTCTTCCTTCACTGTGAATGTACTAAAACACTCTGACCTCAGTGTGAATATGATATACATCTCAGCACTCACTCTGATGCTGATATACTCCTCTGCCCTCACTGTGACTGTGGTATGCACCTCTGCTCTCACTGTGACTGTGATATACCCCTATTCCATCACTGTGACTGTGATATACCGCTCTGCCCTCAGTGTGACTGTGATATACCCCTCTGCCCTCAGTGTGACTGTGTTATAAACCTCTGCCCTCACTGTGACTGGACTATAACCCTCTGCCCTCACCAAGACTGTGATATGCCCCTCTGCCCTCACTGTGACCGTGATACACCCCTCTGCCCATACTGTGACGGTGAAATACTCCTCTGCCTTCACTGTGATGGTGATAAAACTCTCTGCGCACACTGTGACAGAAATATACCACTCAGCCCCGTCTAGAACTGTGATAAACCCCTCTCCCATCACTGTGACCGTGATATAGCCCTCTGATCCCTCTATGACTGTGATATACCGCTCTGCCCTCACTGTGACTGTGATATAACCCTCTGCCCTCACTGTGACTGTGATATAACCCTCTGCCCTCACTGGGACTGTGATATACCCCTCTGCCCTCACTGGGACTGTGATATACCCCTCTGCCCTCACTGGGACTGTGATATATCCCTCTGCCCTCACTGTGACTGTGATATATCCCTCTGCCCTCACTGGGACTGTGATATACCCCTCTGCCCTCACTGTGACTGTGATATACCCCTCTGCCCTCACTGGGACTGTGATATACAACTCTGCCCTCACTGTGACTGTGATATACCCCTCTGCCCTCGCTGGGACTGTGATATATCCCTCTGCCCTCACTGTGACTGTGATATACCCCTCTGCCCTCACTGGGACTGTGATATACCCATCTGCCCACACTGTTACCGTGATATACTCCTCTGCCGTCACTGTGAATATGATATAGCCCTCTGCCCTCACTGTGACTGTGATATACCCCTCTGCCCTCACTGTGACTGTGATATACCCCTCTGCCCTCACTGGGAATGTGATATACCCCTCTGCCCACACTGTGACTGTGATATACTCCTCTGCCCACACTGTGACCGTGATATACTCCTCTGCCCTCACCGGGACTGTGATATAACCCTCTGCCCTCACTGTGACTGTGATATACCCCTCTGCCCTCACTGTGAATGTGATTTACCCCTCTACCCTCACTGTCACGGTGATATACTACTCTCCCCTCACTGTGAATGTGATAACACACTCTGACCTCAGTATCAATCTGATATACACCTCAGCCCTCACTCTGATGGTGATATAATCTTGTGCCTTCACTGTGACGGTGATATACCCCTCTGCACTCACTGGGACTATGATATACACCTCTGCCCCCACTGTGACTCTGATATATCCCTCTGCCCTCACTGTGACTTTGATATATCCCTCTGCCCTCACTGTGACTGTGATATACACCTCTGCCATCACTGTGACTGTGATATACACCTCTGCCGTCACTGTGACTGTGATATACACCTCTGCCCTCACTGTGACTGTGACATACCCCTCTGCCCTCACTGTGACTGTGATAGACCAATCTGCCCTCACTGTGACTGTGATATACCCCTCTGCCCTCACTGTTAATGTGATATACCCCTCAGCCCTCACTGTCACGGTGATATAATCCTCTCCCCTCACTGTGTATGTGATAAAAAACTCTGACCTCAGTATCAATATGATATACCCCTCAGCCCTCACTCTGATGGTGATATAATCCTGTGCCTTCACTGTGACGGTGATCTAAACCCTCTGCACTCACTGTGACTGTGATATACACCTGTGCCCTCACTGTGACTGTGATATAACCCTCTGCCATCACTGGGACTGTGATATACCCATCTGCCCTCACTGGGTCTGTGATATACCCCTCTTCCCTCACTTTGAATGTGATATACCCCTCTGCCCTCACTGTCACGGTGATATACTCCTCTCCCCTCACTGTGAATGTGATAAAACACTCTGACCTCAGTATCAAAATGACATACTCCTCAGCCCTCACTCTGATAGTGATATTTTCATGTGCCTTACTGTTATGGTGATATACCCCTCTGCACTCACTGTGACTGTGATATACCCCTCTGCCCCCACTGTGACTCTCATATATCCCTCAGCCGTCACTCTGACTGTGATATACCATTACGCCCTCACTGTGACTGTGATATACCCCTCTGCCCTCACTGTGAATGTATATACCACTCTGCCCTCACTGTGACTGCGATATAGCCCTCTGCCCTCACTGTGAATGTATATACCCCTCTGCCCTCACTGTGACTGTGATATATCCCTCTGCCCTCACTGTGAATGTATATACCCCTCTGCCCTCACTGTGACTGTGATATACCCCACTGCCCTCACTGTGACTGTGATATACCCCTCTGCCCTCACGGTGACTGTGATATAACCCTCTGCCCTCACTGGGACTGTGATATACCCCTCTGCCCTCACTGGGACTGTGATATACCCCTCTGCCCTCACTGGGACTGTGATATAACCCTCTGCCCTCACTGTGACTGTGATATATCACTCTGCCCTCACTGGGACTGTGATATACACCTCTGCCCTCACTGTGACTGTGATGTACCCCTCTGCCATCACTGGGACTAAGATATACCCCTCTGCCCTCACTGTGACTGTGATATACCCCTCTGCCCTCACTGTGACTGTGATATAACACTCTGCGCTCACTGTGACTGTGATATAACCCTCTGCCCTCACTGTGACTGTGATATAACCCTCTGCCCTCACTGGGACTGTGATATACCCCTCTGCCCTCACTGGGACTGTGATATACCCCTCTGCCCTCACTGGGACTGTGATATATCCCTCTGCCCTCACTGTGACTGTGATATATCCCTCTGCCCTCACTGGGACTGTGATATACACCTCTGCCCTCACTGTGACTGTGATATACCCCTCTGCCCTCACTGGGACTGTGATATACAACTCTGCCCTCACTGTGACTGTGATATGCCCCTCTGCCCTCACTGTCACGGTGATATACTCCTCTCCCCTCACTGTGAATGTGATCAATCACTCTGACCTAAATATCAATATGATATACCCCTCAGCCCTCACTCTGAAGGTGATATATAATCCTGTGCCTTCACTGTGACGGTGAAATATCCCTCTGCCCTCACTGTAACCGTGATATACGTCTCTGCCCTCACTGTGAATGTGATATATCACTCTGCCCTCACTGGGACTGTGATATACCCCTCTGCCCTCACTGTGAATGTGGTGTACACCTCTGCCCTCACTGTGAATGTGATATACACCTGTGCCCTCACTGTGACTGTGATATAACCCTCTGCCATCACTGGGACTGTGATATACCCATCTGCCCTCACTGGGTCTGTGATATACCCCTCTTCCCTCACTTTGAATGTGATATACCCCTCTGCCCTCACTGTCACGATGATATACTCCTCTCCCCTCACTGTGAATGTGATAAAACACTCTGACCTCAGTATCAATATGACATACTCCTCAGCCCTCACTCTGATAGTGATATTTTCATGTGCCTTCACTGTTACGGTGATATACCCCTCTGCACTCACTGTGACTGTGATATACCCCTCTGCCCCCACTGTGACTCTCATATATCCCTCAGCCGTCACTCTGACTGTGATATACCATTACGCCCTCACTGTGACTGTGATATACCCCTCTGCCCTCACTGTGAATGTATATACCACTCTGCCCTCACTGTGACTGCGATATACCCCTCTGCTCTCACTGTGAATGTGATATACCCCTCTGCCCTCACTGTCACGGTGATATACTCCTCTCCCCTCACTGTGAATGTGATCAATCACTCTGACCTCAGTATCAGTATGATATACCCCTCAGCCCTCTCTCTGATGGTGATATAATCCTGTGCCTTCACTGTGACGGTGCTATACCCCTCTGCACTCACTGTGACTGTGATATAAACCTCTGCCCCCACTGTGCCTCTGATATATCCCTCTGCCCTCACTGTGACTGTGATATACCCCTCTGCTCTCACTGGGGTCTGTGATGTAACCATCTGCCCTCACTGTGACTGTGATATGCCCCTCTGCCCTCACTGTCACGGTGATATACTCCTCTCCCCTCACTGTGAATGTGATCAATCACTCTGACCTAAATATCAATATGATATACCCCTCAGCCCTCACTCTGAAGGTGATATATAATCCTGTGCCTTCACTGTGACGGTGAAATATCCCTCTGCCCTCACTGTAACCGTGATATACGTCTCTGCCCTCACTGTGAATGTGATATATCACTCTGCCCTCACTGGGACTGTGATATACCCCTCTGCCCTCACTGTGAATGTGGTATACACCTCTGCCCTCACTGTGAATGTGATATACCTCTCTGCCCTCACCGTCACGGTGATATACTCCTCTCCCCTCACTGGGAATGTGATAAAACACTCTGACATCACTGTGAATATGATATACCACTCTGCCATCTCTGTGACTGTGATATACCCCTCCGCCTTCACTGTGAATATGATATTCCCCTCTGCCCTAACTGTGAGGGTGATATACCCCTCTGCCCTCACTCTGACCATGATATAATCCTCTAACCTCACAGTGACTGTAATATAACTCTCTGCCCTCACTGTCACGGTGATAAACCCCTCTCCCCTCACTGTGAATGTGATAAAAAACTCTGACCTCAGTATGAATATGATATACATCTCAGCACTCCCTCTGATGCTGATATAGTCCTCTGCCCTCACTGTGACTGTGGTATACACCTCTGCCCTCACTGTGACTGTGATATACCCCTATTCCATCACTGTGACTGTGATATACCCCTCTGCCCTTAGTGAGACTGTGATATACCCCTCTGCCCTGACTGTGACTGTGATATACCCCTCTGCCCTCACTGTGAATGTGATATACCCCTCTGCCCTCACTGTGACGGTTAAATACACCTCTGCCTTCACTGTGATGGTGATATACCCCTCTGCGCTCACTGTGACAGTGATATACCACTCTGCCCCCTCTAGAACTGTGATATACACTTCTCCCCTCACTGTGACTCTGATATAGCCCTCTGCTCCCTCTATGACTGTGATATACCGCTCTGCCCTCACTGTCACGGGGATAAACCCCTCTTCCTTCACTGTGAATGTACTAAAACACTCTGACCTCAGTGTGAATATGCTATACATCTCAGCCCTCACTCTGATGCTGATATACTCCTCTGCCCTCACTGTGACTGTGGTATGCACCTCTGCTCTCACTGTGACTGTGATATACCCCTATTCCATCACTGTGACTGTGATATACCGCTCTGCCCTCAGTGTGACTGTGATATACCCCTCTGCCCTCAGTGTGACTGTGTTATAAACCTCTACCCTCACTGTGACTGGACTATAACCCTCTGCCCTCACCAAGACTGTGATATGCCCCTCTGCCCTCACTGTGACCGTGATACACCCCTCTGCCCATACTGTGACGGTGAAATACTCCTCTGCCTTCACTGTGATGGTGATAAAACTCTCTGCGCACACTGTGACAGAAATATACCACTCAGCCCCGTCTAGAACTGTGATAAACCCCTCTCCCATCACTGTGACCGTGATATAGCCCTCTGATCCCTCTATGACTGTGATATACCGCTCTGCCCTCACTGTGACTGTTATATACACCTCTGCCCTCACTGTGTCTGTGATATACCCCTATGCCATCACTGTGAATGTGATATACCCCTCTGCCCTCATTGTGACTGTGATATACCCCTCTGCCCTCACTGGGACTGTGATATACCCATATGCCCTCACTGTGACCGTGATATACCCCTCTGCTCTCACTGTAAATGTGATATACCCCTCTGCCCTCACTGTCACGGTTATATACTCCTCTCCCCTCACTGTGAATGTGATCAATCACTCTGACCTCAGTATCAATATGATATACCCCTCAGCCCTGTCTCTGATGGTGATATAATCCTATGCCTTCACCGGTGCTATACCCCTCTGCACTCACTGTGACTGTGATATAAACCTCTGCCCCCACTGTGACTCTGATTTATCCCTCTGCCCTCACTATGACTGTGATATACCCCTCTACCCTCACTGTGACTGTGATATACCCCTCTGCTCTCACAGGGACTGTGATGTAACCATCTGCCCTCACTGTGACTGTGATATACCCCTCTGCCCTCACTGTGAATGTGATATAACCCTCTGCCCTCACCGTCACGGTGATATACCCCTCTCCCCTCACTGGGAATGTGATAAAACACTCTGACCTCACTGTGAATATGATTTACCACTCTGCCCTCACTGTGACTGTGATATACCCCTCTGCGCTCTCTATGACTGTGAAATATATCTCTGCCCTCTCTCTGACTGTGATGTACCCCTCTTCCCCTTCTATGACTATGATATTCCCCTCTGCCCTCAATGTGACTATGAAATACCCCTCTGCCCTCACTGTGAACTTGATATACGTAACTGCCCTCACTGTGACTGTGATATATACTTCTGCCTTCAGTGTGACAGTGATATGCACCTCTGCCCTCACTGCGGGGGTGATATACCTTTCTGCCCTCTCTGTAACTCTGATATAAACTTCTGCCCTAATTGTGACCATGATATACCCCTCTGCCTTCACTGTGACTGTGGTATACACCTCTGCCTTCACTGTGAATATGATATTCCACTCTGCCCTAACTGTGAGGGTGATATACCCCTCTGCCCTCACTGTGAATGTGATATACCCCTCTGCCCTCACTGTCACGGTGATATACTCCTCTCCCCTCACTGTGAATGTGATAAAACACTCTGACCTCAGTATGAATATGATATACCCCTCAGCCCTCACTCTGATGCTGATATAATCCTGTGCCTTCACTGTGACGGTGATATACCCGTCTGCACTCACTGTGACTGTGATTTACACCTCTGCCCCCACTGGGACTTTGATATATCCCTCTGCCCTCACTGTGACTGTGATATACCCCTCTGCCCTCACTGTGACTGTGATATACCCCTCTGCTCTCACTGGAACTGTGATATACCCATATGCCCTCACTGTGACTGTGATATACCCCTCTGCCCTCACTGTGAATGTGATATACCACTCTGCCCTCACTGTGAGGGTGATATACTCCTGTCCCCTCACTGTGAATATGATATACCACTCTGCCCTCACTGTGACTGTGATATACCACTCCGCCTTCACTGTGAATATGAAATTCCCCTCTGCCCTAACTGCGAGGGTGATATACCCCTCTGCCCTCACTCTGACCATGATATAATCCTCTAACCTCACAGTGACTGTAATATAACTCTCTGCCCTCACTGTCACAGTGATAAACCCCTCTTCCCTCACTGTGAATGTGATAAAACACTCTGACCTCAGTGTGAATATGATATACATCTCAGCACTCACTCTGATGCTGATATAGTACTCTGCCCTCACTGTGACTGTGGTATACACCTCTGCCCTCACTGTGACTGTGGTATGCACCTCTGCCCTCACTGTGACTGTGATATACCCCTATTCCATCACTGTGACTGTGATATACCGCTCTGCCCTCAGTGTGACTGTGATATACCCCTCTGCCCTCAGTGTGACTGTGTTATAAACCTCTGCCCTCACTGTGACTGGAATATAAACCTCTGCCCTCACCAAGACTGTGATATACCCCTCTGCCCATACTGTGAATGTGATATACCCCTCTGCCCTCACTGTGACGGTGAAATACTCCTCTGCCTTCACTGTAATGGTGATATAACCCTCTGCGCGCACTGTGACAGAAATATACCACTCAGCCCCCTCTAGAACTGTGATAAACCCCTCTCCCATCACTGTGACTGTGATATAGCCCTCTGTTCCCTCTATGACTGTGATATACCCCTATGCCATCACTGTGACTGTGATATACCCCTCTGCCCTCATTGTGACTGTGATATACCCCTCTGCCCTCACTGGGACTGTGATATACCCATATGCCCTCACTGTGACTGTGATATACCCCTCTGCTCTCACTGTGAATGTGATATACCCCTCTGCCCTCACTGTCACGGTGATATACTCCTCTCCTCTCACTGTGAATGTGATCAATACTCAGACCTCAGTATCAATATGATATACCCCTCAGCCCTCTCTCTGATGGTGATATAATCCTGTGCCTTCACTGTGACGGTGCTATACCCCTCTGCACTAACTGTGACTGTGATATAAACCTCTGCCCTCCTTGTGACTCTCATATATCCCTCTGCCCTCACTCTGACCCATGATATAATTCTCTACCCTCACAGTGACTGTGATATACCCCTCTGCTCTCACTGTGACTGTGATATACCCCTCTGCCCTCATTGTGACTGTGTTATAAACCTCTGCCCTCACTGTCACGGTGATATACTCCTCTCCCCTCACTGTGAATGTGATAAAAAAATTTGACCTCAGTATCAACATGATATACCCCTCAGTCCTCACTCTGATGGTGATATAATCCTGTGCCTTCACTGTGACGGTGATCTAAACCCTCTGCTCTCACTGTGTCTGTGATATACACCTCTGCCCCCACTGTGACTCTGATATATCCCTCTGCTCTCACTGTGACGGTGATATACACCTCTGCCCTCCTTGTGACTCTCATATATCCCTCTGCCCTCACTCTGACCCATGATATAATTCTCTACCCTCACAGTGACTGTGATATACTCCTGATATACTCCTGATATGCTGATATACTCCTCTGCCCTCACTGTGACTGTTGTATGCACCTCTGCCCTCACTGTGACTGTGATATACCCCTATTCCATCACTGTGACTGTGATATACCGCTCTGCCCTCAGTGTGACTGTGATATACCCCTCTGCCCTCAGTGTGACTGTGTAATAAACCTCTGCCCTCACTGTGACTGGAATATAAACCTCTGCCCTCACCAAGACTGTGATATACCCCTCTGCCCTCACGGTGACCGTGATATACCCCTCTGCCCATACTGTGAATGTGATATACTCCTCTGCCCTCACTGTGACGGTGAAATACTCCTCTGCCTTCACTGTAATGGTGATATAACCCTCTGCGCGCACTGTGACAGAAATATACCACTCAGCCCCCTCTAGAACTGTGATAAACCCCTCTCCCATCACTGCTCCCTCTATGACTGTGATATACCGCTCTGCCCTCACTGTGACTGTTATATACACCTCTGCCCTCACTGTGACTGTGATATACCCCTATGCCATCACTGGGACTGTGATATACCCCTCTGCCCTCATTGTGACTGTGATATACCCCTCTGCCCTCACTGGGACTGTGATATACCCATATGCCCTCACTGTGACTGTGATATACCCCTCTGCTCTCACTGTGAATGTGATATACCCCTCTGCCCTCACTGTCACGGTGATATACTCCTCTCCCCTCACTGTGAATGTGATCAATCACTCTGACCTCAGTATCAGTATGATATACCCCTCAGCCCTCTCTCTGATGGTGATATAATCCTGTGCCTTCACTGTGACGGTGCTATACCCCTCTGCACTCACTGTGACTGTGATATAAACCTCTGCCCCCACTGTGCCTCTGATATATCCCTCTGCCCTCACTGTGACTGTGATATACCCCTCTGCTCTCACTGGGGTCTGTGATGTAACCATCTGCCCTCACTGTGACTGTGATATGCCCCTCTGCCCTCACTGTCACGGTGATATACTCCTCTCCCCTCACTGTGAATGTGATCAATCACTCTGACCTAAATATCAATATGATATACCCCTCAGCCCTCACTCTGAAGGTGATATATAATCCTGTGCCTTCACTGTGACGGTGAAATATCCCTCTGCCCTCACTGTAACCGTGATATACGTCTCTGCCCTCACTGTGAATGTGATATATCACTCTGCCCTCACTGGGACTGTGATATACCCCTCTGCCCTCACTGTGAATGTGGTATACACCTCTGCCCTCACTGTGAATGTGATATACCTCTCTGCCCTCACCGTCACGGTGATATACTCCTCTCCCCTCACTGGGAATGTGATAAAACACTCTGACATCACTGTGAATATGATATACCACTCTGCCATCTCTGTGACTGTGATATACCCCTCCGCCTTCACTGTGAATATGATATTCCCCTCTGCCCTAACTGTGAGGGTGATATACCCCTCTGCCCTCACTCTGACCATGATATAATCCTCTAACCTCACAGTGACTGTAATATAACTCTCTGCCCTCACTGTCACGGTGATAAACCCCTCTCCCCTCACTGTGAATGTGATAAAAAACTCTGACCTCAGTATGAATATGATATACATCTCAGCACTCCCTCTGATGCTGATATAGTCCTCTGCCCTCACTGTGACTGTGGTATACACCTCTGCCCTCACTGTGACTGTGATATACCCCTATTCCATCACTGTGACTGTGATATACCCCTCTGCCCTTAGTGAGACTGTGATATACCCCTCTGCCCTGACTGTGACTGTGATATACCCCTCTGCCCTCACTGTGAATGTGATATACCCCTCTGCCCTCACTGTGACGGTTAAATACACCTCTGCCTTCACTGTGATGGTGATATACCCCTCTGCGCTCACTGTGACAGTGATATACCACTCTGCCCCCTCTAGAACTGTGATATACACTTCTCCCCTCACTGTGACTCTGATATAGCCCTCTGCTCCCTCTATGACTGTGATATACCGCTCTGCCCTCACTGTCACGGGGATAAACCCCTCTTCCTTCACTGTGAATGTACTAAAACACTCTGACCTCAGTGTGAATATGATATACATCTCAGCCCTCACTCTGATGCTGATATACTCCTCTGCCCTCACTGTGACTGTGGTATGCACCTCTGCTCTCACTGTGACTGTGATATACCCCTATTCCATCACTGTGACTGTGATATACCGCTCTGCCCTCAGTGTGACTGTGATATACCCCTCTGCCCTCAGTGTGACTGTGTTATAAACCTCTGCCCTCACTGTGACTGGACTATAACCCTCTGCCCTCACCAAGACTGTGATATGCCCCTCTGCCCTCACTGTGACCGTGATACACCCCTCTGCCCATACTGTGACGGTGAAATACTCCTCTGCCTTCACTGTGATGGTGATAAAACTCTCTGCGCACACTGTGACAGAAATATACCACTCAGCCCCGTCTAGAACTGTGATAAACCCCTCTCCCATCACTGTGACCGTGATATAGCCCTCTGATCCCTCTATGACTGTGATATACCGCTCTGCCCTCACTGTGACTGTTATATACACCTCTGCCCTCACTGTGTCTGTGATATACCCCTATGCCATCACTGTGAATGTGATATACCCCTCTGCCCTCATTGTGACTGTGATATACCCCTCTGCCCTCACTGGGACTGTGATATACCCATATGCCCTCACTGTGACCGTGATATACCCCTCTGCTCTCACTGTAAATGTGATATACCCCTCTGCCCTCACTGTCACGGTTATATACTCCTCTCCCCTCACTGTGAATGTGATCAATCACTCTGACCTCAGTATCAATATGATATACCCCTCAGCCCTGTCTCTGATGGTGATATAATCCTATGCCTTCACCGGTGCTATACCCCTCTGCACTCACTGTGACTGTGATATAAACCTCTGCCCCCACTGTGACTCTGATTTATCCCTCTGCCCTCGCTATGACTGTGATATACCCCTCTACCCTCACTGTGACTGTGATATACCCCTCTGCTCTCACAGGGACTGTGATGTAACCATCTGCCCTCACTGTGACTGTGATATACCCCTCTGCCCTCACTGTGAATGTGATATAACCCTCTGCCCTCACCGTCACGGTGATATACCCCTCTCCCCTCACTGGGAATGTGATAAAACACTCTGACCTCACTGTGAATATGATTTACCACTCTGCCCTCACTGTGACTGTGATATACCCCTCTGCGCTCTCTATGACTGTGAAATATATCTCTGCCCTCTCTCTGACTGTGATGTACCCCTCTTCCCCTTCTATGACTATGATATTCCCCTCTGCCCTCAATGTGACTATGAAATACCCCTCTGCCCTCACTGTGAACTTGATATACGTAACTGCCCTCACTGTGACTGTGATATATACTTCTGCCTTCAGTGTGACAGTGATATGCACCTCTGCCCTCACTGCGGGGGTGATATACCTTTCTGCCCTCTCTGTAACTCTGATATAAACTTCTGCCCTAATTGTGACCATGATATACCCCTCTGCCTTCACTGTGACTGTGGTATACACCTCTGCCTTCACTGTGAATATGATATTCCACTCTGCCCTAACTGTGAGGGTGATATACCCCTCTGCCCTCACTGTGAATGTGATATACCCCTCTGCCCTCACTGTCACGGTGATATACTCCTCTCCCCTCACTGTGAATGTGATAAAACACTCTGACCTCAGTATGAATATGATATACCCCTCAGCCCTCACTCTGATGCTGATATAATCCTGTGCCTTCACTGTGACGGTGATATACCCGTCTGCACTCACTGTGACTGTGATTTACACCTCTGCCCCCACTGGGACTTTGATATATCCCTCTGCCCTCACTGTGACTGTGATATACCCCTCTGCCCTCACTGTGACTGTGATATACCCCTCTGCTCTCACTGGAACTGTGATATACCCATATGCCCTCACTGTGACTGTGATATACCCCTCTGCCCTCACTGTGAATGTGATATACCCCTCTGCCCTCATTCTCACGGTGATATACTCCTCTGCCCTCACTGTGAATGTGATAAAACACTCTGACCTCAGTATCAATATGATATACCCCTCTGCACTCACTCTGATTGTGATATAATCCTGTGCCTTCACTGTGACGGTCATATACCCCTCTACAATCACCGTGACTGTGATATACACATCGGCCCCCACTGTGACTCTGATATATCCCTCTGCCCTCACTGTGACTGTGACATACCCCTCAGCCATCACTGTGATGGTGATATGCCCCTCTGCCCTCTCTATGGCTGCGATATACCCCTCTGCCCTCACTGTAACCGTAATATACGTCTCTGCCCTCACTGTGAATGTGATATACCACTCTGCCCTCACTGGGACTGTGATATACTGCTCTGCCCTCACCGTGACAGTGATATACCCCTCTGCCCTCACTGTGAATGTGGTATACACTTCTGCCCTCACTGTGAATGTGATATACCCCTCTGCCCTCACCGTCACGGTGATATCCCCATCTCCCCTAACTGGGAATGTGATAAAACACTCTGACCTCACTGTGACTGTTATATACCCCTCTGCGCTCTCTACGACTATGAAATATACCTCTGCCCTCACTGTGACTGTGATGTACCCCTCTGACCTCTCTATGACTATGATATACCCCTCTGCCCTCAGTGTGACTATGAAATACCCCTCTGCCTCACTATGAACCTGATATACGTAGAAGCCCTCACTGTGACTGTGATTTATCACTCTGCCTTCAGTGTGACAGTGATATACCCCTCTGCTCTCACTGCGGTGGTGATATACATTTCTGCCCTCTCTGTGACTCCGATATAAACTTCTGCCCTCATTGTGACCCTGATATACCGTTCTGCCTTCACTGTGATTGTGATATAATCCTCTGCCTTCACTGTGAATATGATATTCCACTCTGCCCTAACTGTGAGGGTGATATACCCCTCTGCCCTCACTCTGGCCATGATATAATCCTCTACCCTCACAGTGACTGTAATATAACTCTCTGCCCTCACTGTCACGGTGATAAACCCCTCTCCCCTCACTAGAATGTGATAAAAAACTCTGACGTCAGTATGAATATGATATACCCCTCAGCCCTCACTCTGATGGTGATATACTCCTCTGCCCTCACTGTGACTGTGGTATACACCTCTGCCCTCACTGTGACTGTGATATACCCCTATTCCATCACTGTGACAGTGATATACCCCTCTGCCCTCAGTGAGACTGTGATATACCCCTCTGCTCTCACTGTGACTGTGATATACCCCTCTGCCCTCATTGTGACTCTGTTATAACCCTCTGCACTGACTGTGACTGTGATAGACCCCTCTGCCCTCACTGTGACGGTTAAATACACCTCTGCCTTCACTGTGATGGTGATATACCACTCTGCCCCCTCTAGAACTGTGATATACACCTCTCCCCTCACTGTGACTCTGATATAGCCCTCTGCTCCCTCTATGACTGTGATATACCGCTCTGCCCTCAATGTGACTGTGATATACACCTCTGGCTTCACTGTGACTGTAATATACCACTATGCCAACACTGTGACTGTGAAATACCCCTCTCCCCACACTGGGACTGTGATTTACCCCTCTGCCCTCACTGGGACTGTGATATAACCATCTGCCCTCACTGTGACTATGATATGCCCCTCTGCCCTCACTGTGAATGTGACATGCCCCTCTGCCCTTACTGTCACGGTGATATACTCCTCTCCCCTCACTGTGACTGTGATAAAACACTCTGACCTCAGTATCAATATGATATACCCCTGAGCCCTCACTCTGATGGTGATATAATCCTGTGCCTTCACTGTGATCGTGATATACCCCTCTGCACTCACTGTGACTGTGATATACCCCTCTGGCCTCACTGTGACTGTGATATACCACTCTGCCCTCACTGTGACTGTGATATACCCCTCTGCCCTCACTGGGTCTGTGATATACCCATCTGCCCTCACTGTGACTATGATATACCCCTCTGCCCTCACTGTGACTGTGATATACCCCTCTGCCCTCACTGTGACTGTGATATACCCCTCTGCCCTCACTGTGACTCTGATATACCCCTCTGCGCTCACTGTGACTGTGATATACCACTCTGCCCTCACTGTGACTGTGATATACCCCTCTGCCCTCACTGGGTCTGTGATATACCCATCTGCCCTCACTGTGACTATGATATACCCCTCTGCCCTCACTGTGACTGTGATATACCCCTCTGCCCTCACTGGGACTGTGATATACCCATCTGCCCTCACTGTTACCGTGATATAGCCCTCTGCCCTCACTGTGACTGTGATATACACCTCTGCCCTCACTGGGACTGTGATATACCCATCTGCCATCACTGTGACTGTGAAATACCCCTCTGCCCTCACTGGGACTGTGATATACCCATCTGCCCTCACTCTGACTGTGATAAAACACTCTGACCTCAGTATCAGTATGATATACCCCTCAGCCCTCACTCTGATAGTGATATAATCCTGTGCCTTCACTGTGACGGTGATATACCCCTCTGCCCTCACTGTGACTGTGATATACCCCTCTCCCCTCACTGTGACTGTGATATACCCCTCTGCCCTCACTGGGACTGTGATATATCCATCTGCCCTCACTGTGACTGTGATATGCCCCTCTGCCCTCACTGTGAATGTGATATACCCATCTGCCCTCACTGTGAATGTGATATACCCCTCTGCCCTCACTGTCACGGTGATATACTCCTCTCCCCTCACTGTCAATGTGATAAAACACTCTGACCTCAGTATCAATATGATATACCCCTCAGCCCTCACTCTGATGGTGATATAATCCAGTGCCTTCACTGTGACCGTGATATACCCCTCTGCAATCACTGTGATTGTGATATACACCTCTGCCCCCACTGTGACTGTGATATACCCCTCTGCCCTCACTGTGACTGTGATATTCCCCTCTGCCCTCACTGTGACTGTGATATACCACTCTGCCCCCACTGTGACTGTGATATACCCCTCTGCCCTCACTGTGACTGTGATATTCCCCTCTGCCCTCACTGTGACTGTGATATACCACTCTGCCCTCACTGTGACTGTGATATACACATCTGCCCTCACTGTGACTGTGATATACCCCTCTGCCCTCACTTGGTCTGTGATATACCCATCTGCCCTCACTGTGACTATGATATACCCCTCTGCCCTTACTGTGACTGTGATATACACCTCTGCCCTCACTGGGACTGTGATATACCCATCTGCCCTCACTGTTACTGTGATATACCTTTCTGCCCTCACTGTGACTCTGATATAAACTTCTGCCCTCGTTGTGACCGTGATATACCCCTCTGCCGACACTGTGAATATGATATTCACCTCTGCCCTAACTGTGAGGGTGATATACCTTTCTGCCCTCACTCTGACCATGATATAATCCTCTACCCTCACAGTGACTGTAATATAACTCTCTGCCCTCACTGTCACGGTGATAAACCCCTCTCCCCTCACTGTGAATGTGATAAAACACTCTGACCTCAGTATGAATATGATATACCCCTCAGCCCTCACTCTGATGGTGATATACTCCGCTGCCCTCACTGTGACTGTGGTATACACCTCTGCCCTCACTGTGACTGTGGTATACACCTATTCCATCACTGTGACTGTGATATACCCCTCTGCCCTTACGGTGACTGTGGTATACACCTCTGCCCTCACTGTGACTGTGGTATACACCTCTGCCCTCACTGTGACTGTGATATACCCCTATGCCATCACTGTGACTGTGATATACCCCTCTGTCCTTACTGTGAATGTGATATACCCCTCTGCTCTCACTGTGACTGTGTTATAACCCAATGCCCTCATTGTGACTGTGTTATAACCCTCTGCCCTGACTGTGACTGTGATATTACCCTCTGCCCTCACCAAGAATGTGATATACCCCTCTGCCCTCATTGTGACTGTGTTATACCCCTATGCCATCACTGTGACTGTGATATACCCCTCTGCCCTTACTGTGATGGTGATTTACCCCTCTGCACTCACTGTGACTGTGCTATACACCTCTGCCCCCACTGTGAATCTGAAATATCCCTCTGCCCCCACTGTGACTCTGATATATCCCTCTGCCTTCAGTGTGACTGTGATATACCCATCTGCCCTCACTGTGACTATAATATACACTTCTGCCCTCACTGTGACTGTGATATACACCTCTGCCCTCGCTGTGACCGTGATATACCCCTCTGCCCTCACAGTCACGGTGATATACCCCTCTGCTCTCACTGGGAATGTGATCAAACACTCTGACCTCACTGTGAATATGATATACCACTCTGCCCTCACTGTGAATGTGATACACCCCTCTGCCCTCACTGTCAAGGTGATATACTCCTCTCCCCTCACTGTGAATGTGAGAAAACACTCTGACCTCAGTATCAATATGATATACCCCTGAGCCCTCACTCTGATGGTGATATAATCCTATGCCTTCACTGTGATCGTGATATACCCCTCTGCCCTCACTGTGACTGTGATATACCCCTCTGCCCTCACTGTGACTGTGATATACCACTCTGCCCTCACTGTGACTGTGATATACCCCTCTGCCCTCACTGGGTCTGTGATATACCCATCTGCCCTCACTGTGACTATGATATACCCCTCTGCCCTCACTGTGACTGTGATATACACCTCTGCCCTCACTGTGACTGTGATATACCCCTCTGCCCTCACTGTGACTCTGATATACCCCTCTACCCTCACTGTGACTGTGATATACCACTCTGCCCTCACTGTGTCTGTGATATACCCCTCTGCTCTTACTGTGACTGTGATATACCCCTCTGCCCTCACTGGGACTGTGATATACCCATCTGCCCTCACTGTTACCGTGATATACCCCTCTGCCCTCACTGTGACTGTGATATACCCCTCTGCCCTCACTGGGACTGTGATATACCCATCTGCCATCACTGTGACTGTGAAATACCCCTCTGCCCTCACTGGGACTGTGATATACCCATCTGCCCTCACTCTGACTGTGATAAAACACTCTGACCTCAGTATCAGTATGATATACCCCTCAGCCCTCACTCTGATAGTGATATAATCCTGTGCCTTCACTGTGACGGTGATATACCCCTCTGCCCTCACTGTGACTGTGATATACCCCTCTCCCCTCACTGTGACTGTGATATACCCCTCTGCCCTCACTGGGACTGTGATATATCCATCTGCCCTCACTGTGACTGTGATATGCCCCTCTGCCCTCACTGTGAATGTGATATACCCATCTGCCCTCACTGTGAATGTGATATACCCCTCTGCCCTCACTGTCACGGTGATATACTCCTCTCCCCTCACTGTCAATGTGATAAAACACTCTGACCTCAGTATCAATATGATATACCCCTCAGCCCTCACTCTGATGGTGATATAATCCAGTGCCTTCACTGTGACCGTGATATACCCCTCTGCAATCACTGTGATTGTGATATACACCTCTGCCCCCACTGTGACTGTGATATACCCCTCTGCCCTCACTGTGACTGTGATATTCCCCTCTGCCCTCACTGTGACTGTGATATACCACTCTGCCCCCACTGTGACTGTGATATACCCCTCTGCCCTCACTGTGACTGTGATATTCCCCTCTGCCCTCACTGTGACTGTGATATACCACTCTGCCCTCACTGTGACTGTGATATACACATCTGCCCTCACTGTGACTGTGATATACCCCTCTGCCCTCACTTGGTCTGTGATATACCCATCTGCCCTCACTGTGACTATGATATACCCCTCTGCCCTTACTGTGACTGTGATATACACCTCTGCCCTCACTGGGACTGTGATATACCCATCTGCCCTCACTGTTACTGTGATATACCTTTCTGCCCTCACTGTGACTCTGATATAAACTTCTGCCCTCGTTGTGACCGTGATATACCCCTCTGCCGACACTGTGAATATGATATTCACCTCTGCCCTAACTGTGAGGGTGATATACCTTTCTGCCCTCACTCTGACCATGATATAATCCTCTACCCTCACAGTGACTGTAATATAACTCTCTGCCCTCACTGTCACGGTGATAAACCCCTCTCCCCTCACTGTGAATGTGATAAAACACTCTGACCTCAGTATGAATATGATATACCCCTCAGCCCTCACTCTGATGGTGATATACTCCGCTGCCCTCACTGTGACTGTGGTATACACCTCTGCCCTCACTGTGACTGTGGTATACACCTATTCCATCACTGTGACTGTGATATACCCCTCTGCCCTTACGGTGACTGTGGTATACACCTCTGCCCTCACTGTGACTGTGGTATACACCTCTGCCCTCACTGTGACTGTGATATACCCCTATGCCATCACTGTGACTGTGATATACCCCTCTGTCCTTACTGTGAATGTGATATACCCCTCTGCTCTCACTGTGACTGTGTTATAACCCAATGCCCTCATTGTGACTGTGTTATAACCCTCTGCCCTGACTGTGACTGTGATATTACCCTCTGCCCTCACCAAGAATGTGATATACCCCTCTGCCCTCATTGTGACTGTGTTATACCCCTATGCCATCACTGTGACTGTGATATACCCCTCTGCCCTTACTGTGATGGTGATTTACCCCTCTGCACTCACTGTGACTGTGCTATACACCTCTGCCCCCACTGTGAATCTGAAATATCCCTCTGCCCCCACTGTGACTCTGATATATCCCTCTGCCTTCAGTGTGACTGTGATATACCCATCTGCCCTCACTGTGACTATAATATACACTTCTGCCCTCACTGTGACTGTGATATACCCATCTGCCCTCACTGTGACTGTGATATACACCTCTGCCCTCGCTGTGACCGTGATATACCCCTCTGCCCTCACAGTCACGGTGATATACCCCTCTGCTCTCACTGGGAATGTGATAAAACACTCTGACCTCACTGTGAATATGATATACCACTCTGCCCTCACTGTGAATGTGATACACCCCTCTGCCCTCACTGTCAAGGTGATATACTCCTCTCCCCTCACTGTGAATGTGAGAAAACACTCTGACCTCAGTATCAATATGATATACCCCTGAGCCCTCACTCTGATGGTGATATAATCCTGTGCCTTCACTGTGATCGTGATATACCCCTCTGCCCTCACTGTGACTGTGATATACCCCTCTGCCCTCACTGTGACTGTGATATACCACTCTGCCCTCACTGTGACTGTGATATACCCCTCTGCCCTCACTGGGTCTGTGATATACCCATCTGCCCTCACTGTGACTATGATATACCCCTCTGCCCTCACTGTGACTGTGATATACACCTCTGCCCTCACTGTGACTGTGATATACCCCTCTGCCCTCACTGTGACTCTGATATACCCCTCTACCCTCACTGTGACTGTGATATACCACTCTGCCCTCACTGTGTCTGTGATATACCCCTCTGCCCTTACTGTGACTGTGATATACCCCTCTGCCCTCACTGGGACTGTGATATACCCATCTGCCCTCACTGTTACCGTTATATACCCCTCTGCCCTCACGGTGACTGTGATATACCCCTCTGCCCTCACTGGGACTGTGATATACCCATCTGCCATCACTGTGACTGTGATATACCCCTCTGCCCTTACTGTGACTGTGATATACCCCTCTGCCCTCACTGGGACTGTGATATACCCATCTGCCCTCACTGTTACCGTGATATACCCCTCTGCCCTCACGGTGACTGTGATATACCCCTCTGCCCTCACTGGGACTGTGATATACCCATCTGCCATCACTGTGACTGTGATATACCCCTCTGCCCTCACTGGGACTGTGATATACCCATCTGCCCTCACTGTGACTGTGATATACCCCTCTGCCCTCACTGGGACTGTGATATACGCATCTGCCCTCACTGTGACTGTGATAAAACACTCTGACCTCAGTATCAGTATGATATACCCCTCAGCCCTCACTCTGATAGTGATATAATCCTGTGCCTTCACTGTGACGGTGATATACCCCTCTGCCCTCACTGTGACTGTGATATACCCCTCTCCCCTCACTGTGACTGTGATATACCCCTCTGCCCTCACTGGGACTGTGATATATCCATCTGCCCTCACTGTAACTGTGATATACCCCTCTGCCCTCACTGTGAATGTGATATACCCCTCTGCCCTCACTGTCACGGTGATATACTCCTCTCCCCTCACTGTCAATGTGATAAAACACTCTGACCTCAGTATCAGTATGATATACCCCTCAGCCCTCACTCTGATAGTGATATAATCCTGTGCCTTCACTGTGACGGTGATATACCCCTCTGCCCTCACTGTGACTGTGATATACCCCTCTCCCCTCACTGTGACTGTGATATACCCCTCTGCCCTCACTGGGACTGTGATATTCCCCTCTGCCCTGACTGTGACTGTGATATACCACTCTGCCCTCACTGTGACTGTGATATACACATCTGCCCTCACTGTGACTGTGATATACCCCTCTGCCCTCACTTGGTCTGTGATATACCCATCTGCCCTCACAGTGACTATGATATACCCCTCTGCCCTCACTGGGACTGTGATATACCCATCTGCCCTCACTGTTACTGTGATATACCTTTCTGCCCTCACTGTGACTCTGATATAAACTTCTGCCCTCATTGTGACCGTGATATACCCCTCTGCCTACACTGTGAATATGATATTCACCTCTGCCCTAACTGTGAGGGTGATATACCTTTCTGCCCTCACTCTGACCATGATATAATCCTCTACCCTCACAGTGACTGTAATAGAACTCTCTGCCCTCACTGTCACGGTGATAAACCCCTCTCCCCTCACTGTGAATGTGATAAAACACTCTGACCTCAGTATGAATATGATATACCCCTCAGCCCTCACTCTGATGGCGATATACTCCGCTGCCCTCACTGTGACTGTGGTATACACCTCTGCCCTCACTGTGACTGTGGTATACACCTATTCCATCACTGTGACTGTGATATACCCCTCTGCCCTTACGGTGACTGTGGTATACACCTCTGCCTTCACTGTGACTGTGGTATACACCTCTGCTGTCACTGTGACTGTGTTATAACCCAATGCCCTCATTGTGACTGTGTTATAACCCTCTGCCCTGACTGTGACTGTGATATTACCCTCTGCCCTCACCAAGAATGTGATATACCCCTCTGCCCTCATTGTGACTGTGTTATACCCCTATGCCATCACTGTGACTGTGATATACCCCTCTGCCCTTACTGTGATGGTGATATACCCCTCTGCACTCACTGTGACTGTGCTATACACCTCTGCCCCCACTGTGAATCTGAAATATCCCTCTGCCCCCACTGGGACTCTGATATATCCCACTGCCCTCACTGTGACTTTGATATATCCCTCTGCCTTCAGTGTGACTGTGATATACCCATCTGCCCTCACTGTGACTATAATATACACTTCTGCCCTCACTGTGACTGTGATATACCCATCTGCCCTCACTGTGACTGTGATATACACCTCTGCCCTCGCTGTGACCGTGATATACCCCTCTGCCCTCATAGTCACGGTGATATACCCCTCTGCCCTCACTGGGAATGTGATAAAACACTCTGACCTCACTGTGAATATGATATACCACTCTGCCCTCACTGTGACTGTGATATACCCCTCTGCGCTCTCTATGACTGTGAAATATACCTCTGCCCTCACCGTGACTTTGATGTACACCTCTGCCATCTCTATGACTATGATATACCCCTCTGCCCTCAGTGTGACTATGAAATACCCCTCTGCCCTCAATGTGAACCTGATATGCGTAGTTGCCCTCACTGTGACTGTGATATATCCCTGTGCCTTTAGTGTGACAGTGATATATCCCTCTGCCCTCACTGCGACTCTGATATAAAATTCTGCCCTCATTGTGACCGTGATATACCTCTCTGCCTTCACTGTGACTGTGGTATACACCTCTGCCCTCACTGTGACTGTGATATACCCCTCTGCTCTCACTCTGACTGTGATATACCACTCTGCCCTCATTGTGACTGTGTTATAACACTCTGCCCTCACTGTGATTGTGATATTATCCTCTGCCCTCACCAAGACTGTGATATACCCCTCTGACAATACTTTAACAGTGATATACGCCGCTTCCCTCACTGTGGCAGTGATATAACACTCTGCCTTCACTGTGACGCTGATATACCCATCTGCCCTCACTGTGACTGTGACATACCCCTCTGCCATCACTGTGGCATTGATATACCCATCTGCCCTCACTCAGACAGTGATATACTCCTCCACCCTCACTGTGATTGTGATATACCCCTCTGCCCTCACTGTGGCAGTGATATACTCCTCTTGCCTCACTGTGAATGTGATAAAACACTCTGACCTCAGTATGAATATGATATAACCCTCAGCCCTCTCTCTGATGGTGATATGCTCCTCTGCCCTCACTGTGACTGTGATATACCCTTCTGCCCTCACTGTGACTGTGATATACCCCTCTGCCCTCACTGTGATGGTGATATATCCCTCTGCCCTCACTGTGACTGTGATATACCCCTCTGTCCTCACTGTGACTGTGATATACTCCTCTGCCCTCACTCTGCCGGTGATATACTCCTCTGCCCTCATTGTGACTGTGATATACCCCTCTGCCCTCATTGTGACTGTGTTATACCCCTCTGCCCTCACTGTGGCTGTGATATGTGCCTCTGCCCTCACTGTGACTGTGACATACCCCTCTGCCCTCAATGTAAACGCAATAAACCACACTGCCCTAACTGTGACTGTGATTATATATCTCTGCCCTCACTGTAACCGTGAAGTACATCTCTGCCCTCACCGTGACTGTGAGATATCCCTCTGCCCTCACTGTGACGCTGATATACCAATCTGCCTTCACAGTGACGCTGATATACCCCTCTACCCTCACTCTGACGGTGATATGCTCCTCTGCCCTCACTGTGACTGTGATATACCCCTCTGCCCTCACTGTCACGGTGGTATACCCCTCTCTCCTCACTGTGAATGTGATAAAACACTCTGACCTCAGTATAAATATGATATACCCCTCAGCCCTCACTCTGATGGTGATATACTCCTCTGCCCTCACTGTGACTCTGATATATCCCTCTGCCCTCACTATGGCAGTGATATACCCCTCTGCCCTCAGTGTGACTGTGATATACCCCTCTGCCCTCACTCTGACTGTGACATATGCCTCTGCCCTCACTATGGCCGTGATATATCCCTCTGCCCTCACTGTAACCGTGATATACATCTCTGCCCTCACTGTGAATGTGATATACCACATGCCCTCACTGGGACTGTGATATACCCCTCTGCCCTCACTGTGAATGTAATATAAAACACTGCCCTCACTGTGACTGTGGTATACACCTCTGCCCTCACTGTGACTGTGATATACGCCTGTTCCATCACTGTGACTGTGATATACCCCTCTGCCCTCACTGTGACTGTGATATACCCCTCTGCCCTCACTGTCACGGTGATATACTCCTCTCCCCTCACTGTCAATGTGATAAAACACTCTGACCTCAGTATCAATATGATATACCCCTCAGCCCTCACTCTGATGGTGATATAATCCAGTGCCTTCACTGTGACCGTGATATACCCCTCTGCAATCACTGTGATTGTGATATACACCTCTGCCCCCACTGTGACTGTGATATACCCCTCTGCCCTCACTGTGACTGTGATATTCCCCTCTGCCCTCACTGTGACTGTGATATACCACTCTGTCCCCACTGTGACTGTGATATACCCCTCTGCCCTCACTGTGACTGTGATATTCCCCTCTGCCCTCACTGTGACTGTGTTATACCACTCTGCCCTCACTGTGACTGTGATATACACATCTGCCCTCACTGTGACTGTGATATACCCCTCTGCCCTCACTTGGTCTGTGATATACCCATCTGCCCTCACTGTGACTATGATATACCCCTCTGCCCTTACTGTGACTGTGATATACACCTCTGCCCTCACTGGGACTGTGATATACCCATCTGCCCTCACTGTTACTGTGATATACCTTTCTGCCCTCACTGTGACTCTGATATAAACTTCTGCCCTCGTTGTGACCGTGATATACCCCTCTGCCGACACTGTGAATATGATATTCACCTCTGCCCTAACTGTGAGGGTGATATACCTTTCTGCCCTAACTGTGAGGGTGATATACCTTTCTGCCCTCACTCTGACCATGATATAATCCTCTACCCTCACAGTGACTGTAATATAACTCTCTGCCCTCACTGTCACGGTGATAAACCCCTCTCCCCTCACTGTGAATGTGATAAAACACTCTGACCTCAGTATGAATATGATATACCCCTCAGCCCTCACTCTGATGGTGATATACTCCGCTGCCCTCACTGTGACTGTGGTATACACCTCTGCCCTCACTGTGACTGTGGTATACACCTATTCCATCACTGTGACTGTGATATACCCCTCTGCCCTTACGGTGACTGTGGTATACACCTCTGCCCTCACTGTGACTGTGGTATACACCTCTGCCCTCACTGTGACTGTGATATACCCCTATGCCATCACTGTGACTGTGATATACCCCTCTGTCCTTACTGTGAATGTGATATACCCCTCTGCTCTCACTGTGACTGTGTTATAACCCAATGCCCTCATTGTGACTGTGTTATAACCCTCTGCCCTGACTGTGACTGTGATATTACCCTCTGCCCTCACCAAGAATGTGATATACCCCTCTGCCCTCATTGTGACTGTGTTATACCCCTATGCCATCACTGTGACTGTGATATACCCCTCTGCCCTTACTGTGATGGTGATTTACCCCTCTGCACTCACTGTGACTGTGCTATACACCTCTGCCCACACTGTGAATCTGAAATATCCCTCTGCCCCCACTGTGACTCTGATATATCCCTCTGCCTTCAGTGTGACTGTGATATACCCATCTGCCCTCACTGTGACTATAATATACACTTCTGCCCTCACTGTGACTGTGATATACCCATCTGCCCTCACTGTGACTGTGATATACACCTCTGCCCTCGCTGTGACCGTGATATACCCCTCTGCCCTCACAGTCACGGTGATATACCCCTCTGCTCTCACTGGGAATGTGATAAAACACTCTGACCTCACTGTGAATATGATATACCACTCTGCCCTCACTGTGAATGTGATACACCCCTCTGCCCTCACTGTCACGGTGATATACTCCTCTCCCCTCACTGTGAATGTGAGAAAACACTCTGACCTCAGTATCAATATGATATACCCCTGAGCCCTCACTCTGATGGTGATATAATCCTGTGCCTTCACTGTGATCGTGATATACCCCTCTGCCCTCACTGTGACTGTGATATACCCCTCTGCCCTCACTGTGACTGTGATATACCACTCTGCCCTCACTGTGACTGTGATATACCCCTCTGCCCTCACTGGGTCTGTGATATACCCATCTGCCCTCACTGTGACTATGATATACCCCTCTGCCCTCACTGTGACTGTGATATACACCTCTGCCCTCACTGTGACTGTGATATACCCCTCTGCCCTCACTGTGACTCTGATATACCCCTCTACCCTCACTGTGACTGTGATATACCACTCTGCCCTCACTGTGTCTGTGATATACCCCTCTGCCCTTACTGTGACTGTGATATACCCCTCTGCCCTCACTGGGACTGTGATATACCCATCTGCCCTCACTGTTACCGTGATATACCCCTCTGCCCTCACGGTGACTGTGATATACCCCTCTGCCCTCACTGGGACTGTGATATACCCATCTGCCATCACTGTGACTGTGATATACCCCTCTGCCCTTACTGTGACTGTGATATACCCCTCTGCCCTCACTGGGACTGTGATATACCCATCTGCCCTCACTGTTACCGTGATATACCCCTCTGCCCTCACGGTGACTGTGATATACCCCTCTGCCCTCACTGGGACTGTGATATACCCATCTGCCATCACTGTGACTGTGATATACCCCTCTGCCCTCACTGGGACTGTGATATACCCATCTGCCCTCACTGTGACTGTGATATACCCCTCTGCCCTCACTGGGACTGTGATATACGCATCTGCCCTCACTGTGACTGTGATAAAACACTCTGACCTCAGTATCAGTATGATATACCCCTCAGCCCTCACTCTGATAGTGATATAATCCTGTGCCTTCACTGTGACGGTGATATACCCCTCTGCCCTCACTGTGACTGTGATATACCCCTCTCCCCTCACTGTGACTGTGATATACCCCTCTGCCCTCACTGGGACTGTGATATATCCATCTGCCCTCACTGTGACTGTGATATACCCCTCTGCCCTCACTGTGAATGTGATATACCCCTCTGCCCTCACTGTCACGGTGATATACTCCTCTCCCCTCACTGTCAATGTGATAAAACACTCTGACCTCAGTATCAATATGATATACCGCTCAGCCCTCACTCTGATGGTGATATAATCCAGTGCCTTCACTGTGACCGTGATATACCCCTCTGCAATCACTGTGATTGTGATATACACCTCTGCCCCCACTGTGACTCTGATATACCCCTTTGCCCTCACTGTGACTGTGATATTCCCCTTTGCCCTGACTGTGACTGTGATATACCACTCTGCCCTCACTGTGACTGTGATATACACATCTGCCCTCACTGTGACTGTGATATACCCCTCTGCCCTCACTTGGTCTGTGATATACCCATCTGCCCTCACAGTGACTATGATATACCCCTCTGCCCTCACTGGGACTGTGATATACCCATCTGCCCTCACTGTTACTGTGATATACCTTTCTGCCCTCACTGTGACTCTGATATAAACTTCTGCCCTCATTGTGACCGTGATATACCCCTCTGCCTACACTGTGAATATGATATTCACCTCTGCCCTAACTGTGAGGGTGATATACCTTTCTGCCCTCACTCTGACCATGATATAATCCTCTACCCTCACAGTGACTGTAATAGAACTCTCTGCCCTCACTGTCACGGTGATAAACCCCTCTCCCCTCACTGTGAATGTGATAAAACACTCTGACCTCAGTATGAATATGATATACCCCTCAGCCCTCACTCTGATGGCGATATACTCCGCTGCCCTCACTGTGACTGTGGTATACACCTCTGCCCTCACTGTGACTGTGGTATACACCTATTCCATCACTGTGACTGTGATATACCCCTCTGCCCTTACGGTGACTGTGGTATACACCTCTGCCTTCACTGTGACTGTGGTATACACCTCTGCTGTCACTGTGACTGTGTTATAACCCAATGCCCTCATTGTGACTGTGTTATAACCCTCTGCCCTGACTGTGACTGTGATATTACCCTCTGCCCTCACCAAGAATGTGATATACCCCTCTGCCCTCATTGTGACTGTGTTATACCCCTATGCCATCACTGTGACTGTGATATACCCCTCTGCCCTTACTGTGATGGTGATATACCCCTCTGCACTCACTGTGACTGTGCTATACACCTCTGCCCCCACTGTGAATCTGAAATATCCCTCTGCCCCCACTGGGACTCTGATATATCCCACTGCCCTCACTGTGACTTTGATATATCCCTCTGCCTTCAGTGTGACTGTGATATACCCATCTGCCCTCACTGTGACTATAATATACACTTCTGCCCTCACTGTGACTGTGATATACCCATCTGCCCTCACTGTGACTGTGATATACACCTCTGCCCTCGCTGTGACCGTGATATACCCCTCTGCCCTCATAGTCACGGTGATATACCCCTCTGCCCTCACTGGGAATGTGATAAAACACTCTGACCTCACTGTGAATATGATATACCACTCTGCCCTCACTGTGACTGTGATATACCCCTCTGCGCTCTCTATGACTGTGAAATATACCTCTGCCCTCACCGTGACTTTGATGTACACCTCTGCCATCTCTATGACTATGATATACCCCTCTGCCCTCAGTGTGACTATGAAATACCCCTCTGCCCTCAATGTGAACCTGATATACGTAGTTGCCCTCACTGTGACTGTGATATATCCCTGTGCCTTTAGTGTGACAGTGATATATCCCTCTGCCCTCACTGCGACTCTGATATAAAATTCTGCCCTCATTGTGACCGTGATATACCCCTCTGCCTTCACTGTGACTGTGGTATACACCTCTGCCCTCACTGTGACTGTGATATACCCCTCTGCTCTCACTCTGACTGTGATATACCACTCTGCCCTCATTGTGACTGTGTTATAACACTCTGCCCTCACTGTGATTGTGATATTATCCTCTGCCCTCACCAAGACTGTGATATACCCCTCTGACAATACTTTAACAGTGATATACGCCGCTTCCCTCACTGTGGCAGTGATATAACACTCTGCCTTCACTGTGACGCTGATATACCCATCTGCCCTCACTGTGACTGTGACATACCCCTCTGCCATCACTGTGGCATTGATATACCCATCTGCCCTCACTCAGACAGTGATATACTCCTCCACCCTCACTGTGATTGTGATATACCCCTCTGCCCTCACTGTGGCAGTGATATACTCCTCTTGCCTCACTGTGAATGTGATAAAACACTCTGACCTCAGTATGAATATGATATAACCCTCAGCCCTCTCTCTGATGGTGATATGCTCCTCTGCCCTCACTGTGACTGTGATATACCCTTCTGCCCTCACTGTGACTGTGATATACCCCTCTGCCCTCACTGTGATGGTGATATATCCCTCTGCCCTCACTGTGACTGTGATATACCCCTCTGTCCTCACTGTGACTGTGATATACTCCTCTGCCCTCACTCTGCCGGTGATATACTCCTCTGCCCTCATTGTGACTGTGATATACCCCTCTGCCCTCATTGTGACTGTGTTATACCCCTCTGCCCTCACTGTGGCTGTGATATGTGCCTCTGCCCTCACTGTGACTGTGACATACCCCTCTGCCCTCAATGTAAACGCAATAAACCACACTGCCCTAACTGTGACTGTGATTATATATCTCTGCCCTCACTGTAACCGTGAAGTACATCTCTGCCCTCACCGTGACTGTGAGATATCCCTCTGCCCTCACTGTGACGCTGATATACCAATCTGCCTTCACAGTGACGCTGATATACCCCTCTACCCTCACTCTGACGGTGATATGCTCATCTGCCCTCACTGTGACTGTGATATACCCCTCTGCCCTCACTGTCACGGTGGTATACCCCTCTCTCCTCACTGTGAATGTGATAAAACACTCTGACCTCAGTATAAATATGATATACCCCTCAGCCCTCACTCTGATGGTGATATACTCCTCTGCCCTCACTGTGACTCTGATATATCCCTCTGCCCTCACTATGGCAGTGATATACCCCTCTGCCCTCAGTGTGACTGTGATATACCCCTCTGCCCTCACTCTGACTGTGACATATGCCTCTGCCCTCACTATGGCCGTGATATATCCCTCTGCCCTCACTGTAACCGTGATATACATCTCTGCCCTCACTGTGAATGTGATATACCACATGCCCTCACTGGGACTGTGATATACCCCTCTGCCCTCACTGTGAATGTAATATAAAACACTGCCCTCACTGTGACTGTGGTATACACCTCTGCCCTCACTGTGACTGTGATATACGCCTGTTCCATCACTGTGACTGTGATATACCCCTCTGCCCTCACTGTGACTGTGATATACCCCTCTGCTCTCACTGTGACTGTGATATTAACCTCTGCCCTCACTGTTACTGTGATATACCCCTCTGCTCTCACTGTGACTGTGATATTAACCTCTGCCCTCACCAAGACTGTGATATACCCCTCTGCCCTCACTGTGACAGTGATACACCCCTCTACCCTCACTGTGACCGTGATATACCACACTGCCCCCTCAAGAACTTTGATATACACCTCTCCCCTCACTGTGACTCTGATATAGCCCTCTGCTCCCTCTATGACTGTGATATACCGATCTGCCCTCACTGTGACTGTGATATACACCTCTGCCCTCACTGTGACTGTGATATACCCCTCTGCCCTCACTGGGACTGTGATATACCCATATGCCCTCACTGTGACTGTGATATACCCCTCTGCCCTCACTGTGAATGTGATACACCCCTCTGCCCTCAATGTCACGGTGATATACTCCTCTCCCCTCACTGTGAATGTGATAAAACACTCTGACCTCCGTATCAATATGATATACCCCTCATCCCTCACTCTGATGGTGATATAATCCTGTGCCTTCACTGTGACGGTGATATACCCCTCTGCCCTCACTGTGACTGTGATAAGCACCTCTGCCCCCACTGTGATTCTGATATATCCCTCTGCCCTCACTGTGACTGTGATATACCCCTCTGCCCTCACTGTGACTGTGATATACCCATCTCCCCTCAGTGTGACTGTGATATAACCCTCTGCCCTCACTGGGACTGTGATATACCCCTCTGCCCTCACTGTGAATGTAATATAAAACACTGCCCTCACTGTGACTGTGGTATACACCTCTGCCCTCACTGTGACTGTGATATACGCCTGTTCCATCACTGTGACTGTGATATACCCCTCTGCCCTCACTGTGACTGTGATATACCCCTCTGCTCTCACTGTGACTGTGATATTAACCTCTGCCCTCACTGTTACTGTGATATACCCCTCTGCTCTCACTGTGACTGTGATATTAACCTCTGCCCTCACCAAGACTGTGATATACCCCTCTGCCCTCACTGTGACAGTGATACACCCCTCTACCCTCACTGTGACCGTGATATACCACACTGCCCCCTCAAGAACTTTGATATACACCTCTCCCCTCACTGTGACTCTGATATAGCCCTCTGCTCCCTCTATGACTGTGATATACCGATCTGCCCTCACTGTGACTGTGATATACACCTCTGCCCTCACTGTGACTGTGATATACCCCTCTGCCCTCACTGGGACTGTGATATACCCATATGCCCTCACTGTGACTGTGATATACCCCTCTGCCCTCACTGTGAATGTGATACACCCCTCTGCCCTCAATGTCACGGTGATATACTCCTCTCCCCTCACTGTGAATGTGATAAAACACTCTGACCTCCGTATCAATATGATATACCCCTCATCCCTCACTCTGATGGTGATATAATCCTGTGCCTTCACTGTGACGGTGATATACCCCTCTGCCCTCACTGTGACTGTGATAAGCACCTCTGCCCCCACTGTGATTCTGATATATCCCTCTGCCCTCACTGTGACTGTGATATACCCCTCTGCCCTCACTGTGACTGTGATATACCCATCTCCCCTCAGTGTGACTGTGATATAACCCTCTGCCCTCACTGGGACTGTGATATATCCATCTGCCCTCACTGTGACTGTGATATTCCCCTCTGCCCTCACTGCGACTGTGATATACCCCTCTGACTTCACTGTGACAGTGATACACACCTCTGCCCTCACTGTGACCGTGATATACCACACTGCCCCCTCAAGAACTTTGATATACACCTCTCCCCTCACTGTGACTCTGATATAGCCCTCTGCTCCCTCTATGACTGTGATATACCGATCTGCCCTCACTGTGACTGTGATATACACCTCTGCCCTCACTGTGACTGTGATATACCCCTCTGCCCTCACTGTGAATGTGATACACCCCTCTGCCCTCACTGTCACGGTGATATACTCCTCTCCCCTCACTGTGAATGTGATAAAACACTCTGACCTCACTGTGACCGTGATATACCACACTGCCCCCTCAAGAACTTTGATATACACCTCTCCCTTCACTGTGACTCTGATATAGCCCTCTGCTCCCTCTATGACTGTGATATACCGATCTGCCCTCACTGTGACGCTGATATATCCCTCTGCCCTCACTGTGACTGTGATATACTCCTCTGCCCCCACTGTGACTCTTATATATCCCTCTGCCCTTACTGTGACTTTGATATACCCCTCTGCCCTCACTGTGACTGTAATATACACTTCTGCACTCACTGTCACTGTGATATAGCCCTCAGCCCTCACTGTGATGGTGATATGACACTCTGCCCTCTCTATGGCTGTGATATACCCCTCTGCCCTCACTGTGACCGTGATACACCCCTCTGCCCACACGGTGAATGTGGTATACACCTCTGCCCTCACTGTGAATGTGATATACCTCTCTGCCCTCACTGTGACGGTGATATAATCCTCTACCCTCACTTTGACTGTGATAAACCCCTCTGCTCTCTCTATGACTGTGAAATATACCTCTGCCCTCACTGTGACTGTGATGTACCTCTCTGCCCCCTCTATGACTATGATATACCCCTCTGCCCTCAGTATGACTATGAAATACCCCTCTGCCTCACTGTGAACCTGATATACGTAGCTGCCCTCACTGTGACTGTGATTTATCACTCTGCCTTCAGTGTGACAGTGATATACCCCTCTGCCCTCACTGCGGTGGTGATATACATTTCTGCCCTCTCTGTGACTCTGATATAAACTTCTGCCCTCATTGTGACCATGATATACCCCTCTGCCTACACTGTGAATATGATATTCACCTCTGCCCTAACTGTGAGGGTGATATACCTTTCTGTCCTCACTCTGACCATGATATAATCCTCTACCCTCACAGTGACTGTAATATAACTCTCTGCCCTCACTGTCACGGTGATAAACCCCTCTCCCCTCACTGTGAATGTGATAAAACACTCTGACCTCAGTATGAATATGATATACCCCTCAGCCCTCACTCTGATGGTGATATACTCCGCTGCCCTCACTGTGACTGTGGTATACACCTCTGCCCTCACTGTGACTGTGGTATACACCTATTCCATCACTGTGACTGTGATATACCCCTCTGCCCTTACTGTGACTGTGGTATACACCTCTGCCCTCACTGTGACTGTGGTATACACCTCTGCCCTCACTGTGACTGTGATATACCCCTATGCCATCACTGTGACTGTGTTATAACCCTCTGCCCTGACTGTGACTGTGATATTACCCTCTGCCCTCACCAAGAATGTGATATACCCCTCTGCCCCCACTGTGAATCTGAAATATCCCTCTGCCCCCACTGTGACTCTGATATATCCCACTGCCCTCACTGTGACTTTGATATATCCCTCTGCCTTCAGTGTGACTGTGATATACACTTCTGCCCTCACTGTGACTGTGATATACCCATCTGCCCTCACTGTGACTATAATATACACTTCTGCCCTCACTGTGACTGTGATATACCCATCTGCCCTCACTGTGACTGTGATATACACCTCTGCCCTCGCTGTGACCGTGATATACCCCTCTGCCCTCACAGTCACGGTGATATACCCCTCTGCCCTCACTGGGAATGTGATAAAACACTCTGACCTCACTGTGCCGGTGATATAATCCTCTACCCTCACTGTGACCGTGATATACCCCTCTGCTCTCACTGTGACCGTGATATACCCCTCTGCCCTCGCTGTGACTGTGATATACCCCTCTGCCCTCACCGTCACGGTGATATACCCCTCTAGCCTCACTAGGAATGTGATAAAATACTCTGACCTCACTGTGAGTATGATATACCACTCTGCCCTCACTTTGACTGTGATATACCCCTCTGCTCTCTCTATGACTGTGAAATATACCTCTGCCCTCACTGTGACTGTGATGTACCTCTCTGCCCCCTCTATGACTATGATATACCCCTCTGCCCTCAGTATGACTATGAAATACCCCTCTGCCTCACTGTGAACCTGATATACGTAGCTGCCCTCACTGTGACTGTGATTTATCACTCTGCCTTCAGTGTGACAGTGATATACCCCTCTGCCCTCACTGCGGTGGTGATATACATTTCTGCCCTCTCTGTGACTCTGATATAAACTTCTGCCCTCATTGTGACCATGATATACCCCTCTGCCTACACTGTGAATATGATATTCACCTCTGCCCTAACTGTGAGGGTGATATACCTTTCTGCCCTCACTCTGACCATGATATAATCCTCTACCCTCACAGTGACTGTAATATAACTCTCTGCCCTCACTGTCACGGTGATAAACCCCTCTCCCCTCACTGTGAATGTGATAAAACACTCTGACCTCAGTATGAATATGATATACCCCTCAGCCCTCACTCTGATGGTGATATACTCCGCTGCCCTCACTGTGACTGTGGTATACACCTCTGCCCTCACCGTGACTGTGGTATACACCTATTCCATCACTGTGACTGTGATATACCCCTCTGCCCTTACTGTGACTGTGGTATACACCTCTGCCCTCACTGTGACTGTGATATAACCCTCTGCCCTCACTGGGACTGTGATATACCCCTCTGCCCTCACTGGGACTGTGATATACCCCTCTGCCCTCACTGGGACTGTGATATAACCCTCTGCCCTCACTGTGACTGTGATATATCACTCTGCCCTCACTGGGACTGTGATATACACCTCTGCCCTCACTGTGACTGTGATGTACCCCTCTGCCATCACTGGGACTAAGATATACCCCTCTGCCCTCACTGTGACTGTGATATACCCCTCTGCCCTCACTGTGACTGTGATATAACACTCTGCGCTCACTGTGACTGTGATATAACCCTCTGCCCTCACTGTGACTGTGATATAACCCTCTGCCCTCACTGGGACTGTGATATACCCCTCTGCCCTCACTGGGACTGTGATATACCCCTCTGCCCTCACTGGGACTGTGATATATCCCTCTGCCCTCACTGTGACTGTGATATATCCCTCTGCCCTCACTGGGACTGTGATATACACCTCTGCCCTCACTGTGACTGTGATATACCCCTCTGCCCTCACTGGGACTGTGATATACAACTCTGCCCCCATTGTGACTGTGATATACCCCTCTGCCCTCGCTGGGACTGTGATATATCCCTCTGCCCTCACTGTGACTGTGATATACCCCTCTGCCCTCGCTCTGACTGTGATATACCTCTCTGCCCTCACTGTGATTGTGATATAACACTCTGCCCGCACTGGGAATGTGATATACCCCACTGCCCTCACTGTGACTGTGATATACCCCTCTGCCTTCACTATGACTGTGATATACCCCTCTGCCCTCACTGGGCCTGTGATATACCCATCTGCCCACACTGGGACTGTGATATACCCAGCTGCCCACACTGTGACCGTGATATACTCCTCTGCCGTCACTGTGACTGTGATATAGCCCTCTGCCTTCACTGTGACTGTGATATACCCCTCTGCCCTCACTGAGACTGTGATATACCCATCTGCCCACCCTGGGACTGTGATATACCCATCTGCCCACACTGTGACCGTGATATACTCCTCTGCCGTCACTGTGACTGTGATATAGCCCTCTGCCCTCACTGTGACTGTGATATACCCCTCTGCCCTCACTGTGACTGTGATATACCCCTCTGCCCTCACTGGGAATGTGATATACCCCTCTGCCCACACTGTGACTGTGATATACTCCTCTGCCCACACTGTGACCGTGATATACTCCTCTGCCCTCACTGGGACAGTGATATAACCCTCTGCCCTCACTGTGACTGTGATATACCCCTCTGCCCTCACTGTGAATGTGATTTACCCCTCTACCCTCACTGTCACGGTGATATACTACTCTCCCCTCACTGTGAATGTGATAACACACTCTGACCTCAGTATCAATCTGATATACACCTTAGCCCTCACTCTGATGGTGATATAATCTTATGCCTTCACTGTGACGGTGATATACCCCTCTGCACTCACTGGGACTGTGATATACACCTCTGCCCCCACTGTGACTCTGATATATACCTCTGCCTTCACTGTGACTTTGATATATCCCTCTGCCCTCAGTGTGACTGTGATATACTCCTCTGCCGTCACTGTGACTGTGATATACACCTCTGCCCTCACTGTGACTGTGACATACCCCTCTGCCCTCACTGTGACTGTGATAGACCAATCTGCCCTCACTGTGACTGTGATATACCCCTCTGCCCTCACTGTTAATGTGATATACCCTCAGCCCTCACTGTCATGGTGATATAATCCTCTCCCCTCACTGTGTATGTGATAAAAAACTGTGACCTCAGTAACAATATGATATACCCCTCAGCCCTCACTCTGATGGTGATATAATCCTGTGCCTTCACTGTGACAATGATCTAAACCCTCTGCACTCACTGTGACTGTGATATACACCTGTGCCCCCACTGTGACTCTGATATATCCGTCTGCCCTCACTGTGACTTTGATATATCCCTCTGCCCTCAGTGTGACTGTGATATACCCCTCTGCCCTCAGTGTGACTGTGATATACCCTCTGCCCTCACTGTGACTGTGATATAACCCTCTGCCCTCACTGGGACTGTGATATACCCATCTGCCCTCACTGGGTCTGTGATATACCCCTCTTCCCTCACTGTGAAGGTGATATACCCCTCTGCCCTCACTGTCACGGTGATATACTCCTCTCCCCTCACTGTGAATGTGATAAAACACTCTGACCTCAGTATCAATATGATATACTTCTCAGCCCTTACTCTGATAGTGATATTTTCATGTGCCTTCACTGTGACGGTGATATACCCCTCTGCACTCACTGTGACTGTGATATACCCCTCTGCCCCCACTGTGACTCTCATATATCCCTCAGCCCTCACTCTGACTGTGATATACCATTACGCCCTCACTGTGACTGTGATATACCCCTCTGCCCTCACTGTGACTGTGATATACCCCTCTGCCCTCACTGTGACTGTGATATACCACTATGCCCTCACTGTGACTGTGATATACCCCTCTGCCCTCACTGTGACTGTGATATGCCCCTCTGCCCTCAGTGGGACTATGATATACCCCTCTGCCCTCACTGGGACTGTGATATACCCCTCTGCCCTCACTGTGACAGTGATATACTCCTCAGCATTCCCTGTGACTGTGATATACCCCTCTGCCCTCATTGTGACTACGATATACCCCTCTGCCCTCACTGTGACCGTGATATATGCCTCTGTCCTCACTGTGACTGTGATATACCCCTCTGCCTTCACTGTGACTGTGATAGTCCCCTCTGACCTCACTGGGTCGGTGATATACCCCTCTGCCCTCACTGTGACTGTGATATACCCTTCTGCTCTCACTGTGACTGTGATATACCCCTCTGCCCTCACGGTGACTTTGATATATCCCTCTGCCCTCAGTGTGACTGTGATATACCCCTCTGCCCTCAGTGTGACTGTGATATACCCCTCTGCCCTCACTGTGACTGTGATATAACCCTCTGCCCTCACTGGGACTGTGATATACCCCTCTTCCCTCACTGTGAATGTGATATACCCCTCTGCCCTCACTGTCACGGTGATATACTCCTCTCCCCTCACTGTGAATGTGATAAAACACTCTGACCTCAGTGTCAATATGATATACCCCTCAGCCCTCACTCTGATGGTGATAAAATCCTGTGCCTTCATTGTGACAGTGATCTAAACCCTCTGCCCTCACTGTGACTGTGATACACACGCCTGCCCCTTCTGTGACTCTGATATATCCCTCTGCCCTCACTGTGACTTTGATATATCCCTCTGCCCTCACTGTGACTGTGATATACCCCTCTGCCCTCTGTGTGACTGTGATATACCCCTCTGCCCTCACTGTGACTGTGATTTTCCCCTCTGCCCTCACTGGGACTGTGATATACCCCTCTGCCCTCCCTGTCACGGTGATATACTCCTCTCCCCTCACTGTGAATGTGATGAAACACTCTGACCTCAGTGTCAATATGATATACCCCTCAGACCTCACTCTGAAGGTGATATAATCCTGTGCCTTCACTGTGACGGTGATCTAAACACTCTGCACGCACTGTGACTGTGCTATACACCTCTACCCCCACTGTGACTCTGATATATCCCTCTGCCTTCACTGTGACAGTGAAATACCCCTCTGCCCTCACTGTGAATGTGATATTCCCCTCTGCCCTCACTGTGACTGTGATATACCCATCTGCTCTCACTGTGAAGGTGATATACTCCTCTGCCCTCACTGTGACTGTGATATACCCCTCCGCCTTCACTGTGAATATGATATACCCCTCTGCCCTCACCGTGATGGTGATATACCACTCTGCCCTCACTGTGAATGTGGTATATAGCTCTGCCCTCACTGTGACATTGATATACCCATCTGCCCTCACTGTGAATGTGAAATACCAATCTGCCCTCGCTGTGACGGTGATATAAACCTTTACCCTCACTGTGACCGTGATATCCCCCTCTGCCCTCACCGGCATGGTGATATACACCTCTCACCTCACTGGGAATGTGATAAAACACTCTGACCTCACTGTGAATATGATATACCACTCTGCCCTCACTGTGACTGTGATATACACATCTGCCCTACTGTGACTGTGTTATAACCCTCTGCCCTCACTGTGACTGTGTTATAACCCTCTGCCCTCACTGTGACTGTGATATACCCCTCTGCCCTCACTGTGACTGTGATATACCCCTCCGCCCTCTCTGTGACTGTGATATACCCCTCCGCCTTCACTGTGAATATGATATACCCCTCTGCCCTACATGTGAGGGTGATATAACCCTCTACCCTCACTCTGACCCATGACTGTAATATAACACTCTGCCCTCACTGTCACGGTGATAAACCCCTCTCCCCTCACTGTGAATGTGATAAAACACTCTGACCTCAGTATGAATATGATATACCCCTCAGCCCTCACTCTGATGGTGATATACTCCTCTGCCCTCACTGTGACTGTGGTATACACGTCTGCCCTCACTTTGACTGTGATAAACCACTATTCCATCACTGTGACTGTGATATACCCCTCTGCCCTCAGTGTGACTGTGATATACCCCTCTGCTCTCACTGTGACTGTGATATATCCCTCTGCCCTCACTGTAACCGTGATATACGTCTCTGCCCTCACTGTGAATGTGGTATATACCTCTGCCCTCACTGGGACTGTGATATACCACTCTGCCATCACTGTGAGGGTGATATAATCCTCAACCCTCACTGTGACCGTGATATACCCCTCTGCCTAAACTGTGAATATGATATTCCCCTCTGCCCTAACTGTGAGGGTGATATACCCCTCTGCCCTCACTCTAACCATGATATAATCCTCTACCCTCAATGTGACTGTGATATACCCCTCTGCCCTCATTGTTAATGTGAAATACCCCTCAGCCCTCACTGTCACGGTGATATAATCCTCTCCCCTCACTGTGTATGTGATAAAAAACTCTGAACTCAGTATCAATATGATATAACCCTCAGCCCTCACTCTGATGGTGATATAATCCTGTGCCTTCACTGTGACGGTGATCTAAACCCTCTGCACTCACTGTGACTGTGATATACACCTCTGCCCCCACTGTGACTCTGATATATCCCTCTGCCCTCACTGTGACTTTGATATATCCCTCTGCCCTCAGTGTGACTGTGATATACCCCTCTGCCCTCAGTGTGACGGTGATATATCCCTCTGCCCTCACTGTGACTGTGATATAACCCTCTGCCCTCACTGGGACTGTGATATACCCATCTGCCCTCACTGGGTCTGTGATATACCCCTCTTCCCTCACTTTGAATGTGATATACCCCTCTGCCCTCCCTGTCACGGTGATATACTCCTCTCCCCTCACTGTGAATGTGACAAAAAACACTCTGACCTCAGTATCAATATGATATACTCCTCAGCCCTCACTCTGATAGTGATATTTTCATGTGCCTTCACTGTTACGGTGATATACCCCTCTGCACACACTGTGACTGTGATATACTCCTCTGCCCCCACTGTGACTCTCATATATCCCTCAGCCGTCACTCTGACTGTGATATACCATTACGCCCTCACTGTGACTGTGATATACCCCTCTGCCCTCACTGTGACTGTGATATACCCCTCTGCCCTCACTGTGACTGTGATATACCTCTCTGCCCTCACTGTGAATGCATATACCACTCTGCCCTCACTGTGACTGTGATATACCCCTCTGCCCTCACTGTGAATGTATATACCACTCTGCCCTCACTGTGACTGCGATATAGCCCTCTGCCCTCACTGTGAATGTATATACCCCTCTGCCCTCACTGTGACTGTGATATACCCCTCTGCCCTCACTGTGAATGTATATACCCCTCTGCCCTCACTGTGACTGTGATATACCCCACTGCCCTCACTGTGACTGTGATATACCCCTCTGCCCTCACGGTGACTGTGATATAACCCTCTGCCCTCACTGGGACTGTGATATACCCCTCTGCCCTCACTGGGACTGTGATATACCCCTCTGCCCTCACTGGGACTGTGATATAACCCTCTGCCCTCACTGTGACTGTGATATACACCTCTGCCCTCACTGTGACTGTGATGTACCCCTCTGCCATCACTGGGTCTAAGATATACCCCTCTGCCCTCACTGTGACTGTGATATACCCCTCTGCCCTCATTGTGACTGTGATATAACCCCTCTGCGCTCACTGTGACTGTGATATAACCCTCTGCCCTCACTGTGACTGTGATATAACCCTCTGCCCTCACTGGGACTGTGATATACCCCTCTGCCTTCACTGGGACTGTGATATACCCCTCTGCCCTCACTGGGACTGTGATATATCCCTCTGCCCTCACTGTGACTGTGATATATCCCTCTGCCCTCACTGGGACTGTGATATACACCTCTGCCCTCACTGTGACTGTGATATACCCCTCTGCCCTCACTGGGACTGTGATATACAACTCTGCCCTCACTGTGACTGTGATATACCCCTCTGCCCTCGCTGGGACTGTGATATATCCCTCTGCCCTCACTGTGACTGTGATATACCCCTCTGCCCTCACTGGGACTGTGATATACCCATCTGCCCACACTGTAACCGTGATATACTCCTCTGCCGTCACTGTGAATATGATATAGCCCTCTGCCCTCACTGTGACTGTGATATACCCCTCTGCCCTCACTGTGACTGTGATATACCCCTCTGCCCTCACTGGGAATGTGATATACCCCTCTGCCCACACTGTGACTGTGATATACTCCTCTGCCCACACTGTGACCGTGATATACTCCTCTGCCCTCACTGGGACTGTGATATAACCCTCTGCCCTCACTGTGACTGTGATATACCCCTCTGCCCTCACTGTGAATGTGATTTACCCCTCTACCCTCACTGTCACGGTGATATACTACTCTCCCCTCACTGTGAATGTGATAACACACTCTGACCTCAGTATCAATCTGATATACACCTCAGCCCTCACTCTGATGGTGGTATAATCTTGTGTCTTCACTGTGACGGTGATATACCCCTCTGCACTCACTGGGACTATGATATACACCTCTGCCCCCACTGTGACTCTGATATATCCCTCTGCCCTCACTGTGACTTTGATATATCCCTCTGCCCTCACTGTGACTGTGATATACACCTCTGCCATCACTGTGACTGTGATATACACCTCTGCCGTCACTGTGACTGTGATATACACCTCTGCCCTCACTGTGACTGTGACATACCCCTCTGCCCTCACTGTGACTGTGATAGACCAATCTGCCCTCACTGTGACTGTGATATACCCCTCTGCCCTCACTGTTAATGTGATATACCCCTCAGCCCTCACTGTCACGGTGATATAATCCTCTCCCCTCACTGTGTATGTGATAAAAAACTCTGACCTCAGTATCAATATGATATACCCCTCAGCCCTCACTCTGATGGTGATATAATCCTGTGCCTTCACTGTGACGGTGATCTAAACCCTCTGCACTCACTGTGACTGTGATATACACCTGTGCCCTCACTGTGACTGTGATATAACCCTCTGCCATCACTGGGACTGTGATATACCCATCTGCCCTCACTGGGTCTGTGATATACCCCTCTTCCCTCACTTTGAATGTGATATACCCCTCTGCCCTCACTGTCACGGTGATATACTCCTCTCCCCTCACTGTGAATGTGATAAAACACTCTGACCTCAGTATCAATATGACATACTCCTCAGCCCTCACTCTGATAGTGATATTTTCATGTGCCTTACTGTTATGGTGATATACCCCTCTGCACTCACTGTGACTGTGATATACCCCTCTGCCCCCACTGTGACTCTCATATATCCCTCAGCCGTCACTCTGACTGTGATATACCATTACGCCCTCACTGTGACTGTGATATACCCCTCTGCCCTCACTGTGAATGTATATACCACTCTGCCCTCACTGTGACTGCGATATAGCCCTCTGCCCTCACTGTGAATGTATATACCCCTCTGCCCTCACTGTGACTGTGATATATCCCTCTGCCCTCACTGTGAATGTATATACCCCTCTGCCCTCACTGTGACTGTGATATACCCCACTGCCCTCACTGTGACTGTGATATACCCCTCTGCCCTCACGGTGACTGTGATATAACCCTCTGCCCTCACTGGGACTGTGATATACCCCTCTGCCCTCACTGGGACTGTGATATACCCCTCTGCCCTCACTGGGACTGTGATATAACCCTCTGCCCTCACTGTGACTGTGATATATCACTCTGCCCTCACTGGGACTGTGATATACACCTCTGCCCTCACTGTGACTGTGATGTACCCCTCTGCCATCACTGGGACTAAGATATACCCCTCTGCCCTCACTGTGACTGTGATATACCCCTCTGCCCTCACTGTGACTGTGATATAACACTCTGCGCTCACTGTGACTGTGATATAACCCTCTGCCCTCACTGTGACTGTGATATAACCCTCTGCCCTCACTGGGACTGTGATATACCCCTCTGCCCTCACTGGGACTGTGATATACCCCTCTGCCCTCACTGGGACTGTGATATATCCCTCTGCCCTCACTGTGACTGTGATATATCCCTCTGCCCTCACTGGGACTGTGATATACACCTCTGCCCTCACTGTGACTGTGATATACCCCTCTGCCCTCACTGGGACTGTGATATACAACTCTGCCCTCACTGTGACTGTGATATGCCCCTCTGCCCTCACTGTCACGGTGATATACTCCTCTCCCCTCACTGTGAATGTGATCAATCACTCTGACCTAAATATCAATATGATATACCCCTCAGCCCTCACTCTGAAGGTGATATATAATCCTGTGCCTTCACTGTGACGGTGAAATATCCCTCTGCCCTCACTGTAACCGTGATATACGTCTCTGCCCTCACTGTGAATGTGATATATCACTCTGCCCTCACTGGGACTGTGATATACCCCTCTGCCCTCACTGTGAATGTGGTGTACACCTCTGCCCTCACTGTGAATGTGATATACACCTGTGCCCTCACTGTGACTGTGATATAACCCTCTGCCATCACTGGGACTGTGATATACCCATCTGCCCTCACTGGGTCTGTGATATACCCCTCTTCCCTCACTTTGAATGTGATATACCCCTCTGCCCTCACTGTCACGATGATATACTCCTCTCCCCTCACTGTGAATGTGATAAAACACTCTGACCTCAGTATCAATATGACATACTCCTCAGCCCTCACTCTGATAGTGATATTTTCATGTGCCTTCACTGTTACGGTGATATACCCCTCTGCACTCACTGTGACTGTGATATACCCCTCTGCCCCCACTGTGACTCTCATATATCCCTCAGCCGTCACTCTGACTGTGATATACCATTACGCCCTCACTGTGACTGTGATATACCCCTCTGCCCTCACTGTGAATGTATATACCACTCTGCCCTCACTGTGACTGCGATATAGCCCTCTGCCCTCACTGTGAATGTATATACCCCTCTGCCCTCACTGTGACTGTGATATATCCCTCTGCCCTCACTGTGAATTTATATACCCCTCTGCCCTCACTGTGACTGTGATATACCCCGCTGCCCTCACTGTGACTGTGATATACCCCTCTGCCCTCACGGTGACTGTGATATAACCCTCTGCCCTCACTGGGACTGTGATATACCCCTCTGCCCTCACTGGGACTGTGATATACCCCTCTGCCCTCACTGGGACTGTGATATAACCCTCTGCCCTCACTGTGACTGTGATATATCACTCTGCCCTCACTGGGACTGTGATATACACCTCTGCCCTCACTGTGACTGTGATGTACCCCTCTGCCATCACTGAGACTAAGATATACCCCTCTGCCCTCACTGTGACTGTGATATACCCCTCTGCCCTCACTGTGACTGTGATATAACACTCTGCGCTCACTGTGACTGTGATATAACCCTCTGCCCTCACTGTGACTGTGATATAACCCTCTGCCCTCACTGGGACTGTGATATGCCCCTCTGCCCTCACTGTCACGGTGATATACTCCTCTCCCCTCACTGTGAATGTGATCAATCACTCTGACCTAAATATCAATATGATATACCCCTCAGCCCTCACTCTGAAGGTGATATATAATCCTGTGCCTTCACTGTGACGGTGAAATATCCCTCTGCCCTCACTGTAACCGTGATATACGTCTCTGCCCTCACTGTGAATGTGATATATCACTCTGCCCTCACTGGGACTGTGATATACCCCTCTGCCCTCACTGTGAATGTGGTATACACCTCTGCCCTCACTGTGAATGTGATATACCTCTCTGCCCTCACCGTCACGGTGATATACTCCTCTCCCCTCACTGGGAATGTGATAAAACACTCTGACATCACTGTGAATATGATATACCACTCTGCCATCTCTGTGACTGTGATATACCCCTCCGCCTTCACTGTGAATATGATATTCCCCTCTGCCCTAACTGTGAGGGTGATATACCCCTCTGCCCTCACTCTGACCATGATATAATCCTCTAACCTCACAGTGACTGTAATATAACTCTCTGCCCTCACTGTCACGGTGATAAACCCCTCTCCCCTCACTGTGAATGTGATAAAAAACTCTGACCTCAGTATGAATATGATATACATCTCAGCACTCACTGTGAACGTGAATTTTGTCTCTGCCCTCACTGTGAATGTGATATACCCCTCTGCCCTGACTGTCACGGTGATATACCCTTCTCCCCTCACTGTGAATGTGATAAAACACTCTGCGCTCCTTGTGACTGTGATATACCTCTCTGCCCTCACTGTGACTGTTATATACCCCTCTGCCCACTCAATGACTGTGATATACGCCTCTGCCCTCACTGTGACTGTGATATATCCCTCTGCCCTCACTGTGACTGTTATATATCCCTCTGCCCACTCAATGACTGTGATATACGCCTCTGCCCTCACTGTGACTGTGATATATCCCTCTGCCCTCACTGTGACTGTTATATATCCCTCTGCCCACTCAATGACTGTGATATACACCTCTGCCCTCACTGTGACAGTGATATACTCCTCTGCCCTCTCTGTGACGGTGATATATGCCTCTGCCCTCACTGCGACTGTGATCTACACCTCTGCCCTCACTGTGACTGTGGTATACACCTCTGCCCTCACTGTGACTGTGATATACCCCTCTGCCCTCACTGTAACAGTGAAGTACATCTCTGCCATCACCGTGACTGTGAGATACCCCTCTGCCCTCACTGTGACGCTGAAATACCCATCTGCCCTCAGTTTGGCAGTGATATACCCCTCTGCCCTTACTGTGAATATGATATTCCCCTCTGCCCTAACTATGAGGGTGACATACCCCTCTGCCCTCACTGTGATGGAGATATACCCTCTGCCTTCACTGTGAATATGATATTCCCCTCTGCCCTAACTGTGAGGGTGATATACTCCTCTGCCCTCACACTGACCATCATACCATCCTCTACCCTCACAGTGACTGCAATATAACACTCTGCCCTCACTTTCACGGTGATAAACCCCACTCCCCTCACTGTGAATGTGATAAAACACTCTTACCTCAGTATCAATATGATATACCCCTCAGCCCTCACTCTGATGGTGATATAATCCTGTGCCTTCACTGTGACGGTGATCTAAACCCTCTGCACTCATTGTGACTGTGATATACACCTCTGCCCCCACTGTGACTCTGATATATCCCTCTGTCCTCACTGTGACTGTGATATACCCCTCTGCCCTCACTGTGTCTGTGATATACCCCTCTGCCCTCACTGTGAATGTGATTTTACCTCTTCCCTCACTGTGACTGTGATATACCCCTCTGCCCTCACTGGGACTGTGATATACCCATCTGCCCTCTCTGGGACTGTGATATACCCATCTGCCCTCACTGTGAATGTGATATACCCCTCTGCCCTCACTGTCACTGTGATATACTGCTCTGCCCTCACTGTGAATGTGATAAAACACTCTGACCTCAGTATCAATATGATATAACCCTCAGCTCTCTCTCTGATGGTGATATAATCCTGTGCCTTCACTGTGACGGTGATCTAAACACTCTGCACTCAATGTGACTGTGATACACACCTCTGCCCCCACTGTGACTCTGATATATCCCTCTGCCCCCACTGTGACTCTGATATATCCCTCTGCCCCCACTGTGACGCTGATATACCCCTCTGCCCTCATTGTGACTGTGATATACGACTCTGCCCTCACTGTGACTGTGATATACCCCTCTGCCCTGACTGTGAAGGTGAAATATGCCTCTGCCCTGAATGTGTTTGTTATATACCCTTCTGCCCACACAATGACTGTGATATACGCCTCTGCCCTCTCTGTGACGGTGATATACCCCTCTGCCCTCACTGTGACGGTGATATACGCCACTGCCCTCACTGTGACGGTGCTATACGCCTCTGCCCTCACTGTGACGGTGATATACTCCACTGCCCTCACTGTGACGGTGCTATACGCCTCTGCCCTCACTGTGACGTTGATATACGCCACTGCCCTCACTGTGACGGTGATATACGCCGCTGCCCTCTCTGTGACGGTGATATCCGCTTCTGCCCTCACTGTGACGGTGATATACCCCTCTGCCCTCACTGTGATGATTATATACCCCTCTGCCCTCACTGTAACCGTGAAGTACATCTCTGCCCTTACCGTGACTGTGAGATACCCCTCTGCCCTCACTGTGACGCTGAAATACCCATCTGCCCTCACTGTGGCAGTGATATACCCCTCTGCCCTCAGGTTGGCAGTGATATACCCCTCTGCCCTCACTGTGGTGGTGATATACCCCTCTGCCCTCCATGTGGCAGTGATATACCCCTCTCCCCTCACTGTGAGAGTGATATACACCTCAGCACTTACTGTGGCAGTGATATATCTTTCTGCCTCACTGTGACACTCATAAAACCTGCCCTCATTGTGACTGTGATATACCCCTCTGCCCACACTGTGACTGTGATATACCCCTCTGCCTTCACTGTTACCATGATATACACCTCTGCCCTCACGGTGACCGTGATATACCCTCTGCCCTCACTTTGAATATGTTATACCCCTCTGCCCTCACTGTGACTGTGATATACCCGTCTGCTCTCATTGTGACTGTGATATACCCCTCTGCCCTCACTGTGACTGTGTTATACCCCTCTGCCCTCACTGTGACTGTGATATAATCCTCTGCTCTTACTGTGACCCTGATATACATTCTGCCCTCACTCTGACTGTGATATATCCATCTGCCCTCACTGTGACGGTGATATATCCCTCTGGCCTCACTGTGACTGTGATATACCCCTCTGCCCTCACTGTGACTGTGTTATCACCCTCTGCCCTCACTGTGAATGTGACATACTCCTCTGCCCTCGCTGTAGCTGTGATATACCGCTCTGCCCTCACTGTGACCGTGATATATCCCTCTGCCCTCATTGTGAATGTAATATATTCCTCTTCCCTCACTGTGACTGTGATAAAGCTCTCTGACCACACTGTGAACATGATATATCCCTCTGCTCTCAATGTGACTGTGATATACCCCTCTGACCTCACTGTGACTGTGTTATACACCTCTGACCTCACTGTGAACATGATATACCCCTCTGACCTCACTATGATGGTGATATACCCTTCTGCCCTCAATGTGACTGTGATATACCCCTCTGCACTCGCTGTGACTGTGATATACACCTCTGCCCTCACTGTGACTGTGATATACCCCTCTGCCCACAATGTGACTGTGATATACCCCTCTGCACTCACTGTGACTGTGATAAACCCCTCTGCCCTCACTGTGAACGTGATATACCCCTCTGCCCACACTATGATGGTGATATACCCCTCTGCCCTCAATGTGAATGTGACATACAGCTCTGCCTTCACTGTGACTGTGATATACACCTCTGCCCTGACTGTGACTGTGACATACCCCTCTGCCCTTATTGTGACTGTGATATACCCCTCTGCCCTGACTGTGACTGTGATATACCCCTCTGCCCTCAATGTAAACGCAATAGACCTCTCTGCCCTCACTGTGACTGTGATATACCCGCTGCCCTCACTGTGACTCTGATATACCCGCTGCCCTCACTGTGACTGTGACATACCCCTCTGCCCTCACTGTGACTGTGATATACCCCTCTGCCCTCACTGTGACCGTGATATACCCCTCGGCCCTCACTGTGACTGTGATATACCCCTCCGCCCTCACTGTGACGGTGATATACGTCTCTGCCCACACTGTGACTGTGATATTCCCCTCTGCCCTCACTGTGACTGTGATATACACCTCTGCCCTCATGGTAACTGTGATATACCCGTCTGCCCTCACCTTGAATTTGATATACTCTCTGCACTCACTGTGAACGTGATATACCCCTCTGCCCTCATTGTGAATGTGATATACCCCTCTGCCCTAACTGTGACTGTGATATACCCTTCTACCCACACTGTGACTGTGATATCCACCTCTGCCCTCAACGTGACTGTGATATATCCCACTGCCCTCACTGTAACTGTGATATACATCTCTGCCCCCACTGTGATTGTGATATACCACTCTGCCCTCACTGTGACTGTGATATACCCCTCTGCCCTCACTGTGACAGTGATATACCCCTCTGCCCACACTGTGACAGTGATACACCCCTCTGCCCTCACTGTGATTGTGATATACCCATCTGCCCTCACTGTCACGGTGATATACCACTCTCCCCTCACTGTGACTGTGATAAAACACTCTGACCTTACTGTGAATATGATATACCCCTCTCCTCTCTCTATGACTGTGATATACCCCTCTGCCTACACTGAAACCGTGAGTTAAATCTCTAACCTCACTGTGATTGTGATATACCCCCCTGCCCTCTCTGTAAGCGTGAAGTACATCACTGCCCTCACTGTGATTGTAATATACCCCTCTGCCCACACTATGAATCTGATATACCCCTCTGCCCTCAATGTAAATGTGAAGTACATCTCTGCCCTCACTGTGATTGTGAAATACCCCTCTGCCCTCACTGTGGCAGTGATATACCCCTCTGAACTCACTGTGACAGTGATATACCCCTCTGACCTCACTATGAGAGTGATATACCGCTCTGTCCTCACTGTAACTGTGATATACCCCTATGCCCTCACTGTGACCGTGATATACCCCTCGGCCCTCACTGTGACCGTGATATACCCCTCCGCCCTCACTGTGACGGTGTTATACCCGTCTGCCCACACTGTGACTGTGATATACCCCTCTGCCGGCACTGTTGCTGTGATAAATCACTGTGCCCTCACTGTGACTGTGATATACCCATTTGCCCTCACTGTTACTGTGATTTACCCGTCTGCCCTCAATGTGAATATGATATACCTCTCTGACCACACTTTGACTGTGATATGCCCCTCTGCCCTCATTATGAATGTAATGTATTCCTCTGCCCTCACTGTGACTGTGATATACCCCTCTGCCCTAACTGTGACATTTATATACCCTTCTGCCCTCACTGTGACTGTGATATACCCCTCTGCCCTCACTGTGAATGTGATATACCCATCTGCCCTCACTGTAACCATGATTTTTGTCTCTGCCCTCACTGTGAATGTGATATACCCCTCTACCCTCACTGTGACTGTGATATAACCCTCTGACCTCACTGTGACTGTGATATACCCCTCTGCCCTCATTGTGACTGTGATATACCCCTCTGCCCTCACTGTAACTGTGAAGTACATCTCTGCCCACACCGTGACTGTGATATACCCCTCTGCCCACAGTGCGGCAGTGATATACCCCTCTGCCCTCAGTGTGGCAGTGATATACCCCTCTGCCTTCACTGTGGCAGTGATATACCACACTGCCCTCACTGTGACAGTGATATACCCCTCTGCCCTCACTGTGACAGTGATATACCCCTCTGCCCTCACTGTGACTGTGATATAACCCTCTGCCCTCATTGTGACTGTTATAAACCCCTCTGCCCTCACTGTGTCTGTGATATACCCCTCTGCCCTCACTATGACCGTTATACACTCCTGTGCCCTCACTGTGACCGTGATATACGCCTCTGCCCTCACTGTGATGTTGATATACCCATCTGCCCTCACTGTGACCGTGATATACGCCTCTGCCCTCACTGTGATGGTGATATACCCCTCTCCCCTCTCTATGACTGTGATATACACCTCTGCCCTCCCTGTGACTGTGATATACGCCTCTGCCCCCTTTATGACTGTGATATACCCCTATGCCCTCTGTGGCAGTAATATACCCCTCTGCCCTCACTGTGACTGTGATATACCCCTCTGCCCTCACTGTGACGGTGATATACGCCACTGCCCTCACTGTGACTGTCATATACCCCTTTGCCCACTCAATGACTGTGATATACGCCTCTGCCCTCACTGTGACAGTGATATACGACTCTGCCCTCTCTGTGACGGTGATATACGCCTCTGCCCTCACTGTGACTGTGATATACCCCTCTGCCCTCACTGTGACGGTGATATACGCCACTGCCCTCACTGTGACGGTGATATACGCCTCTGCCCTCACTGTTATGGTGATATATGCCACTGCCCTCACTGTGACGTTGATATACGCCACCGCCCTCACTGTGACGGTGGAAGACGCCTCTGCCCTCACTGTGGCTGAGATCTACACATCTGCCCTCACTGCGACTGTGAAGTACATTTCTGCCCTCACCGTGACTGCGAGATAACCCTCTGCCCTCACTGTGACGCTGAAATACCCATCTGCCCTCACTGTGGCAGTGATATACCCCTCCGCCCACACTGTGGCAGTGATATACCCCTCCGCCCTCCGTGTGACAGTGATATACCCCTCTCCCATCACTGTGGCAGTGATATACACCTCTGCCCTCACTGTGACAGTGATATACCCCTCTCCCATCACTGTGACAGTGATATACACCTCTGCCCTCACTGTGACTGTGATATACTCCTCTGCCTTCACTGTGACCATGATATACACCTCTGCCCTCACGGTGACCGTGATATATACCTCTGCCCTCACTGTGACTATGTTATACCCCTCTGCCCTCACTGTATCTGTGATATACCCCTCTGCCCTCATTGTGACCGTGATATAACCCTCTGCCCTCACTGTGATGGTGATATATCCCTCTGTCCTCACTGCGAACGTGATATATCCCTCTGCCCTCATTATGAATGTAATATATTCCTCTGCCCTCACTGTGATGTGATATACCCCTCTGCCCTCAGTGTGGCAGTGATATACCCCTCTGCCTTCACTGTGGCAGTGAGATACCGCTCTGCCCTCACTGTGACTCTGATATAATCCTCTGCCCTCACTGTGACTGTGATATACCCCTCTGCCCTCACTGTGATGGTAATATACACCTCTGCCCTCACTGTTACCATGATATACCTACCCCTCTGCCCTCACTGTGACTGTGATATACCCCTCTGCCCTCACTGTGACTGTGATATACCCCTCTGCCCTCACTGTGACTCTGATATACCCCTATGCCATCACTGTGACTGTGATAAACCACTGTGCCCTCACTGTGACTGTGATATACACCTCTGCCCTCACGGTGACTGTGATATACCCCTTTGCCCTCACTGCGACTGTGATTTACCCGTCTGCCCTCATTGTGAACGTGATATACCCCTCTGCCCTCACTATGATGGTTATATACCCCTCTGCCCTCATTGTGAATGTAATATATTCCTCTGCCCTCACTGTGACTGTGATATACACCTCTGCCCTCACTGTGAACGTGATATACCCCTCTGCCCTCACTATGATGGTGATATACCCCTCTGCCCTCACTGAGAACGTGATATACACCTCTGCCTTCACTGAGACTGTGATATACCCCTCTGCCCTTACTGTGACTGTGTTATACTCCTCTGCCCTCACTGTGACTGTGATATACCCTTCTGCCCTCACTGTGACTTTTATATACCCCTCTGACCACTCAATGACTGTGATATACGCCTCTGCCCTCACTGTGAGAGTGATATACGACTCTGCCCTCTCTGTGACGGTGATATACGCCTCTGCCCTCACTGTGACTGTGATATTCCCCTCTGCCCTCACTGTGACGGTGATATACGCCACTGCCCTCACTGTGACGGTGATATACTCCTCTGCTCTCACTGTTATGGTGATATATGCCACTGCCCTCACTGTGACGTTAATATACGCCACAGCCCTCACTGTGATTTTGATATACGCCACTGCCCTCACTGTGACGGTGATAGACGCCTCTGCCCTCACTGTGGCTGTGAAGTACATCTCTGCCCTCACCGTGACTGCGAGATACCCCGCTGCCCTCACTGTGAATGTGGTATACACCTCTGCCCTCACTGTGAATGTGATATACCACTCTGCCCTCACTGGGACTGTGATATACCCCTCTGCCCTCACCGAGACGATGATATACCCCTCTGCCCTCACTGTGAATGTGGTATACACCTCTGCCCTCACTGTGAATGTGATATACCACTCTGCCCTCACTGTGAATGTGACATACACCTCTGCCTTCACTGTGGCTGTGATATAGACCTCTGCCCGGACTGTGACTGTGATATACCCCTTTGCCCTGACTGTGACTGTGATATACTCCTCTGCCCTCAATGTAAACTCAATAGACCTCTCTGCCCTCACTGTGACTGTGACATACCCCTCTGCCCTCACTGTGACTGTGACATACAACTCTACCCTCACTGTCACGGTTATATACTCCTGTCCCCTCACTGTGAATGTGATAAAACATGCTGCCCTCACTGTGACTCTGATATAACCCTCTGCCCTCACTGTGACTGTGATATACCCCTCTGCCCTCACTGTGATGGTAATATACACCTCTGCCCTCACTGTGACTGTGATATACCCCTCTGCCCTCACTGTAACTGTGATATACCTCTCTGCCCTCACTGTGACTGTGATATACCCCTCTGCCCTCACTGTGACTGTGATATACCCCTCTGCCATCACTGTGACTGTGATATACCCCTCTGCTCTCATTTGACTGTGATATACCGCTCTGCCCGCATTGTGACGCTGATATACCCCTCTGCCCTCACTGTGGCTGTGATATGTGCCTCTGCCCGCTCTGATACCGTGATACATGCCCGCACTGTGAATGTGCTATAACCCTTTGCCCTCACTCTGATCGTGAAATACACATCTGCCATCACTGTGACCATGATATACCCTTCGGCCCTCACTGTGACTGTGATATTCCCCTCTGCCCTCACTGTCATGGTGATACACTCCTCTCCCCTCACTGTGTATGTGACAAAACACTCTGCCCTCCTTGTGACTGTGATATATCCCTCTGCCCTCTCTGTGACTGTGATATACCCCTCTGCCCTCACTGTGACTGTGATATACACCTCTGCCCTCACTGTGACTGTTATATACCCCTCTGCCCTCACTGTGACGGTGATAAACGCCTCTGCCCTCACTGTGACTGTGATATACCCCACTCCCCTCACTGTGACGGTGATATACACCTCTGCCCTCACTGTTTTGGTGATATACGCCACTGCCCTCACTGTGACGTTGATATACGCCACTGCCCTCACTGTGGCTGTGATCTACACATCTGCCGTCACTCTGAATGTGATATACACCTCTTCACTCACTGTGACTTTGATATACCCCTGTGCCCTCACTGTGATGGTGATATATCCCTCTGCCCTCACTGTGACTGTGATATACTTCTCTGTCCTCACTGTGACTGTCATATAACCCTCTGACTGAACAGTGACGTTGATATATCCCTCTGACCTCAATGTGATTGTGATGTACCTCTCTGCCCTCACTGTGACCGTGATACATACCTCTGCCCTCACTGTGACCGTGATATAACCCTCTATACTTACTGTGACCGTGATATATCCCTCTGCTCTCAATGTGACCGTGATATACCCCTCTGCCCTCACTATGGCTGTGATATACACCTCTGCCCTCTCTGTGACGGTGATATAACCCTCTGCCCTAACTGTGACTGTGATATACATCACTGCCCTCACTGTGACGGTGATATACCCCACTGCCCTCACTTTGACTGTGATATACACCTCTGCCCTCACTGTGACTGTAATATAACCCTCTGCCCTCACTGTGACCGGGATATACACCTCTGCCCTCTCTTTGACGGTGATATAAACCTCTGCCCTCACTGTGATATTGATGTACCCCTCTGCCCTCACTGTGAATATGATATACGACTCTGCCCTCTCTGTGACCGTGATATATCGCTTTGCCCTCAGTGAGAACCTGATATATCCCTATGCCCTCACTGTGACTATGCAATATCCCTCTGCCCTCACTGAGACTGTAATGTAACACTCTGCCCTCATTGTGACTGTGTTATATCCCTCTGCCCTCACTGCGACAGTGATATACACCTCTGCCCTCACTGTGACGGTGATATAACCCTCCTTCCTCACTTTGACTGTGATATACGCCTCTACCCTCACTGTGACTGTGACATATCCCTCTGCCATCACTGTGACAGTGATATGTCCCACTGCCCTTACTGTGACATTGATATACCCCTCTGCCCTCACTGTGACTGTGATATATCGATCTGCCCTCTCTGTGACTGTGATATATCCCTCTGCCTTCACTGTGACCTTGTTATAACCCTCTGCCATCAGTGTGAACATGATATTTCCCTATGCCCTCAATGTGACCCTGCTATACCCATCTGCCATCACTGTGAATGTAATATAGCCCTCTGCCCTCACTGTGGCTTTGATATACCGCTTACTGTGGCAGTGATATACAACTCTGCCCTCACTGTGACTCTCATATAACCTTCTGCCCTAATTGTGACCGTGATATACCCCTCTGCCCTCACTGTGGCATTGATAAATATCTCTGCCCTCACTGTGACTGTGATATACCCCTCTGCCCTCACTGTGAATGTGATATACCCCTCTGCCCTCACTGTGAATGTGATATACCCCTCTGCCCTCACTGTGACTGTGATATACACCTCTGCCTTCACTGTGACTGTGATATACCCCTCTGCCCTCACTGTGACTGTGATATACCACTCTGCCCTCACTGTGTCTGTGATATACCCCTCTGCCCTCACTGTGACTGGGATATACCCCTCTGCCCTCTCTTTGACTGTGATATACTCCTCTGCCCTCACTGTGTCTGTGACATACCCCTCTGCCCTCACTGTGACTGTGATATACCCCTCTGCCCTCACTGTGACCGTGATATACACCTCTGCCCTCACTGTGACAGTGATATACCCCTCTGCCCTCACTGTGAATGTGATATTTGACTCTGCCCTTACTGTGACCGTGATATACCCCTCTGCCCTCAGTGAGAACCTGATATATCCCTATGCCCTCACTGTGACTGTGCAATATCCCTCTGCCCTCACTGTGACTGTGATATACCCCTCTGACCTCACTGTGACAGTGATATACACCTCTGCTCTCACTGTGACTGTGTTATACGTCTCTGCCCTCACTGTGACTGTGTTATACCCCTCTGCCCTCACTGTGAATGTGATATACGACTCTGCCCTCTCTGTGACCGTGATATATCCCTTTGCCCTTACTGTGACAGTGATATACCCCTCTGCCCTCAGTGAGAACCTGATATATCCCTATGCCCTCACTGTGACTATGCAATATCCCTCTGCCCTCACTGAGACTGTAATGTAACACTCTGCCCTCATTGTGACTGTGTTATATCCCTCTGCCCTCACTGCGACAGTGATATACACCTCTGCCCTCTCTGTGACGGTGATATAACCCTCTGCCCTCACTTTGACTGTGATATGTCGCACTGCCCTTACTGTGACTGTGATATAACCCTCTGCCCTCACTGTGACAGTGATATACCCCTCTGCCATCACTGTGACAGTGATATACACCTCTGCCCTCACTGTGACAGTGATATACTTCTCTGTCCTCTCTGTGACAGTGATACACCCCTCTGCCCTATCTGTGACAGTGATATAGACCTCTGCCCTCACTGTGACTGTGATATACCCCTCTGTCCTCTCTGTGACAGTGATACACCCCTCTGCCCTCACTGTGACAGTGATATTGACCACTACCCTCACTGTGACTGTGATATATCCCTCTGCCTTCATTGTGACCTTGTTATAACCCTTTGCCGTCAGTGTGAACGTGATATATCCCTATGCCCTCAATGTGACCTTATTTTACCCATCTGCCATCACTGTGAATGTGATATAGCCCTCTGCCCTCACTGTGGCATTGATATACCCCACCGCACTTACTGTGGCAGTCTTATACACCTCTGCCCTCACTGTGACTCTCATATAACCTTCTGCCCTAATTGTGACCGTGATATACCCCTCTGCCCTCACTGTGGCATTGATCAACCCCTCTGCCCTCACTGTGAATGTGATATACCCCTCTGCCCTCACTGTGACTGTGATATACCCCTCTGCCCTCACTGTGACTGTGATATAAACCTCTGCCTTCACTGTGACTGTGATATACCCCTCTGCCCTCACTGTGAGGGGGATATACACCTCTGCCCTCTCTTTGACTGTGATATAACCCTCTGCCCTCACTGTGACTATGATATACCCCTCATCCCTCACTGTGACAGTGATATACCCCTCTGCCCTCACTGTGACAGTGATATACCCCTCTGCCCTCAGTGAGAGCCTGATATATCCCTATGCCCTCACTGTGACTGTGCAATATCCCTCTGCCCTCACTCTAACAGTAATGTACCCCTCTGCCCTCATTGTGACCGTGTTATATCCCTCTGCCCTCACTGTTACTGTGACATAACCCTCTGCCATCATTGTGACCGTTTTATATCTCTCTGCCCACACTGCTACAGTGATATACTTCTCTGTCCTCACTGTGACTGTCATATAACCCTCTGACTGAACAGTGACGTTGATATATCCCTCTGCCCTCACTGTGACCGTGATATATACCTCTGCCCTCACTGTGACCGTGATATACCCCTCTGCCCTCACCGTGACTGTGATATAACCCTCTGTACTTACTGTGACTGTGATCTATCCCTCTGCTCTCAATGTGACCATGATATACCCCTCTGCCTTCGCTATGGCTGTGATATACACCTCTGCCCTCACTGTGACGGTGATATAACCCTCTGCCCTAACTGTGACTGTGATATACATCATTGCCCTCTCTGTGAGTGTGATATAACCCTCTGCCCTAACTGTGACTGTGATATACATCATTGCCCTCTCTGTGAGTGTGATATAACCCTCTGCCCTCACTGTGACAGTGACATACCCCACTGACCTCACTGTGTTTGTGATATACAACTCTGCCCTCACTGTGAGCATGATATACCCCTCTGCCCTCATTGTGAATCTAATATATTCCTCTGTCCTCATTGTGACTGTGATATAGCTCTCTGCCCTCACTGTGAATATGATATACCCCTCTGCCCTCACTGTGGCAGTGATATGCCCCTCTGCCTCAATGTGGCAGTGATATACCACTCTGCCCTCACTGTAGCACAGATATACCACTCTGACCTCAATGTGACCGTGATATACCCCTCTGCCCTCACAGTGACCGTTATATTCCCCTCTGCCCTCACTGTGACTGTGATATAAACCTCTGCCCTCAATGTGACTGTGATATACTCCTCTGCCCTCACTGTGACTGTGATATAACCCTCTGCCCTCACTGTGAATGTGATATACACCTCTGCCTTCACTGTAACTGTGAAATCCCCCCTCTGCCCTCACTGTGACTGTGATATACCCCTCTGCCCTCACTGTGACATTGATATACCCCTCTGCCCTCACTGTGACTGTGATATTCCCCTCTGCCCTCACTGTGACAGTGATATCCACCTCTGCCCTCACTGTGACTGTGATATAACCCTCTGCCCTCACTGGAATGTGATATATACCTCTGCCCTCACTATGACTGTGATATACTCCTCTGCCCTCACTGTGATGGTGATATACATCTCTGCCATCACTGTCACAGTGATATACCCCTCTGCCCTCACTTTGAGGGTTATATACCCCATTGACTCACTGTGACTGTGATATAACCCTCTGCTCTCACTGGTGCCGTGATATACCCCTCTGCCCTCACTGTGACCGTGATATAACCCTCTGCCCTCACTGTGTCTGTGATATACCCCTCTGCACTCACTGTGACTGTGATATATCCCACTGCCCTCACTGTGACTGTGATATACCCCTCTGACATCACTGTGACTGTGATATACCCCTCTGCCCTCAATGTGACCGTTATATATCCCTCTGCCATCAATGTGACCGTGATATATCCCTCTGCTCTCACTTATACCGTGATATACTCCTCTGCCCTCACTCTGTCGTTTAGATACCCCATTGAATCACTGTGACTGGGATATAACCCTCTGCCCTCACTGGTACCGTGATATACCCCTCTGCCCTCACTATGAATGTGAAATGCACCTCTGCCCTCATTGTGATAGTTATATACCCCTCTGCCCTCACTGTGATGGTGATATACTCCTCTGTCCTCACTGTGACTGTGATATACCCCTCTGCCCTCACTGTGATGGTAATATACACCTCTGCCCTCACTGTGACTGTGATATACCCCTCTGCCCTCACTGTAACTGTGATATACCTCTCTGCCCTCACTGTGACTGTGATATACCCCTCTGCCCTCACTGTGACTGTGATATACCCCTCTGCCTTCACTGTGACTGTGATATACCCCTCTTCCCTCTCTGTGACTGTGATATACATCTCTGCTTTCTCTGCGTCCATGATATATCCCTCTGCCCTTACTGTGACAGTTATATACCCCTCTGCCCTCACTGTGACCGTGATATACACCTCTGCTGTCACTGTGATTCTGATATAACTCTCTGCTCTCACTGTGAACGTGATATATCCCTATGCCCTCCCTGTGACTGTGCTATATCCCTCTGCCCTCATTGTAACCGTGATATACCTCTCTGCCCTCACTGTGATTGTGATATAACCCGCTGCCCTCACTGAGACTGTGATATAACCCTCTTCCCTCACTGTGACTGTGATATACCCCTCTGCCCTCACTGTGACATTGTTATACTCCTCTGCCCTCACTGTGACCGTGATATTCCCCCCTGCCCTCTATGCGACTGTGATATACCCATCTGCTCTCACCGTAACTGTGATATACCCAACTGCCCTCACCATGATTGTGATATACATATCTGCCCTCACTGTGACTATGATATACCCCTCTGCCCTCACTGTGACATTGATATACCCCTCTGCCCTCACTGTGACTGTGATATTCCCCTCTGCCCTCACTGTGACAGTGATATCCACCTCTGCCCTCACTGTGACTGTGATATAACCCTCTGCCATCACTGTGAATGTGATATACACCTCTGCCCTCACTGGAATGTGATATATACCTCTGCCCTCACTATGACTGTGATATACTCCTCTGCCCTCACTGTGATGGTGATATACATCTCTGCCATCACTGTCACAGTGATATACCCCTCTGCCCTCACTTTGAGGGTTATATACCCCATTGACTCACTGTGACTGTGATATAACCCTCTGCTCTCACTGGTGCCGTGATATACCCCTCTGCCCTCACTGTGACCGTGATATAACCCTCTGCCCTCACTGTGTCTGTGATATACCCCTCTGCCCTCACTGTGACTGTGATATATCCCACTGCCCTCACTGTGACTGTGATATACCCCTCTGACATCACTGTGACTGTGATATACCCCTCTGCCCTCAATGTGACCGTTATATATCCCTCTGCCATCAATGTGACCGTGATATATCCCTCTGCTCTCACTTATACCGTGATATACTCCTCTGCCCTCACTCTGTCGTTTAGATACCCCATTGAATCACTGTGACTGGGATATAACCCTCTGCCCTCACTGGTACCGTGATATACCCCTCTGCCCTCACTATGAATGTGAAATGCACCTCTGCCCTCATTGTGATAGTTATATACCCCTCTGCCCTCACTGTGATGGTGATATACTCCTCTGTCCTCACTGTGACTGTGATATACCCCTCTGCCCTCACTGTGAATGTGATAAAGTTCTCTGCCCTCACTGTGACCATGATATACCTCTCTGCCCTCACTGTGAATGGGAAATACCCCTCTGCCCTCACTGTGACTGTGATATAACCCTCTGCCTTCACTGTGACTGTGATATACCCCTCTTCCCTCTCTGTGACTGTGATATACATCTCTGCTTTCTCTGCGTCCATGATATATCCCTCTGCCCTTATTGTGACAGTTATATACCCCTCTGCCCACACTGTGACCATGATATACAGCTCTGCTGTCACTGTGATTCTGATATAACTCTCTGCTCTCACTGTGAACGTGATATATCCCTATGCCCTCCCTGTGACTGTGCTATATCCCTCTGCCCTCATTGTAACCGTGATATACCTCTCTGCCCTCACTGTGATTGTGATATAACCCGCTGCCCTCACTGAGACTGTGATATAACCCTCTTCCCTCACTGTGACTGTGATATACCCCTCTGCCCTCACTGTGACCGTGATATTGCCCCCTGCCCTCTATGCGACTGTGATATACCCATCTGCTCTCACCGTAACTGTGATATACCCAACTGCCCTCACCATGATTGTGATATACATATCTGCCCTCACTGTGACTATGATATACCCCTCTGCCCTCACTGTAACTGTTATATACCCCTCTACCCACACTGTGACTGTGACATACCCCTCTGCACTCACTGTGACTGTGATGTAAAGCTCTGCCCTCACTGTGAACGTGAGATACCACTCTGACCTCACTGTGACTGTAACATACCTCGCAGCTCTCAATGAAAATGCAATACAACACGTTGCCCTAACCTTGACTGTGATATACCCATCTGACCTCACTGTGACTGTGATATACACCTCTGCCCTCACTGTGACTGTGATATACCCCTCTGCCCTAACTGTGACTGTGATATACCCCTCTGCCCTAACTGTGACTGTGATATACACCTCTGCCCTAACTGTGACTGTGATTAACACCTCTGCACTCACTGTGACTGAGACATAAAACTCTGACCTCTCTGTGAACGTGATATACCCCTCTGACCACACTATGATGGTGATATACCCCTCTGACCTCACTGTAACCGTGACATATTTCTCTGCCCTCACTGTGACTGTGATATACCCCTCTGTCATCACTGTGACTGTGATATATCCTTCTGCCCTCACTGTGACTGTGATATACCGCTCTGCCCTCAATATGATGGTGATATAACCCTCAGCCCTCACTGTGACTGTGAAATACCCCACTGCCCTTACTGTAACCGTGATATACACCTCTGCCATCACTGAGAGGGTGATATACCCCTCTGCCCTCACTGTGACTGTGATATAACACTCTGCCCTCATGGTGACCATGATGAACTCCCTCTGCGCTCACTTTGACTGTGATATACGTCTCTGCCCTCGCTGTGACTGTGATACACCACTCTGCCCTCACTGTGAACATGATATACCCCTCTGCGCTCACTGTGACTGTGATATACTCCTCAGCCCTCACTGTTTCCATGATATACCCTTCTGAGTTCACTGTGACTGTGATATACGTCTCTGCCCTCACTGTGACTGTGATATACCTCACTGCCCTCACTGTGACCGTGATATAAACCTCTGCCCTCACTGTGACTGTGATATACCCCTCTGCCCTCACTGTGAACGTGATATATCCCTATGCCCTCATTGTGAGTGTGCTATATACCTCTGCCTTCACTGTGAGTGTGATATACCCCTCTGTCCTTCACTGTGACTGTGATATACTCCTCTGCCCTCACTGTGATTGTGATATACCCCTCTGCCCTCACTGTGACTGTGATATACCCCTCTGACCTCACTGTGACTGTGATATACCCCTCTGCCCTCAGTGAGAAGCAGATATATACCTCTGCCGTCACTGTGGCTGTGAGATACGTCTCTGCCCAAACTGCGACTATGATATACCACTCTGCCCTCACTGTGACTGTGATATACCCCTCTGCCCTCACTGTGACCGTGATATACCCCTCTGCACTCACTGTGACTGTGATATACCCCTCTGACCTCACTGTGACTGTGATATAATCGTCCTCCCTAACCGTGACTGTGATATACCGCTCTGCCCTCACTGTGACTGTGATATACACCTCTGCCCTCACTGTGATCGTGATATACACCTCTGCCCTCACTGTGACTGTGATATACCCCTCTGCCCTTACTGTGACTGTGATATACCCCTCTGCCCTCACGGTGACCGTGATATACCCCTCTGCGCTCACAGTGACAGTGATATACACCTCGGACCTCACTGTGATAGTTATATAACCCTCTGCCCTCACTGTGATGTTGATATACCCCTCTGCCCTATTTCTGATGGTGATATACCCCTCTGCCCTCACTGTGACTGTGATATACCCCTCTGCCCTCACTGTGACCGTGATATACCCCTCTGCCTTCACTCTGACCATGATATACATCTCTGCCCTCACTGTGACAGTTATATACCCCTCTGCCCTGACTGTGATGGTGATATACCCCTCTGCCCTCGCTGTGACTGTGAGGTACCCCTTTGCCCTCATTGTGACTGTGATATACCCCTCAGTCCTCACTGTGAACGTTATATACCCATCTGTCATCACAGTGAAGGAGATATAACCCTCTGCGCTCACCGTGTTTGTGATATACACCTCTGCCCTCACTGATACCCTGAGATAACCCTCTACCCTCACTGATACCCTGATATAACCCTCTGCCCACACTCCGACCGTGATGTACCCCTCTGCCCTCACTGTGACAGTGATATACGCCTCTGCCCTCACTATAACGGTGAAATACACATCTGCCCTCACAGTGACAGTGATATACCACTCTGCACTCAGTGTGGCAGGAATATATGCCCTCTGCCCTCACTGTGGGAGTGATATACCACTCCACCCTCACTGTGCACATGATATACCCCTCTGCCCACACTGTGACTTTGATAAATCCCTCTGCCCACACTGTGAATGTGATATACTCCTCTGCCCTCACTGTGACTGTGATATACCCCTCTGCCCACACTGTGACGGTGATATACCCCTCTGCCTTCACTGTGACTGTGATATACCACTTTGCCATCACTGTGACTGTGATATACCTCTCTGCCCTCACTGTGACTGTGATATATCACTGCACCTTCAGTGTGAACGTGATATATCCCTATGCCTCACTGTGAATGTGCTATATCCCTCTGCCCTCACTGTGACTGTGATATACCGTTCTGCCCTTACTGTAACTGTGATATATCCCTCTGCCATCACTGGGACTGTGATATATCCCTCGGCCCTCACTGTGACAGTTATATACCCCTCTGCCCTCACTGTGATGATGATATACACTTCAGCGCTCACTGTGACGGTGATATACTTCTCTGCCCTCACTCTGACTGTGATATACCACTCTGCCCTCAGTGTGACCGTGATATTCCCCTCTGCCTTCACTGTTACGGTGATATATGCCTCTGCCCTCAATGTGGCAGTGATATACCCCTCTGCCCTCACTGTGGCAGTGATATACCCCTCGGCCCTCACTGTGACAGTGATATACCACTCTGCCCTCACTGAGACGGTGATATACCCTTCTGCCCTCAACGTAACTGTGATATACCTCTCTGCCCTCACTGTGATGGTGATATACCCCTCTGCCCTCACTGGGACTGTGATATATCCCTATGCCCTCACTGTGACTGTGATATACCCCTCTGCCCTCACTGTGACTGTGATATACCCCTCTGCCCTCAATGTGACCGTTATATATCCCTCTGCCATCAATGTGACCGTGATATATCCCTCTGCTCTCACTTATACCGTGATATACTCCTCTGCCCTCACTCTGTCGTTTAGATACCCCATTGAATCACTGTGACTGGGATATAACCCTCTGCCCTCACTGGTACCGTGATATACCCCTCTGCCCTCACTATGAATGTGAAATGCACCTCTGCCCTCATTGTGATAGTTATATACTCCTCTGCCCTCACTGTGATGGTGATATACTCCTCTGTCCTCACTGTGACTTTGATAAACCCCTCTGCCCTCACTGTGAATGTGATAAAGTTCTCTGCCCTCACTGTGACCATGATATACCTCTCTGCCCTCACTGTGAATGGGAAATACCCATCTGCCCTCACTGTGACTGTGATATACCCCTCTGCCTTCACTGTGACTGTGATATACCCCTCTTCCCTCTCTGTGACTGTGATATACATCTCTGCTTTCTCTGCATCCATGATATATCCCTCTGCCCTTTCTGTGCCAGCTATATACCCCTCTGCCCTCACTGTGACCGTGATATACACCTCTGCTGTCACTGTGATTCTGATATAACTCTCTGCTCTCACTGTGAACGTGATATATCCCTATGCCCTCCCTGTGACTGTGCTATATCCCTCTGCCCTCATTGTAACCGTGATATACATCTCTGCCCTCACTGTGATTGTGATATAACCCGCTGCCCTCATTGTAACCGTGATATACCTCTCTGCCCTCACTGTGACTGTGATATACCCCTCTGCCCTCACTGTGACATTGTTATACTCCTCTGCCCTCACTGTGACCGTGATATTCCCCCCGCCCTCTATGCGACTGTGATATACCCATCTGCTCTCACCGTAACTGTGATATACCCAACTGCCCTCACCATGATTGTGATATACATATCTGCCCTCACTGTGACTATGATATACCCCTCTGCCCTCACTGTAACTGTTATATACCCCTCTACCCACACTGTGACTGTGACATACCCCTCTGCACTCACTGTGACTGTGATGTAAAGCTCTGCCCTCACTGTGAACGTGAGATACCACTCTGACCTCACTGTGACTGTAACATACCTCGCAGCTCTCAATGAAAATGCAATACAACACGTTGCCCTAACCTTGATTGTGATATACCCATCTGACCTCACTGTGACTGTGATATACACCTCTGCCCTCACTGTGACTGTGATATACCCCTCTGCCCTAACTGTGACTGTGATATACCCCTCTGCCCTAACTGTGACTGTGATATACACCTCTGCCCTAACTGTGACTGTGATTAACACCTCTGCACTCACTGTGACTGAGACATAAAACTCTGACCTCTCTGTGAACGTGATATACCCCTCTGACCACACTATGATGGTGATATACCCCTCTGACCTCACTGTAACCGTGACATATTTCTCTGCCCTCACTGTGACTGTGATATACCCCTCTGTCATCACTGTGACTGTGATATATCCTTCTGCCCTCACTGTGACTGTGATATACCGCTCTGCCCTCAATATGATGGTGATATAACCCTCAGCCCTCACTGTGAGGGGGATATACACCTCTGCCCTCTCTTTGACTGTGATATAACCCTCTGCCCTCACTGTGACTATGATATACCCCTCATCCCTCACTGTGACAGTGATATACCCCTCTGCCCTCACTGTGACAGTGATATACCCCTCTGCCCTCAGTGAGAGCCTGATATATCCCTATGCCCTCACTGTGACTGTGCAATATCCCTCTGCCCTCACTCTAACAGTAATGTACCCCTCTGCCCTCATTGTGACCGTGTTATATCCCTCTGCCCTCACTGTTACTGTGACATAACCCTCTGCCATCATTGTGACCGTTTTATATCTCTCTGCCCACACTGCTACAGTGATATACTTCTCTGTCCTCACTGTGACTGTCATATAACCCTCTGACTGAACAGTGACGTTGATATATCCCTCTGCCCTCACTGTGACCGTGATATATACCTCTGCCCTCACTGTGACCGTGATATACCCCTCTGCCCTCACCGTGACTGTGATATAACCCTCTGTACTTACTGTGACTGTGATCTATCCCTCTGCTCTCAATGTGACCGTGATATACCCCTCTGCCTTCGCTATGGCTGTGATATACACCTCTGCCCTCTCTGTGACGGTGATATAACCCTCTGCCCTAACTGTGACTGTGATATACATCATTGCCCTCTCTGTGAGTGTGATATAACCCTCTGCCCTCACTGTGACGGTGATATACCCCACTGCCCTCACTTTGACTGAGATATACGCCTCTGCCCTCTCTGTGACTGTCATATACCCCTCTGCCCTCACTTTGACTGTGATATACGCCTCTGCCGTCTCTGTGACTGTGATATATCCCTCTGCCCTTAACGTGACAGTGATATACGTCTCTGCCCTCACTGTGAACGTGATATACCCCTCTGCCCTCACTGTGACTGTGATACACCACCCTGCCTTCACTCTAACTGTAATATACCCCTCTGCCCCCTCTATGAATGTGCTATATCCCTCTGCCTTCACTGTGACCGTGATATACAACTCTGCCTTCACTGAGACTGTGATATAACCCCTCTGCCCTCATGGTGACTGTGATGTACACCTCTGCCCTCACTGTGACTGTGATATAACCCTCAACCCTGACTGTGACTGTGATATACGCCTCTGCCCTCACTGTGACAGTGATAGACCCCTCTGTCATCACTGTGACTGTGATATATCCTTCTGCCCTCACTGTGACTGTGATATACCGCTCTGCCCTCAATATGATGGTGATATAACCCTCAGCCCTCACTGTGACTGTGAAATACCCCACTGCCCTTACTGTAACCGTGATATACACCTCTGCCATCACTGAGAGGGTGATATACCCCTCTGCCCTCACTGTGACTGTGATATAACACTCTGCCCTCATGGTGACCATGATGAACTCCCTCTGCGCTCACTTTGACTGTGATATACGTCTCTGCCCTCGCTGTGACTGTGATACACCACTCTGCCCTCACTGTGAACATGATATACCCTTCTGAGTTCACTGTGACTGTGATATACGTCTCTGCGCTCACTTTGACTGTGATATACCTCACTGCCCTCACTGTGACCGTGATATAAACCTCTGCCCTCACTGTGACTGTGATATACCCCTCTGCCCTCACTGTGAACGTGATATATCCCTATGCCCTCATTGTGAGTGTGCTATATACCTCTGCCTTCACTGTGAGTGTGATATACCCCTCTGTCCTTCACTGTGACTGTGATATACTCCTCTGCCCTCACTGTGATTGTGATATACCCCTCTGCCCTCACTGTGACTGTGATATACCCCTCTGACCTCACTGTGACTGTGATATACCCCTCTGCCCTCAGTGAGAAGCAGATATATACCTCTGCCGTCACTGTGGCTGTGAGATACGTCTCTGCCCAAACTGCGACTATGATATACCACTCTGCCCTCACTGTGACTGTGATATACCCCTCTGCCCTCACTGTGACCGTGATATAACCCTCTGCCCACACTCCGACCGTGATGTACCCCTCTGACCTCACTGTGACTGTGATATAATCCTCCTCCCTAACCGTGACTGTGATATACCGCTCTGCCCTCACTGTGACTGTGATATACACCTCTGCCCTCACTGTGATCGTGATATACACCTCTGCCCTCACTGTGACTGTGATATACCCCTCTGCCCTTACTGTGACTGTGATATACCCCTCTGCCCTCACGGTGACCGTGATATACCCCTCTGCGCTCACAGTGACAGTGATATACACCTCGGACCTCACTGTGATAGTTATATAACCCTCTGCCCTCACTGTGATGTTGATATACCCCTCTGCCCTATTTCTGATGGTGATATACCCCTCTGCCCTCACTGTGACTGTGATATACCCCTCTGCCCTCACTGTGACCGTGATATACCCCTCTGCCTTCACTCTGACCATGATATACATCTCTGCCCTCACTGTGACAGTTATATACCCCTCTGCCCTGACTGTGATTGTGATATACCCCTCTGCCCTCGCTGTGACTGTGAGGTACCCCTTTGCCCTCATTGTGACTGTGATATACCCCTCAGTCCTCACTGTGAACATTATATACCCATCTGTCATCACAGTGAAGGAGATATAACCCTCTGCGCTCACCGTGTTTGTGATATACCCCTCTGCCCTCACTGATACCCTGAGATAACCCTCTACCCTCACTGATACCCTGATATAACCCTCTGCCCACACTCCGACCGTGATGTACCCCTCTGCCCTCACTGTGACAGTGATATACGCCTCTGCCCTCACTATAACGGTGAAATACACATCTGCCCTCACAGTGACAGTGATATACCACTCTGCACTCAGTGTGGCAGGAATATATGCCCTCTGCCCTCACTGTGGGAGTGATATACCACTCCACCCTCACTGTGCACATGATATACCCCTCTGCCCACACTGTGAATGTGATATACTCCTCTGCCCTCACTGTGACTGTGATATACCCCTCTGCCCACACTGTGACGGTGATATACCCCTCTGCCTTCACTGTGACTGTGATATACCACTTTGCCATCACTGTGACTGTGATATACCTCTCTGCCCTCACTGTGACTGTGATATATCACTGCACCTTCAGTGTGAACGTGATATATCCCTATGCCTCACTGTGAATGTGCTATATCCCTCTGCCCTCACTGTGACTGTGATATACCGTTCTGCCCTTACTGTAACTGTGATATATCCCTCTGCCATCACTGGGACTGTGATATACCCCTCGGCCCTCACTGTGACAGTGATATACCCCTCTGCCCTCACTCTGATGATGATATACACTTCAGCGCTCACTGTGACGGTGATATACTTCTCTGCCCTCACTCTGACTGTGATATACCACTCTGCCCTCAGTGTGACCATGATATTCCCCTCTGCCTTCACTGTTACGGTGATATATGCCTCTGCCCTCAATGTGGCAGTGATATACCCCTCTGCCCTCACTGTGGCAGTGATATACCCCTCGGCCCTCACTGTGACAGTGATATACCCCTCTGCCCTCACTGTGATGGTGATATACCCCTCTGCCCAGAGTGTGGCAGTGATATACCCCATCTGCCCTCACTGCGACTGTGATATACCCCTCTGCCCTCACTGTGGCTGTGTTATGCCCCTCTGCCCTCAGTGTGGCAGTGATATGCCACTCTGCCCTCACTGAGACGGTGATATACCCTTCTGCCCTCAACGTAACTGTGATATACCTCTCTGCCCTCACTGTGATGGTGATATACCCCTCTGCCCTCACTGGGACTGTGATATATCCCTATGCCCTCACTGTGACTGTGATATACCCCTCTGCCCTCACTGTGACTGTGATATACCCCTCTGCCCTAACTGTGACTGTGATATACCCCTCTGCCCTAACTGTGACTGTGATATACACCTCTGCCCTAACTGTGACTGTGATTAACACCTCTGCACTCACTGTGACTGAGACATAAAACTCTGACCTCTGTGAACGTGATATACCCCTCTGACCACACTATGATGGTGATATACACCTCTGCCCTCACTGTAACCGTGACATATTTCTCTGCCCTCACTGTGACTGTGATATACCCCTCTGTCATCACTGTGACTGTGATATATCCTTCTGCCCTCACTGTGACTGTGATATACCGCTCTGCCCTCAATATGATGGTGATATAACCCTCAGCCCTCACTGTGAGGGGGATATACACCTCTGCCCTCTCTTTGACTGTGATATAACCCTCTGCCCTCACTGTGACTATGATATACCCCTCATCCCTCACTGTGATGGTGATATACCCCTCTGCCCAGAGTGTGGCAGTGATATACCCCATCTGCCCTCACTGCGACTGTGATATACCCCTCTGCCCTCACTGTGGCTGTGTTATGCCCCTCTGCCCTCAGTGTGGCAGTGATATACCACTCTGCCCTCACTGAGACGGTGATATACCCTTCTGCCCTCAACGTAACTGTGATATACCTCTCTGCCCTCACTGTGATGGTGATATACCCCTCTGCCCTCACTGGGACTGTGATATATCCCTATGCCCTCACTGTGACTGTGATATACCCCTCTGCCCTCACTGTGACTGTGATATATCCCACTGCCCTCACTGTGACTGTGATATACCCCTCTGACATCACTGTGACTGTGATATACCCCTCTGCCCTCAATGTGACCGTTATATATCCCTCTGCCATCAATGTGACCGTGATATATCCCTCTGCTCTCACTTATACCGTGATATACTCCTCTGCCCTCACTCTGTCGTTTAGATACCCCATTGAATCACTGTGACTGGGATATAACCTTCTGCCCTCACTGGTACCGTGATATACCCCTCTGCCCTCACTATGAATGTGAAATGCACCTCTGCCCTCATTGTGATAGTTATATACCCCTCTGCCCTCACTGTGATGGTGATATACTCCTCTGTCCTCACTGTGACTTTGATATACCCCTCTGCCCTCACTGTGAATGTGATAAAGTTCTCTGCCCTCACTGTGACCATGATATACCTCTCTGCCCTCACTGTGAATGGGAAATACCCATCTGCCCTCACTGTGACTGTGATATACCCCTCTGCCTTCACTGTGACTGTGATATACCCCTCTTCCCTCTCTGTGACTGTGATATACATCTCTGCTTTCTCTGCGTCCATGATATATCCCTCTGCCCTTACTGTGACAGTTATATACCCCTCTGCCCTCACTGTGACCGTGATATACACCTCTGCTGTCACTGTGATTCTGATATAACTCTCTGCTCTCACTGTGAACGTGATATATCCCTATGCCCTCCCTGTGACTGTGCTATATCCCTCTGCCCTCATTGTAACCGTGATATACCTCTCTGCCCTCACTGTGATTGTGATATAACCCGCTGCCCTCACTGAGACTGTGATATAACCCTCTTCCCTCACTGTGACTGTGATATACCCCTCTGCCCTCACTGTGACATTGTTATACTCCTCTGCCCTCACTGTGACCGTGATATTCCCCCCTGCCCTCTATGCGACTGTGATATACCCATCTGCTCTCACCGTAACTGTGATATACCCAACTGCCCTCACCATGATTGTGATATACATATCTGCCCTCACTGTGACTATGATATACCCCTCTGCCCTCACTGTGACATTGATATACCCCTCTGCCCTCACTGTGACTGTGATATTCCCCTCTGCCCTCACTGTGACAGTGATATCCACCTCTGCCCTCACTGTGACTGTGATATAACCCTCTGCCATCACTGTGAATGTGATATACACCTCTGCCCTCACTGGAATGTGATATATACCTCTGCCCTCACTATGACTGTGATATACTCCTCTGCCCTCACTGTGATGGTGATATACATCTCTGCCATCACTGTCACAGTGATATACCCCTCTGCCCTCACTTTGAGGGTTATATACCCCATTGACTCACTGTGACTGTGATATAACCCTCTGCTCTCACTGGTGCCGTGATATACCCCTCTGCCCCCACTGTGACCATGATATAACCCTCTGCCCTCACTGTGTCTGTGATATACCCCTCTGCCCTCACTGTGACTGTGATATATCCCACTGCCCTCACTGTGACTGTGATATACCCCTCTGACATCACTGTGACTGTGATATACCCCTCTGCCCTCAATGTGACCGTTATATATCCCTCTGCCATCAATGTGACCGTGATATATCCCTCTGCTCTCACTTATACCGTGATATACTCCTCTGCCCTCACTCTGTCGTTTAGATACCCCATTGAATCACTGTGACTGGGATATAACCCTCTGCCCTCACTGGTACCGTGATATACCCCTCTGCCCTCACTATGAATGTGAAATGCACCTCTGCCCTCATTGTGATAGTTATATACCCCTCTGCCCTCACTGTGATGGTGATATACTCCTCTGTCCTCACTGTGACTGTGATATACCCCTCTGCCCTCACTGTGAATGTGATAAAGTTCTCTGCCCTCACTGTGACCATGATATACCTCTCTGCCCTCACTGTGAATGGGAAATACCCATCTGCCCTCACTGTGACTGTGATATAACCCTCTGCCTTCACTGTGACTGTGATATACCCCTCTTCCCTCTCTGTGACTGTGATATACATCTCTGCTTTCTCTGCGTCCATGATATATCCCTCTGCCCTTACTGTGACAGTTATATACCCCTCTGCCCTCACTGTGACCGTGATATACAGCTCTGCTGTCACTGTGATTCTGATATAACTCTCTGCTCTCACTGTGAACGTGATATATCCCTATGCCCTCCCTGTGACTGTGATATAACCCTCTGCCATCACTGTGAATGTGATATACACCTCTGCCCTCACTGGAATGTGATATATACCTCTGCCCTCACTATGACTGTGATATACTCCTCTGCCCTCACTGTGATGGTGATATACATCTCTGCCATCACTGTCACAGTGATATACCCCTCTGCCCTCACTTTGAGGGTTATATACCCCATTGACTCACTGTGACTGTGATATAACCCTCTGCTCTCACTGGTGCCGTGATATACCCCTCTGCCCCCACTGTGACCATGATATAACCCTCTGCCCTCTCTGTGTCTGTGATATATCCCTATGCCCTCCCTGTGACTGTGCTATATCCCTCTGCCCTCATTGTAACCGTGATATACCTCTCTGCCCTCACTGTGATTGTGATATAACCCGCTGCCCTCACTGAGACTGTGATATAACCCTCTTCCCTCACTGTGACTGTGATATACCCCTCTGCCCTCACTGTGACCGTGATATTGCCCCCTGCCCTCTATGCGACTGTGATATACCCATCTGCTCTCACCGTAACTGTGATATACCCAACTGCCCTCACCATGATTGTGATATACATATCTGCCCTCACTGTGACTATGATATACCCCTCTGCCCTCACTGTAACTGTTATATACCCCTCTACCCACACTGTGACTGTGACATACCCCTCTGCACTCACTGTGACTGTGATGTAAAGCTCTGCCCTCACTGTGAACGTGAGATACCACTCTGACCTCACTGTGACTGTAACATACCTCGCAGCTCTCAATGAAAATGCAATACAACACGTTGCCCTAACCTTGACTGTGATATACCCATCTGACCTCACTGTGACTGTGATATACACCTCTGCCCTCACTGTGACTGTGATATACCCCTCTGCCCTAACTGTGACTGTGATATACCCCTCTGCCCTAACTGTGACTGTGATATACACCTCTGCCCTAACTGTGACTGTGATTAACACCTCTGCACTCACTGTGACTGAGACATAAAACTCTGACCTCTCTGTGAACGTGATATACCCCTCTGACCACACTATGATGGTGATATACCCCTCTGACCTCACTGTAACCGTGACATATTTCTCTGCCCTCACTGTGACTGTGATATACCCCTCTGTCATCACTGTGACTGTGATATATCCTTCTGCCCTCACTGTGACTGTGATATACCGCTCTGCCCTCAATATGATGGTGATATAACCCTCAGCCCTCACTGTGACTGTGAAATACCCCACTGCCCTTACTGTAACCGTGATATACACCTCTGCCATCACTGAGAGGGTGATATACCCCTCTGCCCTCACTGTGACTGTGATATAACACTCTGCCCTCATGGTGACCATGATGAACTCCCTCTGCGCTCACTTTGACTGTGATATACGTCTCTGCCCTCGCTGTGACTGTGATACACCACTCTGCCCTCACTGTGAACATGATATACCCCTCTGCGCTCACTGTGACTGTGATATACTCCTCAGCCCTCACTGTTTCCATGATATACCCTTCTGAGTTCACTGTGACTGTGATATACGTCTCTGCCCTCACTGTGACTGTGATATACCTCACTGCCCTCACTGTGACCGTGATATAAACCTCTGCCCTCACTGTGACTGTGATATACCCCTCTGCCCTCACTGTGAACGTGATATATCCCTATGCCCTCATTGTGAGTGTGCTATATACCTCTGCCTTCACTGTGAGTGTGATATACCCCTCTGTCCTTCACTGTGACTGTGATATACTCCTCTGCCCTCACTGTGATTGTGATATACCCCTCTGCCCTCACTGTGACTGTGAAATACCCCTCTGACCTCACTGTGACTGTGATATACCCCTCTGCCCTCAGTGAGAAGCAGATATATACCTCTGCCGTCACTGTGGCTGTGAGATACGTCTCTGCCCAAACTGCGACTATGATATACCACTCTGCCCTCACTGTGACTGTGATATACCCCTCTGCCCTCACTGTGACTGTGATATACCTCTCTGCCCTCACTGTGACCGTGTTTTACCCCTCTGCCCTCACTGTGACAGTGATATTCCCCTCTGCCCTCATTGTGACTGTGATATAATCCTCTGCTCTCACTGTGACTGTGATATAACCCTCTGCCCTCATTGTGACTGTGATATACACCTCTGCCATCACTGTGACTGTGATATACTCCTCAGTCCTCACTGTGACTGTGATATACCCCTCTGCCATCACTGTGATTGGGATATAGCACTCTGCCCTCACTGTAACTGTGATATACCGCTCTGCCCTTACTGTGACCGTGATATATCCCTCTGCCATCACTGGGACTGTGATATACCCCTCGGCCCTCACTGTGAAAGTTATATACACCTCTGCCCTCACTGTGATGGTGATATACCCTTCAGCCCTCACTGTGACGGTGATATACGTCTCTGCCCTCACGGTGACTGTGATATACCACTCTGCCCTCAGTGTGACTGTGACATACACCTCTGCCTTCACTGTGACGGTGATATACACCTCTGCCCCAACTGTGGCAGTGATATACGCCTCTGCCCTCATTGTGACCGTGATATACACCTCTGCCTTCACTCTGACTGTAATATACTCCTCTGCCCTCACTATGATTGAGATATACCTCTCTGTCCTCACTGTGTCTGTGATATACCCCTCTGCCCTCTCTGTAACCGTGATATACTCCTCTGCCCTTATTGTGACTGTGATATACACCTCTGCCCTCACTGTGACTGTGATAAATCCCACTGACCTCACTGTGACAGTGATATACCCCTCTGCCCTTATTGTGACTGTGATATACACCTCTGCCCTCACTGTGACTGTGATAAATCCCACTGACCTCACTGTGACAGTGATATACCCCTCTGCCCTCACTGTGACTGTGATATACCCCTCAGTACTCACTGTGAAATTTATTTACACATCTGTCCTCACAGTGAAGGATGTATACACCTCTGCCCTCACTGTGACTGAGATATACCCCTCTGCCTTCAATGTGACTCTGATATACCCCTCTGCCTTCACTGTGAATGTGATATACCCTTCTGTCATCATAGTGAAGTTGATATAACCCTCCCCCCTCCCCGTGAGTGTGTTATAACCCTCTGCCTTCAGTGTGTAAGTGATATATCCCTCTGCCATCAGTGAGGCAGTGACATGCCCCTCTGCCCTCACTGTGACTGTGATAAACCCTTCTGCCCTCACTGCGATGGTGATATATCCCTCTGCCCTCACTGTGACAGTGATATATCCTTCTGCCCTTACTCTGACAGTGATATACCCCTCTGCCCTCACTGTGACTCTGATATACCCCTGTGCCTTCACTGTGTTGGTGATATATCCCTCTGCCCTCACAGAGATTGTTATATTCCCCTCTGCCCTCATTGTGACCGTGATATACCCCTCTGCCCTCACTGTGACAGAAATATACTCCACTGACCTCACAGTGACTGTGATATACCCCTCTGCCCTCTCTGTATACGTGATATACTCCTCTGCCCTCATTCTGACTGTGATATACACCTCTGCCCTCACTGTGACTGTGATAAATCCCATTGACCTCACTGTGACAGTGATATACCCCTCTGCCCTCACTGTGTCTGTGATATACCCCTCTGCCCTCTCTGTAACCGTGATATACTCCTCTGCCCTTATTGTGACTGTGATATACACCTGTGCCCTCACTGTGACTGTGATTAATCCCACTGACCTCACTGTGACAGTGATATACCCCTCTGCCCTCACTGTGACTGTGATATACCCCTCAGTACTCACTGTGAAATTTATTTACACATCTGTCCTCATAGTGAAGGATGTATACCCCTCTGCATTCAATGTGACGCTGATATACCCCTCTGCCTTTACTGTGAATGTGATATACCCATCTGTCATCATAGTGAAGTTGATATAACCCTCTGCCCTCACCGTGAGTGTGTTATAACCCTCTGCCTTCAGTGTGTAAGTGATATATCCCTCTGCCCTCAGTGAGGCAGTGACATGCCCCTCTGCCCTCACTGTGACTGTGATAAACCCCTCTGCCCTCACTGTGACCATGATATAGCCCTCTGCATTCACTGTGAATGTGATATACCCCTCCACCTTCACTCTGATGGTGATATATCCCTCTGCCCTCACTGTGACTGTGTTATACCCCTCTGCCCTCACTGTGAATGTGATATACCCCTCTGCCCTCACTGTGACTGTGATATAACCCTCAGTACTCACTCTCACTGTGATATACCCCTTTGCCGTCACTCTGATGGTGATATATCCCTCTGCCCTCACTGTGACTTTGTTATACACCACTGCCCTCATTTTGAATGCGATATACACCTCTGCCCTCACTGTGACTATGATATACCCCTCTGCCCTGACTGAGATGGTGATATATCCCTCTGCCCACACTGTGACTGTGATATACCTCTCTGCCCTCACTCTGAAAGTGATAAACCCCTCTGCCCTCAGTCTGATGGTGATATATGCCTCTGCCCTCACTGTGACTTTGATATACACCACTGCCCTCATTTTGAATGCGATATACACCTCTGCCCTCACTGTGTAGGTGATATATCCCTCTGCCCTCACAGTGACTGTTATATTCCCCTCTGCCCTCACTGTGACCCTGATACCCCTCTGCCCACACTATGACATTGATATGCCCCATTGACCTCACTATGACTGTGATATAACCCTCTGCCCTCTCTGTAACCGTCATATACACCTCTGCCCTCACTGTGACAGTGATATATCCCACTGACCTTACTGTGACAGTGATATACACCTCTGCCCTCACTGTGACAGTGATATACCCCTCTGCCCTCACTATGACTGTGATATCCCCCTCAGTACTCACTGTGAAATTTATTTACACCTCATTCCTCACAGTGAAGGAGATATACCCCTCTGCCCTCACTGTGACTGTGATATACCCCTATGCCTTTAATGCGACTCTGATATACCCACTGCCTTCACTGTGACTGTGATATACCCCTCTGTCATCATAGTGAAGGGGATATAACCCTCTGCCCTCACCGTGAGTGTGTTATACCCCTCTGCCTTCAGTGTGGCAGTGATATACCCCTCTGCCCTCAGTGTGACAGTGACATGCCCCTCTGCCCTCACTGTGACTGGGATATACCCCTCTGCCATCATAGTGAAGGGGATATAACCCTCTGCCCTCACCGTGAGTGAGTTATACCCCTCTGCCTTCAGTGTGGCAGTGATATACCCCTCTGCCCTCACTGTGACAGTGATATACCCCACTGACCTTACTGTGACAGTGATATACACCTCTGCCCTCACTGTCACAGTGATATACCCCTCTGCCCTCACTGTGACTGTGATATACCCCTCAGTACTCACTGTGAAATTTATATACACCTCTGTCCGCACAGTGAAGGAGATATACCCCTCTGCCCTCACTGTGACTGTGATATACCACTCTGCCTTCAATGTGACTCTGATATACCCCTCTGCCTTCACTGTGACTATGATATACCCCTCTGTCATCATAGTGAAGGGGATATAAACCTCTGCGCTCACCGTGAGTGTGTTTTACCCCTCTGCCTTCAGTGTGGCAGTGATATACCCTTCTGCCCTCAGCGTGACAGTGACATGCCCCTCTGCCCACACTGTGACTGTGATATACCCCTCTGCCCTCACTGTGACTGTGATATATCCCACTGACCTCACTGTGACAGTGATATACACCTCTGCCCTCACTGTGAATGTGATATACCCCTCTGCCCTCACTGTGACTGTGATATAACCCTCAGTACTCACTCTCACTGTGATATACCCCTTTGCCGTCACTCTGATGGTGATATATCCCTCTGCCCTCACTGTGACTTTGATATACACCACTGCCCTCATTTTGAATGCGATATACACCTCTGCCCTCACTGTGACTATGATATACCCCTCTGCCCTGACTGAGATGGTGATATATCCCTCTGCCCACACTGTGACTGTGATATACCTCTCTGCCCTCACTCTGAAAGTGATAAACCCCTCTGCCCTCACTCTGATGGTGATATATGCCTCTGCCCTCACTGTGACTTTGATATACACCACTGCCCTCATTTTGAATGCGATATACACCTCTGCCCTCACTGTGTTGGTGATATATCCCTCTGCCCTCGCAGTGACTGTTATATTCCCCTCTGTCCTCACTGTGACCCTGATACCCCTCAGCCCACACTATGACATTGATATGCCCCATTGACCTCACTATGACTGTGATATAACACTCTGCCCTCTCTGTAACCGTCATATACACCTCTGCCCTCACTGTGACAGTGATATATCCCACTGACCTCACTGTGACAGTGATATACACCTCTGCCCTCACTGTGACAGTGATATACCCCTCTGCCCTCACTATGACTGTGATATCCCCCTCAGTACTCACTGTGAAATTTATTTACACCTCAGTCCTCACAGTGAAGGAGATATACCCCTCTGCCCTCACTGTGACTGTGATATACCCCTCTGCCCTCAGTGTGACAGTGACATGCCCCTCTGCCCTCACTGTGACTGGGATATACCCCTCTGCCATCATAGTGTAGGGGATATAACCCTCTGCCCTCACCGTGAGTGTGTTATACCCCTCTGCCTTCAGTGTGGCAGTGATATACCCCTCTGCCCTCACTGTGTTGGTTATATATCCCTCTGCCCTCACAGTGACTGTTATATTCCCCTCTGCCCTCACTGTGACCCTGATATACCACCCTGCCCTCACTGTGACAGTGATATACCCCACTGACCTTACTGTGACAGTGATATACACCTCTGCCCTCACTGTCACAGTGATATACCCCTCTGCCCTCACTGTGACTGTGATATACCCCTCAGTACTCACTGTGAAATTTATATACACCTCTGTCCGCACAGTGAAGGAGATATACCCCTCTGCCCTCACTGTGACTGTGATATACCACTCTGCCTTCAATGTGACTCTGATATACCCCTCTGCCTTCACTGTGACTATGATATACCCCTCTGTCATCATAGTGAAGGGGATATAAACCTCTGCGCTCACTGTGAGTGTGTTTTACCCCTCTGCCTTCAGTGTGGCAGTGATATACCCTTCTGCCCTCAGTGTGACAGTGACATGCCCCTCTGCCCACACTGTGACTGTGATATACCCCTCTGCCCTCACTGTGACTGTGATATATCCCACTGACCTCACTGTGACAGTGATATACACCTCTGCCCTCACTGTGAATGTGATATACCCCTCTGCCCTCACTGTGACTGTGATATAACCCTCAGTACTCACTCTCACTGTGATATACCCCTTTGCCGTCACTCTGATGGTGATATATCCCTCTGCCCTCACTGTGACTTTGATATACACCACTGCCCTCATTTTGAATGCGATATACACCTCTGCCCTCACTGTGACTATGATATACCCCTCTGCCCTGACTGAGATGGTGATATATCCCTCTGCCCACACTGTGACTGTGATATACCTCTCTGCCCTCACTCTGAAAGTGATAAACCCCTCTGCCCTCACTCTGATGGTGATATATGCCTCTGCCCTCACTGTGACTTTGATATACACCACTGCCCTCATTTTGAATGCGATATACACCTCTGCCCTCACTGTGTTGGTGATATATCCCTCTGCCCTCGCAGTGACTGTTATATTCCCCTCTGTCCTCACTGTGACCCTGATACCCCTCAGCCCACACTATGACATTGATATGCCCCATTGACCTCACTATGACTGTGATATAACCCTCTGCCCTCTCTGTAACCGTCATATACACCTCTGCCCTCACTGTGACAGTGATATATCCCACTGACCTCACTGTGACAGTGATATACACCTCTGCCCTCACTGTGACAGTGATATACCCCTCTGCCCTCACTATGACTGTGATATCCCCCTCAGTACTCACTGTGAAATATATTTACACCTCAGTTTTCACAGTGAAGGAGATATACCCCTCTGCCCTCACTGTGACTGTGATATACCCCTCTGCCTTTAATGCGACTCTGATATACCCACTGCCTTCACTGTGACTGTGATATACCCCTCTGTCATCATAGTGAAGGGGATATAACCCTCTGCCCTCACCGTGAGTGTGTTGTACCCCTCTGCCTTCAGTGTGGCAGTGATATAACCCTCTGCCCTCAGTGTGACAGTGACATGCCCCGCTGCCCTCACTGTGACTGGGATATACCCCTCTGCCATCATAGTGAAGGGGATATAACCCTCTGCCCTCACCGTGAGTGTGTTATACCCCTCTGCCTTCAGTGTGGCAGTGATATACCCCTCTGCCCTCACTGTGTTGGTTATATATCCCTCTGCCCTCACAGTGACTGTTATATTCCCCTCTGCCCTCACTGTGACCCTGATATACCACCCTGCCCTCACTGTGACAGTGATATACCCCACTGACCTTACTGTGACAGTGATATACACCTCTGCCCTCACTGTCACAGTGATATACCCCTCTGCCCTCACTGTGACTGTGATATACCCCTCAGTACTCACTGTGAAATTTATATACACCTCTGTCCGCACAGTGAAGGAGATATACCCCTCTGCCCTCACTGTGACTGTGATATACCACTCTGCCTTCAATGTGACTCTGATATACCCCTCTGCCTTCACTGTGACTATGATATACCCCTCTGTCATCATAGTGAAGGGGATATAAACCTCTGCGCTCACTGTGAGTGTGTTTTAACCCTCTGCCTTCAGTGTGGCAGTGATATACCCTTCTGCCCTCAGTGTGACAGTGACATGCCCCTCTGCCCACACTGTGACTGTGATATACCCCTCTGCCCTCACTGTGACTGTGATATATCCCACTGACCTCACTGTGACAGTGATATACACCTCTGCCCTCACTGTGAATGTGATATACCCCTCTGCCCTCACTGTGACTGTGATATAACCCTCAGTACTCACTCTCACTGTGATATACCCCTTTGCCGTCACTCTGATGGTGATATATCCCTCTGCCCTCACTGTGACTTTGATATACACCACTGCCCTCATTTTGAATGCGATATACACCTCTGCCCTCAATGTGACTATGATATACCCCTCTGCCCTGACTGAGATGGTGATATATCCCTCTGCCCACACTGTGACTGTGATATACCTCTCTGCCCTCACTCTGAAAGTGATAAACCCCTCTGCCCTCACTCTGATGGTGATATATGCCTCTGCCCTCACTGTGACTTTGATATACACCACTGCCCTCATTTTGAATGCGATATACACCTCTGCCCTCACTGTGTTGGTGATATATCCCTCTGCCCTCACAGTGACTGTTATATTCCCCTCTGCCCTCACTGTGACCCTGATACCCCGCTGCCCACACTATGACATTGATATGCCCCATTGACCTCACTATGACTGTGATATAACCCTCTGCCCTCTCTGTAACCGTCATATACACCTCTGCCCTCACTGTGACAGTGATATACCCCACTGACCTTACTGTGACAGTGATATACACCTCTGCCCTCACTGTCACAGTGATATACCCCTCTGCCCTCACTGTGACTGTGATATACCCCTCAGTACTCACTGTGAAATTTATATACACCTCTGTCCGCACAGTGAAGGAGATATACCCCTCTGCCCTCACTGTGACTGTGATATACCACTCTGCCTTCAATGTGACTCTGATATACCCCTCTGCCTTCACTGTGACTATGATATACCCCTCTGTCATCATAGTGAAGGGGATATAAACCTCTGCGCTCACCGTGAGTGTGTTTTACCCCTCTGCCTTCAGTGTGGCAGTGATATACCCTTCTGCCCTCAGTGTGACAGTGACATGCCCCTCTGCCCACACTGTGACTGTGATATACCCCTCCGCCCTCACTGTGACTGTGATATACAACTCTGCCCTCACTGTGACTGTGATAAACCCCTCTGCACTCACTGTGACCATGATATACGCCTCTGCATTCATTGTGAATGTGATATATCCCTCCGCCCTCACTGAGACTGTGATATACCCCTCTGCCCTCATTCTGACTGTGATATACACCTCTGCCCTCACTGCGACGGTGATATACCCCTCTGCCCTCACTGTGACTGTGTTATCCCCCTCTGCTCTCACTGTGACTGTGTTATACCCCTCTGCCCTCACTGTGAATTTGATAGACACATGTGCCCTCTCTGTGAATGTGACATACTCCTCTGCGCTCACTGTGACTGTGATATACCCCGCTGCCCTTACTATGACTGTGTTATACTCCTCTGCCCTCACTGTGACTGTGATATAAGCTTCTGCCGACACTGTGACTCTGGTATCACCCTCTGGTCTCACTGCGACTGTGATATACCCCTCTGCCCTCACTGTGACTGTGATATACCACTCCGCCCTCACTGTGAATGTGATATACCCCTCTTCCCACACTGTGATAGTGATATGCCCATTGGCCCTCACTGTGAATGTGATAAACCCCTCTGCCCTCACTGTGAATAAGATATACCCCTCTGCATTCACTGTGAATGTGATATACTCCTCCACCCTCACTCTGATGGTGATATATCCCTCTGCCCTCACTGTGACTGTGTCATACCCCTCTGCCCTCACTGTGAATGTGGTATAACCCTCTGCCCTCACTCTGACTGTGATATACCCCTCTGCCGTCACTCTGATGGTGATATATCCCTCTGCCCTCACTGTGACTTTGATATACACAACTGCCCTCATTTTGAATGCGATGTACACCTCTGCCCTCACTGTGACTGTGATATACCCCTCTGCCCTGACTGAGATGGTGATATATCCCTCTGCCCTCACTGTGACTGTGATATTCCCCTCTGCCCTCACTCTGAAAGTAATAAACCCCTCTGTCCTCACTCTGATGGTGATATATACCTCTGCCCTCACTGTGACTTTGATATACACCACTGCCCTCATTTTGAATGCGATATACACCTCTGCCCTCACTGTGAATGTGATATGCCCCTCTGCCCTGACTTAGAGGGTGATATATCCCTCTGCCCTCACTGTGACTGTGATATACCCTCTGCCTTCAATGTGACTCTGATATACCCCTCTGTCTTCACTGTGACTGTGATATACCCCTCTGTCATCATCGTGAAGGGGATATAACCCTCTGCCCTCACCGTGAGTGTGTTATACCCCTCTGCCTTCAGTGTAGCAGTGATATACCCCTCTGCCCTCACTGTGTTGATGATATATCCCTCTGCCCTCACAGTGACTGTGATATTCCCCTCTGCCCTCAGTGTGACCCTGATATACCCCTCTGCCCACACTATGACATTAATATGCCCCATTGACCTCACTGTGACTGTGATATAATCCTCTGCCCTCATTGTGACTGTGATATATCCCACTGCCCTCACTGTGACAGTGATATACACCTCTGCCCTCACTGTGACAGTGATATACCTCACTGCCCTCACTGTGACTGTGATATATCCCGCTGACCTCACTGTGACAGTGATATACACCTCTGCCCTCACTGTGACAGTGATATACCCCTCTGCCCTCACTGTGACTGTGATATACCCCTCAGTACTCACTGTGAAATTTATTTACACCTCAGTCCTCACAGTGAAGGAGATGTACCCCTCTGCCCTCACTGTGACTCTGATATACACGTCTGCCTTCAATGTGACTCTGATATACCCCTCTGCCTTCACTGTGACTATGATATACCCCTCTGTCATCATAGTGAAGGTGATATAAACCTCTGCGCTCACCGTGAGTGTGATTTACCCCTCTGCCTTCAGTGTGGCAGTGATATACCCCTCTGCCCTCACTGTGTTGGTGATATATCCCTCTGCCCTCACAGTGACTGTTATATTCCCCTCTGCCCTCACTGTGACCCTGATATACCACCCTGCCCTCACTGTGACAGTGATATACCCCACTGACCTCACTGTGACTGTGATATACCCATCTGCACTCTCTGTAACCGTGATATACTCCTCTGCCCTCATTGTGACTGTGATATATACCTCTGCCCTCACTGTGACTGTGATATATCCCACTGACCTCACTGTGACAGTGATATACACCTCTGCCCTCACTGTGACTCTGATATACCCCTCTGCCCTCACTGTGACTGTGATATACCCCTCAGTACTCACTGTGAAATTTATTTACACCTCTGTCCTCACAGTGAATGAGATATACACCTCTGCCCTCACTGTGACTGTGATATACCCCTCTGCCTTCAATGTGACTCTGATATACCCCTCTGCCTTCACTGTGACTGTCTTATACCCCTCTGTCATCATAGTGAAGGGAATATAACCCTCTGCCCTCACCGTGAGTGTGTTTTACGCCTCTGCCTTCAGTGTGGCAGTGATATACCCCTCTGCCCTCAGTGTGACAGTGACATGCCCCTCTGCCCTCACTGTGACTGTGATATACCCCTCTGCCCTCACTGTGACTGTGATATACAACTCTGCCCTCACTGTGACTGTGATAAACCCCTCTGCACTCACTGTGACCATGATATACGCCTCTGCATTCATTGTGAATGTGATATATCCCTCCGCCCTCACTGAGACTGTGATATACCCCTCTGCCCTCACTGTGACTGTGTTATACCCCTCTGCCCTCACTGTGAATTTGATAGAAACCTCTGCCCTCTCTGTGAATGTGACATACTCCTCTGCGCTCATTGTGACTGTGATATACCCCGTTGCCCTTTCTGTGACTGTGTTATACTCCTCTGCCCTCACTGTGACTGTGATATAAGCCTCTGCCATCACTGTGACTGTGGTATCACCCTCTGGTCTCACTGCGACTGTGATATACCCCTCTGCCCTCACTGTGACTGTGATATACCACTCCGCCCTCACTATGAATGTGATATACCCCTCTTCCCACACTGTGATGGTGATATGCCCGTTGGCCCGCACTGTGACTGTGATTTACCCCTATGCCGTCACTGTGACTGTGATATACCCATTTACCCTCACTGTGACTGTGATATACTCCTCTGCCCTCGCTGTAGCTGTGATATACCGCTCTGCACTCACTGTGACTGTGATATATCCCTCTGCCCTCATTGTGAATGTAATATATTCCTCTTCCCTCACTGTGACTGTGATAAAGCTCTCTGACCACACTGTGAACATGATATATCCCTCTGCTCTCAATGTGACTGTGTTATACCCCTCTGCCCTCACTCTGACTGTGTAATACCCCTCTGCGCTCACTGTGACAGTGATATACCCTTCTGACATCACTGTGAACGTGATATACCCCTTCTGCCCTCACTGTGACTGTGGTATGACCTTCTGCCCTCACTGATAACGTGATATACCCCTCTGTCATCACAGTGAAGGAGATATAACCCTCTGCCCTCACTGTGACTGTGATATACCCCTCTGCCCTCTCTGTAACTGTGATATACCTCTCTGAACTCACTGTGAATGTGATAAACCCATCGGCCCTCAATGTGAAAGTGACATAGCACTCCGCCCTCATTTTGAATGCGATATACACCTCTGCCCTCACTGTGAATGTGATATGCCCCTCTGCCCTGACTGAGAGGGTGATATATCCCTCTGCCCTCACTGTGACTGCGATATACCCCTCTGCCCTCACTCTGACGGTGATATACCCCTCTGCCCTCACTCTGATGGTGATATATCCCTCTGCCCTCACTGTGACTGTGATATACCCTCTGCCTTCAATGTGACTCTGATATACCCCTCTGTCTTCACTGTGACTGTGATATACCCCTCTGTCATCATAGTGAAGGGGATATAACCCTCTGCCCTCACCGTGAGTGTGTTATATCCCTCTGCCTTCAGTGTAGCAGTGATATCCCCCTCTGCCCTCACTGTGTTGGTGATATATCCCTCTGCCCTCACAGTGACTGTTATATTCCCCTCTGCCCTCACTGTGACCCTGATATACCCCTCTGCCCACACTATGACATTGATATGCCCCATTGACCTCACTGTGACTGTGATATAACCCTCTGCCCTCTCTGTAACCGTGATATACTCCTCTGCCCTCACTGTGACTGTGATATACCCCTCAGTACTCACTGTGAAATTTATTTACACCTCAGTCCTCACAGTGAAGGAGATGTACCCCTCTGCCCTCACTGTGACAGTGATATACCCCTCTGCCTTCAATGTGACTATGATATACCCCTCTGTCATCATAGTGAAGGGGATATAAACCTCTGCACTCACCGTGAGTGTGTTTTACGCCTCTGCCTTCAGTGTGGCAGTGATATACCCTTCTGCCCTCAGTGTGACAGTGACATGCCCCTCTGCCCTCACTGTGACTGTGTTATACAACTCTGCCCTCACTGTGACTGTGATAAACCCCTCAGCCCTCACTGTGACTGTGATTTACACCTCTGCCCTCACTGTGACTCTGATATACCCCTCTGCCTTCAATTTGACTCTGATATACCCCTCTGCCTTCACTGTGACTGTGATATACACCTCTGTCATCATAGTGAAGGGGATATAACCCTCTGCCCTCACCGTGAGTGTGTTATACCCCTCTGCCTTCAGTGTGACTGTGATATACCCCTCTGCCCTCACTGTGTTGGTGATATATCCCTCTGCCCTCACAGTGACTGTTATATTCCCCTCTGCCCTCACTGTGACCCTGATATACCACCCTGCCCTCACTGTGACAGTGATATACCCCACTGACCTCACTGTGACTGTGATATACCCATCTGCCCTCTCTGTAACCGTGATATACTCCTCTGCCCTCAATGTGACTGTGATATATACCTCTGCCCTCACTGTGACTGTGATATATCCCACTGACCTCACTGTGACAGTGATATACCCCTTTGCCATCACAGTGACTGTGATATACCCCTCTGCCCTCACTGTGACTGTGATATATCACTGCGCCTTCAGTGTGAACGTGATATATCCCTATGCCTCACTGTGAATGTGCTATATCCCTCTGCCCTCACTGTGACTGTGATATACCGCTCTATCCTTACTATAACTGTGATATATCCCTCTGCCATCACTGGGACTGTGATATACCCCTCGGCCCTCACTGTGACAGTTATATACCCCTCTGCCCTCACTGTGATGATGATATACACTTCAGCGCTCACTGTGACGGTGATATACTTCTCTGCCCTCACTGTGACTGTGATATACCACTCTGCCCTCAGTGTGACCGTGATATCCCCCTCTGCCTTCACTGTTACGGTGATATACGCCTCTGCCCTCAATGTGGCAGTGATATACCCCTCTGCCCTCACTGTGGCAGTGATATATCCCTCGGCCCTCACTGTGACAGTGATATACCCCTCTGCCCTCACTGTGATGGTGATATACCACTCTGCCCAGAGTGTGGCAGTGATATACCCCATCTGCCCTCACTGTGACTGTGATATACCCCTCTGCCCTCTCTGTGGCTGTGTTATGCCCTTCTGCCCTTAGTGTGGCAGTGATATACCACTCTGCCCTCACTGAGACGGTGATATACCCTTCTGCCCTCTATGTAACTGTGATATACCTCTCTGCCCTCACTGTGATGGTGATATACCCCTCTGCCCTCACTGAGACTGTGATATACCCCTCTGCCCTCACTGTGATGATGATATACCCCTCTGCTCTCACTTTGATCGTGAGATATCCCTCTGCTCTCACTGTGACTGTAATATACTCCTCTGCGCTCACTGTGACCGTGATATACGCCTCTGCCCTCACTGTGATGGTGATAAACCCCTCAGCCCTCACTGTGACCGTGATATAACCCTCTGCCCTCAATGAGACCGTGATATACCCCTCTTCCCTCACTGTGACTGTGATGTACCCCTTTGCCCTCATTGTGACTGTGATATACCCCTCAGTCCTCACTGTGAACGTTATATACCCATCTGTCATCACAGTGAAGGAGATATAACCCTCAGCGCTCACCGTGATTGTTATATACCCCTCTGCCCTCACTAATACCCTGATATAAACCTCTGCCCTCACTGTGACTGTGAAATACCCCTCTGCCCACACTGCGACTGTGATGTACCCCTTTGCCCTCACTCTGACAGTGATATACGCCTCTGCCCTAACTATAACGGTGAAGTCCCCCCTCTGCCTTCACTGTGATAGTGATATACCACTCTGCCCTCAGTGTGGCAGTAATATACACCTCTGCCCTCACTGTGGGATTGATATACCACTCCACCCTCACTGTGAACATGATACACCCCTCTGCCCTCACTGTGAACGTGATATATCCCTTTGCCCAAACTGTGACAATTATATACCCCTCTGCCCTCACTGTGACTTTGATATACCCCTCTGCCCACACTGACTGTGATAAACCCCTCTGCCCACACTGTGAATGTGACATATCACTGCGTCTTCAGTGTCAACGTGATATAGCCCTATGCCTCACTGTGATTCTGCTATATCCCTCTGCCCTCACTGTGACTGTGATATATCACTGCGTCTTCAGTGTGAACGTGTTATATCCCTCTGCCCTCACTGTAACTGTGATATACCGCTCTGCCCTTACTGTGACCGTGATATATCCCTCTGCCATCACTGGGACTGTGATATACCCCTCGGCCCTCACTGTGAAAGTTATATACACCTCTGCCCTCTCTTTGATGGTGATATACCCCTCTGCCCTCACTGTAACTGTGATATACCTCACCGCCCTCACTGTGACCGTGATATAAACCTCTGCCTTCACTGAGATTGTGATATAATTTATCTGCCCTCAATGAGAGCATGATATACCCCACTGCCCTCACTGTGGCTGTGTTATGCCCCTCTGCCCTCAGTGTGGCAGTGATATACCCCTCTGCCCTCACTGTGCCTGTGATATACCACTCTGCCCTCACTGAGACGGTGATATACCCTTCTGCCCTCAATGTAACTGTGATATACCCCTCTGCCCTCACTGTGATGATGATATACCCCTCTGCCCTCACTTTGATCGTGAGATACCCCTCTGCCCTCACTGTGACTGTAATATACTCCTCTGCGCTCACTGTGACTGTGATATACACCTCTGCCCTCACTGTGATGGTGATATACCTCTCTGCCCACACTGTGACTGTGATATACCCCTCAGCCCTCACTGTGACCGTGATGTAACCCTCTGCCCTCAATGAGACCGTGATATACCCCTCTGCCCTCGCTGTAACTGTGATATACCCCTCTGCCCTCACTGTGATGGTGATATTCACATCTGCCCTCACTGTGACAGTGATATACGCCTCTGCCCTCACTGTGACCGTGTTTTACCACTCTGCCCTCACTGTGACAGTGATATTCCCCTCTGCCCTCATTGTGACTGTGATATAATCCTCTGCTCTCACTGTGACTGTGATATAACCCCTCTGCCCTCATTGTGTCTGTGATATACACATCTGCCATCACTGTGACTGTGATATACCCCTCAGTCCTCACTGTGACTGTGATATACCCCTCTGCCATCACTGTGATTGGGATATAGCACTCAGCCCTCACTGTAACTGTGATATACCGCTCTGCCCTTACTGTGACCGTGATATATCCCTCTGCCATCACTGGGACTGTGATATACCCCTCGGCCCTCTCTGTGAAAGTTATATACACCTCTGCCCTCACTGTGATGGTGATATACCCCTCTGCCCTCACTGTGACTTTGATATACCCCTCTGCCCACACTGACTGTGATAAACCCCTCTGCCCACACTGTGAATGTGACATATCACTGCGTCTTCAGTGTCAACATGATATAGCCCTATGCCTCACTGTGATTCTGCTATATCCCTCTGCCCTCACTGTGACTGTGATATATCACTGCGTCTTCAGTGTGAACGTGTTATATCCCTCTGCCCTCACTGTAACTGTGATATACCGCTCTGCCCTTACTGTGACCGTGATATATCCCTCTGCCATCACTGGGACTGTGATATACCCCTCGGCCCTCACTGTGAAAGTTATATACACCTCTGCCCTCTCTTTGATGGTGATATACCCCTCTGCCCTCACTGTAACTGTGATATACCTCACCGCCCTCACTGTGACCGTGATATAAACCTCTGCCTTCACTGAGATTGTGATATAATTTATCTGCCCTCAATGAGAGCATGATATACCCCACTGCCCTCACTGTGGCTGTGTTATGCCCCTCTGCCCTCAGTGTGGCAGTGATATACCCCTCTGCCCTCACTGTGCCTGTGATATACCACTCTGCCATCACTGAGACGGTGATATACCCTTCTGCCCTCAATGTAGCTGTGATATACCCCTCTGCCCTCACTGTGATGATGATATACCCCTCTGCCCTCACTTTGATCGTGAGATACCCCTCTGCCCTCACTGTGACTGTAATATACTCCTCTGCGCTCACTGTGACTGTGATATACACCTCTGCCCTCACTGTGATGGTGATATACCTCTCTGCCCACACTGTGACTGTGATATACCCCTCAGCCCTCACTGTGACCGTGATATAACCCTCTGCCCTCAATGAGACCGTGATATACCCCTCTGCCCTCGCTGTAACTGTGATATACCCCTCTGCCCTCACTGTGACAGTGATATATCCCACTGACCTCACTGTGACAGTGATATACCCCTCTGCCCTCACTGTGTTGGTTATATATCCCTCTGCCCTCACAGTGACTGTTATATTCCCCTCTGCCCTCACTGTGACCCTGATATACCACCCTGCCCTCACTGTGGCAGTGATATACCCCACTAACCTTACTGTGACAGTGATATACACCTCTGCCCTCACTGTCACAGTGATATACCCCTCTGCCCTCACTGTGACTGTGATATACCCCTCAGTACTCACTGTGAAATTTATATACACCTCTGTCCGCACAGTGAAGGAGATATACCCCTCTGCCCTCACTGTGACTGTGATATACCACTCTGCCTTCAATGTGACTCTGATATACCCCTCTGCCTTCACTGTGACTATGATATACCCCTCTGTCATCATAGTGAAGGGGATATAAACCTCTGCGCTCACCGGGAGTGTGTTTTACCCCTCTGCCTTCAGTGTGGCAGTGATATACCCTTCTGCCCTCAGTGTGACAGTGACATGCCCCTCTGCCCACACTGTGACTGTGATATACCCCTCTGCCCTCACTGTGACTGTGATATATCCCACTGACCTCACTGTGACAGTGATATACACCTCTGCCCTCACTGTGAATGTGATATACCCCTCTGCCCTCACTGTGACTGTGATATAACCCTCAGTACTCACTCTCACTGTGATATCCCCCTTTGCCGTCACTCTGATGGTGATATATCCCTCTGCCCTCACTGTGACTTTGATATACACCACTGCCCTCATTTTGAATGCGATATACACCTCTGCCCTCACTGTGACTATGATATACCCCTCTGCCCTGACTGAGATGGTGATATATCCCTCTGCCCACACTGTGACTGTGATATACCTCTCTGCCCTCACTCTGAAAGTGATAAACCCCTCTGCACTCACTCTGATGGTGATATATGCCTCTGCCCTCACTGTGACTTTGATATACACCACTGCCCTCATTTTGAATGCGATATACACCTCTGCCCTCACTGTGTTGGTGATATATCCCTCTGCCCTCACAGTGACTGTTATATTCCCCTCTGCCCTCACTGTGACCCTGATACCCCTCTGCCCACACTATGACATTGATATGCCCCATTGACCTCACTATGACTGTGATATAACCCTCTGCCCTCTCTGTAACCGTCATATACACCTCTGCCCTCACTGTGACAGTGATATATCCCACTGACCTCACTGTGACAGTGATATACACCTCTGCCCTCACTGTGACAGTGATATACCCCTCTGCCCTCACTATGACTGTGATATCCCCCTCAGTACTCACTGTGAAATTTATTTACACCTCAGTCCTCACAGTGAAGGAGATATACCCCTCTGCCCTCACTGTGACTGTGATATACCCCTCTGCCTTTAATGCGACTCTGATATACCCACTGCCTTCACTGTGACTGTGATATACGTCTCTGTCATCATAGTGAAGGGGATATAACCCTCTGCCCTCACCGTGAGTGTGTTATACCCCTCTGCCTTCAGTGTGGCAGTGATATACCCCTCTGCCCTCAGTGTGACAGTGACATGCCCCTCTGCCCTCACTGTGACTGGGATATACCCCTCTGCCATCATAGTGAAGGGGATATAACCCTCTGCCCTCACCGTGAGTGTGTTATACCCCTCTGCCTTCAGTGTGGCAGTGATATACCCCTCTGCCCTCACTGTGTTGGTTATATATCCCTCTGCCCTCACAGTGACTGTTATATTCCCCTCTGCCCTCACTGTGACCCTGATATACCACCCTGCCCTCACTGTGACAGTGATATACCCCACTGACCTCACTGTGACAGTGATATACACCTCTGCCCTCACTGTCACAGTGATATACCCCTCTGCCCTCACTGTGACTGTGATATACCCCTCAGTACTCACTGTGAAATTTATATACACCTCTGTCCGCACAGTGAAGGAGATATACCCCTCTGCCCTCACTGTGACTGTGATATACCACTCTGCCTTCAATGTGACTCTGATATACCCCTCTGCCTTCACTGTGACTATGATATACCCCTCTGTCATCATAGTGAAGGGGATATAAACCTCTGCGCTCACCGTGAGTGTGTTTTACCGCTCTGCCTTCAGTGTGGCAGTGATATACCCTTCTGCCCTCAGTGTGACAGTGACATGCCCCTCTGCCCACACTGTGACTGTGATATACCCCTCCGCCCTCACTGTGACTGTGATATACAACTCTGCCCTCACTGTGACTGTGACAAACCCCTCTGCACTCACTGTGACCATGATATACGCCTCTGCATTCATTGTGAATGTGATATATCCCTCCGCCCTCACTGAGACTGTGATATACCCCTCTGCCCTCATTCTGACTGTGATATACACCTCTGCCCTCACTGTGACGGTGATATACCCCTCTGCCCTCACTGTGACTGTGTTATCCCCCTCTGCCCTCACTGTGACTGTGTTATACCCCTCTGCCCTCACTGTGAATTTGATAGACACATCTGCCCTCTCTGTGAATGTGACATACTCCTCTGCGCTCACTGTGACTGTGATATACCCCGCTGCCCTTACTATGACTGTGTTATACTCCTCTGCCCTCACTGTGACTGTGATATAAGCTTCTGCCCACACTGTGACTGTGGTATCACCCTCTGGTCTCACTGCGACTGTGGTATACCCCTCTGCCCTCACTGTGACTGTGATATACCACTCCGCCCTCACTGTGAATGTGATATACCCCTCTTCCCACACTGTGATAGTGATATGCCCATTGGCCCTCACTGTGAATGTGATAAACCCCTCTGCCCTCACTGTGAATATGATATACCCCTCTGCATTCACTGTGAATGTGATATACTCCTCCACCCTCACTCTGATGGTGATATATCCCTCTGCCCTCACTGTGACTGTGTTATACCCCTCTGCCCTCACTGTGAATGTGGTATAACCCTCTGCCCTCACTTTGACTGTGATATACACCTCTGCCCTCACTCTGACTGTGATATACCCCTCTGCCGTCACTCTGATGGTGATATATCCCTCTGCCCTCACTGTGACTTTGATATACACAACTGCCCTAATTGTGAATGCGATGTACACCTCTGCAATCACTGTGACTGTGATATACCCCTCTGCCCTGACTGAGATGGTGATATATCCCTCTGCCCTCACTGTGACTGTGATATTCCCCTCTGCCCTCACTCTGAAAGTGATAAACCCCTCTGTCCTCACTCTGATGGTGATATATACCTCTGCCCTCACTGTGACTTTGATATACACCACTGCCCTCATTTTGAATGCGATATACACCTCTGCCCTCACTGTGAATGTGATATGCCCCTCTGCCCTGACTGAGAGGGTGATATATCCCTCTGCCCTCACTGTGACTGTGATATACCCTCTGCCTTCAATGTGACTCTGATATACCCCTCTGTCTTCACTGTGACTGTGATATACCCCTCTGTCATCATCGTGAAGGGGATATAACCCTCTGCCCTCACCGTGAGTGTGTTATACCCCTCTGCCTTCAGTGTAGCAGTGATATACCCCTCTGCCCTCACTGTGTTGATGATATATCCCTCTGCCCTCACAGTGACTGTTATATTCCCCTCTGCCCTCAGTGTGACCCTGATATACCCCTCTGCCCACACTATGACATTAATATGCCCCATTGACCTCACTGTGACTGTGATATAATCCTCTGCCCTCATTGTGACTGTGATATATCCCACTGCCCTCACTGTAACAGTGATATACACCTCTGCCCTCACTGTGACAGTGATATACACCTCTGCCCTCACTGTGACAGTGATATACACCTCTGCCCTCACTGTCACAGTGATATACCCCTCTGCCCTCACTGTGACTGTGATATACCCCTCAGTACTCACTGTGAAATTTATATACACCTCTGTCCGCACAGTGAAGGAGATATACCCCTCTGCCCTCACTGTGACTGTGATATACCACTCTGCCTTCAATGTGACTCTGATATACCCCTCTGCCTTCACTGTGACTATGATATACCCCTCTGTCATCATAGTGAAGGGGATATAAACCTCTGCGCTCACCGTGAGTGTGTTTTACCGCTCTGCCTTCAGTGTGGCAGTGATATACCCTTCTGCCCTCAGTGTGACAGTGACATGCCCCTCTGCCCTCACTGTGACTGTGTTATACAACTCTGCCCTCACTGTGAATGTGATAAACCCCTCTGCCCTCACTGTGAATATGATATACCCCTCTGCATTCACTGTGAATGTGATATACTCCTCCACCCTCACTCTGATGGTGATATATCCCTCTGCCCTCACTGTGACTGTGTTATACCCCTCTGCCCTCACTGTGAATGTGGTATAACCCTCTGCCCTCACTTTGACTGTGATATACACCTCTGCCCTCACTCTGACTGTGATATACCCCTCTGCCGTCACTCTGATGGTGATATATCCCTCTGCCCTCACTGTGACTTTGATATACACAACTGCCCTAATTGTGAATGCGATGTACACCTCTGCAATCACTGTGACTGTGATATACCCCTCTGCCCTGACTGAGATGGTGATATATCCCTCTGCCCTCACTGTGACTGTGATATTCCCCTCTGCCCTCACTCTGAAAGTGATAAACCCCTCTGTCCTCACTCTGATGGTGATATATACCTCTGCCCTCACTGTGACTTTGATATACACCACTGCCCTCATTTTGAATGCGATATACACCTCTGCCCTCACTGTGAATGTGATATGCCCCTCTGCCCTGACTGAGAGGGTGATATATCCCTCTGCCCTCACTGTGACTGTGATATACCCTCTGCCTTCAATGTGACTCTGATATACCCCTCTGTCTTCACTGTGACTGTGATATACCCCTCTGTCATCATCGTGAAGGGGATATAACCCTCTGCCCTCACCGTGAGTGTGTTATACCCCTCTGCCTTCAGTGTAGCAGTGATATACCCCTCTGCCCTCACTGTGTTGATGATATATCCCTCTGCCCTCACAGTGACTGTTATATTCCCCTCTGCCCTCAGTGTGACCCTGATATACCCCTCTGCCCACACTATGACATTAATATGCCCCATTGACCTCACTGTGACTGTGATATAATCCTCTGCCCTCATTGTGACTGTGATATATCCCACTGCCCTCACTGTAACAGTGATATACACCTCTGCCCTCACTGTGACAGTGATATACACCTCTGCCCTCACTGTGACAGTGATATACCCCTCTGCCCTCACTGTGACTGTGATATACCCCTCAGTACTCACTGTGAAATTTATTTACACCTCAGTCCTCACAGTGAAGGAGATGTACCCCTCTGCCCTCACTGTGACTCTGATATACACGTCTGCCTTCAATGTGACTCTGATATACCCCTCTGCCTTCACTGTGACTATGATATACCCCTCTGTCATCATAGTGAAGGGGATATAAACCTCTGCGCTCACCGTGAGTGTGATTTACCCCTCTGCCTTCAGTGTGGCAGTGATATACCCCTCTGCCCTCACTGTGTTGGTGATATATCCCTCTGCCCTCACAGTGACTGTTATATTCCCCTCTGCCCTCACTGTGACCCTGATATACCACCCTGCCCTCACTGTGACAGTGATATACCCCACTGACCTCACTGTGACTGTGATATACCCATCTGCACTCTCTGTAACCGTGATATACTCCTCTGCCCTCATTGTGACTGTGATATATACCTCTGCCCTCACTGTGACTGTGATATATCCCACTGACCTCACTGTGACAGTGATATACACCTCTGCCCTCACTGTGACTCTGATATACCCCTCTGCCCTCACTGTGACTGTGATATACCCCTCAGTACTCACTGTGAAATTTATTTACACCTCTGTCCTCACAGTGAATGAGATATACACCTCTGCCCTCACTGTGACTGTGATATACCCCTCTGCCTTCAATGTGACTCTGATATACCCCTCTGCCTTCACTGTGACTGTCTTATACCCCTCTGTCATCATAGTGAAGGGAATATAACCCTCTGCCCTCACCGTGAGTGTGTTTTACGCCTCTGCCTTCAGTGTGGCAGTGATATACCCCTCTGCCCTCAGTGTGACAGTGACATGCCCCTCTGCCCTCACTGTGACTGTGATATACCCCTCTGCCCTCACTGTGACTGTGATATACAACTCTGCCCTCACTGTGACTGTGATAAACCCCTCTGCACTCACTGTGACCATGATATACGCCTCTGCATTCATTGTGAATGTGATATATCCCTCCGCCCTCACTGAGACTGTGATATACCCCTCTGCCCTCACTGTGACTGTGTTATACCCCTGTGCCCTCACTGTGAATTTGATAGAAACCTCTGCCCTCTCTGTGAATGTGACATACTCCTCTGCGCTCATTGTGACTGTGATATACCCCGTTGCCCTTTCTGTGACTGTGTTATACTCCTCTGCCCTCACTGTGACTGTGATATAAGCCTCTGCCATCACTGTGACTGTGGTATCACCCTCTGGTCTCACTGCGACTGTGATATACCCCTCTGCCCTCACTGTGACTGTGATATACCACTCCGCCCTCACTATGAATGTGATATACCCCTCTTCCCACACTGTGATGGTGATATGCCCGTTGGCCCGCACTGTGACTGTGATTTACCCCTATGCCGTCACTGTGACTGTGATATACCCATTTACCCTCACTGTGACTGTGATATACTCCTCTGCCCTCGCTGTAGCTGTGATATACCGCTCTGCACTCACTGTGACTGTGATATATCCCTCTGCCCTCATTGTGAATGTAATATATTCCTCTTCCCTCACTGTGACTGTGATAAAGCTCTCTGACCACACTGTGAACATGATATATCCCTCTGCTCTCAATGTGACTGTGTTATACCCCTCTGCCCTCACTCTGACTGTGTAATACCCCTCTGCGCTCACTGTGACAGTGATATACCCTTCTGACATCACTGTGAACGTGATATACCCCTTCTGCCCTCACTGTGACTGTGGTATGACCTTCTGCCCTCACTGATAACGTGATATACCCCTCTGTCATCACAGTGAAGGAGATATAACCCTCTGCCCTCACTGTGACTGTGATATACCCCTCTGCCCTCTCTGTAACTGTGATATACCTCTCTGAACTCACTGTGAATGTGATAAACCCATCGGCCCTCACTGTGAAAGTGACATAGCACTCCGCCCTCATTTTGAATGCGATATACACCTCTGCCCCACTGTGAATGTGATATGCCCCTCTGCCCTGACTGAGAGGGTGATATATCCCTCTGCCCTCACTGTGACTGCGATATACCCCTCTGCCCTCACTCTGACGGTGATATACCCCTCTGCCCTCACTCTGATGGTGATATATCCCTCTGCCCTCACTGTGACTGTGATATACCCTCTGCCTTCAATGTGACTCTGATATACCCCTCTGTCTTCACTGTGACTGTGATATACCCCTCTGTCATCATAGTGAAGGGGATATAACCCTCTGCCCTCACCGTGAGTGTGTTATATCCCTCTGCCTTCAGTGTAGCAGTGATATCCCCCTCTGCCCTCACTGTGTTGGTGATATATCCCTCTGCCCTCACAGTGACTGTTATATTCCCCTCTGCCCTCACTGTGACCCTGATATACCCCTCTGCCCACACTATGACATTGATATGCCCCATTGACCTCACTGTGACTGTGATATAACCCTCTGCCCTCTCTGTAACCGTGATATACTCCTCTGCCCTCATTGTGACTGTGATATACACCTCTGCCCTCACTGTGACTGTGATATATCCCACTGACCTCACTGTGACAGTGATATACACCTCTGCCCTCACTGTGACAGTGATATACCCCTCTGCCCTCACTGTGACTGTGATATACCCCTCAGTACTCACTGTGAAATTTATTTACACCTCAGTCCTCACAGTGAAGGAGATGTACCCCTCTGCCCTCACTGTGACTCTGATATACCCCTCTGCCTTCAATGTGACTATGATATACCCCTCTGTCATCATAGTGAAGGGGATATAAACCTCTGCACTCACCGTGAGTGTGTTTTACGCCTCTGCCTTCAGTGTGGCAGTGATATACCCTTCTGCCCTCAGTGTGACAGTGACATGCCCCTCTGCCCTCACTGTGACTGTGTTATACAACTCTGCCCTCACTGTGACTGTGATAAACCCCTCAGCCCTCACTGTGACTGTGATATACCCCTCAGTACTCACTGTGAAATTTATTTACACCTCAGTCCTCACAGTGAAGGAGATATACCCCTCAGTCCTCACTGTGACTGTGATTTACACCTCTGCCCTCACTGTGACTCTGATATACCCCTCTGCCTTCAATGTGACTCTGATATACCCCTCTGCCTTCACTGTGACTGTGATATACACCTCTGTCATCATAGTGAAGGGGATATAACCCTCTGCCCTCACCGTGAGTGTGTTATACCCCTCTGCCTTCAGTGTGACTGTGATATACCCCTCTGCCCTCACTGTGTTGGTGATATATCCCTCTGCCCTCACAGTGACTGTTATATTCCCCTCTGCCCTCACTGTGACCCTGATATACCACCCTGCCCTCACTGTGACAGTGATATACCCCACTGACCTCACTGTGACTGTGATATACCCATCTGCCCTCTCTGTAACCGTGATATACTCCTCTGCCCTCAATGTGACTGTGATATATACCTCTGCCCTCACTGTGACTGTGATATATCCCACTGACCTCACTGTGACAGTGATATACCCCTTTGCCATCACAGTGACTGTGATATACCCCTCTGCCCTCACTGTGACTGTGATATATCACTGCGCCTTCAGTGTGAACGTGATATATCCCTATGCCTCACTGTGAATGTGCTATGTTCCTCTGCCCTCACTGTGACTGTGATGTACCGCTCTATCCTTACTATAACTGTGATATATCCCTCTGCCATCACTGGGACTGTGATATACCCCTCGGCCCTCACTGTGACAGTTATATACCCCTCTGCCCTCACTGTGATGATGATATACACTTCAGCGCTCACTGTGACGGTGATATACTTCTCTGCCCTCACTGTGACTGTGATATACCACTCTGCCCTCAGTGTGACCGTGATATTCCCCTCTGCCTTCACTGTTACGGTGATATACGCCTCTGCCCTCAATGTGGCAGTGATATACCCCTCTGCCCTCACTGTGGCAGTGATATACCCCTCTGCCCTCTCTGTGGCTGTGTTATGCCCTTCTGCCCTTAGTGTGGCAGTGATATACCACTCTGCCCTCACTGAGACGGTGATATACCCTTCTGCCCTCAATGTAACTGTGATATACCTCTCTGCCCTCACTGTGATGGTGATATACCCCTCTGCCCTCACTGAGACTGTGATATACCCCTCTGCCCTCACTGTGATGATGATATACCCCTCTGCTCTCACTTTGATCGTGAGATATCCCTCTGCTCTCACTGTGACTGTAATATACTCCTCTGCGCTCACTGTGACCGTGATATACGCCTCTGCCCTCACTGTGATGGTGATAAACCCCTCAGCCCTCACTGTGACCGTGATATAACCCTCTGCCCTCAATGAGACCGTGATATACCCCTCTTCCCTCACTGTGACTGTGATGTACCCCTTTGCCCTCATTGTGACTGTGATATACCCCTCAGTCCTCACTGTGAACGTTATATACCCATCTGTCATCACAGTGAAGGAGATATAACCCTCAGCGCTCACCGTGATTGTTATATACCCCTCTGCCCTCACTAATACCCTGATATAAACCTCTGCCCTCACTGTGACTGTGAAATACCCCTCTGCCCACACTGCGACCGTGATGTACCCCTTTGCCCTCACTCTGACAGTGATATACGCCTCTGCCCTAACTATAACGGTGAAGTCCCCCCTCTGCCTTCACTGTGATAGTGATATACCACTCTGCCCTCAGTGTGGCAGTAATATACACCTCTGCCCTCACTGTGGGATTGATATACCACTCCACCCTCACTGTGAACATGATACACCCCTCTGCCCTCACTGTGAACGTGATATATCCCTTTGCCCAAACTGTGACAATTATATACCCCTCTGCCCTCACTGTGACTTTGATATACCCCTCTGCCCACACTGACTGTGATAAACCCCTCTGCCCACACTGTGAATGTGACATATCACTGCGTCTTCAGTGTCAACGTGATATAGCCCTATGCCTCACTGTGATTCTGCTATATCCCTCTGCCCTCACTGTGACTGTGATATATCACTGCGTCTTCAGTGTGAACGTGTTATATCCCTCTGCCCTCACTGTAACTGTGATATACCGCTCTGCCCTTACTGTGACCGTGATATATCCCTCTGCCATCACTGGGACTGTGATATACCCCTCGGCCCTCACTGTGAAAGTTATATACACCTCTGCCCTCTCTTTGATGGTGATATACCCCTCTGCCCTCACTGTAACTGTGATATACCTCACCGCCCTCACTGTGACCGTGATATAAACCTCTGCCTTCACTGAGATTGTGATATAATTTATCTGCCCTCAATGAGAGCATGATATACCCCACTGCCCTCACTGTGGCTGTGTTATGCCCCTCTGCCCTCAGTGTGGCAGTGATATACCCCTCTGCCCTCACTGTGCCTGTGATATACCACTCTGCCCTCACTGAGACGGTGATATACCCTTCTGCCCTCAATGTAACTGTGATATACCCCTCTGCCCTCACTGTGATGATGATATACCCCTCTGCCCTCACTTTGATCGTGAGATACCCCTCTGCCCTCACTGTGACTGTAATATACTCCTCTGCGCTCACTGTGACTGTGATATACACCTCTGCCCTCACTGTGATGGTGATATACCTCTCTGCCCACACTGTGACTGTGATATACCCCTCAGCCCTCACTGTGACCGTGATATAACCCTCTGCCCTCAATGAGACCGTGATATACCCCTCTGCCCTCGCTGTAACTGTGATATACCCCTCTGCCCTCACTGTGATGGTGATATTCACATCTGCCCTCACTGTGACAGTGATATTCCCCTCTGCCCTCATTGTGACTGTGATATAATCCTCTGCTCTCACTGTGACTGTGATATAACCCTCTGCCCTCATTGTGACTGTGATATACACCTCTGCCATCACTGTGACTGTGATATACCCCTCAGTCCTCACTGTGACTGTGATATACCCCTCTGCCATCACTGTGATTGGGATATAGCACTCTGCCCTCACTGTAACTGTGATATACCGCTCTGCCCTTACTGTGACCGTGATATATCCCTCTGCCATCACTGGGACTGTGATATACCCCTCGGCCCTCTCTGTGAAAGTTATATACACCTCTGCCCTCACTGTGATGGTGATATACCCTTCAGCCCTCACTGTGACGGTGATATACGTCTCTGCCCTCACGGTGACTGTGATATACCACTCTGCCCTCAGTGTGACTGTGACATACACCTCTGCCTTCACTGTGACGGTGATATACACCTCTGCCCCAACTGTGGCAGTGATATACGCCTCTGCCCTCATTGTGACCGTGATATACACCTCTGCCTTCACTCTGACTGTAATATACTCCTCTGCCCTCACTATGATTGAGATATACCTCTCTGTCCTCACTGTGTCTGTGATATACCCCTCTGCCCTCTCTGTAACCGTGATATACTCCTCTGCCCTTATTGTGACTGTGATATACACCTCTGCCCTCACTGTGACTGTGATAAATCCCACTGACCTCACTGTGACAGTGATATACCCCTCTGCCCTCACTGTGACTGTGATATACCTTTCAGTACTCACTGTGAAATTTATTTACACATCTGTCCTCACAGTGAAGGATGTATACACCTCTGCCCTCACTGTGACTGAGATATACCCCTCTGCCTTCAATGTCACTCTGATATACCCCTCTGCCTTCACTGTGAATGTGATATACACCTCTGTCATCATAGTGAAGGGGATATAACCCTCTGCCCTCACCGTGAGTGTGTTATACCCCTCTGCCTTCAGTGTGACTGTGATATACCCCTCTGCCCTCACTGTGTTGGTGATATATCCCTCTGCCCTCACAGTGACTGTTATATTCCCCTCTGCCCTCACTGTGACCCTGATATACCACCCTGCCCTCACTGTGACAGTGATAAACCCCACTGACCTCACTGTGACGGTGATATACCCATCTGCCCTCTCTGTAACCGTGATATACTCCTCTGCCCTCAATGTGACTGTGATATATACCTCTGCCCTCACTGTGACTGTGATATATCCCACTGACCTCACTGTGACAGTGATATACCCCTTTGCCATCACAGTGACTGTGATATACCCCTCTGCCCTCACTGTGACTGTGATATATCACTGCGCCTTCAGTGTGAACGTGATATATCCCTATGCCTCACTGTGAATGTGCTATATCCCTCTGCCCTCACTGTGACTGTGATATACCGCTCTATCCTTACTATAACTGTGATATATCCCTCTGCCATCACTGGGACTGTGATATACCCCTCGGCCCTCACTGTGACAGTTATATACCCCTCTGCCCTCACTGTGATGATGATATACACTTCAGCGCTCACTGTGACGGTGATATACTTCTCTGCCCTCACTGTGACTGTGATATACCACTCTGCCCTCAGTGTGACCGTGATATTCCCCTCTGCCTTCACTGTTACGGTGATATACGCCTCTGCCCTCAATGTGGCAGTGATATACCCCTCTGCCCTCACTGTGGCAGTGATATACCCCTCGGCCCTCACTGTGACAGTGATATACCCCTCTGCCCTCACTGTGATGGTGATATACCCCTCTGCCCAGAGTGTGGCAGTGATATACCCCATCTGCCCTCACTGTGACTGTGATATACCCCTCTGCCCTCTCTGTGGCTGTGTTATGCCCTTCTGCCCTTAGTGTGGCAGTGATATACCACTCTGCCCTCACTGAGACGGTGATATACCCTTCTGCCCTCAATGTAACTGTGATATACCTCTCTGCCCTCACTGTGATGGTGATATACCCCTCTGCCCTCACTGAGACTGTGATATACCCCTCTGCCCTCACTGTGATGATGATATACCCCTCTGCTCTCACTTTGATCGTGAGATATCCCTCTGCTCTCACTGTGACTGTAATATACTCCTCTGCGCTCACTGTGACCGTGATATACGCCTCTGCCCTCACTGTGATGGTGATAAACCCCTCAGCCCTCACTGTGACCGTGATATAACCCTCTGCCCTCAATGAGACCGTGATATACCCCTCTTCCCTCACTGTGACTGTGATGTACCCCTTTGCCCTCATTGTGACTGTGATATACCCCTCAGTCCTCACTGTGAACGTTATATACCCATCTGTCATCACAGTGAAGGAGATATAACCCTCAGCGCTCACCGTGATTGTTATATACCCCTCTGCCCTCACTAATACCCTGATATAAACCTCTGCCCTCACTGTGACTGTGAAATACCCCTCTGCCCACACTGCGACCGTGATGTACCCCTTTGCCCTCACTCTGACAGTGATATACGCCTCTGCCCTAACTATAACGGTGAAGTCCCCCCTCTGCCTTCACTGTGATAGTGATATACCACTCTGCCCTCAGTGTGGCAGTAATATACACCTCTGCCCTCACTGTGGGATTGATATACCACTCCACCCTCACTGTGAACATGATACACCCCTCTGCCCTCACTGTGAACGTGATATATCCCTTTGCCCAAACTGTGACAATTATATACCCCTCTGCCCTCACTGTGACTTTGATATACCCCTCTGCCCACACTGACTGTGATAAACCCCTCTGCCCACACTGTGAATGTGACATATCACTGCGTCTTCAGTGTCAACGTGATATAGCCCTATGCCTCACTGTGATTCTGCTATATCCCTCTGCCCTCACTGTGACTGTGATATATCACTGCGTCTTCAGTGTGAACGTGTTATATCCCTCTGCCCTCACTGTAACTGTGATATACCGCTCTGCCCTTACTGTGACCGTGATATATCCCTCTGCCATCACTGGGACTGTGATATACCCCTCGGCCCTCTCTGTGAAAGTTATATACACCTCTGCCCTCACTGTGATGGTGATATACCCTTCAGCCCTCACTGTGACGGTGATATACGTCTCTGCCCTCACGGTGACTGTGATATACCACTCTGCCCTCAGTGTGACTGTGACATACACCTCTGCCTTCACTGTGACGGTGATATACACCTCTGCCCCAACTGTGGCAGTGATATACGCCTCTGCCCTCATTGTGACCGTGATATACACCTCTGCCTTCACTCTGACTGTAATATACTCCTCTGCCCTCACTATGATTGAGATATACCTCTCTGTCCTCACTGTGTCTGTGATATACCCCTCTGCCCTCTCTGTAACCGTGATATACTCCTCTGCCCTTATTGTGACTGTGATATACACCTCTGCCCTCACTGTGACTGTGATAAATCCCACTGACCTCACTGTGACAGTGATATACCCCTCTGCCCTCACTGTGACTGTGATATACCTTTCAGTACTCACTGTGAAATTTATTTACACATCTGTCCTCACAGTGAAGGATGTATACACCTCTGCCCTCACTGTGACTGAGATATACCCCTCTGCCTTCAATGTCACTCTGATATACCCCTCTGCCTTCACTGTGAATGTGATATACACCTCTGTCATCATAGTGAAGGGGATATAACCCTCTGCCCTCACCGTGAGTGTGTTATACCCCTCTGCCTTCAGTGTGACTGTGATATACCCCTCTGCCCTCACTGTGTTGGTGATATATCCCTCTGCCCTCACAGTGACTGTTATATTCCCCTCTGCCCTCACTGTGACCCTGATATACCACCCTGCCCTCACTGTGACAGTGATAAACCCCACTGACCTCACTGTGACTGTGATATACCCATCTGCCCTCTCTGTCATCATAGTGAAGGGGATATAACCCTCTGCCCTCACCGTGAGTGTGTTATAACCCTCTGCCTTCAGTGTGTAAGTGATATATCCCTCTGCCGTCAGTGAGGCAGTGACATGCCCCTCTGCCCTCACTGTGACTGTGATAAACCCCTCTGCCCTCACTGTGACAGTGATATACCCCTCTGCCCTCACTGCGATGGTGATATATCCCTCTGCCCTCACTGTGACAGTGATATACCCCTCAGTCCTCACTGTGACTGTGATATACCCCTCTGCCATCACTGTGATTGGGATATAGCACTCTGCCCTCACTGTAACTGTGATATACCGCTCTGCCCTTACTGTGACCGTGATATATCCCTCTGCCATCACTGGGACTGTGATATACCCCTCGGCCCTCTCTGTGAAAGTTATATACACCTCTGCCCTCACTGTGATGGTGATATACCCCTCTGCCCTCACTGTGACTTTGATATACCCCTCTGCCCACACTGACTGTGATAAACCCCTCTGCCCACACTGTGAATGTGACATATCACTGCGTCTTCAGTGTCAACATGATATAGCCCTATGCCTCACTGTGATTCTGCTATATCCCTCTGCCCTCACTGTGACTGTGATATATCACTGCGTCTTCAGTGTGAACGTGTTATATCCCTCTGCCCTCACTGTAACTGTGATATACCGCTCTGCCCTTACTGTGACCGTGATATATCCCTCTGCCATCACTGGGACTGTGATATACCCCTCGGCCCTCACTGTGAAAGTTATATACACCTCTGCCCTCTCTTTGATGGTGATATACCCCTCTGCCCTCACTGTAACTGTGATATACCTCACCGCCCTCACTGTGACCGTGATATAAACCTCTGCCTTCACTGAGATTGTGATATAATTTATCTGCCCTCAATGAGAGCATGATATACCCCACTGCCCTCACTGTGGCTGTGTTATGCCCCTCTGCCCTCAGTGTGGCAGTGATATACCCCTCTGCCCTTACTGTGCCTGTGATATACCACTCTGCCATCACTGAGACGGTGATATACCCTTCTGCCCTCAATGTAGCTGTGATATACCCCTCTGCCCTCACTGTGATGATGATATACCCCTCTGCCCTCACTTTGATCGTGAGATACCCCTCTGCCCTCACTGTGACTGTAATATACTCCTCTGCGCTCACTGTGACTGTGATATACACCTCTGCCCTCACTGTGATGGTGATATACCTCTCTGCCCACACTGTGACTGCGATATACCCCTCAGCCCTCACTGTGACCGTGATATAACCCTCTGCCCTCAATGAGACCGTGATATACCCCTCTGCCCTCGCTGTAACTGTGATATACCCCTCTGCCCTCACTGTCACAGTGATATATCCCACTGACCTCACTGTGACAGTGATATACACCTCTGCCCTCACTGTGACAGTGATATACCCCTCTGCCCTCACTATGACTGTGATATCCCCCTCAGTACTCACTGTGAAATTTATTTACACCTCAGTCCTCACAGTGAAGGAGATATACCCCTCTGCCCTCACTGTGACTGTGATATACCCCTCTGCCTTTAATGCGACTCTGATATACCCACTGCCTTCACTGTGACTGTGATATACCCCTCTGTCATCATAGTGAAGGGGATATAACCCTCTGCCCTCACCGTGAGTGTGTTATACCCCTCTGCCTTCAGTGTGGCAGTGATATACCCCTCTGCCCTCACTGTGTTGGTTATATATCCCTCTGCCCTCACAGTGACTGTTATATTCCCCTCTGCCCTCACTGTGACCCTGATATACCACCCTGCCCTCACTGTGGCAGTGATATACCCCACTAACCTTACTGTGACAGTGATATACACCTCTGCCCTCACTGTCACAGTGATATACCCCTCTGCCCTCACTGTGACTGTGATATACCCCTCAGTACTCACTGTGAAATTTATATACACCTCTGTCCGCACAGTGAAGGAGATATACCCCTCTGCCCTCACTGTGACTGTGATATACCACTCTGCCTTCAATGTGACTCTGATATACCCCTCTGCCTTCACTGTGACTATGATATACCCCTCTGTCATCATAGTGAAGGGGATATAAACCTCTGCGCTCACCGGGAGTGTTTTTTACCCCTCTGCCTTCAGTGTGGCAGTGATATACCCTTCTGCCCTCAGTGTGACAGTGACATGCCCCTCTGCCCACACTGTGACTGTGATATACCCCTCTGCCCTCACTGTGACTGTGATATATCCCACTGACCTCACTGTGACAGTGATATACACCTCTGCCCTCACTGTGAATGTGATATACCCCTCTGCCCTCACTGTGACTGTGATATAACCCTCAGTACTCACTCTCACTGTGATATCCCCCTTTGCCGTCACTCTGATGGTGATATATCCCTCTGCCCTCACTGTGACTTTGATATACACCACTGCCCTCATTTTGAATGCGATATACACCTCTGCCCTCACTGTGACTATGATATACCCCTCTGCCCTGACTGAGATGGTGATATATCCCTCTGCCCACACTGTGACTGTGATATACCTCTCTGCCCTCACTCTGAAAGTGATAAACCCCTCTGCACTCACTCTGATGGTGATATATGCCTCTGCCCTCACTGTGACTTTGATATACACCACTGCCCTCATTTTGAATGCGATATACACCTCTGCCCTCACTGTGTTGGTGATATATCCCTCTGCCCTCACAGTGACTGTTATATTCCCCTCTGCCCTCACTGTGACCCTGATACCCCTCTGCCCACACTATGACATTGATATGCCCCATTGACCTCACTATGACTGTGATATAACCCTCTGCCCTCTCTGTAACCGTCATATACACCTCTGCCCTCACTGTGACAGTGATATATCCCACTGACCTCACTGTGACAGTGATATACACCTCTGCCCTCACTGTGACAGTGATATACCCCTCTGCCCTCACTATGACTGTGATATCCCCCTCAGTACTCACTGTGAAATTTATTTACACCTCAGTCCTCACAGTGAAGGAGATATACCCCTCTGCCCTCACTGTGACTGTGATATACCCCTCTGCCTTTAATGCGACTCTGATATACCCATTGCCTTCACTGTGACTGTGATATACGTCTCTGTCATCATAGTGAAGGGGATATAACCCTCTGCCCTCACCGTGAGTGTGTTATACCCCTCTGCCTTCAGTGTGGCAGTGATATACCCCTCTGCCCTCAGTGTGACAGTGACATGCCCCTCTGCCCTCACTGTGACTGGGATATACCCCTCTGCCATCATAGTGAAGGGGATATAACCCTCTGCCCTCACCGTGAGTGTGTTATACCCCTCTGCCTTCAGTGTGGCAGTGATATACCCCTCTGCCCTCACTGTATTGGTTATATATCCCTCTGCCCTCACAGTGACTGTTATATTCCCCTCTGCCCTCACTGTGACCCTGATATACCACCCTGCCCTCACTGTGACAGTGATATACCCCACTGACCTTACTGTGACAGTGATATACACCACTGCCCTCACTGTCACAGTGATATACCCCTCTGCCCTCACTGTGACTGTGATATACCCCTCAGTACTCACTGTGAAATTTATATACACCTCTGTCCGCACAGTGAAGGAGATATACCCCTCTGCCCTCACTGTGACTGTGATATACCACTCTGCCTTCAATGTGACTCTGATATACCCCTCTGCCTTCACTGTGACTATGATATACCCCTCTGTCATCATAGTGAAGGGGATATAAACCTCTGCGCTCACCGTGAGTGTGTTTTACCGCTCTGCCTTCAGTGTGGCAGTGATATACCCTTCTGCCCTCAGTGTGACAGTGACATGCCCCTCTGCCCACACTGTGACTGTGATATACCCCTCCGCCCTCACTGTGACTGTGATATACAACTCTGCCCTCACTGTGACTGTGATAAACCCCTCTGCACTCACTGTGACCATGATATACGCCTCTGCATTCATTGTGAATGTGATATATCCCTCCGCCCTCACTGAGACTGTGATATACCCCTCTGCCCTCATTCTGACTGTGATATACACCTCTGCCCTCACTGTGACGGTGATATACCCCTCTGCCCTCACTGTGACTGTGTTATCCCCCTCTGCCCTCACTGTGACTGTGTTATACCCCTCTGCCCTCACTGTGAATTTGATAGACACATCTGCCCTCTCTGTGAATGTGACATACTCCTCTGCGCTCACTGTGACTGTGATATACCCCGCTGCCCTTACTATGACTGTGTTATACTCCTCTGCCCTCACTGTGACTGTGATATAAGCTTCTGCCCACACTGTGACTGTGGTATCACCCTCTGGTCTCACTGCGACTGTGGTATACCCCTCTGCCCTCACTGTGACTGTGATATACCACTCCGCCCTCACTGTGAATGTGATATACCCCTCTTCCCACACTGTGATAGTGATATGCCCATTGGCCCTCACTGTGAATGTGATAAACCCCTCTGCCCTCACTGTGAATATGATATACCCCTCTGCATTCACTGTGAATGTGATATACTCCTCCACCCTCACTCTGATGGTGATATATCCCTCTGCCCTCACTGTGACTGTGTTATACCCCTCTGCCCTCACTGTGAATGTGGTATAACCCTCTGCCCTCACTTTGACTGTGATATACACCTCTGCCCTCACTCTGACTGTGATATACCCCTCTGCCGTCACTCTGATGGTGATATATCCCTCTGCCCTCACTGTGACTTTGATATACACAACTGCCCTCATTTTGAATGCGATGTACACCTCTGCAATCACTGTGACTGTGATATACCCCTCTGCCCTGACTGAGATGGTGATATATCCCTCTGCCCTCACTGTGACTGTGATATTCCCCTCTGCCCTCACTCTGAAAGTGATAAACCCCTCTGTCCTCACTCTGATGGTGATATATACCTCTGCCCTCACTGTGACTTTGATATACACCACTGCCCTCATTTTGAATGCGATATACACCTCTGCCCTGACTGTGAATGTGATATACCCTCTGCCTTCAATGTGACTCTGATATACCCCTCTGTCTTCACTGTGACTGTGATATACCCCTCTGTCATCATCGTGAAGGGGATATAACCCTCTGCCCTCACCATGAGTGTGTTATACCCCTCTGCCTTCAGTGTAGCAGTGATATACCCCTCTGCCCTCACTGTGTTGATGATATATCCCTCTGCCCTCGCAGTGACTGTTATATTCCCCTCTGCCCTCAGTGTGACCCTGATATACCCCTCTGCCCACACTATGACATTAATATGCCCCATTGACCTCACTGTGACTGTGATATAATCCTCTGCCCTCATTGTGACTGTGATATATCCCACTGCCCTCACTGTAACAGTGATATACACCTCTGCCCTCACTGTGACAGTGATATACACCTCTGCCCTCACTGTGACAGTGATATACCCCTCTGCCCTCACTGTGACTGTGATATACCCCTCAGTACTCACTGTGAAATTTATTTACACCTCAGTCCTCACAGTGAAGGAGATGTACCCCTCTGCCCTCACTGTGACTCTGATATACACGTCTGCCTTCAATGTGACTCTGATATACCCCTCTGCCTTCACTGTGACTATGATATACCCCTCTGTCATCATAGTGAAGGGGATATAAACCTCTGCGCTCACCGTGAGTGTGATTTACCCCTCTGCCTTCAGTGTGGCAGTGATATACCCCTCTGCCCTCACTGTGTTGGTGATATATCCCTCTGCCCTCACAGTGACTGTTATATTCCCCTCTGCCCTCACTGTGACCCTGATATACCACCCTGCCCTCACTGTGACAGTGATATACCCCACTGACCTCACTGTGACTGTGATATACCCATCTGCACTCTCTGTAACCGTGATATACTCCTCTGCCCTCATTGTGACTGTGATATATACCTCTGCCCTCACTGTGACTGTGATATATCCCACTGACCTCACTGTGACAGTGATATACACCTCTGCCCTCACTGTGACTCTGATATACCCCTCTGCCCTCACTGTGACTGTGATATACCCCTCAGTACTCACTGTGAAATTTATTTACACCTCTGTCCTCACAGTGAATGAGATATACACCTCTGCCCTCACTGTGACTGTGATATACCCCTCTGCCTTCAATGTGACTCTGATATACCCCTCTGCCTTCACTGTGACTGTCTTATACCCCTCTGTCATCATAGTGAAGGGAATATAACCCTCTGCCCTCACCGTGAGTTTGTTTTACGCCTCTGCCTTCAGTGTGGCAGTGATATACCCCTCTGCCCTCAGTGTGACAGTGACATGCCCCTCTGCCCTCACTGTGACTGTGATATACCCCTCTGCCCTCACTGTGACTGTGATATACAACTCTGCCCTCACTGTGACTGTGATAAACCCCTCTGCACTCACTGTGACCATGATATACGCCTCTGCATTCATTGTGAATGTGATATATCCCTCCGCCCTCACTGAGACTGTGATATACCCCTCTGCCCTCACTGTGACTGTGTTATACCCCTGTGCCCTCACTGTGAATTTGATAGAAACCTCTGCCCTCTCTGTGAATGTGACATACTCCTCTGCGCTCATTGTGACTGTGATATACCCCGTTGCCCTTTCTGTGACTGTGTTATACTCCTCTGCCCTCACTGTGACTGTGATATAAGCCTCTGCCATCACTGTGACTGTGGTATCACCCTCTGGTCTCACTGCGACTGTGATATACCCCTCTGCCCTCACTGTGACTGTGATATACCACTCCGCCCTCACTATGAATGTGATATACCCCTCTTCCCACACTGTGATGGTGATATGCCCGTTGGCCCGCACTGTGACTGTGATTTACCCCTATGCCGTCACTGTGACTGTGATATACCCATTTACCCTCACTGTGACTGTGATATACTCCTCTGCCCTCGCTGTAGCTGTGATATACCGCTCTGCACTCACTGTGACTGTGATATATCCCTCTGCCCTCATTGTGAATGTAATATATTCCTCTTCCCTCACTGTGACTGTGATAAAGCTCTCTGACCACACTGTGAACATGATATATCCCTCTGCTCTCAATGTGACTGTGTTATACCCCTCTGCCCTCACTCTGACTGTGTAATACCCCTCTGCGCTCACTGTGACAGTGATATACCCTTCTGACATCACTGTGAACGTGATATACCCCTTCTGCCCTCACTGTGACTGTGGTATGACCTTCTGCCCTCACTAATAACGTGATATACCCCTCTGTCATCACAGTGAAGGAGATATAACCCTCTGCCCTCACTGTGACTGTGATATACCCCTCTGCCCTCTCTGTAACTGTGATATACCTCTCTGAACTCACTGTGAATGTGATAAACCCATCGGCCCTCACTGTGAAAGTGACATAGCACTCCGCCCTCATTTTGAATGCGATATACACCTCTGCCCTCACTGTGAATGTGATATGCCCCTCTGCCCTGACTGAGAGGGTGATATATCCCTCTGCCCTCACTGTGACTGCGATATACCCCTCTGCCCTCACTCTGACGGTGATATACCCCTCTGCCCTCACTCTGATGGTGATGTATCCCTCTGCCCTCACTGTGACTGTGATATACCCTCTGCCTTCAATGTGACTCTGATATACCCCTCTGTCTTCACTGTGACTGTGATATACCCCTCTGTCATCATAGTGAAGGGGATATAACCCTCTGCCCTCACCGTGAGTGTGTTATATCCCTCTGCCTTCAGTGTAGCAGTGATATCCCCCTCTGCCCTCACTGTGTTGGTGATATATCCCTCTGCCCTCACAGTGACTGTTATATTCCCCTCTGCCCTCACTGTGACCCTGATATACCCCTCTGCCCACACTATGACATTGATATGCCCCATTGACCTCACTGTGACTGTGATATAACCCTCTGCCCTCTCTGTAACCGTGATATACTCCTCTGCCCTCATTGTGACTGTGATATACACCTCTGCCCTCACTGTGACTGTGTTATATCCCACTGACCTCACTGTGACAGTGATATACACCTCTGCCCTCACTGTGACAGTGATATACCCCTCTGCCCTCACTGTGACTGTGATATACCCCTCAGTACTCACTGTGAAATTTATTTACACCTCTGTCCTCACAGTGAAGGAGATGTACCCCTCTGCCCTCACTGTGACTCTGATATACCCCTCTGCCTTCAATGTGACTATGATATACCCCTCTGTCATCATAGTGAAGGGGATATAAACCTCTGCACTCACCGTGAGTGTGTTTTACGCCTCTGCCTTCAGTGTGGCAGTGATATACCCTTCTGCCCTCAGTGTGACAGTGACATGCCCCTCTGCCCTCACTGTGACTGTGTTATACAACTCTGCCCTCACTGTGACTGTGATAAACCCCTCAGCCCTCACTGTGACTGTGATATACCCCTCAGTACTCACTGTGAAATTTATTTACACCTCAGTCCTCACAGTGAAGGAGATATACCCCTCAGTCCTCACTGTGACTGTGATTTACACCTCTGCCCTCACTGTGACTCTGATATACCCCTCTGCCTTCAATGTGACTCTGATATACCCCTCTGCCTTCACTGTGACTGTGATATACACCTCTGTCATCATAGTGAAGGGGATATAACCCTCTGCCCTCACCGTGAGTGTGTTATACCCCTCTGCCTTCAGTGTGACTGTGATATACCCCTCTGCCCTCACTGTGTTGGTGATATATCCCTCTGCCCTCACAGTGACTGTTATATTCCCCTCTGCCCTCACTGTGACCCTGATATACCACCCTGCCCTCACTGTGACAGTGATATACCCCACTGACCTCACTGTGACTGTGATATACCCATCTGCCCTCTCTGTAACCGTGATATACTCCTCTGCCCTCAATGTGACTGTGATATATACCTCTGCCCTCACTGTGACTGTGATATATCCCACTGACCTCACTGTGACAGTGATATACCCCTTTGCCATCACAGTGACTGTGATATACCCCTCTGCCCTCACTGTGACTGTGATATATCACTGCGCCTTCAGTGTGAACGTGATATATCCCTATGCCTCACTGTGAATGTGCTATATTCCTCTGCCCTCACTGTGACTGTGATATACCGCTTTATCCTTACTATAACTGTGATATATCCCTCTGCCATCACTGGGACTGTGATATACCCCTCGGCCCTCACTGTGACAGTTATATACCCCTCTGCCCTCACTGTGATGATGATATACACTTCAGCGCTCACTGTGACGGTGATATACTTCTCTGCCCTCACTGTGACTGTGATATACCACTCTGCCCTCAGTGTGACCGTGATATTCCCCTCTGCCTTCACTGTTACGGTGATATACGCCTCTGCCCTCAATGTGGCAGTGATATACCCCTCTGCCCTCACTGTGGCAGTGATATACCCCTCGGCCCTCACTGTGACAGTGATATACCCCTCTGCCCTCACTGTGATGGTGATATACCCCTCTGCCCAGAGTGTGGCAGTGATATACCCCATCTGCCCTCACTGTGACTGTGATATACCCCTCTGCCCTCTCTGTGGCTGTGTTATGCCCTTCTGCCCTTAGTGTGGCAGTGATATACCACTCTGCCCTCACTGAGACGGTGATATACCCTTCTGCCCTCAATGTAACTGTGATATACCTCTCTGCCCTCACTGTGATGGTGATATACCCCTCTGCCCTCACTGAGACTGTGATATACCCCTCTGCCCTCACTGTGATGATGATATACCCCTCTGCTCTCACTTTGATCGTGAGATATCCCTCTGCTCTCACTGTGACTGTAATATACTCCTCTGCGCTCACTGTGACCGTGATATACGCCTCTGCCCTCACTGTGATGGTGATAAACCCCTCAGCCCTCACTGTGACCGTGATATAACCCTCTGCCCTCAATGAGACCGTGATATACCCCTCTTCCCTCACTGTGACTGTGATGTACCCCTTTGCCCTCATTGTGACTGTGATATACCCCTCAGTCCTCACTGTGAACGTTATATACCCATCTGTCATCACAGTGAAGGAGATATAACCCTCAGCGCTCACCGTGATTGTTATATACCCCTCTGCCCTCACTAATACCCTGATATAAACCTCTGCCCTCACTGTGACTGTGAAATACCCCTCTGCCCACACTGCGACCGTGATGTACCCCTTTGCCCTCACTCTGACAGTGATATACGCCTCTGCCCTAACTATAACGGTGAAGTCCCCCCTCTGCCTTCACTGTGATAGTGATATACCACTCTGCCCTCAGTGTGGCAGTAATATACACCTCTGCCCTCACTGTGGGATTGATATACCACTCCACCCTCACTGTGAACATGATACACCCCTCTGCCCTCACTGTGAACGTGATATATCCCTTTGCCCAAACTGTGACAATTATATACCCCTCTGCCCTCACTGTGACTTTGATATACCCCTCTGCCCACACTGACTGTGATAAACCCCTCTGCCCACACTGTGAATGTGACATATCACTGCGTCTTCAGTGTCAACGTGATATAGCCCTATGCCTCACTGTAATTCTGCTATATCCCTCTGCCCTCACTGTGACTGTGATATATCACTGCGTCTTCAGTGTGAACGTGTTATATCCCTCTGCCCTCACTGTAACTGTGATATACCGCTCTGCCCTTACTGTGACCGTGATATATCCCTCTGCCATCACTGGGACTGTGATATACCCCTCGGCCCTCACTGTGAAAGTTATATACACCTCTGCCCTCTCTTTGATGGTGATATACCCCTCTGCCCTCACTGTAACTGTGATATACCTCACCGCCCTCACTGTGACCGTGATATAAACCTCTGCCTTCACTGAGATTGTGATATAATTTATCTGCCCTCAATGAGAGCATGATATACCCCACTGCCCTCACTGTGGCTGTGTTATGCCCCTCTGCCCTCAGTGTGGCAGTGATATACCCCTCTGCCCTCACTGTGCCTGTGATATACCACTCTGCCCTCACTGAGACGGTGATATACCCTTCTGCCCTCAATGTAACTGTGATATACCCCTCTGCCCTCACTGTGATGATGATATACCCCTCTGCCCTCACTTTGATCGTGAGATACCCCTCTGCCCTCACTGTGACTGTAATATACTCCTCTGCGCTCACTGTGACTGTGATATACACCTCTGCCCTCACTGTGATGGTGATATACCTCTCTGCCCACACTGTGACTGTGATATACCCCTCAGCCCTCACTGTGACCGTGATATAACCCTCTGCCCTCAATGAGACCGTGATATACCCCTCTGCCCTCGCTGTAACTGTGATATACCCCTCTGCCCTCACTGTGATGGTGATATTCACATCTGCCCTCACTGTGACAGTGATATTCCCCTCTGCCCTCATTGTGACTGTGATATAATCCTCTGCTCTCACTGTGACTGTGATATAACCCTCTGCCCTCATTGTGACTGTGATATACACCTCTGCCATCACTGTGACTGTGATATACCCCTCAGTCCTCACTGTGACTGTGATATACCCCTCTGCCATCACTGTGATTGGGATATAGCACTCTGCCCTCACTGTAACTGTGATATACCGCTCTGCCCTTACTGTGACCGTGATATATCCCTCTGCCATCACTGGGACTGTGATATACCCCTCGGCCCTCTCTGTGAAAGTTATATACACCTCTGCCCTCACTGTGATGGTGATATACCCTTCAGCCCTCACTGTGACGGTGATATACGTCTCTGCCCTCACGGTGACTGTGATATACCACTCTGCCCTCAGTGTGACTGTGACATACACCTCTGCCTTCACTGTGACGGTGATATACACCTCTGCCCCAACTGTGGCAGTGATATACGCCTCTGCCCTCATTGTGACCGTGATATACACCTCTGCCTTCACTCTGACTGTAATATACTCCTCTGCCCTCACTATGATTGAGATATACCTCTCTGTCCTCACTGTGTCTGTGATATACCCCTCTGCCCTCTCTGTAACCGTGATATACTCCTCTGCCCTTATTGTGACTGTGATATACACCTCTGCCCTCACTGTGACTGTGATAAATCCCACTGACCTCACTGTGACAGTGATATACCCCTCTGCCCTCACTGTGACTGTGATATACCTTTCAGTACTCACTGTGAAATTTATTTACACATCTGTCCTCACAGTGAAGGATGTATACACCTCTGCCCTCACTGTGACTGAGATATACCCCTCTGCCTTCAATGTCACTCTGATATACCCCTCTGCCTTCACTGTGAATGTGATATACACCTCTGTCATCATAGTGAAGGGGATATAACCCTCTGCCCTCACCGTGAGTGTGTTATACCCCTCTGCCTTCAGTGTGACTGTGATATACCCCTCTGCCCTCACTGTGTTGGTGATATATCCCTCTGCCCTCACAGTGACTGTTATATTCCCCTCTGCCCTCACTGTGACCCTGATATACCACCCTGCCCTCACTGTGACAGTGATAAACCCCACTGACCTCACTGTGACTGTGATATACCCATCTGCCCTCTCTGTAACCGTGATATACTCCTCTGCCCTCAATGTGACTGTGATATATACCTCTGCCCTCACTGTGACTGTGATATATCCCACTGACCTCACTGTGACAGTGATATACCCCTTTGCCATCACAGTGACTGTGATATACCCCTCTGCCCTCACTGTGACTGTGATATATCACTGCGCCTTCAGTGTGAACGTGATATATCCCTATGCCTCACTGTGAATGTGCTATATCCCTCTGCCCTCACTGTGACTGTGATATACCGCTCTATCCTTACTATAACTGTGATATATCCCTCTGCCATCACTGGGACTGTGATATACCCCTCGGCCCTCACTGTGACAGTTATATACCCCTCTGCCCTCACTGTGATGATGATATACACTTCAGCGCTCACTGTGACGGTGATATACTTCTCTGCCCTCACTGTGACTGTGATATACCACTCTGCCCTCAGTGTGACCGTGATATTCCCCTCTGCCTTCACTGTTACGGTGATATACGCCTCTGCCCTCAATGTGGCAGTGATATACCCCTCTGCCCTCACTGTGGCAGTGATATACCCCTCGGCCCTCACTGTGACAGTGATATACCCCTCTGCCCTCACTGTGATGGTGATATACCCCTCTGCCCAGAGTGTGGCAGTGATATACCCCATCTGCCCTCACTGTGACTGTGATATACCCCTCTGCCCTCTCTGTGGCTGTGTTATGCCCTTCTGCCCTTAGTGTGGCAGTGATATACCACTCTGCCCTCACTGAGACGGTGATATACCCTTCTGCCCTCAATGTAACTGTGATATACCTCTCTGCCCTCACTGTGATGGTGATATACCCCTCTGCCCTCACTGAGACTGTGATATACCCCTCTGCCCTCACTGTGATGATGATATACCCCTCTGCTCTCACTTTGATCGTGAGATATCCCTCTGCTCTCACTGTGACTGTAATATACTCCTCTGCGCTCACTGTGACCGTGATATACGCCTCTGCCCTCACTGTGATGGTGATAAACCCCTCAGCCCTCACTGTGACCGTGATATAACCCTCTGCCCTCAATGAGACCGTGATATACCCCTCTTCCCTCACTGTGACTGTGATGTACCCCTTTGCCCTCATTGTGACTGTGATATACCCCTCAGTCCTCACTGTGAACGTTATATACCCATCTGTCATCACAGTGAAGGAGATATAACCCTCAGCGCTCACCGTGATTGTTATATACCCCTCTGCCCTCACTAATACCCTGATATAAACCTCTGCCCTCACTGTGACTGTGAAATACCCCTCTGCCCACACTGCGACCGTGATGTACCCCTTTGCCCTCACTCTGACAGTGATATACGCCTCTGCCCTAACTATAACGGTGAAGTCCCCCCTCTGCCTTCACTGTGATAGTGATATACCACTCTGCCCTCAGTGTGGCAGTAATATACACCTCTGCCCTCACTGTGGGATTGATATACCACTCCACCCTCACTGTGAACATGATACACCCCTCTGCCCTCACTGTGAACGTGATATATCCCTTTGCCCAAACTGTGACAATTATATACCCCTCTGCCCTCACTGTGACTTTGATATACCCCTCTGCCCACACTGACTGTGATAAACCCCTCTGCCCACACTGTGAATGTGACATATCACTGCGTCTTCAGTGTCAACGTGATATAGCCCTATGCCTCACTGTGATTCTGCTATATCCCTCTGCCCTCACTGTGACTGTGATATATCACTGCGTCTTCAGTGTGAACGTGTTATATCCCTCTGCCCTCACTGTAACTGTGATATACCGCTCTGCCCTTACTGTGACCGTGATATATCCCTCTGCCATCACTGGGACTGTGATATACCCCTCGGCCCTCACTGTGAAAGTTATATACACCTCTGCCCTCTCTTTGATGGTGATATACCCCTCTGCCCTCACTGTAACTGTGATATACCTCACCGCCCTCACTGTGACCGTGATATAAACCTCTGCCTTCACTGAGATTGTGATATAATTTATCTGCCCTCAATGAGAGCATGATATACCCCACTGCCCTCACTGTGGCTGTGTTATGCCCCTCTGCCCTCAGTGTGGCAGTGATATACCCCTCTGCCCTCACTGTGCCTGTGATATACCACTCTGCCCTCACTGAGACGGTGATATACCCTTCTGCCCTCAATGTAACTGTGATATACCCCTCTGCCCTCACTGTGATGATGATATACCCCTCTGCCCTCACTTTGATCGTGAGATACCCCTCTGCCCTCACTGTGACTGTAATATACTCCTCTGCGCTCACTGTGACTGTGATATACACCTCTGCCCTCACTGTGATGGTGATATACCTCTCTGCCCACACTGTGACTGTGATATACCCCTCAGCCCTCACTGTGACCGTGATATAACCCTCTGCCCTCAATGAGACCGTGATATACCCCTCTGCCCTCGCTGTAACTGTGATATACCCCTCTGCCCTCACTGTGATGGTGATATTCACATCTGCCCTCACTGTGACAGTGATATTCCCCTCTGCCCTCATTGTGACTGTGATATAATCCTCTGCTCTCACTGTGACTGTGATATAACCCTCTGCCCTCATTGTGACTGTGATATACACCTCTGCCATCACTGTGACTGTGATATACCCCTCAGTCCTCACTGTGACTGTGATATACCCCTCTGCCATCACTGTGATTGGGATATAGCACTCTGCCCTCACTGTAACTGTGATATACCGCTCTGCCCTTACTGTGACCGTGATATATCCCTCTGCCATCACTGGGACTGTGATATACCCCTCGGCCCTCTCTGTGAAAGTTATATACACCTCTGCCCTCACTGTGATGGTGATATACCCTTCAGCCCTCACTGTGACGGTGATATACGTCTCTGCCCTCACGGTGACTGTGATATACCACTCTGCCCTCAGTGTGACTGTGACATACACCTCTGCCTTCACTGTGACGGTGATATACACCTCTGCCCCAACTGTGGCAGTGATATACGCCTCTGCCCTCATTGTGACCGTGATATACACCTCTGCCTTCACTCTGACTGTAATATACTCCTCTGCCCTCACTATGATTGAGATATACCTCTCTGTCCTCACTGTGTCTGTGATATACCCCTCTGCCCTCTCTGTAACCGTGATATACTCCTCTGCCCTTATTGTGACTGTGATATACACCTCTGCCCTCACTGTGACTGTGATAAATCCCACTGACCTCACTGTGACAGTGATATACCCCTCTGCCCTCACTGTGACTGTGATATACCTTTCAGTACTCACTGTGAAATTTATTTACACATCTGTCCTCACAGTGAAGGATGTATACACCTCTGCCCTCACTGTGACTGAGATATACCCCTCTGCCTTCAATGTCACTCTGATATACCCCTCTGCCTTCACTGTGAATGTGATATACACCTCTGTCATCATAGTGAAGGGGATATAACCCTCTGCCCTCACCGTGAGTGTGTTATACCCCTCTGCCTTCAGTGTGACTGTGATATACCCCTCTGCCCTCACTGTGTTGGTGATATATCCCTCTGCCCTCACAGTGACTGTTATATTCCCCTCTGCCCTCACTGTGACCCTGATATACCACCCTGCCCTCACTGTGACAGTGATAAACCCCACTGACCTCACTGTGACTGTGATATACCCATCTGCCCTCTCTGTAACCGTGATATACTCCTCTGCCCTCAATGTGACTGTGATATATACCTCTGCCCTCACTGTGACTGTGATATATCCCACTGACCTCACTGTGACAGTGATATACCCCTTTGCCATCACAGTGACTGTGATATACCCCTCTGCCCTCACTGTGACTGTGATATATCACTGCGCCTTCAGTGTGAACGTGATATATCCCTATGCCTCACTGTGAATGTGCTATATCCCTCTGCCCTCACTGTGACTGTGATATACCGCTCTATCCTTACTATAACTGTGATATATCCCTCTGCCATCACTGGGACTGTGATATACCCCTCGGCCCTCACTGTGACAGTTATATACCCCTCTGCCCTCACTGTGATGATGATATACACTTCAGCGCTCACTGTGACGGTGATATACTTCTCTGCCCTCACTGTGACTGTGATATACCACTCTGCCCTCAGTGTGACCGTGATATTCCCCTCTGCCTTCACTGTTACAGTGATATACGCCTCTGCCCTCAATGTGGCAGTGATATACCCCTCTGCCCTCACTGTGGCAGTGATATACCCCTCGGCCCTCACTGTGACAGTGATATACCCCTCTGCCCTCACTGTGATGGTGATATACCCCTCTGCCCAGAGTGTGGCAGTGATATACCCCATCTGCCCTCACTGTGACTGTGATATACCCCTCTGCCCTCTCTGTGGCTGTGTTATGCCCTTCTGCCCTTAGTGTGGCAGTGATATACCACTCTGCCCTCACTGAGACGGTGATATACCCTTCTGCCCTCAATGTAACTGTGATATACCTCTCTGCCCTCACTGTGATGGTGATATACCCCTCTGCCCTCACTGAGACTGTGATATACCCCTCTGCCCTCACTGTGATGATGATATACCCCTCTGCTCTCACTTTGATCGTGAGATATCCCTCTGCTCTCACTGTGACTGTAATATACTCCTCTGCGCTCACTGTGACCGTGATATACGCCTCTGCCCTCACTGTGATGGTGATAAACCCCTCAGCCCTCACTGTGACCGTGATATAACCCTCTGCCCTCAATGAGACCGTGATATACCCCTCTTCCCTCACTGTGACTGTGATGTACCCCTTTGCCCTCATTGTGACTGTGATATACCCCTCAGTCCTCACTGTGAACGTTATATACCCATCTGTCATCACAGTGAAGGAGATATAACCCTCAGCGCTCACCGTGATTGTTATATACCCCTCTGCCCTCACTAATACCCTGATATAAACCTCTGCCCTCACTGTGACTGTGAAATACCCCTCTGCCCACACTGCGACCGTGATGTACCCCTTTGCCCTCACTCTGACAGTGATATACGCCTCTGCCCTAACTATAACGGTGAAGTCCCCCCTCTGCCTTCACTGTGATAGTGATATACCACTCTGCCCTCAGTGTGGCAGTAATATACACCTCTGCCCTCACTGTGGGATTGATATACCACTCCACCCTCACTGTGAACATGATACACCCCTCTGCCCTCACTGTGAACGTGATATATCCCTTTGCCCAAACTGTGACAATTATATACCCCTCTGCCCTCACTGTGACTTTGATATACCCCTCTGCCCACACTGACTGTGATAAACCCCTCTGCCCACACTGTGAATGTGACATATCACTGCGTCTTCAGTGTCAACGTGATATAGCCCTATGCCTCACTGTGATTCTGCTATATCCCTCTGCCCTCACTGTGACTGTGATATATCACTGCGTCTTCAGTGTGAACGTGTTATATCCCTCTGCCCTCACTGTAACTGTGATATACCGCTCTGCCCTTACTGTGACCGTGATATATCCCTCTGCCATCACTGGGACTGTGATATACCCCTCGGCCCTCACTGTGAAAGTTATATACACCTCTGCCCTCTCTTTGATGGTGATATACCCCTCTGCCCTCACTGTAACTGTGATATACCTCACCGCCCTCACTGTGACCGTGATATAAACCTCTGCCTTCACTGAGATTGTGATATAATTTATCTGCCCTCAATGAGAGCATGATATACCCCACTGCCCTCACTGTGGCTGTGTTATGCCCCTCTGCCCTCAGTGTGGCAGTGATATACCCCTCTGCCCTCACTGTGCCTGTGATATACCACTCTGCCCTCACTGAGACGGTGATATACCCTTCTGCCCTCAATGTAACTGTGATATACCCCTCTGCCCTCACTGTGATGATGATATACCCCTCTGCCCTCACTTTGATCGTGAGATACCCCTCTGCCCTCACTGTGACTGTAATATACTCCTCTGCGCTCACTGTGACTGTGATATACACCTCTGCCCTCACTGTGATGGTGATATACCTCTCTGCCCACACTGTGACTGTGATATACCCCTCAGCCCTCACTGTGACCGTGATATAACCCTCTGCCCTCAATGAGACCGTGATATACCCCTCTGCCCTCGCTGTAACTGTGATATACCCCTCTGCCCTCACTGTGATGGTGATATTCACATCTGCCCTCACTGTGACAGTGATATTCCCCTCTGCCCTCATTGTGACTGTGATATAATCCTCTGCTCTCACTGTGACTGTGATATAACCCTCTGCCCTCATTGTGACTGTGATATACACCTCTGCCATCACTGTGACTGTGATATACCCCTCAGTCCTCACTGTGACTGTGATATACCCCTCTGCCATCACTGTGATTGGGATATAGCACTCTGCCCTCACTGTAACTGTGATATACCGCTCTGCCCTTACTGTGACCGTGATATATCCCTCTGCCATCACTGGGACTGTGATATACCCCTCGGCCCTCTCTGTGAAAGTTATATACACCTCTGCCCTCACTGTGATGGTGATATACCCTTCAGCCCTCACTGTGACGGTGATATACGTCTCTGCCCTCACGGTGACTGTGATATACCACTCTGCCCTCAGTGTGACTGTGACATACACCTCTGCCTTCACTGTGACGGTGATATACACCTCTGCCCCAACTGTGGCAGTGATATACGCCTCTGCCCTCATTGTGACCGTGATATACACCTCTGCCTTCACTCTGACTGTAATATACTCCTCTGCCCTCACTATGATTGAGATATACCTCTCTGTCCTCACTGTGTCTGTGATATACCCCTCTGCCCTCTCTGTAACCGTGATATACTCCTCTGCCCTTATTGTGACTGTGATATACACCTCTGCCCTCACTGTGACTGTGATAAATCCCACTGACCTCACTGTGACAGTGATATACCCCTCTGCCCTCACTGTGACTGTGATATACCTTTCAGTACTCACTGTGAAATTTATTTACACATCTGTCCTCACAGTGAAGGATGTATACACCTCTGCCCTCACTGTGACTGAGATATACCCCTCTGCCTTCAATGTCACTCTGATATACCCCTCTGCCTTCACTGTGAATGTGATATACCCTTCTGTCATCATAGTGAAGTTGATATAACCCTCTGCCCTCACCGTGAGTGTGTTATACCCCTCTGCCTTCAGTGTGTAAGTGATATATCCCTCTGCCGTCAGTGAGGCAGTGACATGCCCCTCTGCCCTCACTGTGACTGTGATAAACCCCTCTGCCCTCACTGTGACAGTGATATACCCCTCTGCCCTCACTGCGATGGTGATATATCCCTCTGCCCTCACTGTGACAGTGATATATCCTTCTGCCCTTACTCTGACAGTGATATACCCCTCTGACCTCACTGTGACTCCGATATACCCCTGTGCCTTCACTGTGTTGGTGATATATCCCTCTGCCCTCACAGAGATTGTTATATTCCCCTCTGCCCTCATTGTGACCGTGATACACCCCTCTGCCCTCACTGTGACAGAAATATACCCCACTGACCTCACAGTGACTGTGATATATCCCTCTGCCCTCTCTGTAACCGTGATATACTCCTCTGCCCTCATTCTGACTGTGATATACACCTCTGCCCTCACTGTGACTGTGATAAATCCCACTGACCTCACTGTGACAGTGATATACCCCTCTGCCCTCACTGTGTCTGTGATATACCCCTCTGCCCTCTCTGTAACCGTGATATACTCCTCTGCCCTTATTGTGACTGTGATATACACCTGTGCCCTCACTGTGACTGTGATAAATCCCACTGACCTCACTGTGACAGTGATATACCCCTCTGCCCTCACTGTGACTGTGATATACCCCTCAGTACTCACTGTGAAATTTATTTACACATCTGTCCTCTTAGTGAAGGATGTATACGCCTCTGCCTTCAATGTGACTCTGATATACCCCTCTCACTTTACTGTGAATGTGATATACCCATCTGTCATCATAGTGAAGTTGATATAACCCTCTGCCCTCACCGTGAGTGTGTTATACCACTCTGCCTTCAGTGTAGCAGTGATATATCCCTCTGCCCTCAGTGAGGCAGTGACATGCCCCTCTGCCCACACTGTGACTGTGATAAACCCCTCTGCCCTCACTGTGACCATGATATAGCCCTCTGCATTCACTGTGAATGTGATATACCCCTCCACCTTCACTCTGATGGTGATACATCCCTCTGCCCTCACTGTGACTGTGTTATACCCCTCTGCCCTCACTGTGAATGTGATATACCCCTCTGCCCTCACTGTGACTGTGATATAACCCTCAGTACTCACTCTCACTGTGATATACCCCTCTGCCGTCACTCTGATGGTGATATATCCCTCTGCCCTCACTGTGACTTTGATATACACCACTGCCCTCATTTTGAATGCGATATACACCTCTGCCCTCACTGTGACTGTGATATACCCCTCTGCCCTGACTGAGATGGTGATATATCCCTCTGCCCACACTGTGACTGTGATATACCTCTCTGCCCTCACTCTGAAAGTGATAAACCCCTCTGCCCTCACTCTGATGGTGATATATGCCTCTGCCCTCACTGTGACTTTGATATACACCACTGCCCTCATTTTGAATGCGATATACACCTCTGCCCTCACTGTGACTGTGATATACCCCTCTGCCCTGACTGAGAGGGTGATATTTCCCTCTGCCCTCACTGTGACTGCGATATACCCCTCTGCCCTCACTCTGACTGTGATATACCCCTCTGCCCTCACTCTGATGGTGATATATCCCTCTGCCCTCACTGTGACTGTGATATACCCCTCTGCCTTCAATGTGACTCTGATATACCCCTCTGTCTTCACTGTGATTGTGATATACCCCTCTGTCTTCATAGTGAAGGGGATATAACCCACTGCCCTCACCGTGAGTGTGTTATACCACTCTGCCTTCAGTGTAGCAGTGATATATCCCTCTGCCCTAACTGTGTTGGTGATATATCCCTCTGCCCTCACAGTGACTGTTATATTCCCCTCTGCCCTCACTGTGACCCTGATATACCCCTCTGCCCACACTATGATATTGATATGCCCCCTTGACCTCACTATGACTGTGATATAACCCTCTGCCCTCTCTGTAACCGTGATATACTCCTCTGCCCACATTGTGACTGTGATATACACCTCTGCCCTCACTGTGACAGTGATATATCCCACTGACCTCACTGTGACAGTGATATACACCTCTGCCCTCACTGTGACAGTGATATACCCCTCTGCCCTCACTATGACTGTGATATTCCCCTCAGTACTCACTGTGAAATTTATTTACACCTCAGTCCTCACAGTGAAGGAGATATACCCCTCTGCCCTCACTGTGACTGTGATATACCCCTCTGCCTTTAATGCGACTCTGATATACCCACTGCCTTCACTGTGACTGTGATATACCCCTCTGTCATCATAGTGAAGGGGATATAACCCTCTGCCCTCACCGTGAGTGTGTTATACCCCTCTGCCTTCAGTGTGGCAGTGATATACCCCTCTGCCCTCACTGTGTTCGTTATATATCCCTCTGCCCTCACAGTGACTGTTATATTCCCCTCTGCCCTCACTGTGACCCTGATATACCCCTCTGCCCACACTATGACATTGATATGCCCCATTGACCTCACTGTGACTGTGATATAACCCTCTGCCCTCTCTGTAACCGTGATATAATCCTCTGCCCTCATTGTGACTGTGATATACACCTCTGCCCTCACTGTGACTGTGATATATCCCACTGACCTCACTGTGACAGTGATATACACCTCTGCCCTCACTGTGACAGTGATATACACCTCTGCCCTCACTGTCACAGTGATATACCCCTCTGCCCTCACTGTGACTGTGATATACCCCTCAGTACTCACTGTGAAATTTATATACACCGGTGTCCGCACAGTGAAGGAGATATACCCCTCTGCCCTCACTGTGACTGTGATATACCCCTCAGTGCTCACTGTGAAATTTATATATACCTCTGTCCGGACATTGAAGGAGTTATATCCCTCTGCCCTCACTGTGACTCTGATATACCACTCTGCCTTCAATGTGACTCTGATATACCCCTCTGCCTTCACTGTGACTATGATATACCCCTCTGCCATCATACTGAAGGGGATATAAACCTCTGCGCTCACCGTGAGTGTGTTTTACCCCTCTGCCTTCAGTGTGGCAGTGATATACCCTTCTGCCCTCAGTGTGACAGTGACATCCCCCTCTGCCCACACTGTGACTGTGATATACCCCTCTGCCCTCACTGTGACTGTGATATACAATTCTGCCCTCACTGTGACTGTGATAAACCCCTCTGCACTCACTTTGACCATGATATACCCCTCTGCATTCATTGTGAATGTGATATATCCCTCCGCCCTCACTGAGACTGTGATATACCACTCTGCCCTCATTCTGACTGTGATATACACCTCTGCCCTCACTGTGACGGTGGTATACCCCTCTGCCCTCACTCTGACTGTGTTATCACACTCTGACCTCACTGTGAATTTGATAGACACATCTGCCCTCTCTGTGAATGTGACATACTCCTCTGCGCTCACTGTGACTGTGATATACCCCGCTGCCCTTACTATGACTGTGTTATACTCCTCTGCCCTCACTGTGACTGTGATATAAGCCTCTGCCCACATTGTGACTGTGGTATCACCCTCTGGTCTCACTGCGACTGTGATATACCCCTCTGCCCTCACTGTGACTGTGATATACCACTCCGCCCTCACTGTGAATGTGATATACCCCTCTGCCCTCACTGTGAATATGATATACTCCTCTGCATTCACTGTGAATGTGATATACCCCTCCACCCTCACTCTGATGGTGATATATCCCTCTGCCCTCACTGTGACTGTGTTATACCCCTCTGCCCTCACTGTGAATGTGGTATACCCCTCTGCCCTCATTTTGACTGTGATATACACCTCTGCCCACACTCTGACTGTGATATACGCCTCTGCCGTCACTCTGATGGTGATATATCCCTCTGCCCTCACTGTGACTTTGATATACACCGCTGCCCTCATTTTGAATGCGATATACACCTCTGCCCTCACTGTGAATGTGATATGCCCCTCTGCCCTGACTGAGAGGGTGATATATCCCTCTGCCCTCACTGTGACTGCGATATACCCCTCTGCCCTCACTCTGACGGTGATATACCCCTCTGCCCTCACTCTGATGGTGATATATCCGTCTGCCCTCACTGTGACTGTGATATACCCTCTGCCTTCAATGTGACTCTGATGTACCCCTCTGTCTTCACTGTGACTGTGATATACCCCTCTGTCATCATAGTGAAGGGGATATAACCCTCTGCCCTCACCGTGAGTGTGTTATACCCCTCTGCCTTCAGTGTGGCAGTGATATACCCCTCTGCCCTCACTGTGTTGGTGATATATCCCTCTGCCCTCACAGTGACTGTTATATTCCCCTCTGCCCTCACTGTGACCCTGATATACCACCCTGCCCTCACTGTGACAGTGATATACCCCACTGACCTCACTGTGACTGTGATATACCCATCTGCCCTCTCTGTAACCGTGATATACTCCTCTGCCCTCATTGTGACTGTGATATATACCTCTGCCCTCACTGTGACTGTGATATATCCCACTGACCTCACTGTGACAGTGATATACACCTCTGCCCTCACTGTGACTCTGATATACCCCTCTGCCCTCACTGTGACTGTGATATACCCCTCAGTACTCACTGTGAAATTTATTTACACCTCTGTCCTCACAGTGAAGGAGATATACACCTCTGCCCTCACTGTGACTGTGATATACCCCTCTGCCTTCACTGTGACTGTGATATACCCCTTTGTCATCATAGTGAAGGGGATATAACCCTCTGCCCTCACCGTGAGTGTGTTTTACGCCTCTGCCTTCAGTGTGGCAGTGATATACCCCTCTGCCCTCAGTGTGACAGTGACATGCCCCTCTGCCCTCACTGTGACTGTGATATACCCCTCTGCCCTCACTGTGACTGTGATATACAACTCTGCCCTCACTGTGACTGTGATAAACCCCTCTGCCCTCACTGTGACCATGATATACGCCTCTGCATTCATTGTGAATGTGATATATCCCTCCGCCCTCACTGAGACTGTGATATACCCCTCTGCCCTCACTGTGACTGTGTTATACCCCTCTGCCATCACTGTGAATTTGATAGACACCTCTGCCCTCTCTGTGAATGTGACATACTCCTCTGCGCTCATTGTGACTGTGATATACCCCGTTGCCCTTACTGTGACTGTGTTATACTCCTCTGCCCTCACTGTGACTGTGATATAAGCCTCTGCCCTCACTGTGACTGTGGTATCACCCTCTGGTCTCACTGCGACTGTGATATACCCCTCTGCCCTCACTGTGACTGTGATATACCACTCCGCCCTCACTATGAATGTGATACACCCCTCTTCCCACACTGTGATGGTGATATGCCCGTTGGCCCGCACTGTGACTGTGATTTACCCCTATGCCGTCACTGTGACTGTGATATACCCATTTAACCTCACTGTGATTGTGATATACTCCTCTGCCCTCGCTGTAGCTGTGATATACCGCTCTGCACTCACTGTGACTGTGATATATCCCTCTGCCCTCATTGTGAATGTAATATATTCCTCTTCCCTCACTGTGACTGTGATAAAGCTCTCTGACCACACTGTGAACATGATATATCCCTCTGCTCTCAATGTGACTGTGTTATACCCCTCTGCCCTCACTCTGACTGTGTAATACCCCTCTGCGCTCACTGTGACAGTGATATACCCTTCTGACATCACTGTGAACGTGATATACCCCTTCTGCCCTCACTGTGACTGTGGTATGACCTTCTGCCCTCACTGATAACGTGATATACCCCTCTGTCATCACAGTGAAGGAGATATAACCCTCTGCCCTCACTGTGACTGTGATATACCGCTCTGCCCTCTCTGTAACTGTGATATACCTCTCTGAACTCACTGTGAATGTGATAAACCCATCGGCCCTCACTGTGAAAGTGACATAGCACTCAGCCCTCATTTTGAATGCGATATACACCTCTGCCCTCATTGTGAATGTGATATGCCCCTCTGCCCTGACTGAGAGGGTGATATATCCCTCTGCCCTCACTGTGACTGCGATATATCCCTCTGCCCTCACTCTGATGGTGATATACCCCTCTGCGCTCACTCTGATGGTGATATATCCCTCTGCCCTCTCTGTAACCGTGATATACTCCTCTGCCCTCATTGTGACTGTGATATACACCTCTGCCCTCACTGTGACTGTGATATATCCCACTGACCTCACTGTGACAGTGATATACAACTCTGCCCTCACTGTGACAGTGATATACCCCTCTGCCCTCACTGTGACTGTGATATACCCCTCAGTACTCACTGTGAAATTTATTTACACCTCAGTCCTCACAGTGAAGGAGATATACACCTCTGCCCTCACTGTGACTGTGATATACCCCTCTGCCTTCAATGTGACTCTGATATACCCCTCTGCCTTCACTGTGACTATGATATACCCCTCTGTCATCATAGTGAAGGGGATATAACCCTCTGCCCTCACCGTGAGTGTTTTTTACGCCTCTGCCTTCAGTGTGGATGTGATATACCCTTCTGCCCTCAGTGTGACAGTGACATGCCCCTCTGCCCACACTGTGACTGTGATATACCCCTCTGCCCTCACTGTGACTGTGTTATACAACTCTGCCCTCACTGTGACTGTGATAAACCCCTCAGCCCTCACTGTGACTGTGATATCCCCCTCAGTACTCACTGTGAAATTTCTTTACACCTCAGTCCACACAGTGAAGGAGATATACCCCTCGGCCCTCACTGTGACTCTGATATACCCCTCTGCCTTCAATGTGACTCTGATATACCCCTCTGCCTTCACTGTGACTGTGATATACCCCTCTGTCATCATAGTGAAGGGGATATAACCCTCTGCCCTCACAGTGAGTGTGTTATACCCCTCTGCCTTCAGTGTGGCAGTGATATACCCCTCTGCCCTCACTGTGTTGGTGATATATCCCTCTGCCCTCACAGTGACTGTTATATTCCCCTCTGCCTTCACTGTGACCCTGATATACCACCCTGCCCTCACTGTGACAGTGATATACCCCACTGACCTCACTGTGACTGTGATAAACCCATCTGCCCTCTCTGTAACCGTGATATACTCCTCTGCCCTCATTGTGACTGTGATATATACTTCTGCCCTCACTGTGACTGTGATATATCCCACTGACCTCACTGTGACAGTGATATACCCCTTTGCCATCACTGTGACTGTGATATACCCCTCTGCCCTCACTGTGACTGTGATATATCACTGCGCCTTCAGTGTGAACGTGATGTATCCCTATGCCTCACTGTGAATGTGCTATATCCCTCTGCCCTCACTGTGACTGTGATATACCGCTCTACCCTTACTGTAACTGTGATATATCCCTCTGCCATCACTGGGACTGTGATATACCCCTCGGCCCTCACTGTGACAGTTATATACCCCTCTGCCCTCACTGTGATGATGATATACACTTCAGCGCTCACTGTGACGGTGATATACTTCTCTGCCCTCACTGTGACTGTGATATACCACTCTGCCCTCAGTGTGACCGTGATATTCCCCTCTGCCTTCACTGTTACGGTGATATACGCCTCTGCCCTCAATGTGGCAGTGATATACCCCTCTGCCCTCACTGTGGCAGTGATATACCCCTCGGCCCTCACTGTGACAGTGATATACCCCTCTGCCCTCACTGTGATGGTGATATACCCCTCTGCCCAGAGTGTGGCAGTGATATACCCCATCTGCCCTCACTGTGACTGTGATATACCCCTCTGCCCTCTCTGTGGCTGTGTTATGCCCTTCTGCCCTTAGTGTGGCAGTGATATACCACTCTGCCCTCACTGAGACGGTGATATACCCTTCTTCCCTCAATGTAACTGTGATATACCTCTCTGCCCTCACTGTGATGGTGATATACCCCTCTGCCCTCACTGGGACTGTGATATACCCCTCTGCTCTCACTTTGATCGTGAGATATCCCTCTGCCCTCACTGTGACTGTAATATACTCCTCTGCGCTCACTGTGACCGTGATATACGCCTCTGCCCTCACTGTGATGGTGATAAACCCCTCAGCCCTCACTGTGACCATGATATAACCCTCTGCCCTCAATGAGACCGTGATAGACCCCTCTTCCCTCACTGTGACTGTGATGTTCCCCTTTGCCCTCATTGTGACTGTGATATACCCCTCAGTCCTCACTGTGAACGTTATATACCCATCTGTCATCACAGTGAAGGAGATATAACCCTCAGCGCTCACCGTGATTGTTATATACCCCTCTGCCCTCACTAATACCCTGATATAAACCTCTGCCCTCACTGTGACTGTGAAATACCCCTCTGCCCACACTGCGACCGTGATGTACCCCTCTGCCCTCACTCTGACAGTGATATACGCCTCTGCCCTAACTATAACGGTGAAGTCCCCCCTCTGCCTTCACTGTGATAGTGATATACCACTCTGCCCTCAGTGTGGCAGTAATATATACCTCTGCCCTCACTGTGGGATTGATATACCACTCCATCCTCACTGTGAACATGATATTCCCCTCTGCCCTCACTGTGAACGTGATATATCCCTTTGCCCAAACTGTGACAATTATATACCCCTCTGCCCTCACTGTGACTTTGATATACCCCTCTGCCCACACTGTGACTGTGATAAACCCCTCTGCCCACACTGTGAATGTGACATATCACTGCGTCTTCAGTGTCAACGTGATATAGCCCTATGCCTCACTGTGATTCTGCTATATCCCTCTGCCCTCACTGTGACTGTGATATATCACTGCGTCTTCAGTGTGAACGTGTTATATCCCTCTGCCCTCACTGTAACTGTGATATACCGCTCTGCCCTTACTGTGACCATGATATATCCCTCTGCCATCACTGGGACTGTGATATACCCCTCGGCCCTCACTGTGAAAGTTATATATACCTCTGCCCTCACTGTGATGGTGATATACCCTTCAGCGCTCACTGTGACGGTGATATACGTCTCTGCCCTCACAGTGACTGTGATATACCACTCTGCCCTCGGTGTGACTGTGACATACTCCTCTGCCTTCACAGTGACGGTGATATGCACCTCCGCCCCAAATGTGGCATTGATATACGCCTCTGCCCTCACTGTGACCGTGATATACACCTCTGCCTTCACTCTGACCGTAATATACTCCTCTGCCCTCACTATGATTGAGAAAAACCTCTCTGTCCACACTGTGACAGTGATATATTTCTCTGCCCTCATTATGACGGTGATATACCCCTCTGCCCTCACTCTGATGGTGATATACCCCCCTGCCCTCACTGCAACTGTGTTTGTGATAAACCCCTCTGCTTTCACTGTGACAGTTATATACCCCTCTGCCCTCTCTTTGATGGTGATATACCCCTCTGCCCTCACTGTAACTGTGATTTACCTCACCGCCCTCACTGTGACCGTGATATAACCCTCTGCCTTCACTGTGATTGTGATATAATTTATCTGCCCGCAATGAGAGCATGATAAACCCCACTGCCCTCACTGTGGCTGTGTTATGCCCCTCTGCCCTCAGTGTGGCAGTGATATACCCCTCTGCCCTCACTGTGCCTGTGATATACCCCTCTGCCCTCACTCTGATGGTGATATACCCCCCTGCCCTCACTGCAATTGTGTTTGTGATATACCCCTCTGCTTTCACTGTGACAGTTATATACCCCTCTGCCCTCTCTTTGATGGTGATATACTCCTCTGCCCTTATTGTGACTGTGATATACCCTTCTGCCCTCAATGTAACTGTGATATAACTCTCTGCCCTCACTGTTATGGTGATATACCCCTCTGCCCTCACTGGGACTGTGATATACCCTTCTGCCCTCACTGTGATGATGATATACCCCTCTGCTCTCACTTTGATCGTGAGATATCCCTCTGCCCTCACTGTGACTGTAATATACTCCTCTGCGCTCACTGTGACCGTGATATACGCCTCTGCCCTCACTGTGATGGTGATATATCCCTCTGCCCTCACTGTGACTGTGATATACCGGTCTACCCTTACTGTAACTGTGATATATCCCTCTGCCATCACTGGGACTGTGATATACCCCTCGGCCCTCACTGTGACAGTTATATACGTCTCTGCCCTCACTGTGATGATGATATACACTTCAGCGCTCACTGTGACGGTGATATACTTCCCTGCCCTCACTGTGACTGTGATATACCACTCTGCCCTCAGTGTGACCGTGATATTCCCCTCTGCCTTCACTGTTACGGTGATATGCGCCTCTGCCCTCAATGTGGCAGTGATATATCCCTCTGCCCTCACTGTGGCAGTGATATACCCCTCGGCCCTCACTGTGACAGTTATATACCCCTCTGCCCTCACTGTGATGGTGATATACCCCTCTGCCCAGAGTGTGGCAGTGATATACCCCATCTGCCCTCACTGTGACTGTGACATACTCCTCTGCCTTCACTGTGACGGTGATATACACCTCTGCCCCAACTGTGGCAGTGATATACGCCTCTGCCCTCATTGTGACCGTGATATACACCTCTGCCTTCACTCTGACTGTAATATACTCCTCTGCCCTCACGATGATTGAGATATACATCTCTGTCCTCACTGTGTCTGTGATATACCCCTCTGCCCTCTCTGTAACCGTGATATACTCCTCTGCCCTTATTGTGACTGTGATATACACCTCTGCCCTCACTGTGACTGTGATAAATCCCACTGACCTCACTGTGACAGTGATATACCCCTCTGCCCTCACTGTGACTGTGATATACCCCTCAGTACTCACTGTGAAATTTATTTACACATCTGTCCTCACAGTGAAGGATGTATACACCTCTGCCCTCACTGTGACTGAGATATACCCCTCTGCCTTCAATGTGACTCTGATATACCCCTCTGCCTTCACTGTGAATGTGATATACCCATCTGTCATCATAGTGAAGTTGATATAACCCTCTGCCCTCACCGTGAGTGTGTTATAAACCTCTGCCTTCAGTGTGTAAGTGATATATCCCTCTGCCATTAGTGAGGCAGTGACATGCCCCTCTGCCCTCACTGTGACTGTGATAAACCCCTCTGCCCTCACTGCGATGGTGATATATCCTTCTGCCCTCACTGTGACAGTGATATATCCTTCTGCCCTTACTCTGACAGTGATATACCCCTCTGCCCTCACTGTGACTCTGATATACCCCTGTGCCTTCACTGTGTTAGTGATATATCCCTCTGCCCTCACAGAGATTATTATATTCCCGTCTGCCCTCATTGTGACCGTGATATACCCCTCTGCCCTCACTGTGACAGAAATATACCCCACTGACCTCACAGTGACTGTGATATACCCCTCTGCCCTCTCTGTAACCGTGATATACTCCTCTGCCCTCATTCTGACTGTGATATACACCTCTGACCTCACTGTGACTGTGATAAATCCCACTGACCTCACTGTGACAGTGATATACCCCTCTGCCCTCACTGTGTCTGTGATATACCCCTCTGCCCTCTCTGTAACCGTGATATACTCCTCTGCCCTTATTGTGACTGTGATATACCCCTCTGCCCTCACTGTGACTATGATATACCCCTCTGCCCTCACTGTGACAGTGATATACCCCTCTGCCCTCACAGTGACTGTGATATACCCCTCAGTACTCACTGTGAAATTTATTTACATATCTGTCCTCATAGTGAAGGATGTATACCCCTCTCCCTTCAATGTGACTCTGATATACCCCTCTGCCTTTACTGTGAATGTGATATACCCATCTGTCATCATAGTGAAGTTGATATAACCCTCTGCCCTCACGGTGAGTGTGTTATAACCCTCTGCCTTCAGTGTGTAAGTGATATATCCCTCTGCCCTCAGTGAGGCATTGACATGCCCCTCTGCCCGCACTGTGACTGTGATAAACCCCTCTGCCCTCACTGTGACCATGATATAGCCCTCTGCATTCACTGTGAATGTGATATACCCCTCCACCTTCACTCTGATGGTGATATATCCCTCTGCCCTCACTGTGACTGTGTTATACCCCTCTGCCCTCACTGTGAATGTGATATACCCCTCTGCCCTCACTGTGACTGTGATATAACCCTCAGTACTCACTCTCACTGTGATATACCCCTCTGCCGTCACTCTGATGGTGATATATCCCTCTGCCCTCACTGTGACTTTGATATACACCACTGCCCTCATTTTGAATGCGATATACACCTCTACCCTCACTGTGACTGTGATATACCCCTCTGCCCTGACTGAGATGGTGATATATCCCTCTTCCCACACTGTGACTGTGATATACCTCTCTGCCCTCACTCTGAAAGTGATAAACCCCTCTGCCCTCACTCTGATGGTGATATATGCCTCTGCCCTCACTGTGACTTTGATATACACCACTGCCCTCATTTTGAATGCGATATACACCTCTGCCCTCACTGTGACTGTGATATACCCCTCTGCCCTGACTGAGAGGGTGATATATCCCTCTGCCCTCACTGTGACTGCGATATACACCTCTGCCCTCACTCTGACTGTGATATATCCCTCTGCCCTCACTCTGAAGGTGATATATCCCTCTGCCCTCACTGTGACTGTGATATACCCCTCTGCCTTCAATGTGACTCTGATATACCCCTCTGTCTTCACTGTGACTGTGATATACCCCTCTGTCTTCATAGTGAAGGTGATATAACCCACTGCCCTCACCGTGAGTGTGTTATACCACTCTGCCTTCAGTGTAGCAGTGATATATCCCTCTGCCCTCACTGTGTTGGTGATATATCCCTCTGCCCTCACAGTGACTGTTATATTCCCCTCTGCCCTCACTGTGACCCTGATATACCCCTCTGCCCACACTATGACATTGATATGCCCCATTGACCTCACTATGACTGTGATATAACACTCTGCCCTCTCTGTAACTGTGATATACTCCTCTGCCCACATTGTGACTGTGATATACACCTCTGCCCTCACTGTGACAGTGATATATCCCACTGACCTCACTGTGACAGTGATATACACCTCTGCCCTCACTGTGACAGTGATATACCCCTCTGCCCTCACTATGACTGTGATATCCCCCTCAGTACTCACTGTGAAATTTATTTACACCTCAGTCCTCACAGTGAAGGAGATATACCCCTCTGCCCTCACTGTGACTGTGATATACCCCTCTGTCATCATAGTGAAGGGGATATAACCCTCTGCCCTCACCGTGAGTGTGTTATTCCCCTCTGCCTTCAGTCTGGCAGTGATATACCCCTCTGCCCTCACTGTGTTGGTTATATATCCCTCTGCCCTCACAGTGACTGTTATATTCCCCTCTGCCCTCACTGTGACCCTGATATACCACCCTGCCCACACTGTGACAGTGATATACCCCACTGACCTTACTGTGACAGTGATATACACCTCTGCCCTCACTGTCACAGTGATATACCCCTCTGCCCTCACTGTGACTGTGATATATCCCTCTGCCCTCACTGTGACTCTGATATACCCCTCTGCCCTCACTGTCACAGTGATATACCACTCTGCCCTCACTGTGACTGTGATATACCCCTCAGTACTCACTGTGAAATTTATATACGCCTCTGTCCGCACAGTGAAGGAGATGTACCCCTCTGCCCTCACTGTGACTCTGATATACCACTCTGCCTTCAATGTGACTCTGATATACCCCTCTGCCTTCACTGTGACTATGATATACCCCTCTGTCATTATAGTGAAGGGGATATAAACCTCTGCGCTCACCGTGAGTGTGTTTTACCGCTCTGCCTTCAGTGTGGCAGTGATATACCCTTCTGCCCTCAGTGTGACAGTGACATGCTCCTCTGCCCACACGGTGACTGTGATATACCCCTCTGCCCTCACTGTGACAGTGATATACCCCTCTGCCCTCACTGTGACTGTGATAAACCCCTCTGCACTCACTGTACCATGATATACCCCTCTGCATTCATTGTGAATGTGATATATCCCTCCGCCCTCACTGAGACTGTGATATACCACTCTGCCCTCATTCTGACTGTGATATACACCTCTGCCCTCACTGTGACGGTGATATACCCCTCTGCCCTCACTGTGACTGTGTTATCCCCCTCTGCCCTCACTGTGACTGTGTTATACCCCTCTGCCCTCACTGTGAATTTGATAGACACATCTGCACTCTCTGTGAATGTGACATACTCCTCTGTGCTCACTGTGACTGTGATATACCCCGCTGCCCTTACTATGACTGTGTTATACTCCTCTGCCCTCACTGTGACTGTGATATAAGCCTCTGCCCACACTGTGACTGTGGTATCACCCTCTGGTCTCACTGCGACTGTGATATACCCCTCTGCCCTCACTGTGACTGTGATATACCACTCCGCCCTCACTGTGAATGTGATATACCCCTCTTCCCACACTGTGATAGTGATATGACCATTGGCCCTCACTGTGAATGTGATAAACCCCTCTGCCCTCACTGTGAATATGATATACCCCTCTGCATTCACTGTGAATGTGATATACCCCTCCACCCTCACTCTGATGGTGATATATCCCTCTGCCCTCACTGTGACTGTGTTATACCCCTCTGCCCTCACTGTGAATGTGGTAAAGCCCTCTGCCCTCACTTTGATTGTGATATACACCTCTGCCCTCACTCTGACTGTGATATACCCCTCTGCCGTCACTCTGATGGTGATATATCCCTCTGCCCTCACTGTGACTTTGATATACACAACTGCCCTCATTTTGAATGCGATGTACACCTCTGCCCTCACTGTGACTGTGATATACCCCTCTGCCCTGACTGAGATGGTGATATATCCCTCTGCCCTCACTGTGACTGTGATATTCACCTCTGCCCTCACTCTGAAAGTGATAAACCCCTCTGTCCTCACTCTGATGGTGATATATACCTCTGCCCTCACTGTGACTTTGATATACACCACTGCCCTCATTTTGAATGCGATATACACCTCTGCCCTCACTGTGAATGTGATATGCCCCTCTGCCCTGACTGAGAGGGTGATATATCCCTCTGCCCTCTCTGTGACTGTGATATACCCCTCTGCCCTCACTCTGACGGTGATATACCCCTCTGCCCTCACTCTGATGGTGATATATCCCTCTGCCCTCACTGTGACAGTGATATACCCTCTGCCTTCAATGTGACTCTGATATACCCCTCTGTCTTCACTGTGACTGTGATATACCCCTCTGTCATTATCGTGAAGGGGATATAACCCACTGCCCTCACCGTGAGTGTGTTATACCCCTCTGCCTTCAGTGTGGCAGTGATATACCCCTCTGCCCTCACTGTGTTGGTGATATATCCCTCTGCCCTCACAGTGACTGTTATATTCCCCTCTGCCCTCACTGTGACCCTGATATACCACCCTGCCCTCACTGTGACAGTGATATACCCCACTGACCTCACCATGACTGTGATATAACACTCTGCCCTCTCTGTAACCGTGATATACTCCTCTGCCCACATTGTGACTGTGATATACACCTCTGCCCTCACTGTGACAGTGATATATCCCACTGACCTCACTGTGACAGTGATATACACCTCTGCCCTCACTGTGACAGTGATATACCCCTCTGCCCTCACTATGACTGTGATATCCCCCTCAGTACTCACTGTGAAATTTATGTACGCCTCTGTCCGCACAGTGAAGGAGATTTACCCCTCTGCCCTCACTGTGACTCTGATATACCACTCTGCCTTCAATGTGACTCTGATATACCCCTCTGCCTTCACTGTGTCTATGATATACCCCTCTGTCATTATAGTGAAGGGGATATAAACCTCTGCGCTCACCGTGAGTGTGTTTTACCGCTCTGCCTTCAGTGTGGCAGTGATATACCCTTCTGCCCTCAGTGTGACAGTGACATGCCCCTCTGCCCACACTGTGACTGTGATATACCCCTCTGCACTCACTGTGACAGTGATATACCCCTCTGCCTTCACTGTGACTGTGATAAACCCCTCTGCACTCACTGTACCATGATATACCCCTCTGCATTCATTGTGAATGTGATATATCCCTCCGCCCTCACTGAGACTGTGATATACCACTCTGCCCTCATTCTGACTGTGATATACACCTCTGCCCTCACTGTGACGGTGATATACCCCTCTGCCCTCACTGTGACTGTGTTATCCCCCTCTGCCCTCACTGTGACTGTGTTATACCCCTCTGCCCTCACTGTGAATTTGATAGACACATCTGCCCTCTCTGTGAATGTGACATACTCCTCTGTGTTCACTGTGACTGTGATATACCCCGCTGCCCTTACTATGACTGTGTTATACTCCTCTGCCCTCACTGTGACTGTGATATAAGCCTCTGCCCACACTGTGACTGTGGTATCACCCTCTGGTCTCACTGCGACTGTGATATACCCCTCTGCCCTCACTGTGACTGTGATATACCACTCCGCCCTCACTGTGAATGTGATATACCCCTCTTCCCACACTGTGATAGTGATATGCCCATTGGCCCTCACTGTGAATGTGATAAACCCCTCTGCCCTCACTGTGAATATGATATACCCCTCTGCATTCACTGTGAATGTGATATACCCCTCCACCCTCACTCTGATGGTGTTATATCCCTCTGCCCTCACTGTGACTGTGTTATACCCCTCTGCCCTCACTGTGAATGTGGTATACCCCTCTGCCCTCACTTTGATTGTGATATACACCTCTGCCCTCACTCTGACTGTGATATACCCCTCTGCCGTCACTCTGATGGTGATATATCCCTCTGCCCTCACTGTGACTTTGATATACACAACTGCCCTCATTTTGAATGCGATGTACACCTCTGCCCTCACTGTGACTGTGATATACCCCTCTGCCCTGACTGAGATGGTGATATATCCCTCTGCCCTCACTGTGACTGTGATATTCCCCTCTGCCCTCACTCTGAAAGTGATAAACCCCTCTGTCCTCACTCTGATGGTGATATATACCTCTGCCCTCACTGTGACTTTGATATACACCACTGCCCTCATTTTGAATGCGATATACACCTCTGCCCTCACTGTGAATGTGATATGCCCCTCTGCCCTGACTGAGAGGGTGATATATCCCTCTGCCCTCACTGTGACTGCGATATACCCCTCTGCCCTCACTCTGAAAGTGATATACCCCTCTGCCCTCACTCTGATGGTGATATATCCCTCTGCCCTCACTGTGACAGTGATATACCCTCTGCCTTCAATGTGACTCTGATATACCCCTCTGTCTTCACTGTGACTGTGATATACCCCTCTGTCATCATAGTGAAGGGGATATAACCCACTGCCCTCACCGTGAGTGTGTTATACCCCTCTGCCTTCAGTGTGGCAGTGATATACCCCTCTGCCCTCACTGTGTTGGCGATATATCCCTCTGCCCTCACAGTGACTGTTATATTCCCCTCTGCCCTCACTGTGACCCTGATATACCACCCTGCCCTCACTGTGACAGTGATATACCCCACTGACCTCACTATGACTGTGATATAACACTCTGCCCTCTCTGTAACCGTGATATACTCCTCTGCCCACATTGTGACTGTGATATACACCTCTGCCCTCACTGTGACAGTGATATATCCCACTGACCTCACTGTGACAGTGATATACACCTCTGCCCTCACTGTGACAGTGATATACCCCTCTGCCCTCACTATGACTGTGATATCCCCCTCAGTACTCACTGTGAAATTTATTTACACCTCAGTCCTCACAGTGAAGGAGATATACCCCTCTGCCCTCACTGTGACTGTGATATACCCCTCTGCCTTTAATGCGACTCTGATATACCCACTGCCTTCACTGTGACTGTGATATATCCCTCTGTCATCATAGTGAAGGGGATATAACCCTCTGCCCTCACCGTGAGTGTGTTATTCCCCTCTGCCTTCAGTGTGGCAGTGATATACCCCTCTGCCCTCACTGTGTTGGTGATATATCCCTCTGCCCTCACAGTGAATGTTATATTCCCCTCTGCCCTCACTGTGAACCTGATATACCACCCTGCCCACACTGTGACAGTGATATACCCCACTGACCTTACTGTCACAGTGATATACCCCTCTGCCCTCACTGTGACTGTGATATATCCCTCTGCCCTCACTGTGACTCTGATATACCCCTCTGCCCTCACTGTGACAGTGATATACCACTCTGCCCTCACTGTGACTTTGATATACCCCTCAGTACTCACTGTGAAATTTATATATGCCTCTGTCCGCACAGTGAAGGAGATGTACCCCTCTGCCCTCACTGTGACTCTGATATACCCCTCTGCCTTCACTGTGACTATGATATACCCCTCTGTCATTATAGTGAAGGGGATATAAACCTCTGCGCTCACCGTGAGTGTGTTTTACCGCTCTGCCTTCAGTGTGGCAGTGATATACTCTTCTGCCCTCAGTGTGACAGTGACATGCCCCTCTGCCCACACTGTGACTGTGATATACCCCTCTGCCCTCACTGTGACAGTGATATACCCCTCTGCCCTCACTGTGACTGTGATAAACCCCTCTGCACTCACTGTGACCATGATATACCCCTCTGCATTCATTGTGAATGTGATATATCCCTCCGCCCTCACTGAGACTGTGATATACCACTCTGCCCTCATTCTGACTGTGATATACACCTCTGCCCTCACTGTGACGGTGATATACCCCTCTGCCCTCACTGTGACTGTGTTATCCCCCTCTGCCCTCACTGTGACTGTGTTATACCCCTCTGCCCTCACTGTGAATTTGATAGACACATCTGCCCTCTCTGTGAATGTGACATACTCCTCTATGCTCACTGTGACTGTGATATACCCCGCTGCCCTTACTATGACTGTGTTATACTCCTCTGCCCTCACTGTGACTGTGATATAAGCCTCTGCCCACACTGTGACTGTGGTATCACCCTCTGGTCTCACTGCGACTGTGATATACCCCTCTGCCCTCACTGTGACTGTGATATACCACTCCGCCCTCACTGTGAATGTGATATACCCCTCTTCCCACACTGTGATAGTGATATGACCATTGGCCCTCACTGTGAATGTGATAAACCCCTCTGCCCTCACTGTGAATATGATATACCCCTCTGCATTCACTGTGAATGTGATATACCCCTCCACCCTCACTCTGATCGTGATATATCCCTCTGCCCTCACTGTGACTGTGTTATACCCCTCTGCCCTCACTGTGAATGTGGTATACCCCTCTGCCCTCATTTTGATTGTGATATACACCTCTGCCCTCACTCTGACTGTGATATACCCCTCTGCCGTCACTCTGATGGTGATATATCCCTCTGCCCTCACTGTGACTTTGATATACACAACTGCCCTCATTTTGAATGCGATGTACACCTCTGCCCTCACTGTGACTGTGATATACTCCTCTGCCCTGACTGAGATGGTGATATATCCCTCTGCCCTCACTGTGACTGTGATATTCCCCTCTGCCCTCACTCTGAAAGTGATAAACCCCTCTGTCCTCACTCTGATGGTGATATATACCTCTGCCCTCACTGTGACTTTGATATACACCACTGCCCTCATTTTGAATGCGATATACACCTCTGCCCTCACTGTGAATGTGATATGCCCCTCTGCCCTGACTGAGAGGGTGATATATCCCTCTGCCCTCACTGTGACTGCGATATACCCCTCTGCCCTCACTCTGAAAGTGATATACCCCTCTGCCCTCACTCTGATGGTGATATATCCCTCTGCCCTCACAGTGACAGTGATATACCCTCTGCCTTCAATGTGACTCTGATATACCCCTCTGTCTTCACTGTGACTGTGATATACCCCTCTGTCATCATAGTGAAGGGGATATAACCCACTGCCCTCACCGTGAGTGTGTTATACCCCTCTGCCTTCAGTGTGGCAGTGATATACCCCTCTGCCCTCACTGTGTTGGCGATATATCCCTCTGCCCTCACAGTGACTGTTATATTCCCCTCTGCCCTCACTGTGACCCTGATATACCACCCTGCCCTCACTGTGACAGTGATATACCCCACTGACCTCACTATGACTGTGATATAACACTCTGCCCTCTCTGTAACCGTGATATACTCCTCTGCCCACATTGTGACTGTGATATACACCTCTGCCCTCACTGTGACAGTGATATATCCCACTGACCTCACTGTGACAGTGATATACACCTCTGCCCTCACTGTGACAGTGATATACCCCTCTGCCCTCACTATGACTGTGATATCCCCCTCAGTACTCACTGTGAAATTTATTTACACCTCAGTCCTCACAGTGAAGGAGATATACCCCTCTGCCCTCACTGTGACTGTGATATACCCCTCTGCCTTTAATGCGACTCTGATATACCCACTGCCTTCACTGTGACTGTGATATACCCCTCTGTCATCATAGTGAAGGGGATATAACCCTCTGCCCTCACCGTGAGTGTGTTATTCCCCTCTGCCTTCAGTGTGGCAGTGATATACCCCTCTGCCCTCACTGTGTTGGTGATATATCCCTCTGCCCTCACAGTGAATGTTATATTCCCCTCTGCCCTCACTGTGAACCTGATATACCACCCTGCCCACAGTGTGACAGTGATATACCCCACTGACCTTACTGTCACAGTGATATACCCCTCTGCCCTCACTGTGACTGTGATATATCCCTCTGCCCTCACTGTGACTCTGATATACCCCTCTGCCCTCACTGTGACAGTGATATACCACTCTGCCCTCACTGTGACTTTGATATACCCCTCAGTACTCACTGTGAAATTTATATATGCCTCTGTCCGCACAGTGAAGGAGATGTACACCTCTGCCCTCACTGTGACTCTGATATACCCCTCTGCCTTCACTGTGACTATGATATACCCCTCTGTCATTATAGTGAAGGGGATATAAACCTCTGCGCTCACCGTGAGTGTGTTTTACCGCTCTGCCTTCAGTGTGGCAGTGATATACCCTTCTGCCCTCAGTGTGACAGTGACATGCCCCTCTGCCCACACTGTGACTGTGATATACCCCTCTGCCCTCACTGTGACAGTGATATACCCCTCTGCCCTCACTGTGACTGTGATAAACCCCTCTGCACTCACTGTGACCATGATATACCCCTCTGCATTCATTGTGAATGTGATATATCCCTCCGCCCTCACTGAGACTGTGATATACCACTCTGCCCTCATTCTGACTGTGATATACACCTCTGCCCTCACTGTTACGGTGATATACCCCTCTGCCCTCACTGTGACTGTGTTATCCCCCTCTGCCCTCACTGTGACTGTGTTATACCCCTCTGCCCTCACTGTGAATTTGATAGACACATCTGCCCTCTCTGTGAATGTGACATACTCCTCTATGCTCACTGTGACTGTGATATACCCCGCTGCCCTTACTATGACTGTGTTATACTCCTCTGCCCTCACTGTGACTGTGATATAAGCCTCTGCCCACACTGTGACTGTGGTATCACCCTCTGGTCTCACTGCGACTGTGATATACCCCTCTGCCCTCACTGTGACTGTGATATACCACTCCGCCCTCACTGTGAATGTGATATACCCCTCTTACCACACTGTGATAGTGATATGACCATTGGCCCTCACTGTGAATGTGATAAACCCCTCTGCCCTCACTGTGAATATGATATACCCCTCTGCATTCACTGTGAATGTGATATACCCCTCCACCCTCACTCTGATGGTGATATATCCCTCTGCCCTCACTGTGACTGTGTTATACCCCTCTGCCCTCACTGTGAATGTGGTATACCCCTCTGCCCTCATTTTGATTGTGATATACACCTCTGCCCTCACTATGACTGTGATATACCCCTCTGCCGTCACTCTGATGGTGATATATCCCTCTGCCCTCACTGTGACTTTGATATACACAACTGCCCTCATTTTGAATGCGATGTACACCTCTGCCCTCACTGTGACTGTGATATACCCCTCTGCCCTGACTGAGATGGTGATATATCCCTCTGCCCTCACTGTGACTGTGATATTCCCCTCTGCCCTCACTCTGAAAGTGATAAACCCCTCTGTCCTCACTCTGATGGTGATATATACCTCTGCCCTCACTGTGACTTTGATATACACCACTGCCCTCATTTTGAATGCGATATACACCTCTGCCCTCACTGTGAATGTGATATGCCCCTCTGCCCTGACTGAGAGGGTGATATATCCCTCTGCCCTCACTGTGACTGCGATATACCCCTCTGCCCTCACTCTGACGGTGATATACCCCTCTGCCCTCACTCTGATGGTGATATATCCCTCTGCCCTCACTGTGACAGTGATATACCCTCTGCCTTCAATGTGACTCTGATATACCCCTCTGTCTTCACTGTGACTGTGATATACCCCTCTGTCATCATAGTGAAGGGGATATAACCCACTGCCCTCACCGTGAGTGTGTTATACCCCTCTGCCTTCAGTGTAGCAGTGATATACCCCTCTGCCCTCACTGTGTTGGTGATATATCCCTCTGCCCTCACAGTGACTGTTATATTCCCCTCTGCCCAACTGTGACCCTGATATACCCCTCTGCCCACACTATGACATTGATATGACCCATTGACCTCACTGTGACTGTGATATAACCCTCTGCCCTCTCTGTAACCGTGATATACTCCTCTGCCCTCATTGTGACTGTGATATATCCCACTGACCTCACTGTGACAGTGATATACACCTCTGCCCTCACTGTGACAGTGATATACCTCACTGCCCTCACTGTGACTGTGATATATCCCACTGACCTCACTGTGACAGTGATATACACCTCTGCCCTCACTGTGACAGTGATATACCCCTCTGCCCTCACTGTGACTGTAATATACCCCTCAGTACTCACTGTGAAATTTATTTACACCTCAGTCCTCACAGTGAAGGAGATTTACCCCTCTGCCCTCACTGTGACTCTGATATACCCCTCTGCCTTCAATGTGACTCTGATATACCCCTCTGCCCTCACTGTGTTGGTTATATATCCCTCTGCCCTCACAGTGACTGTTATATTCCCCTCTGCCCTCACTGTAACCCTGATATACCACCCTGCCCTCACTGTGACAGTGATATACCCATCTGCCCTCTCTGTAACCATGATATACTCCTCTGCCCTCATTGTGACTGTGATATATACCTCTGCCCTCACTGTGACTGTGATATATCCCACTGACCTCACTGTGACGGTGATATACACCTCTGCCCTCACTGTGACTCTGATATACCCCTCTGCCCTCACTGTGACTGTGATATACCACTCTGCCCTCACTGTGACTGTGATATACCCCTCAGTACTCACTGTGAAATTTATTTACACCTCTGTCCTCACAGTGAAGGAGATATACAACTCTGCCCTCACTGTGACTGTGATATACCCCTCTGCCTTCAATGTGACTCTGATATACCCCTCTGCCTTCACTGTGACTGTGATATACCCCTCTGTCATGATAGTGAAGGGGATATAACCCTCTGCCCTCACCGTGAGTGTGTTTTACGCCTCTGCCTTCAGTGTGGCAGTGATATACCCCTCTGCCCTCTGTGTGACAGAGACATGCCCCTCTGCCCTCACTGTGACTGTGATATACCCCTCTGCCCTCACTGTGACTGTGATATACAACTCTGCCCTCACTGTGAATGTGATAAACCCCTCTGCACTCACTGTGACCATGATATACGCCTCTGCATTCATTGTGAATGTGATATATCCCTCCGCCCTCACTGAGACTGTGTTATACCCCTCTGCCCTCACTGTGAATTTGATAGACACCTCTGCCCTCTCTGTGAATGTGACATACTCCTCTGCGCTCATTGTGACTGTGATATACCCCGCTGCCCTTACTGTGACTGTGTTATACTCCTCTGCCCTCACTGTGACTGTGATATAAGCCTCTGCCATCACTGTGACTGTGGTATCACCCTCTGGTCTCACTGCGACGGTGATATACCCCTCTGCCCTCACTGTGACTGTGATATACCACTCCGCCCTCACTATGAATGTGATATACCCCTCTTCCCACACTGTGATGGTGATATGCCCGTTGGCCCGCACTGTGACTGTGATTTACCCCTCTGCCGTCACTGTGACTGTGATATACCCATTTACCCTCACTGTGACTGTGATATTCTCCTCTGCCCTCGCTGTAGCTGTGATATACCGCTCTGCACTCACTGTGACTGTGATATATCCCTCTGCCCTCATTGTGAATGTAATATATTCCTCTTCCCTCACTGTGACTGTGATAAAGCTCTCTGACCACACTGTGAACATGATATATCCCTGTGCTCTCAATGTGACTGTGTTATACCCCTCTGCCCTCACTCTGACTGTGTAATACCCCTCTGCGCTCACTGTGACAGTGATATACCCTTCTGACATCACTGTGAACGTGATATACCCCTTCTGCCCTCACCGTGACTGTGGTATGACCTTCTGCCCTCACTGATAACGTGATATACCCCTCTGTCATCACAGTGAAGGAGATATAACCCTCTGCCCACACTGTGACTGTGGTATACCCCTCTGCCCTCTCTGTAACTGTGATATACCGCTTTGAACTCACTGTGAATGTGATAAACCCATCGGCCCTCATTGTGAAAGTGACATAGCACTCCGCCCTCATTTTGAATGCGATATACACCTCTGCCCTCACTGTGAATGTGATATGCCCCTCTGCCCTGACTGAGAGGGTGATATATCCCTCTGCCCTCACTGTGACTGTGATATACCCCTCTGCCCTCACTCTGACGGTGATATACCCCTCTGCCCTCACTCTGATGGTGATATATCACTCTGCCCTCACTGTGACTGTGATATACCCTCTGCCTTCAACGTGACTCAGATATACCCCTCTGTCTTCACCGTGACTGTGATATACCCCTCTGTCATCATAGTGAAGGGGATATAACCCTCTGCCCTCACCGTGAGTGTGTTATACCCCTCTGCCTTCAGTGTAGCAGTGATATACCCCTCTGCCCTCACTGTGTTGGTGATATATCCCTCTGCCCTCACAGTGACTGTTATATTCCCCTCTGCCCTCACTGTGACCCTGATATACCCCTCTGCCCACACTATGACATTGATATGCCCCATTGACCTCACTGTGACTGTGATATAACCCTCTGCCCTCTCTGTTACCGTGATATACTCCGCTGCCCTCATTGTGACTGTGATATACACCTCTGCCCTCACTGTGACTGTGATATATCCCACTGACCTCACTGTGACAGTGATATACACCTCTGCCCTCACTGTGACAGTGATATACCCCTCTGCCCTCACTGTGACTGTGATATACCCCTCAGTACTCACTGTGAAATTTATTTACACCTCAGTCCTCACAGTGAAGGAGATGTACCCCTCTGCCCTCACTGTGACTCTGATATACCCCTCTGCCTTCAATGTGACTCTGATATACCCCTCTGCCTTCACTGTGACTATGATATACCCCTCTGCCATCATAGTGAAGGGGATATAAACCTCTGCGCTCACCGTGAGTGTGTTTTACCCCTCTGCCTTCAGTGTGGCATTGATATACCCTTCTGCCCTCAGTGTGACAGTGACATGCCCCTCTGCCCACACTGTGACTGTGATATACCCCTCTGCCCTCACTGTGACAGTGATATACCCCTCTGCCCTCACTGTGACTGTGATATACCCCTCAGTACTCACTGTGAAATTTATTTACACCTCAGTCCTCACAGTGAAGGAGATATACCTCTCTGCCCTCACTGTGACTCTGATATAACCCTCTGCCTTCAATGTGACTCTGATATACCCCTCTGCCTTCACTGTGACTGTGATATACCCCTCTGTCATCATAGTGAAGGGGATATAACCCTCTGCCCTCACCGTGAGTGTGTTATACCCCTCTGCCTTCAGTGTGGCAGTGATATACCCCTCTGCCCTCACTGTGTTGGTTATATATCCCTCTGCCCTCACAGTGACTGTTATATTCCCCTCTGCCCTCACTGTGACCCTGATATACCACCCTGCCCTCACTGTGACAGTGATATACCACACTGACCTCACTGTAACTGTGATATACCCATCTGCCCTCTCTGTAACCGTGATATACTCCTCTGCCCTCATTGTGACTGTGATATATACCTCTGCCCTCACTGTGACTGTGATATATCCCACTGACCTCACTGTGACAGTGATATACACCTCTGCCCTCACTGTGACTGTGATATACCCCTCTGCCCTCACTGTGACTGTGATATACACCTCAGTACTCACTGTGAAATTTATTTACACCTCTGTCCTCACAGTGAAGGAGATATACACCTCTGCCCTCACTGTGACAGTGATATACCCCTCTGCCCTCACTGTGACAGTGATATACCCCTCGGCCCTCACTTTGACTTTGTTATACACCTCTGCAATCCCTGTGGCTGTGGTAAACCCCTCTGACCTCACTTTGACTGTGAAATACCCCTCTGCCCTCACTGTGATTGTGATATATCCCTCTACCATGACTGTGACTGTTTTATACCCCTCTGCCCTCTCTGTCAATGTGAGATACCCCTCGGCCCTCACTGTGAGGGTGAGATATCCCTCTGCAATCACTGTGTCCATGATATACCCCTCTGCATTCACTGTGAATGTGATATACCCCTCCACCCTCACACTGATGGTGATATATCCCTCTGCCCTCACTGTGACTGTGTTATATCCCTCTGCCCTCACTGTGAATGTGATATACACCTCTGCCCTCACTTTCACTGTGATATACACCTCTGCCCTCAAATTGACTGTGATATAGCCCTCTGCCATCACTCTGATGGTGATATATCCCTCTGCCCTCACTGTGACTTTGATATACACCACTGCCCTCATTTTGAATGCGATATACAACTCTGCCCTCACTCTGACTGTGATATACCCCTCTGCCCTGACTGAGATGGAGATATATCCCTCTGCCCTCACTGTGACTGTGATATACCCCTCTGCCTTCACTCTGAATGTGAGAAACCCCTCTGCCCTCACTCTGATGGTGATATACACCTCTGCCCTCACTCTGAATGTGATAAAACCCTCTGCCCTCATTCTGATGGTGATATATCCCTCTGCCGTCACTGTGACTGTGTTATACACCTCTGCCCTCACTGGGAATGTGATATACACCTCTTCGCTCATTGTGACTGTGATATACCCCTCTGCCCTCACTCTGATGGTGATATACCCCTCTGCCCTCACTTTGAACGTGATATACCCCTCTGCCCTCACTGTGAATGTGATATACCCCTCAGTATTCACTGTGAACATTATTTACCTTTCTATTCTCACAGTGAAGGTGATATACCCCTCTGCCCTCACTGTGGCTGTGATATACCCCTCTGCCTTCACTATGATTGGGATATATCCCTCAGCCCTCATTTTGACGGCGTTATACCCCTCCGCAATCACTGTCACTGTGAAATACCCCTCAGCCCTCATTATGACAGTGATATATCCCTCTACCCTCACTGTGACTGTGTTATATCCCTCTGCCCTCACTGTGACCATGATATACCCCTCTGCCCTCACTGTGACGGTCATATACCCCTCTGCCATCAATGTGATGGTGATATAACCCTCTGCATTCACTGTGACTGTGACGTACAACTTTGCCCTCACTGTGACGGTGATATATCCCTCTGCCCTAACTGTGACTGTGATATATACCTCTGCCCTCACTCTGACAGTGATATACCACTCTGCCCTCACTGTGACGGTGATATAGCACTACTCCCTCACTGTGAATGTGATATACCCCTCAGCCCTCTCTGTGACTGTGATATACTCTTCTACCTCACTGTGAATGTGATATACCCCTCTGCCCTCACTGTGACTGTGATATACTTTTCTGCCTCACTGTGAATGTGATATACCCCTCTGCCCTCACTGTGACTGTGATATAACCCTCTGCTCTCACTGTGACCGTGATATACATTCTGCCCTCACTGTGACTGTGATATACACCTCTGCCCTCACTGTGACTGTGATACACCCCTCATCCCTCACTGCGTCTGTGATATATCCATCTGCCCTCACTGTGACTGTGATCTATCCCTCTGAACACACTGTGACTGTGATATACCCCTCTGCCCTCACTGTGAACGTTCTATAACCCTGAGTCATCACAGTGAAGGAGTTATAAAACCTCTGCCCCAACCGTGACTGTGATATACCCCTCTGCCCTCACTGGGAACGTGATATATCCCTCTGCCCACACTGTAACGGTGATATACCCCTCTGCCCACACTGTGACTCTGATATAGCCCTCTGCACTCACTGTGATAGTGATATAATCCTCTGCCCTCACTGTGACCCTGATATACCACCCTGCCCTCACTGTGACAGTGATATACCCCACTGACCTCACTGTGACAGTGATATACACCTCTGCCCTCACTGTGACTGTGATATACCCCTCTGCCCTCACTGTGACTGTGATATACACCTCAGTACTCACTGTGAAATTTATTTACACCTCTGTCCTCACAGTGAAGGAGATATACACCTCTGCCCTCACTGTGACTGTGATATACCCCTCTGCCTTCAATGTGACTCTGATATACACCTCTGCCTTCACTGTGACTGTGATATACCCCTCTGCCCTCACTGTGACTGTGATATACCCCTCTGCCCTCACTGTGACAGTGATATACCCCTCTGCCCTCACTGTGACAGTGATATACCCCTCTGCCCTCACTTTGACTTTGTTATACACCTCTGCAATCCCTGTGGCTGTGGTAAACCCCTCTGACCTCACTTTGACTGTGAAATACCCCTCTGCCCTCACTGTGATGGTGATATATCCCTCTACCATGACTGTGACTGTTTTATACCCCTCTGCCCTCACTGTCAATGTGAGATACCCCTCGGCCCTCACTGTGAGGGTGAGATATCCCTCTGCAATCACTGTGTCCATGATATACCCCTCTGCATTCACTGTGAATGTGATATACCCCTCCACCCTCACACTGATGGTGATATATCCCTCTGCCCTCACTGTGACTGTGTTATACCCCTCTGCCCTCACTGTGAATGTGATATACATCTCTGCCCTCACTTTCACTGTGATATACACCTCTGCCCTCACTGTGACTGTGATATACCCCTCTGCCCTCACTGTGACTGTGATATACCCCTCTGCCTTCAATGTGACTCTGATATACCCCTCTGCCTTCACTGTGACTATGATATACCCCTCTGCCATCATAGTGAAGGGGATATAAACCTCTGCGCTCACCGTGAGTGTGTTTTACCCCTCTGCCTTCAGTGTGGCATTGATATACCCTTCTGCCCTCAGTGTGACAGTGACATGCCCCTCTGCCCACACTGTGACTGTGATATACCCCTCTGCCCTCACTGTGACAGTGATATACCCCTCTGCCCTCACTGTGACTGTGATATACCCCTCAGTACTCACTGTGAAATTTATTTACACCTCAGTCCTCACAGTGAAGGAGATATACCTCTCTGCCCTCACTGTGACTCTGATATAACCCTCTGCCTTCAATGTGACTCTGATATACCCCTCTGCCTTCACTGTGACTGTGATATACCCCTCTGTCATCATAGTGAAGGGGATATAACCCTCTGCCCTCACCGTGAGTTTGTTATACCCCTCTGCCTTCAGTGTGGCAGTGATATACCCCTCTGCCCTCACTGTGTTGGTTATATATCCCTCTGCCCTCACAGTGACTGTTATATTCCCCTCTGCCCTCACTGTGACCCTGATATACCACCCTGCCCTCACTGTGACAGTGATATACCACACTGACCTCACTGTAACTGTGATATACCCATCTGCCCTCTCTGTAACCGTGATATACTCCTCTGCCCTCATTGTGACTGTGATATATACCTCTGCCCTCACTGTGACTGTGATATATCCCACTGACCTCACTGTGACAGTGATATACACCTCTGCCCTCACTGTGACTGTGATATACCCCTCTGCCCTCACTGTGACTGTGATATACACCTCAGTACTCACTGTGAAATTTATTTACACCTCTGTCCTCACAGTGAAGGAGATATACACCTCTGCCCTCACTGTGACAGTGATATACCCCTCTGCCCTCACTGTGACAGTGATATACCCCTCGGCCCTCACTTTGACTTTGTTATACACCTCTGCAATCCCTGTGGCTGTGGTAAACCCCTCTGACCTCACTTTGACTGTGAAATACCCCTCTGCCCTCACTGTGATGGTGATATATCCCTCTACCATGACTGTGACTGTTTTATACCCCTCTGCCCTCTCTGTCAATGTGAGATACCCCTCGGCCCTCACTGTGAGGGTGAGATATCCCTCTGCAATCACTGTGTCCATGATATACCCCTCTGCATTCACTGTGAATGTGATATACCCCTCCACCCTCACACTGATGGTGATATATCCCTCTGCCCTCACTGTGACTGTGTTATATCCCTCTGCCCTCACTGTGAATGTGATATACACCTCTGCCCTCACTTTCACTGTGATATACACCTCTGCCCTCAAATTGACTGTGATATAGCCCTCTGCCATCACTCTGATGGTGATATATCCCTCTGCCCTCACTGTGACTTTGATATACACCACTGCCCTCATTTTGAATGCGATATACAACTCTGCCCTCACTCTGACTGTGATATACCCCTCTGCCCTGACTGAGATGGAGATATATCCCTCTGCCCTCACTGTGACTGTGATATACCCCTCTGCCTTCACTCTGAATGTGAGAAACCCCTCTGCCCTCACTCTGATGGTGATATACACCTCTGCCCTCACTCTGAATGTGATAAAACCCTCTGCCCTCATTCTGATGGTGATATATCCCTCTGCCGTCACTGTGACTGTGTTATACACCTCTGCCCTCACTGGGAATGTGATATACACCTCTTCGCTCATTGTGACTGTGATATACCCCTCTGCCCTCACTCTGATGGTGATATACCCCTCTGCCCTCACTTTGAACGTGATATACCCCTCTGCCCTCACTGTGAATGTGATATACCCCTCAGTATTCACTGTGAACATTATTTACCTTTCTATTCTCACAGTGAAGGTGATATACCCCTCTGCCCTCACTGTGGCTGTGATATACCCCTCTGCCTTCACTATGATTGGGATATATCCCTCAGCCCTCATTTTGACGGCGTTATACCCCTCCGCAATCACTGTCACTGTGAAATACCCCTCAGCCCTCATTATGACAGTGATATATCCCTCTACCCTCACTGTGACTGTGTTATATCCCTCTGCCCTCACTGTGACCATGATATACCCCTCTGCCCTCACTGTGACGGTCATATACCCCTCTGCCATCAATGTGATGGTGATATAACCCTCTGCATTCACTGTGACTGTGACGTACAACTTTGCCCTCACTGTGACGGTGATATATCCCTCTGCCCTAACTGTGACTGTGATATATACCTCTGCCCTCACTCTGACAGTGATATACCACTCTGCCCTCACTGTGACGGTGATATAGCACTACTCCCTCACTGTGAATGTGATATACCCCTCAGCCCTCTCTGTGACTGTGATATACTCTTCTACCTCACTGTGAATGTGATATACCCCTCTGCCCTCACTGTGACTGTGATATACTTTTCTGCCTCACTGTGAATGTGATATACCCCTCTGCCCTCACTGTGACTGTGATATAACCCTCTGCTCTCACTGTGACCGTGATATACATTCTGCCCTCACTGTGACTGTGATATACACCTCTGCCCTCACTGTGACTGTGATACACCCCTCATCCCTCACTGCGTCTGTGATATATCCATCTGCCCTCACTGTGACTGTGATCTATCCCTCTGAACACACTGTGACTGTGATATACCCCTCTGCCCTCACTGTGAACGTTCTATAACCCTGAGTCATCACAGTGAAGGAGTTATAAAACCTCTGCCCCAACCGTGACTGTGATATACCCCTCTGCCCTCACTGGGAACGTGATATATCCCTCTGCCCACACTGTAACGGTGATATACCCCTCTGCCCACACTGTGACTCTGATATAGCCCTCTGCACTCACTGTGATAGTGATATAATCCTCTGCCCTCACTGTGACCCTGATATACCACCCTGCCCTCACTGTGACAGTGATATACCCCACTGACCTCACTGTGACAGTGATATACACCTCTGCCCTCACTGTGACTGTGATATACCCCTCTGCCCTCACTGTGACTGTGATATACACCTCAGTACTCACTGTGAAATTTATTTACACCTCTGTCCTCACAGTGAAGGAGATATACACCTCTGCCCTCACTGTGACTGTGATATACCCCTCTGCCTTCAATGTGACTCTGATATACACCTCTGCCTTCACTGTGACTGTGATATACCCCTCTGCCCTCACTGTGACTGTGATATACCCCTCTGCCCTCACTGTGACAGTGATATACCCCTCTGCCCTCACTGTGACAGTGATATACCCCTCGGCCCTCACTTTGACTTTGTTATACACCTCTGCAATCCCTGTGGCTGTGGTAAACCCCTCTGACCTCACTTTGACTGTGAAATACCCCTCTGCCCTCACTGTGATGGTGATATATCCCTCTACCATGACTGTGACTGTTTTATACCCCTCTGCCCTCACTGTCAATGTGAGATACCCCTCGGCCCTCACTGTGAGGGTGAGATATCCCTCTGCAATCACTGTGTCCATGATATACCCCTCTGCATTCACTGTGAATGTGATATACCCCTCCACCCTCACACTGATGGTGATATATCCCTCTGCCCTCACTGTGACTGTGTTATACCCCTCTGCCCTCACTGTGAATGTGATATACATCTCTGCCCTCACTTTCACTGTGATATACACCTCTGCCCTCACTGTGACTGTGATATACCCCTCTGCCCTCACTGTGACTGTGATATACCCCTCTGCCTTCAATGTGACTCTGATATACCCCTCTGCCTTCACTGTGACTATGATATACCCCTCTGCCATCATAGTGAAGGGGATATAAACCTCTGCGCTCACCGTGAGTGTGTTTTACCCCTCTGCCTTCAGTGTGGCATTGATATACCCTTCTGCCCTCAGTGTGACAGTGACATGCCCCTCTGCCCACACTGTGACTGTGATATACCCCTCTGCCCTCACTGTGACAGTGATATACCCCTCTGCCCTCACTGTGAATGTGATATACCCCTCAGTATTCACTGTGAACATTATTTACCTTTCTATTCTCACAGTGAAGGTGATATACCCCTCTGCCCTCACTGTGGCTGTGATATACCCCTCTGCCTTCACTATGATTGGGATATATCCCTCAGCCCTCATTTTGACGGCGTTATACCCCTCCGCAATCACTGTCACTGTGAAATACCCCTCAGCCCTCATTATGACAGTGATATATCCCTCTGCCCTCACTGTGACTGTGTTATATCCCTCTGCCCTCACTGTGACCATGATATACCCCTCTGCCCTCACTGTGACGGTCATATACCCCTCTGCCATCAATGTGATGGTGATATAACCCTCTGCATTCACTGTGACTGTGACGTACAACTTTGCCCTCACTGTGACGGTGATATATCCCTCTGCCCTAACTGTGACTGTGATATATACCTCTGCCCTCACTCTGACAGTGATATACCACTCTGCCCTCACTGTGACGGTGATATAGCACTACTCCCTCACTGTGAATGTGATATACCCCTCAGCCCTCTCTGTGACTGTGATATACTCTTCTACCTCACTGTGAATGTGATATACCCCTCTGCCCTCACTGTGACTGTGATATACTTTTCTGCCTCACTGTGAATGTGATATACCCCTCTGCCCTCACTGTGACTGTGATATAACCCTCTGCTCTCACTGTGACCGTGATATACATTCTGCCCTCACTGTGACTGTGATATACACCTCTGCCCTCACTGTGACTGTGATACACCCCTCATCCCTCACTGCGTCTGTGATATATCCATCTGCCCTCACTGTGACTGTGATCTATCCCTCTGAACACACTGTGACTGTGATATACCCCTCTGCCCTCACTGTGAACGTTCTATAACCCTGAGTCATCACAGTGAAGGAGTTATAAAACCTCTGCCCCAACCGTGACTGTGATATACCCCTCTGCCCTCACTGGGAACGTGATATATCCCTCTGCCCACACTGTAACGGTGATATACCCCTCTGCCCACACTGTGACTCTGATATAGCCCTCTGCACTCACTGTGATAGTGATATAATCCTCTGCCCTCACTGTGACCCTGATATACCACCCTGCCCTCACTGTGACAGTGATATACCCCACTGACCTCACTGTGACAGTGATATACACCTCTGCCCTCACTGTGACTGTGATATACCCCTCTGCCCTCACTGTGACTGTGATATACACCTCAGTACTCACTGTGAAATTTATTTACACCTCTGTCCTCACAGTGAAGGAGATATACACCTCTGCCCTCACTGTGACTGTGATATACCCCTCTGCCTTCAATGTGACTCTGATATACACCTCTGCCTTCACTGTGACTGTGATATACCCCTCTGCCCTCACTGTGACTGTGATATACCCCTCTGCCCTCACTGTGACAGTGATATACCCCTCTGCCCTCACTGTGACAGTGATATACCCCTCGGCCCTCACTTTGACTTTGTTATACACCTCTGCAATCCCTGTGGCTGTGGTAAACCCCTCTGACCTCACTTTGACTGTGAAATACCCCTCTGCCCTCACTGTGATGGTGATATATCCCTCTACCATGACTGTGACTGTTTTATACCCCTCTGCCCTCACTGTCAATGTGAGATACCCCTCGGCCCTCACTGTGAGGGTGAGATATCCCTCTGCAATCACTGTGTCCATGATATACCCCTCTGCATTCACTGTGAATGTGATATACCCCTCCACCCTCACACTGATGGTGATATATCCCTCTGCCCTCACTGTGACTGTGTTATACCCCTCTGCCCTCACTGTGAATGTGATATACATCTCTGCCCTCACTTTCACTGTGATATACACCTCTGCCCTCACTGTGACTGTGATATACCCCTCTGCCCTCACTGTGACTGTGATATACCCCTCTGCCTTCAATGTGACTCTGATATACCCCTCTGCCTTCACTGTGACTATGATATACCCCTCTGCCATCATAGTGAAGGGGATATAAACCTCTGCGCTCACCGTGAGTGTGTTTTACCCCTCTGCCTTCAGTGTGGCATTGATATACCCTTCTGCCCTCAGTGTGACAGTGACATGCCCCTCTGCCCACACTGTGACTGTGATATACCCCTCTGCCCTCACTGTGACAGTGATATACCCCTCTGCCCTCACTGTGACTGTGATATACCCCTCAGTACTCACTGTGAAATTTATTTACACCTCAGTCCTCACAGTGAAGGAGATATACCTCTCTGCCCTCACTGTGACTCTGATATAACCCTCTGCCTTCAATGTGACTCTGATATACCCCTCTGCCTTCACTGTGACTGTGATATACCCCTCTGTCATCATAGTGAAGGGGATATAACCCTCTGCCCTCACCGTGAGTTTGTTATACCCCTCTGCCTTCAGTGTGGCAGTGATATACCCCTCTGCCCTCACTGTGTTGGTTATATATCCCTCTGCCCTCACAGTGACTGTTATATTCCCCTCTGCCCTCACTGTGACCCTGATATACCACCCTGCCCTCACTGTGACAGTGATATACCACACTGACCTCACTGTAACTGTGATATACCCATCTGCCCTCTCTGTAACCGTGATATACTCCTCTGCCCTCATTGTGACTGTGATATATACCTCTGCCCTCACTGTGACTGTGATATATCCCACTGACCTCACTGTGACAGTGATATACACCTCTGCCCTCACTGTGACTGTGATATACCCCTCTGCCCTCACTGTGACTGTGATATACACCTCAGTACTCACTGTGAAATTTATTTACACCTCTGTCCTCACAGTGAAGGAGATATACACCTCTGCCCTCACTGTGACAGTGATATACCCCTCTGCCCTCACTGTGACAGTGATATACCCCTCGGCCCTCACTTTGACTTTGTTATACACCTCTGCAATCCCTGTGGCTGTGGTAAACCCCTCTGACCTCACTTTGACTGTGAAATACCCCTCTGCCCTCACTGTGATGGTGATATATCCCTCTACCATGACTGTGACTGTTTTATACCCCTCTGCCCTCTCTGTCAATGTGAGATACCCCTCGGCCCTCACTGTGAGGGTGAGATATCCCTCTGCAATCACTGTGTCCATGATATACCCCTCTGCATTCACTGTGAATGTGATATACCCCTCCACCCTCACACTGATGGTGATATATCCCTCTGCCCTCACTGTGACTGTGTTATATCCCTCTGCCCTCACTGTGAATGTGATATACACCTCTGCCCTCACTTTCACTGTGATATACACCTCTGCCCTCAAATTGACTGTGATATAGCCCTCTGCCATCACTCTGATGGTGATATATCCCTCTGCCCTCACTGTGACTTTGATATACACCACTGCCCTCATTTTGAATGCGATATACAACTCTGCCCTCACTCTGACTGTGATATACCCCTCTGCCCTGACTGAGATGGAGATATATCCCTCTGCCCTCACTGTGACTGTGATATACCCCTCTGCCTTCACTCTGAATGTGAGAAACCCCTCTGCCCTCACTCTGATGGTGATATACACCTCTGCCCTCACTCTGAATGTGATAAAACCCTCTGCCCTCATTCTGATGGTGATATATCCCTCTGCCGTCACTGTGACTGTGTTATACACCTCTGCCCTCACTGGGAATGTGATATACACCTCTTCGCTCATTGTGACTGTGATATACCCCTCTGCCCTCACTCTGATGGTGATATACCCCTCTGCCCTCACTTTGAACGTGATATACCCCTCTGCCCTCACTGTGAATGTGATATACCCCTCAGTATTCACTGTGAACATTATTTACCTTTCTATTCTCACAGTGAAGGTGATATACCCCTCTGCCCTCACTGTGGCTGTGATATACCCCTCTGCCTTCACTATGATTGGGATATATCCCTCAGCCCTCATTTTGACGGCGTTATACCCCTCCGCAATCACTGTCACTGTGAAATACCCCTCAGCCCTCATTATGACAGTGATATATCCCTCTGCCCTCACTGTGACTGTGTTATATCCCTCTGCCCTCACTGTGACCATGATATACCCCTCTGCCCTCACTGTGACGGTCATATACCCCTCTGCCATCAATGTGATGGTGATATAACCCTCTGCATTCACTGTGACTGTGACGTACAACTTTGCCCTCACTGTGACGGTGATATATCCCTCTGCCCTAACTGTGACTGTGATATATACCTCTGCCCTCACTCTGACAGTGATATACCACTCTGCCCTCACTGTGACGGTGATATAGCACTACTCCCTCACTGTGAATGTGATATACCCCTCAGCCCTCTCTGTGACTGTGATATACTCTTCTACCTCACTGTGAATGTGATATACCCCTCTGCCCTCACTGTGACTGTGATATACTTTTCTGCCTCACTGTGAATGTGATATACCCCTCTGCCCTCACTGTGACTGTGATATAACCCTCTGCTCTCACTGTGACCGTGATATACATTCTGCCCTCACTGTGACTGTGATATACACCTCTGCCCTCACTGTGACTGTGATACACCCCTCATCCCTCACTGCGTCTGTGATATATCCATCTGCCCTCACTGTGACTGTGATCTATCCCTCTGAACACACTGTGACTGTGATATACCCCTCTGCCCTCACTGTGAACGTTCTATAACCCTGAGTCATCACAGTGAAGGAGTTATAAAACCTCTGCCCCAACCGTGACTGTGATATACCCCTCTGCCCTCACTGGGAACGTGATATATCCCTCTGCCCACACTGTAACGGTGATATACCCCTCTGCCCACACTGTGACTCTGATATAGCCCTCTGCACTCACTGTGATAGTGATATAATCCTCTGCCCTCACTGTGACCCTGATATACCACCCTGCCCTCACTGTGACAGTGATATACCCCACTGACCTCACTGTGACAGTGATATACACCTCTGCCCTCACTGTGACTGTGATATACCCCTCTGCCCTCACTGTGACTGTGATATACACCTCAGTACTCACTGTGAAATTTATTTACACCTCTGTCCTCACAGTGAAGGAGATATACACCTCTGCCCTCACTGTGACTGTGATATACCCCTCTGCCTTCAATGTGACTCTGATATACACCTCTGCCTTCACTGTGACTGTGATATACCCCTCTGCCCTCACTGTGACTGTGATATACCCCTCTGCCCTCACTGTGACAGTGATATACCCCTCTGCCCTCACTGTGACAGTGATATACCCCTCGGCCCTCACTTTGACTTTGTTATACACCTCTGCAATCCCTGTGGCTGTGGTAAACCCCTCTGACCTCACTTTGACTGTGAAATACCCCTCTGCCCTCACTGTGATGGTGATATATCCCTCTACCATGACTGTGACTGTTTTATACCCCTCTGCCCTCACTGTCAATGTGAGATACCCCTCGGCCCTCACTGTGAGGGTGAGATATCCCTCTGCAATCACTGTGTCCATGATATACCCCTCTGCATTCACTGTGAATGTGATATACCCCTCCACCCTCACACTGATGGTGATATATCCCTCTGCCCTCACTGTGACTGTGTTATACCCCTCTGCCCTCACTGTGAATGTGATATACACCTCTGCCCTCACTTTCACTGTGATATACACCTCTGCCCTCACTGTGACTGTGATATACCCCTCTGCCCTCACTGTGACTGTGATATACCCCTCTGCCTTCAATGTGACTCTGATATACCCCTCTGCCTTCACTGTGACTATGATATACCCCTCTGCCATCATAGTGAAGGGGATATAAACCTCTGCGCTCACCGTGAGTGTGTTTTACCCCTCTGCCTTCAGTGTGGCATTGATATACCCTTCTGCCCTCAGTGTGACAGTGACATGCCCCTCTGCCCACACTGTGACTGTGATATACCCCTCTGCCCTCACTGTGACAGTGATATACCCCTCTGCCCTCACTGTGACTGTGATATACCCCTCAGTACTCACTGTGAAATTTATTTACACCTCAGTCCTCACAGTGAAGGAGATATACCTCTCTGCCCTCACTGTGACTCTGATATAACCCTCTGCCTTCAATGTGACTCTGATATACCCCTCTGCCTTCACTGTGACTGTGATATACCCCTCTGTCATCATAGTGAAGGGGATATAACCCTCTGCCCTCACCGTGAGTGTGTTATACCCCTCTGCCTTCAGTGTGGCAGTGATATACCCCTCTGCCCTCACTGTGTTGGTTATATATCCCTCTGCCCTCACAGTGACTGTTATATTCCCCTCTGCCCTCACTGTGACCCTGATATACCACCCTGCCCTCACTGTGACAGTGATATACCACACTGACCTCACTGTAACTGTGATATACCCATCTGCCCTCTCTGTAACCGTGATATACTCCTCTGCCCTCATTGTGACTGTGATATATACCTCTGCCCTCACTGTGACTGTGATATATCCCACTGACCTCACTGTGACAGTGATATACACCTCTGCCCTCACTGTGACTGTGATATACCCCTCTGCCCTCACTGTGACTGTGATATACACCTCAGTACTCACTGTGAAATTTATTTACACCTCTGTCCTCACAGTGAAGGAGATATACACCTCTGCCCTCACTGTGACAGTGATATACCCCTCTGCCCTCACTGTGACAGTGATATACCCCTCGGCCCTCACTTTGACTTTGTTATACACCTCTGCAATCCCTGTGGCTGTGGTAAACCCCTCTGACCTCACTTTGACTGTGAAATACCCCTCTGCCCTCACTGTGATGGTGATATATCCCTCTACCATGACTGTGACTGTTTTATACCCCTCTGCCCTCTCTGTCAATGTGAGATACCCCTCGGCCCTCACTGTGAGGGTGAGATATCCCTCTGCAATCACTGTGTCCATGATATACCCCTCTGCATTCACTGTGAATGTGATATACCCCTCCACCCTCACACTGATGGTGATATATCCCTCTGCCCTCACTGTGACTGTGTTATATCCCTCTGCCCTCACTGTGAATGTGATATACACCTCTGCCCTCACTTTCACTGTGATATACACCTCTGCCCTCAAATTGACTGTGATATAGCCCTCTGCCATCACTCTGATGGTGATATATCCCTCTGCCCTCACTGTGACTTTGATATACACCACTGCCCTCATTTTGAATGCGATATACAACTCTGCCCTCACTCTGACTGTGATATACCCCTCTGCCCTGACTGAGATGGAGATATATCCCTCTGCCCTCACTGTGACTGTGATATACCCCTCTGCCTTCACTCTGAATGTGAGAAACCCCTCTGCCCTCACTCTGATGGTGATATACACCTCTGCCCTCACTCTGAATGTGATAAAACCCTCTGCCCTCATTCTGATGGTGATATATCCCTCTGCCGTCACTGTGACTGTGTTATACACCTCTGCCCTCACTGGGAATGTGATATACACCTCTTCGCTCATTGTGACTGTGATATACCCCTCTGCCCTCACTCTGATGGTGATATACCCCTCTGCCCTCACTTTGAACGTGATATACCCCTCTGCCCTCACTGTGAATGTGATATACCCCTCAGTATTCACTGTGAACATTATTTACCTTTCTATTCTCACAGTGAAGGTGATATACCCCTCTGCCCTCACTGTGGCTGTGATATACCCCTCTGCCTTCACTATGATTGGGATATATCCCTCAGCCCTCATTTTGACGGCGTTATACCCCTCCGCAATCACTGTCACTGTGAAATACCCCTCAGCCCTCATTATGACAGTGATATATCCCTCTGCCCTCACTGTGACTGTGTTATATCCCTCTGCCCTCACTGTGACCATGATATACCCCTCTGCCCTCACTGTGACGGTCATATACCCCTCTGCCATCAATGTGATGGTGATATAACCCTCTGCATTCACTGTGACTGTGACGTACAACTTTGCCCTCATTGTGACGGTGATATATCCCTCTGCCCTAACTGTGACTGTGATATATACCTCTGCCCTCACTCTGACAGTGATATACCACTCTGCCCTCACTGTGACGGTGATATAGCACTACTCCCTCACTGTGAATGTGATATACCCCTCAGCCCTCTCTGTGACTGTGATATACTCTTCTACCTCACTGTGAATGTGATATACCCCTCTGCCCTCACTGTGACTGTGATATACTTTTCTGCCTCACTGTGAATGTGATATACCCCTCTGCCCTCACTGTGACTGTGATATAACCCTCTGCTCTCACTGTGACCGTGATATACATTCTGCCCTCACTGTGACTGTGATATACACCTCTGCCCTCACTGTGACTGTGATACACCCCTCATCCCTCACTGCGTCTGTGATATATCCATCTGCCCTCACTGTGACTGTGATCTATCCCTCTGAACACACTGTGACTGTGATATACCCCTCTGCCCTCACTGTGAACGTTCTATAACCCTGAGTCATCACAGTGAAGGAGTTATAAAACCTCTGCCCCAACCGTGACTGTGATATACCCCTCTGCCCTCACTGGGAACGTGATATATCCCTCTGCCCACACTGTAACGGTGATATACCCCTCTGCCCACACTGTGACTCTGATATAGCCCTCTGCACTCACTGTGATAGTGATATAATCCTCTGCCCTCACTGTGACCCTGATATACCACCCTGCCCTCACTGTGACAGTGATATACCCCACTGACCTCACTGTGACAGTGATATACACCTCTGCCCTCACTGTGACTGTGATATACCCCTCTGCCCTCACTGTGACTGTGATATACACCTCAGTACTCACTGTGAAATTTATTTACACCTCTGTCCTCACAGTGAAGGAGATATACACCTCTGCCCTCACTGTGACTGTGATATACCCCTCTGCCTTCAATGTGACTCTGATATACATCTCTGCCTTCACTGTGACTGTGATATACCCCTCTGCCCTCACTGTGACTGTGATATACCCCTCTGCCCTCACTGTGACAGTGATATACCCCTCTGCCCTCACTGTGACAGTGATATACCCCTCGGCCCTCACTTTGACTTTGTTATACACCTCTGCAATCCCTGTGGCTGTGGTAAACCCCTCTGACCTCACTTTGACTGTGAAATACCCCTCTGCCCTCACTGTGATGGTGATATATCCCTCTACCATGACTGTGACTGTTTTATACCCCTCTGCCCTCACTGTCAATGTGAGATACCCCTCGGCCCTCACTGTGAGGGTGAGATATCCCTCTGCAATCACTGTGTCCATGATATACCCCTCTGCATTCACTGTGAATGTGATATACCCCTCCACCCTCACACTGATGGTGATATATCCCTCTGCCCTCACTGTGACTGTGTTATACCCCTCTGCCCTCACTGTGAATGTGATATACACCTCTGCCCTCACTTTCACTGTGATATACACCTCTGCCCTCACTGTGACTGTGATATACCCCTCTGCCCTCACTGTGACTGTGATATACACCTCAGTACTCACTGTGAAATTTATTTACACCTCTGTCCTCACAGTGAAGGAGATATACACCTCTGCCCTCACTGTGACTGTGATATACCCCTCTGCCTTCAATGTGACTCTGATATACACCTCTGCCTTCACTGTGACTGTGATATACCCCTCTGCCCTCACTGTGACTGTGATATACCCCTCTGCCCTCACTGTGACAGTGATATACCCCTCTGCCCTCACTGTGACAGTGATATACCCCTCGGCCCTCACTTTGACTTTGTTATACACCTCTGCAATCCCTGTGGCTGTGGTAAACCCCTCTGACCTCACTTTGACTGTGAAATACCCCTCTGCCCTCACTGTGATGGTGATATATCCCTTTACCATGACTGTGAATGTTTTATACCCCTCTGCCCTCACTGTCAATGTGAGATACCCCTCGGCCCTCACTGTGAGGGTGAGATATCCCTCTGCAATCACTGTGTCCATGATATACCCCTCTGCATTCACTGTGAATGTGATATACCCCTCCACCCTCACACTGATGGTGATATATCCCTCTGCCCTCACTGTGACTGTGTTATATCCCCCTGCCCTCACTGTGAATGTGATATACACCTCTGCCCTCACTTTCACTGTGATATACACCTCTGCCCTCAAATTGACTGTGATATAGCCCTCTGCCATCACTCTGATGGTGATATATCCCTCTGCCCTCACTGTGACTTTGATATACACCACTGCCCTCATTTTGAATGCGATATACAACTCTGCCCTCACTCTGACTGTGATATACCCCTCTGCCCTGACTGAGATGGAGATATATCCCTCTGCCCTCACTGTGACTGTGATATACCCCTCTGCCTTCACTCTGAATGTGAGAAACCCCTCTGCCCTCACTCTGATGGTGATATACACCTCTGCCCTCACTCTGAATGTGATAAAACCCTCTGCCCTCATTCTGATGGTGATATATCCCTCTGCCGTCACTGTGACTGTGTTATACACCTCTGCCCTCACTGGGAATGTGATATACACCTCTTCGCTCATTGTGACTGTGATATACCCCTCTGCCCTCACTCTGATGGTGATATACCCCTCTGCCCTCACTTTGAACGTGATATACCCCTCTGCCCTCACTGTGAATGTGATATACCCCTCAGTATTCACTGTGAACATTATTTACCTTTCTATTCTCACAGTGAAGGTGATATACCCCTCTGCCCTCACTGTGGCTGTGATATACCCCTCTGCCTTCACTATGATTGGGATATATCCCTCAGCCCTCATTTTGACGGCGTTATACCCCTCCGCAATCACTGTCACTGTGAAATACCCCTCAGCCCTCATTATGACAGTGATATATCCCTCTGCCCTCACTGTGACTGTGTTATATCCCTCTGCCCTCACTGTGACCATGATATACCCCTCTGCCCTCACTGTGACGGTCATATACCCCTCTGCCATCAATGTGATGGTGATATAACCCTCTGCATTTACTGTGACTGTGACGTACAACTTTGCCCTCACTGTGACTGTGATATATCCCTCTGCCCTAACTGTGACTGTGATATTTACCTCTGCCCTCACTCTGACAGTGATATACCACTCTGCCCTCACTGTGACGGTGATATAGCACTACTCCCTCACTGTGAATGTGATATACCCCTCAGCCCTCTCTGTGACTGTGATATACTCTTCTACCTCACTGTGAATGTGATATACCCCTCTGCCCTCACTGTGACTGTGATATACTTTTCTGCCTCACTGTGAATGTGATATACCCCTCTGCCCTCACTGTGACTGTGATATAACCCTCTGCTCTCACTGTGACCGTGATATACATTCTGCCCTCACTGTGACTGTGATATACACCTCTGCCCTCACTGTGACTGTGATACACCCCTCATCCCTCACTGCGTCTGTGATATATCCATCTGCCCTCACTGTGACTGTGATCTATCCCTCTGAACACACTGTGACTGTGATATACCCCTCTGCCCTCACTGTGAACGTTCTATAACCCTGAGTCATCACAGTGAAGGAGTTATAAAACCTCTGCCCCAACCGTGACTGTGATATACCCCTCTGCCCTCACTGGGAACGTGATATATCCCTCTGCCCACACTGTAACGGTGATATACCCCTCTGCCCACACTGTGACTCTGATATAGCCCTCTGCACTCACTGTGATAGTGATATAATCCTCTGCCCTCACTGTGACCCTGATATACCACCCTGCCCTCACTGTGACAGTGATATACCCCACTGACCTCACTGTAACTGTGATATACCCATCTGCCCTCTCTGTAACCGTGATATACTCCTCTGCCCTCATTGTGACTGTGATATATACCTCTGCCCTCACTGTGACTGTGATATATCCCACTGACCTCACTGTGACAGTGATATACACCTCTGCCCTCACTGTGACTGTGATATACCCCTCTGCCCTCACTGTGACTGTGATATACACCTCAGTACTCACTGTGAAATTTATTTACACCTCTGTCCTCACAGTGAAGGAGATATACACCTCTGCCCTCACTGTGACTGTGATATACCCCTCTGCCTTCAATGTGACTCTGATATACACCTCTGCCTTCACTGTGACTGTGATATACCCCTCTGCCCTCACTGTGACTGTGATATACCCCTCTGCCCTCACTGTGACAGTGATATACCCCTCTGCCCTCACTGTGACAGTGATATACCCCTCGGCCCTCACTTTGACTTTGTTATACACCTCTGCAATCCCTGTGGCTGTGGTAAACCCCTCTGACCTCACTTTGACTGTGAAATACCCCTCTGCCCTCACTGTGATGGTGATATATCCCTCTACCATGACTGTGACTGTTTTATACCCCTCTGCCCTCACTGTCAATGTGAGATACCCCTCGGCCCTCACTGTGAGGGTGAGATATCCCTCTGCAATCACTGTGTCCATGATATACCCCTCTGCATTCACTGTGAATGTGATATACCCCTCCACCCTCACACTGATGGTGATATATCCCTCTGCCCTCACTGTGACTGTGTTATACCCCTCTGCCCTCACTGTGAATGTGATATACACCTCTGCCCTCACTTTCACTGTGATATACACCTCTGCCCTCAAATTGACTGTGATATACCCCTCTGCCCTCACTGCGTCTGTGATATATCCATCTGCCCTCACTGTGACTGTGATCTATCCCTCTGAACACACTGTGACTGTGATATACCCCTCTGCCCTCACTGTGAACGTTCTATAACCCTGAGTCATCACAGTGAAGGAGTTATAAAACCTCTGCCCCAACCGTGACTGTGATATACCCCTCTGCCCTCACTGGGAACGTGATATATCCCTCTGCCCACACTGTAACGGTGATATACCCCTCTGCCCACACTGTGACTGTGATATACTCTTCTGCCTCACTGTGAATGTGATATACCCCTCTGCCCTCACTGTGACTGTGATATACTTTTCTGCCTCACTGTGAATGTGATATACCCCTCTGCCCTCACTGTGACTGTGATATAATCCTCTGCTCTCACTGTGACCGTGATATACATTCTGCCCTCACTGTGACTGTGATATACACCTCTGCCCTCACTGTGACTGTGATATACCCCTCTGCCCTCACTGCGTCTGTGATACATCCATCTGCCCTCACTGTGACTGTGATCTATTCCTCTGAACACACTGTGACTGTGATATACCCCTCTGCCCTCACTGTGAACGTTCTATAACCCTGAGTCATCACAGTGAAGGAGTTATAAAACCTCTGCCCCAACCGTGACTGTGATATACCCCTCTGCCCTCACTGGGAACATGATATATCCCTCTGCCCACACTGTAACGGTGATATACCCCTCTGCCCACACTGTGACTCTGATATAGCCCTCTGCACTCACTGTGATAGTGATATAATCCTCTGCTCTCACTGTGACAGTGATATACATTCTGCCCTCACTGTGGCTGCGGAATCAGGCTCTGCACTCACTGTCAATGTGATATATACCTCAGCCCTCACTGTGACTGTGATATACAACTCTGCCCTCACTGTGACGGTTATATATCCCTCTGCCCTAACTGTGACTGTGATATATACCTCTGCCCTCACTATGACCTTGATATACCGCTCTGCCCTCACTGTGATGGTGATATACCCCTCTGCCCTCACTGTGACCGTGATATACCCCTCTGCCATCACTGTGATGGTGATATATCCCCCTGCCCTCACGGTGACCGTGATATACCCCTCTGCCATCACTGTGATGGTGATATATCCCCCTGCCCTCACTGTGACTGTGATATACCCCTCTGCCCTCACTGTGACCATGATATACCCCTCTGCCATCACTGTGATGGTGATATATCCCCCTGCCCTCATGGTGACCGTGATATATCCCTCTGCCCTCACTGTGATTGTGATATATCGCTGTGCCCTCACTGTGACCGTGATATACCCCTCTGCCCTCACTGTGACTGTGATATACCACTCTGCATTCACTGTGACTGTGATGTACACCTCTGCCCTCACTGTGACTGTGATATATACCTCTGCCCTCACTATGACCATGATATACCCTTCTATCCTCACTGTGAATGTGATATACCCCTCTGCCATCACTGTGATGGTGATATATCCATCTGCCCTCACGGTGAATGGGTAAAGTCCTCTGCCCTTACTGATACTGTGACTTACCCCAGTGCCCACACTGTGACTATGATATAACACTCTGCCCTCACTGTGACTGCGGTATCACGCTCTGCCCTCACTGTGACAGTGATATACCCCTCTGCCCTCACTGTGAAGGTTATATAACCCTGAGTCATCACAGTGAAAGAGATATAACGCTGTGCCCCAACCGTGACTGTGATATACCCCTCTGCCCTCATGTGAACATGATATACCCTCTGCCCACACTGTAACGGTGATATACCCCTCTTCCCCCACTGTGACTGTGATATACCCCTCTGCCCTTCACTGTGACGGTGATATATCTCTCTGCCCTCACTGTGACCGTGATATACCCCTCTGCCATCACTGTGACGGTGATATACCACTCTGCATTCACTGTGACTGTGATATATACCGCTGCCCTGACTATGACCATGATATACCCTTCTGTCCTCACTGTGACGGTGATATATCCCTCTGCCCTCAGTGTGACTGTGATATACCCCTCTGCCCTCACTGTGATAGTGACATACCTCTCTGCCCTCACTTTGAATGCAATATACACCTCTGCCCTCACTGAGACTGTGATATACCCCTTTGCCATCGCTGTGAATGTGATATACACCTTTCTCCTCACTGTGACCGTGATGTACCCCTCTGCCCTTACTGTGACTGTGATATACCCCTCTGCCCACACTCTGAATGTGATATATACCTCTGCCCTCACTATGACCGTAATATACCCCTCTGCACTCACTTTGATGGTGATATATCCCTCTGACCTCAATGTGAATGTTTTATACCCCTCTGACCTCAATGTCACTGTGATATACCCCTCGGCCCTCATTATGACGTTGATATATCCCTCTGCCCTAACTGTGACTGTGATATATACCTCTGCACTCACTGTGACCGTGATATACCCCTCTGCCCTCACTGTGACGGTCATATACCCCTCTGCATTCACTGTGACTGTGATGCACTCCTCTGCGTTCACTGTGACGGTGATATATCCCTCTGCCCTCACTGTGACTGTGATATACCCCTCTGCATTCACTGTGACAGTGATGTACACATCTGCCCTCACTGTGACGATGATATATCCCTCTGCCTTCACTGTGACCGTGATATACCCCTCCGCCCTCACTGTGACGGTGATATACCCCTCTGCATTCACTGCGACATGATGTACTCATCTGCCCTCACTGTGACGGTGATATATCCCTCTGCCCTCACTGTGACTGTGATATATACCTCTGCCCTCACTATGACCATGATATACCGCTCTGCCCTCACTGTGACGGTGATATATCCCTCTGCCCTCACTGTGACCGTGATATACCCCTCTGCCCTCACTGTGACGGTGATATATCCCTCTGCCCTCACTGTGACTGTGATGTACCCCTCTGCACTCACTGTGATGGTGATATATCCCTCTGCCCTCAGTGTGCCTGAGATATACCCCTCTGCCCTCACTCTGAGTGTGATATACCCCTCAGCACTCACTGTGATGGTGATATACACATCTGCCCTCACTGTGACTGTGTTATACACCTCTGCCCTCACTTTGAATGTGATATACACCTCTGCCCTCACTGTGAACGGGTAAAACTCTCTGCCCTTACTGATACTGTGACTTACCCCAGTGCCCACACTGTGACTATGATATAACACTCTGCCCTCACTGTGACTGCGGTATCACGCTCTGCCCTCACTGTGACTGCGATATATCCCTCTGCCCTCACTGTGACTGTGATATACCCCTCTGACCACACAGTGACTGTGATATACCCCCCTGCCCTCACTGTGAAGGTTATATAACCCTGAGTCATCACAGTGAAGGAGATATAACGCTCTGCCCCAATCGTGACTGTAATATACCCCTCTGCCCTCACTGTGAACGTGATATACCCCTGTGCCCACACTGTAACGGTGATATACCCCTCTGCCCACACTGTGACTGTGAAATACACCTCTGCCCTTCACTGTGACGGTGGTATATCCCTCTGCCCTCACTGTGACCGTGATATACCCCTCTGCCATCACTGTGATGGTGATATACCACTCTGCATTCACTGTGACTGTGATATACACCTCTGCCCTCACTATGACCGTGATATACCCTTCTGTCCTCACTGTGACGGTGATATATCCCTCTGCCCTCACTGTGACTGTGATATACCCCTCTGCCCTCACTGTGATGGTGATATATCCCTCTGCCCTCAGTGTGACTGTGATATACCCCTCTGCCCTCACTGTGATGGTGATATATCCCTCTGCCCTCAGTGTGACTGTGATATACCACTCTGCCCTCACTGTGATAGTGACATACCCCTCTGCCCTCACTTTGAATGCAATATAAACCTCTGCCCTCACTGAGACTGTGATTTACACCTCTGCCCTCACTGTGACTGTGATATACCCCTTTGCCATCGCTGTGACTGTGATGTACACCTTTCCCCTCACTGTGACCGTGATGTACTTCTCTGCCCTTACTGTGACTGTGATATATCACAGTGCCATCACTGTGTCCGTGATATACCCCTCTGCCCTCAGTGTGACGTTGATATACCCCACTGCCCTCAGCGTGACTGTGATATACCCCTCTGCCCTCACTCTGAATGTGATATATACCTCTGCCCTAACTGTGACTGTGATATATCCCTCTGCACTCACTGTGACTGTGATATACACCTCTGCACTCACTGTGATGGTAATATATCCCTCTGCCCTCAATGTGAATGTTTTATACCCCTCTGCCCTCAAGGTCACTGTGATATACCCCTCGGCCCTCATTATGACGGTGATATATCCCTCTGCCCTAACTGTGACTGTGATATATCCCTCTGCACTCACTGTGACCGTGATATACCCCTCTGCCCTCATTGTTACCGTGATATACCCCTCTGCCCTCATTGTTACCGTGATATACCCCTCTGCCCTCATTGTTACCGTGATATACCCCTCTGCCCTCACCGTGACTGTAATGTACCACTCTGCATTCACTGTGAATGTGATGTAATCCTCTGCCCTCACTGTGACCGTGATATGCCCCTCTGCCATCACTGTGACGTTGATATATCCCTCTGCTTTCACTGTGACTGTAATGTACACATCTGCCCTCTCTGGGACTGTGATATGCCCCTCTGCCCTCACTGTGAAAATGACATACCCCTCTGCCCTCACTTTGAATGCGATTTACACCTCTGCCCTCACTGTGACTGTGATATACCCCTTTGCCATCGCTGTGAATGTGATATAACCCTCTCCTCTAACTGTGAACGTGATTTACCCCTCTGCCCTTACTGTGACCATGATATAACCCTGTGCCATCAATGTGTCCGTGATATACCCCTCTGCATTCACTGTGACTGTGATGTACACCTCTGCTCTCTCTGTGACGGTGATATATCCCTCTGCCCTAACTGTGACTGTGATATATACCTCTGCCCTCACTATGACCGTGATATACCCCTCTGCCCTCACTGTGACTTTGCAATATCCCTCTGCCCTCACTGTGACTGTGATATTCCCCTCTGCCCTCATTGTGACAGTGATATACCCCTCTGTCCTCACTGTGACCGTGATATACACCTCTGCCCTCACTGTGAATGGGTAAAACCCTCTGCCCGTTCTGAGACTGTGACCTACCCCAGTGCCCTCACTGTGACTGTGATATACACCTCTGCCCTCACTATAACTCTGATATAAAGCTCTGCCCTCACTGTGACCGTGATATACACCTCTGCCCTCACTGTGACTTTGCAATATCCCTCTGCCCTCACTGTGACTGTGATATTCCCCTCTGCCCTCAATGTGACAGTGATATACCCCTCCGTCCTCACTGTGACCGTGATATACCCCTCTGCCCTCACTGTGAATGGGTAAAACCCTCTGCCCTTTCTGAGACTGTGACCTACCCCAGTGCCCTCACTGTGACTGTGATATTCACCTCTGCCCTCACTATAACTCTGATATAAAGCTCTGCCCTCACTGTGACCGTGATATACACCTCTGCCCTCACTGTGACCGTGATATAAACCTCTGCCCTAATTGTGACCGTGATATACCTCTCTGCCCCCACGGTGACTATGATATACATTTCTGCCCTCACTGTGTCCATGATATACACCTCTGCCCTCACTGTGCATGGGTAAAACCCTCTGCCATTTCTGAGACTGTGACTTACCCCAGTGCCCTCACTGTGACTGTGATATATCCCTCTGCCCTCACTGTGACTGTGATATACACCTCTGCCCTCACTGTGACTGTGATATACACCTCTGCACTCACTGTGAGGTGATAAACCCCTCTGCCCTCACTGTGACCATGATATACCCCTCTGCATTCACTGTGACTGTGATATACCCCTCTGCATTCACTGTGACTGTGATATACCCCTCTGCCCTCACTGTGACCATGATATACCCCTCTGCATTCACTGTGACTGTGATATACCCTTCTGCCCTCACTGTGATGGTGATATATCCCTCCGCCCTCACTGTGACTGTTGTCTCCCCTTCTGCCCTGACTCTGACTGTGATACACACCTCTGCCCTCACTGTGACGGTGATAGAACCCTCTGCCCTCACTGTGATGGTGATCTAACCCTCTGCCCTCACTGAATGGGTAAAACACTCTGCCGTTACTGAGACTGTGACGTACCATACTGCCCTCACTGTGACTGGGATATACCAATCTGCCCAGACTGTGACTGTGATATACCCCTCTGCCCTCACTCTGACTGTGATATACCCCTCTGCCCTGACTGTGACTGTGATATACCCCTCTGCCCTCACTGTGACTGTGATAAACCCCTCGGCCCTCACTGTGACGGTGATATACCTCTCTGCCCTCACTGTGACTGTGATATACCCCTCAGTACTCACTGTGAACGTTATATAACCCTCTGTCCTCACAGTGAAGGAGATATTCCCCTCTGCCCTCACTGTGAATGTGATATACACGTCTGCCTTCACTGTGACTGTGATATACGCCTCGGCCCTCACTTTGACTGGGTGAAACCCCTCCGCACTCACTGTGACTGTGATATAACCCTCTGCCATCACTGTGACTGTGATATACCCCTAAGTCTTCACTGTGAACGTTATATAGCCCTCTGTCATCACAGTGAAGGAGATATACCCCTCTGCCCACACCATGTGTGTGCTATACCCCTCTGCCCTCACTGTGACCGTGATATACCCCTCTGCCCTCACTGTGACTGTGATATTCCCCTCTGCCCTCACTGTGACTGTGATATATCCCTCTGCCCTCACTGTGACTGTGCTATACCCCTCTGCCCTCACTGTGAACGTGATATACCCCTCTGCCCACACTGTAACGATGATATACCCCTCTGCCCACACTGTGACTGTGATATACCCGTCTGCCCTCACAGTGACTGTGATATACCCCTCTGCCCACACTGTGACTGTGATATACTACTCAGCCCTCACTGTGACTGTGATATACTACTCAGCCCTCACTGTGACTGTGATATACTCTTCTGCCTCATTGTGACTGTGATATACCCCTCTGCCCTCACTGTGACCGTAATATTCCCCTCTGCCCTCACTGTGACAGTGGTATACACCTCTGCCATCACTGTGACTGTGATCTAAACCTCTGCCATCACTGTGACTGTGATAAATCCATCGGCCCTCACTTTGACCGGGTTATACTCCTTCACACTCACTGTGACTGTGATATAACCCTCTGCCATCACTGTGACTGTGATATACCCCTCTGCCCTCACTGGGACCGTGATATACACCTCTGACCTCACTGTGACTGTGATATACACCTCTGCGCTCTCTGTGAGGTGATAAAACCCTCTGCCCTCACTGTGACCATGATATACCCCTCTGCATTCACTGTGACTGTGATATACCCCTCTGCCCTCATTGTGACCATGATATACCACTCTGCATTCACTGTGACTGTGGTATACCCTTCTGCCCTCACTGTGATGGTGATATATCCCTCCACCCTCACTGTGACTGTGATCTCCCCTTCTGCCCTGACTCTGACTGTGATACACACCTCTGCCCTCACTGTGACGGTGATAGACCCCTCTGCCCTCACTGAATGGGTAAAACACTCTGCCCTTACTGAGACTGTGACGTACCCTACTGCCGTCACTGTGACTGGGATATACCACTCTGCCCAGTCTGTGACTGTGATATACCCCTCTGCCCTCACTGTGACTGTGATATATCCCTCTGCCCTCACTGTGTCTGTGATATACCCCTCGGCCCCCACTGTGACTCTGATATATCCCTCTGCCCTCACTATAACTCTGATATACAGCTCTGCCCTCACTGTGACCGTGATATAAACCTCTGCCCTCACTGTGAATGGGTAAAACCCTCTGCCCTTTCTGAGACTGTGACTTACCCCAGTGCCCTCACTGTGACTGTGATATACACCTCTGCCCTCACTATAACTCTGATATACAGCTCTGCCCTCACTGTGACCGTGATATACACCTCTGCCCTCACTGTGACCGTGATATAAACCTCTGCCCTCATTGTGACCGTGATATACCTCTCTGCCCTCACGGTGACTATGATATACATTTCTGCCCTCACTGTGTCCATGATATACACCTCTGCCCTCACTGTGCATGGGTAAAACCCTCTGCCATTTCTGAGACTGTGACTTACCCCAGTGCCCTCACTGTGACTGTGATATACACCTCTGCCCTCACTGTGACTGTGATATATCCCTCTGCCCTCACCGTGACTGTGATATACCCCTCTGCCCTCACTGTTACTGTGATATACCCCTCTGCCCTCATTGTGACTGTGATATACACCTCTGCGCTCTCTGTGAGGTGATAAACCCCTCTGCCCTCACTGTGACCATGATATACCCCTCTGCATTCACTGTGACTGTGATATACCCCTGTGCCTTCACTGTGACCATGATATACCCCTCTGCATTCACTGTGACTGTGATATACCCTTCTGCCCTCACTGTGATGGTGATATATCCCTCCGCCCTCACTGTGACTGTGATCTCCCCTTCTGCCCTGACTCTGACTGTGATACACACCTCTGCCCTCACTGTGACGGTGATAGAACCCTCTGCCCTCACTGTGATGGTGATATAACCCTCTGCCCTCACTGAATGGGTAAAACACTCTGCCGTTACTGAGACTGTGACGTACCATACTGCCCTCACTGTGACTGGGATATACCACTCTGCCCAGTCTGTGACTGTGATATACCCCTCTGCCCTCACTCTGACTGTGATATACCCCTCTGCCCTGACTGTGACTGTGATATACCCCTCTGCCCTCACTGTGACTGTGATAAACCCCTCGGCCCTCACTGTGACGGTGATATAAATCTCTGCCCTCACTGTGACTGTGATATACCCCTCAGTACTCACTGTGAACGTTATATAACCCTCTGTCCTCACAGTGAAGGAGATATTCCCCTCTGCCCTCACTGTGAATGTGATATACACGTCTGCCTTCACTGTGACTGTGATATACCCCTTGGCCCTCACTTTGACCGGGTGAAACCCCTCCGCACTCACTGTGACTGTGATATAACCCTCTGCCATCACTGTGACTGTGATATACCCCTAAGTCTTCACTGTGAACGTTATATAGCCCTCTGTCATCACAGTGAAGGAGATATACCCCTCTGCCCACACCATGAGTGTGCTATACCCCTCTGCCCTCACTGTGACTGTGATATTCCCCTCTGCCCTCACTGTGACTGTGATATATCCCTCTGCCCTCACTGTGACTGTGCTATACCCCTCTGCCCTCACTGTGAACGTGATATACCCCTCTGCCCACACTGTAATGATGATATACCCCTCTGCCCACACCATCAGTGTGCTATACCCCTCTGCCCACACTGTGACTGTGATATACCCGTCTGCCCTCACAGTGAATGTGATATACCCCTCAGCCCTCACTGTGACTGTGATATACTCTTCTGCCTCATTGTGACTGTGATATACCCCTCTGCCCTCACTGTGACCGTAATAACCCCCTCTGCCCTCACTGTGACAGTGGTATACACCTCTGCCATCACTGTGACTGTGATCTAAACCTCTGCCATCACTGTGACTGTGATAAACCCATCGGCCCTCACTTTGACCGGGTTATACTCCTCCACACTCACTGTGACTGTGATATAACCCTCTGCCATCACTGTGACTGTGATATACCCCTCTGCCCTCACTGGGACTGTGATATACACCTCTGCCCTCACTGTGACTGTGATATACACCTCTGCGCTCTCTGTGAGGTGATAAACCCCTCTGCCCTCACTGTGACCATGATATACCCCTCTGCATTCACTGTGACTGTGATATACCCCTCTGCCCTCACTGTGACCATGATATACCCCTCTGCATTCACTGTGACTGTGATATACCCTTCTGCCCTCACTGTGATGGTGATATATCCCTCCGCCCTCACTGTGACTGTGATCACCCCTTCTGCCCTGACTCTGACTGTGATACACACCTCTGCCCTCACTGTGACGGTGATAGACCCCTCTGCCCTCACTGTGATGGTGATATAACCCTCTGCCCTCACTGAATGGGTAAAACACTCTGCCCTTACTGAGACTGTGACGTACCCTACTGCCGTCACTGTGACTGGGATATACCACTCTGCCCAGACTGTGACTGTGAGATACCCCTCTGCCCTCACTGTGACTGTGATAAACCCCTCGGCCCTCACTGTGACGGTGATATACCTCTCTGCCCTCACTGTGACTGTGATATACCCCTCAGTACTCACTGTGAACGTTATATACCCCTCTGTCCTCACAGTGAAGGAGATATTCCCATCTGCCCTCACTGTGAATGTGATATACACGTCTGCCTTCACTGTGACTGTGATATACCCCTCGGCCCTCACTTTGACCGGGTGAAACCCCTGCGCACTCACTGTGACTGTGATATAACCCTCTGCCATCACTGTGACTGTGATATACCCCTAAGTCTTCACTGTGAACGTTATATAGCCCTCTGTCATCACAGTGAAGGAAATATACCCCTCTGCCCACACCATGAGTGTGCTAAACCCCTCAGCCCTCAGTGTGACTGTGATATATCCCTCTGCCCTCACTGTGACTGTGATATATCCCTCTGCCCTCACTGTGACTGTGCTATACCCCTCTGCCCTCACTGTGAACGTGATATACTCCTCTGCCCACACTGTAACGATGATATACCCCTCTGCCCACACTGTGACTGTGGTATACCCGTCTGCCCTCACAGTGACTGTGATATACCCCTCAGCCCTCACTGTGACTGTGATATACTCTTCTGCCTCATTGTGACTGTGATATACCCCTCTGCCCTCACTGTGACCGTAATATTCCCCTCTGCCCTCACTGTGACAGTGGTATACACCTCTGCCATCACTGTGACTGTGATCAAAACCTCTGCCATAACTGTGACTGTGATAAAGCCATCGGCCCTCACTTTGACCGGGTTATACTCCTCCACACTCACTGTGACTGTGATATAACCCTCTGCCATCACTGTGACTGTGATATACCCCTCTGCCCTCACAGGGACTGTGATATACACCTCTGCCCTCACTGTGATTGTGATATACACCTCTGCGCTCTCTGTGAGGTGATAAACCCCTCTGCCCTCACTGTGACCATGATATACCCCTCTGCATTCACTGTGACTGTGATATACCCCTCTGCCATCACTGTGACCATGATATACCCCTCTGCATTCACTGTGACTGTGATATACCCTTCTGCCCTCACTGTGATGGTGATATATCCCTCTGCCCTCACTGTGACTGTGATCTCCCCTTCTGCCCTGACTCTGACTGTGATACACACCTCTGCCCTCACTGTGACGGTGATAGACCCCTCTGACCTCCCTCTGACTGTGATATACCCCTCTGCACTCACTGTGACGGTGATATACCCCTCAGTACTCACTGTGAACGTTATAAACCCCTCTGTCCTCACAGTGAAGGAGATATTCCCCTCTGCCCTCACTGTGACTGTGATATAACCCTCAGCCATCACTGTGACTATGATATACCCCTAAGTCTTCACTGTGAACGTTATATAGCCCTCTGTCATCACAGTGAAGGAGATATACCCCTCAGCCCACACCATGAGTGTGCTATACCCCTCTGCCCTCACTGTGACTGTGATATACCCCTCGGCCCTCACTGTGACTGTGATATTCCCCTCTGCCCTCACAGTGACTGTGATATATCCTTCTGCCCTCACTGTGACGGTGATATACCCCTCTGCCCTCACTGTGAACGTGATATACCCCTCTGCATTTACTGTGACTGTGATGTACACCTCTGCCCTCACTGTGACTGTGATATATCCCTCGGCCCTCAGTGTGACTGTGATAAACCCCTCTGCCCTCACTGTGACTGCAATTACCTCTGCCCTCACTGTGACTGTGATATACCCCTCTGCCATCGCTGTGACTGTGGTAAATCCCTCTACACTCACTGTGACTGTGATATACCCCTCTGCCCTTACTGTGACCGTGATATAACCCTGTGCAATCACTGTGACTGTGATGTACCCCTCTGCCCTCACTGTAACCATGGTATACCCCTCTGCCAACACTGTGACCGTGGTATATCCCTCTGCCAACACTGTGACAGTGATATCCCCCTCTGCATTCATTGTGACTGTGATATACCCCTCTGCCATCACTGTGATGGTGATATACCCCTCTGCATTCACTGTGACTGTGATATACCCCTCTGCCCTCACTGTGACTGTGATATTCCCCTCTGCCCTCACTGTGACTGTGATATATCGCTCTGCCCTCACTGTGACTGTGATATACCCCTCTGTCCTCACTGTGTACGTGATATACCCCTCTGCCCACAATGTAACGATGATATACCCCTCTGCCCACTCTGTGACTGTGATATACACGTCTGCACTCACAGTGACTGTGATATACCCCTCAGCCCTCACTGTGACTGTGATATACTACTCAGCCCTCACTGTGACTGTGATATACCCCTCAGCCCTCACTGTGACTGTGATATACTCTTCTGCCTCATTGTGACTGTGATATACCCCTCTGCCCTCACTGTGAACGTAATATTCCACTCTGCCCACACTGTGACTGTGATATACCCCGCTGCCCTCACTGTGAACGTAATATTCCCCTCTGCCCTCACTGTGACAGTGGTATACCCCTCTGCCATCACTGTGACTGTGATCTAAACCTCTGCCATCACTGTGACTGTGATATACCCCTAAGTATTCACTGTGAACGTTATATAGCCCTCTGTCATCACTGTGACTGTGATATACCCCTCTGCCCACACCATGAGTGTGCTATACCCCTCTGCCCTCACTGTTACTGTGATATATCCCTCTGCCCTCACTGTGAATGTGATATACCCCTCTGCGCTCACTGTGAACGTGATATACCCCTCTGCATTTACTGTGACTGTGATGTACACCTCTGCCCTCACTGTGACGGTGATATATCCCTCTGCCCTCTCTGTGACCGTGATATATCCCTCTGCAATCACTGTGACGGTGATATACCCCTCTTCATTCACTGTGACAGTGATGTACACCTCTGCCCTCACTGTGACTGTGATATATCCCTCTGCCCTCACTATAACTCTGATATACATCTCTGACCTCACTGTGACCGTGATATATTTCTCTGCCCTCATTGTGACTGTGATAAACTTCTCTGACCGCACTGTAAACATGATATATCCCTCTGCCCTCATTGTGATCGTGATATACACCTCTGCCCTCACTGTGACTGTGATATACCCCTCTGCCCTCACTGTGACTGTGATATATCCATCTGCCCTCACTGTGACTGAGATATACCCCTCTGACCTCACTGTGATGGTGATATACCCCTCTGCCCTCACTGTGTCTGTGATATACCCCTCTGCCCTCACTGTGACTGTGATATACCCCTCTGCCCTCACTGTGACTGTGATATACCCCTCTGCCCTCACAGTGATGGTGATATACCCCTCTGCCCTCACAGTGTCTGTGATATACCCCTCTGCCCTCACAGTGTCTGTGATACACCCCTCTGCCCTCACTGTGACTTTGATATATCCCTCTGCCCTCACTGTGACTGTGATAAACTTCTCTGACCGCACTGCAAACATGATATATCCCTCTGCCCTCATTGTGATCTGAATATACACCTCTGCCCTCACTGTGACTGTGATATACCCCTCTGCCCTCACCGTGACTGTGATTTACCCCTCTGCACTCACTGTGACTGTGATATACCCCTCTGCCCTCACTGGGACTGTGATATACCTCTCTGCCCTCACTGTGTCTGTGATATACCCCTCTGCCATCACTGTGTCTGTGATATACCCCTCTGCCCTCACTGTGACTGTGATATACCCCTCTGCCCTCACTGTGAATGTGATATACCCCTCTGCCCTCACTGTGATGGTGATCTACCCCTCTGCCCTCACTGTGTCTGTGATATACCGTTCTACCCTCACTGTGTCTGTGATATACCCCTCTGCCCTCACTGTGTCTGTGATATACCCCTCTGCCCTCACTGTGACTTTGCTATATCCCTCTGCCCTCAGTGTGACTGTGTTATACCCCTCTGCCCTCACTGTGTCTGTGATATACCCCTCTGCCCTCCCTGTGACCGTAATATTCCCCTCTGCCCTCACTGTGACAGTGATATACACCTCTGCCATCACTGTGACTGTGATGTAAACCTCTGCCATCACTGTGACTGTGATAAACCCATCGGCCCTCACTTTGACCGGGTTATACTCCTCCGCACTCACTGTGACTGTGATATAACCCTCTGCCATCACTGTGACTGTGATATACCCCTAAGTCTTCACTGTGAACGTTATATAGCCCTCTGTCATCACAGTGAAGCAGATATACCCCTCTGCCCACACCATGAGTGTGCTATACCCCTCTGCCCTCACTGTGACTGTGATATTCCCCTCTGCCCTCACTGTGACTGTGATATATCCCTCTGCCCTCACTGTGACTGTGATATTCCCCTCTGCCCTCACAGTGACTGTGATATATCCCTCTGCCCTCACAGTGACTGTGATATATCCCTCGGCCCTCACTGTGACTGTGATATTCCCCTCTGCCCTCACAGTGACTGTGATATATCCCTCTGCCATCGCTGTGACTGTGATATATCCCTCTGCCCTCACTGTGACTGTGATATATCCCTCTGCCCTCACTGTGACTGTGATATATACCTCTGCCCTCACAGTGACTGTGATATATCCCTCTGCCATCACTGTAACTGTGATATATCCCTCTGCCATCACTGTGAATGTGATATATCCCTCTGCCCTCACAGTGACTGTGATATATCCCTCTGCCATCACTGTGACTGTGATATATCCCTCTGCCATCACTGTGACTGTGATATATCCCTCTGCCATCACTGTGACTGTGATATATCCTTCTGCCCTCACTGTGACTGTGATATATCCCTCTGCCCTCACAGTGACTGTGATATATCCCTCTGCCATCGCTGTGACTGTGGTAAATCCCTCCACACTCACTGTGACCGTGATATACCCCTCTGCCCTCACTGTGATTGTGATAAACCCCTCTGCCCTCACTGTGACTGTGATATACCTCTCTGCCCTCACTGTGACGGTCATATACCCCTCTGCATTCACAGTGACTGTGATATACCCCTCTGCCCTCACTGTGACTGTGATATATCCCTCGGCCCTCAGTGTGACTGTGATATACCCCTCTGCCCTCACTGTGACTGTGATATACCCCACTGCCCTCAGTGTGACTGTGATATATCCCTCGGCCCTCAGTGTGACTGTGATATACCCCTCTGCCCTCACTGACAAAATGACATACCCCTCTGCCCTCACTTTGAATGCGATTTACACCTCTGCCCTCACTGTGACTGTGATAGACACCTATGCCCTCACTTTGAATGCAATATACACCACTGCCCTCACTGTGACTGTGATTTACACCTCTGCCCTCACTGTGACTGTGATTTACACCTCTGCCCTCACTGTGACTGTGATTTACACCTCTGCCCTCACTGTGACCGTGATATAACCCTGTGCAATCACTGTGACTGTGATGTACCCCTCTGCCCTCACTGTGACCGTGGTATACCCCTCTGCATTCATTGTGACTGTGATATACCCCTCTGCCCTCACTGTGATGGTGATATATCCCTCCGCCCTCACTGTGACTGTGATCTCCCCTTCTGCCCTGACTCTGACTGTGATATATCCCTCCGCCCTCACTGTGACTGTGATCTCCCCTTCTGCCCTGACTCTGACTGTGATATACCCCTCTGCCATCACTGTGACGGTGATATACCCCTCTGCATTCACTGTGACTGTGATATACCCCTCTGCCCTCACAGTGACTGTGATATACCCCTCAGCCCTCACTGTGACTGTGATATACACCTCTGCCCTCACTGTGAATGTGATATACCCCTCTGCCCTCACTGTGACTGTGATATACCCCTCTGCCCTCACTGTGAATGTGATATACCCATATACCCTCACTGTGACCGTGATAAACTTCTCTGACCGCACTGTAAACATGATATATCCCTCTGCCCTCATTGTGATCGTGATATACACCTCTGCCCTCACTGTGACTGTGATATATCCATCTGCCCTCACTGTGACTGTGCTTTACCCCTCTGCCCTCACCGTGACTGTGATTTACCCGTCTGCACTCACTGGGACTGTGATATACCCCTCTGCCCTCACTGGGACTGTGATATACCCCTCTGCCCTCACTGTGTCTGTGATATACCCCTCTGCCATCACTGTGTCTGTGATATACCCCTCTGCCCTCACTGTGACTGTGATATACCCCTCTGCCCTCACTGTGACTGTGATATACCCCTCTGCCCTCACTGTGATGGTGATATACCCCTCTGCCCTCACTGTGTCTGTGATATACCTCACTGTGACTGTGATATACCCCTCTGCCCTCACTGTGACTGTGATATATCCCTCGGCCCTCAGTGTGACTGTGATATACCCCTCTGACCTCACTGTGACTGTGATATACCCCACTGCCCTCAGTGTGACTGTGATATATCCCTCGGCCCTCAGTGTGACTGTGATATACCCCTCTGCCCTCACTGACAAAATGACATACCCCTCTGCCCTCACTTTGAATGCGATTTACACCTCTGCCCTCACTGTGACTGTGATAGACACCTATGCCCTCACTTTGAATGCAATATACACCTCTGCCCTCACTGTGACTGTGATTTACACCTCTGCCCTCACTGTGACTGTGATTTACACCTCTGCCCTCACTGTGACTGTGATTTACACCTCTGCCCTCACTGTGACCGTGATATAACCCTGTGCAATCACTGTGACTGTGATGTACCCCTCTGCCCTCACTGTGACCGTGGTATACCCCTCTGCATTCATTGTGACTGTGATATACCCCTCTGCCCTCACTGTGATGGTGATATATCCCTCCGCCCTCACTGTGACTGTGATCTCCCCTTCTGCCCTGACTCTGACTGTGATATATCCCTCCGCCCTCACTGTGACTGTGATCTCCCCTTCTGCCCTGACTCTGACTGTGATATACCCCTCTGCCATCACTGTGATGGTGATATACCCCTCTGCATTCACTGTGACTGTGATATACCCCTCTGCCCTCACAGTGACTGTGATATACCCCTCAGCCCTCACTGTGACTGTGATATACTCTTCTGCCTCATTGTGACTGTGAAATACAACTCTGCCCTCACTGTGACGGTGATATAACCCTGTGCAATCACTGTGACTGTGGTATACCCGTCTGCCCTCACTGTGACCGTGGTATACCACTCTGCATTCATTGTGACTGTGATATACCCCTCTGCATTCATTGTGACTGTGATATACCCCTCTGCCCTCACTGTGATGGTGGTATATCCCTCCGCCCTCAGTGTAACTGTGATCTCCCCTTCTGCCCTGACTCTGACTGTGATATACCCCTCTGCCATCACTGTGACGGTGATATACCCCTCTGCATTCACTGTGACTGTGATATACCCCTCTGCCCTCACAGTGACTGTGATATACCCCTCAGCCCTCACTGTGACTGTGATATACTCTTCTGCCTCATTGTGACTGTGAAATACACCTCTGCCCTCACTGTGACAGTGATATACCCCTCTGCCATCACTGTGACGGTGATATACCCCTCTGCCCTCACTGTGACTGTGATATACCCCTCTGCCCTCACTGTGACTGTGATATACCCCTCTGCCCTCACTGTGATGGTGATATATCCCTCTGCCCTCACTATAACTCTGATATACATCTCTGCCCTCACTGTGACCGTGATATATTTCTCTGCCCTCATTGTGACTGTGATAAACTTCTCTGACCGCACGGTGAACATGATATATCCCTCTGCCCTCATTGTGATCATGATATACCCCTCTGCCCTCACTGTGATGGTGATATACCCCTCTGCCCTAACTGGGACTGTGATATACCCCTCTGCCCTCACTGTGAATGTGATATACCCCTCTGCCCTCACTGTGAATGGGTAAAACACTCTGTCCTTACTGAGACTGTGACGTACCCTACTGCCCTCACTGTGACTGGGATATACACCTCTGCCTTCACTGTGACGGTGATATACACCTCTGCCCTCACTGTGACTGTGATATACCCCTCTGCCCTCACTGTGACTGCCGTATACACCTCAATCCTCACTGAGACTGTAATATACCCCTCTGCCCTCACTATAACTCTGATATACATCTCTGCCCTCACTGCGACCATGTTATATTTCTCTGCCCTCATTGTGACTGTGATAAACTTCTCTGACCGCACGGTGAACATGATATAGCCCTCTGCCCTCATTGTGACTGTGATATACACCTCTGCCCTCACTGTGAATGTGATATACCCCTCTGCCCTCACTGTGACTGTGATATACCCCTCTGCCCTCACTGTGAATGTGATATACCCATATACCCTCACTGTGACCGTGATAAACTTCTCTGACCGCACTGTAAACATGATATATCCCTCTGCCCTCATTGTGATCGTGATATACACCTCTGCCCTCACTGTGACTGTGATATATCCATCTGCCCTCACTGTGACTGTGATATACCCCTCTGCCCTCACCGTGACTGTGATTTACCCGTCTGCACTCACTGGGACTGTGATATACCCCTCTGCCCTCACTGGGACTGTGATATACCCCTCTGCCCTCACTGTGTCTGTGATATACCCCTCTGCCATCACTGTGTCTGTGATATACCCCTCTGCCCTCACTGTGACTGTGATATACCCCTCTGCCCTCACTGTGACTGTGATATACCCCTCTGCCCTCACTGTGATGGTGATATACCCCTCTGCCCTCACTGTGTCTGTGATATACCTCACTGTGACTGTGATATACCCCTCTGCCCTCACTGTGACTGTGATGTACCCCTCTGCCCTTACTGTGTCTGTGATATACCCCTCTGCCCTCACTGTGTCTGTGATATGCCCCTCTGCCCTCACAGTGTCTGTGATATACCCCTCTGCCCTCCCTGTGACCGTAATATTCCCCTCTGCCCTCACTGTGACAGTGGTATACACCTCTGCCATCACTGTGACTGTGATGTAAACCTCTGCCATCACTGTGACTGTGATAAACCCATCGGCCCTCACTTTGACCGGGTTATACTCCGCCGCACTCACTGTGACTGTGATATAACCCTCTGCATTCACTGTGACTGTGATGTACACCTCTGCCGTCACTGTGACTGTGATATATCCCTCTGCCCTCACTGTGATTGTGATATACCCCTCTGCCCTCGCTGTGATTGTGATATAGCCCTCTGACCTCACTGTGACCATGATATATTTCTCTGCCCTCATTGTGACTGTGATAAACTTCTCTGACCGCACTGTAAACATGATATAGCCCTCTGCCCTCACTGTGATCGTGATATACACCTCTGCCCTCACTGTGACTGTGATATACCCCTCTGCCCTCACTGTGACTTTGATATATCCCTCTGCCCTCACTGTGAATGTGTTATACCCCTCTGCCTTCACTGTGAATGTGATGTACGCCTCTTCCCTCACTGTGACTGTGATAAACTTCTCTGACCGCACTGTCAACATGATATATCCCTCTGCCCTCATTGTGATCGTGATATACACCTCTGCCCTCACTGTGACTGTGATATATCCATCTGCCCTCGCTGTGACTGTGATATACCCCTCTGCCCTCACCGTGACTGTGATTTACCCCTCTGCACTCACTGGGACTGTGATATACCCCTCTGCCCTCACTGGGACTGTGATATACCCCTCTGCCCTCACTGTGTCTGTGATATACCCCTCTGCCATCACTGTGTCTGTGATATACCCCTCTGCCCTCACTGTGACTGTGATATACCCCTCTGCCCTCACTGTGACTGTGATATACCCCTCTGCCCTCACTGTGATGGTGATATACCCCTCTGCCCTCACTGTGTCTGTGATATACCTCACTGTGACTGTGATATACCCCTCTGCCCTCACTGTGACTGTGATATACCCATCTGCCCTCACTGTGTCTGTGATATACCCCTCTGCCCTCACTGTGTCTGTGATATGCCCCTCTGCCCTCACAGTGTCTGTGATATACCCCTCTGCCCTCCCTGTGATCGTAATATTCCCCTCTGCCCTCACTGTGACAGTGGTATACACCTCTGCCATCACTGTGACTGTGATGTAAACCTCTGCCATCACTGTGACTGTGATAAACCCATCGGCCCTCACTTTGACCGGGTTATACTCCTCCGCACTCACTGTGACTGTGATATAACCCTCTGTCATCACTGTGACTGTGATATACCCCTAAGTCTTCACTGTGAACGTTATATAGCCCTCTGTCATCACAGGGAAGGAGATATACCCCTCAGCCCACACCATGAGTGTGCTATACCCCTCTGCCCTCACTGTGACTGTGATATACCCCTCGGCCCTCACTTTGACCGGGTTATACCCCTCCGCACTCACTGTGACTGTGATATAACCCTCTGCCATCACTGTGACTGTGATATACCCCTAACTCTTCACTGTGAACGTTATATAGCCCTCTGTCATCACAGTGAAGGAGATATACCCCTTGCCCACACCATGAGTGTGCTATACCCCTCTGCCCTCACTGTGACTGTGATATTCCCCTCTGCCCTCACAGTGACTGTGATATATCCTCTGCCCTCACTGTGACTGTGATATACCCCTCTGCCCTCACTGTGAACGTGATATACCCCTCTGCATTTACTGTGACTGTGATCTACACCTCTGCCCTCACTGTGACGGTGATATATCCCTCGGCCCTCAGTGTGACTGTGATATACTCCTCTGCCCTCACTGTGACTGTGATATACCCCTCTGACCTCACTGTAACTGTGATATACCCCTCTGCCATCGCTGTGACTGTGGTAAATCCCTCCACACTCACTGTGACCGTGATATACCCCTCTGCCCTCACTGTGACTGTGATATACCTCTCTGCCCTCACTGTGACGGTCATATACCCCTCTGCATTCGCAGTGACTGTGATATACCCCTCTGCCCTCACTGTGACTGTGATATATCCCTCGGCCCTCAGTGTGACTGTGATATATCCCTCGGCCCTCAGTGTGACTGTGATATACCCTTCTGCCCTCACTGTCAAAATGACATACCCCTCTGCCCTCACTTTGAATGCGATTTACACCTCTGCCCTCACTGTGACTGTGATAGACACCTATGCCCTCACTGTGACTGTGATAGACACCTATGCCCTCACTTTGAATGCAATATACACCTCTGCCCTCACTGTGACTGTGATTTACACCTCTGCCCTCACTGTGACTTTGATATACCCCTCTGCCCTCACTGTGACTGTGATAAACCACTTTTCCCTTCACTGTGAATGTGATATACCTCTCTCCGTTCACTATGACGGTGATATAACCCTGTGCAACCACTGTGACTGTGGTATACCCGTCTGCCCTCACTGTGACCGTGGTATACCACTCTGCATTCATTGTGACTGTGATATACCCCTCTGCATTCATTGTGACTGTGATATACCCCTCTGCCCTCACTGTGATGGTGGTATATCCCTCCGCCCTCAGTGTAACTGTGATCTCCCCTTCTGCCCTGACTCTGACTGTGATATACCCCTCTGCTATCACTGTGACGGTGATATACCCCTCTGCATTCACTGTGACTGTGATATACCCCTCTGCCCTCACAGTGACTGTGATATACCCCTCAGCCCTCACTGTGACTGTGATATACTCTTCTGCCTCATTGTGACTGTGAAATACACCTCTGCCCTCACTGTGACAGTGATATACCCCTCTGCCATCACTGTGACGGTGATATACCCCTCTCCCCTCACTGTGACTGTGATAAACTTCTCTGACCGCACTGTCAACATGATATATCCCTCTGCCCTCATTGTGATCGTGATATACACCTCTGCCCTCACTGTGACTGTGATATATCCATCTGCCCTCGCTGTGACTGTGATATACCCCTCTGCCCTCACCGTGACTGTGATTTACCCCTCTGCACTCACTGGGACTGTGATATACCCCTCTGCCCTCACTGGGACTGTGATATACCCCTCTGCCCTCACTGTGTCTGTGATATACCCCTCTGCCATCACTGTGTCTGTGATATACCCCTCTGCCCTCACTGTGACTGTGATATACCCCTCTGCCCTCACTGTGACTGTGATATACCCCTCTGCCCTCACTGTGATGGTGATATACCCCTCTGCCCTCACTGTGTCTGTGATATACCTCACTGTGACTGTGATATACCCCTCTGCCCTCACTGTGACTGTGATATACCCATCTGCCCTCACTGTGTCTGTGATATACCCCTCTGCCCTCACTGTGTCTGTGATATGCCCCTCTGCCCTCACAGTGTCTGTGATATACCCCTCTGCCCTCCCTGTGATCGTAATATTCCCCTCTGCCCTCACTGTGACAGTGGTATACACCTCTGCCATCACTGTGACTGTGATGTAAACCTCTGCCATCACTGTGACTGTGATAAACCCATCGGCCCTCACTTTGACCGGGTTATACTCCTCCGCACTCACTGTGACTGTGATATAACCCTCTGTCATCACTGTGACTGTGATATACCCCTAAGTCTTCACTGTGAACGTTATATAGCCCTCTGTCATCACAGGGAAGGAGATATACCCCTCAGCCCACACCATGAGTGTGCTATACCCCTCTGCCCTCACTGTGACTGTGATATACCCCTCGGCCCTCACTTTGACCGGGTTATACCCCTCCGCACTCACTGTGACTGTGATATAACCCTCTGCCATCACTGTGACTGTGATATACCCCTAACTCTTCACTGTGAACGTTATATAGCCCTCTGTCATCACAGTGAAGGAGATATACCCCTTGCCCACACCATGAGTGTGCTATACCCCTCTGCCCTCACTGTGACTGTGATATTCCCCTCTGCCCTCACAGTGACTGTGATATATCCTCTGCCCTCACTGTGACTGTGATATACCCCTCTGCCCTCACTGTGAACGTGATATACCCCTCTGCATTTACTGTGACTGTGATCTACACCTCTGCCCTCACTGTGACGGTGATATATCCCTCGGCCCTCAGTGTGACTGTGATATACTCCTCTGCCCTCACTGTGACTGTGATATACCCCTCTGACCTCACTGTAACTGTGATATACCCCTCTGCCATCGCTGTGACTGTGGTAAATCCCTCCACACTCACTGTGACCGTGATATACCCCTCTGCCCTCACTGTGACTGTGATATACCTCTCTGCCCTCACTGTGACGGTCATATACCCCTCTGCATTCGCAGTGACTGTGATACACCCCTCTGCCCTCACTGTGACTGTGATATATCCCTCGGCCCTCAGTGTGACTGTGATATATCCCTCGGCCCTCAGTGTGACTGTGATATACCCTTCTGCCCTCACTGTCAAAATGACATACCCCTCTGCCCTCACTTTGAATGCGATTTACACCTCTGCCCTCACTGTGACTGTGATAGACACCTATGCCCTCACTGTGACTGTGATAGACACCTATGCCCTCACTTTGAATGCAATATACACCTCTGCCCTCACTGTGACTGTGATTTACACCTCTGCCCTCACTGTGACTGTGATATACCCCTCTGCCCTCACTGTGACTGTGATAAACCACTTTTCCCTTCGCTGTGAATGTGATATACCTCTCTCCGTTCACTATGACGGTGATATAACCCTGTGCAACCACTGTGACTGTGGTATACCCGTCTGCCCTCACTGTGACCGTGGTATACCACTCTGCATTCATTGTGACTGTGATATACCCCTCTGCATTCATTGTGACTGTGATATACCCCTCTGCCCTCACTGTGATGGTGGTATATCCCTCCGCCCTCAGTGTAACTGTGATCTCCCCTTCTGCCCTGACTCTGACTGTGATATACCCCTCTGCTATCACTGTGACGGTGATATACCCCTCTGCATTCACTGTGACTGTGATATACCCCTCTGCCCTCACAGTGACTGTGATATACCCCTCAGCCCTCACTGTGACTGTGATATACTCTTCTGCCTCATTGTGACTGTGAAATACACCTCTGCCCTCACTGTGACAGTGATATACCCCTCTGCCATCACTGTGACGGTGATATACCCCTCTCCCCTCACTGTGACTGTGATATACCCCTCTGCCCTCACTGTGACTGTGATATACCCCTCTGTCCTCACTGTGATGGTGATATATCCCTCTGCCCTCACTATAACTATGATATACATCTCTGCCCTCACTGTGACCGTGATATATTTCTCTGCCCTCATTGTGACTGTGATAAACTTCTCTGACCGCACGGTGAACATGATATATCCCTCTGCCCTCATTGTGATCGTGATATACCCCTCTGCCCTCACTGTGATGGTGATATACCCCTCTGCCCTAACTGGGACTGTGATATACCCCTCTGCCCTCACTGTGAATGTGATATACCCCTCTGCCCTCACTGTGAATGGGTAAAACACACTGTCCTTACTGATACTGTGACGTACCCTACTGCCCTCACTGTGACTGGGATATACACCTCTGCCTTCACTGTGACGGTGATATACCCCTCTGCATTCACTGTGACTGTGATGTACACCTCTGCCCTCTCTGTGACTGTGTTATACCCCTCTGCCCTCACTGTGAATGTGATATACACGTCTTACCTTACTGTGACATTGATATACCCCTGTGCCCTCGCTGTGACTGTGATATACCCCTCTGCCCTCACTGTGACTGTGGTATACCGCTGAACACTCTCTGTGACTGTGATATACCCCTCTGCCCTCACTGTGACTGTGATATATCCCTCTGCCCTCACTGTGACTGTGATATATCCCTCTGCACTCACTGTGACTGTGATATACCCCTCTGCCCTCACAGTGACTGTGATATACACCTCTGCCCTCGCTGTGACTGTGATATACCCCTCTGCCCTCACTGTGACTGTGATATACCCCTCTGCCCTCACTGTGATTGTGATATACCCCTCTGCCCTCGCTGTGACTGCCGTATACACCTCAATCCTCACTGAGACTGTAATATACCCCTCTGCTCTCACTATAACTCTGATATACATCTCTGCCCTCACTGTGACCGTGATATATTTCTCTGCCCTCATTGTGACTGTGATAAACTTCTCTGACCGCACGGTGAACATGATATAGCCCTCTGCCCTCATTGTGACCGTGATATACACCTCTGCTCTCACTGTGATGGTGATATACCCCTCTGCCCTAACTGGGACTGTGATATACCCCTCTGCCCTCACTGTGTCTGTGATATACCCCTCTGCCCTCACTGTGATGGTGATAAATGCCTCTGCCCTCACTGCGACTGTGTTATACCCCTCTGCCTTCACTGTGAATGTGATATAAGCCTCTTCCCTCACTGTGACCGTGATATACACCTCTGCCCTCACTGTGACTGTGATATACCCCTCTGCCCTCATTGTGACCGTGATATAACCCTCTGCCCTCATTGTGACCATGATATACCTCTCTGCCCCCACGGTGACTATGATATACCTTTCTGCCCTCACTGTGACCATGATATACACCTCTGCCCTCACTGTGAATGGGTAAAACCCCGGGCCATTTCTGAGACTGTGACTTACCCCAGTGCCCTCACTGTGACTGTGATATACCTCTCTGCCCTCACTGTGACGGTCATATACCCCTCTGCATTCACAGTGACTGTGATGTAATCCTCTGACCTAACTATGACGGTGCTATACCCCTCTGCAATCACTGTGACGGTGATATACCCCTCTGCAATCACTGTGACGGTGATATACCCCTCTGCATTCACTGTGACTTTGATGTACACCTCTTCCTTCACTGTGACTGTGATATATCCCTCTGCCCTCACTGTGACTGTGATATACCCCTCTGCCATCACTGTGACGGTGATATACCCCTCTACATTCATTGTGACCGTGATATACACCTCTGTCCTCACTGTGACTGTGATATATCCCTCGGCCCTCACTGTGACTGTGATATACCCCTCTGCCCTCACTGTGACTGTGATATAGTCCTCTGCCCTCACTGTGACTGCGATATACCCCTCTGCCCTCACTTTGACTGTGATATATACCTTTTCCCTTCGCTGTGAATGTGATATACCACTCTCCGCTCACTGTGACTGTGATATACCCCTCTGCCCTTACTGTGACCATGATATACCCCTCTGCCCTCGCTGTGACTGCCGTATACACCTCAATCCTCACTGAGACTGTAATATACCCCTCTGCCCTCACTATAACTCTGATATACATCTCTGCCCTCACTGTGACCATGATATATTTCTCTGCCCTCATTGTGACTGTGATAAACTTATCTGACCGCACGGTGAACATGATATATCCCTCTGCCCACACTGTGACTGTGATACACACCTCTGCCCTCACTGTGACTGTGATAAACCCCTCTGCCCTCACTGTGTCTGTGATATACCCCTCTGCCCTCACCGTGTCTGTGATATACCCCTCAGCCCTCACTGTGATGGTGATATACACCTCTGCCCTCACTGTGACTGTGATAAACCCCTCTGCCCTCACTGTGACTGTGATATACCCCTCTGCCCTCACTGTGTCTGTGATATACCCCTCTGCCCTCACTGTGTCTGTGATATACACCTCTGTCCTCACTGTGACTGTGATATATCCCTCGGCCCTCACTGTGATGGTGATATACCCCTCTGCCCTCACTGGGACTGTGATATACCCCTCTGCCCTCACTGTGTCTGTGATATACCCCTCTGCCCTCACTGTGTCTGTGATATACACCTCTGCCCTCACTGTGACTGTGATATATCCCTCTGCCCTCACTGTGATGGCGAAAACGCCTCTGCCCTCACTACGACTGTGTTATACACCTCTGCCTTCACTGTGAATGTGATATACGCCTCTTCCCTCACTGTGACCGTGATATACACCTCTGCCCTCACTGTGACCGTGATATACCCTCTGCCCTCATTGTGACCGTGATATAACCCTCTGCCCTCACTGTGTCTGTGATATACACCTCTGCCCTCACTGTGACTGTGATATATCCCTCGGCCCTCACTGTGATGGCGAAAACGCCTCTGCCCTCACTACGACTGTGTTATACACCTCTGCCTTCACTGTGAATGTGATATACCTCTCTGCCCCCACGGTGACTATGATATACCTTTCTGCCCTCACTGTGTCCATGATATACACCTCTGCCCTCACTGTGAATGGGTAAAACCCTGGGCCATTTCTGAGACTGTGACTTACCCCAGTGCCCTCACTGTGACTGTGATATAACCCTCTGCCCTCACTGTGACTGTGATATATCCCTCTGTCCTCACTGTGACTGTGATATACCCCTCTGCCCTCACTGTGACTGTGATATACACCTCTTACCTTACTGTGACATTGATATACCCCTGTGCCCTCGCTGTGACTGTGATATACCCCTCTGCCCTCACTGTGACTGTGGTATACCGCTGAACACTCTCTGTGACTGTGATATACCCCTCTGCCCTCACTGTGATTGTGATATACCCCTCTGCCCTCGCTGTGACTGCCGTATACACCTCAATCCTCACTGAGACTGTAATATACACCTCTGCCCTCACTATAACTCTGATATACATCTCTGCCCTCACTGTGACCGTGATATATTTCTCTGCCCTCATTGTGACTGTGATAAACTTCTCTGACCGCACGGTGAACATGATATATCCCTCTGCCCTCATTGTGATCGTGATATACCCCTCTGCCCACACTGTGACTGTGATATTCTCCTCTGTCCTCATTGTGACCGTGATATACCCCTCTGCCCTCACTGTGATGGTGATATACCCCTCTGCCCTCACTGGGACTGTGATATACCCCTCTGCCCTCACTGTGTCTGTGATATACCCCTCTGCCTTCACTGTGACTGTGATATACCCCTCTGCCCTCACTGTGACTGTGATATATCCCTCTGCCCTCACTGTGATGGTGATAAATGCCTCTGCCCTCACTGCGACTGTGTTATACCCCTCTGCCTTCACTGTGAATGTGATATAAGCCTCTTCCCTCACTGTGACCGTGATATACACCTCTGCCCTCACTGTGACTGTGATATAACCCTCTGCCCTCATTGTGACTGTGATATAACCCTCTGCCCTCATTGTGACCGTGATATACCTCTCTGCCCCCACGGTGACTATGATATACCTTTCTGCCCTCACTGTGACCGTGATATACACCTCTGCCCTCACTGTGAATGGGTAAAACCCTGGGCCATTTCTGAGACTGTGACTTACCCCAGTGCCCTCACTGTGACTGTGATATACCTCTCTGCCCTCACTGTGACGGTCATATACCCCTCTGCATTCACAGTGACTGTGATGTAATCCTCTGACCTAACTATGACGGTGCTATACCCCTCTGCAATCACTGTGACGGTGATATACCCCTCTGCATTCACTGTGACTTTGATGTACACCTCTTCCCTCACTGTGACTGTGATATATCCCTCTGCCCTTACTGTGACCGTGGTATACCCCTCTGCCATCACTGTGACGGTGATATAACCCTCTGCCCTCACTGTGACGGTGATATACCCCTCTGCCCTCACTGTGACTGTGATATACCCCTCTGCCATCACTGTGACGGTGATATACCCCTCTACATTCATTGTGACCGTGATATACACCTCTGTCCTCACTGTGACTGTGATATATCCCTCGGCCCTCACTGTGACTGTGATATACCCCTCTGCCCTCACTGTGACTGTGATATAGTCCTCTGCCATCGCTGTGACTGTGATATATCCCTCTGCCCTCACTGTGACTGTGATATATCCCTCTGCCCTCACTGTGACTGTGATATATCCCTCTGCCCTCACAGTGACTGTCATACATCCCTCTGCCATCACTGTAACTGTGATATATCCCTCTGCCATCACTGTGAATGTGATATATCCCTCTGCCCTCACAGTGACTGTGATATATCCCTCTGCCATCACTGTGACTGTGATATATCCCTCTGCCATCACTGTGACTGTGATATATCCCTCTGCCATCACTGTGACTGTGATATATCCCTCTGCCATCACTGTGACTGTGATATATCCTTCTGCCCTCACTGTGACTGTGATATATCCCTCTGCCCTCACAGTGACTGTGATATATCCCTCTGCCATCGCTGTGACTGTGGTAAATCCCTCCACACTCACTGTGACCGTGATATACCCCTCTGCCCTCACTGTGATTGTGATAAACCCCTCTGCCCTCACTGTGACTGTGATATACCTCTCTGCCCTCACTGTGACGGTCATATACCCCTCTGCATTCACAGTGACTGTGATATACCCCTCTGCCCTCACTGTGACTGTGATATATCCCTCGGCCCTCAGTGTGACTGTGATATACCCCTCTGCCCTCACTGTGACTGTGATATACCCCACTGCCCTCAGTGTGACTGTGATATATCCCTCGGCCCTCAGTGTGACTGTGATATACCCCTCTGCCCTCACTGACAAAATGACATACCCCTCTGCCCTCACTTTGAATGCGATTTACACCTCTGCCCTCACTGTGACTGTGATAGACACCTATGCCCTCACTTTGAATGCAATATACACCACTGCCCTCACTGTGACTGTGATTTACACCTCTGCCCTCACTGTGACTGTGATTTACACCTCTGCCCTCACTGTGACTGTGATTTACACCTCTGCCCTCACTGTGACCGTGATATAACCCTGTGCAATCACTGTGACTGTGATGTACCCCTCTGCCCTCACTGTGACCGTGGTATACCCCTCTGCATTCATTGTGACTGTGATATACCCCTCTGCCCTCACTGTGATGGTGATATATCCCTCCGCCCTCACTGTGACTGTGATCTCCCCTTCTGCCCTGACTCTGACTGTGATATATCCCTCCGCCCTCACTGTGACTGTGATCTCCCCTTCTGCCCTGACTCTGACTGTGATATACCCCTCTGCCATCACTGTGACGGTGATATACCCCTCTGCATTCACTGTGACTGTGATATACCCCTTTTCCCCCACAGTGACTGTGATATACCCCTCAGCCCTCACTGTGACTGTGATATACTCTTCTGCCTCATTGTGACTGTGAAATACACCTCTGCCCTCACTGTGACGGTGATATAACCCTGTGCAATCACTGTGACTGTGGTATACCCGTCTGCCCTCACTGTGACCGTGGTATACCACTCTGCATTCATTGTGACTGTGATATACCCCTCTGCATTCATTGTGACTGTGATATACCCCTCTGCCCTCACTGTGATGGTGGTATATCCCTCCGCCCTCAGTGTAACTGTGATATCCCCTTCTGCCCTGACTCTGACTGTGATATACCCCTCTGCCATCACTGTGACGGTGATATACCCCTCTGCATTCACTGTGACTGTGATATACCCCTCTGCCCTCACAGTGACTGTGATATACCCCTCAGCCCTCACTGTGACTGTGATATACTCTTCTGCCTCATTGTGACTGTGAAATACACCTCTGCCCTCACTGTGACAGTGATATACCCCTCTGCCATCACTGTGACGGTGATATACCCCTCTGCCCTCACTGTGACTGTGATATACCCCTCTGCCCTCACTGTGACTGTGATATACCCCTCTGCCCTCACTGTGATGGTGATATATCCCTCTGCCCTCACTATAACTCTGATATACATCTCTGCCCTCACTTTGACCGTGATATATTTCTCTGCCCTCATTGTGACTGTGATAAACTTCTCTGACCGCACGGTGAACATGATATATCCCTCTGCCCTCATTGTGATCGTGATATACCCCTCTGCCCTCACTGTGATGGTGATATACCCCTCTGCCCTAACTGGGACTGTGATATACCCCTCTGCCCTCACTGTGAATGTGATATACCCCTCTGCCCTCACTGTGAATGGGTAAAACACTCTGTCCTTACTGAGACTGTGACGTACCCTACTGCCCTCACTGTGACTGGGATATACACCTCTGCCTTCACTGTGACGGTGATATACACCTCTGCCCTCACTGTGACTGTGATATACCCCTCTGCCCTCGCTGTGACTGCCGTATACACCTCAATCCTCACTGAGACTGTAATATACCCCTCTGCCCTCACTATAACTCTGATATACATCTCTGCCCTCACTGCGACCATGATATATTTCTCTGCCCTCATTGTGACTGTGATAAACTTCTCTGACCGCACGGTGAACATGATATAGCCCTCTGCCCTCATTGTGACTGTGATATACACCTCTGCCCTCACTGTGAATGTGATATACCCCTCTGCCCTCACTGTGACTGTGATATACCCCTCTGCCCTCACTGTGAATGTGATATACCCATATACCCTCACTGTGACCGTGATAAACTTCTCTGACCGCACTGTAAACATGATATATCCCTCTGCCCTCATTGTGATCGTGATATACACCTCTGCCCTCACTGTGACTGTGATATATCCATCTGCCCTCACTGTGACTGTGATATACCCCTCTGCCCTCACCGTGACTGTGATTTACCCGTCTGCACTCACTGGGACTGTGATATACCCCTCTGCCCTCACTGGGACTGTGATATACCCCTCTGCCCTCACTGTGTCTGTGATATACCCCTCTGCCATCACTGTGTCTGTGATATACCCCTCTGCCCTCACTGTGACTTTGATATACCCCTCTGCCCTCACTGTGGCTGTGATATACCCCTCTGCCCTCACTGTGATGGTGATATACCCCTCTGCCCTCACTGTGTCTGTGATATACCTCACTGTGACTGTGATATACCCCTCTGCCCTCACTGCGACTGTGATGTACCCCTCTGCCCTTACTGTGTCTGTGATATACCCCTCTGCCCTCACTGTGTCTGTGATATGCCCCTCTGCCCTCACAGTGTCTGTGATATACCCCTCTGCCCTCCCTGTGACCGTAATATTCCCCTCTGCCCTCACTGTGACAGTGGTATACACCTCTGCCATCACTGTGACTGTGATGTAAACCTCTGCCATCACTGTGACTGTGATAAACCCATCGGCCCTCACTTTGACCGGGTTATACTCCTCCGCACTCACTGTGACTGTGATATAACCCTCTGCATTCACTGTGACTGTGATGTACACCTCTGCCGTCACTGTGACTGTGATATATCCCTCTGCCCTCACTGTGATTGTGATATACCCCTCTGCCCTCGCTGTGATTGTGATATAGCCCTCTGACCTCACTGTGACCATGATATATTTCTCTGCCCTCATTGTGACTGTGATAAACTTCTCTGACCGCACTGTAAACATGATATAGCCCTCTGCCCTCACTGTGATCGTGATATACACCTCTGCCCTCACTGTGACTGTGATATACCCCTCTGCCCTCACTGTGACTGTGATATATCCATCTGCCCTCACTGTGACTGTGATATACCCCTCTGACCTCACTGTGATGGTGATATACCCCTCTGCCCTCACAGTGTCTGTGATATACCCCTCTGCCCTCACTGTGACTGTGATATACCCCTCTGCCCTCACTGTGACTGTGATATACCCCTCTGCCCTCACTGTGATGGTGATATACCCCTCTGCCCTCACTGTGTCTATGATATACACCTCTGCCCTCACTGTGTCTGTTATATACCCCTCTGCCCTCACTGTGTCTATGATATACACCTCTGCCCTCACTGTGTCTGTGATATACCCCTCTGTCCTCACAGTGTCTGTGATATACCCCTCTGCCCTCACTGTGACTTTGATATCTCCCTCTGCCCTCACTGTGACTGTGATATACCCCTCTGCCCTCACTGTGACTTTGATATATCCCTCTGCCCTCACTGTGACTGTGTTATACCCCTCTGCCTTCACTGTGAATGTGATGTACGCCTCTTCCCTCACTGTGACAGTGATAAACTTCTCTGACCGCACTGTCAACATGATATATCCCTCTGCCCTCATTGTGATCGTGATATACACCTCTGCCCTCACTGTGACTGTGATATATCCATCTGCCCTCACTGTGACTGTGATATACCCCTCTGCCCTCACCGTGACTGTGATTTACCCCTCTGCACTCACTGGGACTGTGATATACCCCTCTGCCCTCACTGGGACTGTGATATACCCCTCTGCCCTCACTGTGTCTGTGATATACCCCTCTGCCATCACTGTGTCTGTGATATACCCCTCTGCCCTCACTGTGACTGTGATATACCCCTCTGCCCTCACTGTGACTGTGATATACCCCTCTGCCCTCACTGTGATGGTGATATACCCCTCTGCCCTCACTGTGTCTGTGATATACCTCACTGTGACTGTGATATACCCCTCTGCCCTCACTGTGACTGTGATATACCCATCTGCCCTCACTGTGTCTGTGATATACCCCTCTGCCCTCACTGTGTCTGTGATATGCCCCTCTGCCCTCACAGTGTCTGTGATATACCCCTCTGCCCTCCCTGTGATCGTAATATTCCCCTCTGCCCTCACTGTGACAGTGGTATACACCTCTGCCATCACTGTGACTGTGATGTCAACCTCTGCCATCTCTGTGACTGTGATAAACCCATCGGCCCTCACTTTGACCGGGTTATACTCCTCCGCACTCACTGTGACTGTGATATAACCCTCTGTCATCACTGTGACTGTGATATACCCCTAAGTCTTCACTGTGAACGTTATATAGCCCTCTGTCATCACAGGGAAGGAGATATACCCCTCAGCCCACACCATGAGTGTGCTATACCCCTCTGCCCTCACTGTGACTGTGATATACCCCTCGGCCCTCACTTTGACCGGGTTATACCCCTCCGCACTCACTGTGACTGTGATATAACCCTCTGCCATCACTGTGACTGTGATATACCCCTAACTCTTCACTGTGAACGTTATATAGCCCTCTGTCATCACAGTGAAGGAGATATACCCCTTGCCCACACCATGAGTGTGCTATACCCCTCTGCCCTCACTGTGACTGTGATATTCCCCTCTGCCCTCACAGTGACTGTGATATATCCTCTGCCCTCACTGTGACTGTGATATACCCCTCTGCCCTCACTGTGAACGTGATATACCCCTCTGCATTTACTGTGACTGTGATCTACACCTCTGCCCTCACTGTGACGGTGATATATCCCTCGGCCCTCAGTGTGACTGTGATATACTCCTCTGCCCTCACTGTGACTGTGATATACCCCTCTGACCTCACTGTAACTGTGATATACCCCTCTGCCATCGCTGTGACTGTGATATACCTCTCTGCCCTCACTGTGACGGTCATATACCCCTCTGCATTCGCAGTGACTGTGATATACCCCTCTGCCCTCACTGTGACTGTGATATATCCCTCGGCCCTCAGTGTGACTGTGATATATCCCTCGGCCCTCAGTGTGACTGTGATATACCCTTCTGCCCTCACTGTCAAAATGACATACCCCTCTGCCCTCACTTTGAATGCGATTTACACCTCTGCCCTCACTGTGACTGTGATAGACACCTATGCCCTCACTGTGACTGTGATAGACACCTATGCCCTCACTTTGAATGCAATATACACCTCTGCCCTCACTGTGACTGTGATTTACACCTCTGCCCTCACTGTGACTGTGATATACCCCTCTGCCCTCACTGTGACTGTGATAAACCACTTTTCCCTTCGCTGTGAATGTGATATACCTCTCTCCGTTCACTATGACGGTGATATAACCCTGTGCAACCACTGTGACTGTGGTATACCCGTCTGCCCTCACTGTGACCGTGGTATACCACTCTGCATTCATTGTGACTGTGATATACCCCTCTGCATTCATTGTGACTGTGATATACCCCTCTGCCCTCACTGTGATGGTGGTATATCCCTCCGCCCTCAGTGTAACTGTGATCTCCCCTTCTGCCCTGACTCTGACTGTGATATACCCCTCTGCTATCACTGTGACGGTGATATACCCCTCTGCATTCACTGTGACTGTGATATACCCCTCTGCCCTCACAGTGACTGTGATATACCCCTCAGCCCTCACTGTGACTGTGATATACTCTTCTGCCTCATTGTGACTGTGAAATACACCTCTGCCCTCACTGTGACAGTGATATACCCCTCTGCCATCACTGTGACGGTGATATACACCTCTCCCCTCACTGTGACTGTGATATACCCCTCTGCCCTCACTGTGACTGTGATATACCCCTCTGTCCTCACTGTGATGGTGATATATCCCTCTGCCCTCACTATAACTATGATATACATCTCTGCCCTCACTGTGACCGTGATATATTTCTCTGCCCTCATTGTGACTGTGATAAACTTCTCTGACCGCACGGTGAACATGATATATCCCTCTGCCCTCATTGTGATCGTGATATACCCCTCTGCCCTCACTGTGATGGTGATATACCCCTCTGCCCTAACTGGGACTGTGATATACCCCTCTGCCCTCACTGTGAATGTGATATACCCCTCTGCCCTCACTGTGAATGGGTAAAACACACTGTCCTTACTGAGACTGTGACGTACCCTACTGCCCTCACTGTGACTGGGATATACACCTCTGCCTTCACTGTGACGGTGATATACCCCTCTGCATTCACTGTGACTGTGATGTACACCTCTGCCCTCTCTGTGACTGTGTTATACCCCTCTGCCCTCACTGTGAATGTGATATACACGTCTTACCTTACTGTGACATTGATATACCCCTGTGCCCTCGCTGTGACTGTGATATACCCCTCTGCCCTCACTGTGACTGTGGTATACCGCTGAACACTCTCTGTGACTGTGATATACCCCTCTGCCCTCACTGTGACTGTGATATATCCCTCTGCCCTCACTGTGACTGTGATATATCCCTCTGCACTCACTGTGACTGTGATATACCCCTCTGCCCTCACAGTGACTGTGATATACACCTCTGCCCTCGCTGTGACTGTGATATACCCCTCTGCCCTCACTGTGACTGTGATATACCCCTCTGCCCTCACTGTGATTGTGATATACCCCTCTGCCCTCGCTGTGACTGCCGTATACACCTCAATCCTCACTGAGACTGTAATATACCCCTCTGCTCTCACTATAACTCTGATATACATCTCTGCCCTCACTGTGACCGTGATATATTTCTCTGCCCTCATTGTGACTGTGATAAACTTCTCTGACCGCACGGTGAACATGATATAGCCCTCTGCCCTCATTGTGACCGTGATATACACCTCTGCTCTCACTGTGTTGGTGATATACCCCTCTGCCCTAACTGGGACTGTGATATACCCCTCTGCCCTCACTGTGTCTGTGATATACCCCTCTGCCCTCACTGTGATGGTGATAAATGCCTCTGCCCTCACTGCGACTGTGTTATACCCCTCTGCCTTCACTGTGAATGTGATATAATCCTCTTCCCTCACTGTGACCGTGATATACACCTCTGCCCTCACTGTGACTGTGATATACCCCTCTGCCCTCATTGTGACCGTGATATAACCCTCTGCCCTCATTGTGACCATGATATACCTCTCTGCCCCCACGGTGACTATGATATACCTTTCTGCCCTCACTGTGACCATGATATACACCTCTGCCCTCACTGTGAATGGGTAAAACCCCGGGCCATTTCTGAGACTGTGACTTACCCCAGTGCCCTCACTGTGACTGTGATATACCTCTCTGCCCTCACTGTGACGGTCATATACCCCTCTGCATTCACAGTGACTGTGATGTAATCCTCTGACCTAACTATGACGGTGCTATACCCCTCTGCAATCACTGTGACGGTGATATACCCCTCTGCAATCACTGTGACGGTGATATACCCCTCTGCATTCACTGTGACTTTGATGTACACCTCTTCCCTCACTGTGACTGTGATATATCCCTCTGCCCTCACTGTGACTGTGATATACCCCTCTGCCATCACTGTGACGGTGATATACCCCTCTACATTCATTGTGACCGTGATATACACCTCTGTCCTCACTGTGACTGTGATATATCCCTCGGCCCTCACTGTGACTGTGATATACCCCTCTGCCCTCACTGTGACTGTGATATAGTCCTCTGCCCTCACTGTGACTGCGATATACCCCTCTGCCCTCACTTTGTCTGTGATATATACCTTTTCCCTTCGCTGTGAATGTGATATACCACTCTCCGCTCACTGTGACTGTGATATACCCCTCTGCCCTTACTGTGACCATGATATACCCCTCTGCCCTCGCTGTGACTGCCGTATACACCTCAATCCTCACTGAGACTGTAATATACCCCTCTGCCCTCACTATAACTCTGATATACATCTCTGCCTTCACTGTGACCATGATATATTTCTCTGCCCTCATTGTGACTGTGATAAACTTCTCTGACCGCACGGTGAACATGATATATCCCTCTGCCCACACTGTGACTGTGATACACACCTCTGCCCTCACTGTGACTGTCATAAACCCCTCTGCCCTCACTGTGTCTGTGATATACCCCTCTGCCCTCACCGTGTCTGTGATATATCCCTCAGCCCTCACTGTGATGGTGATATACACCTCTGCCCTCACTGTGACTGTGATAAACCCCTCTGCCCTCACTGTGACTGTGATATACCCCTCTGCCCTCACTGTGTCTGTGATATACCCCTCTGCCCTCACTGTGTCTGTGATATACACCTCTGTCCTCACTGTGACTGTGATATATCCCTCGGCCCTCACTGTGATGGTGATATACCCCTCTGCCCTCACTGGGACTGTGATATACCCCTCTGCCCTCACTGTGTCTGTGATATACCCCTCTGCCCTCACTGTGTCTGTGATATACACCTCTGCCCTCACTGTGACTGTGATATATCCCTCGGCCCTCACTGTGATGGCGAAAACGCCTCTGCCCTCACTACGACTGTGTTATACACCTCTGCCTTCACTGTGAATGTGATATACGCCTCTTCCCTCACTGTGACCGTGATATACACCTCTGCCCTCACTGTGACCGTGATATACCCTCTGCCCTCATTGTGACCGTGATATAACCCTCTGCCCTCACTGTGTCTGTGATATACACCTCTGCCCTCACTGTGACTGTGATATATCCCTCGGCCCTCACTGTGATGGCGAAAACGCCTCTGCCCTCACTACGACTGTGTTATACACCTCTGCCTTCACTGTGAATGTGATATACCTCTCTGCCCCCACGGTGACTATGATATACCTTTCTACCCTCACTGTGTCCATGATATACACCTCTGCCCTCACTGTGAATGGGTAAAACCCTGGGCCATTTCTGAGACTGTGACTTACCCCAGTGCCCTCACTGTGACTGTGATATAACCCTCTGCCCTCACTGTGACTGTGATATATCCCTCTGCCCTCACTGTGACTGTGATATACACCTCTTACCTTACTGTGACATTGATATACCCCTGTGCCCTCGCTGTGACTGTGATATACCCCTCTGCCCTCACTGTGACTGTGGTATACCGCTGAACACTCTCTGTGACTGTGATATACCCCTCTGCCCTCACTGTGATTGTGATATACCCCTCTGCCCTCACTGTGATTGTGATATACCCCTCTGCCCTCGCTGTGACTGCCGTATACACCTCAATCCTCACTGAGACTGTAATATACACCTCTGCCCTCACTATAACTCTGATATACATCTCTGCCCTCACTGTGACCGTGATATATTTCTCTGCCCTCATTGTGACTGTGATAAACTTCTCTGACCGCACGGTGAACATGATATATCCCTCTGCCCTCATTGTGATCGTGATATACCCCTCTGCCCACACTGTGACTGTGATATTCTCCTCTGTCCTCATTGTGACCGTGATATACCCCTCTGCCCTCACTGTGATGGTGATATACCCCTCTGCCCTCACTGGGACTGTGATATACCCCTCTGCCCTCACTGTGTCTGTGATATACCCCTCTGCCTTCACTGTGACTGTGATATACCCCTCTGCCCTCACTGTGACTGTGATATATCCCTCTGCCCTCACTGTGATGGTGATAAATGCCTCTGCCCTCACTGGGACTGTGTTATACCCCTCTGCCTTCACTGTGAATGTGATATAAGCCTCTTCCCTCACTGTGACCGTGATATACACCTCTGCCCTCACTGTGACTGTGATATAACCCTCTGCCCTCATTGTGACTGTGATATAACCCTCTGCCCTCATTGTGACCGTGATATACCTCTCTGCCCCCACGGTGACTATGATATACCTTTCTGCCCTCACTGTGACCGTGATATACACCTCTGCCCTCACTGTGAATGGGTAAAACCCTGGGCCATTTCTGAGACTGTGACTTACCCCAGTGCCCTCACTGTGACTGTGATATACCTCTCTGCCCTCACTGTGACGGTCATATACCCCTCTGCATTCACAGTGACTGTGATGTAATCCTCTGACCTAACTATGACGGTGCTATACCCCTCTGCAATCACTGTGACGGTGATATACCCCTCTGCATTCACTGTGACTTTGATGTACACCTCTTCCCTCACTGTGACTGTGATATATCCCTCTGCCCTTACTGTGACCGTGGTATACCCCTCTGCCATCACTGTGACGGTGATATAACCCTCTGCCCTCACTGTGACGGTGATATACCCCTCTGCCCTCACTGTGACTGTGATATACCCCTCTGCCATCACTGTGACGGTGATATACCCCTCTACATTCATTGTGACCGTGATATACACCTCTGTCCTCACTGTGACTGTGATATATCCCTCGGCCCTCACTGTGACTGTGATATACCCCTCTGCCCTCACTGTGACTGTGATATAGTCCTCTGCCCTCACTGTGACTGCGATATACCCCTCTGCCCTCACTTTGACTGTGATATACACCTTTTCCCTTCGCTGTGAATGTGATATACCCCTCTCCGCTCACTGTGACTGTGATATACCCCTCTGCCCTTACTGTAACCGTGATATACCCCTCTGCCCTCGCTGTGACTGCCGTATACACCTCAATCCTCACTGAGACTGTAATATACCCCTCTGCCCTCACTATAACTCTGATATACATCTCTGCCCTCACTGTGACCATGATATATTTCTCTGCCCTCATCGTGACTGTGATAAACTTCTCTGACCGCACGGTGAACATGATATATCCCTCTGCCCACACTGTGACTGTGATATACACCTCTGCCCTCATTGTGACCGTGATATACCCCTCTGCCCTCATTGTGACCGTGATATACACCTCTGCTCTCACTGTGACTGTGATATATCCATCTGCCCTCACTGTGACTGTGATAAACCCCTCTGTCCTCACTGTGTCTGTGATATACACCTCTGCCCTCACTGTGTCTGTGATATACCCCTCTGCCCTCACTGTGTCTGTGATATACCCCTCTGCCCTCATTGTGATCGTGATATATCCCTCTGCCCTCACCGTGACTGTGATAAACCCCTCTGCCCTCACTGTGTCTGTGATATACACCTCTGCCCTCACTGTGTCTGTGATATACACCTCTGTCCTCACTGTGACTGTGATATATCCCTCGGCCCTCACTGTGATGGTGATATACCCCTCTGCCCTCACTGGGACTGTGATATACCCCTCTGCCCTCACTGTGTCTGTGATATACCCCTCTGCCCTCACTGTGTCTGTGATATACACCTCTGCCCTCACTGTGATTGTGATATATCCCTCGGCCCTCACTGTGATGGCGAAAACGCCTCTGCCCTCACTACGACTGTGTTATACACCTCTGCCTTCACTGTGAATGTGATATACGCCTCTTCCCTCACTGTGACCGTGATATACACCTCTGCCCTCACTGTGACCGTGATATACCCCTCTGCCCTCATTGTGACCGTGATATAACCCTCTGCCCTCATTGTGACCATGATATACCTCTCTGCCCCCACGGTGACTATGATATACCTTTCTGCCCTCACTGTGTCCATGATATACACCTCTGCCCTCACTGTGAATGGGTAAAACCCTGGGCCATTTCTGAGACTGTGACTTACCCCAGTGCCCTCACTGTGACTGTGATATACCCCTCTGCCCTCACTGTGACGGTGATATAACCCTCTGCCCTCACTGTGACTGTGATATATCCCTCTGTCCTCACTGTGACTGTGATATACCCCTCTGCCCTCACTGTGACTGTGATATACACCTCTTACCTTACTGTGACATTGATATACCCCTGTGCCCTCGCTGTGACTGTGATATACCCCTCTGCCCTCACTGTGACTGTGGTATACCGCTGAACACTCTCTGTGACTGTGATATACCCCTCTGCCCTCACTGTGATTGTGATATACCCCTCTGCCCTCACTGTGACTGTGATATACTCCTCTGCCCTCACTGTGATTGTGATATACCCCTCTGCCCTCATTATGAATGTGATATATGACTCTGCCCTCACTGCGAATGTGATATACCCCTCTGCCCTCGCTCTGATGGTGATATACGTTTCTGCCCTCACTCTGACTGTAATATGCCCCTCTGCTCTCACTGCGATCGTGATATACCCCTCTGCCCTCACTGTGAAGGTGATATATCCCTCTGCCCTCACTGTGACTGTGATATACCCCTCTGCCCTCACTGTGACTGTGATATACCCCTCTGCCCTCACTGTGACTGTGATACACTCCTCTGCCCTCACTGTGATTGTGATATACCCCTCTGCCCTCATTATGAATGTGATATATGACTCTGCCCTCACTGCGAATGTGATATACCCCTCTGCCCTCGCTCTGATGGTGATATACGTTTCTGCCCTCACTCTGACTGTAATATGCCCCTCTGCTCTCACTGCGATCATGATATACCCCTCTGCCCTCACTGTTATGGAGATATACCTCTCGGCCCTCACTGTGATTGTGGTATACCCCTCTGCCCTCACTGTGATTGTGATATATCCCTCTGCCCTGAATGTGACTCTGATATACCCCTCTGCCCTCAATGTGACCGTGCTATAACCCTGTGCCCTCACTGTGATGGTGATATACCGCCCTGCCCTCACTGTGAATGTGATATACACCTCTGTCCTCACTGTGACTGTGATATACCCCTCTGCCCTCACTGTGACGGTGATATATCCCTCTGCCCTCACTGTGACTGTGATATACCCCTCTGCCCTCACTGTGACGGTGATATACCCCTCTGCCCTCACTGTAACTGTGATATACCCCTCTGCCCTCACTGTGATGGTGATATACCCCTCTGCCCACACTGTGACTGTGATATACCCCTCTGCCCTCACTGTAACTGTGATATACCTCTCTGCCCTCACTGTGATTGTGATATAGCCCTCTGTCCTCACTGTGATCATGATATACCCCTCTGCCCTCACTGTGTCCGTGATATACCCCTCTACACCTCAGTGTGACCATGATAGACCCCTCTGCCCTCACTGTGATGGTGATATATCCCTCTGCCCTCACTGTGACTGTGATATAACCCTCTGCCCTCACTGTGAATGTGATATTCACCTCTTCCCTCACTGTAACTGTGATATAACCCTCTGCCCTCACTGTGAAGGTGATATTCGCCTCTTCCCTCACTGTGACTGTGATATAACCCTCTGCCCTCACTGTGACGGTGATATACCCCTCTGCCCTCAGTGTGACCATGATAAACCCCTCTGCCCTCACTTTGACTGTGATATACTCCTCTGCCCTCACTGTGAATGTGATATATACCTCTGCCCTCACTCTGAATGTGATATACCACTCTGCCCTCACTGTCACCGTGATATAACCCTCTGCCCTCACTGTGACTGTGATATACACCTCTTCCCTCACTGTGACTGTGATATACCCCTCTGCCCTCACTGTGATGGTGATATACCCCTCTGACCTCAGTGTGACAGTGATATACCCCTCTGCCCTCACTGTGATGTGATATACCCCTCTGCCCTCACTGTGACTGTGATATATCCCTCTGCACTCACTTTGACTGTGATATTCCGGTCTACCCTCACTGTAATCCTGATATACCCCTCTGCCCTCATTATGAATGTGATATATGACTCTGCCCTCACTGCGAATGTGATATACCCCTCTGCCCTCGCTCTGATGGTGATATACGTTTCTGCCCTCACTCTGACTGTAATATGCCCCTCTGCTCTCACTGCGATCATTATATACCCCTCTGCCCTCACTGTTATGGAGATATACCTCTCGGCCCTCACTGTGATTGTGGTATACCCCTCTGCCCTCACTGTGATTGTGATATATCCCTCTGCCCTGAATGTGACTCTGATATACCCCTCTGCCCTCAATGTGACCGTGCTATAACCCTGTGCCCTCACTGTGATGGTGATATACCGCCCTGCCCTCACTGTGAATGTGATATACACCTCTGTCCTCACTGTGACTGTGATATACCCCTCTGCCCTCACTGTGACGGTGATATATCCCTCTGCCCTCACTGTGACTGTGATATACCCCTCTGCCCTCACTGTGACGGTGATATATCCCTCTGCCCTCACTGTGACTGTGATATACCCCTCTGCCCTCACTGTGACGGTGATATACCCCTCTGCCCTCACTGTAACTGTGATATACCCCTCTGCCCTCACTGTGATGGTGATATACCCCTCTGCCCTCACTGTGACTGTGATATACCCCTCTGCCCTCACTGTAACTGTGATATAGCCCTCTGTCCTCACTGTGATCATGATATACCCCTCTGCCCTCACTGTGTCCGTGATATACCCCTCTACACCTCAGTGTGACCATGATAGACCCCTCTGCCCTCACTGTGACTGTGATATAACCCTCTGCCCTCACTGTGAAGGTGATATTCACCTCTTCCCTCACTGTGACTGTGATATAACCCTCTGCCCTCACTGTGAAGGTGATATTCCCCTCTTCCCTCACTGTGACTGTGATATAACCCTCTGCCCTCACTGTGACGGTGATATACCCCTCTGCCCTCAGTGTGACCATGATAAACCCCTCTGCCCTCACTTTGACTGTGATATACCCCTCTGCCCTCACTCTGAATGTGATATACCACTCTGCCCTCACTGTGAATGTGATATATCCCTCTGCCCTCACTCTGAATGTGATATACCACTCTGCCCTCACTGTCACCGTGATATAACCCTCTGCCCTCACTGTGACTGTGATATACACCTCTGCCCTCACTGTGACTGTGATATACCCCTCTGCCCTCACTGTGATGGTGATATACCCCTCTGACCTCAGTGTGACAGTGATATACCCCTCTGCCCTCACTGTGATGTGATATACCCCTCTGCCCTCACTGTGACTGTGATATATCCCTCTGCACTCACTTTGACTGTGATATTCCGGTCTACCCTCACTGTAATTGTGATATACCCCTCTGCCCTCTCTGTGACCGTGATATACCGCTCTGCCCTCACTGTGACTGTGATATACCCCTCTGCCCTCACTGTGACTGTGATATACCCCTCTGCCTTCACTGTGACTGTGATATAACCCTCTGCCCTCACTGCGATGGTTATATACTCCTCAGCCCTCCCTGTGACTGTGATATGCCCCTCTGCCCTCACTGTGATTGTGATATACCCCTCTGCCCTCATTATGAATGTCATATATGATTCTGCCCTCACTGCGAATGTGATATACCCCTCTGCCCTCGCTCTGATGGTGATATACGTTTCTGCCCTCACTCTGACTGTAATATACCCCTCTGCTCTCACTGCGATCATGATATACCCCTCTGCCCTCACTGTTATGGAGATATACCTCTCCACCCTCACTGTGATTGTGATATACCCCTCTGCCCTCACTGTGATTGTGATATATCCCTCTGCCCTGAATGTGACTCTGATATACCCCTCTGCCCTCACTGTGACCGTGCTATAACCCTGTGCCCTCACTGTGATGGTGATATACCCCTCTGCCCTCACTGTGACTGTGATATAACCCTCTGCCCTCACTGTGTCCGTGATATACCTCTCTAACCTCAGTGTGACCATGATAGACCCCTCTGCCCTCACTGTGATGGTGATATATCCCTCTGCCCTCACTGTGACTGTGATATAACCCTCTGCCCTCACTGTGATGGTGATATACCCCTCTGCCCTCAGTGTGACCATGATAAACCCCTCTGCCCTCACTGTGACTGTGATATACCTCTCTGCCCTCACTGTGACTGTGATATGCCCCTTTGCCCTCACTGTGACTGTGATATACCCCTTTGCCCTCACTGTGACTGAGATATACCCCTCTGCCCTCAGTGTGACTGTGATATAACCCTCTGCCCTCACTGTGACTGTGATATAAACCTCTGCCCTCACTGTGACTGTGATATACCCCTCTGCCCTCACTGTGACTGTGATATACCCCTTTGCCCTCACTGTGACTGAGATATACCCCTCTGCCCTCAGTGTGACTGTGATATAACCCTCTGCCCTCACTGTGACTGTGATATACACCTCTGCCCTCACTGTGACTGTGATATACCCCTCTGCCCTCACTGTGACTGTGATATACATCTCTGCCCTCAGTGTGACTGTGATATACCCCTCTGCCCTCACTGTGACTGTGATATAATCCTCTGCCCTCACTGTGACGGTGATATACCCCTCTGTCCTCACTGTGACTGTGATATACCCCTCTGTCCTCACTGTGACTGTGATATACCCCTCTGACCTCACTGTGATTGTGTTTTACCCCTCTGCCCTCTCTTTGACCGTGATATACCCCTCTGCCCTCGCTGTGACTGTGATATACCACTCTGCCCTCACTGTGACCGTGATATAACCCTCGTCCCTCACTGTGAATTTGATATACCCCTCTGCCCTCAATGAAATCATGATATAACCCTCTGCCCTCACTGTGAATTTGATATACCTCTCTGCCCTCACTGTGACTCTGATATACCCTCTGCCCTCACTGTGACTGTGATTTAACCTTCTGCCCTCACTGCGATGGTTATATACTCCTCTGCCTTCACTGTGACTGTGATATGCCCCTCTGCCCTCACTGTGATTGTGATCTACCCCTCTGCCCTCACTGTGACTGTGATATACCCCTCTGCCCTCATTATGACCGTGATATACCCCACTGCCCTCACTGTGATGGTGATATACCCCTCTGCCCTCACTGTGACTGTGATATACCCCTCTGCCCTCATTATGACCGTGATATACCCCACTGCCCTCACTGTGATGGTGATATACCTCTCTGCCCTCACTGTAGCCATGATATACCCCTCTGCCCTCACTGTGACTGTGATATACCCCTCTGTCCTCACTGTGACTGTGATATTCCCCTCTGCCCTCACTGTGATGGTGATATACTCCTTTGCCCTCACTGTGACTCTGATATACCCCTCTGCCCTCACTGTGACTCTGATATACCCCTCTGCCCTCTCTTTGATCGTAATATACCCTTTTGCCCTCACTGTGATTGTGATATATCCCTCTGCCCTCATTATGACTGTGGTATACCCCTCTGCCCTCACTGTGACTGTGCTATACCCCTCTGCCCTCACTATGACAGAATGGACTGGTTTCAGTAAGCAACTTATAACCTTTATTACAGAGATCATTTCAGGTGCTACGTGCTCAATCAGGTTTGCCCGCGCTTTGGGCTCATTTTTCTGAGCCTCCCAAGACATCCCATGACCCCCGATAGACATCAGACAAGGCTATACCTTCAGTTATTTCATTCCTCCCCCTTTAGTTTATTTGACTCTTTCTATTTTCAGGGATCATTTGAATATCCAGCAACATACATACAATTTCAGGTGATTAAAGATTTGGACTCTTATGTGCCCTCCCTGTGCAGCTGAAGCAACCTAGCTCTACCAGGTGAGCTTTCTCATCAGGATCAACATGATCAGGAACTACAGCATGTGACACATCATTAGAAAGTTGCAGTTCTGGATTTGACAACTTTACAGAGACCTCGGGCATGTCTGTTGTAGATCAATCTGTCACCTCAGGGATTGAGGGTTTGATGTTCATCACAAGTTTCTCTATGTGCTTACGGATGATTCCATCTCTCACTTGTACTTGGAAAGATAATGGGCCAATCTCTGGGACAACGGTTCCAGAAATCATCAAGTCCCACTGCCAGAATTTCACACTAATACCGAGTCACCTGCACTGAATGTGAGAGCTTTGCTGTGAACAAAATAATTCAATTTTTGTTCACTCTGATCCCACTCTACCTCCCATTTTAAATTTGTAAACAGCAGGCTTAACTGTGTATGTAGGCCGAATTTCATCAATAATTCAGACGGTGTTGAACCTGTAGTCGAATGTTGAATTGTACGATTAACTGAGAATGAAGTGGGAGAGGCAAGTTTCTAGATACCTTCGGATAACCTTTGCATTCCAGAATTGAAATTTTGTACAGCTCTCTCGGCTAAACCATTCGATGAGGGATGGTAAAGCATTGTTTTTAATACATTTGATTCCATTCAGATTCATGAATTTCTAAAACTCGGTGTTGGTAAGAGCTGTACCATTATCAGAAACGACAATTCCATGTAGGCCAGGCAGGCTAAAACAGTGACGCAGCTTCTCAATAGTTGCGCTCGATGTTGGCGATTTGACTTTGTATACATCCATCCATTTAGACTATGGAGTCATCCAGCCCACTCCTCCGGCACCAGCACACCCCTGATCCTAGTCACCCCAGCAGCACAGCCCTCCTCTCCACCAGCCACAGAAAATGGTGAAGGGGCGGATTCCTGAGCAGCGGCTCTCTGACAATAGCCGCTACTCCTGACGGGGGAGAGCTGCGTCGCAAGGCGACCTTGTTCCAGACTTTGATCAGGCAAAAGACGGGCAACACCTGCAAGGAGCCATGAAGGCCCTTCAGGTCTATAAAAAGGAACTGCACATTATAATTCAGGCCGTGCACTTGGCAGAAGAAATATATCGCCAGGCCATCTCGGAGGAGCTCAATGTAAAGGTATTGTTGAAGGCGGAAAGTCGCCACCTGGGTGTATAGGTACACTAGCGCCTGACCGCCCTCCCTAAGCGGGAGACTGAGAACCTCAGCAGCGACCCAGTGCAGCCTTTTGTCCCAGAAGAGTTCGACGAGCATTCTCTGGATTTTTGTGACAATGTCCTGGGGACGGGTCAAAGTGACAGCCGGTACCACAACATGGCGGCGATCAGCTGGTTTACGACCAGAACTCGACCCTGGTAAGACAGCACTCAGAGCAGTCCTGTCCAGCACCGCAGGCGAGCGGTGACTTTTGTCGCCAGTTCCTGCCAGTTTGCCGGCCAGGATTCCTCAGCAGGGCAGAGATGGACCCCCAGGTAGAGGAGGCTGGTCCTGCTCCAGGTGAAAGGCCTGAGCTCCTCGGGTAGGAGATCCATCTGCCACTGACCGACCAGGAGTCCAGAACACTTGTCCCAGTTGATCCTGGCAGAGGATGCGGCAGAGTAGACTCCTGGCACTCACACATCCTCCGCAGGTCAGCCAGGTTGGTGAACAAAAGGAGCACGTCATCGGCGTAAGCCGAAAGGACCACCCTGATGCCGGCCCACGCAGAACCAATCCCGACAACCTCCTCTGCAAGAGGCGCAGGAAAAGCTCCACGCAAATAGAATACAACTGGCCAGACAGGGGGCAGCCCTGATGTACCCCTCTCCCAAAGCGAAGGGGCGCCGTCAGGGACCCGTTAACCTTCACTAGACACTCCGCGGCAGTGTACAGAAGTCGGATCCGGGCGACAAAATGCATCCTGAACCCAAACGCTCACAGAGTCCCGAATAAATATTCATGATCAAGAGACAGGAAGGCGCTCGACAGACCAGCCCTCTGGGAATAATGGATAATGTCCCGGACCAGATGGATGTTATTGAAGATGATGTGGCTCGAGACGGTGTAGGACTGGTCAGGGTGGATCATGTGGTCCAGCATGGTGCCAAGGTGAGAAGACATGGCCCTGGCAAAGATTTTATAATCCGTGCTGAGGAGGGAGACCGGGCGCCAGTTTTTAAGGAGGTGGAGATCCCCCTTCTTCGGCAGCAGGGCACTGGCTGCCCTGCAACATCTCCCCAGTCGTGATACTCTCCCCCAGGATCCCCGCAAAGTCCCTCTCCAGGACATGTCAGAACACCCTGAAGAACTCCATGGTCAGCCCGTTCAGCCCCGGGGACTTTCCCCTGGAGAGTCTGTTGAGGGCGTCAGTCAGCTCCCACAGACTTATCAGGGAGTCAAGCTTCCCGGCACCTTCCAGGCCGACCTGTGGCAGGTCCTCCCACAAAACACTGCAAGCATCCTTACTGGACAGATCCAGAGAGAACAGGGCGGCGTAATAGTCTTGGGCAATGGCCCTGATACCCTCCGGGTCTGAGACAAGGGATCCATCGTCGGCCAGCAGCGTAAGGAACTGCTGACAGACCCCATGCCTTTTCTCCAGTGAGTAGAAGAAGGGGGAGCCACGGTCCAGGTCCTGGAGGAACCGGATCCGCAACCTCACAAACGCGCCCCGAGACCCGATGAGTTGCAGGTCCCGCAGCGCGCCCTTCCTCACATCGTACACTGACCGCAGGGCCGGGTCCACGTCGGACTGACAGAGACTTGTCTCCAGTTCCCGCAACGCGCCCTTCCTCGCATCGTACACTGACCGCAGGGCCGGGTCCGTGTCGGACTGACAGAGACGTGTTTCCAGTTCCCGCAACGCACCCTTCCTCACATCGTACACTGACCGCAGGGCTGGGTCCACGTTGGACTGACAGAGATGTGTCTCCAGTTCCCACAACGCGCCCTTCCTCACATCGTACACTGACCGCAGGGCCAGGTCCGTGTCAGACTGACAGAGACGTGTCTCCAGTTCCCGCAGCGCGCCCTTCCTCACATCGTACACTGACCACAGGGCCGGGTCCGTGTCAGACTGACAGAGACGTGTCTCCAGGTCCCGCAGCGCGCCCTTCTTCTCATCGTACACTGACTGCAGGGCCGGGTCCACGTCGGGCTGATGGAGACGTGTCTCCAGTTCCCGCAGCGCGCCCTTCCTCACATCGTACATTGATCGTAGGGCCGGGTCCGCGTCGGACTGACAGAGACGTGTCTCCAGGTCGAACATCTCCTTCTCCAACTCCTCGACCCTGGATTTCCACCTCTTTGTCGGCCCCCTCGCGTACTCCTGACAGAAAACATGGGCGTGAGTCTAGCCCAAGTCCCACCCTAGCCTCAAGGAGGGGAAGCCTCCCCGCTTCCTTCTCCAGCCGGCCCAGAAACGATGGAACGAGTCCAGGAGCCACTCATCCTCCAGCAGCAGGTTGTTAAAGGGCCAGTAAGCGGACCCCGTCCGAGCGCAGAATGAAGTGAGCTCCGCCCACACCAGTCGGTGGTCTGTGCACAGCACCCAGTACACAGAAGGCAACGGAAGGCAGGACACGAACGCCTTCAAAATGTAAAGATGGTTGAGCCTGGACTCTGACTCCAGGTGACACAAAAGTGAAAATGCTGGAGTCAGGATGGAGATTTCTCCAAACGTCCACCAAGTTGAAGGACCCGAGCAGGTCCCACAACTTACTCACACTGAGCGAGTGGTGCTGGGTACTGTGATGGTCCTGGGCCTCGAGGGTGCAGTTGAAATCCCCCCTGAGGATGATGCACTCGCCCACATTGATGGAGCCAAGATGAGTGGACACTTCTTCAAAGAGTCTGGCTTGCTGCTGCGTGCCCAGGGGAGCGTACACATTCACACAGTGAAGCGCTGCACCCCCCAGACGCACAGTCAGGTGCAGCAACCGGCCTGGCACTGGCTCCTTGACCCCCAAGATCTCCGGCTGAAAATGCGGGGCCAACAAGATAACCACCCCGCCAGAATTGGAGGGCAGGTGACTCATGTAGACCCCCCCTCGCCTCTCCAGGAGCCACGTGGCTTCGTCTCCCGATACAGTCTGGGATTCCTGCAGGAAGCACACCACATACTTCCCATCCCAGAGGACCAAGAGGTTCTGGAACCTGTGCTGTGCGTCCCTGCTGCTGTGGATGTTGAGGCTGGCTATGGTAGGATTCATTGTCAGGAGTATGTTCTACCATCACCATGCCCAGTGTAAGAAGGAGAGCATTATTTTAATCCTTCCTCTCCTTCAGGAGCCCAGCGAGAAAATTGTGGCCTGTCCTCTTAGTGTTCCGGTCCAGCCCAGGGGCCATGAGGATCTGCCGGGCCAACCAGAACACAAGAGGAAAAGAATTTCATCGGTCCAGGGCCGATTGGACTCTGTCTCGGTGACCACGATTACTCGCTAAAAAATCCTGGAGCTCCCATAAAGGGATGAGGGGAGAGTAGGTGAGGGCACCAGGGGATCCACCACCTCACCCGATAACGACACTGAATCATCCCCAGTACTCACCACCGAAACCTCATCCTCCTCCTCCAGGTGGTCACCTCCAGCTTCCAGCCCCTCCCCCGTATTGAGTATGGGGGCTGGTCCAGAGCTGCCAGTCAGCTCCAGCTCCACCTCCATCCCACTCCCAGGATTGAGAGCAGAGAGGTCCTCTCTGGTCTCCTCTTGGGGATTGGGGTCAGAGGGCGGCAGTGGCTCAGAGCCCCACTACCTCCCCCTCCACCTGCTCCCCCCCTCCCCCCCCAGGCATCGGGTTGCCTGGCACGTCCAGCAATATCTCCAGATGGAGACGCCCAGCGCTGAAGGCTGGGAGGGAGCCGGGAGGCCTCTTTCGCCACTGCCGCCCCATGACTCAGTTGTCGGGGCCATGAAGGGACTGCTGCAGTCCCCTGGTGGGCCAGATGGCAGCTCGGGGGTACAAGATGGGTCGGGGTGGGGCACCACCGCAAGGGTGATAACTTCACCGACCCCCGAGGGGCCCTGTTCAGGGGACTACAGGAAGGGGTCAGGGGTTTGGGTTCCCCCCAGACGGCAGAGCGAGGGTTTACTGGGCAAGAGACACCACCACCACTTCACTGGGGGAGGGGACACATCCGACTTTACGAGTCACGAGCTCCTCCTCCTCCGGGGGCGTGGCATCTCTCCCGGGGTAGACTGGGGCCTGGGGAGATCTCCATCTGTGAGGCCCCCACTGCCTAATCCAGCCCCCCTGGAGTTTGGGCAGATCCACCCTCTTTAAAAGGACTTCCAGCTCGGGGTCGTGCAGTCCCATCCCCACCAGGCTCGGGAACCCTCATGGGGACGAGGCTGGGCCCAGCACATGGCCCTGAGGCACACATGGGCCTGGGAGTCTGCACAGACACGACCCCCAGGCCAAATGGTCTTTTTACCCCTGAGCCAGTGCTTTCAGGTTTTGGGTCTTCCTTCGCAAGGAACTGGGGCTCTCCCCCCGGCCTCACCAACAGCCGAGATAGCAGAGGCTGCCGGCCGCACCTCCCCTTGCGGGGAGGGAGATGGGGCAGTGGTAGGGGGAGGGGTGGTGGTGCCAGCTGCGGCTGCCTGGATGGTGCTGGCAGCCTTGGAGGCAGAGGGCAGTCCTTCCTCATATGCCCTTACAGGCATGGCACCACACACCATCTGCCAACCAAAAGATACCCCCTCAAGTGTCATATCAATGCCCCTCCCCCCTGTGCACTCCTCCTGGGCCAGGAGAACAGCAACCTGACATTAGAAGGTGTAGATGTGACAAAGGATTGCCTCCTTCAGGCCGAGTGGGATTGGAGACACCCCTGACCTCACCACTGTACTCCTCCTGCAGGATGAGAGACAGAGACATGTGGTTAACATGGGTGCACTAACAACCTGTCCTGGTTAAGTCTGAAGACCCCTTAACACATCCCGGAGAGTGCTGTCCACCACTTGAATGGCCAGAGATTAGTGTCCTGCATGGCTGCCTGAAACCCCACCCTCTTCCGCCCCACTCCACCTGACTGATTGGCAGCAGCTTTGCCCATTGGACTGCATGCTGTGTTCTCAGCTCAGGCACAGACATTCTCCTAATCCGCACTGCAAGGCTGCTCTGTTAGCTTGGACCATGGAGGAGACTGGTCTAAACCGGGATGATGACATTGCAACGGGCTGTGAGCACCTCCAGCAGCGACTGCTCCATGAGCAGCTTTAGTGAGGAGATTGTACAACATGTGCAGCCGTCCAACTGTTCTGCAGCCCCTAAAATACTCATTAGTTTGCAGTCCGTGGCCAAGGGGTGAAAGGCTTTGGAGCACTTGGTGGGATTTTGATGTCTCTGTGTTGCTTGAGTGGGCAGATAAGCTAGAGGCCCGACTCCAATCATATCAATGTGGCTGTGCCTGAACTGTCTCAGCTGTGGAGGAATGGTCACTTTATACACGGTGTCCCCAGTGTGTGGCTGCTTCCCTCACCCACCCTACACCCCACCCTCCTGACAAGTCACATCAACCACAGGACTGTCCTTGCCCACCAGCCCCCTCCCCCAATGCTCCTTAACTTTGAATTCCAACAGGCAACCCTGACGAGCACTGCACAACGTTACTGTGCACTCACCTCCCGGTTCCCCTCAGAGAGCAGCCCGTGTTGTGAAACACGTGGGCCGACGTGGATGGACGATCCAGTCAGGCGGTGGGAGGTGGGGGGGGGGGGGGGGGTACAATCCCACTGGGCAGGCCTGATAATGCTATACCGATATATTACAATGAGGTCCCTGATGTCCGATGGCGGGAAACGTGGCACCGCTGTTGGAGGGCTGAGCGGACGGTTGTGAACTTGTTTCACGCTGTTGTGAAACCGAATTTTTGGCCTTCTCATCATATTGATTGGTCACGCCACCGAACACACCCAACACGGAAAATCCCGGCAGGCCTCATAGTGGAACATGTGCGCATTGATGTGTTTGTCTGGGTGATATACGGTGTCTGGAGAGTGTCAGTCCCCTGGCACTTGTTGCCATGGTGGCTGTTGCTGTGCATTAGGGTTGTTGGGGATCTGTGGAGCTCTGGGATTGTTGGCAGTTCTATAATCAGTACAACCGGTGAGATCTCTTCTCCCCCACCGCCTGGTTGTAGGGAAAGAACAGCTTCATTTGTTGATCGTATACGTCTGCGGTTAAGAAAAGGAGGATGTTTATAGCTTTTGTTTGCATTCCAAGATCCAAGATACAATCAGTCTACATGTCACATTTGGCTTCCTGTAGTCAGGTGACCTGTGCCATGTGGCAGTCTCTCTGTAAGCAGACATCTTATTCAGTTCAATAAAGACCTGTCACTGAGACAGACGGTGAGAAGCAAATCTGTCCTTAAACTTGAAACACTGATAGTGAACAAGTGTCAGGGGAAACCAAGCCATGGTCCCTTTTTACGGCACCAGCTGCAGTGTTTTGGTAAATAAAGATTTCAAATGTCCCAAAACCACTTTGAAAAGCTAAAGAGAGAAGGTAAGTGGGTGAGGTGGTGGGGGTCGGGGTCGGGGGGGAGGTGGAGAGCATCAGGTAAGTGGGTGAGGTTGGGTCAGAATCACAGAATCACAGTGCAGAAGAGGCCCTTCAGCCCATCAAGTCTGCACCGACACTTGAGAAACACCTGACCTACTGACCTAACCCCATTTATCAGCACGTGTCCCATAGCCTTGAATGTTATGACGTGCCAAGTGCTCATCCAGGTACTTTTTAAAGGATATGAGACAACCTGCCTCCACTACCCTCCCAGGCAGCGCATTCCAGACTGTCACCACCCTCTGGGTAAAAAAGTTTTTCCTCACATCCCCCCTAAACCTTCTGCCCCTCATCTTGAACTTAAGCCCCCTTGTGGCTGACCCTTCAACTAAGGGGAACAGCTGCTCCCTATCCACCCTGTCCATGCCCCTCATAATCTTGTACACTTCGATCAGGTCGCCCCCCCCCCAGTCTTCTCTGCTCCAACAAAAACAACCCAAGTCTATCCAACCTCTCTTCATAACTTAAATATTTCATCCCAGGCAACATCCTGATGAATCTCCTCTGCACCCCCTCCAGTGCAATCACATCCTTCCTATAATGTGGCGACCAGAACTGCACACAGTTCTCCAGCTGTGGGCAAATCAAGGCTCTATACAACTCCAACATGACCTCAATCTATGCCTCGATTGATAAAGTCAAGTGTCCCATATGCCTTTTTCACCACCCCACTAACATGCCCCTCCACCTTCAGAGATCTATGGACACATATGCCAAGGTCCCTTTGTTCCTCAGAACTTCCTAGTGCCATGCTGTTCATTGAATACTTCCTTGGCAAATTACTCCTTCCAAAGTGTATCACATCACACTTTTCAGGGTTAAATTCCATTTGCCTCTTATCTGCCCATTTGACCATCCCGTCTATATCTTCCTGTAGCCCAAGACACTCAACCTCACTGTTAACCACCCAGCCAATCTTTGTGTCATCCACAAACTTACTAATCCTACCCCCACATAGTCATCTATGTCATTTATATAAATGACGAATAATAGGGAACCCAACACAGATCCCTGTGGTACGCCACTGGACACGGGCTTCCAGTCACTAAAGCATCCTTCTGTCATCACACTCTGCCTCCTACAACTAAGCCAATTTTGAATCCACTTTATCAAATTACCCTGTATTCCATGTGCCTTTGCCTTCTTTATGAATCTCCCATGTGGGACCTTGTCAAAGGCTTTGCTGAAATCCATATAAACTACGTCAACTACACTACCCTCATCTACACACCTGGTCACCTCCTCAAAAAATTCAATCAAATTTTTTAGGCATGACCTCCCTCTGACAAAGCCATGCTGACTATCCCTGATCAAACCTTGCCTCTTCAAATAGAGATAGATACTCTCCTTGAGAATTTTCTCCAATAGTTTCCCTACCACTGATGTGAGACTCACTGGCCTGTAGTTCCCTGCCTTGTCCCTACAAACCTTCTTAACTAGTGGAACCACATTAGCTGTTCTCCAGTCCTCTGGCACCTCCCCCATGGCCAGAGAGGAATTAAAAATTTGGGTCAGATCCCCTGCGATTTCTTCCTTTGCCTCCCTCAGCAGTCTGGGACACAAATCATTCGGACCTGGAGATTTATCCACTTTTAAGTCTGTCAACACCTCCATTGCCTTGTCACTCCATATATCAATTTGCTTAAGAACCTCTCAGTCTCTCTCCCTGAGTTCAATATCTTCATTCTCATTCTCTTGGGTGAAGACGGATGTGAAGTATTAACTCAACACTCTAGCGATGTCCTCTGGTTCCACCCATAGATTGCCCCCTTGGTCCCTTATGGGCCCTACTCTCTCCCTGGTTATCCTCTTCCCATTTATTCATTTATAGAAAATCTTGGGATTTTCCCTACTTTTACCAGCCAGAGCTTTCTCATATCTTTGCTCTCCTAATTGCTTTCTTAAGCTCCACCCTGCACTGTCTGTACTCCACTAATGCCTCTGCTGATTTGCTTCCCCTATACCTGCTAAAAGCCTCTCTTTTCCTTCTCATCGTATCCTGAATATCTCTGGTCATCCATGGTTCTCTGGGCTTGTTACTCCTTCCCATTACCCTAGAGAGAACATGTTGAGCCTGTACCCTCCCCATTTCCTTTTTGAACACCCCCCACTGCTCCTCTGTAGATTTCCCCACAAGTAGCTGTTCCCAGTCTACCTTGGCCAGACCCTGCCTTATTTTACTAAAATCCACTCTCCCCCAACCCAAAACATTTTTTTGCAACTTGTCAATTTCTTTGTCCATAACAAACTTAAACTGTACCATGTTGTGATCACAATCGCTAAAATGCTCCCCCACCACCACCTCAGCCACCTGTCCGGCTTCATTCCCCAGAATTAGGTCCAGCAATGCACCGTCCCTTGTTGGACCCTCTACAGAATGACCTAAAAAGTTCTCCTGTACGCATTTCAAGAAATCCACTCCATCTAAGCCCTTAACACTATGTCTATCCTAATTCATGTTGGGAAAGTTGAAATCACCTAATTGTATTACCCTATTGTTATTGTTTTTAAACACCTCCACAAATTGTGCACATATTTGCTCTCAATTTCCTGATGACAATCGGGGGGTCTATAATAAACACCTAACAATGTGGCTGCCCCTTTTTTATTCCTAAGCTCTACCCGCAAAGCTTCATTTAATGCCCCCTCCAAGCTATCATCTCTCCTTACTGCAGTAACGGACTCCTTAACTAATAATGCAATGCCCCCTCCTCTTTTACCCCCTCCCCTGTCTTGCCTGACGATTCTATATCCCAGAATGTTGAACTGCCAATCCTACCCCTCCATCAACCACATCTCAGTGATGGCTACTGTATCACAATTCCACATTTCAATCCTCTACCTTAATTCATCCGTTTTACCTGTAATACTCCTGGCATTAAAGTAGAGGCCATCCAGCCTTGCATTACTCCCTTGAAGCTTAATGCAGCTGTACTCCCTCTGACTTGATTGTTTTGCTGTATTATGATGTGTCTCTATTCTGTTAACATTCTGTGTCTCCTCCCTCTGCCAAATTAGTTTAAACTCCTCCCAACAGCACTAGCAAACCTGTCCGCAAGGATGTTAGTCCTGCTCTGGTTCAGAAGTAGACCGTCCTGCTTGTACAGGTCCCACCTTCCTCAGAAACAGTCCCAGTGATCCAGGAATCTAAAACCCTCCCTCCTGCACCAACTCTTAAGCCACGTATTTTCTGCACTATTCTCCTATTTCTGAGCTCGCTAGCGCGTGGTCTTAGGAGTAATCCAGAGATTACAACCCGAGAGGTCTTGCTTTTTAGTCTACAGCCTAACTTTCTGAATTCTTGATGCAACATCTCATCCCTCTTTCTACCTATGTCATTAGTACCAACATGTACGATGACCTCTGCCTTATCATCCTCCCCCTTCAGGATGCCCTGCAGCCGTTCAATGACATCCTGGACCCTGGCACCAGGGAGGCAACGCACCATCCTGGAGTCACGTTGACAGCCACAGTTGTGCCTATCTGTTCCCCTGACTATAGAATCCTCTATGCTATTGCTCTTTCTCTCTTCCTACTCTCCTGTACAGGCAGGCTGCTTGTGGTGCCAGAAACTTGGCTCTGTCTGCACTCCCTGGAGGAACCAGCACCCTCATCAGCCTCCAAAATGGAATATCGATTTGCGAGCGGGACCCCAGGGGACTCCTGAACTACCTGCCTGTTTCTCTTGGTCTGCCTGATGGTCAGCCATTCTCTTCCTTCCTCAAGTCCCTTCAGCTGCAGTGTGACCACCTCTCTAAACGTGCTATCCATGATGCTCTCAGACTCGCGGATGCTCCACAGTGTCCCCAGCCGCTGTTCCAGCTCTGAAATCCGAGCTTCCAGGAGCTGCAGCTGGACACACTTCCTGCACACATGCTGGTCCTGGGCGCTGGAAATGTCCCTGGCTTCCCACATGGAGCATGAGGAGTACACCACAGCTTTGAGCTCTCCTGCCATGACTTATCCCATTAAATTAAACCTTTTAAATCAATTACTCTAAGGCCTTTCATTCCTGATCCTCGTTACTGCAGAATATACAAACTGTAAACCACAGAAAGACCTTAAACCATAAGCGATTAAAGCACCTTACCCACTACTTACCAATGATTCCTTTCCCTTGTAGCCTCTACTGCTGCAGCATGCTCTGAAGATTTAAGAAGTTGGATAGCGAGGAAAAAATGCCAAGAGCACCTCGTCCCCTATGCACCGAATTCCCGCTTTATCAGGGGTGTAGTCGGATGGTCCAGTAGGGAGTCGGGGGGTCAGTAGTATAGTTACCCAGGAGTTGGATCTGGTTTTAATCCTTCTAATCTTGCCTAGGTAACCATCCTGTTCAGAGAGTCGGAACCATCCGAAGTCTCAGACTCGGGCTCCGAGTTTCGGGGAGTTCCGGACACAGGGGAATTGCCCATTGTAAGTTGAAACTACCTGGACAATTCCCGTGTAGTCTGTGCACTGGGACTTCCGAGGGCAGGTGATCTTCCAGGGTACGTCCGGGATACAATCTTCTGGAAACTGGAAGATCTAGGCCATAAACTTACTGGAAATGTGGTGAGTAACATACAGCATTGGAAGAAAAGGAGTTTATGCAACACCAACGTGTAACACACTTTTATAAATTTTATGAAGAAAGTAGGTTTCTGGAAAACAGTAATTTAACATGAGGCTGTACCAGTTTATACCCCTAAGAGGCAAGAGCTCCACTTAACAAAAAAATAGCCATGGACAACTCAGAGTTAAGAAACAACAGAAAAACGATAGAACATTGAATGTTAGATCGGTTTTGCTGAGGTGGAGTTACACTCCATCACACAAGAGAAGAATAAAATAAAACAAAATCAAGCAGACCCTGGTGAATGGGAAAGGTATAAAGAAGAGCAATATAGAACTAAACAGACAGTAAGTGAAAGAGAGTTTAAGCACCTACCTATCCCACAGCCACCACACAAGACTCGAGCTTCTTTCACCAGTTTTATTCAAGCATATACAGGGGAGACCGTACCCATACAAGATGGGTACAAGCTCCCCAAATAGTTACATTTCCTTGCAGTTATACTTTTCCCTTATCTTACTCTTTTTGCATGCACCAATGATCAATGTCTACATGTTTTAACCTCGTTACAAGACCCAATTATTTATACACACAATTAGCTCGATAGATCTATCTTATTATTTTTGAGACACTTGTACATGATTATACATTGAATAGGAGTGGGTAATATACACACAGACCTTGACTCTTATCTGGTCCAGGCTGTGACTTGTAGTTTATCCAAAGCCACTTCTTTGTCCATTGTATTTGGTTTTAACTCTTTCACTCCCCCCTCTTCAGAAAGAACTACAAAAAGGAAGTTTGAGTAAAAGCTACAAGGTAATCAAAATCAGCACAACATTTATTACAATTATTTTAGGAAGTGTGGGGTCAGGAACAATGCCACGAAAACCAGCAGTGGTGATATTGTCCATGAATTAGCAGAAGGACTTGCATTTATATAGCACTTTTCACAACTGTTAGCAAACAAAGTATTTTTGGAGTATAGTCACTATTATAATGTAGGAAACATGGTAGTTTAATTTTTCACACAGCAAGGTCCCAAAAACAATGACGATGGCCAGGTAATCTGTTTGAATGATGTTGCTTGAGGGATAAATATTGGCCTTTCCTTCTTTCCTTTGGATCATGCTACGTGGTCTTTTGCATGCATCCAAGCAGCTAGGTTAACATCAGATTAACATTAACCTCAGTTTAACAATTCAGCTCAGACAGTGCAGCACTCCCTCAGGGCTGCACTGAGTGTCAGCCTTGAACTTTGCGCTCATACCCTGGAGCCTTTGGGGTGAGAGAGCAGCAAGGGTCACGGCTGAGGGCTCGCTATTTACGGTCTACATTAACGGCTTAGATGAAGAGACAGAGAGTAATGTGTCTAAGTTTGGGCTGGACTTATGAGGCAGGCTTAAGGGTGGAAGGGGAAAATGGAGGACAGACAAGGGAGCAGGCAAAGGAGGGATGGAGGGAAGGGGGAAGGCTGCCTGGGAATGAAAGAGACTGTCTGCGGAAGGAAGGGGAGGCAGCGAGTGAATGTGAGGCTGCAGCAACATGGAGTGGAGGGAAGGGAATAGATTGTTGGGCCTGGAAGCCCTGTTGTTGGTTGAGAGAGATGGCCCTACAGGCCGGCGTCCATGCTGTTAACAGTGGGGCCCTGGGGATACTGGGCAGCGGAAGGATTAGTCACAGTGATGGGGGTCAGTAGGATGCAGCATGATGGCAGGTCCAGGGTAATAGTTGGATAGCTGATGGATTCATGGGAGGGGTGGATGGGTGTTCAGGGAAGCAGATGAAACAGGCAGCTTGGATAACGGGAGATGTCAGGGTCAGGGTGGGCATGGGGCTGGTAATGGGTGTTGGCTCAGAGGGGAGAGAAGGCATGTGAGGGTGATGCTGATGGGCACAAGGTCAACAGGGGTTCAAGAGCCAAAGAGGGTAGAGGAATGGTTCTATTGGTGAGTTGAGGGCGATGGGGGAAGTTGGTGAATGACAGGAAGAGGGTAGAGGGTGGTGGAGAGAGTCTCAAATATTGCAAGCATCATTTTTTGATTCTCAGCAACACGGTACATGTAAAACTGCGAGACCTCGAAGTGGGAGGAGGGGCTTTTCGGGTGGGTCAACATGTGCCTGACTAAAGGGACACCCTAATAATCGTGAGACAACTGGATGGGAACCATGCTCTGTTGTGTCCTCTCTCTGTGCTGAAGCCCACATAGCACCAGGATGGTGATCCCAGCGAGGTGTGGAGCTGCTGTTCATTGTGTGCCTTTTGTCATCGGCTGCAGTCAGAGGCAGGGAGGGAGGGAGGGAGGGAGGTGGATGACTCCAAGAGGCACAGCTGGTGGAGGGCAGCCAACTCGCCAAACCTTCACCCTCTCAGGTGAATGGTCATGGCTGACAGGGGATCATGTGGTTAGTCTTTCTATGCTGCCAGGGCAATGGTCTCTTGATAGAGTCTCGAGGGTAGTGGAGGCAAGCTGAGTAGTATCTGAGGGAGGGTTCTCACACATGGCTCTCATCACCCCAGCCAAAGGACAATGTCTCCACGCACAATCATGTATGGACAGGAGGAACACTCATCTCTGGTCCTCCAGGATGTCCTTCACCTGGAAGGACTGAGGTGGGGATGCCATGTCCAGATATAAACCAGACACAGGGCTTAGGACTGGCTTGATAGCTCTGAGATGGAGGAAAACCAGAAAGAAATTTATTGGCTAGATCGATTACTGCAACTCGTTCACTCAGGCCAACATTCATCAGTAGAAAAGGATCCCGCTCATTGAATGTGCAGCTGAAATATGATCACAGAAGACAAATCCTGAATGCTTGTGCTCGATTCCCAGGAAGCTCTCACGACGCCTACATTCTGACCAACTCCCAAGTGTTTGAAGGACCTTAGTGATTGCGAGGCTGGCTTCTTGGGGACAAGGGACACCCCCAGAAGACCCGGCTGATGACGCCAGTTCACTGTCTGCACAGTGCTCTAGGAGAGGTAGAATGCAGCATATGCCTCCACAAGGGCACTCAGCACAGAGGGTGTCCCAGACCATCATTGTCTGCTACTCTGTGTGTATATATAGGGAATCTGTGTGTGGAGCCGGAAGAAATGGGAGAGATACTGAATGAATACTTCTCATCAGTATTCACCACAGTGAAGGACTTAGCGGTCAATTTGTCTAGGGAAGAATGGGTAGATAGCCTGGATCATGTTGAGATCAAAAAAGAGGTGTTAGGCATCCTGAAGAATATTAAGGTGGATAAGTCCCCAGGGCCAGATGGGATCTACCCCAGGGATTTTGAGGGAGGCAAGAGAGTAGATTGCTGGGGCATTGACAGAAATCTTTGTATCCTCACTGGCTACGGGTGAGGTCCCAGAGGACTGGAGAATGGCCAATGTTGTTCCATTGTTTAAGAAGGGTAGCAGGGATAATCCAGGAAATTACAGGCCGGTGAGCCTTACGTCAGTGGGAGGGAAATTATTGGAGAAGATTCTTCGTGACAGGATTTACTACCATTTGGAAGCAAATGGACGAATTAGTGAGAAGCAGCATGGTTTTGTGAAGTGGAGGTGGTGTCTCACTAACCTGATTGAGTTTTTCGAGGAAGTGACAAAGATGATTGACGATGGAAGGGCAGTGGATGTTATCTACGTGGATTTCAGAAAGGCCTTTGACAAGGTCCCTCATGGCAGACTGGTACAGAAGGTAAAGTCGCATAGGATCAGAGGTGAGCTGGCAAGATGGATACAGAATTGGCTTGGCCATAGAAGATAGAGGGTAGCAGTGGAAGGGTGATTTTCTGAATGGAAAGCTGTGACTAGTAGTGTTCCGCAGGGATCAGTGCTGGGACCTTTGCTGTTTGTAGTATACGTAAATGATTTGGAGGAAAATGTAACTGGGCTAATTAGTAAGTTTCAGATGACACTAAGGTTAGAGGGGTTTGCAGATAGTGAAGAGGATTGTCAAAGGATACAACGGAATATAGATCAGTTGGAGACTTGGACGGAGAAATGGCAGATGGAGTTTAATCCAGACAAATGCGAGGTAATGCATTTTGGAAGGTCTAATACAGGCAGGAATTATACAGTAAATGGCAGAACCCTTAAGTGCATCGATGGGCAGAGGGATCTGGGTGTACAGGTCCACAGGTAACTGAAAGTGGCAACGCAGGTGGATAAGGTAGTCAGGAAGGCATATGGCATGCTTGCCTTCATTGGCAGGGGTATTGAGTATAAAACCTGGGAAGTCATGCTGCAGCTGTATAGAACCTGAGTTAGGCCACACTTGGAATATTGCATGCAATTCTGGTCGCCACATTACCAGAAGGATATGGAGGTGTTGGAGAGGGTGCAGAGGAGGTTTACCAGGATGCTGCCTGGTCTGGAGGTTATTAGCTATGAGGAGAGTTTGGAGAAACTCGAATTGTTCTCACTAGAGCAACGGAGATTGATGGGCGACTTGATAGAAGTTTACAAAATTATGAGTGGCATGGACAGAGTAGATAGTCAGAAGCTTTTTCCCAGGGTGGAAGAGTCAATTTCTAGGGGACATAGATTTAAGGTGAGAGGAGAAAACTATAGAGGTGATGTGCGGGGCAAGTTTTTTACGCAGAGGGTAGTGAGTGTCTGGAATTCGCTGCCGGAGGAGGTGGTGGAAGCAGGTACGTTAGTGGTGTTTAAGAGGCAGCTTGACAAATACATGAATAGGATGGGAATAGAGGGATACGGACCCCGGAAGTGCAAAATGTTTTAGTTTGACAGGCAATATGATCGGCGCAGGCTTGGAGGGCCGAAGGGCCTGTTCCTGTACTTTGCTCTTTCTTTGTTCTCTTTGTTCTCTTCTCTTCTCTCTGCACAACCTAACGGTGCAAGGAGGGGGTTTCTTGGCTGAGGGAGACGTGGAGGAGTGAGATGTCTCCCCCGACAATGAGGATGGTGAGGGGGTGATGGTGCTGACGAGGACCAGGAGCCACATGCAGAGGCCATTGCAAGGGAGCGACATGGCAGACAGGCCAGTGACAATCTGATATCTAAGAGATTCCAGGCAGAGTAAGCTGCTGAGACATTTCCTTCACTTCTTGGTTTTTTATCCTCTGCTGGTTGGAAACCCCCAACTCCTTCTTGGTTTTAGACATTATACTTCACTTGAATGTACCTTGATTTATGACAGATGAATTAAATTGTACCATTGAACATCCACCCTGCTGGTAGTTTCGTCCCTTACCTGTGCCAATCTGTGCTGATATACAGTACCCTGACACTAAATGCCCACATTAGAATCTGCACAGCGATCCATTCCCCTGTGACCTTGGGCACCTGGAAGTAGAATTGGGATTTTACCCACGCTCTCACAAAGTCCATGTGCATGGCAGCTTGGAATCAATCTCAAATCTAATCTCGGCAGGGATGCACTCATGTCACCCCCACACCTGCTCCCAGTGGGGGGAGGGGGCAGACCTGGCCTTTCAGACAGAACCAGATAGATGGGTCCACAGGAAGGAGCAGCATGGGAACACCATTGGCCCCTCGAGATCACTCCTCCACACAGATTGGTCAGGGAAGATTGTGTTCCTGCTCCCCAATCACCACTCGCCCATTGTAAACCCATATCCTCTGACATCTTTATCAGAAATTTCGAGATAACTTTGTACTCCACTCACTGAGAGTGCCTCACCGGCACTATGGGTTGTTGAGATGCAACCAGTCCAGACCCTCCAAGCGCAGAGACTCCTACAAGCCTCAGTCCTAGATGGCCGTAGTGTTAGTGTGAGACTGTGATCCGTCATTGTGGACACTCTGGCCAATCTTTCCTGCATGGACCCTGCAGAGGTCTATTAGAGCTGCTGATGGTTCACCAGGAGAGTCTCACAGTCCTCGGTATGGTCCAGCACACAGACCCTTTCTACTCCTCTCACCTCATGGATTAAGACCCTGGTTCTTCAATAATGTCCGATGCACTTTGGTTGCAAACCCTTTATGAGAGGCCCATTGCAACCCTTGATAAGGAGACGAGCAGGCCAAACAAATCTCCATGTGAGGTCTCACAAAGGCTTCAGTCAAATGCGCACACACCTCTTTAATCCTAAATCTTGCAGTCAAGGATAACTTGCCTATTGCCTCCTTACTTGCAGCCTTCACCTGCATGTTAGCTCAAAATGAGCAATCACCAAGGATGGCCAGTAATGATTTGTTGTGCCCACCACAGCTTCCTCCAGTCATGTAGGGCAGCCTCTGGTTTTCTACTGTTAAGGAGACAGAGTGGAGCTTCACCTTCTCAATCCTGAAGCTGCACCTACAGTGTTCCTTGCCACTCACGTAATAGATTTAACTCCCCCTGAGTCCTCCTTGCATCCTCCCACATTTCACATCAGGGCAACAAGAGGAGCTACATTTTCAGAAGTCAGGACATGGTGAGCTGCAAGTATTGGATTACATGCTGCATGCCCAGGCAGCACACACACTAATGATGGCCGGTGCCTAACCATGTACATGTGGGATTATTGACTAATCATTAAGTGGATAATGTAAGAGAAACTTGGGAGTGATGTAAATTGTGAGGAGGACAGTGTGGAACTTCAAAAGGACAGAGACAAGTTGGTGGAGTGGACAGATAGGTGGCAGATGAAGTTCAATGTGGAGAAGTGTGAGGTGATGCATTTTGGTGGGAAGGACATGGAGAGGCAGTATAAAATAAGGGGTGACATTTTGAAGGGCGTGCAGGAGCAGAAACATCTGGGTGTATAATTGCATAGATCATTGAAGGTGGCAGGGCAGACAGAGAGAGCAGTTAATAAAACATATAGTATCCTGGGCTTTATTAATGGGGCATAGAGTACGGGAGCAGGGAACCTACGCTGAATTTATAACACTGGTTAGAGCTCAGCTGCAGTATTGTGTACAGTTCTTGGCGCCACATTATAGGAAGGATGTGAACACATGTGAGAGAGTGCAGAAGAGGTTTACAAGAATGGTTCCAGGGATGAGAAACTTCAGCTATGAGGATAGATTGGTGAGGTTGGGACTGTTCTCCTTGGAGAGAAGAAGGCTAAGAGGAGGTTGATAGAGATGTTCAAAATCATGAGGGAGCTGGACGGAGTAGATAGGGAGAAGCTGGTCCCACTCGTAAAAAGATCAAGAACCAGAGGGCACAGATTGAAAGTGATTTGCAAAAGAAGCAAATGTGATGTGAGAAAAAACGTTTTCACATAGCGAGTGGTTCAAGTCTGGAATACGCTGCCTGGAAATGTGGTGGAGGCAGGTTCAATCGAGGCATTTAAGAGGGCATTAGATGATTATTTGGATAGAAACAATGTACAGGGAAAAGATAGGGCAATGGGAATAGGTCATAATGCTTATTTGGAGAGCTGGTGCAGACACGATGGGCCAAATGGCCTCCTTCTGTGCCATTAATATTCTGTGAAGTGTAGGAGTTCATATCAGACTCTGTTGGAGGCCCACATTCTGGGCCCTTAAATACCCATGACCACTGACGCAATTAGCAGCAAGATGGAATCCAGGAGACTTCCAAACTGTACAAGTAAAAATATATTTATAAGTTTTGAAAGTGTATGCAATGGTTGTACACCCGCACCACCTGTGTGGCTTCAAAACTTCTTTGTCTTTCTTTTTCTGATAAAGTCTAGGTCTATTCCTGTGGTAAAAGTGGAGTTATATGTACCTTTAAGAGAATGTAGTTAGTTGGCCATGTGACTGTATTGACCAATCACTACACAGCACAGGTTTCTTGGGTAATAGGAAGTCTTGAGCTGGAGGTGATGGAAGAAGCACACATGATGTTAATGTCCTGTTCTTAGTCCCAATAAACCACCCATGTTTGTTCAGTTAATTAGTCGCTCTGCCTATATTATTTCAAGCACCAACTAACGTGTTAATATCCAGGGCACAGCTAGTGTTCACCGGACAAAGTGAACCTGAAAACATAAAACTGGTGATGAGGATAAACCAGATCCATTGTCGGTAGTCAAGAAAGCCGCAGTGAGCCAGCTACGTGACTTGCTGAAATAAAAGCAAAATGTTGCCGAAATCTGAAACAAAAACAGAAAATGCTGGAAAAACTCAGCAGGTCTGACAGTGTCTGTGGAGAGAAAAGTGAACATTTCGAGTCCGTATGAGAGTCATACCCTGTTTCCGATGATTGGTCTCATTATGTCGAATGCTTAGCTTTCTTCTTTGCCGCCAACGACATAATTGGGGGGACAAGAAGGGGGCGATTCTTTTGTCCACATGTGGGAGCAAAACGCATGGGCTGATCCGCAGCCTCACATCACCTCACACCCCCGATACGAAGACTTTTGATGAGTTAGTAAACATTGTAAAAAACCACCTGAAGCCAAAGCCCTCAGTCACTGTGCAGAGTTTTAAATTCAATCCAGGAAATAGGCTTCCAGGAGAGACAATCACTGGCCATGTAGCTGCCTTAAAGGAATTAATGGAGTATTGTGAGTTCAGAACTTCAATTAATGACATGTGGAGAGACCGACTGATGTGCGGAATCGGGGACGATGCTATTCAAAAGCGATTGCTATCTCAGTATAATCTAGACTTCAGTCAGGCATTACAATTGGCAGCAGTCATGAAGAGGCTGTTAGAGACTTGGGAGCAATAAAAGATACACAAAATGGGGCCGTCCATCTTGTAGGGCAGGAAGGGCCGGTAACAAAAGGCACAGAAATGTCAGACTCTGTAGAAACGGGGAACGCCCACTATGTACAGACCATTGAAGAACAGCAGAACCACAGTGAAAACCCACAACATTAATGAGAGAAATGCATCCAGGCAGCCTGCAGGTGATCGACAGTTCAGAAATATCGAATGCTTTTTCACATAATGTGGCACTGTAAAGATAGACTGAGACAACATTTTAAAAACAAGGATAGGAATCGCGAAATCTGTCTTCTTGAAGTACCAGAGGAAACAGAATCTGACATCTATTCATTACACAACCCGAAAGTGGGTAGAACTGAGCCAATCCAGGTAGTCATCGGAGTCAATGAATAACCCATCAAGATGGGGCATCAATGTCTGTCATAGAGAAAATACATTCAGACACTTGAATGAAGGAGTCCATCCTTTAAGTTTGGAAGAATCGGGCACTAAGTTAAAAACATGTGCAGGCCAAAGAATAAGAGTGAAAGGGATATGTCCAGTCCTGGTGCAGTATGGGGATCAGTCTGCAAATTTGCTCCTTATAGTAGTAGCTGGGGCAGGCCCCAGTTTAATTGGTTGCAACAACTCAAAAAGATTAAATTGCAATGGTCTGAGATTTTTCAAATCAGAATGAGAAACTTACAGGAATTGTTACAAAAGTATACTTGCATTTTCAGTGACGAGCTAAGAAGGATTCGTGGGCTACAAGTCAAAATCCACGTGGACCCTAACGCAACCCCCAGGTTTATCAGAGCCAGACCAGTCCCTTATCCTCTATGGGACAAGGTTGAGACTGAAATAAACAGGCTGGAAAAGTTGGGTATCTTACAACCGGTGTAATTTTCTGAGTGGGTAGCACCCACAGTACTCGTACTGAAGCTAGACCAAACTGTTCGTTTATGCGGTGACTATAAGTTAACTGTAAACAGAGTGGACAAACTTGATAGACACCCTAAATTGAAGACTGACGAATTAAATTTGAAATTGGCAGGGGGCATCACATATTCAAAACTCGAAATGAGCCGCACCTACCAGCAGGTAGAGTTGGAAGAAGGCTCCAGGGAATTTGTGACCATCAATACACATCGAGGATTCTATCAATATACTCGACTACCCTTTGGGGTCTCATTGGCCTATGCTATTTTCCAGCATACCAGGGAAAATCTGCTTCAGGGCCTGCCCCATGTTGTGGTTTATCTGGATGATGCCTTAGTCACTGGACAAACTGATCAAGAACACTTAGCTAAAAGCAAAAAACTGCAGATGCTGGAAATCCAAAACAAAAATAAAAATACCTGGAAAAACTCAGCAGGTCTGTCAACATCTGCGGAGAGGAACACAGTTAACATTTCGAGTCTGTATGACTCTTCAACAAAGAGCACAGCTAATTTGGAGGAGGTGCTGAAACGCTTCTCACAAGCGGCGGTGGGTTTGAAGTGAGAAAAATGTCTTTTCCAAGCCAAAGAGGTCGTTTACTTGGCCCATAAGGTCGATGCACAGGGCTTGCATCCCAGTGAAGAAAAGGTCAAGACCGAGAAACACTACAGAACTAAAGGCTTGTTAGGCATGATAAACTACTATGGGCGAATTCTCCCAAACCTATCAACCGTACTGGCTCCATTATACACATTGCTTAAAAAAAAACATAAATGGATTTGGCAAGCTCCGCACCAGGATGTGTTTCTGAAGGTAAAGCAATTGTTAAGATCATCAGCCCTACTGGTCCACTTCATCCCAGAGAAAGAATTGATTTTAACTTGCGACTCATCCCTTTATAAAATGTCAATTCTGGATAGTTTCACACGAGAAGCAAAACAAAAACCCACCGGTTTGGCAGAATTCGAGTGACCAGACTGGAGTTGCCTCAATGCTGAGCACTGTGACAGGAACTCTGCTAGCGCCACGAAGTCAGCAAGATGAACATAGGCTGTGATGCAACTTCGAAATTGTAGCCTTATGGAGTAGGGGCTGTACTTTCACATCGGATGGCGGATGGCTCTGAATGACTCATTGGTTATACATCTCGCACGCTCAGTGTTGCAGAGTGACAATATTCTTAAATTGAGAGGGAGGGTTTGTCTGTTCTGTCTGGTGTTCGGAATTTCCATCAGTACCTCACGGTCGCCATTTTCACATTATATCCGACCACAAACCTCTGCTGGGATTATCTGGAGAGGATAAGGCGATACCCACCCCATCGCATCTGCTCACACCCAGAGGTGGGCACTAATATTGGCTGCTTACGAATACACTTTTATTCACCAATCGGGAAGCCAGATCACACATGCTGACGCTCTGAGCCGCCTCCACCTGCCAGATAACAACATGAAAGTTCCAATTCCCCAGGAACTTGTCTTCGTGCTAAATGTTTGAATTCCTCCCTTGCCCAGGCCAAACAAATCCGTGAGTGGACAAGCTGAGATCCACTTTTATCTCACGTCTGGGAGGAGGTCTTGAATGGATGGTCAGGCGAGACAAGGTCTGGTGACATGAAGCCTTATTTCAATCGCAGACATGAACTCACCTGCCAGGACAGCAAATTGCTGTGGGGAGAAAGGGTTATCGTGTCCCCAAGAGGGCGAAGGTCATTACTGGTCGAATTACATAACGCTTACCCTGGCATTAGTAGGATGAAGATGCTCGTGTGCAGCTACTTGTGGTGGCCAGGGATGGACGCAGGCATCGAAACTCTAGTCAAAAGTTGTCTTCAGTGCCAGCAGGTACAAAAGCTACCCCCTTAGCTCCATTGCACCCTCGGGAATGGCCAGGCGGCCATGGATATGCCTCCGCATCGACTACCTGGGGCCTTTCTTGGGCACGATTTTCCTTTTAGGAATAGACGCCCACTCCAAGTGGATAGATGTCTATGAAGTCCGGTCACCCACGTCTGCTGCCAATGTTTGCGACAGAGTTTTGCAGTGCACACGTTAGCAGAGTTGCTCGTGTCAGACAACAGCACTGCAGTTACCAGCGGGGAGTCCCACAGGCTTATAATCCTAAACAGATTAGCTCATATCAAAACCCCATCTTACCCACCCCGCCTCTAACGGTTTGGCTGAGAGGGCGGTCCAAACTTTTAAGTCCTGGATGAAAAAGCTGGACAGGGACTCCATCAGCACCAGATTGTCACGGTTCCTGTCCACGTACTGGACAGCGCCGCACATGATCACCGGTATTGCCCCGCTAAATTACTAATGAGGAGATGTCTCCGCACCCGTCTACCTCTTATCAGACCGAGTTTAGCGGGGAGGGTGGAGAAAAGCCAAGAGGCCCAGAAGACCAGACATGATGGCCATAATCATGAAAGAAATTTCACGGTGGGAGACACAATTCTCGCAAAGAACTTTGGAGATGGGCCCTATTGGCTATCGGGTGAAGCGAGTGCCGGGACAGGACCTCTCTCCTATAAAGTGTCAGGAAATGGCTGAATAATTAGACAACATGTGGATAACTCTGGAGAAGAGCGACAGTCCCACTAGAAGAAAGGCCATCATCATTCGCATTTGAGTCTGTGCCGCATGTGGAAGAAATGTCACAGGATTTGGAAGTACCAGTGGGGCCTGTTGGACCCGAGAGGGTCGAAGACACAAACTTACCCACTTCCATCGAGGAGCCTGGTGGACAGCTGATCCCTGAGGAGGGGGTCTCGGAGAAACCAGCCGAGGCTGTTGAGCCGCGACGCTCGACATGTCGGAGGAAGCCGCCTGAGAGACTTGATTTGTAAATAGTTAATCATGTAAATAATCGAGATATTGTGAAGATTGTCAATTGTACTTTCAAGTAAAAGGGGAGGGATGTGGTAAAGTGGATTGCTATGTACCTTTAAGAGAATGTAGTTAGTTGTCCATGTGACTGTATTGCCCAATCACTACACAGCGTGGGTTTCTTGGGTAACAGAAAGTCTGGAGCTGGAGGTGATTGAAGAAGCACACATGGTGTTGGTGTCCTGTTCTTAGTCTCAATAAACCACCAGTGTTTGTTCAGTTAATCGGTCTCTCTGCCTATATTGTTTCAAGGACCAACTAATGTGTTAATATCAAGGGTGCAGCTAGCGCTTGCTGGACAAAATGAACCTGATAACTTAAAACATAAATGTCTCCAACACCCACAGCTGAGGTGGAGGCAAGCTGCTGACTGCTATGCTCTGTTGTGTGTGAGGACTTTGGCCAGCGTCGCCTGGCAGCCTGAGGCCTAAAGGTCTGATGTTCCTCTGCCTGTCTCTGCATTTCCATCAAGTCTCTTATAGCTGAGCCCAGAGGCTTGTGATCTGCCTGGGGCTGAGCAGGGGCCTGGTCTCCAGCAGTCCTCCTCCAAGTGTCAGAGACCTTGGCTGCCATTCCTGTGTCTTCCTGTGTCAGTGATCTGCCCTCCAGATTGTGATGCTGAGTCTACACTAGAATGTGAACCCACCGAGGTGAGTGTACCTGCGCTGGTGAACGCTGTGATGGTGCATCCTCTGAGGATCCTGAGGCATCCTCCTCAGAGGTGGGGTTGGACTCAGAGCTGTGGCTGGTTTCCCACATTGGCCTGCTCCTTTTCTTGCTGCTACCTGGAATAGAGAAAAGAGAGAGTTAGCGATTGATAAAACAGGCTCCTTAATTAAAGCAATCTCTTGCTCCATGGACACAGCTGACAACTGCAGACTGGAGGCACCCCCACTGTCTCCCTGGGGGTGTCTCTCTCCCCCTCAGTACAGGCACGGTCCTGCTCCTCCATGGCTATCCCAGCGACCTGCCTCTTGAAAGGATGTGAATGTCCAGGATTCTGCCTCCGGACTGGGAGTTGCTTCCACTTGTTTGTGGCTGTTCTTCTCCTGCAGAAAGACAAAGGAATTGAGTGATGGTTATGTGAGCAGTTTGGGAGCATGCATGCCTGTGGCAGCTGCTGAGCCCTCCCCAGTCAGTGATCAACAAGCAGAATGTTCGACAACTGATAGAAGATTGAGAGCATGAAGTGGCTGGCACACATTGAGTGCACATGTCCCATCTGCTGGTGAGCTCTGTCTCCCAAACTCCTGTTGGACAACCTTAGCAGAGTGGATGGTGTCACTTACCGTGGCGGAGTGCAGCAGATCACTCACCCCTTCTGACACTGCTAGGTCTTTCTGTGCTGCGCCCCACAGTGCGGGCCACTGCTAAGATCCCCCTGCCCAGACCGCCAGGGTCAGCTGGGGAAAACAACACCTCCCTCCTTTCCCATGTGGCCTGGAGGAGAGGCTCCAGGAAGGAATTGCTGAACCGTGGGGCCACACGTTGCTTTCTTTTCTGGGACGCTGTCGTTCAGTGTTGAATGATTGCCCGTCTGGAGCTCTTGGCCTGCAGTGGCTGTCAGAGAGCCATTTAACTATGGCATCTGGGCCTTTGATCCCCACGAGGTAATGTGGAAATGGTAACTCGCTGCCGACCCCTGCCACGGGATTCGCTGTGCACCGCGTGGACGTGTACGTGATGAGCTGACCAGCACAAGATCACGCGTGGCCTGCCAACTCCCCCAGAGGAAATCACTCCAACTTCTGCCCCCATCTCCAATCTTAGACCCCGAAGAGGAAGACGCCTTACATTTAAAGAGAGGATATACTTGCATTGGAGGCGGGACAGCCAAGGTGCATTGGATTGGTCCCTGGGATGAGGGGGACAAGAACTATGCTGAGAGGTGGGGGTTATGACCAACTCTTCCGAATTAAAATAAGCGAGACTTCAGCCTTGGGGCGAGGGACAGGGTTGGGGAAGCACTGGTGACCATAACTCCCCTGGCGGTGTTCAGAAGAAAAAGAGGCAAGCCAGGAAAACAGTCAAAATAAGGGGCAATCCCTTAAAATATCATACAGTTAATCACCCTGCATGAGAGGCTGAGTAAATTAACCGTTTATGGATCTTCGAAGAATGAGAGGTGATCTCAGTGAAATATACAGAGCTCTGAAGGGGCTTGGCAGGATGGGCACTGAGAGATCATTTACGCAAGTCGGGGGAATCTAAAACACGGGGATACAGTCTCAGGACAAGGGGACAATCATTTAGGACTGAGAGGATGGGAAATTACTTAACTCAATGGGTTGTGAATCTACCCCAGAGGGCTCTGGATTCTCCATTGTTCAATACATCTAAAGCTGGGATAGGTGGATTTTTGGTTTCTCTGGGAATTAAAGGATATGGGGAGTGAGTGGGCAAATGGAGCCAAAGCCCAAAACATGATCGTATTGAATGACGAAGCAGGCTCGATGGACCAAATGGTCCACTCCACCGATTTCTTGTGTTCTCCAAATTTAACATTTGCAAAATGATAGCAATGAGGAGAATAATATCACGAAAGACTGATAAATCCTCAGCACTCGATGGTTTCTATCATGGGAGTTCAAAGGTAGTCAATAAGAACTCTGTAGATGCCCTGAATAAAATCTTCCAAAGTGCTTCCAATTCAAGAAGGTTCCATCAGACTGGAAAATTGTCCATATCATTCCCAGAAATGTTTGGGAGGGGAAGCAGACCAGTTAGCCTAATATCACCAAGGCGAGAGTTAAGGAAAGGATGACTGAACAGTGTGAGAGTTTTCATTAGATCAGAGAGAGCCAGCGTGGAAAGGTTAGGTCACGTAGGACCAATCTGAGTAAACATTTTAAAGAGGTGACAGGAATGTCTCTAGATGTTATTTATATGAACTTCCAGAGGGGATTTGAGAAAGCCTGCCTGAAGAGACTGTTAACTAAACTTGAAACTCATGCAATCAAATAAATAATTATTGACCTCATTAGAAAATTAACCTTTGGAAATCCAGCGAGCATTGAATATATTTGAGGCTGAGCTAGACAGACAATTTATCTACGAGAGAATCAGGGTCATGGGGACAGGCAGGAAAGTAGAGTTGACACCACAGACAGATCAGCCACCAGTGAGTTCAGAGGCTGTTCCTTCACTGTCGCTGGGTCAAAATCCTGGAAAGCCCTCCCTAACAGCACTGTGGGTGTACCTACACCACATGGACTGCAGCGGTTCAAGAAGGCAGCACAACCTTCTCAAGGGCAATTAGAGATGGGCAATTCATTTTGGCCTAGCCAGCAATGCCCACATCTCATGAAAGAATTTTAAAAAAGGAACTGATTAGTTTTTGGTGAAGATTCAGATCTTGATCCAGACCCTGGAATTTCTTTCTGTAGGAATCGTTTAACATTGGGAGATTGGGTGAATTGACTTTTCTAGAATGTTGTGGGTTGTTTGCTTTAGAATGTTTTTAATTGTTTTAGAATGTTATGGATTGTCTCGGCTGTTAAAATGCGAGCAGAGTTTTCAGAGCAGGTTATAGGACGTGGATTGATTTAAGCCTCCTCAGTGAGATGGAAGCTTGGATTTAAAATATTTCCATTTTCAGCTTTGTGGTGACAGAACATTAACTACGCTTGGAAAAACCCAAGGAAGAGTTGTGTAACTGTAAGAACATTGAGTTAGCACAGTGTGGTGGAGATATGCACTCTAATAAGTGCCCCCTTCACTTATTAGGCTACGTTTATGTAGGCTAGTCAATATCTCATTGAAGGGAAAAGCAGAGTTGAGTAACCAAATGTCCACTCTTGTTCCTACATTAATATTTCCACCCTGTATCCCCTGAACACTATCTCCTGTACTCTATCCCCTGCACCCTGTATCCCCTGAACACTATCTCCTGTACTCTATCCCCTGCACTCTGTATCCCCTGCACTGTTACACTATCTCCTGCACTCTCTCTCTATCCCCTATACAGTGTCTCTATCCCAGCACTGTTTCTATCTTACGTAATCACTCTGAATCCTCTGAACTCTCGCTCTATCCCATGCATTCACTCTCTCTCAATCTGATGCACTCCCTCTCTACCCTCTATATACTTTCTCTATCATCTGCACACTCGCTATATCCTCTGTACTCTCTCTCAATCCATTGAGCACTCTCTCTATTTTTGCAAAGCCTCTAGTCCCAATACAATGTCTCCATCATGTGCACTCTCTCTATATCCTCTGTATGCTTTCTCTCTATCACCAATACTCTCTCTCTTTATCCACTGTATTCTCTCTTCATCATCTGTACTCTTCCTCTATCACCTGTACTCTCTCTCTATCCCCTGTATTCTCTCTAGCTCCTGTACTCTCTCTCCATCCCCTGTATTTTCTCTATCTCCTGGACTCTATGTCTATCACCTCTCTATCCCATGTACTGTCCCTCTATCCCGAGCACTGTCTCTATCCTATGTAATCACTCTGAATCCTCTAAACTCTTGGTCTATCCCCTGCACTCTCTCTCTCAATCTGAAGCACTCACTGTCTACCCCCATACCCTCTCTCTATCATCTGCACACTCTCTATCCTGTGCAAAGTCTCTATTCCCTGAAAAATGTCTCTATCACCTGTACTTTCTCTCTATCCTCTGCACATTCTCTTTACCATGAGTATACTCTCTCCAAACCCTGAACTCTCTTTCTATCCCCTGTATCCTCTCTGTCTCTCACTTGCATTCTCTCTCTATCCCCTGTACTATTTCCTGTCCCTGTACTCTATTTTTCTATATCCCCTGTACCCTTTATCCACTGTACTCTCTTTCTATCCTCTGTACTCTCTATCTGCTGTAAACTTTCTCTATCTACTGCACAGTCTCAATTCTCTGAACAATGTCTCCATCCCCTGTACTCTCTTTCTATCCCTGTACTCTCTCTCTCTTTCCCCTGCACTCTCTCTATCACCAGACTCTCTCTATCCCCTGTACTCTCTTTTCTTTCCCCTGTACTCTCTCTATCCCCTGTAAGTTTTCTCTATCCCCTGTATGCTCTCTCAATCCCTATACTCTCTTTATATCACCTGTACTGTCTCTTTCTATCACCTGTATTCTCTCTTTCACTTGCATTCTCCCTCTATCACCTGTAATTTCTCTTTATCCCCTGCACTCTCTCTCTCCACCCCCGTACTCTCTCCCTATCTCTGTACTCTCTTTCTATCCCCATACTATCTCTCCATCCCCTGTGTTCTCTCTCTATCCCCTGTATGCTCACTCTATCCCTTGTATGCTCTCTCTATCACCTGAACTCTCTCTATCACCTGTACTTTCTCTCTATCACCTGTACTTTCTCTCTTTCCCCTGTACTATCTCCCTGTCCCTATACTCTCCCTCTCTATATCCCCTGTACCCTCTATCCACTGTACTTTCTTTCTATCCTCTGTGCGCTCTTTTTATCCTCTGTACTCTCTCTATCCACTGTACATTTTTCTATCTACTGCAGTCTCAATTCCCTGAACAATGTCTCCATCCCCTGTACTCTCTCTCTATCCCCGTACTCTCTTTACCCTGCACTGTCTCTCTATCACTTGACTCTCTCTATCCTCTGTACTCTCTCTCTTTCCCCCGTAATCTCTCTATCCTCTGTACTCTCTCTCTATGCCCGTACTCTCTTTACCCCGCACTTTCTGTCTATCACCCGACTCTCTCTATCCTCTGTACTCTCTCTCTTTCCCCTGTACTCTCTCTATCCTCTGTAGGCTCTCTCTATCCCCTGTACACTCTCTCAATCCCTGTACTCTCTCTCTATCATATTTACTCTCTATATCACCTGTATTCTCTCCCTCTATCACCTGTATTCTCTCTTTATCCCTTGTACTCTCTCTCTCCACCCCGTACTCTCTCTCTATCCCTCATACTCTCTCTATCCCCTGAACTCTCCATCCCTGTACTCTTACTCTATCCATTGTTCTATCTCACTATTTCCTGTAGGCTCTCTCAATCCCCTGCACTCTCTCTCTATCCCCATACTTTCTATCCCCTGTACAATCTCTCCATCCCCTGTATTCTCTCTCCATCCCCTGCCCATCCTCACTCTATCCCTTGTATGCTCTCTCTATCACCTGCACTCTCTGTCAATCCCTGTACTCTCTCTATCACTTGTATTCTCTATCACCTGTACTCTCTCTCTCTATCTCCTGTATTCTCTCTCTATCACCAGTAATCTTTCTCTCTATAACTTGTACTCTCTCTCTATAACTTGTACTCTATCATCTGTACTCTCTATCCACTGTACTCTCTATCTGATGTATTTTCTCTATCCCCTGTACCCTCTATCCCCTGTACTCTCTCTATCCCCTGTACTCTCTCTTTCTCTCTATCCCTTGAACTCTCTCACCATCCTTACATGCTTACCCTTTCCCCTGCATTATCTCTTTATTCCCTGTAGGCTCTCTCTATCCCCTGTACTCCCTATTCATTGCCTGTATTCTCTCTCTATTGCCTGCATGCTCAGTCTATCCCCTGCACTCTCTCTCAATCCCTTTACTCTCTATCACCTGTACTCTCTCTCCATCATCTGTACTCTCTCTCTATCACCTGGATTCTCTCTCTGCCCCCTTACTATCTCTCCATCCACTGTACTCTCTCTCTCTATCCCATGTACTCTCTCTCTATCACCTGTACTCTCTCCCTATCCCCTGCAATCTCCCTATCCCTATCCCCTGTACTGTCTATCACCTGTATTCTTTCCCTCTATCACTTGTACTCTCCCTCTATCTCCTGTACTCTCTCTCCATCCCCTGTACTCTCTCTCTCTACCCCGGTACTCTCTCTCTACCCCTTGTACTCTCTCTCCATCCCTGTACTCTTACTCTATTCACTGTACTATCTCTCGATTCCCTGTAGGCTCTCTCAATCTCCTGCACTTTCGGTCTATCCCCATACTCTCTCTCTCAGTCCCCTGCACTGTTTCTCTATCCCCACACTCACTCTGTATCCCATTTACTCTGTCTCCATCCCCTGTATTCTCTCTCTCTATCCCCTGTATGCTCACTCTATCTGATGTATGCTCTCAATATCCCCTGCTCTCACTCTCAATTGCTCTGCTCTCTCTCTATCACCTATACTCTCCCTCTATCACTTACTCTCTCTCTATCCCCTGTATCCTCTATCCCCTGTACTCTCTCTCTATCCCCCATACTCTCTCTCCATCCTTGTACTCTTACCCTATCCCCTGCACTACCTCTCTATTCCAAGTAGGCTCTGTCCATCCCCTGTACTATCTCTCTATTCCCTGTGGGCTCTCTCAATCCCATGCACTCTCTCTGGATCCCCATGCACTCTCCCAATCTCCTGCAGCCTCTCTCTATCCCCTGTACTCCCTCTCCATCACCTGTATTCTCTCCCTATCCCCTGTATGCTCACTCTATACCCTGTACGCTCTCTCTACCCAATGCACTCTGTCTCAATCCCTGTATTCTCTTTCTCTATCACTTGTACTACCTCTCCATCCTCTGTACTCTCTCACTATCCTCTGCGCTCTCTCTATCACCTGACTCTCTCTATCCCCTTTACTCTGTCTCTATCCCCTGTACTCTCTCTATCCTTTGTAGGCTCACTCTATCCCTTGTACCCCTTCTCTATCTCCTGTACTCTCTCTCTATCACCTGTAATCTCTCTCCATCACCTGTATTCTCTCTCTCTATCATTTGTACTACCTCTCCATCCTCTGTACTCTCTCTCGATCCCCTGTACTCTCTCTATCCCCTGTAATCTCTCTCTAAGCCCTGTACTCTCTCTCCATCCCCTGTACTCTCTCTCCAGCCCTGTACTCTTACCCTATCCACTGTATTATCTATTCCCTGTAGGTTCTCTCAATCTCCTGCACTCTCTCTCTAACCCCATACTCTCTCTCTATCCCCTTTACCCTCTCTTCATCCCTTGTATTCCCTCTCTAATCATTGTATGCTCACTCTATCCCCTTTACGCTCTCTCTATCCCATGCATTATTTCTCAATACCTGTACTCTCTCTATCCTCTGCACTCTCTCCCTATCCCCATACATGATCTCAATCCCCTGCACTCTCTCCCTATCCCCATACACACTCTCCATTCCCTGTACTCTCTCTCCATCCCCTATATTTTCTCTCTATCTCCTGTATCCTCACTCTATCATCGATACACTCTCCCTATCCCATGCACTCTCTCTCAATCCCTGCACTCGCTCTATCACCTGTACTCTCTCTCTATCCCCTGTACTCTCTCTCCATCACCTGTATTATCTCTCTATCCCCTGTATGCTCCCTCTATGCCCTCTATGCTCCCACTATCCCCTGCACTCTCTCTCAATCCCTGTACTCTCTCCCTATCACCTGCACTCTCTCTCTATCATCTGTATTCTCTCTCTCTATCACTTGTACTCTCCCTCTATCACCTGTAATTTCTCTTTATCCCCTGTACTCTCTCTCTCCACCCTTGTACTCTCACTCTATCCCTGTACTCTTTCTCTATCCTTCATAATCTCTCTCCATCCCTGTACACTTACTCTATCCCCTGTACTTTCTCTCTCTTCCTTGTAAGCTCTCAATCCCCTGCACTCTCTCTCTATCCCCTGTATTCTCTCTCTATCCTCTGTATCCTCACTCTATCATCTATACACTCTCTCAATCCCCTGCACTCTCTTTCAATCACTGTACTCTCATTCTATCCCTTGTACTGTCTCTCCATCCCCTGTATTTTCTCTCTCTATCCCCTGTATGCTCACTCTATCTGATGTATGCTCTCACTATCCCCTGCACTCACTCTCAATCGCTGTACTCTCTCTATCACCTGTACTCTTCTCTATCACCTGTACTCTCCCTCCGTCCCCTGTACTCTCTCTCTATCACTTGTACTCTCCCTCTGTCACCTGTACTTTTTCTCCCCCCTGCACTTTCTCTCTCTCCACCCCGTACTCTCTCTCTATCCCCTGTACTCTCTCTCTACACCTCATACTCTCCCTCCATTCCTGCACTCTTACTCTGTCCCCTGTACTCTCTCTCCATTCCCAGAAGACTTTCTCAATCCCCTGCACTCTCTCTATATCCCCATATGCTGTATCCATCCCCTGTACTCAATCACCATCCCCTGTATTGTCTCTCCATCCCTTGTATGCTCACTCTATCACCTATATGTTCTCTCTATCCCCTGCATTCTCTCTCAATCCCAGTACTCTCTCTCTATGACCTGTACTCTTCTCTATCACCTATACTCTCTATCACCTGTTTTCTCTCTATCATTTGTACTCTTCCTCTATCATCTGTACTGTTTCTCCATCCTTGTTCTCTTCCTCCATCCCCTGTACTCTTTCTCGATCCCTGTACCATCACTCTATCCTCTGTACTCTCTCTATCCACTGCACACTCTCTCTATCTTCTGCACATTCTCCATTCCCTGCATGATGTCTCCATCCTCTTCACTTTCTCTCTATCCCCTGTATTCTCTATCTATCCGTATACTCTCTCTATCCCCTGTACTACCTCTCTATCCTCTGTCTGCTCTCAATATCCCAATACCCTCTCTCTATCACTTGTACTCTTTCCCTATCCTCTGTCCTCTCCCCCATCCCCTGCACTCTCAATCTCTCCCTTGTATGCACTTTCTATTCCCTGTACACTCTCTCTATCTCCTGCACTCTCTCTCTGTCCCTGTACTCTCTATCTCACCACTGTACTCTCTCTCTTTCCCCTTTACTCTCTTACTATCCATTGCACACTCTCTCTATTTTCTCCAATTCTCTATTCCCTGAACAATGTCTCCATCACCTGCACTCTCTCTTTATCCTCCGTATTCTCTCTATCAACAGTACTCCCTCTTTATCACCTGTATTCTCTCTGTATCACATGTACTCTCCCTCTAACACCTGTATTCTCTCTCTATCACCTGTACTCTATCTCTATCTCCTATACTCTATCTCTATCCCTGTACTCTCTCTATCTCTGTACTCTCCCTCTATCACCTGTACACTCACTCTATCCTCTGCACCCTCTCTCCCTACCTGCTGCTCGCACTCTCTATCTTCTGCACAGTTTCTGTTGCCTGCAAAATGCCCCCAACCTCTTCACTCTCCCTCTCTATCCCCTATATTTTCTTTCTATTCCTATATTCTCTTTCTATCTCCTGCACTCTCTCTCTATCCCCATGCCCCCCTCTTTATCACCTGCACTCTCCCTCTATCCCCTGTATGCTCCCTCTATTCCCGCTACACTCTCTCTATCTCCTGAACTCTCTCTCTATCCCTGTACTCTTTCTCTATCACCTGTACTCTCTTTCGCTATCCCATGTACTCCCTCTCTATCCCTTGCACTCTCTATCACTTGTACTCTTCCTTTCCTTTCACTGTACTCTTTCTCTATCCTTGGCACTCTCTCCCTATCACCTGTACTCTTTCTCTATCCATTGTACTCTCTATCCCCTGTACTCTGTCTCCCTATCCCTGTACTCTCTCTATATCACCTGCATTCTCTCTCTCCACTACACACTGTCTCTATCTTTTGCACAGTCTCTATTCTGTGCACAATGTCTCCATCACATTCTCTCTCTCTCTATGCCCTGTATGCTCTCTCTATACCCTGTACATTCACTCTATCTCCTGCGCTCTCTCTCTATCCCCTATACGCTCTCTCTATTCCCTCTACACTCTCTCTATCTCCTGTAGGCCCTCTCTATTCCTGTACTCTCTCTCTATCACCTGTACTCTCTCTCAATCACCTGTACTCTCTCCCTCTATCTTCTGCACTCTCTCTCTATCCCTGTACCCCCTCCCTATCACCTGTACACTCTCTCCATCCCCTGTATGGTCCCTCTATTCCCTCTACACTTGCTCCATCTCCTGTAAGCTCTCTCTATTTCTGTACCCTCTCTCTACCCCCTGAACTATCTCTCTATCCCTTGTACTCTCTATCACCTGTACTCTTTTTATCGTTTCACTGTACTCTCTTTCTCCTTGGCACTCTCTCCATATCATCTGTGCTCTCTCTCTATCCCCGTACTCTCTCTTAGTCTGCTGCACACTCTCTCTATCTTCTGCACAGTCTCTATTCTGTGCACAATATCTCCATCACCTTTACTCTCCCTCTATCCCCTGTACGCTCTCTCTATTCCATCTGTACTCTGTCTATCTCCTGCACATTCTCTCTATCCCCGTAGCCCCTCTCTATCACCTGTATTCTCTCACTCTATCCCCTGTATTCTCTATCACCTGTACTCTTTCTATGCTTTCCCTCTACTCTTTCTCTATCCTTGGCACTCTCCCCCTATCACCTGTATGCTCTCTCTATCTCTTATGCTCTCTCTCTATCCCCATACTTTCTCTCTCTATCACCTGTATTCTCTCTCGATCCTCTGTACTCTCTCTCTATCTCCTGTACTCTCCCTCTATCCCCTGCATTCTCTCTCTCAATCCCTGTACTCTCTCTCTATCACCTGTACTCTCTCTCCATCCTGGTACTCTTACTGTTTGCACTGTACTATCTCTCTATTCCCTGTAGGCATTCTCCATCCCCTGCATTCTCTCTCTATCCCCATACTCCCTCTCTATTCCCTGTACTCTCTCTCCATCCCCTGTATGCTCTCTTTATCCCCTGCACTCTCTGTCAATCCCTGTACTCTTGCTCTATCACCTGTATTCTCTATCACCAATATTCTCTCTCTCTATCACTTATACTCTCCCTCTTTCACCTGTACTCTCTCTCTCCAGTGCCTGTACTCTCTCTCCATCCCCTGGACTCTCTCTCTTTCCCTGTACTCTCTCTCTATCCCCTGCACTGTCTCTATCCCATGTACTTTCTCTGTCCCCTGTACTATCTCACTATTCCCTGTAGGCTTTCTGAACCCCCTGCACTCTTTCTATATCCCTGTACTCTCTCTGTATCCCCTGTCCTCTCTCTCCATCCTCTGCTTTCTCTCTCTATCCCCTGTACGCTTTCTCTATCCATTGCACTCTCTCTCTATCCATTGCACACTGTCTCTATCTTCTGCACAGTTTCCATTCCCTACAGGATGTCTCCATCCTCTTCCCTCTCTCTCTTTATCCCCTGTATTATCTGTCTATCCCTGCACTCTCTCTTTCTATCCCCTGGACTATCTGTCTATCCCTATACCCTCTTTCTATCACCTGTACTCTCTCCCTATCCTCTGTTCTCTCCCTTCATCCCCTGTACTCTTACTGTATCCCCTGTACGCACTCTTTATTCCCTGTATACTCTCTCTATTACCAGTTCTCTCCCTCTATCCCCAGTACTCCCTCTCTATCCTCTGTCCTCTCTCTCTCTATACCCTGTACTCTCTTTATTCCTCTGTACTCTCTCTACCCCCATACTGTCTTTCTATCCCGGGCGCTGTCTCTATCCTATGTAATCAATCTGAATCCTCTGAACTCACGCTCTATTCCCTACATTCTCTCTCTATCTATCTGATGCACCCCCTCTCTACCCCCTACTCCTTCTCTCTATCATTTGCACTCTACCCTCTGCCTCTCTATTCTCTGCACTCTCTCTCTATCCCCTGCACATTCTGTCTCAATCCCATGCATTGCTTTTCATCCTCTGTACTCTATGTATTTTTTGTACTCTCTCTACCCTCTGTCTCTCGATCCCCTGTACCCTCTCTCTATCCCCTGCAATCTACCTCTCTCTCTATCCTCTGTGCTCTCTCTTTATCCTCTGCACACTTTCTGTCATTTGCACTTTCTGTCTCTATCCCCTGCTCCCTGTATCTTTATCCTCTGCTTTCTCTCTTTATTCTCCATACTGTTTCTCTCTCTCTTTATCCACTGTACTCTCTCTTTCTCTATCTCCTGCTGTTCCCCTCTCACTACCCTCGCTCTCTCTCTCTATCTCACTCCTCTATGCTCTCTCTCTCTTTATCTTGGGTACTCTTTCTATCCCCTGCACTCTCTTTCTCCATTGCCTGTACTCTGTCTCTCTCTAGCCCTTGCACTCTTTCTCTATCCCTTACCCCCTCTCTCTTAATCCTCTATCTATCCCCTGCACTGTCTCCCTCACCTGTACTCTCTATCTCTTTATTCTCTGTAATCTCTCTCTCTATCCTCTGCAATCACTCTCTAAGCCCTCTACGCTCTCTATCCTCTGCTCTCACTCTCTGTCTCTGTACATTTTATGCTCTACTCTCTCTCTATCCTCCGCACCCTCTCTCTATCCTCTGCACTCCCTCTTTCTATCTGCTGCACACTCTATCGCTCTTTATCCTCTATTCTCTCTCTTTGTCCCCTACCCTCTCTTTGTCTCTAACCCTGCACTTTCTACCCTCTGCTCTCTCGCTCTCTCTACCTTCTGCACTCTTGCTCTCTCTATTCTCTGCACTCGTGCTCTCTCTACCCTCTGCACTCTCATTTTCTCTATCCTCTGTAATCTCTCCCTCTCTGTCCTCTGCACTCTTGCTCTCTCTACCCTCTGCACTCTCGATCTCTCTACTCTCTGCACTCTCACTCTCTCTACCCTCTGCATTCTCGGTCTCTCTACCCTCTGCACTCTTGCTCTCTCTATCCTCTGTATTCTCACTCTCTCTACCCTCTGTACTGTCTCTCATTGACATAAGACAGGGCATCTCAAAACCCATTTTTGGAAGCTGAACAGTAAACCAGTGGCAATCATAGGAACGCTTATGAAATCCTAAGAAAATGCTGTGCCACAAAAGGAATGAGTGTACAGTTGTAGCAGTGGTGCAGGTGAAACATATTCCCTCAGCCTCCTGGACATAGGGATATGGCTCAGAATAATCCAGACAATTATTCTATTTCTACTGCTAAAGGGAGTCAGGCTACTGGAGGTTCTGGATGTTTTGTAAGTGTTCCTTGGGGTATGTCATTCATTGATGGTGGCTGATGATACAATTTGTATTTTAGTCAGTTTAGTGAGGGAAGGCTATCAATAGTTGATGTTCATGGGGTTTATAAACCTATCCCTTTGTGTAAAGTCAATTTTCAAGGTGACTTAGTTGAATTGCCAGCGTGGGAATAATTCGGAGGTCACCTGTTCAATGTGTAGATTGTATTTTCTAGGGAATGATATAATCGGCAATAGAGAAGCAACCAGAGCACCTGCAGAATTGAGAATTAAGAAAGGGAAAGGGCTGGAACCACAAAATGGCCTGGAAAGGTGAATGAGCAAAGGCAAGGATTTACAATGCTTGCCAGAGTTGACACATAAGAGTCAGCTGGAATCCAGGCAAGTGAATAGTTTGAACAAGATCATTTAAAATCTCGCAGAGGAATGGAACAATATGGGTTGTGAAATATGTAAATGTATTTAATTATTGGAACGAGCCATAACATCCGAGAGTGAGTAAGTGGTTGACGTTGCTCAAAAAGAATTGTGTAAGACTCGTTTGATTGGGATCAGAAGAAACTACAAGATCTTAAAAGGTTCAAAGGTAAAACCAAGCAAGAGTATGAAACCCTTTTCTGTGCACATCAAAAGCAAATCAATAACATCCTTGAAACAGAAGAAAGGGATTTTGGTTCAAGGGGAAATGCCTTGTTAATGCACAAAGTCACCATTTTGACCTTATTGTCTTGAAATGAGAATCTATCACATTTGAAACAAAACAGAAAATGCTGGAAAAACTCAGCAGGTCTGACAGCATCTTTGGGGAGAGAAACAAAGTTAACATTTTGGGTTTGTATGACCCTTCAGAATCTACCACATTTGAGTTCAGAAAATGAGATTCAGGATGGAATTACATCTATAGCTTATGAAAAGGATGACATTTGGGTTGTGGGCTTAAATGAGACACTCATTGCTGAGTTAAAGACCAGGACTAAGAGAAAAAAGAAATACAAGCACTGAGTTATGATAATTCTATGATGTTTAAATTCTGCTAATCATACTTTCTACAATGTATTGATTTATGTTTTGGTTAAACCTTTCTAATTGTACAATGCAACATGTGTAGTTGTGAAACAAAATGGAAAGTTTACCTGTAAGATATGTAACAAGCTATATATATTAGAAGGTTACCAAGTTAATTTCTTATAGAGAAAGTGCTAAGGCATTGTAAAGAAACCTTCACTGTAGTGAAGCTTTCTTTCTTCCAAGGGGAATGGTATGAAGAAGCTCAGACACTTGCCTTAATTTTCAATCAGAAATCCTAGGTCAGGAACTCAGGTCTCCTGCACATGCCCCAGCTAGGAAGTGACCACACATGTGCATTTGGTGTCTTTTACCAACTGTAGGCCAGGAACTGGCCCTGCACCCTGATGCAGAAGCAAGGAAGTGAAACCAAAGTTCAGGTGACCTCCACCTCAGTGCCATTCCATAGAAAGATATTGAAGGAGCAGGACATCAGGACCGGGACAGGGAGATGTACCAGGCAGGGGCAAAGACAGGGATTGGGGAGAGGTCCCAGAAGTAAAGTTAAAAGAAAGGAGCAGAGCAATAGGCTCGGAATTCAAGGAGGAGCTGCAAGGGGAAGACGTGAAGTGAAGTGGGCTTGAGAGAAGCCCTGAAGATCTGAGGTGGCAGTGAAGTTTGGTGACGCCTTATTGCAGGCATTTGGAGCAGTGGTGTTCTACTTGGCATGGCTGAGGATCTGAAATCGTGCTTGGAAGGTGAAGTTTGAGTGCACTCGGAGATTCAGTGAAAAGGAATCTCGGAAGGTGATATTGAGACCCTGCGAGATGGGCCATTATTGCACCAGTCTGAGTGGAAGCGATGTTTGGAGAGAATTCCAATGTGAGTTCTTCAAATGTGGAGAATGGAAAATCTCTAGAGAAAGACAGAGTTTGCGTGAGACTGGATGGCTCACATTGTGACAAATCTATGACTGGGTTATTGAGAAAGTCATGGAACCTGCTTTGGTTGCATCTGTCATTTATTTTGAACAATGGTGTGTCTGACCAATTAGTTCACATGTATCTCATACTTACCTTGAACGTTAGAGTACATGATAGATATAGTAAATTGTTTATCTGGCTGAATTTGTATGTGCCTGTAAAGATATTGTTGGGCAGAGGAAGAGTGTGATCAGAATCATTTTCTTGTGTAGGTATTGAGATCTTTGCAACCTTTTTTTCTGGTATAATATAGTTCATTTTTCCTGTTGAATAAATATTTTATGTTTTGTGTTAAAGGTTCATCAGCAGACTCCTGTGAATTTGTTCAGCAACTTTCCTCCACTGTTTCTAAAATAAAAGTTAGTTCTATCAAACCTCAAGGCATGTTTTTCTATTAGCTGGCTTGTCCAGTATTAATACCAGCTGGGAACATAATCCTCCACACTCTCTATCCTCTGCACCACATCTCTCTATATCCACTACACATATTCTCTATCCCTTTTAATCTCTCTCCATCCTCTGCGCTCTCTCTATTACCTCTGTGCTCTCTCTCTATCCTCTGTACTCTCTCTGTCCTCTGCATTCTCCCTGTCCTTTGTGCCCTCCCTCTATTTCTACACTCTCTCTCTGACCTCTGTGCTGTCTCTCTGTCCTCTGCTGTCCCTCTAACTTCTGTGCTCTCTCAATATCATCTGCGCACTCTATCATTCCTCTGTGCTCTCTCTCTACCATCTGAAATCTGTCTCTATCCTCTGCTCTCTTCCTCTATCTTCTGTGTTCTCTATCTATCCCCTAAAAACTCTCACTAGTACTGCCTCTATACCTCTTTGTCTCTGCTCTGCACTCTCTCTCAATCCTCTGTGCTCTCTCTCAATACTTTGTGTTGTCTCTCTTACCTCTGCAATCTTTCTCTATCCTCTAAACTCTCCCTCTAACTTCTGTGCTCTCTCTCTCTATCCTCTGTGCTGTATCTCTATCCTCTATGTTCTTTCTTTATCCCCTGTACACTCTCTAGTACTGTCTCTATACCCCTTAATCTCTGCTCTGCACTCTCCCTCTGTGCTTTTTCTATCCTCTGTGCTCTCTCTCTATATTTTGCACTCTCTCTCTAACATCTGCTCTCACTCTCTATATTCTGAACTCCCACTCTATCCTCCATGCTCTCCGTCTAACCTCTGCTCACTGTCGCTCTTTGCTCTGCCCTTTCTCTCTTCCACTGTGCTCTCTATTCTAGGTGCTTTTGTTCTATCCTCTATGCACTATCTCTATCCCCTGTGCTCTCTCTCTAACCTCTGTGCAGTCTCTTTATCCTGTGTGCTCTCTGCCTAACCTCAGCGCTCTCTGTCTCTTTATGCTCTGCACTCATTCTCTGTCCTCTCTACTCTCACCATCCTATGTGCTTTCATTCAAGCCTTTGTGCTGTCGTTCTCTACCATCTGCACTCTCTGTCTCTCGCTGTACTCTGTGCACTCTCTCTATCCTCTATTCTCTCTCTCTATCATCTGTGCTCGCTCTCTATACAATCTCTATAATACTGTCTCTATGCCCAATAACCTATCCAGTGCACTCTCTCTCTATGCCCTGCATACTCTCTCTATCCTCTGTGCTCTCTATATTTGTGCTCTCTCTTATCCTCGGTGCCTTCCCTCTCTCTCCTCTGTGGTCTCTCTCTATCCTCTGTGCTATCTCCCTATACTCCGTGCTCTCTCTCCGTCCTCTGTGCTCTCACCACCCTATGTGCTTTCTCTCAATCCGTTGTGCTTTCGTCCTCTACCCTCTGCACTCTCTTTCTCCCTCTCCTCTGCGCTCTCTCTCTATCCTCCACTTGTTCTCTCTATCTTTTGCAACCTCTTCCTGTCCTCTTCTCTCTGCCTCTGTTTTCTGTGCAATCTGTTTAGACACTGTACTTTCTCTCTCTATCCTCTGTGCACTCTGTCTATCCTCTGTGCTCCTGCTCTTTTGATTATGCTGTATCTCTATCCTTTCCTCTCCCCTTCTAGCCTTTGTGCTGTCTCTCTTTATCCTCCAAACACTCTCTCTATACTGTGCTCTCTCTATCCTCCATGCTCTCTGTCTAACCTCTGCTCTCTTTCAATCTATGCTCTGCTCTATCTCTCTTCCACTGTGCTCTCACTATTCTAGGTGCTTTCGTTCTATCCTCTCTGCTCTATCTCTATCCAGTGCACTCTCTCTCTATCCACTGTGCTTGTCATTATCCTGTGTGCTCTCTGTCTAACCTCTGTTCTCCCTCTCTCTGCTCTTCACTTTCTTTCTGTACTCTGTACTCTCTCAGTGTCCTGTGCTCTCTCTCTATCCTCTGTGATCTATCTGTGCTCTTTGCTTTCTCTCAATCCTTTGTGCTGTCATTCTCTACCCTCTGCACTCTCTGTCTCTATAATCTGTGCTCTCTGTCTATCCACTGTGCTCCCTCTCTGTCCTCTGTGCTCTCTCTCTACCCTTTACCTTCTCTCTTTATCTTTTGCAACCTCTTCCTGTCCTCTTTGCTCTGTCTCTGCCCACTGTGCACTCTGTCTATCCACTGCACTATCACTCATTCCTCTGTGCTCTACCTGACCCCTGCACTCTCTCTCAATCATTTGGCTCTCTCTCTATCCTTTGCACTCTCTCTCTTTCATCTGCCTGGCTCCCTCTATCCTGGCACACTCTTTCTATTCTCTGTCTCTATCCCTATCTTCTGCACACTCTCTCTACCCTCTGTGCTCTCTGCCTAACTTCTGCTCTCTCTCCCTCTATGCTCTGCACCCTCCCTGTCCTTTGTGACCCCTTGCCCTTATTTGCTCTCTCTCTATCCTCTGCGCTCTCCCTCTCCATTATCTTGGATCTCTAGCTATCTTCTGTACTCTCTCTCTAGCATCTGCACTCTCTCTATCCCCTGCACACTCTGTCTAGTACTGCCTCTCTAATTCTTAATATCTCCTCTGTAATCTCTATTTATCCACACCACTCCCTCCCTATCCTCTGTGCCCTCTGTTTAACCTTTGCATTCTCACTACATGCTCTGCACTCTCTCTCTATCCTATGTGCCCTCTCTTTATCCTCTATGCTCTCCCTCTCTACCCTCTGCACTCTCTCTCTCTCTGGTCTCTGCACTTCCCCTCTATCCTCTGTGCTCTGTATTCTGTAAACTCTCTTGCTATCATCTTTATCTGCATTCTATCCTCTGCGCTTTGTTGCTGTCCTTTGTGCTCTCTCTATTCTATGTGCTTTTTCTCTATGCTTTATGCTGTCCCTCTCTATCTTCTGCACTCTCTCTCTAACCTCTGCACCCTTTATCCATGCACTGTACACTCTTTCTAGTACTGTCTCTATACTCCTTAATCTCTACTCTGTATTGTCTCTCTCTATCCTCTATGCTCTCTCTCTCTATCATCTGTGCTTGTTCTCTCTATCCTCTGCACTGTCCCTCTATCTTCTGTGCTGTTTCTATCCTGTATGACCTCTCTCTTTCCCCTGTACACTCTCTCTAGTTCTGCCTCTGTCCCCCTTAATCTCTCCTCCGCTCTCCCTCTCTATGCTCTGCACGCTCTCTATCCTCTGTGCTCCCTCTGTCTTCTGCACTCTCCCTATCCTCTGCACTCTCACTCTATCACTCTGCACGCTGTCTAACCTCCGATCTCTGATCTCTCATTCTGCTCTGCTCTCTCTCGCTGCGCTCTGTGCTCTCTCTGCCCTCTGTGCTCTCCCTTTATATCCCCTGTACTCTCGCTATCCTCTGTGCTCTCTCTGTCCTCTGTGCTCTCTATCCTCTGTAGTCTCTCTCAATCATCTGTGCTCTCTGTCTGCTCTGTCTCTCAGTCCTCTGTATTCTCTCTCTACCCTCTTTGCTCTTTGCCCAAAATCTGCTCCTTCTCTATAGGTTCTGCAGTCCCTTCCTGTCCTCTTTGCTCTCCCTTTCATATGTGCTTTCTCACAATCCTTCCTGCTGTCACTCTCTAATCTCTGTAATCTCTATCTCTGTTCCTCTGTGCTCTCTGACTATCCTCTGTGCTCTCTCTCTATCCTCTGTGCTCTCACTCTATCCTCTGTTCTCCCACTCTATCTACTGCACTCTCACACTATCCTCTGCACTCTCTCTCTAGCCTCTGTGCTCGCTCTCTATACTCATGCTCTGTCTCAATATTTTGCACCCTCTTCCTGTCCTTTGTACTCTGTCTCTGTCCTCTGTGCACTGTGTCTATCCACTGTAATCTCTCTCTATATATATCCACTGTGCTCTTTCTGTCCTCTGAAATCTCTCTCCATCCCGTCAGCTCCCTGTCTATCGCATGTGTTCTCTCTCTCTATCCTCTGAATTCTCTCTCTCTCTATCCCCTGTGCACTCTCTCTAGTACCGTCTCTATACTCCTTAATATCTCCTTTGCACTCCCTCTTGATCCTCTGCACTCCCTCTATCCTCTGTGCTATCCCCATATCTGTGCTCTCTTGGTGCCTTCCCTCTCTCCCCTGTGGTCTCTCTCTATCCTCTGTGCCATCTCCCTATACTCCATGCTCTCTCCCTATCTGCTGTGCTCTCTGTCTAAACTCTGCTCTCTCTCTCTCTCTCTGTGCTCTTCACTCACTCTCTGTCCTTTGTGCTCTCACCATCCTATATGCTTTCTTTCAATCCTTTGTGCTGTCATTCTCAACCCTCTGCACTCTCTCTCTATCATCTGTGCTTTCTCACTAACCTCTGCGCTCTCTCTCTCTATCCTCTACGTGTTCTCTCTATCTTTTGCAACCTCTTCCTGTCCTCTTCAATCTGCCTCTGACTTATGTGCACTCTGTTTAGCCACTGCACTTTATCTCTCTATCCTCTGTGCTCCCTGTCTATCCTCTGTGCTCCTGCTGTTTTGATTATGCTGTATCTCTATCCTTTCCTCTCCCTCTGTAGCCTCTGTGCAGTCCCTATCTCTAACCTCCAAGCTCTCTTTCTATCCTGTCCTCTCTCTCTCTATCCTTCAAGCTCTCTGTCTAACCTCTGCTCTCTTTCCCTCTATTCTCTGCACTTTCTCTCTCTTCCACTGAGCTCTCTCAATTCTAGGTGCTTTTGTTCTATCCTCCATGAGTTATCTCTATCCCCTGCACTCTCTCCTTATCCTCTGTGCTCTGTGTTTATTCTGTGTGCTCTCTGTCTAACCTCTGCTCTCCCGCTATTTGCTCTCCACTCTCTTTCTGAACTCTGTGCTCTGTCTGTCCTCTGTGCTATCTCCCTATACTCCATGATTTCTCCCTATCCTCTGTGCTCTCTCTCTAACATCTGCTCTCTCTCGCTATGCTCTATTCTCTCTCTCTATCCTCTGTCATCTCCAACTCTATCCTCTGTTCTCCCTCTATCCTACGTGCTCTATCTCCATTGTTTGCACTCTATCTATCCCCTGTACACTCTCTCTAGTACTGTCTGTATACTCCTGAAGCTTTCCTGTGCACACTCTCTCTAAACCCTGCACTCACTCTCTGTCCTCTGTGCTCTCTCCATCCAAAGTGCTTTCTCTCAATCATTTGTGCTGTCATTCGCTATGCTCTGCACTCTCTCTCTATCATCTGTGCTCCCTCTCTATCCTCTGTTCTATCTCTCTATCCTCTATGTGTTCTCTCTATCTTTTGAAACCTCTTCTTGTCCTCTTCACTCTGCCTCTGTCCTCTGTGCACTCTGTCTATCCACCGCATTTTCTCTCTCAATTCTCTGTGCTCTCTGTCTATCGACTGTGCTCTCCTTCTATCCTCTGTGCTCCTGCTCTTTTGATTACACTGTATCTCTATCCTTTGCTCTCCCTCTGTAGCATCTGTGCTGTCACTAAATCTATCCTCCAATCTCTCACTCTATCCTGTACTCTCTCTCTATCCTCCATGCTCTCTGTCTAACCCCTGCTCATTTTCCCTCTATGCACTCTCTCTCTTCCACTGTGCTGTCTATTCTAGGTGCATTTGTTCTATCCTCTATGAACTATCTCTATCCCCTGTGCTCACTCTCTATCCCCTGTGCTCTCTCTTTATCCTGTGTGCTCTCTGCATAATCTCTGCTCTCTCTCTCTTTATGCTCTGCACTCATTGTCTGTCCTCTGTACTCTCAAAATCCTATGTGCTTTCTCTCAATCCTTTGTGCTGTTGTTCTCTACCCTCGGCATTCTCTTTCTGTCTATCCTCTGTGCTTTCTCCCTATTCTCTGCACTCTCTCTCTCTATCCTCCACTTGTTCTCTCTATCTTGTGCAACCTCTTCCTGTCCTCTTCACTCTGCCTCTGTATTCTGTGCACTCTGTTTAGAAAATTCACTTTCTCTCTCTATCCTCTGTGCACTCTGTCTATCCTCTTTGCTCCTGCTCTTTTGATTATGCTGTATCTCTATCCCTAACTCTCCCTCTGTAGCCTTTGTGCTTTTTCTCTCTATCCTCCAAGCCCTCTCTCTATACTGTGCTCTTTCTCTATCCTCCATGCTCTCTGTCTAACCTGTGCTCTCTTTCAATCTATGCTCTGCTCTCTTTCATCCACTGTGCTCTCTCTATTCTACGTGCTTTTCTTCCATCCTCTATGCTCTATCTCTATCCATTGCACTCTCTCTCTATCCTCTGTGCTCTGTCTTTATCCTGTGTGCTCTATGTCTAAACTCTGCTCTCCCTCTCTCTGCTCTCCACTCTCTTTCTGTACTCTGCTCTTTCGGTCCTCTGTGCTCTCACTCTCTATTCTCTGTGCTATTTCCCTATACTCTGTGCTGTCTCCCTATCCTCTGTGATCTCTGTCTAACCTCTGCTCTCTCTCTCTATGATCAGCACACTCAGTCCTCTGTGCTCTCTCTATCCTATGTGCTTTCTCTCAATCCTTTGTGCTGTTGTTCTCTACCCTCTGCACTCTCTGTCTCTATCCTCTGTGCTCTCTGCCTATCCTCTGTGCTCTCTGCCTATCCTCTGTGCTCTCTGTCTATCCTCTGTGCTCCTTCTCTGTCCTCTGTGATCTCTCTCTATCCACTGCATTCTCTCTCATTCCTCTGTGCTCTATCTGGCCTCTGCATTCTCTCTCAATCATTTGGCTCCCACTCTATCTTCTGCACTCTCTCTCTATCCTGACACATTCATTCTACCTTCTGTGTTCTCTCTTTATCTTCTGCATTCTGCCTTAATTTTCAATCAGAAATCCTAGGTCAGGAACTCAGCTCTCCTGCACATGCCCCAGCTAGGAAGTGACCACACATGTGCATTTGGTGTCTTTTACCAACTCTTGGGCCAGGAAATGGATGCAAGAATGGATGCAGAAGCGAGGAAGTGAAACCAAAGTTCAGGTGACCTCCACCTGAGAGCCATTCCATAGAAAGATATCCCAAGGAGCAGGACATGAGGAGCAGGACAGGGAGATGTCTCAGGCAGGGGCAAAGACAGGGATTGGGGAGAGGTCCCAGAAGAAAAGTTAAAAGAAAGGAGCAGAGCAATAGACTCGGAGTTCAAGGAGGAGCTGCAAGGGGAAGACTTGAAGTGAAGTGGGCTTGAGAGAATCCTGAAGATCTGAGGTGGCAGTGAAGTTTGGTGATGTCTTATTGTAGGCGTTTGGAGCAGTGGTGTTCTACTTGGCATGCTTGGAAGGGGAAGTTTGGGTGCATTCAGAGATCCAGTGAAAAGGAATCTCTATCCTCTTCACTCTCTTTCTATCCTCTTGAATCTCTATCTCTATCATCTGCACTCTCCCTCTATACTCGGTGCTCTCTCTCTATCCTTTGTGTTCTCTCTATCCCCTGAATGCTCTCTCTATAGTATTGCCTCTATACACATTAATGTCTCCTCTGTACTATCTCTCTATTCTCCGCACTCTATCCTCTACACTCTTTCTCTCTTTCTTCTGCACTCTCTCTAACATCTGCTCTCTCTATGTTCTGCACTCTCTTCCTTTCCACTGTGCTCTCTCTCTATCCTCTGAGATCTCTCTCTATCCTTTGAACTATCTCTCTATCCTGTGAGATCTCTCTCCACTCTGTGCAGTCTCACTCTATCTTGAGCAGTCTCTCTCTCTATTCTTGGTGCCCTCTCTCTATCCTCTGTGGTCTCTCTCTATCTTCTGCATTTTCTCTCTATCCTCTGCGCACTCTCTCTACCCTCTGTGCTCTCTGCCTAACCTCTGCTCTCTCTCCCTCTATGCTCTGCACTCTCTCTGCACTTTGTGATCCCTCTCTCCTATTTGCTCTCTCTCTATCCTCTGCACTCTCCTCTCCATCATCTGTGGTCTCTAGATATCTTCTGCACATTCTTTCTAATACTGCCTCTATAATTGTACTCTCCATTTATCCACAGCACACTCTCTCTATCCTTTGTGCCCTCTGTTTAACCTCTGCATTCTATCTTCATGCTCTGCACTCTCTCTCTAACCTATGTGCCCTCTCTCTATCCTCTATGCTCTCTCTCTCTACCTCTGCACTCTCTCTCTCTCTCTCTAGCCCGTGCACTCCCGCTCTATCTTCTGGGCACTGTCTGAAATATCTAAACTCTCTTGCTATAATCTGCATCTTCTTTCTATTCTCTGCGCTTTGTCATTGTCCCTTGTGCTCTCTCTATTCTAAGTGCTTTAGCTCTATGCTTTGTGCTGTTCCTCTCTATTTTCTGCACTCTCTTTCTAACCTCTGCACTCTTTAACCATGCCCTGTACACTCCCTCTAGTACTGCCTCCACACTCCTTAACATCTACTCTGTATTGTCTCTATCTGTACTCTGTGCACTCTCACTATCCTCTTCTCTCTGCCTCTATCATCTGTGCTCTCTCTCTCTATAATCTGCATTGATTCACTATCATCTGTGCTGTGTCTATCCTCTATGACCTGTCCCTATTCTCTGTACTCTCTCTCTAGTACTGTCTCTATCCCCCTTAATGTCTCTCTGCATTCTCTCTGTGCTCTCTCTCTATCCCTGTTCTCCCTCTCGATCCTCTGCACTCTATCTCTCTCTCTAGCCTCTGTGCTCTCTCTCTATCTTTGTGCTTTCTCTCTATCTTCAGCACTCTTTATCCATCCACTGCACACTCTCTCTATCCTCTGCACTCTCTCTCTTTCATCGGCAGTCTCCCTCTATCCTGGCACACTCTTTCTGTCCTCTGTGTTCTCTCTATATCCCCTGAGCATTCTCTTTCTATAGCATTCCCTTTATACCCCTTAATCACTCCTGTGTATTCTATATCTATTATCTGCACACTTTCTCTATCCTCTGCACTCCTTCCCTATCCTCTGTTCTCTCTGTCTAACATTGGCTCTGTCTCTCTATAAGCTCTGCACTCTCCTTCTGCCTTCTGTGCACTCTATATTCTATGTGCTCTCTCAATATACTCTGTGCTCATCCTCTTTATCCACTGTGCTGTCTCCATGCTCTGCACTCTCTCTCTTTCTCTATCCTCTTTGCCCTTTGTTTAACCATTGGTTTCTCTCACTATCCCTGCAATCTCTCTCCATCCCCTCCGCACTCTGTCTATCCCACGTGCTCTCTCTCTCTCTCTCTCTATCCTCTGCGCAGAGGATAGAATTCCTATCCTCCGAATTCTCTCTCTCTCTCTATCCCCTGTGCACTCTATCTAGTACCCTCTATATCCTCATTAATATCTATTCTGCACTCGCTCTTGATCCTCTGCACTCTTGCTATCCGCTGTGCTCTCTCCCTATCCTCCGTGCCCTCCTTCTAATATCTGCTCTCCCTCGCTATGCTCTATTCTCTCTCTTTCTATCTTTTGTGCTGTCCAACTCTATCCTCTGTGCTCCCTCTATCCTATCTTTATCATCTGCACTCTATCTATCCCCTGTACACACTTTCTAGTACTGTCTCTATACCCATTAACCTCTCCTGTGCACTCTCTCTCTATGCCCTGCACACTCTTCCTATCCTCTGTGCTCTCCCTATATCTGTGCTCTCTCTTATCCTCAGTGCCTTCCCTCTTTCTCCTCTGTGGTCTCTCTCTATCCTCTGTGCTATCTCCCTATACTCAGTGCTCTCTCTCTGTCCTCTGTGCTCTCACCACCCCATGTGCTTTCTCTCAATCCTTTGTGCTGTCGTTCTCTCCCCTCTGCACTCTCTCTCTCTCTATCCTCTGTGCTTTCTCCCTAACCACTGCACTCTCTCTCTATATCCTCTATGTGTTCTCTCTGTCGATTGCAACTGCTTCTTGTCCTCTACGCTCTGCACTCTCTCTCTTCCACTGTGCTCTCTCTATTCTACATATTTTTGTTCTATCCTCTATCTCTATCCAGTGCACTCTCTCTCTATCCTCTGTGCTCTGTCTTTATCCTGTGTGCTGTCTATCTAATGTCTGGTCTCTCTCTCTCTCTCTGCTCTCCACTCTCTTTCTGTACTTTGTGCTCTCTGTGTCCTCTGTGCTCTCTCCCTATCCGCTGTGCTCTCTCTCTAACTTCTGCTCTCTCTCTCTCTCTATGATCTGCACTCACTCTCAATCCTCTGTGCTCTCTCCCTATCATCTGCGCTCTCTCTCCTTCCTTTGTGCTCTCTGTCTGTCCTCTGTGTTCCCTCTCTGTCCTCTGTGCTCTCTCTCTATCCTCTATGTGTTCTCTCTATCTTTTGCAACCTTTTCTTGTCCAGTTCACTCTGCCTCTGTCCTTTGTGCACTCTGTCTATCCACCGCATTTTCTCTCTCCATCCTCTGTGCTTTCTGTCTATCCATTCGCTCTCTTTCTATCCTCTGTGCACCTGCTCTTTTGATTACACTGTATTTCGATCCTTTGTTTTCCCTCTGAAGCCTCTGTGCTGTCACTAACTCTATCCTCCAAGCTCTCTCTATATCCTGTACTCTCTCTCTATCCTCCATGTGCTCTGTCTAACCTCTGCTCTCTTTCTCTCTATACTTTGCACTCTCTCTCTTCCACTGTGCTCTCTATATTCTACGTGCTTTTGTTCAACCCTCTATGCTCTATCTCTATCCCCTGCACTCTATCACTATCATCTGTGCTCTCTCTTTATCCTGTGTGCTCTCTGTCAAACCTCTGCTCTATTTCCCTCTATGCTCTGCACTCTCTCTCTTCCACTGTGCTCTCTATATTCTAGGTGCTTTTATTCTATCCTCTCTGCTCTATCGATATCCCCTGCAATCTCTCTCTATCCTCTGTGCTCTCTCTTTATCCTATGTGCTCTCTGTCTAACCTCTGCTCTCCCTCTCTTTTCTCTCCACTCTCTTTCTGTACTCTCGGATCTGTCTGTCCTCTGTGCTATCTCTCTATACTCCGTGCTCTCTTCCTCTCCTCTGTGTGCTCTCTAACATCTGCTCTCTCTCGCTATACTCTATTCTCTCTCTATCCTCTGTGATCTCCAACTCTAGCCTCTGTTCTCCCTCTATCCTACGTGCTCTAACTCCATTGTCTGCATTCTATCTATCCCCTGTACACTCTCTCTAGTTCTGTCTCTATACTCCTGAAGCTTTCCTGTGCATACAATCTCTAAACCCTGCACATTCTCTCTATCCTCTGTGCTATCTCCCTATACTCCGAGCACTCTCCCTATCCTCTGTGCTCTCTTTCTAACCTCTGCTCTCTCTCTCCCATGTTCTGCACTCACTCTCTGTCCTCTGTGCTCTCTCCACCCAAAGTACTTTCTCTCAATCCTTTGTGTTGTCATTCACTACGCTCTGCACTCTCTCTCTATCCTCTGCACTCTTTCTCTTTCCTCTGTGCTCTCTGTCTATCATATGTGCTCCCTCTCTATCCTCTGTTCTATCTCTCTATCCTCTTTGTGTTCTCTCTATTTTTTGCTACCTCCTCTTGTCCTCTTCAATCTGCCTCTGTCTTCTGTGCACTCTGTCTATCCACTGCATTTTCTCTCTCAATGCTCTGAGCTCTCTGTCTCCCCACTGTGCTCTCTTTCTATCCTCTGTGCTCCTGCTCTTTTGATTATACTGTATATCTATCCTTTGCCCTCCCACTGTAGCCTCTGTGCTGTCACTAACTCTATCCTCCAAGCTCTCTCTCTCTATCTTGTACTCTCTCTCTATCCTGCATGTTCTCTGTCTAACCTCTGCTCAATTTCCCTCTATGCTCTGCACTCTCTCTTTTCTACAGTGCTCTCTATTCTAGGTGCTTTTGTTCTATCCTCTATGCTCTACCTCTATCCCCTGTGCTCTCTCTTTGTCCTGTGTGATCTCTGTCTAACCTCTGCTCTCTCTCTCATTATGCCTGGCACTCACTCTCTGTCCTCTGTGCTCTCACCATCCTATGTGCTTTCTCTTAATCCTTTGTGCTGTCGTTCTCTATCCTCTGCACTCTCTTTCTCTCTATCCTCTGTGCTTTTTCCCTACTCTCTGCGCTCTCTCTCTATTCTCCACGTGTTCTCTCTATCTTGTGCAACCTCTTCCTGTCCTCTTCACTCTGCCTCTGGCTTCTGTGCACTCTGTTTAGAAAATGCATTTTCTCTCTCTATCCTCTGTGCTCTCTGTCTATCCTCTGTGTTGCTGCTCCTTTGATTATGCTGCATCTCTATCATTTCCTCTCCATCTGTAGCCTTTGTGCTGTCTCTCTCTATCCTCCAAGCCCTCTCTCTATACTGTGCTCTCTCTCTCTATCTTCCATGCTCTCTGTCTAACCTCTGCTCTCTTTCAATCTATGCTCTGCTCTTTCTCTCTTCCACTGTGCTCTCTCTATTCTACGTGCTTTTGTTTTATCCTCTATGATCTATCTCTATCCAATGCACTCTCTCTATCCTCTGTGCTATATCTTTATCCTGTGTGCTCTCTGTCTATCCTCTGCTCTCGCTCTCTCCGCTCTCTGTTCTCTTTCTGTACTCTGCTCTCTCGGCCCTCTGCGCTCTCTCTCTATTCTCTGTGGTATTTCCCTATACGCTGTGCTCTCTCCCTATCCTCTGTGCTCTCTGTCTAATCTCTGCTCTCTTTCTCCATGATCAGGACTCACTCTCAGTTCTCTGTGCTCTCTCTATCCTATGTGATCTCTCTCTCAATCCTTTGTGCTGTCGTTCTCTTCCTTCTGCATGCTCTGTCTCTATCCTCTGTGCTTTCTGTCTATCCTCTGTGCTCCTTCTCTGTCCTCTGTGCACTCTTTCTCAATCCCCTGCATTCTCTCTCATTCCTCAATGCTCTATCTGTCCTCTGCATTCTCTCTCAATCATTTGGCTCCCTATCTATCATCTGCACTCTCTCTCGCTATCCTGACACACTCTTTCTGTCCTCTGTGTTTTCTCTCTATCTTCTGCATTCTGCCTTAATTTTCAATCAGAAATCCTAGGTCAGGAACTCATGTCTCCTGCACATGCCCCAGCTAGGAAGTGACCACACATGTGCATTTGGTGTCTTTTACCAACTGTAGGCCAGGAACTGGCCCTGCACCCTGATGCAGAAGCAAGGAAGTGAAACCAAAGTTCAGGTGACCTCCACCTCAGTGCCATTCCATAGAAAGATATTGAAGGAGCAGGACATCAGGACCGGGACAGGGAGATGTACCAGGCAGGGGCAAAGACAGAGATTGGGGAGAGGTCCCAGAAGTAAAGTCAAAAGAAAGGAGCAGAGCAATAGGCTCGGAATTCAAGGAGGAGCTGCAAGGGGAAGACGTGAAGTGAAGTGGGCTTGAGAGAAGCCCTGAAGATCTGAGGTGGCAGTGAAGTTTGGTGACGCCTTATTGCAGGCATTTGGAGCAGTGGTGTTCTACTTGGCATGGCTGAGGATCTGAAATCGTGCTTGGAAGGTGAAGTTTGAGCACACTCGGAGATTCAGTGAAAAGGAATCTCGGAAGGTGATATTGAGACCCTGCGAGATGGGCCATTATTGCACCAGTCTGAGTGGAAGCGATGTTTGGAGAGAATTCCAATGTGAGTTCTTCAAATGTGGAGAATGGAAAATCTCTAGAGAAAGACAGAGTTTGCGTGAGACTGGATGGCTCACATTGTGACAAATCTATGACTGGGTTATTGAGAAAGTCATGGAACCTGCTTTGGTTGCATCTGTCATTTATTTTGAACAATGGTGTGTCTGACCAATTAGTTCACATGTATCTCATACTTACCTTGAACGTTAGAGTACATGATAGATATAGTAAATTGTTTATCTGGCTGAATTTGTATGTGCCTGTAAAGATATTGTTGGGCAGAGGAAGAGTGTGATCAGAATCATTTTCTTGTGTAGGTATTGAGATCTTTGCAACCTTTTTTTCTGGTATAATATAGTTCATTTTTCCTGTTGAATAAATATTTTATGTTTTGTGTTAAAGGTTCATCAGCAGACTCCTGTGAATTTGTTCAGCAACTTTCCTCCACTGTTTCTAAAATAAAAGTTAGTTCTATCAAACCTCAAGGCATGTTTTTCTATTAGCTGGCTTGTCCAGTATTAATACCAGCTGGGAACATAACCCTCCACACTCTCTATCCTCTGCACCACATCTCTCTATATCCACTACACATATTCTCTATCCCTTTTAATCTCTCTCCATCCTCTGCGCTCTCTCTATTACCTCTGTGCTCTCTCTCTATCCTCTGTACTCTCTCTGTCCTCTGCATTCTCCCTGTCCTTTGTGCCCTCCCTCTATTTCTACACTCTCTCTCTGACCTCTGTGCTGTCTCTCTGTCCTCTGCTGTCCCTCTAACTTCTGTGCTCTCTCACTATCATCTGCGCACTCTATCATTCCTCTGTGCTCTCTCTCTACCATCTGAAATCTGTCTCTATCTTCTGCTCTCTTCCTCTATCCTCTGTGTTCTCTATCTATCCCCTAAAAACTCTCACTAGTACTGCCTCTATACCTCTTTGTCTCTGCTCTGCACTCTCTCTCAATCCTCTGTGCTCTCTCTCAATACTTTGTGTTGTCTCTCTTACCTCTGCAATCTTTCTCTATCCTCTAAACTCTCCCTCTAACTTCTGTGCTCTCTCTCTCTATCCTCTGTGCTGTATCTCTATCCTCTATGTTCTTTCTTTATCCCCTGTACACTCTCTAGTACTGTCTCTATACCCCTTAATCTCTGCTCTGCACTCTCCCTCTGTGCTTTTTCTATCCTCTGTGCTCTCTCTCTATATTTTGCACTCTCTCTCTAACATCTGCTCTCACTCTCTATATTCTGAACTCCCACTCTATCCTCCATGCTCTCCGTCTAACCTCTGCTCACTGTCGCTCTTTGCTCTGCCCTTTCTCTCTTCCACTGTGCTCCCTATTCTAGGTGCTTTTGTTCTATCCTCTATGCACTATCTCTATCCCCTGTGCTCTCTCTCTAACCTCTGTGCAGTCTCTTTATCCTGTGTGCTCTCTGCCTAACCTCAGCGCTCTCTCTCTCTTTATGCTCTGCACTCATTCTCTGTCCTCTCTACTCTCACCATCCTATGTGCTTTCATTCAAGCCTTTGTGCTGTCGTTCTCTACCATCTGCACTCTCTGTCTCTCGCTGTACTCTGTGCACTCTCTCTATCCTCTATTCTCTCTCTCTATCATCTGTGCTCGCTCTCTATACAATCTCTATAATACTGTCTCTATGCCCAATAACCTATCCAGTGCACTCTCTCTCTATGCCCTGCATACTCTCTCTATCCTCTGTGCTCTCTATATTTGTGCTCTCTCTTATCCTCGGTGCCTTCCCTCTCTCTCCTCTGTGGTCTCTCTCTATCCTCTGTGCTATCTCCCTATACTCCGTGCTCTCTCTCCGTCCTCTGTGCTCTCACCACCCTATGTGCTTTCTCTCAATCCTTTGTGCTGTCGTTCTCTACCCTCTGCACTCTCTCTCACTATCCTCAGTGCTTTCTCCCTAACCACTGCATTCTCTCTCTATATCCTCTACGTGTTCTCTCTGTCGTTTGCAACTTCTTCTTGTCCTCTACGCTCTGCACTCTCTCCCTTCCACTGGGCTCCCTCTATTTTAGGTGCTTTTCCTCGATCCTTTATGCTCTATCTCTATCCCCTGCACTTTCTCTCTATCCTCTGCTCTCTATTTATCCTGTGTGCTCTCTGTCTAACCTCTGCTCTCTTGCCCTCTATGCTACACTCTCTCTCTTCCACTGTGCTCTCTCTATTCTACATGCTTTTGTTCTATCTTCTATCCTCTATCTCTATCCAGTGCACTCTCTCTCTATCCTCTGTGCTCTGTCTTTATCCCCTGTGCTCTCAGTCTAACCTCTGCTCTCTCTCTCTCTGCTCTCCACTCTCTTTCTGTACTCTGTGTTCTCTCTGTCCTCTGTGCTCTCTCTCTATCCTCTGTGCTCTCTGTCTAACCTCTGCGCTCTCTGTCTATGATGTGCACTCTCTCTCAGGCCTCTGTGCTCTTTCTCATTCCTCTGTGCTCTCTGCCTGTTCTCTGTGCTCCCTCTCTATCCTCTGTGCTCACTCTCTCTATCCTCTACGTGTTCTCTCTATCTTTGGCAACCTTTTCTTGTCCAGTTCACTCTGCCTCTGTCCTCTGTGCCCTCTGTCTATCCATCGCATTTTCTCTCTCTATCCTCTGTGCTCTCTGTGTATCCACTGTGCTCTTTTTCTATCCTCTGTGCTCCTGCTCTTTTGATTAAACTGTATCTCTATCCTTTGCTCTCCCTCTGTAGCATCTGTGCTGTCACTAACTCTATCCTCCAAGCTCTCTCTCTATCCTATACTCTCTCTCTATCCTCCATGCTCTCTGTCCAACCTCTGCTCTCTTTCCTTTTATGCTCTGCACTCTCTCTATTCCACCCTGCTCCCTCTATTCTACGTGCTTTTGTTCTAACCTCTATGCTATATCTCTATCCAGTGGACTCTCTCTCTTTGCTCTCTCTTTATCCTGTGTGCTCTCTGTCTAACCTCTGCTATCTCTCCCTCTGCTCACCACTGTCTTTCTGTACTCTGTGCTCTCTCTGTCCTCTGTGCTCTCTCCCTATCCTCTGTACTATTTCCCTCTACTCTGTGCTCTCTCCCTATCCACTGTGCTCTCTCTCTAACTTCTGCTCTCTCTCTCTATGATCTGCACTCACTCTCAATCTTCTGTGCTCTCTCCCTACCTTCTGCACTCTCTCTTCTTCCTTTGTGCTCTCTGTCTGTCCTCTGTGCTCCCTCTCTGTCCTCTGTGCTCTCTCTCTATCCTCTACATGTTCTCTCTATCTTTTGAAACCTTTTCTTGTCCACTTCACTCTGCCTCTGTCCTCTGTGCACTCTGTCTATCCACCTCATTTTCTCTCTCTATCCTCTGTGCTCTCTGTCTTTCCACTGTGCTCTCTTTCTATCCTCTGTGCTCCTGCTCTTTTGATTACACTGTATCTCTATCCTTTACTTTTCCTCTGTAGCCGCTGTGCTGTCACAAACTCTATCCTCCAAGCTCTCTCTGTATCCTGTATTCTCTCTCTATCCTTCATTCTGTCTGTCTAACCTCTGCTCTCCTTCCCTCTATATTCTGCACGCTCTCTCTTCCACTGTGCTCTTTATATACTAGGTGCTTTTGTTCTATCCTCTATGCTCTATCTCTACCCCCTGCTCTCTCATTAACATGTGTGCTCTCTGTCTAACCTCTGCTCTCTTTCCCTCTATGCTCTGCACTTTCTGTCTTACACTCTGCTCTCTCTATTCTAGGTGCTTTTGTTCTATCCTCTCTGCTCTATCTATATCCCCTGCAATCTCTCTCTATCCACTGTGCTCTCTATTTATCATGTGTGCTCTCTGTCTAACCTCTGCTCTCCCTCTCTTTTCTCTCCACTCTCTTTCTGTACTCTGTGCTCTCCCTATCCTCTGTGCTTTCTCTCTAACATCTGCTCTCTCTCGCTATGCTCTATTCTCTCTCTCCATCCTCCGTTCTCCCTCTATCCTACGTGCTCTAACTCCATTGTCTGCATTCTATCTATCCCCTGTACACTCTCTCTAGTTCTGTCTCTATACTCCTGAAGCTTTCCTGTGCATACAATCTCTAAACCCTGCACATTCTCTCTATCCTCTGTGCTATCTCCCTATACTCTGAGCACTCTCCCTATCCTCTGTGCTCTCTTTCTAACCTCTGCTCTCTCTCTCCCATGTTCTGCACTCACTCTCTGTCCTCTGTGCTCTCTCCACCCAAAGTACTTTCTCTCAATCCTTTGTGCTGTCATTCACTACGCTCTGCACTCTCTCTCTATCCTCTGCACTCTTTCTCTTTCCTCTGTGCTCTCTGTCTATCATATGTGCTCCCTCTCTATCCTCTGTTCTATCTCTCTATCCTCTTTGTGTTCTCTCTATTTTTTGCTACCTCCTCTTGTCCTCTTCAATCTGCCTCTGTCTTCTGTGCACTCTGTCTATCCACTGCATTTTCTCTCTCAATGCTCTGAGCTCTCTGTCTCCCCACTGTGCTCTCTTTCTATCCTCTGTGCTCCTGCTCTTTTGATTATACTGTATATCTATCCTTTGCCCTCCCACTGTAGCCTCTGTGCTGTCACTAACTCTATCCTCCAAGCTCTCTCTCTCTATCTTGTACTCTCTCTCTATCCTGCATGTTCTCTGTCTAACCTCTGCTCAATTTCCCTCTATGCTCTGCACTCTCTCTTTTCTACAGTGCTCTCTATTCTAGGTGCTTTTGTTCTATCCTCTATGCTCTACCTCTATCCCCTGTGCTCTCTCTTTGTCCTGTGTGATCTCTGTCTAACCTCTGCTCTCTCTCTCATTATGCCTGGCACTCACTCTCTGTCCTCTGTGCTCTCACCATCCTATGTGCTTTCTCTTAATCCTTTGTGCTGTCGTTCTCTATCCTCTGCACTCTCTTTCTCTCTATCCTCTGTGCTTTTTCCCTACTCTCTGCGCTCTCTCTCTATTCTCCACGTGTTCTCTCTATCTTGTGCAACCTCTTCCTGTCCTCTTCACTCTGCCTCTGGCTTCTGTGCACTCTGTTTAGAAAATGCATTTTCTCTCTCTATCCTCTGTGCTCTCTGTCTATCCTCTGTGTTGCTGCTCCTTTGATTATGCTGCATCTCTATCATTTCCTCTCCATCTGTAGCCTTTGTGCTGTCTCTCTCTATCCTCCAAGCCCTCTCTCTATACTGTGCTCTCTCTCTCTATCTTCCATGCTCTCTGTCTAACCTCTGCTCTCTTTCAATCTATGCTCTGCTCTTTCTCTCTTCCACTGTGCTCTCTCTATTCTACGTGCTTTTGTTTTATCCTCTATGATCTATCTCTATCCAATGCACTCTCTCTATCCTCTGTGCTATATCTTTATCCTGTGTGCTCTCTGTCTATCCTCTGCTCTCGCTCTCTCCGCTCTCTGTTCTCTTTCTGTACTCTGCTCTCTCGGCCCTCTGCGCTCTCTCTCTATTCTCTGTGGTATTTCCCTATACGCTGTGCTCTCTCCCTATCCTCTGTGCTCTCTGTCTAATCTCTGCTCTCTTTCTCCATGATCAGGACTCACTCTCAGTTCTCTGTGCTCTCTCTATCCTATGTGATCTCTCTCTCAATCCTTTGTGCTGTCGTTCTCTTCCTTCTGCATGCTCTGTCTCTATCCTCTGTGCTTTCTGTCTATCCTCTGTGCTCCTTCTCTGTCCTCTGTGCACTCTTTCTCAATCCCCTGCATTCTCTCTCATTCCTCAATGCTCTATCTGTCCTCTGCATTCTCTCTCAATCATTTGGCTCCCTATCTATCATCTGCACTCTCTCTCGCTATCCTGACACACTCTTTCTGTCCTCTGTGTTTTCTCTCTATCTTCTGCATTCTGCCTTAATTTTCAATCAGAAATCCTAGGTCAGGAACTCAGGTCTCCTGCACATGCCCCAGCTAGGAAGTGACCACACATGTGCATTTGGTGTCTTTTACCAACTCTTGGGCCAGGAACTGGCCCTGCACCCTGATGCAGAAGCAAGGAAGTGAAACCAAAGTTCAGGTGACCTCCACCTCGGTGCCATTCCATAGAAAGATATCCCAAGGAGCAGGACATGAGGAGCAGGACAGGGAGATGTCTCAGGCAGGGGCAAAGACAGGGATTGGGGAGAGGTCCCAGAAGTAAAGTTAAAAGAAAGGAGCAGAGCAATAGGCTCGGAATTCAAGGAGGAGCTGCAAGGGGAAGATTTGAAGTGAAATGGGCTTGAGAGAAGCCCTGAAGATCTGAGGTGGCAGTGAAGTTTGGTGACACCTTATTGCAGGCATTTGGAGCAGTGGTGTTCTACTTGGCATGGCTGAGGATCTGAAATCGTGCTTGGAAGGTGAAGTTTGAGCGCACTCGGAGATCCAGTGAAAAGGAATCTCGGAAGGTGATATTGAGACCCTGCGAGATGGGCCATTATTGCACCAGTCTGAGTGGAAGCGATGTTTGGAGAGAATTCCAATGTGGAGAATGTTCTTCAAATGTGGAGAATGGAAAATCTCTAGAGAAAGACAGAGTTTGCGTGAGACTGGATGGCTCACATTGTGACAAATCTATGACTGGGTTATTGAGAAAGTCATGGAACCTGCTTTGGTTGCATCTGTCATTTATTTTGAACAATGGTGTGTCTGACCAATTAGTTCACATGTATCTCATACTTACCTTGAACGTTAGAGTACATGATAGATATAGTAAATTGTTTATCTGGCTGAATTTGTATGTGCCTGTAAAGATATTGTTGGGCAGAGGAAGAGTGTGATCAGAATCATTTTCTTGTGTAGGTATTGAGAGCTTTGCAACCTTTTTTTCTGGTATAATATAGTTCATTTTTCCTGTTGAATAAATATTTTATGTTTTGTGTTAAAGGTTCATCAGCAGACTCCTGTGAATTTGTTCAGCAACTTTCCTCCACTGTTTCTAAAATAAAAGTTAGTTCTATCAAACCTCAAGGCATGTTTTTCTATTAGCTGGCTTGTCCAGTATTAATACCAGCTGGGAACATAATCCTCCACACTCTCTATCCTCTGCACCACATCTCTCTATATCCACTACACATATTCTCTATCCCTTTTAATCTCTCTCCATCCTCTGCACTCTCTCTATTACCTCTGTGCTCTCTCTCTATCCTCTGTACTCTCTCTGTCCTCTGCATTCTCCCTGTCCTTTGTGCCCTCCCTCTATTTCTACACTCTCTCTCTGACCTCTGTGCTGTCTCTCTGTCCTCTGCTGTCCCTCTAACTTCTGTGCTCTCTCACTATCATCTGCGCACTCTATCATTCCTCTGTGCTCTCTCTCTACCATCTGAAATCTGTCTCTATCCTCTGCTCTCTTCCTCTATCCTCTGTGTTCTCTATCTATCCCCTAAAAACTCTCACTAGTACTGCCTCTATACCTCTTTGTCTCTGCTCTGCACTCTCTCTCAATCCTCTGTGCTCTCTCTCAATACTTTGTGTTGTCTCTCTTACCTCTGCAATCTTTCTCTATCCTCTAAACTCTCCCTCTAACTTCTGTGCTCTCTCTCTCTATCCTCTGTGCTGTATCTCTATCCTCTATGTTCTTTCTTTATCCCCTGTACACTCTCTAGTACTGTCTCTATACCCCTTAATCTCTGCTCTGCACTCTCCCTCTGTGCTTTTTCTATCCTCTGTGCTCTCTCTCTATATTTTGCACTCTCTCTCTAACATCTGCTCTCACTCTCTATATTCTGAACTCCCACTCTATCCTCCATGCTCTCCGTCTAACCTCTGCTCACTGTCGCTCTTTGCTCTGCCCTTTCTCTCTTCCACTGTGCTCCCTATTCTAGGTGCTTTTGTTCTATCCTCTATGCACTATCTCTATCCCCTGTGCTCTCTCTCTAACCTCTGTGCAGTCTCTTTATCCTGTGTGCTCTCTGCCTAACCTCAGCGCTCTCTCTCTCTTTATGCTCTGCACTCATTCTCTGTCCTCTCTACTCTCACCATCCTATGTGCTTTCATTCAAGCCTTTGTGCTGTCGTTCTCTACCATCTGCACTCTCTGTCTCTCGCTGTACTCTGTGCACTCTCTCTATCCTCTATTCTCTCTCTCTCTATCATCTGTGCTCGCTCTCTATACAATCTCTATAATACTGTCTCTATGCCCAATAACCTATCCAGTGCACTCTCTCTCTATGCCCTGCATACTCTCTCTATCCTCTGTGCTCTCTATATTTGTGCTCTCTCTTATCCTCGGTGCCTTCCCTCTCTCTCCTCTGTGGTCTCTCTCTATCCTCTGTGCTATCTCCCTATACTCCATGCTCTCTCTCCGTCCTCTGTGCTCTCACCACCCTATGTGCTTTCTCTCAATCCGTTGTGCTGTCGTCCTCTACCCTCTGCACTCTCTTTCTCCCTCTCCTCTGCGCTCTCTCTCTATCCTCCACTTGTTCTCTCTATCTTTTGCAACCTCTTCCTGTCCTCTTCTCTCTGCCTCTGTTTTCTGTGCAATCTGTTTAGACACTGTACTTTCTCTCTCTATCCTCTGTGCACTCTGTCTATCCTCTGTGCTCCTGCTCTTTTGATTATGCTGTATCTCTATCCTTTCCTCTCCCCTTCTAGCCTTTGTGCTGTCTCTCTTTATCCTCCAAACACTCTCTCTATACTGTGCTCTCTCTATCCTCCATGCTCTCTGTCTAACCTCTGCTCTCTTTCAATCTATGCTCTGCTCTATCTCTCTTCCACTGTGCTCTCACTATTCTAGGTGCTTTCGTTCTATCCTCTCTGCTCTATCTCTATCCAGGGCACTCTCTCTCTATCCACTGTGCTTGTCATTATCCTGTGTGCTCTCTGTCTAACCTCTGTTCTCCCTCTCTCTGCTCTTCACTTTCTTTCTGTACTCTGTACTCTCTCAGTGTCCTGGGCTCTCTCTCTATCCTCTGTGCTCTATCTGTGCTCTTTGCTTTCTCTCAATCCTTTGTGCTGTCATTCTCTACCCTCTGCACTCTCTGTCTCTATAATCTGTGCTCTCTGTCTATCCACTGTGCTCCCTCTCTGTCCTCTGTGCTCTCTCTCTACCCTTTACCTTCTCTCTTTATCTTTTGCAACCTCTTCCTGTCCTCTTTGCTCTGTCTCTGCCCACTGTGCACTCTGTCTATCCACTGCACTATCACTCATTCCTCTGTGCTCTACCTGACCCCTGCACTCTCTCTCAATCATTTGGCTCTCTCTCTATCCTTTGCACTCTCTCTCTTTCATCTGCCTGTCTCCCTCTATCCTGGCACACTCTTTCTATTCTCTGTCTCTATCCCTATCTTCTGCACACTCTCTCTACCCTCTGTGCTCTCTGCCTAACTTCTGCTCTCTCTCCCTCTATGCTCTGCACCCTCCCTGTCCTTTGTGACCCCTTGCCCTTATTTGCTCTCTCTCTATCCTCTGCGCTCTCCCTCTCCATTATCTTGGATCTCTAGCTATCTTCTGTACTCTCTCTCTAGCATCTACACTCTCTCTATCCCCTGCACACTCTGTCTAGTACTGCCTCTCTAATTCTTAATATCTCCTCTGTAATCTCTATTTATCCACACCACTCCCTCCCTATCCTCTGTGCCCTCTGTTTAACCTTTGCATTCTCACTACATGCTCTGCACTCTCTCTCTATCCTATGTGCCCTCTCTTTATCCTCTATGCTCTCCCTCTCTACCCTCTGCACTCTCTCTCTCTCTGGTCTCTGCACTTCCCCTCTATCCTCTGTGCTCTGTATTCTGTAAACTCTCTTGGTATCATCTTTATCTGCATTCTATCCTCTGCGCTTTGTTGCTGTCCTTTGTGCTCTCTCTATTCTATGTGCTTTTTCTCTATGCTTTATGCTGTCCCTCTCTATCTTCTGCACTCTCTCTCTAACCTCTGCACCCTTTATCCATGCCCTGTACACTCTTTCTAGTACTGTCTCTATACTCCTTAATCTCTACTCTGTATTGTCTCTCTCTATCCTCTATGCTCTCTCTCTCTATCATCTGTGCTTGTTCTCTCTATCCTCTGCACTGTCCCTCTATCTTCTGTGCTGTTTCTATCCTGTATGACCTCTCTCTTTCCCCTGTACACTCTCTCTAGTTCTGCCTCTGTCCCCCTTAATCTCTCCTCCGCTCTCCCTCTCTATGCTCTGCACGCTCTCTATCCTCTGTGCTCCCTCTGTCTTCTGCACTCTCCCTATCCTCTGCACTCTCACTCTATCACTCTGCACGCTGTCTAACCTCCGATCTCTGATCTGTCATTCTGCTCTGCTCTCTCTCGCTGCGCTCTGTGCTCTCTCTGCCCTCTGTGCTCTCCCTTTATATCCCCTGTACTCTCGCTATCCTCTGTGCTCTCTCTGTCCTCTGTGCTCTCTATCCTCTGTAGTCTCTCTCGATCATCTGTGCTCTCTGTCTGCTCTGTCTCTCAGTCCTCTGTATTCTCTCTCTACCCTCTTTGCTCTTTGCCCAAAATCTGCTCCTTCTCTATAGGTTCTGCAGTCCCTTCCTGTCCTCTTTGCTCTCCCTTTCATATGTGCTTTCTCACAATCCTTCCTGCTGTCACTCTCTAATCTAAATAATCTCTATCTCTGTATCCTCTGTGCTCTCTGACTATCCTCTGTGCTCTCTCTCTATCCTCTGTGCTCTCACTCTATCCTCTGTTCTCCCACTCTATCTACTGCACTTTCACACTATCCTCTGCACTCTCTCTCTAGCCTCTGTGCTCGCTCTCTATACTCATGCTCTGTCTCAATATTTTGCACCCTCTTCCTGTCCTTTGTACTCTGTCTCTGTCCTCTGTGCACTGTGTCTATCCACTGTAATCTCTCTCTATATATATCCACTGTGCTCTTTCTGTCCTCTGAAATCTCTCTCCATCCCGTCAGCTCCCTGTCTATCGCATGTGTTCTCTCTCTCTATCCTCTGAATTCTCTCTCTCTCTATCCCCTGTGCACTCTCTCTAGTACCGTCTCTATACTCCTTAATATCTCCTTTGCACTCCCTCTTGATCCTCTGCACTCCCTCTATCCTCTGTGCTATCCCCATATCTGTGCTCTCTTGGTGCCTTCCCTCTCTCCCCTGTGGTCTCTCTCTATCATCTGTGCCATCTCCCTATACTCCATGCTCTCTCCCTATCTGCTGTGCTCTCTGTCTAAACTCTGCTCTCTCTCTCTCTCTGTGCTCTTCACTCACTTTCTGTCCTCTGTGCTCTCACGATCCTATATGCTTTCTTTCAATCCTTTGTGCTGTCATTCTCAACCCTCTGCACTCTCTCTCTATCATCTGTGCTTTCTCACTAACCTCTGCACTCTCTCTCTCTATCCTCTACGTGTTCTCTCTATCTTTTGCAACCTCTTCCTGTCCTCTTCAATCTGCCTCTGACTTATGTGCACTCTGTTTAGCCACTGCACTTTATCTCTCTATCCTCTGTGCTCCCTGTCTATCCTCTGTGCTCCTGCTGTTTTGATTATGCTGTATCTCTATCCTTTCCTCTCCCTCTGTAGCTCTGTGCAGTCCCTATCTCTAACCTCCAAGCTCTCTTTCTATCCTGTCCTCTCTCTCTCTATCCTTCAAGCTCTCTGTCTAACCTCTGCTCTCTTTCCCTCTATTCTCTGCACTTTCTCTCTCTTCCACTGAGCTCTCTCAATTCTAGGTGCTTTTGTTCTATCCTCCATGAGTTATCTCTATCCCCTGCACTCTCTCCTTATCCTCTGTGCTCTGTGTTTATCCTGTGTGCTCTCTGTCTAACCTCTGCTCTCCCGCTATTTGCTCTCCACTCTCTTTCTGAACTCTGTGCTCTGTCTGTCCTCTGTGCTATCTCCCTATACTCCATGATTTCTCCCTATCCTCTGTGCTCTCTCTCTAACATCTGCTCTCTCTCGCTATGCTCTATTCTCTCTCTCTATCCTCTGTCATCTCCAACTCTATCCTCTGTTCTCCCTCTATCCTACGTGCTCTATCTCCATTGTTTGCACTCTATCTATCCCCTGTACACTCTCTCTAGTACTGTCTCTATACTCCTGAAGCTTTCCTGTGCACACTCTCTCTAAACCCTGCACTCACTCTCTGTCCTCTGTGCTCTCTCCATCCAAAGTGCTTTCTCTCAATCATTTGTGCTGTCATTCGCTATGCTCTGCACTCTCTCTCTATCATCTGTGCTCCCTCTCTATCCTCTGTTCTATCTCTCTATCCTCTATGTGTTCTCTCTATCTTTTGAAACCTCTTCTTGTCCTCTTCACTCTGCCTCTGTCCTCTGTGCACTCTGTCTATCCACCGCATTTTCTCTCTCAATTCTCTGTGCTCTCTGTCTATCGACTGTGCTCTCCTTCTATCCTCTGTGCTCCTGCTCTTTTGATTACACTGTATCTCTATCCTTTGCTCTCCCTCTGTAGCATCTGTGCTGTCACTAAATCTATCCTCCAATCTCTCACTCTATCCTGTACTCTCTCTCTATCCTCCATGCTCTCTGTCTAACCCCTGCTCATTTTCCCTCTATGCACTCTCTCTCTTCCACTGTGCTGTCTATTCTAGGTGCATTTGTTCTATCCTCTATGAACTATCTCTATCCCCTGTGCTCTCTCTCTATCCCCTGTGCTCTCTCTTTATCCTGTGTGCTCTCTGCATAATCTCTGCTCTCTCTCTCTCTTTATGCTCTGCACTCACTGTCTGTCCTCTGTACTCTCAAAATCCTATGTGCTTTCTCTCAATCCTTTGTGCTGTTGTTCTCTACCCTCGGCATTCTCTTTCTGTCTATCCTCTGTGCTTTCTCCCTATTCTCTGCACTCTCTCTCTCTATCCTCCACTTGTTCTCTCTATCTTGTGCAACCTCTTCCTGTCCTCTTCACTCTGCCTCTGTATTCTGTGCACTCTGTTTAGAAAATTCACTTTCTCTCTCTATCCTCTGTGCACTCTGTCTATCCTCTTTGCTCCTGCTCTTTTGATTATGCTGTATCTCTATCCCTAACTCTCCCTCTGTAGCCTTTGTGCTTTTTCTCTCTATCCTCCAAGCCCTCTCTCTATACTGTGCTCTTTCTCTATCCTCCATGCTCTCTGTCTAACCTGTGCTCTCTTTCAATCTATGCTCTGCTCTCTTTCATCCACTGTGCTCTCTCTATTCTACGTGCTTTTCTTCCATCCTCTATGCTCTATCTCTATCCATTGCACTCTCTCTCTATCCTCTGTGCTCTGTCTTTATCCTGTGTGCTCTATGTCTAAACTCTGTTCTCCCTCTCTCTGCTCTCCACTCTCTTTCTGTACTCTGCTCTTTCGGTCCTCTGTGCTCTCACTCTCTATTCTCTGTGCTATTTCCCTATACTCTGTGCTGTCTCCCTATCCTCTGTGATCTCTGTCTAACCTCTGCTCTCTCTCTCTATGATCAGCACACTCAGTCCTCTGTGCTCTCTCTATCCTATGTGCTTTCTCTCAATCCTTTGTGCTGTTGTTCTCTACCCTCTGCACTCTCTGTCTCTATCCTCTGTGCTCTCTGCCTATCCTCTGTGCTCTCTGCCTATCCTCTGTGCTCTCTGTCTATCCTCTGTGCTCCTTCTCTGTCCTCTGTGATCTCTCTCTATCCACTGCATTCTCTCTCATTCCTCTGTGCTCTATCTGGCCTCTGCATTCTCTCTCAATCATTTGGCTCCCACTCTATCTTCTGCACTCTCTCTCTATCCTGACACATTCATTCTACCTTCTGTGTTCTCTCTTTATCTTCTGCATTCTGCCTTAATTTTCAATCAGAAATCCTAGGTCAGGAACTCAGGTCTCCTGCACATGCCCCAGCTAGGAAGTGACCACACATGTGCATTTGGTGTCTTTTACCAACTCTTGGGCCAGGAAATGGATGCAAGAATGGATGCAGAAGCAAGGAAGTGAAACCAAAGTTCAGGTGACCTCCACCTGAGAGCCATTCCATAGAAAGATATCCCAAGGAGCAGGACATGAGGAGCAGGACAGGGAGATGTCTCAGGCAGGGGCAAAGACAGGGATTGGCGAGAGGTCCCAGAAGAAAAGTTAAAAGAAAGGAGCAGAGCAATAGGCTCGGAGTTCAAGGAGGAGCTGCAAGGGGAAGACGTGAAGTGAAGTGGGCTTGAGAGAATCCTGAAGATCTGAGGTGGCAGTGAAGTTTGGTGACACCTTATTGTAGGCGTTTGGAGCAGTGGTGTTCTACTTGGCATGCTTGGAAGGGGAAGTTTGGGTGCATTCAGAGATCCAATGAAATGGAATCTCTATCCTCTTCACTCTCTTTCTATCCTCTTGAATCTCTATCTCTATCATCTGCACTCTCCCTCTATACTCGGTGCTCTCTCTCTATCCTTTGTGTTCTCTCTATCCCCTGAATGCTCTCTCTATAGTATTGCCTCTATACACATTAATGTCTCCTCTGTACTATCTCTCTATCCTCCGCACTCTATCCTCTACACTCTTTCTCTCTTTCTTCTGCACTCTCTCTAACATCTGCTCTCTCTATGTTCTGCACTCTCTTCCTTTCCACTGTTCTCTCTCTCTATCCTCTGAGATCTCTCTCTATCCTTTGAACTATCTCTCTATCCTGTGAGATCTCTTTCCACTCTGTGCAGTCTCACTCTATCTTGAGCAGTCTCTCTCTCTATTCTTGGTGCCCTCTCTCTATCCTCTGTGGTCTCTCTCTATCTTCTGCATTTTCTCTCTATCCTCTGCGCACTCTCTCTACCCTCTGTGCTCTCTGCCTAACCTCTGCTCTCTCTCCCTCTATGCTCTGCACTCTCTCTGCACTTTGTGATCCCTCTCTCCTATTTGCTCTCTCTCTATCCTCTGCACTCTCCCTCTCCATCATCTGTGGTCTCTAGATATCTTCTGCACATTCTCTCTAATACTGCCACTATAATTGTACTCTCCATTTATCCACAGCACACTCTCTCTATCCTTTGTGCCCTCTGTTTAACCTCTGCATTCTATCTTCATGCTCTGCACTCTCTCTAACCTATGTGCCCTCTCTCTATCCTCTATGCTCTCTCTCTCTACCTCTGCACTCTCTCTCTCTCTCTCTAGCCCGTGCACTCCCGCTCTATCTTCTGGGCACTGTCTGAAATATCTAAACTCTCTTGCTATAATCTGCATCTTCTTTCTATTCTCTGCGCTTTGTCATTGTCCCTTGTGCTCTCTCTATTCTAAGTGCTTTAGCTCTATGCTTTGTGCTGTTCCTCTCTATTTTCTGCACTCTCTTTCTAACCTCTGCACTCTTTAACCATGCCCTGTACACTCTCTCTAGTACTGCCTCCACACTCCTTAACATCTACTCTGTATTGTCTCTATCTGTACTCTGTGCACTCTCACTATCCTCTTCTCTCTGCCTCTATCATCTGTGCTCTCTCTCTCTATAATCTGCATTGATTCACTATCATCTGTGCTGTGTCTATCCTCTATGACCTGTCCCTATTCTCTGTACTCTCTCTCTAGTACTGTCTCTATCCCCCTTAATGTCTCTCTGCATTCTCTCTGTGCTCTCTCTCTATCCCTGTTCTCCCTCTCGATCCTCTGCACTCTATCTCTCTCTCTAGCCTCTGTGCTCTCTCTCTATCTTTGCGCTTTCTCTCTATCTTCAGCACTCTTTATCCATCCACTGCACACTCTCTCTATCCTCTGCACTCTCTCTCTTTCATCGGCAGTCTCCCTCTATCCTGGCACACTCTTTCTGTCCTCTGTGTTCTCTCTATATCCCCTGAGCATTCTCTTTCTATAGCATTCCCTTTATACCCCTTAATCACTCCTGTGTATTCTATATCTATTATCTGCACACTTTCTCTATCCTCTGCACTCCTTCCCTATCCTCTGTTCTCTCTGTCTAACAGTGGCTCTGTCTCTCTATAAGCTCTGCACTCTCCTTCTGCCTTCTGTGCACTCTATATTCTATGTGCTCTCTCAATATACTCTGTGCTCATCCTCTTTATCCACTGTGCTGTCTCCATGCTCTGCACTCTCTCTCTTTCTCTATCCTCTTTGCCCTTTGTTTAACCATTGGTTTCTCTCACTATCCCCTGCAATCTCTCTCCATCCCCTCCGCACTCTGTCTATCCCACGTGCTCTCTCTCTCTCTCTCTCTCTATCCTCTGCGCAGAGGATAGAATTCCTATCCTCCGAATTCTCTCTCTCTCTCTATCCCCTGTGCACTCTATCTAGTACCCTCTATATCCTCATTAATATCTATTCTGCACTCGCTCTTGATCCTCTGCACTCTTGCTATCCGCTGTGCTCTCTCCCTATCCTCCGTGCCCTCCTTCTAACATCTGCTCTCCCTCGCTATGCTCTATTCTCTCTCTTTCTATCTTTTGTGCTGTCCAACTCTATCCTCTGTGCTCCCTCTATCCTATCTTTATCATCTGCACTCTATCTATCCCCTGTACACACTTTCTAGTACTGTCTCTATACCCATTAACCTCTCCTGTGCACTCTCTCTCTATGCCCTGCACACTCTTCCTATCCTCTGTGCTCTCCCTATATCTGTGCTCTCTCTTATCCTCAGTGCCTTCCCTCTTTCTCCTCTGTGGTCTCTCTCTATCCTCTGTGCTATCTCCCTATACTCAGTGCTCTCTCTCTGTCCTCTGTGCTCTCACCACCCTATGTGCTTTCTCTCAATCCTTTGTGCTGTCGTTCTCTCCCCTCTGCACTCTCTCTCTCTCTATCCTCTGTGCTTTCTCCCTAACCACTGCACTCTCTCTCTATATCCTCTATGTGTTCTCTCTGTCGATTGCAACTGCTTCTTGTCCTCTACGCTCTGCACTATCTCTCTTCCACTGGGCTCCCTCTATTGGAGGTGCTTTTCTTCGATCCTCTATGCTCTATCTCTATCCCCTGCACTCTCTATCCTCTGCTCGCTCTTTATCCTGTGTACTCTCTGTCTAACCTCTGCTCTCTTTCCGTCTATGTTCTGCACTCTCTCTCTTCTACTGTACTCTCTCTATTCTACATATTTTTGTTCTATCCTCTATCTCTATCCAGTGCACTCTCTCTCTATCCTCTGTGCTCTGTCTTTATCCTGTGTGCTCTCTATCTAATGTCTGGTCTCTCTCTCTCTCTCTGCTCTCCACTCTCTTTCTGTACTCTGTGCTCTCTGTGTCCTCTGTGCTCTCTCCCTATCCGCTGTGCTCTCTCTCTAACTTCTGCTCTCTCTCTCTCTATGATCTGCACTCACTCTCAATCCTCTGTGCTCTCTCCCTATCATCTGCGCTCTCTCTCCTTCCTTTGTGCTCTCTGTCTGTCCTCTGTGTTCCCTCTCTGTCCTCTGTGCTCTCTCTCTATCCTCTACGTGTTCTCTCTATCTTTTGCAACCTTTTCTTGTCCAGTTCACTCTGCCTCTGTCCTCTGTGCACTCTGTCTATCCACCGCATTTTCTCTCTCCATCCTCTGTGCTTTCTGTCTTTCCACTGTGCTCTCTTTCTATCCTCTGTGCTCCTGCTCTTTTGATTACACTGTATTTCGGTCCTTTGCTTTCCCTCTGAAGCCTCTGTGCTGTCACTAACTCTATCCTCCAAGCTCTCTCTATATCCTGTACTCTCTCTCTATCCTCCATGTGCTCTGTCTAACCTCTGCTCTCTTTCTCTCTATACTTTGCACTCTCTCTCTTCCACTGTGCTCTCTATATTCTACGTGCTTTTGTTCAACCCTCTATGCTCTATCTCTATCCCCTGCACTCTATCACTATCATCTGTGCTCTCTCTTTATCCTGTGTGCTCTCTGTCAAACCTCTGCTCTTTTTCCCTCTATGCTCTGCACTCTCTCTCTTCCACTGCGCTCTCTATATTCTAGGTGCTTTTATTCTATCCTCTCTGCTCTATCGATATCCCTTGCAATCTCTCTCTATCCTCTGTGCTATCTCCCTATACTGAGAGCACTCTCCCTATCCTCTGTGCTCTCTTTCTAACCTCTGCTCTCTCTCTCCCATGTTCTGCACTCACTCTCTGTCCTCTGTGCTCTCTCCACCCAAAGTACTTTCTCTCAATCCTTTGTGCTGTCATTCACTACGCTCTGCACTCTCTCTCTATCCTCTGCACTCTTTCTCTTTCCTCTGTGCTCTCTGTCTATCATATGTGCTCCCTCTCTATCCTCTGTTCTATCTCTCTATCCTCTTTGTGTTCTCTCTATTTTTTGCTACCTCCTCTTGTCCTCTTCAATCTGCCTCTGTCTTCTGTGCACTCTGTCTATCCACTGCATTTTCTCTCTCAATGCTCTGAGCTCTCTGTCTCCCCACTGTGCTCTCTTTCTATCCTCTGTGCTCCTGCTCTTTTGATTATACTGTATATCTATCCTTTGCCCTCCCACTGTAGCCTCTGTGCTGTCACTAACTCTATCCTCCAAGCTCTCTCTCTCTATCTTGTACTCTCTCTCTATCCTGCATGTTCTCTGTCTAACCTCTGCTCAATTTCCCTCTATGCTCTGCACTCTCTCTTTTCTACAGTGCTCTCTATTCTAGGTGCTTTTGTTCTATCCTCTATGCTCTACCTCTATCCCCTGTGCTCTCTCTTTGTCCTGTGTGATCTCTGTCTAACCTCTGCTCTCTCTCTCATTATGCCTGGCACTCACTCTCTGTCCTCTGTGCTCTCACCATCCTATGTGCTTTCTCTTAATCCTTTGTGCTGTCGTTCTCTATCCTCTGCACTCTCTTTCTCTCTATCCTCTGTGCTTTTTCCCTACTCTCTGCGCTCTCTCTCTATTCTCCACGTGTTCTCTCTATCTTGTGCAACCTCTTCCTGTCCTCTTCACTCTGCCTCTGGCTTCTGTGCACTCTGTTTAGAAAATGCATTTTCTCTCTCTATCCTCTGTGCTCTCTGTCTATCCTCTGTGTTGCTGCTCCTTTGATTATGCTGCATCTCTATCATTTCCTCTCCATCTGTAGCCTTTGTGCTGTCTCTCTCTATCCTCCAAGCCCTCTCTCTATACTGTGCTCTCTCTCTCTATCTTCCATGCTCTCTGTCTAACCTCTGCTCTCTTTCAATCTATGCTCTGCTCTTTCTCTCTTCCACTGTGCTCTCTCTATTCTACGTGCTTTTGTTTTATCCTCTATGATCTATCTCTATCCATTGCACTCTCTCTATCCTCTGTGCTATATCTTTATCCTGTGTGCTCTCTGTCTATCCTCTGCTCTCGCTCTCTCCGCTTTCTGTTCTCTTTCTGTACTCTGCTCTCTCGGCCCTCTGCGCTCTCTCTCTATTCTCTGTGGTATTTCCCTATACGCTGTGCTCTCTCCCTATCCTCTGTGCTTTCTGTCTAATCTCTGCTCTCTTTCTCCATGATCAGGACTCACTCTCAGTTCTCTGTGCTCTCTCTATCCTATGTGATCTCTCTCTCAATCCTTTGTGCTGTCGTTCTCTTCCTTCTGCATGCTCTGTCTCTATCCTCTGTGCTTTCTGTCTATCCTCTGTGCTCCTTCTCTGTCCTCTGTGCACTCTTTCTCAATCCCCTGCACTCTCTCTCATTCCTCAATGCTCTATCTGTCCTCTGCATTCTCTCTCAATCATTTGGCTCCCTATCTATCATCTGCACTCTCTCTCGCTATCCTGACACACTCTTTCTGTCCTCTGTGTTTTCTCTCTATCTTCTGCATTCTGCCTTAGTTTTCAATCAGAAATCCTAGGTCAGGAACTCAGGTCTCCTGCACATGCCCCAGCTAGGAAGTGACCACACATGTGCATTTGGTGTCTTTTACCAACTCTTGGGCCAGGAACTGGCCCTGCACCCTGATGCAGAAGCAAGGAAGTGAAACCAAAGTTCAGGTGACCTCCACCTCAGTGCCATTCCATAGAAAGATATTGAAGGAGCAGGACATCAGGACCGGGACAGGGAGATGTACCAGGCAGGGGCAAAGACAGAGATTGGGGAGAGGTCCCAGAAGTAAAGTCAAAAGAAAGGAGCAGAGCAATAGGCTCGGAATTCAAGGAGGAGCTGCAAGGGGAAGACGTGAAGTGAAATGGGCTTGAGAGAAGCCCTGAAGATCTGAGGTGGCAGTGAAGTTTGGTGACACCTTATTGCAGGCATTTGGAGCAGTGGTGTTCTACTTGGCATGGCTGAGGATCTGAAATCGTGCTTGGAAGGTGAAGTTTGAGCACACTCGGAGATCCAGTGAAAAGGAATTTCGGAAGGTGATATTGAGACCCTGCGAGATGGGCCATTATTGCACCAGTCTGAGTGGAAGCGATGTTTGGAGAGAATTCCAATGTGGAGAATGTTCTTCAAATGTGGAGAATGGAAAATCTCTAGAGAAAGACAGAGTTTGCGTGAGACTGGATGGCTCACATTGTGACAAATCTATGACTGGGTTATTGAGAAAGTCATGGAACCTGCTTTGGTTGCATCTGTCATTTATTTTGAACAATGGTGTGTCTGACCAATTAGTTCACATGTATCTCATACTTACCTTGAACGTTAGAGTACATGATAGATATAGTAAATTGTTTATCTGGCTGAATTTGTATGTGCCTGTAAAGATATTGTTGGGCAGAGGAAGAGTGTGATCAGAATCATTTTCTTGTGTAGGTATTGAGATCTTTGCAACCTTTTTTTCTGGTATAATATAGTTCATTTTTCCTGTTGAATAAATATTTTATGTTTTGTGTTAAAGGTTCATCAGCAGACTCCTGTGAATTTGTTCAGCAACTTTCCTCCACTGTTTCTAAAATAAAAGTTAGTTCTATCAAACCTCAAGGCATGTTTTTCTATTAGCTGGCTTGTCCAGTATTAATACCAGCTGGGAACATAATCCTCCACACTCTCTATCCTCTGCACCACATCTCTCTATATCCACTACACATATTCTCTATCCCTTTTAATCTCTCTCCATCCTCTGCGCTCTCTCTATTACCTCTGTGCTCTCTCTCTATCCTCTGTACTCTCTCTGTCCTCTGCATTCTCCCTGTCCTTTGTGCCCTCCCTCTATTTCTACACTCTCTCTCTGACCTCTGTGCTGTCTCTCTGTCCTCTGCTGTCCCTCTAACTTCTGTGCTCTCTCACTATCATCTGCGCACTCTATCATTCCTCTGTGCTCTCTCTCTACCATCTGAAATCTGTCTCTATCCTCTGCTCTCTTCCTCTATCCTCTGTGTTCTCTATCTATCCCCTAAAAACTCTCACTAGTACTGCCTCTATACCTCTTTGTCTCTGCTCTGCACTCTCTCTCAATCCTCTGTGCTCTCTCTCAATACTTTGTGTTGTCTCTCTTACCTCTGCAATCTTTCTCTATCCTCTAAACTCTCCCTCTAACTTCTGTGCTCTCTCTCTCTATCCTCTGTGCTGTATCTCTATCCTCTATGTTCTTTCTTTATCCCCTGTACACTCTCTAGTACTGTCTCTATACCCCTTAATCTCTGCTCTGCACTCTCCCTCTGTGCTTTTTCTATCCTCTGTGCTCTCTCTCTATATTTTGCACTCTCTCTCTAACATCTGCTCTCACTCTCTATATTCTGAACTCCCACTCTATCCTCCATGCTCTCCGTCTAACCTCTGCTCACTGTCGCTCTTTGCTCTGCCCTTTCTCTCTTCCACTGTGCTCTCTATTCTAGGTGCTTTTGTTCTATCCTCTATGCACTATCTCTATCCCCTGTGCTCTCTCTCTAACCTCTGTGCAGTCTCTTTATCCTGTGTGCTCTCTGCCTAACCTCAGCGCTCTCTCTCTCTTTATGCTCTGCACTCATTCTCTGTCCTCTCTACTCTCACCATCCTATGTGCTTTCATTCAAGCCTTTGTGCTGTCGTTCTCTACCATCTGCACTCTCTGTCTCTCGCTGTACTCTGTGCACTCTCTCTATCCTCTATTCTCTCTCTCTCTATCATCTGTGCTCGCTCTCTATACAATCTCTATAATACTGTCTCTATGCCCAATAACCTATCCAGTGCACTCTCTCTCTAAGCCCTGCATACTCTCTCTATCCTCTGTGCTCTCTATATTTGTGCTCTCTCTTATCCTCGGTGCCTTCCCTCTCTCTCCTCTGTGGTCCCTCTCTATCCTCTGTGCTATCTCCCTATACTCCGTGCTCTCTCTCCGTCCTCTGTGCTCTCACCACCCTATGTGCTTTCTCTCAATCCTTTCTGCTGTCGTTCTCTACCCTCTGCACTCTCTCTCACTATCCTCAGTGCTTTCTCCCTAACCACTGCGTTCTCTCTCTATATCCTCTACGTGTTCTCTCTGTCGTTTGCAACTTCTTCTTGTCCTCTACGCTCTGCACTCTCTCCCTTCCACTGGGCTCCCTCTATTTTAGGTGCTTTTCCTCGATCCTTTATGCTCTATCTCTATCCCCTGCACTTTCTCTCTATCCTCTGCTCTCTATTTATCCTGTGTGCTCTCTGTCTAACCTCTGCTCTCTTGCCCTCTATGCTACACTCTCTCTCTTCCACTGTGCTCTCTCTATTCTACATGCTTTTGTTCTATCTTCTATCCTCTATCTCTATCCAGTGCACTCTCTCTCTATCCTCTGTGCTCTGTCTTTATCCCCTGTGCTCTCAGTCTAACCTCTGCTCTCTCTCTCTCTGCTCTCCACTCTCTTTCTGTACTCAGTGTTCTCTCTGTCCTCTGTGCTCTCTCTCTATCCTCTGTGCTCTCTGTCTAACCTCTGCGCTCTCTGTCTATGATGTGCACTCTCTCTCAGGCCTCTGTGCTCTTTCTCATTCCTCTGTGCTCTCTGCCTGTTCTCTGTGCTCCCTCTCTATCCTCTGTGCTCACTCTCTCTATCCTCTACGTGTTCTCTCTATCTTTGGCAACCTTTTCTTGTCCAGTTCACTCTGCCTCTGTCCTCTGTGCCCTCTGTCTATCCATCGCATTTTCTCTCTCTATCCTCTGTGCTCTCTGTGTATCCACTGTGCTCTTTTTCTATCCTCTGTGCTCCTGCTCTTTTGATTAAACTGTATCTCTATCCTTTGCTCTCCCTCTGTAGCATCTGTGCTGTCACTAACTCTATCCTCCAAGCTCTCTCTCTATCCTATACTCTCTCTCTATCCTCCATGCTCTCTGTCCAACGTCTGCTCTCTTTCCTTTTATGCTCTGCACTCTCTCTATTCCACCCTGCTCCCTCTATTCTACGTGCTTTTGTTCTATCCTCTATGCTATATCTCTATCCAGTGGACTCTCTCTCTTTGCTCTCTCTTTATCCTGTGTGCTCTCTGTCTAGCCTCTGCTATCTCTCCGTCTGCTCACCACTGTCTTTCTGTACTCTGTGCTCTCTCTGTCCTCTGTGCTCTCTCCCTATCCTCTGTACTATTTCCCTCTACTCTGTGCTCTCTCCCTATCCACTGTGCTCTCTCTCTAACTTCTGCTCTCTCTCTCTATGATCTGCACTCACTCTCAATCCTCTGTGCTCTCTCCCTACCTTCTGCACTCTCTCTTCTTCCTTTGTGCTCTCTGTCTGTCCTCTGTGCTCCCTCTCTGTCCTCTGTGCTCTCTCTCTATCCTCTACATGTTCTCTCTATCTTTTGAAACCTTTTCTTGTCCACTTCACTCTGCCTCTGTCCTCTGTGCACTCTGTCTATCCACCTCATTTTCTCTCTCTATCCTCTGTGCTCTCTGTCTTTCCACTGTGCTCTCTTTCTATCCTCTGTGCTCCTGCTCTTTTGATTACACTGTATCTCTATCCTTTACTTTTCCTCTGTAGCCGCTGTGCTGTCACAAACTCTATCCTCCAAGCTCTCTCTGTATCCTGTATTCTCTCTCTATCCTTCATTCTGTCTGTCTAACCTCTGCTCTCCTTCCCTCTATATTCTGCACGCTCTCTCTTCCACTGTGCTCTTTATATACTAGGTGCTTTTGTTCTATCCTCTATGCTCTATCTCTACCCCCTGCTCTCTCATTAACATGTGTGCTCTCTGTCTAACCTCTGCTCTCTTTCCCTCTATGCTCTGCACTTTCTGTCTTACACTCTGCTCTCTCTATTCTAGGTGCTTTTGTTCTATCCTCTCTGCTCTATCTATATCCCCTGCAATCTCTCTCTATCCTCTGTGCTCTCTATTTATCATGTGTGCTCTCTGTCTAACCTCTGCTCTCCCTCTCTTTTCTCTCCACTCTCTTTCTGTACTCTGTGCTCTCCCTAGCCTCTGTGCTTTCTCTCTAACATCTGCTCTCTCTCGCTATGCTCTATTCTCTCTCTCCATCCTCCGTTCTCCCTCTATCCTATGTGCTCTATCTCCATTGTTTGCACTCTATCTATCCCCCATACACTCTCTCTAGTACTGTCTCTGTACTCCTGAATCTTTCCTGTGCACACTCTGTCTAAACCCTGCAGGCTCTCTCTATTCTCTGTGCTATCTCCCTATACTGAGAGCACTCTCCCTATCCTCTGTGCTCTCTTTCTATCCTCTGCTCTCTCCCTCGCATGGTCTGCACTCAATCTCTGTCCTCTGTGCTCTCTCCATCCAAAGTGCTTTCTCTCAATCCTTTGTGCTGTCATTCGCTACACTCTGCACTATCTCTCTATCCTCTGTGCTCTTTCTCTTTTCTCTGTGCTCTCTGTCTATCATCTGTGCTCCCTCTCTATCCTCTGTTCTATCTCTCTAACTTCTATGTGTTCTCTCTATATTTTGCAACCTCTTCTAGTCCTCCTCACTCTGCCTCTGTCCTCTCTGCACTCTGTCTATCCACTGCATTTTCTCTCTCAATTCTCTCTGCTCTCTGTCTATCCACTGTGGTCTCTTTCTATCCTCTGTGCTCCTGCTCTTTTGATTACACTGTATCTCTATCCTTTGCTCTCCCTCTGTAGCCTCTGTGCTGTCACTAACTCTATCCTCCAAGCTCTCTCTTTCTATATCCTGTAATTTCTCTCTATCCTCCATGCTCTCTGTCTAACCTCTGCTCAATTTCCCTCTATGAACTTTACTCTCTCTATTCCACAGTGCTCTCTATTCAAGGTGCTTTTGTTCTATCCTCTATACTCTATCTCTATCCTCTGTGCTCACTCTTTATCCTGTGTGCTCTCTGTCTTACCTCTGCTCTCTCTCTTTTTATGTTCGGCACTCACCCTCTGTCCTCTGTGCTCTCATCCTATGTGCTTTCTCTCAATCCTTTGTGCTGTTGTTCTCTACCCTCTGCACTCCCTTTCTCTCTATCCTCTGTGCTTTCTCCCTATTCTCTGCACTCTCTTTCTATCCTCCACATCTTCTCTCTATCTTGTGCAACCTCTTCCTGTCCTCTTCACTCTGCCTCTGTATTCTGTGTACTCTGTTTAGAAAATTCACTTTCTCCCTCTATCCTCTGCGCTCTCTGTCCATCCTCTGTGCTCCTGCTCTTTTGATTATGCTGTATCTCTATCCTTTCCTCTCCCTCTGTAACCTTTGTGCTGTCTCTCTCCATCCTCCAAGCCCTCACCCTATACTGTGCTCTCTCTCTATCCTCCATGCTCTCTGTCTAACCTCTGCTCTCTTTCAATCTATGCTCTGATCTCTCTCTCTTCCACTGTGCTCTCTCTATTCTAGGTGCTTTTGTTCTATCCTCTCTCTCTACCTCTATCCATTGCACTCTCTCTCTATCCTCTGTGCTCTATCTTTATCCTGTGTGCTCTCTGTCTATCCTCTGCTCTCCCTCTCTCTGCTTCCGCTCTCTTTCTGTACTCTGCTCTTTCGGTCCTCTGTGCTCTCGCTCTCTATTCTCTCTGCTATTTCCCTATACTTTGTGCTCTCTCCCTACCCTCTGTGCTCTCTGTCTATCCTCTGCTCTCTCTCAATATGATCAGAACTCACTCTCAGTCCTCTGTGCTCTCTCTATCCTATGTGCTTTCACTCAATCCTTTGCGCTGTAGTTCTCTACCCTCTGCACACTCTGTCTCTATCCTCTGTGCTCTCTGTCTCTCCTCTGTGCTCCTTCTCTGTCCTCTGTGCTCTTTCTATCTAATGCACTCTCTCTCATTCCTCTGTGCTTTATCTGTCCTCTGCACTCTCTCTCTCAATCATTTTCTCACTCTCTATCATCTGCCCTCTCCTACTATTCTGACACACTCTTTCTATCCTCAGTTTTCTCTCTCTATCTTCTGCATTCTGCCTTAATTTTCAATCAGAAATCCTAGGTCAGGAACTCATGTCTCCTGCACATGCCCCAGCTAGGAAGTGACCACACATGTGCATTTGGTGTCTTTTACCAACTTTAGGCCAGGAACTGGCCCTGCACCCTGATGCAGAAGCAAGGAAGTGAAACCAAAGTTCAGGTGACCTCCACCTGAGTGCCATTCCATAGAAAGATATCCCAAAGAGCAGGACATGAGGAGCAGGACAGGGAGATGTACCAGGCAGGGGCAAAGACAGGGATTGGCGAGAGGTCCCAGAAGAAAAGTTAAAAGAAAGGAGCAGAACAATAGGCTCGGAGTTCAAGGAGGAGCTGCAAGGGGAAGACGTGAAGTGAAGTGGGCTTGAGAGAATCCCTGAAGATCTGAGGTGGCAGTGAAGTTTGGTGACGCCTTATTGCAGGCATTTGGAGCAGTGGTGTTCTACTTGGCATGCTTGGAAGGGGATGTTTGAGTGCAATCAGAGATCCAGTGAAAAGGAATCTCTATCCTCTGCACTCTCTTTCTATCCTCTTGAATCTCTATCTCTATCATCTGCACTCTCCCTCTATACTTGGTGCTCTCTCTCTATCCTTTGTGTTTTCTCTATTCCCTGAACAAGCTCTCTATAGTATTGCCTCTATACACATTAATCTCTCCTCTGTACTCTCTCTCTATCCTCCACACTCTATCCTCCACACTCTTTCTCTTTATCCTCTGCACTCTCTCTAACATCTGTTCTCTCTATGTTCTGCACTCTCTTCCATTCCAATGTGCTCTCTCTCTATCCTCTGAGATCTCTCTCTATCCTTTGAACTATCTCTCTATCCTGTGAGATCTCTTTCCACTCTGTGCACTCTCACTCTATCCTCAGCCCTCTCTCTCTCTATTCTTGGTGCCCTCTCTCTATCCTCTGTGGTCTCTCTCTATCTTCTGCATTTTCTCTCTATCCTCTGCGCACTCTCTCTACCCTCTGTGCTCTCTGCCTAACCTCTGCTCTCTCTCCCTCTATGCTCTGCACCCTCTCTGCTCTCTGTGATCCCTCTCTCCTATTTGCTCTATCTCTATCCTCTGTGCTCTCCTTCCCCATCATCTGTGGTCTCTAGATATCTTCTGCACATTCTCTCTAATACTGCCACTATAATTGTACTCTCTATTTATCCACAGCACACTCTCTCTATCCTTTGTGCCCTCTGTTTAACCTCTGCATTTTATCTTCATGCTCTGCACTCTCTCTCTGACCTATGTGCCCTCTCTCTATCCTCTATTTTCTCTCTCTCTCTACCATCTGCACTCTCTCTCTCTCTCTCTCTCTCTGGCCCTGCACTCCCGCTCTATCTTCTGGGCACTCTCTGAATTCTCCAAAACTCTCTTGCTATAATCTGCATCCTCTTTCTATTCTCTGCACTTTGTCATTGTCCCTTGTGCTCTCTCTATCTAAGTACTTTATCTCTATGCTTTGTGCTGTCCCTTTCTATCTTCAAAACTCTCTTTCTAACCTCTGCACTCTTTAACCATGCCCTGTACACTCTCTCTAGTACTGTCTCTATACTCCTTAATTTCTACTCTGTATTGTCTCTCTCTATAATCTGTGCACTCTCTCTATCATCTGTGCTTGATCTCTCTATCCCCTGCACGAATTCTCTATCATCTGTGCTGTATCTATCCTCTATGACCTATCCTTATCCACTGTACACTGTCTCTAGTACTGTCTCTATCCCCCTTTCTGTCTGCTCTGCACTCTCTCTGTGCTCTCTCTCTATCCCTGTGCTCCCTCTCGATCCTCTGCACTCTATCTCTCTCTCTAGCCTCTGTGCTCTCTCTCTATCTTTGTGCTTTCTCTTTATCTTCAGCACTCTTTATCCATCCACTGCACACTCTCTCTATCCTCTGCACTCTCTCTCTTTCATCGGCAGTCTCCCTCTATCCTGGCACACTCTTTCTGTCCTCTGTGTTCTCTCTATATCCCCTGAACATTGTCTCTCTATAGTATTCCCTCTATACCCCTTAATCACTCCTGTGTATTCTATGTCTATTCTCTGCACTCTTTCTCTATCCTCTGCACTCCTTCTATATCCTCTGTTCTCTCGGTCTAACATTGGCTCTGTCTCTCTCTAAGCTCTGCACTCTCCTTCTGCCTTCTGTGCACTCTATATCCTATGTGCTCTCTCAATATACTCTGTGCCCATCCTCTTTATCCACTGTGCTGTCTCCATGCTCTGCACTCTCTCTCTCTATCTTCAGTGCCCTCTGTTTAACCACTGCTTTCTCTCACTATCCTCTGCAATCTCTCTCTATCCCCTCCGTATCCTGTCTATCCCTAGTGCTCTCTCTCTCTCTATCTTCTGGATCTCCCTCTCTATCCTCTGCGCTCTCTCTCTCCCTATCCTCTGAATTCTCTCTCTCTCTCTCCCCTGTGCACTCTATCTACGACCGTCTTTATCCTCATTAATATCTCCTCTGCACTCTCTCTTGATCCTCTGCACTCTCTCTATCCACTGTGCTCTCTCCCTATTCATTGTGCCCTCTTTCTAACATCTGGTCTCCCTCGCTATGCTCTATTATCTCTCTCTATCTTTTGTGCTGTCCAACTCTATCCACTGTGCTCCCACTATCCTATCTTTATCATCTGCACTCAATCTATCCCCTGTACACTCTCTCTATACCCCTTAATGTCTCCTGTCTGCTCTCTCTCTATGCCCTGCACACTCTCTCTATCCTCTGTGCTCTCCCTATATCTGTGCTCTCTCTTATGCTCGGTGCCATCCCTCTCTCTCCTCTGTGGTCTCTCTCTATCCTCTGTGCTATCTCCCTATACTCCATGCTCTCTCTCTGTCCTCTGTGCTCTCACCACCCTATGTGCTTTCTCTCAATCCTTTGTGCTGTCGTTCTCTGCCATCTGCACTCTCACTCTCTGTCCTCTGTGCTTTCTGCCTAACCACTGCACTCTCTCTCTATATCCTCTATGTGTTCTCTCTGTCATTCGCAACTTCTTCCTGTCCTCTATGCTCTGCACTCTCTATCTTCCACAGTGCTCCGTCTATTTTAGGTGCTTTTGTTTCATCCTCTATGGTCTATATCTATCACGTGCACTCTCTCTCTATCCTCTGTGCTCTCTCTTTATCCTGTGTGTTCTCTGTCTAACCTCTGCTCTCTTTCCCTCTATGTTCTGCACTCTCTCTCTTCCACTGTGCTCTCTCTATTCTACGTGCTTTTGTTCTATCCTCTATCCTCTATCTCTATCCAGTGCACTCTCTCTCTATCATCTGTGCTCTGTCTTTATCCTCTGTGCTCTCAGTCTAACCTCTGTTCTCTCTCTCTCTCTGCTCTCCACTCTCTTTCTGTACTCTGTGCTCTCCCTTCCTCTGTGCCCTCTCTCTACATCCCCTGTACTCTCCCTATCCTCTGTGCTCTCTATTCTCTGTTGTCTTTCCCGATCATCTGTGCTCTCATTCTGCTCTGTCTCACTGTCCTCTGCACTCTTTCCCTACCCTCTTTGCTCTCTGCCCTACCTCTGCTCCCTTTCTCTAGGTTCTGCACTCCCTTTCTGTTCTCTTTGCTCTCCCTATCATATGTGCTATCTCACAAACCTTTGTGCTGCCGCTCTCTAACCTCTGTACACTCTCTCACTCTCTCTCTATCCTCTGTGCTCTCTGTCTATCCTCTGTGCTCTATGTCTAACCTCTGCTCTCTCTCTCTCTATGCTCTGCACTCACTCTCTGTCCTCTGTGCATTCACCATCCTATGTGCTTTCTCTCAATCCTTTGTGCTGTCGTTCTCTACCCTCTGCATTCTCTTTCTCTCTATCCTCTGTGCTTTCTCCCTATCCTCTGTGATGTCACTCTATGCTCTACATGTTCTCTCTACCTTGTGCAACCTCTTTCTGTCCTCTTCTCTCTGCATCTGTCTTCTGTGCACTCTGTTTAAACACGGCACTTTCTCTCCCCATCCTCTGTGTTCTCTGTCTATCCTCTGTGCTCATGCTCTTTTGATTATTCTGTATCTCTATCCTTTCCTCTCCCTCTGTAGACTCTGTGCTGTCTTGCTTTATCCTCCAAGCTCTCACTCTATCCTGTGCTCTCTCTCTATGCTCCATGCTCTCTGTCTAACCTCTGGTCTCTTTCCCTCAATGCTCTGCACTCTCTCTCTTCCACCGTGCTCTCTCTATTCTCAGTGCTTTTATTCTATCCTCTATACACTGTCTCTATCCCCTGCACTCTCTATCTATCCTCCAAACTCTCTCTTTATTCTGTGTGCTCTCTGTCTAACCTCTGCTCTCTTTCCCTCTATGCTCTACAATCTCTCTCTTCCACTGTGCTCTCTCTATCCTACATGTTTTTCATCTATCCTCTATGCTCTATCTCTATCCAGTGCACTCTCTCTCTCATCTGTGCTCTGTCTTTATCCGGTGTGCACTCTGTCTAACCTCTGCTCTCCCTCTCTCTTCTCTCCACTCTCTTTCTGTACTCTGTGCTGTCTCTGTCCTCTGTGCTCTCTCTCTCTATCCTCTGTGCTATTTCTCTATCCTCTGTGCTCTCTGTCTAACCTCTGCTCTCTCTCTCTATGTTCAGCACTCTCTCTCAGTCCTCTGTGCTCTGTCTGTCTTATGTGCTTTCTCTCAATCCTTTGTGTTGTCGATCTCTACCCTCTGCACTCTCTGTCTCTGTCCTCTGTGCTCTCTATCTCTCTATCCCCTGAACATTTTCTCTCTATAGTATTGCCTCTATACCCCTTAATCTCTCCAGTGTATCCTAAGTCTCTTCTCTGCACACTTTCTCTAACCTCTGCACTCTCCCTCTGTCTTCTGTGCTCTCTCTATCCAATCTGCTCTCTCAATATACTCTGTGGTCACCCTCTTTATCCAGTGTGCTGTCTCCATGCTCTGTCCTCTCTGAATATCCTCTGTGCCCTCTGTTTAACCACTGCTTTCTCTCACTATCCACTGCAATCTCTCTTTATCCTCTGCACTCTCTCCATCTCTATATCCCCTGTACACTATCTCTAGTACTGGCTGTATAATCCTTAATCTCTGCTCTGCATTCTCTCTATCTTTGGTCTGCACTGTCTCTATCCTCTGTGCTCACTCTGTCCTCAATGCTCTCCCTATCCTCTGCACTCTCTCTCTGTCACTGTGCACTCTGTCTAATCTCTGATCTCTGATCTCTGTTTCTGCTCTCTGCTCTCTCGCTGCCCTCTGTGTGCTCTCTGTCCTCTGTGCCCTCCCTCGACATCCCCTGTACTCTCCCTATCCTCTGTGTTCTCTCTGCCCTCTGTGCTCTCTATCCTCTGTAGTCTTTCCCGATCATCTGTGCTCTCATTCTGCTCTGTCTCACTGTCCTCTGCACTCTTTCATACCCTCTTTGCTCTCTGCCCTACCTCTGCTCCCCTTCTCTAGGTTCTGCACTCCCTTTCTGTCGTCTATGCTCTCCCTATCATATGTGTTTTCTCACAATCCTTTGTGCTGCCGCTCTCTAACCTCTGTACACTCTCTCACTCTCTCTCTATCCTCTGTGCTCTATGTCTAACCTCTGCTCTCTCTCTCTCTCTCTCTCTATGCTCTGCACTCACTCTCTGTCCTCTGTGCATTCACCATCCTATGTGCTTTCTCTCAATCCTTTGTGCTGTCGTTCTCTACCCTCTGCACTCTCTTTCTCTCTATCCTCTGTGCTTTCTCCCTATCCTCTGTGATGTCACTCTATGCTCTACATGTTCTCTCTATATTGTGCAACCTCTTTCTGTCCTCTTCTCTCTGCATCTGTCTTCTGTGCACTCTGTTTAAACACGGCACTTTCTCTCCCCATCCTCTGTGTTCTCTGTCTATCCTCTGTGCTCATGCTCTTTTGATTATTTTGTATTTCTATCCTTTCCTCTCCCTCTGTAGCCTCTGTGCTGTCTCTCGTTATCCTCCAAGCTCTCTCTCTATCCTGTGCTCTCTCTCTATGCTCCATGCTCTCTGTCTAACCTCTGCTCCCTTTCCCTCTATGCTCTGCACTCTCTTTCTTCCACCGTGCTCTCTCTATTCTCAGTGCTTTTATTCTATCCTCTATATCTCTATCCCCTGCACTCTCTATCTATCCTCTGTGCTCTCTCTTTATTCTGTGTGCTCTCTGTCTAACCTCTGCTCTCTTTCCCTCTATGCTCTGTACTCTCTCTCTTCCACTGTGCTCTCTCTATCCTACATGCTTTTCTTATATCCTCTATGCACTATCTCTATCCAGTGCACTCTCTCTCTGTCATCTGTGCTCTGTCTTTATCCGGTGTGCTCTCTGTCTAACCTCTGCTCTCCTTGTCTCTTCTCTCCAATCTCTTTCTGTACTCTGTGCTGTCTCTGTCCTCTATGCTCTCTCTCTCTATCCTCTGTGCTATTTCCCTATACTCTGTGCTATTTCTCTATCCTCTGTGCTCTCTGTCTAACCTCTGCTCTCTCTCTCTGTGTTTTCAGCACTCACTCTCAGTATTCTGTGCTCTCTATCTGATGTGCTTTCTCTCAATCCTTTATGTTGTCGTTCTCTACCCTCTGCACTCTCTGTCTCTATCCTCTGTGCTCTCTGTCTATCCTCTGTGCTCTCTGTCTATCCTCTGTGCTCCTTCTCTGTCCTCTGTGCTCTCTCTCTCTCTATCCCCTGAACATTTTCTCTCTATAGTATTGCCTCTATACCCCTTAATCTCTCCTGTGTATTCTAAGTCTCTTCTCTGCACACTTTCTCTAACCTCTGCACTCCTTCTCTATCTTCTGTGCTCTCTGTCTGAGATCTGCTCTGTCTCTCTATGCTCTGCACTCTCCCTCTGTCTTCTGTGCTCTCTCTATCCTATGTGCTCTCTCAATATACTCTGTGGTCACCCTCTTTATCCAGTGTGCAGTCTCCATGCTCTGTCCTCTCTCAATATCCTCTGTGCTCTCTGTTTAACCATTGCTTTCTCTCTCTATCCACTGCAATCTCTCTCTATCCTCTGCACTCTCTCCATCTCTATATCCCCTGTACACTATCTCTAGTACTGGCTGTATAATCCTTAATCTCTGCTCTGCATTCTCTGTCTCTCTTTGGTCTGCACTCTCTCTATCCTCTGTGCTCACTCTGTCCTCAATGTTCTCCCTATCCTCTGCACTCTCTTTCTGTCACTGTGCACTCTGTCTAATCTCTGATCTCTGATCTCTGTTTCTTCTCTCTGCTCTCTCGCTGCCCTCTGTGTGCTCTCTGTCCTCTGTGCCCTCCCTCTACATCCCCTGTACTCTCCCTATCCTCTGTGCTCTCTCTGCCCTCTGTGCTCTCTATCCTCTGTAGTCTTTCCCGATCATCTGTGCTCTCATTCTGCTCTGTCTCACTGTCCTCTGCACTCTTTCCCTACCCTCTTTGCTCTCTGCCCTACCTCTGCTCCTTTTCTCTAGGTTCTGCACTCCCTTTCTGTCATTTTTGCTCTCCCTTTCATATGTGTTTTCTCACAATCCTTTGTGCTGCCGCTCTCTAACCTCTGTACACTCTCTCACTCTCTCTCTATCCTCTGTGCTCTCTGTCTATCCTCTGTGCTCTCTCTCTATCCTCTGTGCTCCCACTCTATCTACTGCACTCTCTCTCTATCCACAACACTCTCTTTCTAGTCTCTGTGCTCATTCCCTATCTTCTACGCTCTTTCTCTCTCTATATTGTGCACCCTCTTCCTGTCCTGTGTACTCAGTCTCTGACCTCTGAGCACTGTGTCTATCCACTGTACTCTCTCTCTCTATCCACTGTGCTCTTTAATACCCTCTGCAATCTCTCTCCAACCCCTCCACTCCCTGTCTATGCCATGTGTTCTCTATTTGTATCCTATATGCCCTTTCTCTTCCTCTATGCTCTCTCTCTCTACCCTCTGCACTCTCTCTCTCTGGCCCCTGCACTCCCTCTCTATCCTCTGTGCTCTCTCTGTATTCTCTAAACTCTCTTGCTGTCATATGAATCCTCATTCTATTCTCTCTCCCTATGCTCTGCACTCTCTCTCTGACCCCTGTGCTCTCTCTCTTCTATGTGCTTCCCCTCTATCCTGCGTGCTCTCTGTCTAAACCCTGCTTTCTCTCTCTATCCTTTGTGCTCTCTCTCTATTCACTATCCTCCCTTTCTACCCTCTGTGTTCACTGTCTAATTTCTGCTATCTCTCTCTTTCATCTATGCTGTCTCTCTATCCACTGCACTCTCTCTCTATCCTTTGTGCTCCCAGTATGAATTCTGCTCTCCCTCTCTCTATCCCATGTACACACTCTCTTGTACTGTCTCCATAATCCTTAATCTCTGGTCTGCACTCTTGCTGTATGCTCTGCAGTCTCTCTCTATTCTATGTGCTCCCTGTCTAACCTCTGCTCTGTCTCTCTCTATCCTCTATGCTCTCTGTCTAAACTCAGCTCTCTCTCTGCTCTGAGCTCTCTCTCTGACCTCTGTGCTCTCTCTCCTCTATGTGCTTTCCCTCTCTCCTGTGTGCTCTCTGTCTAACTGCTGCTCTCTCTCTCTATCCTCTGTGCTCTCTCTGTGTTCATTGTGCTCCCTTTCTACCATCTGTGTTCTCTGTCTAACCTCTGCTCTCTCTCTATCATCCATGCTTTCTCTCTATCTGCTGCACTCTCTGTCTAAATTCCACTCTCTCATTCTATCCCCTGTACACTCTCTCTAGTACTGTCTCTATAATCCTTAAACTCCCCTCTGCACTCTCGCGGTATGTTCTGTGCTGTGTCTCTATTCTATGTGCTCCCTGTCTAACCTCTGTTCTGTCTCTCTCTCTTTATACTCTGCACTCTCACTCTGTCATCTGTGCCCCCACTATTTTATGTGCTTATGCTGTATCCTCTGTGCTCTATCTCTATCCTCTGTGCTCTCTGACTATCTTAGGTGCTCTCTCCCTCTATCCTCTGGCTTTCCCTCTCTATCCTTGCTCTCTCTCTCTATCCTCTGCACTATCACTCCATCCCCTCTATGCTCTCTCTAGTAATGCCTGTATATTCCTTCATCGCTCCTCTGTACTTTTCCTTTATCCTCAGTGCTCTCTCTATCTTCTGTGCTCTCTCTGTCCTCTGTGTTCTCTCGATCCTCAGAGCTCTCTCTCTCTCTATCCTCTATGCTCTCTCTCTGTCTTCCATGCTCTCTGTATAACCTCTGCACTCTCTCTCTCTTTGCTCTGCACTCTATCTGTCCTCTCTGTTCTCTCTTCTCTATGTGTTTTCCCTCTATCCTGTGTGTTCTCTGTCTAACCCCTACTCTCTCTTTCTATCCTTTGCACTCTCTCCCTATTCATTGTGCTCCCTTTCTACCCTCTGTGTTCTCTGTCTAACCTCTGCTCTATCTCTCTTTCTACTTGTATGCTCTCTCTATCCTCTGTGCTCTCTGTCTAAATTCTGCTCTCTCTCTATCCCCTGTACACACTCTCTAGTACTGTCTCCATAATCCTTAATCTCCCCTCTACACTCTCGCTGTATGCTCTGCACTCTCTCTCTATTCTATGTGCTCTCTGTCTAACCTCTGCTCTGTCTCTCTGTATCCTCTGTGCTCTCTGTCTAAACTCAGCTCTCTCCCTGCTCTGCACTCTCTCTCTGACCTCTGTGCTCTCTCTCCTCTATGTGCTTTCCCTCTATTCTGTGTGCTCTCTGTCTAACTGCTGCTCTCTCTCTATCCTCTGCGCTCTCTCTGTATTCATTGTGCTCCCTTTCTACCCTCTGTGTTCTCTGTCTAATCTCTGCTCTCTCTATCATCTATGCTCTCTCTCTATCTGCTGTGCTCTCTGTCTAAATTCTGTTCTTTCTCTCTATCCCCTGTACACTCTCTCTAGTACTCTCTCTATAATCCTTAATCTCCCCTCTGCACTCTTGCTGTATGTTCTGTGCTGTGTCTCTATTCTATGTGCTCCCTGTCTAACTTCTGCTCTGTCTCTCTGTATCCTCTGTGCTCTCTGTCTAAACTCAGCTCTCTCCCTGCTCTGCACTCTCTCTCTGACCTCTGTGCTCTCTCTCCTCCATGTTATTTCCCTCTATCCTGTGTGCTCTGTCTAACACCTGCTCTCTCTCTCTCTCTATCCTTTGCACTCTCTCTCTCGCTATCATCTACACTCTTTATCTGCTGCGGTCTCTTTCTATCCTCTGTGCTCTCTGTCTAAATTCTGCTCTCTCTCTATCCCCTGTAGACTCCCTCTAGTACAGTCTCTATAATCCTGAGCATCCCTCTGCACTCTCACTGTATGCTCTGCACTCTGTCTCTAATCTATGTGCTCCCTGTCTAACCTCTGCACTGTCTCTCTCTCTCTATCCTCTGTGCTTTCTGTCTAAACTCAGCTCTCTCTCTGCTCTGCACTCACTCTGTCCTCTGTGCTCTCTCTATCCTCTCTGCTCTCTCTATCCTCTGTGCTCTCTGTCTGACCTCTGCTTTCTCTCTCTATGCCCTGCACTCTCACTCTGTCTTGTATGCTATCTCTACCCTCTACACTCTCTCTGTATCCTCTGTGCTCTCTCTCTATAATCTGTGCTCTCTCTCTCCTCTGCTCTCTCTGTCTATGCTCTTCACACTCTCTCTTTCTTCTGTGTTTTCTCTATCCTATGTGCTTTCTCTCAACCCTTTGTGCTCTTGCACTCTACCCTCTGCACTATCTCTCCATCCTCTGTGCTCTCTCTCTATCATTTGCACTCTCTCTGTCCCCTGTACACTTTCTCCAATACTGTCTCTATACTACTTACTCTCTCCTCTTTACTCTCTCTCTATCAATTCTTTGCTTTCTCTCTCTATCCTCTGTGCTCTCTCTCTCTCTATGTTCTGTATTCTTTCCCTATCCTATGTGCTCTCTCTCTATCCTCTGAGCTCTCTCTCTAACCTCTGATCTGTCACTCTATGCTCTGCATTCTCTCTCTGTCCTCTGTGCTTTCTCTATCCTATGTACTCTCTATCCTCTGTGCTCTCTATCTCCTGTAAACTCTCTCTCTAGCAGTGCCTCTATACCACTTAATCTCTCCTCTGTACTCTCTCTCTATCTTCTGTGCTCTTTCTCTATCCTCTGCACTCTCTCTCTCTATCTCCTACACTCTGTCCCTGCCCTCTGAGCTCTCTGTTTATCCTCTGCACTCTCTCTCTATGTTCTCTCTATCCTCTGTGCATGCTCTCTGTCTAACATCTGCTCTCTCTCTATGCTCTGCACTCTTTCCCTATCCTATGTGCTCTCTCTCTATCCTCTGCACTCTCTCTCTATGTTCTCTCTATCCTCTGTGCATGCTCTCTGTCTAACATCTGCTCTCTCTCTATCCTCTGCACTCTCTCTCTATCCTCTGCACTCTCTCTCTATCCTCTGCACTATCTCTCTATCCTCCGCAACCCCTCTCTATCCCCTTTATCTCCACTGTTGGTGTTTAACTAACCTTGGGGTTGTGATTCCAACAGTCTACAGCTAGAAGCTTACACTCAATTCGTTCTTGGACCACAGCCATTCTTAGTCTTGACCCTGTGTCTTTGATCCAAGTGAAAGCAAATCTTTTTCACAATCTGTGGCTTTGCCTTAGTCTTCAGTCTGACCCTGAGGCAGCAGTTTGGAACAGAGAACAAAGGCGAGATGTCCTCTATAAACACTGTCACCCTCAGTAACTCTGTTCTACTGACAGTGAGCACAGCGAGAGCTTCACATGGCAGGGCTGCTGGATACTACACATCACCTAACTCCCAGCTTCAATTCCAGTTTCTTACATGGTGCACAGAGCACCGGTGCAGCAGGTGTTAGCTTCTTTCCGTTAGAGAGCCATTTATTGTGTGAATTAATACATTCAAAATGGTGAGTTATAAATTACAGCACAGGGTTAGATACAGAGTAAAGCTCCCTCTACACTGTCCCCATCAAACACTCCCAGGGCAGATACAGCACAGGGTTAGATACAGAGTAAAGTTCCCTCTACACTGACCAATCAAACACTCCCAGTGCAGGTACAGCATGGGGTTAGATACAGAGTAAATCTCCCCCTAACTGTGCCCATCAAACACTCCCAGGACAGGTACAGTGAGGGGTTAGATACAGAGTAAAGCTCCCTCTACACTGTCCCCATCAAACACTCCCAGGACAGGTACAGCACGGGGTTAGACACAGAGTAAAGCTCCCTCTACACTGTCACATCAAACACTCCCAGGACAGGTACAGCACCAGGGTAAGATATCGAATAAAGTTCGCTATGCACTATCCCCATCAAACACTGCCAGAGCAGGTACTACATGGGGTTGGATACAGAGTAAAGCTCCCTTTACACTGTCCCCATCAAACACTCCCAGGGCAGGTACAGCACAGCGTTAGATACAGAGTAAATCTCCCTCTACACTGTCCTCATTAAACACTCCCAGGGCAGGTACAGTACAGGTTTAGATACAGAGTAAAGCTCCCTCTACACTGTCCCCATCAAACACTCCCAGGACAGGTACGGCATGGGATTAGATACAGAGTAAAGCTCCCTCTACACTGTCCCCATCAAACACTCCCAGGACAGGTACAGCATGGGGTTAGATACAGAGTAAAGCTTCTTCTACGCTGTCCTCATCAAACACCCGCCCACCATGGAAATGGCATGTTTCCCGCAAATGGATAAATAATACAGCAGTCTGGGATGATACTGTGTGAAAACCCAACATTGTGGCTGGTGGGTAAAACATCATTTTACCCACCTACTATTGTGCTTAGTGCAAATCTGGGACAATTCCGCCCACAGTGTGTGATTCACAGTGTTATTACTTCTCAGTGTTATTAATTTGGTGTTATTAATTCACAATGTTATTAATTCATCCTGTGTTATAAATTCAATATGTTTTTAATTCAGTGATATTAATTCTCAGTGTTATTAATTCACCATGTTGATAATTCACAGTGCTGTTCATTCCATGTTATTGTGTTATCAATTAAATGTGTTATTATTAAGTGTATTATTAACTCACATTGTTATTCATTCACAGTATATCGTTAATTCACTGTTATTAATTCACAGTTATTAATTCAGTGTGTTATTAGTTCAGTGTTGTTCATTCACAATGTTATTAATTCACTTATTAATTCACTGTGTTATTAATTCATGGTGTATTATTAATTCACGTTGTTATTAACTCAGTTATTTATTCACAGTGTCATTAATTCATCGTGTATTATTAATTCATCATATATTATTAATTCATTGTTTATTGTTAATTCAGTGTGCTATTAATTCAGTGTTATTAATTCAATGTTATTAGTTCAATGTTATTAACTCACAGTGTGATATTAATTCACCTCGTGTTATTAAGACACCGTGTTATTAATCCAGTGTTATTATTTCACAGTGTATTATTAATTCACAGTGTATTATTAATTCGCAGTATTATTAATTCAGTGATGATCATTCAATGTTATTAATTCGCAGTGTTATTAATCAGTGCATTATTAATTCAGTGTACTGTTAATTCACCGTGTATTATTAATTCACTTATTAATTCGCAGTGTATTATTCACTCACCATGTTATTCATTCACAGCGTATTATTCACTCACAGTGTTATTAATTAAGTGTATTATTCACTCTGTTATTCACTCACCGTGTGTTATTCATTCACAGCATGTTATTCACTCACCGTGTGTTATTCATTCACAGCGTATTATTCACTCAGTGTACTGTTCACTCACAGTGTGTTATTAATTCGGTGTGTTATTCACTCAGTGTGTTATTCACTCAGTGTGTTATTAATTCACAGTGTGTTATTCAGTCAGTGTGCTATTAATTCACAGTGTGTTATTCACTCAGTATGTTATTCACTCAGTGTGTTATTAATTCACAGTGTATTATCCAGTGTTATTCATTGTGTTATTAGCTCAGTGCATTATTCACTCACAGTATGTTATTAATTGTGTATTATTCACTCACAGTATGTAATTCACTCAGTGTTATTCATTCACAGTGTGTTATTCACTCACAGCGTATTATTCACTCAGTGTATTATTCACTCACAGTGTTATTAATTCACAGTGTATTATTCAGTGTTATTCATTGTGGTATTAGTTCAGTGCATTATTCACTCACAGTGTGTTATTCACTCAGTGTTATTAATTCACAGTGTATTATTCACCCACAGTGTATTATCATTCACAATGTGTTATTAATTCAGTGTGTTAGTTACTCGATGTGTTATTAGATCAGTGTATTATTCACTCAGTGTGTTATTCATTCAATGTTATTATTTTACAGTGTATTACTCACTGTGTGTTACTCATTCACAGTGTTATTAATTCACTCACAGTGTGTTACTCATTCATAGTGTTATTAATTCACTCACAGTGTGTTACTCATTCACAGTGTTATTAATTCACTCACAGTGTGTTACTCATTCACAGTGTTATTAATTCACTCACAGTGTGTTACTCATTCACAGTGTTATTAATTCACTCACAGTGTGTTACTCATTCACAGTGTTATTAATTCACTCACAGTGTGTTACTCATTCACAGTGTTATTAATTCACTCACAGTGTGTTACTTCACTGTTTGCTTCATCAGGCAGTATTCTGAGCATTGAACCAAATTTGTTGATAACTGATCTGAATGTTCCATTGACTGGGCACATCACCCTAAAATCAGACTTCCATCTTAACCATGTGCGCCTGGCGGGAATGCATCCAATAATACAATGTTCAGGAAGCAGCAATGACAGAGGCAGTGGTTTATATTACAGTTCTATTCCAAACAATATAAAATGGAAGAGGATTCTGAAGCTGTTTGGTGAGGATCAGTCGTGCATCATCGCGGAAAAAATTCAAGTTCTGAGTGATGGGGAGACACACGTGCATTCACAAGTTGTTACAGCATGGGGAGGGTTCAACTGCAGGAAACATTAATGTTTCTTGGAAATTCTAACTCAAACCTACAATCAATGGGAAAGGATGGGTCTGCTTCATCTGCATACAGATTGCAGCAACATTAATGAGATACACAGACTGAGAAATAGAATATCATCATCGAATATAATGCCCAATTTACCCGCTTCCTTTCACTTCAGACTGCGCAGTGATTGACAGGATGAGTAAGCTGGGATAGCCTCTCATGAGATTTACCCAGAAAAAAATTACCCAATTCAATTCTGAACAGGTTCAAAAACAGATTCTCGGATTGGGGAGGATGACGGCAGTTAAAACCCATTCTTTAATGACCGTGCTCCAACATGCACCACAACATCAACACATAGGCTAAACAATAGGTATAGTTTTAGAGAGAGAGCTTGTGTGTATGAGGATGTTACACAGAGAGCTGTGTGTACTGAACAGTGTGTTACACAGAGAGAGCTGTGTGTACTAGGATGTTGCACAGAGAGATGTGTGTACTGAACAGGTATTATACAGAGAGAGCTGTGTGTACTAGGATGTTACACAGAGAACTGTGTGTACTGAACAGTGTGTTACACAGAAAGAGCTGTGTGTACTGAACAGTGTGTTACACAGATAGAGCTGTGAGTACTGAACAGTGTGTTACACAGAGAGAGCTGTGTGTACTGAACAGTGTGTTACATAGGGAGAGCTTTGTGTACTGAACAGTGTGTTACACAGTGGGAACTGTGTGTACTGAACAGTATGTTACACAGAGAGACCTGTGTGTACTGAACAATGTGTTGCACAGAGAGAACTATGTGTACTAGGGTGTTACACAGAGAATGCTTTATGTATTGAACAGTGTGTTACACAGGGAGAGCTGTAAGTACTGAACAGTATGTTATACAGAAAGCTGTGTGTACTAGGATGTTACACAGAAAGAGCTGTGTGTACTGAACAGTGTGTTACACAGGGATAGCTGTGTGTACTAGGGTGTTACACAGAGAGTGCTTTGTGTATTGAACAGTGTGTTACACAGGGAGAGCTATGTGTACTAGGGTGTTACTCAGAGAGTGATTTGTGTACTGAACAGTGTGTTATAGAGAGAGAGCTTTGCGTACTGAACAGTATGTTACACAGGGAGAGCTATGTGTACTGAACAGTGTTAAACAGGGAGAGCTGTGTGTACTAGGGTGTTACACAGAGAGAGCTGTGTGTACTGAACAGTGTGTTATACAGAGAGAGCTGTGTATTGAACAGTGAGTTACACAGGGAGCTGTGTGTACTAGGATGTTACACAGAGAGTGATTTGTGTACTGAACAGTGTGTTACACAGAGAGAGCTTTGTGTACTGAACATTGTGTTACATAGGGAAAGCTTTGTGTACTGAACAGTGTGTTACACAGTGAGAACTGTGTGTACTGAACAGTGTGTTGCACAGGGAGAGCTGTGAATACTGATCAGTGTGTTATACAGAGAGAGATTTGTGTATTGAACAGTATGTTACACAGAGAGAGCTGTGCATACTGAACAGTGTGTTACACAGAGAGAACTGTGTGTACTAGTGTGTTACACAGACAGAGCTTTGTGTATTGAACAGTGTGTTACACAGGGAGAGCTGTGTGTACTAGGGTGTTACTCAGAGAGTGATTTGTGTACTGGACAGTGTGTTACACAGGGAGAGCTGTGTGTACTAGGGTGTTACTCAGAGAGCGATTTGTGTACTGAACAGTGTGTTACACAGAGAGAGCTGTGCATACTGAACGGTGTGCTACACAGAGAGAACTGTGCATACTGAACAGTGTGTTGCACAGAGAGAGTTATGTGTACTAGTGTGTTACACAGAGAGAGCTTTGTGTATTGAACAGTGTGTTACACAGGGAGAGCTGTGTGTACTGAACAGTGTGTTATACAGAGAGAGATGTGTGTACTGAACAGTGTGTTATACAGAGAGAGCTTTGTGTATTGAACAATGTGTTACACAGGGAGAGTTGTGCATACTGAACGGTGTGTTACACGAGAGAACTGTGCATACTGAACAGTGTGTTGCACAGAGAGAGCTATGTGTACTAGTGTGTTACACAGAGAGAGCTTTGTGTATTGAACAGTGTGTTACACAGGGAGAGCTGTGTTTACTGAACAGTGTGTTACATGAGACTCCAGACCCACAACAATTTGGTTGACTCCTAACTGCTTTCAAGAGTAATTGGGGATGGGCAACAAATGCTGGTCTTGCCAGCAAAGATAAGAACACGCTGGGCAGAATTTTTAGGTGGGTGCGATCGGCAGATCCAGGATCAGGCGGGGGATGGGCTGCCGACTGCGATTGGCCCCCAACCACAATTTCATGCTGGATGGCCAATTAATGGCCACCCTACCTGAAGCACATGCTGAAATGCTCAGTGCTGCCCCCGTGGGTGTGGGAGGAGGGTGGGCGCGGGCACAGGGCGAGCGCTGACAGAGAGCTTGCTGAAGGCAGAGAGCTGGCATGGGGAATTACAGACCTGAGAGGCATTAAATTAAGTTTTTAAAATCAGGGAAAAAATGTCCAAGCATCACAATCAGTCACCTGAACATTTACATGATAAAAATGCTATCCGTAGATTTTATTTGTTTTTATTTAATAATGGAAACCTCATCCCGCCCTTGGATGAGGTTTGATGAAAAATGTAACGGCCGCCTGGCCGATTCGCCTATCTGGCAACTGTAAGGTTGGACGAGCCATGAAGAATCGGTGACAATGGCACCTCTTCTAACTTTAATTGGCCCCTTACTTGTCGGTGGGCACGCTTCCAACTTCTGCACGTGCCAGCCGACTGAAATATCCCACACGATGTCACGTCCGATTGAGATGGAAGCGCGTCCGCCCCATCAGTGTAAGATTCTGCCCCATTCTAGATACAGCCTGGTTTCCTGAACCCTTTCATATTCCAGTTGATTATATTTTGCTTTTGAATTTTTCTATCTACAAATCCATGTCCTGGACTCTTCCAATCGGTTTCTTTCATTAGTTAACTCTGAGATTCTTTCCTTCCACCTCCTCTCCCCCAGCTTCCTGTCATTCTTAAATGAAACACAAACCTGTGATAAATCCTGTTGTTCCCACTCAACCTGGTGTCCGCTCTCCCACTGTCATGAGGAGGGTCCCAGCTGCTGTTTCCGGCAGGGATTCGTGCAAAACTAATTTGTGGTAATCATGTAGCACCTTGACAAGCAGGGAATGTCCTCAATCCCTCACCACTGATGGACCCAGCTTCCTGGGTTTGTTCTATTGGATGGTGAAATGCACCAGAAACAAAAATAAAACATCAAAAGGCAGGAAAGGAAAGCTGCTTGTACAGATATGGTGGGGATGATGTGTGAACTGTGTGCACTGCGCAGACTGAGAGAAAGACGCACTCAACAGAAATCCTGAAAATCAAAAGGCATCAGCCGTACAGAAACATTTCACCCAGAACAGAAATGATAACAGTTCAGTATAGAGCCGCCAGCAGAACGAGTTCAGCTCATCAGGAGGGAAACTTGTCAGCAAATCTTTGGTCTGGAATTGGTGGTTGCCAGGAAATAAGAAGGGGTGGGCTTTCATGTCTTGTCATTCTTCGGATGAAAAGCGACTCTAAATGTAATCGATAGTTGTCTAATTATGCAGCACTACCACCTCCTGCCCAGACTGCAGTCAGAATCAGAGCCAGCTCATTATAAAACCAGTGAGCGCCTGTGTCTCTGCACCACCGCTCCAAAATTATACGGTCGCACCTTCATCTCCACGAATGGAATAGAGATTTCATGACCTTTCCAGTGGTACCAGTTTATACCCTGGGAAGTGAAGAGTGGAAAATCAGACAGAGTGCCAAAGCAAACCAACCTTCAAATATTCAACTACAATCATCAAACACAGCATCATAGAGCTGTACACTCATTACAGAACAAAGCCCTTCAGCCTATCAAGTCCAGGCTGGCTTTCTGTTGACCAATCCATACAGTCCCATTAGAACCATAGAAAGGTTACGGCGCAGAAAGAGGCCATTCAGCCCATTATGTCTGTGCTGGCCAAAAAAAGAAGAAAAGGAAACTAGCCGGTCATTTTAATCCCATACTCCAGCCCCTGGCCCGTAGCCTTGCAGGTTCCAGCACTTCAGATGCAGGTCCAGATACCGTTTAAATGAGTTGAGCATTTCAGCCTCAATCACCACCTTAGGTAATAAATTCCAGGCACCCACCAGCCTCTGGGTAAAAAAGTTTTCCCTCATGTCTCCTCTAATCCTTCTGCCAATCACCTTAAATCTATGCCCCCCTGGTAATTGACCCCTCAGCTAGGGGAAACAGGTCTTTCCTGTCTACTCTATCTAGGCCCCTCATAATTTTGAACACCTCAATTAGGCCACTCCTTAGTCTCCTCTGTTCTGAAGAAAACAACCCTATCCTATACAATCTCTCTCCCAGCTGGAATTTTTAAGCTGTGGCAAAATTCTTCAGAGCATTTATGTCCTTCCTGTAATGCGGTGATCAGAACTGTACACAAAATTTCAGCTGTGGCCTAACCAGCATTTTATATAGTTTCATCATTAAATCCCTGCTTTTGTATTCAATACCTCGTCCAATAAAGGAAAACATTCCATATGTTTTCTTTACCACCTTATCCACCTGTCCTGCCACATTCAGAAACCTGTGGACGTACACTCTGAGGTCTTTCTCTTCCATCCTACCCCCCGCCGCTCTATCCCTGTGTACCTGGAAATATATTTCCCTCATCTCCCCATCCAATTTCCTGTTGAAATTATTCATCGTCTCTGCTTCCACCCCCTTCGTGGGCAGCGAGTTCCAGGTCATCACCACTCGTTGTGTAAACAAGTTCTTCCTCACATTCCCCCTGTATCTCTTGTTCAAAACCTTAAATCTGTGTCCCCCAGTCCTTGTACCATCAGCCAATGGGAACAGCTTTTCTTTGTCTACCTTATCTAAACCTGTCCTAATCTCGTACCCCTCTATCAAATCTCCTCTCAATCTCCTTTGCTCTAAGGAGAACAACCCCAGCTTCTCCAACCTAACCTTGTAACTAAAATCCCTCATCCCTGGAACTATTCCGGTAAATCTCCTCCGCACCGTCCTCAGAGACCTTCACCTCCTTCCTACAGTGTGGTGACCAGGATTGGACACAATTTTCTAGTTGGGGCCTAACCAGAGCTTTATAAAGGTTCAGCATAACTTCCCTGCTCTTGTACCCAATACCTCTGTTTATGAAGCCCAATCCCATCTGCTTTACTAACCCTTCTCAATATGTCCTGTTACCTTCCAAGATCGATGTACATGAACTCCCAGGTCCCCTGTCCCACACACACTTTACAATTGTGCCATTTGGTCTATTTGCTTCTCTCCATCCCTTCTCCCAAAATGCATCACCCTCCCAATTCTCTCTATAAAATTCCATCTGCCCCATGTTTGTTTATTCTGGCAGCCTATCTCTGTCCTTTCGCAGATAATTTGAATCATCTGTACTGTTTGCCACTGCTCCAAGTTTGGTATCATGGGCAACTTTTGAAATTTTACCCTCTGTTCTAATATCCAATTCATTTATATCCAGTAAAAACACAGTGGTCCTTGCACTGACCCTTGGGAACACCACTCATCGGTCCTCCAGTCCGAAAAATATCCATTTACCACCATTCACTGCTTTCTGTCCTTTAGGCAATTTTTTATCCAAGTGGACACTGAGCAACCTAATCATAAGCCTCAATGTTGTTACTCAGCCTTTTATGTGGTACTTTGTCAAACACTTTCTTAAAATCCATATAGACAACGTCGATCACGTTCCCTTCATGAACCTCCTCTGTTACTTCATCTAAAAATTCAATTCGATTAGTCAAACACAATCTGCCTTTTACAAATCTGTGCTGGCTCTCCTTAATTACCTCAAACCTCTCCAAGTGGATTCGAAAACCTTACCCAGAACTGATGTTAGACTAACTGGCGTGTAGTAGCTGGGACGGTCCTTACACCCCTCCTTGAGTAAGGACATTACATTTGCCACTCTCCAATCCTCTGCATCTCCCCTGTGTTTCGGGAAGACTGGAAGATTATAACAAACCCTCCCACTTTCTCCACTCCCCCTTCCTTTAACAACCTGGGATGTAAACCATCTGGACCAGGTGACATATCTGCTCTCAGCATATCCAGCCTTTCCAGTACACCCTGCATCTCAATGTTCACCCCATCCATTCCTCTACCATCTCCACTTCTACTGATATTGTGTCAGATTCATTTTCCTTAGTAAACACTGATACAAAGAGCTCATTAATTATTTTAGCCTCGCCCTGCACCTCTTAACATATCTCACCCTCTCTGTCCCTCATCAGACCTATTCCACCTCTTTATACCCACTTACTATATAAATGCCAGCGGAACATTTTTAGATTCCCTTTTATGTTGACTGCCATTCTATTCTCAGACTCTCTCTTTGCCAAGCTTATTTCCTCTTCACTTCCCCTCTCTCCCTATTGTATTCGACCTGGTTCTCACTTGAAGAATTCCCCTGACATTAATCACACACACACCTTTTTCTGTTTCATCATGTTTTCTCTCTCCCTTGGCATCCAAGGACTTTGGTTCCCCTCCCTTTCACCCTTTTTGGAATGTACTAAGTCTGTACCTGAAACATAACCTCCTTAAAGATCCCTCACCTCCTTAAAGATCCCTCATCGCTCCATTACAGATTTTTCTGCCAGTCTTTGCTCTATTTTACTCTGGCTTTATCTCTTCTTCTCCCATTGAAATTATCCCTTTTACCATTTAGACCATCAACTTTAGATTGTTGCTTGTTCTTCTCCATTGCTAATCTAAACCTGATGATACAATGATCACTGTTACCCAAATGCTCCCCAACAGACACTTGGTCCCTTGGCCCACCTCAGTCCCAGCACCAGGTCCAGCAAGACCTCCTTTCTAATTGCACTGAGAACATGCTGATCAAGGAAGTTCTCCTGAACACATTTCAGAAATTCATCTCCCTCTTTACCCTTTACTCTCATATTATCCCAATTGATACTTGGGTAAGTAAAGTCCCCCCCAATATCACCACTCTGTAGTTTTTGCCCATCCCTGTCATTTCCCTGCAGATTTGTTCCTCTCTCTCTCACTATTTTGATTCTATAGAACACCCCCCGTCATGTGATCATCCTCTTTTTGCTTCCGAACTCTAACCAAATGGATTTTGTCTTTTCCCCCTCATGGACATCCCTTCTTTCCAACATGACAATCTCTTCCCCAGTCAGTACTGTCACCCCCAGCTCCCTTTCTCCCTCCCTATCTTTTCAGAACAATTTATATCCTTGACATTAAGCACGCAGTTCTCACCATTTTCACCACATTTTCATCATTCCCACCACATCATATTCCCACATGGGTATTTGTGCCTGCTGCTCATTAACCTTATTCATCACACATTGTGAGTTTACACGCGCTCTTTAATCCTGTCTTTGTATTCCTCCTAGTCCTCCTTAGTATTGACCCCACTCCAAACATCAAATTATAACAATAGAAGCAACTTGCATTCGTATAGCAACATTACTATAATAAAACAAACCACGTGGCTATTGTAGGAATTCAATCAGATAGAATTTGAAACTGAGGCACATCAGGAGACATTTGAACAAGTGCAGAAACATGGAGGGAGGTGCAGAAGTTTAGGGAGGGGCACCCAGGGCTTTGGAAATTGGCAGCTGAAGGCACGGCCACCAATGTTGGAGTGATTAACACTGGGGATGAGCAAGGGGCCGGAATTGGATGAGTGCAGAAATCCAAGAGGTGATGGTGCTGGGAGATCCCACAGAGCTATGCTGGGACATAGCCATAGATGGATTTAAAAACAATGCTGAGCATTTTAAATCGAGACATGGCACAACTAGAACCCAAGTCGACTGGACCATAGTGAGTCAGGATTGTGTGGGATGATTGAGCAACATTTGCACAAGTTAAGATACAGTCAGCAAAGTTTTTGTTAATTTGTAGATCATCATGGTTCAAGGTGAGAGGTCAGCCTGGCATGTATAGAAATAGTCGAGTCTGAATGAACACAAATCACCTGGTCTCTGATTGGATCACTGATCTGTTCTCATCAGCCAGGTTCAGATTGGATCACTTTTTCCCAATTCCCTTCCTCCTCCCGCCGCCAGTCTCAGATTGGATCACTGATTTCCAATCCCCAGACCCAGTCTCTGATTGGATCACTGATGCCAGCTCAAATCAACCAGTCTCTGATTGGATCACTGATTTCTCTTCCCACTAGCCAGTCTTGGATTGGATGACTGATTCCTGTTCCCACCAGCCGGCCTCTGGTTGGACCACTAATTCCTATTCAAATCAGGAAGTCTCTGATTGGATCACTGATTCCTGTTCAAATCAGTTGGTCTCTAATTGGATCACTGATACCTGTTCATACCAGCCGGTCTCTGATTGTATCATTGATTGCTGTTTAAATCAGCCAGTCTCTGATGGGGTCACTGAGTCCTGTTTCCAGTAGCTGACCTCTGACCAGATAGCCTTGCTCAAAAGTAAGCTAAAAAACAACACTTTGGTAGGGATCGCTCCCTCTGGGACACCCTGGTCCACTCCTCCATCACCCCCTACTCCTCAACCCCCTCCTATGGCACCAGCCCATGCAAAAGATGTAACACCTGTCTTCTCTCTTCACTGTCCAAGGGCCCAAACATTCCTTTCAAGTGAAGCAGCATTTCACTTGCATTTCCCCCAACTTAGTCTACTGCATTCGTTGCTCCCAATGTGGTCTCCTCTACATTGGAGAGACCAAACGTAAACTGGGTGACCGCTTTGCAGAACACCTGCGGTCTGTCCGCAAGAATGACCCAAATCTCCCTGTCGCTTGCCATTTTAACACTCCACCCTGCTCTCTTGCCCACATGTCTGTCCTTGGCTTGCTGCATTGTTCCAGTGAAGCCCAACGCAAACTGGAGGAACAACACCTCATCTTCCGACTAGGCACTTTACAGCCTTCCGGACTGAATGTTGAATTCAACAACTTTAGGTCTTGAGCTCCCTCCTCCATCCCCACCCCCTTTCTGTTTCTTCCTCCTTCCTTTTGCTTTTTTCCAATAAATTATATAGATTTTTCTTTTTCCCACCTATTTCCATTATTTTTAAATATTTTTAAATTTTTTATGCCCCCCCACCCCCACTAGAGGTGTACCTTGAGTGCCCTACCATCCATTCTTAATTAACACATTCGTTTAGATAATATCACCAACTTCAACACCTATGTGTTCTTTTGTTCTGTTGCCTGTGACATCTTTTGATGATCTGCTTCTATCACTGCTTGTTTGTCCCTACAACCACACCCCCCCTCCACTTCTCTCCCCCTACCCAACCCAATCCCCCCACCTTAAACCAGCTTATATTTCACCCCTTCCTTGGATTCACCTAGTTCTGTCGAAGGGTCATGAGGACTCGAAACGTCAACTCTTTTCTTCTCCGCCGGATGCTGCCAGACCTGCTGAGTTTTTCCAGGTAATTCTGTTTTTGTTTTAAAAAAAAACACTTGCTTGACTTGTGTAAGAGTGATAAGCTGCCGTGTGATTTATATGACAGGATCCATATTCACAGCTCGCCACATCTGCGTATGTATGTACTGCCCAAGACACACAAAAGTGATGTCCCTTTACACCCTATCTTATCTATGACCAGTTCTGCACAATATGAACTGACCAAATGGTTGGGTGAGTTGTTACAACCAGTCTTGACCAAATTTTCCACATACAAGGTGAAGGACTCCTTCACATTTGCAAAGGCCATACAGGACTTGCATATCGATAGCAATGCTGTGTCCATGTGCTCTTTAACATTGCGAGCCTATTCACCAATGTTCCACCTAAGGCAGCCATGGATATTTGCATTGCAGCACAATATCATGGCAATCTTAGACCATTGCGTGAATCAATATTCATTGAACTTATGAACTCAGCAACTTGCAAAGTCGAGTTCAGTTTTAATGTCACCACGCATGCCCAAATAGATGGTGTTGCCATGGGATCCCCTCCAGGCCCAGCTCTCGCAAACATTTTTGTTGGGTTCCATGTGAATCATGTCTTCAATGGAATGACACCTAACTTCCTAACCCTCATATATTTCTGCTCTTTACTATATTTAAATCTGCAGTTGCATGTAATAATTTCCTTACATGTCTTAATAGGCTCCATCCTGCACTCAAATTCACCTTTTAGATGGAGCAGTCAAGTGAACTCCCCTTCCTTGACGTACTAGTTGAGAAATCTGCCATCTCCACCACCGTCTACCACAAGCCAACCTTCACTGGTCAATAAACGCGTTGGGATTCTTACAGTTCCACGCACAATAAGATTAGTCTTATTGGTAACCTTGTAAATAGGGCCCGAGCCACTGCAAACTTGGTGCTGAAATAGGCACATCAAAGGCATCCTACAGGATAATGACTACCCTGATCAGATCATTTCACACTGTATATCACACATGAACGGCCCTAAGGTCATCACTTTTGGCCCTGAAAAGTGCTCAGTCTACCTCAGATTACCTTGGAAGGGTAAGTATCTCAAAAATATGAGCAACAGCTGAAGCTGTTTCATGTTGTTACTATGCAGTAGCAACATGAGTGGTATTCATCACTAACAGGATGCTGCTGTTAAGCCAAAAAGATGTTCTGCCTCTCACACAAATGAGCAATGTAGTGTATGAATTTCAGAGCCAGTGTGATGCTGGGTATGTAGGCCGTACGTCCCAAAGACTGGTGGATCGTATCAAACAGCACATCCCAGCCACTGTTTACAATGGGCAGGGTACAGACCGTACCCAACCAGCCCGTTCTTGCCAAACTCAAACACATTATCCAACATTAGATGTGATTCCGCGATTGGACAACATTTGCTAAATAATCCTCAGTTTGCTAAGAATTACGCTGAACCAATTTAAGATTGTCAGTCGTACTCACAGTGTGGTCCATTTACATGTACTGGAAGCCACAGATATTAATACACAGGATCCTATTCTTCGCAGACAGAAAGAACATGTACACACATTGCACCTGTTTCAGCTAAACAAAATAAGTGACAGCCATTCGCAGGTTCATTCCCCAGGGAAATGTCTTAACCAGTCAGAGTCAAGCTGCCGAGTTTAAATTTCAATCAGTGCTTGGCTGGTAACTGTCAGGCACCATCAACTGGTGCATTCTCTATGGCAATGCCACTTCCAGATTTAATTTGCCAACCAACCAGCACCCTTTTCTCTGAGTATAAATTGTTCTTCCCTTTACCTTTGGTATTCTTGTGAATTATTCTGATGAGTGCAAGATGAAAAGCTTCAACAAAAATGTTTTATTTTTCAGCAATGCTCAAGCTCTGTGCTACCAAATGACTATTCTTGAGTGTTGTGGGAGTTGGGGAGTATTCCATCACACTCCTGACTTGTGCATTGTAGATGGTGGACAGGCTTTGGGGAGTCAGGAGGTGAGTTACTTGCCCCAGGATTCCTAGCCTCTGACCTGCTCTTATAGCCACAGAATTTATATGGCTAGTCCAGTTCATTTTCTGGTCAATGATAACCCCCAGGATGTTGATAATGGGGATTTGGTGCTTGTAATGCCATTACCAAGGGGCGACGGTTGGCTTCTCTCTTATTGGAGATGGTCATTACCTCACACTTGTGTGGTATGAATGTTACTTTCCACTTGTCAGCCCAAGCCTGGATATTGTCCAGATCTTGCTGCATTTGGACATGGGCTGCTTCAGTATCTGAGGAGTCGCAAATGGTGCTGAACATTGTGGAATCATCAGCGAACATCCCCACTTCTGGTCTTATGATGGAGGGAAGGTCATTAATAAAGTAGCTAAGATGGTTGGGCTGCAGACACTATCCATGGTTCTGTTAAAACTTCAGGAAATTTCACCACAATGATTGGACTCCCCGCCCTTTGCCTGCCAGTTAAAGTGTTAAAATTTAATAGAGACAAGCTAATAGGAATTGGGAATCAGTGACCAATCAGAGACAGACTGGTGGGGATTGAGAATCCGTGATCCAATCAGAGACAGGCTGGTGGGGATTGGAGAAGCAGTGACCCAATTAGAGACAAGCTGGTGCGAATTAGCGAATCAGTGACCAAGTCAAAGAACAGGCAGTCTGATATTGGGACATTGTGTTTGCTCCCTCTGGTCTATTTTATTTGTTTTTTCCTCACCTGACTGTGTCGACTCTCTCCATATTTTCCATTGAGGTTAGCACGGTGACAATTCTTATACCACCAGGCTCCCTTGTAAGACAAGGCACAGTTCGTGATAGCAACATCATTGTCTCGATCCTTGGTGGAAAATGGTCGCCCCTGATGATAAGAGAGTGAGTCCCCTGTGGATATAGAGTCATGGAGTCATTATAGGCACAGCCGGAGGCTACTTGTCCCATTGAGTAAATGCTGGCTCTTTGCAGGGTAATCCATTCAATCCCATCCCCCCGCTCTATCCCTGTGTCCCTGGAAGTTTATTTCTCTCATGTCCCCATCCAATTTCCTGTTGAAATTATTCATCATCTCTGTTTCCACCCCCCTCGTGGGCAGCGAGTTCCAGGTCATCACCACTCGCTGTGTAAATAAGTTCTTCCTCACATTCCCCCTGTATCTCTTGTTCAAAACCTTAAATCTGGGTCCCCCCGTCCTTGTTCCATCAGCCAATGGGAACAGCTTTTCTTTGTCTAGCTTATATAAACCTGTCCTAATCTCGTACCCCTCTATCAAATCTCCTCTCAATCTTCTTTGCTCCAAGGAGAACAACCACAGCTTCTCCAACCTAACCTTGTAACTAAAATCTCTCATCCCTGGAACCATTCTGATAAATCTCCTCCGCATCTTCTCAAGGACCCTCACATCCTTCCTACAGTGCGGTGACCAGAACTGGACTCAATATTCTAGTTGGGGCCTAACCAGAGCTTTATAAAGGCTAGCATAACTCCCCTGCTTTTGTCCCCAATACCTCTGTTTATGAAGACCAATCCCATCTGCTTTACTAACCGCTCTCTCGATATGTTCTGTTACCTTCAAATATTGATGTACATGAACTTTGTGGAAATGAGAAAGGATCTAGGAAGAGTGGATTGGGAAAAGTTGTTTTCTGGCAAGGATGTGTTCAGTAAGTGGAAGGCATTCAAAGGCGAAATTTTGAGAGTGCAGAGTTTGCATGTTCCTGTCAGGATTAAAGGCAACGTTAACAGGCATAGGGAATCTTGGTTTTCAAGGGATATTGGCGATCTGGTTAAGAAGAAGAGAGAGGTGTATAGCAGGTATAGGCAACAAGAAGCAAATGAGGTGCTTGTAGAGTATAGAAAATGTAAGAAAATACTAAAAAAGAAAATCAGGAAGGCAAAAAGAAGACATGAGGTTGCTTTGGCAGATAATGTGAAGGTAAACCCGAAGGGTTTCTACAAGTATATTAAGAGTAAAAGGATAGTAATTGGTGCCCTTGAAGATCAGATTGGTCGTCTATGTGTGGAGCCTCACGAGATGGGGAAGATCTTAAACAGGTTTTTTGCATCAGTATTTACTCAGGAAACTGGCATAGTGTATAAGGAAGGAAGGGAAACAAGCAGTAGTGTCATGGAACATATAGAGATTAAAGAGGTGGAGGTGTTGCTGCCTTACAGCGAATAAAGGTAGATAAATCCCCTGAGCCTCACATGATATTCCCTCGGACCTTGAAGGAGACTAGTATAGAAATTGCAGGGGCCCTGGCAGAAATATTTAAAATGTCCTTAGCCATGGGTGAGGTGCCGGAGGATTGGAGGGTAGCTCATGTTGTTCCGTTGTTTAAAAAAGGCTCCAAAAGTAAACCAGGTAATTACAGGCCAGTGAGCCTGATGTCAGTAGTGGGTAAATTATTGGAAGGTGTTCTGAGAGATCGGATATACAATTATTTGGACAGCCAAGGGCTGATTAAGGATAGTCAGCATGGCTTTGTGCATGGCAGGTCATGTTTAACGAACCTTGTAGAGTTTTTCGAGGAGGTTACCAAGAAAGTAGATGAAGGAAAGGCTGTGGATGTTGTCTACATGGACTTTAGTAAGGTCTTTGACAAGGTCCCACATGGGAGGTTAATTCAGAATGTTCAGACACTTGGTATTCAAAATTGGCTGTGTGGGAGAAAACAGAGAGTGGTAGTGGATGATTGCTTCTCAGACTGGAGGTCTGTGACTAGTGGTGTGCCTCAGGGATCTGTGCTGGGACCATTGTTGTTTGTTGTCTATATCAATGATCTGGATGATAATGTAGTGAATTGGATCAGCAAGTTTGCTGATGACACTAAGATAGGAGGCATTGAGGAGTGCAGAGGAACAAAGGGATCTGGGAGTTCAGATACATAATTCCCTGAAAGTGGCATCACAGGTAGACAGGGTTGTAAAGAAAGCTTTTGGCATACTGGCCTTCATAAATCAAAGTATTGAGTATAGGAGTTGGGATGTTATGGTAAGGTTGTATAAGACATTGGTGAGGTGTTGAGGAAGGCTTTCAAAGTTTGCAGAGAGATCTGGACCAACTGGAAAAATGGGCCAGAAAATGGCAGATGGAATTTAATACGGAAAAGTGTGAGGTGTTGCATTTTGGAAGGTCAAACCAAGGTAGGACATACACAGTAAATGTTAGGGCACTGAGGAGTGCAGAGGAACAAAGGGATCTGGGAGCTCAGATACATAATTCCCTGAAAGTGGCATCACAGGTAGACAGGGTTATAAAGAAAGCTTTTGGCATACTGGCCTTCATAAATCAAAGTATTGAGTATAGGAGTTGGGATGTTATGGTGAGGTTGTATAAGACATTGGTGAGGCCAACTTTGGAGTATTGTGTGCAGTTCTGGTCGCTTAACTACAGGAATGATATCAGTAGGATTGAGAGAGTGCAGAGAAGATTTATTAGGATGTTGCCAGATCTTAAGGAGTTGAGTTACAGGGAAAGATTAAACAGGTTAGGACTTAATTCCTTGGAGCGTAGAAGAATGAGGGGAGATTTGATAGAAGTTTACAAAATTATGAGGGGTATAGACAGAGTAAATGCGAGTAGGCTCTTTCCACTTAGATTAGGAGAGATAAACACAAGAAGACATGGCTTTAGGGTGAAAGGGGAAAGGTTTGGGGGAACTTCTTCACTCAGAGAGTGGTGAGAGTGTGGAATGAGCTGCCATCTGACATGGTAAATGTGGGGTCACTCTTAAGTTTTAAGAATAAATTGGATAGATACATGGATGGGGGAGGTCTGGAGGGTTAGGGACTAGGTGCAGGTCAATGGGACTAGTGGAATAATATTTCAGCACAAACTAGAAGGGCTGAATGGCCTGTTTTCTGTGCTGTAGTGTTCTATGGTTCTATGGTTCTATGAACCCCCAGGTCCCTCTGCCCCACACACTCTTTACGATTGTGTCATTTGGTCTATTTGCTTCTCTCTTTCCTTTCTGCTGAAATGCATCAGCTTCACTTCCCTGTATTAAATTCCATGTTTACCCATTCTGCTGGGCTATCCATGTCCTGTTGTAGTCAATTGGCATCATCTTCACTGTTTGTCACTCACTGTCATCAAGTTTGGTATCATAGGCAAATTTAGAAATTTTACCTTCTGTTCTAATTTCCAAATCATGTATATACAGTAAAAACACAGTGGTCCTAGCACTGACTCTTGGGAACACCAATGTTCACCGTCTTCCAGCCTGAAAAATATCCATTTACCACCATTCACTGCTTTCTGTCCTTAAGGCAATTTTTTTATTCAAGTGGACACTGAGCAGCCTAATAATAAGCCTCAATGTTGTTAATCAGCCTTTTATGTGGTACTTTGTCAAACACTTTCTTAAAATCCATATAGACAACATCCACCACATTTTCTACATCAACCTTGCCTGTTACTTCATCTAAAAATTCAATCTGATTAGTCAAACACAATCTACCTTTAACAAATCCATCCTGACTCTCCTTAATTAGCTCAAACCTCTCTAAGTGCAGTTAACATTTTCCCCCTGATTATTGCTTCTAAAACCTTACCCAGCACTGATGTTGGACCAGATGCCTGTAGTTGCTAGGATTGTCCTTACACCTTTTCTTAAATCAGGGTGTCACATTCCACTCTCCAACCCTCTGTGCCTCCCCGGTATCTCGGGAAGACTGGAAGATTATAACAAACCCTCCCACTGTCTCCACTCCCACTTCCTTTAACAACCTGGGATGTAAACCATCTGGACCAGGTGAACTATCTGCTCTCAGCATATCCAGCCTTTCAAGTACACCCTGCCTCTCAATGTTCACCCCATCCATTCCCTCTACCATCTCCACTTCTACTGATTCTGTGTCAGATTCCTCTTCCTCAGTAAACACTGATACAAAGAACTCATCTAGCCTCGCCCTGCACCTCTAGGCATATTTCACCCTCTCTGTCCATCATCAGACCCACTCTACCTTTTACTACTCATTTACTATATACTGCCAGTGGAAGAATTTTTAGATTCCCTTTTATGTTGACTGCCATTGTATTCTCAGACGCTCTCTCTTCGCCAGGCTTATTTCCTCTTCACTTCCCCTCTCTAACTATTGTATTTGACCTGGTTCTCACTTGAAGAATTCCCCTGACATGTATCTCACACACACTCCTTTTATTGTTTCATCATATTCTCTCTCTCCCTCAACATCCAAGACTTTGGTTCCCTTCCCTTTCAGCATTTTTGGAATTTACCTAGCCTGCAACTGAAACATCTCCTCTGTAAAGGGCCCCCATCCTTCCGTGCATCAACGGGCAGAGGGATCTGGGTGTATAGGTCCACAGGTCACTGAAAGTGGCAACGCAGGTGGATAAGGTAGTCAGGAAGGCATATGGCATGCTTGCCTTCATTGGCAGGGGTATTGAGTATAAAAGCTGGGAAGTCATGCTGCAGCTGTATAGAACCTTGGTTAGGCCACACTTGGAATATTGCGTGCAATTCTGGTCGCCACATTACCAGAAGGATATGGAGGCATTGGAGAGAGTGCAGAGGAGGTTTACCAGGATGCTGCCTGGTCTGGAGGTTATTAGCTATGAGGAGAGGTTGGAGAAACTCGGATTGTTCTCACTAGAGTGTCGGAGATTGAGGGGCGACTTGATAGAAGTTTACAAAATTATGAGTGGCATGGACAGGGTAGATAGTCAGAAACTTTTTCCCAGGGTGGAAGAGTCAATTTCTAGGGGACATAGATTTAAAGTGAGAGGAGAAAACTTTAGAGGAGATGTGCGGGGCAAGTTTTTTATGCAGAGGGTAGTGAGTGTCTGGAACTCGCTGCCGGAGGAGGTGGTGGAAGCAGGTACAATAGTGGTGTTTAACAGGCAGCTTGACAAATACATGAATAGGATGGGAATAGAGGGATACGGACCCCGGAAGTGCAAAATGTTTTAGTTTGACAGGCAAAATGATTGGCGCAGGCTTGGAGGGCCGAAGGGCCTGTTCCTGAGCTGTACTTTTCTTTGTTCTTTGTTATTGATTTTTCTGTCAGTCTTTGGTTCTATTTTACTCTGGCTTTATCCCTTCTTATTGAAATTAATCCTTTTACCATTTAGACTACTTACCTTAGATTGTTGCTCGATCTTCTCCATTACTAATCTAAACCTTAAGATACAATGATCACTGTTACCCAAATGCTTCCCCACAGACACTTGGCCTCGTGGCCCACCTCATTCCCAACACCAGGTCCAGCAATACCTCCTTTGTAGTTGGACTGATCAAGGAAGTTCTCCTGAACACATTTCATAAATTCATCTCCCTCTTTACCCTTTACTCTAACATTATCCCAATCGATATTTGGGTAATTAAAGTCCCCCCCGCCACCCAATTTCACCACTCTGTAGTTTTTGCCCATCTCTGTCATTTCCCTGCAGATTTGTTCCTCTATCTCTCTCTCACTATTTAGAGTCTATAGAATACTGTGATCATCCCTTTGTGTTTCTGAGTCTAACCAAATAGATTCTGTCTTTTCCCCCTCATGAACATCCCCTCTTTCCAACACGACAATCTCTTCCCCAATCAGTACTGTCACCCCCAGCTCCTTTTCTCCCTCCCTATCTTTTCTGAACACTTTATATCCTTGAATATTAAGCACACAGTCCTCACCATTTTCACCACATTTCTATTATTGGCACCACATCATATTCCCACACGGCTGTTTGTGTTTGAAGCTCAGTAACCTTATTCACCACACTGTGTGAGTTGACATACATGCAGTTGAACGCTGTCTTTGTATTTCTCATAGTCCTTCTAAGTTCCCTCTTATCTAAAATTCACTCTCTAGTGCTGTCCAACACCCTCACTCCTTCCTGCACCTTATTCTTCTTTCCTTCTTCTATATGCCAGTGCCCGTTCCCACCAGTTTAGTTTAAACTCACCCCTAACCACACTAGTGAACCTCCCCACAAAGGATATTGGTCCCAGTCCTGTTGAGGTACATTGGAACATAGGAACAGGAGTCAGCTATTCAGCTCATTGAGTCTGCTCTGCCTTCCAATATGATCTTGGCTGATCATCCACGGACCTCTGGAGTACAGAAGTCCAAAGATTCACAACCCTCTGAGTAAAAACATTTTTCCTCATTTTGGTCCTAAGTGGCTTCCCCCTTATTTTGAAATTGTCTCTCCTGGTTCCAGACTCCCCATCCGCCCTGTCTATTCCTTTAAGTATTTTGTAGGTTTCAATGAGATACCTCTCATTCTTCAAAACCCTAGTGAACCCAGGCCCAGTTTCCCCAGTCCCTCTTCCTAGGACAGTCCCGTAATCCCCAGAACAAGTCTGATGAGCCTTCATTGCACTCCCTTTATGGTAATAATATCTTTCCTAAGGTAAGGGGACCAAAACTGCACACAGTACTCCAGGTGCGGCCTAACCAAGCTTCTATACAATTGAAGCAAGACTTCACAGCTTCTGCATTCAAATCCTCTTCCGATAAAGGCTAACATTTCATTTACCTTCCTGATTGCTTGCTGCACCTGCATGTTAGCCTTCAGTGACTTATGGACGAGGACACCCAGGTCCCTTTGTACATCTACACTTTCTAATCTCTTAAAATTTAGGAAATACTCCACACATCTGTACCTTCTACCAAAGTGGATAACCTCACATTTTTCCACATTATATTCCATTTGCCAAGTTCTTGCCCACTCACTAAGTCTGTCCAAATCTTCTTGAAGCCACTTTACACCTTCCTCACAACACACATTGCCACCTAGCTTTGTGCTATCTGTGAACTTGGAAATGTTACATTTGGTCCCCACATCCAAATCGTTGATATATATTGTGAACAGCTGGGGCCCAAGCACTAATCCTTGCAGCACCCCACTAGTCACAGCCTGCCAACGCGAGAATGATCTATTTATTCCTACTGTCTGTTTTCTGCCTGTTAACCAATCCTTAATCCATGCCAGTATGTTACCTCCTGTCCCGTGTGCTTTTATTTTGCTCACCAACCTCCTGTGGGGGACTTTATCAAAAACCTTATGGAAATTGAAGTATACTACATCCATTGACTCTGCTTTATCAATTCTGTGAGTAACATCCTCAAAAAACTGCAACAGGTTTGTCAAACATGTTTTCCCATTCATAAATCCATGTTGACTCTGCCCAATCAGATCATTATTATCCAAGTGTCCATTTATCACATTCTTTAAAATAGATTGTAGCATTTTTCCTACTACTGATATCAGGCTAACAGGCCTGTAGTTCCCTGTTTTCTCTCTCCCTCCTTTCTTAAATACTGGGGTGACATCTGCTACATTCCAATCTGCAGGAACCGTTTCAGAATCTATAACATTTTGAAAGATGATCACCAATGCATCCACTATCTCTATAGCTACCTCTTTTAACACTGGGATGCAGAATATCAGGTCCTGGGGATTTATTAACCTTCAGTCCCACTAATTTCTCCAATACAACCAGTCCCTTTTAAATAGATGCCTCCTGTCCCAGAACTAGTCCCCAGTTCCTGAGAATCTGAAGCACTCCCTCCTGCATGGTGCTTCAAGCCACACATCAATCCTCTCTACTGCTCTATTTTTAATCTCACTAACGTGTGGCAGTCAGAGTAATCCAGAGGTTACTGCCCTTGAGGTGCTACCTTTTAACTTCCTCCCCAGCTCCTGAAAATCTGACCATATGACCTCAATACCTGGTCTCTCAGTGGCATTGATACCAATGTGTACCACACGTTTTAGCTCACTGCCTTCCCCCTGCAGAATGTTCCACACCCTCTTCATGATGTCCTTTACAAGGGGAAGCAACAAACCATATGGAATCCACGGTGACGTTGACAGAAATGCCTATCTGTCTCGTTGATTACAGAATCCCCTCTAAGAAACACAAAAGGGCACAGAGTTCAGGGATAGGTTTTGACTAATGGGTGACTGACTCACTGGCTATGGATCCAATTGTTTTGGACATCTGACATTTTCTCAGTCCAGTTTCATTTATATTCCTGGGTAATGGTATTGTAATCCAGGGACCCAGGGTAAAGCTCTGGGGACCCAGGTTTGAATCCTGCCACATCAGATTGTGGAATTTGAATTCAATAAAAATCTGGAATTAAAAGTCTAATGATGACCATGAAACCATTGCCGATTGTTTTAAAAACCCATTTGGTTCCCTAATGTCCTTTAGGGAAGGAAATCTGTCGTTCTTACCTGTTCTGGCCTACATGTGATTTCAGACCCACAGCAATGTGGTTAACACTTAACTGTCCTCCAAATTGCTAAAAAGTCATTAAAAAAGAATGAAACCGGACGGACCACCCGGCATCGACCTGGGCACCGGAAACACCAACAGCAAACTCAGCCTTGTTGACCCTGCAAAGTTCTCCTTACTAACATACGGGGGCTAGTGCCAAAATTGGGAGAACTGTCTCACAGACTAGTCAAGCAACAGCCTGACATAGTCATCATCATGGACTCATACCTTACAAATAATGTAACAACCATCACCATGCCTGGGTATGTCCTGTCCCACTGGCAGGACAAGCTCAGCAGAGGTGGTGGCACAGTGGTATAGAGTTGGGAAGGAGTTGCCCTGGGAGTCCTCAATATCGACTCCGGACCTCATGGCATCAGGTCAAACATGGGCAAGGAAACTTCCTGCTGATTATCACGTACCACCCTCCCTCAGCTGATGAATCAGTGCCCCTCCATGTTGAACACCACTTGGAGGAAGCACTGAGGGTGGAAAGGGCACCTTGGGTGGGTGACTTCAATGTCCATCACCAAGAGCCACTTGGTAGCACCACTACTGACCAAGCTGGCCGAGTCCTAAAGGACATAGCTGCTAGACTGGGTCTGCGGCAGGTGGTGAAGGAACCAACATGAGGGAAAAACATACTTCACCTCATCCTCACCAACTTGCCTTCTGCAGGTGCACCTGTCCATGACAGTATCGGTTGGAGTGACCACCTGTAATGACTTGATATACCGGACTGGTTTCAACTCGAAACAGTTAACTTTATTACAAAGAGCTTTTCATATGCCACATGTTTGAAGCAGGCCCTCAACAAGAAGCCCCACCTCCTGGATTACCCGTGCTTAGGGCTCATTTGTCAGAGTCTGCAAGAAAAATCACGTGAGCCCTGGTAGGCAGTAGTAAAAGGCTATACCTTCAATCACTACATTTCCTCCCCCTTTAGTTTTTTTTACCTTTTCTATTTACAGAGAACATTTGCATATCCCACAACATAAAAATATATACAACTCAGGTGATTAAAGATTAAGTTTCTGAGGTGGTTTCCTTATTCATTTAGAGTGGCAAAGCTATACCAGTTGAGGTTCTTGCACTGGATCGACATGATCAGGAATTGCAGCACCAGATACATCATTAGAAAGTGACAGTTCAGGGTTAGGCAACTGTACAGAGACAGCAGGCATGTCTATTCTAGGTCGATCTGTTACCTCAGGGATTAATGGTTCAAAGTTAACCAAAGAAGGAATCACAGAAGGTTGTTGGAATGTCTCTCTAGACCTAAAATGATCCATATATTTTTGAATAATTTGGCCTTCCACTACCACCTAGAAGGGCAAGAGCCCAGTTTCAGAGACAATTATAGCAGGAACCCAATAAAGTCTACTTCCAAAATTCCACACAAAAACTGTATCTCCCACAGTAAACCTTTGAGCTTTGCTATGACTATCGTGATTCAATTTTTGATTACTCTGATTCTTCTCTAACTTCCCCTCTAAGTTTGGAAACACCAGACTTAAACCTTGTATGTAGGTGATGTTTCATCAATAATTCGTACGGCGTCGAACCTATAGTTGAATGAGGCGCTGTATGATGATTGAGAAGAAAGTGGGAAAGTTGAGTTTCCAGTGTACCTTCTGATAACCTCTACATTCCAGATTTGGAAGTTTGCACAGCTCTCCCAGCTAACCCATTTGATGAGTGATGGTACAGGGCTTTTTAATATGAATGAATCCATTTAAATTCATGAATCTCTGAATCTCTGTATTAGTGAAGTCTATACTGTTACCCAAAATGATGACTTCCAGTAGGCCATGTGTACTAAATCATTGACACGGCTTTTCAATGGTTGCAGACAATGTCAGTGATTTAACTTCTTACACATCCATCCACTTAGAATGCACATCTATGATCGATAAATACATGGTACCTAAGAATGGTCCTACATAATCGATGTGTAGTCTAACCCAGGGTCGACCAAGCCACTCCCACGGATACAATGGAGCTGAAACAGGCAACTTCTGCTGTTGCTGACACTGGAGACAGTGCTTTCAATGTCTCTGTCAATGCCTGGTCACAGATATAGCTTCGTTCAAGCATTTTCATCTTCAATATGCCTGGATGTGCACTGTGAGGCTGTGTCAAGAGTGGTTATCTTCCTTGCAAAGGGATGATAACTGTCAATCCCCACAACAAGATTCCATCCTGACAATTAACTGTTTTGGGCATGGAATGGTCTCATCTCTTCAGACACTGGTGAATTTGATCACCCTTGCAATACAAGGTCTCTGACTCTCAACAAAATTGGATCACTGTGCGTTCAATTTCTAATTTGATTCACACACACAGGCGAAGAATCCAATAAATTCAATAATAACACCATTTCTTGTGGAACAGGAGCATATACAATGCTATCTGGGATCGGGAGATGACTGAGTGCTTTCACATTTGCAATATGTAAGCTACATAAAGGTGTACTCATATGCAGATAATATCAGAGCCCAACGTTGTATTCTTGCTGATGCTACTGGCGGATTGGCCTTATCCTCATTGAATTAACCCATTAATGGTTTGTGGTCTGACACAATGGGGAAATGGCGTCCATTCAGATATTGGTGGAATTTCTTCACTCTGAATATCACTGATACATTTTCCTTTTCCAGCTGGGAATAACCCTTCTCGGCTGTGGAGAGGGTTCTGGAGACAGCCAATGGGCCTTTCAGATCTGATTTCTGTCTTTTCTTCTTCTGTTTGCCGCAGGGTTTTGTTATGTCCTCCATTTTGATTTCAGTCGGCCAAATCTCTCTCTGGTGAAACCTTAACTTGGCTCAGTTCAGTAGTTGAGCTACCCACTGGCTTCATTATCTACTTGCATCCTGGAAAGTTCTACAACTTTTCCTGCTAATGTCTCTTTTGTTTCATTCAGCTGATTTTTCAGCTCTTCAATCTCATTGTATCTTTTGGCTTCCTCCTGGAATATTGAACATTGTCGAGTCTTCTCTTCCAACTGTTTCTTCAGTTTGTTCAGAGTGGTACTAAATTCATTTTGTTTCTCTTCATGATTTTCCAGGAGAACCTGAGGGGTCCTTGCAGCATGTGATGGTCCTTCAATTCTCCTAACTAATTCCAAAATACACGGTCATGTTCCCTTAGCAACTCAGGAACTCCTGTTCTCAAGTGATAATATTTCAGACCAATTGAGCTGGATTTTTTGTAACCAGTCTTGGCCCAGAAGATTAGGTCTTTCTCCTGTCACTATGATTACAGACGAAGGGCAGTCTGCCGCCTATAGTGCACAGGTATTGTGGCAATGCCCTTTATCTGTATAGATTCTTCAGTGTAGGTCTTCAACTGAGCCATTGTCTGCTCCAGATTCAGCGACTGGGTACCTTCATCATTTAGTTATTTAAATGTGTGCTCTTGCACCACTGTGGTTAAAGCTCCCGTATTTACTTCCATTACTACTGGCTACCTATTCACTTAGATTGAGACAGTGATAGGTTCAGTTTTTACCACTGTGATGTTATACAGGGAATGAATGTCAGTATCGACAGCTTCAACTTCTATTATATTATTCAAATTAATCATATTGGTTTGCTGCTTTATGGGCTGTTTTGACTTCATCCTGCATTGCTTTATTACGTGGCCTTTCTTATAGCAGTAATTACATTCTGCCTCTTTGAATGTGCAGGTCCATGGTCACCTCCACATCTATAACAGTTTAATCTTGGAGTCACTGCTGAAGCCTTTCCATGTTTCTAACAGCGGACATTGCCTCTCGCTTCGATGCTGTGGGTTTGGTTTTCACTCCACGCTCGGCGATAGGTTTCCCACCCCCCAACATGAAGAATGGTTCCAGGCTGTGTGTGTTGTAAAGCCTGTGAATCTCTCACAGCATTTTCCACAGTGAGGGAGATTCCTAGGGTGAACTTAAAGCCGATGTGAGTAAACAGCGCTGTACAGCATCTTCCTAAGCTCCACACACTAATCGGTCCTGCAGCTTATCATTTAACGTTCCCCTGAAGTCGCAGCATTCTGTTAACTGCATCAGGTTCATTACATAGGTTGTGATGGACTCTCCTGGGGCCCTCACTCTGGAATTAAATTTAAAACTCTGCATTATTACAGGTGGCTTCATCTGGAAATGTGTTTACACGAGGTCCACTAATTCATTAAGGACTTAGAATTGGGCAGTCCGGCTGCGGATAAGGTTGTATGTTTTTCTGCAACATACACTCAGAAGGATGGCTTTCTGCTTCTTCTCTGCAGTAATCTCGTTCACTATGAAATAAAATCCGAGGGGCCCCTATACAGGCTCCAGTCTTCCATAGGCGCATCATAAGGATCGATTCTACCGAAGGGTGGCATGACTGTGAGTAACCTTTTTTTCTTAAGATTCGATGTACACACATTAACAAGGTGAGGTGCAGAGTCTCCCTCGTCACCAAATATAGTGACTCAAGGGAGCGGATAGGTTTCAACAAGAAACAATATTACAAAGAGCTTTTTAGATGCTACATGCTTGAACCAGGTCCTTGACAAGAAGCTCCCCCCACGCCACCCAGCCAGATTACCCGGGCTTAGGGCTCATTGGTCGGAGCCTCCAAGAAAAATCACATGACCCCAGATAGGCAGTAGGAATACTACACCTTCAGTTATTACAGCACTGCACAGGCAGTGTGGAAATGAAGTCCTGTCTCCACATTGAGGATACCCTCCATTGTGTTGTGTGGCATTACCACAGTGCTAAATGGGATAGATTTTGAACAGACCTAGCAACTCAAGAATGGGCATCCTGGGGCGAAGGGGGTTTGTCTTTGAAGAAAGGTTGAGCAGGCTGGGCCTGTACTCAGTGGAGTTTAGAAGAATGAGAGGTCATCTTATTGAAACACAAGATTCTGAGGGGAGATTGAAAAGGTGGATGTTGAGCGGATGTTCCCTGCCTGGATCTAGGACTCCGGGACAGTTTCAGAATAAGGGGTCTCCCATTTAAAAGGGAGCTGAGGAGGAATTTCTTCTCTCAGAGGCTGGTTGGTGTTTGGAATCCCCCTCCTGAGGGAGCACTGGAGGCTGGGTCAGATGGACAGCAAAGTGCAGTTAAAGCCACACCAGATCAGCCATGGTTTTATTGAATGGTGAAGCAGGCACGAGGGGCCGAATGGCCACCTCATGGTTCTAATTTTTATGATCTTATCTAATGTTCCAGAGATGTGAGTTCAAATCCCACCTCGGTATCTGGGTGAGTTTAAGTTGAATGGATAAATCTGGAATGAAAAGCCAGTCTCAATAATAATGATGTTGAAATTACTGGATTGCTATAAAAACCCATCTTGTTCAGTCATGTCCTGCCCAAGAGGAAATCTGCTGTCCTTACCCAATCTGACATCAGAACGTGGCTTACAATCCACAACAGAAAAACACACTGTGGGTGTACCTACACCACATGGACTGCTGCGTTTCAAGAAAGCAGCTCACCACCACTTTCTCAAGGGCAACTGGGGATGGGCAATAAATGCTGGCCTAGCCAGTGACATCACATTTTTGCTTAAGGATCCATTACATTTGACAAGAATGAAACCTTGGATTGAATGGATTTTTCCCCCTTTCTAACATTACCTGTTAATACATTTCCTCTCCACATCAGAGTGTAAAGAAAGCTCACCAGCTGTCCCATTGTAATCCCCCAGCCTCAGTTTGTACAGGTTCCTGGCATCACTCAGGTAAAATCGATCATAGGCCGCGTAGACTGATTCACGGCCATCACGGAGGTCGATGCGGAGCTCATATCTGGTTTGGGCAGAGAGCTTGTGAATGTTGTCCAAACCTAAACGCACAGAACAAAGAGATCTACAAGTTACAGAGGGGCTGACACAAGGTAAGAGTGTGTGAGAGAGTGAGTGTTTGTTAGAGAATGAGTGTGTGAGAGGTTAAGTGTGTTTAGAGAGTGTGTCAGAGACAGAGTAAGTGTATGTTTAGAAAGTAAGCATGACAGAGTAACAGAGTGTTTAGACTGTGAGTGTCAGAGAGTAAGAGTGTGTTTAGAAAGTGAGTGTGAGAGAGTAACTGTGTGCTTAGTGTGTGGGTGAGTAAGAGCATGTTTAGCGAGTGAGCATGAGAAAGAGTAACAGTCTCTTGAGAGAATGTATGAGAGAGAGTAGCAGTGTGTTCAGAGAGTGAGTGTGTGAGAGAGTTAGAGTGCATTCACGGAGTGAGCGTGAGACAGAATAAGAGTGTGTTTAGACAGTGAGTGTGTGAGAGATAACAGTGTGTTTAGAGAGTGAGTATGAGACAGTAACAGTGTGTTTAAACAGTGAGCATGTGAGAGAGTAAGAATGTGTTTGGACAGTGAATGTGAGAGGATAAGATTGCATTTAGACTGTGAGGGTGAAAGAGAGTAAGTGAGTTTAGAAAGTGAGAGTGAGGCAGAATAGAAGAGTGTTTAAAGAATGTGAGATAAAGAATCAGTATGTTCAGAGAGTGAGGCAGAGTAACAGTGTGATTAGAGAGTGAGGCAGAGCAACAGTGAGTTTAGAGAGTGAGGCAGAGTAACAGTGTGCTTAGAGAGTGACACAGAGTAATAACGTCTTTAGAGAGTGAGGCAGAGTAGCAGTGTGCTTAGAGAGTGAGACAGAGTAATACAGTCTTTAGAGAGTGAGGCAGAGTAACAGTGTGCTTAGAGAGTGAGACAGAGTAATACCGTCTTTAGAGAGTGAGGCAGAGTAGCAGTGTGATTAGAGAGTGAGGCAGAGTAACACTGTGTTTAGAGAGTGAGGCACAGTAACAGTGTGTTTAGAGAGTGAAGCAGAGTAACAGTGTGCTTAGAGAGTGAGGCAGAGCAACAGTGTGCTTAGAGAGTGAGGCAGAGCAACAGTGTGCTTAGAGAGTGAAGAAGAGTAACAATGTGTTTAGAGAATGAGGCGGAGCAACAGTGAGATAAGAGAGTGAGGAAGAGTAACAGTGTGCTTAGAGAGTGAGACAGAGTAATACCGTCTTTAGAGAGTGAGGCAGAGTAGCAGTGTGCTTAGAGAGTGAGGCAGAGCAACAGTGTGCTTAGAGAGTGAGGCAGAGCAACAGTGTGCTTAGAGAGTGAGGCAGAGTAACAGTGTGTTCAGAGAGTGAGGCAGAGTAACAGTGTGTTCAGAGAGTGAGGCAGAGTAACAGTGTGTTCAGAGAGTGAGGCAGAGTAACAGTGTGTTCAGAGAGTGAGGCAGAGTAACAGTGTGTTCAGAGAGTGAGGCAGAGTAACAGTGTGTTCAGAGAGTGAGGCAGAGTAACAGTGTGTTCAGACAGTGAGGCAGAGTAACAGTGTGTTCAGAGAGTGAGGCAGAGGAACAGTGTGTTCAGAGAGTGAGGCAGAGGAACAGTGTGTTCAGAGAGTGAGGCAGAGTAACAGTGTGTTCAGAGAGTGAGGCAGAGTAACAGTGTGCTCAGAGAGTGAGGTAAAGTAACAGTGTGTTTAGAGAGTGAGGCAGAGTAACAGTGTGTTTAGAGAGTGAGGCAGAGTAACAGTGTGTTTAGAGAGTGAGGCAGAGTAACAGTGTGTTTAGAGAGTGAGGCAGAGTAACAGTGTGTTTAGAGAGTGAGGCAGATTAACAGTGTTTTTAAAGAGTGAGGCAGAGTAACAGTGTCTTTCGAGCTTGAGGCAGAATAACAGTGTGTTCAGAGAGTGAGGCAGTGTAACAATATGTTTAGAGAGTGAGCCAGAGTAATTGCGCTTAAACAGTGAAACAGAGTAATACTGTGTTGAGAGAGTGTCGCAGAGTAACAGTGTGTTTAGAGAGTGAGGCAAAGTAGCAGTGTGTTTAGAGAGTGAGGCAGAGTATCTGTGTATTTAAAGAGTGAGGCAAAGCAGCAATGTGTTTAGAGAGTGAGAACTTTTACCAGTGCGTTTAGAGAGTGATGCAGAGTAACAGTGTCTGTAGGGAGTGAGAGAGTCTAGGAGAGAATAAAAGATTGTTTAGAGAGTGAATCAGATTAACACTGTGCTTAGAGAGTGAGGCAAAGTTACAATTTGTTTAGAGAGTGCGGCAGAGTAACAGTGTGTTTAGAGAGTGGGAGGCAGAGTAACAGTGTGTTCAGAGATGGAGGCAGTGGAACAATGTGTTTAGAGAGTGAGTCACAGTAACAGAGTGTTTAGAGAGTGAGCCAGAGATATTGCGCTTAAACAGTGAAACAGAGTAACACTGTGTTGAGAGAGTGTCGCAGAGTAACAGTGTGTTTAGAGAGTGAGGCAGAGTAGCAGTATGCTTAGATGTGAGGCAGAGTAATAGTGTGTTTAGAGAGTGAGGCAGAGTAACAGTGTGCTTAGTGAGGCAGACCAACAGTGTGTTTAGAGATTGAGGCAGTGTTGCAGTGTATTTAAAGAGTGAGACAGATTAACAGTGTGTTTGGAGAGAGTGAGGCAGAGTAAGAGTGTGTTTAAAGAGTGAGGCAGAGTAAGAGTGTGTTTAAAGAATGTGAGACAGAGTAACAGTATGTTTAAGGAATGTGAGACAGAGTAACAGTATGTTTAAAGAATGTGAGACAGAGTAACAATGTGTTTAGAGGGTGAGGCATTGTAACAGTGCATTTAAAGGATGTGAGATAGAGTAAAAGTGTGTTCAGAGGGTGAGGAAGTGTAACAGTGTGTTAAGAGAGTGAGGCAGAGTAACAGTATGTTTGCTGAGTGAGGCAGAGTAACAGTGTGTTTAGGGAGATGGAGGCAGTGTAACAGTGAGTTTAGAGAGTGAGACAGAGTAATACCGTCTTTAGAGAGTGAGGCAGAGTAGCAGTGTGCTTAGAGAGTGAGGCAGAGCAACAGTGTGCTTAGAGAGTGAGGCAGAGCAACAGTGTGTTCAGAGAGTGAGGCAGAGTAACAGTGTGTTCAGAGAGTGAGGCAGAGTAACAGTGTGTTCAGAGAGTGAGGCAGAGTAACAGTGTGTTCAGAGAGTGAGGCAGAGTAACAGTGTGTTCAGAGAGTGAGGCAGAGTAACAGTGTGTTCAGACAGTGAGGCAGAGTAACAGTGTGTTCAGACAGTGAGGCAGAGTAACAGTGTGTTCAGAGAGTGAGGTAAAGTAACAGTGTGTTCAGAGAGTGAGCCAGAGTAACAGTGTGTTTAGAGAGTGAGGCAGATTAACAGTGTTTTTAAAGAGTGAGGCAGAGTAACAGTGTCTTTAGAGCTTGAGGCAGAATAACAGTGTGTTCAGAGAGTGAGGCAGTGTAACAATATGTTTAGAGAGTGAGCCAGAGTAATTGCGCTTAAACAGTGAAACAGAGTAACACTGTGTTGAGAGAGTGTTGCAGAGTAACAGTGTGTTTACAGAGTGAGGCAAAGTAGCAATGTGTTTAGAGAGTGAGAACTTTTACCAGTGCGTTTAGAGAGTGATGCAGAGTAACAGTGTCTGTAGGGAGTGAGAGAGTCTAGGAGAGAATAAAAGATTGTTTAGAAGGTGAATCAGATTAACACTGTGCTTAGAGAGTGAGGCAAAGTTACAATTTGTTTAGAGAGTGCGGCAGAGTAACAGTGTGTTTAGAGAGTGGAGGTTGAGTAACAGTGTGTTTAGAGAGTGAGGCAGAATAACAGTGTGTTCAGAGATGGAGGCAGTGTAACAATGTGTTTAGAGAGTGAGTCACAGTAACAGAGTGTTTAGAGAGTGAGCCAGAGATATTGCGCTTAAACAGTGAAACAGAGTAACACTGTGTTGAGAGAGTGTCGCAGAGTAACAGTGTGTTTAGAGAGTGAGGCAGAGTAGCAGTATGCTTAGATGTGAGGCAGAGTAATAGTGTGTTTAGAGAGTGAGGCAGAGTAACAGTGTGCTTAGTGAGGCAGACCAACAGTGTGTTTAGAGAGTGAGGCAGTGTAGCAGTGTATTTAAAGAGAGAGACAGATTAACAGTGTGTTTGGAGAGAGTGAGGCAGAGTAAGAGTGTGTTTAAAGAGTGAGGCAGAGTAAGAGTGTGTTTAAAGAGTGAGGCAGAGTAAGAGTGTGTTTAAAGAATGTGAGACAGAGTAACAGTATGTTTAAAGAATGTGAGACAGAGTAACAATGTGTTTAGAGGGTGAGGCATTGTAACAGTGCATTTAAAGGATGTGAGATAGAGTAAAAGTGTGTTCAGAGGGTGAGGAAGTGTAACAGTGTGTTAAGAGAGTGAGGCAGAGTAACAGTATGTTTGCTGAGTGAGGCAGAGTAACAGTGTGTTTAGGGAGATGGAGGCAGTGTAACAGTGAGTTTAGAGAGTGAGGCAGAGTAACAAGGTATTGAAAGAGTGAGACAGAGTAACATTGTGTTTAGAGAAGGAGGCAGAGTAATGGTGTGTTTAGAGAGTGCGGCACATTAACAGTATGTTTAAAAAGTGAGGCAGAGTAACAGTGTGGTTAGAGGGTGAGGAAGTGTAACAGTGTGTTTAGAGAGTGAGGCAGAATAACAGTGTGTTTAGAGAGTGAGGCAGAGTAAAATTGTGTTTAGAGAGTGAGGCAGAGTAATGGTGTGTTTAGAGAGTGCGGCACAGTAACAGTATGTTTAAAGAGTGAGGCAGAGTAACAGTGTGGTTAGAGGGTGAGGAAGTGTAACAGTGTGTTTAGAGAGTGAGGCAGAGTAACAGTGTGTTTAGAGAGGGAGGCAGAGTAATGGTGTGTTTAGAGAGTGCGGCACAGTAACAGTATGTTTAAAGAGTGAGGCAGAGTAACAGTGTGGTTAGAGGGTGAGGAAGTGTAACAGTGTGTTTAGAGAGTGAGGCAGAGTAACAGTGTGTTTAGAGAGTAAGGCAGAGTAACAGTTTGTTTAGAGAGTGAGGCAGAGTAACAGTGTGTTTAGAGAGTGAGGCAGAGTAACAGTGTGTTTAGAGAGTGAGGCAGAGTAACAGTGTGTTTAGAGAGTGAGGCAGAGTAACAGTGTGTTTAGAGAGTGAGGCAGAGTAACAGTGTGTTTAGAGAGTGAGGCAGAGTAACAGTGTGTTTAGAGAGTGAGGCAGAGTAACAGTGTGTTTAGAGAGTGAGGCAGAGTAACAGTGTGTTTAGAGAGTGAGGCAGAGTAACAGTGTGTTTAGAGAGTGAGGCAGAGTAACAGTGTGTTTAGAGAGTGAGGCAGTGTAACAGTGTGTTTAGAGAATGACTCAGAGTAACAGATTGTTTAGAGACTGAGGCAGAGTAATTGTGTTTGGACAGTGAAACAGAGTAACACTGTGTTGAGAGAGTGTCGCATAGTAACAGTGTGTTAATAGATTGAGGCAGAGTAGCAGTGTGCTTGGATGTAAGGCATAGTAGCATTGTATTTAAAGAATGAGACAGATTAAAAGTTTGTTTAGAGGGAGTAAGGCAGAGTAACAGTGTGTTTTGAGAGTGAGGCAGAATAACAGTGTGCTTTGAGAGTGAGAGAGAGTAACAGTGAGTTTAGAGAGTGAGACAGAGTAACAATGTATTGAAAGAGTGAGACAGAGTAACATTGTGTTTAGTGAAGGAGGCAGAGTAATGGTGTGTTTAGAGAGTGCGGCACATTAACAGTATGTTTAAAGAGTGAGGCAGAGTAACAGTGTGGTTAGAGGGTGAGGCAGAGTAACAGTGTTTAGGGAGTGAGGCAGAGTAACAGTGTGTTTAGAGACTGAGGCAGAGTAACAGTGTGTTTAGAGAGTGAGGCAGAGTAACAGTGTGCTAAGAGAGTGAGGCAGAGTAACAGTGTGTTTAGAGAGTGAGGCAGAGTAACAGTGTGTTTAGAGAGTGAGGCAGAGTAACAGTGTGTTTAGAGAGTGAGGCAGAGTAACAGTGTGTTTAGAGAGTGAGGCAGAGTAACAGTGTGTTTAGAGAGTGAGGCAGAGTAACAGTGTGTTTAGAGAGTGAGGCAGAGTAACAGTGTGTTTAGAGAGTGAGGCAGACCAACAGTTTGTTTGGAGAGTGAGGCAGTATAGCAGTGTATTTAAAGAGTGAGACAGATTAACAGTGTGTTTAGATGGTGTGAAGCAGAGTAACAGATTGTATAGAGAGTGAGGCAGAGTTACAGTGTGCATAGTTTGTGAGGCAGTGTAGCAATGTGTTTAGAGAGTGAGGCAGAGTAACATTGTGTTTAGAGAAGGAGGCAGAGTAATGGTGTGTTTAGAGAGTGCGGCACATTAACATTATGTTTAAAAACTGAGGCAGAGTAACACTGTGTTTAGAGAGTGAGGCAGAGTAACAGTGTGTTTAGAGAGTGAGGCAGAGTAACAGTGTGTTTACAGAGTGAGAGAGATTAAGAGTTTGTTTAGAGAGTGTGTCAGATTAACACTGTTAGAGGGTGAGGCACATTAACAGTGCGTTTAGATACTGAGGCAGAGTAAGAGTACATTTAGGAAGTGAGGCAGAGTAACAGTGTGATTAGAGAGTGAGGCAGAGTGGCAGTGTGTTTAGAGAGTGAAGCAGAGTAACATTGTGATTAGAGAGGGAGGCAGATTAATGGTGTGTTTAGAGAGTGAACACATTAACATTTTGTTTAAAGAATGAGACTGAGTAACAGTGTGTTTAGAGAGTCCGGCAGTGTAACAGTGTGTTTACAGAGTGAGTCAGAGTAACAGAGAGTATAGAGAGTGAGGCAGAGTAACAGTAAGTTTAGAGAGTGAGGCAGAGTAACAGTGTGCTTACAGCATGAGGCAGAGTAGCAATGTGTTTAGAGGGTGAAGCAGAGTAACATTGTGTTTGGAGAGTGAGGCAGATTAACAGTGTGTTTAGAGAGTGAGGCAGTGTATCATTGTATTTATAGAGTGACTCAGAGTAACAGAGTGTTTAGAGACTGAGGCAGATTAATTGTGTTTGGACAGTGAAACACAGTAACACTTTGTTGAGAGAGTGTCGCCTAGTAACAGTGTGTTAATAGATTGAGGCAGAGTAGCAGTTTGCTTAGATGTGAGGCAGAGTAGCAGTGTATTAAAAGAATGAGACAGATTAAAAATTTGTTTGGAGGGAGTAAGACAGAGTAACAGTGTGTTTAAAGAGTGCGGCAGTGTAACAGTGTGTTTGGAGAGTGAGGCAGAATAACAGTGTGCTTAGAGAGTGAGACAGAGTAACAATGTATTGAAAGAGTGAGGCAGAGTAACATTGTGTTTAGAGAAGGAGGCAGAGTAATGGTGTGTTTAGAGAGTGCGGCACATTAACATTATGTTTAAAAAGTGAGGCAGAGTAACAGTGTGTTTAGAGAGTGAGGCAGAGTAACAGTGTGTTTAGAGAGTGAGGCAGAGTAACAGTGTGTTTAGAGAGTGAGGCAGAGTAACAGTGTGTTTAGAGAGTGAGGCAGAGTAACAGTGTGTTTAGAGAGTGAGGCAGAGTAACAGTGTGTTTAGAGAGTGAGGCAGAGTAACAGTGTGTTTAGAGACTGAGGCAGAGTAACAGTGTGTTTAGAGAGAGTGAGGCAGAGTAACAGTGTGTTTAGAGAGTGAGGCAGAGTAACAGTGTGTTTAGAGAGTGAGGCAGAGTAACAGTGTGTTTAGAGATTGAGGCAGAGTAACAGTGTGTTTAGAGAGTGAGGCAGTGTAACAGTGTGTTTAGAGAGTGAAGCAGAGTAACAGTGTGTTTAGAGAGTGAGGCAGAGTAACAGTGTGTTTAGAGAGTGAGGCAGAGTAACAGTGTGTTTAGAGAGTGAGGCAGAGTAACAGTGTGTTTAGAGAGTGAGGCAGTGTAACAGTGTGTTTAGAGAGTGAGGCAGTGTAACAGTGTGTTTAGAGAGTGAGGCAGTGTAACAGTGTGTTTAGAGAGTGAGGCAGTGTAACAGTGTGTTTAGAGAGTGAGGCAGTGTAACAGTGTGTTTAGAGAGTGAGGCAGTGTAACAGTGTGTTTAGAGACTGAGGCAGAGTAACAGTGTGTTTAGAGAGTGAGGCACAGTCACAGTGTGTTCAGAGAGTGAGGCAGAGTAACAGTGTGTTTAGAGAGTGAGGCAGAGTAACAGTGTGTTTAGAGAGTGAGGCAGAGTAACAGTGTGTTTAGAGAGTGAGGCAGTGTAACAGTGTGTTTAGAGAGTGAGGCAGTGTAACAGTGTGTTTAGAGAGTGAGGCAGAGTAACAGTGTGTTTAGAGAGTGAGGCAGAGTAACAGTGTGTTTAGAGAGTGAGGCAGAGTAACAGTGTGTTTAGAGAGTGAGGCAGTGTAACAGTGTGTTTAGAGAGTGAGGCAGTGTAACAGTGTGTTTAGAGAGTGAGGCAGTGTAACAGTGTGTTTAGAGAGTGAGGCAGTGTAACAGTGTGTTTAGAGAGTGAGGCAGTGTAACAGTGTGTTTAGAGAGTGAGGCAGTGTAACAGTGTGTTTAGAGAGTGAGGCAGAGTAACAGAGTGTTTAGAGACTGAGGCAGAGTAATTGTGTTTGGACAGTGAAACAGAGTAACACTGTGTTGAGAGAGTTTCGCATAGTAACAGTGTGTTAATAGATTGAGGCAGAGTTAGCAGTGTGCTTAGATGTGAGGCAGAGTTAGCAGTGTGCTTAGATGTGACGCAGAGTAGCAGTGTGCTTAGAAGTGAGGCAGAGTAACAGTGTGTTTAGAGAGTGCGGCAGAGTAACAGTGTGTTTAGAGAGTGAGGCAGACCAACAGTTTTTTTAGAGGGTGAGGCAGTGTAGCAGTGTATTTAAAGAGTGAGACAGATTAACAGTGTGTTTGGAGAGTTGGGCAGAGTAACTGTATCTTTTGAGAGTGAGATAGAGTAAAAATGTGTTTCGAGAGTGAGGCGGAGAGGCAGTGTGCTTAGAAATGAGGCAGAGTAACATGTGTTTAGAGAGTGAGGTAGAGCAACAGTGTGTTTAGAGAGTGAGGTAGAGCAACAGTGTATTTAGAGTGAGGCAGAATAACATTGTGATTAGAGAGGGAGGCAGAGTAATGGTGTGTTTAAAGAGTGAGGCAAATTAACAGTTTGTTTAAAGAATGAGGCTGAGTAATAGTGTGTTTAGAGAGTAAGGCAGAATAACAGTGTTTTTAGAGAGTGCGGCAGTGTAACAGTGTGTTTAGAGAGTGAGTCAGTGTAACAGTGAGTTTAGAGAGTGAGGCAGAGTAACAGTGTGCTTAGAGGGTGAGGCAGAGTAGCAGTGTGTTTAGAGGGTGAAGCAGAGTAACATTGTGTTTGGAGAGTGAGGCAGATTAACAGTGTGTTTGGAGAGTGAGGCAGTGTATCATTGTAGTTAGGGAGTGACTCAGAGTAACAGAGTGTTTAGAGACTGAGGCAGAGTAATTGCGTTTGGACTGTGAAACAGAGTAACACTGTGTTGAGAGAGTGTCGCATAGTAACAGTGTGTTAATAGATTGAGGCAGAGTAGCAGTGTGCTTAGATGTGAGGCAGAGTAGCATTGTATTTAAAGAATGAGACAGATTAAAAGTTTGTTTAGAGGGAGTAAGGCAGAGTAACAGTGTGTTTAAAGAGTGCGGCAGTGTAACAGTGTGTTTTGAGAGTGAGGCAGAGTTACAGTGTGCTTAGAGAGTGAGAGAGAGTAACAGTGAGTTTAGAGAGTAAGGCAGAGTAACAATGTATTGAAAGAGTGAGACAGGGTAACATTGTGTTTAGAGAGGGAGGCAGAGTAATGGTGTGTTTAGAGAGTGCGGCACAGTAACAGTATGTTTAAAGAGTGAGGCAGAGTAACAGTGTGGTTAGAGGGTGAGGAAGTGTAACAGTGTGTTTAGAGAGTGAGGCAGAGTAACAGTGTGTTTAGAGAGTGAGGCAGAGTAACAGTGTGTTTAGAGAGTGAGGCAGAGTAACAGTGTGTTTAGAGAGTGAGGCAGAGTAACAGTGTGTTTAGAGAGTGAGGCAGAGTAACAGTGTGTTTAGAAAGTGAGGCAATGTAACAGTGTGTTTAGAGAGTGACTCAGAGTAACAGAGTGTTTAGAGACTGAGGCAGAGTAATTGTGTTTGGACAGTGAAACAGAGTAACACTTTGTTGAGAGAGTGTCGCCTAGTAACAGTGTTTTAATAGATTGAGGCAGAGTAGCAGTGTGATTAGATGTGAGGCATAGTAGCATTGTATTTAAAGAATGAGACAGATTAAAAGTTTGTTTAGAGGGAGTAAGGCAGTGTAACAGTGTGTTTAAAGAGTGCGGCAGTGTAACAGTGTGTTTTGAGAGTGAGGCAGAATAACAGTGTGCTTAGAGAGTGAGAGAGAGTAACAGTGAGTTTAGAGAGTGAGACAGAGTAACAATGTATTGAAAGAGTGAGGTTGGGTAACATTGTGTTTAGAGAGGGAGGCAGAGTTTTGGTGTGTTTAGAGAGTGCGGCACATTAACAGTATGTTTAAAGTGTGAGGCTGAGTAACAGTGTGGTTAGAGGGTGAGGCAGAGTAACAGTGTTTAGAGAGTGAGGCAGAGTAACAGTGTGTTTAGAGAGTGAGGCAGAGTAACAGTGTGTTTAGAGAGTGAGGCAGAGTAACAGTGTGCTAAGAGAGTGAGGCAGAGTAACAGTGTGCTAAGAGAGTGAGGCAGAGTAACAGTGTGTTTAGAGAATGAGGCAGAGTAACAGTGTGTTTAGAGAGTGAGGCAGAGTAACAGCTTGTTTAGAGAGTGAGGCAGAGTAACAGTGTGTTTAGAGAGTGAGGCAGAGTAACAGTGTGTTTAGAGAGTGAGGCAGAATAACAGTGTGTTTAGAGAGTGAGGCCGACCAACAGTTTGTTTGGAGAGTGAGGCAGTATAGCAGTGTATTTAAAGAGTGAGACAATTAACAGTGTGTTTAGATGGTGTGAAGCAGAGTAACAGAGTATATAGAGAGTGAGGCAGAGTAATTGTGTTTGGACAGTGAAACAGAGTAACACTGTGTTGAGAGAGTGTCGCATAGTAACAGTGTGTTAATAGATTGAGGCAGAGTAGCAGTGTGCTTAGATGTGAGGCAGAGTAGCAATGTGCTTATTAGTGAGGCAGCGTAACAGTGTGTTTAGAGAGTGAGGCAGAGTAACAGTGTGTTTAGAGATTGAGACAGCGCAACAGTGTGTTAAGAGAGTGAGGTAGAGCAACAGTGTGCATAGAGTGTGAGGCAGAGTAGCAATGTGTTTAGAGAGTGAAGCAGAGTAACATTGTGTTTGGAGAGTGAGGCAGAGTAGCAGTGTGTTTAGAGAGTGAGGCAGAGTAACAGTGTGCATAGAGTGTGAGGCAGAGTAGCAATGTGTTTAGAGAGTGAAGCAGAGTAACATTGTGTTTGGAGAGTGAGGCAGAGTAGCAGTGTGTTTAGAGATTGAGAGAGATTAACAGTTTGTTTACAGAGTGTGTCAGATTAACTCTGTGTTAGAGGGTGAGGCAGAATAACAGTGTGACTAGATACTGAGGCAGTGTAAGAATACATTTAGGGAGTGAGGCAGAGTAACAGTGTGCTTAGAGAGTGAGGCAGAGTAGCAGTGTGTTTAGAGAGTGAAGCAGAGTAACATTGTGATTAGAGAGGGAGACAGAGTAATGGTGTGCATAGAGAGTGAGGCACATTAAAAGTTTGTTTAAAGAATGAGGCTGTGTAATAATGTGTTTATTGAGTAAGGCAGAATAACAGTGTGTTTAGAGAGTGCGGCAGTGTAACAGTGTGTTTGGAGAGTGGGTCAGGGTAACAGAGTGTATAGAGAGTGAGGCAGAGTAACAGTGAGTTTAGGGAGTGAGGCAGAGTAATAGTGTGCTTAGAGTGTGAGGCAGAGTAGCAGTGTGTTTAGAGAGTGAGGCATATTAGCAGTGTATTTAGAGAGTGAGAGAGATTAACAGTTTGTTTAGCGAGTGAGTCAGATTAACACTGTTTTAGAGGGTGAGGCAGAGTAACAGTGCGTTTAGATACTGAGGTAGAGTAACAGTGCATTTAGAGAGTGAGGCAGAGTAACAGTGTGTTTAGAGAGTGAGGCAGAATAACAGTGTGTTTAGAGAGTGAGGCAGTGTAACAGTGCGTTTAGAGAGTGAGGCAGAGTAACAGAGTGCATAGAGAGTGAGGCAGAGTAACAGTGAGTTTAGAGAGTGAGGCAGAGTTACAGTGTGCGTAGAGTGTGAGGCAGAGTAGGAATGTGTTTAAAGAGTGAAGCAGAGTAACATTGTGATTAGAGAGGGAGGCAGAGTAATGGTGTGTTTAGAGAGTGAAAACATTAACAGTTTGTTTAAAGAATGAGGCAGAGTAACAGTGAGTTTAGAGAGTGAGGCAGATTAACAGTGTGTTTAAAGAGTGAGGCAGATTAACAGTGTGTTTAGAGTGTGAGGCAGAATAACAGTGTGTTTAGAGAGTGAGGCAGTGTAACAGTGTGTTTAGAGAGTGAGGCAAAATAATTGTGTTTGGACAGTGAAACAGAGTAACACTTTGTTGAGAGAGTGTCGCATAGTAACAGTGTGTTAATAGATTGAGGCAGAGTAGCAGTTTGCTTAGATGTGAGGTAGAGTAGCAGTGTTTTTAAAGAATGAGACAGATTAAAAGTTTGTTTAGAGGGAGTAAGACAGAGTAACAGTGTGTTTAAAGAGTGCGGCAGTGTAACAGTGTGTTTGGAGAGTGAGAGAGAATAACTGTATGCTTAGAGAGTGAGAGAGTGTAACAGTGAGTTTAGAGAGTGAGACAGAGTAACAAAGTATTTAAAGAGAGAGACAGAGTAACATTGTGTTTAGAGAGGGAGGCAGAGTAATGGTGTGCTTAGAGAGTGCGGCACATTAACAGTATGTTTAAAGAGTGAGGGAGAGTAACAGTGTGTTTAGAGAGTGAGGCAGAGTAACAGTGTGTTTAGAGAGTGAGGCAGAGTATCAGTGTGTTTAGAGAGTGAGGCAGAGTAACAGTGTGTTTAGAGACTGAGGCAGAGTAATTGCGTTTGGACTGTGAAACAGAGTAACACTGTGTTGAGAGAGTGTCGCATAGTAACAGTGTGTTAATAGATTGAGGCAGAGTAGCAGTGTGCTTAGATGTGAGGCAGAGTAGCATTGTATTTAAAGAATGAGACAGATTAAAAGTTTGTTTAGAGGGAGTAAGGCAGAGTAACAGTGTGTTTAAAGAGTGCGGCAGTGTAACAGTGTGTTTTGAGAGTGAGGCAGAGTTACAGTGTGCTTAGAGAGTGAGAGAGAGTAACAGTGAGTTTAGAGAGTAAGGCAGAGTAACAATGTATTGAAAGAGTGAGACAGGGTAACATTGTGTTTAGAGAGGGAGGCAGAGTAATGGTGTGTTTAGAGAGTGCGGCACAGTAACAGTATGTTTAAAGAGTGAGGCAGAGTAACAGTGTGGTTAGAGGGTGAGGAAGTGTAACAGTGTGTTTAGAGAGTGAGGCAGAGTAACAGTGTGTTTAGAGAGTGAGGCAGAGTAACAGTGTGTTTAGAGAGTGAGGCAGAGTAACAGTGTGTTTAGAGAGTGAGGCAGAGTAACAGTGTGTTTAGAAAGTGAGGCAATGTAACAGTGTGTTTAGAGAGTGACTCAGAGTAACAGAGTGTTTAGAGACTGAGGCAGAGTAATTGTGTTTGGACAGTGAAACAGAGTAACACTTTGTTGAGAGAGTGTCGCCTAGTAACAGTGTTTTAATAGATTGAGGCAGAGTAGCAGTGTGATTAGATGTGAGGCATAGTAGCATTGTATTTAAAGAATGAGACAGATTAAAAGTTTGTTTAGAGGGAGTAAGGCAGTGTAACAGTGTGTTTAAAGAGTGCGGCAGTGTAACAGTGTGTTTTGAGAGTGAGGCAGAATAACAGTGTGCTTAGAGAGTGAGAGAGAGTAACAGTGAGTTTAGAGAGTGAGACAGAGTAACAATGTATTGAAAGAGTGAGGTTGGGTAACATTGTGTTTAGAGAGGGAGGCAGAGTTTTGGTGTGTTTAGAGAGTGCGGCACATTAACAGTATGTTTAAAGTGTGAGGCTGAGTAACAGTGTGGTTAGAGGGTGAGGCAGAGTAACAGTGTTTAGAGAGTGAGGCAGAGTAACAGTGTGTTTAGAGAGTGAGGCAGAGTAACAGTGTGTTTAGAGAGTGAGGCAGAGTAACAGTGTGCTAAGAGAGTGAGGCAGAGTAACAGTGTGCTAAGAGAGTGAGGCAGAGTAACAGTGTGTTTAGAGAATGAGGCAGAGTAACAGTGTGTTTAGAGAGTGAGGCAGAGTAACAGCTTGTTTAGAGAGTGAGGCAGAGTAACAGTGTGTTTAGAGAGTGAGGCAGAGTAACAGTGTGTTTAGAGAGTGAGGCAGAATAACAGTGTGTTTAGAGAGTGAGGCCGACCAACAGTTTGTTTGGAGAGTGAGGCAGTATAGCAGTGTATTTAAAGAGTGAGACAATTAACAGTGTGTTTAGATGGTGTGAAGCAGAGTAACAGAGTATATAGAGAGTGAGGCAGAGTAATTGTGTTTGGACAGTGAAACAGAGTAACACTGTGTTGAGAGAGTGTCGCATAGTAACAGTGTGTTAATAGATTGAGGCAGAGTAGCAGTGTGCTTAGATGTGAGGCAGAGTAGCAATGTGCTTATTAGTGAGGCAGCGTAACAGTGTGTTTAGAGAGTGAGGCAGAGTAACAGTGTGTTTAGAGATTGAGACAGCGCAACAGTGTGTTAAGAGAGTGAGGTAGAGCAACAGTGTGCATAGAGTGTGAGGCAGAGTAGCAATGTGTTTAGAGAGTGAAGCAGAGTAACATTGTGTTTGGAGAGTGAGGCAGAGTAGCAGTGTGTTTAGAGAGTGAGGCAGAGTAACAGTGTGCATAGAGTGTGAGGCAGAGTAGCAATGTGTTTAGAGAGTGAAGCAGAGTAACATTGTGTTTGGAGAGTGAGGCAGAGTAGCAGTGTGTTTAGAGAGTGAGGCAGAGTAACAGTGTGCATAGAGTGTGAGGCAGAGTAGCAATGTGTTTAGAGAGTGAAGCAGAGTAACATTGTGTTTGGAGAGTGAGGCAGAGTAGCAGTGTGTTTAGAGATTGAGAGAGATTAACAGTTTGTTTACAGAGTGTGTCAGATTAACTCTGTGTTAGAGGGTGAGGCAGAATAACAGTGTGACTAGATACTGAGGCAGTGTAAGAATACATTTAGGGAGTGAGGCAGAGTAACAGTGTGCTTAGAGAGTGAGGCAGAGTAGCAGTGTGTTTAGAGAGTGAAGCAGAGTAACATTGTGATTAGAGAGGGAGACAGAGTAATGGTGTGCATAGAGAGTGAGGCACATTAAAAGTTTGTTTAAAGAATGAGGCTGTGTAATAATGTGTTTATTGAGTAAGGCAGAATAACAGTGTGTTTAGAGAGTGCGGCAGTGTAACAGTGTGTTTGGAGAGTGGGTCAGGGTAACAGAGTGTATAGAGAGTGAGGCAGAGTAACAGTGAGTTTAGGGAGTGAGGCAGAGTAATAGTGTGCTTAGAGTGTGAGGCAGAGTAGCAGTGTGTTTAGAGAGTGAGGCATATTAGCAGTGTATTTAGAGAGTGAGAGAGATTAACAGTTTGTTTAGCGAGTGAGTCAGATTAACACTGTTTTAGAGGGTGAGGCAGAGTAACAGTGCGTTTAGATACTGAGGTAGAGTAACAGTGCATTTAGAGAGTGAGGCAGAGTAACAGTGTGTTTAGAGAGTGAGGCAGAATAACAGTGTGTTTAGAGAGTGAGGCAGTGTAACAGTGCGTTTAGAGAGTGAGGCAGAGTAACAGAGTGCATAGAGAGTGAGGCAGAGTAACAGTGAGTTTAGAGAGTGAGGCAGAGTTACAGTGTGCGTAGAGTGTGAGGCAGAGTAGGAATGTGTTTAAAGAGTGAAGCAGAGTAACATTGTGATTAGAGAGGGAGGCAGAGTAATGGTGTGTTTAGAGAGTGAAAACATTAACAGTTTGTTTAAAGAATGAGGCAGAGTAACAGTGAGTTTAGAGAGTGAGGCAGATTAACAGTGTGTTTAAAGAGTGAGGCAGATTAACAGTGTGTTTAGAGTGTGAGGCAGAATAACAGTGTGTTTAGAGAGTGAGGCAGTGTAACAGTGTGTTTAGAGAGTGAGGCAAAATAATTGTGTTTGGACAGTGAAACAGAGTAACACTTTGTTGAGAGAGTGTCGCATAGTAACAGTGTGTTAATAGATTGAGGCAGAGTAGCAGTTTGCTTAGATGTGAGGTAGAGTAGCAGTGTTTTTAAAGAATGAGACAGATTAAAAGTTTGTTTAGAGGGAGTAAGACAGAGTAACAGTGTGTTTAAAGAGTGCGGCAGTGTAACAGTGTGTTTGGAGAGTGAGAGAGAATAACTGTATGCTTAGAGAGTGAGAGAGTGTAACAGTGAGTTTAGAGAGTGAGACAGAGTAACAAAGTATTTAAAGAGAGAGACAGAGTAACATTGTGTTTAGAGAGGGAGGCAGAGTAATGGTGTGCTTAGAGAGTGCGGCACATTAACAGTATGTTTAAAGAGTGAGGGAGAGTAACAGTGTGTTTAGAGAGTGAGGCAGAGTAACAGTGTGTTTAGAGAGTGAGGCAGAGTATCAGTGTGTTTAGAGAGTGAGGCAGAGTAACAGTGTGTTTAGAGAGTGAGGCAGAGTAACAGAGTGCATAGAGAGTGAGGCAGAGTAACAGTGTGCTTAGAGAGTGAGGCAGAGTAACAGTGTGCTTAGAGAGTGAGGCAGAGTAACAGTGTGTTTAGAGAGTGAGGCAGAGTAACAGTGTGTTTAGAGAGTGAGGCACAGTAACAGTGTGTTTAGAGAGTGAGGCAGAGTAACAGTGTGTTTAGAGAGTGAGGCAGAGTAACAGTGTGTTTAGAGAGTGAGGCAGAGTAAGAGTGTTTTTAGAGAGTGAGGCAGAGTAACGTTGTGTTTGGAGAGTGAGGCAGAGTAGCAGTGTGTTTAGAGAGTGAGAGAGATTTACAGCTTGTTTAGAGACTGTGTCAGATTAACTCTGTGTTAGACGGTGAGGCAGAGTAACAGTGTGTTTAGATACTGAGGCAGTGTAAGAGTACATTTAGGGAGTGAGGCAGAGTAACAGTGTGTTTAGAGAGTGTGGCAGAGTAACAGTGTGTTTAGAGAGGGTGGCAGAGTAACAGAGTTTGGAGAGTGAGGCAGAGTAAAAATTAGTTTGGAGAGTGAGGCAGAGTAGCAGTGTGTTTAGAGGGTGAAGCAGAGTAACATTGTGTTTGGAGAGTGAGGCTGATTAACAGTGTGTTTAGAGAGTGAGGCAGTGTATCATTGTATTTAGAGAGTGATTCAGAATAAAAGAGTGTTTAGAGACTGAGGCAGAGTAATTGTGTTTGTACCATGAAACAGAGTAACACTGTGTTGAGAGGGTGTCGCATAGTAACAGTGTGTTAATAGATTGAGGCAGAGTAGCAGTGTGATTAGATGTGAAGCATAGTAGCAGTGTATTTAAAGAATGAGACAGATTAAAAGTTTGTTAAGAGGGAGTAAGACAGAGTAACAGTGTGTTTAAAGAGGGCGGCAGTGTAACACTGTGTTTGGAGAGTGAGGCAGAATAACAGTGTGCTTAGAGAGTGAGAGAGAGTAACTGTGCGTTTAGAGAGTGAGACAGAGTAACAATGTATTGAAAGAGTGAGACAGAGTAACATTGTGTTTAGAGAGAGAGGCAGAGTAATGGTGTGTTTAGAGAGTGCGGCACATTAACAGTATGTTTAAAGAGTGAGGCAGAGTAACAGTGTGGTTAGAGGGTGAGGAAGTGTAACAGTGTGTTTAGAGAGTGAGGCAGAGTAACAGAGTGTTTAGAGACTGAGGCAGAGTAATTGTGTTTGGACAGTGAAACAGAGTAACACTTTGTTGAGAGAGTGTCGCATAGTAACAGTGTGTTAATAGATTGAGGCAGAGTAGCAGTTTGCTTAGATGTGAGGTAGAGTAGCAGTGTTTTTAAAGAATGAGACAGATTAAAAGTTTGTTTAGAGGGAGTAAGGCAGAGTAACAGTGTGTTTAAAGAGTGCGGCAGTGTAACAGTGTGTTTTGAGAGTGAGACAGAGTTACAGTGTGGTTTGAGAGTGAGAGAGAGTAACAGTGAGTTTAGAGAGTGAGGCAGAATAACAATGTATTGAAAGAGTGAGACAGGGTAATATTGTGTTTAGAGAGGGAGGCAGAGTAATGGTGTGTTTAGAGAGTGTGGCTCAGTAACAGTATGTTTAAAGAGTGAGGCAGAGTAACAGTGTGGTTAGAGGGTGAGGAAGTGTAACAGTGTGTTTAGAGAGTGAGGCAGAGTAACAGTGTGTTTAGAGAGTGAGGCAGAGTAACATTGTGTTTACAGAGAGAGGCAGAGTAACAGTGTGTTTAGAGAGTGAGGCAGAGTAACAGTGTTTAGAGAGTGAGGCAGAGTAACAGTGTTTAGAGAGTGAGGCAGAGTAACAGTGTTTAGAGAGTGAGGCAGAGTGACAGTGTGTTTAGAGAGTGAGGCAGAGTGACAGTGTGTTTAGAGAGTGAGTCAGAGTGACAGTGTGTTTAGAGAGTGAGGCAGAGTGACAGTGTGTTTAGAGAGTGAGGCAGAGTGACAGTGTGTTTAGAGAGTGAGGCAGAGTGACAGTGTGTTTAGAGAGTGAGGCAGAGTACCAGTGTGTTTAGAGAGTGAGGCAGAGTACCAGTGTGTTTAGAGAGTGAGGCAGAGTACCAGTGTGTTTAGAGAGTGAGGCAGAGTAACAGTGTTTTTAGAGAGTGAGGCAGTGTAACAGTGTGTTTAGAAAGTGAGGCAGTGTAACAGTGTGTTTAGAGAGTGACTCAGAGTAACAGAGTGTTTAGAGACTGAGGAAGAGTAATTGTGTTTGGACAGTGAAACAGAGTAACACTTTGTTGAGAGAGTGTCGCCTAGTAACAGTGTTTTAATAGATTGAGGCAGAGTAGCAGTGTGCTTAGATGTGAGGCATAGTAGCATTGTATTTAAAGAATGAGACAGATTAAAAGTTTGTTTAGAGGGAGTAAGGCAGTGTAACAGTGTGTTTAAAGAGTGCGGCAGTGTAACAGTGTGTTTTGAGAGTGAGGCAGAATAACAGTGTGCTTAGAGAGTGAGACAGAGTAACAGTGAATTTAGAGAGTGAGACAGAGTAACAATGTCTTCAAAGAGTGAGGTAGGGTAACATTGTGTTTAGAGAGGGAGGCAGATTTTGGTGTGTTTAGAGAGTGCGGCACATTAACAGTATGTTTAAAGAGTGAGGCTGAGTAACAGTGTGGTTAGAGGGTGAGGCAGAGTAACAGTGTGGTTAGAGGGTGAGGCAGAGTAACAGTGTGTTTAGAGAGTGAGGCAGAGTAACAGTGTGTTTAGAGAGTGAGGCAGAGTAACAGTGTGTTTAGAGAGTGAGGCAGAGTAACAGTGTGTTTAGAGAGTGAGGCAGAGTAACAGTGTGTTTAGAGAGTGAGGCAGAGTAACAGTGTGTTTAGAGAGTGAGGCAGAGTAACAGTGTGTTTAGAGAGTGAGGCAGAGTAACAGTGTGCTAAGAGATTGAGGCAGAGTAACAGTGTGCTAAGAGAGTGAGGCAGAGTAACAGTGTGTTAAGAGAGTGAGGCAGAGTAACAGTGTGTTTAGAGAGTGAGGCAGAGTAACAGCTTGTTTAGAGAGTGAGGCAGAGTAACAGTGTGTTTAGAGAGTGAGGCAGAGTAACAGCATGTTTAGAGAGTGAGGCAGAATAACAGTGTGTTTAGAGAGTGAGGCAGACCAACAGTTTGTTTGGAGAGTGAGGCAGTATAGCAGTGTATTTAAAGAGTGAGACAACTAACAGTGTGTTTAGATGGTGTGAAGCAGACTAACAGAGTATATAGAGAGTGAGGCAGAGTAATTGTGTTTGGACAGTGAAACAGAGTAACACTGTGTTGAGAGAGTGTCGCATAGTAACAGTGTGTTAATAGATTGAGGCAGAGTAGCAGTGTGCTTAGATGTGAGGCAGAGTAGCAATGTGCTTATTAGTGAGGCAGCGTAACAGTGTGTTTAGAGAGTGAGACAGAGTAACATTGTGTTTAGAGAGGGAGGCAGAGTAATGGTGTGCTTAGAGAGTGCGGCACATTAACAGTATGTTTAAAGAGTGAGGCGGAGTAGCAATGTGTTTAGAGAGTGAAGCAGAGTAACATTGTGTTTGGAGTGTGAGGCAGAGTAGGAATGTGTTTAAAGAGTGAAGCTGAGTAACATTGTGATTAGAGAGGGAGGCAGAGTAATGGTGTGTTTAGAGAGTGAAAACATTAACAGTTTGTTTAAAGAATGAGGCAGAGTAACAGTGAGTTTAGAGAGTGAGGCAGATTAACAGTGTGTTTAAAGAGTGAGGCAGATTAACAGTGTGTTTAGAGTGTGAGGCAGAATAACAGTGTGTTTAGAGAGTAAGGCAGTGTAACAGTGTGTTTAGAGAGTGAGGCAAAATAATTGTGTTTGGACAGTGAAACAGAGTAACACTTTGTTGAGAGAGTGTCGCATAGTAACAGTGTGTTAATAGATTGAGGCAGAGTAGCAGTTTGCTTAGATGTGAGGTAGAGTAGCAGTGTTTTTAAAGAATGAGACAGATTAAAAGTTTGTTTAGAGGGAGAAAGACAGAGTAACAGTGTGTTTAAAGAGTGTGGCAGTGTAACAGTGTGTTTGGAGAGTGAGAGAGAATAACTGTATGCTTAGAGAGTGAGAGAGAGTAACAGTGAGTTTAGAGAGTGAGACAGAGTAACAAAGTATTTAAAGAGTGAGACAGAGTAACATTGTGTTTAGAGAGGGAGGCAGAGTAATGGTGTGCTTAGAGAGTGCGGCACATTAACAGTATGTTTAAAGAGTGAGGCGGAGTAGCAATGTGTTTAGAGAGTGAAGCAGAGTAACATTGTGTTTGGAGAGTGAGGCAGAGTAGCAGTGTGTTTAGAGAGTGAGGCAGAGTAACAGTGTGCATAGAGTGTGAGGCAGAGTAGCAATGTGTTTAGAGAGTGAAGCAGAGTAACATTGTGTTTGGAGAGTGAGGCAGAGTAGCAGTGTGTTTAGAGATTGAGAGAGATTAACAGTTTGTTTACAGAGTGTGTCAGATTAACTCTGTGTTAGAGGGTGAGGCAGAATAACAGTGTGACTAGATACTGAGGCAGTGTAAGAATACATTTAGGGAGTGAGGCAGAGTAACAGTGTGCTTAGAGAGTGAGGCAGAGTAGCAGTGTGTTTAGAGAGTGAAGCAGAGTAACATTGTGATTAGAGAGGGAGACAGAGTAATGGTGTGCATAGAGAGTGAGGCACATTAAAAGTTTGTTTAAAGAATGAGGCTGTGTAATAATGTGTTTATTGAGTAAGGCAGAATAACAGTGTGTTTAGAGAGTGCGGCAGTGTAACAGTGTGTTTGGAGAGTGGGTCATGGTAACAGAGTGTATAGAGAGTGAGGCAGAGTAACAGTGAGTTTAGGGAGTGAGGCAGAGTAATAGTGTGCTTAGAGCATGAGGCAGAGTAGCAGTGTGTTTAGAGAGTGAGGCATATTAGCAGTGTATTTAGAGAGTGAGAGAGATTAACAGTTTGTTTAGCGAGTGAGTCAGATTAACACTGTTTTAGAGGGTGAGGCAGAGTAACAGTGCGTTTAGATACTGAGGTAGAGTAACAGTGCATTTAGAGAGTGAGGCAGAGTAACAGTGTGTTTAGAGAGTGAGGCAGAATAACAGTGTGTTTAGAGAGTGAGGCAGTGTAACAGTGCGTTTAGAGAGTGAGGCAGAGTAACAGAGTGCATAGAGAGTGAGGCAGAGTAACAGTGAGTTTAGAGAGTGAGGCAGAGTTACAGTGTGCGTAGAGTGTGAGGCAGAGTAGGAATGTGTTTAAAGAGTGAAGCAGAGTAACATTGTGATTAGAGAGGGAGGCAGAGTAATGGTGTGTTTAGAGAGTGAAAACATTAACAGTTTGTTTAAAGAATGAGGCAGAGTAACAGTGAGTTTAGAGATTGAGGCAGATTAACAGTGTGTTTAAAGAGTGAGGCAGATTAACAGTGTGTTTAGAGTGTGAGGCAGAATAACAGTGTGTTTAGAGAGTGAGGCAGTGTAACAGTGTGTTTAGAGAGTGAGGCAAAATAATTGTGTTTGGACAGTGAAACAGAGTAACACTTTGTTGAGAGAGTGTCGCATAGTAACAGTGTGTTAATAGATTGAGGCAGAGTAGCAGTTTGCTTAGATGTGAGGTAGAGTAGCAATGTTTTTAAAGAATGAGACAGATTAAAAGTTTGTTTAGAGGGAGTAAGACAGAGTAACAGTGTGTTTAAAGAGTGCGGCAGTGTAACAGTGTGTTTGGAGAGTGAGAGAGAATAACTGTATGCTTAGAGAGTGAGAGAGAGTAACAGTGAGTTTAGAGAGTGAGACAGAGTAACAAAGTATTTAAAGAGTGAGACAGAGTAACATTGTGTTTAGAGAGGGAGGCAGAGTAATGGTGTGCTTAGAGAGTGCGGCACATTAACAGTATGTTTAAAGAGTGAGGGAGAGTAACAGTGTGTTTAGAGAGTGAGACAGAGTAACAGTGTGTTTAGAGAGTGAGGCAGAATAACAGTGTGTTTAGAGAGTGAGGCAGTGTAACAGTGTGTTTAGAGAGTGAGGCAGAGTAACAGAGTGCATAGAGAGTGAGGCAGAGTAACAGTGAGTTTAGAGAGTGAGGCAGAGTTACAGTGTGCGTAGAGTGTGAGGCAGAGTAGGAATGTGTTTAAAGAGTGAAGCTGAGTAACATTGTGATTAGAGAGGGAGGCAGAGTAATGGTGTGTTTAGAGAGTGAAAACATTAACAGTTTGTTTAAAGAATGAGGCAGAGTAACAGTGAGTTTAGAGAGTGAGGCAGATTAACAGTGTGTTTAAAGAGTGAGGCAGATTAACAGTGTGTTTAGAGTGTGAGGCAGAATAACAGTGTGTTTAGAGAGTGAGGCAGTGTAACAGTGTGTTTAGAGAGTGAGGCAAAATAATTGTGTTTGGACAGTGAAACAGAGTAACACTTTGTTGAGAGAGTGTCGCATAGTAACAGTGTGTTAATAGATTGAGGCAGAGTAGCAGTTTGCTTAGATGTGAGGTAGAGTAGCAGTGTTTTTAAAGAATGAGACAGATTAAAAGTTTGTTTAGAGGGAGAAAGACAGAGTAACAGTGTGTTTAAAGAGTGTGGCAGTGTAACAGTGTGTTTGGAGAGTGAGAGAGAATAACTGTATGCTTAGAGAGTGAGAGAGAGTAACAGTGAGTTTAGAGAGTGAGACAGAGTAACAAAGTATTTAAAGAGTGAGACAGAGTAACATTGTGTTTAGAGAGGGAGGCAGAGTAATGGTGTGCTTAGAGAGTGCGGCACATTAACAGTATGTTTAAAGAGTGAGGCGGAGTAGCAATGTGTTTAGAGAGTGAAGCAGAGTAACATTGTGTTTGGAGAGTGAGGCAGAGTAGCAGTGTGTTTAGAGAGTGAGGCAGAGTAACAGTGTGCATAGAGTGTGAGGCAGAGTAGCAATGTGTTTAGAGAGTGAAGCAGAGTAACATTGTGTTTGGAGAGTGAGGCAGAGTAGCAGTGTGTTTAGAGATTGAGAGAGATTAACAGTTTGTTTACAGAGTGTGTCAGATTAACTCTGTGTTAGAGGGTGAGGCAGAATAACAGTGTGACTAGATACTGAGGCAGTGTAAGAATACATTTAGGGAGTGAGGCAGAGTAACAGTGTGCTTAGAGAGTGAGGCAGAGTAGCAGTGTGTTTAGAGAGTGAAGCAGAGTAACATTGTGATTAGAGAGGGAGACAGAGTAATGGTGTGCATAGAGAGTGAGGCACATTAAAAGTTTGTTTAAAGAATGAGGCTGTGTAATAATGTGTTTATTGAGTAAGGCAGAATAACAGTGTGTTTAGAGAGTGCGGCAGTGTAACAGTGTGTTTGGAGAGTGGGTCATGGTAACAGAGTGTATAGAGAGTGAGGCAGAGTAACAGTGAGTTTAGGGAGTGAGGCAGAGTAATAGTGTGCTTAGAGCATGAGGCAGAGTAGCAGTGTGTTTAGAGAGTGAGGCATATTAGCAGTGTATTTAGAGAGTGAGAGAGATTAACAGTTTGTTTAGCGAGTGAGTCAGATTAACACTGTTTTAGAGGGTGAGGCAGAGTAACAGTGCGTTTAGATACTGAGGTAGAGTAACAGTGCATTTAGAGAGTGAGGCAGAGTAACAGTGTGTTTAGAGAGTGAGGCAGAATAACAGTGTGTTTAGAGAGTGAGGCAGTGTAACAGTGCGTTTAGAGAGTGAGGCAGAGTAACAGAGTGCATAGAGAGTGAGGCAGAGTAACAGTGAGTTTAGAGAGTGAGGCAGAGTTACAGTGTGCGTAGAGTGTGAGGCAGAGTAGGAATGTGTTTAAAGAGTGAAGCAGAGTAACATTGTGATTAGAGAGGGAGGCAGAGTAATGGTGTGTTTAGAGAGTGAAAACATTAACAGTTTGTTTAAAGAATGAGGCAGAGTAACAGTGAGTTTAGAGATTGAGGCAGATTAACAGTGTGTTTAAAGAGTGAGGCAGATTAACAGTGTGTTTAGAGTGTGAGGCAGAATAACAGTGTGTTTAGAGAGTGAGGCAGTGTAACAGTGTGTTTAGAGAGTGAGGCAAAATAATTGTGTTTGGACAGTGAAACAGAGTAACACTTTGTTGAGAGAGTGTCGCATAGTAACAGTGTGTTAATAGATTGAGGCAGAGTAGCAGTTTGCTTAGATGTGAGGTAGAGTAGCAATGTTTTTAAAGAATGAGACAGATTAAAAGTTTGTTTAGAGGGAGTAAGACAGAGTAACAGTGTGTTTAAAGAGTGCGGCAGTGTAACAGTGTGTTTGGAGAGTGAGAGAGAATAACTGTATGCTTAGAGAGTGAGAGAGAGTAACAGTGAGTTTAGAGAGTGAGACAGAGTAACAAAGTATTTAAAGAGTGAGACAGAGTAACATTGTGTTTAGAGAGGGAGGCAGAGTAATGGTGTGCTTAGAGAGTGCGGCACATTAACAGTATGTTTAAAGAGTGAGGGAGAGTAACAGTGTGTTTAGAGAGTGAGACAGAGTAACAGTGTGTTTAGAGAGTGAGGCAGAATAACAGTGTGTTTAGAGAGTGAGGCAGTGTAACAGTGTGTTTAGAGAGTGAGGCAGAGTAACAGAGTGCATAGAGAGTGAGGCAGAGTAACAGTGAGTTTAGAGAGTGAGGCAGAGTTACAGTGTGCGTAGAGTGTGAGGCAGAGTAGGAATGTGTTTAAAGAGTGAAGCTGAGTAACATTGTGATTAGAGAGGGAGGCAGAGTAATGGTGTGTTTAGAGAGTGAAAACATTAACAGTTTGTTTAAAGAATGAGGCAGAGTAACAGTGAGTTTAGAGAGTGAGGCAGATTAACAGTGTGTTTAAAGAGTGAGGCAGATTAACAGTGTGTTTAGAGTGTGAGGCAGAATAACAGTGTGTTTAGAGAGTGAGGCAGTGTAACAGTGTGTTTAGAGAGTGAGGCAAAATAATTGTGTTTGGACAGTGAAACAGAGTAACACTTTGTTGAGAGAGTGTCGCATAGTAACAGTGTGTTAATAGATTGAGGCAGAGTAGCAGTTTGCTTAGATGTGAGGTAGAGTAGCAGTGTTTTTAAAGAATGAGACAGATTAAAAGTTTGTTTAGAGGGAGAAAGACAGAGTAACAGTGTGTTTAAAGAGTGCGGCAGTGTAACAGTGTGTTTGGAGAGTGAGAGAGAATAACTGTATGCTTAGAGAGTGAGAGAGAGTAACAGTGAGTTAAGAGAGTGAGACAGAGTAACAAAGTATTTAAAGAGTGAGACAGAGTAACATTGTGTTTAGAGAGGGAGGCAGAGTAATGGTGTGCTTAGAGAGTGCGGCACATTAACAGTATGTTTAAAGAGTGAGGGAGAGTAACAGTGTGTTTAGAGAGTGAGGCAGAGTATCAGTGTGTTTAGAGAGTGAGGCAGAGTAACAGTGTGTTTAGAGAGTGAGGCAGAGTAACAGTGTGTTTAGAGAGTGAGGCAGAGTAACAGTGTGTTTAGAGAGTGAGGCAGAGTAACAGTGTGTTTAGAGAGTGAGGCAGAGTAACAGTGTGTTTAGAGAGTGAGGCAGAGTAACAGTGTGTTTAGAGAGTGAGGCAGCGTAACAGTGTGTTTAGAGAGTGAGGCAGCGTAACAGTGTGTTTAGAGAGTGAGGCAGAGTAACAGTGTGTTTAGAGAGTGAGGCAGAGTAACAGTGTGTTTAGAGAGTGAGGCAGAGTAACGTTGTGTTTGGAGAGTGAGGCAGAGTAGCAGTGTGTTTAGAGAGTGAGAGAGATTAACAGCTTGTTTAGAGACTGTGTCAGATTAACTCTGTGTTAGACGGTGAGGCAGAGTAACAGTGTGTTTAGATACTGAGGCAGTGTAAGAGTACATTTAGGGAGTGAGGCAGAGTAACAGTGTGTTTAGAGAGTGTGGCAGAGTAACAGTGTGTTTAGAGAGTGTGGCGGAGTAACAGAGTTTGGAGAGTGAGGCAGAGTAAAAATTAGTTTGGAGAGTGAGGCAGAGTAGCAGTGTGTTTAGAGGGTGAAGCAGAGTAACATTGTGTTTGGAGAGTGAGGCTGATTAACAGTGTGTTTAGAGAGTGAGGCAGTGTATCATTGTATTTAGAGAGTGATTCAGAATAAAAGAGTGTTTAGAGACTGAGGCAGAGTAATTGTGTTTGTACCATGAAACAGAGTAACACTGTGTTGAGAGGGTGTCGCATAGTAACAGTGTGTTAATAGATTGAGGCAGAGTAGCAGTTTGCTTAGATGTGAGGTAGAGTAGCAATGTTTTTAAAGAATGAGACAGATTAAAAGTTTGTTTAGAGGGAGTAAGACAGAGTAACAGTGTGTTTAAAGAGTGCGGCAGTGTAACAGTGTGTTTGGAGAGTGAGAGAGAATAACTGTATGCTTAGAGAGTGAGAGAGAGTAACAGTGAGTTTAGAGAGTGAGACAGAGTAACAAAGTATTTAAAGAGTGAGACAGAGTAACATTGTGTTTAGAGAGGGAGGCAGAGTAATGGTGTGCTTAGAGAGTGCGGCACATTAACAGTATGTTTAAAGAGTGAGGGAGAGTAACAGTGTGTTTAGAGAGTGAGGCAGAGTAACAGTGTGTTTAGAGAGTGAGGCAGAATAACAGTGTGTTTAGAGAGTGAGGCAGAGTAACAGAGTGCATAGAGAGTGAGGCAGAGTAACAGTGAGTTTAGAGAGTGAGGCAGAGTTACAGTGTGCGTAGAGTGTGAGGCAGAGTAGGAATGTGTTTAAAGAGTGAAGCTGAGTAACATTGTGATTAGAGAGGGAGGCAGAGTAATGGTGTATTTAGAGAGTGAAAACATTAACAGTTTGTTTAAAGAATGAGGCAGAGTAACAGTGAGTTTAGAGAGTGAGGCAGATTAACAGTGTGTTTAAAGAGTGAGGCAGATTAACAGTGTGTTTAGAGTGTGAGGCAGAATAACAGTGTGTTTAGAGAGTGAGGCAGTGTAACAGTGTGTTTAGAGAGTGAGGCAAAATAATTGTGTTTGGACAGTGAAACAGAGTAACACTTTGTTGAGAGAGTGTCGCATAGTAACAGTGTGTTAATAGATTGAGGCAGAGTAGCAGTTTGCTTAGATGTGAGGTAGAGTAGCAGTGTTTTTAAAGAATGAGACAGATTAAAAGTTTGTTTAGAGGGAGTAAGACAGAGTAACAGTGTGTTTAAAGAGTGCGGCAGTGTAACAGTGTGTTTGGAGAGTGAGAGAGAATAACTGTATGCTTAGAGAGTGAGAGAGAGTAACAGTGAGTTTAGAGAGTGAGACAGAGTAACAAAGTATTTAAAGAGTGAGACAGAGTAACATTGTGTTTAGAGAGGGAGGCAGAGTAATGGTGTGCTTAGAGAGTGCGGCACATTAACAGTATGTTTAAAGAGTGAGGGAGAGTAACAGTGTGTTTAGAGAGTGAGGCAGAGTAACAGTGTGTTTAGAGAGTGAGGCAGAGTATCAGTGTGTTTAGAGAGTGAGGCAGAGTAACAGTGTGTTTAGAGAGTGAGGCAGATTAACAGTGTGTGTAGAGAGTGAGGCAGAGTAACAGTGTGTTTAGAGAGTGAGGCAGAGTAACAGTGTGCTTAGAGAGTGAGGCAGAGTAACAGTGTGTTTAGAGAGTGAGGCAGAGTAACAGTGTGTTTAGAGAGTGAGGCAGAGTAATTGTGTTTGTACCATGAAACAGAGTAACACTGTGTTGAGAGGGTGTCGCATAGTAACAGTGTGTTAATAGATTGAGGCAGAGTAGCAGTTTGCTTAGATGTGAGGTAGAGTAGCAGTGTTTTTAAAGAATGAGACAGATTAAAGTTTGTTAAGAGGGAGTAAGACAGAGTAACAGTGTGTTTAAAGAGTGCGGCAGTGTAACACTGTGTTTGGAGAGTGAGGCAGAATAACAGTGTGCTTAGAGAGTGAGAGAGAGTAACGGTGCGTTTAGAGAGTGAGACAGAGTAACAATGTATTGAAAGAGTGAGACAGAGTAACAATGTATTGAAAGAGTGAGACAGAGTAACTTTGTGTTTAGAGAGAGAGGCAGAGTAATGGTGTGTTTAGAGAGTGCGGCACATTAACAGTATGTTTAAAGAGTGAGGCAGAGTAACAGTGTGGTTAGAGGGTGAGGAAGTGTAACAGTGTGTTTAGAGAGTGAGGCAGAGTAACAGAGTGTTTAGAGACTGAGGCAGAGTAATTGTGATTGGACAGTGAAACAGAGTAACACTTTGTTGAGAGAGTGTCGCATAGTAACAGTGTGTTAATAAATTGAGGCAGATTAGCAGTGTGCTTAGATGTGAGGCATAGTAGCATTGTATTTAAAGAATGAGACAGATTAAAAGTTTGTTTAGAGGGAGTAAGGCAGAGTAACAGTGTGTTTAAAGAGTGCGGCAGTGTAACAGTGTGTTTTGAGAGTGAGACAGAGTTACAGTGTGCTTTGAGAGTGAGAGAGAGTAACAGTGAGTTTAGAGAGTGAGGCAGAATAACAATGTATTGAAAGAGTGAGACAGAGTAACATTGTGTTTAGAGAAGGAGGCAGAGTAATGGTGTGTTTAGAGAGTGCGGCACATTAACAGTATGTTTAAAAAGTGAGGCAGAGTAACAGTGTGGTTAGAGGGTGAGGAAGTGTAACACTGTATTTAGAGAGTGAGGCAGAATAACAGTGTGTTTAGAGAGTGAAGCAGAGTAACATTGTGTTTAGAGAGGGAGGCAGAGTAATGGTGTGTTTAGACAGTGATGCACATTAACAGTTTGTTTAAAGAATGAGGCTGAGTAATAGTGTGTTTAGAGAGTGAGGCAGAATAACAGTGTGTTTAGAGAGTGCAGCAGTGTAACAGAGTGTTTAGGGAGTGAGTCAGAGTAAGAGAGTGCATAGAGAGTGAGGCAGAGTAACAGTGTGCTTAGAGCGTGAGGCAGAGTAGCAGTGTGTTTAGAGGGTGAAGCAAAGTAACATTGTGTTTGGAGAGTGAGGCTGATTAACAGTGTGTTTAAAGAGTGAGGCAGATTAACAGTGTGTTTAGAGAGTGAGGCAGTGTATCATTGTATTTAGAGAGTGACTCATAGTAACAGAGTTTTTTGAGACCGAGGCAGATTAATTGTGTTTGGACAGTGAAACACAGTAACACTGTGTTGAGAGAGTGTCGCCTAGTAACAGTGTTTTAATAGATTGAGGCAGAGTAGCAGTGTGCTTAGATGTGAGGCATAGTAGCATTGTATTTAAAGAATGAGACAGATTAAAAGTTTGTTTAGAGGGAGTAAGGCAGTGTAACAGTGTGTTTACAGAGTGCGGCAGTGTAACAGTGTGTTTTGAGAGTGAGGCAGAATAACAGTGTGCTTAGAGAGTGAGACAGAGTAACCGTGAGTTTAGAGAGTGAGACAGAGTAACAATGTCTTGAAAGAGTGAGGTAGGGTAACATTGTGTTTAGAGAGGGAGGCAGAGTTTTGGTGTGTTTAGAGAGTGCGGCACATTAACAGTATGTTTAAAGAGTGAGGCTGAGTAACAGTGTGGTTAGAGGGTGAGGCAGAGTAACAGTGTTTAGAGAGTGAGGCAGAGTAACAGTGTGTTTAGAGAGTGAGGCAGAGTAACAGTGTGTTTAGAGAGTGAGGCAGAGTAACAGTGTGCTAAGAGATTGAGGCAGAGTAACAGTGTGCTAAGAGAGTGAGGCAGAGTAACAGTGTGTTTAGAGAGTGAGGCAGAGTAACAGTGTGGTTAGAGGGTGAGGAAGTGTGACAGTGTGTTAAGAGAGTGAGGCAGAGTAACAGTGTGTTTATAGAGTGAGGCAGAGTAACAGTGTGTTTATAGAGTGAGGCAGAGTAACAGTGTGTTTATAGAGTGAGGCAGAGTAACAGTGCGTTTAGAGAGTGAGGCAGTGTAACAGTGTGTTTAGAGAGTGACTCAGAGTAACAGAGTGTTTAGAGACTGAGGCAGAGTGATTGTGTTTGGACAGTGAAACAGAGTAACACTGTGTTGAGAGAGTGTTGCATAGTAACAGTGTGTTAATAGACTGAGGCAGAGTAGCAATGTGCTTGGATTGAGGCAGTGTAGCAGTGTGCTTAGATGTGAGGCAGTGTAGCAGTGTGCTTAGATGTGTGGCAGAGTAGCAGTGTGCTTAGATGTGAGGCAGAGGAGCAGTGTGCTTAGAAGTGAGGCAGCATAACAGTGTGTTTAGAGACTGAGGCAGAGTAACAGTGTGTTTAGAGGGTGAGGAAGTGTAACAGTGTGTTAAGAGAGTGAGGCAGAGTAACAGTATGGTTGGAGAATGAGGCTGAGTAACAGTGTGTTTAGAGAGTAAGGCAGAATAACAGTGTGTTTAGAGAGTGAGGCAGAGTTACAGTGTGTTTAGAGTTTGAGGCAGTGTAACAGTACGTTTAGAGAGCGAGGCAGATTAATTGTGTGTTGAGAGAGTGCGGCACATTAACAGTATGTTTAAAGAGTCTGGCAGAGTAACAATGTGTTTGGAGAGTAAGGCAGAATAACAGTGTGTTTAGAGAGTGAGGCAGTTTAACAGTGTTACTCTGACTAAATCTCTAAACACAGTGTATAGAGAGTGACGCAGAGTAACAGTGCGTTTAGAGAGTGAGTCAGGGTAACAGTGTTTAAAGAGTGTGGCAGGGTAATTGTGTTTAGACAGTGAAACAGTGTAACACTGTGTTGAGAGAGTGTCGCAGAGTAACAGTCTGTTTAAAGACTGTGAGACAGAGTAACATTGTTTTTATAGGGTTGAGAAGTGTAACAGTATGTTTGGAGAGTGAGGCAGAGTAACAGTGTGTATAGAGAGGGAGGCAGAGTAATGGTGTGTTTAGAGAGTGCGGCACATTTACAGAATGTTTAAGGAGTGAGGCAGAGTAACAGTTTGTTTAGAGAGTAAGGCAGAATAACAGTCTGTTTAGAGAGTGAGGCAGTGTAACTGTGTGTTTAGAGACTGAGTCAGAGTAACAGTGCGCATAGAGAGTGAGGCAGAGTAGCACTGAGTTTAGAGATTGAGATTTTAACCGTTTGTTTAGAGAGTGTGTCAAATTAACACTGTGTTAGAAGGTGAGGCAGAGTAACAGTGTGTTTAGAGAGTGAGGCACATTAACAGTGTGTAAAGAGAGTGAGGCAGAGTAACAGTGTGTAAAGAGAGTGAGGCAGAGTAACAGAATGTATAGAGAGTGAGGCAGTGTATCAGTGTGATAAGAGAGTGAGTCAAAGCAACAGTGTGATTAGAGAGTGAGGCAGATTAGCTGTGTGTTTAAAGAATATGAGACAGATTAACTGTGTGTTTAGAGGGAGGGAGGCAGAGTAACGGTGTGTTTAGAGAGTGAGGTGGATTAACAGTGTGTTTAAAGAGGGAGGCAGAGTAACAGTGTTTTCAGAGACTGAGGCAGTTTAACAATGTGTTTAACGAGTGATTCAGGGTAACTGACTGTTTAGAGAGTGAGGCAGAGTAATTGTGTTTAGACAGTGAAACAGAGTAACACTGTGTTGAGAGAGTGTTGCATAGTAACAGTGTGTTCAGAGAATGAGGCAGTGTAACAATGTGTTTAGAGAGTGAGCCAGAGTAATTGTGCTTAAACAGTGAAACAGAGTAACATTTTGTTGAGAGAGTGTCGCAGAGTAACAGTGTGTTTATAGATTGAGGCAGAGTAGCAGTGTGCTTAGAAGTTAGGCAGAATAACAGTCTGTTTAAAGAATGTGAGACAGAGTAACAGTATGTTTAAAGAATGTGAGACAGAGTAACAGCATGTTTAAAGAATGTGAGAAAGAGTAACAGAGTGTTTAGAGGGTGAGGCATTGCAACAGTGTGTTCAAAGAATGTGAGACAGAGTAACAGTGTGTTTAGAGGGTGAGGAAGTGTAACAGTATGTTAAGAGAGTGAGGCAGAGTTACAGTATGTTTGGAGAGTGAGGCAGAGTAACAGTGTGTTTAGACAGTGAAGCAGAGTAACACTGTGTTGAGACAGTGTCGCATAATAACAGTGTGTTTAGAGAGTGAGGCAGAGTAGCAGTGTGCTTAGAAGTTAAGCAGAGTAACAGTGTGTTTAGGGAGTTTGGCAGTGTAACCGTGTGTTCAGACAGTGAGTCAGAGTAACAGATTGTTTAGAAAGTGAGGCAGTGTTACAGTGTATTTAGAGAGTGATCCCAAGAAACAGTGTGCTTAGAGAGTGAGTCAGTGTAACACTGTGTTTAGAGAGTGTGGCAGGGTAACATTGTGTTTAGAGAGTGATGCAGATTTGCCATGGTTGTAGAGCATGAGTCTGAGTAACACTGTTATTCGGCCGCAAATTCTGCAAACACAGAGAGTTTAGAGGGTTAGGCACAGTAACAGTGCTTTTAGAGAGAGGAGCAGAGTAACAGTGCTTTTAGAGAGTGAGGCAGAGTAGCAGTGTGCTTAGAGAGTGAGGCAGATTTGCAGTGTGTTTAGAGACTGAAGCAGAGTAACATTGTGTTTAGAGAGTGAGGCAGAGTAGCAGTATGTTTAGAGAGTGAGAGAGATTAACAGTTTTAGAGAGTGAGGCAGAGTAACAGTGCGTATAGAGAGTGAGGCAGAATAACAGTGTGTTTAGAGAGTGAGGCAGTGTAACAGTGTGTTTAGAGAGTGAGGCAGAGTAACAGAGTGCATAGAGAGTGAGGCAGTGTAACAGTCAGTTTAGAGAGTGAGGCAGAGTAACAGTGTGATTAGAGTGTGAGGCAGAGTAGCAATATGTTTAGAGAGTGAAGCAGAGTAACATTGTGTTTGGAGAGTGAGGCAGAGTAGCAGTGTGTTGAGAGAGTGAGAGAGATTAAGAGTTTGTTTAGAGAGTGTGTCAGATTAACACTGTGTTAGAGGGTGAGGCAGAGTAACAGTGCGTTTAGATACTGAGGCAGAGTAACAGTGCATTTAGAGAGTGAGGCAGAGTAACAGTGTGTTTAGAGAGTGAGGCAGAGTAACAGTGTGTTTAGAGAGTGAAGCAGAGTAACAGTGTGTTTAGAGAGTGAGGCAGCGTAACAGTGTGTTTAGAGAGTGAGGCAGAGTAACAGAGTGCATAGAGAGTGAGGCAGAGTAACAGAGTGCATAGAGAGTGAGGCAGAGTAACAGTATGTTTGGAGAGTGAGGCAGAGTAACAGTGTGCATAGAGTGTGAGGCACAGTAGCAATGTGTTTAGAGAGTGAAGCAGAGTAACATTGTGTTTGGAGAGTGAAGCAGAGTAGCAGTGTGTTTAGAGAGTGAGAGACATTAACAGTTTGTTTAAAGAGTGTGTCATATTAACATTGTGTTAGAGGGTGAGGCAGAGTAACAGTGCGTTTAGATACTGAGGCAGAGTAAGAGTACATTTAGAGAGTGAAGCAGAGTAACAGTGTGCTTAGAGAGTGAGGCAGAGTAGCCGTGTTTTTCGAGGGTAAGGAAGTGTAACAGTATGTTAAGAGAGTGAGGCAGAGTTACAGTATTTTTGGAGAGTGAGGCAGAGTAACAGTGTGTTTAGAGAGTGAGGCAGAGTAATAGTGTGGTTAGAGATGGAGGCAGAGTAACTTTGTGTTTAGAGAGTGCGGCACATTAACTGTATGTTTAAAGAGGGAGGCAGAGTAACAGTGTGTTTAGAGAGTAAGGCAGAGTAACAGATTGTATAGAGAGTGAGGCAGAGTAAAAAGTGTGTTTAGAGAGAGAGGCAGAGTAACTGTGTGCTTAGAGAGTGAGGCAGAGTAGCCGTGTTTTTCGAGGGTAAGGAAGTGTAACAGTATGTTAAGAGAGTGAGGCAGAGTTACAGTATTTTTGGAGAGTGAGGCAGAGTAACAGTGTGTTTAGAGAGTGAGGCAGAGTAATAGTGTGGTTAGAGATGGAGGCAGAGTAACTTTGTGTTTAGAGAGTGCGGCACATTAACTGTATGTTTAAAGAGGGAGGCAGAGTAACAGTGTGTTTAGAGAGTAAGGCAGAGTAACAGATTGTATAGAGAGTGAGGCAGAGTAAAAAGTGTGTTTAGAGAGAGAGGCAGAGTAACTGTGTGCTTAGAGAGTGAGGCAGAGTAGCAGTGTGCTTAGAAGTTAAGCAGAGTAACAGTGTGTTTAGGGAGTTTGGCAGTGTAACCGTGTGTTCAGACAGTGAGTCAGAGTAACAGATTGTTTAGAAAGTGAGGCAGTGTTACAGTGTGTTTAGAGAGTGATCCCAAGAAACAGTGTGCTTAGAGAGTGAGTCAGTGTAACACTGTGTTTAGAGAGTGTGGCAGGGTAACATTGTGTTTAGAGAGTGATGCAGATTTGCCATGGTTGTAGAGCGTGAGTCTGAGTAACACTGTTATTCGGCCGCAAATTCTGCAAACACAGAGAGTTTAGAGGGTTAGGCACAGTAACAGTGCTTTTAGAGAGAGGAGCAGAGTAACAGTGCTTTTAGAGAGTGAGGCAGAGTAGCAGTGTGCTTAGAGAGTGAGGCAGATTTGCAGTGTGTTTAGAGACTGAAGCAGAGTAACATTGTGTTTAGAGAGTGAGGCAGAGTAGCAGTATGTTTAGAGAGTGAGAGAGATTAACAGTTTTAGAGAGTGAGGCAGAGTAACAGTGCGTTTAGAGAGTGAGGCAGAATAACAGTGTGTTTAGAGAGTGAGGCAGAATAACAGTGTGTTTAGAGAGTGAGGCAGTGTAACAGTGTGTTCAGAGAGTGAGGCAGAGTAACAGAGTGCATAGAGAGTGAGGCAGTGTAACAGTCAGTTTAGAGAGTGAGGCAGAGTAACAGTGTGATTAGAGTGTGAGGCAGAGTAGCAATATGTTTAGAGAGTGAAGCAGAGTAACATTGTGTTTGGAGAGTGAGGCAGAGTAGCAGTGTGTTGAGAGAGTGAGAGAGATTAAGAGTTTGTTTAGAGAGTGTGTCAGATTAACACTGTGTTAGAGAGTGAGGCAGAGTAACCGTGCGTTTAGATACTGAGGCAGAGTAACAGTGCATTTAGAGATTGAGGCAGAGTAACAGTGTGTTTAGAGAGTGAGGCAGAATAACAGTGTGTTTAGAGAGTGAGGCAGTGTAACAGTGTGTTTAGAGAGTGAGGCAGAGTCACAGAGTGCATAGAGAGTGAGGCAGAGTAACAGAGTGCATGGAGAGTGAGGCAGAGTAACAGTATGTTTGGAGAGTGAGGCAGAGTAACAGTGTGCATAGAGTGTGAGGCACAGTAGCAATGTGTTTAGAGAGTGAAGCAGAGTAACATTGTGTTTGGAGAGTGAAGCAGAGTAACATTGTGTTTGGAGAGTGAAGCAGAGTAGCAGTGTGTTTAGAGAGTGAGAGACATTAACAGTTTGTTTAAAGAGTGTGTCAGATTAACATTGTGTTAGAGGGTGAGGCAGAGTAACAGTGCGTTTAGATACTGAGGCAGAGTAAGAGTACATTTAGAGAGTGAAGCAGAGTAACAGTGTGCTTAGAGAGTGAGGCAGAGTAGCAGTGTGTTTAGAGGGTGAGGAAGTGTAACAGTATGTTAAGAGAGTGAGGCAGAGTTACAGTATTTTTGGAGAGTGAGGCAGAGTAACAGTGTGTTTAGAGAGCGAGGCAGAGTAATAGTGTGGTTAGAGATGGAGGCAGAGTAACTTTGTGTTTAGAGAGTGCGGCACATTAACTGTATGTTTAAAGAGGGAGGCAGAGTAACAGTGTGTTTAGAGAGTAAGGCAGAGTAACAGATTGTATAGAGAGTGAGGCAGAGTAAAAAGTGTGTTTAGAGAGAGAGGCAGAGTAACTGTGTGCTTAGAGAGTGAGGCAGAGTTGCAGTGTGTTTAGAGATTGAAGCTGAATTACATTGTGTTCAGAGAGTGAGGCAGAGTAGCAGTGTGTTTAGAGATTGAGAGAGATTAACCCGTTTGTTTAGAGAGTGTGTCAGATTAACTCTGTGTTAGAGGGTGAGGCAGAGTAACAGTGTGTTTAGATACTGAGGCAGAGTATGAGTGCATTTAGAGAGTGAGACAGAGTAACAGTGCATTTAGAGAGGGAGGCAGAATAACAGTGTGTTTAGACAGTGAGGCACATTAACAGTGTGTTTAAAGAGTGAGGCAGAGTAACAATGTGTTTAGAGAGAAAGGCAGAATAAAAGTGTGTTTAGAGAGTGTGGCAGTGTAACAGTGTGTAAAGAGAGTGAGGCAAAGCAACAGTGTGTTTAGAGAGTGAGGCAGAGTGACAGTGTGTTTAGAGAGTGAGGCAGAGTAACAGTGTGTTTAGAGGAAGGGAGGCAGAGTTACAGTGCGTTTAGATACTGAGGCAGATTAACAGTGCATTTAGAGAGTGAGGCAGAGTAACAGTGCGTTTAGAGAGTGAGGCAGAATAACAGTGTGTTTAGAGAGTGAGGCAGTGTAACAGTGTGTTTAGAGAGTGAGGCAGTGTAACAGAGTGCATAGAGAGTGAGGCAGTGTAACAGTAAGTTTAGAGAGTGAGGCAGAGTAACAGTGTGCATAGAGTGTGAGGCAGAGTAGCAATGTGTTTCGAGAGTGAAGCAGAGTAACATTGTGTTTGGAGAGTGAGGCAGAGTAGCAGTGTGTTTAGAGAGTGAGAGAGATTAAGAGTTCGTTTAGAGAGTGTGTCAGATTAACACTGTTAGAGGGTGAGGCAGAGTAACAGTGCGTTTAGATACTGAGGCAGAGTAACAGTGCGTTTAGATACTGAGGCAGAGTAACAGTGCATTTAGAGAGTGAGGCAGAGTAACAGTGTGTTTAGAGAGTGAAGCATAGTAACAGTGTGTTTAGAGAGTGAGGTAGTGGAACAGTGTGTTGAGAGAGTGAGGCAGAGTAACAGAGTGCATAGAGAGTGAGGCAGAGTAACAGTATGTTTGGAGAATTAGGCAGAGTAACAGTGTGCATAGAGTGTGAGGCAGAGTAGCAATGTGTTTAGAGAGTGAGAGAGATTAACAGTTTGTTTAAAGAGTGTGTCAGATTAACATTGTGTTAGAGGGTGAGGCAGAGTAACAGTGCGTTTAGATACTGAGGCAGAGTAACAGTGCATTTAGAGAGTGAAGCAGAGTAACAGTGTGCTTAGAGAGCGAGGCAGAGTAGCAGTGTGTTTAGAGGGTGAGGAAGTGTAACAGTTTGTTAAGAGAGTGAGGCAGAGTAACAGTGTGTTTAGAGAGTGAGGCAGAGTTACAGTGTGTTTAGAGAGTGAGGCAGAGTAACAGTGTGTTTAGAGAGTAAGGCAGAGTAATAGTGTGGTTAGAGAGGGAGGCAGAGTAACAGTGTGTTTAGAGAGTGCGGCACATTAACAGTATGTTTAAAGAGGGAGGCAGAGTAACAGTGTGTTTAGAGAGTAAGGCAGAGTAACAGATTGTATAGAGAGTGAGGCAGAGTAAAAATTGTGTTTAGAGAGTGAGTCAGAATAACAGTGTGCTTAGAGAGTGAGGCAGATTTGCAGTGTGTTTAGAGTTTGACAGAGATTAAGAGTTTGTTTAGAGAGTGTGTCAGATTAACTCTGTGTTAGAGGGTGAGGCAGAGTAACTTTGTGTTTAGATACTGAGGCAGAGTATGAGTGCATTTAGAGAGTGAGGCAGAGTAACAGTGCATTTAGATAGGGAGGCACATTAACAGTGTGTTTAAAGATTGAGGCAGAGGAACAATTTGTTTAGAGAGAAAGGCAGAATAACAGTGTGTTTAGAGAGTGAGGCAGAGTAACAGTGTGTTTAGAGAGTGAGGCAGAGTAACAGTGTGTTTAGAGAGTGAGGCAAAGCAACTGTGTGATTAGAGAATGAGGCAGATTAGCTGTGTTTTTAAAGAATATGAGACAGAGTAACTGTGTGTTTATAGGAAGGGAGGCAGAGTAACAGTGTGTTCAGAGAGTGAAGCAGTTTATCAGTGTGTTTATGGTGAGGCAGAGTAACAGTGTGCATTGAGTGTGAGGCAGAGTAGCAATGTGTTTAGAGAGTGAAGCAGAGTAACATTGTGTTTGGAGAGTGAGGCAGAGTAGCAGTGTGTTTAGAGAGTGAGAGAGATTAACCGTTTGTTTAGAGAGTGTGTCAGATTAACATTGTGTTAGAGGGTGAGGCAGAGTAACAGTGCGTTTAGATATTGAGGCAGAGTAAGAGTACATTTAGAGAGTGAGGCAGATTAACAGTGTGCTTAGAGAGTGAGGCAGAGTAGCAGTGTGTTTAGAGAGTGAAGCAGAGTAACATTGTGATGAGAGAGGGAGGCAGATTAATGGTGTGTTTGGAGATTGAGGCAGATTAACAGTGTATTTAAAGAGTGAGGCAGATTAACAGTGTGTTTAGAGAGTGAGGCAGTGTATTATTGTATTTGGAGAGTGACTCTAGTAACAGAGTGTTTAGAGACTGAGGCAGAATAATTGTGTTTGGACAGTGAAACAGAGTAACACTGTGTTGAGAGAGTGTCGCATAGTAACAGTGTGTTAATAGATTGAGGCAGAGTAGCAGTGTGCTTAGATATGAGGCAGAGTAGCAATGTATTTAAAGAATGAGACAGATTAAAAGTTTGTTTAGAGGGAGTAAGGCAGAGTAACAGTGTGTTTAAAGAGTGCGGCAGTGTAACAGTGTGTTTGGAGAGTGAGGCAGAATAACAGTGTGCTTAGAGAGTGAGAGAGAGTAACAGTGAGTTTAGAGAGTAAGACAGAGTAACAATGTATTAAAAGAGTGAGAGAGAGTAACATTGTGTTTAGAGAGGGAGGCAGAGTAATAGTGTGTTTAGAGAGGGAGGCACATTAACAGTATGATTAAAGAGTGAGGCAGAGTAACAGTGTGGTTAGAGGGTGAGGAAGTGTAACAGTGTGTTTAGAGAGTGAGGCAGAGTAACAGTGTGTTTAGAGAGTGAGGCAGAGTAACAGTGTGTTTAAAGATTGAGGCAGAGTAACAGTGTGTTTAGAGAGTGAGGCAGAGTAATTGTGTTTGGACAGTGAAACAGTGTGTTTAGAGAGTGAGGCAGAGTAACAGTGTGGTTAGAGGGTGAGGAAGTGTAACAGTGTGTTTAGACAGTGAGGCAGAGTAACAGTGTGTTTAGAGAGTGAGGCAGAGTAACTGTGTTTAAAGATTGAGGCAGAGTAACAGTGTGTTTAGAGAGTGAGGCAGAGTAACAGTGTGCTTAGAGAGTGAGGCATAGTAACAGTGTGTTAATAGATTGAGGCAGAGTAGCAGTGTGCTTAGATGTGAGGCAGAGTAGCAGTGTGCTTGGAAGTGAGGCAGCGTAACAGTGTGTTTAGAGAGTGAGGCAGAGTAACAGTGTGTTTGGAGAGTTGGGCAGAGTAACTGTATCTTTTGAGAGTGAGATAGAGTAACAATGTGTTTAGAGAGTGAGGCAGAGAAGCAGTGTGCTTAGAAATGAGGCAGAGTAACATGTGTTTAGAGAGTGAGACAGCGCAACACTGTTTAGAGAGTGAGGCAGACCAACAGTGTGTTTAGAGAGTTAGGCTGTGTAGCAGTGTATTTAAAGAATGAGACAGATTAAAACTTTGTTCAGAGGGAGTAAGGCAGAGTAACAGTGTGTTTGGAGAGTGAGGCAGAATAACAGTGTGCTTAGACAGTGAGAGAGAGTAACAGTGTGTTTAGAGAGTGAGACAGAATAACAATGTATTTAAAGAGTGAGACAGAGTTACAGTTTGTTTAGAGAGGGAGGCAGAGTAATGGTGTGTTTAGAGAGAGCGGCACATTAACAGTATGTTTAGAGAGTGAGGCAGAGTAACAGTGTGGTTAGAGGGTGAGGAAGTGTAACAGTGTGTTTAGAGAGTGAGTCAGTGTAACAGTGTGTTTAGAGGGGGAGTCAGATTAATTGTGTGTTTAGAGAGTGCGGCACATTAACAGTATATTTAAAGAGTGAGGCAGAGTAACAGTGTGTTTAGAGAGTAAGGCATAATAACAGTGTGTTTAGAGAGTGAGGAAATGTAACAGTGTTTTTAGAGAGTTAGTCAGAGTAACAGAGTGTTTAGAGAGTGAGGCAGAGTAACAGTGCATTTAGAGAGTGAGGCAGAGTAACAGTGTGCTTAGAGAGTGAGGCAGAGTAACAGTGCATTTAGAGAGTGAAGCAGAGTAACATTGTGTTGAGAGAGTATCGTATTGTAACAGTTTGTTCAGACGATGAGGCAGTGTAACAATGTGTTTAGAGAGTGAGCCAGATTATTTGTGCTTAAACAGTGAAACAGAGTAACACAGTGTTGAGAGAGTGTCGCAGAGTAACAGTGTGTTTAGAGACTGAGGCAGAGTAGCAGTGTGCTTAGAGGTTAGGCAGAATAACAGTCTGTTCAAAGAATGTGAGACAGAGTAACAGTGTGTTTAAAGAATTTGAGACAGAGTAACAGTTTGTTTAGAGGATGAGGAAGTGTAGCAGTGTGTTAAGAGAGTGAGGCAGAGTGACAGTATGTTTAGAGAGTGAGGCAGAGTAACAGTGTGTTTAGAGAGTGAGGCAGTGTAACTGTGTGTTTAAAGAGTGAGTCAGAATAACAGTGTGTTTAAAGAGTGAGGCAGAGTAACAGTGTGTAAAGAGAGTGAGGCAGAGTAACAGAGTGTATAGAGAGTGAGGCAGTGTATCAGTGTGATAAGAGAGTGAGTCAAAGCAACAGTGTGATTAGAGAGTGAGGCAGATTAGCTGTGTGTTTAAAGAATATGAGACAGATTAACTGTGTGTTTAGAGGGAGGGAGGCAGAGTAACGGTGTGTTTAGAGAGTGAGGCAGATTAACAGTGTGTTTAAAGAGGGAGGCAGAGTAACAGTGTTTTCAGAGACTGAGGCAGTTTAACAGTGTGTTTAACGAGTGAGTCAGGGTAACAGACTGTTTAGAGAGTGAGGCAGAGTAATTGTGTTTAGACAGTGAAACAGAGTAACACTGTGTTGAGAGAGTGTCGCATAGTAACAGTGTGTTCAGAGAATGAGGCAGTGTAACAATGTGTTTAGAGAGTGTGTCAGAATAACAGAGTGTTTAGAGAGTGAGCCAGAGTAATTGTGCTTAAACAGTAAAACAGAGTAACATTTTGTTGAGAGAGTGTCGCAGAGTAACAGTGTGTTTATAGATTGAGGCAGAGTAGCAGTGTGCTTAGAAGTTAGGCAGAATAACAGTCTGTTTCAGGAATGTGAGACAGAGTAACAGTATGTTTAAAGAATGTGAGAAAGAGTAACAGAGTGTTTAGAGAGTGAGGCATTGTAACAGTGTGTTTAAAGAATGTGAGACAGAGTAACAGTGTGTTTAGAGGGTGAGGAAGTGTAACAGTATGTTAAGCGAGTGAGGCAGAGTTACAGTATGTTTGGAGAGTGAGGCAGAGTAACAGTGTGTTTAGACAGTGAAACAGAGTAACACTGTGTTGAGACAGTGTCGCATAATAACAGTGTGTTTAGAGAGTGAGGCAGAGTAGCAGTGTGCTGAGAAGTTAAGCAGAGTAACAGTGTGTTTAGAGAGTTTGGCAGTGTAACCGTGTGTTCAGACAGTGAGTCAGAGTAACAGATTGTTTCGAAAGTGAGGCAGTGTTACAGTGTGTTTAGAGAGTGATACCTAGAAACAGTGTGCTTAGAGAGTGAGTCAGTGTTATACTGTGTTTAGAGAGTGTGGCAGGGTAACATTGTGTTTAGAGAGTGACGCAGATTTGCCATGTTTTTAGAACGTGAGTCTGAGTAACACTGTGTTTGCAGAATTTGCGGCTGAATAACAGAGAGTTTAGAGGGTTAGGCAGAGTAACAGTGCTTTTAGAGAGTGGGGCAGAGTAACAGTGCTTTTAGAGAGTGAGGCAGAGTAGCAGTGTGTTTAGAGACTGAAGCAGAGTAACATTGTGTTTAGAGAGTGAGGCAGAGGAGCAGTGTGTTTAGAGAGTGAGAGAGATTAACAGTTTATTTAGAGAGTGAGGCAGAGTAACAGTGTGTTTAGAGAGTGAGGCAGTGTAACAGTGTGTTTAGAGAGTGAGGCAGTGTAACAGTGTGTTTAGAGAGTAAGGCAGTGTAACAGTGTGTTTAGAGAGTGAGGCAGAGTAACAGAGTGCATAGAGAGTGAGGCAGTGTAACAGTCAGTTTAGAGAGTGAGGCAAAGTAACAGTGTGCATAGAGTATGAGGCAGAGTAGCAATATGTTTAGAGAGTGAAGCAGAGTAACATTGTGTTTGGAGAGTGAGGCAGAGTAGCAGTGTGTTGAGAGAGTGAGAGAGATTAAGAGTTTGTTTAGAGAGTGTGTCAGATTAACACTGTGTTAGAGAGTGAGGCAGAGTAACAGTGCGTTTAGATACTGAGGCAGAGTAACAGTGCATTTAGAGAGTGAGGCAGAGTAGCAATGTGTTTAGAGAGTGAAGCAGAGTAACATTGTGTTTGGAGAGTGAGGCAGAGTAGCAGTGTGTTTAGAGAGTGAGAGAGATTAAGAGTTCGTTTAGAGAGTGTGTCAGATTAACACTCTGTTAGAGGGTGAGGCAGAGTAACAGTGCGTTTAGATACTGAGGCAGAGTAACAGTGCATTTAGAGAGTGAGGCAGAGTAACAGTGAGTTTAGATACTGAGGCAGAGTAACAGTGCATTTAGAGAGTGAGGCAGAGTAACAGTGCATTTAGAGAGTGAGGCAGAGTAACAGTGAGTTTAGAGAGTGAGGCAGAGTAACAGTGAGTTTAGAGAGTGAGGCAGAGTAACAGTGAGTTTAGAGAGTGAGGCAGAGTAACAGTGTGTTTAGAGAGTGAGGCAGAATAACAGTGTGTTGAGAGAGTGAGGTAGTGGAACAGTGTGTTGAGAGAGTGAGGCAGAGTAACAGTGTGTTTAGAGAGTGAGGCAGAGTAACAGTGTGTTTAGAGAGTGAGGCAGAGTAACAGTGTGCATAGAGTGTGAGGCAGAGTAGCAATGTGTTTAGAGAGTGAAGCAGAGTAACATTGTGTTTGGAGAGTGAGGCAGAGTAGCAGTGTGCTTAGAGATTGAGAGAGATTAACAGTTTGTTTAAAGAGTGTGTCAGATTAACATTGTGTTAGAGGGTGAGGCAGAGTAACAGTGCGTTTAGATACTGAGGCAGAGTAAGAGTACATTTGGAGAGTGAAGCAGAGTAACAGTGTGCTTAGAGAGTGAGGCAGAGTAGCAGTGTGTTTAGAGGGTGAGGAAGTGTAACAGTATGTTAAGAGAGTGAGGCAGAGTTACAGTATTTTTGGAGAGTGAGGCAGAGTAACAGTGTGTTTAGAGAGTGAGGCAGAGTAACAGTGTGTTTAGAGAGTGAGGCAGAGTAACAGTGTGTTTAGAGAGTGAGGCAGAGTAATAGTGTGGTTAGAGAGGGAGCCAGAGTAACAGTGTGTTTAGAGAGTGCGGCACATTAACAGTATGTTTAAAGAGGGAGGCAGAGTAACAGTGTGTTTAGAGAGTAAGGCAGAGTAACAGATTGTATAGAGAGTGAGGCAGAGTAAAAAGTGTGTTTAGAGAGTGAGTCAGAATAACAGTGTGTTTAGAGACTGAGGCAGAGTAATTGTGTTTGGACAGTGAAACAGAGTAACACTGTGTTGAGAGAGGGTCGCATAGTAACAGTGTGTTAATATATTGAGGCAGAGTAGCAGTGTGCTTAGATGTGAGGCAGAGTAGCAGTGTACTTAGAAGTGAGGTAGTGTAACAGTTTGTTTAGAGAGTGAGGCAGACCAACAGTTTGTTTAGAGAGTGAAGCAGTGTAGCAGTGTATTTAAAGAGTGAGACAGTTTAACAGTGTGTTTAAATAGAGTGAAGCAGAGTAACAGTGTCTAGAGAGTGAGGCAGAGTAACAGTGTGTTTGGAGAGTTGGGCAGAGTAACTGTATCTTTTGAGAGTGAGATAGAGTAACAATGTGTTTAGAGAGTGAGGCGGAGAAGCAGTGTGCTTAGAAATGAGGCAGAGTAACATGTGTTTAGAGAGTGAGACAGCGCAGCAGTGTTTTTAGAGAGTGAGGCAGACCAACAGTGTGTTTAGAGAGTTAGGCTGTGTAGCAGTGTATTTAAAGAATGAGACAGATTAAAACTTTGTTCAGAGGGAGTAAGGCAGAATAACAGTGTGCTTAGACAGTGAGAGAGAGTAACAGTGAGTTTAGAGAGTGAGACAGAGTAACAATGTATTTAAAGAGTGAGGCAGGGTTACAGTTTGTTTAGAGAGGGAGGCAGAGTAATGGTGTGTTTAGAGAGAGCGGCACATTAACAGTATGTTTAGAGAGTGAGGCAGAGTAACAGTGTGGTTAGAGGGTGAGGAAGTGTAACAGTTTGTTTAAAGAGTGAGGCAGAGTAACAGTGTGTTTAGAGAGTAAGGCATAATAACAGTGTGTTTAGAGAGTGAGGCAATGTAACAGTGTTTTTAGAGAGTTAGTCAGAGTAACAGTGTGTTTAGAGAGTGAGGCAGAGTAACAGTGCATTTAGAGAGTGAAGCAGAGTAACATTGTGTTGAGAGAGTATCGTATTGTAACAGTTTGTTCAGACGATGAGGCAGTATAACAATGTGTTTAGAGAGTGAGCCAGATTAATTGTGCTTAAACAGTGAAACAGAGTAACAGTGTTGAGAGAGTGTCGCAGAGTAACAGTGTGTTTAGAGACTGAGGCAGAGTAGCAGTGTGCTTAGAGGTTAGGCAGAATAACAGTCTGTTTAAAGAATGTGAGACAGAGTAACAGTGTGTTTAAAGAATTTGAGACAGAGTAACAGTTTGTTTAGAGGATGAGGAAGTGTAGCAGTGTGTTAAGAGAGTGAGGCAGAGTGACAGTATGTTTAGAGAGTGAGGCAGAGTAACAGTGTGTATAGAGAGGGAGGCAGAGTAATGGTTTGTTTAGAGAGTGCGGCACATTTACAGTAAGTTTAAGGAGTGAGTCAGAGTAACAGTTTGTTTAGAGAGTAAGGCAGAATCACAGTCTGTTTAGAGAGTGAGGCAGTGTAACTGTGTGTTTAGAGAGTGAGTCAGAACAACAGTGTGCTTAGAGAGTGAGGCAGATTAGCAGTGTATTTAGAGATTGAGAGAGATTAAGAGTTTGTTTAGAGAGTGTGTCAGATTAACACTGTGGTAGAGGGTGAGGCAGAGTAACAGTGTGTTTAGATACTGAGGACAAGTAAGAGTACATTTAGAGAGTGAGGCAGACTAACAGTGTGTTTAGAGAGGGAGGCAGACTAATGGTGTGTTTAGACAGTGAGGCTCATTAACAGTGTGTTTAAAGAGTGAGGCAGTGTAACAGCATGTTTCGAGAGTAAGGCAGAATAACAGTATGTTTCGAGATTGAGGCAGTGTAACAGTGTGTAAAGATAGTGAGGCAGTGTAACAGTGTGATAAGAGAGTGAGGCAAAGCAACAGTGTGATTAGAGAGTGAGGCAAATTAGCTGTGTGTTTAAAGAATATGAGACAGAGGAACTGTGTGTTTAGAGGGAGATAGGCAGAGTAACGGTGTGTTTACAGAGTAAGTCAGGGTAATGGAGTGTTTAAAGAGTGAGGCAGAGTAATTGTGTTCAGACAGTGAAACAGAGTAACCCTGTGTTTAGAGAGTGTCGCATAGTAACAGTGTGTTCAGAGAATGAGGCAGTGTAACAATGTGTTTAGAGAGCGAGTCAGAGTAACAGAGTGTTTAGAGAGTGAGCCAGAGTAATTGCGCTTAATCAGTGAAACAGAGTAATATTTTGTTGAGAGAGTGTCGCAGAGTAACAGTGTGTTTATAGATTGAGGCAGAGTAGCAGTGTGCTTAGAGTGAGGCAGAGTAGCAGTCTGTTTAAAGAATGTGAGACAGAGTAACAGTGTGTTTAAAGAATTTGAGACAGAGTAACAGTGTGTTTTGAGGGTGAGGAAGTGTAACAGTGTGTTAATAGAGTGAGGCAGAGTAACAGTGTGTTTAGAGAGTGAGGCAGAGTAACATTGTGTTTAGAGAGTGAGGCAGTGTATCCTTGTATTTAGAGAGTGACTCAGAGTAACAGAGTGTTTAGAGACTGAGACAGAGTAATTGTGTTTGGACAGTGAAACAGAGTAACACTATGTTGAGAGAGTGTCGCATAGTAACAGTGTGTTAATAGACTGAAGCAGAGTAGCAGTGTGCTTAGATGTGAGGCAGAGTAGCATTGTGCTTAGAAGTGAGGCAGCGTAACAGTGTGTTTAGAGAGTGAGGCAGCGTAACAGTGTGTTTAGAGAGTGAGGCAGAGTAACAGTGTGTTTAGAGGGTGTGGAAGTGTAACAGTGTGTTAACAGAGTGAGGCATTGTAACAGTATGGTTGGAGAATGAGGCTGAGTAACAGTGTGTTTAGAGAGTGAGGCAGAATAACAGTGTGCTTAGAGAGAGAGGCAGAGAAACAGTGTGTTTAGAGAGGGAGGCAGAATAATGGTGTGTTTAGAGAGTGTGGCACATTAACAGTGCGCGTAAGAGTGAGGCAGAATAACAGTGTGTTTAGATAGTAAGGCAGAATAACAGTCTGTTTAGAGAGTGATGCAGTGTAACAGTGTGTTTAGAGAGTGATGCAGTGTAACAGTGTGTTTAGAGAGTGAGTCAGAGTAACAGTGTGCTTAGAGAGTGAAGCAGAGTAGCCGTGTGTTTAGAGATTGAGAGAGATTAACAGTTTGTTTAGAGAGTGTGTCAGATTAACACTGTGTAAGAGGGTCAGGCAGAGTAACAGTGTGTTTAGATACTGAGGACGAGTAAGAGTGCATTTAGCGAGTGAGGTAGACTAACAGTGTGTTTAGAGAGGGAGGCAGAGTAATGGTGTGTTTAGAGAGTGAGGCACATTAACAGTGTGTTTAAAGAGTGAGGCACATTAACAGTGTGTTTAAAGAGTGAGGCAGAGTAACAGTGTGTAAAGAGAGTGAGGCAGAGTAACAGAGAGTATAGAGAGTGAGGCAGTGTATCAGTGTGATAAGAGAGTGAGGCAAAGCAACAGTGTGATTAGAGAGTGAGGCAGATTAGCTGTGTGTTTAAAGAATATGAGACAGATTAACTGTGTGTTTAGAGGGAGGGAGGCAGAGTAACGGTGTGTTTAGAGAGTGAGGCGGATTAACAGTGTGTTTAAAGTGGGAGGCAGAGTAACTGTGTTTTCAGAGACTGAGGCAGTTTAACAGTGTATTTACTGAGTGATTCAGGGTAACAGACTGTTTAGAGAGTGAGGCAGAGTATTTGTGTTTAGACAGTGAAACAGAGTAACACTGTGTTGAGAGAGTGTCGCATAGTAACAGTGTGTTTATAGATTGAGGCAGAGTAGTAGTGTGCTTAGAAGTTAGGCAGAGTAACAGTCTGTTTAAAGAATGTGAGACAGATTAACAGCATGTTTAAAGAATGTGAGAAAGAGTAACAGAGTGTTTAGAGGGTGAGGCATTGTAACAGTGCATTTAAAGAATGTGAGACAGAGTAACAGTGTGTTTAGAGGGTGAGGAAGTGTAACAGTATGATAAGAGAGTGAGGCAGAGTAACAGTGTGTTTAGAGAGTGAGGCAGAGTAACATTGCGTTTAGAGGGTGAGGCAGTGTATCATTGTATTTAGAGAGTGAGTCAGAGTAACAGACTGTTTAGAGACTGAGGCAGAGTAATTGTGATTGGACAGTGAAACAGAGTAACACTGTGTTGAGAGATTGTCGCATAGTAACAGTGTGTTAATAGACTGAGGCAGAGTAGCAGTGTGCTTAGATGTGAGGCAGAGTAGCAGTGTGCTTCGAAGTGAGGCAGCGTAACAGTGTGTTTAGAGAGTGAGGCAGATTTATGGTGTGTTTAGAGAGTGAGGCACATTGTCAGTGTGTTTAAAGAGTGAGGCAGAGTAACAGTGTGTTTAGAGAGGGAGGCAGAGTAATGGTATGTTTACAGAGTGAGGCACATTGTCAGTGTGATAAGAGAGTGAGGCTAAGCAACAGTATGATTAGAGAGTGATGCATATTAGCTGTGTGTTTAAAGAATATGAGACAGATTAAGTCTGTGTTTAGAGGGAGGGAGGCAGAGTAATGGTGTGTTTAGAGAGTGATGCAGAGTAACAGTGTGTTTAGAGAGTGAGTCAGAGCAACAGTGTGTTTAGAGAGTGAGTCAGAGCAACAGTCTGTTTAGAGAGGAGGCAAGTAACAGTCTATTTAGAGAGTGAGGCTGAGCAACATTGCATTTAGAGAGTGAGGCAGTTTAGAAGTGTATTTAGAGAGTGACGCAGAGGAACTGTGTGTTGAGAGAGTGAGGCTGAGTAACAGTGAGCTTAGAGAGTACGGCAGAGATACAGTGTGTTTAGAGAGTGAGGCAGAGTAACAGTATGTTTAGAGAATGAGGCTGAGTAACAGTGAGTTTAGAGTTTGCCGCAGAGTAACAGTGTGTTTAGAGAGTGAGGCAGAGGAACATTGTGATAAGAGAGTGAGGCAGAGTAACAGTGTGTTTAGAGAGTGAGGCAGAGTAGCAGAATGTTTGGAGATTGCAGCATATTAGCAGTGTGTTTAGTGTGTGAGGCAGAATATCCTTGTGCTTAGTCAATGAGTCAGAGCAACAGTTTTTTAGAGAGTGCGGCAGAGTAATGGTGGATTTAGAGAGTGAGGCTGAGCAACATTGTGTTGAGAGGGTGAGCCAGAGTAACAGTGTTTTTAAAGAATGTGAGACAGATTAATCGTGTGTGTAGAGAGATTGAGGCAGAGTAACTGTGTTTAGAGAATGAGGCAGAACGACAGTGTGTATAGAGAGTGAGGCACAGTAGCAGTGTATTTAGAGAGTGAAGCAGATCTAACAGTGTGTTTAGTGGGAGTGAGGCTGAGTAACAGTGAGCTTAGAGAGTGCGGCAGAGTAACAGTGAGTTTAAAGAATGTGAGACTGGGTGAAAGTGTGTTTAGAGAGTGCGGCAGAGTAACAGTGTTTTTAGAGTGTGTGACATTGTAACATTGTGTTTAGGGAGTGAGGGTGAGTAACAGTGTTTTTAGAGAGTGAGGCAGAGTAATAGTAACAGTGTGTTTCCCGGGTGAGGCAGAATAACCGTGTGTTTAGAGAGTGAGGCAGATTAACAGTGTGTTTAAAGAATGTGACACAGATTAACAGTTTGTTTAGCGATATTGAGGCAGAGTAACAGTGTGTTTAGACAACCGGTCAGAGCAACAGTGTGTTTGGAGAGTGAGGCAGAATATCTGTGTGCTTAGAGAGTGAGTCAGAGCAACAGACTGTTTAGAGAGTGAGGCAGAGCAACTGTGTGTTTAGAGAGTGAGACAGAGTAGCAGTATGTTTAGAAAGCAAGACAGAGTAACAGTTTGTTTAGAGAGAAGGCAGTGTAACAGTGTGTTTAGAGAGTGAGGCAGAGCAACTGTGTGTTTAGAGAGTGAGGCAGAGTAACAGTGTGTTTAGTTAGCAGGGCAGAGCAACAGTGTGTTTAGAGAGTGAGGCAGAATATCCATGTGCTTAGAGATTGAGTCTGAGCAACAGTCTGTTTAGAGAGTGAGGCAAGTAACAGTGTATTTAGAGAGTGAGGCTGAGCAACATTGCATTTAGAGATTGAGGCAGTTTAGCAGTGTATTTAGAGAGTGACGCAGAGGAACAGTGTGTTGAGAGAGTGAGGCTGAGTAACAGTGAGCTTAGAGAGTACGGCAGAGATACAGTGTGTTTAGAGAGTGAGGCAGAGTAACAGTGTGTTTAGAGGGTGAGGCAGAGTAACAGTGTGTTTAAAGAATGTGACACAGATTCCCAGTTTGTTTAGCGATTTTGAGGCAGAGTAACAGTTTGTTTGGAGAGTGAGTCAGATTAGCAGTGTATTTAGAGAGTGAGGCAGAGGAACAGTGTGTTGAGAGAGTGAGGCAGAGTAACAGTGATTTTAGAGAGCGAGGCAGAGTAACAGTATGTTTAGCGAGAGTGAGGCACAGTAACAGGGTGTTTAGAGAGTGAGGCAGATTAACAGTCTGTTTAGCGATATTGAGGCAGAGTAACAATTTGTTTAGAGAGTGAGACAGAGTAGCAGTGTGTTTAGAAAGCAAGACAGAGTAACAGTCTGTTTAGAGAGTTATGCAGAGCCACATTGTGTTTGGAGAGAGTGCGGCAGAACAACTGTGTGTTTAGAGAGTGAGACAGAGTAGCAGTATGTTTAGAAAGCAAGACAGAGTAACAGTTTGTTTAGAGAGAAGGCAGTTTAACAGTGTGTTTAGAGAGTGAGGCAGACCAATAATGAATTTAGAGAGTGAGGCAGAATAACAGTGTGTTAAGACAGCGGGGCAGAGCAACAGTGTGTTTAGAGAGTGAGGCAGAATATCCATGTGCTTAGAGAGTGAGTCAGAGCAACAGTGTGTTTAGAGAGTGAGGCAAGTAACACTGTATTTAGAGAGTGAGTCTTAGCAACATTTCATTTAGAGAGTGAGGCAGTTTAGCAGTGTATTTAGAGAGTGGCGCAGAGGAACAGTGTGTTGAGAGAGTGAGGCAGAGTAACAGTGTGTTTAGAGGGTGAGGCAGAGTAACAGTGAGTGTAGAGAGTGAGGCAGAGTAACAGTATGTTTAGAGAATGAGGCTGAGTAACAGTGAGTTTAGAGTTTGCCGCAGAGTAACAGTGTGTTTAGAGAGTGAGGCAGAGCAACATTGTGATAAGAGAGTGAGGCAGAGTAACAGTGTGTTTAGAGAGTGAGGCAGAGCAACAGTGTGCTTAGAGAGTGAGGCAGAGTAGCAGAATGTTTAGTGATTGCAGCATATTAGCAGTGTGTTTAGTTCATGAGACAGAGCAACAGTGTGTTTAGAGAGTGAGGCAGAATATCCTTGTGCTTTAAAAGCAAGACAGTGTAACAGGTTGTTTAGAGAGTGAGTGCAGAATAACAGTGTGTTTAGAGAGTGAGGCAGACCAATAATGAATTTAGAGAGTGAGGCAGAGTAACAGTATGTTTACACAGGTGGGCAGAGCAACAGTATGTTTAGAGAGTGAGGCAGAATATCCGTGTGCTTAGAGAGTGAGTCAGAGCAACAGTCTGTTTAGAGAGTGAGGCAGAGTAACAGTGTGTTTAAAGAATGTGACACAGATTCCCAGTTTGTTTAGCGATATTGAGGCAGAGTAACAGTTTGTTTGAAGAGTGTGGCATTGCAACAGTGTGTTTAGAGAGTGAGACAGAGTAGCAGTGTGTTTAGAAAGCAAGACAGAGTAACAGTTTGTTTAGAGAGTGAGGCAGAGTAACAGTGTGCTTAGAGAGTGATGCAGAGTAACAGTGTGTTTAGAGAGTGAGTCAGAGCAACAGTGTGTTTAGAGAGTGAGTCAGAGCAACAGTCTGTTTAGAGAGGAGGCAAGTAACAGTCTATTTAGAGAGTGAGGCTGAGCAACATTGCAGTTAGAGAGTGAGGCAGTTTAGAAGTGTATTTAGAGAGTGACGCAGAGGAACTGTGTGTGTTGAGAGAGTGAGGCTGAGTAACAGTGAGCTTAGAGAGTACGGCAGAGTAACAGTGTGTTTAGAGAGTGAGGCAGAGTAACAGTGTGTTTAGAGGGTGAGGCAGAGTAACAGTGAGTGTAGAGAGTGAGGCAGAGTAACAGTATGTTTAGAGAATGAGGCTGAGTAACAGTGAGTTTAGAGTTTGCCGCAGAGTAACAGTGTGTTTAGAGAGTGAGGCAGAGGAACATTGTGATAAGAGAGTGAGGCAGAGTAACAGTGTGTTTAGAGAGTGAGGCAGAGTAGCAGAATGTTTGGAGATTGCAGCATATTAGCAGTGTGTTTAGTGCGTGAGGCAGAATATCCTTGTGCTTAGTCAATGAGTCAGAGCAACAGTTTTTTAGAGAGTGCGGCAGAGTAATGGTGGATTTAGAGAGTGAGGCTGAGCAACGTTGTGTTGAGAGGGTGAGCCAGAGTAACAGTGTTTTTAAAGAATGTGAGACAGATTAATCGTGTGTTTAGAGAGATTGAGGCAGAGTAACTGTTTGTTTAGAGAATGAGGCAGAACGACAGTGTGTATAGAGAGTGAGGTACAGTAGCAGTGTATTTAGAGAGTGAAGCAGATCTAACAGTGTGTTTAGTGGGAGTGAGGCTGAGTAACAGTGAGCTTAGAGAGTGCGGCAGAGTAACAGTGAGTTTAAAGAATGTGAGACTGGGTGAAAGTGTGTTTAGAGAGTGCGGCAGAGTAACAGTGTTTTTAGAGTGTGTGACATTGTAACATTGTGTTTAGAGACTGAGGAAAAGTAACAGTGTGTTTAGAGAGTGAGGTACGGTTGCAGTGTGTTTAGGGAGTGAGGGTGAGTAACAGTGTTTTTAGAGAGTGAGGCAGAGTAATAGTAACAGTGTGTTTCCCGGGTGAGGCAGAATAACCGTGTGTTTAGAGAGTGAGGCAGATTAACAGTGTGTTTAAAGAATGTGACACAGATTAACAGTTTGTTTAGCGATATAGAGGCAGAGTAACAGTGTGTTTAGAGAGTGAGGCAGAGCAACAGTGTGTTTAGAGAGTGAGGCAGATTAGCAGTGTATTTAGAGAGTGAGGCAGAGGATCAGTTTGTGGAGAGAGTGAGGCAGGGTAACAGGGTATTTAGAGAGTGGTGCAGAGCAACAGTGTGTTTAGAGAGAGTGAGGCAGAGTAACAGTGTAGTAAGAGAGAGAGGCAGAGTAACAGTGTGTTGAGAGAGTGCCGGAGAGTTTGAGGAAAAGTAACAGTGTGTTTAGAGAGTGAGGTAGAGCAACAGTTTGATAAGAGAGTGAGGCAGAGTAACAGTGTGTTTAGAGAGTGATGCAGAGCAACAGTGTGTTCAGAGAGAGTGAGGCAGAGTAACAGTGTTTTTAAAGAATGTGAGACAGATTAATCGTGTGTTTAGAGAGATTGAGGCAGAGTAACAGTGTGTTTAGAGAGTGAGGCAGATTAGCAGTTTATTTAGAGAGTGAGGCAGAGGAACAGTGTGTGGAGAGAGTGAGACAGAGTAACAGGGTGTTTAGGGAGTGATGCAGAGCAACAGTGTGTTTAGAGAGAGTGAGGCAGAGTAACAGTTTAGTTAGAGAGAGAGGCAGACTAACAGTGTGTTTAGAGAGTGCCGCAGAGTAACAGTTTGATAAGAGACTGAGGCAGAGTAACAGTGTGTTTAGAGAGTGATGCAGAGCAACAGTGTGTTTAGAGAGAGTGAGGCAGAGTAATAGTATGTTTAGATAGTGAGGCAGAGTAACAGTGTGTTTAGAGAGTGAGGCAGATTAGCAGTTTATTTAGAGAGTGAGGCAGAGGAACAGTGTTTTGAGAGAGTGAGGCTGAGTAACAGTGTGTTTAGAGAGTGAGGCAGACCAATAATGAATTCAGAGAGTGAGGCAGAGCAACAGTGTGATTAGAGAGTGAGGCAGAGGAACAGTGTGTTGAGAGAATGAGGCTGAGTAACAGTGAGCTTAGAGAGTGTGGCAGAGTTAAAGTGTGTTTAGAGTGTGAGGCAGTGTAAGAGTGATTTTAGAGAGCGAGGCAGAGTAACAGTGTGTTTAGAGAGAGTGAGCCAGAGTAACAGTGTTTTTAAAGAATGTGAGACAGATTAATCGTGTGTTTAGAGAGATTGAGGCAGAGTAACAGTTTGTTTAGAGAATGAGGCAGAACGACAGTGTGTATAGAGAGTGAGGCACAGTAGCAGTGTATTTAGAGAGTGAGGCAGATCTAACAGTGTGTTTAGAGAGAGTGAGGCTGAGTAACAGTGAGCTTAGAGAGTGCAGCAGAGTAACAGTGAGTTTAAAGAATGTGAAACTGGGTGAAAGTGTGTTTAGAGAGTGCGGCAGAGTAACAGTGTTTTTAGAGTGTGTGACATTGTAACATTGTGTTTAGAGACTGAGGAAAAGTACCAGTGTGTTTAGAGAGTGAGGTACGGTTTCAGTGTGTTTAGGGAGTGAGGGTGAGTAACAGTGTTTTTAGAGAGTGAGGCAGAGTAACAGTAACAGTGTGTTTCCCGGGTGAGGCAGAGTAACCGTGTGTTAAGAGAGTGAGGCAGATTAACAGTGTGTTTAAAGAATGTGACACAGTTTAACAGTTTGTTTAGCGATATTGAGGCAGAGCAACAGTGTGTCTAGAGAGTGAGGCAGATTAGCAGTGTATTTAGAGAGTGAGGCAGAGTAACCGTGTGTTGAGAGAGTGAGGCAGAGTAACAGGGTGTATAGAGAGAGTGAGGCAGAGTAACACTGTAGTTAGGGAGAGACGCAGAGTAACAGTGTGTTTAGAGAGTGCCGCAGAGTAACAGTTTGTTTAGAGAGCGAGGTGAATTAACAGTTTGTTTAGAGAGTGAGGCAGAGGATCAGTGTATTTAGAGAGTGATGCAGAGCAACAGTGTGTTTAGAGAGAGTGAGGCAGAGTAACAGTGTGTTTAGATAGTGAGGCAGAGTAACAGTGTGTTTAGAGAGTGAGGCAGAGTAGCAGTGTCTTTAGAAAGCAAGACAGAGTAACAGTCTGTTTAGAGAGTGAGGCAGATTAACAGTTTGTTTAGCGATATTGAGGCAGAGTTACAGTTTGTTTAGAGAGTGAGGCAGAGCAACTGTGTGTTTAGAGAGTGAGACAGAGTAGCAGTGTGTTTAGAAAGCAAGACAGAGTAGCAGTGTGTTTAGAAAGCAAGACAGAGTAACAGTTTGTTTAGAGAGTGAGGCAGAGTAACAGTGTGTTTAGAGAGTGAGGCAGACCAATAATGAATTCAGAGAGTGAGGCAGAGCAACAGTGTGATTAGAGAGTGAGGCAGAGTAACAGTGTGTTTAGAGAGTGAGGCAGAGGAACAGTGTGTTGAGAGAGTGAGGATGAGTAACAGTGAGCTTAGAGAGTGCGGCAGAGATAAAGTGTGTTTAGAGAGTGAGGCAGATTAACAGTTTGTTTAGCGATATTGAGGCAGAGTTACAGTTTGTTTAGAGAGTGAGGCAGAGCAACTGTGTGCTTAGAGAGTGAGACAGAGTAACAGTGTTTTTCGAGAGTGAGGCAGACCAATAATGAATTTAGAGAGTGAGGCAGAGTAACAGTATGTTTACACAGGTGGGCAGAGCAACAGTATGTTTAGAGAGTGAGGCAGAATATCCGTGTGCTTAGAGAGTGAGTCAGAGCAACAGTCTGTTTAGAGAGTGAGGCAGAGTAACAGTGTGTTTAAAGAATGTGACACAGATTCCCAGTTTGTTTAGCGATATTGAGGCAGAGTAACAGTTTGTTTGAAGAGTGTGGCATTGCAACAGTGTGTTTAGAGAGTGAGACAGAGTAGCAGTGTGTTTAGAAAGCAAGACAGAGTAACAGTTTGTTTAGAGAGTGAGGCAGAGTAACAGTGTGCTTAGAGAGTGATGCAGAGTAACAGTGTGTTTAGAGAGTGAGTCAGAGCAACAGTGTGTTTAGAGAGTGAGTCAGAGCAACAGTCTGTTTAGAGAGGAGGCAAGTAACAGTCTATTTAGAGAGTGAGGCTGAGCAACATTGCAGTTAGAGAGTGAGGCAGTTTAGAAGTGTATTTAGAGAGTGACGCAGAGGAACTGTGTGTGTTGAGAGAGTGAGGCTGAGTAACAGTGAGCTTAGAGAGTACGGCAGAGATACAGTGTGTTTAGAGAGTGAGGCAGAGTAACAGTGTGTTTAGAGGGTGAGGCAGAGTAACAGTGAGTGTAGAGAGTGAGGCAGAGTAACAGTATGTTTAGAGAATGAGGCTGAGTAACAGTGAGTTTAGAGTTTGCCGCAGAGTAACAGTGTGTTTAGAGAGTGAGGCAGAGGAACATTGTGATAAGAGAGTGAGGCAGAGTAACAGTGTGTTTAGAGAGTGAGGCAGAGTAGCAGAATGTTTGGAGATTGCAGCATATTAGCAGTGTGTTTAGTGCGTGAGGCAGAATATCCTTGTGCTTAGTCAATGAGTCAGAGCAACAGTTTTTTAGAGAGTGCGGCAGAGTAATGGTGGATTTAGAGAGTGAGGCTGAGCAACGTTGTGTTGAGAGGGTGAGCCAGAGTAACAGTGTTTTTAAAGAATGTGAGACAGATTAATCGTGTGTTTAGAGAGATTGAGGCAGAGTAACTGTTTGTTTAGAGAATGAGGCAGAACGACAGTGTGTATAGAGAGTGAGGCACAGTAGCAGTGTATTTAGAGAGTGAAGCAGATCTAACAGTGTGTTTAGTGGGAGTGAGGCTGAGTAACAGTGAGCTTAGAGAGTGCGGCAGAGTAACAGTGAGTTTAAAGAATGTGAGACTGGGTGAAAGTGTGTTTAGAGAGTGCGGCAGAGTAACAGTGTTTTTAGAGTGTGTGACATTGTAACATTGTGTTTAGAGACTGAGGAAAAGTAACAGTGTGTTTAGAGAGTGAGGTACGGTTGCAGTGTGTTTAGGGAGTGAGGGTGAGTAACAGTGTTTTTAGAGAGTGAGGCAGAGTAATAGTAACAGTGTGTTTCCCGGGTGAGGCAGAATAACCGTGTGTTTAGAGAGTGAGGCAGATTAACAGTGTGTTTAAAGAATGTGACACAGATTAACAGTTTGTTTAGCGATATAGAGGCAGAGTAACAGTGTGTTTAGAGAGTGAGGCAGAGCAACAGTGTGTTTAGAGAGTGAGGCAGATTAGCAGTGTATTTAGAGAGTGAGGCAGAGGATCAGTTTGTGGAGAGAGTGAGGCAGGGTAACAGGGTATTTAGAGAGTGATGCAGAGCAACAGTGTGTTTAGAGAGAGTGAGGCAGAGTAACAGTGTAGTAAGAGAGAGAGGCAGAGTAACAGTGTGTTGAGAGAGTGCCGGAGAGTTTGAGGAAAAGTAACAGTGTGTTTAGAGAGTGAGGTAGAGCAACAGTTTGATAAGAGAGTGAGGCAGAGTAACAGTGTGTTTAGAGAGTGATGCAGAGCAACAGTGTGTTCAGAGAGAGTGAGGCAGAGTAACAGTGTTTTTAAAGAATGTGAGACAGATTAATCGTGTGTTTAGAGAGATTGAGGCAGAGTAACAGTGTGTTTAGAGAGTGAGGCAGATTAACAGTGTGTTTAAAGAATGTGACACAGTTTAACAGTTTGTTTAGCGATATAGAGGCAGAACAACAGTGTGTCTAGAGAGTGAGGCAGATTAGCAGTGTATTTAGAGAGTGAGGCAGAGTAACCGTGTGTTGAGAGAGTGAGGCAGAGTAACAGGGTGTATAGAGAGAGTGAGGCAGAGTAACACTGTAGTTAGGGAGAGACGCAGAGTAACAGTGTGTTTAGAGAGTGCCGCAGAGTAACAGTTTGTTTAGAGAGCGAGGTGAATTAACAGTTTGTTTAGAGAGTGAGGCAGAGGATCAGTGTATTTAGAGAGTGATGCAGAGCAACAGTGTGTTTAGAGAGAGTGAGGCAGAGTAACAGTGTGTTTAGATAGTGAGGCAGAGTAACAGTGTGTTTAGAGAGTGAGGCAGAGTAGCAGTGTCTTTAGAAAGCAAGACAGAGTAACAGTCTGTTTAGAGAGTGAGGCAGATTAACAGTTTGTTTAGCGATATTGAGGCAGAGTTACAGTTTGTTTAGAGAGTGAGGCAGAGCAACTGTGTGTTTAGAGAGTGAGACAGAGTAGCAGTGTGTTTAGAAAGCAAGACAGAGTAACAGTTTGTTTAGAGAGTGAGGCAGAGTAACAGTGTGTTTAGAGAGTGAGGCAGACCAATAATGAATTCAGAGAGTGAGGCAGAGCAACAGTGTGATTAGAGAGTGAGGCAGAGTAACAGTGTGTTTAGAGAGTGAGGCAGAGGAACAGTGTGTTGAGAGAGTGAGGATGAGTAACAGTGAGCTTAGAGAGTGCGGCAGAGATAAAGTGTGTTTAGAGAGTGAGGCAGATTAACAGTTTGTTTAGCGATATTGAGGCAGAGTTACAGTTTGTTTAGAGAGTGAGGCAGAGCAACTGTGTGCTTAGAGAGTGAGACAGAGTAACAGTGTTTTTCGAGAGTGAGGCAGACCAATAATGAATTTAGAGAGTGAGGCAGAGTAACAGCGTGTTTAGAGAGTGAGGCAGATTAACAGTTTGTTTAGCGATATTGAGGCAGAGTTACAGTTTGTTTAGAGAGTGAGGCAGAGCAACTGTGTGTTTAGAGAGTGAGAGAGTAGCAGTGTGTTTAGAAAGCAATACAGAGTAACAGTTTTTTTAGAGAGTGAGGCAGACTAACAGTGTGTTTAGAGAGTGAGGCAGACCAATAATGAATTTAGAGAGTGAAGCAGAGTAACAGTGTGTTTAGAGAGTGAGGCAGAGTAACAGTGTGTTTAGAGAGTGATGCAGAGCAACAGTTTGTTTAGATAGAGTGAGGCAGAGCAACTGTGTGTTTAGACAGTGAAACAGAGTAGCTGTATGTGTAGAAAGCAAGACAGAGTAACAGTTTTAGAGAGAAGGCAGTGTAACAGTGTGTTTAGAGAGAGTGAGGCAGAGTAACAGTGTGTTTAGAGAGTGATGCAGAGCAACAGTGTGTTTAGAGAGAGTGAGGCAGAGTAACAGTGTGTTTAGAGAGTGAGGCAGAGGAACAGTGTTTTTAAAGAATGTGAGACAGATTAATCGTGTGTTTAGAGAGATTGAGGCAGAGTAACAGTTTGTTTAGAGAATGAGGCAGAACGACAGTGTGTATAGAGAGTGAGGCACAGTAGCAGTGTATTTAGAGAGTGAGGCAGATCTAACAGTGTGTTTAGAGAGAGTGAGGCTGAGTAACAGTGAGCTTAGAGAGTGCAGCAGAGTAACAGTGAGTTTAAAGAATGTGAGCTGGGTGAAAGTGTGTTTAGAGAGTGCGGCAGAGTAACAGTGTTTTTAGAGTGTGTGACATTGTAACATTGTGTTTAGAGACTTAGGAAAAGTAACAGTGTGTTTAGAGAGTGAGGTACGGTTTCAGTGTGTTTAGGGAGTGAGGGTGAGTAACAGTGTTTTTAGAGAGTGAGGCAGAGTAACAGTAACAGTGTGTTTCCCGGGTGAGGCAGAGTAACCGTGTGTTAAGAGAGTGAGGCAGATTAACAGTGTGTTTAAAGAATGTGACACAGTTTAACAGTTTGTTTAGCGATATTGAGGCAGAGCAACAGTGTGTCTAGAGAGTGAGGCAGATTAGCAGTGTATTTAGAGAGTGAGGCAGAGTAACCGTGTGTTGAGAGAGTGAGGCAGAGTAACAGGGTGTATAGAGAGAGTGAGGCAGAGTAACACTGTAGTTAGGGAGAGACGCAGAGTAACAGTGTGTTTAGAGAGTGCCGCAGAGTAACAGTTTGTTTAGAGAGCGAGGTGAATTAACAGTTTGTTTAGAGAGTGAGGCAGAGGATCAGTGTATTTAGAGAGTGATGCAGAGCAACAGTGTGTTTAGAGAGAGTGAGGCAGAGTAACAGTGTGTTTAGATAGTGAGGCAGAGTAACAGTGTGTTTAGAGAGTGAGGCAGAGTAACAGTGTGTTTAGAGAGTGAGGCAGAGTAGCAGTGTCTTTAGAAAGCAAGACAGAGTAACAGTGTGTTTAGAGAGTGAGGCAGATTAACAGTTTGTTTAGCGATATTGAGGCAGAGTTACAGTTTGTTTAGAGAGTGAGGCAGAGCAACTGTGTGTTTAGAGAGTGAGACAGAGTAGCAGTGTGTTTAGAAAGCAAGACAGAGTAACAGTTTGTTTAGAGAGTGAGGCAGAGTAACAGTGTGTTTAGAGAGTGAGGCAGACCAATAATGAATTCAGAGAGTGAGGCAGAGCAACAGTGTGATTAGAGAGTGAGGCAGAGTAACAGTGTGTTTAGAGAGTGAGGCAGAGGAACAGTGTGTTGAGAGAGTGAGGATGAGTAACAGTGAGCTTAGAGAGTGCGGCAGAGATAAAGTGTGTTTAGAGAGTGAGGCAGATTAACAGTTTGTTTAGCGATATTGAGGCAGAGTTACAGTTTGTTTAGAGAGTGAGGCAGAGCAACTGTGTGCTTAGAGAGTGAGACAGAGTAACAGTGTTTTTCGAGAGTGAGGCAGACCAATAATGAATTTAGAGAGTGAGGCAGATTAACAGTTTGTTTAGCAATATTGAGGCAGAGTTACAGTTTGTTTAGAGAGTGAGGCAGAGCAACTGTGTGTTTAGAGAGTGAGAGAGTAGCAGTGTGTTTAGAAAGCAATACAGAGTAACAGTTTTTTTAGAGAGTGAGGCAGACTAACAGTGTGTTTAGAGAGTGAGGCAGACCAATAATGAATTTAGAGAGTGAAGCAGAGTAACAGTGTGTTTAGAGAGTGAGGCAGAGTAACAGTGTGTTTAGAGAGTGATGCAGAGCAACAGTGTGTTTAGATAGAGTGAAGCAGAGCAACTGTGTGTTTAGACAGTGAAACAGAGTAGCTGTATGTGTAGAAAGCAAGACAGAGTAACAGTTTTAGAGAGAAGGCAGTGTAACAGTGTGTTTAGAGAGTGAGGCAGACCAATAACGAATTTAGAGTGTGAGGCAGAATATCCATGTGCTTAGAGATTGAGTCAGAGCAAAAGTCTGTTTAGAGAGTGAGGCAAGTAACAGTGTATTTAGAGAGTGAGGCTGAGCAACATTGCATTTACAGAGTGAGGCAGTTTAGCAGCGTACTTAGAGAGTGACGCAGAGGAACAGTGTGTTGAGAGAGTGAGGCTGAGTAACAGTGAGCTTAGAGAGTACGGCAGAGATACAGTGTGTTTAGAGAGTGAGGCAGAGTAACAGTGTGTGTAGAGGTTGAGGCAGAGTAACAGTGAGTGTAGAGAGTGAGGCAGAGTAACAGTATGTTTAGGGAATGAGGCTGAGTAACAGTGAGTTTGGAGTTTGCTGCAGAGTAACATTGTGTTTAGAGAGTGAGGCAGAGTAACAGTGTGTTTAGAGAGTGAGGCAGAGCAACAGTGTGCTTAGAGAGTGAGGCAGAGTTGCAGAATGTTTGGAGATTGTGGCATATAAGCAGTGTGTTTAGTGCGTGAGACAGTAACAGTTTGTTTAGAGAGTGTGGCATAATATCCGTGTGCTTTGACAGTGAGTCAGAGCAACAGTTTTTTAGAGAGTGCGGCAGAGTAATGGTGTATTTAGAGAGTGAGGCTGAGCAACATTGTGTTGAGAGACTGAGCCAGAGTAACAGTGTTTTTAAAGAATGTGAGACAGATTAATCGTGTGTTTAGAGAGATTGAGGCAGAGTAACTGTGTTTAGAGAATGAGGCAGAACGACAGTGTGTATAGAGAGTGAGGCACAGTAGCAGCGTATTTAGAGAGTGAGGCAGATCTAACAGTGTGTTTAGAGAGAGTGAGGCTGAGTAACAGTGAGCTTAGAGAGTGCGGCAGAGTAACAGTGAGTTTAAAGAATGTGAGACTGGGTGAAAGTGTGTTTAGAGAGTGCGGCAGAGTAACAGTGTTTTTAGAGTGTGTGACATTGTAACATTGTGTTTAGAGACTGAGGAAAAGTAACAGTGTGTTTAGAGAGTGAGGTACGGTTGCAGTGTGTTTAGGGAGTGAGGGTGAGTAACAGTGTTTTTAGAGAGTGAGGCAGAGTAACAGTAACAGTGTGTTTCCCGGGTGAGGCAGAGTAACCGTGTGTTAAGTGAGTGAGGCAGATTAACAGTGTGTTTAAAGAATGTGACACAGATTAACAGTTTGTTTAGCGATATAGAGGCAGAGTAACAGTATGTTTAGAGAGTGAGGCAGAGTAACAGTGTGTTTAGAGAGAGTGAGGCAGAGTAACAGTGTAGTTAGAGAGAGATGCAGAGTAACAGTGTGTTTAGAGAGTGCCGCAGAGTAACAGTTTGTTTAGAGAGCGAGGCAGATTAACAGTTTGTTTAGAGAGTGAGGCAGAGTAACAGTGTGTTTAGAGAGTGATGCAGAGCAACAGTGTGTTTAGAGAGAGTGAGGCAGAGTAACAGTGTGTTTAGAGAGTGAGGCAGAGGAACAGTCTGTTTAGAGAGTGAGGCAAGTAACAGTGTATTTAGAGAGTGAGCCTGAGCAACATTGTGTTTAGAGAGTGAGGCTGAGTAACAGTGAGCTTAGAGAGTGCGGCAGAGATTCATGTGTGTTGAGAGATTGAGGCAGAGTAACAGTGTGTTTAGAGAATGAGTCTGAGTAACAGTGAGTTTAGAGAGTGCCACAGAGTAACAATGTGTTTAGAGAGTGAGACAGAGCAACATTGTGATAAGAGAGTGAGGCAGAGTAACAGTGTGTTTAGAGAGTGAGGCAGAGCATCAGTGTGCTTAGAGAGTGAGGCAGAGTCGCAGAATGTTTAGAGATTGCGGCATATTCGCAGTGTGTTTACTGCGTGAGACAGGGTTACAAGGTATTTATAGAGTGAGGCACAGTAAGTGTGTTTCAAGAGTGAGACCGTGTCAAATTCTGTTAAGAAAGTGAGCCAGATTTACAGTGTTTTTAAAGAATGTGAGACAGAGTAACAGTGTGTTTAGAGAGAATGATTCAGACTAACAGTTTGTTTAGAGATTGAGGCAGAGTGACATTGTGTTTTGAGATTGCGGCAGAGTAACAGTTAGTTTAACGAGTGGGACAGAGTAAAAGTGTGTTTCGAGAGTGAGGCAGAGTAACAATGTGTTTAAAGAGTGAGACAGAGTAAAATTCTGTTTAGAGAGTGAGCCAGATTAACATTGTGTTTAAAGAATGTGAGACAAAGTAACTGTGTGTTTAGAGAGCGAGGAAGAGTTACAGTGTGTTTAGACAGTGATGCAGAGTAACGGTGTGTTTAGAGCGTGAGGCAGAGCAACAATGTGTTTAGAGAGTGAGGCAGAATAACAGTGTGTTTAGAGAGTGAGGCAGAACAGTAGTGAATTTAGAGAGTGAGGCAGAGTAACAGGTTGTTTATAGTGAGACAGAGTTACAGTGTGTTTAGAGAGAGTGAGGCAGAGTAACAGTGTGTTTTGAGAGTGAGGCAAGTGTAACAGTGTGTTTAGAGAGGGAGGCAGAATAACAGTGTGTTTAGAGAGGGAGGCAGAATAACAGTGTGTTTAGAGAGGGAGGCAGAATAACAGTGTGTTTAGAGAGGGAGGCAGAATAACAGTGTGTTTAGAGAGTGAGGCAGAGTAGCAGTGTGTTTAGAGAGGGAGGCAGAGTAACAGTGCATTTAGAGAGTGAGGCAGAGTAACAGTGTGTTTAGAGAGGGAGGCAGAATAACAGTGTGTTTAGAGAGGGAGGCAGAATAACAGTGTGTTTAGAGAGGGAGGCAGAATAACAGTGTGTTTAGAGAGTGAGGCAGAGTAGCAGTGTGTTCGGAGAGTGAGGCAGAGTAACAGTGTGTCTAAAGAATATGAGGCAGAGTAAATGTGTGTTTAGAGAGTGGGGCTGATTAACAGTTTGTTTAAAGAATGTGAGAAAGATTAATAGTGTGTTTAGAGAGATTGATGCAGAGTAACAGTGTTTAGGGAGTGAGGCAAAAAAACAGTGTGTAAAGAGAGTGAGGCACAGTTGCAGTGTATTTAGAGAGCGAGGCACAGCTAACAGTGTGAGAGAGTGAGGCTGAATAACATTGAACTTAGAGAGTGCGGCAGAGTAACAGTGATTTTAAAGAATGTGAGACTGGGTAAAAGTGTGTTTAGAATGTGTGGCAGAGTAACATTGTTTTTAGAGAGTGTGATATTGTAACATTGTGGTTAGAGAGTGAGGCAGAGCAACAGTGTGTTTTGGGAGTGAGGCAGAGTAACAGTGTATTTAGAGAGTGAGGCAGAGAAGCAGTGTTTAGAGAGTGAGACAGAGTAACAGACTGTTTCAAGAGTGAGACAGAGGAAAATTCTGTTTAGAGGTTGAGACAGATTTGCAGTTTGTTTAAAGAATGTGAGACAGAGTAACAGTGTGTTTAGAGAGAATGATTCAGAGTAACAGTGTGTTTAGAGATTGAGGCAGAGTGACATTGTGTTTCGAGACTGCGGTAGAGTAACAGTGAGTTTAACGAGTGGGACAGAGTAAAAGTGTGTTTCGAGAGTGAGGCAGAGTAACAATGTGTTTAAAGAGAGAGACAGAGTAAAATTCTGTTTAGAGAGTGAGCCAGATTAACATTGTGTTTAAAGAATGTGAGACAAAGTAACTGTGTGTTTAGAGAGCAAGGAAGAGTTACAGTGTGTTTAGACAGTGATGCAGAGTAACGGTGTGTTTAGAGCGTGAGGCAGAGCAACAATGTGTTTAGAGAGTGAGGCAGAATAACAGTGTGTTTAGAGAGTGAGGCAGAATAACAGTGTGTTTAGAGAGTGAGGCAGAGTAACAGAGTGTTTAAAGAGAGAGACAGATTTACAATGTGTTTAGAAAGAGTGAGACAGAGTAACAGTGTGTTTAGACATTAAGGCAGAGTAGCAGTGTGCTTAGAGATTGAAACAGAGTAGCAGAGTGTTTAGAGAGTGAGGTAGAGTAACAGTGTGTTCAGAGAGTGAGGCAGAGTAACAGGTTGTTTATAGTGAGACAGAGTTACAGTGTGTTTAGAGAGAGTGAGGCAGATTAACATTGTGTTTAGAGAGTGAGGCAGAGTAACAGTGTGTTTTGAGAGTGAGGCAAGTGTAACAGTGTGTTTAAAGAATATAAGACAGGGTAACAGTGTATTTAGAGAGTGAGACAGAGTAACAGTGTGTTTAGACATTAAGGCACATTAGCAGTGTGCTTAGAGAGTGCGGCAGAGTAGGAGAGGTTTAGAGAGTGAGGCAGAGTAACACTGTGTTTAGGGAGTGAGGCAGACCAATAGTGAATTTAGAGAGTCAGGCAGAGTAACAGGTTGTTTAAAGGGTTAGACAGAGTTACAGTATGTTTAGAGAGAGTGAGGCAGAGTAACATTGTGATAAGAGAGTGAGGCTGTGTAACAGTGTGTTCAGAGAGTGAGGCAGAGTAACAGTGTGTTTAAAGCATTTGAGACTGGGTAACAGTGTGTTTAGAGAGTGAGGTAGACTAACATTGTGTTTAGGGAGTAAGGGTGAGTAACATTATTTTTAGAGAGTGAGGCAGAGCAACAGCGTCTTTAGAGTGAGGCAGATTAACAGTGTATTTAGAGAGTGAGTTAGAGAAACAGTGTGTTGAGAGAGTGAGGCTGAGAAACAGTGAGCTTAGAGAGTGCTGCAGAGATACAGTTTGTTTAGAGAGTGCCGCAGTTTAACAGTGTGTTTAGAGAGTGAGGCAGTGTAGCAGTGTGTTTAGGGAGTAAGGGTGAGTAACAGTGTGTTTAGAGAGTGAGGCAGAATAACAGTGTGTTTAGAGAGTGAGACAGATAAAGTGTATTTAGAGAGTGAGACAGAGTAACAGTGTGTTTAGACATTAAGGCACATTAGCAGTGTGCTTAGAGAGTGCGGCAGAGTAGGAGAGGGTTTAGAGAGTGAGGCAGAGTAACACTGTGTTTAGGGAGTGAGGCAGACCAATAGTGAATTTAGAGAGTCAGGCAGAGTAACAGGTTGTTTAAAGGGTTAGACAGAGTTACAGTATGTTTAGAGAGAGTGAGGCAGAGTAACATTGTGATAAGAGAGTGAGGCTGTGTAACAGTGTGTTCAGAGAGTGAGGCAGAGTAACAGTGTGTTTAAAGCATTTGAGACTGGGTAACAGTGTGTTTAGAGAGTGAGGTAGACTAACATTGTGTTTAGGGAGTAAGGGTGAGTAACATTATTTTTAGAGAGTGAGGCAGAGCAACAGCGTCTTTAGAGTGAGGCAGATTAACAGTGTATTTAGAGAGTGAGTTAGAGAAACAGTGTGTTGAGAGAGTGAGGCTGAGAAACAGTGAGCTTAGAGAGTGCTGCAGAGATACAGTTTGTTTAGAGAGTGCCGCAGTTTAACAGTGTGTTTAGAGAGTGAGGCAGTGTAGCAGTGTGTTTAGGGAGTAAGGGTGAGTAACAGTGTGTTTAGAGAGTGAGGCAGAATAACAGTGTGTTTAGAGAGTGAGACAGATAAAGTGTGTTTAGAGAGTGAGACAGAGGAACAGTGTGTCTTTAGAGTGAGACAGATTAACAGTGTGTTTAGAGAGTGCCGCAGTGCAACAGTGTGTTTAGAGAGTGCCGCAGAGTAACAGTGTGTTTAGAGATTGAGGAAGAGTAACAGTGTTTTTAGAGAGAGTGAGACAGAGTAACAGAGTGTTTAGAGAGCGAGGCACAGTAGCAGTGTATTTAGAGAGTGATTCAGAGTAGCAGTATGCTTAGAGAATGAGGCAGATTAGCAGTGTGATAAGAGAGTGAGGCAGAGTAACCATGTGCTTAGAGATTGAGGCAGAGTAACAATGTGTTAAAAAAGTGAGACAGCGTAACAGTGTGTTTATAGAGATTGACAGGGATTAACAGTAAGTTTAGGGAGTGCAGCAGAGTAACAGTGATTTTGAAGAATGTGAGACGGTGCAGCAGTTTGTTTAGAGGATGAGGCAGGGTAACAGGTGCTTAGAGAGCGAGGTGGAGTAACAGTGTGTTTCGAGCGTGTGGCAGTAACAGTGAGTTTGAAGACTGGGACAGGGCAACAGTGTGTTGAGAGAGTGAGGCAGAGTAACAATGTGTTTGCAGAGTAACAGTGTGTTTAGAGAGTGAGGCAGAAGAGCAATGTGTTTAGAGACTGAGGCAGAGTGGCAGTGTGTTTAGAGAGTGAGGAAGAATAAGCGTGTGCTTAGAAGTGAGACAGAGTAACACTTTGTTTAGAGACAGGCAGACTAACAGCGTGCTTAGAGAATGAGGCAGAGTAGCATTGTGTTTAGAGAGTGAGACAGAGTAACAGTTTATTTAGTGAGTGATGCAGAGTAACATTATGTTTAGTGAGTGAGGCAGAGTAACCATGTGCTTAGAGAGTGAGGAAGAGTAACAGTGTGTTTAACGTTTGAGACAGAGCAAAAGTGTGTTTAGAGAGGGTGAGACAGAGTGACAGTTTGATTAGAGAATGCAGTAGAGTGACAGTGTGTTTAGATAGTGAGGCAGATTAACAGTGTGTTTAAAGAATGTGAGGCAGAGTAACAGTGTGTTTAGAGAGTGAGGCAGAGTAACAATGAGTTTAGAGAGTGATGCAGTGTAAAATGTGTTTAGAGAGTGAGGCAGAGGAACAGTGTGTTTAGAGAATGAGGCAGAATTACCGTGTGCATAGAGAGTGAGACAGACTAACACTTTGTTTAGAGACAGGAAGAGTAACAGTGTGTTTAGTGAGCGAGGCAGAGTAGCAGTGTGCTTAGAGAGTGAGGCAGAGCAACAGTGTGTTTGGAGAGTGAGACAGAGTAACAGTTTATTTAGTGAGTGATGCAGAGTAACATTATGTTTAATGAGTGAGACAGAGTAACCATGTGCGTAGAGAGTGTGGAAGAGTAACAGTGTGTTTAGCATTTGAGACAGAGCAAAAGTGTGTTTAGAGAGAGTGAGACAGAGTGACAGTTTGTTTAGAGAATGCGGTAGAGTGACAGTGTGTTTAGAGAGTGAGGCAGAATAACAGAGTGTTTAAAGAGTGAGACAGAGTTACAGTGTATTTAGAGAGAGTGAGGCAGAGTAACAAAGTGTTTAGAGAATGAGGCAAAGTAACAGTGTGTTTAATGAATATGAGACAGAGTAACAGTGTGTTTAGATAGTGATGCAGAGCAACAGTGTGTTTAGAGAGTGAGGCAGAATAACAGAGTGTTTAAAGAGTGAGACAGAGTTACAGTGTATTTAGAGAGAGTGAGGCAGAGTAACAAAGTGTTTAGAGAATGAGGCAAAGTAACAGTGTGTTTAATGAATATGAGACAGAGTATCAGTGTGTTTAGATAGTGATGCAGAGCAACAGTGTGTTTAGAGAGTGAGACAGAGTAACAGTGTGTTTAGACATTAAGGCACATTAGCAGTGTGCTTAGAGAGTGCGGCAGAGTAGGAGAGGGTTTAGAGAGTGAGGCAGAGTAACATTGTGTTTAGGGAGTGAGGCAGACCAATAGTGAATTTAGAGAGTCAGGCAGAGTAACAGGTTGTTTAAAGGGTTAGACAGAGTTACAGTATGTTTAGAGAGAGTGAGGCAGAGTAACATTGTGATAAGAGAGTGAGGCTGTGTAACAGTGTGTTCAGAGAGTGAGGCAGAGTAACAGTGTGTTTAAAGCATTTGAGACTGGGTAACAGTGTGTTTAGAGAGTGAGGTAGACTAACATTGTGTTTAGGGAGTAAGGGTGAGTAACATTATTTTTAGAGAGTGAGGCAGAGCAACAGCGTCTTTAGAGTGAGGCAGATTAACAGTGTATTTAGAGAGTGAGTTAGAGAAACAGTGTGTTGAGAGAGTGAGGCTGAGAAACAGTGAGCTTAGAGAGTGCTGCAGAGATACAGTTTGTTTAGAGAGTGCCGCAGTCTAACAGTGTGTTTAGAGTGTGAGGCAGTGTAGCAGTGTGTTTAGGGAGTAAGGGTGAGTAACAGTGTGTTTAGAGAGTGAGGCAGAATAACAGTGTGTTTAGAGAGTGAGACAGATAAAGTGTGTTTAGAGAGTGAGACAGAGGAACAGTGTGTCTTTAGAGTGAGACAGATTAACAGTGTGTTTAGAGAGTGCCGCAGTGCAACAGTGTGTTTAGAGATTGAGGAAGAGTAACACTGTTTTTAGAGAGAGTGAGACAGAGTAACAGTGTGTTTAGAGAGCGAGGCACAGTAGCAGTGTGTTTAGAGAGTGATTCAGAGTAGCAGTATGCTTAGAGAATGAGGCAGATTAGCAGTGTGATAAGAGAGTGAGGCAGAGTAACCATGTGCTTAGAGATTGAGGCAGAGTAACAATGTGTTAAAAATGTGAGACAGCGTAACAGTGTGTTTATAGAGATTGACAGGGATTAACAGTGAGTTTAGGGAGTGCAGCAGAGTAACAGTGATTTTGAAGAATGTGAGACGGTGCAGCAGTTTGTTTAGAGGATGAGGCAGGGTAACAGGTGCTTAGAGAGCGAGGCGGAGTAACAGTGTGTTTCGAGCGTGTGGCAGTAACAGTGAGTTTGAAGACTGGGACAGGGCAACAGTGTGTTGAGAGAGTGAGGCAGAGTAACAATGTGTTTGCAGAGTGAGGCAGAGTAACAGTGTGTTTAGAGAGTGAGGCAGAAGAGCAATGTGTTTAGAGACTGAGGCAGAGTGGCAGTGTGTTTAGAGAGTGAGGAAGAATAAGCGTGTGCTTAGAAGTGAGACAGAGTAACACTTTGTTTAGAGACAGGCAGACTAACAGCGTGCTTAGAGAATGAGGCAGAGTAGCATTGTGTTTAGAGAGTGAGACAGAGTAACAGTTTATTTAGTGAGTGATGCAGAGTAACATTATGTTTAGTGAGTGAGGCAGAGTAACCATGTGCTTAGAGATTGAGGAAGAGTAACAGTGTGTTTAACGTTTGAGACAGAGCAAAAGTGTGTTTAGAGAGGGTGAGACAGAGTGACAGTTTGATTAGAGAATGCAGCAGAGTGACAGTGTGTTTAGATAGTGAGGCAGATTAACAGTGTGTTTAAAGAATGTGAGGCAGAGTAACAGTGTGTTTAGAGAGTGAGGCAGAGTAACAGTGTGTTTAGAGAGTGAGGCAGAGTAACAATGAGTTTAGAGAGTGAGACAGTGTAAAATGTGTTTAGAGAGTGAGGCAGAGGAACAGTGTGTTTAGAGAATGAGGCAGAATTACCGTGTGCATAGAGAGTGAGACAGACTAACACTTAGTTTAGAGACAGGAAGAGTAACAGTGTGTTTAGTGAGCGAGACAGAGTAACAGTGTGTTTAGAGAGTGAGGCAGAGTAACAGTGTGTTTAGAGAGTGAGGCAGAGTAACAGTGTGTTTAGTGAGTGAGACAGAGTAACAGTGTGTTTAGAGAGTGAGGCAGAGTAACAGTGTGTTTGGAGAGTGAGGCAGAGTAGCAGTATGTTTGGAGAGTGAGGCAGAGTAACAGTGTGTTTAGTGAGTGAGACAGAGTAACAGTGTGTTTAGAGAGTGAGGCAGAGTAACAGTGTGTTTAGAGAGTGAGGCAGAGTAGCAGTATGTTTGGAGAGTGAGGCAGAGTAACAGTTTATTTAGTGAGTGATGCAAAGTAACATTATGTTTAATGAGTGAGGCAGAGTAACCATGTGCTTAGAGATTGAGACAGTGTAAAATGTGTTTAGAGCGTGAGGCAGAGTAACAATGTGCTTAGAGAGTGTGGAATAGTAACAGTGTGTTTAGAGAGTGAGGCAGACCAAAAATGTGTTTAGAGAGTGATGCAGATTAACAGCTTGTTTAGCAACATTGAGGCAGAGTAACAGTTTGTTTAGAGAGTGAGGCAGAGCAACAGTGTGTTTAGAGAGTGAGGCATAGTTACAGTGTGTATAGAGAGTGAGGCATATTAACAGTGTGTTTAAAGAATATGACACAGATTAACAGTTTGTTTAGTGTTATTGAGGCAGGGCAAAAGTGTGTTTAGAGAGTGAGGCAGAGCAACAGTGTGTTTAGAGAGTGAGGCAGAGCAACAATGTGTTTGCAGAATGAGGCTGAGGAACAGTGTGTTTAGAAAGTGAAGCAGAGCAACAGTGTGTTTAGAGACTGAGTCAGATTTGCAGTATATTGTTGGAGTGAGGCAGAAGAACAGTATGTTGAGAGAATGAGGCTGAGTAACAGAGAGTTAAGAGAGTGCGTCAGAGTTACAGTGTGTTTAGAGGGTGAGGCAGAATAACAGACTGTTTAGAGAATGAGGCAGAGTAACAGTGTGTTTAGAAAGTGAGACAGAGCACGGTGTGTCTAGAGAGTGAGGCAGAGAAACAGTGAGTTTAGAGAGTGAGGCAAAGCAACAGTGTGTTTAGAGAGTGAGGCAGATTAACAGTGTGTTTAGTGAGTGAGACAGAGCAACAGTGTGTTGAGAGAGAGTGAGGTTGGGTAACAGTGAGTTTAGAGAGGGCCGCAGAGTATCAGAGTGTTTAGAGAGTGATAGAGAGCAACAAACTGTTTAGAGAGTGAGGCAGAGTAACTGTGTTTAGAGAGTGAGGCAGACCAACAGTGTTTTTAGAGAGTGAGGCAGAGTAACAGCGTGTTTAGATCGTTAGGCTGAGCAAGAGTGTCTTTAGAGAGTGAGGCAGAGTAGCAGAGCGTTTAGAGAGTGAGGCAGAGCAACAGTCTGTTGAGAGAGAATGAGGCTAAGTAACAGTGAGTTTAGAGAGTGAGGCAGACCAACAGTGTGTTTAGAGAGTGAGACAGACCAACAGTGTGATAAGAGAGTGAGGCAGAGCAACAGTGTGTTCAGAGAGTGAGGCAGACCAACAGTGTTTTTAGAGAGTGAGGCAGATTAGCAGTGTTTTTAGAGAGTGAGACAGAGCAACACTGTGTTTAGAGAGTGAGGCAGAGCAACAGTGTGTTGAGAGAGAATGAGGCAAAGTAACAGTGTGTTCAGTGAGTGAGGCCGATTAACAGTGTGTTTAAAGAATGTGACACAGATTAAGAGTTTGTTTAGCGATATTGAGGCAGAGTAACAGTATGTTTAGAGAATGAGGCTGAGTAACAGTGAGTTTAGAGAGTGAGGCAGAGCAACATTGTGTTTAGAGAGAGTGAGGCTGAGTAACAGTGAGTTTAGAGAGTGAGGCAGATTAACAGTGTGTTTAGAAAGTGAGACAGAGCAACAGTGTGTTTAGAGAATGAGGCAGAGTAACCGTGTGTTTAGAGAGTGAGGCAGAGTAACAGTTTGTTTAGAGAGTGAGGCAGAGCAACAGTGTGTTTAGAGAGTGAGGCATAGTTACAGTGTGTATAGAGAGTGAGGCATATTAACAGTGTGTTTAAAGAATATGACACAGATTAAGAGTTTGTTTAGCAATATTGAGGCAGAGCAACAGTGCATTTAGAGAGTGAGGCAGAGTAACAATGTGTTTGCAGAATGAGGCAGAGGAACAGTGTGTTGAGAGAATGAGGCTGAGGAACAGTGTGTTTAGAGAGTGAGGCAGAGCAACAGTGCGCTTAGAGAGTGAGTCAGATTTGCAGTATATTGTTGGAGTGAGGCAGAAGAACAGTATGTTGAGAGAGTGAGGCTGAGTAACAGTGAGTTTAGAGAGTGAGGCAGATTAACAGTGTGTTTAGAAAGTGAGACAGAGCAACAGCGTGTTTATAGAATGAGGCAGAGTAACCGTGTGTTTAAAGAGTGAGGCAGAGTAACAGTGTGTTTAGAGAGAGTGAGGCTGAGTAACAGTGTGTTTAGAGAGTGAGGCATAGTTACAGTGTGTATAGAGAGTGAGGCATATTAACAGTGTGTTTAAAGAATATGACACAGATTAAGAGTTTGTTTAGCAATATTGAGGCAGAACAAAAGTGTGTTTAGAGAGTGAGGCAGAGCAACAGTGTGTTTAGAGAGTGAGGCAGAGTAACAATGTGTTTGCAGAATGAGGCAGAGGAACAGTGTGTTGAGAGAGTGAGGCAGAGCAACATTGCACTTAGAGAGTGAGTAAGATTCGCAGTACATTGTTGGAGTGAGGCAGAAGAACAGTATGTTGAGAAAATGAGGCTGAGTAACAGAGAGTTTCGAGAGTGTGTCAGAGTTACAGTGTGTTTAGAGGGTGAGGCGGAATAACAGACTGTTTAGAAAGTGAGGCAGAGTAACAGTGTGTTTAGAGAGTGAGGCAGAGTAACAGTGTGTTTAGAGAGTGAAGCAGATTAACAGTGTGTTTAGAGAGTGAGACAGAGCAACGGTATGTCTAGAGAGTGAGGCAGAGAAACAGTGAGTTTAGAGAGTGAGGCAAAGCAACAGTGTGTTTAGTGAGTGAGGCAGATTAACAGTGTGTTTAGTGAGTGAGACAGAGCAACTTTGTGTCTAGAGAGTGAGCCAGAGCAACAGTGTGTTGAGAGAGAGAGAGGCTGAGTAACAGTGAGTTTAGTGAGTGCCGCAGAGTATCAATGTGTTTAGAGAGTGATAGTGAGTAACAAACTGTTTAGAGAGTGAGGCAGAGCAGCAGTGTGTTTAGAGAGTGAGGCAGACCAACAGTGTTTTTAGAGAGTGAGGCAGAGTAACAGTGTGTTTAGAGAGTGAGGCAGACCAACAGTGTGTTTAGAGAGTGAGGCAGACCAACAGTGTGATAAGAGAGTGAGGCAGATTAACATTGTGTTTAGAGAGTGAGGGAGACCAACAGTGTTTTTAGAGAGTGAGGCAGAGTAACAGTGTGTTTAGATCGTGAGGCAGAACAAGAGTGTCTGTAGAGAGTGAGGCAGAGTAGCAGAGCGTTTAGAGAGTGAGGCAGAGCAACAGTGTGTTGAGAGAGAATGAGGCTAAGTAACAGTGTGTTTAGTGAGTGAGGCCGATTAACAGTGTGTTTAAAGAATGTGACACAGATTAACAGTTTGTTTAGCGATATTGAGGCAGAAAAACAGTGTGTTTAGAGAGTGAGGCAGAGCAACAGTGTGTTTAGAGAATGAGGCAGAGCAACAGTGTGTTTAGAGAGTGAGGCAGAGCAACAGTGTGTTTATAGAGTGAGGCAGAGCAACAGTGTGTTTAGAGAGTGAGGCAGAGCAACAGTGTGTTTAGAGAGTGAGGCAGATTAGCAGTGTATTTACAGAATGAGGCAGAGGAACAGTGTGTTGAGAGAATGATGCAGAATTACCGTGTGCTTAGAGAGTGAGACAGACTAACGCTGTGTTTAGAGACAGGAAGAGTAACTTTGTGTTTAGTGAGTGAGACAGGGTAACAGTGTGTTTCGAGACTGAGGCAGAGTAACAGTGTGTTTAGAGAGTGAGGCAGAGTAACAGTGTGTTCAGAGAGTGAGGCAGAGCAACAGTGCGTTTAGAGAGTGAAGCAGAGTAACAAAGTGTTTAGTGAGTGAGACAGTGTAAAATGTGTTTAGAGCATGTGGCAAAGTAACAATGTGCTTAGAGTGTGTAGAAGAGTAACAGTGTGTTTAACGTTTGAGACAGAGCAGAAGTGTGTTTAGAGAGAGTGAGACAGAGTGACAGTTTGTTTAGAGAATGCGGTAGAGCGACAGTGTTTTTAGGTAGTGAGGCAGATTAACACTGTGTTTACAGAATGTGAGACAGAGTAACAGTTTTTTTAGAGAGTGAGGCAGAGTAACAATGTGTTTAGAGAGTGAGGCAGACAAACACTGTTTAGAGACAGGAAGAGTAATACTGTGTTTAGTGAGCGAGACAGAGTAACAGTGTGTTTAGAGAGTGAGGCAGACCAGCAGTGTGTTTAGAGAGTGAGGCAGAGCAACAGTTTGATAAGAGAGTGAGGCAGATTAACAGTGTGTTTAAAGAATGTGACACAGATTAACAGTTTGTTTAGCAATATTGAGGCAGAGCAACAGTGTGTTCAGAGAGTGAGGCAGAGCAACAGTGTGTTTAGAGAGTGAGGCAGAGCAACAGTGTGTTTAGAGAGTGTGGCAGATTAGCAGTGTAGTTACAGAATGAGGCAGAGGAACAGTGTGTTGAGAGAATGCTAGAGAATTACCGTGTGCTTAGAGAGTGAGGCAGACTAACGCTGTGTTTAGAGACAGGAAGAATAACAGTGTGTTTCGAGAGTGAGGCAGAGTAACAGTGTGTTTAGAGTTTGAGGCAGAGTAACAGTGAGTTCAGAGAGTGAGGCAGATTATCAGTGCGTTTAAAAATGTGACACAGATTAACAGTTTGTTTAGCTATATTGAGGCAGAGTAGCAGTGTGTTTAGAGAGTGACGCAGAGGAACAGTGTGTTGAGAGAATGAGGCTGAGTAACAGTGAGTTTAGAGAGTGAGGCAGATTAACAGTGTGTTTCGAGAGTGAGACAGAGTAACAGTGTGTTTAGAGATTGAGGCAGAGTAAAAGTGTGTTAGAGAGTGAGGCAGATTAACAGTGTGTTTATAGAGTGAGGCAGATTAACAGTGCATCTAGACAGTGAGGCAGAGCATCAGCGTGCCTAGAGAGTGAGGCAGATTAGCAGTGTATTTTGGGAGTGAGGCAGAGGAACAGTGTGTTCGGAGAATGTGACTGATTAACACTGTGTTTAGAGAGTGAGGCAGAGCAACAGTGCATTTAGAGAGTGAGACAGAGCAACAATGTGTTTGCAGAGTGAGGCAGAGCAACAGTGTGTTCAGAGAGATAGGCAGAGGAGCAATGAGTTTAGAGACTGAGGCAGATTAGCAGTGTGTTTAGAGAGTAAGGCAGAAGAACCGTGTGCTTAAGTGTGAGACAGAGTAACACTTTGTTTAGAGACAGGCAGACTAACAGCGTGATTAGAGAGTGAGGCAGAGTAACAGTGTGTTTAGAGAGTGTGTCAGAGCAGCAATGTACTTAGAGAGTGAGGCAGAGTAACAAACTGTTTAGAGTGAGGCAGAGTAACAGTGTGTTTAGAGAGTGAGGCAGAGCAACAGTGTGTCTAGACAGTGAGGCAGAGCAACAGTGTGCCTAGCGTTTAAGGCAGATTAGCAGTGTATTTTGGGAGTGAGGCAGAGGAACTGTGTTCGGAGAACGTGGCTGATTAACAGAGAGTTTAGAGATTGAGGCAGAGTAACACTGTGTTTAGAGAGTGAGGCAGAGCAACAGTGCATTTATAGAGTGAGGCAGAGTAACAATATGTTTGCAGAGTGTGGTAGAGCAACAGTGTGTTTAGGGAGATAGGCAGAGGATCAATGTATTTAGAGACTGAGGTAGATTAGCAGTGTGTTTAGAGAGTGAGGCAGCATAACCGTGTGCTTAGATGTGAGACAGAGTAACACTTTGTTTAGAGTCAGGCAGACTAACAACGTGCTTAGAGAGGGAGGCAGTGGTAACAGTGTGTTTGGAGAGTGAGGCAGAGTAACAGTGTGTTTAGAGAGGGAGGCAGAGTAGCAGTGTGCTTGGTGAGTGATGCAGAGTAACAGTGTTTAAAGAATATGAGACAGAGTAACTGTGTGTTGAGAGAGTGAGGCAGAGTAACAGTGTGTTTAGCAACATTGAGGCAGAGTAACAGTTTGTTTAGCGATATTGAGGCAGAGTAAGTTTGTTTAGAGAGTGAGGCAGAGTAACAGATTGTTTAGAGACTGAGGCAGATTAACAGTGCGTTTAAAAAATGTGACACAGATTAACAGTTTGTTTAGCGATATTGAGGCAGAGTAAAAGTGTGTTTAGAGAGTGAGGCAGAGCAACAGTGTGTCTAGAGAGTGAAGCAGAGTAACAGTGTGTTTAGAGATTGAGGCAGAGTAAAAGTGTGTTTAGAGAGTGAGGCAGAGTAAAAGTGTGTTTAGAGAGTGAGGCAGATTAACAGTGTGCTTATTGAATGAGGCAGATTAACAGTGCGTCTAGACAATGAGGCAGAGCAACATTGTGCTTAGAGAGTGAGGCAGATTAGCAGTGTATTTTGGGAGTGAGGCAGAGGAGCAGTGTGTTCGGAGAATGTGACTGATTAACAGAGAGTTTAGAGTTTGAGGCAGAGAAACACTGTGTTTAGAGAGTGAGGCAGAGCAACAGTGCATTTAGAGAGTGAGACAGAGCAACAATGTGTTTGCAGAGTGAGGCAGAGAAACAGTGTGTTTAGAGAGATAGGCAGAGGAGCAATGTGTTTAGAGACTGAGGCAGATTAGCAGTGTGTTTAGAGAGTGAGGCAGAATAACCGTGTGCTTAGGTGTGAGACAGTGTAACATTTTGTTTAGAGAGTGAGGCAGACTAACAGCGTGATTAGAGAGTGAGGCAGAGTAACAGTGTGTTTAAAGAGTGAGGCAGAGCAACAGTGTGTCTAGACAGTGAGGCAGAGCAACAGTGTGCTTAGCGTTTGAGGCAGATTAGCAGTGTATTTTGGGAGTGAGGCAGAGGAACTGTGTGTTCGGAGAACGTGGCTGATTAACAGAGAGTTCAGAGAGTGAGGCAGAGCAACAGTGTGTTTAGAGACAGGCAGAGTAACAGTTTGTTTAGCAATATTGAGGCAGAGTAACTGTTTGTTTAGAGAGTGAGGCAGAGTAACAGAGTGTTTAGAGACTGTGGCAGATTAACAGTGCGTTTAAAGAATGTGGCACAGATTAACAGTTTGTTTAGCGATATTGAGGCAGAGCAGCAGTGTGTTTAGAGAATGAGGCTGAGTAACAGTGAGTTTAGAGGGTGAGGCAGAGCAACAGTGTGTTTGGAGAATGAGGCTGAGTAACAGTGAGTTTAGAGAGTGAGGCAGAGTAACAGTGTGTTTAAAGAGTGAGGCAGATTAACAGTGTGTTTAGAGAGTGAGGCAGATTAACAGTGTGTTTAGAGAGTGAGGCAGAGGAACAGTGTGCTTAGATAGTGAGCCAGAGTAACAGTGTGTTTAGAGAGTGAGGCAGAGTAACAGTGTATTTAGAGAGTGAGGCAGATTAACAGTGTGCTTAAAGAATGTGAGACAGCGCTGAGAAGCAGAACAGAACGAGTCCAGCATCTGAATAAAATCTTAGTGCGATGTGAGGGAGAAGTAGGTATGTGAGTTAATTTTTCCTATTACCTCTCTGTACTGGAAACTGAGAAAGCAACTATTTCGATGGAGTGACCATAGAAAGGCTTTAAAAAGTCTCATTATGAGTGAGCTGTAAGTGGAGGGAGGATTCACATGAGGGGAGACTTGCAAGGTTCAAGAGAATGTACAAGGTATTAGCACAGTGTGGTCACACAGTGATGATAACCAGAGTGTGACAAGAAGGGTTAAAGTAGATAAGAGTCCACCAGCAAATAATGTCACTGTGGGCAAAACTGGTACCAGGACAGAATTAAAACCTTTTTACCTGAATGCACACAGCATTCATAACAAGATGAGTGAATTGATGGCACAAAAAGAAATAACTGAGTATGACACGATGGCCATTACAGAGACATGGTTACAAGGTGACCAAGGCTGGGACCTGAATATTCAAGTATGTGGAATTTCAGAAGGACAGGATGAAAGGAAAAGGAGGTGGGATAGCTCTGTTAATGAAGTATGAGATCAGGAGGGTAATGGGAAATGATCTTGGTTTGGAAGATTAAGATTTAGAATCAGTCTGGGTGTAGATAAGAATGAGCAAAGGAAGAAAATCAGTGATGGGGGTAGTTTATTAACCCCCTGACAGTAGTTACACTGTAGAACAGAGTACAAATCAAGATAAAATGGGGGCTTGTAATATAGGTACTGTAATAATCATGGGTGACTTTAATTTTCATATCAACAGGACAAATCAAATTGGCAAACATCGCCAGGAAGATAAGTTCATTGAATGTATTTGAGACAGATTCTTAGAACAGTTCATTCTGAAACCAACCAGGGAGTAGGCTTTATTATGAGTAATGAGATGTGATTAATTAAAGACCTCATAGTAAAGGATCCTCTAGGCAAGAGCGATCATAACATGATGGAATTTCACATTCAGTTTGAGGGTGAGAAATATGGGTCGGTCCATAACTAGTATCTTCAACTTAAATAAAGGCAATTACAAGGGAATGAAGACAGAATTGGCTCAAGTGGAATATGAAAATAGTTTAAAATCTATCACAGTAGCGAACATTTAAAGAGATATTTCATAACTCTCACAAAGATATATTCCATTGAGAAAGAATATGAGAAGGTTGCACCATCCATGGCTAACTAAGGAAGTTAAGGATGGTATCATATTGAAAGAAAAGGCTCACAATGCAGCAAAGGATAGTGGTAAGCCAGAAGATTGGGAAAAAAATTAGAAACCAACAAAAGATGACTAAAAACAGGGGAAAAATTAACATATGGGAGTAAACTGGCAAATAAATAAAAATGACAGTAAAACCTTCTACTGGTTTATAAAAAGGAAAAGAGTAGCTGAGCTCAGGTCCCTGAGAGGATGACATTGGACAATTAATATTAAAAACAAGACAGTAGCAGAAAGATGGAACAGTATTCTGTACAAAAACAGAATTACCTGGAAAAACTCAGCAGGTCTGGCAGCATTGGCGGAGAAGAAAAGAGTTGACATTTCAAGTCCTCATGACCCTTCGACAGAACTTGATTTCGAGTCCAAGCCAAGTCCAAGTATTCTGTACCTGGTTCGGTAGAAGGCACAAAAAGAATCCCAAGAAAATCAAGAGACAAAAGAGTGGAAATTTCAAACGTCATCACAGTAGAGAAAAGGTACTGGAAGAGATATTGGGACTTGAGGTTGATTTGCATCCTAGTGTCTTAAAGGAAGTGGCTGCAGAGGTGGTGTGTGCATTACTTGTAATCTTCCAAAATTCTCCAGATTCTGGAAAAGTCCCAGCAGATTAGAAAATGTAACACTTCTATTCAAGAATGAGGGAGACAGAAAACAGGAAACTATAGGCCCATTAATCATTGGGAAAATGTTAGGATCCTTTATTAAGGGAGGAGGAGCAGGACACACGAAATTTGTAATACAATTAGGAAGAGTCAACATGGTTTTATGAAAGGGAAATCGCATTTGACAAATTTATTAGAGTTCTTTGAGGATCTAACAAACAGGATGTATAAAGAGGAACCAGTAGATGTAGTATATTTGAATTTCCAAAAAGGATTCGATAAGGTGATACATAAAAGGTAAGTGCTCATGGTGTTGGGGTGATATATTAGCGTGGATAGAGGATTGGCTGACTGACAGGAGACAGAGTCAGGATAAATGGGTTATTTTCAACTTGGCAAATTGTAACTTAGTGGGGGGCCACAGGGACCAGTGCCGAGGTCTCATCTATTTACATTAATGAGTTGGATGAAGGGGCTGAGTGTATTTGTGGCAATTATGGTTTTATGTAATGTGTAGCATACCTTTGAGAAGGATGTTATAGAAGATCACATGATCTTATGTAACCAATAGAGGAGTAGCGTGAGGTACCTCTGTAGTCAGTAGTCTGATTTGGTAAGGAGAAGTATGGAGACAGGGTTTGAGTTGAAAGCACACAATTGTAGCTGCTGAGTACCTTTGCAAATAAACAGAATGTGTTTCACCTAAGAACTGTCTGCTGATCAACTCTGTCTAAAGTACCAACTTGGCCATCCCAAAACAAGCATGCAACTATGCAACTCGGATTCATAAGTCCCAACAAACTGGCGATGAGGAAAAAGCACAAAAAAAGTGAAGGTGAAGTAAACTGGCCTCAAGGATAAAACAAGTTTACAAAAGAAATCAGGGGAAATAAAATCAGTCTCTAGCCCGCTCGCTAATTGTAAGTAGAATTTCTGTCCTAATCGTCGAAGCAATCCCCCCATAGAATGCCACAATTTGGAAGAATTTATCCTTTCGATCCAGCCATGGGTGATTGGTCTCATTATATTGAATGCCTTGTGTTCGTTTTCCAAGCAAACGACATTGCGGGGGTAGAGAAGAGGGGAGCGGTCTTCTTGTCCACATGTGGGAGTAAAACCCATGACTTGATTCGAAGTTTGACGCCACCCAGTGCCCCAGATTCGAAAAGTTTTGAAGAATTGGTAGACGTTGTCAAGGGTCATTACCCTAGTCAAAGCCCTCAGTCATGATGCAAAGATTCAAGTTTAACTCAAGAAATAGAGCCCGGGGGAGACAGTTGCTTGTTATTTGGCAAGTTTGAAACAACTAACAGAACATTGCGAGTTTGGTACATCTTTAAACAATATGCTCAGAGATTGTTTAGTGTACGGTGTGATTCAGGACATGATTCAGCAGAGATTACTGTCTGAAACAAATTTGGATTTTAAGAAGGCGTGAGCAATAGCACTGGCCATGGAAAGTGCAGTAATGGATTCGAAAGCCATACAGGGTGGCGCAAAACAGCGACATCATTCATATTGGGTGGGAAGCCCCAGCCAAAAAGGGCATGAAAATGCAAGACTCTGCCAAGAAGCGGGAAACAGTAGCATAAAAATAAGAAGAGAAATAGCAGAGAAAACAAGGAATAATTCCAGTAGAGGTGGAAAGATAACCTTATAACGATTGGCAGTTTACAAAATTGAATGTTTTTATTGTCATCAAAATGGACACCTAATGAGACAGTGCAAGGAAAGAATCAGGCAGACTTTCAACCAAAAGAAAAAACCATATGTGATCTACAATGTAGAAGAGCCTGAAATAACAGATTCAGATATTTATTTGTTATTTAATTTGGAGGTTGGAAAAACAAAACCAATACATGTAACAGCGAAGGTAAATGGCAGACCCATTAGAATGGAAATGGACACAGGAGCTTCCACTAGAGTGATTGGTGAACACACCTTCATATATCTGAATTATGGTGAATATAAATTAAATTTGGAAGAAATTGATAGTAAATTAAGAACACATACAGGAGAAGATATTCAAGTCAGAGGCTTAAGTAGAGTTACTGCCCATTACGGAAGCCAATCAGCATAACTACAAGTGTTGGTATTGAGAGATGGAGGACAAAACAGGCTGAGGAAAATCAACCTTGATATGTCACAGAGATTCCAAAAGGAAGCTGAAAAATGTTCCTGTTTTGGAAAAGGTGTGTGTGAAGACCCAACAACGTAAAGAAATGCAGGATGTTTCAAGCAAAAGCACGGTAGGAAAGCCAAAAAATTAGGAGAGGCCACCCTGAGGGACAGAGTCCTGGTTGAGGTGAACAACGTCCAAAGAAAAGTGAAAACCTGCCAAAAGAGCTTCACACACTGCCAGTTTCCCTCCTGTCTAAGTATGTACCTCTGGAAGAGGAGAAACAGAAAGAGTTCTGTACTTCTCTGAGTAAAAGAAGGATGAGTTGGCAGAGAGGACCCAACAATGCTTCATTTTCCAGGAGGCAGTCCGCCAATGGAAGAACTGAAGAAGCTGTAAGAAGGCAAAGAGGCTTTGGAGACAGAATTTTCCATGAAGCAGACAAATAATGAAATTCTGGGAAACTCAACCATTGAGTTTACTCGAGAAAAGCTTGCATCTGAGAGTAGTCTGGTCAATATGGGAGTCGAAAAGAAGGCTGGAAATAAAGTCAGTGTCAAAAAGAAGAAAACCCATTGAAAGATGACACAGAAACACAAATAATACCATTGATCCTGGCAGCATGCAAGTATACTTACGGCCATAGGTCTGGAAATCAAATTGCAAACACTGGTGCACTGAGTTGTTTGCCATCTCGGCCATTCTGAAACAAGCATGCAACCCAGGTCCATAACCCCAATAAACTGGTAACCAGGGTTCAACAGTATTGTAGCCAAATTTGCTGATGATGCAAAGAAAGGCAGGAAAGCAAATATGACAAGGATACAAAGAGTCTGCAAAGTGACATGGGGGGTAGGTTAAGTGAATGGGCAAGAAATTGGCACATGGAGGTTGTCCACTTTGGCAGGAAGAACAAAAAATTAGGATATTATTTAAATGGAGAGAGACTGCAGAATTATGCAGTACAGGGGGATTTGGATGTCCATGTACATGAATCACAGGAATGTTAACATGCAGGTACAGCAAGTAATTAGGAAGGCAAATGGAATGTTGGCCTTTATTACAAAGGGTTTGTAGTGTAAAAGTAGGGAAGTCTTGCCACAGCTGCACAGGGCAGTGGTGAGGCCACACCTAGAATACTGTGTGCATTTTTGGTCTCTTTATTTGAGGGATATACTTGTATTGGAAGCAGTTCAGAGAAGGTTCACTCGGCTGATTCCTGAGATGAGGAGTTTGTCTTCTGAGGAGAGGTTGGGCCTAGACTCATTAGAGTTCAGAAGAACGAGAAGTGATCTTATTGAAAATATAAGGCTCTGAGGGGGCTTGATAGGGTGGATGCTCAGCAGATGTTTCCTCTCATGGTGGAATCCAGAAATAGGAGGCACAATTTCAAAATAAAGGGCCTCCCATTTAAAACTGAGATGAGGAGGGATTTCTTTTCAGTGAGGGCCTTGAGTCTTTGGAATTCTCTTCCCCCAGAGAGCGTGGAGGCTGGGTCATTGAATATACTCAAGGCTGAGTTAGATTTTTGAACTACAAAGGGATTGAGGAATATGGCGAGTGGTGGGCAAAGTGGAGTTATGCTAGAGGATTAAGATTACATTGAATTGCAGAGCAGGTTTGAGGGGCTGTATGGTCTACTCCTGCTCCTATTTATTATGTTCTTTTATGTTTGCAGAGTGAGTGTGACTCAGAGTAAAGACACAGAGTGTGCCAGTGTTCTGGCTTCTTGCCTGTGAATATGGAGAGATTGTGTTAAGGACTGTGGAGCTGAAACACCTTCTCTATCCCAACATAATAGCCTGAATTCCTGACACAATCAGTGAACTCAGGGCTGCTAATCCTCTCTGAATATCCTGAAGTGTCGCAGAATTGCAGATGAATTTGCCAGACACTCCTACAGGCAAAATCCAGGAGTAAAATGACAAAGGCATTTTTTAGGCATTTCATTCTGGTCATTCTCACACCAAACTTGAGGACAGCATTGAATGGATAGAGCAGTTTCTACAAGGTAGAGAATTGAGGTTAGGGAGAGCCACCATTATTGAACAATGCCACCTCGGCTGGGAAACAGTGGATGTGACGGTTGAGGCAAATGAAAGCGGGACATTAAGTGATCAAACCTTCAGTGAAAGGCAGAATCAACCTCCGTAAATGTCAAAAGTAGAGTGAATTAGGATGTTTATTTTAAACCATGGAACCGATGACAGAACATCTGCCCCTTTCCTCAGATTTGGAATGTGATCTTGTTTTATTTACCCAGCCAGAATTCATCCTCCAGGTTTCCAAAGCCCACTCGGTAATCCGCCCATGTCCGTGCAAAATCTGTCAGTCCATTCTGTCGCCTCTGGAACACCTGTATCAGGAAAGGGCAGTGCATTAACTGTACTCTCTAGTTCACTAAGTAATCATCACTATTTCTGACATTCTGATTATATCTTCAAACATGAGAACATTCCAGGGCAGCATGGAGGTGTTGGAATGGCATGGATCAACTGAATGTACAAAACTCAGCACCAGTAACAGAGAATGTCCGACTTAGTATCTAACCCCGCGCTGTACCTGCCCTGGGAGTTTTTGATGGGGACAGTGTAGAGGGAGCTTTACTCTGCATCTAACCCCGTGCTGTACCTGTCCTGGGAGTGTTTGATGGGGACAGTGTAGAGGGAGCTTTACTCTGTATCTAAACCCCTGCTGTACCTGGCCTGGGAGTGTTTGACGGGGACAGTGTAAAGAGAGCTTTACTCTGTATCTAACCCTGTCCTGGGAGTGTTTGATGGGGACAATGTAGAGGGAGCTTTACTCTGTATCTAACTCCATGTTGTACCTGTCCTGGGAGTATTTGATGGGGACAGTGTAGAGGGAGCTTTACTCTGTTTCTAATCCCGTGTTGTACCTGTCCTGGGAGTGTTCGGTCCTTACTCTGTGTTTAAGAGCCAATTCCATACAAAGTGAACTATTTCCTCGCTGGATGGAGGAAACCTAATTGTAAAGTTTGCCTGGTTCTAACCTTTGAATCTGGGCCAAGGAATCAGCTTTGTTGGATCATCATCCCCTGTTTACACAGAATCGAGTAACTACATCAACATTCATTCATCTGGCTGACTGTGACTGGCTTGTACCTGAGTGCAGATTGCTTCCTGCTTTAGCAGTCCCTGTTTTGCCTGAAGGAAATATTCTGCATGGGATTGCCCTCTGAATGTTCCTCCATCTTTCCCCAACCTGAAGCACCCTTGGTCCACGTCTGATCCTCAGTATTGAGTGCCAGCATCATGAGTAGTTGATTTGCCAGGACCTTGACACATGGCCTTCTGCATCTCCCATGGTTTTCTCCCCCACCTCCAACCTACAGACATTTAATATTTGATGTGAACTTGTGCCTTGCCATGGCTTATCAACTGACCTCACGTCATGTCCTTATTTCCCACCCTGAGCAGCATTCTATGTTCTGATGCCTAGCTGTTTAGTTCAGGTTCTTTGTGCTAGCAAAGTACCACAAACTGGGATTTCATTGAAGTGGATTCAGCAAGAACATAATAGTTTGAGACTCAAGCCTCATCTCATGAGAGTGAGGATCTTGTGGAAGAGATTGTGAGATAAGCAGTCCCAAAGCCTGTTATTGAACAATAAGTTCAGGAAGAAAGAATGAAATGTTACTCACAGTCCAGCCTCCTCCATCGGTTGTCATGTCACAGAAGACTTGCATGCTTTGCTGTGGCTCTCCATTGATGTAGATGGTATAGATGCCGCTGATGGTGTCTCCATTAAGTAGGTGCTGAGTGCAGTCCCATGGGTATGGGTAGAGCCTGCCCACTACAGTGAGAAACAATGGATCAGGACTTCGGGAGAAGACAGAGCACCACGAGAAGCAACTCATTAATGCCTCCTCACTTCACTCCTCAAACTCTAGGAACAATAGCAGCCATGAAGGGCTTTGAAATGACCTATCAATGACCCCAACGCAAAACATGAGTTGTGGACCATTGAACCAAAAAAGGAGCGAATGAACCAATTCACCAATAAAAGCGGCAGACCTACTAAGAACTCATCCAGTTCTCAAATCTTCTCACAAAGACAGAGATTCCTACGCTAGAGTTCTGTAATTGTTGAGAATGGAGCTTACTGAATTTTGCATGGGGGAGGCTGGTGGTGATAACTGGTTTATTCCAGCCACTGGCGTAAGCAAGCAGGCATACATTTGTATCAGTCTCCAGCCTGGATACATGGGGAGGATTAGTGGCAGGAAGGGCACCTGGCCAAATCCACAGCAATGCTTGATAATATGAAGGAGTGATCAACTAGCGTTGTACATGGGAAAAGCCAGAGGAGGAACCAACCATTGTAGTATTGGAAAGAAAGAACTTGGTCTGTCTGGGCATAAGGACAGAGGCCATTTGTTTAGGGCTGAGGTGCAAAAAGGCTATGTTTTTGCAGGTAATAGTCAAGTTAATTATTTTTTTTTCAGGGTTCATTATAGTTAAAATCCCCAGGAGCTGATGATATTTCCCTACCAAACCACCTGCAGAGTTTTAAAAGGGAGGAGGTGAGGAAATTGCACTCACTTTAATCATAACCTTTCCAGAACATTCTGGATTCAGGAATTGTCCTTTAAAGTGGAAAATGGCAAACAAAGCTCCATTATTTAAACAAAGCTAGAGGGAAACCAGGAAGTTACAAACTTGTTAGTCTAACTTCTATGAGGGGAAGTTATTGGATGTAATTATAATTCATAATTAGGGAAAGAGTGACTGAGATTTAGGAAAAAGTTGAGCTGATTGGAGAGAACCAATGAGTGTTCTGATTAAAATTTTTCAAACTGAAATGTTAACTCTGTTTCTCTCTCCACAGAAGCTGCCTGACCTGTCGATATTTCTGGCATTTTCTGTGCTTGCTGAAAGGTGCTGTGACACCACCTCTTTAAACAGGCTCAAGCTGGTGTTAGTAGAGGTCACTGTTACCTACGGAACATATGATACTGTGATCGGGTGTCACTTAGAGCCTATAACACAGGGCCCTCGGCTGGGACTAATCCCCTAGTGCCGTTTGTTTCACTCGAGCACTTTTCACCAATGCTTGAGTTGTTATTGTTGTACGTGGGTTTGCATTCACCGTTATTAATTGGATTCTTGATCTCAGCCATAAAATCAGAGGAGGAATTGAATTGCATAATTATCAGGAGACTTACTCCTCCAAGGTTTCTTTTGCACATCTCATACTGCCCAAGAGGGTGATATTATTGTTTCTAACTGATTCAGTAATGATCTAAAATTTGAATTAGACTGTATTTGGCCATGAAGAGCTGGGGGTAGATTAGGCCAACCCCCACCTCCCAAACCAACCATCACTAGATCCTTCTCCACCAAGCAGACATCCTTTACCTCAGATCCACGCCACCTATCTCTACCTCCAGTTTCACTCCTCTCCTTTGCCACAAATTGAATTAATTCTATCATGGAAATTATGGGAATTTAAGAAAGAGACTGTTCTGCCCACTGTTTCTGTGCTGGTCACCGATGAGTTATCCAGCTGAATCCCATCATCCTGCACGAACTCCTTAATGCTGAAGATCATGGCTCTTCAAGTGGATGTCCAAGGGTTTTTTAAATGTGCTGAGAGTTTCTGCCTCTCCCATCCTTTCAGACAACGAGTTCCAGAACCTCACCACACTCTGGGTGAAAAACATTTTCTTCATCTCCTCTCTAATCCTTCTACCATGTACTTTAAATCTACGTGCCAATTTTTGACCCCTTTGTTGTCACTATTTAACCTCTCTTGGCCCCTCATCATTTTATACACTTCAATCAAATCGGCCCTCGGCCTCCTCTGTTCCAAGAACAACCCCAGCCAATTCAATCTCTCCTCATGGCTAAAATCCTCTAGTCCTGGCAACATCCTCGGGAGCCTTCCCGCATCCTCTCCAGCACAGGAATATCTTTCCTGTATAATGAAAGCAAAATACTGTGGATGCTGGAAATCTGAAAAAAATAACAGAAAATACAGGAAAAACTCAGGTCTGATAGCATTCGTTGTGAGAGAAACAGAGTTAACGTTTCAAGTCCATATGACTCTTCTTCAGAGCTCAAGAGAAGTAGAAATGTGATGGATTTTATACTGTTTAAGAGGGGGTGGAGCAGGTGGAGCAAGATAGAAGGTCAGGGATAGGCAACAGCTAAGGAGAGATTGATGATGTCATGGACACAAGGTAAAGGGAGTGTTAATGGTTGTGGTGAAGAGTAAAGAAGGTGCTGATAGTGGTATAAAGGGAAGATAGCAGAGTGTGTTAATAGCAGAACAAGGGTCAGTAATCTGTGAAAGCGTGATATAGAAATAAATTGTTAGGGCTTGCATTCCTTAACACCTAAAAGGAAGGGAAAATGTTTCTTGTTAAGGCGTCAGATGAGGCAAAGAATAAAGTGAAGCTGGATACAAGGACAGCATTGGGATAGGGTGAGTTGGTGCTGCTGAAGGGAGAGGTCGAGTGCGTTCATAAGGCAGCGCATGGCACTGAGTGTGGATCTCAGGATGCGGCGAGAACAGCAGTCCGAGGAATATTGAATGCCCTGAGGATACCTGTAATTCTAGATAGATTGAAAACATGGTTTCCTGTAATGTGGTGATCAGGAATGTAAGCAGTGCTCAAATTGTTGTCCAACTAGTATAATCTCTGTAATCTCATGTTCTATGTCTCCATTGGCTAATAAAGGACAGCAGGCCGTGTGCTTTTTTAACCCCCTTATTGACCTGTCCTGCTACCTTTAAGGATCTGTGGACATTCACTAAACTCCACAGACCCTCTGATCGTCCACATTATGCAATATCCTCCCATTTATTATGTATTCTCTTGCCCTATTCACCTCCCTCATACTTCTCTGGATTGAATTCCATTTTCCACTTTCCTGTTGAAGTGATCAGACAATGTATATATTTCTGCAGTCTAAAGCTTGCCTTCTCACTGTCAACCACACAGCCAATACTGGTATCATCTGCACATTTCTTTATCACACCTCCGACATTTAAATCTAAAGCATTCATACAAAAGACAAAGGACCCAGTACTCAGCCCTGCTGAACCCCCCTGGAATCATCCTTCCAGTCACAAATGCACCTGTCAAACATTACCCTTTGCTTCCTGCCTTTCAACAATGTTGGAACCAGTTAGTCAGATATGACCTTCCCTTAAAAATTCTATGTTGATTTTAATCTATGCCTCTCTAAGCAAAAGTTTATACTGTCCCTCAGAATTGATTCCAAGAATGTATCCACATCTGAAGTTAGGCTAACTGGCCTTGCTTTTTAAAGAATGGTACAATGTTAGCTGTTCTCCAGTCCTCTGGCACTACTCCAATCTTCCAGAGAAGATTGAAATATGACGTCAAAGCCTCCGTAATTTCTTCCTTTGCTTTGTTTAACAACCTGGGACATATTTCATCCAGGCCTGCTGATTTATCTACTTTCAAAGATATCATACCCTTTCATTCTTCCTCTCCTGCAGTATTTATTTCACCCAATATTTCACACACACTCATCCTTAGCTACAACACAATCTTTTGTGAAGACAGTCCCAAAGTATTCGTTAAGAGCCCCATCAACATCCTCTGCCTCCACACTTAGGTTTCCTATTATCTCAGGGATACAGGGATAGTGCAGGAAGATGATGAGATAAAAGATAAGTGATGATAAATAGCAAGCAGACTCGAGGGGTTGAATGGTACAATCTCGCTCCTACATTCCTTTTTGGTCCTAAAGAGGCCCTACTCTCCCCTTAGTCATCCTGCTCATTACCTTTTAGTTGCCTGGATTTCTCTCATGTCCTCTCTTTGCTTTCCTAATTTCCCTTTTAATTTCATCCTTACACTTTCTTTAGTCTACTGGGTTTTCACCATTATTAAGCTCTCAGTGCCTGACATCAGCTTCCCTAATTTGTCTCACCTTCTATCACCCAGGGGCCTCTAGATTTGGCTGTGTCACCCTTTTTCTTTGTCAGAACATGTTTACCCTGAACCTCTTGAATCTCCGCCTTGAATACCCCCCTCTCCCCCGACTGCTCCGACACTGATTTACCTTCCAGTAGCTGTTTCCTCCAGTGGTTGTTTCTGGTCCACGCTTGCTAAATCACTCCTCAGCTTAGTAAAATTGGCCTTTGCCCCCAGTTTCAAAATGTGACTCCTATTTTGCCCTTGTCCTTTTTCATAACTATGCTAAATCTCACCGAATTATGATCACTACCACAAACGTGCTCTCCTACTGATACCCCTTCCACCTGTCCGCATTCATTCCCTAAAACTAAATCCAGAATTGCCATCCCCTCCACCATCATCTTGTCACATAATGGCTGAATTCTGACTCCTAACTGAGTCCTCTCAAGCATTTCAAAGTACTGCTCCTGCTCAGTTGTTTTAAATGTAAAAGTTTGGACCAGCCTTTGATATTCCAATCCTAACTCTTTGTTAACGTCACAGTGAGTGAGTTGGATTTCTTCCTCAGATTCTTGCACTGTGCTCAGTGCCAAAATCCACTCCCGTGAGCATCCACTCTCTACAAACTGTTCCTTTACCTCCTCATGGACTACACAACACATGTTGTCTGAGCCAAAGGTAATGGAATAGATTTCTGTTTGAGCCAAGAGATCCTAGTATAATCAAGTGAACCAACATGAATATTTTGATTTTGGAAAATGATGGAAGAAACTTTCTGTCAGACAGCAGCTTAGTTTCCAAACTACCCAGTTGATTATTAACAATAAGTAGATTGCTAAACAGTAGCAAATGCAAGGAGCAGATTTACAACAATATTCCGACCTAACCTCAGGATATGGGAATTAATTTGCAGCTTATGCACTAAAGCCCATTGGCCTGGAATTTGTGATGGGATTAATGTTGAGGCTGTCAGTGCTCACTGTTGTAACTGAGTAAATCTGACAGAAACTTCTGAATTATACACGTGCAAAGTTAAACTGAGACATACATACGTTGCTCCTCTGCAGATTGTGTTATAGTCCATACTGATAGACCCAGCACTGTAATGAAGTGAACTTGCCCATTCGTTCTAAACTAAAGATGGCCAGGAGAGTTAGGGCTGGTGCATGCAGAAGTAAGTGGAATTTCATGGGTGTGATAAGTGATAATTAATGCTGAACAACCTCTCTGGCTCCAATTTTTTTTTTATATTTGTTTATGGGATGTGGGCATTACTGGCTAGGCCAGCATTTCTTGTCCATCCCTACTTGCCCTTGTTCAGAGGGCATTAAAGAGTCAACCACATTACTGTGGGCCTGGAGTCACATATAGGCCAGACCAGGTAAGGACAGCAGGTTTCCTTCCCTAAAAGGACAGGTTTTTTACAACAATCGGTAATGGTTTTGAGGTCAGACATTTATTTCCAGATTTTTTTTATTGAATTCAAATTTCACCATCTGCCATGGTGGGATTATTAATTAATTTTTAAGTGTGGAGTCTCATTCCCTCAGAGTAAATAAATGGAAGTTTTTAAAAAAATAAAAGCAAGTATTTTTAATTGTTCTGTCTGTCTCTTTTATCTTTATCCCATCCATCTGTGTCTCCTGTTCTTTATTTTACTTTCTGTACATTATTTAAATCTAATTTCTATTTATTGTTTTTGCACTTCCTCATTTGGAACCTGTGTGTCTCAGTAAGAATTATTCAACCTGACTGGCTGAAGAGCCCCATTTTTTCTCAGCCTGTTCATACACGCCACAAATCACTGCAGAGGGCAATATGCTGAAATACACAGTGTATTAAGAGACATCCCAGCTGGCAAGCCCGAAAATGTCTGTGGATGGCTTTCAGCAAGTTTAACACTGAGCATTGTTCATGCACCTGAGTATAAAATCCAGAACAAACAAATATGAAAAGTTGTTAGAATTATGCAGATTATGGAGCGATTATAAAGAAGCTGTTAAAATATGAAAGCATGGTTATAGGCTACAGAGAAGCAGACTAATTGAAAGTCAAGAATGAGAAGCCAAAGATACAAGGTGATGTTTGGAACAGAGAGTAGAAGAAATTCTTTATAGAGGGTGATGAGGCTGTGGGATTCACTGCTGGATTAGGTGCTGAGGCAAAAACTAATTGAATTTAATAATAGCTCTGCAAATTCAGTGTTCTATCTTCATCTGTGTTGACTTGTGAGGTTACTTCTGCCTGCCCAGTTCACTCAGTGCATTAACAAGTCTCCCAATTTTGTCTACTGTGTTCGTAATGAGAAAACAAAGAGATCAAATCGTTTTTGGAGTGGCTGTCACCCGAAGGCTCTCACATTACATAGACTCGGTTTGTATTTCTTGGAATATAGGATGTTAAGCGAGATTTGATTGATTGGAGTTTTGAATGGAGAGGGTGAAGAGAGAGAACCTAGTATGGTGGTCTAGGATAAGGGGACATTAGCAAGGCTATGAAGAGAAGTTAGGAAACATTTCTCCCTTTAACCTCCATCTCCCTTTTTAACACCAGGAATTACCAGATAACTATCTCCAACGCCTCCCTTTGCATTACATCTTGTTGTATATTCTCAGCAGTGAGAATTAGAAAACTATTTATAATGGAGCAAAATAAATATATGCAAAAGTCACTGATTTATGGGTTTAATGAAATAATGATCTTGAGAGAGAGAATTGGATTGTTAAAGCACAGGAAAAACAAACCCAGAGAACCGTGTTGTGAAAAAAGAATATGTCTTCTTAAGCCACTTTGAATCCTTGATTCTGAGGTGATCCATTACGTTGTATGAACTGCCCAATAATGCCACTGGCAGATCTGTTAGTGTGTAGTATATACACACACACATTTCCTCACCAACTTTCTGCTTTCCCTTCCTGAAGGCACTGACTCATTGCTTGGGTGCAATCTCAGTGCCAATCGGGGCTCTCTGGTACCTCACCCAGGGGGCCAATATTTACACACGGAGTTGTGACAGCAAAGGTCACAGGCTTGTTGATCATGACTTAATCACACCTTAGCCCAAATCCCAGCCCCACCCAACATCCATCTGGGGTTGAGGGCAGTGGTGAGGGGGTGGTCCCAGGATTGCTATCAGCAACAATCATCATACAGATGTGGAATTGTGTCACACAAAAAAAACAGTTGATACTCCCTCACCCAAAATCTGAGGTTCATAAGATTTTGTCTAGACAATGGAATATGGATGCAGACCAGCCATGATCTTCTCTTTGAATGATGGGCTCAAGGGGCTGAATAGTCTCTTCTTGTTCATTTGTTCCCAATGAGTGAGGACTGCAGTTCTGTGGAAGCTTGGACTTGAAAGGTATGGAGTTTGATGAGAGTTAATAATACATACATCAGGGTTTGTGTTAGGTGAAATGCGAGATTATACTCGTCTGTAATGCAGATATTGGAATTTTTAATGAGGTGATATTAGAGTTTATTTGATTTTATTGCTGGGGTAATACTAGGTTTTGTTTGAGCTAGAATAGCTGAATTCCAGAAAGCCAGATAAATAGAAGCAAATCCTAACACACTTTTTATAGTAATTTATTTACAGAGTTACAAGCATGTACCTTCTAACCTGAAAACTCTGGTTTCATTTGGTGTCCATTTATATGGGCTCAAGTGAACCTCCATTTAATACCCAACACCTACATGCAATTAAACACAATTAATATACCTTTAACATAGGGACTCAAAATCTGGTGATTTGCTAATTATGGGCTCTACTGTGGTTGATGTGGTGTGATATTAAGATTTAGTCTAATTTGAAATTGAAGATATTGCAATACATTCCAGTTCTTATTGGAATGATACTGGTGCATTTTTGTGTTTCATTCCTTTTGAGTTGACATCTGGAAGATGTAAACTTTATTTTCTTAAATTCTTTACCACTTTGCAAGTTCCACTGGCTTTTCTGAATGTTGGTAGGATCCAAATGAGATCTTTATAACTTAAGCCAAGCAATTTATTTAAATCCCCCTGAATTAGCTCCTTAGAATTAAAGGACAGGCCACTGATGTCAATTAGAAACGTCAGTCATACATTTAGCAACTACAATAACAACTTGTGTTTATAATAACACAATACAATGTCCGAAGGTGTTTCACAGGAGTATTATGAAATAAAGTTTGACACCTAGCAACATGAGGAGATACGAAGACATGTGACACCTTTACCTTTGGTCAAAGAGGGAGGTTTGAGGGAGCATTTTCGAGGGTGTGTTAGTGAACTGGAGAAATCTGGGGAGAAACTTTCAGAGCTTAAGGGTTAGTTTAGTGAGTTGATATTTAGTAGAGTTGTATTTATCTTTGTTTTAGATGGATCCCTGTACTCAGGCTCGAGAAGAGGGCTCACCAGTTTGCACATTCATTCCGCTCATACCTGTAGTGAATGAGGCATGTTCTGCTGTGCTTCTCATGGCGCCATGTGCTGACTGCAGCCTCAGTGTGTACTCAGTAGTCTCTGACAGACCCTCTAGTTGAATCCAAATGTCCTCTGCATCCAGGATCAGCTCCTGCAAGAGCGTGCAATAGAAACATCACATCAGTGCCTCAGCCCAGTCACTTCCCAACCCCAACAAAAACCCCAAGACCTGTCCTCAAAAATCTCAATTTATGAACAGCTCTGCCCACAGATTACTGGTGTTGAAACATGGGATGCTGACCATTTCACTTCTTATCAACATTTGGGGGCAGGTGTTGAGAATGCCTAGGACAGGGAAACACAACAGGAAAGTCAGAGCCGGCCTAATCATGAGAGGCAGTAGGGAACGTTCTTTCACACAAAATGGTGCAACTTTCTCCCAGAACAAGCAATCACAGCATTTCCGTTCCAGCTGATGGACAGAGAAGGTCAAGTCAATTGTAGATCTTCCAGTTCTGAAACCACACTGGGATTCGGGGTTGATGTGTTCAGCCAGGATCTGCAGTCTCACAGAGGCAACACAGGCAAATACTTTTCCCACAATGCTCAGCAGGGAGATGCCTTGATAGTTGCTGTAACCACTGCGCTTGCCCTTGTTAATGCACAGGGTTACAACCTTTATATCACACATATCCTGGGCCACTGCGCCCTCCCTCCAACAGAGATGGAGAAGATTACGTAGGTGCTGTAGGAGTGTTGGTTTCCTGTGCTTGATGAATTCAGGTGGTACAGCATCAGCACCTGGAGCTTTGACCATGGCAAGTGAGTCAATAACTTTGCTAAGCTCTTCCACTGTGAGTTTGAATTCTAGCTCTGCCATGCCAGGCAGACTTTCTGTGGTGTCTAGAGTTTCCTCGGTGACAGTGTTCTTCCTCGAGTACAACTCAAGATGGTGTTCTCCAAATGTTTATTGCAGTCGGTGATGACCTCACCTGCCTTTGCTTTCAGTGGAGCCCCTTTCTCTGCTGATGGACCTGTTGCCTTTTTGATCATTTCATATATGCTCCTAGCGTTCCCTATGGCAAACGATATCTGGATATTCTGGAAAAGTTGTAACCAGTAGTGTACTGCCTCACAGTTTGCTGGACTTTGCTTTGAGCAGCTGTCAGTGCACTCAGAGTCTTCTCACTTGTGATTAGTGAGAGTGGACTGCTTGGCTTCAACGACAGGCACCTTTGCAGCTTTGTTAGCCTGGAACCAGTCAGCATTTTTTCTGCTCTTGCTTTCTATATATTGAGAGTGCAGGATTATAGATGGTGTTTCGAAGTACATTCCATTTCATTTTTACACTCTGGGTGGGGATGCCCATGAGCACCTGTTCAGTTGAGTCAGAGCTGTTGGTTTTTACCTAGGCAAGAAGTATGGCTGATATTGATATGAGAATGGCATTTCTGCTTTGAATGAAAAAAACTTCAAGGACTGTTTCCTGTCACCAGGGAGTGCTCACCAGGGAGTGATCTGTATGACAGCCAGCGCCATGGTAGCGGTGAGTGTTGAGAGTTGGGACTGGTGACAGTCAAGTCAACTGGTCCCAATGCTCTGATCTTGGATGCCACCTTATGGCGTGTTTTTTTCTGAAAGGAAGTGTTAGTTACACAAAGTTTGTGGTAGCAGCAAAGCTCAAGTAGTCTGTCTCTCTGTTCTCATTGACCTTTCCTAGGCCATGATGGCAGAGGCAGGCCTCATGGTCCTTACCCACTCTCATGCTGAAATCCCCAATAGGCTAAGATGTTCTGACTTAAGGATTCTGCTGATAGCAGTGTCGAGCTCTTCAGAGCTGATTTTTTACCTCTGTAGTGGAGTACAATGTTGGAGCTTAGATACTTATCATGTTCACTGGTCCTGTTTGAGTTGGGAGGCAGATGGAGAGAACTAGCTCAAATCATTTATGTGGGCCGTTGTGGTACTAGAGTAGTGAGTTCCTTACAGTGAAACCTACGCCTTGCTCTTGTGTTTCTTCTTAACTCTTTCCTTGCCAGGTGAGCATGTGATGTTTTTCTTTCTGTGACCCACCTCTATTGAGCTGTAGAAAAGTCACGTCAATGTTCAACCTATCAAGTTCCACATTGATTTCGGTGGTCTTGCACACATTTTTGACTAGCTGCAAGTGGCCTGTCAATCCTATGCACATGGTCCTGACCATTTAAAGAATTGCCATTTTCTTTCTTTTTGTTTGTTTTGTTTGTCTGATGCGATGGATTTGTCCACCTGTTGAGCAGACATTCTAAGTTACAAGCACCCATTGAAGCAGATGGACTGTGGTGGGTCGGCATCTTAATAGGCAAGGGCTGCCTGACTTGAGTTGGGTGGTGGCTGGCCAGTGGGACACCATGTTACCACCCACTGGAGACTGCCCTTCCATGTGCCAATTGATATCACTTGTGATTGCTGTCTCTGTGTTGTGTTTACACTCTGCAGTGATAATAGAGTATCAGGATGGAAACTTGGACAAAATTTATGGAGAGCCTGGGCTGTGCAAAGGTCAGGGTCACCCTCTCGACTTCCCTTGTTGAGTCCAAAGGAAAGCAAAGCTGGGAGCTTCGTTCATGAGTACTAGGGTGTGTCCACATGCTAGTGGGACTGCACATTGCATGTCTGGGGCCAAATCTTCTCCGAGTTCCTCTAAAGCTTTAGCCTGGGATTGCAGTGGGCCCAGTTTCAGTGTGTCGCCATGAGGAGATCCAGCTGAGTACTTGTCGATGGAGAGGCTGTGTACTGACAGGGAGCGGTTTACACATTTCACTCTCTTCACATTGCTGCTGGCCAGCAGTGTAGGCTGAAAATGAGAAGACAACTAGCACACAAAAATCAGAAAATATGCTAATTCTCTTCAGCCACACACTAGATGCACCTCACTGACCTGTGAACATGTCCTGATGAATATTTCTAAAACTACCCCCATCACTGATGTTAAACTAACTGGCCTGTAGGTGTTAGGACTCCATCTCTCTCTGTTTAAACATGATTCTGCTTTCCTATTCTCCTTCTGAGTGGACAGTCTCACATTTTCCCAGGTTACACTCCATCTACCAACTGTTTTCCCTCTTACTCAGGCTATCTAAATCTCTTTGCAGACTGTTGGAGCAGATTCAATATCCTCCCCCTAGCCATGTTTGGAGTTGGGGGTGTTTTGTCAGGTGGGAAGGTGCTGGGTGAGGAGTGCACGGCCTCCCCATCTCTGGTACAAGCGAAGCAGCTGCTACACCTAAGCTCTGGCGTGGGTGCTGGCAGGCTCCCAGAGGACTCCCACATTGTCAGGAGAACTGACTTGGCAGTCACCTCCCTCAAAAAGCCACCATTCATGAGGTGACCCAACAGCGGATCAGCTGCACCAGCTCCGCCTTCCACAAACTGTGGCAAAGGCTCCACAAGTCAACAGAAGTCATGGTGCACAGAACAGATGTTGTTGCCATGCCACGGCAGGATTTCTGCTCCCATCAAAGGCAAGGCATTTTTGAATGGCTCACCGCAATTTATGGCCCCGCCCTCACCGTGATGGGCTGTAAAGTTCCGCCCTACGCCCCTGTAATGACTACCACATCACACCTTGAATTCTATTTGTGCTTTCAATTCACCAATCTTGTAAGAAATGCTGTGAGCAGGTGTGGGAAGTGCTCAACATATTCCATGGTCTCTCCTTCTACATATGTGTGGGGTGGAATATGTGGCTGACCAGCTTTGGGTTGATATGAGTTTTGTTTTGACAATATTCAGGACAGGCCAAGGCTTTCCTATGGAGAATTGAAGAGATTGAGAGTGTCTCATAAACCTGGTGCAGGGTGGGAAACAACATAGCAGTCATCCCCAATCTATATATCATGTGTATCTATAGTGCTCAGTTTTGTTTTGTCACAGAGGTGACTGAGGTTAAAGAGTTTTCTGTCCAGGTGATAGTTTATACTCACACCAGAGGGCAGATTTTTTACTCATTTGTGGGATGTGGACTTCGTTGGCTGGGCCAGCATTTATTGCCCATCCTTAATTGCCCCTTGAGAAGGTGATGGTGAACTGCCTTCTTGAACTGCTGCAGTCCATGTGGTGTAGGTACACCCAAAGTGCTGTTAGGGAGGGAATTCCAGGATTTTGACGGTGAAATATTTCCAAGTCAGGAGGGGAGCTTCCAGGTGGTGGTGTTCCCATGCATTTGCTGTCTGTGTCCATCTTTGATGAGGTGAATAGCCAGCGTCAGTTAGATTGGAAATATCCTACGTGCTAAATAGGTTAAAGCCCTCTCCACAGTCCTAGATATAGAATTCACGAGTAAATTGGCCCTGGCATGGTTTAAGTTAAGCCCATCCCATTGTACATCTGCCTCTTTCCCCAGTATTCGTGCCAGTCAGCCATGAATCAAAACACATTTCACACACTCCAATCTTTGTGCCATGTTTTGTTAGGCAAGGGTAGGAAAGAATATGGAGCCAAGATATATATCAGCTAATGAATGGCAGTGGACCAGACTCAAGGAGCTGAAAATCCTACTTCCTGTTTCTGTGGAGCACACCCTCAAACTGGGCCTACAACAGCTCAGCACTCACAGAGTAGAGCCTCTCCAATAGTGCAGCATTGCCTCAGTACTGTCTCTCTGGAAATGAACTTCCCTATCGGAACTGACCATCCAACTTTCGGTACTGACAGTTCAAACCGTGCAGCGCTCCCTCAGTACTGACACTCCGACAGTGCAGCATTCCCTCAGTACTGACCCTCCGACAGTGCAACATTCCTTCAGCACGACCCTCTGACAGTGCAGCATTCCTTCAGTCCTGACCCTCCGACACAGTGCAGCACTCCCTCAGTACTGACCTTCTGACAGTGCAGCACTCCCTCACTGCTGACCCTCCGACAGTGCAGCATCCCTCAGTACTGAACCTCCGACAGTGCAGCACTCCCTCAGCACGACCCTCTAATAGTGCAGCACTGCCTCAGTACTGACCCTCCGACACAGTGCAGCACTCCTTCAGTACTGGCCCTCTGACAGTGCAGCACTCCCTCAGTACTGACCCTCTGACAGTGCAGCACTCCCTCAGTACTAACTCCCTGACAGTGCAGCACTCCCTCAGTACTGATCCTTTGACGGTGCAGCACTCCCACAGTGCTGACCCTCCGACACAGTGCAGCACTCCCTCAGTACTGACCCTCTGACAGTGCAGCACTCCCTCAGTACTGGCCCTCCGACAGTGCAGCACTACCTCAGTACTGACCCTCCGACAATGCAACACTCCCTTAGCACGACCCTCTGATAGTGCAGCCCTCCCTCAGTACTGACCTGCCGACACAGTGCAGCACTCCTTCAGTACTGGCACTCAGACAGTGCAGCACTCCCTCAGTACTGATCTTCTGACAGTGCAGCACTCCCACAGTGCTGACCCTCTGACAGTGCAGCACTTCCTCAGTACTGACACTCCGACAATGCAACACTCCCTTAGCACGACCCTCTGATAGTACAGCCCTCCCTCAGGTCTGACCCTCTGACAGTGCAGCAATCCTTCAGTACCGACCCTCCGACAGTGCAGCACTCCTTCAGTACTGACCCTCCGAAACAGTGCAGTACTCCTTCAGTACTGGCCCTCAGACAGTGCAGCACTCCCTCAGTACTGACCCTCTGACAGTGCAGCAATCCCTCAGTACTGACTGTCTGACAGTGCAGCACTCCCTCAATACTAATCCTCCGACAGTACAACACTCCCTCAGCACGACCCTCTGATAGTGCAGCACTCCCTTGGCACTGGCCCTCTGTCAGTGCAGCACTCCCTCAGTACTGACCCTCTGACAGTGCAGCACTCCCTCAGTACTGATCCTCTGACAGTGCAGCACTCTCTCAGTACTGATCCTCTGACAGTGCAGCACTCTCTCAGTACTGATCCTCTGACAGTGCAGCACTCTCTCAGTACTGACCCTCTGACAGTGTAGCATTCCCTGAGTACTGACCCTCTGACAGTGCAACACTCCCTTAGCACTGATCCTCTGATGGTGCAGCACTCTCTCAGTACTGACCCTCTGACAGTGTAGCACCCCCTACAACAAAAGCAAAGATTGCTGGAAAAAGTCAGCAGATCTGACAGCATCTGTGGAGAGAAGGACAGAGTTAAAGTTTCAAGTCTGGTATGACTCTTCTTCCAAACTAAAGAGAAGTAGAAATGTTGTGAAATATATACTGTTTAAGGTGGGGGCATTGGGACAGGTGAAGCTGGATAGAAGGCCAGTGATAGGTGGAGGCAAAGGAGAAATTGCCAACGACTTCATGAACAAGAGGTGAAAGGGGTGTTGATGGTGGTGATACTGGCTAAAGGAAGTGCTAGTGGTGACATTAATAGTAGAAAACAGGATGAGCAAGTGATAGATGACACTGTGGTGGGGGGGAGGGGGGTTGGGGGGGGGTTCGGTGTGGGAGAAAAGATCAAAATAGGTTAAAAGGTGGGGATAAAACGATGAATGGAAATACATTTTTAAAATAATAATGATTAGAAAAAAAGGTGGGAAAAAATAAATATATATACAAAAATTCAAAAATAAATTTTTGAAAAAAAGGGATCAAAATGGGGTGAGGATGGAGGAGAGAGTTCATGATCTAAAGTTGTTGAATTCAGTATTCAGTCGAGAAGGTTATAAAGTGCCTAGTCGGAAGATGAGGTGTTGTTCCTCCAGTTTGCGTTGGGCTTCACTGGAACAATGCAACAAGCCAAGGACAGACATGTGGGCAAGAGAGCAAGGTGGAGTGTTAAAATGGCAAGCGACAGGGAGGTCTGGGTCATTCTTGCGGACAGACCGAAGGTGTTCCACAAAGTGGTCGCCCAGTCTGTGTTTGGTCTCTCCAATGTTGAGGAGACCGCTTTGGGAGCAACGAATGCAGTAGACTAAATTGTGCGAAGCGCAAGTGAAATGCTGCTTCACTTGAAAGGAGTGTTTGGGCCCTTGGACAGTGAGGAGGGGGGAAGTAAAGGGGCAGGTGTTGCACCTTCTGCGGTTGCATAGGAAGGTACTATGGGAGGGGCTTGAGGTATAGGAGTGATGGAGGAGTGGACCAAGATGTCCCAGAAGGAACGATCCCTGCGGAATGCCAACAAGACTGGTGAAGGGAAGATGTGTTTGGTGGTGGCATCATGCTGGAATTGGCGGAAATGGCAGAGGATGATCCTTTGAATGTGGAGGCTGGAGGGGTGAAAGGCGAGGACAAGGGGGACCCTATCATAGTTCTGGGAGGAAGAGGAGGGTGTGAGGATAGAGACACGGGAGATGGGTCAGACACGGTAGAGGGCTCTGTCAACCACCGTGGGTGGGAAACATCACTTAAGAATGAAGGAGGACATGTCAAAAGCACTGTTTTGGAAAGTGGCATCATCGGAACAGATGCGATGGAAGTTAAGGAACTGAGAGAATGGGATGGAGTCCTTACAGGAAGCGGGGTGTGAGGAGCTGTAGTCGAGGTAGCTGTGGGAGTTGGTAGACTTGTAATGAATGTTGGTGGACAGTCTATCACCAGAAATTGAGCACTCCCTCAATACTGAGCCACCGACAGTGCAGCATTCCCTCAGTACTGACCCTCTGACAGTGTAGCACTCCTTCAGTACTGGCCCTACATCAGTGCAGCACACTATATAATCTATTGAGAGCATCTTTCTGGATTATCTGTTGAAGTCTCTGTTGGAGTATTGATGGTGTCATTCCGTTAAAGGTTAAGGTCCTGAGTGCCAGTTTCTGATGTATTGGTATGTTGTGAGAAAACAAATAGTTGACGAGTTGAAGCCTGCCTGTTCTGGGGATTGGGAGGTGCTGTGTTCTGGTTTCTCTTGGCTGAAGTTTTAACTCCCCGCCCTGTGTTAACCCCTGCAGGACAGCTGGCATTCAGCATGCCAAGAAAAAGGTCCTTATTGCAACTTTCAGTTCACCCCATTTGGAATATCTTCAGAACATGTAGATGGGGAGAATTCACAGGTCACGCACACATCCTGGCTTCACCGTTTACAGAGCACAGCATTACACTTGGCTCATTCTGGAGTGGAACCACTTAGCCAGGCCACAGCAGACCAGGCCAGGCCACAGCAGACCAGGCCAGGCCACAGCAGTACAGGCCAGGCCAGGACACAACAGACCAGACCAGACCAGGCTAGGCCACAGCAGACCAGACCAGACCAGGCCAGGCCAGGCCACAGCAGACCAGACCAGGCCAGGTCACAGCAAACCAGACCAAACCGGGTCAGGCCACAGCAGACAAGGCCAGGCCACACCAGGTGACAAGCAGGCCAGGCCAGGAAACAGCAGACCAAACCAGAGCAGGCCAGGCCAGGCCACAGCAGACCAGACCAGACCAGGCCACAGCAGACCAGACCAAGCTACGTCAGGCCACAGCAAACCAGACCAAGCCGGGCCAGGCCACAGAAGACAAGGCCAGGCCACACGAGGTCACAGCAGACCAGGCTAGGGCAAGGAGACCAGGCCAGGCCACAGCAGGCTAGGCCAGGCCAGGCCACAGCAGTACAGGCCAGGCCAGGACACAACAGACCAGACCAGGACAGGCCAAGGCAAACCAGACCAGGCCAGGCCAGGCCACAGCAGACCAGGCCAGGCCACAGCAGACCAGGCCAAGCCAGGCCACAGCAGACCAGACCAGACCAGGCCAGGCCACGCCACAGCAGACCAGACCAAGCCAGGCCAGGTCACAGCAAACCAGACCAAGCCAGGTCAGGCCACAGCAGACAAGGCCAGGCCACACCAGGTGACAGCAGGCCAGGCCAGGCCACAGCAGACCAAACCAGAGCAGGCCAGGCCAGGCCACAGCAGACCAAACCAGAGCAGGCCAGGCCAGGCCACAGCAGACCAAACCAGAGCAGACCAGGCCAGGCCACAGCAGATCAGACCAGACCAGGCCAGGCCAGGCCACAGCAGACCAAACCAGAGCAGGCCAGGCCAGGCCACCGCAGACCAGACCAGACCAGGCCAGGACAGGCCACAGCAGACCAGACCAAGCCAGGTCAGGCCACAGCAGACCAGACCAGTCCAGGCCAGACCAGAGCAAACCAGACCAAGCATGGCCAGGCCACAGAAGACAAGGCCAGGCCACACGAGGTGACAGCAGGCCAGTCAGACCAGGCCGGGCCAAGCAGACCAGGCCGGGCCAAGCAGACCAGGACAGGCCAGAGCAGGTCAGGCAGACCAGGCTAGGCCAAGCAGCCCAGACCAGGCCAAAGAGACCAGGCCAGGCCACAGCAGACCAGGCCGGGCCACAGCAGACCAGGCCAGGCCACAGCAGTCCATCTGGGTTGGGCCAAGGTGAGTGACTGCCCTTCCTGCAGCATATCCCCCACCCAATTTACATTTTACATAATCCTGCAGCTTGCTTGTTCAGGTGTCATCTTCACTTCTCGCCATCAGTCATGCTGGGATTTGCAGTCAGCAGCAACTGGTCCGAGTTTCTCTAAAACCACCAGCACCTCAATCCAAACAACATCAGCACTCTCTGAGGGTGGGCTCCAAACACGAAGCCCAAAGCATCCAATCTCTCCCACTCTCTCAATCCCTCTCTCACTCTCTCTGTATTTAGTCTCTCTCTGCATCTCTCTCTCTCTCTGTCACACTGGTTCCCTGTGTCTCTCTATTTATTCTCGCCCTCTGTTTCTCTGGATTTTATGTTGTAGGGGCAGGTGACGTGGATGCAAGTGGAAGTGGGAGGCTCGCCTGCTCCTGCCCAGTCCCGTGGTCTCAGTGCCTGGCTACCTGGTGGGGGTCCAGGTGAAGTCGCTGCTGGCAATGGGTTAAAGGGACATCAACAGTTTGCACAAGGGAAGTGTCTGGGGGAGAGGGGCAGAGTGCAGTCCAGTTGGTCAGCTGCTGGCAGAGGGGCTATCGGGATCCTGACAACCCTAGTACTCCTTAGCTGACCAGAAACACTGCTCACTGGAGAATGATCTTAACAAACTGCAAGGGCAGCAGGAAGGCAACCAGACTATCCAACCATCAGCAATAACACAGACACAGTCACAGACACCCGCATGGTTTCATAACTCCCATGGAATCTCTTCTCCACTACCCATCGATTCTTTCCCCATCTGATCCCCAGTGAAACTCTACCACATTTCCAGCAAGGAAAAAACAAACCCAAGACCGCGATCGGGGCAAGGGTGAAGGCGGAGAGGGGGCAAGATATTGTGCAGGGTGGGGGCGAGACAGTGGGCAGGGCAGGGGCGAGACAGTGGGCAGGGCGGAGGCGACACAATTGGGCAGAGTGGGGGTGAGACTGTGGGCAGGGTGGGGGTGAGACAGTAGGCAGGGCGGGGGCAAGACAGTGGGCAAAACATGGGCGAAACAGTGAGAAGGGTAGGGGTGAGACAGCGGGCAGGGCAGTGAGATTGGCGGGAGTTGGATGCCCAATGGGAGGGATAGGGACTCGGGGCTGGGACAGGGACTTGTGGCCGGGACAGGGACAGGGGCTCATGGCTAGGACAGGGACCCCTGGCTAGGACAGGGATTCAGGGCTGGGACAGGGACAGGGAATCGTGGCCGTGACATGAACAGTGACTAGGGGCCACCAAGGGGACAGGGACACATGTCGAGACAGGGAAAGGAACTCGCGGCCGTGACAGGGACATGGACTCACGGCCGGAACAGGGACAGGGAATTGTGGCCGCGACATGGACAGGGACTATGGCCCACCAAGGAGATAGGGACTTGTGGCCGGGAAGGGACAGGGACACATGTCGGGACAGGGAAAGGGACTCGCAACCGTGACAGGGACATGGACTCGTGGCCAGGACAGGGACAGGGACAGGGACTTGAGGCCGTGACAGGGAGATGGACTCGTGGCCGGATCAGGGACAGGGACTTGAGGCCGGGACAGGGACAGGAATTCGGATCGGGATGGGGATAGGGACTCGCAGCCTGGACAGGGACTCATGGCCGGGACAGGGACATGGACTCAGGGCTGGGACTGGGACAGGGAGTCGTGGCAGGAACAGGGAAAGGGACTCGGGGCCGGGACCGGGACAGGGACTCACGGCCGGGACAGGGACAGGGACTCGCAGCCGAGACAGAGAAAGGGGGTCGGGAAAGGGACAGGGACAGGGACTTGTGGCCGGGACATGTACAGGGACTCCTGGCCGGGACAGGGACAGGGACAGGGACAGGGACTCGGGGCCGGGACAGGGACAGGGTCTCAGGACCGCGACAGGGACAGGGACCTGTGGCCAGGACAGGGACAGGGACTCACTGTCATCGTTCCTCTCTCTCTGTCTCTGTTTCTCTGTCACCCTCTCACAGTCTGTTTAATTCTGATCTTTCTCACTGTCCATCTATGTTTCTCTCTCAGCGCTGGATTTTATGTTGTAGGGGCAGGTGACGTGGGTGCAAGTGGAAGTGGGAGGCTCGCCTGCTCCTGCCCAGTCCCGTGGTCTCAGTGCCAGGCTACCTGGTGGGGGTCCAGGTGAAGTCGCTGCTGGCAATGGGTTAAAGGGACATCAACAGTTTGCACAAGGGAAGTGTCTGGGGGAGAGGGGCAGAGTGCAGTCCAGTTGGTCAGCTGCTGGCAGAGGGGCTATCGGGATCCTGACAACCCTAGTACTCCTTAGCTGACCAGAAACACTGCTCACTGGAGAATGATCTTAACAAACTACAAGCGCAGCAGGAAGGCAACCAGACTATCCAACCATCAGCAATAACACAGACACAGTCACAGACACCCGCATGGTTTCATGACTCCCATGGGTTCTCTTCTAGGATAGGTCCACTACCCATCGATTCTTTCCCTATCTGATCCCCAGTGAAACTCTTCCATATTTCCAGCAAGAAAAAAACAAACCCAAGGCCGCAGTCGGGGCAAGGGTGAGGGTGGAGATGGGACGAGACAGTGGGCAGGTTGAGGGTGAGACTGTGGGCATGGTGGGGGTGAGACAGTGTGCAGGTTGGGATTGAGACTGTGGGCAGGGTGGGGGTGAGACAGTGGGCAGGGTGGAGGTGAGACAGTGGGCAGGGTGGAGGTGAGACAGTGGGCAGGGTGGAGGTGAGACAGTGGGCAGGGTGGGGGTGAGACAGTGGGCAGGGTAGAGGTGAGACAGTGGGCAGGGTGGAGGCGAGACAGTGGGCAGGGCGGAGGCGATAACAGTGGGCATGGCGGAGGCGAGACAGTGGTCAGGTTGGGATTGAGACAGTGGGCAGGTTGGGATTGAGACAGTGGGCAGGTTGGGATTGAGACAGTGGGCAGGTTGGGATTGAGACTGTGGGCAGGTTGGGATTGAGACTGTGGGCAGGTTGGGATTGAGACTGTGGGCAGGGTGGGGGTGAGACTGTGGGCAGGGTGGGGGTGAGACTGTGGGCAGGGTGGGGGTGAGACAGTGGCCAGGGTGGGGGGCGAGACAGTGGCCAGGGTGGGGGGCGAGACAGTGGCCAGGGTGGGGGGCGAGACAGTGGCCAGGGTGGGGGGCGAGACAGTGGTCAGGGTGGGGGGCGAGACAGTGACCAGGGTGGGGGGCGAGACAGTGGCCAGGGTGGGGGGCGAGACAGTGGGCAGGGTGGGGGGCGAGACAGTGGGCAGGGTGGGGGGCGAGACAGTGGGCAGGGTGGGGGGCGAGACAGTGGTCAGGGTGGGGGGCGAGACAGTGACCAGGGTGGGGGGCGAGACAGTGGCCAGAGTGGGGGGCGAGACAGTGGGCAGGGCGGAGGCGAGACAGTAGGCAGGTTGGGATTGAGACAGTGGGCAGGTGGGGGCGAGACAGTGGCCAGGGTGGGGGGCGAGACAGTGGCCAGGGTGGGGGGCGAGACAGTGGCCAGGGTGGGGGGCGAGACAGTGGCCAGGGTGGGGGCAAGACAGTGGCCAGGGTGGGGGGGCGTGACAGTGGGCAGGGTGGGGGTGAGACAGTGGGCAGGACGTGGGCAAGATGATGAGAAGGGTAGGGGTGAGACAGTGGGCAGTGCAGTGAGGTGGGTGGGAGTTGGATGCCCAATGGGAGGTCTGTAAAGATCGGGTGGAGATTGCAGACAATGTGCTCATCCTGGCAATGACCAAGTAGTCCATCCAAACCATAAGCCCTTTCTGTCTCCCTCTCTCCTGATCGCATGGCTTCCTCCATTGACAGAGTGGCTTATACTCACACAGTAACACCCCAGCGGCTTCTAGTTATATGTTCAGACCTAAAGCCATCACATTGTCAATGACCTCAGGTTGGAGCTGCCAATGCGAGAGATGGACAAAGACCCTGGAGTCTGTACCAGCTCCTTGATCAACTCTGGCCAATTGGACATTAGGGCCGAGGCTGAGCCACAGCTGTCTGTGTGGCGGCTCCACTCAGGGAATCCTTAATGGTGGCAGAGTCTCTTCCACTGCTCTGCCAGTGGCACCAGTGCCTCAGGGTGCCACAGTGACAGGACATTGGGCAGGAGTCTGCACAATGCCTGGCATCTCATGGGCTCAAGTGAAGCTGTGACCATGCCAAGTTTAGCCGGGCCATTGGGACATGGAGGTGAACAGGCAGCTCCTAGTACAGCTGGCTGGGATGGGAGAGAGCCACAGTGCAGCACATAGGAACAGATGGAGAAGTCCCAACACACACAGGTTATCACTCGGTGTGTAATTCTTACCGTTCCATTGTACTCACTCTTTACAAAATGATTGTCACCCTTTCTGACTGTGACACCGTTAGGAGGGGTTCCAAAGCCTCCGCATAGGAATGGGGAGGGCAATGACATGACCTTTCCTGATGGAATTCCTGACAAACAGAGGTTTGTTGTCGTGAGCCTCTTGGATCTGGGAAGTGTTTATTCCATGGAGTGGATGGGCATCAGATTGTGTCTCCATACGTTGCCTCAAGAGGCCTCCAAACTGTTAACTCAAATGCATCATTATCAGGCTCTCCCTCACCTCCATGGTACCACCCTCTGCCCATTGTAGTGCTCGGCATGCTGCTCTGGACCCTCATGTCCCACTTCTGAGGCGCCGATGGACTCGCCATTCTGAGGATGCTTGGCAATCCATGATGTCCTCACCTGCCAGTTCCTCCTCCACCTGCGAGGCCAAGGTGTGGGGCACACAGCAAACAGCAGTGATCAGGGAGACACAAGCCTGTGCAGACTATACTGTGCCACCTGATCAGTCAGGCCAAAAGCATCACTTTTGGAGCAGACTCTCCAGTCCCCCTGGTGGAAGCATGGCTCAGACTGTACCCTCCATCTGCCAATGGTCGACATTATGAGTCACCTCTTAATGAACAGCCCTTGTCTCTATTAACCAGCCATAGTTGCAGTGGTGGACTGGTACCTGGGAGTGCTGAAGGAGCTGCAGATGGTGACAAGGACAGGGACAGGGACTCCCAGCTGGGACAGGGACTCAGGGCTGGGACTTGGACAGGGAAACATGTTTGTGACAGGGACAGGTACTCTGGGCTGCGAAGGAGACAAGGACTTGTGGTTGGGACAGGGACAGGGACTCGGGGCTGGGACAGGGACAGAGACCCATGGCTGGGACAGGGACTCAGGGCTGGGACTTGGACAGGGAAACATGTTCACGACAGGGACAGGTACTCGGGGCCGTGAAGGGGACAGGGACTTGCGGCCGGGACCAGGACAGGGACTCTTGTCAGGACAGGGAAAGGGACTCGCGGAGCTGACAGGGACATGGAATCATGGCCGGGACAGGGACAGGGATTCGGGTCAGGACAGGGACCGGTACTCGCGGCCTGGACAGGGTGTGGGACAGGGATAAGGACTTGTGACCGGGACAGGGATAGGGACTTGCGTCCTGGACAGGGACAGGGACAGGGACTTGGGACCAGGACAGGGACAGGGACAGGTACTCGCGGCCAAGACAGGGACAGGGATAGGGACTCATGGCCGGCACAGGGACTCTTGGCTGGGAAAGGGAGAGGAACTGGTGGCCGGGTCAGTGACAGGGACTCGGGGCCGAGACAAGTACAGGGACCCGCAGCTGGGACAGGGACTCGGGGCCAGGACAGGGACAGGGACTCGCGGCCAGGACAGAGACTGAGACAGGTACTTGAGGCCTGGACAGGTACAGGGACTCGGGGCTGGGACAGGTACAGGGTCTTGGGGCTGGGAAAGGGACAGGGACTTGCGGCCGGGACTTCGACAGGGAAACGTGGCCACGACAGGGACAGGTACTCAGGGCCGTGAAGGTGACAGGGACTTTTGGCCGGGACAGGGAAAGGGAATCGCGTCTGGGACAGGGAAAGGGACATGGACAGTGTCTCGGGGCCGGGACAGGGACAGGGACAGGGACTCGTGGCCGGGACAGGGACAGAGACTCACAGCCGGCACAGAGACAGGGACAGGGACTCACGGACGGCACAGAGACAGGGACAGGGACAGGGACTCACGTCTGGGACAGGGACAGGGTCAGGGACCCGAGGCCAGGACAGAGATAGGTTCAGGGACTCACAGCCGGGACAAGGACAGGTGCTCACAGCCGGAAAAGAGACAGGGCCAGGGACTCACGGATAGCACAGAGACAGGGACAGGGACAAGGACTCGCGTCCATGAGAGGGACAGGGACTCGCTGCCGGGACAAGGACAGGGAATCATGGCCGGGACAGGGACAGGGACTTGTGGCTGGAACAGGGACAGGGCTTTGCAGCTGGGACAGGGACATCGACTCTTGGCCAGGACAGGGACAGGGACTCATTGCTGGGAAAGGGTCAGGGACAGCTATTCGCTGCTGGGACAGGGAGAGGAAATTGTAGCCGGGTCAGGAACAGGGATAAGGGGCCGGGACAAGGACAGGGACTCGGGACCGGGACAGGGAGAGGGACTCGGGGCCCAGAAAGAGACAGGGTCTTGCAGCCGGGACAGGGAGAGGTACTCGCGGCCGGGGCAGGGACAGGGACAGGGACTCGGGGCAGGGACAGAGACAGGGACAAGGGGCCAGGACAGGGACAGGGACTTGGGGCCGGGCAGGGATTGGGACTCGGGGCCGGGCAGGTACTGGGACTCGGGCCGGGACAGGGACAGGGACTCCGGGCCATGATAGGGACTAAGACTTGGGACCGGGACAGAGACAGGGACAAGGGGCCAGGACAGGGACAGGGACTTGGGGCCGGGCAGGGACTGGGACTCGGGGCCGGGCAGGGACTGGGACTCGGGGCCGGGACAGGGACAGGGACTCCGGGCCATGATAGGGACTAAGACTAAGGGCCGGGACAGGGACAGGGCCTCATGGCCGGGACAGAGACAGGGACTCGGGCCAGGACAGGGACAGGGACTCGGGGCCGACAGAGGGTCTGGGACTTGGGGCTGGAACAGGGACAGGGACTCATTGCTGGGACAGGGACAGGGATTAACGGCTGGGGCAGGGAAAGGGAGTCAGGGCTGTGATAGGGACAGGGACTTGGGGCCGGGACAGGGATAGGGACTTGGGACTGGGAAAGGGACAGGGGCAGGGACTCCCGGCCAGGACAGGGACAATGACAGGGACAGGGACTCGCAGTCGGGACAGGGACAGAGACTCGGGGCCATGACAGGGACAGGGACTCATGGCCGGGTCAGAGACAGGGACTTGCGGCCGGCACAGGGACAGGGACTCGCGGCCGGGACTGTGACAGCGACTCACGGCCAGGACAGGGACAGGGACTCGTGGTTTGGACAGGGACAGGGTCTCGTGTCCAGGATAGCGACAGGAACTCGAGTCCGGGACAGGGACAGTGACTCGGACCTGGGACAGGGACCGGGACTCGCGGCCCGGAGATGGAAGGGAATCGAAGCCAGGACAGGGACAGGATATTGCGACCAGGACAGGGACAGGGACTCATGCCTGGGAAAGGGACAGGGAGAGGGACTCATGGCTGGGACAGGGATAGAGGCTCATGGCCAGAACAGGGACGCGGTCTTGGGGTTGGGAGAGGGACAGGGAATCACGGAATGGACAGGGACAAATACTCGTTGCCTGAAGAGAGACACGGACTCAGGGGTGGGATAGGGACCAGCGGCATGGACAACAAAAGGGGCAGGAACTCACTGCCAAGACAGGCACAGGGACTAGCATCTGGGACACCATCAGGGACTCATGGCTGGGATAGGGACAGGGACTCGTGGCTGGGATTGGGGGTCAGGCAATCGTGGCCTGGAAAAGGACAGGAAAAGGGACAGGGACTCGCAGCCAGGACAAGGACAGGGACAGCAACTCGTGGCCGGTACATGCACAGGGACAGGGACTAGTGGCCAGTACAGGGTCAGGGTCTTGGGGCCAGGACAGGGACAGGGAAAGGGACTCATGTCCGGGACAGGGACAGGGACTCGCGCCCAGGAGAGGGACAGGGACTCGTGACCATGTTAGGGACAGGGACCTGGACTCGTGTCCGGGACAGGACAGGGACAGGGACTCATGCCCGGGACAGGGAATTGCGGCCGGGACAGGGACAGGGACTCAGGGCCGATACGGGGACAGGGACTTGTGGCCGGGACAGGGACAGGGACTCGGGGCTGAGACAGGGACAGGGATACATGGCCGGGACAGAGAGAGTGACTCGGGGCCGGGAAAGGGATAGGGACTCAGGTCGGGGACAGAGAAGGGGACTCGGGGCCAGAACAGTTACAGGAACAGAAACTCGCTGCTGGGACAGGGAAAGGGACTCGCGGCCGATATATGGACACGGTCTCTTGGCTGAGTTAGGGACAGGGACTCATGGCCAGGACAGAGAAAGGGACTCGGGGCCGGGACTGGGACAGCGACAGGGACTTGGGGCCGAAACAGGGACAGGGACAGGGAATCATGGCCGGGACAGGGACAGGGAATCAGGGCCAGGACAGGGACAGGGTCAGGGACTCACGGCTGGGACAGGGACAGGCACTCGTGGCCTGGAAAGAGACAAGGGACTCACAGCCGTGACAGGGACAGGGACTCATGGCTGGGACAGGGATAGGGAATCGGAGCCAGGACAGGGACAGGGACTCACGGCCGGGACAGAGACAGGCACTCGGTGCTGGGACAGGGACAGGAACTCGTGGCTGGGACAGGGACAGGGACTCACGCCCGGGACAAGGACAGGGACTTGGGGCCATTACAGGTACAGAGAATCAGGTCCGGGACAGGGACAGTAACTCTTGGCCGGGAAAGGGACAGGGACTCATGACTGGGAGAGACAGGGACTCGGGGCTGGTACAGGGACAGGGACAGGGACTCACTGCCGGGACAGGAACTCACGGCTAGAACAGGGACTCGCGGGTGGGACATGGACAGGGACATGGACTCACAGCCAGGACAGGGACAGAGATCACTGTCGGCACAGGGACTCACGGCTGGGACAGGAACTCGGGGCCGGGAAAGGGACAGGAACTCGCTGCCAAGACAGGCACAGAGACTCACATCTGGGCCACCATCAGGGTCTCATGGCTGGGATAGGGACAGGGACTCGTGGCTGGGATTGGGGGTCAGGCAATCGTGGCCTGGAAAGGGACAGGGAAAGGGACAGGGACTCGTGGCCAGGACAAGGACAGGGACAGCAACTCGTGGCCGGTAAATGGTCAGGGAAAGGGACTAGTGGCCAGTACAGGGTCAGGGTCTTGGGTCCAGGACAGGGACAGGGAAAGGGTCTCGTGTCCGGGACAGGGACTGGGTCTCGCGCCCAGAACAGGGACAGGGACTCATGACTGTGTTAGGGACAGGGAAGTGGACTCGTGTCCGGGACAGGGACAGGGACTTGGGGCCCGGACAGGGACTTGTGTCCGAGACAGGGAATCGCGGCCAGGACAGGGACAGGGACTCTGGGCGATATGGGGACAGGTACTCGCAGCCAGGTCAGGGACAGGGACTCGGGACCGAGACAGGGACAGGGACTCGCAGCCAGGACAATGACAGGGACACGCAACCAAGACAGGGACCGTGACTCGTGGCCGGGATAGAGACAGAGACTCGTGGCTGGGACAGTGACAGGGACTCGGGGCCGGGACAGGGACAGGGACATGGACCCAGGGCCGGACAGGGAATCGCGGCCGAGAAAAGAACAGGGACATGGATTCGGGGCCCGGACAGGGACAGTGACTCGCGAACGGGACAGGGACTCATTGCTGGGACAGGTACAGGGAATCGACGCCGGGACAGCAACAGGGACTCGTGTCTGGGACAGGGATAGTGACTCGCAGTTGGATTAGGGATAGGGATCGTGGCCGGAACAGGGGCACGGAGACAGGGCCGGGAAAGGGACAGGGACCCGTGGCCGGCACAGGGAAAGGGACTTGCGGCTGGGACATGGACAGGGGCTTGCGGCCAGGACAGGGACAGGTACGTGGTTTCAGGGAAAGGGAGAGGGACTCACTGCCGGGACAGGGACAGGGCCTCGGGGCCGGAGCAGGGACAGGGACAGGGACATGGACTCACTGCTGGGACAGGAACTCCTGGGTGGTACAGGGACAGGAACAGGGACTCACTGCCAGGACAGGGACAGAGATCGCTGGCGGGACACGGACTCGCGGCTGGAACAGGGACTCTGGGCCAGGACAGGGAAAGCAACAGGGACAGGAACTCACTGCAAAGAAAGGCACAGGCACTCACGTCTGGGACACGGACAGGGACTCATGGCCGGGACAGGGACAGGGACTCGTGCCTGGGATGGGGGTCAGGCAATCACGGCCGGCAAAGCGACAGGGAAAGGGACAGGGACTCGCGGCCGGGACAAGGACAGGGACAGCAACTCGTGGCCGGTACATGGACAGGAACAGGGACTTGCGGCCGGTACTGTGACAGGGTATTGAGGCCAGGACAGGGACAGGGAAAGGAACTCGCGGCAAGGACAGGGACAGGGACTCGCGCCCAGGACAGTGACAGGGACTTGTGACCGTGTTAGGGACAGGGGCATGGACTCGTGTATGGGACAGGGACAGGGACAGGGACTTGGGGCCCAGACAGGGACAGTGACTCGTGCCCGGGACAGGGAATCGCGGCTGCGACAGGGACAGGGACTCAGGGGCAGGGACAGGGGCAGGGTCTCGCGGCCAGGACAAGGACAGAGACTCGCGGCTAAGACAGGTACAGTGACTCGTGGCTGGGACAGAGACAGAGACTCATGGCCGGGACAGAGACAGGGATTCGCGGCTTGGACAGGGACAGGACAGCGACTTGGGGCCTGGACAGGGACAGTGACTCGCGACTGGGACAGGGACTCATTGCAGGGACAGGGACTCGCGGCCGGGACAGAGACAGAGACTCGCGGCCGGGACAGGGACATGGACTCCTGGCTGGCACAGGGACAAGGACAGGGACTCAGGGCCGAGACAGGGACAGGGAAAGGGACAGGGACTCATGGCCAGGACAAGGACAGGGACAGCAACTCGTGGCCAGTACATGGACAGGAACAGGGACTAGTGGCCGATACAGGGTCAGGGTCTTGGGGCCAGGACAGGGACAGGGAAAGGGACTCGCGTCCAGGACAGGGACAGGGACTCGCGCCCAGGACAGGGACAGGGACTCATGACCATGTTAGGGACAGGCACCTGGACTCGTGTCCGGGACAGGGACAGGGAATTGGGGCCCAGACAGGGACAGGGACTTGTGCCTGGGACAGGGAATCGCGGGCGGGACAGGGAAAGGGACTCGGGACCAGGACAAGGACAGGGACTCACAGCCAAGACAAGGACAGGTACTCACGGCCGGGACAGGGACAGGGACTCACGGCCAGGACAGGCACTCGGGGCTGGGACAGGGACAGTGACTCATGGCCGGGACAGAGACAGAGACTCGTGGCTGGGACAGAGACAGGGACACGGACCCAGGGCCCGGACAGGGAATCGCAGCCGGGAAAGGGGCAGGGACATGGATTCAGGGCCCGGACACGGACAGGGACAAGTGACCGGGACAGAGACTGATGGCCAGGACAGGGAAAGGGACTTGGGCATGGAAAGGGACAGTGACTTGCGAACGGGACAGGGACAGGGACAGGGACTTGGGGCCCAGACAGGGACAGTGAATCGCGACCGGGACAGGGACTCGTTGCCGGGACAGGTACACAGAATTGCGGCTGGGGCAGAGACATGGAATCGGCGCTGGGACAGTGACAGGGAGTCGTGGGTGGGGCAGGGATAGCGACTCACAGCTGGGTTAGGGATAGGGATCACAGCCGGAACAGGGGCATGGACTTGGGGCCGGGAGAGGGACAGGGACTCGTGGCCGGCACAGTGAAAGGGACTTGCGGCTGGGACATGGACAGGGGCTCGCGGCCAGGACAGGGACAGGTACGCGAGATCGGGAAAAGGGAGAGGGACTCAATACCGGGACAGGGACAGGGCCTCGGGTCCGGGACAGGGACAGGGAATCGCGGCCGGGACAGGGACAAGGACTCACGGCCAGGACACAGACAGGGACTCGCGGCCGGGACAGAGACAGGGACTTGTTGCTGGGACAGAGTCAGGGACTTGCGGCAGGAACAGGGACATGGACTCATGGCCAGGACAGGGACAGGGACAGGGACTCAGGGTTGGGACAGGGATAGTGAATCGGGATCGGGACAGGGAGAGGGACAGGGACATGGACTCATGCCCGGGACATGGGCAGGGACAGGGACAGGGACAGGGACTATGATCCCAGACAGGGACAGTGACAGTGACTCACAACCGGGAGTCTTTGCCGCGACAGGTACAGGGAATCGCGGCCGGGGCAGGGACATGGTATCGGCACCGGGACAGCGACAGTGACTCATGGGCGGGGCAGGGACAGGGACTCAGGGCCGGGATAGGGACAGGGATTCGGGGACGGCACAGGGACAGGGAACAGAACACGGAGCTGGGACAGGGACAGGGACTCGCGGCCGGGACAGGGACAGGGACAGGGACTCGGGGCCGGGACATGGACTGGGATAACGGCCAGGACAGGGACAGCTTCTCATGGCCGGGACAGGGACAGGGACTCACGGCCAGGGCAGGGACTCGGGGCTGGGACAGGGACAGGTACTCGGGGCCGGGACAGGGACAGGGATTCGGGGCTGGGACAGGGACAGGGACTCGGGGCCGGGACAGGGACTGAGATTCGGGGACAGGACAGGGACAGGGAACGGAACAGGGGGCCGGGACAGGAAGAGGGACTCATGGCCTGGACAGGGACAGTGGCTCGTGGCCGTGACAGGGACAGATACTTGGGGTCAGGAAAGCGACATGCACTCGCAGCTGTGACAGGGAAAGGACAGGGACTCGTGGCCAGGACAGGGACAGGTACTCACGGCCAGGACAGGGACAAGGACTCAGGGCTGGGACAGGGACAGGGACTCGCCGCTGGGACAGGGACAGGGACAGGGACTCGGGGCCGGGACAAGGACAGGGACTCACGGCCAAGAGAGGGACAGGGACTCGGGGCTGGGACAGGAACAGGGACTCACGGCCGGGACAGGGACAGGGACAGGGACTCGCGGCTGGGAAAGGGAGAGGAGCAGGGACATGGACTGCTGGCCGGGACAGGGTCAGGGACAGGATCTCATTGCTGGGACAGGGACAGGGATTCACGGCCGGGACAGGGAAAGGCACTCGGTGCCGGGACAGGGACAGGAACTCGTGGCTGGGACAGGGACAGGGACTCGCGCCCGGGTCAAGGACAGGGACTTGGGGCAATTACAGGTACAGGGAATCAGGGCCAGGACAGGGACAGTAACTCTTGGCCGGGACAGGGTCAGGGACTCGGGGCCAAGACAGGGACAGGGACTCACAGCCAGGACAATGACAGGGACACACAACCAAGACAGGGACAGTGACTCGTGGCCGGGATAGAGACAGAGACTTGTGGACGGGACAGTGACAGGACTCGGGGCCGGGAGAGGGACAGGGACATGGACCCAGGGCCCGGACAGGGAATCGTGGCGGAGAAAAGAACAGGGACATGGATTCGGGGCCTGGACAGGGACAGTGTCTCGTGAACGGGACAGGGAGTCATTGCCGGGACAGGTACAGGGAATCGACGCCGGGGCAGCAACAGGGACTCGTGTCTGGGACAGGGATAGTGACTCGCATTTGGGGTAGGGATAGGGATCGTGGCTGGAACAGGGGCACGGAAACAGGGCTGGGAGAGGGACAGGGACCCGTGGCCGGCACAGGGAAAGGGACTTGCGGCTGGGACATGGACAGGGGCTTGCGGCCAGGACAGGGACAGGTACGTGGTTTCAGGGAAAGGGAGAGGGACTCGCTGCCGTGACAGGGACAGGTCCTCGGGGCCGGAGCAGGGACAGGGACAGGGACATGAACTCACTGCTGGGACAGGAACTCCTGGGTGGTACAGGGACAGGAACAGGGACTCACTGCCAGGACAGGGACAGAGATTGCTGGCGGGACATGGACTCGCGGCTGGAACAGGGACTCTGGGCCAGGACAGGGAAAGCGACAGGGACAGGAACTCACTGCATAGACAGGCAGAGCAACTCACGTCTGGGACACGGACAGGGACTTATGGCCGGGACAGGGACAGGGACTCGTGGCTGGGATGGGGGTCAGGCAATCATGGCCGGCAAAGCGACAGGGAAAGGGACAGGGACTCGCGGCCGGGACAAGGACAGGGACAGCAACTCGTGGCCGGTACATGGACAGGAACAGCGACTTGCGGCCGGTACTGTGACAGGGTGTTGAGGCCAGGATAGGGACAGGGAAAGGAACTCGCGGCCAGGACAGGGACAGGGACTCGCGCCCAGGACAGTGACAGGGACTTGTGACCGTGTTAGGGACAGGGGCATGGACTCGTGTCTGGGACAGGGACAGGGACAGGGACTTGGGGCCCAGACAGGGACAGTGACTCGTGCCCGGGACAGGGAATCACGGCTGCGACAGGGACAGGGACTCAGGGGCTGGGACAGGGACAGTGACAGGGAATCACAGCCGAGACAGGGGCAGGGTCTCACGGCCAGGACAAGGACAGAGACTCGCGGCTAAGACAGGGACAGTGACTTGTGGCTGGGACTGAGACAGAGACTCATGGCCGGGACAGAGACAGGGACTCGCGACTGGGACAGGGACAGGACAGGGACTTGGGGCCTGGACAGGGACAGTGACTCGCGACTGGGACAGGGACTCATTGCAGGGACAGGGACAGGGACTCGCGGCCGGGACAGAGACAGAGACTCGCGGCCGGGACAGGGACATGGACTCCTGGCTGGCACAGGGACAAGGACAGGGACTCAGGGCCGGGACAGGGACAGGGAAAGGGACAGGGATTCATGGCCAGGACAAGGACAGGGACAGCAACTCGTGGCCGGTACATGGACAGGGACATGGACTAGTGGCCGATACAGGGTCACGGTCTTGGGGCCAGGACAGGGACAGGGAAAGGGACTCGCGTCCAGGACAGGGACAGGGACTCGCGCCCAGGACAGGGACAGGGACTCATGACCATGTTAGGGACAGGCACCTGGACTCGTTTCCGGGACAGGGACAGGGAATTGGGGCCCAGACAGGGACAGGGACTTGTGCCCGGGACAGGGAATCGCGGACGGGACAGGGAAAGGGACTCGGGGCAAGGACAAGGACAGGGATTCACAGCCAAGACAAGGACAGGTACTCACGGCGGGGACAGGGACAGGGACTCACGGCCAGGACAGGCACTCGGGGCTGGGACAGGGACAGTGACTCGTGGCCGGGACAGAGACAGAGACTCGTGGCTGGGACAGAGACAGGGGCACGGACCCAGGGCCCGGACAGGGAATCGCAGCCGGGAAAGGGACAGGGACATGGATTCGGGGCCCGGACACGGACAGGGACAAGTGACCGGGACAGGGACTGACGGCCAGGACAGGGAAAGGGACTTGGGCACGGAAAGGGACAGTGACTCGCGAACGGGACAGGGACAGGGACAGGGACTTCGGGCCCAGACAGGGAGAGTGAATCGCGACTGGGACAGGGACTCGTTGCCGGGACAGGTACAGGGAATTGCGGCTGGGGCAGATACATGGAATCGGCGCTGGGACAGTGACAGGGACTCGTGGGCGGGGCAGGGATAGCGACTCACAGCTGAGTTAGATATAGGGATCACAGCCGGAACAGGGGCATGGACTTGGGGCCGGGGGAGGGACAGGGACTCGTGGCCGGCACAGTGAAAGGGATTGTGGCTGGGACAAAGACAGGGGCTCGCGGCCAGGACAGGGACAGGTACGCGAGATCGGGAAAAGGGAGAGGGACTCAATACCGGGACAGGGACAGGGCCTCGTGTCCGGGACAGGGACAGGGAATCGCGGCCGGGACAGGGACGAGGACTCGCAGCCAGGACATAGACAGGGACTCGCGGCCGGGACAGAGACAGAGACTTGTTGCTGGAACAGTGTCAGGGACTTGCGGCAGGAACAGGGACATGGAATCATGGCCAGGACAGGGACAGGTGCAGGGACTCAGGGCTGGGACAGGGATAGGGAATTGGGATCGGGACAGGGAGAGGGACAGGGACATGGACATGGACTCATGGCCGGGACAGGGGCAGGGACAGGGACAGGGACAGGGACTAGGAGCCCAGACATGGACAGTGACAGTGACTCACAACCGGGACTCTTTGCCGCGACAGGTACAGGGAATCGCGGCCGGGGCAGAGACATGCTATCGGCACCGGGACAGCGACAGTGACTCGTGGGCGGGGCAGGGACAGGGACTCGGGGCCGGGACAGGGACAGGGATTCGGGGACGGGACAGGGACAGGGAACGGAACACGGATCTGGCACAGGGCCAGGGACTCGCGGCCGGGACAGGGACAGGGACAGTGACTCGGGGCCGGGACAAGGACAGGGACTAACGGCCAGGACAGGGACAGGTTCTCACGGCTGGGACAGGGACAGGGACTCACGGCCAGGACAGGGACACGGGGCTGGGACAGGGACAGGGACTCGGGGCAGGGACTGGGACAGGGATTCGGGGCTGGGACAGGGACAGGGACTCGGGGCCGGGACAGGGACTGGGATTCGGGGACAGGACAGGGACAGGGAATGGAACAGGGGGCCGGGACAGGAAGAGGGACTTGTGGCCTGGACAGGGACAGTGGCTCGTGGCCGTGACAGGGACAGATACTTGGGGTCAGGAAAGGGACATGCACTCGCAGCTGTGACAGGGAAAGGACAGGGACTCGTGGCCAGGACAGGGACAGGTACTCACGGCCAGGACAGGGACAGGGACTCAGGGCTGGGACAGGGACAGGGATTCGACGCTGGGACAGGGACAGGGACAGGGACTCGGGGCCGGGACAAGGACAGGGACTCACGGCCAGGAGAGGGACAGGGACTCGGGGCTGGGACAGGAACAGGGACAGGGACTCGCGGCTGGGAAAGGGAGAGGAACAGGGACATGGACTGCTGGCCGGGACAGGGTCAGGGACAGGATCTCATTGCTGGGACAGGGACAGGGACTCACGGCCGGGACAGGGACAGGCATTTGGTGCTGGGACAGGGACAGGAACTCGTGGCTGGGACAGGGACAGGGACTTGCGCCCGGGTCAAGGACAGGGACTTGGGGCCATTACAGGTACAGGGAATCAGTGCCGGGACAGGGACAGTAACTCTTGGCCGGGAAAGGGACAGGGACTCATGACTGGGAGAGACAGGGACTCGGGGCTGGTACAGGGACAGGGACAGGGACTCACTGCCGGGACAGGAACTCGCAGCTAGAACAGGGACTCACGGGCGGGACATGGACAGGGACATGGACTGACGGCCAGGACAGGGACAGAGATCGCTGTCGGTACAGGGACTCAGGGCTGGGACAGGAAATCGGGGCCGGGAAAGGGACAGGAACTCGCTGCCAAGGCAGGCACAGAGACTCGCATCTGGGCCACCATCAGGGTCTCATGGCTGGGATAGGGACAGGGACTCGTGGCTGGGATTGGGGGTCAGGCAATCGTGGCCTGGAAAGGGACAAGGAAGGAGACAGGGACTCGTGGCCAGGACAAGGACAGGGACAGCAACTAGTGGCCGGTAAATGGTCAGGGACAGGGACTACTGGCCAGTACAGGGTCAGGGTCTAGGGTCCAGGACAGTGACAGGGAAAGGGTATCGCGTACGGGACAGGGACAGGGTCTCGCGCCCAGAACAGGGACAGGGACTCATGACTGTGTTAGGGACAGGGACCTGGACTCGTGTCTGGGACAGGGACAGGGACTTGGGGCCCAGACAGGGACTTGTGCCTGGGACAGGGAATCGCGGCCGGGACAGGGACAGGGACTCGGGGCCGATACGGGGACAGGGACTCGTGGCCGGGACAGGGACAGGGACTCGGGGCCTAGACAGGGACAGGGACTCACAGCCAGGACAATGACAGGGACACACAACCAAGACAGGGACCGTGACTCATGGCCGGGATACAGACAAAGACTCGTGGCCGGGACAGTGACAGGGACTCGGGGCCGGGACAGGGACAGGGACATGGACCAAGGGCCCGGACAGGGAATCGTGGCGGAGAAAAGAACAGGGACATGGAGTTGGGGCCTGGACAGGGACAGTGACTCGCGAACGGGACAGGGACTCATTGCCGGGACAGGTACAGGGAATCGACGCCGGGACAGCAACAGGGACTCGTGTCTGGGACAGGGATAGTGACTCGCAGTTGGGTTAGGGATAGGGATCGTGGCTGGAACAGGGGCACAGAGACAGGGCCGGGAGAGGGACAGGGACCCATGGCCGGCACAGGGAAAGGGACTTGCGGCTGGGACATGGACAGGGGCTTGCGGCCAGGACAGGGACAGGTACGTGGTTTCAGGGAAAGGGAGAGGGACTCGCTGCCGGGACAGGGACAGGGCCTCGGGGCCGGAGCAGGGACAGGGACAGGGACATGGACTCACTGCCAGGACAGGGACAGAGATCGCTGGCGGCACACGGACCCGCGGCTGGAACAGGGACTCTGGGCCAGGACAGGGAAAGCGACAGGGACAGGAACTCACTGCATAGACAGGCACAGGCACTCACGTCTGGGACACGGACAGGGACTCATGGCCGGGACAGGGACAGGGACTCGTGGCTGGGAAGGGGGTCAGGCAATCATGGCCGGCAAAGCGACAGGGAAAGGGACAGGGACTCGCGGCCGGGACAAGGACTAGGAACAGCAACTCGTGGCCGGTACATGGACAGGAACAGGGACTTGCGGCCCGTGCTGTGACAGGGTTTTGAGGCCAGGATAGGGACAGGGAAAGGAACTTGCGGTCAGGACAGGGACAGGGTCTCGCGCCCAGGACAGTGACAGGGACTTGTGACCGTGTTAGAGACAGGGGCATGGACTCGTGTCTGGGACAGGGACAGGGACAGGGACTTGGGGCCCAGACAGGGACAGTGACTCGTGCCCGGGACAGGGAATCGCGGCTGCGACAGGGACAGGGACTCAGGGGCTGGGACATGGAGAGTGACAGGGAATCACGGCCGAGACGGGGCAGGGTCTCGCGGCCAGGACAAGGACAGAGACTCGCGGCTAAGACAGGGACAGTGACTTGTGGCTGGGACAGAGACAGAGACTCATGGCCGGGACAGGGACAGGGACTCGTGGCTGGGATGGGGGTCAGGCAATCATGGCCGGCAAAGCGACAGGGAAAGGGACAGGGACTCGCGGCCGGGACAAGGACAGGGACAGCAACTCGTGGCCGGTACATGGACAGGAACAGCGACTTGCGGCCGGTACTGTGACAGGGTGTTGAGGCCAGGATAGGGACAGGGAAAGGAACTCGCGGCCAGGACAGGGACAGGGACTCGCGCCCAGGACAGTGACAGGGACTTGTGACCGTGTTAGGGACAGGGGCATGGACTCGTGTCTGGGACAGGGACAGGGACAGGGACTTGGGGCCCAGACAGGGACAGTGACTCGTGCCCGGGACAGGGAATCACGGCTGCGACAGGGACAGGGACTCAGGGGCTGGGACAGGGACAGTGACAGGGAATCACAGCCGAGACAGGGGCAGGGTCTCACGGCCAGGACAAGGACAGAGACTCGCGGCTAAGACAGGGACAGTGACTTGTGGCTGGGACTGAGACAGAGACTCATGGCCGGGACAGAGACAGGGACTCGCGACTGGGACAGGGACAGGACAGGGACTTGGGGCCTGGACAGGGACAGTGACTCGCGACTGGGACAGGGACTCATTGCAGGGACAGGGACAGGGACTCGCGGCCGGGACAGAGACAGAGACTCGCGGCCGGGACAGGGACATGGACTCCTGGCTGGCACAGGGACAAGGACAGGGACTCAGGGCCGGGACAGGGACAGGGAAAGGGACAGGGATTCATGGCCAGGACAAGGACAGGGACAGCAACTCGTGGCCGGTACATGGACAGGGACATGGACTAGTGGCCGATACAGGGTCACGGTCTTGGGGCCAGGACAGGGACAGGGAAAGGGACTCGCGTCCAGGACAGGGACAGGGACTCGCGCCCAGGACAGGGACAGGGACTCATGACCATGTTAGGGACAGGCACCTGGACTCGTTTCCGGGACAGGGACAGGGAATTGGGGCCCAGACAGGGACAGGGACTTGTGCCCGGGACAGGGAATCGCGGACGGGACAGGGAAAGGGACTCGGGGCAAGGACAAGGACAGGGATTCACAGCCAAGACAAGGACAGGTACTCACGGCGGGGACAGGGACAGGGACTCACGGCCAGGACAGGCACTCGGGGCTGGGACAGGGACAGTGACTCGTGGCCGGGACAGAGACAGAGACTCGTGGCTGGGACAGAGACAGGGGCACGGACCCAGGGCCCGGACAGGGAATCGCAGCCGGGAAAGGGACAGGGACATGGATTCGGGGCCCGGACACGGACAGGGACAAGTGACCGGGACAGGGACTGACGGCCAGGACAGGGAAAGGGACTTGGGCACGGAAAGGGACAGTGACTCGCGAACGGGACAGGGACAGGGACAGGGACTTCGGGCCCAGACAGGGAGAGTGAATCGCGACTGGGACAGGGACTCGTTGCCGGGACAGGTACAGGGAATTGCGGCTGGGGCAGATACATGGAATCGGCGCTGGGACAGTGACAGGGACTCGTGGGCGGGGCAGGGATAGCGACTCACAGCTGAGTTAGATATAGGGATCACAGCCGGAACAGGGGCATGGACTTGGGGCCGGGGGAGGGACAGGGACTCGTGGCCGGCACAGTGAAAGGGATTGTGGCTGGGACAAAGACAGGGGCTCGCGGCCAGGACAGGGACAGGTACGCGAGATCGGGAAAAGGGAGAGGGACTCAATACCGGGACAGGGACAGGGCCTCGTGTCCGGGACAGGGACAGGGAATCGCGGCCGGGACAGGGACGAGGACTCGCAGCCAGGACATAGACAGGGACTCGCGGCCGGGACAGAGACAGAGACTTGTTGCTGGAACAGTGTCAGGGACTTGCGGCAGGAACAGGGACATGGAATCATGGCCAGGACAGGGACAGGTGCAGGGACTCAGGGCTGGGACAGGGATAGGGAATTGGGATCGGGACAGGGAGAGGGACAGGGACATGGACATGGACTCATGGCCGGGACAGGGGCAGGGACAGGGACAGGGACAGGGACTAGGAGCCCAGACATGGACAGTGACAGTGACTCACAACCGGGACTCTTTGCCGCGACAGGTACAGGGAATCGCGGCCGGGGCAGAGACATGCTATCGGCACCGGGACAGCGACAGTGACTCGTGGGCGGGGCAGGGACAGGGACTCGGGGCCGGGACAGGGACAGGGATTCGGGGACGGGACAGGGACAGGGAACGGAACACGGATCTGGCACAGGGCCAGGGACTCGCGGCCGGGACAGGGACAGGGACAGTGACTCGGGGCCGGGACAAGGACAGGGACTAACGGCCAGGACAGGGACAGGTTCTCACGGCTGGGACAGGGACAGGGACTCACGGCCAGGACAGGGACACGGGGCTGGGACAGGGACAGGGACTCGGGGCAGGGACTGGGACAGGGATTCGGGGCTGGGACAGGGACAGGGACTCGGGGCCGGGACAGGGACTGGGATTCGGGGACAGGACAGGGACAGGGAATGGAACAGGGGGCCGGGACAGGAAGAGGGACTTGTGGCCTGGACAGGGACAGTGGCTCGTGGCCGTGACAGGGACAGATACTTGGGGTCAGGAAAGGGACATGCACTCGCAGCTGTGACAGGGAAAGGACAGGGACTCGTGGCCAGGACAGGGACAGGTACTCACGGCCAGGACAGGGACAGGGACTCAGGGCTGGGACAGGGACAGGGATTCGACGCTGGGACAGGGACAGGGACAGGGACTCGGGGCCGGGACAAGGACAGGGACTCACGGCCAGGAGAGGGACAGGGACTCGGGGCTGGGACAGGAACAGGGACAGGGACTCGCGGCTGGGAAAGGGAGAGGAACAGGGACATGGACTGCTGGCCGGGACAGGGTCAGGGACAGGATCTCATTGCTGGGACAGGGACAGGGACTCACGGCCGGGACAGGGACAGGCATTTGGTGCTGGGACAGGGACAGGAACTCGTGGCTGGGACAGGGACAGGGACTTGCGCCCGGGTCAAGGACAGGGACTTGGGGCCATTACAGGTACAGGGAATCAGTGCCGGGACAGGGACAGTAACTCTTGGCCGGGAAAGGGACAGGGACTCATGACTGGGAGAGACAGGGACTCGGGGCTGGTACAGGGACAGGGACAGGGACTCACTGCCGGGACAGGAACTCGCAGCTAGAACAGGGACTCACGGGCGGGACATGGACAGGGACATGGACTGACGGCCAGGACAGGGACAGAGATCGCTGTCGGTACAGGGACTCAGGGCTGGGACAGGAAATCGGGGCCGGGAAAGGGACAGGAACTCGCTGCCAAGGCAGGCACAGAGACTCGCATCTGGGCCACCATCAGGGTCTCATGGCTGGGATAGGGACAGGGACTCGTGGCTGGGATTGGGGGTCAGGCAATCGTGGCCTGGAAAGGGACAAGGAAGGAGACAGGGACTCGTGGCCAGGACAAGGACAGGGACAGCAACTAGTGGCCGGTAAATGGTCAGGGACAGGGACTACTGGCCAGTACAGGGTCAGGGTCTAGGGTCCAGGACAGTGACAGGGAAAGGGTATCGCGTACGGGACAGGGACAGGGTCTCGCGCCCAGAACAGGGACAGGGACTCATGACTGTGTTAGGGACAGGGACCTGGACTCGTGTCTGGGACAGGGACAGGGACTTGGGGCCCAGACAGGGACTTGTGCCTGGGACAGGGAATCGCGGCCGGGACAGGGACAGGGACTCGGGGCCGATACGGGGACAGGGACTCGTGGCCGGGACAGGGACAGGGACTCGGGGCCTAGACAGGGACAGGGACTCACAGCCAGGACAATGACAGGGACACACAACCAAGACAGGGACCGTGACTCATGGCCGGGATACAGACAAAGACTCGTGGCCGGGACAGTGACAGGGACTCGGGGCCGGGACAGGGACAGGGACATGGACCAAGGGCCCGGACAGGGAATCGTGGCGGAGAAAAGAACAGGGACATGGAGTTGGGGCCTGGACAGGGACAGTGACTCGCGAACGGGACAGGGACTCATTGCCGGGACAGGTACAGGGAATCGACGCCGGGACAGCAACAGGGACTCGTGTCTGGGACAGGGATAGTGACTCGCAGTTGGGTTAGGGATAGGGATCGTGGCTGGAACAGGGGCACAGAGACAGGGCCGGGAGAGGGACAGGGACCCATGGCCGGCACAGGGAAAGGGACTTGCGGCTGGGACATGGACAGGGGCTTGCGGCCAGGACAGGGACAGGTACGTGGTTTCAGGGAAAGGGAGAGGGACTCGCTGCCGGGACAGGGACAGGGCCTCGGGGCCGGAGCAGGGACAGGGACAGGGACATGGACTCACTGCCAGGACAGGGACAGAGATCGCTGGCGGCACACGGACCCGCGGCTGGAACAGGGACTCTGGGCCAGGACAGGGAAAGCGACAGGGACAGGAACTCACTGCATAGACAGGCACAGGCACTCACGTCTGGGACACGGACAGGGACGCATGGCCGGGACAGGGACAGGGACTCGTGGCTGGGAAGGGGGTCAGGCAATCATGGCCGGCAAAGCGACAGGGAAAGGGACAGGGACTCGCGGCCGGGACAAGGACTAGGAACAGCAACTCGTGGCCGGTACATGGACAGGAACAGGGACTTGCGGCCCGTGCTGTGACAGGGTTTTGAGGCCAGGATAGGGACAGGGAAAGGAACTTGCGGTCAGGACAGGGACAGGGTCTCGCGCCCAGGACAGTGACAGGGACTTGTGACCGTGTTAGAGACAGGGGCATGGACTCGTGTCTGGGACAGGGACAGGGACAGGGACTTGGGGCCCAGACAGGGACAGTGACTCGTGCCCGGGACAGGGAATCGCGGCTGCGACAGGGACAGGGACTCAGGGGCTGGGACATGGAGAGTGACAGGGAATCACGGCCGAGACGGGGCAGGGTCTCGCGGCCAGGACAAGGACAGAGACTCGCGGCTAAGACAGGGACAGTGACTTGTGGCTGGGACAGAGACAGAGACTCATGGCCGGGACAGAGACAGGGACTCGCGGCTGGGACAGGGACAGGACAGGGACTTGGGGCCTGGACAGGGACAGTGACTCACGACTGGGACAGGGACTCATTGCAGGGACAGGGACAGGGACTCGCGGCCGGGACAGAGACAGAGACTCGCGGCCGGGACAGGGACATGGACTCCTGGCTGGCACAGGGACAAGGACAGGGACTCAGGGCCGGGACAGGGACAGGGAAAGGGACAGGGACTCATGGCCAGGACAAGGACAGGGACAGCAACTTGTGGCCGGTACATGGACAGGGACAGGGACTAGTGGCCAATACAGTGTCAGGGTCTTGGGGCCAGGACAGGGACAGGGAAAGGGACTCGCGTCCAGGACAGGGACAGGGACTCGCGCCCAGGACAGGGACAGGGACTCATGACCATGTTAGGGACAGGCACCTGGACTCGTGTCCGGGACAGGGACAGGGAATGGGGGCCCAGACAGGGACAGGGACTTGTGCCCGGGACAGGGAATCGCGGACGGGACAGGGAAAGGGACTCGGGGCAAGGACAAGGACAGGGACTCACAGCCAAGACAAGGACAGGTACTCACGGCCGGGACAGGGACAGGGACTCACGGCCAGGACAGGCACTCGGGGCTGGGACAGGGACAGTGACTCATGGCCGGGACAGAGACAGAGACTCGTGGCTGGGACAGAGACAGGGGCACGGACCCAGGGCCCGGACAGGGAATCGCGGCCGGGAAAGGGACAGGGACATGGATTCGGGGCCCGGACATGGACAGGGACAAGTGACCGGGACAGGGACTGACGGCCAGGACAGGGAAAGGGACTTGGGCACGGAAAGGGACAGTGACTCGCGAACAGGACAGGGACAGGGACAGGGACTTGGGGCCCAGACCGGGACAGTGAATCGCGACCGGGACAGGGACTCGTTGCTGGGACAGGTACACAGAATTGCGGCTGGGGCAGAGACAGGGAACCGGTGCTGGGACAGTGACAGGGACTCATGGGCGGGGCAGGGATAGCGACTCACAGCTGGGTTAGGGATAGGGATCACAGCCGGAACTGGGGCATGGACTTGGGGCCGGGAGAGGGACAGGGACTCGTGGCCGGCACAGTGAAAGGGACTTGCGGCTGGGACATGGACAGGGACTCACGGCAAGGACAGGGACAGGAACGCGAGATCGGGAAAAGGGAGAGGGACTCAATACCGGGACAGGGACAGGGCCTCGGGTCCGGGACAGGGACAGGGAATCGCGGCCGGGACAGGGACAAGGACTCGCAGCCAGGGCATAGACAGGGACTCGCGGCCGGGACAGAGACAGAGACTTGTTGCTGGGACAGAGTCAGGGACTTGCGGGAGGAACAGGGACATGGACTCATGGCCAGGACAGGGACAGGGACAGGGACTCAGGGCTGGGACAGGGATAGGGAATCGGGATCGGGACAGGGACAGGGACAGGGACATGGACTCGTGGCCGGGACAGGGGCAGGGACAGGGACAGAGACAGGGACTAGGAGCCCAGACAGGGACAGTGACAGTGACTCACAACCGGGACTGGGACTCTTTGCCGCGACAGTTACAGGGAATTGGGATCGGGGCAGAGACATGGTATCGGCACCGGGACAGCGACAGTGACTCGTGGGCGGGGCAGGGACAGGGACTCGGGGCCGGGACAGGGACAGGGATTCGGGGACGGCACAGGGTCAGGGAACGGAACACGGAGCAGGGACAGGGACAGGGACTCGCGGCCGGGACAGGGACAGGGACAGGGACTCGGGGCCGGGACAAGGACAGGGACTAATGGCCAGGACAGGGACAGGTTCTCACGGCTGGGACAGGGACAGGGACTCACGGCCAGGACAGGGACTCGGGGCTGGGACAGGGACAGGGACTGGGGGCCGGGACAGGGACAGGGATTCGGGGCTGGGACAGGGACAGGGACTCGGAGCCGTGACAGGGACTGGGATTCGGGGACAGGACAGGGACAGGGAACAGAACAGGGGGCAGGACAGGAAGTGGGACTAGTGGCCTGGACAGGGACAGTGGCTCGTGGCCGTGACAGGGACAGATACTTGGGGTCAGGAAAGGGACATGCACTCGCAGCTGTGACAGGGCAAGGACAGGGAATCGTGGCCAGGACAGGGACAGGTACTCACGGCCAGGAGAGGTACAGGGACTCAGGGCTGGGACAGGGACAGGGACTCGCCGCTGGGACAGGCACAGGGACAGGGACTCACGGCCAGGAGAGGGACAGAGATCGCTGTCGGTACAGGGACTCAGGGCTGGGACAGGATCTCGGGGCCGGGACAGGGACAGGAACTCGCTGCCAAGGCAGGCACAGAGACTCGCATCTGGGCCACCATCAGGGACTCATGGCTGGGATAGGGACAGGGACTCGTGGCTGGGACAGGGACAGTGACAGGGAATCACGGCCGAGACAGGGGCAGGGTCTCGCGGCCAGGACAAGGACAGAGACTCGCGGCTAAGACAGGGACAGTGACTTGTGGCTGGGACAGAGACAGAGACTCATGGCCGGGACAGAGACAGGGACTCGCGGCTGGGACAGGGACAGGACAGGGACTTGGGGCCTGGACAGGGACAGTGATTTGTGACTGGGGCAGGGACTCATTGCAGGGACAGGGACAGGGACTTGCGGCCGGGACAAAGACAGAGACTTGCGGCCGGGACAGGGACATGGACTCCTGGCTGGCACAGGGACAAGGACAGGGACTCAGGGCAGGGACAGGGACAGGGAATCATGGCCAGGACAAGGACAGGGACAGCAACTCGTGGCCGGTACATGGACAGGGACAGGGACTAGTGGCCGATACAGGGTCAGGGTCTTGGGGCCAGGACAGGGACAGGGAAAGGGACTCACGTCCAGGACAGGGACAGGGAGTCGTGCCCAGGACAGGGACAGGGACTCGTAAACATGTTAGGGACAGGCACCTGGACTCGTGTCCGGGACAGAGACAGGGAATTGGGGCCCAGACAGGGACAGGGACTTGTGCCTGGGACAGGGAATCGCGGGCGGGACAGGGAAAGGGACTCGGGGCCAGGACAAGGACAGGGACTCACAGCCAAGACATGGACAGGTACTCACGGCGGGACAGGGACAGGGACTCACGGCCAGGACAGGCACTCGGGGCTGGGACAGGGACAGTGACTCATGGCCGGGACAGAGACAGAGACTCATGGCTGGGACAGAGACAGGGATTCGGACCCAGGGCCCGGACAGGGAATCGCGGCCGGGAAAGGGACAGGGACATGGATTCAGGGCCCGGACACGGACAGTGACTCGCGAACGGGACAGGGACTCATTGCCGGGACAGGTACAGGGAATCAACGCCGGGACAGCAACAGGGACTCGTGTCTGGGACAGGGATAGTGACTCGCAGTTGGGTAAGGGATAGGGATCGTGGCTGGAACAGGGGCACGGAGACAGGGCCGGGAGAGGGACAGGGACCCATGGCCGGCACAGGGAAAGGGACTTGCGGCTGGGACATGGACAGGGGCTTGCGGCCAGGACAGGGACAGGTACGTGGTTTCAGGGAAAGGGAGAGGGACTCGCTGCCGGGACAGGGACAGGGCCTCGGGGCCGGAGCAGGGACAGGGACAGGGACATGGACTCACTGCCAGGACAGGGACAGAGATCGCTGGCGGCACACGGACCCGCGGCTGGAACAGGGACTCTGGGCCAGGACAGGGAAAGCGACAGGGACAGGAACTCACTGCATAGACAGGCACAGGCACTCACGTCTGGGACACGGACAGGGACTCATGGCCGGGACAGGGACAGGGACTCGTGGCTGGGAAGGGGGTCAGGCAATCATGGCCGGCAAAGCGACAGGGAAAGGGACAGGGACTCGCGGCCGGGACAAGGACTAGGAACAGCAACTCGTGGCCGGTACATGGACAGGAACAGGGACTTGCGGCCCGTACTGTGACAGGGTTTTGAGGCCAGGATAGGGACAGGGAAAGGAACTTGCGGTCAGGACAGGGACAGGGACTCGCGCCCAGGACAGTGACAGGGACTTGTGACCGTGTTAGAGACAGGGGCATGGACTCGTGTCTGGGACAGGGACAGGGACTTGGGGCCCAGACAGGGACAGTGACTCGTGCCCGGGACAGGGAATCGCGGCTGCGACAGGGACAGGGACTCAGGGGCTGGGACATGGACAGTGACAGGGAATCACGGCCGAGACGGGGCAGGGTCTCGCGGCCAGGACAAGGACAGAGACTCGCAGCTAAGACAGGGACAGTGACTTGTGGCTGGGACAGAGACAGAGACTCATGGCCGGGACAGAGACAGGGACTCGCGGCTGGGACAGGGACAGGACAGGGACTTGGGGCCTGGACAGGGACAGTGACTCACGACTGGGACAGGGACTCATTGCAGGGACAGGGACAGGGACTCGCGGCCGGGACAGAGACAGAGACTCGCGGCCGGGACAGGGACATGGACTCCTGGCTGGCACAGGGACAAGGACAGGGACTCAGGGCCGGGACAAGGACAGGGAAAGGGACAGGGACTCATGGCCAGGACAAGGACAGGGACAGCAACTTGTGGCCGGTACATGGACAGGGACAGGGACTAGTGGCCGATACAGTGTCAGGGTCTTGGGGCCAGGACAGGGACAGGGAAAGGGACTCGCGTCCAGGACAGGGACAGGGACTCGCGCCCAGGACAGGGACAGGGACTCGTGACCATGTTAGGGACAGGCACCTGGACTCGTGTCCGGGACAGGGACAGGGAATGGGGGCCCAGACAGGGACAGGGACTTGTGCCCGGGACAGGGAATCGCGGACGGGACAGGGAAAGGGACTCGGGGCAAGGACAAGGACAGGGACTCACAGCCAAGACAAGGACAGGTACTCACGGCCGGGACAGGGACAGGGACTCACGGCCCGGACAGGCACTCGGGGCTGGGACAGGGACAGTGACTCGTGGCCGGGACAGAGACAGGGGCACGGACCCAGGGCCCGGACAGGGAATCGCGGCCGGGAAAGGGACAGGGACATGGATTCGGGGCCCGGACATGGACAGGGACAAGTGACCGGGACAGGGACTGACGGCCAGGACAGGGAAAGGGACTTGGGCACGGAAAGGGACAGTGACTCGCGAACAGGACAGGGACAGGGACAGGGACTTGGGGCCCAGACAGGGACAGTGAATCGCGACCGGGACAGGGACTCGTTGCTGGGACAGGTACACAGAATTGCGGCTGGGGCAGAGACAGGGAACCGGTGCTGGGACAGTGACAGGGACTCGTGGGCGGGGCAGGGATAGCGACTCACAGCTGGGTTAGGGATAGGGATCACAGCCGGAACAGGGGCATGGACTTGGGGCCGGGAGAGGGACAGGGACTCGTGGCCGGCACAGTGAAAGGGACTTGCGGCTGGGACATGGACAGGGACTCACGGCAAGGACAGGGACAGGAACGCGAGATCGGGAAAAGGGAGAGGGACTCAATACCGGGACAGGGACAGGGCCTCGGGTCCGGGACAGGGACAGGGAATCGCGGCCGGGACAGGGACAAGGACTCGCAGCCAGGGCATAGACAGGGACTCGCGGCCGGGACAGAGACAGAGACTTGTTGCTGGGACAGAGTCAGGGACTTGCGGGAGGAACAGGGACATGGACTCATGGCCAGGACAGGGACAGGGACAGGGACTCAGGGCTGGGACAGGGATAGGGAATCGGGATCGGGACAGGGACAGGGACAGGGACATGGACTCGTGGCCGGGACAGGGGCAGGGACAGGGACAGAGACAGGGACTAGGAGCCCAGACAGGGACAGTGACAGTGACTCACAACCGGGACTGGGACTCTTTGCCGCGACAGTTACAGGGAATTGGGATCGGGGCAGAGACATGGTATCGGCACCGGGACAGCGACAGTGACTCGTGGGCGGGGCAGGGACAGGGACTCGGGGCCGGGACAGGGACAGGGATTCGGGGACGGCACAGGGTCAGGGAACGGAACACGGAGCAGGGACAGGGACAGGGACTCGCGGCCGGGACAGGGACAGGGACAGGGACTCGGGGCCGGGACAAGGACAGGGACTAATGGCCAGGACAGGGACAGGTTCTCACGGCTGGGACAGGGACAGGGACTCACGGCCAGGACAGGGACTCGGGGCTGGGACAGGGACAGGGACTGGGGGCCGGGACAGGGACAGGGATTCGGGGCTGGGACAGGGACAGGGACTCGGAGCCGGGACAGGGACTGGGATTCGGGGACAGGACAGGGACAGGGAACAGAACAGGGGGCAGGACAGGAAGTGGGACTAGTGGCCTGGACAGGGACAGTGGCTCGTGGCCGTGACAGGGACAGATACTTGGGGTCAGGAAAGGGACATGCACTCGCAGCTGTGACAGGGCAAGGACAGGGAATCGTGGCCAGGACAGGGACAGGTACTCACGGCCAGGAGAGGTACAGGGACTCAGGGCTGGGACAGGGACAGGGACTCGCCGCTGGGACAGGCACAGGGACAGGGACTCACGGCCAGGAGAGGGACAGAGATCGCTGTCGGTACAGGGACTCAGGGCTGGGACAGGATCTCGGGGCCGGGACAGGGACAGGAACTCGCTGCCAAGGCAGGCACAGAGACTCGCATCTGGGCCACCATCAGGGACTCATGGCTGGGATAGGGACAGGGACTCGTGGCTGGGACAGGGACAGTGACAGGGAATCACGGCCGAGAAAGGGGCAGGGTCTCGCGGCCAGGACAAGGACAGAGACTCGCGGCTAAGACAGGGACAGTGACTTGTGGCTGGGACAGAGACAGAGACTCATGGCCGGGACAGAGACAGGGACTCGCGGCTGGGACAGGGACAGGACAGGGACTTGGGGCCTGGACAGGGACAGTGATTTGTGACTGGGGCAGGGACTCATTGCAGGGACAGGGACAGGGACTTGCGGCCAGGACAAAGACAGAGACTTGCGGCCGGGACAGGGACATGGACTCCTGGCTGGCACAGGGACAAGGACAGGGACTCAGGGCAGGGACAGGGACAGGGAATCATGGCCAGGACAAGGACAGGGACAGCAACTCGTGGCCGGTACATGGACAGGGACAGGGACTAGTGGCCGATACAGGGTCAGGGTCTTGGGGCCAGGACAGGGACAGGGAAAGGGACTCACGTCCAGGACAGGGACAGGGAGTCGTGCCCAGGACAGGGACAGGGACACGTAAACATGTTAGGGACAGGCACCTGGACTCGTGTCCGGGACAGAGACAGGGAATTGGGGCCCAGACAGGGACAGGGACTTGTGCCTGGGACAGGGAATCGCGGGCGGGACAGGGAAAGGGACTCGGGGCCAGGACAAGGACAGGGACTCACAGCCAAGACAAGGACAGGTACTCACGGCCGGGACAAGGACAGGGACTCACGGCCAGGACAGGCACTCGGGGCTGGGACAGGGACAGTGACTCGTGGCCGGGACAGAGACAGAGACTCGTGGCTGGGACAGAGACAGGGACACGGACCCAGGGCCCGGACAGGGAATCGCGGCCGGGAAAGGGACAGGGACATGGATTCGGGGCCCGGACAGGGACAGTGACTCGCGAACGGGACAGGGACTCATTGCCGGGACAGGTACAGGGAATCAACGCCGGGACAGCAACAGGGACTCGTGTCTGGGACAGGGATAGTGACTCGCAGTTGGGTTAGGGATAGGGATCGTGGCTGGAACAGGGGCACGGAGACAGGGCCGGGAGAGGGACAGGGACCCGTGGCCGGCACAGGGAAAGGGACTTGCAGCTTTGACATGGACAGGGGCTTGCGGCCAGGACAGGGACAGGTACGTGGTTTCAGGGAAAGGGAGAGGGACTCGCTGCCGGGACAGGGACAGGGCCTCGGGGCCGGAGCAGGGACAGGGACAGGGACATGGACTCACTGCTGGGACAGGAACTCCCGGGTGGTACAGGGACAGGAACAGGGACTCACTGCCAGGACAGGGACAGAGATCGCTGGTGGGACACGGACTCGCGGCTGGAACAGGGACTCTGGGCCAGGACAGGGAAAGCGACAGGGACAGGAACTCACTGCATAGACAGGCACAGGCACTCACGTCTGGGACACGGACAGGGACTCATGGCCGGGACAGGGACAGGGACTTGTGGCTGGGATGGGGGTCAGGCAATCATGGCCGGCAAAGCGACAGGGAAAGGGACAGGGACTCGCGGCCGGGACAAGGACTAGGAACAGCAACTCGTGGCCGGTACATGGACAGGAAAAGGGACTTGCGGCCGGTACTGTGACAGGGTGTTGAGGCCAGGATAGGGACAGGGAAAGGAACTCGCGGTCAGGACAGGAACAGGGACTCGCGCCCAGGACAGTGACAGGGACTTGTGACCGTGTTAGGGACAGGGGCATGGACTCGTGACTGGGACAGGGACAGGGACAGGGACTTGGGGCCCAGACAGGGACAGTGACTCGTGCCCGGGACAGGGAATCGCGGCTGCGACAGGGACAGGGACTCAGGGGTTGGGACATGGACAGTGACAGGGAATCACGGCCGAGACGGGGCAGGGTCTCGCGGCCAGTACAAGGACAGAGACTCGCGGCTAAGACAGGGACAGTGACTTGTTGCTGGGACAGAGACAGAGACTCATGGCCGGGACAGAGACAGGGACTCGCGGCTGGGACAGGGACAGGACAGGGACTTGGGGCCTGGACAGGGACAGTGACTCACGACTGGGACAGGGACTCATTGCAGGGACAGGGACAGGGACTCGCGGCCGGGACAGAGACAGAGACTCGCGGCCGGGACAGGGACATGGACTCCTGGCTGGCACAGGGACAAGGACAGGGACTCAGGGCCGGGACAGGGACAGGGAAAGGGACAGGGACTCATGGCCAGGACAAGGACAGGGACAGCAACTCGTGGCCGGTACATGGACAGGGACAGGGACTAGTGGCCGATACAGTGTCAGGGTCTTGGGGCCAGGACAGGGACAGGGAAAGGGACTCGCGTCCAGGACAGGGACAGGGACTCGCGCCCAGGACAGGGACAGGGACTCGTGACCATGTTAGGGACAGGCACCTGGACTCGTGTCCGGGACAGGGACAGGGAATGGGGGCCCAGACAGGGACAGGGACTTGTGCCCGGGACAGGGAATCGCGGGCGGGACAGGGAAAGGGGCTCGGGGCCAGGACAAGGACAGGGACTCACAGCCAAGACAAGGACAGGTACTCACGGCCGGGACAGGGACAGGGACTCACGGCCAGGACAGGCACTCGGGGCTGGGACAGGGACAGTGACTCGTGGCCGGGACAGAGACAGAGACTCGTGGCTGGGACAGAGACAGTGGCACGGACCGAGGGCCCGGACAGGGAATCGCGGCCGGGAAAGGGACAGGGACATGGATTCGGGGCCCGGACACGGACAGGGACAAGTGACCGGGACAGGGACTGACGGCCAGGACAGGGAAAGGGACTTGGGCACGGAAAGGGACAGTGACTCGCGAACAGGACAGGGACAGGGACAGGGACTTGGGGCCCAGACAGGGACAGTGAATTGCGACTGGGACAGGGACTCGTTGCTGGGACAGGTACACAGAATTGCGGCTGGGGCAGAGACAGGGAACCGGCGCTGGGACAGTGACAGGGACTCGTGGGCGGGGCAGGGATAGCGACTCCCAGCTGGGTTAGGGATAGGGATCACAGCCGGAACAGGGGCATGGACTTGGGGCCGGGAGAGGGACAGGGACTCGTGGCCGGCACAGTGAAAGGGACTTGCGGCTGGGACATGGACAGGGACTCACAGCCAGGACAGGGACAGGAACGCGAGATCGGGAAAAGGGAGAGGGACTCAATACCGGGACAGGGACAGGGCCTCGGGTCCGGGACAGGGACAGGGAATCGTGGCCGGGACAGGGACAAGGACTCGCAGCCAGGGCATAGACAGGGACTCGCGGCCGGGACAGAGACAGAGACTTGTTGCTGGGACAGAGTCAGGGACTTGCGGCAGGAACAGGGACATGGACTCATGGCCAGGACAGGGACAGGGACAGGGACTCAGGGCTGGGACTGGGATAGGGAATCGGGATCGGGACAGGGAGAGGGACAGGGACATGGACTCGTGGCCAGGACAGGGGCAGGGACAGGGACTAGGATCCCAGACAGGGACAGTGACAGTGACTCACAACCGGGACAGGGACTCTTTGCCGCGACAGGTACAGGGAATTGGGATCGGGGCAGAGACATGGTATTGGCACCGGGATAGCGACAGTGACTCGTGGGCGGGGCAGGGACAGGGACTCGGGGCCGGAGCCGGGACAGGGACAGGGATTCGGGGATGGCACAGGGACAGGGAACAGAATACGGAGCTGGGACAGTGACAGGGACTCGCGGCCGGGACAGGGACAGGGACAGGGACTCGGGGCCGGGACAAGGACAGGGACTAATGGCCAGGACAGGGACAGGTTCTCACGGCTGGGACAGGGACAGGGACTCACGGCCAGGACAGGGACTCGGGGCTGGGACAGGGACAGGGACGGGGGGCCGGGACAGGGACAGGGATTCGGGGCTGGGACAGGGACAGGGACTCGGGGCCGGGACAGGGACTGGGATTCGGGGACAGGACAGGGACAGGGAACAGAACAGGGGGCAGGACAGGAAGAGGGACTCGTGGCCGTGACAGGGACAGATACTTGGGGTCAGGAAAGGGACATGCACTCGCAGCTGTGACAGGGCAAGGACAGGGACTCGTGGCCAGGACAGGGACAGGTACTCACGGCCAGGAGAGGGACAGGGGCTCAGGGCTGGGAAAGGGACAGGGACTCGCCGCTGGGACAGGCAAAGGGACAGGGACTCACGGCCAGGAGAGGGACAGAGATCGCTGTCGGTACAGGGACTCAGGGCTGGGACAGGATCTCGGGGCCGGGACAGGGACAGGAACTCGCTGCCAAGGCAGGCACAGAGACTCGCATCTGGGCTACCATCAGTGACTCATGGCTGGGATAGGGACAGGGACTCGTGGCTGGGACAGGGACAGTGACAGGGAATCACGGCCGAGAAAGGGGCAGGGTCTCGCGGCCAGGACAAGGACAGAGACTCGCGGCTAAGACAGGGACAGTGACTTGTGGCTGGGACAGAGACAGAGACTCATGGCCGGGACAGAGACAAGGACTCGCGGCTGGGACAGGGACAGGACAGGGACTTGGGGCCTGGACAGGGACAGTGATTCGCGACTGGGGCAGGGACTCATTGCAGGGACAGGGACAGGGACTTGCGGCCGGGACAAAGACAGAGACTTGCGGCCGGGACAGGGACATGGACTCCTGGCTGGCACAGGGACAAGGACAGGGACTCAGGGCAGGGACAGGGACAGGGAAAGGGACAGGGAATCATGGCCAGGACAAGGACAGGGACAGCAACTCGTGGCCGGTACATGGACAGGGACAGGGACTAGTGGCCGATACAGGGTCAGGGTCTTGGGGCCAGGACAGGGACAGGGAAAGGGACTCGCGTCCAGGACAGGGACAGGGACTCGCACCCAGGACAGGGACAGGGACTCGTGAACATGTTAGGGACAGGCACCTGGACTCGTGTCCGGGACAGGGACAGGGAATTGGGGCCCAGACAGGGACAGGGACTTGTGCCTGGGACAGGGAATCGCGGGCGGGACAGGGAAAGGGACTCGGGGCCAGGACAAGGACAGGGACTCACAGCCAAGACAAGGACAGGTACTCACGGCCGGGACAAGGACAGGGACTCACGGCCAGGACAGGCACTCGGGACTGGGACAGGGACAGTGACTCGTGGCCGGGACAGATACAGAGACTCGTGGCTGGGACAGAGACAGGGACACGGACGCAGGGCCCGGACAGGGAATCGCGGCCGGGAAAGGGACAGGGACATGGATTCGGGGCACGGACAGGGACAGTGACTCGCAAACGGGACAGGGACTCATTGCCGGGACAGGTACAGGGAATCAACGCCGGGACAGCAACAGGGACTCGTGTCTGGGACAGGGATAGTGACTCGCAGTTGGGTTAGGGATAGGGATCGTGGCTGGAACAGGGGCACGGAGACAGGGCCGGCACAGGGAAAGGGACTTGCGGCTGGGACATGGACAGGGGCTTGCGGCCAGGACAGGGACAGGTACGTGGTTTCAGGGAAAGGGAGAGGGACTCGCTGCCGGGACAGGGACAGGGCCTCGGGGCCGGAGCAGGGACAGGGACAGGGACATGAACTCACTGCTGGGACATGAACTCCCGGGTGGTACAGGGACAGGAACAGGGACTCACTGCCAGGACAGGGACAGAGATCGCTGGAGGGAAAAGGACTCGTGGCTGGAACAGAGACTCTGGGCCAGGACAGGGAAAGCGACAGGGACAGGAACTCACTGAATAGACAGGCACAGGCACTCACGTCTGGGACACGGACAGGGACTCATGGCCGGGACAGGGACAGGGACTCGTGGCTGGGATGGGGGTCAGGCAATCATGGCCGGCAAAACGACAGGGAAAGGGACAGGGACTCGCGGCCGGGACAAGGACAGGAACAGCAACTCGTGGCCGGTACATGGACAGGAACAGTGACTTGCAGCCGGTACTGTGACAGGGTCTTGCGGCCAGGATAGGGACAGGGAAAAAAACTCGCGGCCAGGACAGGGACAGGGACTTGTGACCGTGTTAGGGACAGGGGCATGGACTCGTGTCTGGGACAGGGACAGGGACAGGGACTTGGGGCCCAGACAGGGACAGTGACTCGTGCCCGGGACAGGGAATCGCGGCTGCGACAGGGACAGGGACTCAGGGGCTGGGATATGGACAGTGACAGGGAATCACGGCCGAGACGGGGCAGGGTCTCGCGGCCAGGACAAGGACAGAGACTCGCGGCTAAGACAGGGACAGTGACTTGTGGCTGGGACAGAGACAGAGACTCATGGCCGGGACAGAGACAGGGACTCGCGGCTGGGACAGGGACAGGACAGGGACTTGGGGCCTGGACAGGGACAGTGACTCACGACTGGGACAGGGACTCATTGCAGGGACAGGGACAGGGACTCGCGGCCGGGACAGAGACAGAGACTCGCGGCCGGGACAGGGACATGAACTCCTGGCTGGCACAGGGACAAGGACAGGGACTCAGGGCCGGGAAAGGGACAGGGAAAGGGACAGGGACTCATGGCCAGGACAAGGACAGGGACAGCAACTCGTGGCCGGTACATGGACAAGGAGAGGGACTAGTGGCCGATAGAGTGTCAGGGTCTTAGGGCCAGGACAGGGACAGGGAAAGGGACTCGCGTCCAGGACAGGGACAGGGACGCGCGCCCAGGACAGGGACAGGGACTCGTGACCATGTTAGGGACAGGCACCTGGACTCGTGTCCGGGACAGGGACAGGGAATTGGGGCCCAGACAGGGACAGGGACTTGTGCCCGGGACAGGGAATCGCGGGCGGGACAGGGAAAGGGACTCGGGGCCAGGACAAGGACAGGGACTCACAGCCAAGACAAGGACAGGTACTCACGGCCGGGACAGGGACAGGGACTCACGGCCAGGACAGGCACTCGTGGCCGGGACAGAGAGAGAGACTCGTGGCTGGGATAGAGACAGGGGCACGGACCCAGGGCCCGGACAGGGAATCACGGCCGGGAAAGGGACAGGGACATGGATTCGGGGCCCGGACACGGACAGGGACAAGTGACCGGGACAGGGACTGACGGCCAGGACAGGGAAAGGGACTTGGGCACGGAAAGGGACAGTGACTCGCGAACGGGACAGGGACAGGGACAGGGACTTGGGGCCCAGACAGGGACAGTGAATCGCGACCAGGACAGGGACTCGTTGCCGGGACAGGTACACAGAATTGCGGCTGGGGCAGAGACAGGGAACCGCGCTGGGACAGTGACAGGGACTCGTGGGTGGGGCAGGGATAGCGACTCACAGCTGGGTTAGGGATAGGGATCACAGCCGGAACAGGGGCATGGACTTGGGGCCAGGAGAGGGACAGGGACTCATGGCCGGCACAGTGAAAGGGACTTGCGGCTGGGACATGGACAGCGACTCACGGCCAGGACAGGGACAGGAACGCGAGATCGGGAAAAGGGAGAGGGACTCAATACCGGGACAGGGACAGGGCCTCGGGTCCGGGACAGGGACAGGGAATCGCGGCCGGGACAGGGACAAGGACTCGCAGCCAGGGCATAGACAGGGACTCGCGGCCGGGACAGAGACAGAGACTTGTTGCTGGGACAGAGTCAGGGACTTGCGGCAGGAACAGGGACATGGACTCATGGCCAGGACAGGGACAGGGACAGGGACTCAGGGCTGGGACAGGGATAGGGAATCGGGATCGGGACAGGGAGAGGGACAGGGACATGGACTCGTGGCCGGGACTGGGGCAGGGACAGGGACAGGGACAGGGACTAGGAGCCCAGACAGGGACAGTGACAGTGACTCACAACCGGGACTGGGACTCTTTGCCACGACAGTTACAGGGAATTGGGATCGGGGCAGAGACATGGTATCGGCACCGGTACAGCGACAGTGACTCGTGGGCGGGGCAGGGACAGGGACTCGGGGCCGGGACAGGGACAGGGATTCGGGGACGGCACAGGGACAGGGAACGGAACACGGAGCTGGGACAGGGACAGGGACTCGCGGCCGGGACAGGGACAGGGACTAATGGCCAGGACAGGGACAGGTACTCACGGCTGGGACAGGGACAGGGACTCACGGCAAGGACAGGGACTCGGGGCTGGGACAGGGACAGGGACTGGGGGCCGGGACAGTGACAGGGATTCGGGGCTGGGACAGGGACAGGGACTCGGGGCCGGGACAGGGACTGGGATTCGGGGACAGGACAGGGACAGGGAACAGAACAGGGGGCAGGACAGGAAGAGGGACTCGTGGCCTGGACAGGGACAGTGGCTCGTGGCCGTGACAGGGACAGATACTTCGGGTCAGGAAAGGGACATGCACTCGCAGCTGTGACAGGGCAAGGACAGGGAATCGTGGCCAGGACAGTGAGAGCTACTCACGGCCAGGAGAGGTACAGGGACTCAGGGCTGGGACAGGGACAGGGACTCGCCGCTGGGACAGGCACAGGGACAGGGACTCACGGCCAGGAGAAGGACAGAGATCGCTGTCGGTACAGGGACTCAGGGCTGGGACAGGATCTCGGGGCCGGGACAGGGACAGGAACTCGCTGCCAAGGCAGGCACAGAGACTCGCATCTGGGCCACCATCAGAGACTCATGGCTGGGATAGGGACAGGGACTCGTGGCTGGGACAGGGACAGTGACAGGGAATCACGGCCGAGACAGGGGCAGGGTCTCGCGGCCAGGACAAGGACAGAGACTCGCGGCTAAGACAGGGACAGTGACTTGTGGCTGGGACAGAGACAGAGACTCATGGCCGGGACAGAGACAGGGACTCGCGGCTGGGACAGGGACAGGACAGGGACTTGGGGCCTGGACAGGGACAGTGATTCGCGACTGGGGCAGGGACTTATTGCAGGGACAGGGACAGGGACTTGCGGCCGGGACAAAGACAGAGACTTGCGGCCGGGACAGGGACATGGACTCCTGGCTGGCACAGGGACAAGGACACGGACTCAGGGCAGGGACAGGGACAGGGAAAGGGACTGGGAATCATGGCCAGGACAAGGACAGGGACAGCAACTCGTGGCCGGTACATGGACAGGGACAGGGACTAGCGGCCGATACAGGGTCAGGGTCTTGGGGCCAGGACAGGGACAGAGAAAGGGACTCACGTCCAGGACAGGGACAGGGACTCGCGCCCAGGACAGGGACAGGGACTCGTAAACATGTTAGGGACAGGCATCTGGACTCGTGTCCGGGACAGGGACAGGGAATTGGGGCCCAGACAGGGACAGGGACTTGTGCCTGGGACAGGGAATCGCGGGCGGGACAGGGAAAGGGACTCGGGGCCAGGACAAGGACAGGGACTCACAGCCAAGACAAGGACAGGTACTCACGGCCGGGACAAGGACAGGGACTCACGGCCAGGACAGGCACTCGGGGCTGGGACAGGGACAGTGACTCGTGGCTGGGACAGAGACAGAGACTCGTGGCTGGGACAGAGACAGGGGCACGGACCCAGGGCCCGGACAGGGAATCGCGGCCGGGAAAGGGACAGGGACATGGATTCGGGGCCCGGACACGGACAGGGACAAGTGACCGGGACAGGGACTGACGGCGGGGACAGGGAAAGGGACTTGGGCACGGAAAGGGACAGTGACTCGCGAACGGGACAGGGACAGGGACAGGGACTTGGGGCCCAGACAGGGACAGTGAATTGCGACCGGGACAGGGACTCGTTGCCGGGACAGGTACACAGAATTGTGGCTGGGGCAGAGACAGGGAACCGGCGCTGGGACAGTGACAGGGACTCGTGGGCGGGGCAGGGATAGCGACTCACAGCTGGGTTAGGGATAGGGATCACAGCCGGAACAGGGGCATGGACTTGGGGCCGGGAGAGGGACAGGGACTCGTGGCTGGCACAGTGAAAGGGACTTGCGGCTGGGACATGTACAGGGACTCACGGCCAGGACAGGGACAGGAACGCGAGATCGGGAAAAGGGAGAGGGACTCAATACCGGGACAGGGAGAGGGCCTCGGGTCCGAGACAGGGACAGGGAATCGCGGCCGGGACAGGGACAAGGACTCGCAGCCAGGGCATAGACAGGGACTCGCGGCCGGGACAGAGACAGAGACTTGTTGCTGGGACAGAGTCAGGGACTTGCGGCAGGAACAGGGACATGGACTCATGGCCAGGACAGGGACAGGGACAGGGACTCAGGGCTGGGACAGGGATAGGGAATCGGGATCGGGACAGGGAGAGGGACAGGGACATGGACTCGTGGCCGGGACAGGGGCAGGGACAGGGACAGGGACAGGGACTAACAGCCAAGACAAGGACAGGTACTCACGGCCGGGATAAGGACAGGGACTCACGGCCAGGACAGGCACTCGGGGCTGGGACAGGGACAGTGACTCGTGGCTGGGACAGAGACAGAGACTCGTGGCTGGGACAGAGACAGGGGCACGGACCCAGGGCCCGGACAGGGAATCGCGGCCGGGAAAGGGACAGGGACATGGATTCGGGGCCCGGACACGGACAGGGACAAGTGACCGGGACAGGGACTGACGGCGGGGACAGGGAAAGGGACTTGGGCACGGAAAGGGACAGTGACTCGCGAACGGGACAGGGACAGGGACAGGGACTTGGGGCCCAGACAGGGACAGTGAATTGCGACCGGGACAGGGACTCGTTGCCGGGACAGGTACACAGAATTGTGGCTGGGGCAGAGACATGGAACCGGCGCTGGGACAGTGACAGGGACTCGTGGGCGGGGCAGGGATAGCGACTCACAGCTGGGTTAGGGATACGGATCACAGCCGGAACAGGGGCATGGACTTGGGGCCGGGAGAGGGACAGGGACTCGTGGCTGGCACAGTGAAAGGGACTTGCGGCTGGGACATGGACAGGGACTCACGGCCAGGACAGGGACAGGAACGCGAGATCGGGAAAAGGGAGAGGGACACAATACCGGGACAGGGACAGGGCCTCGGGTCCGGGACAGGGACAGGGAATCGCGGCCGGGACAGGGACAAGGACTCGCAGCCAGGGCATAGACAGGGACTCGCGGCCGGGACAGAGACAGAGACTTGTTGCTGGGACAGAGTCAGGGACTTGCGGCAGGAACAGGGACATGGACTCATGGCCAGGACAGGGACAGGGACAGGGACTCAGGGCTGGGACAGGGATGGGGAATCGGGATCGGGACAGGGAGAGGGACAGGGACATGGACTCGTGGCCGGGACAGGGGCAGGGACAGGGACAGGGACAGGGACTAGGAGCCCAGACAGGGACAGTGACAGTCACTCACAACCGGGACTGGGACTCTTTGCCGCGACAGTTACAGGGAATTGGGATCGGGGCAGAGACATGGTATCGGCACCGGGACAGCGACAGTGACTCGTGGGCGGGGCAGGGACAGGGACTCGGGGCCGGGACAGGGACAGGGATTCGGGGACGGCACAGGGACAAGGAACGGAACTCGGAGCTGGGACAGGGACAGGGACTCGCGGCCGGGACAGGGACAGGGACAGGGACTCGGGGCCGGGACAAGGACAGGGACTAATGGCCAGGACAGGGACAGGTTCTCACGGCTGGGACAGGGACAGGGACTCACGGCCAGGACAGGGACTCGGGGCTGGGACAGGGACAGGGACTCGGGGGCCGGGACAGGGACAGGGATTCGGGGCTGGGGCAGGGACAGGGACTCGGGGCCGGGACAGGGACTGGGATTCGGGGACAGGACAGGGACAGGGAACAGAACAGGGGGCAGGACAGGAAGAGGGACTCGTGGCCTGGACAGGGACAGTGGCTCGTGGCCGTGACAGGGACAGATACTTCGGGTCAGGAAAGGGACATGCACTCGCAGCTGTGACAGGGCAAGGACAGGGAATCGTGGCCAGGACAGGGACAGGTACTCACGGCCAGGAGAGGTACAGGGGCTCAGGGCTGGGACAGGGACAGGGACTCGCCGCTGGGACAGGCACAGGGACAGGGACTCACGGCCAGGAGAGGGACAGAGATCGCTGTCGATACCGGGACTCAGGGCTGGGACAGGATCGCGGGGCCGGGACAGGGACAGGAACTCGCTGCCAAGGCAGGCACAGAGACTCGCATCTGGGCCACCATCAGGGACTCATGGCTGGGATAGGGACAGGGACTCGTGGCTGGGACAGGGACAGTGACAGGGAATCACGGCCGAGACAGGGGCAGGTTCTCGCGGCCAGGACAAGGACAGAGACTCGCGGCTAAGACAGGGACAGTGACTTGTGGCTGGGACAGAGACAGAGACTCATGGCCGGGACAGAGACAGGGACTCGCGGCTGGGACAGGGACAGGACAGGGACTTGGGGCCTGGACAGGGACAGTGATTCGCGACTGGGGCAGGGACTCATTGCAGGGACAGGGACAGGGACTTGCGGCCGGGACAAAGACAGAGACTTGCGGCCGGGACAGGGACATGGACTCCTGGCTGGCACAGGGACAAGGACAGGGACTCAGGGCAGGGACAGGGACAGGGAAAGGGACAGGGAATCATGGCCAGGACAAGGACAGGGACAGCAACTCGTGGCCGGTACATGGACAGGGACAGGGACTAGTGGCCGATACAGGGTCAGGGTCTTGGGGCCAGGACAGGGACAGGGACTCGCGCCCAGGACAGGGACAGGGACTCGTAAACATGTTAGGGACAGGCACCTGGACTCGTGTCCGGGACAGGGACAGGGAATTGGGGCCCAGACAGGGACAGGGACTTGTGCCTGGGACAGGGAATCACGGGCGGGACAGGGAAAGGGACTCGGGGCCAGGACAAGGACAGGGACTCACAGCCAAGACAAGGACAGGTACTCACGGCCGGGACAAGGACAGGGACTCACGGCCAGGACAGGCACTCGGGGCTGGGACAGGGACAGTGACTCGTGGCCGGGACAGAGACAGAGACTCGTGGCTGGGACAGAGACAGGGACACGGACCCAGGGCCCGGACAGGGAATCGCGGCCGGGAAAGGGACAGGGACATGGATTCGGGGCCCGGACAGGGACAGTGACTCGCGAACGGGACAGGGACTCAAAGCCGGGACAGGTACAGGGAATCAACGCTGGGACAGCAACACGGACTCGTGTCTGGGACAGGGATAGTGACTCGCAGTTGGGTTAGGGATAGGGATCGTGGCTGGAACAGGGGCACGGAGACAGGGCCGGGAGAGGGACAGGGACCCGTGCCGGCACAGGGAAAGGGACTTGCGGCTGGGACATGTACAGGGGCTTGCGGCCAGGACAGGGACAGGTACGTGGTTTCAGGGAAAGGGAGAGGGACTCGCTGCCGGGACAGGGACAGGGCCTCGGGGCCGGAGCAGGGACAGGGACAGGGACATGGACTCACTGCTGGGACAGGAACTCCCGGGTGGTACAGGGACAGGAACAGGGACTCACTGCCAGGACAGGGACAGAGATCGCTGGCGGGACACGGACTCGCGGCTGGAACAGGGACTCTGGGCCAGGACAGGGAAAGCGACAGGGACAGGAACTCACTGCATAGACAGGCACAGCAACTCACGTCTGGGACACGGACAGGGACTCATGGCCGGGACAGGGACAGGGACTCGTGGCTGGGATGGGGGTCAGGCAATCATGGCCGGCAAAGCGACAGGGAAAGGGACAGGGACTCGCGGCCGGGACAAGGACTAGGAACAGCAACTCGTGGCCGGTACATGGACAGGAACAGGGACTTGCGGCCGCTACTGTGACAGGGTGTTGAGGCCAGGATAGGGACAGGGACTTGTGACCGTGTTAGGGACAGGGGCATGGACTCGTGACTGGGACAGGGACAGGGACAGGGACTTGGCGCCCAGACAGGGACAGTGACTCGTGCCCGGGACAGGGAATCGCGGCTGCGACAGGGACAGGGACTCAGGGGCTGGGACATGGACAGTGACAGGGAATCACGGCCGAGACGGGGCAGGGTCTCGCGGCCAGGACAAGGACAGAGACTCGCGGCTAAGACAGGGACAGTGACTTGTGGCTGGGACAGAGACAGAGACTCATGGCCGGGACAGAGACAGGGACTCGCGGCTGGGACAGGGACAGGACAGGGACTTGGGGCCTGGATAGGGACAGTGACTCACGACTGGGACAGGGACTCATTGCAGGGACAGGGACAGGGACTCGCGGCCGGGACAGAGACAGAGACTCGCGGCCGGGACAGGGACATGAACTCCTGGCTGGCACAGGGACAAGGACAGGGACTCAGGGCCGGGAAAGGGACAGGGAAAGGGACAGGGACTCATGGCCAGGACAAGGACAGGGACAGCAACTCGTGGCCGGTACATGGAGAAGGACAGGGACTAGTGGCCGATACAGTGTCAGGGTCTTGGGGCCAGGACAGGGACAGGGAAAGGGACTCGCGTCCAGGACAGGGACAGGGACTCGTGCCCAGGACAGGGACAGGGACTCGTGATCATGTTAGGGACAGGCACCTGGACTCGTGTCCGGGACAGGGACAGGGAATTGGGGCCCAGACAGGGACAGGGACTTGTGCCTGGGACAGGGAATCGCGGGCGGGACAGGGAAAGGGACTCGGGGCCAGGACAAGGACAGGGACTCACAGCCAAGACAAGGACAGGTACTCACGGCCGGGACTGGGACAGGGACTCATGGCCAGGACAGGCACTCGGGGCTGGGACAGGGACAGTGACTCGTGGCCGGGACAGAGACAGAGACTCGTGGCTGGGACAGAGACAGGGGCACGGACCCAGGGCCCGGACAGGGAATTGCGGCCGGGAAAGGGACAGGGACATGGATTCGGGGCCCGGACAGGGACAGGGACAAGTGACCGTGACAGAGACTGACGGCCAGGACAGGGAAAGGGACTTGGGCACGGAAAGGGACAGTGACTCGCGAACAGGACAGGGACAGGGACAGGGACTTGGGGCCCAGACAGGGACAGTGAATTGCGACTGGGACAGGGACTCGTTGCCGGGACAGGTACACAGAATTGCGGCTGGGGCAGAGACATGGAACCGGCGCTGGGAAAGTGACAGGGACTCGTGGGCGGGGCAGGGATAGCGACTCACAGCTGGGTTAGGGATAGGGATCACAGCCGGAACAGGGGCATGGACTTGGGGCCGGGAGAGGGACAGGGACTCGTGGCCGGCACAGTGAAAGGGACTTGCGGCTGGGCCATGGACAGGGACTCACGGCCAGGACAGGGACAGGAACGCGAGATCGGGAAAAGGGAGAGGGACTCAATACCGGGACAGGGACAGGGCCTCGGGTCCGGGACAGGGACAGGGAATCGTGGCCGGGACAGGGACAAGGACTCGCAGCCAGGGCATAGACAGGGACTCACGGCCGGGACAGAGACAGAGACTTGTTGCTGGGACAGAGTCAGGGACTTGCGGCAGGAACAGGGACATGGACTCATGGCCAGGACAGGGACAGGGACAGGGACTCAGGGCTGGGACAGGGATAGGGAATCGGGATCGGGACAGGGAGAGGGACAGGGACATGGACTCGTGGCCAGGACAGGGGCAGGGACAGGGACTAGGATCCCAGACAGGGACAGTGACAGTGACTCACAACCGGGACAGGGACTCTTTGCCGCGACAGGTACAGGGAATTGGGATCAGGGCAGAGACATGGTATCGGCACCGGGACAGCGACAGTGACTCGTGGGCGGGGCAGGGACAGGGACTCGGGGCCGGGACAGGGACAGGGATTCGGGGACGGCACAGGGACAGGGAACAGAACACGGAGCTGGGACAGGGACAGGGACTCGCGGCCGGGACAGGGACAGGGACAGGGACTCGGGGCCGGGACAAGGCCAGGGACAGAAACTCGTGGCCGGTACATGGACAGGAACAGGGACTTGCGGCCGGTACTGTGACAGGGTCTTGGGGCCAGGATAGGGGCAGGGAAAGGAATTCGCAGCCAGGACAGGGACAGGGACTCACGCCCAGGACAGTGACAGGGACTTGTGACCATGTTAGGGACAGGGGCATGGACTCGTGTCTGGGACAGGGACAGGGACTCATGGCCGGGACAGGGACAGGGACTCATGGCTGGGATGGGGGTCAGGCAATCATGGCCGGCAAAGCGACAGGGAAAGGGACAGGGACTCGCGGCTGGGACAAGGACAGGAACAGCAACTCGTGGCCGGTACATGGACAGGAACAGGGACTTGCAGCCGGTACTGTGACAGGGTCTTGGGGCCAGGATAGGGACAGGGAAAGGAACTCGCGGCCAGGACAGGGACAGGGACTTGTGACCGTGTTAGGGACAGGGGCATAGACTCGTGTCTGGGACAGGGACAGGGACAGGGATTGGGGCCCAGACAGGGACAGTGACTCGTGCGCGGGACAGGGAATCGCGGCTGCGACAGGGACAGGGACTCAGGGGCTGGGACATGGACAGTGACAGGGAATCACGGCCGAGACGGGGCAGGGTCTCGCGGCCAGGACAAGGACAGAGACTCGCGGCTAAGACAGGGACAGTGACTTGTGGCTGGGACAGAGACAGAGACTCATGGCTGGGACAGAGACAGGGACTCGCGGCTGGGACAGGGACAGGACAGGGACTTGGGGCCTGGACAGGGACAGTGACTCACGACTGGGACAGGGACTCATTGCAGGGACAGGGACAGGGACTCGCGGCCGGGACAGAGACAGAGACTCGCGGCCGGGACAGGGACATGAACTCCTGGCTGGCACAGGGACAAGGACAGGGACTCAGGGCCGGGAAAGGGACAGGGAAAGGGACAGGGACTCATGGCCAGGACAAGGACAGGGACAGCAACTCGTGGCCGGTACATGGACAAGGACAGGGACTAGTGGCCGATACAGTGTCAGGGTCTTGGGGCCAGGACAGGGACAGGGAAAGGGACTAGCGTCCAGGACAGGGACAGGGACTCGCTCCCAGGACAGGGACAGGGACTCGTGACCATGCTAGGGACAGGCACCTGGACTCGTGTCCGGGACAGGGACAGGGAATTGGGGCCCAGACAGGGACAGGGACTTGTGCCCGGGACAGGGAATCGCGGGCGGGACAGGGAAAGGGACTCGGGGCCAGGACAAGGACAGGGACTCACAGCCAAGACAAGGACAGGTACTCACGGCCGGGACAGGGACGGGGACTCACGGCCAGGACAGGCACTCGGGGCTGGGACAGGGACAGTGACTCGTGGCTGGGACAGAGACAGGGACATGGACCGAGGGCCCGGGCAGGGAATCGCGGCCGGGAAAGGGACAGGGACAAGGATTCGGGGCCCGGACAGGGACAGTGACTCGCGAACGGGACAGGGACTCATTGCCGGGACAGGTACAGGGAATCAACGCCGGGACAGCAACAGGGACTCGTGTCTGGGACAGGGATAGTGACTCGCAGTTGGGTTAGGGATAGGGATCGTGGCTGGAACAGGGGCACAGAGACAGGGCCGGGAGAGGGACAGGGACCCGTGGCCGGCACAGGGAAAGGGACTTGCGGCTGGGACATGGACAGGGGCTTGCGGCCAGGACAGGGACAGGTACGTGGTTTCAGGGAAAGGGAGAGGGACTCGCTGCCGGGACAGGGACAGGGCCTCGGGGCCGGAGCAGGGACAGGGACAGGGACATTGACTCACTGCTGGGACAGGAACTCCCGGGTGGTACAGGGACAGGAACAGGGACTCACTGCCAGGACAGGGACAGAGATCACTGGCGGGACACGGACTCGCGGCTGGAACAGGGACTCTGGGCCAGGACAGGGAAAGCGACAGGGACAGGAACTCACTGCATAGACAGGCACAGGCACTCACGTCTGGGACACGGACAGGGACTCATGGCCGGGACAGGGACAGGGACTCGTGGCTGGGATGGGGGTCAGGCAATCATGGCCGGCAAAGCGACAGGGAAAGGGACAGGGACTCGCGGCCGGGACAAGGACAGGGACAGCAACTCGTGGCCGGTACATGGACAGGAAAAGGGACTTGCGGCCGGTACTGTGACAGGGTCTTGGGGCCAGGATAGGGACAGGGAAAGGAACTCGCGGCCAGGACAGGGACAGGGACTCACGCCCAGGACAGTGACAGGGACTTGTGATCATGTTAGGGACAGGCACCTGGACTCGTGTCCGGGACAGGGACAGGGAATTGGGGCCCAGACAGGGACAGGGACTTGTGCCCGGGACAGGGAATCGCGGGCGGGACAGGGAAAGGGACTCGGGGCCAGGACAAGGACAGGGACTCACAGCCAAGACAAGGACAGGTACTCACGACCGGGACAGGGACAGGGACTCACGGCCAGGAAAGGCACTCGGGGCTGGGACAGGGACAGTGACTCGTGGCCGGGACAGAGACAGAGACTCGTGGCTGGGACAGAGACAGGGGCACGGACCCAGGGCCCGGACAGGGAATCGCGGCCGGGAAAGGGACAGGGACATGGATTCGGGGCCCGGACACGGACAGGGACAAGTGACCGGGACCGGGACTGACGGCCAGGACAGGGAAAGGGACTTGGGCACGGAAAGGGACAGTGACTCGCGAACAGGACAGGGACAGGGACTTGGGGCCCAGACAGGGACAGTGAATCGCGACCAGGACAGGGACTCGTTGCCGGGACAGGTACACAGAATTGCGGCTGGGGCAGAGACAGGGTACCGGCGCTGGGACAGTGACAGGGACTCGTGGGCGGGGCAGGGATAGCGACTCACAGCTGGGTTAGGGATAGGGATCACAGCCGGAACAGGGGCATGGACTTGGGGCCGGGAGAGGGACAGGGACTCGTGGCCGGCACAGTGAAAGGGACTTGCGGCTGGGACATGGACAGGGACTCACGGCCAGGACAGGGACAGGAACGCGAGATCGGGAAAAGGGAAAGGGACTCAATACCGGGACAGGGACAGGGCCTCGGGTCCGGGACAGGGACAGGGAATCGCGGCCGGGACAGGGACAAGGACTCGCAGCCAGGGCATAGACAGGGACTCACGGCCGGGTCAGAGACAGAGACTTGTTGCTGGGACAGAGTCAGGGACTTGCGGCAGGAACAGGGACATGGACTCATGGCCAGGACAGGGACAGGGACAGGGACTCAGGGCTGGGACAGGGATAGGGAATCGGGATCGGGACAGGGAGAGGGACAGGGACATGGACTCGTGGCCGGGACAGGGGCAGGGACAGGGACAGGGACAGGGACTAGGAGCCCAGACAGGGACAGTGACAGTGACTCACAACCGGGACAGGGACTCTTTGCCGCGACAGGTACAGGGAATTGGGATCGGGGCAGAGACATGGTATCGGCACCGGGACAGCGACAGTGACTCGTGGGCGGGGCAGGGACAGGGACTCGGGGCCGGGACAGGGACAGGGATTCGGGGACGGCACAGGGACAGGGAACGGAGCACGGAGCTGGGACAGGGACAGGGACTCGCGGCCGGGACAGGGACAGGGACAGGGACTCGGGGCCGGGACAAGGCCAGGGACTAATGGCCAGGACAGGGACAGGTTCTCACGGCTGGGACAGGGACAGGGACTCACAGCCAGGACAGGGACTCGGGGCTGGGACAGGGACAGGGACTCGGGGGCCGGGACAGGGACAGGGATTCGGGGCTGGGGCAGGGACAGGGACTCGGGGCCGGGACAGGGACTGGGATTCGGGGACAGGACAGGGACAGGGAACAGAACAGGGGGCAGGACTGGAAGAGGGACTCGTGGCCTGGACAGGGACAGTGGCTCGTGGCCGTGACAGGGACAGATACTTGGGGTCAGGAAAGGGACATGCACTCGCAGCTGTGACAGGGCAAGGACAGGGACTCGTGGTCAGGACAGGGACAGGTACTCACGGCCAGGAGAGGGACAGAGACTCAGGGCTGGGACAGGGACAGGGACTCGCCGCTGGGACAGGCACAGGGACAGGGACTCACGGCCAGGAGAGGGACAGAGATCGCTGTCGGTACAGGGACTTAGGGCTGGGACAGGATCTCGGGGCCGGGAAAGGGACAGGAACTCGCTGCCAAGGCAGGCACAGAGACTCGAATCTGGGCCACCATCAGGGACTCATGGCTGGGATAGGGACAGGGACTCGTGGCTGGGACAGGGACAGTGACAGGGAATCACGGCCGAGACAGGGGCAGGGTCTCGCGGCCAGGACAAGGACAGAGACTCGCGGCTAAGACAGGGACAGTGACTTGTGGCTGGGACAGAGACAGAGACTCATGGCCGGGACAGAGACAGGGACTCGCGGCTGGGACAGGGACAGGACAGGGACTTGGGGCCTGGACAGGGACAATGATTCGCGACTGGGACAGGGACTCATTGCAGGGACAGGGACAGGGACTCGCGGCCGGGACAAAGACAGAGACTTGCAGCCGGGACAGGGACATGGACTCCTGGCTGGCAAAGGGACAAGGACAGGGACTCAGGGCAGGGACAGGGACAGGGAAAGGGACAGGGACTCATGGCCAGGACAAGGACAGGGACAGCAACTCGTGGCCGGTACATGGACAGGGAAAGGGACTAGTGGCCGATACAGTGTCAGGGTCATGGGGCCAGGACAGGGACAGGGAAAGGGACTAGCGTCCAGGACAGGGACAGGGACTCGCGCCCAGGACAGGGACAGGGACTCGTGACCATGCTAGGGACAGGCACCTGGACTCGTGTCCGGGACAGGGACAGGGAATTGGGGCCCAGACAGGGACAGGGACTTGTGCCCGGGACAGGGAATCGCGGGCGGGACAGGGAAAGGGACTCGGGGCCAGGACAAGGACAGGGACTCACAGCCAAGACAAGGACAGGTACTCACGGCCGGGACAGGGACAGGGACTCACGGCCAGGACAGGCACTCGGGGCTGGGACAGGGACAGTGACTCGTGGCTGGGACAGAGACAGGGACATGGACCCAGGGCCCGGACAGGGAATCGCGGCCGGGAAAGGGACAGGGACAAGGATTCGGGGCCCGGACAGGGACAGTGACTCGCGAACGGGACAGGGACTCATTGCCGGGACAGGTACAGGGAATCAACGCCGGGACAGCAACAGGGACTCGTGTCTGGGACAGGGATAGTGACTCGCAGTTGGGTTAGGGATAGGGATCGTGGCTGGAACAGGGGCACAGAGACAGGGCCGGGAGAGGGACAGGGACCCGTGGCCGGCACAGGGAAAGGGACTTGCGGCTGGGACATGGACAGGGGCTTGCGGCCAGGACAGGGACAGGTACGTGGTTTCAGGGAAAGGGAGAGGGACTCGCTGCCGGGACAGGGACAGGGCCTCGGGGCCGGAGCAGGGACAGGGACAGGGACATTGACTCACTGCTGGGACAGGAACTCCCGGGTGGTACAGGGACAGGAACAGGGACTCACTGCCAGGACAGGGACAGAGATCACTGGCGGGACACGGACTCGCGGCTGGAACAGGGACTCTGGGCCAGGACAGGGAAAGCGACAGGGACAGGAACTCACTGCATAGACAGGCACAGGCACTCACGTCTGGGACACGGACAGGGACTCATGGCCGGGACAGGGACAGGGACTCGTGGCTGGGATGGGGGTCAGGCAATCATGGCCGGCAAAGCGACAGGGAAAGGGACAGGGACTCGCGGCCGGGACAAGGACAGGGACAGCAACTCGTGGCCGGTACATGGACAGGAACAGGGACTTGCGGCCGGTACTGTGACAGGGTCTTGGGGCCAGGATAGGGACAGGGAAAGGAACTCGCGGCCAGGACAGGGACAGGGACTCACGCCCAGGACAGTGACAGGGACTTGTGACCGTGTTAGGGACAGGGGCATGGACTCGTGTCTGGGACAGGGACAGGGATAGGGACTTGGGGCCCAGACAGGGACAGTGACTCGGGCCCGGGACAGGGAATCGCGGCTGCGACAGGGACAGGGACTCAGGGGCTGGGACATGGACAGTGACAGGGAATCACGGCCGAGACGGGGCAGGGTCTCGTGGCCAGGACAAGGACAGAGACTCGCGGCTAAGACAGGGACAGTGACTTGTGGCTAAGACAGAGACAGAGACTCATGGCCGGGACAGAGACAGGGACTCGCGGCTGGGACAGGGACAGGACAGGGACTTGGGGCCTGGACAGGGACAGTGACTCGCGACTGGGACATGGACTCATTGCAGGGACAGGGACAGGGACTCGCGGCCGGGACAGAGACAGAGACTCGCGGCCGGGACAGGGACATGGACTCCTGTCTGGCACAGAGACAAGGACAGGGACTCAGGGCCGGGACAGGGACAGGGAAAGGGACATGGACTCATGGCCAGGACAAGGACAGGGACAGCAACTCGTGGCCGGTACATGGACAGGGACAGGGACTAGTGGCCGATACAGTGTCAGGGTCTTGGGGCCAGGACAGGGACAGGGAAAGGGACTCGCGTCCAGGACAGGGACAGGGACTCGTGCCCAGGACAGGGACAGGGACTCGTGACCATGTTAGGGACAGGCACCTGGACTCGTGTCCGGGACAGGGACAGGGAATTGGGGCCCAGACAGGGACAGGGACTTGTGCCCGGGACAGGGAATCGCGGGCGGGACAGGGAAAGGGACTCGGGGCCAGGACAAGGACAGGGACTCACAGCCAAGACATGGACAGGTACTCACGGCGGGACAGGGACAGGGACTCACGGCCAGGACAGGCACTCGGGGCTGGGACAGGGACAGTGACTCATGGCCGGGACAGAGACAGAGACTCGTGGCTGGGACAGAGACAGGGATTCGGACCCAGGGCCCGGACAGGGAATCGCGGCCGGGAAAGGGACAGGGACATGGATTCAGGGCCCGGACACGGACAGGGACAAGTGACCGTGACAGGGACTGATGGCCAGGACAGGGAAAGGGACTTGGGCATGGAAAGGGACAGTGACTCGTGAACAGGACAAGGACAGGGACAGGGACTTGGGGCCCAGACAGGGACAGTGAATCGCGACCGGGACAGGGACTCGTTGCCGGGACAGGTACAGAGAATTGCGGCTGGGGCAGAGACATGGAATCGGCGCTGGGACAGTGATAGTGACTCGTGGGCGGGGCAGGGATAGCGAATCACAGCCGGGTTAGGGATAGGGATCACAGCCGGAACACGGGCATGGACTTGGGGCCGGGAGAGGGACAGGGACTCGTGGCCGGCACAATGAAAGGGACTTGCGGCTGGGACATGGACAGGGGCTCGTGGCCAGGACAGGGACAGGTACGCGAGATCGGGAAAAGGGAGAGGGACTCAATACCGGGACAGGGACAGGGCCTCGGGTCCGGGACAGGGACAGGGAATCGCGGTCGGGACAGGGACAAGGACTCGCGGCCAGGACATAGACAGGGACTCACCGCCGGGACAGAGACAGAGAATTGTTGCTGGGACAGAGTCAGGGACTTCCAGCAGGAACAGGGACATGGACTCATGGCCAGGACAGGGACAGGGACAGGGACTCAGGGCTGGGACAGGGATAGGGAATCGGGATCGGGACAGGGAGAGGGACAGGGACATGGACTCATGGCCGGGACAGGGGCAGTGACAGGGACAGGGACAGGGACTAGGAGTCCAGACAGGGACAGTGACAGTGACTCACAACCGGGACAGGGACTCTTTGCCGTGACAGGTACAGGGAATCGGGATCGGGGCAGAGACACGATATCGGCACCGGGACAGCGACAGTGACTCGTGGGCGGGGCAGGGACAGGGACTCGGGGCCGGGACAGGGACAGGGATTCGGGGATGGCACAGGGACAGGGAACGGAACACGGAGCTGGGACAGGGACAGGGACTCGCGGCCGGGACAGGGACAGGGACAGGGACTCGGGGCCGGGACAAGACAGGGACTAACGGCCAGGACAGGGACAGGTTCTCACGGCTGGGACAGGGACAGGGACTCACGGCCAGGACAGGGACTCGGGGCTGGGACAGGGACAGGGACTCGGGGCCGGGACAGGGACAGGGATTCGGGGCTGGGACAGGGACAGGGACTCGGGGCTGGGACATGGATTGGGATTCGGGGACAGGACAGGGACAGGGAACGGAACAGGGGGCAGGGACAGGAAGAGGGACTCGTGGCCTGGACAGGGACAGTGGCTCGTGGCCGTGACAGGGTCAGATACTTGGGGTCAGGAAAGGTACATGCACTCGCAGCTGTGACAGGGCAAGGACAGGGACTCGTGGCTGGGAGAGGGACAGGTACTCACGGCCAGGACAGGGACAGGGACAGGGACTCAGGGCTGGGACAGGGACAGGGACTCGCTGCTGTGACAGGCACAGGGACAGGGACTCACGGCCAGGACAGGGACAGAGATCGCTGTCGGTACAGGGACTCAGGGCTGGGACAGGATCTCGGGGCCGGGACAGGAACAGGAACTCGCTGCCAAGGCAGGCACAGAGACTCGCATCTGGGCCACCATCAGGGACTCATGGCTGGGATAGGGACAGGGACTCGTGGCTGGGATTGGGGGTCAGGCAATCGTGGCCTGGAAAGGGACAGGGAAGGGGACAGGGACTCGTGGCCAGGACAAGGACAGGGACAGCAACTCATGGCCGGTAAATGGTCAGGGACAGGGACTAGTGGCCAGTACAGGGTCAGGGTCTTGGGTCCAGGACAGGGACAGGGAAAGGGTCTCGCGTCCGGGACAGGGACAGGGACTCGCGCCCAGAACAGGGACAGGGACTCATGACTGTGTTAGGGACAGGGACCTGGACTCGTGTCCGGGACAGGGACAGGGACTTGGGGCCCAGACAGGGACTTGTGCCCGGGACAGGGAATCGCGGCCGGGACAGGGACAGTGACTCGGGGCCGATACGGCGACAGGGACTCGTGGCCGGGACAGGGACAGGGACGCGGGGCCGAGACAGGGACATGGACTCACAGCCAGGACAATGACAGGGACACACAACCAAGACAGGGACCGTGACTCGTGGTCGGGATAGAGACAGAGACTCATGGCCGGGACAGGAACAGGGACTCGGGGCCGGGACAGGGACAGGGACATGGACCCAGGGCCCAGACAGGGAATCGCGGCCGAGTAAAGAACAGGGACATGGATTCGTGGCCCGGACAGGGACAGTGACTCGCGAACGGGACAGGGACTCATTGCCGGGACAGGTACAGGGAATCGACGCCGGGCCAGCAATAGGGACTCGTGTCTGGGACAGGGATAGTGACTCGCAGTTGGGTTAGGGTTAGCGATCGTGGCCGGAACAGGGGCACGGAGACAGGGCCGGGAGAGGGACAGGGACCCGTGGCCGGCACAGGGAAAGGGACTTGCGGCTGGGACATGGACAGGGGCTTGCGGCCAGGACAGGGACAAGTACGTGGTTTCAGGGAAAGGGACTAGGGACTCGCTGCTGGGACGGGGACAGGGCCTCGGGGCCGGAACAGGGACAGGGACAGGGACATGGACTCACTGCTGGGACAGGAACTCCCGGCTGGAACAGGGACTCACGGGTGGTACAGGGACAGGAACAGGGACTCACTGCCAGGACAGGGACAGAGATCGCTGGCGGGACAGGGACTCGCGGCTGGAACAGGGACTCTGGGCCGGGACAGAGACAGGGACAGGGACATGGACTCACTGCATAGACAGGCACAGGCACTCACGTCTGGGACACGGACAGGGACTCATGGCCGGGACAGGGACAGGGACTCGTGGCTGGGATGGGGGTCAGGCAATCATGGCCGGCAAAGCGACAGGGAAAGGGACAGGGACTCGCGGCCGGGACAAGGACAGGGACAGCAACTCGTGGCCGGTACATGGACAGGAACAGGGACTTGCGGCCGGTACTGTGACAGGGTCTTGGGGCCAGGATAGGGACAGGGAAAGGAACTCGCGGCCAGGACAGGGACAGGGACTCACGCCCAGGACAGTGACAGGGACTTGTGACCGTGTTAGGGACAGGGGCATGGACTCGTGTCTGGGACAGGGACAGGGACAGGGACTTGGGGCCCAGACAGGGACAGTGACTCGGGCCCGGGACAGGGAATCGCGGCTGCGACAGGGACAGGGACTCAGGGGCTGGGACAGGGACAGTGACAGGGAATCACGGCCGAGACGGGGCAGGGTCTCGTGGCCAGGACAAGGACAGAGACTCGCGGCTAAGAAAGGGACAGTGACTTGTGGCTAAGACAGAGACAGAGACTCATGGCCGGGACAGAGACAGGGACTCGCGGCTGGGACAGGGACAGGACAGGGACTTGGGGCCTGGACAGGGACAGTGACTCGCGACTGGGACAGGGACTCATTGCAGGGACAGGGACAGGGACTCGCGGCCGGGACAGAGACAGAGACTCGCGGCCGGGACAGGGACATGGACTCCTGTCTGGCACAGAGACAAGGACAGGGACTCAGGGCCGGGACAGGGACAGGGAAAGGGACAGGGACTCATGGCCAGGACAAGGACAGGGACAGCAACTCGTGGCCGGTACATGGACAGGGACAGGGACTAGTGGCCGATACAGTGTCAGGGTCTTGGGGCCAGGACAGGGACAGGGAAAGGGACTCGCGTCCAGGACAGGGACAGGGACTCGCGCCCAGGACAGGGACAGGGACTCGTGATCATGTTAGGGACAGGCACCTGGACTCGTGTCCGGGACAGGGACAGGGAATTGGGGCCCAGACAGGGACAGGGACTTGTGCCCGGGACAGGGAATCGCGGGCGGGACAGGGAAAGGGACTCGGGGCCAGGACAAGGACAGGGACTCACAGCCAAGACAAGGACAGGTACTCACGGCCGGGACAGGGACAGGGACTCACGGCCAGGAAAGGCACTCGGGGCTGGGACAGGGACAGTGACTCGTGGCCGGGACAGAGACAGAGACTCGTGGCTGGGACAGAGACAGGGGCACGGACCCAGGGCCCGGACAGGGAATCGCGGCCGGGAAAGGGACAGGGACATGGATTCGGGGCCCGGACACGGACAGGGACAAGTGACCAGGACCGGGACTGACGGCCAGGACAGGGAAAGGGACTTGGGCACGGAAAGGGACAGTGACTCGCGAACAGGACAGGGACAGGGACTTGGGGCCCAGACAGGGACAGTGAATCGCGACCAGGACAGGGACTCGTTGCCGGGACAGGTACACAGAATTGCGGCTGGGGCAGAGACAGGGAACCGGCGCTGGGACAGTGACAGGGACTCGTGGGCGGGGCAGGGATAGCGACTCACAGCTGGGTTAGGGATAGGGATCACAGCCGGAACAGGGGCATGGACTTGGGGCCGGGAGAGGGACAGGGACTCGTGGCCGGCACAGTGAAAGGGACTTGCGGCTGGGACATGGACAGGGACTCACGGCCAGGACAGGGACAGGAACGCGAGATCGGGAAAAGGGAAAGGGACTCAATACCGGGACAGGGACAGGGCCTCGGGTCCGGGACAGGGACAGGGAATCGCGGCCGGGACAGGGACAAGGACTCGCAGCCAGGGCATAGACAGGGACTCACGGCCGGGTCAGAGACAGAGACTTGTTGCTGGGACAGAGTCAGGGACTTGCGGCAGGAACAGGGACATGGACTCATGGCCAGGACAGGGACAGGGACAGGGACTCAGGGCTGGGACAGGGATAGGGAATCGGGATCGGGACAGGGAGAGGGACAGGGACATGGACTCGTGGCCGGGGCAGAGGCAGGGACAGGGACAGGGACAGGGACTAGGAGCCCAGACAGGGACAGTGACAGTGACTCACAACCGGGACAGGGACTCTTTGCCGCGACAGGTACAGGGAATTGGGATCGGGGCAGAGACATGGTATCGGCACCGGGACAGCGACAGTGACTCGTGGGCGGGGCAGGGACAGGGACTCGGGGCCGGGACAGGGACAGGGATTCGGGGACGGCACAGGGACAGGGAACGGAGCACGGAGCTGGGACAGGGACAGGGACTCGCGGCCGGGACAGGGACAGGGACAGGGACTCGGGGCCGGGACAAGGCCAGGGACTAATGGCCAGGACAGGGACAGGTTCTCACGGCTGGGACAGGGACAGGGACTCACGGCCAGGACAGGGACTCGGGGCTGGGACAGGGACAGGGACTCGGGGGCCGGGACAGGGACAGGGATTCGGGGCTGGGGCAGGGACAGGGACTCGGGGCCGGGACAGGGACTGGGATTCGGGGACAGGACAGGGACAGGGAACAGAACAGGGGGCAGGACAGGAAGAGGGACTCGTGGCCTGGACAGGGACAGTGGCTCGTGGCCGTGACAGGGACAGATACTTCGGGTCAGGAAAGGGACATGCACTCGCAGCTGTGACAGGGCAAGGACAGGGACTCGTGGTCAGGACAGGGACAGGTACTCACGGCCAGGAGAGGGACAGAGACTCAGGGCTGGGACAGGGACAGGGACTCGCCGCTGGGACAGGCACAGGGACAGGGACTCACGGCCAGGAGAGGGACAGAGATCGCTGTCGGTACAGGGACTTAGGGCTGGGACAGGATCTCGGGGCCGGGAAAGGGACAGGAACTCGCTGCCAAGGCAGGCACAGAGACTCGAATCTGGGCCACCATCAGGGACTCATGGCTGGGATAGGGACAGGGACTCGTGGCTGGGACAGGGACAGTGACAGGGAATCACGGCCGAGACAGGGGCAGGGTCTCGCGGCCAGGACAAGGACAGAGACTCGCGGCTAAGACAGGGACAGTGACTTGTGGCTGGGACAGAGACAGAGACTCATGGCCAGGACAGAGACAGGGACTCGCGGCTGGGACAGGGACAGGACAGGGACTTGGGGCCTGGACAGGGACAATGATTCGCGACTGGGACAGGGACTCATTGCAGGGACAGGGACAGGGACTCGCGGCCGGGACAAAGACAGAGACTTGCAGCCGGGACAGGGACATGGACTCCTGGCTGGCAAAGGGACAAGGACAGGGACTCAGGGCAGGGACAGGGACAGGGAAAGGGACAGGGACTCATGGCCAGGACAAGGACAGGGACAGCAACTCGTGGCCGGTACATGGACAGGGAAAGGGACTAGTGGCCGATACAGTGTCAGGGTCATGGGGCCAGGACAGGGACAGGGAAAGGGACTAGCGTCCAGGACAGGGACAGGGACTCGCGCCCAGGACAGGGACAGGGACTCGTGACCATGCTAGGGACAGGCACCTGGACTCGTGTCCGGGACAGGGACAGGGAATTGGGGCCCAGACAGGGACAGGGACTTGTGCCCGGGACAGGGAATCGCGGGCGGGACAGGGAAAGGGACTCGGGGCCAGGACAAGGACAGGGACTCACAGCCAAGACAAGGACAGGTACTCACGGCCGGGACAGGGACAGGGACTCACGGCCAGGACAGGCACTCGGGGCTGGGACAGGGACAGTGACTCGTGGCTGGGACAGAGACAGGGACATGGACCCAGGGCCCGGACAGGGAATCGCGGCCGGGAAAGGGACAGGGACAAGGATTCGGGGCCCGGACAGGGACAGTGACTCGCGAACGGGACAGGGACTCATTGCCGGGACAGGTACAGGGAATCAACGCCGGGACAGCAACAGGGACTCGTGTCTGGGACAGGGATAGTGACTCGCAGTTGGGTTAGGGATAGGGATCGTGGCTGGAACAGGGGCACAGAGACAGGGCCGGGAGAGGGACAGGGACCCGTGGCCGGCACAGGGAAAGGGACTTGCGGCTGGGACATGGACAGGGGCTTGCGGAAAGGACAGGGACAGGTACGTGGTTTCAGGGAAAGGGAGAGGGACTCGCTGCCGGGACAGGGACAGGGCCTCGGGGCCGGAGCAGGGACAGGGACAGGGACATTGACTCACTGCTGGGACAGGAACTCCCGGGTGGTACAGGGACAGGAACAGGGACTCACTGCCAGGACAGGGACAGAGATCACTGGCGGGACACGGACTCGCGGCTGGAACAGGGACTCTGGGCCAGGACAGGGAAAGCGACAGGGACAGGAACTCACTGCATAGACAGGCACAGGCACTCACGTCTGGGACACGGACAGGGACTCATGGCCGGGACAGGGACAGGGACTCGTGGCTGGGATGGGGGTCAGGCAATCATGGCCGGCAAAGCGACAGGGAAAGGGACAGGGACTCGCGGCCGGGACAAGGACAGGGACAGCAACTCGTGGCCGGTACATGGACAGGAACAGGGACTTGCGGCCGGTACTGTGACAGGGTCTTGGGGCCAGGATAGGGACAGGGAAAGGAACTCGCGGCCAGGACAGGGACAGGGACTCACGCCCAGGACAGTGACAGGGACTTGTGACCGTGTTAGGGACAGGGGCATGGACTCGTGTCTGGGACAGGGACAGGGACAGGGACTTGGGGCCCAGACAGGGACAGTGACTCGGGCCCGGGACAGGGAATCGCGGCTGCGACAGGGACAGGGACTCAGGGGCTGGGACATGGACAGTGACAGGGAATCACGGCCGAGACGGGGCAGGGTCTCGTGGCCAGGACAAGGACAGAGACTCGCGGCTAAGACAGGGACAGTGACTTGTGGCTAAGACAGAGACAGAGACTCATGGCCGGGACAGAGACAGGGACTCGCGGCTGGGACAGGGACAGGACAGGGACTTGGGGCCTGGACAGGGACAGTGACTCGCGACTGGGACATGGACTCATTGCAGGGACAGGGACAGGGACTCGCGGCCGGGACAGAGACAGAGACTCGCGGCCGGGACAGGGACATGGACTCCTGTCTGGCACAGAGACAAGGACAGGGACTCAGGGCCGGGACAGGGACAGGGAAAGGGACATGGACTCATGGCCAGGACAAGGACAGGGACAGCAACTCGTGGCCGGTACATGGACAGGGACAGGGACTAGTGGCCGATACAGTGTCAGGGTCTTGGGGCCAGGACAGGGACAGGGAAAGGGACTCGCGTCCAGGACAGGGACAGGGACTCGTGCCCAGGACAGGGACAGGGACTCGTGACCATGTTAGGGACAGGCACCTGGACTCGTGTCCGGGACAGGGACAGGGAATTGGGGCCCAGACAGGGACAGGGACTTGTGCCCGGGACAGGGAATCGCGGGCGGGACAGGGAAAGGGACTCGGGGCCAGGACAAGGACAGGGACTCACAGCCAAGACATGGACAGGTACTCACGGCGGGACAGGGACAGGGACTCACGGCCAGGACAGGCACTCGGGGCTGGGACAGGGACAGTGACTCATGGCCGGGACAGAGACAGAGACTCGTGGCTGGGACAGAGACAGGGATTCGGACCCAGGGCCCGGACAGGGAATCGCGGCCGGGAAAGGGACAGGGACATGGATTCAGGGCCCGGACACGGACAGGGACAAGTGACCGTGACAGGGACTGATGGCCAGGACAGGGAAAGGGACTTGGGCATGGAAAGGGACAGTGACTCGTGAACAGGACAAGGACAGGGACAGGGACTTGGGGCCCAGACAGGGACAGTGAATCGCGACCGGGACAGGGACTCGTTGCCGGGACAGGTACAGAGAATTGCGGCTGGGGCAGAGACATGGAATCGGCGCTGGGACAGTGATAGTGACTCGTGGGCGGGGCAGGGATAGCGAATCACAGCCGGGTTAGGGATAGGGATCACAGCCGGAACACGGGCATGGACTTGGGGCCGGGAGAGGGACAGGGACTCGTGGCCGGCACAATGAAAGGGACTTGCGGCTGGGACATGGACAGGGGCTCGTTGCCAGGACAGGGACAGGTACGCGAGATCGGGAAAAGGGAGAGGGACTCAATACCGGGACAGGGACAGGGCCTCGGGTCCGGGACAGGGACAGGGAATCACGGTCGGGACAGGGACAAGGACTCGCGGCCAGGACATAGACAGGGACTCACCGCCGGGACAGAGACAGAGAATTGTTGCTGGGACAGAGTCAGGGACTTCCAGCAGGAACAGGGACATGGACTCATGGCCAGGACAGGGACAGGGACAGGGACTCAGGGCTGGGACAGGGATAGGGAATCGGGATCGGGACAGGGAGAGGGACAGGGACATGGACTCATGGCCGGGACAGGGGCAGTGACAGGGACAGGGACAGGGACTAGGAGTCCAGACAGGGACAGTGACAGTGACTCACAACCGGGACAGGGACTCTTTGCCGTGACAGGTACAGGGAATCGGGATCGGGGCAGAGACACGATATCGGCACCGGGACAGCGACAGTGACTCGTGGGCGGGGCAGGGACAGGGACTCGGGGCCGGGACAGGGACAGGGATTCGGGGATGGCACAGGGACAGGGAACGGAACACGGAGCTGGGACAGGGACAGGGACTCGCGGCCGGGACAGGGACAGGGACAGGGACTCGGGGCCGGGACAAGACAGGGACTAACGGCCAGGACAGGGACAGGTTCTCACGGCTGGGACAGGGACAGGGACTCACGGCCAGGACAGGGACTCGGGGCTGGGACAGGGACAGGGACTCGGGGCCGGGACAGGGACAGGGATTCGGGGCTGGGACAGGGACAGGGACTCGGGGCTGGGACATGGATTGGGATTCGGGGACAGGACAGGGACAGGGAACGGAACAGGGGGCAGGGACAGGAAGAGGGACTCGTGGCCTGGACAGGGACAGTGGCTCGTGGCCGTGACAGGGTCAGATACTTGGGGTCAGGAAAGGTACATGCACTCGCAGCTGTGACAGGGCAAGGACAGGGACTCGTGGCTGGGAGAGGGACAGGTACTCACGGCCAGGACAGGGACAGGGACAGGGACTCAGGGCTGGGACAGGGACAGGGACTCGCTGCTGTGACAGGCACAGGGACAGGGACTCACGGCCAGGACAGGGACAGAGATCGCTGTCGGTACAGGGACTCAGGGCTGGGACAGGATCTCGGGGCCGGGACAGGAACAGGAACTCGCTGCCAAGGCAGGCACAGAGACTCGCATCTGGGCCACCATCAGGGACTCATGGCTGGGATAGGGACAGGGACTCGTGGCTGGGATTGGGGGTCAGGCAATCGTGGCCTGGAAAGGGACAGGGAAGGGGACAGGGACTCGTGGCCAGGACAAGGACAGGGACAGCAACTCATGGCCGGTAAATGGTCAGGGACAGGGACTAGTGGCCAGTACAGGGTCAGGGTCTTGGGTCCAGGACAGGGACAGGGAAAGGGTCTCGCGTCCGGGACAGGGACAGGGACTCGCGCCCAGAACAGGGACAGGGACTCATGACTGTGTTAGGGACAGGGACCTGGACTCGTGTCCGGGACAGGGACAGGGACTTGGGGCCCAGACAGGGACTTGTGCCCGGGACAGGGAATCGCGGCCGGGACAGGGACAGTGACTCGGGGCCGATACGGCGACAGGGACTCGTGGCCGGGACAGGGACAGGGACGCGGGGCCGAGACAGGGACATGGACTCACAGCCAGGACAATGACAGGGACACACAACCAAGACAGGGACCGTGACTCGTGGTCGGGATAGAGACAGAGACTCATGGCCGGGACAGGAACAGGGACTCGGGGCCGGGACAGGGACAGGGACATGGACCCAGGGCCCAGACAGGGAATCGCGGCCGAGTAAAGAACAGGGACATGGATTCGTGGCCCGGACAGGGACAGTGACTCGCGAACGGGACAGGGACTCATTGCCGGGACAGGTACAGGGAATCGACGCCGGGCCAGCAATAGGGACTCGTGTCTGGGACAGGGATAGTGACTCGCAGTTGGGTTAGGGTTAGCGATCGTGGCCGGAACAGGGGCACGGAGACAGGGCCGGGAGAGGGACAGGGACCCGTGGCCGGCACAGGGAAAGGGACTTGCGGCTGGGACATGGACAGGGGCTTGCGGCCAGGACAGGGACAAGTACGTGGTTTCAGGGAAAGGGACTAGGGACTCGCTGCTGGGACGGGGACAGGGCCTCGGGGCCGGAACAGGGACAGGGACAGGGACATGGACTCACTGCTGGGACAGGAACTCCCGGCTGGAACAGGGACTCACGGGTGGTACAGGGACAGGAACAGGGACTCACTGCCAGGACAGGGACAGAGATCGCTGGCGGGACAGGGACTCGCGGCTGGAACAGGGACTCTGGGCCGGGACAGAGACAGGGACTCGCGGCCGGGACAGGGCCAGGACAGGGACTTGGGGCCTGGACAGGGACAGTGACTCACGACTGGGACAGGGACTCATTGCAGGGACAGGGTCAGGGACTCGCGAACGGGACAGGGACAGGGACAGGGACTTGGGGCCCAGACAGGGACAGTGAATCGCGACCGGGACAGGGACTCGTTGCCGGGACAGGTACAGGGAATTGCGGCCGGGGCAGAGACATGGAATCGGCACTGGGACAGTGACAGGAACTCGTGGGCGGGGCAGGGATAGTGACTCACAGCTGGGTTAGGGATAGTGATCACAGCCGGAACAGGGGCATGGACCTGGGGCCGGGAGAGGGACAGGGACTCGTGGCCGGCACAGTGAAAGGGACTTGCGGCTGGGACAAGAACAGGGGCTCGCAGCCAGGACAGGGACAGGTACGCGAGATCGAGAAAAGGGAGAGGGACTCAATACTGGGACAGGGACAGGGCCTTGTGTCCGGGACAGGGACAGGGAATCGCGGCCGGGACAGGGACAGAGACTTGTTGCTGGGAGAGAGTCAGGGACTTGCGGCAAGAACAGGGACATGGACTCATGGCCAGGACAGGGACAGGTACAGGGACTCAGGGCTGGGACAGGGATAGGGAATCGGGATCGGGACAGGGAGAGGGACAGGGACATGGACTCGCGGCCGGGACAGGGGCAGGGACAGGGACAGGGACAGGGACTAGGAGCCCAGACAGGACAGTGACAGTGACTCACAACCGGTACAGGGACTCTTTGCCGCGACAGGTACAGGGAATCGCGGCCGGGGCAGAGACATGGTATCGGCACCGGGACAGCGACAGTGACTCGTGTGCGGGGCAGGGACAGGGACTCGGGGCCGGGACAGGGACTGGGATTCGGGGACGGGACAGGGACAGGGACAGGGAATGGAACACGGAGCTGGGACAGGGACAGGCACTCGCGGCCGAGACAGGGACAGGGACAGGGACTCGGAGCCGGGATTAGGACAGGGACTAACAGCCAGGACAGGGACAGGGACTCACGGCTGGGACAGGGACATGGGCTCACGGCCAGGACAGAGACAGGTACTCATGGCCGGGACAGCGACAGGGATTCACGGCCAGGACAGGGACTCGGGGCTGGGACAGGGACAGGGACTCGGGGCCGGGACAGGGACTGGGATTCGGGGACGGGACAGGGACAGGGACAGGGAACGGAACACGGAGCTGGTACAGGGACAGGCACTCACGGCCGAGACAGGGACAGGGACAGGGACTCGGAGCCGGGATTAGGACAGGGACTAACGGCCAGGACAGGGACAGGGACTCACGGCTGGGACAGGGACATGGGCTCACGGCCAGGACAGAGACAGGTACTCATGGCCGGGACAGGGACAGGGATTCACGGCCAGGACAGGGACTCGGGGCCGGGACAGGGACTGGGATTCGGGGACAGGACAGGGACAGGGAATGGAACAGGGGGCCGGGACAGGAAGAGGGACTCGTGGCCTGGATAGGGACAGTGTCTCGTGGCCGCGACAGGGACAGATACTTGGGGTCAGGAAAGGGACATGCACTCGCAGCTGTGACAGGGAAAGGACAGGGACTCGTGGCCAGGGCAGGGACAGGTACTCACGGCCAGGACAGGGACAGGGACTCAGGGCTGGGACAGGGACAGGGATTCGGGGCCTGGAAAGGGTGAGGAACAAGGACACGGACTGCTGGCCGGGACAGGGTCAGGGACAGGATATCATTGCTGGGACAGGGACAGGGACTCACGGCCGGGACAGGGACAGGGACAGGGACTCATGGCTGGGACAGGGACAGGGAACCAATTCTCGAACAGGGACAGGGACAGGGATTTTCAGCCGGGACAGGAACAGGGACACACAGCCGGGACAGGGAAAGGGACAGAAGCTCACGGCCGGGAATAGAGCCTGGGACACTGACAGGGACAGTGACTCACGGCCAGGACAAGGACCAGGAATCGTGGTCGGGACAGGGACAGGCACTCACGGCTGGGACAGGGACTCGGGTCCAGGACACCGACAGGGATTCGCAGCCAGGAAAGGGAAATGTCTTGAGACCAGGAAAGTGACAGGGACTCGGGGCCGAGAAAGGGACAGGGACAGGAACTCGAACTCGAGGCCGGAACAGGGAGAGGTAGTCGCGGCCTGGACAGGGTCAGGGGCTCATGGCCGCGACAGGGACAGGTACTCGGGGTTGGGAAAGGGACAGGCACTCGTGTCTGGGACAGGGACAGGGATACGGTCTCGTGGCAGGGACAGGGACAGGGATACGGTCTCGTGTCAGGGACAGGGACCGGGACAGGGAATCGCGCCTTGGACAGGGACATGGAAAGGGAATCGCGGTTGGGACATGGACAGGCACTCACGGCTGGGACAGGGACTCATTGCCGGGACACAGACAGGGACTTGCGGCCTGGACAGGGAAAGGGTTTCGGGGCCAGGAAAGTGACAGGGACTCTGGGCCGAGACAGGGACAGGGACAGGAACTTGGGGCCGGGACAGGGAGATGGACTCGAGGCAGGGACAGGGACAGGGTCTCGAGGACGAGAAACAGACTATGACATGCAGCCGGGACAGGGACAGGGTCAAGGTCTCACTGCCGGGGCAGGGACTCACGGCTAGGAGAGGGACTCACGGGTGGGACACAGACAGCATCACACGGCCAGGACAGGGACAAGGAGTCGCAGGCTGGAGAGAGACATGGACTCGGTGGCGGGACAAGGATCGGGACTCATGGCTGGGATAGGGACAGGGGATCGCGGCCAGGACAGGGAAAAGGACTCGCGGCCCAGACAGAGACAGGGACGCATGGCTGGTACAGGGACAAGGACAGGGACTCGGGGCAGGGGCAGTGCCAGGGACTTGGGGCTGGGACAGGGACAGGGTCTTGCGGCTGAGACACAAATAGTGACTCGCGGCTGGGACAGGGACAGATACTCACAGCTATGAGAGGGACTTGCGGGCGGGAGAGGGACAGGGTCAGGGACTCATGGCTGGGACAGGGACAGGGAATCAGGTCTGGAACAGGGACAGGGACAGGGATTTGCAGCCAGGACTGGAACAGGGACACACGTCTGGGACAGGGAAAGGGACAGGAGATCACTTCTGGGAAAAGAGCCTGGGACACTGACAGGGACAGGGAATCACGGTCGGGACAGGGACAGGGAATCACGGTCAGGACAGGGACAGGCACTCACGGCTGGGACAGGGACTCGTGTCCGGGACACCGACAGGGATTCGCGGCCAGGACAGGGAAACGGTCTTGGGGCCAGGAAAGTGACAGGGACTCAAGGCCGGGACAGGGACAGGGTCTCGAGGCTGGGAAACAGACAGTGACATGCAGCTGGGACAGGGACAGGGTCAAGGTCTCACTGCCGGGGCAGGGACTCACGGCTAGGAGAGGGACTCACGGGTGGGACACAGACAGCATCACACGGCCAGGACAGGGACAAGGAGTCGCAGGCTGGAGAGAGACATGGACTCGGTGGCGGGACAAGGATCGGGACTCATGGCTGGGATAGGGACAGGGGATCGCGGCCAGGACAGGGAAAAGGACTCGCGGCCCAGACAGAGACAGGGACGCATGGCTGGTACAGGGACAAGGACAGGGACTTGGGGCAGGGGCAGTGCCAGGGACTTGGGCTGGGACAGGGACAGGGTCTTGCGGCTGAGACACAAATAGTGACTCGCGGCCGGGACAGGGACAGATACTCACAGCTATGAGAGGGACTTGCGGGCGGGAGAGGGACAGGGTCAGGGACTCATGGCTGGGACAGGGACAGGGAAACAGGTCTGGAACAGGGACAGGGACAGGGATTTGCAGCCAGGACTGGAACAGGGACACACGTCTGGGACAGGGAAAGGGACAGGAGCTCACGGCTGGGAAAAGAGCCTGGGACACTGACAGGGACAGGGAATCACGGTCGGGACAGGGACAGGGAATCACGGTCAGGACAGGGACAGGCACTCACGGCTGGGACAGGGACTCGTGTCCGGGACACCGACAGGGATTCGCGGCCAGGACAGGGAAACGGTCTTGGGGCCAGGAAAGTGACAGGGACTCAAGGCCGGGACAGGGACAGGGTCTCGAGGCTGGGAAACAGACAGTGACATGCAGCTGGGACAGGGACAGGGTCAAGGTCTCACTGCCGGGGCAGGGACTCACGGCTAGGAGAGGGACTCACGGGTGGGACACGGATAGCATCACATGGCCAGGACAGGGACAAGGAGTTGCAGGCTGGAGAGAGACATGGACTCGGTGGCAGGACAAGGATTGGGACTCATGGCTGGGATAGGGACAGGGGATCGCGGCCAGGACAGGGAAAAGGACTCGTGGCCCAGACAGAGACAGGGACGCATGGCTGGGACAGGGACAGGGACAGGAACTCGGGGCAGGGACAGTGCCAGGGACTTGGGGCTGGGACAGGGACAGGGTCTCGTGGCTGATACACAAACAGTGACTCGCGCCCGGGACAGGGACAGATACTCACGGCTAGGAGAGGGACTTGCGGGCGGGAGAGGGACAGGGTCAGGGACTCATGGCTGGGACAGGGACAGGGAAACAGGTCTGGAACAGGGACAGGGACAGGGATTTGCAGCCGGGACAGGAACAGAGACACACAGCCGGGACAGGGAAAGGGACAGGAGCTCACGGCCGGGACAGGGAAAGGGACAGGAGCTCACGGCCGGGACAGGGAAAGGGACAGGAGCTCACGGCCGGGAATAGAGCCTGGGACACTGACAGGGACAGGGACTCATGGCCGGGACAGGGACAGGGAATCACGGTCGGGACAGGGACAGGCTTTCACGGCTGGGACAGGGACTCGTGTCTGGGACACCGACAGGGATTCGTGGCCAGGAAAGGGAAAGGGTCTTGGTGCCCGGAAAGTGACAGGGACTCGGGGCCGAGACAGGGACAGGGACAGGAACTCGAAATCGAGGCCGGGACAGGGAGAGGGACTCGCAGCCTGGACAGGGTCAGGAGCTCGTGGCCGCAATAGGGACAGGTACTCGGGTTTGGGAAAGGGGCAGGCACTCATGTCTGGGACAGGGACAGGGATACGGGCTCGTGGCAGGGACAGGGACAGGGAATCGCGGTCGGGACAGGGACAGGCACTCACGGCTGGGACAGGGACTCATGGCCGGGACACCGATAGGGACTCGCGGCCAGGACAGGGAAAGGGTTTCGGGGCCAGGAAAGTGACAGGGACTCGGGGCCGAGACAGGGACAGGGACATGAACTTGGGGGCGGGACAGGGACAGGGTCAAGGTTTCACTGCCGGGGCAGGGACTCACGGCTAGGAGGGGGACTCATGGGTGGGACACAGACAGCGTCGCACGGCCAGGACAGGGACAAGGAGTCGCAGGCTGGAGAGAGACATGGACTCGGTGGCGGGACAAGGATCGGGACTCATGGCTGGGATAGGGATAGGGGATCGCGGCCAGGACAGGGAAAAGGACTCGCGGCCCAGACAGAGACAGGGATGCGTGGCTGGTACAGGGACAAGGACAGGGACTCGGGGCAGGGGCAGTGCCAGGGACTTGGGGCTGGAACAGGGACAGGGTCTCGCGGCTGAGACACAAACAGTGATTCGCGGCTGGGACAGGGACAGATACTCACAGCTATGAGAGGGACTTGCAGGCGGGAGAGGGACAGGGTCAGGGACTCATGGCTGGGACAGGGACAGGGAACCAGGTCTGGAACAGGGACAGGGACAGGGATTTGCAGCCAGGACTGGAACAGGGACACACGGCTGGGACAGGGAAAGGGACAGGAGCTCACGGCTGGGAATAGAGCCTGGGACACTGACAGGGACAGGGAATCACGGTCGGGACATGGACAGGCACTCACGGCTGGGACAGGGACTCGTGTCCGGGACACCGACAGGGATTCGCGGCCAGGACAGGGAAAGGGTCTTGGGGCCAGGAAAGTGACAGGGACTCGGGGCCGAGACAGAGACAGGGACAGGAACTTGGGGCCGGGACAGGGAGATGGACTCGAGGCCGGGACAGGGACAGGGTCTCGAGGCCGGGAAACAGACAGTGACATGCAGCCGGGACAGGGACAGGGTCAAGGTCTCACTGCCGGGGCAGGGACTCACGGCTAGGAGAGGGACTCAACGGGTGGGACACAGACAGCGTCACATGGTTAGGACAGGGACAAGGAGTCGCAGGCTGGAGAGAGACATGGACTCGGTGGTGGGACAAGGATTGGGACTCATGGCTGGGATAGGGACAGGGGATCGCGGCCAGGACAGGGAAAAGGACTCGTGGCCCAGACAGAGACAGGGACGCATGGCTGGTACAGGGACAGGGACTCAGGGCAGGGACAGTGGCAGGAACTTGGGGCTGGGACAGGGACAGGGTCTCGCGGCTGAGACACAAACAGTGACTCGCGGCCGGGACAGGGACAGATACTCACGGCTAGGAGAGGGACTTGCGGGTGGGAGAGGGACAGGGTCAGGGACTCGGGGCCGTGACAGTGACAGGGACCTGGGGCTGGGACAGGGACAGGGTCTTGCGGCCGAGACACAAACAGTGACTCGCTTTTGGGGCAGGTAAGATACTCACGGCTAGGAGAGGGACTTGCAGGCGGTAGAGGGACAGGGGAAGGGACTCGGGGCCAGGACAGCGACAGGGACTCGAGGCTGGGACAGGGACTGGCCTCCGGGACAGGGACAGGGACAGGGACAGGGAATTGGAGCCCAGTCAGGGACAATGACCCGCGACAGGGACAGGGACTCTTTGCCGCGACACATACAGGGAATCGCGGCCGGGGCAGAGACATGGTATCGGCACCGGGACAGCGACAGTGACTCGTGGGCAGAGTAGGGACAGTACTCGTGGTTGGGACAGGGATAGTGACTCGCAGCTGGGTTAGGAATAGGAACCCAAGGCCAGAACAGGGACACGGAGTCGGGGCCGGGAGAGGGACAGGGACTCGTGGCGGGGACAGGGGCAAGTTGCCGGACTCGCAGCTGGGACAGGGACAGGGACTCAGGGCCGGGACAGGGACAGAGATTCGGGGACGGGACATGGACAGGGAACGGAACACGGGGCCGGGACAGGAAGAGGGACTCGCGGCCTGGACGGGGACAGTGGCTCGTGGCCGCGACAGGGATAGATACTTGGGGTCGGGAAAGGGACATGCACTCGTGGCTTGGACAGGGAAAGGACAGGGACTCGTGGCTGGGACAAGGACAGGGACTCACGGCCAGGACAGGGACTGGGACAGAGAAAGGGACAGGGACTCGCGGCCGGGACAGGGACAGGGACAGGGACTCGGGGCTGGGAAAGGGACAGGAACAAGGACATGGACTGCTGGCCGGGACAGGGTCAGGGAGAGGATCTCATTGCCGGGACAGAGACAGGGACTCACGGTCGGGACAGGGACAGGGACAGGGACTCATGGCTGGGACAGGGACAGGGAACCAGGTCTGGAACAGGGACAGGGACAGGGATTTGCAGCTGGGACAGGAACAGGGACACACGGTCAGGACAGGGAAAGGGACAGGAGCTTATGGCCAGGACAGGGACAGGGAATCGCGGTTGGGACAGGTACAGGCACTCACGGCTGGGACAGGCACTCGTGTCTGGGACAACGATAGGGATTCGCGGCCAGGGCAAGGAAAGGGTCTTGGGGCCAGGAAAGTGACAGGGACTCGGGGCCAAGACAGGGACAGGGACAGGAACTTGGGGCCGGGACAGAAAGATGGACTCGAGGCCGGGACAGGGGCAGGGTCTCGAGGCCGGGAAACAGACAGTGACATGCAGCCGGGACAGGGACAGGGTCAAGGTCTCACTGCCGGGGCAGGGACTCACGGCTAGGAGGGGTCTCACGGGTGGGACACAGAAAGCGTCGCACGGCCAGGACAGGGACAAGGAGTCGCAGGCTGGAGAGAGACATGGACTCGGTGGCGGGACAAGGATCGGGACTCATGGCTGGGATAGGGACAGGGGATCGCGGCCAGGACAGGGAAAAGGACTCCCGGCCCAGACAGAGACAGGGACACGTGGCTGGTACAGGGACAAGGACAGGGACTCGAGGCAGGGGCAGTGCCAGGGACTTAGGGCTGGGACAGGGACAGGGTCTCGCAGCTGAGACACAAACAGTGATTCGCGGCTGGGACAGGGACAGATACTCACAGCTATGAGAGGGACTTGCAGGCGGGAGAGGGACAGGGTCAGGGACTCATGGCTGGGACAGGGACAGGGAACCAGGTCTGGAACAGGGACAGGGACAGGGATTTGCAGCCAGGACTGGAACAGGGACACACAGCTGGGACAGGGAAAGGGACAGGAGCTCACATCTGGGAATAGAGCCTGGGACACTGACAGGGACAGGGAATCACGGTCCGGACATGGACAGGCACTCACGGCTGGGACAGGGACTCGTGTCCGGGACACCGACAGGGATTCACGGCCAGGACAGGGAAAGGGTCTTGGGGCCAGGAAAGTGACAGGGACTCGGGGCCGAGACAGAGACAGGGACAGGAACTTGGGACCGGGACAGAAAGATGGACTCGAGGCCGGGACAGGGGCAGGGTCTTGAGGCCGGGAAACAGACAGTGACATGCAGCCGGGACAGGGACAGGGTCAAGGTCTCACTGCCGGGGCAGGGACTCACGGCTAGGAGAGGGACTCAACGGGTGGGACACGGACAGCGTCACACGGTTAGGACAGGGACAAGGAGTCGCAGGCTGGAGAGAGACATGGACTCGGTGGCGGGACAAGGATTGGGACTCATGGCTGGGATAGGGACAGGGGATCGCGGCCAGGACAGGGAAAAGGACTCGTGGCCCAGACAGAGACAGGGACGCATGGCTGGTACAGGGACAGGGACTCAGGGCAGGGACAGTGGCAGGAACTTGGGGCTGGGACAGGGACAGGGTCTCGCGGCTGAGACACAAACAGTGACTCGCGGCCGGGACAGGGACAGATACTCACGGCTAGGAGAGGGACTTGCGGGTGGAAGAGGGACAGGGTCAGGGACTCGGGGCCGCGACAGTGACAGGGTCTTGGGGCTGGGACAGGGACAGGGTCTTGCGGCCGAGACACAAACAGTGACTCGCTTTTGGGGCAGGTAAGATACTCACGGCTAGGAGAGGGACTCGCAGGCGGTAGAGGGACAGGGGAAGGGACTCTGGGCCAGGACAGCGACAGGGACTCGAGGCTGGGACAGGGACTGGCCTCCGGGACAGGGACAGGGACAGGGACAGGGAATTGGAGCCCAGTCAGGGACAATGACCCGCGACAGGGACAGGGACTCTTTGCCGCGACACATACAGGGAATCGCGGCCGGGGCAGAGACATGGTATCGGCACCGGGACAGCGACAGTGACTCGTGGGCAGAGTAGGGACAGTACTCGTGGTTGGGACAGGGATAGTGACTCGCAGCTGGGTTAGGAATAGGAACCCAAGGCCAGAACAGGGAAACGGAGTCGGGGCCGGGAGAGGGACAGGGACTCGTGGCGGGGACAGGGGCAGGTTGCCGGACTCGCAGCTGGGACAGGGACAGGGACTCAGGGCCGGGACAGGGACAGAGATTCGGGGACGGGACATGGACAGGGAACGGAACACGGGGCCGGGACAGGAAGAGGGACTCGCGGCCTGGACAGGGACAGTGGCTCGTGGCCGCGACAGGGATAGATACTTGGGGTCGGGAAAGGGACATGCACTCGTGGCTTGGACAGGGAAAGGACAGGGACTCGTGGTTGGGACAAGGACAGGGACTCACGGCCAGGACAGGGACTGGGACAGAGAAAGGGACAGGGACTCGCGGCCGGGACAGGGACAGGGACAGGAACTTGGGACCGGGACAGAAAGATGGACTCGAGGCCAGGACAGGGGCAGGGTCTCGAGGCCGGGAAACAGACAGTGACATGCAGCCGGGACAGGGACAGGGTCAAGGTCTCACTGCCGGGGCAAGGACTCACGGCTAGGAGGGGTCTCACGGGTGGGACACAGAAAGCGTCGCATGGCCAGGACAGGGACAAGGAGTCGCAGGCTGGAGAGAGACATGGACTCGGTGGCGGGACAAGGATCGGGACTCATGGCTGGGATAGGGACAGGGGATCGCGGCCAGGACAGGGAAAAGGACTCGCGGCCCAGACAGAGACAGGGACACGTGGCTGGTACAGGGACAAGGACAGGGACTCGAGGCAGGGGCAGTGCCAGGGACTTAGGGCTGGGACAGGGACAGGGTCTCGCAGCTGAGACACAAACAGTGATTCGCGGCTGGGACAGGGACAGATACTCACAGCTATGAGAGGGACTTGCAGGCGGGAGAGGGACAGGGTCAGGGACTCATGGCTGGGACAGGGACAGGGAACCAGGTCTGGAACAGGGACAGGGACAGGGATTTGCAGCCAGGACTGGAACAGGGACACACAGCTGGGACAGGGAAAGGGACAGGAGCTCACATCTGGGAATAGAGCCAGGGACACTGACAGGGACAGGGAATCACGGTTCGGACATGGACAGGCACTCACGGCTGGGACAGGGACTCGTGTCCGGGACACCGACAGGGATTCACGGCCAGGACAGGGAAAGGGTCTTGGGGCCAGGAAAGTGACAGGGACTCGGGGCCGAGACAGAGACAGGGACAGGAACTTGGGGCCGGGACAGAAAGATGGACTCGAGGCCGGGACAGGGGCAGGGTCTCGAGGCCGGGAAACAGACAGTGACATGCAGCCGGGACAGGGACAGTGTCAAGGTCTCACTGCCGGGGCAGGGACTCACGGCTAGGAGAGGGACTCAACGGGTGGGACACGGACAGCGTCACACGGTTAGGACAGGGACAAGGAGTCGCAGGCTGGAGAGAGACATGGACTCGGTGGTGGGACAAGGATTGGGACTCATGGCTGGGATAGGGACAGGGGATCGCGGCCAGGACAGGGAAAAGGACTCGTGGCCCAGACAGAGACAGGGACGCATGGCTGGTACAGGGACAGGGACTCAGGGCAGGGACAGTGGCAGGGACTTGGGGCTGGGACAGGGACAGGGTCTCGCAGCTGAGACACAAACAGTGACTCGCGGCCGGGACAGGGACAGATACTCACGGCTAGGAGAAGGACTTGCGGGTGGGAGAGGGACAGGGTCAGGGACTCGGGGCCGCGACAGTGACAGGGACTTGGGGCTGGGACAGGGACAGGGTCTTGCGGCCGAGACACAAACAGTGACTCGCTTCCGGGGCAGGTAAGATACTCACGGCTAGGAGAGGGACTCACAGGCGGTAGAGGGACAGGGGAAGGGACTCGGGGCCAGGACAGCGACAGGGACTCGAGGCTGGGACAGGGACTGGCCTCCGGGACAGGGACAGGGACAGGGACAGGGAATTGGAGCCCAGTCAGGGACAATGACCCGCGACAGGGACAGGGACTCTTTGCCGCGACACGTACAGGGAATCACGGCCGGGGCAGAGACATGGTATCGGCACCGGGACAGCGACAGTGACTCGTGGGCAGAGTAGGGACAAGGACTCGTGGTTGGGACAGGGATAGCGACTCGCAGCTGGGTTAGGGATAGGAACCCAAGGCCAGAACAGGGACACGGAGTCGGGGCCGGGAGAGGGACAGGGACTCGTGGCGGGGACAGGGGCATGTTGCCGGACTCGCAGCCGGGACAGGGACAGGGACTCAGGGCCGGGACAGGGACAGATATTCGGGGACAGGACAGGGACAGGGAACAGAACACGGGGCCGGGACAGGAAGAGGGACTCGCGGCCTGGACAGGGACAGTGGCTCGTGGCCGCGACAGGGATAGATACTTGGGGTCGGGAAAGGGACATGCACTCGTGGCTTGGACAGGGAAAGGACAGGGACTCGTGGCTGGGACAAGGACAGGGACTCACGGCCAGGACAGGGACTGGGACAGAGAAAGGGACAGGGACTCGCGGCTGGGACAGGGACAGGGACAGGGACTCGGGGCTGGGAAAGGGACAGGAACAAGGACATGGACTGCTGGCCGGGACAGGGTCAGGGAGAGGATCTCATTGCCGGGACAGAGACAGGGACTCACGGTCGGGACAGGGACAGGGACAGGGACTCATGGCTGGGACAGGGACAGGGAACCAGGTCTGGAACAGGGACAGGGATAGGGATTTGCAGCTGGGACAGGAACAGGGACATACGGCCAGGACAGGGAAAGGGACAGGAGCTTATGGCCAGGACAGGGACAGGGAATCGCGGTCGGGACAGGGACAGGCACTCACGGCTGGGACAGGGACTCGTGTCTGGGACACCGATAGGGATTCGTGGCCAGGGCAGGGAAAGGGTCTTGGGGCCAGGAAAGTGACAGGGACTCGGGGCCAAGACAGGGACAGGGTCAGGAACTCGAGGCCGGGACAGGGAGAGGGACTCGAGGCCAGGACAGGGACAGGGGATTGTGGCCGGGACAGGGAAAAGGACTCGTGGCCCAGACAGAGACAGGGACTCGTGGCTGGTACAGGGACAGGGACAGGGACTCACTACCGGGACAGGGACAGGGACTCACGGCTGGGAAAGGGACTCACGGGCGGGAGAGCGACAGGGGCAGGGACTCGCAGCCGTGACAGGGACAAGGACTCGCAGCCTGGAGAAAGACATGGACTCGGTGGCGGGACAAGGGCCTGGACTCACGGCTAGGACAGGGACAGGTGCTCGCGGCTGGGACGGGGACAGATACCCGAGGTCAGGATAGGGACAGGGACTCTGGGATGGTACAGGGGCAGGGACAGGGTCTCATTGTCGGCACAGGGACTCACGGCTAGGAAAGGGACTCTAGGGCGGGACACGGACGGTGACAGGGCCTCATGGCCAGGACAGGGACAGAGATCACTGCCGGGACAGGGACTCGGGGCCGGGATAGAGACAGGGACAGGGACAGCAACTCGCTGCTGAGACAGGGAGATGGACTTGCTTCTGGGACAGGGACAGGGACTCGTTCCTGGGATAAGGAAAGGGTCTCGTGGCTGGGATAGGGACAGAGAGAGGGTCTAGTGGCCGGGACTGGGACAGGGAAAGGGATTCATGGCTGGGACAGGGACAAGGAAAGGGACTCGTGGCCGCGACAGGGCAGGGACTCGGGGTCGGAACACGAAAAATGTCTCTGTGCCGGGAGAGGAACAGGAAATCGTGGCTGGTACAGCAACTGGGACTCACGGCTGGGACAGCGCCAGGGACTTGTGTCCGGGACAGGGACAGCGGCTTTTGGCCAGTATAGGGAAAGGTACTCAGGGCCGTGACTGGGACTGGGACTCAGGGCCGGGACAGGGACCGGAACTGACAGTCGGGGCAGGGTCAGGGATAGGGACCCAGGGCTGGGAAAGAGACCGGATCAAGGACATGGACTCATGGCCGGGACAGGACAGGGAGAGGATCTCATTGCCAGGACAGGGACAGGGACTCACGGCCGGGACAGGGACAAGGACAGGGACTCATGGCTGGGACAGGGACAGGGAACCAGGTCTGGAAAAGGGACAGGGACAGGGATTTGCAGCCGGGATAGGAACAGGGACAGGGACAGGAGCTCACGGCCGAGAATAGAGCCTGGGACACTGACAGGGACAGGGACTCACGGCCAGGTCAGGGACAAGGAATCGCGGTCGAGACAGGGACAGGCACTCACGGCTGGGACAACGACTCGTGTCCGGGACACCGATAGGGATTTGCGGCCAGGACAGAGAAAGGGTCTTGGGGCCAGGAAAGTGACAGGGACTCGGGGCCGAGACAGGGACAGGGTCAGGAACTCGAGGCCGGGACAGGGAGAGGGACTCGAGGCCAGGACAGGGACAGGGATCACGGCTGAGAGAGGGAAAATGACTCGTGACCCAGACAGAGACAGGGACTCGTTGCTGGTACAGGGACAGGGACAGGGACAAGGGCAGGGACTCACTGCTGGGACAGGGACAGGGACTCATGGCTAGGAAAGGGACTCGCAGATGGGAGAGCAACAGGGGCAGGGACTCGGGTCCGGGACAGGGACAGGGAGTCGCAGCCAGGACAGGGACAGGGACAGGGACTCGCAGCCGTGTCAGGGACAAGGACTCGCAGCCTGGAGAAAAACACGGACTCGGGGGTGGGACAAGGGCCGGGACTCACGGCTAGGACAGGGACAGTGGCTCGCGGCTGGGACGGGGACAGATACTTGAGGTCGGGATAGGGACAGGGACTCTGGGATGGTACAGGGGCAGGGACAGGGTCTCATTGTCGGCACAGGGACTCTGTGGCTAGGACTGGAACTCGAGGGCGGGACATGGACAGGGACAGGCCCGCATGGCCAGGACAGGGACAGAGATCACTGCCGGGACAGGGACTCGGGGCCAGGACAGAGACAGGGACAGGGACAGCAACTTGCTGCTGAGACAGGGAGATGGACTTGCTTCTGGGACAGGGACAGGGACTCGTGCCTGGGATAGGGAAAGGGTCTCGTGGCTGGGACAGGGACAGAGACAGGGTCTAGTGGCTGGGACTGGGACAGGGAAAGGGATTCATGGCTGGGACAGATACAAGGAAAGGGACTCGTGGCCGGGACAGGGACAGGGAATCGGTGTTGGAACACGAACAAGGTCTCTGTGCCGGGAGAGGGACAGGTAATCGTGGCTGGTACAGCAACTGGGACTCACGGCTGGGACAGCGACAGGGATTGGGTCCATGACAGGGACAGCGGCTTCTGGCCAGTATAGGGAAAGGGACTGAGGGCCTTGACTGGGACGGGGACTCAGGGCCGGGACAGGGACCGGAACTGGCCGCTGGGGCAGGGTCAGGGATAGGGACCCGGGGCTGGAAAAGGGACAGGATCAGGGATATGGTCTCATGGCCGGGACAGGACAGTGATAAGACCTCACTGCTGGGACAGAGACAGGGACTCACGGCCAGGACTGGGACTGGGACTCAGGGCCGGGACAGCGTAGGAACTGACGGCCGGGACAGGGATAGGGATAGGGACCCGAGGCTGGGAAAGGGACTGGATGAAGGACATGGTCTCATGGCTGGGACAGGACAGGGATAAGACCTCGCTGCTGGGAGAGGGACAGGGACTCATGGCCAGTATAGGGAGCGGGTCTCAAGGCCGGGACATGGACAGGGACTCGTGACTGGGACAGAGACAGGAAATCGCGGCCGGGACACGGAGAAGGACTCACGGCTGGGACAACGAGATGGAAATGTGTCTCACAGCTGGGACAGGGCCAGGGAATCGGGGCTGGGACAGGGACAGGGACAGCAACTCGCTGCCGAGACAGAGACACGGATTCGCTTCTGGGACAAGACAGTGACTCGTGGCCGTGATAGGGACAGGGAGTCGTGGCTGGAATAGGAAAAGGGACTCACGGCTGGGACAGGGACTGGGAAAAGGACTCGTGGCCAGGACAGGGACAGGGACTCGGGGCAGGGACACGAACAAGGTCTCTGTGCCGGAAGAGGGACAGGTAATCGTGGCTGGTAGAGCAACTGGGACTCACGGACAGGACAGCGACAGGGACTTGGTTCTGGGAAAGGGACAGGGACTCACAGCCGGGACAGTTACCTCGACTCGCGGCCGGGACAGGGACCAGGACTCACGGCCGGGACAGGGACAGGGACAGCGACCCGGGGCTGGGAAAGGGACAGGATCAAGCACATGGACTCATGGCCGGGACAGGACAGGGACAGGACCTCGCTGTTGGGACAGGGACAGGGACTCACGGCCAGTATAGGGATCGGGTCTCGTGGCCAAGACATGGAAAGGGACTCGCGACCGGGACAGAGAAAGGGACTTGCGGCCGGGACAGGGAGATAGTAATGTGTCTCACCAGCCAGGTCAGAGACAGGGACTCACAGCTGAGACAGAGAAAGGGACTCACGGACGGTACAGTGACAGGGACATGGACTCACTGCCGGGACAGAGACAGAGACTCGTGGCTAGGAAAGGGACTCACAGGCAGCGCAGGGACAGGGGCAGGGACTCGGGGCCAGGACAGGGACAGGGTCTCAGGGCCAGGACAGGGACAGGGACTCGGGGCTGGGACAGGAACAGGAACAGGAACTCGAGGCCGGGACAGTGACAGGGAATCGCGGGCAGGACAGGGGCAGGTACTCGAGGCCGGGACAGGTACAGGGACAGGGACACAAGGCCGGGACAGAGACAGGGACTGGGGCAGGGACTCACAGCAGGGAAATAGAGAGGGACTCAGGTCCGCGAAAGTGTTAGGGACTTGGGGCCGGGTCAGAGACAGGTACTCACGGCTGAGACAGGGACAGGGACAGGGACTCGGGGCTGGGAAAGAGACAGGATCAAGGACATGGAATGCTGGCCGGGACAGGGTCAGGGACAGGAACTCGCTGCTGGGACAGGGACAGGGACTCACGGCCGGGACAGGGACAGGGACAGAGACAGGGACTCATTGCTGGGACAGGGACAGGGAATCGGGTCTGGAACAGGGACAGGGACAGGGATTTGCGGCTGGTACAGGAACAGGGACTCAGGGATGGGACGGGGACAGGGACAGGGTCTCATTGCCGGGAAAGGGGCTCGCGGCTACAACAGTGACTTGCGGGGGGCACAGTGACAGGGCCAGGGCCTCGGGGCCGGGACAGGAACAGGGACAGGGACTCGCGGTCGGGACAGGGACAGGGACTCGGGGCTGGGACATGGACAGGTCGTCACGGCCGGGGTAGGGACAAGGACTCGCGGCCTGGAGAAAGACACGGACTCGGGGGCGGGCCAAGGGCCGGGACTCACGACCGGGACTGGGACAGATACCCGAGGTCGGGATAGGGTCAGGGACTCTGGGATGGGACAGGGGCAGGGACAGGGTCTCATTGCCGGCACAGGGACACGCGGCTAGGACAGGGACTCACGGGCGGGACACAGACGGGAACAGGGACTCATGGCCAGGACAGGGATACAGATCACTGCCGGGACAGGGTCTCGCGGCCGGGAAAAGTACTCAGGACCGGGACAGAGACAGGGACAGGGACAGCAACTCGCTGCCGAGACAGGGAGATTGACTTGCTTCTGGGACAGGGACAGGGACTCATGGCTGGGATAGGGAAAGGGTCCCGTGGCTGGCACATGGACAGGGACAGGGTCTAGTGGCCGGGACTGGGACAGGGAAAGAGATTCATGGCCGGGACAGGGACAAGGAAAGGGAAACGTGGCCGGGACAGGGACAGGGACTCGGGGCCGGGACAGGGACAGGGTCTCAGGGCCAGGACAGGGACTTGGGACTTGGGGCTGGGATAGGGAGATAGTAATGTGTCTCACCAGCCAGGTCAGAGACAGGGACTCGTGGCCGGGACACGAACAAGGTCTCTGTGCTGGGAGAGGAAAAGGTAATCATGGCTGGTACAGCAACTGGGACTCACGGCCGGGACAGCGACAGGGACTTGGGTCCAGGGCAGGGACAGGGGCTTCTGGCCAGTATAGGGAAAGGGACTCAGGGTCGTGATGAGGACAGGGACTCACGGCCGGGACAGGGACAGGAACTTACGGCCAGGACGGGGACTGGGACTCAGGGCCGGGACATGGACTAGAACTCACGGCTGGGACAGGGACAAGGATAGGGACCCGGGGTTGGGAAAGGAATAGCGTCAAGGACATGGACTCATGGCCGGGACAGGACATCGATAGGACCTCGCTGCTGGGACAGGGACAGGGACTCACGGCCAGTATAGGGAGCGGGTCTTGAGGCTGGGACATGGACAAGGACTCGCAACCGGGACAGAGAGAGGGACTCGCGGCCGACACAGGGATAGGGATTCACGGCTGGGACAGGGAGATGGAAATGTGTCTTACAGCCGGGAAGGGGCCAGGGAATCGGGGCTGGGACAGGGACAGGGACTTTCGGCCGGGACAGAAACAGGCACCCGCATTTGGGACAGGGACAAGCAAAGGGACTAGTGGCCGGGCCAGTGACAGGGACTCGCATCCGGGACAGGGACAGGGTCTCGGGGCCGGGACAGGGACAGGTACAGGAAATCGGGACCAGGACAGGGACAGGGACTCACGGCTAGGAAAGGGACTCGCGGGCGGGAGAGCGACTGGGGCCGAGACAGGGTCAGCGACAGAGACTCGTGGCTGGGACAGGGACAGGGACTCGGGGACGGGATGGTGGCAGGGTCAGGGTCTCATTGCCGGGACAGAGACTCACGGCTAGGACAGGGACTCACGGGCGGGCGAGCGACAGGAGCAGGGACTCGGGGCCGGGACAGGGACAAGGACAGGGACTCGCGGCCGGGACAGGGCCAGGGACTCGGGGACAGGACAGGGACAAGGACTCACGGCTGGGATAGGGACAGGGACTCGCGGCCGTGACAGGGACAAGGACTCGCAGCCTGGAGAAAGACACGGACTCGGGGCGGGACAAGGGCCGGGACTCACGGCTGGGACAGGGACAGGGGCTCGCGCCGGGACAGGGACAGATACCCGAGGTCGGGATAGGGACAGGGACTCTGGGATGGGACAGGGGCCGGGACAGGGTCTCATTGCCGGCACAGGGACTCGCGGCTAGGACAGGGTCTCGCGGGCAGGACACGGACGGGGACAGGGACTCATGGCCAGGACAGGGACAGAGATCACTGCCCAGACAGGGTCTCGCGGCCGGGACAAGGACTCAGGGCCGGGACAGAGACAGGAACAGGGACAGCAACTCGCTGCTGAGACAGGGAGATGGACTTGCTTCTGGGACAGGGACAGGGACTCGTGGCTGGGATAGGGAAAGGGTCTCGTGGCCAGTACATGGAAAGGGACAGGGTCTAGTGGCCGGGACTGGGACAGGGAAAGGGATTCATGGCCGGGACAGGGACAAGGAAAGGGACTCGTGGCCGGGACAGGGACAGGGACTCGGGGCCGGAAAATGAACAAGGTCTCTGTGCCGGGAGAGGAACAGGTAATTGTGGCTGGTACAGCAACTAGGACTCACGGCCGGGACAGGGTCAGGGCCTTCTGGCCAGTTTAGGGAAAGGAACTCAGGGCCGTGACAAGGACAGGGACTCACGGCCGGGACAGGGACAGGGACTTTTGGCCAGGACTGGGACCGGGACTCAGGGCCGGGACATGGACTGGAACTCACGGCCGGGACAGCGACAGGGATAGGGACCTGGGGTTGAGAAAGGAATAGGATCAAGGACATGGACTCATGGCCGGGACAGGCCAGGCACATTTGTTTAGATAATATCACCAACTTTAACTTTAACACCTATGTGTTCTTTTGTACTATTGTTGTTGACATCTTTTGATGATCTGCCTCTATCACTGCTTGTTTGTCCATACAACCACACCGCCCCCCCCCCCCCTCCACCTCTCTCTCCCTCTCTCTCTCTCTCCGCCCCCCACACACACACCTTAAACCAGCTTATATTTCAACTCTTTCTTGGACTCGAACTCAAGTTCTGTCGAAGGGTCATGAGGACTCGAAACGTCAACTCTTTCCTTCTCCGCCGATGCTGCCAGACCTGCTGAGATTTTCCTGATAATTTTGTTTTTGTTTTTGTTTTGGATTTCCAGCATCCGCAGTTTTTTTGTTTTTTTCTCTGTGTTTAATTGACTACCACTGCTCTTCAAGAAATGCCTACCTCCTTGAAGAAGTTCTGTTCTTTTCTGCGACAAGATTTCCATTCCTCTCTTTTGCCCTGCTCATCTTCCTTGCTTTCCATTTCCCTCCTGGTGTTTGACAAGGTGTTTACTAAAACCCGCTTTCACAGCCATATCTCCTTTCTCAGTGACTGCCTCCGTCTCCGACTTACCCCACGTGGATTTCAACTGAAATTCCACCCCTCATGTTTCGAGCCCAACCAGGATTATAGGTATCTCCGGGACATAAAACGTTTCTCCGACTGCTGTTCCCGTCACATTCTGAAATCCACACTCAGTGCCATGCGCCGCCATATGAACGCACTTGACCTCTCCCTCCAGCAGCACCGCCGTACCTGTTTTCAAAGCTGCGCGTGCCCCCAGTTTCATTTTATCCTTCGGCTCATCCGACGCCTCAACAAGAAACTTTTTCTCTTTTTCTCAAGTGCTAAGGAACGCAAGCTCCAACAACTCATCGACACCAACACCCATCTAGGACCCTCCACCCCTGCCTGTCCCTTCGTCCCCACCCCATCTTCCAATCCCAGCCCCAGCCGGGTATTCACTATACCCCCTGACCTTCCCCTCTCCGATGCTGAATGTTCAGTGCTCAGCAAAGGACTTAGTTTCATACCCTTACGCCCTCACCTCAATGAATTTCGGGCTCGGCATGATACTGAACTCTTCTTCCGCCGTCTTCGTCTCCGGGCTCACTTCTTTGGGCAGGAGTCCTCTCCCAGTTCAACGAATCCTTTTACCCATCTCCAATATTCTCCCTCCACCTGGACCCCTCCCTCTGGATTCTTACCTTCTCTTGATCTTTTCATTGAGAACTGTTGGCGCGACATTAGTCGTCTCAATTTCTCTGCTCCTCTCACCCATTCTAACCTGTCTCTCTCTGAACTTACTGCACTCCATTCTCTCAGGTCCAACCCTGACATTGTCATCAAACCCGCTGACAAGGGTGGTGCTGTTGTTGTCTGGCGCACTGACCTCTACCTCGCGCAAGCTGAGCGTCAACTTGCAGACACTTCCTCCTACCTCTCCCTGGACCATGACCCCACAACTGAACATCAAGCCATTGTTTCCAGGACTGTCACTGACCTCATCTCCTCTGGGGATCTCCCTCCCACAGCTTCCAACCTGATAGTCGCCCAACCTCGGATGGCCCGCTTCTATCTCCTACCCAAAATCCACAAACAGAACTGCCCCGGTAGACCGATCATCTCAGCTTGCTCCTGCCCCACAGAACTCATTTCTCGTTATCTTGACTCCCTTCTCTCTCCCCTTGTCCAGTCCCTTCCCACCTACATCCGTGATTCCTCTGACACCTTACGTCACATCAACAATTTCCAGTTCCCTGGCCCCAACCGCTTCCTCTTCATCATGGACGTCCAATCCCTCTACACCTCCATCCCCCACCAGCATGGTCTGAGGGCCCTTAGCTTCTTCCTCGAACAGAGGCCCGAACAATCCCCATCCACCACTACTCTCCTCCGTCTGGCTGAACTTGTTCTCATACTGAACAAATTCTCCTTCAACTCCTCTCACTTCCTCCAAATAAAAGGTGTGGCTACGGGTACCCGCATGGGCCCCAGCTATGCCTGTCTCTTTATGGGGTACGTGGAACATTCCTTGTTCCAGTCCTACTCCGGCCCCCTTCCACAACTCTTTCTCCGGTACATCGATGATTACTTTGGTGCTGCTTCATGCTCTTTTTGGGACTTGGAAAAATTTATTAATTTTGCTTCCAATCTCCACCCCTCCATCATTTTCATGTGGTCCATCTCTGACACTTCCCTTCCCTTCCTTGACCTCTATGTTTCAATCTCTGGTGATAGACTGTCCACCAATATCCATTACAAACCCACTGAATCCCACAGCTACCTCGACTACAGCTCCTCACACCCCGCTTCCTGTAAGGACTCCATCCCATTCTCTCAGTTCCTTCGCCTCCGTCACATCTGTTCCGATGATGCTACCTTCAAAAACAGTTCCTCTGACATGTCCTCCTTCTTCCTTAACCGAGGTTTTCCACCCACGGTCATTGACAGGGCCCTCAACCGTGTCCGGCCCATCTCCCGCGCATCCGCCCTCACGCCTTCTCCTCCCTCCCAAAAACATGATAGGGTCCCCCTTGTCCTCACTTATCACTCCACCAGCCTCCGCATTCAGAGGATCATCCTCTGCCATTTCCGCCAAATCCAGCATGATGCCACCACCAAACACATCTTCCCATCACCCCCCCTATCGGCATTCCGTAGGGATCGCTCCCTCCGGGACACCCTGGTCCACTCCTCCATCACCTCCTACTCCTCAACCCCCTCCTATGGCACCATCCCATGCCTACGCAAAAGATGCAACACCTGCCCCTTCACTTCCTCTCTCCTCAACGTCCAAGGACCCAAACACTCCTTTCATGGACAAAGAGAGGGACTCATGGCCGGAACATGGTAAGGGGCGGGACTGGGTCTCGTGGTCGGTACATGGACAGGGACAGGGTTTAATGGCCGGGACTGGGACAGGGAAAGGGATTCATGGCCGGAACAGGGACAGGGAAACGGACTCGCGGCCGGGACAGGGACAGGGACTCGGGGCCGGGACACGAACAAGGTCTCTGTGCTGGAAGAGGGACAGGTAATCATGGCTGGTACAGCAACTGGGACTCACGGCCGGGACAGCGACAGGGACTTGGGTCCGGGACAGGGAGAGGGGCATCTGGCCAGTATAGGGAAAGGGACTCGGGGCCGTGACTGGGACTGGGACTCAGGGCCGGGACTGGGACCGGAACTCACGGCCGGGACAGGGACAGGGATAGGGACCCAGGCTTGAGAAAGGGACTGGATCAAGGACATAGACTCATGGCTAGGACAGGAAAGGGATAAGACCTCGCTGCTGGGACAGGGACAGGGACAGTTGGTCTGTATAGGGAGCAGGTCTCGAGGCCTGGACATGGACAGGGACTCCTGAACGGGAGAGAGACAGGAACTCGCAGCGGGGACACGGAGAAGGACTCACGGCCAGGACAGGGAGATGGAAATGTGTCTCACAGCCGGGACAGGGCCAGGGAATCGGGGCTGGGACAGGGACAGGGACATTCGGCCGGGACAGAACAGGGACAGGGACAGCAACTTGCTGCCGAGACAGAGACACGGACACGCTTCTGGGACAGGGACAGGGACTCGTGGCCGTGATTGGGACAGGGAATTGTGGCTGGGTTAGGAATAGGGTCTCACTGCTGGGACAGGGATAGGGAAAGGGACTCGCGGCCGGGACATGAACACGGTCTCTGTGCTGGAAGAGGGACAGGTAATCGTGGCTGGTAGAGCAACTGGGACTCACGGACAGGACAGCGACAGGGACTTGGGTCCGGGAAAAGGACATTGACTCACGGCCGGGACAGCGACTGTGACTCAAGGCTGGGAGAGGGACAGGGACTCATGGCTGGGACAGGGACAGGGACAGGGACCCGGGGCTGTGAAAGGGACAGGATCAGGGACATGGACTCATGGCCGGGATAACACAGGGACAGGACCTCACTGCTGGGACAGGGACAGGGACTCACGGCCAGTATAGGGAGTGGGTCTCGTGGCCAGGACATGGACAGGGACTCGCGACCGGGACAGAAATTAGGATTCGCCGCCGGGACGGGGACAGGGAATCACGGTTGGGTCAGGGAAATGGAAACGTGTCTCACAGCCGGGACAGGGCCAGAGAATCGGGCCTGGGACAGGGACAGGGTCAGGGACTTGTGGCCAGGGCAGTGACAGGGACTCGCGGCCGGGACAGGGACAGGGACTCGGGGCCGGAAAGGACAGGGACAGAAACTCGGGGCCAGGACAGGGAGAGCGACTCAAGGCCAGGACAGGGACAGGGGCTCGTGGCTGGGTTAGAGACAGGGACTCGCAGCCGAGACAGAGAAAGGGACTCGCGGCCAGTACAGTGACAGGGACATGGACTCAAAGCCCGGACAGATACAGAGACTCATGGCTAGGAAAGGGACTCACAGGTGGGACAGGGATAGGGGCAGGGACTCGGGACCGGGACAGGGACAGGGACTCACGGCCAGGACAGGGACAGGGATTCAGTGCTGGGACAGGGACAGGAACAAGAACAGGAACTCGAGTTCGGGACAGTGACAGGGAATCGCGGGCAGGACAGGGGCAGGTACTTGTGGCCAGGACAGGTACAGGGACAGGGACACAAGGCCTGGACAGGGACAGGGACAGGGACAGTGACAGGGACACGGACTCACAGCCGGGAAATAGAGAGGGTCTCAGGTCTGCGAAAGTGTTAGGGACTTGGGGCCGGGTCAGAGACAGGTACTCACGGCTGGGACAGGGACAGGGACAGGGACTCGCAGCTGGGAAAGAGACATGATCAAGGACATGGACTGCTGGCTGGGACAGGGTCAGGGACAGGAACTCGCTACTGGGACAGGGACAGGGACTCATGGCTGGGACAGGGACAGGGAATCAGGTCTGGAACAGGGAGAGGGACAGAGACAGTGATTTGTGGCCGGGACAGGAACAGGGACTAACGGCTGTGACAGGGAAAGGGACAGGTGCTCATGGCCGGGACAGGGACAGGGAAAAAAGCCTGGGACACTGACAGGGACAGGGACTCATGGCCGGGATAGGGACAGGGACTCGTGGCTGTGACAGGAACAAGGACTCGCATCCTGGACATAGACACGGACTCGGGTCGGGACAAGGGGCGGGACTCACGACTGGCACAGCGACAGGGGCTCGCGCTGGGACTGGCACAGATACCCGAGGTCGAGATAGGGACAGGGACTCTGGGATTGGACAGGGGCAGGGACAGGGTCTCTTTGCCAGCACAGGGACTCGCGGCTAGGACAAGGACTCGTGGGCGGGACACGGACGGGGACTAGAACTCATGGCCGGGTCAGGGACAGGGATAGGGACCCGGGTTTGGGAAAGGAATAGGATCAAGGACATGGACTCATGGTTGGGACAGGACAAGGATAGGACCTCACTGCTGGGACAGGGACAGGGACTCACGGCCAATATAGATAGCGGGTCTCGAGGCCCGGACACGGACAGGGACTCACGACCGGGACAGAGAAAGGGACTCGCGGCCGGGACAGGGACAAGGACTCACGGCCAGGACAGCGAGATGGAAATGTGTCTCACAGCTGGGACAGGGCCATGGAATCGGGGCTGGGACAGGGACAGGGACTTTCGGCCGGGAGAGAAACAGGCACCCACAGCTGGAACAGGGACAAGCACAGGGACTTGTGGCCGGGCCAGTGACAAGCAATCACGGCTGGGTCAGGGAAATGGAAACGTGTCTCACAGCCGGGACAGGGCCAGGGAATCGGGGCTGGGACACGGACAGGGACAGGGATTGTGGCGGCGACAGTGACAGAGACTTGCAGCCAGGACAGTAAGAGGGACTTGCAGCCGGGAAAGGGACAGGTTCTCGGGGCCGGGACAGGACAGGGAAACCGGGCTGGGACAAGGACAGGGACAGGACTCGAGGCCGGGGCAGGGACAGGGGCTCGTGGCCGAGATTGGGACAAGGACAAAAACTCGGGCCCGAAGCAGGGAGAGGGACTCGAGGCTGGGACAGGGAAAAGGACTCGCGGCCCAGTCAGAGACAGGGACTCGTGGATGGTACAGGGTTAGGGACAGGGACTCACTGCCGGGACAGGGACAGGGACTCACGGCAAGGAAAGGGACTCGCAGGCAGAAGAGCGACAGGGGCAGGGACTCAGGGCTGGGACAGGGGCAGGGACAGGGACAGAGACTCGTGGCCGGGACAGGGACAGGGGCTCGGTTTTGGATAGGGACAGGGAATCACAGCTGGGACAGGGACAGGAACAGGGGCTTGCTGCCGGGAAAGGGGCAGGGACAGGGTCTCATTGCCGGGACAGTGACTCGCAGCTAGGTCAGGGACTCGCGGGCAGGACACCAACAGGGACAGGGCTCATGGCCAGGACAGGGACAGAGATCACTGCTGGGACAGGGACACGCGACCGGGACATGGAATCGCGGCCGGGACAGTGACAGGGACAGGGACAGCAACTCGTTGCCGAGACTGGGACACAAACTCACTTCTGGGATAGGGAAAGGGTCTCGTGGCTGGGATAGGGAAAGGGACAGGGTCTCGTGGCCGGTACATGGACACGGACAGGGACTCACGGCCGGGATATGGACAGGGACCGGGACTGGGTCTCGTGGTCGGTACATGGACAGGGACATGGTCTAGTGGCCGGGACTGGGACAGGGAAAGGGATTCATGGCTGGGACAGGGACAGGGAAAGGGACCCACGGCCGGGACAGGGACTGGGACTCACGGCCGGGACAACGACAGGGACTTGGGTCCAGGACAGGGACAGGGGCCCGTGGCCAGTATAGGGAAAGGGACTCGGGGCCGTGACTGGGACTGGGACTCAGGGCCGGGACTGGGACAGGAACTCACGTCCGGGACAGAGACAGGGATAGGGACCCGGGGTTGGGAAAGGGACTGGATCAAGGCCATGGACTCATGGCCAGGACAGGACAGGGATAAGTCCTCACTGCTGGGACAGGGACAGGGACTCTTGTCCTGTATGGGGAGCAGGTCTCGAGGCCTGGACATGGACAGGGACTCCTGAACGGGAGAGAGACAGGAACTCGCGGTCGGGACACGGAGAAGGACTCACGGCCGGGACATGGAGATGGCAATGTGTCTCACAGCCGGGACAGGGCCAGTGAATCGGGGCTGGGACAGGGACAGGGACATTCGGCCGGGACAGAACAGGGACAGGGACAGCAACTCGCTGCCGAGACAGAGACATGGCCTCGCTTCTGGGACAGTAACAGGGACTCATGGTCAGTATAGGGACCGGGTCTCATGGCCAGGACATGGACAGGGAATCGGGCCTGGGACAGGGACAGGGACAGTGACAGGGGCTTGTGGCCGGGGTAGTGACAGGGACTCGCGGCTGGGAAAGGGACAGGGACTTGGGGCTGGAAAGGACAGGGAGAGGAACTCGGGGCCAGGACAGGGAGAGGGACTCAAGGCCGGGACAGGGGCAGGGGCTCACGGCCAGGTCAGAGACAGGGAACTCGCAGCCGAGACAGAGAAAGGGACTCGCGGCCGGTACAGTGACAGGGACATGGACTCACTGCCCGGACAGATACAGAGACTCGTGGCTAGGAAAGGGACCCACAGGTGGGACAGGGACAGGCGCAGGGACTCGGGGCTGGGACAGGGACAGGGATTCACGGCCAGGACAGGGACAGGGACTGGAACAGGAACTTGAGTTCAGGACAGTGACAGGGAATCGCGGGCAGGAGAGGGGCAGGTACTCGTGGCCGGGACAGGTACAGGGACAGACACACAAGGCCGGGACAGGGACAGGGACAGGGACAGGGTCAGGGACAGGGACAGGGACTCAGACCGGAAATAGAGAGGGTCTCATGTCCGCGAAAGTGTTAGGTACTTGGGGCCGGGTCAGAGACACTTACTCGCGGATCAGACAGGGACAGGGACAGGGACTCACGGCTGGGACAGGGACAGGGAATCGGCTCTGGAACAGGGACAGGGACAGGGATTTGTGGCCGGGACAGGAACAGGGACTCAGTGCTGGGACAGGGACAGGAACAGGAACAGGAACTCGAGTTCGGGACAGTAACAGGGAATCGGGGGCAGGACAGGGGCAGGTAATCGTGCACGGGACATGTACAGGGACAGGGACACAAGGCCGGGACAGGGACAGGGACAGGGACAGGGACAGGGACTCACAGCTGGGAAATAGAGAGGGTCTCATGTCCGCGAAAGTATTAGGTACTTGGGGCCGGGTCAGAGACATGTATCACGGCTGGGACAGGGACAAGGACAAGGACTCACGGCCGGGACAGGGACAGGGAATCGGGTCTGGAACAGGGACAGGGACAGGGATTTGTGGCTGGGACAGGAACAGGGACTCACAGCCGGGACAGGGAAAGGGACAGGTGCTCACGGTTGGGAAAGGGACAGGGAATAAAGCCTGGGACACTGACAGGGACAGGGCCTCACGGCTGGGAGAGGGAGAGGGAATCGTGGCCATGACAGGGACAGGCCCTCACGGCTGGGACATGGACTCATGGCAGGGACACCGACTGGCACTCGCAGCCGGGACAGGAAAAGGGTCTCGGGGCCAGGGAAGTGACAGGAGCTCGTACAGGGTCTCGTGGCCGGTACATGGACAGGGAGTGGGACTCATGGTCGGGACATGGACAGGGACCGGGACTGTGTCTCGTGGCCGGTACAGGGACAGGGACTAGTGGCCGGGACTGGGACAGGGAAAGGGATTCATGTCCGGGTCAGAGACAGGGATAGGGACGCGGGGTTGGGAAAAGGACAGGGACTCGCGACTGGGACAGAGACAGGGACTCCCAGTCGGGACAGGGACAAGGACTCACGGCCAGGACAGGGAGATGCAAATGTGTCTCACAGCCGGGACAGGACCAGGGAATCGGGGCTTGGACAGGGACAGGGACAGGGTCTTGGGCCCCTGACAGGACAGGATCAGAGACAGCAACTCGCTGCCAAGACAGGGACACGGACTCGCTTCTGGGACAGGGACAGGGATTCGTGGCCGTGATAGGGCCATGAACTCGTGGCTGGGATAGGGAAAGGGTCTCGTGGCCGGGACAGGGACAGGCACAGGGACTTGTGGCCATGCCAGTGACAGGGACTCTGGGCCAAGACAGGGACAGGGTCTCGGGCCCCTGACAGGACATGATCAGAGACAGCAACTCGCTGCCAAGACAGGGACACAGACTCGCTACTGGGACAGGGACAGGGATTCGTGGCCGTGATAGGGCCAGAGACTCGTGGCTGGGATAGGGAAAGGGTTTCATGGCCGGGACAGGGACAGGGAAAAGGACTCACGTCCGGGACAGGACAGGGGCTCTGGGCCGTGTCAGGGAAATGGAAACGTGTCTCACAGCCGGGACAGGGTCAGGGAATCGGGGCTGGGACAGGGACAGGGACAGGGACTTGTGGCAGGGAAAGTAACAGGGACTTGCGGCCGGGACAGGGACAGGGTATCGGAGCCGGGAAGGGACAGGGACTCCGGGCTGGGACAAGGACAGGGACAGGACCTTGGGGCCGACACAGGGACAGGGGTTCGCGGCCGGGTCAGTGACCAGGACATACGGCCGAGATAGGGACAGGGACAGAACTCGGGGCTGGGGCAGAGAGAGGGACTCGAGGCCGGGAGAAGGAAAAGGACTCGCGTCCCAGTCAGAGACAGGGACTCGTGGATGGTACAGGGACAGGGACAGGGACTCACTGCCGGGACAGGGACAGGGACTGACGGCTAGGAAAGAGACTCATGGGCAGGAGAGCGACAGGGGCAGGGAATCAGGGCTGGGACAGGGACAGGGACTCACGGTTGGGACAGGGACAAGGACTCACGGCTGGGACAGAGACAGGGGCTCGCATCCGGGACACGGGCAGGGACAGGGTCTCATTGCCGGGACAGGGACTCACGGCTAGGTCAGGGACTCGCTGGCAGGACACCGATAGGAACAGGGACTCATGGCCAGGACAGGGACAGAGATCACTGCTGGGACAGGGACACGCGGCCAGGACAAGGACTCGGGGCCGGGACAGTGACAGGGAAAGAGACAGCAACTCGCTGCCGAGACTGGGACATGGACTCACTTCTGGGATAGGGAAAGGGACTTGTGGCTGGGATAGGGAAAGGGACAGGGTCTCATGGCCAGTACATGGATATGGACAGGGACTCATGGCCAGAACATGGACAGGGACCGGGACTGGGTCTCGTGGTTGGAACATGGACAGGGACAGCGTCTAGTCGCTGGGACAGGGACAGGGAAAGGGATTCATGGGTGGGACAGGGACGGGGAAAGGGGCTCATGGCCAGGACAGGGACAGTGACTCGGGGCCGGGACACGAACAAGGTCTCTGTGCTGGGAGAGGGACAGGTAATCGTGGCTGGTACAGCAACTGGGACTCACGGCTGGGACAGTGACAGGGATTGGGTCCATGACAGGGACAGGGGCTTCTGGCCAGAATAGGGAAAGGGACTCGGGGCCGTGACTGGGACTGGGACTCAGGGCCGGGACAGGGACCGGAACACACAGCCGGGACAGGGACAGAGAGGGGGACCCGGGGCTGGGAAATGGACTGGATCAAGGACATGGACTCATGGCCGGAACAGGACAGGGATAAGACCTCGCTGCTGGGACAGGGACAGGGACTCACGGCCAGGACAGGGAGATGGAAATGTGTCTCGCAGCCAGGACAGGGCCAGGGAATCGGGGCTGGGACAGGGACAGGGACTTTTGGCCGGGACAGAACAGGGACAAGGACAGCAACTCGCTGCCAAGACAGAGAAACGGACTCGCGTCTGGGACACCGATAGGGACTCGTGGACGTGATAGGGACAGGGAATCGTGGCTGGGATACGAAAAGGGTCTCACAGCCGGGACAGGGGCAGGGAAAGGGACTCGCAGATGGAACAGGGCCAGGAACTCGGGGCCGTAACACGAACAAGGTCTTTGTGCTGGAAGAGGGACAGGTAATCGTGGCTGGTAGCGCAATTGGGACTCACGGACAGGGCAGCGACAGGGACTTGGGTCCTGGACAGGGACAGGGACTCACGGCCGGGGCAGGCATCGGGACCCATGGCCGGGACAGGGACCGGAACTCACGGCCGGGACAGGGGCAGCAACAGGGACCTGGGGCTGGGAAAGGGACAGGATCAGGGACATGGACTTATGGCCAGGACAGGAGAGGGACAGGACCTCACTGCTGGGACAGGAACAGGGACTCACGGCCGAGACAGCGACCGGGACTCGCTGCTGGGAGAGGGACAGGGAATCATGGCTGGGACAGGTACAGGGACCTGGGGCTGGGAAAGGGACAGGATCAGGGACATGGACTCATGGCCGGGAAAGGACAGGGACAGGGACCTGGGGCTGGGAAAGGGACAGGATCAGGGACATGGACTCATGGCCAGGACAGGACAGGGACAGGACCTCACTGCTGGGACAGGGACGGACTCAAGGCCAGTATAGGGAGTGGGTCTCCTGGCCAGGACATGGACAGGAACTCGTGACCGGGACAGAGATAAGGACTCGCGGCTGGGACAGGGACAAGGAATCGGGCTTGGGACAGGAACAGGGACAGGGACTTGTGCCCAGGGCAGTGACAGGGACTCGCGGCGGGGACAGGGACAGGGACTCACGGCTGGAAAGGACAGGGACAGGAACTCGGGGCCAGGACAGGGAGAGCGACTCAAGGCCGGGACAGGGACAGGGGCTCACGGCGGGTCAGAGACAGGGACTCGCAGCCGAGACAGAGAAAGGGACTAGCGGCCGGTACAGTGACAGGGATATGGACTCACTGCCGGGACAGAGACAGAGACTCATGGCTAGGAAAGGGACTCACAGGTGGGACAGGGATAGGGGCAGGGACTTGGGGCCGGGACAGGGACAGGGACTCACGGCCAGGACAGGGACAGGGATTCAGTGCTGGGACAGGGACAGGAACAAGAACAGGAACTCGAGTTCGGGACAGTGACAGGGAATCGCGGGCAGGAAGGGGCAGGTACTTGTGACCAGGACAGGTACATGGACAGGGACACAAGGCCTGGACAGGGACAGGGACAGTGACAGGGACATGGACTCACAGCCGGGAAATACAGAGGGTCTCAGGTCCGCGAAAGTGTTAGGGACTTGCGGCCGGGTCAGAGACAGGTACTCACGGCTGGGAAAGAGACATGAACTGCTGGCCGGGACAGGGTCAGGGACAGGAACTCACTGCTGAGACAGGGACAGGGACTCCCGGCCAGGACAGGGACAAGGACTCATGGCTGGGACAGGAACAGGGAATCGTTTCTGAAATGGGGACAGGGAAAGGGATTGGTGGCCGGGACAGGAACAGGGACTCACGGCCGTGACAGGGAAAGGGATTCATGCTCACGGCCGGGAGAGGGACAGGGAATAAAGCCTGGGATACTGACAGGGACAGGGACTCACGGCCGGGACAGGGACAGGGACTCGCGGCCGTGACAGGGACAAGGTCTCGCAGCCTGGAGAAAGACACGGACTTGGGATGGGACAAGGGCCGGGACTCACGGCTGGGACAGGGACAGGGGCTCGCGCCGGGACTGGGACAGATACCTGAGGTCGGGATAGGGACAGGGACTCTGGGATGGGACAGGGGCAGGGACAGGGTCTCATTGCCGGCACAGGGACTCGCGGCTAGGACAGGGACTCGCGGGTGGAACACGGACGGGGACTAGAACTCACGGCCGGGACAGGGACAGGGATAGGGACCCGGGGTTGGGAAAGGGCCTGGATCAAGGCCATGGAACCATTGGCCAGGACAGGACAGGGATAAGTCCTCACTGCTGGGACAGGGACAGGGACTCACGGCCAGTATGGGGAGCGGGTCTCCTGGCCAGGACATGGACAGGAACTCGCGACCGGGACAGAGATAAGGACTCACGGCCGGGACAGGGACAGGGAATCACGGCTGGGTCAGGGAAATGGAAACGTGTCTCACAGCCGGGACAGGGCCAGGGAATCGGGCCTGGGACAGGGACAGGGACAGGGACTTGTGGCCAGGGCAGTGACAGGGTCTCGCGGCCGGCACTGGGACAGGGACTCGGGGCTGGAAAGGACAGGGACAGGAACTCGGGGCCAGGACAGGGAGAGCCAGTCAAGGCCGGGACAGGGACAGGGGCTTGCGGCCGGGTCAGAGACAGGGACTCGCAGCCGAGACAGAGAAAGGGACTCACGGCCTGTACAATGACAGGGACATGGACTCACTGCCGGGACAGAGACAGAGACTCGTGGCTAGGAAAGGACTCACAGGTGGGACAGGGACAGGGGCAGGGACTCGGGGCCGGGACAGGGACAGGGACTCACGGCTGGGACAGGGACAGGGAATCGGGTCTGGAACAGGGACAGGGACAGGGATTGGTGGCCGGGACAGGAACAGGGACTCACGGCCGTGACAGGGAAAGGGACAGCTGCTCACGTCCGGGAGAGGGACAGGGAATAAAGCCTAGGACACTGACAGGGACAGGGACTCACAGCCGGGACAGGGACAGGGACTCGTGGACGTGACAGGGAGAAGGACTCGCAGCCTGGAGAAAGACACGGACTTGGGGTGGGAAAAGGGGCGGGACTCACAGCTGGGACAGGGACAGGGGCTCGCGCCGGGACTGGGACAGATACCCGAGGTTGGGTTAGGGACAGGGACTCTGGGATAGGACAGGGGCAGGGACAGGGTCTCATTGCCAGCACAGGGACTCGCGGGCAGGACACGGACGGGGACTAGAACTCACGGCCGGGACAGGGACAGGGTTTGGGACCCGGGTTTGGGAAAGGGACTGGATCAAGGCCATGGACTCATGGCCAGGACAGGACAGGGATCAGTCCTTGCTGCTGGGACAGGGACAGGGACTCTTCGCCAGTATACGGAGCAGGTCTCGAGGCCTGGACATGGACAGGGACTCCTGAACGGGAGAGAGACAGGAACTCACGGCTGGGACACGGAGAAGGACTTACGGCCGGGACATGGAGATGGAAATGTATCTCACAGCAGGGACAGGGCCAGGGACATTCGGCCGGGACAGAACAGGGACTGGGACAGCAACTCGCTGCCGAGACAGAGACATGGCCTCACTTCTGGGACAGGGACACGGACTCTTGGCCGTGATAGAGACAGGGAATTGTGGCTGGGATAGGAAAAGTGTCTCACTGCTAGGACAGGGAGAGGGAAAGGGACTCGCGGCCGGGACATGAACAAGGTCTCTGTGCTGGAAGAGGGACAGGTAATCGTGGCTGATAGAGCAACTGGGACTCACGGACAGGACAGTGACAGGGAATTGGGTCCGGGAAAGGGACAGGGACTCACGGCCGGGACAGGGACAGGGACAGCGACCCAGGGCTGGGAAAGGGACTGGATCAGGGACATGGACTCATGGCCGTGACAGGACAGGGACAGGACCTCACTGCTGGGACAGGGCCAGGGACTCACGGTCAGTATAGGGAGCGGGTCTCGTGGCCAGGACATGGACAGGGAATCTCGACCGGGACAGAGATAGGGACTCGCGGCTGGAACTGAGACAGGGACTCGCGACTGGGACAGGGACAGGGTATCACGGCTGGGTCAGCGAAATGGAAACATGGCTCTCAGCCGGGACAGGGCCAGGGAATCGGGCCTGGGACAGGGACAGGGACAGGGACTTGTGGTCGGGGCAGTGACAGGGACTCGCAGCCGGCACAGGGACAGGGACTCGGGGCTGGAAAGGACAGGGACATGAACTCGGGGCCAGGACAGGGAGAGGGACTCAAGGCTGGGACAGGGGCAGGGGCTCGCAGCCGGGTCAGAGACAGGGACTTGCAGCCGAGACAGAGAAAGGGACTCACGGACGGTACAGTGACAGGGACATGGACTCACTCCGGGGACAGAGACAGAGACTCGTGCCTAGGAAAGGGACTCACAGGTGGGACAGGGACAGGGGCAGGGACTCCAGGCCGGGACAGGGACAGGGACTCATGGCCAGGACAGAGACAGGGACTCAGTGCTGGGACAGGGACAGGAACAGGAACATGAACTTGAGTTCAGGACAGTGACAGGGAATCGCGGGCAGGACAGGGGCAGGTACTCGTGCACGGGACATGTACAGGGACAGGGACACAAGACCGGGACAGGGACAGGGACAGGGACAGGGACTTACAGCTGGGAAATAGAGAGGGTCTCATGTCTGCGAAAGTGTTAGGTACTTGGGGCCGGGTCAGAGACATGTACTCACGGCTGGGACAGGGATAGGGACAGGGACTCACGGCCGGGACAGGGACAGGGAATCGGGTCTGGAACAGGGACAGGGACAGGGATTTGTGGCTGGGACAGGAACATGGACTCACGGCCGGGACAGGGAAAGGGACAGGTGCTCACAGCTGGGACAAGGACAGGGAATAAAGCCTGGGACATTGACAGGGACAGGGCCTCATGGCTGGGAGAGGGAGAGGGAATCGTGGCCATGACAGGGACAGGCTCTCACGGCTGAGACAGGGACTCATGGCCGGGACCCCGGCTGTGTCTCGCAGCCGGGACAGGGAAAGGGTCTTGGGGCCGGGAAAGTGACAGGGGCTCGGACAGGGTCTCGTGGCCGGTACATGGACAGGGACTGGGACTCATGGTCAGGACATGGACAGGGACCAGGACTGTGTCTCGTGGCCGGTACATGGACAGGTACAGGGACAGGCTCTAGTGGACGGGACTGGGACAGGGAAAGGGATTCATGTCCGGGTAAGGGACAGGGACAGGGACTCGTGACCGGGAAAGAGACAGGGACTCCCGGCCAGGACAGGGACAAGGACTCACGGCTGGGACAGGGAGATGGAAATGTGTCTCACAGCCGGGACAGGACCAGGGAATCGGGGCTGGGACAGGGACAGGGACTTTCGTCCGGGACAGACACAGGCACTCGCAGCTGGGACAGGGACAGGCACAGGGACTTGTGGCTGTGCCAGTGACAGGGACTCACGGCCGGGACAGGGACAGGGTCTCGGGCCCCTGACAGGACAGGATCAGAGACAGCAACTCGCTGCCAAGACAGGGACACGGACTCGCTTCTGGGACAGGGACAGGGACTCGTGGCTGTAATAGGGCCAGGGACTCGTGGCTGGGATAGGGAAAGGGTCTCGTGGCCGGGACAGGGACAGGGAAATGGACTCACGACCGGAACAGGACAGGGACTCTGGGCCGGGTCAGGGAAATGGAAACGTGTCTCACAGCCGGGACAGGGTCAGGGAATCGGGGCTGGGACAGGGACAGGGACAGGGACTTGTGGCAGGGACAGTAACAGGGACTTGCGGCTGGGACAGGAACAGGACCTTGGGGCCGGGACAGGGACAAGGGCTCACGGTCGGGTCAGTGACCTGGACTCACGGCCGAGATAGGGACAGGGACAGGAACTCGGGGCCGGGGCAGAGAGAGGGACTCGAGGCCGGGACAAGGAAAAGGAGTCATGTCCCAGTCAGAGACAGGGACTCGTAGATGGTACAGGGACAGGGACAGGGACAATGACGCACTGCCGCGACAGGGACAGGGACTCAGGGCTGGGACAGGGAAAGGGACTCAAGGCTGGGACAGGGACAGGGACAGGGACAGGGACTCACGGCTGGGAAAGAGACAGGGGCTCGCATCCGGGACACGTGCAGGGACAGGGTCTCATTGCTGGGACTCGCGGCTAGGTCAGGGACTTGCGGGCAGAACACCGATAGGGACAGGGACTCATGGCCAGGACAGGGACAGAGATCACTGCTGGGACAAGGGACACGCGGCCGGGACAATGACTCGGGGGCCGGGACAGTGACAGGAACAGGGACAGCAACTCGCTGCTGAGACTGGGACATGGACTCACTTCTGGGATAGGGAATGGGACTTGTGGCTGGGATAGGGAAAGGGACAGGGTCTCGTGGCCAGTACATCGACACGGACAGGGACTCATGGCTGGGACATGGAGAGGGACTGGGACTGGGTCTCATGGTCGGTACTTGGACAGGTACAGGGTCTAGTGGCTGGGACTGGGACAGGGAAAGGGATTCATGGGCGGGACAGGGACAAGGACGGGGAAAGGGGCTCATGGCCGGGACAGGGATAGAGACTTGGGGCTGGGACACGAACAAGGTCTCTGTGCCGGGAGAGGGAAAGGTTATCGTGGCTGGTACAGCAACTGGGACTCACGGCTGGGACAGCGACAGGGATTGGGTCCATGACAGGGACAGGGGCTTCTGGCCAGAATAGGGAAAGGGACTCGGGGCCGTGACTGGGACTGGGACTCAGAGCCGGGACAGGGACCGGAACACACGGCCAGGACAGGGACAGGGAGAGGGACCCGGGGCTGGGAAATGGACTCAATCACGGACATGGACTCATGGCCGGAACAGGACAGGGATAAGACCTCACTTCTGGGACAGGGACAGGGACTCATGGCCAGTATAGGGACAGGGAGTCGCGACCAGGACAGAGACAGGGACTTGCGGCCGGGACAGGGAGATGGAAATGTGTTTCACCGCCGGGACAGGGGCAGGGAATCGGGGCTGGGACAGGGACAGGGACTTTTGGCCGGGACAGAACAGGGACAGGGACAGCAACTCGCTGCCAAGACAGAGAAACGGACTCGCGTCTGGGACACCGACAGGGACTCGTGGACGTGATAGGGACAGGGAATCGTGGCTGGGATACGAATAGGGTCCCATGGCCGGGACAGGGGCAGGGAAAGGGTCTCGCAGATGGAACAGGGCCAGGAACTCGGGGCCGTAACACGAACAAGGTCTTTGTGCTGGAAGAGGGACAGGTAATCGTGGCTGGTAGAGCAATTGGGACTCACGGACAGGGCAGCGACAGGGACTTGGGTCCTGGACAGGGACAGGGACTCACGGCCGGGACAGGCATCGGGACCCAAGGCCGGGACAGGGACCGGAACTCACGGCCGGGACAGGGACAGGGACAGGGACCCGGGGCTTTGAAAGGAACAGGATCAGGGACATGGACTCATGGCCGGGACAGGACAGGGACAGGCCCTCGGTGCTGGGACAGGGACAGGGACCCATGGCCAGTATAGGGAGCGGGTTTTATTGCCAGGACATGGACAGTGACTCGCGACCAGGAAAGAGATAGGGACTCGCGACCAGGACAGAGATAGGGACTCGCAGCCGGGACATAGACAGGGACTCACGGCCGGGAGAGGGATCAGGGACTCACGGCCGGGTCAGGGACATGGAAACGTGTCTCACAGCCGGGACATGGCCAGGGAATCGGGGCTGGCACAGGGACAGGGACAGGGAATTGTGGCCACGACAGTGACGGACTTGCAGCAGGGTCATGACAGGGATTCCGGACCGGGACAAGGACAGGGACAGGAACTCAGGGCCGGGACTGGGGGACAGGGGCTCGTGGCTGGGACAGCAAAAAGGACTCACAGCCCCGTCAGAGACAGGGACTTGTGGATGGTAAAGGGACAGGGAAAGGAACTCACTGCCCGGACAGGGACAGGGACTCACGGCTAGGACAGGGACTCGCGGGCAGGAGAGCGACAGGGGCACGGACTCAGGGCCGGGACAGTGACAGGGACAGGGACAGGGACTCGCGGCCGAGACAGGGACAGGGACAGGGACTCGGGGCAGGGACAGGGACAGGGACTCACAGCTGGGACAGGGACAGGGGCTCGCATCCGGGATATGGGCAGGGACAGGGTCTCATTGCCGGGACAGGGACTCACGGCTAGGTCAGGGACTCGTGGGCAGGACCTCGACAGTGACAGGGACTCATGGCCAAGACAGGGACAGAGATCACTGCTGGGACAGGGACATGCGGTCGGGACAAGGACTCGGGGCCGGGACCGTGACAGGGACAGGGACAGCAACTCGCTGCTGAGACTGGGACACTGACTCACTTCTGGAATAGGGAAAGGGACTCGTGGCTGGGATAGGGAAAAGGACAGGGTCTCATGGCCGGTACATGGACACGGACAGGGACTCATGGCCGGGACATGGACAGAGACCGGGACTGGGTCTCATGGTCGGTACATGGACAGGTACAGGGTCTAGTGGCCGGGACTGGGACAGGAAAAAGGGATTCATGGGCGGGACAGGGACAGGGAAAGGGAAACGTGGCCGGGACAGGGACAGGGACTCGGGGCCGGGACAGGAACAAGGTCTCTGTGCCGGGAGAGGGACAGGTAATCGTGGCTGGTAGAGCAACTGGGACTCACGGACAGGACAGCGACAGGGACTTGGGTCCAGGACAGGGACAGGGGCTTCTGGCCAGAATAGGGAAATGGACTCGGGGCCATGACTGGGACTGGGACTCAGGGCTTGGACAGGGACCGGAACTCAAGTCCGGGACAGGGACATGGATAAGGACACGGGGTTAGGAAAGGGACTGGATCAAGGACATGGACTCATGGCCGGGACAGGATAGGGATAACACCTTGCTGCTGGGACAGGGATAGGGACTCATGGCAATTATAGGGAGCGGGTCTCGAGGCCGGGATATGGACAGGCACTCGCGACCAGGACAGAGACAGGGACTCGCGGCCTGGACAGGGACAGGGACTCACAGCCGGGACAGGGAGATGGAAATGTGTCACACAGCCGGGACAGGGCCAGGGAATCGGGGCTGGGACAGGGATAGGGACTTTCGGCTGGGACAGAAAACGGACACGGACAGCAACTCCCTGCCAAGACAGAGACATGGACTCGCTTCTGGGACAGGGACAGGGACAGGGACTCGTGGCCCTGATAGGCACAGGAAATCATGGCTGGGATAAAAAAAGGGTCTCATGGCCGGGACAGGGAGAGGGAAAGGGACTCGTGGGCGGGACAGGGCCAGGAACTCGGGGCCGGGACACGAACAAGGTCTCTGCACTGGAAGAGGGAAAGGTAATCGTGGCTGGCAGAGCAACTGGGAGTCACAGACAGGACAGCGACAGGGACTTGGGTCCGGGAAAGGGACAGGGACTCATGGCCGGGACAGGGACCGGAACTCACGGCCAGGACAGGGACAGGGTCAGAGACCCAGGGCTGGGAACGGTACAGGATCAAGGTCATGGACTCATGGCTGGGACAGGACAGGGACATGAACTCGCTGCTGGGACAGGGACAGGGCCAGGGACTCACGGCCAGTATAGGCAGCGGGTCCCGTGGCCAGGACATGGACAGGGAATCACGACTGGTACAGAGATAGGGACTTGCGGCCGGGACAGGAAAAGGGACTCACGGTTGTGTCAGGGAAATGGAAACGTGTCTCACAGCCGGAAGAGGGCCAGGGAATCGGGGCTGGGACAGGGACAGGGACAGGGATTTGTGGCCGGGAGAGTGACAGGGACTCGTGGCCGGGGCAGGGACAGGTTCTCGGGACTGGGACAGGACAGGGACTTGGGGCCGGGACACGAACAAGGTCTCTGCACTGGAAGAGGGAAAGGTAATCATGGCTGGTAGAGCAACTGGGAGTCACAGACAGGACAGCGACAGGGACTTGGGTCCGGGAAAGGGACAGGGACTCATGGCCGGGACAGGGAGATGGAAATGTGTCTCACAGCCGGGACAGGACCAGGGAATCGGGGTTGGGACAGGGACAGGGACAGGAATTTATGGCCGGGAGAGTGACAGGGACTCGCGGCCGGGGCAGGGACAGGTTCTCGGGGCTGGGACAGGACAGGGACTTGGGGCCGGGACAAGGACAGGAACTCGGAACCAGGACAGGGAGAGGGACTCAAGGCCGGGACAGGGACAGGGGCTCATGGCCGTGTCAGAGACAGGGACTCGCAGCCGAGACAGAGAAAGGGACTCGCGGACGGTACAGTGACAGGGACATGGACTCACTGCCGGGACAGAGACAGAGACTCGTGGCTAGGAAAGGACTCGTGGCCTGTGAGTCCAGACAGGGACAGGGGCAGGGACTCGGGGCCAGGACAGGGACAGGTATCAGGGATGGGAAAGGGACAGGGAGTCACGGCCAGGACAGGGAGATGGAAATGTGTCTCACAGCCGGGACAGGGCCAGGGAACGGGGGCTGGGACAGGGACAGGGACTTTTGGCCGGGACAGAAACAGGCACCCGCAACTGGGACAGGGACAGGCACTTGGTCTTGTGGCCAAGCCGGGACGGGGACAGGGACTCGGGGCTGGGACAGGGACAGGGGCTCGCATCTGGAATATGGGCAGGGACAGGGTCTCATTGCCGGGACAGGGACTCGCGGCTAAGTCAGGGACTCGTGGGCAGGACACCGACAGGGACAGGGACTCATGGCCAGGACAGGGACAGAGATCACTGATGGGACAAGGAGATGCAGCCGGGACAAGGACTCGGGGCCGGGACAGTGACAGGGACAGGGACAGCAACTCGCTGCTGAGACTGGGACACAGACTCACTTCTGGAATAGGGAAAGGGACTCATGGCTGTGATAGGGAAAGGGAGAGGGTCTCGTGGCCGGTACATGGACATGGACAGGGACTCATGGCCGGGACATGGACAGAGACCGGGACTGGGTCTCGTGGTCGGTACATGGAAAGGTACAGGGTCTAGTGGCCGGGACTGGGACAGGAAAAAGGGATTCATGGGCGGGACAGGGACAGGGAAAGGGAAAAGTGGCCGGGACAGGGACAGGGACTCGGGGCCGGGACACGAACAAGGTCTCTGTGCTGGGAGAAGGACAGGTAATCGTGGCTGGTAGAGCAACTGGGACTCACGGACAGGACAGCGACAGGGACTTGGGTCCAGGACAGGGACAGGGGCTTCTGGTCAGTATAGGGAAATGGACTCGGGGCCATGACTGGGACTGGGATTCAGGGCTGGGAAAGGGACCGGAACTCAAGTCCGGGACAGGGACAGGGATAAGGACCCGGGGTTGGGAAAGGGACTGGATCAATGACATGGACTCATGGCTGGGACAGGATAGGGATAAGACCTTGCTGCTGGGACAGGGATAGGGACTCATGGCAATTATAGGGAGCGGGTCTCGAGGCTGGGATATGGACAGGCACTCGCGACCAGGACAGAGACAGGGACTCGCGTCCGGGACAGGGACAGGGACTCACAGCTGGGACAGGGAGATGGAAATGTGTCTCACAGCCAGGACAGAGCCAGGGAATCGGGGCTGGGACAGGGATAGGGACTTTCGGCTGGGACAGAAAAGGGACACGGACAGCAACTCCCTGCCAAGACAGAGACATGGACTCGCTTCTGGGACAAGGACAGGGACAGGGACTCGTGGTTGGGATAAAAAAAGTGTCTCATGGCCGGGACAGGGAGAGGGAAAGGGACTCGTGGGCGGGACAGGGCCAGGAGCTCGGGGCCGGGACATGAACAAGGTCTCTGCACTGGAAGAGGGAAAGGTAATCGTGGCTGGTAGAGCAACTGGGAGTCACAGACAGGACAGCGACAGGCTCTTGGGTCCGGGATAGGGACAGGGACTCACGGCCGGGACAGGGATCGGAACTCACAGCCAGGGACAGGGACAGGAACAGGGACCCAGGGCTGGGAACGGGACAGGATCAAGGACATGGACTCATGGCCGTGACAGGACAGGGACAGGACCTCGCTGCTGGGACAGGGACAGGGACTCACGGCCAGTATAGGGAACAGGTCTCGTGGCCAGGACATGGACACGGAATCGCGACTGCTACAGAGATAGGGACTCGCGGCCGGGACAGATATAGGGACTCGCGGCCGGGAAAGGGACAGGGACTCACGGTTGTGTCAGGGAAATGGAAACGTGTCTCACAGCCAGAACAGGGCCAGGGAATCGGGGCTGGGACAGGGACAGGGACAGGGTTTGTGGCCGGGAGAGTGACAGGGACTCTCGGCCGGGGCAGGGACAGGTTCTCGGGGCTGGGACAGGACAGGGACTTGGGGCTGGGACAAGGACAGGGACAGGAACTCGGGGACAGGACAGGGAGAGCGACTCAAGGCCGGGACAGGGACAGGGGCTCATGGCCGTGTCAGAGAGAGAGACTCGCAGCCGAGACAGAGAAAGGGACTCGCGAACGGGACAGTGACAGGGACATGGATTCACTGCCGGGACAGAGACAGAGACTCGTGGCTAGGAAAGGACTCGTGGCCTGTGAGTCCAGACAGGGACAGGGGCAGGGACTCAGGGCCGGGACAGGGACTGGGACAGGGACAGGGACAGGGATTCGCGGCCGAGACAGGAACAGGGACTCGGGGCTGGGACAGAGACAGGGACTCACGGCTGGGACAGGGACAGGGGCTCGCATCCGGGATATGGGCAGGGAGAGGGTCTCATTGCTGGGACAGGGACTCGCGGCTAGGTCAGGGACTCGTGGGCAGGACACCGACGGACAGCGACTCATGGCCAGGACAGGGACAAAGATCACTGCTGGGACAAGGAGACGCGGCCGCGACAAGGACTCGGGGCCGGGACAGTGACAGGGACAGGGACAGCAACTCGCTGCTGAGACTGGGACACGGACTCACTTCTGGAATAGGGAAAGGGACTCGTGGCTGGGATAGGGAAAGGGACAGGGTCTCGTGGCCGGTACATTGACACGGACAGGGACTCATGGCCGGGACATGGACTGAGACCGGGACTGGGTCTCGTGGTCGGTACATGGACAGCTACAGGATCTAGTGGCCGAGACTGAGAGAGGAAAAAGGGATTCATGAGCGGCACAGGGACAGGGAAAGGGAAATGTGGCTGGGACAGGGACAGGGACAGGGACTCCGGGCTGGGACAGAGACAGGGTTCTCACGGCTGGGACAGGGACAGGGGCTCGCAGCCGGGATATGGGCAGGGACAGGGTCTCATTGCCGGGACAGGGATTCGCGGCTAGGTCAGTGACTCGTGGGCAGGACACCGACAGGGACAGGGACTCATGGCCAGGACAGGGACAGATATAGGTACTTGGGGCAGGGACAGGGACAGGTATTCACAGCCTGGAAAGAGACACGGACTCGGGGCGGGACAGGGATAGTGATAGGTACTTGGGGTAGGGACAGGGACAGGAACTCCCGTCGAGTCTGGGAGAGGGACTCGCGGCTGTGACAGGGACAGGGGCTCACGACCGGGACAGGGACAAGTACTCGGGGCTGGGAGAGGGACAGGTACTCGTGGTTGGTAGAGCAACAGCAACTCGAGGCCGGGACAGTGACAGGGACTGGGACACGAACTTGGGTCGAGACTAGGAGATGGACTCGCGGCTGGGACAGGGACAGGGTCTTGCAGCCGGGACATGGACAGATACACATGGCCAGGAGAGGGACAGGTACTCGTGGCTGGTACAGCAACAGGGACTCGCGGCTGGGACAGGGACAGGGTCTCACTGCCGGGACAGGGACTCACAGCCAGGACAGGGACTTGCGGGCGGGACACGGACAGGGACAGGGACTCAAGGCCAGTGCAGGGACAGGAACAGGCACTTGTGGCCGGGACAGTGACAGGGACTCTGGGCTGGGACAGGGACCGGGACTAGTGGTCAGGACACAAACAGTGACTCGCGGCCGGGACTGGGACAGGGACACACTGCTGGGACAGGGACTCGCGGCTAGGACAGGGACTCGCGGGTGGGACATGGACAGGGACTCACGGCCAGGACAGGGACAGAGTTCGCTGCTGGGACAGGGATTCGCAGCCGGGACAGGGATTCGCAGCCGGGACAAGGACTCGCGGCTAGGACAGGGTCTCAAGAGTGGGACACGGACAGGTACAGGGACTCATGGCCAGGACAGGGACTCGCAGCCCGGACTGTTACTGGGGGCCGGGACAGTGACAGTGACAGGAACAGCAACTCGCTGCCGAGACAGGGACACGGACTCGCTTCTGGGACAGGTTCAGGGACTTGTGGCTGTGATAGGGACAGGGAGTCGTGGCTGGTATAGGGACAGGGACTCATGGCTGGGATAGGGAAAGGGTCTCATGACCGGGACTGGGACAGCGACAGGCCCTCGCGGCTGGGACAGGGACAGGGGCAGGGACTCGTGGCCGGGACAGGGACAGGGGTTCAAGGCCGGGACAGAGAGAGGGTCTCATGGCCGTGACAGGAACAGGGACATGCAGGCGGAAGGAGACATTGAATTGTGGTCGTGACAGGGACAGGAACTCGCAGCCGAGACAGAGACAGGGACTCGCGACTGGTACAGGGACAGGGACAGGGACTCACTGCCATGACAGGGACAGGGACTTGCGGCTAGGAAAGGGACTCACGGGTGGGACAGGGGTGTGAACTCAGGACCGGGACAGGGATAGGGACTTGGGGCTGACACAGGGACTGGGACTCACGGCTGGGACACAGAATGACTCGCGGCCCGGACAGGGACAGGGAATGGGACTCACTGCCGGGACAGGGACTCGCGGCTAGGACAGGGACTCGCGAGTGGGAAATGGACATGGGCAGGGACTAATGGCTAGAACAGGGACAGAGATCGCTGACGGGACAGGTACTCATGGCCGGTACAGGGACAGGGACTCGCGGCCATGACAGGGGCAAGGACTCGCAGCCTGGAGAGAGACACGGACTCGGGGGCGGGACAGGGACTGGGACTCCTGTCTGGGACAGGGACAGGGAGAGGTACTCGGGACAGGGACAGGAACAGGGACAGGAACTCACGCCGAGACTGGGAGAGGGACTCCTGGCTGAGACAGGGACAGGGGCTCACGGCTTTGACAGGGACAGGTATTCAGGGCTGGGAGAGGGACAGGTACTCGTGGCTGGTACAGCAACAAGGACTCGTGGCCGGGAGAGGGATAGGGACTCACGGCCGGGACAGCAACAGGGACTTGGACAGGAACTCGGGTCGAGACTGGGAGAGGGACTCCTGGCTGAGACAGGGACAGGGGCTCACGGCTTTGACAGGGACAGGTATTCAGGGCTGGGAGAGGGACAGGTACTCGTGGCTGGTACAGCAACAAGGACTCGTGGCCGGGAGAGGGATAGGGACTCACGGCCGGGACAGCGACAGGGACTTGGACAGGAACTCGGATCGAGACTAGGAGAGGGACTCGTGGCTGGGACAGGGACAGGTACACAGGGCCGGGAGAGGGACAGGTACTTGTGGCTGGTACAGCAACAGAGACTTGCGGCCTGGACAGGTACAGGACAGTGATTCGCGGCTAGGACAGGGACTCGAGGGTGGGAAACAGACAGGGACAGGATTCAAGGCCAGGACAGGGACAGTGACAGGGACTCGCGGCTGAGACAAGGACAGGGACAGGTTTAATGGCCTTGACAGGGACAGTGAAAGGGATTCGTGGCCACGACAGGGACAGGGAAAGGGACTCGCAGCCGGGACATGGACAGGGACTCGGGGCTGAGACATGGACAGGGACTTATGGCCAGGACAGGGACAGGGACTCAGGGCCAGGAGAGGTACACGAAAAGGGACTCACGGCCGCGACAGGGATAAGGACTTGGGGCCGGGACAGTGACAGGGACAGGTAAAGGGACTCACAGCTGGGAAATTGAGAGTGACTCAGGGCTGGGAAAGGGACAGGGACTCTGGGCCGGGACAGAGAGTGGGACTTGGACAGGAACTCAGGTTGAGAGTAGGAGAGGGACTCACAGCCGGGACAGGGACAGGTACACAGGGCCGGGAGAGGGACAGGTACTTGTGGCTGGTACAGCAACAGGGACTCGCAGCCGGGACAGGCACAGGGTCTCACTGCTGGGACAGGGACACACGGCTAGGACAGGAACTCGAGGGCAGGATACAGACAGGGACAGGGACTCAAGGCCAGGACAGGGACAGTGACAGGGACCCGTGGCCGGGACAAGGACAGGGACAGGTCTAGTGGCCGGGACAGGGACAGGGAAAGGGATTCGTGGCCACGACAGGGACAGGGAAAGGGACTCATGGCTGGGACAGGATCAGGGAAAGGGACTCGCAGCCAGGACATGGACAGGGACTCGGGGCCGAGACAGGTATAGGTTTTGGGGGCCAGAAGAGGGACAGGTACTCATGGCTGGTACAGCAACAGGGACTCGCGGCTGGAACAGGGACAGGGATTCACAACCGGGACAGCAACAGGGACTCGGGACAGGGACTTGTGGCCGGTACACGGACAGGGACTTGGGGCCGTGACAGGGATAGGGACAAGCAGCCTGCACAGTGAGAAGGACTTGCAGCCGTGACAAGGACACGGACTCGTGTCCGGGACAGGGACTGGGTTTCACGGACGGGAGAGGGGAGGGAATCGCGTCCAGGACAGGGACAGGATCTCACAGCCGGGACAGTGACAGGGACTCGTGGCCGGGACAGGGACAGGAACTCGTGGCCAGGATAGGGACAGGGACTCAGGGTCAGGACAGGTACAGGAACAGGGACTCACGGCCGCGACAGGGATAAGGACTTGGGGCCGGGACAGTGACAGGGACAGGTAAAGGGACTCACAGCCGGGAAAATGAGAGTGACTCAGGGCCGGGAAAGGGTAAGGGACTCTGGGTCGGGACAGAGACAGGGACTCACAGCCGGGACAGAGACAGGGACGCGCAGCCTGCACAGTGAAAGGGATTTGCAGCCGGGACAGGGACACAGACTTGTGGCCGGGACAGGGATTGGGACAGGAACTCCCTGCTGGAACAAGGACAGGGTCTCACGACCAATATAGGGACTGGATCTTGTGGCCGGGACATGGACAGGGTCTCGTGACCAGGACAGGGACAGGGACTCCTGGCCGGGACAGGGACAGGGACAGGAATTTGCAGCCGGGACAGGGACAGAGACTCACAGCCGGGACAGGAGCAGGGACAGGCACTCACGGTCAGGAGGGACAGGCACTCGTGGCCGGGACAACAGCAGGGACTCATGGCTGGGACAGGGAAAGTGTCTCGGGGCCAGAAAAGTGACAGGACTCAGGGAGGGGACAGGGAAAAGGATAGGAACTCGGTGTCAGGACACAGACAGTGACACGCGGCTGGGTCAGGGACTGGGACCAGGACTCGCGGCCAAGACAGGGACAGTGACTCATGGCCAGGACACACACAGAGACTTGTGGCTGGGACAGAGACAGGGACTCGCGGCCGGGACAGGGACAAGGAAACGGGTCTGGGACAGCGACAGGGAGTTGGGACCGAGACAGAGACAGGGACTCACGGCCAGAATAGGGACAGGGACTTGGGGCTAGGCAAAGGACAGGGACTTGCGTCCGGGACAGTGACAGCGACTCGCGGCCAGGACAGGGACAGGGACTCATGGATGTTTTAGAGACAGGGACATGGACTCGTGTCCGTGTCAGGGACAGGGACTTGGGACTGTGAAAGGCACAGGAACTCACGTCCAGGACAGGGACAGGGACCCATGGCTGGGACAGAGACATGGACTCGCAGCCGGGAAAGGGAAAGCAATGTATGACTGGGAAAGTGGCAGGGTCTTGGGGCCAGCACAGGGACTGGGAATCGTGGCCGTGACAGGGACAGGGACTCATGGCCGAGAGACACACAGGGACTCGTGGTCAGGACAGGGACAGGGACTCGCGCCGGGACAGGGACAGGGACTCAGGGCCGGGACAAGGACAGGGACACATGGCCGGCATAGGGACAGGGAGTCGTGGCCGGCATAAGGACATGGACACACGGTGGGAAAGGGACAGGAACATGCGGCTGGGACAGCGGCATGGACTTGGGGCCAGGACAGGGACAGGGAATCGCGGTAGGGACAAGGACAGGGACTTGTGGTCATGTTAGGGGCAGTGACATGGACTCGTGACCGGGAAAGGGAAAAGGACAGGGACTCAGGGCCCAGACAGGGACAGGGACTAATTATTGGGACAGGTAATCACTGCAGGGACAGGGAAATGGACAGGTAATCGCGGCAGGGACAGGGACAGGGACAGGGACAGGGACAGGGACTCGCGGACAGGAGAGGGACATCGAGTCGCAGCAAAGGCAGGGACAGTGACTCATGGCCGGGACAGAGACAGGGACTCACGGCCGGGACAGTGACATGGACTCATGGCCGGGACAGGGACAATGACAGGGACTCGGGGCCCGGACAGTGACAGGGATTCATGACCGGGACAGAGAATCACGAACGGGACTGGGACAGGGACACGGACTGGGAACCCGGACAGGGAAAGGGACTCCAGACCGGGGCAGAGACATGGAATCAGTGCAGGGACAACAACAGGGACTCATGGGCTGGACGGAGTCAGGGACTCACAGCCGGAAGAGGGACAGGGACTCACAGCCGAACCAGGGACACGGACTCGGGGCTGAGACAGGGACAGGGACTCGTGGCTGGGACAGAGACATGGACTTGGGGCTGAGACAGGGACTGGGACTTGTGGACTGGACAGGGACAAGGAGCGCGGCCTGGAGAGAGACATGGAATCGGGGGCGGGAGAGGGACTGTGAATCATGGCCGGGACAGGGACAGGGACAGGGACTCAGCACCGGGAGAGGGACAGGGACTTGGGGCCAGGACAGTGAGGGGGACTCGGGGCTGGGACAGGGACAGGGGCTCACGGCTGGGACAGGGACAGGGACAAGGACTCGGGGCCGGGACAAGTACAGGTACAAGAACTAGCTGCTGGGACAGGGACAGGGATTCGCGGCAGGTATAGGGACAGGGTTTTTTGGCCGGGACAGGGACAGGGATTGGCGGCCAGGACAAAGACAAGGACTCGCGGCCAGGACAGGGACAGGGACACGTGGCTGGGACAGGGACAGGGACTTGCGGCTGGGACAGGGACAGGGAATCGCGGCTGGGACAGGGACAGGGACTCGCAGCTGAGACTGTTACAGGAACTCACAGCCTGGACAGGGATAGGGACTCGTGACTGGGACAGAGACAGGGCCTCATGGCCGGGATAGTGACAGCAACTCATGTCCGGGACAGGGACAGGAACATGGTGCCGGGACAGCGACAGGGACATGGACTCATGGCCGGGACTTGCGGCTGGGACTTATGGTCGGGACACAGACAGGGACAGGGCCTGGCGACCAAGACAGGGACAGTGACTCATGGCTGGGACACACACAGAGACTCGCGGCTGGGACAGGTACAGGGCCTCATGGACGGGATAGTGACAGCAACTCATGTCCGGGACAGGGACAGGAACATGGTGCCGGGACAGCGACAGGGACATGGACTCATGGCCGGGACAGGGACAGGGACTCACGGTCGGGACACAGACAGGGACAGGGCCTGACGGCCAAGACAGGGACAGTGACTCATGGCTGGGACACACACAGAGACTTGTGGCCAGGACAGAGACAGGGACTCGTGGCCATGTTAGGGGCAGCAACATGGATTCATGGCAGAAACAGGGACAGGGACAGGGACTCAGGGCACAGACAGGAACAGGGACTCATGACCTGGACAGATAATCATGGCCGGGACAGGGAAAGGGACTCGCAGCCGGGAAAGAGACAGGGACTCATAGCCTGGACAGGGACAGGAACTCACGGCTGGGACAGCTACAGGACCTCATGGCCGGGATAGTGACAGCAACTCATGTCTGGGACAATGACAGGGACATGGTGCCGGGACAGGGACAGGGACCTGGGGCCGGGACAGGGACAGGGGCAGGTACTCACGACCGGGACAGGGACAGGGACGCACGGTTGGGACAGGGACAGGGACTCACGGCCAAGACAGGGACAGTGACTCATGGCTGGGACACACACAGAGACTTGTGGCCAGGACAGAGACAGGGAGTCGGCGCCAGGACAGGGACAGGCACACAGGTTTGGGATAGCGAAAGGGAATTGGGGCCGGGACAGAGACAGTGACTCATGGCTGGGATTGGGACAGGGACTTGGTGCTGGGAAAGGGACAGAGATTTGCGTCCGGGACAGTGACAGGGACTCGCGGCCAGGAGAGGGACAGGGACGCATGGACGTTTTATAGACAGGGACATGGACTCGTATCTGGGTCAGGGAAAGGGACTTGTGGCTGTGAAATGGACAGGAACTCGCGTCTGGGACAGGGACAGGGACCCAGGGCTGGGACAGAGACATGGACTCACTGCTGGGAGAGGGAAAGGAACCTCTGGCTGGGACAGCAGCAGGGTCTTGGGGCCAGGACAGGGACAGGGAATCGTGGCCGTGACAGGGACAGAGACTCGTGGCCGGGAGACACACAGAGACTCGTGGCCAGGACAGGTACAGGGACTCACGCCAGGATAGGGACAGGGACTCGGGGCCGGGACAGGGACAGGGAGACGGGGCCGGGACAGTGACAGGGACTTGGGGCAGGGACAGGGACAGAGACTCGCGGCCGGCATAGTTTCAGGGCCTCGTGGCCAGGACAGGGTCAGGGACTCGCCGCTGTGACAGTGACAGGTACTCGTGGCCAGGACAGGGGCAGGGACTCATGGACATTTTAGGGACAGCGACATTGACTCGTGTTTCCGGTCAGGGACAGGGACTTGGGGCCATGAAAGTGACAGGAACTCCCGCCTGGGACAGGGACAGAGACCCAGGGCTGGGACAGAGACATGGACTTGCGGTGGGAAAGGGACAGGAACATGCGGCCGGGACAGCAGCAGGGTCTTGGGGCCAGGACAGTGACAGAGAATCACGGCCAGGACAGGGACAGGGACTCGGGGCCATGTTAGGGGCAGCGACATGGACTCATGGCCGGGACAGGGACAGGGACAGGGACTCAGGGCCCAGTCAGGGACAGGGACTAATGACTGGAACAGGTAATCATGGCTGGGACAGGGAAATGGACAGGGAATTGCGGCAGGGACAGGGACAGGGACAGGGACTCGTGGACAGGAAAGGGACATGGAGTCGCATCCATTTCAGAGACAGTGACTCATGGCCGGGAAGAGACAGGGACTCACGGCCGGGACAGTGACATGGACTCATGGCCGGGACAGGGACAGGGATAGGGACACGGACTGGGGACCTGGACAGGGAAAGGGACTCATGACCAGGACATGGACTCGTGGCTCGGACATGGACAGGGAATCGCGGCCGGGGCAGAGACATAGAATCGGCGCCGGGACAGCAACAGGGACTCATGGGCGGGACAGAGTCAGGGACTTGCGGCTGGGAGAAGGACAGGGACTCACTGCCGGACCAGGGACACGCACTCGGGGCCGGGAGTGAGACAGGGACTTGTGGCCGGGACAGAGACATGGACTCGGTGCCGAGACAGGTACAGGGAATTGCGGCCTGTTCAGGGACAAGGTGCGTGGTCTGGAGAGAGACATGGACTCGGGGGCGGGACAGGGACTGACTCATGGCCGGGATAGGGACAGGGACAGGGACTCAGTGCTGGGAGAGGGACAGGGACTCAGGGCTAGGACAGGGACAGGGACTCATGGCCGGGAGAGAGAGAGAGACTCGGGGCCGTGAAAGCTATCAGGACTAGAGTCCGGGACAGAGACGGGGACTCAGGGCTGTGACAGGGACAGGGACTCGCAGCTGGGACTGAGTCAGGGACAAGGACTCTGGGTCGGGATAGGTACAGGTACAGGAACTAGCTGCTGGCACAGTGATAGGGATTCACGGCCAGTATAGGGACAGGGTCTTTTTGCCGGGACAGGGACAGTGATTCCCGGCCAGCTCAGAGGCAGGGACTCGCCGCCAGGACAGGGACGGGGACTCGTGGTTGGGACAGGGACAGGGACTCGTGGCCGAGACTGTTACAGGGACTCAAAGCCGGGACAGGGAAAGGGACTCCCGACTGGGACAGGGACGGGGCCTCATGGCCGGGATAGTGACAGCAACTCATGTCTGGGACAGGGACAGGGACATGGTGCCGGGACAGGGACAGGGACTCGGGGCCAGGACAGGGGAAAGGACAGGCTCTCATGGCTGGGACAGGGACAGGGACTCACAGTTGGGACAGGGACAGGGACAGGGACTCGCAGCCAAGGCAGGGACAGTGACTCATGGCTGGGACACACACAGAGACTTGTGGCTGGGACAGAGACAGGGACTTATGGCCGGGACGTGGACAGGGACTCGGCGCCAGGACAGGGACAGGGACACAGGTCTGGGACAGCGACAGGGACTTGGGGCCGGGACAGGGACAGGGACTCATGGCCGGGATAGGGACAGGGACTTGGGGCCGGGAAAGGGACAGGGACTCATGGACGTTTTCGGAACAGGGACATGGACTTGTGTCCAGGTCAGGGACAGGATCTCGGCGCTGTGAAAGGGACAGGATCTCACGTCCAGGACAGGGACAGGGACAGGGACCCAGGGCTGGGACAGAAACATGGACTTGTGGCTGGGGAAGTGAAAGGAACGTGCGGCTGGTACAGCAGCAGGGTCTTGGGGCCAGAACAGGGATAGGGAATCATGGCAGGGACAGGGACACTGACTCGTGGCCAGGGCAGGGACAGGGACTCATAGCCATGTTAGGGGCAGCAACAAGGACTCGTAGCCGGGACAGGGACAGAGACAGAGACTCAGGGGCCAGACAGGGACAGGGACTCATGACCGGGACAGGTAATCACGGCCGGGACATGAAAGGGACTCACGACCGCGACGAGGTCAGGGACATGTTGCTGGGCCAGGGACAGGGACTCAGGGCCGGGAGAGGGACAGGGACAGGGACTCACGGCCTGGAGAGGGACAGGGACTCATGGTCGGGACAGGGACTCGCGGCCAAGACAAAGACAGTGACTCATGTCCGGGACACACACAGAGACATGTGGCTGGGACAAAGACAGGGACTTGTGGCCGGGACCGGGACAGGGACTCTGGGCCAGGACAGGGACAGGGACCCGGGTCTGGGACAGCAACAGGGACTTGGGGCCGGGAGAGGGACAGGGAGTCACGGCCGGCATAGGGACAGGTACTTGGGGCCGGGACAAAGACAGGACTCGTGGCCAGGCCAGCGAAAGGGACTCGTGGATGTTTCAGGGACAGGGACATGGGCTCGTTTCCGGGTCACGGACAGGGACTCGGGACCGTGAAAGGGACAGAAACTAGCATCCGGGAAGGGGACAGGGTCACTTGTCCGGGACAGAGACATGGTTTCGCCGCCGGGAAAGAGGCAGGGACTCGCGGCCAGGGCAGGGACAGGGACTTGTATTCTGGTCAGGGACAGGGACTTGCGGCTGGGACAGGGACAGGGCCTCAAGTCCGGGGTAGTGACAGCAACTCATGACCAGGACTGTGACAGGGACATGGTGCCGGGAGAGGGACAGGGACTTGAGCCGGGACAGGGACAGGGACAGGGACTCGGGGCTGGGACATGGACAGGGCCTCATGGCCGGGATAGTGACAGCAGCTAATGTCGGGGACAGTGACAGGGACATAGTGCCGGGCCATGGACAGGGATTCGGGGCCGGGACAGCGACAGAGACAAGTACAGGGACTCACGGCTGCAATAGGGACAGGGACTCACGGTCGGGACAGGGACAGGGACTCGCGGCCAAGACAGGGACAGTGACTCATGGCCGGGGCACACACACAGACTTGTGGCCGTGACAGAGACAGGGACTCACAGCCGGGACAGGGACAGGGACTCAGGGCCAGGGCCAGGACAGGGATATGGGTCTGGAAAAGCAACAGGGACTTGGGGCTGGGATAGAGATAGGGACTCATGGCCGGGATAGGGACAGGGTCTTGCGTCCGGGACATTGACAGGGACTTGTGGCCAGGACTGACAGGGACACATGGATGATTTAGATACAGGGACATAGACTCGTGTCTGGGTCGGAGACAGGAACTCGGAGCTGTGAAAGGGACAGGAACTCGCGTTCAGGACAGGGAAAGGGACCCAGGGCTCAGACAGAGACATGGAGTCACGGCCAGGAAAGGGAAAGGAAAATATGGCCGGGAGAGCGGCAGGGTCTTGGGTCCAGGACAGGGACCGGGACTCGTGGCCGGGAGACACACAGAGACTCGTGGCCAGGACAGGGACAGGGACTCATGCCGGGACAGGGACAGGTACTTGGGGCTGGGACAGGGACAGGGACATGGGACGGGACAGTGACAGTGACTTGGGGCCGGGATAGGGAAAGGGACTCGCGGCCAGAACAGTGAAAGGTACTCGCGGCCGGGACAGGGACAGGGACTTGGGTCCTGGAAAAGGACAGGGACTTGCGTACGGAAGAGTGACAAGGGCTCGTGGCCAGGACAGGGACAGAGACTCATGGAAGTTTTAGGCACAGGGACATGGACTTGTGTCCGTGTCAGAGACAGGGACTCGGGGTCATGAAAGGGACATGAACTTGCGTCCGGGACAGGGACAGGAACCCAGGGCTGGGACAGAGACATGGACTAGTGGCCAGGAAAGGGACAGGAACATGCGGCCGGGACAGAGGCAGGTTCTTGGGGCCAGGACAGGGACAGGGAATCATGGCCGGGACAGGGACAGGGTCTCGTGGCCGTGTTAGGGGCAGCGACATGGACTCCTGGCCGGGACCGGGCCAGGGACAGGGACTTGTGTCCGGGACAGTGACAGGGCCTCACGGCCAGGACAGGGACAGGGACTCGTCGCCGGGACAGGGACAGGGACAGGGACAGGGACAGGGACAGGGACAGGGACAGGGACAGGGACAGGGACTCGTGGCTGGGATAGGGACGGGGACTCACGGTCGAGACAGGGACATGGACTTGCGGCCGGGACACACACAGAGACTTTTGGCCAGGACAGAGACAGGGACTCGCAGCCGGTACAGGGACAGGGACTCAGCGCCAGGGCCGGGACAGGGAGACAGGTCTGGGACAGTGACACGGACTGGGGCCAGGACAGAGATAGGGACTCACGACTGGCATAGGGAAAGGGTCTTGGGGCCGGCAAAGGGACAGGGACTTGCGTCCGGGACAGTGACAGGGACTTGCAGCCAGGAAAGTAACAGGGACACATGGATGTTTTAGAGATAGGGACATGGACTCGTGTCTGGGTCAGAGACAGGGACTCGGGGCTGTGAAAGGGATAGGAACTCGCATTCGGGACAGAGACGGGGACCCAGGGCTCGGACAGAGACATGTAGTCGTGGCAGGGAAAGGGAAAGGAACGTGCGGCCGGGACAGCGGCAGGGTCTTGGGTCCAGGACAGGGACAGGGACTCATTGCCAGGACAGGGACTGGGTCTCGTGGCCGGGAGACACACAGAGACTTGTGGCCAGTAAAGGGACAGGGGCTCGCACCGGGACAGGGACAGGGACTCCGGGCCGGGACAGGGACAGAGACATGGGTGAGGAACAGTGACAGGGACATGGGGCCGGGACAGTGACAGGGACTCGCAGCCAGGACAGTGAAAGCTACTCATGGCCGGGACAGGAACAGGGACTTGGGTCCTGGAAAAGGACAGGGACTTGCGTCCGGGAGCATGACAGGGGCTCGCAGGCAGGACAGGGACAGAGACTCATGGAAGTTTTAGGGACAGGAACATGGCCTTCTGTCTGGGTCAAGGACAGGGACTCGGGGTCATAAAAGGGACATGAACTTGCGTCCGGGACAGGGACAGGAACCCAGGGCTGGGACAGAGGCATGGACTCGCGGACAGGAAAGGGACAGGAACATGCGGCCGGGACAGCGGCAGGGTATTGGGGCCAGGACAGGGACAGGGAATCGTGGCTGGGACATGGAGAGGGACTCGTGGCCGTGTTAGGGGCAGCGACATGGACTCCTGGCCGGGACCGGGCCAGGGACAGGGACTCAGAACCCACACAGGAACAGGGATTTGTGACTGAGACAGGGAATCGCGGCCGGGACATGGACTCGTGGCCGGGACAGGGACAGGGAATCGTGGCCTTGATAGAGACATGGAATGGGAGCTGGGACAGCAACAGGGACTCATGGGTGGGACGGAGTCAGGGACCTGTGGCTGGGAGAGGGACAGGGACTCACAGCCAGACCAGGGACACGCACTCGGGGCCGTTAGAAGGACAGCAACTTGTGGCCGGGACACAGACATGGACTCGGGGCCGAGACAGGGACTGGGACTTGCGGCCTGGACAGGGACAAGGAGCACGACCTGGAGAGAGACATGGACTTGGGGGCGGAACAGGGACTGTGACTCATGGCCGGGACAGGGACAGGGACAGGGACTCAGCGCCGGGAGAGGAACAGACACTCGGTGCCAAGACAGGGACAGAGACTCACGGCTGGGACAGAGAGAGGGACTCGGGTCCGGGACAGAGACGGGGACAGGGACACATGGCTGGGACAGAGACATGGACTCACGGTTGGCAAAGGGAAAGGAACATGCGGCCGGGTCAGCAGCCGGGTCTTGGGTCTAGGACAGGGGAGAGGGAATCATTGCTGGGACAGAGACAGGGACTCGTGGCCGTGTGAGGGGCAGCAACATGGACTCATGGCTCGAACAGGGACAGGGACAGGGACTCAGGGCACAGACAGGGACAGGGACTCATGACCGGGACAGATAATCATGGCCGGGCCAGGGAAAGGGACTCGCGGCTGGGAAAGAGACAGGGACTCGCGGCCAGGACAGGGACAGGAACTCGTAACCTGGACAGCGACACGGACTTGCGGCTGGGACAGGTACAGGACCTCATGGCCGGGATAGTGACAACAACTCATGTCCAGGACAATGACAGGGACATGGTGCCGGGACAGGGACAGGGACTCAAGGCCAGGACAGGGACAGGGCCAGGTACTCAATGCCTGGACAGGGACAGGGACTCACGGTCGGGACAGGGACATGGACAGGGTCTCGCGGCCAAGACAGGGACAGTGACTCATGGCCGGGACACACACAGAGACTTGTGGCCAGGACAGAGACAGGGAGTCGTGGCCATGACAGGGACAGGGACTCGGCACCAGAACAGGGACAGGCACACAGGTCTGGGAGAGCGAAAGTGACTTGGGGCCGGGACAGAGACAGGGACTCACGGCTGGTATAAGGAAAGGGACTTGGGTCTGGGAAAGGGACAGAGACTTGCGTCTGGGACAGTGACAGGGACTCGCAGCCAGAAGAGGGACAGGGACGCATGGACGTTTTAGAGACAGGGACATGGACTCGTATCTGGGTCAGGGACAGGGACTTGTGGCTGTGAAAGGGAAAGGAACTCGCGTCCGGGACGGGGACAGGGACCCAAGGCTGGGACAGAGACATGGACATGCAGCTGTGAGAGGGAAAGGAACATCTGGCGGGGAGAGCGGCAGGGTCTTGGGGCCAGGACAGGGACAGGGAATCATGGCCATGACAGGGACAGGGACTCATGGCCGGGAGACACACAGAGACTCGTGGCCAGGACAGGGACAGGGACTCACGCCGGGACAGTGACAGGGACTTGGGGCCGGGACAGGGACAGGGACTCACGGCCGGCATAGGGACAAGGCCTCGTGACCAGGACAGGGTCAGGGACTCGCGGCTGGGACAGTGGCAAGTAATCGTGGCCGGGACAGGGAGAGGGACTTCTACCTGGGAAAGGGACAGGGACTTGTGTCCGGGACAGTGACAGGGCCTCACGGCCAGGACAGGGACAGGGACTCGTCGCCGGGACAGGGACAGGGACAGGGACAGGGACAGGGACAGGGACAGGGACAGGGACTCGTGGCTGGGATAGGGACGGGGACTCACGGTCGAGACAGGGACATGGACTTGCGGCCGGGACACACACAGAGACTTTTGGCCAGGACAGAGACAGGGACTCGCAGCCGGTACAGGGACAGGGACTCAGCGCCAGGGCCGGGACAGGGAGACAGGTCTGGGACAGTGACACGGACTGGGGCCGGGACAGAGATAGGGACTCACGGCTGGCATAGGGAAAGGGTCTTGGGGTCGGCAAAGGGACAGGGACTTGCGTCCGGGACAGTGACAGGGACTTGCAGCCAGGAAAGCAACAGGGACACATGGATGTTTTAGAGATAGGGACATGGACTCGTGTCTGGGTCAGAGACAGGGACTCAGGGCTGTGAAAGGGACAGGAACTCGCTTTCGGGACAGAGACGGGGACCCAGGGCTCGGACAGAGACATGTAGTCGTGGCAGGGAAAGGGAAAGGAACGTGCGGCCGGGACAGCGGCAGGGTCTTGGGTCCAGGACAGGGACAGGGACTCATTGCCAGGACAGGGACTGGGTCTCGTGGCCGGGAGACACATAGAGACTTGTGGCCAGTAAAGGGACAGGGGCTCGCACCGGGACAGGGACAGGGACTCCGGGCCGGGACAGGGACAGAGACATGGGTGAGGAACAGTGACAGGGACATGGGGCCGGGACAGTGACAGGGACTCGCAGCCAGGACAGTGAAAGCTACTCATGGCCGGGACAGGAACAGGGACTTGGGTCCTGGAAAAGGACAGGGACTTGCGTCCGGGAGCATGACAGGGGCTCGCAGGCAGGACAGGGACAGAGACTCATGGAAGTTTTAGGGACAGGAACATGGCCTTCTGTCTGGGTCAAGGACAGGGACTCGGGGTCATTAAAGGGACATGAACTTGCGTCCGGGACAGGGACAGGAACCCAGGGCTGGGACAGAGGCATGGACTCGCGGGCAGGAAAGGGACAGGAACATGCGGCCGGGACAGCGGCAGGGTATTGGGGCCAGGACAGAGACAGGGAATCGTGGCTGGGACATGGAGAGGGACTCGTGGCCGTGTTAGGGGCAGCAACATGGACTCCTGGCCAGGACCGGGACAGGGACAGGGACTAATAACTGGGAGAGGTAATCACAGCTGGGACAGGGAAAGGGACAGGGAATCGCAGACAGGAGAGGGACATGGAGTCGCAGCCAAGACAGGGACAGTGACTCATGGCCGGGACACAGACAGGGATACATGGCTGGGACAGTGACATGGACTCATAGCCGGACAGGGACAGGGACAAGAACTCAGAACCCGTACAGGAACAGGGATTTGTGACTGAGACAGGGAATCACAGCCTGGACAGGGAGAGGGACACGGACTGGGAGCCCCAACAGGGAAAGGGACTCGCGACCGGGACAGGGACTCGTGGCCGGAACAGGGACAGGGAATCGCGGCGTGGGCAGAGACATGGAATGGGAGCTGGGACAGCAACAGGGACTCATGGGTGGGACGGAGTCAGGGACCCATGGCTGGGAGAGGAACAGGGACTCACAGCCGGACCAGGGACACTCACTTGGGGCCGGGAGAGGGACAGTGACTTGTGGCCGGTACAGAGACATGGACTCGGGGCTGAGACAGGGACTGGGACTTGCGGCTTGGACAGGGACAAGGAGCACGGCCTGGAGAGAGACATGGACTCGGGGGTGGGTCAGGTAGAGTGACTCATGTCCGGGACAGGGACTGGGATAGGGACTCAGCGCCGGGAGAGGGGCAGACACTCGGTACCAGGACAGGGACAGAGACTCACGGCTGAGACAGAGAGAGGGACTCGGGTCCGGGAAAGAGTCGGGGACAGGGACACATGGCTGGGACAGAGATATGGACTCACGGTTGGCAAAGGGAAAGGAACGTGCGGCCGGGACAGCAGCCGGGTCTTGGGGCTAGGACAGGGGAGACGGAATCATTGCTGGGACAGAGACAGGGACTCGCGGCCGGCAGAGGGAATGGAACATCTGGCCGGGAGAGCGACTGGGTCTTGGGGCCAGGACAGGGACAGGGAATCGTGGCCGGGAGACACACAGGGACTCGTGGCCAGGACAGGGACAGGTACTCACGCTGGGACAGTGACAGGGACTTGGGGCCAGGACAGGTACAGGGACTTGCGGCCAGCATAGGGACAGGGCCTCGTGGCCAGGACAGGGTCAGGGACTCGCGGCTGGAACAGTGACAGTTAATCATGGCCGGGACAGGGAGAGGGACATGGAGCTGGGAAAGGGACAGTGACTTACGTCCGGGACAGTGACAGGGACTCACGGCCAGGACAGGGACAGGGACTTGTGGCCATCTTAGGGGCAACAACAAGGACTCATGGCTGGGACAGGGACAGGGACAGGGACTCAGGGCACAGACAGGGACAGGGACTCATGACCGGGACAGATAATCGTGGCCGGGACAGGGAAAGGGACTCGCGGCTGGGAAAGAGACAGGGACTCGCAGCCAGGACAGGGACAGGAACTCGTAGCCTGTACAGCAACAGGGACTCGCGGCTGGGACAGGTACAGGACCTCATGGCCGGGATAGTGACAGCAACTCATGTCCGGGACAATGACAGGGACATGGTGCCGGGACAGGGACAGGGACTCAGGGCCAGGACAGGGACAGGGCCTGGTACTCAATGCCTGGACAGGGACAGGGACTCACGGTCAGGACAGGGACATGGACAGGGTCTCGCGGCCAAGACAGGGACAGTGACTCATGGCCGGAACACACACAGAGACTTGTACCAGGACAGAGACAGGGAGTCGTGGCCCTGACAGGGACAGGGACTCGGCACCAGAACAGGGACAGGCACACAGGTCTGGGAGAGCGAAAGTGACTTGGGGCCGGGACAGAGACAGGGACTCACGGCCAGGATAGGGAAAGGGACTTGGGTCTGGGAAAGGGACAGAGACTTGCCTCCGGGACAGTGACAGGGACTCGCGGCCAGGAGAGGGACAGGGACGCATGGACGTTTTAGAGACAGGGACATGGACTCGTATCTGGGTCAGGGACAGGGACTTGTGGCTGTGAAAGGGAAAGGAACTCGCGTCCGGGACAGGGTCAGGGACACAAGGCTGGGACAGAGACATGGACATGCAGCCTTGAGAGGGAAAGGAACATCTGGCGGGGAGAGCGGCAGGGTCTTGGGGCCAGGACAGGGACAGGGAATCGTGGCCAAGAGACACACAGGGACTCGTGGCCAGGACAGGGACAGGGACTCACGCCGGGACAGTGACAGAGACTTGTGGCCAGGACAGAGACAGGGACTCACAGCCGGGACAGGGACAGGGACTCAGCGCCAGGGCCGGGACAGGGAGACGGGTCCAGGAAAGCGACAGGGACTTGGGGCCAGGACAGAGATAGGGACTCACGGCCAGGATAGGGACAGGGTCTTGGGGCCGGCAAAGGGAAAGGGACTTGTGTCCGAGACAGTGACAGGGACTTGCGGCCAGGACAGCCACAGGGACACATGGATGTTTTAGAGACAGGGACATGGACTCATGTCTGGGTCAGTGACAGGGACTCGGGGATGTGAAAGGGACAGGAACTCGCGTTCGGGACAGGGACAGGGACCCAGGGCTCGGACAGAGACATGGAGTCGCGGCCGGGAAAGGGAAAGGAACATATGGCCGGGACAGCGGCAGGGTCTTGGGGCCAGGACAGGGACAGGGACTCATGGCCAGGACAGGGACCAGGACTCGTGGCTGGGAGACACACAGGGACTCGAGGCCAGGAATGGGACAGGGACTCGCGCCGGGACAGGGACAGGGAGTCGGGGCCGGGACAGGGACAGGGACTCGCAGCCAGGACAGTGAAAGGTACTCATGGCTGGGACAGAGACAGGGAATTGGGGCCGGGAAAAGGACAGGGATTTGCGTCCAGGAGAATGACAGGGGCTCGCAGCCAGCACAGGGACAGAGACTCATGGAAGTTTTAGGGACAGGGACATGAACTTGTGTCCGGGTCAGGGATAGGGACACGGAGTCGTGAAAGGGACAGGAACTCGTGTGCAGTACAGGGACAGGAACCCAGGGCTGGGATAGAGACATGGACTCGCGGCCATGAAAGGGACAGGAACATGCGGCCGGGACAGCGGCAGGGTCTTGGGGACAGGACAGAGACAGGGAATCGTGGCTGGGTCAGGGAGAGGGACTCGTGGCCGTGTTAGGGGCAGCGACATGGACTCCTTGCCGGGACCGGGACAGGGACAGGGACTAATAACTGGGACAGGTAATCATGGCCTGGACAGGGAAAGGGACAGGGAATCACGGACAGGAGAGGGACATGGAGTCGCAGCCAAGACAGGGACAGTGACTCATGGCCGGGACACAGACAGGGATACATGGCTGGGACAGTGACATGGACTCATGGCCGGGACAGGGGCAGGGACAGGGACTCAGAACCCGGACAGGAACAGGGATTTGTGACTGAGACAGGGAATCGCTGCAGGGACAGGGACAGGGACACGGACTGGGAGCCCGGACAGGGAAAGGGACTCGCGACCGGGACAGGGACTCGTGGCCGGAACAGGGACAGGGAATCGTGGCGTGGGCAGAGACATGGAATGGGAGCTGGGACAGCAACAGGGACTCATGGGTGGGACGGAGTCAGAGACCCGTGGCTGGGAGAGGGACAGGGACTCACAGCCAGACCAGGGAAAGGCACCCAGGGCCGGGAGAGGGACAGTGACTAGTGGCCGGGACAGAGACATGGACTCAGGGCCGAGACAAGGACAGGGACTTGCAGCCTGGACAGGGACAAGGAGCACGGCCTGGAGAGAGACGTGGACTCAGGGGCAGGACAGGGACTGTGACTCATGGCCGGGACAGGGACAGGGACAGGGTCTCAGCGCCGGGAGAGGAACAGACACTCGGTGCCAGGACAGGGACAGAGACTCACGGCTGGGACAGAGAGGGACTCGGGTCCGGGACAGAGACGGGGACAGGGATACAGGGCTGGGACAGAGGCATGGACTCGCGGCTGGCAAATGGAAAGGAATGTGCGGCCGGGACAGCAGTAGGGTCCTGGGGCCAGGACAGGAACAGGGAATCATTGCCGGGACAGGGACAGGGACTCGTGGCCGTGTTAGGGGCAGCAACATGGACTCATGGCTGAGACAGGGACAGACCCAGGGACTCAGGGCACAGACAGGGACAGGGACCCATGACCGGGACAGATAATCATGGCCGGGACTGGGAAAGGGACTCGCGGCTGGGAAAGAGACACGGACTCGCAGCCAGTGCAGGGACAGGAACTCGTAGCCTGGACAGGGACAGGGACCCGCGGCTGGGACAGGTATAGTACCTCATGGCAAGGATAGTGACAGCAACTCATGTCCAGGACAGTGACAGGGACATGATGCCGGGACAGGGACAGGGACTCAGGACTGAGACAGGGGCAGACCCAGGGACTCAGGGCACAGACAGGGACAGGGACCCATGACCGGGACAGATAATCATGGCCGGGACTGGGAAAGGGACTCGCGGCTGGGAAAGAGACACGGACTCGCAGCCAGTGCAGGGACAGGAACTCGTAGCCTGGACAGGGACAGGGACCCGCGGCTGGGACAGGTATAGTACCTCATGGCAAGGATAGTGACAGCAACTCATGTCCAGGACAGTGACAGGGACATGATGCCGGGACAGGGACAGGGACTCAGGACTGAGACAGGGGCAGGGCCAGGTACTCATGGCCAGGACAGGGACAGGGACTCACGGTTGGGACAGAGACAGGGACAGGGACTAGCAGCCAAGACAGGTATAGTGACTCATGGCCGGGACACACACAGAGACTTGTGGCCAGGACAGAGACAGGTAGTCGTGGCTGGGACAGGGACAGGGACTCGGCACCAGGACAGGGACAGGCACACAGATCTGGGACAGCGAAAAGGACTTGGGGCCGGGACAGAGACAGGGACTCATGGCCGGGATAGGGACAGGGACTTGGGGCTGGGAAAGGGACAGAGACTTGCGTCCTGTACAGTGACAGGGAGTCACGGCCAGGAGAGTGACAGGGACCCATGGACATTTCAGAGACAGGGTCATGGACTCGTATCTGGGACAGGGACAGGGACTTGGGGCTGTGAAAGGGACAGGAACCCATGTCCGGGACAGGGACAGGGACCGAGGGCTGGGACAGCGACAGGGACTTGGGGCCGGGACAGAGATAGGGACTCATGGCCGGGATACGGACAGGGTCTTGGGGCCGGCAAAGGGACAGGGACTTGTGTCCGGGACAGTGACAGGGACTTGCAGCCAGGACAGCGACAGGGACACATGGACGTTTTAGAGACAGGGACATGGACTCGTCTCTGGGTCAGAGACAGGGACTCGGTGATGTGAAAGGGACAGGAAGTCGCGTTCAGGACAGGGACAGGGACCCAGGGCTGGGACAGAGACATGGAGTTGCGGCAGGGAAAGTGAAAGGAACATATGGCCGGGACAGCGGCAGGGTCTTGGGGCCAGGACAGGGACAGGGACTCGTGGCAGGACAGGGACCGGGACTCATGGCCGGGAGACACAGAGAGACTCGTGGCCAGGACAGGGACAGAGACTCGCGCCGGGACAGGGACAGGGACTCGGGGCTGGGACAGGGCCAGGGACACGGGGCCGGGACATTGACAGGGACTTGGGGCCGGGACAGTCTTAGGGACTCGCGGTCAGGACAGTGAAATGTACTCTTGGCCGAGACAGGGACAGGGACTTGGGGCTGGGAAAAGTACAGGGACTTGCGTCCGGGAGAGTGACAGGGGCTCGCGGCAGGACAGGGACAGAGACTCATGGATGTTTTAGGGACAGGGACATGGACTTGTGTCCGGGTCAGGGACAGGGACTTGGGGTCGTGAAAGGGACAGAAACTCATGTGCAGGACAGGGACAGGAACCCAGGGCTGGGACAGAGACATGGACTCGCGGCCAGGAAAGGGACAGGAACGTGCGGCAGGGACAACGGCAGGGTCTTGGGCCCAGTACAGTGTCAGGGAATCATGGCTGGGACAGGGTTAGGGACTCGTGGCCGTGTTAGGGGCAGCGACATGGACTCCTTGCCGGGACCGGGACAGGGACAGGGACTAATAACTGGGACAGGTAATCATGGCTGGGACAGGGAAAGGGACAGGGAATCGCGGACAGGAGAGGGACATGGAGTCGCAGCCAAGACAGGGACAGTGACTCATGGCCGGGACACAGACAGGGACTCACGGCCGGGAAAATGAAATAGACTCATGGCCGGGACAGGGACAGGGACTCAGAATCCGGACAGGAACAGGGATTTGTGACTGAGACAAGGAATTGCGGCCGGGACAGGGACATGGAATCAGCGCTGGGACAGCAACAGGGACTCATGGGTGGGATGGAGTCAGGGACCTGTGGCTGGGAGAGAGAGAGAGACTTGGGGCCTTGAAAGCTATCAGGACTCGGGTCCAGGACAGAGACGGGGACTCAGGGCTGGGACAGGGACAGGGACTCGCGGCTGGGACTGGGTCAGGGTCAAGGACTCTGGGCCGGGACAGGTACAGTTACAGGAACTAGCTGCTGGGACAGTGATAGGGATTCACGGCCAGTATAGGGACAGGGTCTTTTGGCCAGGACAGGGACAGGGATTCACGGCCAGCACAGAGGCAGGGACTCATGGCCAGGACAGGGACAGGGACTCACAGTCGGGACAGGGACAGGGACTCATGTTCGGGATAGAGACAGCAACTCATGTCTGGGACAGGGACAGGGACATGGTGCCGGGACAGGGATAGGGACTCACAGCCGGACCAGGGACACGCACTCGGGGCCGGGAGAGGGACAGGGACTTGTGGCCGGGACAGAGACATGGACTCAGGGCCGAGACAGGGACAGGGACTTGTGGCCTGGACAGGGACAAGGAGCACGGCCTGGAGAGAGACATGGACTCAGGGGCGGGACAGGGACTGTGACTCATGGCTGGGACAGGGACAGGGACAGGGACTCAGCACTGGGAGAGGGATAGATATTCGGTGCCAGGACAGGGACAGAGACTCACGGCCGGGACAGAGAGAGGGACTCGGGTCCGGGACAGAGATGAGGACTCGTGGCTGGGATAAGGACTGGGACTCTGGGCCGGGACAGGTACAGGAACAGGAACAGGAACAGGAACTAGCTGCTGGGACAGGGACAGGGATTCAAGGCCGGTATAGGGACAGGGTCTCTTGGCCGGGACAGGGACAGGGATTCGCGGCCGGGACAGAGACAGAGACTCGCGACCAGGACAGGGACAGGGACTCATGGCTGGGACAGGGACAGGGATGGGGACTCGTGGCCGGGACAGGGACAGGGACATGGGGCTGGGACAGGGACAAGGACAGGGACAGGAACTCGGGGCCGGGATAGGGACAGGGACAGGGACTCGTGGCCGGGACAGGGACAGGGACTTGTTGCCGGTACATGGAAAGGGGCAGGGACTCATAGCCGGGACAAAGACAGGGACACGGACAGTGACTCGTGGCTGTGACAAGGACAGGGACAGCGACTCGCTGCCAGTACATGGACAGGGACAGGGACTAGTGGCCGGGACAGGGACAGGGGCTCAGGGCTGTGACAGGGACAGGGATTCGGGGCATGGACAGGGACAAGGACAGGGACAAGGACTCGTGGCCGGGATAGGGACAGGGACAGGGACTGGTGGCCGATACATGGACAGGGACAGGGACCCGTGTCTGGGACAGGGACAGGGACATGGACTCATTGCTGGCTCAGGGAAAGGTACTCGGGGCTGGGACAGGGACAGGGACTTATGGCCGGGACAAGGACAGGTACACGGACAGTGACTCATGGCTGTGACAAGGACAGGGACTGGGACTCGTGGCCGGGACAGGGAGAGAGACACGGACTCGTTGTCGGTTCAGGGACAGGGACTCGGGGCTGGGACAGGGACAAGGACAGGGACAGGAACTCGGGGCCAGGATAGAGACAGGGACAGGGACTTGTTTCTGGGATAGGGACAGGGACTTGTGGCTGGCACATGGACAGGGACAGGGACTCATGGCCGGGACAAGGACAGGGACACGGACAGTGACTCGTGGCTGTGACAAGGACAGGGACAGTGACTCGTGGCCGGTACATGGACAGGGACAGGGACTAGTGGCCGGGACAGGGACTGGGAAACGGACTCGCGGCTGGGACAGGGACAGCGGCTCGGGGCTGGGACAGGGACAGGGATTCGGGGCTGGGACAGGGACAAGGACAGGGACAAGGACTCGTGGCCGGGATAGGGACAGGGACAGGGACTTGTGGCTTGGACAGGGACAGGGACTTGTGGCCGGTACATGGACAGGGACAGGGACTCGTGGCTGGCTCAGAAAAAGGGACTCGGGGCTGGGACATGGACAGGGACTCGTGGCTGTGACAAGGACAGGGACAGGGACTCATGGCTGGGACAGGGACAGGGACAAAGATTCGGGGCTGGGACAGGGACAAGGTCAGGGACAGGGACTCATGGCCGGGACAATTCAGGGACACGGACGGTGACTCGTGGCTGTGACAAGGACAGGGACAGCGACTCATTGCCAGTACATGGACAGGGACAGGGACTAGTGGCCGGGAGAGGGACAGGAAATGGACTCGCGGCTGGGACAGAAACAGGGGCACAGGGCTGGGACAGGTACAGGGATTCGGGGCATGGACAGGGACAAGGACAGGGACAAGGACTCGTGGCCGGGATAGGGACAGGGACAGGGTCTTGTGGCCGATACTTGGACAGGGACAGGGACTCGTAGCTGGGACAGGGACAGGGACATGGACTCGTTGCTGGCTCAGGGAAAGGTACTTGGGGCTGAGACAGGGACTGGGTCTCATGGCCGGGACAGGGACAGAGACACGGACTCGTTGCCGGTTCAGGGACAGGGACTCGGGCTGGGACAGGGACAAGGACAGGGACAGGAACTCATGGCCGGGACAAGGACAGGGACACGGACAGTGACTCGTAGCTGTGACAAGGACAGGGACAGTGACTCGTGGCCGGTATATGGACAGGGACAGGGACTCGTGGCCGGGACAGGGACAGGGAAATGTACTCGTGGCTGGGACAGGGACAGGGGCTCGAGGCTGGGACAGGGACAGGGATTCGGGGCATGGACAGGGACAAGGACAGGGACAAGGACTCGTGGCCGGGATAGGGACAAGGACAGGGACTTGTGGCCGGGACAGGGACAGGGACTTGTGGCCGGTACATGGACAGGGACAGGGACTCGTGGCCGGGATAGGGTCAGGGACTCGGGGCCAGGACAGGGACAGGGTCTCGGCGCCGGGAGAGGGACTGGTTCTTGCGGCTGCTACATCGACAGGGACTCGCAGCCAGGACAGGGTCAGGGACTCGCAGCTGGGACAGGGACAGGGTGTCATTGATGGTACAGGGACAGGGACTCAGGGCCGTGACAGGGACAGGGACTCACGGCTGGGTCAGAGACAGGGACCCGCGGCCCGCACAGCGAAAGGAACTCGCAGCCCAGACAGGGACACGGACTCGTGGCCGGGACAGGGACAGGGACTCGCGGCCAGGACATGGACAGGGACAAAGACAGAGACTCCGGGCTGGCACAGGGACAGGGACTACAGCCGGGATATGGACAGGGACTCACGGCTGGGACAGGGAAAGGGACTCGCCGCCCAGATAAGGACCAGGATTCATTTGTGGCACGGCGACAGGTACAGGGACAGAGACTTGGGGCCGGGACAAGGACAGGGACTTGGGGCCGGGACAGGGACAGGGTCAAGGACAGGGACTCGAGGCTGAGAGAAGGACCGGGATTCGTGTCCGGGACAAGGACAGGGACAGGGACTTGGGACCGGGACAGGGACTGTGACTCTGGGCCGGAACAGGGATCGAGACATGCGGCTGCGACAGGGACAGGGACTCTCGGCCGGGACTGTTATGAAGCTTCTGGTCCTCCCTTTTACAAGTTGCATAATCCTGCTTTGATTATCTCCAATGTCTCCTCCCATGCAGTCCGGGTGACCATGGGCAATGGAAAATAGTGGTGAATGAATAATGTAATTTTCACAAGCATCTTTTCATTGTCCTGTATCAGAGATGGGCAAACCTGGCCCCAATTCCCCATGTCTGATTTTACAGTGAATCCTGAACGACATCTGTCTGTTGTGCAAACATACAGTTCTGTCTCTCAATTCATCTCTGTATCTATCTACTCCATCTCTTTAACTCTGTCTCTCTGTCTCCACATTTCTGTCTTTCTATCTGTGTCTCCCTCTTTGTCTCTGTTTCTGCCTGTCAAACATTGTTTTCTCATTCTGCCTCCCTCTCAATCACTGCTTGTCACATTCAGTGTTTCTCTTGCTTTGTGCTTCTTTCCATCACTCGCTATCTCTTATCTGCTTCTCTCACTCCCTACCTTTCTCTATTTCTCTGTTTTTCCTTTCTCTGCTTCCACATTAAGAGGAGGTGGGGAGGCTCAGTATTTGACTATGAGCCCAGTAGACCGGGGGCGTGGAAATGCTGCTGATTATCAGTTATCTGGCTCTTCTCGCAGATCATCCGAGAGTCTGGCTCTGTGGTGAAAGTCTCCAGCAGACAGAGAATGGGGATGTTGGGTTTCAGGGAAGTTGCAGCTTGGAAAGGAGTAAGCTGTGTTAATGTTAATGGTTGTTTGATGGTACAGAACTCGAATATTGGTCAAAAAAAAGACACGTTAAAGGTTTTTGTCTGTCACTCATCAGGGCATTTGTAGCTTTAGATTGGTATTCTTGCCAAATGTCCTGGAGAGTGCAGGACAAAAATCTTTGATGTGCCTCTTTTTTCAGCAATACTCAAGGTGCTAATGTTGCAAGCATTGTGACAATTGAGTGAATGCTCTAGTTGTGATTAAGAGTAGCTGACACTAAGTGGGGAGATGTTAGGGCACATATAAAAGAACCAGTTTCCAACTGTGGTGAGAGGAGCTTTGCAGGGGGGAAATGAAGTGAGCACTTATGTTGGACAGGGTTTTGTGAATAAACCTGCTGAAGACAGTTTGGCTGCAGGTTCTTCCTTGGTCAGTAAGCTGAGAAGTGGGGGGAAAAATCTTTCTCCTCCTGGCACAGAGTTCTAAAGGGGGTTCATCTTCTTTCTGAACCTGCAAAGCAGATGCCTCAAATAGGCAGCCAGCAGTGCAGGAATTCCCAGGATGGTTAGTGAGCATTATCACTGGCCACCAGGCTGCACCAGTCAGTAGCTAAACCATCCTGAGTGGGGGAAACTGGGGCAGGAATAGGTGAAGAGGGAACAAAGGCTGCAAAGCTGGGATGGGAGAATTTTCTAATTTAATTTCCTCCCGTAAGCACAAATTTACAGAGAATAGGTAGCAGTAACAAAAGCAGGGTCTCATTCTCGGTCTCGAAATCATAGTCATCCAGAAAGTCACAGCTCATAACACAGTCTGTACTGCAGCCATAAGTGAAAACGATTTTCTTGACCAAACACATTGCCTGGGCCTACCTTCCGCCGTCCACTGCTGTCGTTGTACACCAGCACATAGTTCTCAATGTCGGCCTCAGGAGGCTGCCAGGAGATAAGCGCACTCCTTCGACTCACTTCACTCACGGTCAGGTTCCGTGGAGGATCCAGAGCTGCAACACAAACAGAGAGAGGTTAGGAAGAGGCAGTGCAGATGACAGAACTCACAGTGACATTGGAATCCAGAGAGATCTCACAGTCATATTGGGAGCTGCAGAGAGCTCACAGTGATATAGGAATCTGCAGATAGCTCAGGTGGTACTGGAATCGACAAAGAGCTCACAGTGAAATTGGGAACTGGGGAGATCTCACAGTGATATTGGGATCAAGAAAGGGCTCACAATGATATGGGGATCCAGAGAGATGTCACAGTGATATTGGGATCTGGAGAAATCTCACAGTGATACTGGGATCCGGGGAGAGATCAGAGTGATATTGGGATCTGGAGAGATCTCACAGTGCTATGGGGGTCTGGAGAGATCTCACAGTGATATTGGGATCTACAAAGAGCTCACAGTGATATTGCGATCCAGAAAGAACTCACAATGATCTTCGGATCTGGAGAGATGGCACAGTGATATTGAGATAGAGAAAGGTTTCACAGAGATATTAGGATCTGGAGAGAGTTCACAGTGATATTTGGGATCTAGAAAGAGCTCACAGTGATATGGGGACCTGGAGAGAGCTCACAGGGATATTGGGATCTAGAAAGAGCTCACAGTGATACTGAGAAATGTAGACAGATCACAATGATGTTGAGATCTAGAGAGAGCATACAGTGATTTTGGGAACTAGAGAGAGCTCACATTAATATTGGGATCTAGAAAGAGCTCACAGTGATATTGGGATCGGGATAGAGCTTACAGTGATATTGGGATCGGGATAGAGCTTACAGTGATATTGGGGCCAAGAAAAAGCTCACAGCAAAATTGGGATCTGGAAAGAGCTCACAGTAATACTGGGAAATGTAGAGAGATCACAGTGATGTTGAAATCTGGAGAGAGCTTACAGTGATTTTGGGAAATAGAGAGAGCTCACGTTAATATCGGGATCTAGAAAGAGCTCACAACGATATTGGGATCAGGATAGACCTCAAGGTGACATTTGGACCAAGAAAAAGCTCACAGTGATATTGGGATCTGGAGAGAGCTCACAGTGATATTGAGATCTGGAAAGAGCTCACAGTGATATTGGGAAAAGAAAAAGCTCACAGTGATACTGGGATCTGGACAAAGATCACATTGATATTGGGATCTGGAGAGATCTCACAGTGATATGAGGATCTGGAGAGAGCAAACAGTAATACTGGGATCTGGAGAGAGCTCAGTGATACTGGAATATGTAAAGATCTCACAGTGATATTGGGATCTTTACAGAGTTCACAGTAATATTGGAATCTGGAAAGAGCTTGCAGTGGTATTGAGATCTAGAAAGAGCTGACAGTGATATTGGGATCATGAAAGTGCTCTCAATGATATTGAGATCCAGAAAGAGCTCACAGTGATACTGGGATCTGGAGAGAGCTCACAGTGAAATTGGGATCTAGAAAGAGCTCACAGTGATATTGAGATCTGGAGAGAGCTCAAAGTGATATTGGGATCTGGGGAGAGCTCACGGATGTTGAGCACTGGAAAGAGCTCTCAGTGATAATGGGATCTGGAGAGAGCTCACAGCAATATTGGGATCTCAAAGAGGTAAGGCTGATTTTGGGATTCTGAAAGAACTCTCAGTGATATTGGGATCTTAAGAGATCTCACAGCGAGATTGGGATCCGGAGAGAGCTCACAGTGATGTTGAGACCTGGAGAGAGCTCACAGTGATATGGGCAACTACAAGGATCTCGAGGTGATGTTGAGATCTAGAAAGAACTCACAGTGATATTGGGATCTGTAGAGATCTCACATTGACATTGAGATCAAGAAAGGGCTCACAGTGATTTTCAGATCCATAGAGATCTCACAGTGATTTTGTGATCTAGAGAAATCTCACAGCAATACTGGGATCTTGGGAGAGCTCACAGTGATAGAGGAATCTGGAGAGAGGTGACAGTGATATGGGGGTCTGGAGAGATCTCACAGCGATATTAAGATCTGAATGGAGCTCACAGTGTTACTGGAATCAGGAGAGAGGTGGCAGTGATATTGGGATCTGAAGAGATCTCACAGTTATATGGGGGTCTGGAGAGATTTCACAGTGATATTAGGATCTGAATACAGCTCACAGTGATACTGGAATCAGGAGAGAACTCACAGTGATATTGGGATTCAGAAAGAACTCACAGTGATATTGGGATCTGGAGAGATCTCACCGTGATATTGAGATAGAGAAAAGGCTCACAATGATATTGGGATTTGGAGAGATCTCACAGTGATGTTGGGATTTGGCGAGAGCTCACCGTGATGCTGGTATGTGGGGAGAGCTCACAGTGAAATTGGGATCTAGAAAGAGCTCACAGTGATATTGAGATCCAGAAAGAGCTCACAGAGATATTGGGATCTGAAGAGAGCTTAGAGTGAAATTGGGATCTAGAAAGAGCTCACAGTAATATTGGGATCTCAAAGAGCTAAGGCTGATATAGGGATTCTGAAAGAACTCACAGTGATATTTGGGATCTGAAGAGATTTCACAGTGATATTGAGATCGAGAAAGGGGTCACAGTGATATTGGGATCTAGACAGATCTCACAGTGAGATTGGGATCCGGAGAGACCTCACAGTGATGTTGAGATCTGGAGAGACCTCACAGTGATATTGGGATCTAGAAAGTGTTCACAATGATAGTGAGATCCTGAGGGAGCTCAAAGTGATACTGGAATCTGGAGAGAGGTGACAGTGATACTGGGATCTGAAGAGATCTCACAGTTATATGGGGGTCTAGAGAGATTTCACAGTGATATTAGGATCTAAATAGAGCTCACAGTGATACTGGAAACAGGAGAGAACTCACAGTGATAGTGAGATCCTGAGGGAGCTCACAGTGATACTGGAATCTGGAGAGAGGTGACAGTGATGTTGGGATCTGGAGAGAGCACACAGTAATATTGGGTTCTAGAGAGAGAGCACTTTGCGACTGCATATGGAAAGATCTCAGAGATATAGGAGTCTGCAGAGAACACACAGTGATATTGGAATGTGGAGAGAGCAGACAGTGATACTACGATCTGGAGAGAGCTCACAGTGATATTGGTATCTGGAGAGAGTTCACAGTGATATTAAGATCTGGAAAGACCTCCTAGCGATACGGGGATCTTGAGAGAGTGCGCAGTCATATTGGGATTCAGACAGATCTCACAGTGATATTGGGATGTGAAGAGAGCTCAGAGTTATGCCAGACATTAGTGGAGAGCTAAAGAAAATAAAGAAGATAAAGAAAGAGCTTGCAGTAATATTGGAATCAGGAGAGGGCCACAGTGATATTGGGATCTGGAGAGAGATCATATTGATATAGGGATCTGGAGAGAGCTCACATTGCTACTGAGATCTGGAGATATCTCACATTGATATTGTGGTCTGGAGAGAGCTCACAGTGATATTGGGAACTGGAGAGATCTCATGGTGTTATTGGGATCTGAAGGGATCTCACTTAGATACTGGGATCAGGAGAGGGCCACAGTGATATTGGGATCTGGAGAGATGTCACTGTGATACTGGGATCCAATGAGACTTAAGAATGATATTGAGATCTAACTAAAGATCACAGTGAAAATGGGACTAGTAGAGAGAGCTCACAGAGATATTAGCATCTGGAGAGAGCTCACAGTGATATTGGGATCTGGGGAGAGATCACAGTGATGTTGGGAACTGGAGAGGCCTCACGGTATTGTTGGGATCCAGAGACATCAAACAGTGATACTGGTTTCTGAAGAGAGCTGACAGTGATACTGGGATCTGGAGGGCACTCACAGTGATACTGATATCTGTAGAGAGAACTCACAGTGATATTAAGATCTGGAGAAAGCTCACAGAGATATTGGGATCTGGAGAGAGCTCAAAGTGATACTGATATCTGGAGAGAGCTCACATTGATATTGGGATCCGGTGAGATATCTCAGTGATATGGGGATCTGGAAAGCGCTCACAGTGATATTGGAATCAGCAGATAGCTGATGTGGTACTGGAAGCAACAAAGAGCTCACAATGATATTGGGATCTGAAGAGATCTAACTGTGATATTGGGATCTGGAGATATCTCACAGTGCTAATGAAATCTCAAGGTTTTTACAGTCATATTGTGAATGTGAGAGAACTCACAGTGATAATGGGACCAAGAAAGAGCTCACAGTGATACTGGAATCTGGTGAGGGCTCACAAAGATACTGGGATGCGTAGAGAGCTCACAGTGATACTGGGAAACGTAGAGAGCTCACAGTGATATTGGGATCTGAAAGAGCTCACAGTGATATTCGGATCAAGTGAGTGCTCGCAGTGATATTGAGATCTGGAGAGAGCTCAAAGTGATATTGAGATCTAGAAAAAGCTACTAGTGAGACTGGGAACTGGAGAGAGCACGCAATGATATTGGGATTCACAGAGATCTCACAGCGATATTGGGATCTGGAGAGCATTCACAGATATGCCAGGATCTGGGGAGAGCTCACATTGATACTGTGATCTGGAGATATCTCACAGTGATCTTGTGGTCCGGAGAGAGCTCACAGAGATACTGGGAACTGGAGAGGGCCACAGTGATATTGGGATCTGGAGAGAAATCACAGTGATGTTGGGATCTGGAGAGATCTCACTGTGATATTGGGATCCAATGAGACTTAAGAGTGATATTGAGATCTAGCTGGAGATCACAGTGATAATGGGACCTGGAGATAGCTCGCAGGGATATTGGCATCTGGAGAGAGCTCACGGTGATATTGGGATCTGGAGAGATCTCACAGTGACAGTGAGATAGAGAAAGGTCTCACAGTAAAATTGGGATCCAGAGAGATCTCACAGCAATATTGGGATCTGGAGAGAGCTCACAGTGATACTGGGATCTGAAGAGATCTCACAGTTATATGGGGGTCTAGAGAGATTTCACAGTGATATTAGGATCTAAATAGAGCTCACAGTGATACTGGAAACAGGAGAGAACTCACAGTGATAGTGAGATCCTGAGGGAGCTCACAGTGATACTGGAATCTGGAGAGAGGTGACAGTGATGTTGGGATCTGGAGAGAGCACACAGTAATATTGGGTTCTAGAGAGAGAGCACTTTGCGACTGCATATGGAAAGATCTCAGAGATATAGGAGTCTGCAGAGAACACACAGTGATATTGGAATGTGGAGAGAGCAGACAGTGATACTGCGATCTGGAGAGAGCTCACAGTGATATTGGTATCTGGAGAGAGTTCACAGTGATATTGAGATCTGGAAAGACCTCCTAGCGATACGGGGATCTTGAGAGAGTGCGCAGTCATATTGGGATTCAGACAGATCTCACAGTGATATTGGGATGTGAAGAGAGCTCAGAGTTATGCCAGACATTAGTGGAGAGCTAAAGAAAATAAAGAAGATAAAGAAAGAGCTTGCAGTAATATTGGGATCAGGAGAGGGCCACAGTGATATTGGGATCTGGAGAGAGATCATATTAATATAGGGATCTGGAGAGAGCTCACATTGCTACTGAGATCTGGAGATATCTCACATTGATATTGTGGTCTGGAGAGAGCTCACAGTGATATTGAGAACTGGAGAGATCTCATGGTGTTATTGGGATCTGAAGGGAGCTCACTTAGATACTGGGATCAGGAGAGGGCCACAGTGATATTGGGATTTGGAGAGATGTCACTGTGATACTGGGATCCAATGAGACTTAAGAATGATATTGAGATCTAGCTAAAGATCACAGTGAAAATGGGACTAGGAGAGAGCTCACAGTGATATTAGCATCTGGAGAGAGCTCACAGTGATATTGGGATCTGGGGAGAGATCACAGTGATGTTGGGAACTGGAGAGGCCTCATGGTATTGTTGGGATCCAGAGAGATCTCACAGCAATATTGGGATCTGGAGAAAGCTCACAGAGATGCTGGGATCAGGGGAGAGTTCACAGTGATACTGGAATCTGGAGAGAGCTCACAGACATATTGGGATCGGGACAGAGCTCGTAGTGATATTGAGAATTGGAAAGAGCTCACAGTGATATTTGGGATCTAGAAAGAGCTCACAGTGACATGGCGACCTGGAGAGAGCTCAGAGGGATATTGGGATCTAGAAAGAGCTCACAGTAATACTGGGAAATGTAGAGAGATCACAGTGATGTTGAGATTTAGAGAGAGCTTACAGTGATTTTGGGAACTAGAGAGATCTCACATTAATATTGTGATCTAGAAAGAGCTCACAGCAATATTGGGATCAGGATAGAGCTCACAGTGATATTAGGACCAAGAAAAAGCTCACAGTGTTACTGGGATCTGGAGAGAGCTAGTAGTGATATTGAGATCTGGAAAGAGCTCACAGTGATATTTGGGACTCACAGTGATATGGCAACCTGGAGACAGCTCAGAGGGATGTTGGGATCTAGAAAGTGCTCACATTAATACTGGGAAATATACAGAGATCACAGTGATGTTGAGAGCTAGAGAGAGCTTACATTGATTTTGGGAACAAGAGAGATATCAGATTAATATTTGGATCTAGAAAGAACTCACAACGTTATTGGGATCAGGATAGATTTCACATGATATTGGGACCAAGAAAAATCTCACGTTAATACTGGGATCTTAAGAGAGCTCACAGACATATTGGGATCTGGAGAGATCTCATAGTGATATTGAGATTTGGAAAGAGCTCACAGTGATATTTGGGATATAGAAAGAGCTCACAGTGATATGGCGACCTGGAGAGAGCTCTCAGGGATATTGGGATCTAGAAAGAACTCACAGTAATACTGGGAAATTTAGAGAGATCACAGTGATGTTGAGATCTAGAGAGAGCTTACAGTGATTTTGGGAACTAGAGAGATCTCACATTAATATTTGGATCTAGAAAGTGATCATAACGATATGGGGATCAGGATAGAGCTCACAGTGATTTTGGGACCAAGAAAAATCTCACAGTGATACTGGGATCTGGAGAGAGCTCACAGTGATATTTGGGATCAAGAGAGAGCTCACAGAGTTACAGGGGTCTGAAGAGACCTCACAGTGACACTGGGATCTTGTCAAAGATCCCAGTGATATTGGGATCTGGAGAGATCTCACAGTGATATGGGGATCTGGAGAGAGCAAATATTAATACTGGGATCTGGAGAGATCTCACAGTGATACTGGGATAAGTAAGGAGGTCACAGTGATATTGGGATCTGTACAGAGCTCACAGTAATATTAGGATCATGAATGAGTTCCCAATGATACTGGAATCTGGAGAGAGCACACAGTGAAATTGGGATCTAGAAAGAGCTCACAGTGATTCTGGGAAAGATAGAGAGCTCACAGTGATATTGGGATCTGGAGAGAGCTCACATTGATATGGGGATCTGGCGAGATATCTCAATGATATGGGGATCTGGAAAGAGCTCACAGTGATTTTGGAATCTGCAGATAGCTGATGTGGTACTGGAATTGACAAAGAGCTCACAATGATATGGGATCTGGAGAGATCTCACTGTGATATTGGGATCTGTAGATATCTCACAGAGCTGATGGAATCTCAAGATATATTACAATCATATTGTGAACGTGAGAGCGCTGACAGTGATAATGGGACCAACAAAGCGCTCACAGTGATACTCGGATCTGCTGAGGGCTCACAGTGATACTGGGATGTGTAGAGAGCTCACAGTGATACTGGGAAACGTAGAGAGCTCACTTTGATATTGGGATCTGAAAAGGCTCACGTGATATTCGGATCTAGAGAGTGCTCACAACGATATTGAGAGATGGAGAGAGCTCACAGTGATATTGAGATCTAGAAAGAGCTCCTAGTGAGGCAGGGAACTGGAGAGAGCGCGCAGTGATATTGGGATTCAGAGAGATCTCACAGTGATATTGGGACCTGGAGAATGCTCACAGATATGGCGGGATCTGGGGACAGCTCACATTGATACTGTGATCTGGAGATATCTCACAGTGATATTGTGTTCTGGAGAGAGCTCACAGTGATATTGGGAACTGAAGAGATCTTACAGTGTTATTGGAATCTGAAGGAAGCTCACAGTGATACTGGGAATAGGAGAGGGCCACAGTGATATTGGGATCTGGAGAGAAATCACAGTGATGTTGGGATCTGGAAAGATCTCACTGTGATATTGGCATCCAATGAAACTTAAGAGTGATATTGAGATCTAGCTGGAGATCACAGTGATAATGGGACCTGGAGATAGCTCGCAGGGTTATTGGCATCTGGAGAGAGCTCACAGTGATATTGGGATCTGGAGAGATCTCACAGTGATAGTGAGATAGAGAAAGGACTCACAGTGAGATTGGGATCCAGAGAGATCTCACAGCAATATTGGGATCTGGAGAAAACTCACAGTGATGCTTGGATCAGGGGAGAGCTCACAGTTATACTGGAATCTGGAGAGAGCTCACAGACATATTTGGATCGGGAGAGAGTTCGTAGTGATATTGAGAATTGGAAAGAGCTCACAGTGATATTTGGGATCTAGAAAGAGCTCACAGTGATATGGCGACCTGGAGAGAGCTCAGAGGGATATTGGGATCTAGAAAGAGCTCACAGTAATACTGGGAAATGTAGAAAGATCACAGTGATGTTGAGACTTAGAGAGAGCTTACAGTGATTTTGGGAACTAGAGAGATCGCACATTAATATTGTGATCTAGAAAGAGCTCACAGCAATATTGGGATCAGGATAGAGTTAACAGTGATATTTGGACCAAGGAAAAGCTCACAGTGATACTGGGATCTGGAGAGAGCTCACAGTGATACTGGGATCTGGACAAAGATCCCAGTGATATTGGTATCTGGACAGAGGAAACAGTAATACAGTGATCGGGATAGATCTCACAGTGATACTGGGATAAGTAGAGAGGTCATAATGATATTAGGATCTGTACAGAGCTCACAATAATATTAGGATCATGAAAGAGCACTCAGTGATACTGGGATTTAGAGAGAGCTCACGGTGAAATTCGGATCTAGAAAGAGCTCACAGTGATATGGCGACCTGGAGAGAGCTCAGAGGGATATTGGGATCTAGAAAGAGCTCACAGTAATACTGGGAAATGTAGAGAGATCACAGTGATGTTGAGATTTAGAGAGAGCTTACAGTGTTTTTGGGAACGAGAGAGATCTCACATTAATATTGTGATCTAGAAAGAGCTCACAGCAATATTGGGATCAGGATAGAGCTCACAGTGATATTAGGACCAAGAAAAAGCTCACAGTGTTACTGGGATCTGGAGAGAGCTAGTAGTAATATTGAGATCTGGAAAGAGCTCACAGTGATATTTGGGACTCACAGTGATATGGCGACCTGGAGACAGCTCAGAGGGTTGTTGGGATCTAGAAAGAGCTCACATTAATTCTGGGAAATATACAGAGATCACAGTGATGTTGAGACCTAGAGAGAGCTTACATTGATTTTGGAACAAGAGAGATGTCAGATTAATATTTGGATCTAGAAAGAAGTCACAACGTTATTGGGATCAGGATAGATTTCACATGATATTGGGACCAAGAAAAATCTCACATTAATACTGGGATCTTAAGAGAGCTCACAGACATATTGGGATCTGGAGAGATCTCATAGTGATATTGAGATTTGGAAAGAGCTCACAGTGATATTTGGGATATAGAAAGAGCTCACAGTGATATGGCGACCTGGAGAGAGCTCTCAGGGATATTGGGATCTAGAAAGAGCTCACAGTAATACTGGGAAATTTAGAGAGATCACAGTGATGTTGAGATCTAGAGAGAGCTTACAGTGATTTTGGGAACTAGAGAGATCTTACATTAATATGTGGATCTAGAAAGTGATCATAACGATATGGGGATCAGGATAGAGCTCACAGTGATTTTGGGACCAAGAAAAATCTCACAGTGATACTGGGATCTGGAGAGAGCTCGTAGTGATAGTGAGATCTGGAAAGAGCTCACAGTGATATTTGGGATCAAGAAAGAGCTCACAGTAGTGATAATTGGATCAAGAAAAAGCTCACAGAGTTACAGGGGTCTGAAGAGACCTCACAGTGATACTGGGATCTTGGGATCTGGAGAGATCTCACAGTGATATGGGGATCTGGAGAGAGCAAATATTAATACTGGGATCTGGAGAGATCTCACAGTGATACTGGGATAAGTAAGGAGGTCACAGTGATATTGGGATCTGTACAGAGCTCACAGTAATATTAGGATCATGAATGAGTTCCCAATGATACTGGAATTTGGAGAGAGCTCACAGTGAAATTGGGATCTAGAAAGAGCTCACAGTGATTCTGGGAAAGATAGAGAGCTCACAGTGATATTGGGATCCGGCGAGATATCTCAGTGATATGGGGATCTGGAAAGAGCTCACAGTGATTTTGGAATCTGCAGATAGCTGATGTGGTACTGGAATCGGCAAAGAGCTCACAATGATATGGGATCTGGAGAGATCTCACTATGATATTGGGATCTGGAGATATCTCACAGTGCTAATGGAATCTCAAGATATATTACAGTCATATTGTGAATGTAAGAGAGCTCACAGTGATAATGGGACCAACAAAGAGCTCACAGTGATACTCGGAACTGGTGAAGGCTCACAGTGATACTGGGATGCGTAGAGAGCTCACAGTGATACTGGGAAACGTAGAGAGCTCACAGTGATATTGGGATCTGAAAGAGCTCACAGTGATATTCGGATCTAGAGAGTGCTCACAGTGAAATTGAGATCTGGAGAGAGCTCACAATGATATTGAGATCTAGAAAGAGCTCCTAGTGAGACTGGGAACTGGAGAGAGTGCGCCGTGATATTGGGATTCAGAGAGATCTCACAGCAATATTGGAATCCGGAGAGCACTCACAGATATGCTGGGATCTGGGGTGAGCTCACATTGATACTGTGATCTGGAGATATCTCACAGTGATATTGTGTTCCGGAGAGAGCTCACAGTGAAATTGGGAACTGGAGAGATTTCACAGTGTTATTGGAATCTGAAGGGAGCTCACAGTGATACTCTGAACAGGACAGGGCCACAGTGATATTTGTTTCTGGACATAAATCACAGTGATGTTGGGATCTGGAAAGATCTCACTGATATTGGGATCCAATGAGACTTAAGAGTAATTTTGAAATCTAGTTGGAGATCACAGTGATAATGGGACCTGGAGAAAGCTCGCAGGGGTATTGTCATCTGGAGAGAGCTCACAGTGATATTGGAATCTGGAGAGATATCACAGTGATAGTGAGATAGAGAAAGGTCTCACAGTGATATTGGGATCCAGAGAGATCTCACAGCAATATTGGGATCTGGAGGAAAGCTCACAGTGATACTGGAATCTGGAGAGAGCTCACAGACATATTGGGATCTGGAGAGAATTCGTAGTGATATTGAGATCTGGAAAGAGCTCACAGTGATATTTGGGATCTAGAAAGAGCTCACAGTAATACTGGGAAATGTAGAGAGATCACAGCGGTGTTAAGATCTAGAGAGAGCTTACAGTGATTTTGGGAACTAGAGAGATCTCACATTAATTTTGGGATATAGAAAGAGCTCACAACGATATTGGATCAGGATAGAGCTCACAGTGATATTGGGACCAAGAAAAAGCTCACAGTGATACTGGGATCTGGTGGGAGCTCGTAGTGATATTGAGATCTGGAAAGAGCTCACAGTGATATTTGGGATCTCGAAAAAGTTCACAGTGATACGGGGATCTGGAGAGAGCTCACAGTGATCCTAGGAAGAGGACAAAGATCCCAGTGTTACTGGGATTTGGAGAGATCACACAGTGATATGGGGAACTGGGTAGAGCAAACAGTAATACTGGGATCTGCAGAGATCTCACTGTGATACTGGGATAAGTAAAGAGGTCATAGTGATATTAGGATCTGTACAGAGCTCACAGTAATATTGGGATCATGAAAGAGCTCTCAGTGCTGCTGGGATTTGGAGAGAGCTCACAGTGAAATTGGGATCTAAAAAGAGCTCACAGTGATACTGGGAAACGTAGAGAGCTCACAGTGATATTGGGATCTGGAGAGAGCTCACAGTGATATTGAGATCTAGAAAGAGCTCCTAGTGAGACTGGGAACTGGAGAGAGTGTGCAGTGATATTGGGATTCAGAGAGATCTCACAGCGATATTGGGATCCGGAGAGCACTCACAGATATGCTGGGATCTGGGGTGAGCTCACATTGATACTGTGATCTGGAGATATCTCACAGTGATATTGTGTTCCGGAGAGAGCTCACAGTGAAATTGGGAACTGGAGAGATTTCACAGTGTTATTGGAATCTGAAGGGAGCTCACAGTGATACTCTGAACAGGACAGGGCCACAGTGATATTTGGATCTGGACATAAATCACAGTGATGTTGGGATCTGGAAAGATCTCACTGTGATATTGGGATCCAATGAGACTTAAGAGTAATTTTGAAATCTAGTTGGAGATCACAGTGATAATGGGACCTGGAGAAAGCTCGCAGGGATATTGTCATCTGGAGAGAGCTCACAGTGATATTGGAATCTGGAGAAATATCACAGTGATAGTGAGATAGAGAAAGGTCTCACAGTGATATTGGGATCCAGAGAGATCTCACAGCAGTATTGGGATCTGGGGGAGAGCTCACAGTGATGCTGGAATCGGGGGAGAGCTCACAGTGATACTGGAATCTGGAGAGTGCTCACAGATATATTGGGATCTGGAGAGAGTTTGTAGTGATATTGAGATCTGGAAAGAGCTCACAGTGATATTTGGGATCTAGAAAGAGCTCACAGTAATACTTGGAAATGTAGAGAGATCGCAGCGGTGTTAAGATCTAGAGAGAGCTTACAGTGATTTTGGGAACTAGAGAGATCTCACATTAATATTGGGACCAAGAAAAAGATCACAGTGATACTGGGATCTTGTGGCAGCTCGTAGTGATATTGAGATCTGGAAATAGCTCACAGTGATATTTGGGATCTCGAAAAAGTTCACAGTGATACGGGGATCTGGAGAGTGCTCACAGTGATCCTGGGAAGAGGACAAAGATCCCAGTGATATTGGGATTTGGAGAGATCTCACAGTGATATGGGGAACTGGATAGAGCAAACAGTAATACTGGGATCTGGAGAGATCTCACAGTGATACTGGGATAAGTAAAGAGATCATAGTGATATTAGGATCTGTACAGATCTCTCAGTAATATTGGGATCATGAAAGAGCTCTCAGTGATACTGGGATTTGGAGAGAGCTCACAGTGAAATTGGGATCTAAAAAGAGCTCACAGTGATACTGGGAAACGTAGAGAGCTCCCAGTGATATTGAGATCTGGAGAGAGCTCACAGTGATATTGAGATCTAGAAAGAGCTCCTAGTGAGACTGGGAAGTGGAGACAGTGTGCCGTGATATTGGGATTCAGAGAGATCTCACAGCGATATTGGAGAATGCTCACAGATATGCCAGGATCTGGGGAGAGATCACATTGATACTGTGATCTGGAGGTATCTCACAGTGATCTTGTGGTCCGGAGAGAGCTCACAGTGATATTGGGAACTGGGAGATCTCACAAGGTTATTGGAATCTGAAGGGAGCTCACAGTGATACTGGGAACAGAAGAGGGCCACAGTGCTATTGGGATCTGGAGAGAAATCACAGTGATGTTGGGATCTGGAAAGATCTCACTTTGATATTGGGATCCAATGAGACTTAAGAGTGATATTGAGATCTAGCTGGAGATCACAGTGATAATGGGACCTGGAGATAGTTCGCAGGGATATTGGCATCTGGAGAGAGCTCACAGTGATATTGGGTTCTGGAGATTTCTCACAGTGATAGTGAGATAGAGAAAGGTCTCACAGTGAGATTGGGATCCAGAGAGATCTCACAGCAATATTGGGATTGGGAGAGAGCTCACAGTGATGCTGGGATCAGGGGAGAGCTCACAGTGATACTGGAATCTGGAGAGAGCTCACAGATATATTGGGATCTGGAGGGAGCTTGTAGTGATATTGAGATCTGGAAAAAGCTCACAGTGATATTTGGGATCTAGAAAGAGCTCAAAGTGATATGGCGACCTGGAGAGAGCTCAGAGGGATATTGGGATCTAGAAAGAGCTCACAGTTATACTGTGAAATGTAGAACGGTCACAGTGATGTTGAGATCTAGAGAGAGTTTACAGTGATTTTGGGAACTAGAGAGATCTCACATTAATATTTGGAACTGGAAAAAGCTCACAACGATATTAGGATCAGGATAGAGCTCACAGTGATATTGGGACCAAGGAAAATCTCACAGTGATACTGGGATCTGGAAAGAGCTCACAGACATATTGGGATCTGTAGAGAGCTCGTAGTGATATTAAGATCTGGAAAGAGCTCACAGTGATATTTGGGATCTAGAAAGAGCTCAGTGATATGGTGACCTGGAGAGAGCTCACAGTGATATTGGGATAAAGAAAGAGCTCACAGTATTAATGGGAATTGTAGTTGGATCACAGTGATGTTGAAATCTAGACAGAGCGTGAAGTGATTTTGGGAAATAGACAGATCTCCCATTAATATTTGGATCTAGAAAGAGCTCACAAGGATATTGGGATCAGGATAGAGCTCACAGAGATATTGGGACCAAGAAAAATCTCACAGTGACACTGAGATCTGGAGAGAGGTCGTAGAGATATTGAGATCTGGAAAGAGCTCACAGTGATATTTGGGATCTAGAAAGAGCTCACAGTGTTATTTGGACCAAGAAAAAGCTCAGTGATACGGGGATCTGGAGAGAGCTCAAAGTGATAGTGGACAAAGATCCCTGTTATATTGGGATATGGAGAGATCTCACAGTGAAACTGGGATCTGGAGAGAGCAAACAGTAATACAGGGATCTGGAGAGATCTCACAGTGATACTGGGATAAGTAAAGAGGTCAGAGTGATATTGGGATTTGTACAGAGCTCACAGTAAAATTGGGATCATGAAAGAGCTCTCAGTGATACTGGGATTTGGAGAGAGCTCAGAGTGAAATTGGGATCATGAAAGAGCTCAGAGTGATACTGGGAAACATAGAGAGCTCACAGTGATATTGGGATTTAAAGAGAGCTCACATTGATTTGGGATCTGGCAAGATATCTCAGTGATATTGGGATCTGGAAAGAGCTCACAGTGATATTGGAATCTGCAGATAGTTGATGTGGTACTGGAATCGACAAAGAGCTCACAATGATATTGGGATCTGGAGAGATCTCATTGTGATATTGGGATCTGGATATATCTCACAGAGCTAATGGAATCTCAAGATATATTACAATCATATTGTGAATGTGAGAGAGCTCACAGTGATAAGGGGACCAAGAAAGAACTCACAGTGATACTCGGATCTGGTGAGGGCTCACAGTGATACTGGGATGCGTAGAGAGCTCACAGTGATACTGGAAAATGTAGAGAGCTCACAGAGATATTTGGATCTGAAAGAGCTCACAGTGATATTCGGATCTAGAGAGTGCTCACAGTGATATTGAGATCTGGAGAGAGCTCACAGTGATATTGGAATCTGAAAGAGCTCACAGTGATATTCGGGTCTACAGAGTGCTCACAGTGATATTGAGATCTGGAGAGAGCTCCTAGTGAGACTGGGAACTGGAGAGAGCGCGCAGTGATATTGGGATTCAGAGAGATCGCACAGTGATATTGGGATCTGGAGAGCGCTCACAGATATGCCGGGATCACGGGATAGCTCACATTGATACTGTGATCTGGAGATACCTCACAGTGATATTGTGGTCTGGAGAGAGCTCACAGTGATATTGGGAACTAGAGAGATCTCACAGTGTTATTGGAATCTGAAGGGAGCTCACAGTGATACTGGGAACAGGACAGGGCCACAGTGCTATTGGGATCTGGGGAGAAAGCACAGTGATGTTGTGATCTGGAAAGATCTCACTGTAATATTGGGATCCAATGAGACTTGAGAGTGATATTGAGATCTAGCTGGAGATCACAGTGACAATGGGACCTGGAGGTAGCTCGCAGGGATATTGGCATCTGGAGAGAGATCACAGTGATATTGGGATCTGGGGAGAGATCACAGTGATAGTGAGATAGAGAAAGGTCTCACAGTGAGATTGGGATCCAGAGAGATCTCACAGCAATATTGGGATCCGGAGAGAACTCACAGAGATGCTGGGATCAGGGGATAGCTCACAATGATACTGGAATCTGGAGAGAGCTCACAGAAATATTGGGATCAGGAGAGAGCTCTTGGACATATTGAGATCTGGAAAGAGCTCACAGTGATATTTGGGTTCTAGAAAGAGCTCACAGTAATACTGGGAAATGTAGGGAGAACACAGTGATGTTGAGATCTAGCGAGAGCTTACAGTGATTTTGGGAACTAGAGAGATCTCACATTATTATTGGGATCTAGAAAGATCTCACAATGATATTGGAATCAGGATAGAGCTCACAGTGATATTGGGAACAAGAGAAAGCTCACAATATTACTGGGATCGGGAGAGAGCTTGTAGTGATATTGAGATATGGAAAGAGCTCACAGTGATATTTGGGATCTAGAAAGAGCTCACAGTGGTATGGTGACCTGGAGAGAGCTCAGAGGGATGTTGGGATATAGAAAGAGCTCACAGTAATACTGGTAAATGTAGGGAGATCACAGTGATGTTGAGATCTAGAGAAAGCTTACAGTGATTTTGGGAACTAGAGAGATATCACATTAATATTTGGATCTAGAAAGAGATCACAACGATATGGGGATCAGGATAGAGCTCACAGTGATATTGGGACCAAGTAAAATCTCACAGTGATACTGGGATCTGAAGACATCTCACAGTGATATTGAGATCTGGAAAGAGCTCACAGTGATAATTGGGATCTAAAAAGAGCTCACAGTGATATTTGGACCAAGAAAAAGCTCACAGTGATACTGGGATCTGGAGAGAGCTCACAGTGATACTGGGATCTGGACAAATATCCCAGTGATATTGGGACCTGGAGAGATCTCACAGTGACATGGGGATCTGGAGAGAGCAAACATTAATACTGAGATCTGGAGAGATCTCACAGTGATACTGGGATAAGTAAAGAGGTCACAGCAATATTGGGATATTTACGGAGCTCACAGTAATATTAGCATCATGAAAGGGATCTCAGTGATACTGGGAGTTGGAGAGAGCTCACAGTGAAATTGGGATCTAGAAAGAGCTCTCAGTGCTACTGGGAAACATAGAGAGCACACTCTGATATTGGTATCTGGAGAGAGTTCACATTGGTATTGGGATCCGGTGAGATATCTCAGTGATATTGGGATCAGGAAAGAGGTCACAGTGATATTGCAATCTGCAGATAGCTGATGCGGTACTGGTATCGACAAAGAGCTCACAATGATATGGGATCTGGAGAGATCTCACTGTGATATTGGGATCTGGAGATATCTCACAGTGCTAATGGAATCTCAAGATATATTACAGTCATATTGTGAATGTGAGAGAGCTCACAGTGATTATAGGACCAAGAAAGAGATGACAGTGATACTTGGATCTGGTAAGGGCTCACAGTGATACTGGGATGCATAGAGAACTCACAGTGATACTGGGAAACGTAGAGAGCTCACAGTGATATTGGGATCTGAAAGAGCTCACAGTGATATTCGGATCTAGAGAGTGCTCACAGTGATATTGAGATCTAGAAAGAGCTCCTAGTGAGACTGGGAACTGGAGAGAGCACGCAGTGATATTGGGATTCAGAGAGATCTCACAGTGATATTGGGATCTGGAGAGTGCTCACAGATATGCCGGGATCTGGGGAGAGCTCACATTGATACTGTGATCTGGAGATACCTCACAGTGATATGGTGATCTGGAGAGAGCTCACAGTGATATTGGGAACCGGGGAGATCTCACAGTGTCATTGGAATCTGAAGGGAGCTCATAGTGATACTGGGAACAAGACAGGGCCACAGTGATATTGGGATCTGGAGAGAAATCACAGTGATGTTGGGATCTGGAAAGATCTCACTGTGATATTGGGATCCAATGAGACTTGAGAGTGATATTGAGATCTAGCTGGAGATCACAGTGATAATGGGATCTGGAGATAGCTCGCAGGGATATTGGCATCTGGAGAGAGCTCACAGTGATATTGGGATCTGGAGAGATCTCACAGTGATAGTGAGATGAGAAAGGTCTCACAGTGAGATTGGGATCCAAAGAGATCTCACAGCAATATTGGGATCTGGAGAGTGCTCACAGAGATGCTGGGATCTGGGGAGAGCTCACAGTGATACTGGTATCTGGAGAGAGCTCCCAGACATATTGGGATCCGGCGAGAGCTCGTGGTGATAATGAGATCTGGAAAAAGCTCACAGTGATATTTGGGATCTAGAAAGAGCTCACAGTAATACTGGCAAATGTAGAGAGACCACAGTGATGTTGAGATCTAGAGAGATCTTACAGTGATTTTGGGAACTAGAGAGATCTCACATTATTATTGGGATCTAGAAAGAGCTCACAACGATATTGGAATCAGGATAGAGCTCACACTAATATTGGGACCAAGAAAAACTCAGTGTTACTGGGATCTGGAGAGAGCCTGTAGTGATATTGAGATCTGGAAAGAGCTCAGTGATATTTGGGATCTAGAAAGAGCTCACAGTGGTATGGTGACCTGGAGAGAGCTCCGAGGGATGTTGGGATATAGAAAGAGCTCACATTAATACTGGGAAATGTAGGGAGATCACAGTGATGTTGAGATCTACAGAGAGGTTACATTGATTTTGGGTACTAGAGAGATGTCACATTAATATTTGGATCTAGAAAGAGCTCACAACGATATTGGGCTCAGGATAGTGCTCACAGTGATATTGGCACCAAGAAAAATCTCACAGTGATACTAGGATCTGGAGAGAGCTCACAGACATATTGGGATCTCGAGAGATCTCACAGTGATATTGAGATTTGGAAAAAGCTCACAGTGATATTTGGGATCCAGAAAGAGCTCACAATGATATGGCAACCTGGAGAGAGCTCTCAGGGGTATTGGGATCTAGAAAGAGCTCACTGCAATACTGGGAAATTTAGAGAGATCACAGCGATGTTGAGATCTAGAGAGAGTTTACAGTGATTTTGGGAACGAGAGAGAGATCTCACATTAATATTTGGATCTAGAAAGAGATCACAATGATATGGGGATCAGGATAGAGCTCGCAGTGATATTGGGACCAAGAAAAATCTCACAGTGATACTGGGATTTGAAGAGATCTCACAGTGATAGTGAGATCTGGAAAGAGTTCACAGTGATAATTGGGATCTAAAAAGAGATCACAGTGATATTTGGACCAAGAAAAAGCTCACAGTGATACTGGGATCTGGAGAGAGCTCACAGTGAAACTGGGATCTGGACAAAGATCCAAGTGATATTGGGATCTGGAGAGATCTCACAGTGATATGGGGATCTGGAGAGAGCAAAGAGTAATACTGGGATCTGGAGAGATATCACAGTGATACTGGGATAAGTACAGAGCTCACAGTGATATTGGGATATTTACAGAGCTCACAGTAATATTAGGATCATGAAAGAGCTCTCAGTGATACTGGGAAACATAGAGAGCTCACTGTGATCTTGGTATCTGGAGAGAGCTCACATTGATATTGGGATCCGGTGAGATATCTCAGTGATATTCGGATCAAGAAAGATGTCACAGTGATATCGGGAACTGGAGAGATCTCACAGTGTTATTGGAATCTGAAGGGAGCTCACAGTGATACTGGGAACAGGACAGGTCCACAGTGATATTGAGATCTTGAGAGAAATCACAGTGATTTTTGGATCTGGAACGATCTCACTGTGATATTGGTATCCAATGAGACTTAAGAGTTTTATTGAGATCTAGCTGGAGATCACAGTGATAATGGGACCTGGAGATAGCTGGCAGAGATATTGGCATCTGGAGAGAGCTCACATTAATATTGGGATCTGGAGAGATCTCACAGTGATAGTGAGATAGAGAAATGTCTCACAGTGAGATTTGGATCCAGAGAGATCTCACAGCAATATTGGGATCTGGAGAGAGCTCACAGTGATGCTGGGATCGGGGAGAGCTCACAGTGATACTGGAATCTGGAGAGAGCTCCCAGACATATTGGGATGTGGAGACCACTCATAGTGATATTGAGATCTAGAAAGAGCTCACAGTGATATTTGGGATCTAGAAAGAGCTCACAGTGATATGGCGACCTGGAGAGAGCTCAGAAGGATATTGGGATCTAGAAAGAGCTGACAGTAATATTGGGAAATGTAGAGAGATCACAGTGATGTTGAGATCTAGAGAGAGTTTACAGTGATTTTGGGAACTAGAGAGATCTCACATTAATATTGGTATCTAGAAAGAGCTCACAACGATATTGGGATCAGGATAGAGTTCACAGTGATATTTGGACCAAGAAAAATCTCACAGTGATACTGGGATCTGGAGAGAGCTCACAGTGATACTGGGATCTGGACAAAGATCCCAGTGATATTGGGATCTGGAGATATTTCACAGTGATATGTGGATCTGGAGAGTGCAAACAGTAATACTGGGATCTGGAGAGATCTCACGGTGATAATGGGATAAGTAAAGAGGTCATAGTGATATTGCGATCTGTGCAGAGCTCACAGTAATATAGGGATCATGAAAGAGCTCTCAGCGATACTGGGATTTGGAGAGTGCTCACAGTGAAATTGGGATCTAGAAAGAGCTCAGAGTGATATTGGGACCTAGAGAGAGCTGAAAGTGATATTGGGATCTGGAGTGAGCTCACAGTGATGTTGAGATCTGGAAAGAGCTCACAGTGATTTTGGTAACTAGAGAGATATCTAATTAATATTGGGATCTAGAAAGAGCTCACAACGATATTGGGATCAGGATAGAGCTCACAGTGATATTGGGACCAAGAAAAATCTCACAGCGATACTGGGATCTGGAGAGAGCTCTTAGTGATATTGAGGTCTGGAAAGAGCTCACAGTGATATTTGGGATCTGGAAAGAGCTCACAGTGATATGGGGACCTGGAGAGAGCTGACAGGGATATTGGGATCTAGAAAGAGCTCACAGTTTTACTGGGAAATGTAGAGAGATCACGGTGATGTTGAGATCTAGTGAGAGCTTACAGTGATTTTGGGAACTAGAGAGATCTCATATTCATATTGGTATCTAGGAAGAGCTCACAATGATATTGGGATCAGGATATAGCTCACAGTAATATTTTGACAAAGAAAAAGCTCACAGTGATACTGGGATCTGGAGAGATCTCATAGTGATATGGGGATCTGGAGAGAGTTGATAGTCATATTAGGATCTGGATAGAGAAAACACTGTTTCTGGGACCTTTAGAGAGTTCACAGTGATGTTGGGATCAGGAGAGATCTCACAGTGATATAGGGTGTTTGATAGATTTCATAGTGATATAGAGATTAAGAAAGGGCTCACGATGATATTGGGATTCAGAGACATCTCACAGTGATACTGGAATCTGGAGAGAGCTTACAGTGATATTGGGATCTGGAGAGAGATCACATTGATATAGGGATCTGGAGAGAGCTCACTTTGATACTTGGATCTGGATAGCTCCCACAGGGATATTGTGGTCCCGGGAGAAATGACAGTTATATTGGGATCTAGATAGATCTCACAGTGATATGGGATCTGAAGAGAGTTCATAGTGATACTGGGATCACGAGAGGGCCACAGTGATATTGGGATTTGGAGAGAGTTGACAGTGATGTTGGGATCTGGAGAGATCTCACAGTGATATTGCCATCTGGACTGTGCTGACAGTGATACTGGGATCTGGTGAGAGCTCACAATGATATTGGGATCTGGATAGAGCTCACAGTGATATTGAGATCAAGAAAGAGCTCACAGTGTTATTGGGATCCAGAGTGATCTCACAGTGATATTGAGATCTAGCTAGAGCTCACAGTGATACTGATAACTGGCGAGAGTTCACAGTGATACTAGAATCTGGAGGGAGCTCATAGTGTTACTGGGAACTGGAGAGAGTTCATAGTGATATTGGGATCTGGAGAGAGAAAACACTGTTACTGGGACCTCTAGAGAGTTCACAGGGATGTTGGGATCAGGAGAGATCTCACAGTGATATAGGGAGCTGGAGAGATTTCATAGTGATATAGGGATTGAGAAAGGGCTCACGGTGATATTGGGATCCAGAGACATCTCACAGTGATACTGGAATCTGGAGAGAGCTCATAGTGATATTGAGATCTGGAGAAAGATCACATTGATAAAGGGATGTGGAGAGAGCTCACTTTGATACTTGGATCTGGAGAGATCCCACAGGAATATTGTGGTCCCGAGAGAAATGACAGTTATATTGGGATCTAGGTAGATCTCACAGTGATATGGGATCTGAAGAGAGCTCACAGTGATACTGGGATCACGAGGGGGCCACAGTGATATTGGGATTTGGAGAGAGTTGACAGTGATGTTGGGATCTGGAGAGATCTCACAGTGATATTGCCAACTGGACTGTGCTGACAGTGATACTGGGATCTGGAGAGAGCTCACTATGATACTGGGATATGGAGATATTGCACAGGGATATTGGTTTCTGGAGAGATCTTGCAGCTTTATTGGTATCAAGAGATGTCTAACAGTGATATTGGGATCTGGAGAGAGCTCACAGTGATACTTGGATCTGGAGAGAGCTCAAAGTGATACTGGGATCTGGATAGAGCTCACAGTAATATTGGGAGCTGGGTGAGATGTCACAGTGATATTGGGATCTGGAGAGAGTTCACAGTGAATGTGTAATATGTATGTAGCTCACAGTGATATTGGGATCTGTAGAGAGCTCCCAGTGATATTGGGTTCTGGAATGAGCTCACAGTGATATTGGGATCTGGACAGAGCTCACAGTGATAGTGGGATTGGGAGAGAGATCACAGTGATACAGGGATCGTATAAAATCACTGAGATATTGGGATATGGATAGAGCTCATAATGATACTGGGTTCTGGATGAGATCTCACAATAATATTGGGAACTGGAGCGAGCTCACAGAGAAAATGGGATATGTAGAGGTCCCACGGTGATTTTGGGATCTGTAGAGTGCTCACAGTGATATTGGGATCTGGAGAGGGCTCATGGTAATATTGGGATCTGTAGAGAGCTCAAAGTGATACTTGCATCTGGAGAGAGCTCAAAGTGATACTAGAATCTGGATAGAGCTCACAGCGATATTGGGAGCTGGATGAGATCTCACAGTGAAATTGGGATCTGGAGAGAGCTCAAAGTGAATGTGTAATATGTATATAGCTCACAGTGATATTGGGAACTGTAGAGAGCTCCCTGTGATATTGGGATCAGGACATAGCTCACAGTTAAATTAGGAATCGGGAGAGAGCTCACAGTGATACTGGGATCTGGAGATAACTCACAATGTTACTGGGATCTGGATTGAGCTCAAAGTGGCATTGGGATCTGGTGAGCACTCTCAGAGTGATATTAGGGTCCTGAAAAAGCTCACAAAGATAACGGGATCTGGATAGAGCTCACATTGATACTGAGATCAGGTAAGATCTCACAGTGATATTGGGATCTGATTGAGATCTCACAATAATATTGGGACCTGGAGAGATCTCACATTGATCGTGGGCTATGTAGAGATCTCACAGTGATATTGGGATCTGGATATAGTTCACAGTGATCTTGGGAACTTGAGAGATGTCAGAGTGATATTGGGATATGGAGTGAGCTCGCAGATATCGGGATCTGGAAAGAGCTAACAGCAAAATTGGGTTCTAGGTAGAGCTCACAGTGATATTGGGATCTGGATAGACTTCACAGTGATATTGGGATCTAAAGAAAGCTCGCAGTGATATTGGGATCTGGACAGAACTCACACTGATATTGGGATCAGGAGACAGCTCACAGTGATATAGCAATCGGGAGAGAGATCACAGTGATATTGAGATCTGGAAGGAGCTCACAGTGATACCGGAATCTGGAGAGAGTGCACAGTTATACTGGTGTCTGGACGGAACTCACGGTGATATTGGGATCTGGAGAGAGCACGTGGTGATTTTGGAATGTGAAGAGATCTCACAGTGATGTTGAGATCTGGAGAGAGCTCACAGTGTTACTGGTATCAGCAGAGAGCTCACAATGATACTGGGATCTTGAGAGAGCTCACAGTGTTACTGGAATCTGGATAGAGCCCACAGTAATATTGGATCAAGAGAGAGCTCACAGTGATAAATAAATCTGTAAAGAGCTCAAGGTGATATTATATTTTGGAGAGAGCTCACATTGATATTGGGATCTGGAGAGAGCTCACAGTGAGATAGGATTCGGGAGAGAGCTCACAGTGATATTGAGATCTAGAAAGAGCTCATTGTGATACTGGGATCTGGAGAGATTGCACATTTATATTTGTATCTGGAAAGAACTCAGTGATATTGGGATCTGGAGAGAGGTCATGGTGATATTGGGATGTGAAGATAGCTCACAGTGATGTCGAGATCAGAAGAGAGCTCACGATGATACTGTGATCTTCAGAGAGCTCATAGTGTTACTGGGATCAGGATAGAGCCCAAAGTAATATTGGGATCAAGAGAGCTTACAGTGATATATAAATCTGGAAAGAGCTCACAGTGATACTGAGATCTAGAAAGAGCTTACAGTGATACTGGGATCTGGAGAGAGCGCACAGTTATATTGGTTTTGAGAAAACTGACAGTGATATTAGCATCTGGAGAGAGCTCACAGTGGCAAACAGATTGGGAGAGTGTTCACAGTGATATTGAGAACTAGAAAGAAATAACAGTGATATTGGGGTCTGGACAGAGCCCACATTGATACTGGGATCGGGAGAGAGCTCAGAGTGATACTGAGATCTGGATGGAGCTCACAGTGATATAGGTTTCTGGATGAGATCTTAGGGTAATATTGGGATCTGGAGAGAGCTCACAGTGATAATGGGATATGAAGAGAGCTCTCAGTGATATTGGGATCTGTAGAGAGCTCATGGTAATATTGGGATCTGGAGAGAGCTCACAGTGATATTCACATCTGGAGAGAGCTCACAGTGTTCCTGAGATCTGTTGTGGGCTCACATTGATACTGGGAACGGGAGAGAGCTCACAGTGATATTGGGATGTGAAGAGAGCTCACAGTGATATTGAAATCTAGAAGAAGCTGACAGTGATATTCAGATCTGGAGAGAGCTCACAGTGATACTGAGATCTGGAGTGAGCTCACAGTGATACTGGGATCTGGAGAGAGCTCATAGTGTTCCTTGGATCTGGATTAAGCTCACAGTGAAATTGGGATCTGGAGAAAGCTCACAGTTATATTGGAAACTGGAGAGATCTAATGGTTTTATTAAGATCAAGAGATATCTCACAGTGATATATTGATCTGGAGTGAGCTCACAGTGATATTGGGATCTGAATGAGATTTCACAGTAATATTGGGATCTGGAGTGGGCTCACAGTGGAACTGGGATATGTAGAGAGCTCACAGTGACATTGGGATCTGGAGAGAGCTCATGGTGCTACTGGGATACGTAGAGAGGTCACAGTGATTTTGGGATCTGAAGAGAGCTCACGGTGATATTGGGATGTGAAGAGAGCTCACAGTGATGTTGAGATCTGGAGAGAGCACACAGTGATACTGGTATCTGGAGAAAGCTCACAGCGTTACTGGGATCTGGATAGAGCTCACAGTGATATTGGCATCAGGCGGGAGCTCACACTGATATAGGAATTGGGAGAAACCTCACAATGATATTGAGATCTAGAAAGAGCTGACAGTGATGTTGAGATCTGGAGAGAGCTCACAGTGATACTGGGATCGGGAGAGAGCTCACAGTGATACTGGGATCTGGAGAGAGCTCACAGTGTTCCTGGGATCTGGATAGAGCTCACAGTGACATTGAGATCTGGAGATCTCACAGTGATATTGGGAACTGGAGAGATCTCACGGTTTTATTGGGATCCAGACATATCTCACAGTGATATTGTGGTCTGCAGTGAGCTTACAGTGATACTGGGATCTGGATAGAGTTCACAGTGATATTGGGATCTCCATGAGATCTCACAGTAATATTGGGATCTGGAGCGAGCTCACAGTGGAACTGGGATATGTAGTGAGCGCACAGTGACGTTTGGATCTGGAGAGAGCTGATGGTGATGTTGGAATGTGTAGAGAGTTCACAGTGTTGTTGAGATCTGGAGAGACCTCACAGCTATTCTGGGATCTGAGTGAGCTCACAGTGATACTGGGCTCGGGAGAGAGCTCACAGTGAAACTGGGATCTGTATAAAGCTCTCAGAGATATTGGGATCTGGAGCGAGGTCACATTGATAGTGGGATCGGGAGAGAGCTCACAGTAATACTGCGATATGGATAGTTCTCACAGTGATATTGATATCTAGAAAGAGCTCACAGTGATACTGGAATCTGGAGTGAGTGCAGAGTTATATTGGTATCTAGAAATGACTCACAGTGATATTGGGATCTGGAGAGAGCTCATGGTGATATTGGGATGTGAAGAGAGCACACAGTGATGTTGAGATATGGAGAGAACTCACAGTGATATTGAGATCTGGAGAGAGCTCACAGTGTTATTGAGATCTAGAAAGAGGTCATAGTGATCCTGGGATCTGGAGAGGGTGCAAAGTTTTATTGTTATCTCGAAAGAGCTCACAATCATATTGGGATTAGGAGAGAGCTCACAGTGATATAGGAATCAGGAGAGGGCTCACAGGAATATTGAGATCTAGAAAGAGCTCACAGTGATGATGAGATCTGGAGAGAGCTCACAGTGATAATGAAATCTGGAGTGAGCTCACATTGATACTGGGATCTGGAGAGAGTGCAAAGTTATATTGGTTTCTCGAAATAACTCACAATGATATTGGGATTACGGGAGAGTTCACAGTGATATAGGAATCGGGAGAGGGCTCACAGGGATATTGAGATCTAGAGAGAGCTCACAGTGATGATGAGATCGGGAGAGAGCTCACAGTGATACTGAGATCTGGAGTGAGCTCACATTGATACTGGAATCGGGGGAGAGCTCACAGTGATACTGGTTTACGCAGACAGCTCATAGTGATATTGGGATCTGGAGAGAGCTCACATTGATACTGGGATCGAGAGAGAGGTCACAGTGATACACGGATCAAGATAGTGCACACAGTGATAATGGGTTTGGAAGGAGATCTCACAGTATTATTGGGATCTGTAGAGAGCTCACAGTGATTCTGGGATATGTAGGGAGCTCACAGTGATATTGGAAACTGTAGAGAGCTCACAGTGACATCGGGATCTGGAGAGAGCTCACAGTCATATTGGGATCAGGAGAGAGCTCACAGTGATATTGAGATCTAGAAAGAGCTCACAGTGATACTGGGATCAGGAGAGAGTGCACAGTTATATTGGTATCAAGAAATAACTCACAGTGAAATTGATATCTGGAGAGAACTCAATCATATTGGGATCAGGAGAGAGCTCACAGTGATATTGAGATCTAGAAAGAGCTCACAGTGATACTGGGATCTGGAGAGAGCTCATGGTGATATTGGGATGTGGATAGAGCTCATTGAGATATTGGGATCAGGAGAGAGCTCACAGTAATACAGGAATCTGCGGAGAGCTCACAGTGATATTCAGATCCAGAAAGAGCTCACAGTGATACTGGGAGCAGGAGAGATCGCACAGTCATGTTGGCATGTAGAAAAAACTCACAGTGATATTTGGATCTGGAGAGAGCTCACGGTGTTATTGGGATGTGATGAGAGCTCACAGTGATGTTGAGATCTGGAGATATCTCACTGTGAAACTGGTATCTGAAGAGAGGTCACAGTGATACTGAGATCACGAGAGGGCCAGAGTGATTTTGGGATTTGGAGAGAGTTCACCATGATGTTAGGTTCTGGAGAGATCTCACAGTGATATTGGCTTCTGGAGAGCTCTCACAGGGATATTGGGGTTGGAGACATCTCACAGTGATATTTGATCTGAAGAGAACTCACAATGATACTGCAATCTGGAGAGATCTCAAAGGGATATTGGTTTCAGGAGAGAGCTCAGAGCAATATAGGATCTGGAGAGAGCTCACAGTGACACTGGGACATGTAGAATACTCACAGTGATATTGGTTTCTGTAGAGAGCTCACAGTGATATTGGGATCTGTAGAGTTCTCATAGTGATAGTGAGATATGGAGAGGGCTCATGGTGATATTGGAATGTGAAGAGAGGTCATAGTGATGTTGAGATTTGGAGAGAGCTCACAGAGATACTGGGATCTGGAGTGAGATCACAGTTGTACTGGGATCTGGAGTGAGCTCACAGTGATATTCTGTTCTGGAGAGTGCTCAAAGTTATATGGGGAACTGGAGAGATCTCACAGTGTTATTGGGATCCAGAGATATCTCACAGTGATATTGAGATCTGGAGAGAACTCACAGTGATACTGGGATCGGGAGAGATTTCACATCGATACTGGGATCTGGATGGAGCTCACAGTGATATTGATTTCTGGATGAGTTCTCACGTTAATATTGCTAACTGTAGAGAGCTCATGGTTATACTAGTCTTTATAGAGAGCTCACAGTGATATTGGGATCTGTAGAGAGCTCACAGTGATATTGGGATCAGGAGAGAGCTCACAGTGATATAGCAATCGGGGTAGAGATCACAGTGATGTTGAGATCTGGAGAGAGCTCATGGTGATACTGGAGTCTGGAGAGAGCGCTCAGTTATACTGGTGTCTGGAAAGCACTCAGTGATATTGGGATCTGGAATGAGCCCACAGTGATCTTGCAATGTGAAGAGATGTCACAGTGATGTTGAGATCTGGAAAGAGCTCACAGTGATACTGGGATCTGGAGTGAGCTCACAGTGATACTGGGATCGAGAGGAGATCACAGTGATACGGGGATCTGGATAAAGCTCACAGGGATATCGGATTCTGGATGAGATCTCACGTTAATATTAACTGGAGAGAGTTCACAGTTATACTGGGCTTTAAAGAGAGCTCAGAGAGATATTGGGATCTGTAGAGAGCTCACAGTGATATTGTGTTCTGGAGAGTGCTCACAGTGATATTGGGATCTGGAGAGACCTCACAGGTATATAGGATTCTGAAGAGATCTCACAGTGATAGTGAGATGTAGAAAGAGCTCATTGTGATATTGAGATCTGGAGAGATTGCACATTTATATTGATATCTAGAAAGAACTCAGTGATATTGGGATCTGGAGAGAGGTCATGGTGAGATTGGGATGTGAAGATAGCTCACAGTGATGTTGAGATCAGCAGAGAGCTCACAATGATATTGGGATCTGGAGAGAGCTCACAGTAATATAGGAATCTGGAGAGAGCTCACAGTGATATTGAGAGGTGGAAAGAGCTAACCGTGATGTTGAGATCTGGAGAGAGCTCAAAGTGATAATTGGAACTGGAGAAATCTCACAGTATTATTGTGATCCAGAGTTATCTCACAGTGATATCGGGATCAGGAGAGAGCTCACCGTGATACTGGGATCTGGAGAGATTTCACAGTGATATTGGGAACTGGAGAGAGCTCACAGTAATAATGGGAACTGGAGAGATCTCACAGTATTATTGTGATCCAGAGTTATCTCGCAGTGATAATGGGATCTGGAGAGAGCTCACAGTGATACTGGGATCTGGAGAGATCTCACAGTGATATTGGGATCTGGAGAGAGCTCACAGTGATATTGGGATCTGCAGAGAGATCACAGTCATATTGGAATGTGAAGAGAGTTTACAGTGATGTTGAGACCTGGAGGGAGCTCACAAATTTACTAGTTCTGGAGAGATGTCACAGTGTTACTGGGATCTGGATAGAGCTCACAGTAATATTGGGATTAGGAGAGAGCTTACAGTGATATTGGCATCTGGCGAGAGCTCACAGTGATATACGATTCGCGAGTGAGCTCACAGTGATATTGAGATCTAGTATGAGCTCACAGTGATAACGGGATATGGACAGAGCTCACATTGATACTGGGATTTGGACAGAGCTCACAGTGATATTGGTTTCTGGATGAGATCTCACAGTAATATTGGTATCTGGAGAGAGATCACAGTAATATTGGTATCTGGAGAGAGATCACAGTGATATTGAGAGGTGGAAAGAGCTAACCGTGATGTTGAGATCTGGAGAGAGCTCAAAGTGATAATTGGAACCTGAGAAATCTCACAGTATTATTGTGATCCAGAGTTATCTCACAGTGATATTGGGATCTGGAGAGAGTTCACCATGATACTGGGATCTGGAGAGCTCTCACAGTGATATTGGGAACTGGAGAGAGCTCACAGTAATAATGGGAACTGGAGAGATCTCACAGTATTATTGTGATCCAGAGTTATCTCACAGTGATAATGGGATCTGGAGAGAGCTCACAGTGATACTGGGATCTGGAAAGTTCTCACAGTGCTATTGACATCTGGAGAGAGCTCACAGTGATATTGGGATCTACAGAGAGATCACAGTGATATTGGAATGTGAAGAGAGTTTACAGTGATGTTGAGCCCTGGAGGGAGCTCACAAAGTTACTAGTTCTGGAGAGATCTCACAGTGTTACTGGGATCTGGATAGAACTCACAGTAATATTGGGATCAGGAGAGAGCTCAAGTGATATTGGCGTCTGGCAAGAGCTCACAGTGATATTCGCGAGTGAGCTCACAGTAATATTGAGGTCTAGTATGAGCTCACAGTGATAACGGGATATGGACAGAGCTCACATTGATACTGGGATTTGGAGAGAGCTCACAGTGATATTGGTTTCTGGATGAGATCTCACAGTAATATTGGTATCTGGAGAGAGATCACAGTGATTGTGGATATGTAGAGAGCTCACAGTGATAATGGCATTTGTGGAGAGCTCACAGTGATCAGGAGAGAGCACACAGTGATAAAGGAATCGGGAGAGAGCTCACAGTAATATTGAGATTTTGAAAGAACTGACAGTGATACTGGGATTAGGACCAAGTCCACAGTTATATTGGTAGCTAAAAAGAACTCACAGTGATATTGGGATCTAGAGAGTTCTCACAGTGATATTCGGTTCTGAAGAGAGCAGACAGTGATGATGGGATCTGGAGATAGCTCAGAGTGATATTAGGGTCCTGAGAGAGCTCACAGAGATATGGGATCTGGATAGACCTCATGTTGATACTGGGATCTGGAGAGAGCTCAGAGTGATACTGGGATCTGGAGAGAGGGCACCTTGGCATTGGGATCCAGAGTGAGCTCACAGTGCTAATAGAGTCCTGAAAAAGCTCACAGAGACATCGGGATCTGGATAGAGCTCATATTGCTACTGGGATCGGGAGATAACTCACAGTGATTTTGGGATATGAAGTGAGCTCGCAGTGATATCGGGATCTGGAAAGAGCCAGCAGTAATATTGGGATCTAGGAAGAGCTCAAAGTGATATTGGGATCTGGAGAGAATTCCAAGTGATATTGGGATATAGAGAGAGCTCACTGTGATATGGGGAACTGTTGAGTGATTACAGTGATGTTGATTTCTAGAGAGAGCTCACAGTGATATTGGTGTGTAGAAAGAGCTCACAGTAATATTGGGAACTGGAGAGATCTCTCAGTAATACTGAGATCGAGAAAGAGCTCACAGTGTCACTGGAAGCGGGAGAGAGCTCACAGGGATATTGGGTTCTGGAGAGAGACCACCGTGATTTCAGGATCTGGAGAGAGCTCACTTTGAGACTGGAATCTGGAGAGCTCTCACAGGGATATTGGGCTTGGAGAGATCTCACAGTGATATTTGATCTGAAGAGAACTCACAATGATACTGGGATCTGGAGAGATCTCAAAGGGATATTGGTCTCAGGAGAGATCTCAGAGTTATATTGGATCTGGAGAGAGAACACGGTGTTCTTGGGATCTGGATAGAGTACACAGTGATATTGGGTTAGCGATGAGATCTCACAGTAATATTGGGATGTGGAGAGAGCTCACAGTGACACTGGGATATGTAGAATACTCACAGTGATATTGGTTTCTGTAGAGAGCTAACAGTGACATTGGGATCTGTAGAGTTCTCATAGTGATAGTGAGATCTGGAGAGAGCTCATGGTGATATTGGAATGTGAAGAGAGCTCATAGTGATGTTGAGATTTGGAGAGAGCTCACAGAGATACTGGGATCTGGAGTGAGATCACAGTGGTATGGGATCTGGAGTGAGATCACAGTGATATTCGGTTCTGGAGAGTGCTCACAGTTAAATGGGGAACTGGAGAGATCTCACAGTGTTATTGGGATCCAGGGGTACACAAAGTTATATTGGGATCTGGAGAGAACTCACAGTGATACTGGGATTGGGAAAGAGCTCACAGCGATACTGGGATCTGGATGGAGCTCACAGTGATATTGGTTTCTGGATGAGATCTCACATTAATATTGTTAACTGGAGAGAGCCCACAGTTTTACTAGACTTTATAGAGAGCTCACAGTGATATTGGGATCTGGAGATAGCTCATGCTGATATTGGGATGTGAAGATAGCACACAGTGATGATGAGATCAGGAGAGAGCTCACAATGATATTGGGATCAGGAGAGAGCTCACAGTAATATAGCAATCAGGAGAGAGCTCACAGTGATATCGGAATCTGGAGAGAGCTGACACTGATATTGAGATCTAGAAAGAGCTCACAGTGATACTGTGATCTGGAGAGAGTGCACAGTTATATTGATATCTAGAAAGAACTCACAGTGACATTTGCATCTGGAGAGAGCTCACACTGACATACGAATCGGGGGAGAGCTCACAATGATATTGAGATCTAGAAAGAACTCACATTGATATTCGGTTCTGGATGGAGCTCACATTGATATTGCGATTGGGAGAGAGTGCACAGTGATACTGGGATCTGGATGGAGCTCACAGTGAAATTGGTTTCTGGATGAGATCTCACAGTAATTTTGAGATCTGGAGAGAGCTCACAGTGATACTGGGATATGTAGAGAGCTCACAGCGATATTGGGTTCTGGAGAAGCTCACGGTGATATTGGGATATGTCGAGAGATCACAGTGATATTGACATCTGGAGAGACCTCACAGTGATATTGGTATATGGAGATAGATCACAGTGTTTCTGGGATATGTAGAGAGCTCACAGTGATAACGGCATTTGTAGAGAGCTCACAGTGTTTAGGAGAGAGCACACAGTGATATTGGAATCGGGAGAGATCACAGTGATATTGAGATTTTGAAAGAGCTGACAGTGATACTGGGATCTGGAACGAGTGCACAGTTATATTGGTAGCTATAAAGAACTCACAGTGATATTGGGATCTAGAGAAATCTCACAGTGATATTCGGTTGTGAAGAGAGCACACAGTGATTTTGGGATCTGGAGAGAGCTCAGAGTGATATTAGGGTCCTGAAAAAACTCACAGTGTTATGGGATCTGGATGGACCTCACGTTGATACTGGGATCTGGAGAGAGCTCAGTGATCCTGGGATCTGGATAGAGGGCACCTTGACATTGGGATCCAGAGAGAGCTCACAGTGCTAATAGAGTCCTGAAAAAGCACGCAGAGACATCGGGATCTCGATAGAGCTCACATTGATACTGGGATCGGGCGATAACTCACAGTGATGTTGGGATATGGAGTGAGCTCACAGTGATATTGGGATCTGGAAAGAGCCAGCAGTAATATTGGGATCTAGGAAGAGCTCAAAGTGATATTGGGATCTGGAGAGAATTCCAAGTGATATTGGGATGCAGAGAGAGCTCACTGTGATACGGGGAACTGTTGAGTGATTACAGTGATGTTGAATTCTAGAGAGATCTCACAGTGATATTGGTTTGTAGAAAGAGCTCACAGTAATATTGTGATCTGGAGAGAAGTCTCTGTAATACTGAGATCGAGAAAGAGCTCACAGTGTTACTGGGAACTGGAGAAAGCTCACAGTGATATTGGGATCTGGAGAGAGACCACAGTAATTTCTGGATCTGGTGAGAGCTCACTTTCAGACTGGAATCTGGAGAGCTCTCACAGGGATATCGGTGTTGGAGAGATCTCACATTGATATTTGATCTGAAGAGAACATACAATGATACTGGGATCTGGAGAGATCTCAAAGTGATATTGGTTTCAGGAGAGTTCTCAGAGTAATATTGGATCTGGACAGAATACACGGTGTTCCTGGATCTGGATGGAGTACACAGTGATGTTGGGTTAGGGATGAGATCTCACAGTAATATTAGGATCTGGAGAGAGCTCACAGTAATATAGGGATCAGGGGAGCGCTCACAGTCATATAGGAATCTGGAGAGAGCTCACAGTGATACTGAGAGCTAGAAAGAGCTAACCGTGATGTTGAGATCTGGAGAGAACTCACAGCGATAATTGGAACTGGAGAGATCTCACAGTATTATTGTGATCCAGAGTTATCTCACAGTGATATTTGGATCTGGAGAGAGCTCACAGTGATACTGGGATATGGAGAGAGATCACTGTGATTCTGGGATCTGGAGAGATCTCACAGAAATATTGGGATCTGGAGAGAGCTCACAGTGATAATGGGAACAGGACAGATCTCACAGTATTATTGTGATCCAGAGTTATCTCGCAGTGATATTGGGATCTGGAGAGAGCTATATTGGAACGTGAAGAGAGTTTACAGTGATGTTGAGATCTGGAGGGAGCTCACAATGTTACTAGTTCTGGAGAGATCTCACAGTGTTACTGGGATCTGGATAGAGCTCACAGTAATATTGGGATCAGGAGAGAGCTTACAGTGATATTGGCATCTGGAGAGAGCTCACAGTGATATACATATCGCGAGTGAGCTCACAGTGATATTGGTTTATGGATGAGATCTCACAGTAATATTGGTATCTGGAGAGAGATCACAGTGATTCTGGGATATGTAGAGAGCTCACAGTGATAATGGCATTTGTAGAGAGCTCACAGTGATCAGGAGAGAGCACACAGTGATATAGGAATTGGGAGAGAGGTCACAGTGATATTGGGATCTGGAGAGAGACCACAGTGATTTCAGGATCTGGAAAGAGCTCACTTTGCGACTGGAATCTGGGGAGCTCTCACACAGATATCGGTGTTGGAGAGATCTCACAGTGATATTTGATCTGAAGAGTACTCACAAAGATACTGGGATCTGGAGATTTCTCAAAGGGATATTGGTCTCAGGAGAGATCTGAGAGTCATATTGGATCTGAAGAGAGAACTCGGTGTTCCTGGGATCTGGATAGAGTACACAGTGATATTGGGTCAGGGATGAGATCTCACAGTAATATTGGGATCTGGAGAGAGCTCACAGTGACACTGGGATATGTGGAATACTCACAATGATATTGCTTTCTGTAGAGAGCTCACAGTGATGTTGGGATCTGTAGAGTTCACAAAGTGATCGTGAGATATGGAGAGAGCTCATGGTGATATTGGAATGTGAATAGAGCTCATAGTGATGTTGAGATTTGGAGAGAGCTCACAGAGATACTGTATCTGGATTGAGATCACAGTGGTAATGGGATCTGGAATGAGCTCACAGTGATATTCTGTTCTGGAGAGTGCTCACAGTGATGTGGGGAACTGGAGAGATCTCACAGTGTTATTGGGATCCAGAGATATCTCACAGTGATATTGGGATCTGGAGAGAACTCACAGTGTTACTGGGATTGGGAGAGAGCTCACAGCGATACTGGGATCTGGATGGAGCTCACAGTGATATTGGTTTCTAGATGAGATCACACGTTAATATTGTTAACTGGAGAGAGCTCACAGTTATACTAGGCTTTAAAGAGAGCTCACAGTGATATTGGGATCTGGAGTGAGCTCACAGTGATATTGGGTTCTGGAGAGAGCTCACAGTGATATTGGTATCTGGAGAGAGCTCAGAGTGATATAGGATTTGGGAGAGAGCTCACAGTGATATTGAGATCTAGAAAGAGCTCATAGTGATACTGGGATATGGATAGATTGCACAATTATATTGATAACCAGAAAGAACTCAGTGATATTGGGATCTGTAGAGAGCTCACAGTGATATTGGTATCAGGAGAGAGCTCACAGTGATATTGAGATCTGGAGAGAACTCACAGTGATATTGGTATCTGGAGAGAGATCACAGTGATTCTGGGAATTGTTGAGAGCTCACAGTGATCAGGAGAGAGCACACAGTGATAAAGGAATCGGCAGAGAGCTCACAGTGATATTGAGATCTTGAAAGAGCTGACAGTGATACTGGGATCTGGACCGAGTGCGCAGTTGTATTGGTAGCTAGTAAAAACTCACAGTGATATTGAGATCTAGAGAGATCATACAGTGATATTCGGTTGTGAAGAGAGCACGCAGTGATGTTTGGAAACGGAGAGAGCTCACAGTGATACTAGGGTCCTGACAAAGCTCACAGAGATATGGGATCTGGATAGACCTCACGTTGATAATGGGATCTGGAGACAGCTCAGTGATCCTGGGATCTGGATATAGGGCACCTTGACATTGGGATCCAGAGAGAGCTCACAGTGCTAATAGAGTCCTGAAAAAGCTCGCAAAGACATCAGAATCTGGATAGAGCTCACATTGATACTGGGATCGGGCGATAACTCACAGTGATGTTGGGGTATGGAGTGAGCTCGTAGTGATGTCGGGATCCGGAAAGAGCCAGCAGTAATATTGGGATCTAGGAAGAGCTCAAAGTGATATTGGGATCTGGAGAGAATTCCAAGTGATATTGGGATATAGAGAGAGCTCACTGTGATACTGGGAACTGTTGAGTGATTGCAGTGATGTTGATTTCTAGAGAGAGCTCTCAGTGATATTTGTTTGTAGAAAGAGCTCACCGTAATATTGTGATCTGGAGAGACCTCTCAGTAATACTGAGATCGAGAAAGAGCTCACAGTGTTACCGGGAACTGAAGAGAGCTCACAGTGATATTGGGATCTGGAGAGAGACCACAGTAATTTCAGGATCTGGTGAGAGCTCACTTTCAGACTGGAATCTGGAGAGCTCTCACAGGGATATTGGTGTTGGAGAGATCTCACAGTGATATTTGATCTGAAGAGAACGTACAATGATACTGGGATCTGGAGAGATCTCAAAGGGATATTGGTTTCAGGAGAGATCTCAGAGTAATATTGGATCTGGAGAGAGGACACGGTGTCCCTGGGATCTGGATAAAGCACACAGTGATATCGGGTTAGGGATGAGATCTCACAGTAATATTGGGATCTGGAGAGAGCTCTCAGTGACACTGGGATATGTAGAATACTCACAGTGATATTGGTTTCTGTAGAGAGGTCACAGTGATGTTGAGATCTGTAGAGATCTCATAGTGATAGTGGGATATGGAGAGAGCTCATGGTGATATTGGAATGTGAAGAGAGCTCATGTTGATGTTCAGATTTGGAGAGAGCTCACAGAGATACTGGGATCAGGAGTGAGATCACAGTGGTACTTGGATCTGGAGTGAGCTCACAGTGATATACTGTTCTGGAGAGTGCTCACAGTGATGTGGGGAACTGGCGAGATCTCACAATGTTATTGGGATCCAGAGATATCTCACAGTGATATTGGGATCTGGAAAGAACTCACAGTGATACTGGGATTGGGATAAAGCTCACAGCGATACTATTTCTGTATGGAGCTCTCATTAATATTGTTAACTGGAGAGAGCTCACAGTTATACTAGGCTTTATAGAGAGCTCACAGTGATATTGGGATCTGTAGTGAGCTCACTTTGATATTGTATTCTGGAGAGAGCTCACAATGATATTGGGACCTGGAGAGAGCTCACAGTGATATTGGCATCTGGATAGAGCTCACAGTGATTTCAGGATCTGGAGAGAGCTCACTTTGAGACTTGAATCTGGAGAGCTCTCACAGGGATATTGGGTTTGGAGAGATCTCACAGTGATATTTGATCTGAAGAGAACTCACAATTATAGTGGGATCTGGAGAGATCTCAAATGGATATTGGTTTCAGGAAAGATCTCAGAGTAATATTGTATCTGGAGAGAGAACACGGTGTTCCTGGGATCTGGATACACTGTGATATTGGGTTAGAGATGAGATCTCACAGTAATCTTGGGATCTGGAGAGAGCTCATAGTGACACTGGGATATGTAGAACACTCACCGTGATATTGGTTTCTGTAGAGAGCTCACAGTGATATTAGGATCTGTAGAGTTCTCATAGTGATAGTGGGATATGGAGAGAGCTCATGGAGATATTGGAATGTGAAGAGAGCTCATAGTGATGTTGAGATTTGAAGAGAGCTCACAGAGATACTGGGATCTGGAGTGAGATCACAGTGGTACTGGGATCTGGAGTGAGCACACACTGATATTCTGTTCTGGAGAGTGCTCACAGTGATATTTGGAACTGGAGAGATCTCACAGTGTTATTGGGATCCAGAGATATCTCACAGTGATATTGGGATCTGGAGAGAACTCACAGTGATACTGGGATCGGGAGAGAGATGACAGCGAAACTGGGATCTGGGTGGAGCTCACACTGATATTGGTTTCTGGATGAGATCTCACATTAATATTGTTAACTGGAGAGAGCTCATAGTTATACTAGGCTTTATAGAGAGCTCACTGTGATATTTGGTTCTGGAGAGAGCTCACAGTGATTTTGGGATCTGGAGAGAGCTCACAGTGATATTGGCATCTGGAGAGAGCTGAAAGTGATATAGGATTCGGGAGAGAGCTCACAGTGATATTGAGATCCAGAAAGAGCTCATAGTGATACTGCAATATGGATAGATTGCACAATTATATTGGTAACTAGAAAGAACTCAGTGATATTGGGATCTGGAGAGAGCTCATGGTGATATTGGGATGTGAAGATAGCATACAGTGATGTTGAGATCAGGAGAGAGCTCACAATGTTATTGGGATCTGGATAGAGCTCACAGTGATATAGAAATCTGGAGGGAGCTCACACTGATATTGAGATCTATATAGAGCTCACAGTGATGCTGGGATCTTTAGAGAGCACACAGTTATATTGATATCGACAAAGAACTCACAGTGATATTTGCATCTGGAGATAGCTCACACTTACATACGATTCGGGAGAGATCTAACAATGATATTGAGATCTAGAAAGAACTCACAGTGATACTGTGATTTGGATGGAGCTCACAGTGATATTGGTTCCAGGAAGAGATTTCACAGTAATATTGGGTTCTGGAGAGATCTCACAGTGATACTTGGATATGTAGAGAGCTCACAGTGCTATTGGGATCTAGAGAAGCTCATGGTGATATTGGGATCTGGAGAGAGCTCACAGTGATATTGGGATCTGGACAGATCTCACACAGATATTGGGATCAGGAGATAGCTCACAGTGATATAGCAATCGGGAGAGAGATCACAGTGATATTGAGATCTGGAAAGAGCTCACAGTGATATTGATATCTGGAGAGAGCTCAGAGTGATACAGAATTCGGGGAAGTGCTCATAGTGATATTGAGATCTAGCAAGAGCTCATAGTGATACTGGAATATGGAAAGATTGCACAGATAAATTGGTAACTAGAAAGAACTCAGTGATATTGGGATCTGGAGAGAGCTCATGGTGATGTTGGGATGTGAAGATAGCACACAGTGATGTTGAAATCAGGAGAAGGCTCACAATGATATTGGGATCTGGATAGAGCTCACAGTGATATTGGGATCAGGAGAGAGCTCACAGTGATATAGGAATCTGGAGAGAGCTCACACTGATATTGAGATCTAGAAAGCTCCCAGTGATACTGCGATCTGGAGAGAGCGCACAGTTATATTGATATCTAGAAAGAACTCACAGTGATATTTGCATCTGGAGAGAGCTCACACTGACATACGAATCAGGAGAGAGCTCACAATGATATTGAGAACTAGAAAGAACTCACAGTGATATTCGGTTCTGGACGGAGCTCACATTGATACTGGGATCAGGAGAGATCTCACAGTGATACTGGGATCTTGATGGAGCTCACAGTGATATTGAGATCTAGCAAGAGCTCATAGTGATACTGGAATATGGAAAGATTGCACAGATAAATTGGTAACTAGAAAGAACTCAGTGATATTGGTTTCTGGATGAGATCTCACAGTAATATTGGGATATATAGAGAGCTCAGAGTGATATAGGAATCTCGAGAGAGCTCACAGTGATATTGATTTCTAGGAAGAGCTCACAGTGATACTGGGATCTGGACAGAGTGCACAGTTATATTGATATCTAGAAAGAACTCAGTGATAGTGGCATCAGGAGAGAGCTCACGGTGATATACAAATCGGGAGAGAGCTCACAATGATATTGAGATCGGGAGAGAGCTGATAGTGATACTGGGATCTGGATGGAGCTCATAGTGATATTGGTTTCTGGATGAGATTTCACAGTAATATTGGGATCTGGAGAGAGCTCACAGTGATACTGGGATATGTAGAGAGCTCACAGTGATATCGGGATCTGTGGAAGCTCACGGTGATATTGGGATCTGAAGAGAGCTCACAGTGATATTGACATCTTGAGAGAGCTCACAGTGATACTGGGACCTGTAGAGAGCTCACAGTGATATTGGGATCTAGAAAGAGCTCACAGTGATACTGGGATCTGGAGCGAGAAAACTGTTATATTGGCAGCTAGAAAGAACTCACAGTGATATTGGGATCTAGAGAAATCTCGGTGATATTCGGTTGTGAAGAGAGCTCACAGTGATGCTGCAATCTGGAGAGAGCTCACAGTGATATTAGGGTCATGAAAAAGCTCACAGAGATATTGAAATCTCCATAGATCTCATATTGATACTGGGATCGGGAGAGAGCTCAGAGTGATACTGGGATCTGGAGAGAGCTCACAGTGATATTAGGATCCTGAAAAAGCTCACAGAGATATCGGGATCTGGATATTGGTCACATTGATACTGGGATCACAAGAGAACTCACAGTGATATTGGGATATGGAGTGAGCTCGCAGTGATATTGGAATCCGGAAAGAGCTAACAGTAATATTGGGATCTAGGAAGAGCTCACAGTGATATTGGAATCAGGAGAGAGCTCATAGTGATATTGGGATCTGGAGAGAGCTCAGAGTGATATTGGGAATGAAGAGAACTCACAATGATACTGGGAGCGGTAGAGATCTCACAGTGATATTCTGATCTGGAGAGTGTTCACTACAATATTGGGAATGGGACAGAGCAGACTTTGATACTGGGATCGGTAGAGAGCTCACAGTGATACTAGGATCTTGATGGAGATCACAGTTATATTGGTTTCTGGATGAGATCTCACAGTAATATTGGGATATGTAGAGAGTTCACAGTGATATTGGGATGTGGAGAAGCTCACAGTGATTTTGGGATCGGGAGAGAGCTCACGGTGATATTGGCATCTGGTGAAAGCTCACAGTGATATTGGTTTCTGGATGAGAACTCACAGTAATATTGGGATATATAGAGAGCTCAGAGTGATATAGGAATCTGGAGAGAGGTCACAGTGATATTGATTTCAAGGAAGAGCTCACAGTGTTACTGGGATCTGGAGAGAGTGCACAGTTATATTGATATCTAGAAAGAACTCAGTGATAGTGGCATCAGGAGAGAGCTCACGGCGATATACGAGTCGGGAGAGAGCTCACAATGATATTGAGATCGGGAGAGAGCTGACAGTGATACTGGGATCTGGATGGAGCTCACAGTGATATTGGTTTCTGGATGAGATCTCACAGTAATATTGGGATCTGGAGAGAGCTCACAGTGATACTGGGATATGTAGAGAGCTCACAGTGATCTTGGGATCTGTAGAACCTCACGGTGATATTGGGATCTGAAGAGAGCTCACAGTGATATTGACATCTTGAGAGAGCTCACAGTGATACTAGGACCTGTAGAGAGCTCACAGTGATATTGGGATCTAGAAAGAGCTCACAGTGATACTAGGATCTGGAGCGAGCAAACTGTTATATTGGCAGCTAGAAAGAACTCACAGTGATATTGGGATCTAGAGAACTCACGGTGATATTCGGTTGTGAAGAGAGCTCACGGTGATGCTGCAATCTGGAGAGAGCTCACAGTGATATTAGGGTCATGAAAAAGCTCACAGAGATATTGAAATCTCCATAGATCTCATATTGATACTGGGATCGGGAGAGAGCTCAGAGTGATACTGGGATCTGGAGAGAGCTCACAGTGATATTAGGATCCTGAAAAAGCTCAGAGATATCGGAATCTGGATAGTGGTCACATTGATACTGGGATCACAAGAGAACTCACAGTGATATTGGGATATGGAGTGAACTCGCAGTGATATTGGAATCTGGAAAGAGCTAACAGTAATATTGGGATCTAAGAAGAGCTCACGGTGATATTGGAATCAGGAGAGAGCTCATAGTGATATTGGGATCTGGAAAGAGCTCAGAATGATATTGGGAATGAAGAGAACTCACAATGATAATGGGATCGATAGAGATCTCACAGTGATATTCTCATCTGGAGAGTGTTCACTACGATATTGGGAATGGGACAGAGCAGACTTTGATACTGGGATCAGTAGAGAGCTCACAGTGATACTAGGAACTTGATGGAGATCACAGTAATATTGGTTTTTGGATGAGATCTCACAGTAATATTGGGATATGTAGAGAGTTCACAGTGATATTGGGATGTGGAGAAGCTCACAGTGATTTTGGGATCGGGAGAGAGCTCACGGTGATATTGGCATCTGGTGAGAGCTCACAGTGATATTGGGATCAATAGAGAGCTCACAGTGATATAGGAATCTGAAGAGAGCTCACAGTGATATTGAGATCTGTAGCTAGCGCACAGTTATATTGGCAGCGAGAAAGAACTCAGAGTGATATTGTGATCTATAGAACTCACGGTGATATTCAGTTGTGAAGAGAGCTCACAGTGATGTTGAGATCTGGAGAGAGCTCACAGTGATATGAGGTTCATGAAAAACCTCACAGAGTTATCGGGATCTCTTTAGATCTCACATTGATATTGGGATCAGGAGAGAGCTCACAGTGATATTGGGATCTGTAGAGATCTCATGTTCATAGTGGAATATGGAAAGAGCATTTGGTGATATTGGAATGCGAAGAGAGCTAACAGTGATGTTGAGATTTGGAGAGAGCTCACAGAGAAACTGGGATCTGGAGTGAGATCACAGTGTTACTGGGATCTGGAGTGAGCTCAAAGTGATATTCTGTTCTGGAGAGTGCTCACAATGAGATAGGGAACTGAAGAGATCTCACAGTGTTATTGCGATGCAGAGATATCTCACAGTGATATTGAGATCTGGAGAGAACTCAGTGTGATACTGGGATTGTGAGAGAGCTCACAGCGATACAGGGATCTGGATGGAGCTCACAGTGATATTGGTTTCTGGATGAGATCTTAAATTAATATTGTTAACTGGAGAGAGCTCACAGTTATACTAGGCTTTATAGAGAGCTCACAGTGATATTGGGATCTGGAGAGAGCTCAGAGTGATGTTGTTATCTGGTGAGAGCTCAGAGTGACATAGGATCGGAAAAGAGCTCACAGTGATATTGAGATCTAGAAAGAGCTCATAGTGATACTGGGTTATGGATAGATTGCATAATTATATTGGTAACTGGAAAGAACTCAGTGATATTGGGATCTGGAGAGAGCTCACAGTGATATAGCAATCAGGAGACAGCTCACAGTAATATAGGAATCTGGAGGGAGCTCACACTGATGCTGAGATCTAGAAGGAGCTTACAGCGATACGGCGATCTGGAGAGAGCGCACAGTTTTATTGAGATCTAGAAAGAACTCACAGTGATATCGGGTTCTAGATGGAGCTCACTTTGATACCTAGATCGGGAGAGAGCTCACAGTGATACTGGGATCCTAATGGAGCTCACAGTGATATTGGTTTCTGGATGAGATCTCACAGTAATATTGGGTTCTGGAGAGAGCTCACAGAAATACTGGGATATGTAGAGAGCTCACAGTGAGATTGGGATCTGGAGAAGCTCACGGTGATATTGGGATCTGAAAAGAGCTCACAGTGATATTGGCATCTTGAGAGAGCTCACAGTGATACTGGGACCTGTAGAGAGCTCACAGTGATATTGGGATCTAGAAAGAGCTCACAGTGATACTGGGATCTGGAGAGAGCTCACAGTGATTTTAGGATCCTGAAAAAGCTCACAGAGATGTCGGGATCTGGATACAGCTCACATTGATACTGTGATTGCGAGAGAACTCACAGTGATATTGGGATATGGAGTTAGCTCGCAGTGATATTGGGTTCTGGATAGAGCTAACAGTAATATTACAATCTAGGAAGAGCCCACAGTGATTTGGAATCTGGTGAGAGCTCAGAGTGATATTGGGAGCTGGCGAGAACTCACAATGATACTGGGATCTGTAGAGATCTCACAGTGATATTCTGGTCTTGAGAGTGCTCACAGAGATATTGTGAATGTGACAGAGCAGACCATGTTACCGGGATCAGTAGAGAGCTCACAGTGATACTGCGATCTTCATGGAGCTCACAGTGTTACTGGTTTCTGCATGAGATCTCACAGTAATATTGGGATCTGGAGAGAGCTCACAGTGATACTGGGATATGTAGAGAGCTCACAGTGATATTGTGATCTGGAGAAGCTCACAGTGATATAGGGATGTGGAGAGAGCTCACAGTGATATTGGCATCTGGAGAGAGTACACAGTGATATTAGGATCAATGGAGAGCTCACAGTGATATAGGAATCTGGAGAGAGCTCACAGTGATATTGAGATCTGGAGCTAGCGCACAGTTATATTGGCAGCAAGAAAGAACTCACAGTGATACTGAGATCTAGAGAACTCACGGTGATATTCGATTGTGAAGAGAGCTCACAGTGATATTGGGATCGGGAGAGAGCTCACGGTGATATTAGGGTCCAGAGAAAGCTCACATTGATTTCAGGATCTTGATAAATCTCACATTGGTAGTGGGATTGGGAGAGAGCTCACAGTGATATTGCGATCTGGATAGAGCTTATATTTATACTGGGATCGGGAGAGAACTCACAGTTATTTTGGAATCTGGATAGCGCTCACAGTGATTTTGGGATCTGGATGAGATCGCACAGTAATTTTGGGAGCTGCATAGAGCTCACAATGATACTGGGATTTGTAGAGATCACACAGTGAAATTGGGATGTTTAGAGAGCTCAATTTGATATTGGGAGCGGGAGGGAGCTCACAGTGATATTGGTATCTCAATAGAGCTCACATTAAACTGGGATCGAAACAGAACTCACAGTGATATTGGGATATGGAGTGAGCTCACAGTGATATCAGGATCTGGAAAGAGCTAAAAGTAATATCGGGATCTAGGAAGAGCTAATAGTAATATTGAGATCTAGTGAGAATTCACAGTGATATTGTGATATAGAAAGAGCTCACAATGATACAGGGAAATGCTGAGTGATCACAGTTTTGTTGATTTCTAGAGAGAGCACAGAATTATTGGGGTGTTGAAAGAGCGCACAGTAATTTTGGGATCTGGAGAGATCTCTCAGTGATAGTGAGATCGGGAAAGAGCTCACAGTGTTACGGGAGCTCACCATGATATTTGGATCTGGAGAGATTTCATAGTGATATAAAGATTGAGAAAAGGCTCACAGTAGTATAGGGATCCAAAGACATCTCACAGAGATACTGGAATCTGGATAGCGCTCACAGTGATACTGGGATCTGGATAGTGCTCACAGTGATTTTGGGATCTGGATGAGATCTCACAGTAATTTTGGGAGCTGCATAGAGCTCACAAAGATACTGGGATATGTAGAGATCACACAGTGAAATTGGGATGTTTAGAGAGCTCAATCTGATATTGGGATCTGGAGGGAGCTCACTGTGATATTGGGATCTGGAGTGAGATCACAGTGTTACTGGGATCTGGAGTGAGCTCAAAGTGATATTCTGTTCTGGAGAGTGCTCACAATGAGATAGGGAACTGAAGAGATCTCACAGTGTTATTGGGATGCAGAGATATCTCACAGTGATATTGAGATCTGGAGAGAACTCAGTTTGATACTGGGATCGTGAGAGAGCTCACAGCGATACAGTGATCTGGATGGAGCTCACAGTGATATTGGTTTCCGGATGAGATCTTAAATTAATATTGTTAACTGGAGAGAGATCTCAGTTATACTAGGCTTTATAGAGAGTTCACAGTGATATTGGGATCTGGAGAGAGCTCAGAGAGATGTTGCTATCTGGTGAGAGCTCAGAGTGACATAGGATTTGGAAAAGAGCTCACAGTGATATGGTGATATAGAAAGAGCTCACAATGATACAGGAAAATGCTGAGTGATCACAGTGTTGTTGATTTCTAGAGAGAGCACACAGAGTTATTGGGGTGTTGAAAGAGCGCACAGTAATTTTGGGATCTGGAGAGATCTCTCAGTGATAGTGAGATCGGGAAAGAGCTCACAGTGTTACGGGGAACTGGAGAGAGCTCACCATGATATATGGATCTGGAGAGATTTCATAGTGATATAAAGATTGAGAAAAGGCTCACAGTAGTATAGGGATCCAAAGACATCTCACAGAGATACTGGAATCTGGAGAGAGCTCATAGTGATATTGGGATCTGGATAGCACTCACAGTGATTTTGGGATCTGGATGAGATCTCACAGTAATTTTGGGAGCTGCATAGAGCTCACAAAGATACTGGGATATGTAGAGATCACACAGTGAAATTGGGATGTTTAGAGAGCTCAATATGATATTGGGATCTGGAGGGAGCTCACAGTGATATTGGGATCTGGAGTGAGATCACAGTGTTACTGGGATCTGGCGTGAGCTCAAAGTGATATTCTGTTCTGGAGAGTGCTCACAATGAGATAGGGAACTGAAGAGATCTCACAGTGTTATTGGGATGCAGAGATATCTCACAGTGATATTGAGATCAGGAGAGAACTCAGTTTGATACTGGGATTGTGAGAGAGCTCACAGCAATACAGGGATCTGGATGGAGCTCACAGTGATATTGGTTTCTGGATGAGATCTTAAATTAATGTTGTTAACTGGAAAGAGCTCACAGTTATACTAGGCTTTATAGAGAGCTCACAGTGATATTGGGATCTGGAGAGAGCTCAGAGTGATGTTGTTATCTGGTGAGAGCTCAGAGTGACATAGGATCGGAAAAGAGCTCACAGTGATATTGAGATCTAGAAAGAGCTCATAGTGATACTGGGTTATGGATAGATTGCAAATTTTATTGGTAACTGGAAAGAACTCAGTGATATTGGGATCTGGAGAGAGCTCACACTGATATAGCAATCAGGAGACAGCTCACAGTAATATAGGAATCTGGAGGGAGCTCACACTGATACTGAGATCTAGAAGGAGCTTACAGTGATACTGCGATCTGGAGGGAGCACACAGTTTTATTGAGATCTAGAAAGAACTCACAGTGATATTTGCATCTAGAGAGAGCTCACACTGACATTTGAATCGGGAGAGATCTCACAATGATATTGAGATCTAGAAAGAACTCACAGTGATATTGGGTTCTGGACGGAGCTCACATTAATACCTGGATCGGGAGAGAGCTCACAGTGATACCGGGATCTGGATGGAGCTCACAGTGATATTGGTTTCTGGATGAGATCTCACAGTAATATTGGGTTCTGGAGAGAGCTCACAGAAATACTGGGATATGTAGAGAGCTCACAGTGAGATTGGGATCTGGAGAAGCTCACGGTGATATTGGGATATGAAGAGAGCTCACAGTGATATTGGCATCTTGAGAGAGCTCACAGTGATACTGGGACCTGTAGAGAGCTCACAGTGATATTGGGATCTAGAAGGAGCTCACAGTGATACTGGGATCTGGAGAGAGCTCACAGTGATTTTAGGATCCTGAAAAAGCTCACAGAGATGTCAGGATCTGGATACAGTTCACTTTGATACTGTGATCGTGAGAGAACTCACAGTGATATTGGGATATGGAGTGAGCTCGCAGTGATATCGGATTCTGGAAAGAGCTAACAGTAATATTACAATCTAGGAAGAGCCCACGGTGATTTGGAATCTGGTGAGAGCTCAGAGTGATATTGGGAGCTGATGAGAACTCACAATGATACTGGGATCTGTAGAGATCTCACAGTGATATTCTGGTCTTGAGAGTGCTCACAGAGATATTGGGAATAGGACAGAGCAGACCATGTTAATGGGATCAGTAGAGAGCTCACAGTGATACTGGGATCTTCATGGAGCTCACAGTGTTATTGGTTTCTGCATGAGATCTCACAGTAATATTGGGATCTGGAGAGAGCTCACAGTGATACTGGGATATGTAGAGAGCTCACAGTGATATTGGTATCTGGGGAAGATCATGATGATATTGGGATCTGAAGAGAGCTCGCTGTGAAATTGGCATCTTCAGAGAGCTCACAGTGGTACTGGGATCAGGAAAGAGCTCACAGTGATATTGAGATCTAGAAAGAGCTCACAGTGATATTGAGATCTAGAAAGAGCTCACAGTGATAATGAGATCTAGAAAGAACTCACAGTGATTTTGGGATCTGGATAGGGCTCACAGTGATTTTGGGATCTGGAGGGAACTTACAGTGATATTGAGATCAGGAGAGAGGGCAGAGTGATATAGCAAACTGGAGAGAGCTCACAGTGATATTGAGATCTAGAAAGAGCACATGGTGATACCGGGATCTGGAGAGAGCTACCAGTGATATTGGGATATATAGAGAGCTCACAGTGATATTGAGACCTGTAGAGAGCTCACAGTGATATTGCCATCTAGATAGAGCTCACAGTGATACTGGGATCTGGAGAGAGCTACCAGTGATATTGGGATCAGGAGAGAGCTCACAGTGATATAGCAATCTGGAGAGAGCTCAGAGTGATGTTGAGATCTAGAAAGATCACACCGTGATCCTGGGATCTGGAGAGAGGGGACAGTTATGTTGGGATATGTAGACAGCCCACAGTGATATTGGGACCTGTAGAGAGCTCACAGTGATATTGGGATCTAGAGAGAGCTCACAGTGATACTGGGCTCTGGACAGAGCTCCCAGTGATATTCGGATCAGGAGAGAGCTCACAGTGATATTGGGATCTGGAGGGAGCTCACAGAGATATTGGGATCAGGAGGGAGCTCACAGTGATATTGGAATCTGGAGAGCATGCACTGATATAATGGTATCTAGAAAGACTTCACAGAGATATCCCGATCTGGATAGAGCTCACATTGATACTGGGATCAGGAGAGAGTTCACAGCGATATTGAGAACTGGAGAGAGTTCACAGTGATATAGCAAACTGGAGTGAGCTCACAGTGATATGGAGATCTAGAAAGACCTCACAATGATACTGGGAACTGGAGAGAGCGCACAGTTTTATGGCATCAAGAAATAGCTCACAGTGATATTGGGATCTGGAGAGAGCTTACAGTGATTTTGGGATCTGGAGAGAACTCACAGTGATATTGGGATCAGGAAAGAGCTCCCAGAAATATAGCAATCTGGAGAGAGCTCACAGTGATGTTGAGATGAGGAAAGAGCACACAGTGATACTGGGATCTGGAGAGAGGGCACGGTTATGTTGGGATATGTAGCGAGCTCACAGTGATATTGGGACCTGTACGGAGCTTACATTGATATTGGGATCTAGAGAGAGCTCACAGTGATGCTGGGATCTGGAGAGAGCTTCCAGTGATATTTGGATCAGGAGAGAGCTCACAGTGATATTGGGACCTGTAGAGAGCTCACAGTGATATTGGGATCTAGGGAGAGCTCACAGTGATACTGGAATCTGGAGAGAGCTCCCAGTGATATTCGGAACAGGAGTGAGGTCACAGTGATACAGGAATCTGGAGAGCATGCACAGTTATAGTGGTATCTAGAAAGACTTCACAGAGATATCACAATCTGTATTGAGTTCACATTGATACTGGTATCGGGATAGAGCTCACAGTGATATTGGGATGAGGAGAGAGCTCAAAGTGATGTAGCAATCTGGGGAGAGCTCACGATGATATTGAGACCTAGAAAGAGCTCACAGTGAAACTGAGATCTGGTGAGAGCACACATTTTTATTGATGTTTAACAATAGCTCACAGTGATATTGGGATCTGGAGAGAGCTTACAGTGATTTTGGGATCTGGAGAAAGCTCACAGTGATATTGGGATAAGGAGAGAGCTCCCAGTGTTATAGCAATCTGGAGAGAGCTCACAGTGATATTGAGATCTAGAAATGCTCAGATTGATACTGGGATCTGGAGAAAACTCACAGTGATATGGGGATCTGGAGAGAGCTCACAGTGATATTGGGTTATGGATAGATTGCACAATTATATTGGTAACTAGAAAGAACTCAGTGATATTGGGAGCTGGAGAGAGCTCATGGTGATATTGGGATGCGAATATAGCACACAGAGATGTTGAGATCAGGAGAGAGCTCACAATGATATTGGGATATGGATAGAACTCACAGTGATATAGGGATCAGGAGAGCGCTCACAGTGATATAGGAATCTGGAGGGAGCTCACACTGATATTGAGATCTAGAAAGAGCTCACAGTGATACTGGGATATGGTTCGACTGAACACTTATATTGGCAGCTTGAAAGAACTCACAGTGATATTGGGATCTAGAGAATTCATGGTGATATTCGGTTGTGAAGATCTGGATATAGCTCTCATTGATACTGCGATCGCGAGAGAACTCACAGTGATATTGGGATATGGAGTGAGCATGCAGTGATTTCAGGATTTGGAAAGAACTAACAGTAATATTGGGATCTAGGAAGAGCCCACAGTGATAATGGAATCTGGAGAGAGCTCAGAATGATATTGTGAGCTGATGAGAACTCACAATGATATTCTGGTCTTGAGAGTGCTCACAGAGATATTGGGAATGGGAGAGAGCAGACCTTGTTACCGGGATCGGTAGAGAGATCACAGTGATAATGGGATCTTGATAGAGCTCACAGTGATATTGGTTTCTGGATGAGATCTCACAGTAATATTGGGATCTGGAGAGAGCTCACAGTGATACTGGGATATGTAGAGAGCTCACAGTGATATGAGGATCTGGAGAAGCTCACGATGATATTGGGATCTGAAGAGAGCTCGCTGTGAAATTGGCATCTTGAGAGAGCTCACAGTGCTACTGGGATCAGTAGAGAGCTCACAGTGATATTGAGATCTAGAAAGAGCTCACAGTGATACTGGGATATGGTTCGACTGAACAGTTATATTGGCAGCTTGAACGAACTCACAGTGATATTGGGATCTAGAGAACTCACGGTGATATTCGGTTGTGAAGAGAGCTCACGGTATTGTTGAAATCTGGAGAGAGCTCACAGTGATATTAGGGTCCTGAAAAAGCTCACAGAGATATTGAAATCTCGATAGATCTCATATTGATACTGGGATTGGGAGAGAGCTCACAGGGATACTGGGATCTAGAGAGATCTCACAGTGATATTAGGATCCTGAAAAAGATCACAGAGATATCGGGATCTGGATAGTGCTCACATTGATACTGGGATCGCCAGAGAACTCACAGTGATATTGGGATATGGAGTGAGCTCGCAGTGATATCGGGATCTGGATAGAGCTCACATTTATACTGGGATTGGGAGAGAGTTCACCATGATTTTGGGATCTGGAGAGATTTCATAGTGATATAGAGATTGAGAAAAGGCTCACAGTAATATAGGGATCTAAAGACATCTCACAGAGATACTGGAATCTGGAGAGAGCTCATAGTGATATTGGGATCTGGATAGTGCTCACAGTGATTTTGGGATCTGGATGAGATCTCACAGTAATTTTGGGAGCTGCATAGAGCTCACAAAGGTAATGGGATATGTAGAGATCACACAGTGAAATTGGGAAGTTTAGAGAGCTCAATCTGATATTGGGATCTGGAGGGTGCTCACAGTGATATTGGGATCTGGATAGAGCTCACATTTATACTGGGATTGGGAGAGAACTCACAGTGATATTGGGATATGGAGAGAGCTCACAGTGATACTGGGATCTGGAGAGAGCTCACAGTGATATTGGAATCTGGAGGGAGCTTACAATCATATTGAGATCAGCAGAGAGCTCAGAGTGATATAGCAATCTGGAGAGAGCTCACAGTGATATTGAGATCTAGAAAGAGCACATGGTGATTCCGGGATCTGGAGAGAGGGCACAGCTATGCTGGGATATGTAGAGACCTACCAGTGATATTGGGATCAGGAGAGAGCTCACAGTGATACAGGAATCTGGAGAGCATGCACATTTATAGTGGTATCTAGAAATAATTCACAGAGATATTGTGATCTGGATAGAGCTCACATTGATACTGGGATCAGGACAGAGCTGACAGTGATATTAGGATGAGGAGAGAGTTCACAGTGCTATAGCAATCTGGGGAGAGATCACAGTGATATTGAAACCTAGAAAGAGTTCACAGTGATACTGGGATCTGGAGAGAGCTCACAGTGATGTTGAGATCTGGACAGAGCTCACAGTGATATTGGGATCTGGAGAGAGCTCACAGTAATTTAGGAATCTGGAGAGCCTGCACATTTATATTGATATCTACAATGACTTCACAGAGATATCGTGATCTGGGTTGAGCTCACATTGATACAGGGATCGGGAGAGAGCCCACAGTGATACTGAGATCTGGAGAGATCTCACAGTAATACTGCAAACTGCATAGAGCTCACAGTGATTTGGGGATCTGGATGAGATCTCACAGTAATTTTGGGACCTGGAGAGGGCTCATAATGTTACTGGGATATGTAGAGATTACACAGTGATATTGGGATGTATAGAGAGCTAAATCTGATATTGGGATCTGGAGGGAGCTCACAGTGATATTGGGATCTGGACAGAGCTCACAGTGATATTGGGATGAGGAGAGAGCTCAAAGTGATGTAGCAATCTGGGGAGAGCTCACGATGATATTGAGACCTAGAAAGAGCTCACAGTGAAACTGGGATCTGGTGAGAGCACACATTTTTATTGATGTTTAACAATAGCTCACAGTGATATTGGGATCTGGAGAGAGCTTACAGTGATTTTGGGATCTGGAGAAAGCTCACAGTGATATTGGGATAAGGAGAGAGCTCCCAGTGTTATAGCAATCTGGAGAGAGCTCACAGTGATATTGAGATCTAGAAATGCTCAGATTGATACTGGGATCTGGAGAAAACTCACAGTGATATAGGGATCTGGAGAGAGCTCACAGTGATATTGGGTTATGGATAGATTGCACAATTATATTGGTAACTAGAAAGAACTCAGTGATATTGGGAGCTGGAGAGAGCTCATGGTGATATTGGGATGCGAATATAGCACACAGAGATGTTGAGATCAGGAGAGAGCTCACAATGATATTGGGATATGGATAGAACTCACAGTGATATAGGGATCAGGAGAGCGCTCACAGTGATATAGGAATCTGGAGGGAGCTCACACTGATATTGGCAGCTTGAAAGAACTCACAGTGATATTGGGATCTAGAGAACTCATGGTGATATTCGGTTGTGAAGATTTGGATATAGCTCTCATTGATACTGCGATCGCGAGAGAACTCACAGTGATATTGGGATATGGAGTGAGCATGCAGTGATTTCAGGATTTGGAAAGAACTAACAGTAATATTGGGATCTAGGAAGAGCTCACAGTGATATTGGAATCTGGAGAGAGCTCAGAATGATATTGTGAGCTGAAGAGAACTCACAATGATACTGGGATCTGTAGAGATCTCACAGTGATATTCTGGTCTTGAGAGTGCTCACAGAGATATTGGGAATGGGAGAGAGCAGACCTTGTTACCGGGATTGGTAGAGAGATCACAGTGATAATGGGATCTTGATAGAGCTCACAGTGATATTGGTTTCTGGATGAGATCTCACAGTAATATTGGGATCTGGAGAGAGCTCACAGTGATACTGGGATAAGTAGAGAGCTCACAGTGATATGAGGATCTGGAGAAGCTCACGATGATATTGGGATCTGAAGAGAGCTCGCTGTGAAATTGGCATCTTGAGAGAGCTCACAGTGCTACTGGGATCAGTAGAGAGCTCACAGTGATATTGAGATCTAGAAAGAGCTCACAGTGATACTGGGATATGGTTCGACTGAACAGTTATATTGGCAGCTTGAACGAACTCACAGTGATATTGGGATCTAGAGAACTCACGGTGATATTCGGTTGTGAAGAGAGCTCACAGTGATGTTGAAATCTGGAGAGAGCTCACAGTGATATTAGGGTCCTGAAAAAGCTCACAGAGATATTGAAATCTCGATAGATCTCATATTGATACTGGGATTGGGAGAGATCTCACAGTGATATTAGGATCCTGAAAAAGATCACAGAGATATCGGGATCTGGATAGTGCTCACATTGATACTGGGATCGCCAGAGAACTCACAGTGATATTGGGATATGGAGTGAGCTCGCAGTGATATCGGGATCTGGATAGAGCTCACATTTATACTGGGATCAGGAGAGAGTTCACCGTGATATTGGGATCTGGAGAGATTTCATAGTGATATAGAGATTGAGAAAAGGCTCACAGTAATATAGGGATCTAAAGACATCTCACAGAGATACTGGAATCTGGAGAGAGCTCATAGTGATATTGGGATCTGGATAGTGCTCACAGTGATTTTGGGATCTGGATGAGATCTCACAGTAATTTTGGGAGCTGCATAGAGCTCACAAAGGTACTGGGATATGTAGAGATCACACAGTGAAATTGGGAAGTTTAGAGAGCTCAATCTGATATTGGGACTGGAGGGAGCTCACAGTGATATTGGGATCTGGATAGAGCTCACATTTATACTGGGATTGGGAGAGAACTCACAGTGATATTGGGATATGGAGAGAGCTCACAGTGATACTGGGATCTGGAGAGAGCTCACAGTGCTATTGGAATCTGGAGGGAGCTTACAATCATATTGAGATCAGCAGAGAGCTCAGAGTGATATAGCAATCTGGAGAGAGCTCACAGTGATATTGAGATCTAGAAAGAGCACATGGTGATACTGGGATCTGGAGAGAGGGCACAGTCATGCTGGGATATGTAGAGACCTACCAGTGATATTGGGATCAGGAGAGAGCTCACAGTGATACAGGAATCTGGAGAGCATGCACATTTATAGTGGTATCTAGAAAGAATTCACAGAGATATCGCGATCTGGATAGAGCTCACATTGATACTGGGATCAGGACAGAGCTGACAGTGATATTAGGATGAGGAGAGAGTTCATAGTGATATAGCAATCTGGGGAGAGATCATAGTGATATTGAAACCTAGAAAGAGTTCACAGTGATACAGGGATCTGGAGAGAGCGCACAGTTTTATTGGTATGTGGACATAGCTCACAGTGGTATTGGGATCTGGAGAGAGTTTACCGTGATTTTGGGGTCTGGAGAGAGGTCACAGTGATATTGGGATCAGGAGAGAGCTCCCAGTGAAATAGCAATCTGGAGAGATTTCACAGTGGTATTCAGATCTAGAAATAGCTCAGAGGGATACTTGGATCTGGAGAGAAGGGAAAGTGATATTGGGGTCTGGAGAGAGCTTTCAGTAATATTGGGATCTGGAGAGATATCACAGTGATATTGGGATCTGGAGAGTGCTTAAAATGATATTGGGATGCAGAGAGAGCTCACAGTGATATTGGGATTTGGGAGAGCTCACAGGGATAGTGGAATCTCGAGAGCATGCAGAGTTATATTGTTATCTAGAAATAACTCACAGTAATATTGGGATCTGGAGAGAGCTCACAGTGATATTGGAATCTGGAGGGAGCTTACAGTGATATTGAGATCAGCAGAGATCTCAGAGTGATATAGCACTCTGGCGAGAGCTCACAGTGATATTGAGATCTAGAAAGAGCACACAGTAATACTGGGACCTAGATAGAGGGAATAGTTATGTTGGGATATGTGGAGAGCTCACAGTGATATTGGGACCTGTAGAGAGCTCACAGTGATATTGAGATCTAGAAATAGCACACAGTAATACTGGGATCTAGATAGAGGGAATAGTTATGTTGGGATATGTGGAGAGCTCACAGTGATATTGGGACCTGTAGAGAGCTCACAGTGATATTGTGATCTAGAGAAAGCTCACAGTGGTATTGGAGGGAGCTCACAGAGATATTGGGATCAGCAGGGAGCTCACAGTGATATTGGAATCTGGAGAGCACGCACTGATATAAAGGTATCGAGAAAGACTTCACAGAGACATCGCAATTTGGATGGAGTTCACATTGATACTGGGATCGGGATAGAGCTCACAGTGATATTGGGATGAGGAGAGAACTCATAGTGATATAGAAATCTGGGGAGATCTCACGATGATATTGAGATCTAGAAAGAGCTCACAGTGAAACTGGGATCTGGTGAGAGCGCACAGTTTTATTGGTATCTAAACAAAGCTCACAGTGATGTTGGGATCTGGAGAGAGCTTACAGTGATTTTGGGATCTGGAGAGAGCTCACAGTTATATTGGGATCAGGAGAGAGCTCCCAGTGATATAGCAATCTAGAGAGAGCTCACAGCGATATTGAGATCTAGAAAGTGCTCAGAGTGATACTGGGATCTGGAGAGAGCTCACAGTGATATTGGGATCTGGAGAGAGCTTTCAGTGATATTGGGATCTGGAGAGAGCTCACAGTGATATTGGGATCTAGAGAGACCTTACAATGATATTGGGATTTGGAGAGAGCTCACAGTGATATCACGATCTGGATAGAGCTCACATTGATAGTGGCATCGGGAGAGAGCTCACAGCGATATTGAGATCAGGAGAGAGCTCACAGTGATATGGCAATCTGGGGAGAGCTCACAATGATATTGACACCTTGGGATCTGGAGAGAGCTCACAGAGATTTTGGGATCTGGAGAGAGCTTACAATGATATTGGGATTGAGAGAGACCTCACAGTCATATTGGAATCAGGTGAGATCGCACAGTGATAGTGGTATTTGGAGAGAGCTCAAAGGAATATTGGGATCTGGAGAGAGCGCACTGTTATATTGGTATTTAGAAATAACTCACTGTAATATTGGGATCTGGAGAGAGCTCACAGTGATATTGGAATCTGGAGGGAGCTCAGAGTGATACTGGGATCTAGAGAGAGCTCACAGTGATAGGTGGATCTGAAGAGAGTTTACAGTGATTTTGGGATCATGAGAGAGCTCCAGGTGATATAGCAATCTGGAGAGAGCTCAAAGTGATATTGAGATCTAGAAAGATCTCAGAGTGATACTGCAATCTGGAAAGAGCGCACAGTTATAGTGGTATCTACAAATAACTCACAGTAATATTGAGATCAGCAGAGAGCTCAGAGTGATCTAGCAATCTGGAGAGAGCTCACAGTGATATTGAGATCTGGAGCGAGCTTACAGTGATATTGGGATCTGGAGAGAGCTCACAGTGATATTGGAATCAGGTGAGAGCTCACATTGATATTGGAATGTGGAGGGAGGTCACAGTGATATTGAGATGTAGAAAGAACTCGCAGTGATATAGGGATCTGGAGATAGCTCACAGTGATACTGAGATGTGAAGAGAGTTCACAGTGATGTTCAGATCTAAAGAGAGCTCACAGTGATACTGAGATCTGGCATCAGCTCACAATGATACTTGGATCGGGAGAGAGCTCACAGTGATACTGGGATCCAGACAGAGCTCACAGTGATATTGGTTTCTGGATGAGTGAGATCTCACAGTAATATTGGGATCTGGAGAGAGCTCACAGTGATAGTGGGATCTGTAGAGAGCTCACAGTGATACTCGGTTCTGGAGAGATCTCACACTAATATTAGGATCTGGACAGAGCTCACAGTGACTTCTGGATCTGGATGAGATCTCACAGTAATTTTGGGAAATGGAGAGAGCTCACAATGATACTGGGATGTGTAGCGATCACACGGCAATATTCGGATGTGTAGAGAGCTCAATCAGATATTGGGATCTGGAGGGAGCTCACAGTGATATTGGGATCTGGACAGAGCTCACAGTGATATTGGGATCAGGAGAGAGCTCACAGTGATATTGGGATTTGGAGAGAGCTTACAGTGATACTGGGATCTGGAGAGAGTGCAGTTATGTTGGTATCTAGGAAGAATTCATTATGATATTGGGATCTGGACAGAGCTCACAGTGATATTGGGATCAGGTGAGATCTCACGGTGATTTAGTAATCTGGAGAGCACGCACAGTTATTTTGATATCTAGAACGACTTCACAGAGTTATCATGATCTGGATAGAGCTCACATTGATACTAGGATCGGGAGAGAGCTCACAGTGATACTGGGATCAGTTTGAGATCACACATTAATATTGGGATCTGGGGAGAGTTCACAGAGATGCTGAGATATGTGGAGAGCTCACAGTGATAATAGGGTCTCGATTGAGCTCACAGTGATATTGGCATTTAAAGGAAGCTCACAGTGATACAGGGATCTGGAGAGAGCTCACAGTGATACTGAGATCTGGAGAGGTATCACAGTCATAATGGGATCTGGATAGAGCTCACAGTGATATTGGGATCTGGATGTGATCTCAAATTAATAATGGGATCTGCAGAGCGCTCATAGTTATGCTGGGATATGCAGAGAGCTCACAGTGATATTGGGAATTGTAAAGTGCTCACGGTGATATTGGGATCTGAAGAGAGCTCATAGTGATGTTGGGATCTGGAATGAGCTAAAATTGATACTGGGATCGGGAGGGAGTTCACAGTGATACTGGGATCTGTATACAACTCACAGAGATATCAGGATCTGGAGATAGCTCACATGGATACTGGTCTTGGGAGAGAGCTCACAGTGTTACTGGGATCAGTTTGAGATCGCATATTAATATTGGGATCTGGGGAGAGTTCACAGAGATACTGAGATATGTAGAGAGCTCACAGTGATATTGGGGACTGGTGGAACTCACAGTAATATTGGTATTTGGAGAAAGCTCGCAGTGGTAAAGGGATCTGGAGAGAGCTCACAGTGATACTGAGATCTGGAGAGATATCACAGTTATACTGGGATCTGGATAGAGCCCACAGTGATTTTGGGATCTGGATGTGACCTCAAATTAATATAGGATCGGCACAGCGCTCACAGTTATACTGGGATATGCAGAGAGCTCACAATGATATTGGGAATTGTAGAGAGCTCGCGGTGATATTGGGCTCTGAAGAGAGCTCACAGTGATATTGGGATCTGTAATGAGCTAAAATTGATACTGGGATAGGGAGGGAGCTCACAGTGATAATGGGATCCAGATAGAGCTGTCAGTGATATTGGTTTCTGGATGAGATCTCACAGTAATATTGGGATCAGGAGAGAGCTCACAGTGATATTGGTATCTGGAAATAACTCACAGTAGTACTGGGATCTGGATAATGCTCACCGTAATATTGGAATCTGGAGGGAGCTTACAGTGATATTGAGATCAGCAGAGAGCCCAGAGTGATTTGGCAATCTGGAGAGAGCTCACAGTGATATTGGGATCTGGAGAGTGCTTACAGTGAAATTGGGATCTGGAGAGAGCTCACCGTGATATTGTAATCAGGTGAGAGCTCACAGTGATATTGAGAGCAGCAGAGAGCTCAGAGTGTTCTAGCAATCTGGAGAGAGCTAACAGTTATATTGGTATCTAGAAATAACTCACAGTAATATTGGGATCAGGAGAGAGCTCACAGTGATATTGGAATCTGGAGGAATTTTACAGTGGTATTAAGATCAGCAGAGAGCTCAGAGTGATCTTGCAATCTGGAGAGAGCTCACAGTGATACTGGCATCTGGAGAGATCTCACAGTAATACTGGGATCTGGATGAGATCTCACAGTAATTGTGGGACCTGGAGAGAGCTCACAAAGATACTGGGATATGTAGAGATCACACAGTGATATTGGGATGTGTAGAGAGCTCAATCTGATATTGGGATCTGGACAGAGCTCACAGTGATATTGGGATAAGGAGGGAGCTCACAATGATATACCAATATGGAGAGAGCTCTCAGTGATATTGAGATCAAGAGAGAGCTCATCATGATACTGGGATCTGGAGAGAGTGCACAGTTATGTTGGTATCTAGGAAGAACTCATAATGATATTGGGATCTGGAGAGAACTCACAGTGATATTGGGATGTGAAGAGAGCTCACAGTGATGTTGAGATCTGGACAGAGGTCACAGTGATATTAGGATCTGGATAGAGCTCACATGATTTAGGAATCTGGAGAGCTGTCACAGTTATATTGATATCTAGAATGACTTCACAGAGATATCATTACCTGGATAGAGATCACATTGATACTGGGAGCGGGAGAGAGCTCACAGTGATACTGGGACCAGTTTGAGATTGCACATTAATATTGGGATCTAGGGAGAGTTCACAGAGATTCTGAGATATGTAGAGAGCTCAAAGTGTTATTGGGGTCTGGTAGAGCTCACAGTGATATTGGCATTTGGAGAAAGCTCACAGTGATACAGGGATACTGAGATCTGGAGAGATATCACAGTCATACTGGGTTCTGCATAGAGATCACAGTGATATTGGTATCTGGACGCGATCTCAAATTAATAATGGGATCTGCACAGCGCTCACAGTTATACTGGGATATGCAGAGGGCTCACTGTGATATTGGAATCAGGTGAGAGCTCACAGTGATATTGAGATATGCAGAGAGCTCAGAATGATCTAGAAATCTAGAGAGAGTTCACAGTTATATTGGTATCTAGAAATAACTCACATTAATATTGGGATCTGCAGAGAGCTCACAGTGATAATGGAATCAGGAGGGAGCTTAAAGTGATATTGAGATCAGCAGAGAGCTCAGAGTGATCTAGCAATGTGGAGAGAGCTCACAGTGATATTGGGATCTGGAGAGAGCTTACAGTGAAATTGGGATCTGGAGAGAGCTCATTGTGATATTGGAATCAGGTGAGAGCTCACAGTGATATTGGAATCTGGAGGGAGGTTACAGTGATATTGAGATCAGCAGAGAGCGCGTAGTGATATAGCAATCTGGAGAGACGTCACAGTGATATTGAGATCTAGAAAGAACTCAGAGTGATATAGGGATCTGGAGAGAGCTCACAGTGATATTGGGATGTGAAGAGAGTTCACAGTGATGTTGAGATCTGGAGAGCGCTCACAGAAATGCTGGGATCTGGAATGAGCTCACAATGATAATGGGATTGGGAGTGAGCTCACAGTGATACTGGGATCCAGATAGAGCTCACATTGATATTGGTCTCTGGATGACATCTCACAGTAATATTGGGATCAGGAGAGAGCTCACAGTGGTATTGGGATTTGTAGAGAGCTCACAGTGTTACTGGGATCTGGATAGATTTCACAGTAATACTGCGATCAGCATAGAGCTCACAGTGATTTTGGGATCCGGATGAGATCTCACAGTAATTTTGGGACCTGGAGGGAGCTCACAATGATGCTGGGATATGTAGAGATCACGCACTGATATTGAGATGTGTAGAGATCTCAATCTGATATTGGGATCTGGAGGGAGTTCACAGTCATATTGGGGTCTGGACAGAGTTCACAGTGATATTGGGATCAGGAGAGAGCTCACAGTGATATAGAAATATGGAGAGAGCTGTCAGTGATATTGAGATCAAGAAAGAGCTCACCATGAAACTGGGATCTGAAGAGAGTGCACAGTTATGTTGGTATCTAGGAAGAACTCATAATGATGTTGGGATCTGGAGAGAGCTCATAGTGATGTTGAGATCTGGACAGAGCTCACAGTGATTTTGGGATCTGGAGAGAGCTCACAGTAATTTAGGAATCTGGAGAGCATGCACATTTATATTGATATCTACAATGACTTCACAGAGATATTGTGATCTGGGTAGAGCTCACATTGATACAGGGATCGGGAGAGAACCCACAGTGATACTGGGATCTGGAGAGATCTCACAGTAATACTGCGATCTGCATAGAGCTCACAGTGATTTTGGGATCTGGATGAGATCTCACAGTAATTTTGGGACCTGGAGAGAGCTCACAATGTTACTGGGATATGTAGAGAACACACAGTGATATTGGGATGTATAGAGATCTCAATCTGATATTGGGATCTGGAGGGATCTCACATGATATTGGGATCAGGAGAGAGCTCACAGTGATATTGGGATCAGGAGAGAGCTCTCAGTGATATTGCAATATGGGGAGGCTCTCAGTGATATTGAGATCAAGAAAGAGCTCACCAACATACTGGGATCTGGAGAGAGCGCACAGTTATGTTGGTATCTAGGAACAACTCATAATGATGTTGGGATGTGAAGAGAGCTCACAGTGATGTTCACATCTGGACAGAGCTCACAGTGATATTTGGATCAGGAGAGAGCACGCAGTGATTTAGGAATCTGTAGAGCAGGCACAGTTATATTGATATTTGGAACGAATTCAGAGATATTGTGATCGGAATAGAGCTCACATTGATACTGGGATCGGGAAAGAGCTCACAGTGATACTGGGATCAGTTTTAGATTACACATAAATATTGGGATCTGGAGAGACTTCACAGAGATAATGAGATATGTAGAGAGCTCACAGTGATATTGGCATTTGGAGAAAGCTCACAGTGATACAGGGATCTGGTGAGAGCTCACAGTGATACTGGGATCAGTTTGTGATCGCAAATAAATATTGGGATCTGGAGTGAGTTCACAGAGATACTGAGATCTGGAGAGAGCCCTCAGTGATATTGGAATCTGGAGGGAGCTTACAGTGATATTGCAATCTGCAGAGAGCTCAGAGTGATATAGCAATCTGGAGAGAGATCACAGTGATAGTGAGATCTAGAAAGAGCACGCAGTGACACTGGGAGCTGGAGAGAGGGCAAGTTATGTTGGGATATGTAGAGAGCTCACTGTGCTATTGGGACCTGTAGAGAGCTCACAGTGATATTTGGATCAATAGAGAGCTCACAGTGATAATACGATCTGGTGAGAGCACACAGTGTTATTTGGATCAGGAGAGAGCTCACAGTGATATAGGAATCTGAAGAGCACGCACAGTTATAGTGGTATATACAAAGACTTCACAGAGATATCACGATCTGGATAGAGTTCATATTGATAGAGGGATTGGGAGAGAGCTCACAGCGATATTGAGATCAGGAGAGAGCTCACAGTGATATAGCAATCTGGAGAGCGCTCACAGCGATATTGAGATCTAGAAAGAGCTCACAGTGATACTGGGATCTGGAGAGAGCGCACAGTTTTAATTGTATCTAGACATAGCTCACAGTGATATTGGGATCTGGAGAGAGCTTAGAGTGATTTTGGGATCTGGAGAGATCTCACTGTGATATTGGGATCAGGAGAGAGCTCACAGTGATATAGCAATCTGGAGAGAGCTCACAGTGATAATGAGATCTAGAAACAGCTCGGAGTCATACTGGGATCTGGTGAGAGCTCACAGTGATATTGGGATTGGGAAAGAGCACACGGTGATACTGGGATCTGGAGAGAGTGCACAGTTATGTTGGGATATATAGAGAGCTCACAGTGATATTGGGACGTGTAGAGAGCTCACAGTGATATTGGGAACTAGAGAGAGCTCACAGTGATACTGGGATCTGGAGAGAGCTCCCAGTGATATTTGGATCAGAAGAGAGCTCACAGTGATAGAGGAATCTGGACAGCATGCACAGTTATAGTGGTATCTAGAAAGACTTCACAGAGATATCGCGATCATGATAGAACTCACATTGATACTGCGATCGGGATAGAGCTCACAGTGATATTGCAATCTGGGGAGAGCTCACAATGATATTGAGATCTAGGGAGAGGTCACAGTGATACTGGGATCTGGAGAGAGCACACAGTGGTATTTGGATCAAAAGAGAGGTCACAGTGAAACTGGGATCTGGAGAGGGTGCACAGTTTCATTGGTATCTAGACATAGCTCACAGTGTTATTGGGATCTGGAGAAAGTTTAACAAGATTTTGGGATCTGGAGAGAGCTCACAGTGATATTGGGATCAGGTGATAGTGAGATCTAGAAAGAGCACACAGAGACACTGCGATCCAGAGAGAGGGCACAGCTATGTTGGGATATGTAGAGAGATCACAGTGCTCTTGGGACCTGTAGAGAGCTCACAGTGATATTGGGATCTAGAGAGAGCTCACAGTGATAATAGAATCTGGTGTGAGCACACAGTGTTATTGGGATCAGGAGAGAGCTCACAGTGATTTAGGAATCTGGAAAGCATGCACAGTTATAGTGGTATCTAGAAAGACGTTATAGAGATATTGCGATCTGGATAGAGCTCACATTGATAATGGGATCGGGAGAGAAGGCACAGTTATGTTGGCATATGTAGAGAGCTGCCTGTGCTATTGGGACCTGTAGAGAGCTCACAGTGATATTGGGATCTAGAGAGAGCTCACAGTGATAATAGGATCTGGTGAGAGCACACAGTGTTATTTTTATCAGGAGAGACCACACAGTGATATAGGAATCTGGAGAGAGCTTACAGTTATACTGGGATCTGGAGAGAGCTCCCATTGACATTGGGATCTGGAGAGAGCTCACTGTGATATTGGGATCGGGAGAGAGCTCACAGTGATACTGGGATCAGGAAATAGCTGACAGTGACAAAGTATTCCGGAGAGTGTGCACATTTATATTTGTAAAGAGAAAGATTTCACAAAGATATCATGATCTGGACAGAGCTCACATTGATGCTGGGATCTGGAAAGAGTTCACAGTTATATTGGGAAATGTAGAGAGCTCACAGTGATATTGGGATCTAAAGAGAGCTCAGAGTGATATTAGGATCTGGAGAGAGATCACGGTTATATTGGGATTTGGAGAGAGCTCACAGTGATACTTGGATCTGGAGAGACTGAACAGTTTTATCGGTATCTAGAAATAACTCACAGTGATATTGGTATCTGCAGAGAGCTCACAGAGATGTTGGGACCTGGAGAAAGTTCACAGTGATATTGGGATGAGGAGAGAGCTCAGAGTGATATTGGAATCTGGAGGGAGATTACAGTGATATTGAGATCAGCAGAGATCTCAGAGTGATATAACAATCTGGAAAGAAATCACAGTGACAGTGAGATCTAGAAAGAGCACACACTGATACTGATATCTGGAGAGAGGGCACAGTTATTTTGGGATAAGTAGAGAGCTCACAGTGCTATTGGGACCTGTAGAGATCTCACAGTGATATTGGGATCTAGAGAGAGCTCACAGTGATAATAGGATATGGTGAGAGCACACAGAGTTATTTGGATCAGGAGAGAGCTCACAGTGATATAGGAATCTGGAGAGCACGCGCAGTTATTGCAGTATATACAATGAATTCACAGAGATATCGCGATCTGGATAGAGCACACATTGATATTGGGATCAGGAGAGAGCTCACAGTGATATAGCAATCTGGAGAGATCTCGCAGTGATATTGAGATCTAGAAAGAGCTCACAGTGATACTGGGATCTGGAGAGTGCGCACAGTTGTATTCATATCTAGACATACCTCACAGTGCTTTTGGGATCTGGAGAGAGCTTACAGTGATTTTGGGTTCTGGAGAGAGCTCACAGTGATATTGGGATCAGGAGAGAGCTCCCCATGATATAGCAATCTGGAGAGCACTCACAGTGATATTGAGACATAGAAACAGCTCAGAGTGATACTGGGATTTGGAGAGATTGCACAATTATATTGGTAGCTAGAAATAACTCAGAGTAATATTGGGATCTGGAGAGAGCTCACAGTGATATTGGAATCTGGAGGGAGCTTACAGTGATATTGAGATCAGCAGTCAGCTAAGTGTGATATTGCAATCTGGAGAGAGCTCACAGTGATATTGGTATTTGGAGAGAGCTCACAGTGATACTGGGATCTGCAGAGAGCGCACAGTGATAGGGTTTAGGAGAATGCTCCCAGTGATATTGGAATCTGGAGAGAGCTCACAGTGATATTGAGATCTAGAAAGAGCACACAGTGATAATGGGATCTGGAGAGAGGGCACAGTTATGTTGGGATATGTAGAGAGCTCACAGTGATAGTGGGACCTGTAGAGAGCTCACTGTGATATTGGGATATGTAGAGAACTAACAGTGATATTGGGATCTAGAGAGAGCTCACAGTGATATTAGGATCTGGAGAGAGCTCACAGTGATATTGGAATTTTGAGAGAGCTCACAGTGATACTTGGAACTGGAGAGAGCGATCAGTTATACAGTTATCTAGAAATAACTCAGTGATATTGGTACCTGCAGAGAGCTCACAGTGATATTGGGATCAGAAGAGAGCTCACAGTGAGACAGGAATCTGGAGAGAAAACACAGTTATAGTGGTATCTAGAAAGACTTCACAGAGATATTGCGATCTGGATAGAGCTCACATTGATACTGGGATTGGGATAGAGCTCACAGTTATATTGGGATGAGGAGAGAGTTCACAGTGTTATAGCAATATGAGGAGAGCTCACAATGATATTGAGAACTAGAAAGAGGTCACAGTGATACTGGGATCAGGATAGAGTGCACAGTTTTATTGGTATCTAGACATAGCTCACAGTGATATTGGGATCTGGTGAGAGCTCACAGTGATATTGGAATCAGGTGAGAGCTCGCAATGATAATGGGATTTGGAGAGAGCTCACAGTGATACTGGCACCTGGAGAGAGCGCACAGTTAAATTGGTATCTGGAAATAACTCACTGTATTATTGGAACCTGGAGAGAGCTCACAGTGATATTGGAATCTGGAGGGAGCTTACAGTGATATTGAGATCAGCAGAGAGCTCAGAGTGATATAGAAATCTGGAGGGTTCTCACACTGATATTGAGATCTAGAAAGAGCACACTGTGATACTGGGATCTGGAGAAAGGGCACAGAGATATTGGGATCAGTAGGGAGCTCACAGTGATATAGCAATCTAGAGATAGCTCACAGTGATATTCGGATCTAGAGAGAGAGCTCACAGTGATATTCTGATCTAGAGAGAGATCTCAGTGATACTGGGATTGAGATAGAGCTCACAGAGATATTGAAATCAGGAGGGAGCTCACAGTGATATAGCAATCTTGAGAGAGCTCACAGTGATATTCAGATCTAGAAAGAGCTCACAATGATACTGGGATCTGGAGAGAGCACACTGTTTTATTGGTATCTAGACATAGCTCACAGTGATATAGGGATCTGGAGAGAGCTTACAGTGATTTTGGGATTTGAAGAGAGCTCTCAGTGATATTGGGATCAGGAGAGATCTCCCAGTGATATAGCAATCTGGAGAGAGCTCACAGTGATATTGGGATCTAGAAAGAGATCAGAGTGATTCTTGGATCTGGAGAGAGCGCTCAGTTATGTTGGGATATGTAGAGAGCTCACAGTGATATTGGGTTCTGGAGAGAGCTCACAGTGATATTCGGATCTAGAGGGAGCTCACAATGATATTGGGATCTGGTGAGAGCTCACAGTTGTATTGGGATCAGGAGAGAGCTCACAGTGATATAGGAATCTGGAGAGCATGCACAGCTATATTGGTATCTGGAAAGACTTCACAGAGATATTGTGATCTGGATAGAGCTCATGTTGAAACTGGGATCGAGAGAGAGCTCACAGTGATACTGGGATCAGGATGAGATCTCACGTTAATATTGGGATCTGGAGAGAGCTCAAAATGATACTGAGATACGTAGAGAGCTAACAGTGATATTGGGATCAGGAGAGATCTCACAGTGATATTGGCATTTGGAGAGAGCTCACAGTGATACAGGGATCTGGAGAGAGCTCACAGTGATACTGGGATCTGGAGAGATCTTACAGTTATCCTGGGATCTGGACAGAGCTCACATTGATATTGGCATCTGGAGAATGCTCACAGTGATATTGGGATCTTTAGAGAGCTAACAGTGATATTGGGATCTAGAGAGAGCTCAGAGTGATATTAGGATATGGAGAGAGCTCACAGTGATACTGGGATCTGGAGAGAGCGAATAATGATGTTGGTATCTAGAAATAACTCACAGTGATATTTGTATCTGCAGAGAGCTCACAGTGATGTTGGGAGCTGGAGAGAGCTCACAGTGATATTAGGATTTGGAGAGAGTTCACAGTGATACTGGGATCCGGGGAGAGCGCACAGTGATATTGGTATCTAGACATAGCTCATAGCGATGTTGGGATCTGGAGAGAGCTTACAGTGATTTTGGGATGTGGACAGATCTCACAGTGATATTGGGATGAGGAGAGAGCTCCCAGTGATATTGGGATCTGGAGAGAGCTCACAGTGATGTTGGAATCTGGAGGGACATTACAGTGATATTGAGATCAGCAGAGAGCTCAGAGTGTTATAGCAATCTGGAGAGAGCTCACAGTGATAGTGGGATCTAGAAAGAACACACAGTGATACTGGGATCTGGAGAGAAGGCACCGTTATTTTGGGATATGTAGAGAGCTCAAAGTGCTCTTGGGACCTGTAGAGAGCACACAGTGATATTGGGATATGGAGAGGGCTCAAAGTGATAATAGGATCTGGTGAGAGCACACAGTGTTATTGGAATCAGGAGATAGCTCACATTGATTTAGGATTCTGGAGAGTACGCACAGTTATTCTGGTATCGACAAAGACTTCATAGAGAAATCGCGATCTTGATAGAGCTTACATTGATAGTGGGATCAGGAGAGAGGGCACAGTATTCTTGTGATATGTAGAGAGCTCACTGTGCTATTGGGACCTGGAGAGAGCTCACAGTGATGGAGCAATCTGGAGAGGGCTCACAGTGATATTGAGATCTTGAAAGAGCTCACAGTGATACTGGGATTTGGAGAGATTGCACAATTTTATTGGTATCTAGACATAGCTCACAGTGATATTGGGATCTGGTGAGAGCTCACAGTTGTATTGGGATCAGGAGAGAGCTCCAGTGATATAGCAATCTGGAGGGAGCTGACAGTGATATTGCGATCTAGAAAGAGCTCAGAGTGATACTGGGATCTGGATAGAGCTGACCGTGATATTGGGATCAGGAGAAAGCTCACAGTGATGTAGCAATCTGAAGAGAGCTCACAGTGATATTGAGATCTTGAAAGAGCTCACAGTGATACTGGGATCTGGAGAGAGTGCACAGCTTTATTGGTATCTAGACATAGCTCACAGTGATATTGGGATCTGGTGAGAGCTGACAGCAATTTTGACATCAGGAGAGAGCTCCCAGTGATATAGCAATCTGGACAGAGCTCACAGTGATATTGAGATCTAAAAAGAGCTCAGTGTGATACTGGGATGTGGAGGGAGCTCACAGACATAAAGGAGTCTGGAGAGAGCAAAAAGTTATATTCGTATCTAGAAATAACTCACAGTGATATTGGGATCTGCAGAGAGGTCTCAGTGATGTTGGGAACTGGAGGGAGCTCACAGTGATATTGAGATGAGGAGAGAGCTCACAGTGATATTGGGATCTGGTGAGAGCTTACAGCAATTTTGGCATCAGGAGAGAGCTCCCAGTGATATAGCAATCTGGACAGAGCTCACAGTGATATTGAGATCTAAAAAGACCTCAGTGTGATACTGGGATGTGGAGGGAGCTCACAGAGATAAAGCAGTCTGGAGAGAGCAAACAGTTATATTCGTATCTAGAAATAACTCACAGTGATATTGGGATCTGCAGAGAGCTCTCAGTGATGTTGGGAACTGGAGGGAGCTCACAGTGATATTGAGATGAGGAGAGAGCTCACAGTGATATTGGAATCTGGAGGGAGCTTACAGTGATATTGAAATCAGCAGAGAGCTCACAGTGATGTAGCAATCTGGGGAGATCTCACAGTGATATTGAGATCTTGAACGAGCTCACAGTGATACTGGGATCTGGAGACAGTGCACAGTTTTATTGATATCTAGACATAGCTCACAGTGATATTGGGATCTGGAGATAGCTTACAGTGATTTTGGGAGGCGGAGAGAGCTCACCGTGAAATTGGGATCAGAAGAGAGCTCCCAGTGATGTAGCAATCTGGGGAGAGCTCACAGTGATATTGGGATCTGGATAGAGCACACAGTGATACTGGGATCTGGAGAGAGCATACAGATATAATGGTATCCAGAAATAACTCACAGTTATGTTGGGATCTCGAGAGAGCTCACAGTGATATTGGAATCTGGAGGGAGCTTACAGTGACATTGAGATCAGCAGAGAGATCAACGTGATATAGCAATCTGGAGAGAGCTCACAGTGCTTTTGGGTTTTGGAGAGAGCTCACAGTGATAATGGGATCTGGAGAGAGTGCTCAGTGATATTGTGGTGAGGAGAGAACTCACAGTGATATTGATGTCTAGAAATAGCTTACACTTATAGTGAGATCAGCAGAGAGTTCAGAGTGATATAGCAATCTGGAGAGACCTCACAGTGATATTGAGATCTAGAAAGAGCACACAGTGATACTTGGATATAGAAGGAGGGCACAGTTATGTTGGGATATATAGAGAGCTCACAGTGATATCGGGACCTGCAGAGAGCTCACAGAGATATTGGGAACTATAGAGATTTCACAATGATACAGGAATCTGGAGAGCACGCACAGTTATAGTGGTATCTAGAAAGAATTCACAGAGATATCGCGATCTGGATAACGCTCACATTGATACAGGGATCGGGTGACAGCTCATAGTGATATTGGGATGTGGAGAGAGCTCACAGTGATATAGCAATCCGGGGAGAGCTCACAATCATATTGAGATCTAGAAAGAGCTCACAGTGATACTGGGATCTGGAGAGAGCGTACAGTTTTATTGGTATCTAGACATAGCTCACAGTGATATTGGAATCTGGAGAGAGCTCACAGTGATTTTGGGATCTGGAGAGAGCTCACAGTGATATAAGAATCTGGAGAGAGCTCAGAGTGATATTGAGATCTAGAAAGAGCACACAGTGATACTGGGATGTGGAGAGAGCATACAGTTTTATTGGTATCTAGACACAGCTCACAGTGATATTGGGATCTGGAGAGAGCTTACAGTGATTTTGGGATCTGGAGAGAACTCACAGTGATATTTGAATCAGGACAGAGCTCCCAGTGATATAGCAATCTGGAGAGAGCTCAGAGTGATATTGAGATCTAGAAAGAGCTCAGAGTGATACTGGGTTCTGGAGAGAGCTCACAGTGATATTGGGATCTGGAGAGAGCTCACAGTGATATAACAATCTGGAGAGAGCTCACAGTGAATTTCAGAACTAGAAAGAGCTCAGAGTGATACTGGGTACTGAAGAGAGCTCACAGTGATATTGGGATCTGGAGAGAGCTCACAGTGATATAACAATCTGGAGAGAGCTCAGAGTGATATTGAGATCTAGAAAGAGCACACTGTGACACTGGGATCTGGAGAGAGGGCCCAGTTATGTTCGAATATGGAGAGAGCTCACGGTGATATTGGGACCTGTAGAGAGCTCACAGTGACATTCGGATCTAGAGAGACCTCACAGTGATACAGGGATCTAGAGACAGCTCACGGAAATATTGGGATCAGGAGGGAGCTCACAGTGTTATAGGAATCTGGAGAGCACACACAGTTTTAGCGGTATCTGGAAAGACTTCACAGAGATATGACGATCTGGATAGAGCTCACAAAGGTACTGGGATCGGGAGAGAGCTCACAGTGATATAGCAATCTGGGGAGAGCTCACAATGATATTCAGATCTAGAAAGAGCTCACAGTGATCCTGGGATCTGGAGATAGCACACTGTTTTATTGGTATCTAGACATAGCTCACAGTGATATAGGGATTTGGAGGGAGATTACAGTGATTTTAGTATTTGAAGCGAGCTCTCAGTGATATTGGGATCAGGAGAGATCTCCCAGTGATATAGCAATCTGGAGGGAGCTGACAGTGATATTGCGATCTAGAAAGAGCTCAGAGTGATACTGGGATCTGGATAGAGCTGACCGTGATATTGGGATCAGGAGAAAGCTCACAGTGATGTAGCAATCTGAAGAGAGCTCACAGTGATATTGAGATCTTGAAAGAGCTCACAGTGATATTGAGATGAGGAGAGAGCTCACAGTGATATTGGAATCTGGAGGGAGCTTACAGTGATATTGAAATCAGCAGAGAGCTCCCAGTGATATAGCAATCTGGAGGGAGCTGACAGTGATATTGCGATCTAGAAAGAGCTCAGAGTGATACTGGGATCTGGATAGAGCTGACTGTGATATTGGGATCAGGAGAAAGCTCACAGTGATGTAGCAATCTGAAGAGAGCTCACAGTGATATTGAGATCTTGAAAGAGCTCACAGTGATACTGGGATCTGGAGAGAGTGCACAGCTTTATTGGTATCTAGACATAACTCACAGTGATATTGGGATCTGGTGAGAGCTGACAGCAATTTTGGGATCAGGAGAGATCTCCCAGTGATATAGCAATCTGAACAGAGCTCACAGTGATATTGAGATCTAAAAAGAGCTCAGTGTGATACTGGGATGTGGAGGGAGCTCACAGTGATAAAGGAGTCTGGAGAGAGCAAACAGTTATATTCGTATCTAGAAATAACTCACAGTGATATTGGGATCTGCAGAGAGCTCTCAGTGATGTTGGAAACTGGAGGGAGCTCACAGTGATATTGAGATGAGGAGAGAGCTCACAGTGATATTGGAATCTGGAGGGAGCTTACAGTGATATTGAAATCAGCAGAGAGCTCACAGTGATGTAGCAATCTGGGGAGATCTCACAGTGATATTGAGATCTTGAACGAGCTCACAGTGATACTGGGATCTGGAGACAGTGCACAGTTTTATTGGTATCTAGACATAGCTCACAGTGATATTGGGATCTGGAGATAGCTTACAGTGATTTTGGGAGGCGGAGAGATCTCACCGTGAAATTGGGATCAGAAGAGAGCTCCCAGTGATGTAGCAATCTGGGGAGAGCTCACAGTGATATTGGGATCTGGATAGAGCACACAGTGATACTGGGATCTGGAGAGAGCTTAAAGTTATAATGGTATCCAGAAATAACTCACAGTTATATTGGCATCTCGAGAGAGCTCACAGTGATATTGGAATCTGGAGGGAGCTTACAGTGACATTGAGATCAGCAGAGAGATCAACGTGATATAGCAATCTGGAGAGAGCTCACAGTGCTTTTGGGTTTTGGAGAGAGCTCACAGTGATAATGGGATCTGGAGAAGTGCTCAGTGATATTGTGATGAGGAGAGAGCTCACAGTGATATTGAAGTCTAGAGATAGCTTACAGTTATAGTGAGATCAGCAGAGAGTTCAGAGTGATATAGCAATTTGGAGAGACCTCACAGTGATACTGAGATCTAGAAAGAGCACACAGTGATACTTGGATATAGAGGGAGGGCACAGTTCTGTTGGGATATGTAGAGAGCTCACAGTGATATCGGGACCTGCAGAGATCTCACAGAGATATTGGGAACTATAGAGAGTTCAAAGTGATACAGGAATCTGGAGAGCATGCACAGTTATAGTGGTATCTAGAAAGAATTCACAGAGATATCGCGATCTGGATAAAGCTCACATTGATACAGGGTTCGGGTGACACTCATGGTGATATTGGGATGTGGAGAGAGCTCACAGTGATATAGCAATCCGGGGAGAGCTCACAATGATATTCAGATCTAGAAAGAGCTCACAGTGATCCTGGGATCTGGAGATAGCACACTGTTTTATTGGTATCTAGACATAGCTCACAGTGATATAGGGATTTGGAGGGAGATTACAGTGATTTTAGTATTTGAAGCGAGCTCTCAGTGATATTGGGATCAGGAGAGATCTCCCAGTGATATAGCAATCTGGAGGGAGCTGACAGTGATATTGCGATCTAGAAAGAGCTCAGAGTGATACTGGGATCTGGATAGAGCTGACCGTGATATTGGGATCAGGAGAAAGCTCACAGTGATGTAGCAATCTGAAGAGAGCTCACAGTGATATTGAGATCTTGAAAGAGCTCACAGTGATACTGGGATCTGGAGAGAGTGCACAGCTTTATTGGTATCTAGACATAACTCACAGTGATATTGGGATCTGGTGAGAGCTGACAGCAATTTTGGGATCAGGAGAGATCTCCCAGTGATATAGCAATCTGAACAGAGCTCACAGTGATATTGAGATCTAAAAAGAGCTCAGTGTGATACTGGGATGTGGAGGGAGCTCACAGTGATAAAGGAGTCTGGAGAGAGCAAACAGTTATATTCGTATCTAGAAATAACTCACAGTGATATTGGGATCTGCAGAGAGCTCTCAGTGATGTTGGAAACTGGAGGGAGCTTACAGTGATATTGAAATCAGCAGAGAGCTCACAGTGATGTAGCAATCTGGGGAGATCTCACAGTGATATTGAGATCTTGAACGAGCTCACAGTGATACTGGGATCTGGAGACAGTGCACAGTTTTATTGGTATCTAGACATAGCTCACAGTGATATTGGGATCTGGAGATAGCTTACAGTGATTTTGGGAGGCGGAGAGATCTCACCGTGAAATTGGGATCAGAATAGAGCTCCCAGTGATGTAGCAATCTGGGGAGAGCTCACAGTGATATTGGGATCTGGATAGAGCACACAGTGATACTGGGATCTGGAGAGAGCTTACAGTTATAATGGTATCCAGAAATAACTCACAGTTATATTGGCATCTCGAGAGAGCTCACAGTGATATTGGAATCTGGAGGGAGCTTACAGTGACATTGAGATCAGCAGAGAGATCAACGTGATATAGCAATCTGGAGAGAGCTCACAGTGCTTTTGGGTTTTGGAGAGAGCTCACAGTGATAATGGGATCTGGAGAAGTGCTCAGTGATATTGTGATGAGGAGAGAGCTCACAGTGATATTGAAGTCTAGAGATAGCTTACAGTTATAGTGAGATCAGCAGAGAGTTCAGAGTGATATAGCAATTTGGAGAGACCTCACAGTGATACTGAGATCTAGAAAGAGCACACAGTGATACTTGGATATAGAGGGAGGGCACAGTTCTGTTGGGATATGTAGAGAGCTCACAGTGATATCGGGACCTGCAGAGATCTCACAGAGATATTGGGAACTATAGAGAGTTCAAAGTGATACAGGAATCTGGAGAGCATGCACAGTTATAGTGGTATCTAGAAAGAATTCACAGAGATATCGCGATCTGGATAAAGCTCACATTGATACAGGGTTCGGGTGACAGCTCATGGTGATATTGGGATGTGGAGAGAGCTCACAGTGATATAGCAATCCGGGGAGAGCTCACAATTATATTGAGATCTAGAAAGAGCTCACAGTGATACTGGGATCTGGAGAGAGCGTAAAGTTTTATTGGTAGCTAGACATAGCTCACAGTGATATTGGGATCTGGAGAGAGCTCACAGTGATATTTGGATCAGGAGAGAGCTCCCAGTGATATAGCAATCTGGAGAGAGCTCAGAGTGATATTGAGATCTAGAAAGGGCTCAGAGTGATACTGGGTTCTGGAGAGAGCTCACAGTGATATTGGGATCTGGAGAGAGCTCACAGTGATATAACAATCTGGAGAGAGCTCACAGTGAATTGGATAACTAGAAAGAGCTCAGAGTGATACTGGGTTCTGCAGAGAGCTCACAGTGATATTGGGATCTGGAGAGAGCTCACAGTGATATAACAATCTGGAGAGAGCTCAGAGTGATATTGAGATCTAGAAAGAGCACACTGTGACACTGGGATCTGGAGAGAGGGCCCAGTTATGTTGGGATATGGAGAGAGCTCACGGTGATATTGGGACCTGTAGAGAGCTCACAGTGACATTCGGATCTAGAGAGACCTCACAGTGATACAGGGATCTAGAGATAGCTCACGGAAATATTGGGATCAGGAGGGAGCTCACAGTGTTATAGGAATCTGGAGAGCACACACAGTTTTAGCGGTATCTAGAAAGACTTCACAGAGATATGATGATATGGATAGAGCTCACAAAGTTACTGGGATCGGGAGAGAGCTCACAGTGATATAGCAATCTGGGGAGAGCTCACAATGATATTCAGATCTAGAAAGAGCTCACAGTGATCCTGGGATCTGGAGAGAGCACACTGTTTTATTGGTATCTAGACATAGCTCACAGTGATATTGGGATCTGGAGAGAGCTTACAGTGATTTTGGGATTTGAAGTGAGCTCTCAGTGATATTGGGATCAGGAGAGATCTCCCAGTGATATAGCAATCTGGAGTGAGCTCACAGTGATATTGGGATCTAGAAAGAGCTCAGAGTGATTCTTGGATCTGGAGAGAGTGCTCAGTTATGTTGGGATATGTAGAGAGCTCACAGTGATATTGGGTTCTGTAGTGAGCTCACAGTGATATTCGGATCTAGAGGGAGCTCACAATGATATTGGGATCTGGTGAGAGCTCACAGTGATATTGGGATCAGGAGAGAGCTCCCAGTGATATAGCAATCTGGAGGGAGCTGACAGTGATATTGCGATCTAGAAAGAGCTCAGAGTGATACTGGGATCTGGAGAGAGCTGACCGTGATATTGGGATCAGGAGAAAGCTCACAGTGATGTAGCAATCTGAAGAGAGCTCACAGTGATATTGAGATCTTGAAAGAGCTCACAGTGATACTGGGATCTGGAGAGAGTGCACAGCTTTATTGGTATCTGGACATAGCTCACAGTGATATTGGGATCTGGTGAGAGCTGACAGCAATTTTGGCATCAGGAGAGAGCTCCCAGTGATATAGCAATCTGGACAGAGCTCACAGTGATATTGAGATCTAAAAAGAGCTCAGTGTGATACTGGGACGTGGAGGGAGCTCACAGTGATAAAGGAGTCTGGAGAGAGCAAACAGTTATATTCGTATCTAGAAATAACTCACAGTGATATTGGGATCTGCAGAGAGCACTCAGTGATGTTGGGAACTGGCGGGAACTCACAGTGATATTGAGATGAGGAGAGAGCTCACAGTGATATTGGAATCTGGAGGGAGCTTACAGTGATATTGAAATCAGCAGAGAGCTCACAGGGATGTAGCAATCTGGGGAGATCTCACAGTGATATTGAGATCTTGAATGAGCTCACAGTGATACTGGGATCTGGAGACTATGCACAGTTTTATTGGTATCTAAACATAGCTCACAGTGATATTGGGATCTGGAGAGAGCTTACAGTGATTTTGGGAGGTGGAGAGATCTCACCATGAAATTGGGATCAGAAGAGAGCTCCCAGCGATGTAGCAATCTGGGGAGAGCTCTCAGTGATATTGGGATCTGGATAGAGCACACAGTGATACTGGGATCTGGAGAGAGCATACAGTTATAATGTTATCCAGAAATAACTCACAGTTATATTGGGATCTCGAGAGAGCTCACAGTGATACTGGAATCTGGAGGGAGCTTACAGTGACATTGAGATCAGCAGAGAGATCAACGTGATATAGCAATCTGGAGAGAGCTCACAGTGCTTTTGGGTTTTGGAGAGAGCTCACAGTGATAATGGGATCTGGAGAAGTGCTCAGTGATATTGTGATGAGGAGAGAGCTCACAGTGATATTGAAGTCTAGAGATAGCTTACAGTTATAGTGAGATCAGCAGAGAGTTCAGAGTGATATAGCAATTTGGAGAGACCTCACAGTGATACTGAGATCTAGAAAGAGCACACAGTGATACTTGGATATAGAGGGAGGGCACAGTTATGTTGGGATATGTAGAGAGCTCACAGTGATATCGGGACCTGCAGAGATCTCACAGAGATATTGGGAACTATAGAGAGTTCAAAGTGATACAGGAATCTGGAGAGCATGCACAGTTATAGTGGTATCTAGAAAGAATTCACAGAGATATCGCGATCTGGATAAAGCTCACATTGATACAGGGTTCGGGTGACAGCTCATGGTGATATTGGGATGTGGAGAGAGCTCACAGTGATATAGCAATCCGGGGAGAGCTCACAATTATATTGAGATCTAGAAAGAGCTCACAGTGATACTGGGATCTGGAGAGAGCGTAAAGTTTTATTGGTAGCTAGACATAGCTCACAGTGATATTGGGATCTGGAGAGAGCTCCCAGTGATATTTGGATCAGGAGAGAGCTCCCAGTGATATAGCAATCTGGAGAGAGCTCAGAGTGATATTGAGATCTAGAAAGGGCTCAGAGTGATACTGGGTTCTGGAGAGAGCTCACAGTGATATTGGGATCTGGAGAGAGCTCACAGTGATATAACAATCTGGAGAGAGCTCACAGTGAATTGGATAACTAGAAAGAGCTCAGAGTGATACTGGGTTCTGCAGAGAGCTCACAGTGATATTGGGATCTGGAGAGAGCTCACAGTGATATAACAATCTGGAGAGAGCTCAGAGTGATATTGAGATCTAGAAAGAGCACACTGTGACACTGGGATCTGGAGAGAGGGCCCAGTTATGTTGGGATATGGAGAGAGCTCACGGTGATATTGGGACCTGTAGAGAGCTCACAGTGACATTCGGATCTAGAGAGACCTCACAGTGATACAGGGATCTAGAGATAGCTCACGGAAATATTGGGATCAGGAGGGAGCTCACAGTGTTATAGGAATCTGGAGAGCACGCACAGTTTTAGCGGTATCTAGAAAGACTTCACAGAGATATGATGATATGGATAGAGCTCACAAAGTTACTGGGATCGGGAGAGAGCTCACAGTGATATAGCAATCTGGGGAGAGCTCACAATGATATTCAGATCTAGAAAGAGCTCACAGTGATCCTGGGATCTGGAGAGAGCACACTGTTTTATTGGTATCTAGACATAGCTCACAGTGATATTGAGATCTGGAGAGAGTTTACAGTGATTTTGGGATTTGAAGCGAGCTCTCAGTGATATTGGGATCAGGAGAGATCTCCCAGTGATATAGCAATCTGGAGAGAGCTCACAGTGATATTGGGATCTAGAAAGAGCTCAGAGTGATTCTTGGATCTGGAGAGAGTGCTCAGTTATGTTGGGATATGTAGAGAGCTCACAGTGATATTGGGTTCTGTAGTGAGCTCACAGTGATATTCGGATCTAGAGGGAGCTCACAATGATATTGGGATCTGGTGAGAGCTCACAGTGATATTGGGATCAGGAGAGAGCTCCCAGTGATATAGCAATCTGGAGGGAGCTGACAGTGATATTGCGATCTAGAAAGAGCTCAGAGTGATACTGGGATCTGGAGAGAGCTGACCGTGATATTGGGATCAGGAGAAAGCTCACAGTGATGTAGCAATCTGAAGAGAGCTCACAGTGATATTGAGATCTTGAAAGAGCTCACAGTGATACTGGGATCTGGAGAGAGTGCACAGCTTTATTGGTATCTGGACATAGCTCACAGTGATATTGGGATCTGGTGAGAGCTGACAGCAATTTTGGCATCAGGAGAGAGCTCCCAGTGATATAGCAATCTGGACAGAGCTCACAGTGATATTGAGATCTAAAAAGAGCTCAGTGTGATACTGGGACGTGGAGGGAGCTCACAGTGATAAAGGAGTCTGGAGAGAGCAAACAGTTATATTCGTATCTAGAAATAACTCACAGTGATATTGGGATCTGCAGAGAGCACTCAGTGATGTTGGGAACTGGCGGGAACTCACAGTGATATTGAGATGAGGAGAGAGCTCACAGTGATATTGGAATCTGGAGGGAGCTTACAGTGATATTGAAATCAGCAGAGAGCTCACAGGGATGTAGCAATCTGGGGAGATCTCACAGTGATATTGAGATCTTGAATGAGCTCACAGTGATACTGGGATCTGGAGACTGTGCACAGTTTTATTGGTATCTAAACATAGCTCACAGTGATATTGGGATCTGGAGAGAGCTTACAGTGATTTTGGGAGGTGGAGAGATCTCTCCGTGAAATTGGGATCAGAAGAGAGCTCCCAGCGATGTAGCAATCTGAGGAGAGCTCTCAGTGATATTGGGATCTGGATAGAGCACACAGTGATACTGGGATCTGGAGAGAGCATACAGTTATAATGTTATCCAGAAATAACTCACAGTTATATTGGGATCTCGAGAGAGCTCACAGTGATATTGGAATCTGGAGGGAGCTTACAGTGACATTGAGATCAGCAGAGAGATCAACGTGATATAGCAATCTGGAGAGAGCTCACAGTGCTTTTGGGTTTTGGAGAGAGCTCACAGTGATAATGGGATCTGGAGAGAGTGCTCAGTGATATTGTGATGAGGAGAGAGCTCACAGTGATATTGAAGTCTAGAGATAGCTTACAGTTATAGTGAGATCAGCAGAGAGTTCAGAGTGATATAGCAATCTGGTGAGACCTCACAGTGATATTGAGATCTAGAAAGAGCACACAGTGATACTTGGATATAGAGGGAGGGCACAGTTATGTTGGGATATGTAGAGAGCTCACAGTGATATCGGGACCTGCAGAGAGCTCACAGAGATATTGGGAACTATAGAGAGTTCACAGTGATACAGAAATCTGGAGAGCACACACAGTTATAGTGGTATCTAGAAAGAATTCACAGATATATCGCGATCTGGATAGAGCTCACATTGATACAGGGATTGGGTGACAGCTCATAGTGATATTGGGATGTGGAGAGAGCTCACAGTGATATAGCACTCCGGGGAGAGCTCAAATGATATTGAGATCTAAAAAGAGCTCACAGTGATACTGGGATCTGGAGAGAGCTTACAGTGATTTTGGGATCTGGGGAGAGCTCACAGTGATATTGGAATCTGGAGAGAGCTCAGAGTGATATTGTGATCTAGAAAGAGCACACAGTGATACTGGGATCTGGAGAGAGCATACAGCTTTATTCGTATCTAGACATAGCTCACAGTGATATTGGGATCTGGGGAGAGCTTACAGTGATTTTGGGATCTGGAGAGAGCTCACAGTGATATAACAATCTGGAGAGAGCTCAGAGTGATATTGAGATCTAGAAAGAGCACATATTGATACTGGGATCTGGAGAGAGCATACAGTTTTATTGGTATCTAGACATAGCTCACAGTGATATTTGGTTCAGGAGAAAGCTCACAGTGATATAGCAATCTGGAGAGATCTCACAGTGATATTGAGATCTTGAAAGAGCTCAGAGTGATACTGGGTTCTGGAGAGAGCTCACAGTGATATTGGGATCTGGAGAGAGCTCACAGTGATATAACAATCTGGAGAGAGCTCAGAGTGATATTGAGATCTAGAAAGAGCACACTGTGACACTGGGATCTGGAGAGAGGGCCCAGTTATTTTGGGATATGGAGAGAGCTCACGGTGATATTGGGACCTGAAGAGAACTCACAGTGACATTCGGATCGAGAGAGCCCTCCCAATAATACAGGGATCTAGAGACAGCTCACGGAAATATTGGGATCAGGAGGGAGCTCACAGTGATATAGGAATCTAGAGAGCACACACAGTTTTAGCGGTATCTAGAAAGACTTCACAGAGATATGGAGATATGGATAGAGCTCACAAAGGTACTGGGATCGGGAGAAAGCTCACAGTGATATAGCAATCTGGGGAGAGCTCACAATGATATTCAGATCTAGAAAGAGCTCACAGTGATCCTGGGATCTGGAGAGAGCACACTGTTTTATTGGTATCTAGACATAGCTCACAGTGATATAGGGATCTGGAGAGAGCTTACAGTGATTTTGGGATTTGAAGCGAGCTCTCAATGATATTGGGATCAGGAGAGATCTCCCAGTGATATAGCAATCTGGAGAGAGCTCACAGTGATATTGGGATCTAGAAAGAGCTCAGAGTGATTCTTGGATCTGGAGAGAGCGCTCAGTTATGTTGGGATATGCAGAGAGCTCACAGTGATATTGGGTTCTGAAGAGAGCTCACAGTGATATTCGGATCAAGAGGGAGCTCACAATGATATTGGGATCTGGTGAGAGCTCACAATTGTATTGGGATCAGGAGAGAGCTCCCAGTGATATAGCAATCTGGAGGGAGCTGACAGTGATATTGCGATCTAGAAAGAGCTCAGAGTGATACTGGGATCTGGAGAGAGCTGACCGTGATATTGGGATCAGGAGAAAGCTCACAGTGATGTAGCAATCTGAAGAGAGCTCACAGAGATATTGAGGTCTTGAAAGAGCTCACATTGATACTGGGATCTGGAGAGAGTGCACAGCTTTATTGGTATCTGGACATAGCTCACAGTGATATTGGGATCTGGTGAGAGCTGACAGCAATTTTGGCATCAGGAGAGAGCTCCCAGTGATATAGCAATCTGGACAGAGCTCACAGTGATATTGAGATCTAAAAAGAGCTCAGTGTGATACTGGGATGTGGAGGGAGCTCACAGTGATAAAGGAGTCTGGAGAGAGCAAACAGTTATATTCGTATCTAGAAATAACTCACAGTGATATTGGGATCTGCAGAGAGCTCTCAGTGATGTTGGGAACTGGATGGAGCTCACAGTGATATTGAGATGAGGAGAGAGCTCACAGTGATATTGGAAACTGGAGGGAGCTTACAGTGATATTGAAATCAGCAGAGAGCTCACAGTGATGTAGCAATCTGGGGAGATCTCACAGTGATATTGAGATCTTGAACGAGCTCACAGTGATACTGGGATCTGGAGACAGTGCAGTTTTATTGGTATCTAGACATAGCTCACAGTGATATTGGGATCTGGAGAGAGCTTACAGTGATTTTGGGAGGTGGAGAGAGCTCACCATGAAACTGGGATCAGAAGAGAGCTCACAGTGATGTAGCAATCTGGGGAGAGCTCACAGTGATATTGGGATCTGGATAGAGCACACAGTGATACTGGGATCTGGAGAGAGCATACAGTTATAATGGTATCCAGAAATAACTCATAGTTATATTGGGATCTCGAGAGAGCTCCCAGTGATATTGGAATCTGGAGGGAGCTTACAGTGACATTGAGATCAGCAGAGAGATCAACGTGATATAGCAATCTGGAGAGAGCTCACAGTGCTTTTGGGTTTTGGAGAGAGCTCACAGTGATAATGGGATCTGGAGAGAGTGCTCAGTGATATTGTGATGAGGAGAGAGCTCACAGTGATATTGAAGTCTAGAGATAGCTTACAGTTATAGTGAGATCAGCAGAGAGTTCAGAGTGATATAGCAATCTGGAGAGACCTCACAGTGATACTGAGATCTAGAAAGAGCACACAGTGATACTTGGATATAGAGGGAGGGCACAGTTATGTTGGGATATGTAGAGAGCTCACAGTGATATCGGGACCTGCAGAGATCTCACAGAGATATTGGGAACTATAGAGAGTTCACAGTGATACAGGAATCTGGAGAGCACGCACAGTTATAATGGTATCTAGAATGAATTCACAGAGATATCGCGATCTGGATAGAGCTCACATTGATACAGGGATTGGGTGACAGCTCATAGTGATATTGGGATGTGGAGAGAGCTCACAGTGATATAGCAATCCAGGGAGAGCTCAAATGATATTGAGATCTAGAAAGAGCTCACAGTGATACTGGGATCTGGAGAGAGCGTAAAGTTTTATTGATATCTAGACATAGCTCACAGTGATATTGGGATCTGGAGAGAGCTTACAGTGATTTTGGGATCTGTTGAGAGCTCACAGTGATATAAGAATCTGGAGAGAGCTCAGAGTGATATTGAGATCTAGAAAGAGCACGCAGTGATACTGGGATGTGGAGAGAGCATAAAGTTTTATTGGTATCTAGACATAGCTCACAGTTGTATTGGGATCTGGAGAGAGCTTACAGTGATTTTGGGATCTGGAGAGAGCTCACAGTGATATTTGGATCAGGAGAGAGCTCCCAGTGATATAGCATTCTGGAGAGAGCTCAGAGTGATATTGAGATCTAGAAAGAGCTCAGAGTGATACTGGGTTCTGGAGAGAGCTCACAGTGATATTGGGATCTGGAGAGAGCTCACAGTGATATAACAATCTGGAGGGAGCTCACAATGTATTGGATAACTAGAAAGAGCTCAGAGTGATACTGGGTTCTGCAGAGAGCTCACAGTGATATTGGGATCTGGAGAGAGCTCACAGTGATACAACAATCTGGAGAGAGCTCAGAGTGATATTGAGATCTAGAAAGAGCACACTGTGACACTGGGATCTGGAGAGAGGGCCCAGTTATGTTGGGATATGGAGAGAGCTCACGGTGATATTGGGACCTGTACAGAGCTCACAGTGACATTCGGATCTAGAGAGACCTCACAGTGATACAGGGATCTAGAGACAGCTCACGGAAATATTGGGATCAGGAGGGAGCTCACAGTGTTATAGGAATCTAGAGAGCACACACAGTTTTAGCGGTATCTAGAAAGACTTCACAGAGATATGATGATATGGATAGAGCTCACAAAGTTACTGGGATCGGGAGAGAACTCACAGCGATGTAGCAATCTGGGGAGAGCTCACAATGATATTCAGATCTAGAAAGAGCTCACAGTGATCCTGGGATCTGGAGATAGCACACTGTTTTATTGGTATCTAGACATAGCTCACAGTGATATAGGGATCTGGAGAGAGCTTACAGTGATTTTTGTATTTGAAGCGAGCTCTCAGTGATATTGGGATCAGGAGAGATCTCCCAGTGATATAGCAATCTGGAGAGAGCTCACAGTGATATTGGGATCTAGAAAGAGCTCAGAGTGATTTTTGAATCTGGAGAGAGCGCTCAGTTATGTTGGGATATGTAGAGAGCTCACAGTGATATTGGGTTCTGGAGAGAGCTCACAGTGATATTCGGATCTAGAGGGAGCTCACAATGATATTGGGATCTGGTGAGAGCTCACAGTTGTATTGGGATCAGGAGAGAGCTCACAGTGATATATGAATCTGGAGAGCATGCACATCTATATTGGTATCTGGAAAGACTTCACAGAGATATTGTGATCTTGATAGAGCTCATGTTGAAACTAGGTTCAGGAGAGAGCTCACAGTGATATAGCAATCTGGGGAGAGATCACAATGATATTCAGATCTAGAAAGAGCTCACAGTGATCCTGGGATCTCGAGAGAGCACACTGTTTTATTGGTATCTAGACATAGCTCACAGTGATATTGGGACCTGTAGAGAGCTCACAGCGATATTCGGATCTAGAGAGACCTCACAGTGATACAGGGATCTAGAGACTGCTCACGGAAATATTGGGATCAGGAGGGAGTTCACAGTGTTATAGGAATCTGGAGAGCACACACAGTTTTATCGGTATCTAGAAAGACTTCACAGAGATATGACGATCTGGATAGAGCTCACAAAGGTACTGGGATCAGGAGAGATCTCACAGTGATATAGCAATCTGGGGAGAGCTCACAATGATATTGAGATCTAGAAAGAGCTCACAGTGATACTGGGATCTGGAGAGAGCACACTGTTTTATTGGTATCTAGACATAGCTCACAGTGATATAGGGATCTGGAGGGAGATTAAAGTGATTTTAGTATTTGAAGCGAGCTCTCAGTGATATTGGGATCAGGAGAGATCTCCCACTGATATAGCAATCTGGAGAGAGCTCACAGTGATATTGGGATCTAGAAAGAGATCAGAGTGATTCTTGGATCTGGAGAGAGCGCTCAGTTATGTTGGGATATGTAGAGAGCTCACAGTGATATTGGGTTCTGTAGAGAGCTCACAGTGATATTCGGATCTAGAGGGAGCTCACAATGATATTGGGAACTGGTGAGAGCTCACAGTTGTATTGGGATCAGGAGAGAGCTCACAGTGATATAGGAATCTGGAGAGCTTGCACAGCTATATTGGTATCTGGAAAGACTTCACAGAGATATTGTGATCTGGATAGAGCTCATGTTGAAACTGGGATCAGGAGAGAGCTCACAGTGATACTGGGATCAGGATGAGATCTCACATTAATATCGGGATCTGGAGAGAGCTCAAAATGATACTGAGATACGTAGAGAGCTAACAGTGATATTGGGATCAGGAGAGATCGCACAGTGAAATTGGCATTTGGAGATAGCTCACAGTGATACAGGGATCTGGAGAGAGCTCACAGTGATACTGGGATCTGGAGAGATCTTACAGTTATTCTGGGATCTGGACAGAGCTCACATTGATATTGGCATCTGGAGAATGCTCACAGTGATATTGGGATCTTTAGAGAGCTAACAGTGATATTGGGATCTAGAGAGAGCTCAGAGTGATATTAGGATATGGAGAGAGCTCATGGTGATACTGGGATCGGGAGAGAGCGAATAATTATATTGGTATCTAGAAATAACTCACAGTGATATTTATATCTGCAGAGAGCTCACAGTGATGTTGGGAGCTGGAGAGAGCTCACAGTGATATTAGGATTTGGAGAGAGTTCACAGTGATACTGGGATCTGGGGAGAGCGCACAGTGATATTAGGATTTGGAGAGAGTTCACAGTGATACTGGGATCCGGGGAGAGCGCACAGTGATATTGGTATCTAGACATAGCTCATAGCGATGTTGGGATCTGGAGAGAGCTCACATTGATTTTGGGATCTGGAGAGAAGCTCACAGTGATTTTGGGATCTGGAGAGAGCTCACAGTGGTATTTGGAAGAGGAGAGAGTTCACAGTTATGTTGGAATCTGGAGGCAGTTTACAGTGATATTGAGATCAGCAGAGAGCTTAGAGTGATATATCAATCTGGAGAGAGCTCACAGTGATAGTGGGATCTAGAAAGAGCACACAGTGAGACTGGGATCTGGAGAGAGGGCACCATTATTTTGAGATATGTGGAGAGCTCAAAGTGCTCTTGGGACCTGTAGAGAGCACACAGTGATATTGGGATCTGGAGAGAGCGCACAGTGATAATAGGATCTGGTGAGAGCACACAGTTTTTTTTGGAATCAGGAGATAGCTCACAGTGATTTAGGATTCTGGAGAGCACGCACAGTTATTGTGGTATCTACAAAGACTTCATAGAGATATCGCGATCTTGATAGAGATTACATTGATAGTGGGATCGGGAGAGAGGGCACAGTTATCTTGTGATATGTAGAGAGCTCACTGAGCTATTGGGACCTGGAGAGAGCTCACAGTGAGGTAGCAATCTGGAGAGGGCTCACAGTGATATTGAGATCTTGAAAGAGCTCACAGTGATACTGGGATTTGGAGAGATTGCACAATTTTATTGGTATCAAGACATAGCTCACAGTGATATTGGGAGCTGGTGAGAGCTTGCAGTGATTTTGGGATCTGGAGTGAGCTCACTGTGATATTGGGATCAGAAGAGAGCTCCCAGTCATATAGCCATCTGGAGGGAGCTCACAGTGATATTGCGATCTAGAAAGAGCTCAGAGTGATACTGGGATCTGGAGAGAGTTGACCGTGATATTGGGATCAGGAGAAAGCTCACAGTGATGTAACAATTTGAAGAGAGCTCATAGTGATATTGAGATCTTGAAAGAGCTCACAGTGATACTGGGATCTGGAGAGAGTGCACAGCTTTATTGGTATCTAGACATAGCTCACAGTGATATTGGGATCTGGTGAGAACTTACAGCAATTTTGGGATCAGGAGAGAGCTCCCAGTGATATAGCAATCTGGACAGAGCTCACAGTGATATTGAGATCTAAAAAGAGCTCAGTGTGATACTGGGATGTGGAGGGAGCTCACAGTGATAAAGGAGTCTGGAGAGAGCAAACAGTTATATTCGTATCTAGAAATAACTCACAGTGATATTGGGATCTGCAGAGAGCTCACAGTGATGTAGCAATCTGGGGAGAGCTCACAATGATATTGGGATCTGGATAGAGCACACAGTGATACTGGGATCTGGAGAGAGCATCAAGTTATAATGGTATCCAGAAATAACTCACAGTTATATTGGGATCTCGAGAGAGCTCACAGTGATATTGGAATCTGGAGGGAGCTTACAGTGACATTGAGATCAGCAGAGAGATCAACGTGATATAGCAATCTGGAGAGAGCTCACAGTGCTATTGGGATTTGGAGAGAGCTCACAGTGATAATGGGAACTGGAGAGAGTGCTCAGTGATATTGTGATGAGTAGAGAGCTCACAGTGATATTGAAATCTAGAGATAGCTTACAGTTATAGTGAGATCAGCAGAGAGTTCAGAATGATATAGCAATCTGGAGAGACCTCACAGTGATATTGAGATCTAGAAAGAGCACACAGTGATACTTGGATATAGAGGGAGGGCACAGTTATGTTGGGATATGTAGAGAGCTCAGTGATATCGGGACCTGCAGAGAGCTCACAGAGATATTGGGAACTATAGAGAGTTCACAGTGATACAGGAATCTGGAGAGCACACACAGTTATAGTGGTATCTAGAAAGAATTCACAGAGATATCGCGATCTGGATAGAGCTCACATTGATACAGGGATTGGGTGACAGCTCATAGTGATATTGGGATGTGGAGAGAGCTCACAGTGATATAGCAATCCTGGAAGAGCTCACAATGATATTGAGATCTAGAAAGAGCTCACAGTGATACTGGGATCTGGAGAGAGCGTACAGTTTTATTGGTATCTAGACATAGCTCGCAGTGATATTGGGATCTGGAGAGAGCTTACAGTGATTTTGGGATCTGGAGAGAGCTCACAGTGAATTTGAGATCTGAAAGAGCTCAGAGTGATACTGGGTTCTGGAGAGAGCTCACAGTGATATAACAATCTGGAGAGAGCTCAGAGTGATATTGAGATCTAGAAAGAGCACACTGTGACACTGGGATCTGGAGAGAGGGCCCAGTTATGTTGGGATATGCAGAGAGCTCATGGTGATATTGGGACCTGTAGAGAGCTCACAGCGATATTCGGATCTAGAGAGACCTCACAGTGATACAGGGATCTAGAGACAGCTCACGGAAATATTGGGATCAGGAGGGAGCTCACAGTGTTATAGGAATCTGGAGAGTACACACAGTTTTATCGGTATCTAGAAAGACTTCACAGAGATATGACGATCTGGATAGAGCTCACAAAGGTACTGGGATCGGGAGAGAGCTCACAGTGATATAGCAATCTGGGGAGAGCTCACAATGATATTGAGATCTAGAAAGACCTCACAGTGATCCTGGGATCTGGAGAGAGCACACTGTTTTATTGGTATCTTGACATAGCTCACAGTGATGTTGGGATCTGGAGAGAGCTTGCAGTGATTTTGGGATGTGGAGAGATCTCACAGTGATATTGGAATGAGGAGGGATCTCCCAGTGATATAGCAATCTGGAGAGAGCTCACAGTGATATTGAGATCTAAAAGTGCACAGAGTGATTCTGGGATCTGGAGAGAGCTCACAGTGGTATTGGTATCTGGAGACCTTTCAGTGATATTGGGATCGCGAGAGAGCTCACCGGGATATTGGGATCTGGACAGAGATTAGAGTGATATTGGGATTTGGAGAGAGCTCACAGTGATACTGGGATCTGCAGAGAGTGCACAGTTATATTGGTATCTACCAATAACTCACAGTAATATTGGGATCTGGAGTGAGTTCAAAGTGATATTGGAATCTCGAGGGAGCTTACAGTGATATTGAGATCAGCAAAGATCTCAGAGTGATATAGCAATCTGGAGAGAGCTCACAGCTATAGTGAGATCGAGAAAGAGCAGACAGTGATACTGGGATCTGGAGACAGTGCACTGTTATGTTGCCATATGTAGAGAGCTCACATGTGATATTGGGACCTGGAAAGAGTTCACAGTGATATTCGAATCAAGATAGAGCTCACAGTGATACTGGCATCTTTTTTTAGATAGCTCACAGAGATTCTGGAATCAGGAGGGAACTCACAGTGATATAGGAATCTGGAGAGCACACACAAATTTAATGGTATCTAGAAAGACTTCACAGAGATATCGCGATCTGGATAAAGTTCACATTGATACTAGGAATGGGAGAGAGCTCACAGCGGTATTGAGATCAGGAGAGAGCTCACAGTCATATAGCAATCTTGAGAGAGCTCACAGTGATATTGAGATCTGGAAAGAGCCCACAGTGATACTGGGATATGCAGAGAGCTCACAGTGATATTGGGAATTTTAGAGAACTCACGGTGATATTGGGATCTGAATAGAGCTCACAGTGATATTGGGATCTGGAATGAGCTAAAATTGATACTGGGATCGGGAGGGAGCTCACAGTGATACTGGGATCTGTATATAACTCACAGAGCTATCTGCATCTGGAGACAGCTCACATTGATACTGGTCTCGGGGGAGAGCTCACAGTGATACTGGGATCCAGATAGAGCTCTCAGTGATATTGGTTTTTTGATGTGATCTCACAGTAATATTTGGACCTGGAGAGAGCTCACAGTGAAACTGGGATATGTAGAGAACTCACAGTGATATTAGGATGTAAAGAGAGCTCACAGAGATATTGGGATCTGGAGAGTACTCACATTGATATTGGGATCTGGAGAGAGCACACAATGATTTTGGGATCTGGAGAGAGCGCACAGTTATATTGTTATCTAGAAAAAACTCACAGTGATATTGGGTTCTGGAGAGACTGCACGTTATTTTGGTATCTAGGAAGAACTCATAATGCATTTGGGATCTGGAGAGAGCTCACAGTGATATTAGTATCTGGAGAGAGCTCACAATGATATTGGGATCAGGAGAAAGCTCACAGTGATTTAAGAATCTGGAGAGAACGCACAGTTATATTGATATCTAGAACGACTTCACAGAGATATCGTGATCCGGATAGAGCTCACATTAATACAGGGATCTGGAGAGAGCTCACAGTGATACTGGGATCCAGATAGAGCACACTGTGATATTGGTTTCTGGATGAGATCCCAAAGTATTATTAGGATAATGAGCGAGCTCACAGTGATAGTGGGATATGTAGAGAGCTCACAGTGATATTGTCATCTGGAGAGAGCTCACAGTGATATTGGGATCTGGAGAGAGCTCACAGTGGTATTGAGATCTAGAAATAACTCTCAGTGATATTGGGATCTGGAAAGAGCTCACAGTGATATTGGGATCTGGAGAGAGCTCACAGTGATATAGGAATCTGGAGAGCACGCACATATTTAGTGGTATCTAGAAAGACTTCACAGAGATATCGCGATCTGGATAAAGTTCACATTGATACTAGGAACAGGAGAGAGCGCACAGTGGTATTGAGACCAGGAGAGAGCTCACAGTCATATAGCAATGTTGAGAGAGCTCACAGTGATATTGAGATCTGGAAAGAGCCCACAGTGATACTGGGATCAGTTTGATATCGCTCATTAATATTGGGATCTGGAGAAAGTTCACAGAGATACTGAGATATATAGAGAGCTAACAGTGATATTAGGGTCTGGATAGAGCTCACAGTGATATTGGCATTTGGAGAAAGCTCACAATGATACTGGGATCTGGAGAGACCTCACAGTGATACTGAGATCTGGAGAGATCTCACAGTTATACTGGGATTTGGATAGAGCTCACAGTGATATTGGGATCTGGATGCGATCTCAAATTAATAATGGGACCTGCACAGTGCTCACAGTTATACTGGGATATGCAGAGAGCTCACAGTGATATTGGGAATTTTAGAGAACTCACAGTGATATTGGGATCTGAATAGAGCTCACAGTGATATTGGGATCTGGAATGAGCTAAAATTGATACTGGGATCGGGAGGGAGCTCACAGTGATACTGGGATCTGTATATAACTCACAGAGCTATCTGCATCTGGAGACAGCTCACATTGATACTGGTCTCGGGGGAGAGCTCACAGTGATACTGGGATCCAGATAGAGCTCTCAGTGATATTGGTTTTTTGATGTGATCTCACAGTAATATTTGGACCTGGAGAGAGCTCACAGTGAAACTGGGATATGTAGAGAACTCACAGTGATATTAGGATGTAAAGAGAGCTCACAGAGATATTGGGATCTGGAGAGTACTCACATTGATATTGGGATCTGGAGAGAGCACACAATGATTTTGGGATCTGGAGAGAGCGCACAGTTATATTGTTATCTAGAAAAAACTCACAGTGATATTGGGTTCTGGAGAGACTGCACGTTATTTTGGTATCTAGGAAGAACTCATAATGCATTTGGGATCTGGAGAGAGCTCACAGTGATATTAGTATCTGGAGAGAGCTCACAATGATATTGGGATCAGGAGAAAGCTCACAGTGATTTAAGAATCTGGAGAGCACGCACAGTTATATTGATATCTAGAACGACTTCACAGAGATATCCTGATCCGGATAGAGCTCACATTGATACAGGGATCGGGAGAGAGCTCACAGTGATACTGGGATCCAGATAGAGCACACTGTGATATTGGTTTCTGGATGAGATCCCAAAGTATTATTAGGATCATGAGCGAGCTCACAGTGATAGTGGGATATGTAGAGAGCTCACAGTGATATTGTCATCTGGAGAGAGCTCACAGTGATATTGGGATCTGGAGAGAGCTCACAGTGGTATTGAGATCTAGTAATAACTCTCAGTGATATTGGGAACTGGAGAGAGCTCTTAGTGATATTGGGATCTAGAGAGAGCTCACAGTGATATTAGGATCAGGAGAGAGCTCACAGTGATATTGGAATCGGCAGTGAACTCACAGTGATATTGAGATGAGCAGAGAGCTCAGAGTGATAGAGCAATCTGGAGAGAGATCACAGTGATGATGATATCTAGAAGGAGCACACAGTGATACTGTGATCTTGAAAGATTGCTCAGTTATGTTGGGATATGTAGAGAGCTCACTGTGATATTTGGTTCTGTAGAGAGCTCACAGTGATATTGGGATCTAGGGAGAGCTCACAGTGATATTGGGATGTGGTGAGAGCTCACAGTGATATGGGAATCTGGAAAGCACGCACAGCTATATCGGTATCTAGAAAGACTTCACAGAGATATTGAGATCTGGATAGAGCTCACATTGATACTGGGATCGGGAGAGAGCTCACAGTGATACTGGGATCAGGATGAGATCTCACGTTAATATTGGGATCTAGAGAGAGCTCAAAGTGATACTGAGATATGTAGAGGGCTAACAGTGATATTGGCATTTGGCGAAAGCTCACAGTGATATTGGCATTTGGCGAAAGCTCACAGTGATACAGGGATCTGAAGAGAGCTCACAGTGATACTGGGATCTGGAGAAAGCTTACAGTTATACTGGGATCTTGCGAGAGATCACAGAGATATTGGGATATGTAGAGATCTCACAGAGATATTGGGATCTGGAGAGAGCTCACTGTGATATTGGGATCTGGAGAGAGCTCACTGTGATATTGGGATCAGGAGAGAGCTCACAGTGACATAGTAATCTGGAGAGAGTGCACATTTATATTGGTAATGAGAAAAATTTCACAAAGATATCACGATCTGGATAGAGCGCACATTGATGCTGGGATCTGGAGAGAGCTCACAGTTATATTGGGATATGTAGAGATCTCAAAGTGATATTGGGATCTTTAGAGAGCTAATAGTGATATTGGGATCTAGAGAGAGCTCAGAGTGATATTAGGATGTGGAGAGAGCGACGGTGATATTGGGATTAGGAGAGAGCTCACATTCATACTGTGATCTGGAGAGAGCGAACAGTTATATTCGTATCTAGAAATGACTCACAGTGATATTGGGATCTGCAGAGAGCTCTCAAAGATGTTGGGATCTGGAGAGAGCTCACAGTGATATTGGGATGAGAAGAGAGCTCAGAGTGACATTGGAATCTGGAGGGAGATTACAGTGATATTGAGATCAGAAGAAAGTTCAGAGTGCAATCTGGAGAGCAATCACAGTTTATTGTGGGATCTAGAAAGAGCACACAATGATACTGGGATCTGGAGAGAGGGCCCAGTTATGTTGGGATATGTAGAGGGCTCACAGTGCTTTTGGGACCTGTAGAGAGCTCACAGTGATATTGGGATCTAGAGACAGCTCACAGTGATAATAGGATCTGGTGAGAGCTCACAGTGATACTGGAATCTGGAGGGAGCTTACAGTGATATTGAGATCAGCAGAGATGTCAGAGTGACATAGCAATCAGGACAGAGCTCATAGTGCTATTGAGATATGGAAAGAGCAGCCTTTGTAACTGGGATCTGGGGAGAGGGCACAGAGATATTTGAATCAGCAGGGAGCTCACAGTGATAAAGCAATCTGGAGAGAGCTCACAGTGTTATTCAGATCTAGAGATAGCTCACAAACATATATGGATCTAGCGAGAGCTCTCAGTAATATTGGGATCGGGAGAGAGCTCACAGAGATATTGGATTCAGGAGGGAGCTCACAGTGATATAGCAATCTGGAGAGAGCTCACAGTGATATTGAGATCTAGAAAGAGCTCACAGTGGTACTGGCATCTAGAGAGAGTGCACAGTTTTATTGTTATCTAGACACAGCTCACAGTGATGTTGGGATCTGGAGACAGCTTACAGTGATTTTGGGATCTGGAGAGAGTTCACAGTGATATTGGGATCAGGAGAGAGCTCCCAGTGCTATAGCAATCTGGAGAGAGCTCACAGTGATATTGGTATCTTGACAGAGCACACAGTGATATTGGAATCTGGAGAGATCTCACAGTAATATTGGAATCAGGTGAGAGCTCACATTGATATTGGAATCTGGAGGGAGGTCACAGTGATATTGACACCAGCCGAGACCTCGTAGTGATATAGCAATCTGGAGAGAGCTCACAGTGATACTGAGATCTAGAAAGAACTCACAGTGATATAGGAATCGGGAGAGAGCTCACAGTGACACTGGGATCTGGAGGGAGCATACAGTGATATTAGGACGTGTTGAGACCTAACTGTGATATTGGGATTTGGAGAGAGCTCACAGTGTTGTTGAGATCTGAAAAGAGCTCACAGTGACATTGGGATCTGGAGAGAGCTCACAGTGATACTGTGAAATGCTGACAGCTCACAGTGATATTGGGATCTGGATATGATCTCGCAATGATATTGGGATCTGGAGAGAGATCACAGTGACATTGGGATCTGGAGAGAGCTCATAGTGATATTGGGATCGGGAGCAAGCTCGCAGTGATATAGCAACCAGACAAGAGCTCACAGTGATATTGAGATCTAGAAAGAGCTCACCGTGATATTGGGATCTGGAGATAATGCCCAATAATACTGGTATATGGAGAGAGGTAACAGTGAAATTGGGATTTGGGAGAGCTCATGGTGACGTCTTGATCTGGAAATAGCTCACAGTGATAATGGTATCAAAAAAGATCTCTCAGTAATATTGGGGGATGGAAAGAGATCACAAAGACATTGGGATCTACAAAGAGCTCAAGTTGATATTGGCATCCCAAAAGAACTCACAGTGATATTGGGATCAGGAGAGATTTCATAGTGAGATAGAGATCGAGAAAGGGCTTACAGTGCTTTTCAAATCCAGAGACATCTCTCAGTGATACTGGAATCTGGAGAGTGCTCTTAGTGGTATTGGGATCTGCAGAGAGATCATGGTAATATAGGGATCTGGAGAGCACCTTTTGATACTGGGGTCTGGAGAGATCTCACTGGGCTATTGGTTTCTGGTGAGATCTCACAATGATATTGGGATCTGGAGAGAGAGCACAGTTTTCTTGGGTTCTGAAGCGATCTCACAGTGATATTCTTGTCTGGAGAGAGCTCATAGTGATACAAGGAACTGTAGAGATCTCATGGTGTTACTGGTATCCAGAGACATCTCACAGTGCTACTGGAATGTGGAGCGAGCTCACTGTGTTTTTGGGACCTGGTGAGAGAACACAGTGATATAGGGATCTGGAGAGAGCTCACTTTGATCCTGGGATCTGGAGAGAGCTCACAGTGATATTGAGATCTAGAAAGAGCTCACAGTGGTACTGGCATCCAGAGAGAGTGCACAGTTTTATTGTTATCTAGACACAGCTCACAGTGATGTTGGGATCTGGAGACAGCTTACAGTGATTTTGGGATCTGGAGAGAGTTCACAGTGATATTGGGATCAGGAGAGAGCTCCCAGTGCTATAGCAATCTGGAGAGAGCTCACAGTGATATTGGTATCTTGACAGAGCACACAGTGATATTGGAATCAGGTGAGAGCTCACATTGATATTGGAATCTGGAGGGAGGTCACAGTGATATTGACACCAGCCGAGACCTCGTAGTGATATAGCAATCTGGAGAGAGCTCACAGTGATACTGAGATCTAGAAAGAACTCACAGTGATATAGGAATCGGGAGAGAGCTCACAGTGACACTGGGATCTGGAGGGAGCATACAGTGATATTAGGACGTGTTGAGACCTAACTGTGATATTGGGATTTGGAGAGAGCTCACAGTGTTGTTGAGATCTGAAAAGAGCTCCCAGTGACATTGGGATCTGGAGAGAGCTCACAGTGATACTGTGAAATGCAGACAGCTCACAGTGATATTGGGATCTGGATATGATCTCGCAATGATATTGGGATCTGGAGAGAGATCACAGTGACATTGGGATCTGGAGAGAGCTCATAGTGATATTGGGATCGGGAGCAAGCTCGCAGTGATATAGCAACCAGACAAGAGCTCACAGTGATATTGAGATCTAGAAAGAGCTCACCGTGATATTGGGATCTGGAGATAATGCCCAATAATACTGGTATATGGAGAGAGGTAACAGTGAAATTGGGATTTGGGAGAGCTCATGGTGACGTCTTGATCTGGAAATAGCTCACAGTGATAATGGTATCAAAAAAGATCTCTCAGTAATATTGGGGGATGGAAAGAGATCACAAAGACATTGGGATCTACAAAGAGCTCAAGTTGATATTGGCATCCCAAAAGAACTCACAGTGATATTGGGATCAGGAGAGATTTCATAGTGAGATAGAGATCGAGAAAGGGCTTACAGTGCTTTTCAAATCCAGAGACATCTCTCAGTGATACTGGAATCTGGAGAGTGCTCTTAGTGGTATTGGGATCTGCAGAGAGATCATGGTAATATAGGGATCTGGAGAGCACCTTTTGATACTGGGGTCTGGAGAGATCTCACTGGGCTATTGGTTTCTGGTGAGATCTCACAATGATATTGGGATCTGGAGAGAGAGCACAGTTTTCTTGGGTTCTGAAGCGATCTCACAGTGATATTCTTGTCTGGAGAGAGCTCATAGTGATACAAGGAACTGTAGAGATCTCATGGTGTTACTGGTATCCAGAGACATCTCACAGTGCTACTGGAATGTGGAGCGAGCTCACTGTGTTTTTGGGACCTGGTGAGAGAACACAGTGATATAGGGATCTGGAGAGAGCTCACTTTGATCCTGGGATCTGGAGAGATCTCACAGAGATATTGGGGGTCTGGAGAGAGATCCCAGTATTATTGGGATCTAGAGATAACTCACAGTGATATTGGGATATGAAGAGAGTTCACAGTTTTACTGGGATAACGAGAGGGCCACAGTGATATTGGGATTTGGCGAGATGTCAGAATGATATTGGGATGTGTAGTGAGCTGGCAGTGATTTTGGGATCTGAAGAGAGCTTACAGGGATCACGAATGGGCCACAGCAATATTGGGATTCGGAGAGAGTTTGTAGTGATGTTGTGATCTGGAGAGACCTCACAGTGATATAGGGATCTGGAGAGAGATCAGAATGTGATTGGGATCTGGAGAGAGCTCACTGTGATATTGGGATTTGCAGAGAGCTCACAGTGTTGTTGAGATCTGGAAAGAGCTCACAGTGATATTTGGATCTGGAGAGAGCTCACAGTAAAACTGGAAAATGCAGACAGCTCACAGTGATATTGGGATATTGATGTGATCTCAAGGTGATATTGGGATCTGGAGAGAGATCACAGTAAAACTGGAATGTGCAGAGAGCTCACAGTGACACTGGGATCTGGAGGGAGCGCACAGTGATATTGGGATGTGGAGAGAGCTCACAGTGTTGTTGAGATCTGGAAAGACCTCATCGTGATATTGGGATCTGGATGATATCTCACAGTGATATTGGGATCTGAAGAGAGTTCACAGTAATATTGGGATACACAGCGAGCTCACAGTGGTATTCGGATCAGGAGTGAGGTCGCAGTGATATAGGAACCGGGCGTGAGCTCACAGTGATATTGAGATCTGGAAAGAGCTCACAGTGATATTGGGATCTGGAGAGGATGCATAGTGATAATGGTATATGGAGAGGGCTAACAGTGAAATTGGGATGAGCAGAGAGCTCACGATGACATTCTGATCTGGGAAGGGCTCACAGTGATACTGGTATCTAAAAAGATCTCACAGAAATATTGGGGGCTACAAGGAGCTCACAATGATATTGGGTTCAACAAAGAGCTCACGGTGATATTGGCATCCAGAAAGAACTCACAGTGATATTGGGATCAGGACAGTTTTCATAGTGAGGTAGAGATTGAGAAAGGGCTCACAGTGATATTCGGATCCAGATACATCTCTCAGTGATACTGGAATCTGGAGAGTGCTCATAGTGATATTGGGATCTGGAGAGAGATTACGTTGATATAGGGATCTGGAGAGTTCACTTTGATAATGGGATCTGTAGAGATCTCACTGGGATATTGTTTTCTGGTGAGATCTCACATTGATATTCAGATCTTGAGAGAGAACACAGTGTTATTGGGTTCTGAAGTGATCTCACTGTGATATTCTGGTCTGGAGAGTGCTCACAGTGATATTGGGAACTGCAGAGTTCTCATGGTGTTATTGGTATCCAGAGACATCTCACAGTGCTCCTGGAATGTGAAGAGAGCTCACTGTGATATTGGAACCTGGTGAGAGAACACTGTGATATAAGGATCTGGAGAGGACTCAATTTGATACTGGCATCTGGAGAGATCTCACAGAGATATTGCAGTCTGGAGAGAGATCACAGTTTTATTGGGATCTAGAGATAACTCACAGTGATATTAGCATCTGAAGAAAGCTCACAGTGATACAGGGATAACGAGAGGGCCACGGTGATGTTGGGATTTGGAGAAAGGTCAGAATGATATTGGGATCTAGATTGAGCTCGCAGCAATTTTGGGATCTGAAGAGAGCTTTCAGTGATACTGAAATCACGAGAGGGCCACAGTAATATTGGGATTTGGATAGAGCTCGCAGTGATGTTGCGATCTGGAGAGACCTAACAGTCATATAGGGATCTAGAGAGAGAACAGAATGATATTGGGATCTGCAGAGAGCTCGCAGTGATATTAGGATCTGGTAGGAGCTCACAGAAATATTGGGATATGGATGAGATCACAGTATTATTGGGATATGGAGAGAGCTCACAGTGACACCGGGATCTGGAGGGAGCATACAGTGATATTAGGACGTGTTGAGACCTAACTGTGATATTGGGATTTGGAGAGAGCTCACAGTGTTGTTGAGATCTGAAAAGAGCTCACAGTGATATTGGGATCTGGAGAGAGCTCACAGTGATACTGTGAATTGCAGACAGCTCACAGTGATATTGGTGTCTAAAAAGATCTCACAGTAATATTGGCGGCTAGAAAGAGCTCACGAAGACATGGGGATCTACAAAGAGCTCACATTGATATTGGCATCCAGAAAGAACGTACAGTGATATTGGGATCAGGAGATATTTCATAGTGAGGCAGAGATCGAGAAAGGGCTCTCAGTGATATTCGGAAAAAGATACATCTCTCAGTGGTACTGGAATCTGGAGAGTGCTCTTAGAGATATTGGGATCTGGAGAGAGATCATAGTAAAAAGGGATCTGGAGAGCTCACTTGATACTGGGATCTGGAGAGATCTCGCTGGGCTATTTGTTTCTGGTGAGATCTCACAGTGATATTGGGATCTGGAGAGAGAACACAGTGATATAGGGATCTGAAGCGATCTCACAGTGATATTCTGGTCTGGAGAGTGCTCACAGTGATAGTGGGAACTGCAGAGATCTCACAGTATTATTGGTATCCAGAGACAGCTCACAGTGCTACTGGAATGTGGAGAGAGCTCAAAGTTAAATTGGGATCTGTAGAGAGCTTACAGTGATACTGGGATCACGAGCGGGCCACAATAATATTGGGATTTCGAGTGAGTTTGCAGTGATGTTGCGATCTGGAGAGACCTCACAGTGATATTAGAATCTGGAGAGAGGTCAGAATGAGATTGGAATCTGGACACAGCTCGCAGTGATATTGGGATGTGCAGAGAGCTCACAGTGTTGTTGGGATCTGGAAAGAGCTCACAGTGATATTGGGATCTGGAGAGATCTCACAGTAATACTGTAAAATGCAGACAGCTAACAGTGATAATGGGATCTTGATGTGATCTCAAGGTGATATTGGGATCTGGAGAGAGATCACAGTAATATTGGAATGTGTAGAGAGCTCACAGTGACACTTGGATCTGGAGGGAGCGCACAGTGATATTGGCATGTGGAGAGAGCTAAGGGTGATATTGGGATGTGGAGAGAGCTCAGAGTGTTGGTGAGACCTGGAAAGAGCTAACCGTGATATTGGGATCTGTAGGTGATCTCATAGTGATATTGGGATCTGAAGAGAGATCACAGTAATATTGGAATACGGAGCGAGCTCACAGTGGTATTGGGATTGGTAGCGAGATCACAGTGATATAGGAACTGGGCTTGAGCTAACAGTGATATTTAGATCTAGAAAGAGCTTACAGTGATATTGGGATCTGGAGAGGATGCACAGTAATACTGGTATCTGCAGAGGGCTAACAGTGAAATTCGTTTGTGGAGAGAGCTCACGGTGACTTTCTGATCTGGTAAGAGCTCACAGTGATATTGGTATCTAAAAAGATCTCACAGTAATATTGGGGGCTACAGGGAACTCACAATGATATTGGGTTCAACAAAGAGCTGACGTGATATTGGCATCCAGAAAGAACTCACAGTGATATTGGGATCAGGACAGATTTCATAGTGAGATAGAGATCGAGAAAGGGCTCACCTTGATATTCAGATCCAGATACATCTCTCATTGATACAGGAATCATGACAGTGCTCATAGTGATATTGGGATCTAGAGAGAGAGATTACGGTGATATAGGTATCTGGAAAGCTCACTTTGATACTGGGATCGGGAGAGATCTTACTGGGCTATTGGTTTCTGGTGAGATGTCACATATTGGGATCTGGAGAGAGTACACAGTGTTATCTGTATCTGAAGTGTTCTCACAGTGCTATTCCGGTCTGGAGAGTGCTCACAATGATATTGGGAACTGGAGAGATCTCAAAGTGTTATTGGTATCCAGAGAAATCTCACAATGCTACTGGAATCTGGAGAGAGCTCACAGTGATATTGGGACCTGGTGAGACAACACAGTGATATAGGGATCAGGAGAGTGCTCACTTTGATATTGGGAACTGGAGAGATATCACAGAGATATTGGGGTCTGGAAAGAGATCACAGACATATTGGGATCTAGTGATAACTCAAAGTGATATTGGGATATGAAGACAGCTCACAGTGATACTGGGATAACGAGAGGGCCACAGTGATATTGAGAATTGGAGACAGCTCAGAATGATATTGGGATCTGTGGTGAGCTCGCAGTGATTTTGGGATCTGAAGAGAGCTTACAATGATACTGGGACCACGAGCGGGCCACAGTAATATTGGGATTTGGAGAGAGTTTGCAGTTTGGAGAGAGATCACAGTGATATTGGGATCTGGAGAGCTCACTTTGATACTGGGATCTGGAGAGATCTCACTGGGCTATTCGTAACTGGTGAGATTTCACAGTTATATTGGAATCTGGAGAGAGAACAAGGTGTTATTGGGATCTGAAGCAATCTCACAGTGATATTCTAGCCTGGAGAGTGCTCACAGTAATATTGGGAACTGGAGAGAGCTCACGGTGTTATTGAAATCCAGAGTCATCTCACAGCACTACTGGAATGTGGAGAGAGCCCACAGTGATATTGGGACATGGAGAGAGAACACAGTGATATAGGGAACTGGATTGAGCTCACTTTGATACTGGGATCTCAAGAGATCTCACAGAGAGATTGGGTTCTGGAGAGAGATCACAGTTATATTGGGATCTGGAGAGAGTTCACAGTGATACTGGGATAACGAGAGGGCCACAGTGATATTGAGATTTGGAGAGAGGTTAGAATGATGTTGGGATCTGGAGCGAGCTCGCAGTGATTTTGGGATCTGAAGAGAGCTTACAGTGATACTGGGATCACGAGAGGGCCACAATAATATTGGGATATTGAGAGAGTTTGCAGTGATGATGCAATCTGGAGAGACCTCACAGTGATATTGGGATCTGGAGAGAGTTCAGAATGTTATTGGGATCGGGAGAGAGCTCGCTGAGATATTGGTATCTGGAAGGAGCTCACAGAAATATTGGGATCTGTAGAGACCACACATTGGTATTGGCATTGGGATTGAGCTCACAGTGACATTGGGATCTGGATACAGCTCACAGTGATACTGGGAAATGCTGACAGCTCACAGTGATATTGGGATCTGGAAGGGATCTCATAGTGATATGGGGATCTGGAGAGAGATCAAAGTGTTACTGGGATCTGGAGAGAGCTCATAGTGATTTTGGGATCTGGATGTGATCTCATAGTGATATTGGGATCTGGTGAGAGATCACAGTAATTTAGGGATCTGGATGAGATATCACAGAAATATTTGAATCTGGTCTGATCTCATTGTGATATTGTGGTCTGGAGAGAGCTCACAGTGACACTGGGATCTGGAGGGAGTGCACAGTGATATTGGGATGTGGACAGAGCTAACGGTGATATTGGGATAAGGAGAGAGATCACAGTGTGGTTGAGATCTGGAAAGAGCTCACAGTGGTATTGGGATCTGGATACAGCTCAGTGATACTGGGAAATGCTGACAGCTCACCGTGGTATTGGGATCTGGATGTGATCTCACAGTGATATTGGGATCTGGAGAGAGATCACAATGATTTGGGGATCTTGATGAGATCTCACAGAAATATTGGAATATGGAGAGAGCTCACAGTGATATTGGGATCTGGAGAGAGATCACAATGATTTAGGGATCTGGATGAGATCTCACAGAAATATTGGAATATGGAGAGAGCTCACAGTGATATTGGGATCTGGAGAGAGATCACAATGATTTAGGGATCTGGATGAGATCTCACAGAAATATTGGAATATGGAGAGAGCTCACAGTGATATTGGGATCGGGAGTGAGCTCGCAGTGATATAGGAACCTGGCGAGAGCTCACGGTGATATTGAGATCTCGAAAGAGCTCACTGTGATACTAGGATCTGGAGAGGATGCACAGTGATAGTGGTATCTGGAGAGAGCTAACAGTGATATTAAGATGTGGAGAGAGCTCAAAGTGTGGTTGAAAACTGGAAAGAGCTCACAGTGATATTGGCATCTGGAGAGAGCTCACAGTGATACTGGGAAATCCAGATCCAAATATCACTGAGCGCTTTATAGATCTCAATATCATTGTGAGATCTCTCCAGATCCCAGTATCAAAGTGAGCTCTCCTGATCCCCATATCACTGTGATCTCTCTCCAGATCGCAATATCACTATGAGCACTCTCCAGCATCCAGTATCACCGTGAGATCACAGTAATATTGGGATCTGGAGGTGATCTCACATTGATATTGGGATCAGGCGTGAGCTCGCAGTGATATAGGATCCTGGCGAGAGCTCACGGTGATATTGAGATCTAGAAAGAGCTCACAGTGATACTGGGATCTGGAGAGGATGCACAGTGATATTGGTATCTGGAGGGAGCTAACAGTGATAATGGGATGTGGAGAGAGCTCATGGTGATGTTGAGATCTGGAAAAAGTTCACAGTGATATTGGAATCTAAAAATTTCTCACAGTAATATTGGGGGCTAGAAAGAGCTCACAATGTCATTGGGATCTACAAAGAGCTCACGGTGATATTGGCATCCAGAAAAATACTCACAGTGATATTGGGATCAAGAGAGATTTCATAGTTAAACAGAGATCTGGAAAGAGCTCATAGTGATATTCGGATCCAGAGACATCTCACGGTGATACTGGATGCTGGAGAGTGCTCATAGTGATATTGCGATCTGGAGAGAGATCACAGTGATATAGGGATCTGGAGAGCTCACTTTGATACTGGAGAGATCTCAATGTGCTAATGGTTTCTGGTGAGATCTCTCAGTGATATTTTGCTCTGGAGAGAGAACACAGAGTTATTTGGATCTGAAGCGATCTCACAGTGATATTTTGGTCTGGATAGTGCTGACAATGATATTAGGAACTGAAGAGATCTCATGGTGTTATTGGTATCCAGAGACATCTCACAGTGCTACTGGAATGTGGAGAGAGCTCACAGTGATATTGGGACCTGTTGAGAGAACACAGTGATATAGGTACCTGGAGATAGCTCACTTTGATACTGGGATATGGAGAGATCTCATAGAGATATTGGGGTCTGGAGAGAGATCACAGTTATATTGGGATCTAGAGAAACTCACAGTCATATTGGGATCTCAAGAGTGTTCACAGTGATTGTGGGATCACGAGAGGGCCACAGTGATATTGGGATTCAGAGAGCAGTCAGAATGTTATTGGGATCCGGAGTGAGCTCGCAGTGATTTTGGGATCTGAATAGAGCTTACAGTGATACTGGGATCACGAGAGGACCACAGTAATTTTGGGATTTGGAGGGAGTTTGCAGTGATGTTGCGATCTGGAGAGATATCACCATGATATTGGGATCTGGAGAGATGTCAGAATGATATTGGGATCTGGAGAGAGCTCGTAGCAATATTGGGATCTGGAAGCAGCTCACAGAAATATTGGGTTCTGGAGAGAGCTCACAGTGGTATTGAGATCTATAAAGAGCTCTGTGATATTTGGATCTGGAGAGAGTTCACAGTTATACTGGGATCTGGAGAGAGCACACATTGACTTAGGGATCTGGATGAGATCTCACAGAACTATTGGGATCTGGACCGATCTCATTGTGCTTTTGGGATCTGGAAAGAGTTGACAGTGATATTGGAATGTGCCGGGAGTTCTCAGTGACACTGAGATCTGGAGGGAGCGCACAGTGATATTCAGATGTGGAGAGAGCTAATGGTGATATTGGGATGTGGAGAGAGCTCACAGTGTTGTTGAGATCTGGAAAGAGCTCACAATGATATTGGGATCTGGATGGAGATCACAGTGATACTGGGAAATGCAGACAGCTCACAGTCATATTGGGATCTGGATGTGATCTCACAATGATATTGGGATCTGGAGAGAGATCACAGTAATATTGGGATATGGAGAGAGCTCACGTGATATTGGGATCGGGAGCGAGCTCGCAGTGATATAGGAACCTGGTGAGAGCTCACAGTGATATTGAGATCTAGAAAGAGCTCACAGTGATACTGGGATCTGGGGAGGAAACTGAGTGATATTGGTATCTGGAGAGAGCTAACAATGATTTTGGGATGTGGAGAGAGCTCACAGTGATTTTGAGATCTGGAAAGAGCTCACAGTAATATTGGTATCCACAAAGATCTCACAGTAATATTGGAGGCTGGAAAGAGCTCACAATGTCATTGGGATCTTCAAAGATCTCAGGGTGTTATTGGCATCCAGAAAAAAAACTCACAGTGATATTGGGATCAAGAGAGATTTCATAGTGATATAGAGATCGAAAAATGGCTCTCAGTGATATTCAGATCCAGAGACATCTCACAGTGATCTGGAATCTGGAGACTGTTCATACTGATATTGGGATCTGGAAAGTTTTAACGGTGAAATTGTGATGCGTAGAGAGCTCACAGTGACACTGGGATCTGGAGGGAGTGCACAGTGATATTGGGATGTGGAGAGAGCTAATGGTGATATTGGGATGTGGAGAGAGATCACAGTGCGGTTGAGATCTGGAAAGAGCTTACAGTGATACTGGGATCTGGATACAGCTCACAGTGATAATGGGAAATGCTGACAGCTCACAGTTATATTGGGATCTGGATGTAATCTCACAATGATATTGGGATCAGGAGAGAGATCATGTTGATTAAGCAATCTGGATGAGATCTCACTAAATATCGAAATCTGGACTTATCTCATTGTGATATTGGGATCTGGAAAGATTTAACGGTGATATTGGGATGTGCAGAGAGCTCTCTTTGACACTGGGCTGTGGAGGGAGCGCACAGTGATATTGGGATGAGGAGAGAGCTAACAGTGATATTGGGATGTGGAGAGAGCTCACAGTGTGTTTGAGACCTGGAAATAGCTCACAGTGATATTGGCATCTGGAGAGAGCTCACAGTGATACTGGGAAATTCAGACAGCTCACAGTAATATTGGGATCTGGAGGTGATCTTACAGTAATATTGGGATATGGAGAGTTCTCACAGTGATATTGGGATTGGGTGAGAGCTCGCAGTGATATAGGAACCTGGCGAGAGCTCACGGTGATACTGAGATCTAGAAAGAGCTCACAGTGATATTGGGATCTGGAGAGAATTCACAGTGATATTGGTATCTGGAGGGAGCTAACAGTGATAATGGGATGTGGAGAGAGCTCACGGTGATGTTGAGATCTGGAAAAAGCTCACAGTGATATTGGTATCTAAAAAGATCTCACAGTAATATTGGGGGCTAGAAAGAGCTCACAATGTCATTCGGATCTACAAAGAGCTCACAGTGATATTGGCATCCAGAAATAACTCACAGTGATATTGAGAATAGGAGTGTTTTCATAGTGAGATAGAGTTCGAGAAAGGGCTCACAGTGATATTCAGATCCAGATACATCTCTCAGTGATACTGGAATCTGGAGAGTGCTCATAGTGATATTGGGATCTGGAGAGAGATTACGGTGATATAGGGATCTGGAGAGCTCACTTTGATACTGTGATCTGGAGAGATCTCAATGGGCTAATGGTTTCTGGTGAGATCTCACAGTGATATTGGGATCTGAAGCAATCTCACAGTGATATTATAGTCTGGAGAGTGCTCACAGTGATATTGGGAACTGGAGAGATCTCATGGTGTTATTGGTATCCAGAGATATCTCACAGTGCTACTGGGATGTGGAGAGAGCTCACAGTGATATTGGGACCTGGTGAGAGAACACAGTGATAATGGGATCTGAAGAGAGCTCACTTTGATACTGGGATCTGGAGAGATCTCACAGAGATGTTGGGGAATGGAGGGAGATCACAGTTATATTGGGATCTAGAGAAACTCACAGTGATATTGGGATCTGAAGAGAGCCCTCAGTGCAACTGGGATCAGAAGATTGCCACAGTCATATTGGGATCTCAGGAGAGTTCACAGTGATTGTGGGATCACGAGAGGGCCACAGTGATATTGGGATTCAGAGAGCGGTCAGAATGTTATTGGGATCTGGAGTGAGCTCGCAGTGATTTTAGGATCTGAAGGGAGCTTACAGTGATACGTGGATCACGAGAGGGCCACAGTAATATTGGGATTTGAGGGAGTTTGCAGTGATGTTGTGATCTGGAGAGACCTCACTGTGATATTGGGATCTGGAGAGATGTCAGAATGATATTGGCATCTGGTGAGAGCTCACAGTGATATTGAGATCTATAAAAAGCTCTGTGATATTTGGATCAGGAGGTAGCTCACAGTGATATTGGGATCTGGAGTGAGATCACAGTGATAATGGTATCTGGAGATAGCTCACAGTGATATAGGGATCTGGATGAGATCTCCCAGAAATATTGGGATCTGGACTGATCTCATTGTGCTTTTGGGATCTGGAAAGAGTTAACAGTGATGTTGGAATGTGCGGAGAACTCCCAGTCACAGATTTCTGGAGGAAGCGCACAGTGATATTGGGATGTGGCGAAAGCTAACAGTAATATTGGGATACGCAGAGTGAACAATGATCGGGAGCGAGCTTGCAGTGATATAGGAACCTGGCAAGAGCTCACAGTGATATTGAGATCTAGAAAGAGCTCACAGTGATACAGGGATCTGGAGAGGACGCACAGTGATATTGGTATCTGGAGAGAGCTAACAATGATTTTGGGATGTGGAGAGAGCTCATAGTGATGTTGAGATCTGGAAAGAGCTCACAGTGATCTTGGTATCTAAAAAGATCTCACAGTAGTATTGGGGGCTGGAAAGAGCTCACAATGTCATTGGGATCTACAAAGAGCTCACAGTGATATTGGCATCCAGAAAAAAACTCACAGTGATATTGAGATCAGGAGGGATTTCATAGTGAGATAGAGATTGAGAAAGGGCTTACAGTGATATTCAGATTCAGAGACATCTCACAGTGATACTGGAATCTGGAGAGTGCTCATAGTGATATTGGGATTTGAGAGAGGTCACACTGATATAGGGATCTGGAGAGCTCATTTTGAGACTGGGATATGGAGAGTTGTCACTGGGCTATTTGTAACTGGTGAGATCTCTCAGTGATATTGGCGTCTGGAGAGAGAACACAGTGTTATGAGGATCTGAAGTGATCTCACAGTGATATTTTGGCCTGGAGAGTGCTCACAGTGATATTAGGAACTGCAGAGATCTCACTGTGCTATTTGTATCCAGAGACATCTCACAGTGCTTCTGGAATGTGGAAAGAGCTCACAGTGATATTGGGACCTCGTGAGAGGACACAGTGATATCGGGATCTGGAGAGAGCTCACTTTAATACTGGGATCTGGCGAGATCTCACATAGATATTGGAATCTGGAGACTGATCACAGTAATATTGGGATACAGAGAGAGCTCAGAGTGATATTGGGATCGGAAGCGAGCTCGCAGTGATATAGGAACCTGGCGACCGCTCACAGTTTTATTGAGATCTAGAAAAAGCTCACAGTGATATTGGGATCTGGAGAGGATGCCCAGTGATATTGTTATCTGGAGAGAGCTAACAGTGATAATGGGATGTGGAGAGAGCTCACGGTGATTTTGAGATCTGGAAAGAGCTCACAGTGATATTGGTATCTAAAAAGATCTCACAGTAATATTGGGGGATATAAAGAGCTCACAATATCATTGGGATCTAGAAAGAGCTCACATTGATATTGACATCCAGAAAAAAACTCACAGTGATATTCAGATCAGGAGAGATTTCATAGAGATATAGAGATTGAGAAAGGGCTCACAGTGATATTCGGATCCAGAGACATCTCACAGTGATACTGGAATCTGGAGAGTGCTCACAGTGATATTGGGATCTAGAAAGAGCTCACAGTGATACAGGGATCTGGAGAGGACGCACAGTGATATTGGTATCTGGAGAGAGCTAACAATGATTTTGGGATGTGGAGAGAGCTCATAGTGATGTTGAGATCTGGAAAATGCTCACAGTAATATTGGTATCTAAAAAGATCTCATAGTAATATTGGGGGCTGGAACGAGCTCACAATGTCATTGGAATCTTCAAAGTGCTCAGGGTGATATTGGCATGCTGAAAAAAACTTGCAGTGATATTGGGATCAGGAGAGATTTCTTAGTGATACAGAGATCACGAAAGGGCTCACTGTGATATTCAGATCCAGAGACATCTCACAGTGATACTGGAACCTGGAGAGTGCTCATAGTGCTATTGGGATCTGGAGACAGATCACAGTGATATAGGGATCTGGAGAGCTCACTTTGATACTGGGATCTGGTGAGATCTCACTGGGCTATTTGTAACTGGTGAGATCTCACAGTGATATTGCTGTCTGGAGAGAGAGCACAGTGTTATGGGGATCTGAAGCGATCTCACTGTGATATTCTTGCCTGGAGAGTGCTCACAATGATATTAGGAACTGGAGAGATCTCACGGTGCTATTTGTATCCAGAGAGATCTCACAGTGCTACTGGAATGTAGAGAGAGCTCACAGTGATAATGGGACCTGGTGAGATAACTCAGTGATATAGGGATCTGGAGATGTCACTTTGATACTGGGATTTGGAGAGATCTCACACAGATATTGGGGTCTGCAGAGAGATCACAGTTATATTGGGATCTAGAGAAACTCACAGTGATATTGTGATCTGAAGAGAGCTCACAGTGATACTGGGACACGAGAGGGCTACAGTGATATTGGGATTTGGAGAGAGGTCAGAATGTTATTGAGATCCGGATTGAGTTCACAGTGATTTTGGGATCTGAAGAGAGCTTACAATGATACTGGAATCACGGGAGTGCCACAGTAATTTTGGGATTTGGAGGGAGTTTGCAGTGATGTTGTGATCTCGAAAGACCTCACAGTGATTTTGGGATCTGGAGAGAGGTCAGAATGAAATCGACAACTGGAGAGAGCTCGCAGTGATATTGGGATCTGGAGGGAGCTCATAGAAATATTGGGTTCTGGAGAGAGCTCACAGTCATATTGAGATCTATAAAGAGCTCTGTGATATTTGGATCTGGAGGGAGATCACAGTGATATTGGGATCTGGGTCGAGCTCACAGTAATTCTGGGATCAGGAAAGAGCTCACAGTGATATAGGGATCTGGATGAGATCTCACAGAAATATTGGAATCTGGACTGATCTCAATATGATATTGAGATCTGTAAAGAGGTAATAGTGATATTGGAATGTACAGAGAGCTCACCTTGACACTGGGATTTGGAGGGAGCGCACAGTCATATTCGGATGTGGAGAGAGCTAACGGTGATATTGGGATCTGGAGAGAGGTCAAAGTAATATTGGGATATGGAGAGAGCTCACAGTGACACTGGAATCTGTAGGGAGCACACAGTGATATTGGAATGTGGAGAGAGCTAACGGTGATATTGGGATGTGGAGAGAGCTCACAGTGTTGTTGAGATCTGGAAAGAGCTCACAGTGATATTGGAATCTGGAGAGAGCTCACAGTATTACTGGGAAATGCAGACAGCTCACAGTCATATTAGGACCTGGATGGGATCTCAAAGTGATATTGGGATCTGGAGAGAGATCACAGTAATATTGGGATACAGACAGTGCTCACAGTGATATTGGGATTGGTAACAAGCTCACAGTGAAATAGGAACCTGGCGAGAGCTCACAGTGTTATTGAGATCTAGAAAGAGCTCACAGTGATACTGGGAAATGCAGACAGCTCACAGTCATATTGGGATCTGGATGTGATCTCACAGTGATATTGGGATCTGGAGAGAGTTCACAGTAATATTGGGTTACAGAGAGAGCTCAGGGTGATATTGGGATGGGGAGCGAGCTCGCAGTGTTATTGGAACCTGGCGAGAGCTCACAGTGTTATTGAGATCTAGAAAGAATCTCACAGTGATATTGGGATCTGGGGAGGATGCACAGTGATATTGGTATCTGGAGAGAGCTAACAGTGATAATGGGATGTGGAGCGAGCTCACGGTGATTTTGAGATCTGGAAAGAGCTCACAGTGATATTGGTATCTAAAAATATCTCACAGTAATATTGGGGGCTAGAAAGAGCTCACAATGTCATTGGGGTCTACAAAGAGCTCACATTGATATTGACATCCAGAAAAAAACTCACAGTGATATTCGGATCAGGAGAGTTTTCATAGAAATATAGGATTGCGAAAGGGCTCACAGTGATATTCGGATCCAGAGACGTCTCACAGTGATACTGGAATCTGGAGAGTGCTCATAGTGATATTGGATCTGGAGAGATCACACTAGGCTATTCGTAACTGGTGAGATCTCACAGTGATATTGGTGTCTGGAGAGAGAACACAGTGTTATGGGGATCTGAAGCGATCTCACAGTGATATTCTGGCCTGGAGAGTATTCACAGTAATATTGGGAACTGGAGAGATCTCACGATGTTAATGGTATCCAGAGACATCTCACAGTGCTACTGGAATGTGGAGCGAGCTCACAGTGATATTGGGACTGGTGAGAGAACACTGTGATATAGGGATCTGGAGAGAGCTCACTTTGATACTGGGATCTGGAGAGATCTCACAAAGATATTGGGGTCTGGAGAGAGCTAACAGTTATATTGGGATCTAGAGATAACTCACAGTGATATTGGGATCTGAAGAGAGCTCACAGTGATATAGGGATCTGGATGAGATCTCACAGAACTATTGGGATCAGGACTGATTTCATTGTGATATTGGGATATGGAAAGAGTTAACAGTGATATTGGGATGTGCAGGGAGCTCACAGTGACAGTGGGATGTGGAGGGAGCGCACAGTGAAGTTGGGATGTGCAGAGAGCTAACGGTGATATTGGGAAGTGTAGAGAGCTCACAGTGTTGTTGAGATCTGGAAAGAGCTCACAGTGATAATGGGATCAGAAGAGAGCTCACAGTGTTACTGGGAAATGCAGACAGCTCACAGTCATATTGGGATCTGGATGTCATCTCACAGTGATATTGGGATCTGGAGAGAGATCAAAGTAATATTGGGATACAGAGAGAGCTCACGGTGGTATTTGGATTGGGAGTGAGCTCGCTGTGATATAGGAAATGGGCGAGAGCTCACAGTGATATTGAGATCAAGAAAGAGCTCACACTGATAATGGGATCTGGAGAGGATGCAAAGTGATATTGGTATCTGCAGAGAGCTAACAGTGATAATGAGATGTGGAGAGAGCTCACGGTGATGTTGAGATCTGGAAGCAGCTCACAGTGATATTCGGATCCAGAGACATCTCACAGTGATCCTGGAATCTGGAGAGAGCTCATAGTGACATTGGGATCTGAAGAGAGCTCACAGTGATACTGGGATCATGAGATGGCCACAGTGATATTGGGATTTCGAGAGATCAGAATGATATTAGGATCTAGAGTGAGTTCGCAACGATTTTGGGATCTGAAGAGAGCTTACAGTGATACTGGATTCACGAGACGGCCACAGTAATATTGGGATTTGGAGAGAGTTTGCAGTGATGTTGCGATCTGGAGAGAACTCACAGTGATATAGGGATCTGGAGAGAGGTCACAATGATATTGGCATCTGCAGAGAGCTCTCAGTGATATTGGGAACTGGAAGGAGCTCACAGAAAAATTGGGATCTGGAGAGAGCTCACAGTGATATTGGGATCTGGTGAGAGCTCACAATGATATGGGGATCTTTAATGAGTTCAATGATATTTCGATCTGCAGAGAGCTCACAGTGATACTAGGATCTGTAGAGAGCTCGCAGTGGTATTGGGATCTGGAGAGTGCTCACAGTGATATGGGGATCTGGATGAGATCTCACAGAACTATTGGGATCTGGACTGATCTCATTGTGATATTGGGATATGGAAAGAGTTAACGGTGATATTGGGATGTGCAGGGAGCTCATGGTGACACTGGGATCTGGAGGGAGCGCACAGTGATATTGGGATGTGGAGAGAGCTAACGGTGATATTGGGATGTGGAGAGAGCTCACAGTGTTGTTGAGATCTGGAAAGAGCTCACAGTGATATTGGAATCTGGAGAGAGCTCACAGTATTACTGGGAAATGCAGACAGCTCACAGTCATATTAGGACCTGGATGGGATCTCAAAGTGATATTGGGATCTGGAGAGAGATCACAGTAATATTGGGATACAGACAGTGCTCACAGTGATTTTGGGATTGGTAACAAGCTCACAGTGAAATAGGAACCTGGCGAGAGCTCACAGTGTTATTGAGATCTGGAGAGAGCTCACAGTGATACAGGGAAATGCAGAAAGCTCACAGTGATATTGGGATCTGGATGAGATCTCAAAGTGATAATGGGATCCGGAGAGAGATAATAGTAATATTGAGATATGGAGAGAGCTCACAGTAATATTGGGATTGTCAGCGATCTCGCAGTGATATAGGAACCTGGCGAAAGCTAACATTGATATCGAGATCTAGAAAGAGCTCACAGTGATACTGGGATCTGGAGAGAATGCACAGTGATATTGGTATCTGGAGGGTGGTAACAGTGATATGGAATCTGAGAGAGCTCACGGTGATGTTGTGTTCAGCAAAGAGCTCACAGTGATATTGGTATCTAAAAGGATCTCACAGTAATATTGGGGGCAAGAAAGCACTCACAATGTCATTAGGATCAACAATGAGCTCACGGTGATATTGGCCTCCAGACAAAAAAACACAGTGATATTGGGATCAGGAAAGATTTCATAGTGATATAGAGATCGAGAAAGGGCTCAGAGTGATATTCGGATCCAGACATCTCACAGTGAAACTGGAATCTGCAGAGATATCACTGGGCTAATGGTTTCTGGTGAAATCGCACAGTGATATAGGGATCTGGAAAGAAAACAGAGTGTTATTGGGATCTGAAGTGATCTCACAGTGATATTCTGGTCTGGAGATTACTCACAGTGATATTGGGAACTGGAGAGATGTCACGGTGTTATTGGTATCCAGAGACATCTCACAGTGCTATTGGAATGTGGAGAGAGCTCACAGTGATATTGGGACCTGTTGAGAGAACAGAGTGATATAGGGATCTGGAGAGAGCTCACTTTGATACTGGGATCTGGAGAGATCTCACAGAGATATTGGGGTCTGGAGAGAGATCACAGTTATATTGAGTTCTAGAGAATCTCACAGTGATATTGGGATATGAACAGAGGTCAGAGTGATACGGGCATCACGAGAGGGCCAAAGAGATATAGGGATTTGGAAAGAAGTCAGAAAGATATTGGAATCCGGAGTGAGCTCGAAGTGATTTTGGGATCTGAATAGAGCTTACAGTGATACTGGGATCACGAGAGGGCGACAGTAATATTGGGATTTGCAGGGAATTTGCAGTGATGTTGTGATCTGGAAAGTCCTCACAGTGATATCGGGATCTGGAGAGAGTTCAGAATGATATTGGGATCTGGAGAGAGCTTGCAGTGATATTGGGATCTGGAGAGAGCTCACAGTGATATTGGGATCTGGAGAGAGCTCACAATGATATTGAGATCTGGAGAGAATTCACAGTGATACTGGGATCTGGAGGGAGCTGACAGTGATTTAGGGATCTGGATGAGATCTCACAGAAATATTTGGATCATGACTGATCTCATTGTGATATTGGGATGTGGTAAGATTTAACGGTGATATTAGGATGTGCAGAGAGTTCACAGTGACACTGGGATCTGGCGGGAGCGCACAGTGATATTGGGATTTGGAGAGAGCTAACGGTGATATTGGGATGTGGAGAGAGCTCACAGTGTGGTTGCGATCTGGAAAGAGCTCACAGTGATATTGGGATCTGGAGAGGGCTCACAGTGATACTGGGAAATGCATTCAGCTCACAGTGATATTGGGATCTGGATGTGATCTCACAGTGATATTGGGATCTGGAGAGGGATCACAGTGCTACTGGAATGTGGAGAGAGCTCACAGTGATATTGGGAGCTGGTGAGAGAACACAGTGATATAGGGATCTGTAGAGAGCTCACAAAGATATTGAGGACTGGAGAGAGATCACCATTATATTGGGATGAAGAGATAACTCACAGTGATATAGGGATCTGAAGAGAGATCACAGTGATATTGGGATCTGGAAGGAGCTCACAGAAATATTTGGATCGGGGAGAGCTCACCGTGATATTGGGATCTGGAGGGAGCTCACAGTGATACTTGGATCTGGATGGCGCTGACAGTGATTTAGGGATCTGGATGAGATCTCACAGAAATATTGGGATCAGGACTGATCTCATTGTGATTTTGGGCTCTGGAAAGATTTAACGGTGATATTGGGATCTCGCGGAAATGGACAGTGATATTGGGATGTGGAGGGAGCTAACGGTAATATTGGGATGTGGAGAGAGCTCACAGTGTGGTTGAGATCTGGAAAAAGCTCACAGAGATATTGGGATCTGGAGACAGCTCACAGCGATACTGGGAAATGCAGACAGCTCACAGTGATATTGGGATCTGATTTGATCTCACAGTGATATTGGGATCTGGAGAGGGATCACAGTAATTTTGGGATATGGAAAGAGCTCACAGTGATATTGGGTTCGGGAGCCAGCTCACAGTGATATAGGAACCTGGCGAGAGCTCACAGTGATATTGAGATCTAGACAGAGCTCACACTGATACTGCAATCTGGAGAAGACGCACAGTGATATTGGTATCTGGAGGGAGCTAACAGTAATATTGGGATGTGGAGAGAGCTCATGGTGATGTTGAGCTCTGGAAAGAGCTCACAGTGATATTGGTATCTAAAAGATCTCACAGTAATATTGGGAGCTAGAAAGACCTCACAATGTCATTGGGATCCACAAAGAGATCACGGTGATATTGGCATCCAGATAAAAATTCAGTGATATTGGGATTAGGAGAGTTTACATAGTGATATAGTGGTCGAGAAAGGGCTCACAGTGATATTCGGATCCAGATACATCTCACACTGATACTGGAATCTGGAGAGTGCTCATAGTGATATTGGATCTTGAGAGAGTTCACAGTGATATAGGGATCTGGAGAGCTCACTTTGATACAGGCATCTGGAGAGATCTCACTGGGCTATTGGTTTCTGGTGAGATCTCACAGTGATATTGGGATCTGGAGAGACCTCACAGTGTTATTGGGATCTGGAGAGAGCTCACAGTGATCCTGGGATCTGGAGAGAGCTCAGAGTGAGTTAGTGATCTGGATGAGATCTCACAGAAATATTTGGATCAGGACTGATCTCATTGTGATATTCGGATATGGAAAGAGTTAACGGTGATATTGGGATGTGCAGAAAGCTCACAGTGACACTGGGATCTCGCGGGAGCGCACAGTGATATTGGGATGTGGAGAGAGCTAATGGTGATATTGGGATGTGGATGGAGCTCACAGTGTGGTTGAGATCTGGAAAGAGCTCACAGTGATATTGGGATCGGGAGACAGGTCACAGTGATACTGGGAAATGCAGACAGCTCACAGTGATATTGGGATCTGGATGTGATCTCACGGTGTTATTGGTATCCAGAGACATCTCACAGTGCTACTGGAATGTGGAGAGAGCTCACAGTGATATTGGGACCTGGTGAGAGAACACAGTGATATAGGGATCTGGAGAGAGCTCACAAAGATATTGGAGACTGGAGAGAGATCACCATTATATTGGGATGAAGAGATAACTCACAGTGATATAGGGATCTGAAGAGAGCTCACAGTGATACTGGGATCACGAGAGGGCCACAGTGATATTGGGAGTTTGAGAGAGATCAGAATGATATTGGTATCTGGAGAGTGCTAACAGTGATAATGGGATGTGGAGACAGTTCACGGTGATGTTGAGATCTGGAAAGAGCTCACAGTAATATTGGTATCTAAAAAGATCTTACAGTCATATTGGGGTCTAGAAAGAGCTCACAAGTCATTGGGATATGCACAGAGTGCACGATAATATTGGCATCCAGAAAAAAATCTCACAGTGATATTGGGATTGGGAGAAATTTCATGGTGATATAGAGATCAAGAAAGGGCTCACAGTGATATTCGGATCCAGAGACATCTCAAAATGATACTGGAATGTGGAGAGAGCTCACAGTGATATTGGGAACTGGTGAGAGAACACTTTAATATAGGGATCTGGAGAGAGCAAACTTTGATACTGGGATCTGGAGAGATCTCACAGAGATATTGGGGTCTGGAGAAAAGTCAGAGTTATATTGGGATCTAGAGAAACTCACAGTGATATTGGGATCTGAACAGAGCTCAGAGTGATACGGGGATCACGAGAGGGCCAAAGAGTTATTGGGATTTGGAGAGAGGTCAGAAATATATTGGAATCCGGATTGAGCTCGAAGAAATTTTGGGATCTGTAGAGAGCTTACAGTGACACTGGGATCACGAGAGGGCCACAGTAATATTTGGATTTGTTAGGGAGTTTGCAGTGATGTTGTGATCTGCAGAGACCTCGCAGTGATATTGGGATCTGGAGAGAGTTCAGAATGATATTGGGATCTGGAGAGAGCTCGCAGTGATATTGGGATCTGGAGAGAGGTCAGAATGATGTTGGGATCAGGACGGAACTCACAGTGATATTGGGACCTGGAGAGAGCTGACAGTGATATGTGGATGTGGGGAGAGCTCACCGTGATATTGGTATCTGGAGGGAGCTCACAGTGATACTGGGATCTCGATGGAGCTGACAGTGATTTAGGGATCTGGATGAGATCTCACAGAAATATTGGGATCAGGACTGATCACATTGTGATATTGGGATCTGGAAAGATTTAACGGTGATATTAGGATGTGCAGGGATACTGGGATCTGGAGGGTGCTAACAGTGATAATAGGATGTGAGAGAGCTCACGGAAATGTTGGCTTCAGCAAAGAGCTCACAGTGATATTGGTATCTAAAAAGATCTCACAGTAATATTGGGGGCTAGAAAGCGCTCACAATGTTATTTGGATCTACAAAGAGCTCATGGTTATATTGGCCTCCAGACAACAAAACACAGTGATATTGGGATCAGGAGAGATTTCATAGTGATATAGAGTTCGAGAAATGGCTCAGAGTGATATTCGGATCCAGAGACATCTCGCAGTTATCCTGCAATTTGCAGAGATCTCAGTGGCTAATGATCTCTGGTGAGATCGCACAGTGATATAGGGATCTGGAGAGAAAACACAGTGTTATTGGGATCTGAAGTGATCTCACAGTGATATTCTGGTCTGGAGATTGCTCACAGTGATATTGGGAACTGGAGAAATGTCACGGTGTTATTGGTATCCAGAGACATCTCACAGTGCGACTGGAATGTGGAGAGAGCTCACGGTGACATTGGGACCTGGTGAGAGAACACAGTGATATTGGGATCTGGAGAGAAGTCAGAATGATATTCGGATCTTGAGAGAGCTCGCCGTGACATTGGGATCTGGAGAGAGCTCGCTGTGACATTGGGATCTGGAAGGAGCTCACAGAAATATTGGGTTCGCGAGAGAGCTCGCAGTGATATTGGGATCTGGAGAGAGCTCACAGTGGTAATGGGTCCGCGAGTGAGCTAACAGTGATATTGGGATCTGGAGAGACCTCACAATGATATTGAGATCTATAAAGAGCTCATTGATATTTGGATCTGGAGAGAGCACACAGTGATATTGTGATCTGGAGAGAGCTCGCAGTGATACTGGGATCTGGAGAGAGAACACATTTATATTGAGAAATGCAGACAGCTCACAGTGAGATTGGGATCTGGATATGATCTAACAGTGATTTTGGGATCTGGAGAGAGATCACAGTAATATTGGGATATGGAGAGAGCACACAGTGAACTATGATCGGGAGCAAGATAGCAGTGATATAGGAACCTGGCGATCTCACAGAACTATTGGAATCGGGACTGATCTCATTGTGATTTTGGGATATGGAAAGAGTTAATGGTGATATTGGGATGTGCAGGGAGCTCACAGATCTGGAAAGAGCTCACAGTAATATTGGTATCTAAAAAGATCTTACAGAAATATTGGGGTCTAGAAAGATCTCACAATGTCATTGGTATCTACAAAGAGGTCACGGTGATATTGGCATCCAGAAAAAAATCTCACAGTGACCATGGGCATCAGGAGAGATTTCATGGTGATACAGAGATCGAGAAAGGGCTCACAGTAATAATCAGATCCAGAGACATCTCACAATGATACTGGAATCTCGTGAGTGCTTATAGTGATATTGGGATCTGGAGAGAGATCACAGTATTATAGGCATCTGGAGAGCTCACTTCGATACTGGGATCTGGAGGGATCTCACTGGGCTATTGGTTTCTGGTGAGATCTCACAATGATATTGGGATCTGGAGAGAGAACACAGTGTTATTGAGATCAGAAGCGAAGTCTTGTGATATTCTGGTCTGGAGACCTCTCACAGTGATATTAGGAACTACAGAGATATCACGGTGTTATTCGTATCCAGAGACATCTCACAGTGCTACTGGAATGTGGAGAGAGCTCACAGTGATATTGGGACCTGTTGAGAGAACACAATGATATAGGGATCTGGAGAGAGCTCACTTTGATAGTAGGATCTGGAGAGATCTCACAAAGATAGTGGGGACTGGAGAGAGATCACTATTATATTGGGATGAAGAGATAACTCATAGTGATATAGGGATCTGAAGTGAGCGCACATTGATACTGGGATCATGAGAGGGCTACAGTGATATTGGGAGTTTGAAAGATTTCAGAATGATATTGGGATCTGGAGTTAGCTCGCAGTGATTTTGGGATCTGATGAGAGCTTACAGTGATACTGGGATCACAAGAGTGCCACAGTAATATTGGGATTTGGAGCGTGTTTTCTGTAATGCTGCGATCTGGAGAGACCTCACGGTGATATTAGGATCTGGAGAGAGATCAGAATGATATTTGGATCTGGAGAGAGCTCACAGTGCTTTTGGGATTAGTAGAGAACTCAAATTAATATTGGGATCTGGAGAGAGCACACAATGATATTGAGATCTATAGAGAGCTCAGCGATATTTGAATCTGGAGAGACCTCACAGTGATATTGGGATCTGGAACGAGCTCACAATGATACTGGTATCTGGAGAGAGCTCACAGTGATATGGGGATCTGGATGAGATCTCACAGAAATATTGGGATCTGGACTGATCTCATTGTGATATTGGGATCTGGAAAGAGTTAATGCTAATGTTGGTATGTGCAGAGAGCTTGTCAATGGGATCCAGAGGGAGAGCACAATGATATTGGCATGTGGAGAGAGCAGATGTTGATATTGGGATGTGGAGAGAGCTCACAGTGTTGTTAAGATCTAGAAACAGCTCACAGTGATATTGGGATCTGGATGTGATCTCACAGTGATATTGGGATCTGGAGAGAGATCACAGTAATACTGGCATATGGAGAGAGCTCACAGTGAGATTGGGAGCTGGAGCAAGCTCGCAGTGATATAGGAACCTGGCAAGAGCTCACAGTGATATTGAGATCTAGAAAGAGCTCACAGTGATATTGGGATCTGGAGAGGACGCACAGTGATGTTGATATCTGGAGAGAGCTAAAAGTGGTAATGGGATGTGGAGAGAGATCACAGTGATGTTGAGATCTGGAAAGAGCTCACATTGATATTGGTATCTAAAAAGATCTCAAAGTAATATTGGCGGTTTCAAAGAGCTCATAATGTAATTGGGATATACAAAGCGCTCAGGGTGATTTTGGCATCCAGACAAAAAACTCACAGTGATATTGGGATCAGGAGAGATTTCTTAGTGATATAGAAAGCGAGAAAGTGCTTACTGTGATATTCAGATCTAAAGACATCTCACAGTGATACTGGAATCAGGAGAGTGCTCATAGAGATATTGGGATCTGAAGAGAGATCACAGTGACATAGGGATCTGGAGAGCTCACTTTGATACTGGGATCTGGTGTGATCTCACTGGGCTATTGGTTTCTGGTGAGATCGCACAGTGATATTGAGATCTGGGGAGAGAACACAGTGTTATTGGCATCTGAAGAGATCTCACATTGATGTATTGGTCTGGAGAGTGCTCCCAGTGATATTGGGAACTGGAGAGATCTCACGGTGTTATTGGTATCCAGAGACATCTCACATTGCTTCTGGAATGTGGAGAGAGCTCACAGTGATATTGGGATCTGGATGTGATCTCACAGTGATATTGGCATCTGGGGAGAGAACACAGTGTTATTGGCATCTGAAGCGATCTCACAGTGATGTATTGGTCTGGAGAGTGCTCCCAGTAATATTGGGAACTGGAGAGATCTCACCGTGTTATTGGATCCAGAGACATCCCACAGTGCTACTGGAGTGTGGAGAGAGCTCACAGTGATATTGGGATCGGGAGCGAGCTCGCAGCGTTATAGGGACCTGGCAAGAGCTCACAGTGAAATTGAGATCTGGAAATAGCTCACACTGATACTGTGATCTGGAGAGGACACACAGTGATACTGGTACCTGGAGGGAGCTAACAGTGATAATGGAATGTGGAGTGAGCTCATGGTGATGTTGAGATCTTGAAAGAGCTCACAGTGATATTGGTATCTAAAAAGATCTCATAGTAATATTGGGGGCTGGAAAGAGCTCACAATGACATTGCAATTTAAAAAGAGATCACGGTGATATTGGCATCCAGAAAAAAAGCTCACAGTGATATTTATACTAGGAGAGTTTACATACTGATATATAGATCGAGAAAGGTCTCACAGTGATATTCGGATCCAGAGACATCTCACAGTGATACTGGAATCTGGAGAGTACTCATAGTGATATTGGGATATGGAGGGAAATCACAGTGATATAGGAATCTGGAGAGATCACTTTGATACTGGGATCTGGAGAGATCACACTGGGCTATTGGTTTCTGGTGAAATCTCACAGTGATATTGGGATCTGGGGAGAGAAGACAGTGTTATTGGCATCTGAAGCGATCTCACAGTGATGTACTGGTCTGGAGAGTGCTCCCAGTGATATTGGGAACTGGAGAGATCTCACAGTGTTATTGGTATCCAGAAACATCTCACAGTGCTACTGGAATGTGGAGAGAGCTCACAGTGATATTGGGACCTGGTGAGAGAACACAGTGATATAGGGATCTGGAGAGATCTCACAAAGATAGTGGGGACTGGAGAGAGATCACCATTATATTGGGATGAAGAGATAACTCACAGTGATATAGGGATCTGAAGTGAGCTCACATTGATACTAGGATCATGAGAGGGCTACAGTGATATTGGGAGTTTGAAAGGGATCAGAATGATATTGGGATCTGGAGTTAGCTCGCAGTGATTTTGGGATCTGTTGAGAGCTTACAGTGATACTGGAATCACGAGAGTGCCACAGTAATATTGGGATTTGGAGCGTGTTTGCTGTAATGCTGTGATCTGGAGAGACCTCACAGTGATATTGGGATCTGGAGAGAGATCAGAATGATATTTGGATCTGGAGAGAGCTCACAGTGGTATTGGGATTACTAGAGAGTTCACATTGATATAGGGATCTGGAGAGAGCACACAATGATATTGAGATCTATAAGGCGCTCAGTGATATTTGAATCTGGAGAGACCTCACAGTGATATTGGGATCAGGAGCAAGCTCACAATGATACGGGGATCTGGAGAGAGCTCACAGTGTTATTGGTATCCAGAGACAACTCACAGTGCTACTGGAATGTGGAGAGAGCTCACAATGATATTGGGACCTGGTGAGAGAACACAGTGATATAGGGATCTGGAGTGAGCTCTCTAAGATATTGGGGACTGGAGAGAGATCCCCATTATATTGGGATGAAGAGATAACTCTCAGTGATATAGCGATCTGAAGAGAACTCACAGTGATACTGGGATCACGAGAGGGCCACAGTGATATTGGGAGTTTGAGAGAGATCAGAATGATATTGGGATCTGGAGTTAGCCCGCAGTGATTTTGGGAGCTGAAGAGAGCTTACAGTGATACAGGGATCACGAGAGTGCCACAGTACTATTGGGATTTGGAGAGAGTTTGCTGTAATGCTGCAATCTGGAGAGGCCTCACGGTGATATTGGGATTTGAAGAGAGATCAGAATGATATTTGGATCTGGAGAGAGCTCACAGTGATATTGGGATTAGTAGAGAGCTCACATTGATATTGGGATCTGGAGAGAGCACACAATGATATTGAGATCTATAAAGAGCTCAGTGATATTTGAATCTGGAGAGACCTCACAGTGATATTGGGATCAGGAGCGAGCTCACAATGATACTGGGATCTGGAGAGAGCTCACAGTGATATAGGGATCTGGACTGATCTCATTGTGATATTGGGATCTGGAAAGAGTTAATGGTAATATTGGGATGTGCAGAGAGCTTACAGTGACAATGGGATCCAGAGGGAGTGCACAATGATATTGGCATGTGGAGGGAGCTGATGTTGATATTGGGATGTGGAGAGAGCTCAAAGTGTTGTTAAGATCTAGAAACAGTTCACAGTGATATTGGGATTTGGATGTGATCTCACAGTGATATTGGGATCTGGAGAGAGATCACGGTAATACTGGCATATGGAGAGAGCTCACAGTGAGATTGGGAGCTGGAGCAAGCTCGCAGTGATATAGGAACCTGGCAAGAGCTCACAGTGATATTGAGATCTAGAAAGAGCTCACAGTGATATTGGGATCTGGAGAGGACGCACAGTGATGTTGATATCTGGAGAGAGCTAAAAGTGGTAATGGGATGTGGAGAGAGATCACGGTGATGTTGAGATCTGGAAAGAGCTCACAGTGATATTGGTATCTAAAAAGATCTCACAGTAATATTGGGGGCTTGAAAGAGGTCATGATGTGATTGTGATCTACAAAGAGCTCAGGGTGATTTTGGCATCCAGACAAAAACTCACAGTGATATTGGGATCAGGAGAGATTTATTAGTGATATATAGAAAGTGAGAAAGGGCTCACAGTGATATTCGGATCCAGAGACATCTCACAGTGATACTGGAATCAGGAGAGTGCTCATGGAGACATTGGGATCTGGAGAGAGGTTACAGTGACATAGGGATCTGGAGAGCTCACTTTGATACTGGGATCTGGAGTGATCGCACTGGGCTATTGTTTTCTGGTGAGATCGCACAGTGATATTGGGATCTGGGATAGAACACAGTGTTATTGGCATCTGAAGCGATCTCACAGTGATGTATTGGTCTGGAGAGTCCTCCCAGTGATAATGGGAACTGGAGAGATCTCACGGTGTTATTGGTATCCAGAGACATCTCACAATGCTACTGGAGTGTGGAGAGAGCTCACAGTGATATTGGGATCGGGAGCGAGCTCGCAGCGATATAGGACGCTGGCGAGAGCTCACAGTGATATTGAGATCCAGAAAGAACTCACACTGATACTGTGATCTGGAGAGGATGCACAGTGATATTGCTATCTGGAGGGAGCTAACAGTGATAATGGGATGTGGAGCGAACTCACGGTGATGTTCAGATCTTGAAAGAGCTCACTGTGATATTGGTATCTAAAAATATCTCACTGTAATATTGGGGGCTGGAAAGAGCTCACAATGACATTGGGATCTACAAAGAGATCACGGTGATATTGGCATCCAGAAAGAAAACTCACAGTGATATTTATATTAGGAGAGTTTACATAGTGATATAGAGATTGAGAAAGAGCTCACAATGTTATTCGGATCCAGAGACATCTCAGTGATACTGGAATCTGGAGAGTGCTCATAGTGATATTGGGATCTGGAGAGAGATCACAGTGATATAGGGATCTGGAGAGCTCACTTTGATACTGGAATCTGGAGAGATCTCACTGGGCTATTGGTTTCTGGTGAAATCTCACAGTGATATTGGGATCAGGAGAGAGAACACTATTATTGGCATGTAAAGCGATCTCATAGTGATATTCTGGTCTGGAGAGTGCTCATAACGATATTGGGAACTGGAGAGATTTCACGGTGTTATTGGTATCCAGAGACATCTCACAGTGCTACTGTAATGTGGAGAGAGCTCACAGTGATATTGGGACCAGGTGAGAGAACACAGTGATATAGGGATCTGGAGAGAGCTCACAAAGATATTGGGGACTGCAGAGAGATCACCATTATATTGGGATGTAGAGATAACTCACAGTTAAAAAAGGGATCTGAAGTGAGCTCACAGTGATACTGTGTTCACGAGAGGGCCACAGTGATATTGGGAGTTTGAGAGAGATCAGAAAGATATTGGGATCTGGATTGAGCTCGAAGTGATTTTGGGATCTGAAGAGAGCTTACAGTGATACTGGGATTTGGAGAGAGTTTGCTGTAATTCTGCGATCTGGAGAGACCTCACGGTGATATTGGGATCTGGAGAGAGGTCAGAATGATATTTGGATCTGGAGAGAGCTCACAGTGATATTGGTATCTAAAAAGATATCACAGTAATATTGGGGGCTAGAAAGCGCTCACAATGTCATTGGGATCTACAAAGAGCTCACGGTGATATTGGCATCCAGACAAAAAAATCACAGTGATGTTGGGAACAGGAGAGATTTCATGGTGATATAGAAATCGAGAAAGGGCTCAGAGAGATAATCTGATCCAGAGACATCTCATTGTGATAATGGGATCTGTAGAGAAAGCAGAGTGTTAATGGAATCTGAAGTGATCTCACAGTGATATTCTGGTCTGGAGACTGCTTACAGTGATATTGGGAACTGGAGAGATGTCACGGTGTTATTGGTATCCAGAGACATCTCACAGTGCGACTGGAATGTGCTCACAGTGACATTGGGACCTGGTGAGAGAACACAGTGATATTGGGATCTGGAGAGAAGTCAGAATGATATTGGGATCTGGAGAGAGCTCGCAGTGACATTGGGATCTGGAAGGAGCTAACAGAATTATTGGGATCTGGAGAGAGCTCGCAGTGATATTGGGATCTGGAGAGAGCTCACAGTGGTAATGGGTCCGCGAGTGAGCTAACAGTGTTATTGGGATCTGGAGAGAGCTCACAACGATATTGAGATCTATAAAGAGCTCATTGATATTTGGATCTGGAGACAGCACACAGTGATACTGGGATCTGGAGAGAGCTCACAGTGATATAGGGATCTGGATGAGATCTCACAGAACTATTGGGATCGGGACTGATCTCATTGTGATATTGGGATATGGAAAGGCTTAACGGTGATATTGGGATGTGCTGGGAGCTCACAGTGACACTGGGATCTGGAGGGAGCGCACAGTGTTATTGGGTTGTGGAGAGACCTATCGGTGATATTGGGATGTGGAGAGAGCTCATAGTGTTGTTGCGATCTGGAAAGAGCTCACAGTGATATTGGGATCTGGAGATAGCTCACACTGATACTGGCAAATGCTGACAGCTCATAGTGATAGTGGGATCTGGATGTGATCTCACAGTGATATTGTGATCTGGAGAGAGATTACAATAATTTTGGGATATGGAGAGAGCTCAGAGTGAACTATGATCGGGAGCGAGATAGCAGTGATATAGGAACCTGGCGAGAGCTCACAGTGATATTGAGATCTAGAAAGAGCTCACAGTGATACTGGGATCTGGAGAGGATGCATAGAGATATTGGTAACTGGAGAGAGCTAACAGTGATAATGGGATGTGGAGACAGCTCACAGTGACGTTGAGATCTGGAAAGATCTCATAGTAATATTGGTATTTAAAAAGATCTCACAGTAATATTGGGGTCTAGAAAGAGCTCACAATGTCATTGGGATCTACAATGAGCTCATGGTGATACGGGCATCCAGAAAAAAATCTCACAGTGACATTGGGATCAGGAGAGATTTCATAGTGATATAGAGAACGAGAAAGGGCTCACAGTGATATTCGAATCCAGAGACATCTCACAATGATACTGGAATCACGAGAGCACTCATAGTGATATTGGGATCTGGTGAAAGATCACAGTGATATAAGGATCTGGTGAGCTCACTTTGATACTGGGATCTGGAGAGTTCTCACTGGGTTATTGGTTTCTAGTATGATCTCACAATGATATTTGGATCTGGAGAGAGAACACAGTGTTATTGGGATCTGAAGCGATCTCTTTTGATATTCTGGTCTGGAGAGTTCTCACAGTGATATTGGGAAATGAAGAGATATCACGGTGTTATTAATATCCAGGAACATCTCACAGTGCTACTGGAATGTAGAGAGAGCTCACAGTGATATTAGGACCTGGTGATAGATCACAATGATATAGGGATCTGGAGAGAGCTCACTTTGATACTGGGATCTGGAGAGATCTCAGAGAGATATTGGGGTCTGGAGAGAGATCACAGTTATATTCGGATCTAGAGAAACTCACAGTGATATTGGGATCTGAACAGAGCTCAGATTGATACGGGGATCACGAGAGGGCCACAGAGATATTGGGAGTGGGAGAGAGGTCAGAATGATATTGGAATCTGGAGTGAGCTTGAAGCAATTTTGGGATTTGAATAGAGCTCACAGTGATATTGGTATCACGAGAGGGCCATAGTAATATTGGGATTTGGAGGGAGTTTGCAGTGATGTTGTGATCTGGAGAGACCTCACAGTGATATCGGGAGCTGGAGAGAGCTCACAATGATATTGGGATCTATAAAGAGCTCTGTGATATTTGGATCTGCAGAGAGCTCACAGTGATATTGGGATCTGGAGAGAGCTCACAGTTATACTGGGATCTGGAGGAAGCTGACAGTGATTTAGGCATCTGGATGAGATCTCACAGAAATATTGGGATCTGGACTGATCTCATTGTGATATTGGGATCTGGAATGTGTTAGTGGTGATATTTGGATGTGCAGAGAGCTCACATTGACACTGGGATCTGGAGGGAGCGCACAGTGATATTGGGATGTGGAGAGAGCTAACGGTGATATTGGGATGTGGAGAGAGCTCACAGTGTGGTTGAGATCTGGAAAGAGCTCACAGTGATATTGGTTTCTGGAGACAGCTCACAGTGGTACTGGGAAATGCAGACAGCTCACAGTGATATTGGGATCTGGATGTGATCTCACAGTGATATTGGGATCTGGAAAGAGATCACAGTAATATTGTGATATGGAGAGAGCTCACAGTGATATTGGGATTGGGAGCGAGCTCGCACCGATATAGGAAGCCTGTGAGAGCTCACAGTGATATTGAGATCTAGAAAGAGCTCACACTGATACTGCGATCTGGAGAAGAGGCACAGTGATATTGGTATCTGGAGGGAGCTAACAGTGATAATGAGATGTGGAGAGAGCTCACGGTGATGTTGAGAGCTGGTAAGCTCACAGTGATATTGGTATCTAAAAAGATCTCACAGTAATATTGGGGGCCAGAAAGTGCTCACAATATCATTGGGATCTACAAAGAGATCACTTTGTTATAGGCATCCAGAAAAAAAAACTCACAGTGATATTGGGATTAGGAGAGTTTACATAGTGATATAGAGATCGAGAAAGGGCTCAGAGTGATATTGGCATCCAGATGCATCTCACAGTGATGCTGGAATCTGGAAGTGCTCATAGTGATATTGGGATCTGGAGAGAGATCAAAGTGATACAGGGATCTGGAGAGATCTCACTGGCTGTTGGTTTCTGGAGAGATCTCATAGTGATATTGGGATCTGGAGAGAGAGCACAGTGTTATTGGGATGTAAAGTGATCTCACAGTGACATTTCTGTCTGGAGAGTGCTCACAATGATCTTGGGAACTGGAGAGATTTCACATGTGTTATTGGTATCAAGAGACATCTCACAGTGCTACTGGAATGTGGAGAGATCTCACAGTGATATTGGGACCTGTTGAGAGAACACAGTGATATAGGGATCTGGAGAGAGCTCACAAAGATATTGGGGCTGGAGAAATATCACCGTTATATTGGGATGAAGAGAGAATTCACAGTGATAATGGGATCTGAAAAGAGCTCACAGTGATACTGGGATCATGAGAGGGCCACAATGATATTGGGAGTTTGAGAGAGATCAGAATGATATTGGGTTCTGGAGTGAGCTCGCAGTGATTTTGGGATCTTAAGTGAGTTTACAGTGATACTGGGTTCACGAGAGGGCCACAGTAATATTGGAATTTGGAGAGAGTTTGCTGTAATGCTGCGATCTGGAGAGACCTCACGGTGATATTGGGATCTGGAGAGAGGTCAGAATGATATTTGGATCTGGAGACAGTTGCAGTGATATTGGGATCTGGAAGGAGCTCACAGAAATTTTGGGATGTGGAGAGAACTCACAGTGATATTGGCATCTGGAGAGAGCTCACAGTGGAAGTGGGATCGGGACAGAGCTCACAGTGATATTGCGATCTGGAGAGAGAACACAGTGTCATTGGCATCTGAAGCGATCTCACAGTGATGTACTGGTCTGGAGAGTGCTTCCAGTGATATTTGGAACTGGAGAGATCTCATGGTGTTATTGGTATCCAGCGACATCTGACAGTGCTACTGGAATTTGGAGAGAGCACACAGTGATATTGGGATCAGGAGCGAGCTCACAGCAATATAGGAACCTGGCGAGAGCTCACAGTGATATAGAGATGTAGAAAGAGCTCACACTGATACTGCGATCTGGAGAGGACGCACAGTGATATTGGTATCTGGAGGGAGCTAAGAGTGATAATAGGATGTGGAGAGAGCTCACGGTGATCTTGAGATCTGGAAAGAGCTCACAGCGATTGGTATCTAAAGAGATCTCACGGTAATATTGGGGGCTGGAAAGAGCTCACAATGTCATTGGGATCAACAAAGAGATCACATTGTTATTGGCATCCAGAAAAAAAACTCACAGCGATATTAGGATTAGGAGAGTTTACATAGTGATATAGAGATCGAGAAAGGGCTCAAAGTGATATTCGCATCCAGATACATCTCACAGTGATGCCGGAATCTGGAGAGTGCTAATAGTGATATTGGGATCTGGAGAGAGATCACAGTGATATAGGGATCTGGAGAGAGCTCACTTTGATACTGGGATCTGGAGAGATCTCACTGGGCTATTGGTTTCTGGAGAGATCTCATAGTGCTATTGTGATCTGGAGAGAGAGCACAGTGTTATTGGGATGTAAAGCAATCTCACAGTGATATTCCTGTCTGGAGAGTGCTCACAATGATCTTGGGAGCTGGAGAGATTTCACGGTGTTATTGGTATCCAGAGACATCTCACAGTGCTACTGGAATGTGGAGAGAGCTCACAGTGATATTGGGTCCTGGTGAGATAACACAGTGATATAGGGATCTGCAGAGAGCTCACAAAGATATTGGGGACTGGAGAGAGATCACCGTTATATTGGGATGAAGAGAGAACTCACAGTTATATAGGGATCTGAAAAGAGCTCACAGTGATACTGGGATCATGAGAGGGCCACAATGATATTGGGAGTTTGAGAGAGATCAGAATGATATTGGGTTCTGGAGTGAGCTCGCAGTGATTTCGGGATCTGAAGTGAGCTTACAGTGATACTGGGTTCACGAGAGGGCCATAGTAATATTGGAATTTGGAGAGAGTTTGCTGTAATGCTGCAATCTGGAGAGACCTCACGGTGATATTGGGATCTGGAGAGAGGTCAGAATGATATTTGGATCTGGAGACAGTTGCAGTGATATTGGGATCTGGAAGGAGCTCACAGAAATATTGGGATGTGGAGAGAACTCACAGTGATATTGGCATCTGGAGAGAGCTCACAGTGGAAGTGGGATCGGGAGAGAGCTCACAGTGATATTGGGATCTGGAGAGAAAACACAGTGTTATTGGCATCTGAAGCGATCTCACAGTGATGTACTGGTCTGGAGAGTGCTCCCAGTCATATTGGGAATTGGAGAGATCTCATGGTGTTATTGGTATCCAGAGACATCTGACAGTGCTACTGGAGTGTGGAGAGAGCTCACAGTGATATTGGGACCTGTTGAGAGAACACAGAGATATAGGGATCTGGAGAAAGTTCACTTTGATACTGGGATCTGGAGAGATTTCACAGAGATATTGGGGACTAGAAAGAGATCTCAGTTATATTTGGAAGTAGAGATAACTCACAGTGATATTGGGATCTGAAGAGAGCTCACAGTGATACTGGGATCACGAGAGGGCCACAGTGATATTGGGATCAGGAGTGATTTCATAGTGACATAGAAAGCGAGAAAGGGCTCAAAGTGGTATTCGGATCCAGAGACATCTCACAGTGATACTCGAATCAGGAGAGTGCTCATAGAGATATTGGGATCTGGAGAGAGATCTCAGTGATATAGGGATCTGGAGAGCTCACTTTGATACTGGGATCTGGAGAGATCTCACTGGGCTATTGGGTTCTGGTGAGATCTCACAGTGATATTGGGATCTGGAGAGAGAACACAGTGTTATTGGGATGTAAAGCAATCTCACAGTGATATTCTGGTCTGCAGAGTGCTCACAATGATCTTGGGAACTGGAGAGATTTCACATGTGTTATTGGTATCAAGAGACATCTCACAGTGCTACTGGAATGTGGAGAGAGCTCACAGTGATATTGGGACCTGGTGAAAGAACACAGTGATATAGGGATCTGGAGAGAGCTGACAGAGATATTGTCGTCGAGAGAGAGATCACAGTTATATTGGGATCTAGAGAAATTTACAGTGATATTGGGATCTGGAGAGAGATCACAGTGATATAGGGATCTGGCGAGCTCACTTTGATACTGGGATCTGGAGAGATCTTACTGGGCTATTGGTTTCTGTTGAGATCTCACAGTGATCTTGGATCTGGAGAGAGAACACAGTGTTATTGGGATCTGAAGCGATCTCAGAGTGATATTGGGATCTGCAGAGATGTCACAGTGATATTGCTATCTGGAGTGATCTCACAATGGCATTGGGATCTGGAGAGATCTCACTGTTATATTGGGATACTGAAAGAGATCACAGTGATATAGGAAATGTAGAGAACTCAAAGATGTATTAAGATCTCGAGAGAGCTCACGTGATACTGGCATAAAGAGAACCCACTGGGATCTGGAGAGAGCTCACAGTGATCTAAGGATCTGGAGAGATCTGACAGTGATATTTGGATCTGGAGAGATCTCACAATGAAATTGGGATCTGGAGAGATGTCACAGTGTTATTGCAAGTGATATTGGGATCTGGAGTAATCTCACATTGACAGTGGGATCTGGAGAGATGTCACAGTGATATTGGGATCTGGAGAGATCTCACAATGACATTGGAATCAGGAGAGATCTCACGGTTATATGAGATCTTGAAAGAGGTCACAGTGATATAGGAAATGTAGAGAACTCACAGTGATATGAAGATCTAGACAGAGCTCACTGTGATACTGGCATCTAGAGAGAGCCCACTGTGATACTGGGATCTGGAGAGAGCTCACATTGATATTTGGATCTGGAGAGATCTCACAATGACATTGGGATCTGGAGAGATCTCAGTGTTATTGGCATCCAGAGACATCTCACAATGCTACTGGAATGTGGAGAGAGCGCATATTGGGACCTGGCGAAAGAACACAGTGATATAGGGATCTGGAGAGAGCTGACAGAGATACTGGTGTCTGGAGAGAGATCACAGTTATATTGGAATCTAGAGAAACTCACAGTGATATTGGGATCTGGAAAGAGATCACAGTGATATAGGGATCCGGCGAGCTCACTTTGATACTGGGATCTGGAGAGATCTCACTGGGCTATTGGTTTCTGGTGAGATCTCACAGTGATCTTGGGATCTGGAGAGAGAACACAATGTTATTGGGATCTGAAGGGATCTCAGAGTTATATTGGAATCTGCAGTGATGTCAAAGTGATATTGGGATCTGGAGTGATCGCACAATGAAATTGGGATCTGGAGAGATCTCACGGTTATATTGGGATATTGAAAGAGGTCACAGTGATATAGGAAATGTAGACAACTCAAAGTGATATTAAGATCTCGAGAGAGCTCACTGTGATAGTGGCATCTAGAGAGAACCCACTGGGATCTGGAGAGATCTCACAGTGATCTTGGGATCTGGTGAGTTCTCACAGTGATATTTGGATCTGGAGAGATGTCACAGTGTAATTGCAATCTGGTGAGATCTCACAGTGACATAGGAATCCGCAGATAGCTCAGGTAGTACAGGATTCGACAGGGAGTTCTCAGTGATATTGGGATCTGGAGTAATCTCACATTGACATTGGGATCTGGAGAGATCTCACGGTTATATGGGGATCTTGAAAGAGGTCACAGTGATATAGGAAATGCAGAGAACTCAAAGTGATATTAGGATCTAGAGAGAGCTCACTGTGATACTGGCATTTAGATAGAGCCCACTCTGATACTGGGATCTGGAGAGAGCTCACAGTGATCTTGGGATCTGGAGAGATCTCACAGTGATATTTGGAGACTGGAGAGATCTCACAATGACATTGGGAACTGGAGAGATCTCACGGTTATATTGAGATCTTGAAAGTGTTCACAGTGAGTTAGGAAATGTAGAGAACTCAAAGTGATATTAAGATCTGGAGAGAGATCACTGTGATACTGGCATCTAGAGAGAGCTCACTGTGATACTGGGATCTGGAGAGTGCTCACAGTGATATGGGGATCTGGAGAGAGCTTACAGTGTTATTGGGAACGTGAGTGAGCTCACAGTGACATTGGGATCTGGAGAGATGTCACATTGTTATTGCAATCTGGAGAGATCTCACGGTGACATAGGAATCCGCAGATAGCTCAGGTAGTACTAGATTCAAAAGGGAGTTCTCAGTGATATTGGGATCTTGAGAAATCTCACAGTGATACTAGGATCTGGGGAGAGCTCACATTGATGTTCGGATCGTGAGAGATCTCACAGTGATATTGGGACCTGGAGAGTGATTAGTGTGTTATTGGGATCCGGAGAGTGCTCACGTTGATATTGGGATCTGGGAAGAGCTCACAGTGATATTGGGATCTGGCGAGAGCTCACAGTGATATTGAGAGAGAGAACAAGCTCAAAATGATGCTGGAATCTGGAACCAGCTCAGAGTGATATTGAGTTCTAGAAAGAGCTCGTGGTGATATTGGGATCTAGAAAGAGGTTACACTGATGTTGGATTCTGGAGTGATATCATATTGATATTAAGATTGAGAAAGAGTGTTATTGGGATCCAGAGAGATGTCACAGTGATATTGGGATCTGGACAGAGCTCACAGTGATATTGGAATCTGGAGAGAGGTCACAGTAATATAGGGATCTGGTAAGAGCTCACAGTGTTTTTGGGATCTAAGAAGAGCTCACAGTTGTATTAGGATCTAGAAAGAGCTCACAAAGATATTGTGATCTAGAAAGAGATCACAGTGATATTGGGGTCTGGAGAGAGCTTGCAGTGATATTGGTATCTAGAAGGCACTCCCGGCCATTTGGTATCTGGAGAGAGCTCACAGTGATATTGGGATCTGATGAGACCTCACAGGGATATTGGGATCTGAGTGAGCTCGAAGTGATATTGATGTATTGAGAGAGCTCACTGCCATGTTGGGATCCTGAGAGATCTCACAGTGATATTGGGATCTGGAGAAAGGTCAGAGTGATATTGGGATCTGGGGAGATCTGACTGTGATATTGGGATCCAGGTAGATCACACAGTGATATTGGGATCCAGAGAGATTTCACAGTGCTATTGAAATATGGTGAGATCTCACTGAGATATTGGAATCCAGAGTGATCTCACAGTGATTTTAAGATCTGTTTAGAGGTCCCTGTGATATTGGGATTAGAGAAAGTACAGAGTGACACTGGGATTTGGAGAGATCTCACGGTTATATTCGGATCCAGAGAGGTCTCACAGTGATATTGGGATCTTGAGAGAGGTCACAATGATATTGGGATCTGGAGTGGGCTCACAGTCTTTTTGGGAACAGTAGAGAGCTCACATTGATATTTATATTTTGTGAGAGCTCACTGTGATGTTGCGATCCTGAAAGATCTCAAAGTGTTTTTGGGATTTGAAGAATGGTCAGAGTGATATTTGGATTTGGAGAGAGCCCACAGTGAGACTGGACTCTGGAGAGAGTGCAGAGTGAAATTAGGATCTGGAGAGAGCTCGGAGTGACATTGGGACCTGGAGAAAGGACAGAGTGATCCTTGGATCTGGGGAGATCTCACAGCGAGTTTTGGATCTGGGGAGAGCTCACAGTGATATTGGGATCTGGAGAGAGCTCACCATGATATTGGGAACTGGAGAAATGTCAGAGTGATATTGGGATCTGGGGAGATCTCACAATGCTATTGTGATCCAGGTAGATCTTGCAGTGATATTGTGGTATGGACAGATATCACAGTGATATTGGAATCCAGAGAGATCTCACAGTGATGTTGGGATCGGATGAGATCTCAATTTGATATAGGGATCTGGAGAAAGGTCAGACTGAAATTGGGATCAGTGGAGATCTGACGGTGATATTGCGATCTGTAGAGAGGTCACAGTGATCCTGGGATCTAGAGAGATCTCACAGTGCTATTGGGATCTCGAGAGAGCTCACATTGATGTTTGGATTCTGAGAGATCTCATATTGATATTGGGTTCTCGAGAAAGGTCAGAGTGATATTGGGATCTGGAGAGAGATTGCAGTGATATTGGGATGAGGAGAGAGTTCATGCTGATATTGGGATCTGGACAGAGCTCACAGTGATATTGTTATCTTGAGAGAGCTCACGCTGATGTTAGGATCATGAAAGATCTCAAAGTGTTATTGAGATCTGGAGAAAGCTCAGAGTGATATTGGGATCCAGACAGAGCTCACAGTGAGTTTGAAACTGGATAGAGTGCACAGTGAAATTGAGATCTGAAGAGAGATCAGAGTGGCATGGGGATTTGGAGAAATGTCAGAGTGATATTGGGATTTTGGGAGATCTCACAGTGCTATTGTGATCCAGGTAGATCTCGCAGTGATATTGTTGTATGGAGAGATCTCACAGTGATATTGGAATCCAGAGAGATCTCACAGTGATATTGTGATCTGGGGAAAGGTATGATTGATATTGGGATCAGTGGAGATCTCACGGTGATATTGGGATCTGGACAGAGCTCACAGTGATAGTGGGATCTGGAGAGGTTGCACTGTGATACTCGGATCCAGAGAGATCTCACAGTGATATTGGGAGTTTGAGAGAGCTCACAGTGATTTTGGAATGTGGAAAGAACACAGAGTGATGTTGGGATATGTAGAGAGCTCACAGTCATATTGAGATCAGTAGAGATCTCACAACGATATTGGGATCTGGAAAGATTTAACAATGTTATTGAGATCTGGAGAGAAGTCACAGTGATTGATAGAGGACTCTGCAGATAGCACATGTTGTAATTAACAGGGAGCTCTCAGTGATATTGGATCCAAAGAGATCTCACAGTGATATTGGGATATGGAGAGATGTCACGGTGAAATTGTGATCTGTAGAAAGGTCACAGTGATACCGTGATCTAGATAGATCTCACAGTGATATTGGGTCCCCAAGAAAGCTCACATTGTTACTGGGATCTGTATTGAGCTCAATGTGATATTGAGATCTAGAGAAAGTTCACAGTGATAATGGGATCTGGAGAGATCTCACAGTGATATTCGGATCCTGAGGGATCTCACGGTGAGATTAGGCTTTCCAGAGAGCTCACAGTGATTTTGGGATCCTGAGACATCTCACAGTGATATTGGAATCTGGAGAAAGGTCAGAATAATATTAGGATCTGGAGAGAGATCACAGTTATATTGGGATCTGGAGAAATGTCAGAATGATTTTGGGATTTGGGGTGATCTCAACGTGCTATTGTGATCCAGGTAGATCTCGCAGTGTTATCGTGGTATGGAGAGATCTCACCGTGATATTGGAATCCAGAGAGATATCACAGTGATGTTGGTGTACGGAGAGATCTCACAGCGCTATTGGGATCCTGGGGCATCTCACATTAATATTGGGATCCAGGAAGATCGCACAGTGATATTAAGATATGGTGAGATATCACATTGATACTGGATTCCAGAGAGATCACACAGTGATATTGGGATCTGAACAGAGCTCACAGTGGTATTGAGATCGGGAGATAGCTCACTGTGATATTCGTATCCAGAGAGAGCTCACACTGATATGGGCAGCTGGAGAGAGCTCACAGTGATACTAGGATCTGGAGAGAGCTCAAAGTGATGTTGGGATCTTCAGAGATCTCACAGTGTTATTGGGACCTGGAGAGAGCTTAGTGTGTTATTGGGATCTGGGGAGTGCTCGCAGTGATATTGGGATCTAGAAAGAGCTCACAGTGAAATTGGGATCTGGAGAGAGCTCACAGTGATATTGAGATAGAGAAAGAGCTCAAAATGATGCTGGAATCTGGAATGCACTCAAAGTTATGTTGAGATCTAGAAAAAGCTCGTGATGATATTGGGATCTAGGAACAGGTTACAGTGATGTTGGATTCTGGAGTGATATCACATTGATACTGAGATTGAGAAAGAGAAAGAGTGTTATTGGGATCCATTGAGAGGTCACAGTGTTATAGGGATCTGGAAGAGCTCACAATGATACTGGAATCCAGAAAGAGCTCACAAAGATATTGTGATCTAGAAAGAGCTCACAGTAATATTGGGGTCTGGAGAGAGCTCGCAGTGATATTGGTATCTAGAAGACGCTCATGGCCATTTTGATATCTGGAGAGAGCTCACAGTGATACTTATATATAGAAAGAGCTCAGAGTGATGCTGAAATCTAGAAAGAGCACACAGTGATATTGAGATCTAGATAGAGCTCACATTGATATTCGTATCTTGAAGGAGCTCACATTGATATTGGGATCTGGTGAGAGCTCTCAGTGATATTGGGATCTAGAGAAAGTTCGCAGTGATAATGGGATCTGGAGAGATCTCACAGTGATATTCGGATCCAGAGAGATCTCACAGTGACATTGGGATCTATAAAGATGTAAAAGTGTTATTGGGATCTAGTCACAGTGATTGATAGAGGACTTTGCAGATAGTTCAGGTGGTAATGGAATTGACAGGGATCTGTCAGTGATATTGGAATCTGGAGAGATCTCACAGTGATATTGGGATATGGAGAGATGTCACAGTGATATTGCGATCTGTAGAAATGTCACAGTGATACCAGGATCTAGAGAGATCTCACAGTGAGATTGGGATCTCGAGAGAGCTCACATTTATGTTTGGTTTCTGAGAGATCTCACAGTGATATTTGGGTCTGGAGAAGGGTCCGAGTTAACTGGGATCTGGAGAGAGATCGCAGTGATATTGGAATGAGGAGAGAGCTAAGGCTGATATTGGGATCTGGAGAGAGCTTACAGTGATATTGATATCTTGGGAGAGTTCACAGTGATGTTGTGATGCTGAAAGACCTCAAAGTGTTATTGGGATCTGGAGAAAGCTCAGAGTGATATTGGGATCTAGACAGAGCTCACAGTGAGTTTGAATCTGGAGAGAGCACACAGTGAAATTTGGATATGGAGAAAGCACAGCGTGGCATGGGGATCTGGAGAACTGTCAGAATGTTACTGGGATCTGGGGAGAGCTCACTGTCCTATTGGGATTAAGTTAGATTTCACAGTGAATATTGAAATCCAGAGAGATCTCACGGTGAAATTGGGATCTGGTGAGAGCTCACAGTGATATTGAGATTTAGAGAAAATTCACCGTGAAATTGGGATCAGGAGAAAGGTCAGAGTGATATTGGGATCTGGAGTGAGATCATAGTGATATTGGGATCTGGAGAAAGATCAGAGTGTTATTGGGATTTGGGGAGATCTCACAGTGCTATTGGGATCCAGGTACATATCACAGTGATATTGGGATCCAGGGAGATCTCACAGTGATATTAAGATATGGAGAGATCTCACATTGATATTGGATTCCAGAGAGATCACACAGTGATATTGGGAGCTGGAGAGAGCTCACAGTGATTTCTGAATCTGGAGAGAACTCAGAGTGATGTTGAGATATGGAGAGAGCTCACAGTCATATTGAAATCAGTAGAGATCTCACTGTGACATTGGGACCTGGAAAGATGTAAAAGTGTTATTGGGATCTGGAGAGAAGTCACAGTGATTGATAGAGGACTCAGCAGAGAGCTCAGGTGGTAATGGAATTGACAGGGATCTGTCAGTGATATTGGGATCCGGAGAGATCTCACAATGATATTGGGATATGGAGAGATGTCACAGTGATATTGCGATCTGTAGAAATGTCACAGTGATACCGGGATCTAGAAAGATCTCACAGGGATATTGGGATCTCGACAGAGCTCACATTAATGTTTGGTTTCTGAGAGACCTCACAGTGATATTTGGGTCTGGAGAAGGGTCAGAGTTAATTGGGATCTGGAGAGAGATCGCAGTGATATTGGGATGAGGAGAGAGCTTACACTGATATTGGGATCTGGAGAGAGCTCACAGTGACATTGATATCTTGAGAGAGCTCACAGTGATGTTGGGATGCTGAAAGATCTCAAAGTGTTATTGGGATCTGGAGAAAGCTCAGAGTGATATTGGGATCTAGACAGAGCTCACAGTGAGTTTGAATCTGGAGAGAGCGCACAGTGAAATTGGGATCTGGACAGAGCACAGCGTGGCATGGGGATCTGGAGAACTGTCAGAGTGTTACTGGGATCTGGAGAGAGCTCGCTGCGCTATTGGGATTAAGTTAGATTTCACAGTGATATTGAAATCCAGAGAGATCTCACAGTGATATTGGGATCTGGTGAGAGCTCAGTGATATTGAGATTTAGAGAAAATTCGCAGTGATACTGGGATCTGGAGAGATCTCACTTTGCTATTTGGATGCAGACAAATCTCACAGTGATATTAGGCTTTTGAGAGAGCTCACAGTGATGTTGGGAACCTGAGAGATCTCACAGTGATATTGGGGTCTGGAGAAAGGTCAGAGTGATACTGGGATTTGGGGAGATCTCACAGTGCCTTTGGGATCCAGGTAGATCTCACAGTGATATTGGAATCCAGGGACATCTCACAGTGATATTAAGATATGGTGACATATCACATTGATATTGAATTCCAGAGAGATCACACAGTGATATTGGGAACTGGACAGAGCTCACAGTTATATTGAGATCGGGAGATATCTCACTGTGATATTCGGATCCAGAGAGAGCTCACAGTGATATGGGGAGCTGGCGACAGCTCACAGTGATACTAGGATCTGGGGAGAGCTCAAAGTGAAGTTGGGATCTTCAGAGATCTCACATTTATATTGGGACCTGGAGAGAGCATAATTTGTTATTGGGATCTGGAGAGAGCTCACAGTGATATTTAGATAGAGAAAGAGCTCAAAATGATGCTGGCATCTGGAACAAGCTCAGAGTGATATTGAAATCTAGAAAGAACTTGTGATGATATTGTGATCTAGAAAGATGTTACAGTGATGTTGGATTCTGGAGTGATATCACATTGATACTGAGATTGAGAAAGAGTGTTGTTGGGATCCAAGCAGATGTCACAGTGTTATTGGGATCTGGAGAGAGCTCACAGTGATACTGGAATCTAGAAAGAGCTCACAAAGATATTGTGATCTAGAAAGAGCTCACAGTGACATTGGGGTCTGGAGAGAGCTTGTAGTGATATTTGTATCTAGAAGGCGCTCACGGCCATTTTGGTATCTGGAGAGAGCTCACAATGATACTTACATATAGAAAGAGCTCGGATTGATGCTGGAATCTAGAAAGAGCTCACAGTGATATTGAGATCTAGATAGAGCTCACAGTGATATTGCAATCTGAAGGAGCACACATTGATACTGGGATCAGGTGAGAGCTCTCAGTGACATTGGGATTTAGATAAAGTTCACAGTGATAATGGGATCTGGAGAGATCTCACAGCGATATTTAGATCCAGAGAGATTACACAGTGATATTGAGATCTGAAGTGTGCTTACAGTTATTGGGAAATGTAGAGAGCTCACTTTGATATTGATATCTTGTGAGAGCTCACTGTGAAGTTGGGATCCTTAAAGATCTCAAAGTGTTTTTGGGATTTGGAGAAAGGTCAGAGTGATATTGGGATCTGGAGAGAGCCCACAATGAGACTGGAATCTGGAGAGAGCGCAGAGTGAAATTGGGATCTGGAGAGAGCTCAGAATGACATTGGGATCAGGAGGAAGGTCAGAGTGATACTGGGATCTGGGGAGATCTCACAGTGATTTTGGGATCTGGGGAGAATTCATGGTTATATTGTGATCTGGAGAAATATCAGAGTGATAATGGGATCTGGGGAGATCTCACAGTGCTATTGTGATCCAGGTAGATCTCACAGTGATATTGTGGTACGGAGATCTCACAGTGATATTGGAATCCAGAGAGATCTCACAGTGATGGCGGAATCTGCTGAGATCTCACAGTGATTTTGGGATCTGGAGAAAGGTCAGACTGATATTGGGATCAGTGGAGATCTGGACAAAGCTCACAGTGATAGTGGGATCTGGAGAGGTCTCACTGTGATGTTCGGATCCAGAGAGATTTCACAGTGAAATTGGGAGCTGGAGAGAGCTCACAGTTATTTTGGAATCTGGAGAGAACACAGAATGATGTTGGGATATGGAGAGAGCTCACAGTCATATTGAAATCAGTAGAGATCTCACAGTGACATTGGGATCTGGAAAGATGTAAACATGTTATTGGGATCTGGAGAGAAGTCACAGTGATTGATAGAGGAATCTGCAGATAGCTCAGGTGGTAATGGAATTGACAGGGATCTGCCATTGATATTGGGATCTGGAGAGTTCTCACAGTGATATTGGGATATGGAGAGATGTCACATTGATATTGCGATATGTAGAAATGTCACAGTGATACCGGGATCTAGAGAGATCTCACAATGATATTGGGATCTCGAGAGAGCTCACATTTATGTTTGGTTTCTGAGAGATCTCACAGTGATATCGGGGTCTGGAGAAGGGTCAGAGTGATATTGGGATCTAGAGAGAGATCGCAGTGATATTAGGATCTGGAGAGAGCTCACAGTGATATTGATATCTTGGGAGAGCTCACAGTGATTTTGGGATCCTGAAAGACCTCAAAGTGTTATCAGGATCTGGAGAAACCTCAGAGTGATATTGGGATCTAGACAGAGCTCACAGTGAGTTTGAATCTGGAGAGACCATACAGTGAAATTGATTTCTGGAGAGAGCTCAGAGTGGCATGGGGATCTGTAGAAATTTCAGAGTGATGATATTGTGATCTAGAAAGACGTTACAGTGATGTTGGATTCTGGAGTGATAACACATTGATACTGAGATTGAGAAAGAGTGTTGTTGGGATCCAAGCAGATGTCACAGTGTTATTGGTATCTTGAAGGACCTTACATTGATATTGGAATCAGATGAGAGCTCTCAGTGATATTGGGATCTAGAGAAAGTTCACAGTGATAATGGGATCTGGAGAGATCTCACAGTGATATTTGGATCCAGAGAGATCTCACAGTGATTTTGGGATCTGGAGAAAGGAGAGAGTGATATTTGGGATCTGGAGAGAGATCACAGTGATATTGGGAACTGCAGAAATGTCAGAATGATATTGGAATTTGGGGAAATCTCGCAGTGCTATTGGGATCCAGGTAGATCTCACAGTGATATTGGTATCCAGGGAGATCTCACAGTGATATTGAGATATGCAGAGGTCTCACAGTGATGTTGGGATCTGGTGAGATCTCAGTGATATTGGGATCTGGAGTGAGCTCACAGTGTTATTGGGAACTGTAGAGAGTTCACAGTGCTTTTGAGGTCTAGAGTGAATTCACAGTGATACTGGGATCTGGAGAGATCTTACAGTGATATTGGGATCTTGAGGGAGCTCAGAAATTTTGTGATTCTGAGAGATCTCACCATGCTTTGAGATCTGTAGAAAAGTAAGATTGTTATTGGGATCTGGACAGAACTCATGGAGCGACTTGTATCTCACAGTGATATTCAGATACAGAGAAATCTCACAGAGATACTGGGATCTTGAGAGAGCCCATAGTGCTATTGGGATCTGCTGCGAGCTCACAGTGACATTAGGATCTGGAGTGAGCACACAGTGATATTGGGAACTGTAGAGATTTCACAGTGATATTCAGATCCAGTGAGACCTCTTAGTGATATTGTGATCTTGAGAGAGCTCACAGTGATATTGGGATCTGGAGAGCTCATGGGGATATTGAGATCTAGAGAAGGTTCACGGTGATACTGGGATCTGGAGAGATTTCACAGTGATATTCGGATCCTGAGAGATCTCACGGTGATATTAGGCTTTCCAGAGAGCTCACAGTGATGTTGGGATGCTGAGAGATCTCCCAGTGATATTGGAATCTGGAGAAAAGTCAGAATAATATTGGGATATGGAGAGAGATCACAGTTATATTGGGATCTGGAGAAATATCAGAATGATATTGGGATTTGGGGAGATCTCACCATGTTATTGTGATCCAGGTAGACCTTGCAGTGATATTGTGGTATGGAGAGATCTCACTGTGATATTGGAATCCAGAGAGATCTCACAGTGATGTTGAGGTATGGAGATATCTCACAGTGATATTGCGATCTGGGAAAGGTCAGAATGATATTGTGAGCTGTGGAGATTTCACAGTGCTAATGAGATCCCGGGACATCTCACATTAATATTGGGATCCAGGAAGATCTTACAGTGATATTAAGATATGGAGTGATTTCACCTTGATTTTGGATTCCAGAGAGATCACACAGTGATATTGGGAACAGGACAGAGCTCACAGTTATATTGAGATTGGGAGATATCTGACTATGATATTCAGATCCAGAGAGATCTCACAGTGATATTGGGAGCTAGAGAGAGCTCACAGTGATACAAGGATCTGGTGAGAGCTCAAAGTGATTTTGGGATCTTCAGAGAACTCACAGTGATATTGGGACCTGGAGAGAGCTTAGTGTGTTATTGGGACCTGGAGAATGCTCGCAGTGGTATTGGGATCTAGAAAGAGCTCACAGTGATATTGGGACATGGAGAGAGATCGCAGTGTTATTGAGATAGAGAAAGAGCTCAAAATGATGCTGGAATCTGGAATGAACTCAGAGTTATTGAGATCTAGAAAGAGCTCGTGATGATATTGCGATATAGAAAGACGTTACAGTGATGTTGGATTCTGTAGTGATATCACATTAATACTGAGAATGAGAAAGAGTGTTAGTGGGATCCAATGTGATGTCACAGTGTTATTGGGATCTGGAGAGAGCTCACAGTGATAATGGAACCTAGAAAGAGCTCACAAAGATATTGTGATCTAGAAAGAGATCACAGTGATATTGGGGTCTGGAGAGAGCTCGCAGGGATATTGGTATCTAGAAGACACTCACGGCCATTTTGGTATCTGGCCAGAGCTCACAGTGTTACTTACATATAGAAAGAGCTCAGATTGATGCTGGAATCTAGAAAGAACTCACAGTGATACTGGTATTTTGAAGGAGCTCACATTGATATTGGGATCTGTTGAGAGCTGTCAGTGATATTCGGATCCAGAGAGATCTCACAGTGATATTGGGATCTCGAGAGAGCTCACAGTGATATTGAGATCTGGAGTGTGCTCACAGTTATTGGGAAATGTAGAGAGCTCATAATGATATTGATATCTGGTGAGAGGTCACACTGATGTTGGGATCCTGAAAGATCTCAAAGTGTTTTTGGGATTTGGAGAAAGCTCAGAGTAATATTGGGATCTTAAGAGAGCCCATGGTGAGACTGGAATCTGGATAGAGCGCAGAGTGTAATTGGGATCTGGAGAGAGCTCAGAATGACATTGGGATCTGGAGAATGGTCAGAGTGATACTGGGATCTGGGGAGATCTCACAGTGAGTTGGGATCTGGGGAGAACTCATGGTGATGTCGAGATCTGGAGAAATGTCAGAGTGATATTGGGATCTGGGTAGATATCACAGTGCTATTGTGATCCAGGTAGATCTTGCAGTAATATTGTGGTGTGGAGATCTCACAGTGATATTTGAATCCAGAGACATCTCACAGTGATGTTGGGATCTTGTGAAATATCACAGTGATATGGTGATCTGGAGAAAGGTCAGAGTGATATTGGAATCGGTGGAGATCTCGCGGTGCTATTGTGATCCAAGTAGATCTCACAGTGATATTGTGGTATGGAGATCTCACAGTGATATTGGAATTCAGGGAGATCTCACAGTGATGTTGGGATCTGCTGAGATCTCACGGTGATATTGGAATCTGGACAGAGCTCACAGTGATAGTGGGATCTGGAGAGGTCTCATTGTGATATTCGGATCCAGAGAGATCTCACAGTGATATTGGCAGCTGGAGAGAGCTCACAATGATTTTGGAATGTGGAGAGAACTCAGAGTGATGTTGGAATATGGAGAGAGCTCACAGTCTTATTAAGATCAGTAGAGATCTCACAGTGTTATTGGGATCAGAAAGATGTAACAGTGTTATTGGGATATGGAGAGAGTTACAATGATTGATTGAGAACTCTACAGATAGTTCAGGTGGTAATGGAATTGACAAGGAGCTCTCAGTGATTTTGGATCCAAAGCGATCTCACAGTGATATTGGGATATGGAGAGATGTCACGGTGATATTGCAATCTGTAGAAAGGTCACAGTGATATTGGGAACTGTAGAGAGCTCCAAGTGATATTGACATCTAGAGAAAGTTCACAGTGATACTGGGATCTGGAGAGATCTCACAGTTATATTCGGATCTTGAGAGATTTCACGGTGATATTAGGCTTTCCAGAGAGCTCACAGTGATGTCGGGATCCTGAGAGATCTCACAGTGATATTGGGATCTAGAAAGAGCTCACAGTGAAATTGGGATCTGGAGTGTGCTCACAGTGATATTGAGATAGAGAAAGAGCTCAAAATTATTTTGGAATCTGGATCGCTCTCAGAGTGATGTTGAGATCTAGAAAGAGCCCTTGGTGATATTGGGATCTAAACAGAGGTTACAGTGATGTTGGATTCTGGAGTGATATCACATTGATACTGAGATTGAGACAGAGTGTTATTGGGATCCAGGGAGATGTCACAGTGTTATTGGGATCTGGAGAGAGCTCACAGTGATACTGGAATCTAGAAAGAGCTCACAAAGATATTGTGATCTAGAAAGAGCTCACAGTGATATTGGGGTGTGGAGAGATCTCGCAGTGTTATTGATATCTAGAAGGCACTCACGGCCATTTTGGCATCTGGAGAGAGCTCACAGTGATACTTAGATGTAGAAAGAGTTCAAATTGATGCTGGAATCTAGAAAGAGCACACAGTGATATTGAGATCTAGATAGAGCTCACATTGATATTGGTATCTTGAAGGAGCTCTCAGTGATATTGAGATCTAGAAAGATCTCACAGTGATATTGGGATCTGGAGAGAGCTCACAGTGATATTGGGATCTGGGGTGTGCTTACATTTATTGGGAAATGTAGAGAGCTCACATTGATATTGGTATCTTGTGAGAGGTCACAGTGATGTTGGGATCCTGAAAGATCTCAAAGTGTTTTTGGGATTTGGAGAAAGGTCAGAGTGATATTGGGATCTGGAGAGAGCCCACAGTGAGACTGGAATCTGGAGAGAGCGCAGAGTGAAATTGGGATCTGGAGAGAGCTCAAGGTGACTTTGGGATCTGGAGAAATGTCAGAGTGATACAGGGATCTGGGGAGATCTCACAGTGAGTTTGGGATCTGGGGAGAACTCACAGTGATATTGGCTTCTGGAGAGATCTCACAGTGATATTGGGATCTGGAGAAATGTGAGACAGATGTTGGGATCAGTGGAGAACTCACAGTGATATTGGGATCTGGAAAGATGTAGAAGTGTTATGGGGATCTTGAGAGAAGTCACAGTGATTGATAGAGGACTCTGCAGATAGCTCAGATGGTAATGGAATTGATAGGGATCAGTCAGTGATATTGGGATCCGGAGAGATCTCACAGTGCTATTGGGATATGGAGAGGTGTCACATTGATATTGCGATCTGTAGAAATGTCACAGTGATACCAGGATTCAGAGAGATCTCACAGTGATAGTTGGATCTCGAGAGAGCTCACATTTATGTCTGGTTTCTGAGAGATCTCACAGTGATATTGTAGGCTGGAGAAGGTTCAGTGTGATATTGGGATCTGGAGAGAGATCACCGTGATATTGGAATGAGGAGAGTGCTCATGCTGATATTGGGATCTGGCAAGAGCTCACAGTAAAACCTTGATCTGGAGAGAGCTCAGAGTGGCATGTGGATCTGGAGAAATGTCAGAGTGATACTGGGATCTGGGGAGGGCTCACTGTGCTATTGGGATTAAGTTAGATCTCACATTGTTATTGGGACCCAGACAGATCTCACAGTGATATTGATAAATGGAGATATTTCACAGTGATATTGAAATCCAAAGGGATCTCACAGTGATATTGGGATCTGGTGAGAGCTCACAGTGTTACTGGGATCTGGAGTGAGCTCACAGTGATATTGAGATCTAGAGAAAATTCACAGTGATACTGGGATCCGGAGAGATCTCACAGTGATATTTAGATCTAGACAGATTTCACGGTGAAATTAGGCTTTTGAGAGTGCTCACAGTGATGTTGGAATCCTGAGAGATCTCACAGTGATATTGGGATCTGGAGAAAGGTCAGAGTGATATTGGGATCTGGACAAAGGTCAGAGTGATATTGGGATACAGGGAGATCTCACACTGAAATTGAGATATGCCGAGGTCTCACAGTGCAGTTGGGGTCTGGTGAGATCTCACAGTGATATAGGGATCTGGAGTGAGCTCACAGTGATATTGGGAACTGTAGAGAGCTCACAGTGCTTCTGAGATCTGGAGAGAGCTCACAGTGATACTGGGATCTGGAGAGATCTTATAGTGATATTGGGCTCTTGAGGGAGCTCGCAGTAATGTTGGGATCCTGAGATATCTCACCATGATATTGAGATCTGCAGAAAGGTCAGGGTGTTATTGGGATCTGAACAGAGCTTACCGTGCGATTGGTATCTGGAGAGAGTTCACAGTGATATTGGGATCTGGGGAGAATTCACAGTGGTATTCAGATACAAAGAAATATCACAGTGATACTGGGATCTTTAGAGAGCTCACATTGATATTGGGATCTGCTGCGAGCACACAGTGATTTTAGGATCTGGAGTGAGCTCACAGTGATATTGGGAACTGTAGAGATTTCACGGTGATATTCAGATCCAGTGAGATCTCTCAGGGATATTGTGATCTCGAGAGAGCTCACAGTGATATTGGCATCCGGCGAGAGCTCAGAGTGATATTCAAATCATGAGAGATATCATACTGATATTGAAATCCGGAGAGAGCTCACCATGATATTGCGATCAGGAGAGAGCTCGCAGTGATGTTGGGAAGTAAGAATATCTTACAGTAATATTGGGATCAAGAAAAGCTCACATTGATATTGCAATCGAGAAAGAGCTCACAGTGATGTTGGGATTTGTAGAGAGCCCACAATGATACTGAGGTTTAGAAAGAGCTCGAATTGATGCTGGAATCTAGAAAGAGATCACAGTGATATTGAGATCTAGGAAGAGCTACCGGAGACATTGGGATCTGGAGAGAAATCACAGTGATATTGGGATCTGAATAGACACCACAGTGATACTGGGACCTGGAGAGCTCTAATGGTGTTACTGGGGTCTGCAGAGAGGTCATAGTGATATTAGGATCTGGAGTGTCCTCACTGTGATATTGGGATCTGCAAAGAGCGCGCGGTGATGTTGGGATCTGGAGAGAATGCACAGTGACTTTGGGATCTGGAGAAATGTCACACTGATATTGGGATCAGTGGAGATCTCTCATTGATATTGGGATCTGGACAGAGCTCACAGTGATAGTGGGATCTGGAGAGGTCTCACTGTGATATTCAGATCCCGAGAGATCTCACAGAGATATTGGGAGCTAGAGAGAGCTCACAGTTATTTTGGAATCTGGAGAGAACTCAGAGTGATGTTGGGATATGGAGAGAGCTCACAGCCGTATTGGGATCAGCAGAGATCTCACAGTGACATTGGGATCTCGAGAGATCTCACATTGATATTGGGATCTGGAGTGGTCTTAATTTATTGGGAACTGTTGACAGCTCACACTGATATTGATATCTAGTGAGAGGTCACAGTGATATTGGGATCCTGAAAGATCTCAATGTGTTTTTGGGATTTGGAGAAAGGTCAGAGTGATACTGGGATCTGGAGAGTGCCCACAGTGAGACTGGAATCTGGAGAGAGCGCAGAGTGAAATTGCGATCTCGAGAGAGCTCAAGGTGGCGTTGGGATCTGAAGAAATGTCAGAGTGATACTGGGATCTGGGGAGATCTCACAGTGATATTGGGATCTGGAGAAATGTCAGCATGATGTTGGGATCAGTGGAGAACTCGGTGATATTGGGATCAGGACAGACCTCACAGTGATAGTGGGATCTGGAGAGTTCTCACTGTGATATTCGGATCCAGAGAGATCTCACAGTGATTTTGGAATCTGAAGAGAACTCAGAGTGATGTTGGGATATGGAGAGAGCTCACAGTCATAGTGAGACCAGTAAAGATTGCACAGTGACATTGCGATCTGGAAAGGTGGCACAGTGTTATTGGGATCTGGAGAGAAGTCACAGTGATTGATAGAGGACTCTGCAGATAGCTCAGGTGGTAATGGAATTGGCAGGGAGCTCTCTGATGTTGGGCTCCGGAGAGATCTCACAGTGATATTGGGATCTGGAGAGGTGTCACGATGATATTGCGATCTGTAGAAAGGTCACAGTGATACCGGGATCTGGAGAGATCTCACAGTGATATTGGGGTCTGGAGAAGGGTCAGAGTGATATTGGGATCTGGAGAGAGATCACCGTGATATTGGGATGAGGAGAGAGCTCACGCTGATATTGGGATCTGGCGAGAGCTCACAGTAAAACCTTGATCTGGAGAGAGCTCAGAGTGGCATGGGGATCTGGAGAAATGTCAGAGTGATACTGGGATACTGGGAGGGCTCACGGTGCAATTGGAATTAAGTTAGATTTCACATTGATATTGGGATCCAGACAGATCTCACAGTGATATTGATATATGGAGAGATTTTACAGTGATCTTGAAATCCAGAGAGATCTCACAGTGATATTGGGACCTGGTGAGAGCTCACAGTGTTACTGGGATCTGTAGTGAGCTCACAGTGATATTGAGATCTAGAGAAAATTCACAGTGATAGTGGGATCTGGAGAGATCTCACAGTGATATTTGGATCCAGACAGACGTCACAGTGAAATTAGGCTTTTGAGAGTGCTCACAGTGATGTTGGGATCCTGAGAGATCTCACAATGGTATTGGGATCTGGAGAAAGGTCAGTGTGATATTGGGATCTGGAGAAAGGTCAGAGTGATATTGGGATTGGGGGATCTCACAATGCTATTGGGATCCAGGTAGATCTCACAGTGATATCGGGATCCATGGAGATCTCACAATGATATTGAGATATGCTAAGGTCTCACAGTGATATTGGGGTCTGGAGAGATCTGACAGTGATATGGGGATCTGGAGTGAGCTCACAGTGATATTGGGAACTGTAGAGAGCTCACAGTGCTTCTGAGATCTAGAGAGAGTTCACAGTGATACTGGGATCTGGAGAGATTTTACAGTGATATTGGGCTCTTGAGGGATCTCACAGTAATGTTGGGATCCTGAGATATCTCACCATGTTATTGAGATCTGGAGAAAGGTCAGGGTGTTATTGCGATCTGGACAGAGCTTACAGTGCGATTGTTATCTGGACAGAGTTCACAGTGATATTGGGATCTGGGGAGAATTCACAGTGCTAGTCAGATACAGAGAAATTTCACAGTGATACTGCAATCCGGAGAGAACTCACTGTGATATTGGGATCAGGAGAGAGCTCACAGTGATGTTGGGATGTAAGAATATCTTACAGTAATATTGGGATCAAGAAAAGCTCACATTGATATTGCAATCCAAAAAGAGCTCACAGTGATGTTGGGATTTGTAGAGAGCCCACAATGATATTGAGGTTTAGAAAGAGCTCAAATTGATGCTGGAATCTAGAAAGAGCTCACAGTGATATTGAGATCTAGGAAGAGCTCCTGGTCACATTGGGATCTGGAGAGAAATCACAGTGATATTGCGATCTGAATAGACACCACAGTGATTCTGGGACCTGGAGAGCTCTAATGGTGTTACTGGGGTCTGCAGAGAGCTCACAGTGATATTGAGATCTGGAGTGACCTCATTGTGATATTGGGATCTGTAAAGAGCTCGCAGTGATATTGGGATCTGGAGAGAACGCACAGTGACATTGGGATCTGGAGAGATGTCACAGTGATATTGGGACCTGGAGAGACCTCACAGTGACTTTGGGATCTAGAGACATATCACAGTGATACTGGGATCTTGAAAGATCTCACAGTGATATAGGAACTGTAGAAAGCTCCCAGTGATATTAAGATCTAGAGAGAGCTCACAGTAATTCTGGGATCTGGACAGATCTCACAATGATATTGGGATCTGGAGAGATCTCAGCATGATATTGCCATCCAGAGAGAGCTCAGAGTGTTAGTGAGATCTAGAGAAGGTTCACAGTGATACTGGGATCTGGAGAGATATCAGAGTGATATTCAGATCAAGAGAGATATCATACTGATATTGGAATCTGGAGATAGGTCACAGTGATACTGATATCCGGAGAGATCTCACAGTGATATTGTGATCAGGATAGATCTCACAGTGATGTTGGGATGTAAGAATATCTTACAGTAATATTGGAATCAAGAAAAGCTTACATTGATATTGCAATCTAGAAAAAGCTCACAGTGATGCTGGGATCTGGAGAGGGCAAAAATGGTATTGAGGTTTAGAAAGAGCTCAAATTGATGCTGGAATCTAGAAAGAGCTCACAGTGATATTGAGATATAGGAAGAGCTCCCGGTGACATTGGGATCTGGAGAGAACTCAGTCAGATATTGGGATCAGGAGTGAGCTCGCATTGCTATTTGGATCTGGAGAGATGTCACAGTGATATTTGAATCCAGAGGGATCTCACAGTGATATTTGGATCTGGAGTGAGCTTTCAGTGAGTTTGGGATCTAGACATAGTTCACAGTGATACTGGGATCTGAAGAGATCTCACAGTGATATTGCAATCTCGAGAGATCTCACAGTGATATTGGGATCTGGAGTGAGCTCTCAGTTTTATTGGGAACGGTAGAGAGCTCACATTGACATTGATATCTTGTGAGAGCTCACAGTGATGCTGGGATCCTGAAAGATTTCAAAGTGTTTTTGGGATTTGGAGAAAGGTCGGATTGATATTGGGATCTGAAGAGAGCCCACAGTGAGACTGGAATCAGGAGAAAAGTCAGAGTGATACTGGATTCTGGGGAGATCTCACAGTGAGTGTGGGATCTGGAGAAAGATCAGAGTGATATTGGGATCTGGGGAGATCTGACAGTGATATTGGGATCCTGGTAGATCTCACAGTGATATTGAGATATGGAGAGATATCACTGTGATATCGGAATCCAGAGAGATCTCGCAATGATATTGGGAAATTTAGATGGCTTGCAGTGATATTGAGATCTAAAGAGATTTCACAGTGATACTGGGATCTGGAGAGGTCTCACAGTGATATTCAGATCCAGAGTGATCTCACAGTGACATTGGGCTCTGGAGTGAGCTCACAGTGATATTGGGAACTGTAGAGATCTCCCAGTGCTATTGGGATCTCGAAAGAGCACATATTAATGTTGGAATCCTGAGAGAGCTGAGTGATATTGGTATCTGGAGATTGATCGTAGTGATATTGGGATGAGGGAAGAGCTCATGCTGATATTGGGATTTGGAGGAAACTCACAGTGATATTGATATCTTGAGAGAGCTCACAGTGATGTTGGGATCCTGAAAGATCTCAAAGTGTTATTGGGATCTGGAGAAAGCTGAGAGTGATATGGGGATCTAGAGAGAGCTCACAGTGAGTTTGGAATCTGGAGAGAGCGCACAGTGAAATTGGGATCTGGAGCGAGCTCAGACTGGCATGGGGATCTGAAGAAATGCCAGATTGATACAGGGATCTGGGGAGGTCTCACAGTGTTATTGGGATTAAGGTAGATCTCACAGAGATATTGGGATCCAGGTAGCTCTCACAGTGATATTGAGATATGGAGTGATTTCACAGTGATATTGGAATCCAGAGAGATCTCATAGTGATATTAGGATCTGGTGAGAGCTCACAGTGCTACTGGGTTCTGGAGTGAGCTCACATTGATATTGGGAACTGTAGGGAGCTCACAGTGATATTGAGATCTAGAGAAGGTTTACCGTGATACTGGGTTCTGGAGACAACTCACAGTCATATTTGGATCCAGAGAGATCTCCCGGTGATATTTGGCTTTTGAAAGAGCTCACAGTGATGTTGGGATCATGAGAGATCTCACAATGATATTGGGATCTTGAGAAAGGTCAGAGTGATATTGGGATCTGGAGAGAGATCGCAGTGATATTGGGATCTAGAGAGATGTCAGAGTGATATTGGGATTTGGGGAGATCTCACAGTGCTATTGTGTTCCAGGTAGATCTCGCAGTGATATTGTGGTATGGAGAGATCTCACAGTGATGTTGGGATATAGATATATCTCACAGTGATATTGAGATCTGAGAAAGGTCAGAATGATATTGGGAGCTGTGGAGATTTCACAGTGCTAATGGGATTCCGGGACATCTCACATTAATATTGGGACCCAGGAAGATTTTACAGTGGTATTAAGATATGGAGAGATCTCACTGTGATATTCGGATCCAGAGAGATCTCACAGTGATATTGGGATCTGGACAGAGGTCAGAGTGCTATTGAGATCTGGAGAGATTTCACTGTGATATTCGGATCCAGAGAGATCTCACAGTGATATGGACAGCTGGAGAGAGCTCACAGTGGTATTGGGATCTAGAGAGAATTCAGAGATGTTGGGATATGGAGAGAGCTCACAGTGATATTATGATCAGTAGAGATCTCACAGTGACATTGGGATCTGGAAAGATGTAACAGTGTTATAGGGATCTGGAGAGAAGTCACAGTGAGTGATAGAGGAATCTGCAGATTGCACCGGTGGTAATGGAATTGACAGGGAGCTCTCAGTGATACTGGGATCCGGGGAGATCTCACAGTGATATGGGGATATGGAGAGATGTCACAGTGATTTTGGGATCTCAAGAAAGGTCAAAGTAATATTGGAATCTGGGGAGATCTCACAGTGCTTTTGAGATCCAAATAGATTGCACAGTGATATTGGGATCCAGGGAGATCTCACAGTGATATTCAGATATGCAGAGGTCTCAAAGTGATAGCAGAATCCAGAGAGATCTCACAGTGATATTCGAATCTGCTGAGAGCACACAGTGATATTGGGATCTGGAGTGAGCTCACAGTGATGTTGGGAACTGTAGAGAGCTCACAGTGATATTGAGATCTAGAGAGAGTTCACAGTGATACTGGGATCTGGAAAGATCTCACAGTGATACTGGGATCTTGAATGAACTCACAGTGATGTGTTTATTGAGATCTGGAGAAAGGTCAGAGTGTTATTGGGATCTGGACTGAGCTCACAGTGCGATTGGTATCCGGAGAAAGCTCACAGAGCTATTGGGATTGGGGAGATCTCACAGTGATATTGGGATACAGGGAGATCTCACAGTGTTATTGGAATACAGGGAGATCTCACAGTGATATTGAAATACGGAGAGATCTCACAGTGACATTGGGAACTGTAGAAAGCTAACAGATCTAGAGCGATTTCACAGTGACACTGGGATCTGGAAAGATCTCACAGTGATATTCAGATCAAGAGAGATCTCAGAGTGATACTGGGATCTTGAGAGAGCTCACAGTGATATTGGGATCTGCTGACAGCTCACAGTGACATTAGGATCTGGAGTGAGCTCACAGTGATATTGGGAACTGTAGAGATTTCACAGTGATATTCGGATCCAGAGAGATCTCTCAGTGATATTGTGATCTCGAGAGATCTCACAGTGATGTTGGTATCCTGAGAGAACTCACAGTGTTATTCAGATCAAGAGAGTTCTCATAGTGATACTGGGATCTTGAGAGAGCTCACAGTGATATTGGGATCTCCCGAGAGCTCACAGTGACATTAGGATCTGGAGTGAGCTCACAGTGATATTGGGAACTGTAGAGATTTCACAGTGATATTCGGATCCAGAGAGATCTGTCAGTGTTATTGTGATCTCGAGAGAGCTCACAGTGATGTCGGTATCCTGAGAGATCTCACAGTGATATTGGCATCTGGAGAGTTCTCACAGTCATATTTGGATCCAGACAGATGTCACAGTGATATTGGGAGCTCGAGGGAGCTCACATTGATGTTGGGATCCTGAGATATCTCGCAGTGATATTGGGGCTGGGGAAAGGTCAGAGTGTTATTGGTATCTGGAGAGTGATCACAGTGATATTGGGATCTGGCGAGAGTTCACGCTGATATTGGGATCTGGAGAGATCACACAGTGATATTGATATCTTGAGAGACATCACAGTGAATTTGGGATCCTGAAAATTCTCAAAGTGTTATTGGGATCTGGAGAAAGCTCAGAACGATATTGGGATCTGGTGAGAGCTCACAGTGAGTTTGGAATCTGGAGACAGCGCACTGTGAAATTGGGATCTGGAGAGAGTTCAGAGTGGCATTGGGATCTACAGAATTGTCAGAGTGATACTGGGATCTGGGGAATTCTCACAGTGCTGTTGGGATTAAGTTAGATCTCACAGTGATATTGGGATATGGAGAAATGTCACAGTGATTTTGGGATCTGGAGAAAGGTCAGAGTGATATTGGGTTCTGGGAAGATCTCACAGTGCTATTGGGATCCAGGTAGAACCCACAGTGATATTGGGATCCAGGGAGATCTCATAGTGATATTGAGATATGGAGAGGTCTCACAGTGATATTGGAAACCAGAGAATTCTCATAGTGATATTCGGATTTGCAGAGAGCTCACAGTGATATTGGGATCTGTGGTGAGCTCACAGTGATATTGGGATCTTGAGAGAGCTCACAGTGCTGTTGTGATTCTGAGAGATCTCAGCGTGATATTGAAATCTGGAAAAAGATCAGAATGTTATTGGGATCTGGAGAGATCTCAATGCGATTGGAATCTGGAGAGAGCTCACAGTGATATTGGGATCCAGGTTGATCTCACAGTGATATTGGGATATGGGAGATCTCACAGTGATATTGAAATAGGGAGAGATCCCACAGTGATACTGGTGTCTTGAGAAAGGTCAGAGTGATATTGGGATCTGGAGAGAGATCACAGTGATTTTGGGATGAGGAGAGAGCTCATGCTGATATTGGGATCTGGAGAGAGCTCACAGTGATATTGATATCTTGAGAGAGCTCACAGTGATGGTGGGATCCTGAAAGATCTCAAAGTGTTATTGGGATCTGGAGAAATGTCAGAGTGATATTGGTATCTGGAGAGAGCTCACAGTGAGGTGGGATATGGAGAGAGCTCACACTGTTATTGGGATCTGGAGAGATATCACAGTGATATTGGGATCTCGAGTGAGCCCACGGTGATGTTGAGATCCTGAGAGATCACATAGTGATCTTGGGTACTGGAGAAAGATCAGAGTGATTTTGGGATCTGTGGAGATCTCAGTGTGATATTGGGATACAGAGCGAGCTCACAGTCTTATTGGGATCTGTAGAGGTCTCACAGTGTCATTGGGATCTGGAGAGATGTCACAGTAATATTGGGATCGAGAGAGATCACAGTGATGTTCGGATCTGGTGAAAGGTCATAGTTACATTGGTTTCTGGGGAGATATCACAGTGATATTGGGATCTGCTGGGAGCTCACAGTGACATTGGTATCTGGAGTGAGCTCATAGTGATATTGGAAAATGTAGAGATCTCACAGTGATATTGTGATCTAGTGAAAGGTCAGAGTTACATTGAGATCTGGGGAGATCTCATAGTGACATTAAAGTATGGAGAGATCTCAGAGTGATATTGGAATCCAGAGAGCTCTCACAGTGATTTGGGGATCTGCAGTGAGCTCACAGTGATATTGAGAATGGCAGAGAGCTTACAGTGATATTGAGATCTAGAGAGAGTTCACAGTGATACTGGGATCTGGACAGATGTCACAGCGATATTCTGATCCAGAGAGATCTCACGATGATTTTGGGATCTTGAGAGAGCTCACAGTAATGTTGGGATCTGGAGAAATCTCACAGTGATATTGGGATCTGGAGAAAGGTCAAAGTGATATTGGGATCTGTGGAGATCTCACAGTGCTATTGGGATCCAAGGAGAGCTCATAGTGATATTGAGATAGAGAGAGAGTTCACAGTCTTACTGGTCTCAGGAGAGATCTCACTGTGATATTCAGATCTGGAGAGATCTCACTGGTGATGTTGGGATCCTGGGAGATCTCACCGGGTTATTGAGATCTGGAGAAAGTTCAGAGTGTTATTGGGATCTGGAGAGAACTCTCAGTGTGATTGGAATCTGGAAAGAGCTCACAGTGATATTGGAATCCAGGTAGATCTCACAGTAATGTTGGGATACAGGGAGATGTCACAGTGATATTGAAATATGTAGAGATCTCACAGTGAGAATGGGAACTGTAGAGAACTTACAGTGATATTGAGATCTAGAGAGAGTTCACCATGATACTAGGATCTGGAGATAATTCACAGTGATACTGGGATCTTGAGAGATCTCACAGTGATATTGGGCTCTGGTAAAAGGTCAGAGTTATATTGGGATCTGGGGAGATCTCACAGTGATACTGGAATCCAGAGAGCACTCACAGTGTTAATGGGATCCAGAGTGAGCTCACAGTGATATTCGGAACAGCAGGGAGCTTGCAGTGATATTGAAATCTAGAGAGAGTTCACCGTGATGCTGGGATCTGGACAGTTGTCACAGTGATATTCTGGTCCAGAGAGATCTCACAGTGATTTTGGGATCTTGAGAGAGCTCACAGTGATGTTGGGATCTGGAGTGATGTCACAGTGATATTGGGATCTCGGGAGAGCCCACAGTGATGCTGAGATCCTGAGAGATCTCACAGTGATGTTGGGATACAGGGAGATGTCACAGTGATATTGAAATATGTAGAGGACTCACAGTGATATTGGAAACTGTAGAGAACTTACAGTGATATTGAGATCTAGAGAGAGTTCACCATGACACGGGGATCTGGAGAGATCTCACAGTGATATTAAAGTATGGAGAGATCTCACAGCAATATTGGAATCCAGAGAGCACTCACAGTGTTAATGGGATCTGCAGTGAGCTCACAGTGATATTGGGAACAGCAGGGAGCTTACAGTGATATTGAAATCTAGTGACAGTTCACAGTGATACTGGTCTCTGGAGAGATCTCACTGTGATATTCAGATCCTGAGATAACTCACAGTGATGTTGGGTTCCTGAGAGATCTCACCGGGTTATTGAGATCTGGAGAAAGGTCAGAGTGTTATTGGGATCTGGAGAGACCTCACAGTGCGATTGGTATCTGGCGAGAGCTCACAGTGATATTGGGATCCAGGTAGCTTTCACAGTGATATTGGGATACAGGGAGATGTCACAGTGATATTGAAATATGTAGAGATCTCACATCGATATTGGGAACTGTAGAGAACTTACAGTGATATTGAGATCTAGAGAGAGTTCACATGATACTGGGATCTGGAGAGATCTCACAGTGATATTCAGACCCAGAGAGATCTCACAATGATATTGGGATCTTGAGAGAGCACACAGTGAGAAGGGATATGGAGAGAACACACAGTGATATTGGGTTCTGGGGAGATGTCACAGTGATATTGGGATCTCGAAAGAGCTCACAGTGATGTTGGGACCCTGAGAGATCTCACAGTGATATTGGGATCTGGGGACATCTCATAGTAATATTAAAGTATGGAGACATCTCACACTGATATTGGAATCCAGAGAGCTCTCACAGTGATTTGGGGATCTGTAGTGAGCATACAGTGACATTGAGAACGGCAGAGAACTTACAATTATATTGAGATCTAGAGACAGTTCACAGTGATACTGGGATCTGGACAGATGTCACAGTGATATTCTGATCCAAAGAGATCTCACAATGATTTTGGGATCTTGAGAGAGCTCACAGTGATGTTGGGATCTGGAGAGATCTCACAGTGATATTGGGATCTGGAGGAAGGTCAAAGTGATGTTGGGACCCTGAGAGATCTCACAGTGATATTGGGATCTGGTGAAAAGTCAGAATTATATTGGGATCTGGGGATATCTCATAGTGATATTAACGTATGGAGACATCTCACAGTGATATTGGAATCCAGTGAGCTCTCACAATGATTTGGGGCTCTGCAGTGAGCTCACAGTGATATTCAGAATGGCAGAGAGCATACAATGATACTGAGATCTAGACAGAGTTCACAGTGATACTGGGATCTGGACAGATGTCACAGTGATATTCTGATGCAGATAGATCTCACAATGATTTTGGGATCTTGAGAGAGCGCACAGTGATGTTGGGATCTGGAGTGTTCTCACAGTGATATTGGGATCTGGAGAAAGGTCAAAGTGATATTGGAATCTGGAGAGAGTTCATGGTGATATTGGGATCTTGCGAGCACTCACAGAGATGCTGGTATCTGGAGAAAGGTCACTGTGATTTTGGGATCTGTGGAGATCTCACAGTGCTGTTGGGATCATTGGAGAGTTCACCATGATATTGAAATCTAGAGAGAGTTCACAGTGATACTGGTCTCTGGACAGATCTCACTGTGATATTCAGATCCGGAGATATTTCATAGTGTTGTTGGGTTCCTGAGAGATCTCACCCAGTTATTGAGATCTGGAGAAAGGTCAGAGTGTTATTGGGATCTGGATAGAGCTCACAGTGCGATTGGCATCTGGCGAGAGCTCACAGTGCTATTGGGATCCAGGTCGATCTCATAGCGATATTGGGATACAGGGAGATGTCACAGTGATATTGAAATATATAGAGATCTCACAGTGATATTGGGAACTGTAGAGAACTTACAGTGATATTGAGATCTAGAGAGAGTTTACATGATACTGGGATCTGGACAGATGTCACAGTGATATTCTGATCCAGAGAGATCTCACAATGATTTTGGGATCTTGAGGGAGCTCACAGTGATATTGGGATCTAGAGAAAGGTCAAAGTGATGTTGGGACACTGAGAGATCTCACAGTGATATTGGGATCTGGTGAAAATTCAGAGTTATATTGGGATCTGGGGATATCACATAGTGATATTAATGTATGGAGACATCTCATATTGATATTGGAATCCAGAGAGCTCTTGCAGCGATTTGGGGATCTACAGTGAGCACACAGTGATATTGAGAATGGCAGAGAGCGTCCAATGATATTGAGATCTAGAGAGAGTTCACAGTGATACTGTGATCTGGACAGATGTCACAGTGATATTCTGATCCAGAGAGATCTCACAATGATTTTGGGATCTTGAGAGAGCTTACAGTGCTGTTGGGATCTGGAGAGTTCTCACAGTGATATTGGGATCTGGAGAAACATCAAAGTGATATTGGGATCTGGAGAGAGCTCACGGTGATACTGGGATCTTGCGAGCACTCACAGTGATGTTGGAATCTGGAGAAAGGTCAGTGTGATTTGGGATCTGTGGAGATCTGACAGTGCTATTGGGATCCATGGAGAGCTCACAGTGACATTGAGATCTAGAGAGAGTTCACAGTGATATTGGTCTCTGGAGAGATCTCACTGTGATATTCAGATCTGGAGAGATCTCACAGTGATGTAGGGTTCCTGAGAGATGTCACCGGGTTATTGAGATCATGAGAAAGGTCAGAGTGTTATTGTTATCTGGAGAGAGCTCACAGTGCGATTGGTATCTGGAGAGTGCTCACAGTGATATTGGGATCCAAGTTGATGTCACAGTGACATTGGGATACATGGAGATGTCACAGTGATATTGAAATATGTAGAGATCTCACAGTGATGTTGGGAACAGCAGACAGCTTACAGTGATACTGAGATCTAGAGAGAGTTCACAGTGATACTGGGATCTGGACAAATGTCACAGTGATATTCTGATCCACAGAGATCTCACAGTGATGTTGTGATCTGGAGAGATCTCACAGTGATATTGTGATCTGGTGAAAGGTCAGAGTTATGTTGGGATCTGGGGAGATCTCATAATGGTATTAAAGTATGGAGAGATCTCACAGTGATATTGGAATGCAGAGAGCTCTCATAGTGATTTGGGGATCTGCAGTGAGCTCGGAGTGATACTGAGAACAGGAGAGCTTACAGTGTTATTGAAATCTAGAGAGTGTTCACAGTCACAGATGTCACAGTGATATTCTGATCCAGAGAGATCTCACAGTGATTTTGGGATCTTGAGAGAGCACACAGTGATGTTGGGATCTGGAGAAATCTCACAGTGATATAGGGATGTGGAGAAATGTCAAAGTGATATTGGGATCTGGATAGAGCTCACGGTGATACTGAGATCTTGAGAAAGCTCACAGTGATGTTGGGATCTGGAGAAAGGTCAGTGTGATATTGGGATCTGTGGAGATCTCACAGTGCTATTGTGATCCATGGAGATCTCACTGAGATATTCAGATCTGGAGAGAGTTCACAGTGATGTTGGGATCCTGAGAGATCTCACTGGGTTATTGAGATCTGGAGACAAGTCAGAGTGTTATTGGGATCTGGAGAGAGGTCACAGTGCGATTGGCATCTGGTGAGATCTGACAATGATACTGGCATCCAGGTAGATCTCAAAGTGATATTGGGACACAGGGAGATGTCACAGTGATAGGTCAGAGTTATATTGGGATCTGGGGAGATCTCAAAGTGATATTAAAGAATGGAGAGATCTCACAGTGATATTGTAATCCAGAGAGCATTTACAGTGTTATTGGGATCTGCAGTGAGCTCACAGTGATATTGGGAACAGAAGAGAGCTTACGGTGGTATTGAAATCTAGAGAGAGTTCACAGTGATACTGGAATCTGGACAGATGTCACAGCGATATTCTGATCGAGAGAGATCTCACAGTGATATTGGGATACAAGGAAATGTCACAGTGATATTGAAATATGTAGAGATCTCACAGTGATATTGGGAACAGTAGAGAACTTACAGTGATATTGAGATCTAGAGAGAGTTCACCATGATACTGGGATCTGGAGAGATCTCACAGTGATATTCAGATCCAGAGAGATCTCACAGTGATATTGAGATCTTGAGAGAGCTCACAGTGAAGTTGGTATCCTGAGAGGTCTCACAGTCATGTTGGGATCTGGATGAAGGTCGGAGTGATATTGGCATCTGGAGAGAGCACACAGTGTGAAGGGATATGGAGAGAACTCACAGTGATATTGGGTTCTGGAGAGATGTCACAGTGATATTGAAATCTTGAGAGAGCTCACAGTAATGTTGGGACCCTGAGAGATCTCACAGAGATATTGGGATCTGGTGAAAGGTCAGAGTTATATTCGGATCTGGGAAGATCTCATACTGATATTAAAGTATGGAGAGATCTCACAGTGATATTTGAATTCAGAGAGCCCTCACAGTGATTTGGGGATCTAGAGTGAGCTCACAGTAATATTGAGAATGGCAGAGAGCATACAGTGATATTGAGATCTAGAGAGAGTTCACAATGTAACTGGGATCTGGACAGGTGTTACAGTGATATTCTGATCAAGAGAAATCTCACAGTGATTTTGGGGTCTTGAGAGAGCACACTATGATGTTGGGATCTGGAGAAAGGTCAAAGTGATATTGGGATCTGGAGAGAGCTCACGGTGATACTGGGATCTTGAGAGAGCTCACAGCGATGTTGGAATCTGGAGAAAGGTCAGTGTGATATTGGGATCTGTGGAGATCTCACTGTGCTATTGGGATCCATGCAGAGTTCACAATGATATTCAGATCTAGAGAGAGTTCACAGTGATACTGGTATCTGGAGAGATTTCACAGTGATATTCTGATCCAGAGAGAGCTCACAGTGATGTTTGGATCCTGAGAGAACTCACCGTGTTATTGAGATCTGGAGAAAGGTCAGAGTGTTATTGGGATCTGGAGAGAGCTCACAGTGCGATTGGCATCTGCTGAGAGCTCACAGTTACATTGGGAGCTCTAGTGAGCTCACAGTGATATTGGGAACTGTAGAGATCTTACAGTGGTATTCCGATCCAGAAAGATCTCACAATGATATAGTGATCTCGAGAGAGCTCACAGTGATACTGGGAACAGCATGGAATGTACAGTGATATTGAGATCTTGAGAGAGTTCATAGTGATACTGGGATCTGGACAGATCTCACAGTAATATTCTGATCCAATGAGATCTCACAGCGATTTTGGGATCTTGAGAGAGCTCAAACTGATTTTTGGATCTGGAGAGAGCTCTCGGTGATACTGAGATCATGATAGAGCTCACAGTGATGTTGGGATCTGGAGAAAGGTTAGTGTGATATTGGGATCTCGCGGTGCTATTGGGATCCATGGAGAGCTCAAGTCATATTGAAAGCTTGAGAGAGTTCACAGTGATACTGGGATCTGGAGAGATCTCCCTGTGATATTCGGATCCAGAGAGATCTCACAGTGATGTTGGGATGCTGAGAGATCTCACAGTGTTATTGAGATCTGGAGAAAGGTCAGAGTTTTATTGGGATCTGGAGAGAGCTAACAGTGCAATTGGTATCTGGAGAGAGCTCACAGTGATATTGCAATCCAGTTAGATCTCACAGTCATATTGGGATACAGGGAGATCTCACAGTGATATTGAAATATGGAGAGAACACACAGTGATATTGCGAACTGTAGAGAGCATACAGTGATATTGAGATCCAGAGAGAGTTCAGTGTGATACTAGGATCTGGAGCGATCTCACAGTGATATTCAGGTCCAGAGAGTTCTCACACTGATATTGTGATCTCGAGAGAGCTCACAGTGATTTTGGTATGCTGAGAGATCTTACAGTGATATTGGGATCTGGAGAAAGGTCAGAGTGATATTGGTATGTGGAGAGAGCTCACAGTGAGCTGGGATATGGAGAGAGCGCAGAGTGATATTGGGTTCTGGAGATATCTCACCTTGATATAGGGATCTGGGGAAAGGTCAGAGTTATGTTGGAATCTGGGGAGATTTCACAGTGATATTAATGTTTGGAGAGATCCCACAGTGATTTTGGAATCCAGAGAGTTCTGACAGTGATATTTGGATCTTCAGTGAGCTCATGGTGTCACTGGGGAAAGAAGAGAGCTTACAGTGATATTGAGATCTAGACAGAGTTCACAGTGATACTGGAATCTGGACAGATTTCACAATGATATTCTGATCTAGAGAGATCTCATGGTAATTTTGGGACCTGGAGAAAGGTCAAAGTGATATTGCGATCTCGAGAGAGCTCACAGTGAAATTGGGATCTGGAGAAAGGTCAGTGTGTTATTGGGATCTGTGGAGATCTCACAGTGCTATTGGGATCCATAGATAGCACAGAGTGATATTGAGATCTAGAGAGAGTTCACAGTGATACTGGGATCTGGAGAGATGTCACAGTGATATTCAGTTCCAGAGAGAGCTCACAGTTTTTTTGGAATTCTGAGATATTTCATCGTGTTATTGAGATCTGGAGAAAGTTCAGAGTGTTATTGGGATCTGGAGAGAGCTCACAGTGTGATTGGTATCTGGACAGAGATCACAGTGATATTGGGATCCAGGTAGATTTCACAGTGATATTGGGATAAAGGAAGATCTCACAGTGATATTGAAATATGGAGAGATCTCACAGTGATATTGGAACCTTTAGAGAGCTTACAGTGATACTGAGATCTAGAGAGAGTTCACCATGCTACAGGGATCTGGAGAGACCTCACTGTGATATTCAGATCCAGTGATATATCACTGTGATATTGGGAACTTGAGAGAGCTCACAGTGACATTAGGATCTGGAGGGAGCTCACAGTGATATTGGGAACTGTCGAGATCTCACAGTGATATTGTGATCCGTATAAAGGTCAGAGTGATATTGGTGTCTGGAGAGATCTTACAGTGAGATGTGATATGTAAAGAGCTCACAGTGCTTTTGGGTTCTGGCGACATGTCAAAGTGATATTGGGATCTTGAGAGAGATCGAAATGATGTTGGGTTCTTCAGAAATCTCACTGTGATATTGTGATCGGCAGTGAGCTCATGGTGATATTGGGAACGGCAGAGCGCTTACAGTGATTTTGAGATCTAGAGAGAGTTGACCATGATACTGGGATCTGGAGAGGTCTCACAGTGATATTCAGATCCAGAGAGATCTCACAGTAATATTGGGATCTTGAGAGAGCTCACAGCGATATTGGTTTCTGCTGAGAGCTCACAGTGACATTGGGATCTGGAGTGAGCTCACAGTGATATTAGGAACCATAGAGATCTCACAGTGATATTCTATCCAGAGAGATCTTACAATGATATTGTGATCTCGAGAGAGCTCACAGTGAAGTTGGTATCCTGAGAGATCTCACAGTCATATTGGGATCTGGATGAAGGTTGGAGTGATATCGGTATCTGGAGAGAGCACACAGTGTGAAAGGATATGGAGAGAACTCACAGTGATATTGGGATCTGGGGAGATTTCACGGTGATTTTCGGACCTCGAGAGAGCTCACAGTAATGTTGAGACCCCAAGAAATCTCACAGTGGTATTGGGATCAGGTGAAAGGTCAGAGTTATATTGGGATCTGGGAAGATCTCATAGTGATATTAAAGTATGGAGAGATCTCACAGTGATATTGAGATCTAGAGAGAGTTCACAGTGATACTGGGATCTGGACAGATGTTACAGTGATATTCGGATCCAAAAAGAGCTCCAGAGAGATCTTACAGTGATTTTGGGATCTTGACAGAGCTCACAGTGTTGTTGGGATCTGGAGAGATCTCTCAGTGATGTTGGAATCTGGAGAAAAGTCAGTGTGATATTGGGATATTTGGAGATCTCACTGTGCTATTGGAATACTTGGAGAGCTCACAGTGATATTGAGATCTAGAGAGAGTTCACAGTGATACTGGTATCTGGAGAGATCTCAGAGTGATATTCGAATCCAGAAAGAGCTCACAGTGATATTGGGATCCTGAGAGATCTCACTGTGTTATTGAGATCTGGAGAAAGGTCAGAGTGTTATTGGGATCTGGAGAGAGTTCACAGTGTGATTGGTATCTGGAGAGAGCTCACACTGATATTGGGATCCAGGTAGATCTCACAGTGATTTTGAAATATGCAGAGAACTCAGTGATATTGGGAACTGTAGAGAAGTTACAGTGATATAGAGATCTAGAGAGAGTACTCTGTGATACTGAGAACTGGAGTGATCTCACAGTGATACTCATATCAAGAGAGATCTCACATTGATATTGGGATCTTGAGAGATCTCACAGTGATATTGGGATCGGCTGAGAGCTCACAGATACAGTGGGATCTGGAGTGAGCTCACATTGATATTGGGAACTGTAGAGATCTCACAGTGATATTCGGATCCAGAGAGATCTCACAGTGGCATGGTGATCTCGAGAGATCTCACAGTGAAATTGGGATCTGGAGAAGGATCACAGTGATATTGGTATCTGGAGAGAGCTCACAAAGTGATGGGATATGGAGAGAGTTCACAGTGATATTGGGTTCTGGGGAGATGTCACAGTGATATTGGGATCTCATGGCAGCTCACATTGATGTTGGGACCCTGAGAGATCTCACAGTGATATTGGGATCTGGTGAAAGGTCAGAGTTATATTGGGATCTGGCGAGATATCACAGTGATATTAAAGTATGGAGAGATCTCACAGTGATATTGGAATCCAGAGAGCTCTCACACTGTTATTGGGATCTGCAGTGAGTTCACAGTGATATTGGGAACAGCAGAGTGCTTAAAGTGATACTGAAATCTAGAGAGAGTTCACAGTGGTACTGGGATCTGATCAGATGTCACAGTGATATTCTGATCAAGAGAGATCTCACAGTAACTTTAGGATCTTGAGGGAGCAAACAGTGATATTGGGATCTGGAGAAAGATCAAAGTGATATTGGGATCTGGAGAGAGTTCACAGTGATGTTGGGATCTGGAGAGATCTCATAGAGATATTCTGATCCAGAGAGATCTCACAGTGATTTTGGGATCTTGAGAGTGCTCACAGTGATGTTGGGATCCTGAGAGATCTCACAGTGATACTGGGATCTGGAGAAAACTCAAAGTGATATTGGGGTCTGGAGAGAGCTCACGGTGATACTGGGATCCTGAGAGAGCTCACAGTGAATTTGGGATTTGGAGAGATCTCACAGTGATATTGGGATCTAGTGAAAGTTCAGTGTGATATTGGGATCTGTGGAGATCTCACAGTGCTATTGGGATCCATGCAGCATTCTCAATGATATACAGATCTAGTGAGAGTTCACGGTGATACTGGTGTCTGGTGAGATCTCACAGTGATATTCGTATCCAGAGAGAGCTGACAGTGATGGTTGGATCCTGAGAGATCTCACCATGTTATTGAGATCTGGAGAAAGGTCAGAGTGTTATTGGAATCTGGAGAGAGCTCACAGTGCGATTGGTATCTGCTGAGAGCTCACAGTGACATTGGGAGCTGGAGTGAGCTCGCAGTCTTATTGGGAACTGTAGAGATCTCACAGTGATATTCGGATCCAGAGAGATCTCACAATGATATTGTAATCTCGAGAGAGCTCACAGTGGTATTGGGAAAAGTAGGGAACGTACAGTGATATTGAGATCTTGAGAGAGTTCACAGTGATACTGGGATCTGGATAGATTTCACAGTAATATTCTGATCCAGTCAGATCTCACAGTGATTTTGGGACCTTGAGAGAGCTCACAGTGATATTGGAATATGGAGAAAGGTGAAATTGAAATTGGGATCTGGAGAGAGCTCACGATGATATTGAAATCTAGAGAGAATTCACAGTGATACTGGGATCTGGAGAGATCTCACCGTATTATTGGGATCTGGAGAAAGGTCAAAGTGATACTGGGATCTGGAGAGATCTCACCATATTATTGGGATCTGGAGAAAGGTCAAAGTGATATTGGGATCTGGAGAGAGTTCACAGTGATGTTGGGATCTGGAGAGATCTCATAGAGATATTCTGATCCAGAGAGATCTCACAGTGATTTTGGGATCTTGAGAGTGCTCACAGTGATGTTGGGATCCTGAGAGATCTCGCAGTGATAGTGGGATCTGGAGAAAACTCAAAGTGATATTGGGGTCTGGAAAGAGCTCACGGTGATACTGGGATCCTGAGAGGGCTCACAGTGAATTTGGGATTTGGAGAGATCTCACAGTGATATTGGGATCTAGTGAAAGTTCAGTGTGATATTGGGATCTGTGGAGATCTCACAGTGCTATTGGGATCCATGCAGCATTCTCAATGATATACAGATCTAGTGAGAGTTCACGGTGATACTGGTGTCTGGTGAGATCTCACAGTGATATTCCAATCCAGAGAGAGCTGACAGTGATGGTTGGATCCTGAGAGATCTCACCGTGTTATTGAGATCTGGAGAAAGGTCAGAGTGTTATTGGAATCTGGAGAGAGCTCACAGTGCGATTGGTATCTGCTGAGAGCTCACAGTGACACTGGGAGCTGGAGTGAGCTCGCAGTCTTATTGGGAACTGTAGAGATCTCACAGTGATATTCGGATCCAGAGAGAACTCACAATGATATTGTAATGTCAAGAGAGCTCACAGTGGTATTGGGAACAGCAGGGAATGTACAGTGATATTGAGATCTTGAGAGAGTTCACAGTGATACTGGGATCTGGATAGATTTCACAGTAATATTCTGATCCAGTCAGATCTCACAGTGATTTTGGGATCTTGAGAGAGCTCACATGATATTGGAATATGGAGAAAGGTGAAATTGAAATTGGGATCTGGAGAGAGCTCACGATGATATTGAAATCTAGAGAGAATTCACAGTGATACTGGGATCTGGAGAGATCTCACCGTATTATTGGGATCTGGAGAAAGGTCAAAGTGATATTGGGATCTGGAGAGAGTTCACAGTGATGTTGGGATCTGGAGAGATCTCATAGAGATATTCTGATCCAGAGAGATCTCACAGTGATTTTGGGATCTTGAGAGTGCTCACAGTGATGTTGGGATCCTGAGAGATCTCACAGTGATACTGGGATCTAGAGAAAACTCAAAGTGATATTGGGGTCTGGAAAGAGCTCATGGTGATACTGGGATCCTGAGAGGGCTCACAGTGAATTTGGGATTTGGAGAGATCTCACAGTGATATTGGGATCTAGTGAAAGTTCAGTGTGATATTGGGATCTGTGGAGATCTCACAGTGTTATTGGGATCCATGCAGTATTCTCAATGATATACAAATCTAGTGAGAGTTCACGGTGATACTGGTGTCTGGTGAGATCTCACAGTGATATTCCAATCCAGAGAGAGCTGACAGTGATGGTTGGATCCTGAGAGATCTCACCATGTTATTGAGATCTGGAGAAAGGTCAGAGTGTTATTGGGATCTGGAGAGAGCTCACAGTGCGATTGGTATCTGCTGAGAGCTCACAGTGACATTGGGAGCTGGAGTGAGCTCACAGTCTTATTGGGAACTGTAGAGATCTCACAGTGATATTCGGATCCAGAGAGATCTCACAATGATATTGTAATCTCAAGAGAGCTCACAGTGGTATTGGGAACAGCAGGGAACGTACAGTGATATTGAGATCTTGAGAGAGTTCACAGTGATACTGGGATCTGGATAGATTTCACAGTAATATTCTGATCCAGTCAGGTCTCACAGTGATTTTGGGATCTTGAGAGAGCTCACAGTGATATTGGAATATGGAGAAAGGTGAAATTGAAATTGGGATCTGGAGAGAGCTCACGATGATATTGAAATCTAGAGAGAATTCACAGTGATACTGGGATCTGGAGAGATCTCACCGTATTATTGGGATCTGGAGAAAGGTCAAAGTGATATTGGGATCTGGAGAGAGTTCACAGTGATGTTGGGATCTGGAGAGATTTCACAGTGATATTCTGATCCATTCAGATCTCACAGTGATTTTGGGATCTTGAGAGAGCTCACAGTGATATTGGAATATGGAGAAAGGTGAAATTGATGTTGGGATCTGGAGAGAGCTCACGATGATATTGAAATCTAGAGAAAATTCACAGTGATACTGGGATCTGGAGACATCTCACTGTATTATTGAGATCTGGAGAAAGGTCAGAGTGTTATTTTGATCTGGAGAGAGCTAACAGTGTGATTGGTATCTGGAGAGAGCTCACAGTGATATTGCGATCCTGTTAGATCTCACAGTGATTTTGGAATCCAGAGAGCTCCCGCAGTGATTTTGGGATTTGCAGTGAGCTCATGATGATATAGGGGACAGAAGAGAGCTTACAGTGATATTGAGTTCCAGAGAGAGTTCTCTGTGAAACTGGGATCTGGAGAGATCTCACAGTGATATTCAGGTCCAGAGAGATCTCACAGTGATATTGTGATCTCGAGAGAGCTCACAGTGATGTTGGTATGCTGAGAGATCTCACCATGTTATTGAGATCTGTGGAAAGGTCAGAGTGTTATTGGGATCTGGAGAAAGGTCAGTTTGATATTGGGATCTGTGGAGATCTCACAGTGCTATTGCGATCCATGGAGAGTTTAGAGTGATATTGAGATCTAGAGATAGTTCACAGTGATATTGGTATCTGAACAGATCTCACAGTGATATTCGGTTCCAGAGAGAGCTCACAGTGTTTTTGGGATCCTGAGAGATCTCACCGTTTTATTGAGATCTGGAGAAAGTTCAGAATGTTATTGGGATCTGGAGAGAGCTCACAGTGCGATTGGTATCTGGAGATCTCTCAGTGATATTGGGATACAGGGAGATCTCACAGTGATATTGAAATATCGAGAGATCTCATGGTGATATTGGGAACTGTATAGAGCTTACAGTGATATTGAGATCTAGAGAGAGTTCACCATGATGCAGGGATCTGGAGAGATCTCACAGTGATATTCAGATCCAGAGAGATCTCACAGTGATATTGGGATCTGGAGAAAGGTCAGAGTGATATCTGGATAGAGCTTACAGTCAGATGGGATATGGAGAGAGCTCACAGTGATATTTGGTTCTGGAGACATGTCACAGTGATATTGGGATCTCAAGAGAGGACACCGCGATATTGGGATGCTGAGAGATTTCACAGTGATATTGGGATATGCAGTGAGCTCACGGCTATGTTGGGAGCAGCAGAGAGCTTATAGTGATATTGAGATCTAGTGAGAGTTCGCAGTGATACTGGGATCTGGACAGATGTAACAGTGATATTCTCATCCGGAAATATCTCACAGTGATTTTATAATCTTGAAACAGCTCACAGTGATATTGGGATCTGGAGAAAGGTCAAATTGATGTTCGGATCTGGAGTGAGCTCACCATGTTATTCGGAATGGCAGAGGGCTGACAGTGATATTGAGATCTAGAGAGAGTTCGCAGTGCTAATAGGATCTGTACAGATGTCACAGTGATATTCTGATCCAGAGAGATCTCACTGTGATTTTGGGATCTTGAGAGATCTCACAGTGTTATTGGGATCTGGAGCAAGGTCAAAGTGATTTTGGAATCTGGAGAGAGCTCACGGTGATACTGGGATCTTGAGAGAGCTCACAATGGTGTTGGGATCTGGAGAGATCTCACAGCAATATTGGGATCTGGAGAAAGGTCAGTGTGATATTGGGATCTGTGGAGATCTCACAGTGCAATTGGGATCCATGGAGAGCTCACAGTGATATTGAGATCTAGACAGAATTCACAGTGATACTGGTATCTGGAGAGATCTCACAGTGATATTCGTATCCAGAGAGAGCTCACGGTGATGTTGGGATCCTGAGAGATCTCACCATGTTATTGAGATCTGTGGAAAGGTCAGAGTGTTATTTGGATCTGGGGAGAGCTCACAGTGATATTGGGACACAGGCAGATCTCACAGTGATATTGAAATATGGAGAGATCTCACAGTGATATTGGGAACTGTAGAAATCTCACAGTGATATTTGGATCCAGAGAGATCTCACAGTGATATTGTGATCTCAAGAGAGCTCGCAGTGATGTTGTTATCCTGTGAGATCATACATTGATATTGGGATCTGGAGAAAGGTCAGAAAGATATTAGTATCTGGAGAGAGCTTACAGTAATTTGGGATATGGAGAGATCTCACAGTGATATTGGGTTCTGGAGAAATGTCACAGTGATACTGGAATCTCGAGAGAGCTCACATTGATGTTGGGATGCTGTGAGATCTCACATTGATGTTGGGATCTGGAGACAGTTCAGAGTGATATTGGGATTTGGAGATAGCTCACAGTGAGTTTGGGATCTGGAGAGAGCTCACAGTGATATTGGGCTCTGGAGTAAGGTCAAAGTGATTTTGGGATCTGGGGAGAACTCACTGTGCTATTATGATCCAGGTAAATCTAACAGTGATATTGGTGTCCAGGGAGATCTCAGAGTGATATTGGGATCTGGAGTGTGATCATAGTTATATTGGGAACTGCAGAGAGCTAACAGTGATATAGAGGTCTAGAGAGAGTTCACAGTGATACTGGGATCTGGAGAGAGCTCACAGTAACATTCTGATCCAGAGAGTTCTAACAGTGATATTGGGAGCTGGAGAAAACGCACAGTGATATTGGGATCTGGAGAGAACTTAGAGTGACATCAGGATATGGAGAGAGCTCAAAGTCTTATAGGGATCAATAGAGATCTCACAGTGACATTGGGATCTGGGAAGATGTCACAGTGTTACTGGGATCTGGAGAGAACTCACAGTGATTGATATAGGAATCTTCAGATAGCTCAGGTGGTACTGCAATTGACAGCAATCTCTCAGCGATATTGTGATCCGGGGAGATTTCACAGTGATATTGTGATATGGAGAGATGACACAGAGATATTGGGATAGGAAGAGATCTCACAGTGATACGGTAATCTGGAGAGAGCTCACTGTGATATTGAGATCTTATGAGAGATCACAGTGACATTGGGATCTGTTGTGAGCTCACTGTGATATTGGGAACTGTAGACATCTCACAGTGATATTCGGATCCAGAGAGATCTCACAGTGATATTGTGATCTCGAGAGAGCTCAGTTATGTTGGTTTCCTGAGCGATCTCGCATGATATTGGGATGTGGAGAGACGTCAGAGTGATATGGGGATCCAGAGAAAATTCACAGTGATACTGGGATCAGGAGAGATCTCACCGTGTTATTAGGATCCAGAGAGATGTCACAGTGATAATGGGATCTCGGGAGAGCTCACAGTGATGTTGGCATCCTGAGAGATCTCACAGTGATATTGGGGTCAGGAGAGAACTTAGAGTTATATTGGATCCTAGAGTTATGATCAGAGTGATTTAGAAATCCTGAGGGCTCTCACAGTGATATTGGGATCTGGAGTGAGCTCATAGTGATATTGGGAACAGCAGAGAGCTTACAGTGATATTGAGATCTAGAGAGAGTTCACAGTGATACTGGCATCGGGACAGATGTCACAGTAATATTCTGATCCAGAGAGATCTCACAGTGATGTTGGGACCTGGAGAGATCTCACAGTGATATTGGTATCTGGAGAAAGGTCAAAGTGATATTGGGATCTGGAGAGAGCTCACGGTGATACTGGGATCTTGAGAGAGCTCACAGTGATGGGATCTGGAGAGATCTCACAGTGATATTGGGATCTGGAGCAAGATCAGAGTGATATTGGGATCTGTGGAGATCTCACAGTGATACTGGGATCTAGAGAGAGATCACAGTGATATTCTGATCCAGAGAGATTTGCCAGTGATATTGGTAGCTGTAGAGAGTACACAATGATATTGGGATCTGGAGAGAAATCAGAGTGATATTGGGATATGTACACAGCTCACAATCTTAAAGGGATCAGTAGAGATCTCACAGTGACATTGGGATCTGGAAAGATGTCACAGTGTTATTAGGATCTGGAGAGAGGTCACAGTGATTGATATAGAAATCTGCAAATAGCTCAGCTGGTACTAGAATCGACAGGGAGCTCTCAGTGATATTGTGATCCAGGGAGATTTTACAGCAATATTGTGATATGGAGAGATGACACATTGATATTGGGATCTGCTGAGAGCTCACAGTAACATTGGGATCTGGAGTGAGCTCACAGTGATATTGAGAACTGTAGAGATCTAGAAAAGGATATTTGGATCCAGAGAGATCTCACAGTGATATTCTGATCTTGAGAGAGCTCACAGTGATGTTGGTATCCTGAGAGATCTCACAGTGATATTGGGATCTGGACAGAGCACAGAGTGATATTGGCATCTGGAGAGAGCTCATAGTGATATTGAGATCTAGAGTAATTTCACAGTGATACTGGGATCTCGAGAGAGCTCACAGTGATGTTGGTTTCCTGAGAGATCTCACAGTGATATTGGGGACTGGAAAAAGCTCAGAGTGATATTGGGATTTGGAGAGAGATCACAGTGATATTGGGATCTGGAAAATTGTCAGAGTGATATTGGGATTTGGGGAGATCTCACAGTGCTATTGTGATCCAGGTAGATTTTACAGTGATATTGTGATATGGAGAGATGACACGTTGATATTGGGATCTGCTGAGAGCTCACAGTGACATTGGGATCTGGGAAAGGTCAGAGTGATCTGTGGAGATTTCACAGTGTTATTGGGATCCCGTGACATCTCACAGTAATATTTGGGATCCAGAGATATCTCACAGTGATATGGAGATATGGAGAGATCTCACATTGATATTAGATTCCAGAGAGATCTCACAGTGATACTGGGATATGGACAGAGCTCACAGTGATATTGATATCTGGAGAGTTCTCGTTGTGATATTTGGATCCAGAGAGATCTCACAGTGATATTGGGAGCTGGAGAGAGATCACAGGGATATTGGGATCTGGAGATAACTCAGAATGATGTATAGATATGCAGAGATCTCACAGTGATATTGGGATCAGTAGAGATCTCACAGTGACATTGAGATCTGGAAAGGTGTCACAGTGTTATTGGGATCTGGAGAGAACTCTCAGTGATTGATAGAGGAATCTACAGATAGCTCAGGTGGTAATGCAATTGACAGGGAGCTCTCAGTGATATTGGGATCCGGAGAGATCTCACAGAGATATTGGGACATGGAGAGATGTCACAGTGATATTGGGATCTGGAGAAAGGTCACAGTGATATTGGGATCTGGGGAGATCTCATGGTACTATTGGGTTCCTGGTAGATCTCACAGTGATATTGGGATGCAGGGAGATCTCACAATGATATTGAGATATGGAGAGATCTCACAGTGATATTGGGATCTGGTGAGAGCTCACACTGATATTGGGATCTGGAGTGAGCTGACAGTGATATTGGGAACTGTAGAGATCTCACTGTGATATTGAGGACTAGAGAGAGTTCACAGTGATACTGGGACCTGTAGAGATCTCACAGTGATATTGGGATCTTGAGAGAGCTCACAGTGATGTTGGTATCCTGAGAGATCTCACCATGAAATTGTCATCTGGAGAAAGGTGAGAGTGTTATGGGGATCTGGAGAGAGCTCACAGTGCGATTGGGATCTGGAGAGAGCTCACAGTGATATTGGGATTCAGGTAAATCTCACCGTGATATTGGGATACAGGGAGATCTCACAATGATATTGAAATGTGACAGATCTCACAGTGATATTGGGAACTGTAGAGAGCTGATAGTGATATTGAGATCTAGAGAGAGTTCACAGTGATACTGGGATCTGGAGGGATCTCACAGTGATATTCAGATCCAGATAGATCTCACAGTGATATTGGCATGTGCAGAGAGCTCACAGTGGCATTGGGATCTGGAGTGTGCTCCCAGTGATATTCGGATCCAGAGAGATCTCACAGTGATATTGTGATCTTGAGAGAGCTCACAGTAATGTTGGTATCCTGAGAGATCTCAAAGTGATATTGGGATCTGGAGAAAGGTCAGAGTGATATTGGTAGCTGGAGAGAGCTCACAGGGAGGTGGGACATGGAGAGAGCTCACAGTGATATTGACATCTGGAGAGGTGTTACAGTGATATTGGGATATCGAAGAGGTCACAGTGATGTTAGGACCCTGAGAGACCTCACAGTGATATTGGGATCTGATGAAAGGTCAGAGCTGTATTGGGATCTGGGGAGATCTCACAGGGATATTGGAATCCAGAGAGCTCTCACAGTGAAATTAGGATCTGGATTGAGCTCATAGTGATATTGGGAAAAGCAGAGAGCTTACAGTGATATTGAGATCTAGAGTGTGTTCATAGTGATACTGGGATCTGGACAGATCTGACAGTGATATACTGATCCAGAGAGATCTCACGGTGTTTTTGGGATCTTGAGAGAGCTCACAGTGATGTTGGGATCTGGAGAAATCTCATAGTGATATTGGGATCTGGAGAAAGGTCAAAGAGATATTGGGATCTGGAGAGAGCTCATGGTGATACAGGGATCTTGACAGAGCTCACAGAGATGTTGGGATCAGGAGAGATCTCACAGTGATATTGGGATCTGGAGATAGGTCACTGTGATATTGTGATCTGTGGTGATCTCACACTGGTATTGGGATCTATGGAGAGTTCACAGTGATATTGAGATCTAGCGAGAGTTCACAGTGATACTGGGATCTGGAGAGATCTCACAGTGATATTCGGATCCAGAGAGATATTACAGTGATAATGTGGTCTGGAGTGAGCTCCCAGTGATATTGGTATCTGTAGAGAGCTCACTGTTTTACTGAGATATTGAGAGAGCTCACAATGATGTTGGGATCCTGAGAGATCTCAAAGTGTTATTGGGATTTGGAGAAAGATCAGAGTGATATCGGGATCTAGAGAGAGCACACAGTGAGATTGGCATCTGTAGGGAGCACACAGTGAAATTGAGATCTAGAGAAATGTTAGAGTTATACTGGGGTCTTGGGAGATCTCACAGTGCTATTGGGATCCAGGTATATCTCACAGTGATATTGAGATATGGAGAGCTCTCACAGTGATATTGAAAACCACAGAGATCTCACAGTGATATTGGGATCTGGAGTGAGCTCACAGTGATATTGGGAACTGTAGAGAGCTCAAAGTGATATTGAGATCCAGAGAGAGTTCACAGTGAGACTGGGATCTGTAGAGATCTCACAGTGGTATTCATATCCAGAGTTCTCAGTGATATTGTGATCTCGAGAGAGTTCACATTGATGTTGGGATGCTGAGAGATCTCAGTGATATTGGGATCTGGAGAAAGTTCAGAGCGATATTGGGATTTGGAGATAGCTCACAGTGAGATTGGGATCTGGAGAGAGCTCAAAGTGATATTGGGATCTCGATTAAGGTCAGAATGATATTGGCATGTGGGGAGATCTCACGTGCTATTGTGATCCAGATCGATCTAACAGTGATATTGGGATCCATGGAGAACTCACAGTGCTATTGATGTATGGAGAGAGCTCACAGTGATATTGGAATCCAGAGAGATCTCACAGTGATATTGGGATCTGGAGTGACAGCACAGTGATATTGGGAACTGCAGAGAGCTTACAGTGAAATTGAGATCTAGAGAGAGTTCACATTGATACTGGTATCTGGAGAGATCTCACAGTGATATTGGGAATTTGAGAGAACTCAGATTGATGTTAGTATCCTGAAAGATCTTACCATGATATTGAGATCTGGAGAAAGGTGGGAGTGTTATTGGGATCAGGAGAGAGCTCACAGTGCGATTTGGATCTGGAGAGAGCTCACAGTGTTATTGGGATCCAGGTAGATCTCACAGTGATATAGGGATACAGGGAGTTCTCACGGTGATGTTGAAATGTGGAGAGATCTCAGAGTGATATTGGGAACTGTAGAGAGCCTGCAGTGATATTGAGATCCAGAGAGAGCTCACAGTGTTACTGGGATCTTGAGAGATTTCACAGCGATATTGTATCTGGGGAGAGGTCACAGTGATATTGGGATCAGGAGAGAGCTCAGAGTGATAATGGGATTTGGTTAGAGCTCACAGTGTTACTGGGATCTGGAGAGATTTCACAGTGATATGGGGGTCTGGAGAGTGCTGAAAGTGACATTAGGATCTGGAGAGATCTCACAGTTATATTGGGATCTGAAGAGACCTCACTGTGATACTGGGATCAGGAGAGAGCTGAACGTGATATTTGTATCTGGAGAGGGCTCACAGTGATGTTGAGTTCTGGATGGATTTCACAGTGATATTGGGATCTAGAAAGAACTCAAAGTGATATTGAGATTGAGAAAAGTCTCGGAGTGATATTGGGATCTAGAAAGAGCCCACAGTGAGACTGGGATCTGGAGAGATCTCACAGTGATATTGGAATCAGGAGAGAGCTCACAGTGATACTGGGATCTGAAGAGAGCTCACAGTGATATTGAGATCTGGAGAGAAATCCCAGTTATACTGGGATCAGGACAGATTTCAAAGTGATATTGGGGTCTGGAACTCACATTGATATTAGGATATGGAGAGAACACACACTGATATTGGGATCCAGAGTGATCTCAAAGTGATATTCGGAGCTGAAGAGAAATCACAGTGATATTGTGATCTGGAGAGAATTCACAGTGATATCTGAATCTTAAGATGGCTCACAGTGATATTGGGTTCTGAAGAGAGATCACAGTGATTATGGGTTCTGAAGAGAGATCATGGTGACATTGGGATCTAGAAAGATCTCACAGTGATATAGGAACTGGAGAGATCTTGCAGTGATATTGAGATCAAGAAAGAGCTCACAGTGATATTAGGATTTGCAGAGAACTCAGAGTGATTTTGCGATGTGCAGAGAGCTCAGAGTCATACTTGGATCTAGAAAGATCTCAAAGTGATATTACAATCTAGAAAGAGCTCACAGTGATATTGGAATCTGTAGAGAATTCACAGTGATATTGCGATATGGAGAGATCGCACAGTGTTATTGGAATGTGGAGATTGCTCACAGTGATACTGGGATCGAGAAAGAGCTCATAGTGATATTGGGATCTGGAAGGAGTTCACAATGATTTTGGGATCTAGAAAGATCTCAGATTATTATTGGGAACGACAAAGAGCTTACAATGATATTGGAATCTGGAGAGATCTCATAATTATATTGGAATTGTGAAAGAGCTCACAGTGATATTGGAATTGGGTCAGAGCTCACAGTCATATTGCGATCTGGAGAGATCTCACAGTGTTATTGGAATCTGGATGGTGCTCATAGTGATACTGGAATCAGGAGAGAGCTCACACTGATATTGAGATTGAGAAAGAGTTCACGGTGATATTGGGATCCAGAGAGATCTCTCAGTGATATTGTGATCTAGGAGGAGCTAGAATTGATGCTGGAATCTAGAAAGAGGTCACCGTGATATTGGGATCTAGAAAGTAGTTACAGTGATATTAGGATCTGGAGACAACACACCTTGATGTTGATATCTGGAAGGAGTTCACAATTATTTTGGGATCTAGCAAGAATGCAGTGTATTATTGGGATCTACAAAGAGCTCACAGTGATATTGAGATCGAGAAAGTGCTTACAATGATATTGGCATGTAGAAAGAGCCCATTGTGATATTGGGATCTGGATAGATTGCACAGTAATATTGAGATCGAGAAAGAGCTGACAGTGATAATGGGATCTATAAAAAGTGCACAGTGATACTGGAATCTGGAGCGAGCTCACATTCTGATGAGAGTTCACAGTGAAACTGGCTTCTGGATAGATCTCCCAATGACATTGAGACCTACCTGGAAAGAGCTCAGAGTGATAATGGGATCTGGAGAGATCTCACAGTGATATTGGGGACTGGAGAGAGCTCGCAGTGACACTGGAATTTGGAGAGTTCTCATAGTGATATTGGGATCTGGACAGTGCTGACAGTGATATTGGGATCTGCAGAGATCTCACGGTGATATTGCGATCTGGAGAGATCTCACAGTTTTATGGAATCTGGAGAGATCTCACAGTGATACTGGGAATTACAGGGAGCTCACTGTGGTACTGGGATCTGAAGAGAGCTCACACCGATATTGAGAATGAGAATGAGCTCACAGTGATACTGGGAATTGCAGAGAGCTCACAGTGATACTGGAATCTGGAAAGATCACACCGATATTGAGATTGAGAATGAGCTCACAGTGATACTGGGAATTGCAGAGAGCTCACAGTGATACTGGAATCTGGACAGGTCACACAGTCATATTCGGTTCTGGAGAGATCTCACAGTGATATTGGGATCTAGAGAGATTTCAACGTGATATTGGGATCTGGGAAGAGATCAAAGTGATATACTGATCTGGAGAGAGCTCACACTGATATTGTAATCTTAGGAGAGCTCACCGTGTTATTGAGTTCAGAAGAGAGCTGAGAGTGACAATGGGATCTGCAGAGTGCTCACATTGATATTGGGATCTGGATGGACCTCAAAGTGATTCTGGGATCTGAAGAGATGTGACATTAATATGTAGGTCTGGAGAGAGCTCACAGTGATATTGGGATCTGGAGAGAGCTCAGATTGATGCTGTGACGTGCAGACAGCTCAGAGTCATACTGGGATCTAGAAAGAGCTCACAGTGATATTGGAATCTGCTCAGAGCTCACAGTGATCTTGTAATCTGGAGAGATCTCACAGTGGTACTGTTATCTAGAAAGAGCTCAAATTGAAGCTGTAATCTGGGCAGGGGTAACAGCTATGTTGAAATCTAGAAAGAGGTCACAGTGATATAGGGTTCTGGAGAGAGCTCACCATGATGTTGAGATCTGGAAGGAGTTCACAATGATTTTGGGATCTAGAAAGATCTCAGTGTATTACTGGTATCTACAAAGGACTCACAGAGATACTGAGATCAAAAAAGTGCTAACAAGGTTAATGGGATCTAGAAAGACGCAACAATGATTTGGGATCTGGATAGATCTCACAGTGATATTGATATCGAGAAAGAGCTCACAGTGATAATGGAATCTGGAGATAGCCGCAGTGACATTGCGATCTGGAGAGAGCTCACCGTGATGTTGAGTTCTCGAAGGAGCTCACAGTGATGTTGGGTTCTAGAAAGATCTCACAGTAATATTGGGATCCACAAAGTAGTCACAGTGATATTGAGATCGAGAAAGGATTCAGAGTCATACTGGGATCTAGAAAGAGCCCAGAGTGAGATTGGAATCTGGAGAGAGCTCACAGTGAAACTTGGATCTGAAGAGAGCTCACAGTGAAATTGGAATCTGGAGAGAGATCACAGCGATATTGAGATCTGGAGAGATCTCACAGTTATACTGGGATCAGGACAGATTTCACGGTGATATTGGGGTCCGGAGCTCACATTGATATTGGGATCTGGAGAGATCGGAATCTTAAGAGGGTTCACAGTGATATTGGGTTCCGAGCAGTGTTCACAGTGATAATGGGAACTGCAGAGAGCTCACAGTGATATGGGGATCTGGATGGAGTTCACAGTGATACTGGGATCTGTAGAGATCTCACAGTGATATTGGGGACTGGAGAGAGCTCGCAGAGACACTGGAATTTGGAGAGTTCTCATAGTGATATTGGGATCTGGAGAGTGCTAACAGTGGAATTGAGATATAGAAAGTGCTCACATTGATGCTGGAATCTAGAAAGAGCTCAAAGTGATATTGAGATCTAGAAAGAGCTCACCATGATTTTGGGATTTAGAATGAGCTCATGGTGATATTGGGATCAAGAAATAGCTCACAGTGATATAGGAACTGGAGAGAACTTGCAGTGATATTGAGTTTGAGATAGAGCTCACAGAGATATTGGGATCTGCAGAGAACTCAGAGTGATATTGTGATGTGCAGAGAGCTCAGAGTCATACTAGGATCCAGAAAGATTTCAAAGTGATATTATGATCTAGAAAGAGCTCACAGTGATATTGGAATCTGTAGAGAGCTCACAGTGATATTGCGATCTGTAGAGATCTCATGGTGTTATTGGAATGTGGAGAGTGTGCACAGTGTTACTGGAATCTGGAGAGAGCTCACAGTGATACTGGGACTGAGAAAGAGTTCACAGTGATACTGGGATCTGGAAGGAGTTCACAATGATATTGGAATCTAGAAAGATCTCAGATTATTATTGGGAACGACAAAGGCTCACAGTGATATTGGAATCTGGAGAGATCTCATAGTGATATTGGAATCGAGAAAGAGCTCACAGCAATATTGGAATCTGGACAGAGCTCACAGTCATATTGCGATCTGGAGAGATCTCACAGTGTTATTGGAATCTGGATGGTGCTCATAGTGATACTGGAATCAGGAGAGAGCTCACACTGATATTGAGATTGAGAAAGAGTTCACGGTGATATTGGGATCCAGAGAGATCTCTCAGTGATATTGTGATCTAGGAGGAGCTAGAATTGATGCTGGAATCTAGAAAGAGGTCACCGTGATATTGGGATCTAGAAAGTAGTTACAGTGATATTAGGATCTGGAGACAACTCACCGTGATGTTGAGATCTGGAAGGAGTTCACAATTATTTTGGGATCTAGAAGGATCTCAGAGTATTATTGGGGTCTATGAAGAGCTCACAGTGATATTGAGACCGAGAAAGTGCTCAGAGTGATATTGAGGTCTAGAAACAGCCCACAGTGAGATTGGGATCTGGAGAGATCTCACAGTGATATGGGAATCTGGAGAGAGTTCACAGTGATAACTGGGATCTGAAGAGAGCTCACAGTGATAATGGAATCTGGAGAGAGCTCACAGCAATATTGGGATCTGGAGAGAGCTCACAGTTATACTGGAAAAGGACAGATTTCACAGTGATATTGGGATCCAGAGAGATCTCAAAGTGATAGTGGGATCTGGAGAGAGATCACAGTGATATTGTGATCTGGAGAGAGCTCACAGTGATATTGGGATCTAGAAGGGGCTCATAGTGATATTGGGACCTAGATAGAGTTCACAGTGATATTGGGATCTGGAGAGTTCTCAAAGTGACTTTGAGATATAGAAAGAGCTCAAGTTGATGCTGGAATCTAGAAAGAGCTCATGGTGATATTGAAATCTAGAAAGAGCTCACAGTGATATATGAACTGGACAGATCTTGCAACAATATTGAGGTCGAGAAATAACTCACAGTGATATTGAGATCTGGAGACAGCTCACAGTGATATTATGATGTGCAGAGAGCTCAGAGTCATACTAGGATCTAGAAAGATCTCACAGTGATATTACAATCTAGAAAAAGCTCACATTAATATTGGAATCTGCAAAAGAGCTCACAGTGATATTGCTATCTGGAGAAATCTCACAGTGTTACTGGAATCTGGAGAGTGCTCACAGTTATACTGGGATCAGGACAGATTTCACTGTGCTATTGGGGTCTGGAGCTCACATTGATATTGGGACCTGGAGAGATCTCACAGGGATATTGGGATCCAGAGAGAGCTCAAAGTGATATTGGGACCTGGAGAGTGATCACAGTGATATTGTGATCTGGAAAGAACTCAAAGTGATATCTGAATCTGGGTTTTGAAGAGAGTTCAAAGTGATATTGGGATCTGGATGGAGTCACAGTGACACTGGGATCTTGGAGAGATCTCACAGTGATATTTGGGACTGGAGAGAGCTCGCAGTGATATTAGGATCTGGAGAGTGTTGACAGTTCAACTGGGATCAGGGGAGAGCTCAGTGTCATATTGGGATCTGGAGAGAGCTCGCAATGATATTGGGATCTAGAAGGAGCTCACAGTGATATTGAGATATAAAAAGAGCACACAGAGATATTGGGATCTGGAGAGTGCTCACAGTGATATTGAGATATAGAAAGAGAACAAATTGATGCTGGAATCTAGAAAGAGCTCATAGTGATATTGAGATCTAGAAAGAGGTCACAGTGATTTTGGGATTTAGAAAGAGAACACAGTGATATTGGGATCTAGAAAGTGCTCAAAGTTATATAGGAACTGGACAGATCTCGCAGTAATAGTGAGTTGGAGAAAGAGCTCACAGTGATATTGGGTTCTGGAGCGAGCTTAGAGTTAATTTTTGTCATGCAGAGAGCTCAGTCATACTAGGATCTAGAAAGAGCTCAAGTTGATGCTGGAATCTGGAAAGAGGTCACAGTGATATTGAGATCTAGAAAGAGGTCACAGTGATGTTGGGATCTGGATAGATCTCACAGTGAGATTGAGATTGAGAAAGGGCTCAGAGTGATATTGGGATCTAGAAAGAGCCCACAGTGAGATTGGAATCTGGAGAGATCTCACAGTGAAATTGGAATCTGGAGAGATCTCACAGTTACACTGGAATGAGGACAGATTTCACAATGATATCGTGGTCTGCAGCTCACAGTGATATTGGGATCTGGAGAGATCTCACAATCATATTGAGGACTGGAGAGAGATCGCAGCGACACTGGAATTTGGAGAGTTATCATAGTGATATTAGGATCTGGAGAGTGCTGACAGTGATATTGGGATCTGTAGAGATCTCACAGTGATATTGGAATCTGGAAAGAGCTCACAGTGTTATTGAAATCTGAAGAGATCTCACAGTGATACTGGGAATTGCAGAGAGCTCACAGTGAAACTGGGATCAGACGAGAGCACACACTGATATTGTGATTGAGAATGAGCTCACAGTGTTAATGGGAATTGCAGAGAGGTCAAAGTGATAAAAGAAACTGGACAGATCGCAAAGTCATATTGGGTTCTGGAGAGATCTCACTGTGATATTGGGATCCAGAGAGAATTCAAAGTGATATTGGGATCTGGGAAGATATCATGGTGATATCCTAATCTGGAGAGAGCTCGCACTGATATTGGAATCTGAGGAGAGATCACAGTGTTACTGAGTTCAGAAGAGAGCTGACAGTGACAATGGGATCTGCAGCGAGCTCACATTGATATTGGGATCTGGATGGAGCTAAAAGTGATTCTGGGATCTGAAGAGATGTCACAGTGATATTCGGGTCTGGAGAGAGCTCACAGTGATATTGGGATCTGGAGAGAGCTCAGATTGATGCTGTGATGTGCAGACAGCTCAGAGTCATACTGGGATCTAGAAAGAGCTCACACAGATATTGGAATCTGCTGAGAGCTCACAGTGATATTGCAATCTGGAGAGATCTCAGAGTGTTCTCGGAATCTGGAGAGTGCTCACGGTGATACTGGAATTTGGAGAGGGCTAACAGTGATAGTGGGATCTGAAGAGAGCTCATGCTGATATTGAGATCGAGAAAGAGCTCACAATGATATTGGGGTCTAGCGAGATCTCACAGTGATATTGTGATCTAGAAAGAGCTCAAATTGAGGTTGGAATCTAGAAAGGGTAATAGCTATATTGAGATCTAGAAAGAGGTCGCAGCGATATAGGGTTCTGGAGAGAGCTCATCGTGATGTTGAGATCTGGAAGGAGTTCACAATGATTTTGGGATCTAGAATGATCTCAGAGTATTATTGGGATCTACAAAGGACTCACAGAGATACTGAGATCGAGAAAGTGCTCACATGGTTAATGGGATCTAGAAAGACCCCACAGTGATTTGGGATTTGATAGGTCTCACAGTGATATTGATATCAAGAAAGAGCTCACAATGATAATGGAATCTGGAGATAGCCACAGCGACATTCAGATCGGGAGAGAGCTCACTGTGATGTTGAGTTCTCGAAGGAGCTCACAGTGATGTTTAATTCTAGAAAGATCTCACAGTAATATTGGGATCCACAAAGTACTCACAGTAATGTTGAGATCGAGAAAGAATTCAGAGTCATACTGGGATCTAGAAAGAGCCCACAGTGAGATTGGAATCTGGAGAGAGCTCACGGTGAAATTGGAATCTGGAGAAAGATCACAGCAATATTGGGATCTGGAGAGATCTCACAGTTATACTGGGATCAGGACAGATTTCACAGAGATATTGGGGTCCGGAGCTCACATTGATATTGGGATCTGAAGAGATCTCACAGAGATATTGGGATTCAGAGAGATCTCAATGTATTTTTGGAGAGTGGAGAGAACTCACAGTGATATTGTGATCTGGAAAGAACTCAAAGTGATATCTGAATCTTAAGATGGTGCACAATGATATTGGGTTCTGAAGAGAGCTCACAGTGACATTGGGAATTTGATGGAGCTCACAGTGATACTGGGATCTGGAGAGATCTCACATTGATAGTGGGATCTACAAAGAGCTCACAGTGATATTGGGATCTGGAGAGTGCTAACAGTGGAATTGAGATATAGAAAGTGCTCCAATTGATGCTGGAATCTAGAAAGAGCTCATTGTGATATTGAGATCTAGAAAGAGCTCAGCATGATTTTGGGATTTAGAAAGAGCTCATGATGATATTGGGATCTAGAAAGAGCTCACAGTGATATAGGAACTGGAGAGATCTTGCAGTGATATTGAGAATGAGATAGAGCTCACAGTGATATTGGGAACCGCAGCTAACTCAGAGTGATATTGTGATGTGCAGAGAGCTCAAAGTCATACTAGGATCTAGTGAGATTTCAAAGTGATATTATGATCTAGAAAGAGCTCACAGTGATATTGGAATCTGTCGAGAGCTCACAGTTTTATTGCAATCTGTATAGAATGGGGAGAGTGCTCACAGTGTTACTGGAATCTGGAGAGAGCTCACAGTGATACTGAGATCAAGAAAGAGTTCACAGTGATATTGGGATCTGGAAGGAGTTCACAATGATTTTGAGATCTAGAAAGATCTCAGACTATTATTGGGAACTACAAAGAGATCACAGCAATATTGCAATCTGGAGAGATCTCACAGTGTTATTGGAATCTGGATGGTGCTCACAGTGATACCGGAATCTGGTGAGAACTCACACTGATATTGAGATCGAGAAAGATCTCACGGTGATATTGGGATCCAGAGAGATCTCTCAATGATATTGTGATCTAAAAGGAGCTCGAATTGATGCTGGAATCTAGAAAGAGGTGACAGTGATATTGGGATCTAGAAAGAAATCACAGTGATATTAGGATTTGGAGACAACTCACCATGATGTTGAGATCTGGAAGGAGTTCACAATTATTTTGGGATCTAGAAAGATCTCAGAGTATTATTGTGGTCTGCAAAGAGCTCACAGTGATCTTGAGATCGAGAAAGTGCTTACAATGATATTAGCATGTAGAAAGAGCCCACAGTGATATTGGGATCTGGATAGATCGCACAGTAATATTGAGATCAAGAAAGAGCTGACAGTGATAATGGAATCTATAAATAGCTCATGGTGATATTGGAATCTGGAGAGAGCTCACAGTGATACTGGGGTCTGATGAGAGCTCACAGTGAAACTGGCTTCTGGATAGATCTCCCAATGACATTGAGACCTGGAGAGAGCTCACAGTTTTTTTGGGGATCCTGAGAGAGCTTACTGTGTGGTTGAGATCTCGAAAGATCTCACAGTTATGTTGGGATCTAGAAAGTTCTCACAGTAGTACTGGGATCTACAAAGAGCTCACAGTGATATTGAGATTGAGAAAGTGCTCAGAGTGATATTGTGACCTAGAAAGAGCCCACAGTGAGGCTGGGATCTGGAGAGATCTCACAGTGATATTGGAATCTGTAGAGAGTTCACAGTAATACTGCGATCTGAAGAGAGCTCACAGTGATACTGGGATCTGAAGAGAGCTCACAGCGATATTGGGATCTGGAGAGAGCTCACAGTTATACTGGAATCAGAACAGACTTCATTGTGATATTGGGGTCTGGAGCTCACAGGGTTATTAGGATCTGGAGAGATCTCACAGTGATATTGGGATGCAGAGAGATCTCAAAGTGATAGTGGGATCTGGAGAGAAATCACAGTGATATTGTGATCTGGAGACAGCTCGCAGTGATATTGTGATCTAGAAGGAGCTCATAGTGATATTGGGATCTAGAAAGAGCTCACAGTGATATTGGGATATAGTAAGAGCACATGGTAATATTAGAATCTAGAAACAGCTCCCCATGATATTGGGAACTGGAGAGTTCTCACAGTGATATTGAGATATAGAAAGAGCTCAAGTTGATGCTGGAATCTAGAAAGAGCTCATGGTGATATTGAAATCTAGAATAGCTCACAGTGATATAGGAACTCGATAGATCTTCCAACGATATTGAGATCATGAAATAACTCAGTGATATTGGGATCTGGAGACAGCTCAGAGTGATATTATGATGTGCAGAGAGCTCAGAGTCATACTAGGATCTAGAAAGATCACACAGTGATATTACAATCTAGAAAAAGCTTACAGTGATATTAGAATCTGGACAGAGCTCACAGTGATATTCAGCAGGTCTGGCAGCATCGGCGGAGAAGAAAAGAGTTGACGTTTCGAGTCCTCATGACCCTTCGACAGAACTTGATTTCGAGTCCAGGAAAGAGTTGAAATATAAGCTGGTTTAAGGTGTGTGTGTGTGGGGGGGGGGGGGGGGGGGGGGGGGCGGAGAGAGAGAGAGAGGACAGAGGTGCTTGTGTAGACAAACAAGCAGTGATAGAAGCAGATCATCAAAAGATGTCAGTGACAATGGTACAGAAGAACACATAGGTGTTAAAGTTAAAGTTGGTGATATTATCTAAACGAATGTGCTAATTAAGAATGGATGGTAGGGCACTCAAGGTATAGCTCTAGTGGGGGTGGGGGGAGCATAAAAGATTTTAAAATATTTAAAAATAATGGAAATAGGTGGGAAAAGAAAAATCTATAAAATTTATAGGGAAAAAAAGGGGGGGAACAGAAAGGGGGTGGGGATGGGGGAGGGAGCTCACGACCTAAAGTTATTGAATTCAATATTCAGACCGGAAGGCTGTAAGGTGCCTAGTCGGAAGATGAGGTGTTGTTCCTCCAGTTTGCGTTGGGCTTCACTGGAACAATGCAGTAAGCCAAGGACAGACATGTGGGCAAGAGAGCAGGGTGGAGTGTTAAAATGGCAAGCGACAGGGAGGTTTGGGTCATTCTTGCGGACAGACCGCAGGTGTTCTGCAAAGCGGTCGCCCAGTTTACGTTTGGTCTCTCCAATGTAGAGTTATGCTCCCCCCACCCCCACTAGAGCTATGCCTTGAGTGCCCTACCATCCATTCTTAATTAGCACATTCGTTTAGATAATATCACCAACTTTAACTTTAACACCTATGTGTTCTTCTGTACCATTGTCACTGACATCTTTTGATGATCTGCTTCTATCACTGCTTGTTTGTCTACACAAGCACCTCTGTCTCTCTCTCTCTCTCCGCCCCCCCCCCCCCCCCTCCCACATACCTTAAACCAGCTTATATTTCAACTCTTTCCTGGACTCGAAATCAAGTTCTGTCGAAGGGTCATGAGGACTCAAAATGTCAACTCTTTTCTTCTCCGCCGATGCTGCCAGACCTGCTGAGTTTTTCCAGGTAATTCTGTTTTTGTTTTGGATTTCCAGCATCCGCAGTTTTCTTTGTTTTTTATCTCACAGTGATATTACTATCTGGAGAGATCTCACAGTGTTATTGGAATCTGGAGAGAGCTCACAGTGATACTGGAATCTGGAGAGAGCTCACAGTGATACTGGGATCTGCAGAGAGCTCACACCAATATTGAGATCAAAAAACAGCTTACAGTGATATTGTGATCTAGAAAGAGGTCACAGTGATATTGGGATCTGGAGAAAGCTCACTGTGGTGTTGCGATTTTGAAGAAGTTCACAATGATTTTGGGATCTAGAAGAATCTCAGGGTATTATTGGGTTCTAAAAAGAACTGACAATGATACTGAGAGCGAGAAAGTGCTCACAATGATATTGGGATCTGGAGAGATCACTCAGTGATATTGGAATCTGCAGAGAGCTCACAGTGATAGTGGGATCTGAAGAGACCTCACAGTGATATTGGAATCTGGACAGAGCTCACAGAGATATTGGGAATCTGGTGAGAGCTCACAGTTATACTGGAATCAGGACAGATTTCACAGTGAGACTGGGATCTGGAGGGATCTCAAAGTGATATTGGGATCTGGAGAGAGATCACAGTGATATTGGAATCTTAAGAGGGCTCACAATGATATTGGGTTCTGAAGAGAGCTCACAGTGGTAAAGGAAACTGTCATATCGGGATCTGGATGGAGCACTCAGTGATACTGCGATCTGAATAGAGCTCACACTCATTGAGATCGAGAAAGAGCTCACAGTGATAATGGGATCTATGAAGATCTCAGTGATATTGGCATCAGCAGAGAACTCATAGTGATACTGGGATATGATGAGTGCTCACAGTGATACTGACATCTGGAGAGAGCTCACAGTGATATTGAGATCTGGAGAGAGCTTGCAGTGATATTGGGATCTGAAGAGAGCTCACCGTGATGTTGAGATCTCGAAGGAGCTCACACTGAAGTTGGGATCTAGAAAGATCTCACAGTAATATTGGGATCTACAAATAGCTCACATTGATATTGAGATTGAGAATAGGCTCAGATTGATATTGGGATCTAGAAAGAGCCCACAGTGAGATCAGGTTCTGGAGCAAAATCACTGTGATACTATGATCTGGAGAGATCTCACAGTGATATCAGAAACTTAAGTGGGCTCACAGTGATATTGGGTTCTGAAGAGAGCCAGCAGTGATAACGGAAACTGGAGAGAGCTCACAGTGATATTGGGATCTGGATTGAGCTCACTGTAATAGTGGGATCTGGAGAGATCTCACAGTGATATTGGGGACTGGAGAGAGCTCGCAGTGATACTGAGATCTGGACTGTGCTCACAGTGATATTAGGATCTGGAGAGTGCTGACAGTGATATTGGGATCTGTAGAGATCTCACAGTGATATTGGGATCGAGAAAGAGCTCACATTGATATTGGAATCTGCAGAGAGTTCACAGTGATTTTGCGATCTGGAGGGATCTCGCAGTGTTATTGGAATCTGGAGAGATCTCACAGTGATATTGGGAATTGCAGAGAGCTCACAGTGATACTGGGATCTGAAGAGAGCTCATACTGATATTGAGATTGAGAATGAGCTCACAGTGATATTGAGATCTAGAAAGAGGTCACAGTGATATTGGGATCTGGAGAGAGCTCACCATGGTGTTAAGATCTTGAAGGAGTTCACCATAATTTTGGGATCTATAAGGATCTCAGTGTATTATTGGGATCTACAAAGAGCTGACAGGGATACTGAGAGGAAGAAAGTGCTCACAATGATATTGGGATCTGGAGAGATCTCACAGTGATATTGGAATCTGCAGAGAACTCACAGTGATATTGGGATCTGGAGAGAGCTCACAGTGATGCTGGAATCTGGAGAGAGCTCACAGCGATATTGGGATCTGGTGAGAGCTCACGGTTATACTGGAATCAGGACAGATTTCACAGTGATATTGGGATCTGGAGAGATCTCACAGTGATATTAGTGTCCAGAGAGCTCTCAATGTGATATTGGTATCTGGAGAGGGATCACTGTGATATTGTGATCTGAAATGAGCTCACGGTGATATTGGAATCTTAACAGAGCGCACAGTGATACTGGGATCTGAAGAGAGCTCACAGTTGTAAAGGAAACTGGAGAGAACTCACAGTGTTATCGGGTTCTGGATGGAGCTCACAGTGATACTGGGACCTGAATGGAGCTCACACTCATATTGAGATCGAGAAAGAGCTCACAGTGATAATGAGATCTATGAAGAGCTCAGTGAAATTGGCATCGGCAGAGAACTCACAGTGATACTGGGATATGATGAGAGCTCACAGTGATACTGACACCTGGAGAGAGCTCACAGTGATATTGAGATCTGGAGAGAGCTCACAGTGATATTGGGATCTGGATAGAGCTCACCGTGATGTTGAGATCTCGAAGGAGCTCACAGTGATGTTGGGATCGAGAAAGATACAACAGTAATATTGGGATCCACAAGTAGCTCACAGTGATATTGAGATAGAGAAAGGGCTCAGAGTGTTATTGGGATCTGGAAAGAGCCCTCAGTGAGATCGGGTTCTGGAGAGATATCACAGTGATATTATGATCAGGCGAGATCTCACAGTGATATCGTAATCTTAAGTGGGCTCACAGTGATATTGGGTTCTGAAGAGAGCCACAGTGATAATTGGAACTGAAGAGAGCTCACAGTGATATTGGGATCTGGAGGTAGCTTACTGTTATTGTGGGATCTGGAGAAACCTCAAAGTAATTGGGGACTGGAGAGTGCACGCAGTGATACTGAAATTTGGACTGTGCTCACAGTCATATTAGGATCTGGAGAGTGCTGACAGTGATATTGGGATCTGGAGAGATCTCACAGTAATATTGGGGACTGGAGAGAGCTCGCAGTGATACTGAAATCTGGACTGTGCTCACAGTGATATTAGGATCTGGAGAGTGGTGACATTAATATTGGGATCTGTAGAGATCTCACATTGATATTGGGATCAAGAAAGAGCTCACAGTGATATTGCAATCTGGAGAGATCTCACAGTGTTCTTGGAATCTGGAAAGTGTTCACATTGATACTGGAATCCGTAGAGAGCTAACATTGATACTGGGATCTGAAGAGAGCTCGCACTGATATTGAGATCGAGAAAGAGCTCAAAATGATATTGGGATCCAGAGAGATCTCACAGTGATATTGTGATCTAGAAGGAGCTCAAATTGAGGCTGGAATATAGAAAGGGGTAACAGCTATATTGAGATCTAGAAATAGGTCAGTGATATTGGGTTCTGGAGAGAGCTCACCGTTGTGTTGAGAACTGGAAGGAGTTCACAATGATTTTGGGATCTAAAAACATCTCAGAGTATTATTTGGATCTACAAAGGGCTCACAGAGATTCTGAGATCGAGAAAGTGCTCACAAGGTTAATGGGATCTAGAAAGATTGCCACAGTGACAATCAGATCTGGAGAAAGCTCACCGTGATGTTGAGTGCTGGAAGGAGTTCACAGTGATGTTGGGTTCTAGGAAGATCTCAAGTAATATTGGGATCCACAAAGTATTCACAGTGACATTGAGATTGAGAAAGGATTCAGAGTCATACTGGGATCTAGAAAGAGCTCACAGTGAGATTGGAATCTGGAGAGAGCTCACAGTGGTACCTGGATCTGAAGAGAGCTCACAGTGAAACTGGAATCTGGGGAGAGCGCACAGCGATATTAGGATCCGGAGAGAGATCACAGTGATTTTGGGATCTGGATTGAGCTCACAGTGATACTGGGACCTAGAGAGATCTCACAGTGAAATTGAAATCTGGAGAGAGATCACAGCGATATTGGGATCTGGAAAGATCTCACGGTTATACTGGGATCAGGACAGATTTCACAGTGATATTGGGGTCTGGAGTTCACATTGAAATTGGGATCTGGAGAGATCTCTCAGCGGTATTGGGATTCAGAGAGATCTCAAGGTGATATCGGAGACTGGAGTGAGCTCACAGTGATATTGTGATCTGGAAAGAACTCACAGTGATATCTGAATCTTATGATGGCTCACAGTGATATTGGTATCTGAAGAGAGCTCACAGTGATAATGGGGACCGGAGAGAGCTCATAGTGACATTGGGATCTGGAGAGTGCTAACAGTGATATTGAGATATAGAAAGTGCTCCAACTGACGCTGGAATCTAGAAAGAGCTCACAGTGATATTGAGATCTAGAAAGAGCTCACCGTGATTTTGGGATTTAGAATTAGCTCATGGTGATATTGGGATCTAGAAAGAGCTCACAGTGATATAGGAACTGGAGTGATCTTGCAGTGATATTGAGATTGCGATAGAGCTCACTTTGATATTGGGATTTGCAGAGAACTCAGAGTGATATTGTGATGTGCAGAGAGCTCAGAGTCATACTAGGATCTGGAAAGATCTCAAAGTGATATTATGATCTAGAAAGAGCTTACAGTGATATTGGAATCTGTAGAGAGATCACAGTGATATTGCGATCTGGAGAGATCCCACAGTGTTATTGGAATGTGGAGAGTGCTTGCAGTGTTACTGCAATCTGGAGAGAGCTCACACTGATATTGAGATCGAAAAAGAGCTCACAGTGATATTGGGATACAGAGAGATCTCTCAGCGATATTGTGAACTAGAAGGAGCTCGAATTAATGCTGTAATCTAAAAAGAGGTCACAGTGATATTGGGATTTGGAGAGATCTCACAGTGATCCTGGGATCAAGAAAGTGTTCACAGTGATACAGGGATCTGGAAGGAGTTCACAATTATTTCCAGATCTAGAAAGGTCTCACAGTATTATTGGGATCTACAAAGAGCTCACAGTGATATTGAGATTGAGAAAGTGCTTATAATGATATTGGTATGTAGAAAGAGCCCACAGTGATATTGGGATATGGATAGATCGCATGGTATTATTGAGATCGAGAAAGAGCTGACAGTGATGAATGATCTATAAAGAGCTCACAGTGATATTGGAATCTGGAGAGAGCTCACAGTAATACTGGGGTCTGATGAAAGCTCACAATGAAACTGGCTTCTGGATAGATCTCCCAATGGCATTGAGACATGGAGAGAGCTCACAGTGATATTGGGATCCTGAGAGAGCTTAGCATGATTTTCAGATCTCAAAAGATCTCACAGTTTTGTTGGGATCTAGAAAGTTCTCACAGCAATATTAGGATCTACAAAGAGCTCACAGTGATATTGAGATCAAGAAAGAGCTCAGAGTTATATTGGGATCTAGAAAGAGCCCACAGTGAGATTGGGATCTGGAGAGATCTCACAGTGATATTAGAATCTGGAAAGAGCTCACAGTGATATTGGGATCTGGAGAGAGCTCACCATTATACTGGAATCAGGACAGATTTCACAGTGATATTGGGGTCTGGAGCTCACAGGGATATTAGGATCTGGAGAGATCTCACAGTGATATTGGGATCCAGAGAGATCTCAAAGTGATAGTGGGATCTGGAGAGAGATCATGGATATTGTGATCTGGAGAGAGATCGCAGCGTTATTGGGATCTAGAAGGAGCTCGTAGTGATATTGGGATCTAGAAAGAGCTCACAGTGATATTGAGATACAGAAAGAGCTCGAGTTGATGCTGGAATCTGGAAAGAGCATATGGTGATATTGAAATCTAGAAAGAGCTCACAGTGATATAGGAACTGGACAGATCTCGCAACGATATTGAGATCGAGAAATAACTCACAGTGATATTGGGATCTGGAGAGAGCTCAGAGTGATATTATGATGTGCAGAGAGCTCAGAGTCATATTAGGATCTAGAAAGATCTCACAGTGATATTACAATCTATAAAAAGCTCACAGTGATATTGGAATCTGGAGAGAGTTCACAGTGATATTGCTACACCGATATTGAGATCAAAAAAGAACTCACAGTGATATTGAGATCTAGAAAGATATCACAGTGATATTGGGGTCTGGAGACAGCTCACCGTGGTGTTGAGATCTGGAAAGAGTTCACAATGATTTTGGGATCTAGAAGGAACTCAGAGTATTATTGGAATCTACAAAGAGCTGACAGTGATATTGAAAATGGGAAAGTGTTCATGATGATATTGGGATCTGGAGAGATCTCACAGTGATATTGGAATCTGCAGAGAGCTCACAGTGATACTGGGATCTGTAGAGAGCTCACAGTGATACTGGAATCTGGAGGGAGCTCACAGCGATATTGGGATCTGGTGAGAGCTCACACTTATACTGGAATCAGGACAGATTTCACAGTGATATTGGGATCTGGAGAGATCTCACCATGATATTGGGATCCAGAGAGCTCTCAAAGTGAAATTGGGATCTGGAGAGAGATCACAGTGATATTGTGATCTGGAAAGAGCTCACGATGATATCGGAATCTTAAGAGGGCTCACAGTGATATTGGGTTCTGAAGAGAGCTCACAGATTTAATGGAAACTGGAGAGAACTCACAGTGATATCAGGATCTGGATGGAGCTCTCAGTGAGACTGGGATCTGTAGAGAGCTCACAGTGCAACTGGGTTCTGAATAGAGCTCACACTCATATTGAGATCGAGAAAGAGCTCACACTCATATTGAGATCGAGAAAGAGCTCACACTCATATTGAGATCGAGAAAGAGCTCACACTCATATTGAGATCGAGAAAGAGCTCACACTCATATTGAGATCAAGAAAGAGCTCACAGTGATAATGGGATCTCTGAAGAGCTCAGTGATATTGGCATCGGCAGAGAACTCAAAGTGATACTGGAATATGATGAGAGCTCACAGTGATACTGACATCTGGACATCTGGAGAGAGCTTACAGTGATATTGAGATCTGGAGAGAGCTCACAGTGATATTGGCATCTGAATAGAGCTCACCATGATGTTGAGATCGCGAAGGAGCTCACAGTGATGTTGGGATCTAGAAAGATCTCACAGTAATATTGGGATCTACAAATAGCTCACAGTGATATTGAGATCGAGAAAGAGCTTAGAGTGATATTGGGATCTAGAAAGAGCCCACAGTGAGATCGGGTTCTGGAGAGATATCACAATGATATTATGATCTGGAGAGATCTCACAGTGATATCGGAATCTTAAGTGGGATCACAGTGATATTGGGTTCTGAAGAGAGCCCACAGTGATAATGGGATCTGGAGAGATCTCACAGTGATATTGGGGACTGGGAAGAGCTCGCAGTGATACTGAAATCTGGACTGTGCTCACAGTAATATTAGGATCTGGAGAGTGCTGACAGAGATATTAGGATCTGTAGAGATCTCACAGTGATATTGGGATCCAGAAAGGGCTCACAGTGATATTGGAATATGGAAAAAATCTCACAGTGATATTGCAATTTGGACAGATCTCACAGTGTTATTGGAATGTGGAGCGTGTTAACATTGATACTGGAATCTGGAGAGAGCTCACAATGATATTGAGATTGGGAAAGAGCTCACAGTGATATTGGGATCAAGATAGATCTCACTAGAAAGAGCACAAATTGATTCTAGTATCTACTCAGAGGTCACACAGATATTGAGGTCTAGAAAGATGTCACAGTGATATTGGGATCAAGATAGATCTCACAGTGATATTGTGATCTAGAAAGAGCTCAAATTGATTCTAGTATCTAAAAAGAGGTCACAGAGATATTGAGGTCCAGAAAGAGGTCTCAGTGATATTGGGATCTGGAGAGAGCTCACTGTGACGTTGACATCTGGAAGAAGTTCAACATGATTTGGGGATCTAAAAAGATCTCAGAGGATGACTGGGATCTACAAAGAGCTCACAGTGATATTGAGATCTAGAAAGAGCCCACAGTGATACTGGGCTCTGGATAGATCTCATGATGATGTTGAGATCTCAAAGGAGCTCACGGTGATGTTGGGATCTAGACAGATCTCGCAGTATTATTGGGATCTACAAATAGCTCACAGTGATATTGAGATCGAGAAAGAGCTTAGAGTGATATTGGGATCTAGAAAGAGCCCACAGTGAGATCGGGTTCTGGAGAGATATCACATTGATGTTATTATCTGGAGGGATCTCACAGTGATATCAGAATCTTAAGTGGGCCCACAATGATAGTGGGTTCTGAATAGAGCCCACAGTGAAAATGGGAACTGGAGAGAGCTCGCAGTGATATTGGGATCTGGAGAGAGCTCACAGTGATATTGGGATCTGTAGAGATCCCACAGTGATATTGGGATCCAGAAAGAGCTCATAGTGTTATTTGAATGTGGAGTGTACTCACAGTGATACTGGAATCTGGAGAGAGCTCACGTTGATACTGGGATCTGAAGAGAGCTCACACTGATATTGAGATCGAGAAAGAGCTCACAGTAATATTGGGATCCAGAGAGATCTCACGGTGATATTGTGAGCTAGAAAGAGCTCAAATTGATTCTAGAATTTAGAAAGAGGTCACAGAGATATTGAGGTCCAGAAAGAGGTCTCAGTGATATTGGGATCTGGAGAGAGCTCACTGTGACGTTGACATCTGGAAGAAGTTCAACATGATTTGGGGATCTAAAAAGATCTCAGATTATGACTGGGATCTACAAAGAGCTCACAGTGATATTGAGATCTAGAAAGAGCCCACAGTGATACTGGGCTCTGGATAGATCTCATGATGATGTTGAGATCTCAAAGGAGCTCACGGTGATGTTGGGATCTAGACAGATCTCGCAGTGTTATTGGGATCTACAAATAGCTCACAGTGATATTGAGATCGAGAAAGAGCTTAGAGTGATATTGGGATCTAGAAAGAGCCCACAGTGAGATCGGGTTCTGGAGAGATATCACATTGATGTTATTATCTGGAGAGATCTCACAGTGATATCAGAATCTTAAGTGGGCCCACAATGATAGTGGGTTCTGAAGAGAGCCCACAGTGAAAATGGGAACTGGAGAGAGCTCGCAGTGATATTGGGATCTGGAGAGAGCTCACAGTGATATTGGGATCTGTAGAGATCCCACAGTGATATTGGGATCCAGAAAGAGCTCATAGTGTTATTTGAATGTGGAGTGTACTCACAATGATACTGGAATCTGGAGAGAGCTCACATTGATACTGCGATCTGAAGAGAGCTCACTCTGATATTGAGATCGAGAAAGAGCTCACAGTAATATTGGGATCCAGAGAGATCTCAAAGTGATATTGTGAGCTAGAAAGAGCTCAAATTGATTCTAGAATTTAGAAAGAGGTCACAGAGATATTGAGGTTCAGATAGAGGTCACAGTGATAATGGGATCTGGAGAGAGCTCACCTTGATGTTGAAATCTGGAAGGAGTTCACAATGATTTTTGGATCTAAAGAGATCTCAGAGTATTACTGGGATCTACATAGAGCTCACAGTGATATTGAGATCTAAAGAGAGCCCACTGTGTTATTGGGATCTGGATAGATCTCATGATGATATTGAGATTGAGAAAGAGCTCACAGTGATAATGGGATCTATAAACAGATCACAGTGTTATTGGAATCTGGAGAGAGCTCACAGAGATACTGGGATCTGATGAGAGCTCACAGTGATACTGGAATCTGGAGAGAGCTCTCAGCGATATTGGGATCTGTAGAGAGCTCTCAGTTATACTGGAAGCAGGGCAGATTTCACAATGATATTGGGATTTGGAGCTCACAGTGATATTGGGATCTGGAGAGATCTCGCAGTGATATCAGAATCTTAAGAGCGCTGACAGTGATATTGAGGTCTGTACAGATCTCACAGTGATATTGGCATCTGACGAGAGCTCATAGTGATCCTGGGATCTGGAGAGACCACAGTGTCATCTTGGGATCTGGAGAGAGCTCGCAGTGATATTGAGATCTAGAAAGAGCCCACAGTGTTATTGGGACCTGGATAGATCCCATGATGATATTGAGATCGAGAAAGAGCTCACAGTAATAATGGGATCTATAAAGAGATCACAGTGTTATTGGAATCTGGAGAGAGCTCACAGTATATTGACATCGGGAGAGAGATCACAGTGACATTGAGTTCTGGAGAGAGCTCACAGTGATATTGGGATCTGGAGAGAGCTCACCGTGATGTTGAGATCTCGAAGGAGCTCACAGTAATGTTGGGATCTCGAAAGATCTCACAGTAATATTGGGATCTGCAAAGAGCTCACAGTGTTATTGAGATCGAGAAAGGGCTCAGAGTTATATTGGGAACTAGAAGGAGCCCACGGTGAGATTAGGATCTGGAGAGATCACACAGTGATATTGGAATCTGGACAGAGCTCACAGTGATACTGGGATCTGAGGAGAGCTCACAGTGCTCTTGGAATCTGGAGAGAGCTCACAGTGATATTGGGATCTGTAGAGAGCTCACAGTTATACTGGAAGCAGGGCAGATTTCACAGTAACATTGGGATTTGGAGCTCACAGTGATATTGGGATCCAGAGAGAACTCAAAATTATATTGGGATCTGAAGAGAGCTCACAGTGATATTGGAATCAGAAGAGAGCTCACAGCGATATTGGGATCTGTAGAGAGCTCACAGTTATACTGGAAGCAGGACAGATTTCACAATGATATTGGGATCTGAAGCTCACAGTGATATTGGCATCTGAAGAGAGCTCATAGTGATACTGGGATCTGGAGAGAGCCCAAAGTGATATTGGCATCTGAAGAGAGCTCAGTGTCATCTTGGGATCTGGAGAGAGCTCACAGTGATATTGGGAACTAGGAAGAGCTCACAGTGATATTGGGATCCAGAAAGAGCTCACAGTGATATTGGGATCTGATGAGTGCTCACACTGTTATTCAGATATATAAAGAGCTCCAATTGATGCTGGAACCTAGAAAGGGCTCACAGTGATATTAAGATCTAGAAAGAGCTCATGGTGATATTGGGATTTAGAAAGTGGTCATGGTGATATTGGGTTATAGAAAGAGCTCGCAGTCATGTCGGAACAGGACAGATCTCACATTGGTATTGAGAACGAGAAAGAGCTCACATTGATATTGGGATCCAGAGAGATCTCACAGTGATTCTGGGATCTGAGGATAGCTCAAAGTGATACTGAACTCTGGAGGGAGCTCACAGTGATATTGAGATCAGGAGAGAGCTCACAGTGATATTGGGATCCAGAGAGATCTCAAAGTAATATTGGGATCTGGAGAGAGCTCAAAGTGACACTGGGATCTGGAGAGAGTGCAGTGTCATCTTGGAATCTGGAGAGAGCTCGCAGTGATTTTGGGAACTAGGAAGAGCTCGCAGTGATATTGGGATCCAGAAAGAGCTCACAGTGATATTGGGATCTGGTGAGTGCTCACAGTGATACTGAGATATAGAAAGAGCTCAAATTGATGCTAGAACCTATAAAGAGCTCACAGTGATATTAAGATCTAGAAAGAGCTCACGGTGATATTGGGATTTAGGAAGAGCTCACGGTGATACTGGGTTATAGAAAGAGCTCTCAGTCATATAGGAACAGGACAGATCTCACAGTGATATTGAAATCGAGAAAGCTCACAGTGATATTGGGATCCAGAGAGAGCTCACAGTGATAATTGAACCTGGAGAGAGCACACAGTGATTCTGGGATCTGAGGATAGCACACAGTGATACTGACATCTGGAGGGAGCTCACAGTGATATTGAGATCAGGAGAGAGCTCACAGTGATATTGGGATCCAGAGAGATATCACAGTGATACTGGAATCTAGAGAGAGCTCACAGAAATTTTGGGATCTGGAGAGCGCTCACAGTTATACTGGGATCAGGACAGATCTCACAGTGATATTGGGGTCTGGAGCTCACAGTGATATTGGGATATGGAGAGATCTCACAGTGATATTGGGATCCAGAGAGGTCTCAAAGTGATATTGGGATCTGGTAAGAGATCACAATGATATTCTGATCTGGAGAGAGCTCTCAGTGATATGCAGATCCTAAGAGAGCTCACAGAGTTATTGAGTCTTGAAGAGAGGTAACGGTGATAATGGGATCTGGAGAGAGCTCATGTTGATATTGGGATCAGGATGGAGCTCACAGTGATACTGAGATCTGAAGAGATCTCACAGTGATATTGGGATCTGGAGAGAGCTCAGTGTTATCTTGGGATCTGGGAGAGAGCTCGCAGTGATATTGGGATCTAGAAGGATCTCACAGTGATATTGTCACTGAGAAAGACCTCACAGTGATATTGGGATCTGGTGAGTGCTCACAGTGATATTGAGATATAGAAAGAGCTCAAATTGATGCTGAAATCAAGAAAGAGCTCACGGTGATATTGGGATTTAGGAAGAGCTCACAGTGATATTGCTATCTAGATAGATCTCACAGTAGTATAGGAACTGTTCAGATCTCACAGTGATATTGAGATTCAGAAAGAGTTCACAGTGATATTGGAATCCAGAGAGATCTCAAAGTGATATTGGGATCTGGTAAGAGATCACAGTGATATTCTGATCTGGAGAGAGCTCTCAGTGATATTCGCATCTTAAGAGAGCTCACAGAGATATTGAGTTCTGAAGAGAGGTGACAGTGATAATGGGATCTGGAGAGAGCTCACATTGATATTGGGATCTGGATGGAGCTCACAGTGATACTGAGATCCGAAGAGATCTCGCAGTGATATTGGGATCTGGAGAGAGCACAGAGTGATATTGTCATGTGCAGAGAGGTCAGAGTCATATTGGGATCTAGAATGATCTCACAATGATATTAGAATCTGGAGAGAGCTCACAGTGATATGGCGATCTGGAGAGATCTCACAGTGTTATTGGAATCTGGAGAGTGATCACAGTGATACTGGAATCTGCAGAGAGCTCACAGTGATACTGCGATCTGATGAGAGCTCACACTAATACTGAGATTGAGAAAGAGCTCACAGAAATATTGGGATACAGAGAGATCTCACAGTGATGTTGTGATCTAGAAAGAGCTAAAATTGATGCTGGAATCTAGAAAGAGGTCACAGTGATATTGGGATCTAGAGAGAGCTCACCATGATGTTGAGATCTGGAAGAAGTTCGCAATGATTTTGGGATCTAGAAAGATCTGATTATTATTGGGATCTACAAAGAGCTTATGGTGATACTGAGATCAAGAAAGTGCTCACAATGATATTGGGATCTAGAAAGAGCGCAGGGTGATATTGGGATCTGGATAGATCTCATGGTGATATTGAGATTGATAAAGAGCTGAGAATAATAATGGGATCTGGATAGATCTCACAGTGATATTGGAATCTAGAGAGAGCTCACAGTGATACTGGGATTTGATGAGAGCTCACAGTGATACTGGCATCTGGAGAGAGCTCACTGTGACATTGAGATCCGGAGAGACCTCACAGTGATATTGGGATCTGGAGAGAGCTCACCATGATGTTGAGATCTAGAAGGAGTTTGTAATGATTTTAGGATCTAGAAAGATCTCACAAATATTGGGATCTACAAAGAGCACAGTGATATTGAGATCGAGAAAGGGCTCAGAGTGATATTGGGATCTAGAAAGAGCCCACAGTGAGATTGGGATCTGGAGAGAGCTCAAAGTGATACTGGGATCTGTAGACAGCTCACATTGATATTGGGATCTTCAGAGTGCTAACAGTTATACTGGGATCAGACAGATTTCAGAGTGATACTGGGATCTGGAGAGATCTCACAGTGATATTGGGATTCAGAGACTTCTCAAAGAGATATTGGGATCTGGTGAGAGATCACAGTGATACTTTGATCTGGAGAGAGCTCACAGTGATATTGGAATCTTAAGAGGGCTCAGGGTGATATTGGGTTCTGAAGAGAGCTCACAGTGATAATGGGAACTTGAGAGAGCTTACAGTGATATTGGGATTTGGATGGAGCTCACAGTGATATTGGGATCTGGAGAGATTTCACAGTGATATCGGAATCTTAAGAGGGCTTACAGTGATATGGGGTTCTGAAGAAAGCTCACAGTGATAATGGGAAATGGAGAGAGTTCACAGTGATATTGGGATTTGGATGGAGCTCACAGTGTTACTGGGATCTGGAAAGATCTCACAATGATATTGGGGACTGGAGAGAGCTCACAGTGATACTGGAATGTGGAGAGCACTCACAGTGGTAATAGGATCTGGAGAGCGCTGACCGTGATATGGGATCTGGAGAGGGCTCTGTGTCATATTGCGATCTGGAGAGAATTCGCAGCGATATTGCGATCTAGAAGGTTCTCGCAGTGAAACTTAGATCTGATGAGAGCTCACAATGATACTGGCATCTGGAGAGAGCTCCCAGTGACATTGATATCTGGAGAGAGCACTCAGTGATATTGAGATTGAGAAAGGGCTCAGAATGATATTGGGATCTAGAAAGAGCCCACAGTGAGATTGGGGTCTGGAGAGATCTCACAGCGATATTGGGGACTGGAGAGAGCTCACAGTGATATGGGGATCAGGAGAGAGCTCAGAGTGATATTGTCATGTGCAGAGAGCTCAGAGTCATACTGGGATCTACAAAGATCTCACAGTGATATTGGGATCTATAAAGAGCTCACAGTGATAATGGAATCGGGAGAGATGTCACACTGATATTGCAACCTGGAGAGATCTCACAGTGTTATTGGAATCTGAAGAGTGCTCACAGTGATACTGAAATCTGAAGAGAGCTCACATTGAAACTGGGATTTGAAGAGATCTCACATTGACATTGAGATTGAGAAAGAGCTCACAGTGATATTGGGATTCGGAGAGATCTCACAATGATATTGTGATCTAGTAAGAGTTCAAATTGATGCTGAAATCTAGAAAGAGGTCACAGTGATATTGAGATGCGGAGAGAACTCACCGTGATGTTGAGATCTGGAAGGAGCTCACAATGATTTTGGGATCTAGAAAGATCTAAGAGTATTATTGGGAACTACAAAGAGCTGACAGTGATATTGAGATCAAGAAATCACAATGATATTGTGATCTAGAAAGAGCCCATGGTGATATTGGGATCTGGATAGAACTCACAGTGATATTGAGATCGAGATCCAGTTTCAATGTCACTGGGAGCTCTCTCCAGATTCCATTATCACTGTCAGCTCTTTCTTGATCTCAATATCACCGTGAGATCTATCCAGATGCCAATATCACTGTGGGCTATTTATACATCACAATATCATTGTGAGCACTTTCTCGATCTCAATATCACTGTCTGCTCTTTGTAGTTCCCAATAATACTCTTAGATCTTTCTAGATCCCAAAATCATTGTGAACTCCTTCCAGATCTCAACATCACAGTGAGTTCTCTCCACATCCCAATATCACTCTGAGCTCTCTCCATACCCAGATACCCCCAGATTTCAATGTCACTGTGAGCTCTCTCCAAATTCCAATAGCACTGTGAGCTCTTTATAGATCCCATTATGACTGTCAGCTCTTTCTCGATCTCAATATCACTGTGAGATCTATCCAGATCCCAATATCACCATGGGCTCTTTCTAGATCACAATATCATTGTGAGTACTTTCTTGATCCCAATATCACTGTGTGCTCTTTGTAGTTCCCAATAATACATCTTAGATCTTTCTAAATCCCAAAATCATTGTGAGTACTTTCTAGATCTCAATATCACTGTGAGCTCTTTGTAGTTCCCAATAATACTCTTAGATCTTTCTAGATCCCAAAATCATTGTGAACTCCTTCCAGATCTCAACATCACAGTGAGTTCTCTCCACATCCCAATATCACATTGAGCTCTCTCCAGATCCCAGTATCACTGTGAACTCTCTTCAGATGCTAATATCACTGAGAGTTCTCTCCAGATCCCAACTTCACTGTGAGCTCTCATCAGATTCCAGTATCACTGTGAGCTCTTTCTGGAACCCAATATCACTGAGATATTTCTAGATCCCAGTATGACTCTGAGCTCTCTGCACATGACAATATCACTCTGAGCTCTCTCCATACCCCGATATCATTATGAGCTCTCTCCAGATTTCAACGTCACTGGGAGCTCTCTCCAGATGCCATTATCACTGTGTGCTCTCTCCAAATGTCAATATCACTGTGAGCTCTTTATAGATCACTTACTGATGTTATCTCTGCTGATGTTAATCCAGTTCCCTCACACTGTCACTCAGTAACCCTTCTCTCCCCCAGCGCTTTGTGTTACCTATTGCATCTCTACTGATGTTAATCCAGCTCCCTCACACTGTCACTCAGTAACCCCTCTCCCCCAGTGCAATGTGTTACTGACTGTATCTCTCTTCACCTTAATCCAGCTCCTTCACAGTCACTCAGGAGCCCCTCTCCCTCCAGCACCCTGTGTTGCTGACTGTATCTCTACTGATGTTAACCCAGCTCCCTCACACTGTCACTCAGTAACCCTCTCCCCCAGTGCCCTGTGTTACTGATTATATCTCACCTCACATTAATCCAGGTTCCTCACACTGTCACTCTCCCCTGTGCCCATTACTCACTATGACCCTACTGATGTCAATCCTGCTCCTTCACACTGTCACTCAGTAACCTCATTGACAGTCCCAAAATCACAGAACTGTTGCAGAACAGAAGGCAGCCCATTGTGTCTGCACCGGCTCTCTGGGTGAGCAATGCACTGGTGCCATTCTGCTGCCTTCTCCCTGTCACCCAGCACAGTTTTCCTTTTCAGATTTCAATCTGATTCCCTCTTGACAACCTTGATTGACCCTGTCTCCACCAGTCTCTCAGGCAGTGCATTCCAGATCCTAACCACTCAATTAACCTTGTCTCCACCTCATTCTCAGACAGTGCATTCCAGATCTAAACCATTCAATTGACCCTGTCTCCACCACACTCTCAGGTAGTTCATTCCAGACCCTAACCACTCGATTGACCCTTTCTCCACCACACTCTCAGACAGTTCATTCCAGACCTTGGCCACTCGATTGACCCTGTCTCCACCACACTCTCAGGTAGTTCATTCCAGACCCTAACCACTTGATTGACACTGACTCCACCATAGTCTCAGGCAGCACATTCCAGATCATAACCACTCACTGTGTGAAAAAGTTTCTCCTCATGTCTCCATTGCTTCTTTTACCAATTACCTTAAATCTGCCCTCTCATCTTGATTCTTCCAGCAAAAGAAAGTTTCTCCCTATTTACTCTGTCCCTCATGATTTTGAATACATCTGCCAAATCTCCTCTCAGCCTTCTTTTTACTAAAGAGAACAGCCCGAACTTCTCCAATCTATCCTTATAATGAAGTTACTCATCCCAGAAATCATAATCATGAATCTGTTCTGGACTCTGTCTAATGCCCTCATGTCCTTCCTAAAGTATGGTGCCCAGAACTGGACACAATACTCCAGCTGAGGCTGAGCTAGTGTTTTTCAAGTTAAACAAAGTTTCCTTGCTCTTGTACTCTATTTCCCTATTAATGAAGCCCAGGATTCTGTATCAACTTCTTTCTCAGCCTGTCCTGCCAACTTCAATGATTTATGCACATATACACCCAGGCCCCTCTGCTCCTGCACCCACTTTAGAGTTGTACTCTTTATCTTATATTGTCTCTCCTTATTCTTCCTACTAAAGTGAATCACTTCACATTTTCTGTATTGAATTTCATCTACCCCATGTCATCCATTCCACCAGCCTGTCTATGTCATTTTGAAGTTCTATGCTATCCTCCTCAACATTCACAATGCTTCCACTCCAAAACTTCTTCCAGTCTGAGAAACACCCATTAACCATTACTCTGTTTCCTGTCACTCAGCCAATTTTGTATGTATGTTGCTACTGTGCCTTTAATTCCATGATCTATAACTTCTCACAAGTCTGTTGTGTGGCAATGGATCAGATGCCTTTTGGAAGTCCATGTACACCACATCAGCACATTGCCCTCATCAACCCTTTCTGTTACGTCTTCAAAAAACTCCAAGTTAGTTAAACATAATTTTCCCTTCACAAATCCATGCTGGCTTTCCTTAATTAACACGCATTTGTCCATGTGATGATTAACTTGGTCCTGAGTTATTGTTTGTAGAAGTTTCCCCCACCACCAAAGTTAAGCTGACTGGCCTGTAGTTGCTGGGTGTATCTTTACACCCTTTTCTGAACAAAGATGTAACATTTGCAATTCTCCAGTCCTCTGGGACCACCCCTGAGTCAAAGGAAGCTTGGAAAATTATGACCAACATCTCTGCAATTTCCGCTCTCACTTCCCTCGTATCCTCAGTTGTATCTCATCCAGTATGAGTGCTTTACCAACTTCAAGCACAGACAGCGTGTCCAAAAACTCCTCCTTTTCAGTTTTAAACCCTTCTAGTGTCTGAACTACCTCCTCTATTATCATGGCCTGGGTAACATCTCTTTCTTTCATAAAGACAGATGCAAAGTATTCATTTAATACCTCAGCTATGCCCACTGCCTTCATGTGTAAATCCCCTTTTTGATCCGTCATCATCCCTACTCCTCCTTTTACCCTTTTACTATGTATATGCCTATGGAAAGCTTTGGGGTTCCCTTTTATATTAACTGCCACTCTCATTTCATACTCCCTCTTTTCTTCTCTTACTTTTTCACCTCCTCTCTGAATCTTCTATATTCAGCCTGGTTCCCAATTATATTTTCTACCTGACACTTGTAAAAAGCACATTTTTCTCCTTTGTCTCATCTATTTCCTTTGTCATCCAGGGAGCTCTGGATTTGTTTGCCCTACCTTTCCCTTTCGAGGGAATATACCTTGACCATGCCCGAACTCTCCTTTCTTTGGTGGTAGCTCATTGTTCAGCTACTGTTTTTCCTACCAATCTTTGGCTCCAATTTTATTCAGCCCAGGTCTGTTCTTACCCTATTGACATTGGCTTTTCCCCAGTTTATTATTCTTATTCTGGATTGCTCTTTGTCCTTTTCCACAATCAGTCTATACCTTGTGATATAATGTTCACTGTCGTCAGATGTTCCTCCACTGACATTTGATCTATTGGCTCACCTCATTTCCCAATGTCTCCTTCCTCATTGTACTGGAAAGAGGCTCCTATGGAAACACACTCTAAAACTCTTTTGTTCCTCTACATTTTCCCACTGGTTGGTAGCATATAGACTACACCAAGCAATGTAATTGCACACTTTTTGTTCCTGAGCTCTAGTTTAATAGATTCTGTCCTTGAACCCCTGGGACATCCTCTCTCTCCAGCTCCACAATGTTCCCCTTAACCCACCCCCTTTCATTCCTTTCCTGAAACCTTGTATCCAGGGATATTTAACACCCTTCTTTGAGCCAGGTCTCAGTTATAGCCATAACATCGTATTTTCATGTGGCAATCTGCACTTGTAACTCCCTGGTATTATTTACCATACTCCATGCATTCACATACATGCACTGTAACCCTGATTTAGACTCTCTTACTTTCTCCCTGCCTCTGAAACCACTATTTCCTACTCTAGTGCAATCTTGTCTCTCCTGATTCTCTGTGCATCTCTAGCACTAACTCCTGGTTCCCACATCCCTGCCATATCAGTTTAAACCTTCCCCAATAGCAGCAAATCACCTCACAAGGAAATTGGTCCCAGCTCTACTTAGGTGTAACCCATCTGCCTGTACAGGTCCCATCTCCCCTAGAACTGGTCCCAATATCCTAGGAATCTAAATCCCCTCCCTCCTGCACCATCTTTTCAGCCACACATTTGTCTGTCTTATCCTCCTACTTCTGTCCTCACTTGTGAGTGATGCCTTGAGTAACCCAGAGATTACTATGTTTGAGGTCCTGATTGCTCATTTTCTACCTAGCTTCCTAAATCCTGACTGCAGGACCACATCCCTCTTTCTTCCAGTGTCACTGGTACCAATGTGGACCACAGCTGCTGGCTGTTCACCCTCCCTTCTCAGGGTACTCTGCAGCCATTCAAGTGACATCCTTGACCCTGGCACCTGGGAGACAACATAGCCTTCTGGATTCATGCCTGTGGATGCAAAAGCCCCTGCCTGTTCCTCTAACTATTGAATCCTTTGAATCCTCTATCAGTATTGTTCTTCCAGTTGTCTTTGCGCACCCCTTACAGCTGAGCCACCCGTGGTGCCCTGGACTTGGCTCTGGCTGAACTCCCCAGATGAGCCATCACTCCCATCAGTATTCAGAAATGCAGCTCCTGCACTATCTGCCTGTTTCTTCTTGGCTGTCTCTTAGTCCCCTGTTCTCTCGATCTTCCTGCATACTCTTAAGATGGGTTGGGGGGGAAGTGGTGTTGATGACCACATCTATAAATGTGCTATCCAGGTCTGCACTCTCCCATCATGCTCTTTTACTGACTGCATGTGTTGCTTTTCACTGTTGCACTGACAGTCTCTGGATGATTAAGGGAACTACATACGAGTGAGGAAGTTTATGAAGACAGACGCGCTAGTCATGGACCCTCTGACAGCGTAGACAGTGACAGAGTAATTGGTGAGTGGCTGGAGTTTGGTCAGCTGATACCATGTGGTCGCTCCATCAGCAAGGACAGTGTCAGCAACAGCTGGAACCAAAAGGAGAATATGAATTAGCCGAGGGTACAGTACAGAGTGGGTACACAGAGTACAGTAGAGTAGGTACACAGAGTACAGTAGAGTAGGTACACAGAGTACAGTAGAGTGGGTGCACAGAGTACAGTAGAGCGGGTACACAGTGTATAGTATGGAGTAGGTACACAGAGTACAGCACAGTGGATACACTGTGATTACAGTAGTGGGTATACAGAATACAGTACAGAGTGGGTACACAGCAGTGCAGGACAGTGGGTAAACTGAGAGTACAGTACAGAGTGAGTACACAGAGTGCAATGAAGAGTGGGTGCACAGATTACAGTACAAAGTGGGTATACTGAGTACAGTACAGAGTGGGTACACAGCAGTACAGAGTGGGCATATTGAGAGTACAGTACAAAGTGGGTACACAGAGTACAGTAGAGTGGGTGCACAGAGTACAGTAGAGTGGCTACACAGACTACAGTACAGAGTAGGTACACAGAGTAGAGTACAGTGGGTACACTGAGAGTACAGTACTGGGTACAGAGAATACAATACACAGTGGGTACACTGAGTACAGTACCAAGTGGGTACACAGCAGTACAGGACATTTGTACACTGAAAGTACAGTACAGAGAGGGTACACAGAGTGCAATGAAGTGTGGGTGCACAGAGTGCAGTGCAGAGTGGGTACACAGAGTACAGTACAGAGTGGGTACACAGTACAGTACAGCGTAGGCACACTGACAGTACAGTATAAATTGGGTATACAGATTAAAGGACAGAGTGGATACACAGAGTATAATACAGCATGGGTACACAGAGTATAGCAGAGGGTTGGTACACAGACTATGCAACAGAGTGGGTACACTGAGTACAGTACTGAGTGGGTACACAGAGTACAGTAGAGTGGGTACACTGAGTACAGTAGAGTGGGTACATAGAATACAATACAGAGTAGGTACACAGAGTACAGTACAGAGTGGGTACACAAAGTACATTACAGAGTGGGTACACTGAGTACAGTACAGAGTGGGTACACAGCAGTACAGAGTACATATTGAGAGTACAGTAAAAAGTGGGTACACAGAGAATAGTATTGGGTACACAGAGTACAGTAGAGTGGGTTCACAGCGTACAGTACAGAGTGGGTACACAGAGTAAAGGACGGAGTGGGTACACAGTGCAATGAAGTGTGGGTGCAGAGAGTGCAGTCCAGAGTGGGTACACAGAGTACAGTACAGAGTGGGTAGACTGAGTACAGTACAGAGTGGCTATACAGCAGTACAGAGCGGGCATGTTGAGAGTACAGTACAAAGTGGGTACACAGAGTGCAACACAGAGTGGGTACACAGTACAGTACAGCGTAGGCACACTGACAGTACAGTATAGATTGGGTATACAGATTAAAGGACAGAGTGGATACACAGAATATAGTACAGCATGGGTACACAGAGTATAGCAGAGGGTTGGTACACAGACAATAGTACAGAGTGGGTACACTGAGAGTATAGTAGAGCGGGTACACTTAGAGTATGTAACAGAGTGGGTACACTGAGAGCATGTAACAGAGTGGGTACACTGAGTACAGTACAGAGTGGGTACACAGTACAGTACAGAGTGGGTACACAGTACAGTACAGAGCGGATGCACAGTGTAGTACAGGTTGGATGCAGAAATAACAGTACAATGTGGTAACAGAGAGTACAGTAGAGTGGGTACACGGGGTACAGTACAGAGTGGGTACACAGCAGTACAGAGTGGGCATATTGTGAGTACAGTACAAAGTGGGTACATAGAGAACAGTAGTGGTGACACAGAGTACAGTACAGAGTGGGTACACTGAGTACAGTAGAGTGGGTAGCAGTACAGAGTGGGCATATTGAGAGTACAGTATAATTGGGTACACAGAGTATAGTAGTGGGTACACAGACTACAGTACAGAGTGGGTACACAGCATACAGTACAGAGTGGGTACACAGACTAAAGGACAGAGTGGGTACACAGAGTGCAATGAAGTGTGGGTTCACAGAGTGCAGTGCAGAGTGGGTACACAGAGTACAGTACAGAGTGGGTAGACTGAGTACAGTACAGAGTGGCTATACAGCAGTACAGACTGGGCATATTGAGAGTACAGTACAAAGTGGGTACACAGAGTGCAGCACAGAGTGGGTACATAGTACAGTACAGCGTAGGCACACTGACAGTAAAGTATAGATTGGGTATACAGATTAAAGGACAGAGTGGATACACAGAATATAGTACAGCATGGGTACACAGATTATAGCAGAGGGTTGGTACACAGACAATAGTACAGAGTGGGTACACTAAGAGTATAGTAGAGTGGGTACACTTAGAGTATGTAACAGAGTGGGTACACTGAGAGCATGTAACAGATTGGGTACACAGAGTACAGTACTGAGTGGGTACACAGAGTACAGTACAGAGTGGGTAGACTGAGTACAGTACAGAGTGGCTATACAGCAGTACAGACTGGGCATATTGAGAGTACAGTACAAAGTGGGTACACAGAGTGCAGCACAGAGTGGGTACATAGTACAGTACAGCGTAGGCACATTGACAGTACAGTATAGATTGGGTATACAGATTAAAGGACAGAGTAGACACACAGAATATAGTACAGCATGGGTACACGGAGTATAGCAGAGGGTTGGTACACAGACAATAGTACAGAGTGGGTACACTGAGAGTATAGTAGAGTGGGTACACTTAGAGTATGTAACAGAGTGGGTACACTGAGAGCATGTAACAGAGTGGGTACACTAAGTACAGTACTGAGTGGGTACACAGAGTACAGTAGAGTGGGTACACTGAGTACAGTAGAGTGGGTACACAGAGTACAGAACAGAGTGGGTACATAGTACAGTACAGAGTGGGTACACAGAATACAATACAGAGTTGATACACTGAGTACAGTGCAGAATAGGTACACAGCAGTACAGAATGAGTGTATTGAGAGTACAGTACAAAGTGGGTACACAGGGAAAAGTAGTGGTTACACAGAGTACAGTACAGAGTGGGTACACAGGGTACAGTACAGAGTAAGCACACTGAGTACACTAGTGGGTACACAAAGTACATTACAGAGTGGGTACACAGTACAGTACAGCATAGGCACTCCGACAGTACAGTATAGAGTGGATACACAGATTAAAGGACAGAGTGGTTACACAAAGTATAATACAGCATGGTACACAGCATATAGCAGAGAGCTGGTACACAGCGTATGGTAAAGAGTGGGTTCACTGAGAGTATGTAACAGAGTGGGTACTCTGAGAGCATGTAACAGAGTGGGTACTCTGAGAACATGTAACAGAGTGGGTACACTGAGTACAGTACCGAGTGGGTACACAGTACAGTACAGAGTGGGTACACAGTACAGTACAGAGTGGGTACACAGTACAGTACAGAGTGGGTACACTGAGTACAATACAGAGTGGGTACACTGAGTATAATAGAGTGGGTACACAGTACAGTACAGAATGGGTACACAGAGTACAGTACAGATTGGGTACACTGAGTACAGTACAGAGTGGGTACACAGCAGTACAGAGTGAGCATATTGAGAGTACAGTACAAAGTGGGTACAACGAGAGCAGCAGTGGTTACACAGAGTACAGTAGAATGGGTACACATGGTACAGTACAGAGTGGGTACACTGAGTACAGTATGGAGTGGGTACACAGCAGTATAGAGTGGGCATATTGAGAGTACAGTACAAAGTGGGTACACAGAGAACAGTAGAGTGGGTACACAGAGTAAAGTAGTGAGTACACAGAGTACCTTACAGAGTGGGTGTACAGAGTACAGTAAAGAGTGGCTACACAGAGTAAAAGATGGAGTGGGTATACAGAGCATAGAAGAGAGCTGGTATACAGAGTATAGTACAGAGTGAATACACAGAGTACAGTACAGAGTGGGTATACTGAGAGTACAGTAGATTGGGTACACTGAGAGTATATAACAGAGGGGGTACACAGAGAGTGCAGTGCAGAGTGGATACACAGAGTACAGAGTGGATACACAGAATAAAGGACGGAGTGGCTACACAGAGCATAGTAGAGAGTTAGTATAAAGAGTATAGTACAGAGTGGGTGCACAGTGCAGTACAGAATGGGTGCACAGAGTATAGTACAGAGTGGGTACTCTGTTTACAGTACAGAGTGGCTACACAGCAGTACAGAGTGGGCATATTTAGAGTACAGTACTTAGTGGGTACACAGAGAACAGTAGAGTGGGTATAGAGAGTATAGTAGTGGGTACACAAAGTACAGTACAGAGTGGGTGTGCAGAGTACCATACAGAGTGGGTTCGCAGAGTAAAGGACGGAGTAGGTATACAGAATAAAGGACGGAGTGGGTACACAGAGCATAGTAGAGAGTTGGTATAAAGAGTACGGTACAGAGTGGGTATACTGAGAGTACAGTACATTGGGTAAACTGAGAGTATGTAACAGTGTGGGTATACTGAGAGCATGTAACAGATTGGGTACACTGAGAGTTCAGTGCAGAGTGGATACACAGAGTACAGAGTGGGTACACAGAATACAGCACAGATTGGGTACACTGAATACTGTAGAGATTGAGTACACAGCAGTACAGAGTGAGCATATTGAGAGTACAGTACAAAGTGGGTACACAGAGAACCATAATGGTTACACAGTGTACAGTACAGAGTGGGTACACAGGGTACAGTACAGAGTGGGTACACTGAGTACAGCACAGAGTGTGTACGCAGTACAGTACAGCATAGGCACACTGACAGTACAGTATAGAGTGGATACACAGAGTATAATACAGCGTGAGCACACAGAGTATAGCAGAGAGTTGGTACACAGCATATGTTACAGAGTGGGTTCACTGAGAGTATGTAACAGAGTGGGTACACTGAGAGCATGTAAGAGAGTGGGTACACTGAGTACAGTACAGAGTGGGTGCTCAGTATAGTACAGATTGGATGCACAGAGTACAGCACAAAGTGGGTACACAGACTACAGTACAGAGTGAGTACACTGAGTACAGTACAGAGTGGGTAAACAGCAGTACAGAGTGGGCATATTTTGAGAAAAGTACAAAGTGGGTACTCAGAGAACAGTAGTTGTTACGCAGAGTACAGTATAGAGTGGGTACACTGAGTACAGTACAGAGTGGGTACACAGCGGTATAGAGTGGGCATATTGAGAGTACAGTACAAAGTGGGTACACAGAGTATATTAGTGGGTACACAGTACAGTAGAGTGGGTACACAGGGTAAAGTACAGAGTGGGTACACAGCAGTACAGAGAGAGCATATTGTGAGAAAAGTACAAAGTGGGTACACAGAGAACAGTAGTTGTTACGCAGAGTACAGTACAGAGTGGGTACACTGAGTACAGTACAGAGTGGATACACAGCAGTACAGAGTGGTCATATTGACAAAGTGGGTACACAGAGTATATTAGTGGGTACACAGAGTACAGTAAAGAGTGGGTTCACAGAGTACAGTACAGATTGGGTATACAGAGTAAAGGACAGAGTGGGTACACAGATTTAAGCACAGCGTGGGTACACAGAGCATAGTAGAGAGTTGGTATAAAGAGTATAGTACAGAGTGGGTACACAAAGTAAAGTACAGAGTGGGTATACTGAGAGTACATTAGATTGGGTACACTGAGAGTATGCAACAGAGTGGGTACACTGAGAGCATGTAACGGAGTGGGTACACAGAGAGAGCGGTGCACAGTGGATACACAGAGTACAGAGTGGCTACACAGAATACAGTACAGAGTGGGTACACTGAATGCAATACAGAGTGGGTTCACAGCAGTGCAGTATAGAGTGGGTAAACTGAGAGTACTGTAGACTGGATACACTGAGAGAATGTAACAAAGTTGGTACACTGAGAGCATGTATCAGTGAGGGTACACAGAGAGTGCAGTGCAGACTGGATACACTGAGTACAGAGTGGGTACACAGAATACAGTACAGAGTGGGTACACTGAGTACAATAAAGAGTGGGTACACAGCAGTACAGAGTGAGTATATTGAGAGCACAGTACAAACTGGGTACACAGAGAACAGTAGTGGTTACACATAGTACAGTACAGAGTGAGTACACAGGGCACAGTACAGAGTGGGTACACTGAGGAGACTAGTGGGTACACAAAGCACATTACAGAGTGGGTACACACAGTACAGCACAGAGTGTGTACACAGTACAGTACAGCGTAGGCACACTGACAGTGCAGTATATAGTGGGTACAGAGTAAAGTACAGATTGGGTATACTGAGAGTACAGTAGATTGGGTACACTGAGCGTATGTAACAGAGTGGGTACACTGAGAGCATGTAACAGTGAGGGTACACAGAGAGTGCAGTGCAGAGTGGATACACAGAGTACAGAGTGGGTACACAGAATGCAGTGCAGAGTGGATACACAGAGTACAGAGTGGGTACACAGAATGCATTGCAGAGTGGGTACACAGAGTACAATACAGAGCGAGTTCACAGCAGTACAGTACAGAGTGGGTACACTGAGTACAGTACAGAGTGGGTACACCATACAGTACAGATTGGATGCACAGAGTACAGTACAAAGTGGGTACACAGACTACAGTACAGAGTGGGTGCACAGACTACAGGAGAGAGTGGGTACACTGCAGTACAGAGTGAGCATATTGAGAACACAGTACAAAGTGGGTACACAGAGAACAGTAGTGGTTACACATAGTACAGTACAGAGTGAGTACACAGGGTACAGTACAGAGTGGGTACACTGAGTAGACTAGTGGGTACACAAAGTACATTACAGAGTAGGTACACAGAGTACTGCACAGAGGGTGTACACAGTACTGTACAGCGTAGGCACACTAACAGTACAGAATATAGTGGGTACATAGAGTAAAGGACAGAGTGGATACACAGAGTATAATACAGCGTGGGTACATAGAGGATAGTACAGGGTGGGTTCACTGAGACTATGTAAGAGAGTGGGTACACTGAGTACAGTACAGAGTGGGTACACAGTACAGTACAGAGTGGGTGCACTGAGTACAGTACAGAGTGTGTACACAGCAGTACAGAGTGGGCATATTGAGAGCACAGTACAAAGTAGGTACAAAGAGAACAGTAGAGTGGGTAATAGAGTATAGTAGTGGGTACACAGAGTACAGTACAGAGTGGGTGCACAGAGTACAGTACAGAGGCGGTGCACAGAGTACCATACAGAGTGGGTACACAGAGTAAAGGACAGAGTGGGTACACAGAGTAAAGGACAGAGTGGGTACACAGAATAAAGGACGGAGTGGGTACACAGAGCATAGTGGAGAGTTGGTATAAAGAGTACAGTAAGAGTAGGTATACTGAGATTACAGTAGATTGGGTACACTGAGAGTATGTAACAGGGTGGGTATACTGAGAGCTAGTAACAGAGTGGCTACACTGAGAGCATGTAACAGAGTGGGTACACTGAGAGCATGTAACAGAGTGGGTACACAGAGAGTGCAGTGCAGAGTGGATACACAGGGTACAGAGTGGGTACACAGAATTCAGTACAGAGTGGGTGCACTGAGTACAGTACAGAGTGGGTACACAGCAGTACAGAGTGAGAATATTGAGAGTACAGTACAAAGTGGGTACACAGAGAACCATAATGGTTAGACAGAGTACAGTACAAAGTGAGTGCACAAGGTACAGTACAGAGTGGGTACACTGAGTAGACTAGTGGGTACACAAAGTACATTACAGAGTAGGTACACAGAGTACAGCGCAGAATGTGTACACAGTACAGAACAGCGTAGGCACACTGACAGTACAGTATAGAGTGGATACACAGAGTATAATACAGTGTGGGTACACAGAGTATAGCAGAGATTTGGTACACAGCTTATGGTACAGAGTGGGTTCACTGAGAGTATGTAAGACAGTGTGTACACTGAGTACAGTACAGAGTGGGTACACCATACAGTACTGATTGGATGCACAGAGTACAGTACAAAGTGGGTACACAGACTACAGTACAGAGTAGGTACACAGACTACAGTACGGAGTGGGTACACTGCAGTACAGAGTGAGCATATTGAGAATACAGTACAAAGTGGGTACACAGAGAACAGTAGTGGTTACACAGAGTACAGTAGAGTGGGTACACAGGGTACAGTAGAGAGTAGGTACACAGCAGTACAGAGTGGGCATATTGTGAGAACATACAAAGTGGGTTCACAGAGAACAGTAGTGGTTACACAGAGTACAGTACAGAGTGGGTACACTGAGTACAGTGCAGAGTGGGTACACAGTACAGTACAGAGTGGGTGCACTGAGTACAGTACAGAGTGGGTACACAGCAGTACAGAGTGGGCATATTGAGAGTACAGTACAAAGTGGGTACGCAGAGTATAGTAGTGGGTACACAGAGTACAGTACAGAGTGGGTTCACAGATTACAGTACAGAGTGGGTACATAGAGTAAAGGAAGCAGTGGGTATACAGAGTAAAGGACGGAGTGGGTTTAATGAGCATAGTAGAGAGTTGGTATAAAGGATATAGTACAGAGTGGGTACACAGAGTACAGCATAGAGTGTGTACACAGTACAGTACAGCGTAGGCACACTGACAGTACAGTATATAGTGGGTACTCAGAGTAAAGTACAGAGTGGGTTAACTGAGAGTACAGTAGATTGGGTACACTGAGAGTATGTAACAGAGTGGGTACACTGAGAGCATGTACCAGTGAGGATACACAGAGAGTGCAGTGCAGAGTGGATACACAGAGTACAGAGTGGGTACACAGAATGCAGTACAGAGTGGATACACAGTGTACAGAGTGGGTGCACAGAATGCAGTACAGAGTGGGTACACTGAGTACAATACAGAGTGGGTTCACAGCAGTACAGTACAGAGTGGGTACACAGCAGTACAGAGTGAGCATATTGAGAGTTCAGTACAAAGTGGGTACACAGAGAACAGTAGTGGTTACACATAGTACAGTACAGAGTGAGTACACAGGGTACAGTACAGTGTGGGTACACTGAGGAGACTAGTGGGTACACAAAGTACATTACAGAGTAGGTACACAGAGTACAGCGCAGAATGTGTACACAGTACAGAACAGCGTAGGCACACTGACAGTACAGTATAGAGTGGATACACAGAGTATAATACAGTGTGGGTACACAGAGTATAGCAGAGATTTGGTACACAGCTTATGGTACAGAGTGGGTTCACTGAGAGTATGTAAGACAGTGTGTACACTGAGTACAGTACAGAGTGGGTACACCATACAGTACTGATTGGATGCACAGAGTACAGTACAAAGTGGGTACACAGACTACAGTACAGAGTAGGTACACAGACTACAGTACGGAGTGGGTACACTGCAGTACAGAGTGAGCATATTGAGAATACAGTACAAAGTGGGTACACAGAGAACAGTAGTGGTTACACAGAGTACAGTAGAGTGGGTACACAGGGTACAGTAGAGAGTAGGTACACAGCAGTACAGAGTGGGCATATTGTGAGAACATACAAAGTGGGTTCACAGAGAACAGTAGTGGTTACACAGAGTACAGTACAGAGTGGGTACACTGAGTACAGTGCAGAGTGGGTACACAGTACAGTACAGAGTGGGTGCACTGAGTACAGTACAGAGTGGGTACACAGCAGTACAGAGTGGGCATATTGAGAGTACAGTACAAAGTGGGTACGCAGAGTATAGTAGTGGGTACACAGAGTACAGTACAGAGTGGGTTCACAGATTACAGTACAGAGTGGGTACATAGAGTAAAGGAAGCAGTGGGTATACAGAGTAAAGGACGGAGTGGGTTTAATGAGCATAGTAGAGAGTTGGTATAAAGGATATAGTACAGAGTGGGTACACAGAGTACAGCATAGAGTGTGTACACAGTACAGTACAGCGTAGGCACACTGACAGTACAGTATATAGTGGGTACTCAGAGTAAAGTACAGAGTGGGTTAACTGAGAGTACAGTAGATTGGGTACACTGAGAGTATGTAACAGAGTGGGTACACTGAGAGCATGTACCAGTGAGGATACACAGAGAGTGCAGTGCAGAGTGGATACACAGAGTACAGAGTGGGTACACAGAATGCAGTACAGAGTGGATACACAGTGTACAGAGTGGGTGCACAGAATGCAGTACAGAGTGGGTACACTGAGTACAATACAGAGTGGGTTCACAGCAGTACAGTACAGAGTGGGTACACAGCAGTACAGAGTGAGCATATTGAGAGTTCAGTACAAAGTGGGTACACAGAGAACAGTAGTGGTTACACATAGTACAGTACAGAGTGAGTACACAGGGTACAGTACAGTGTGGGTACACTGAGGAGACTAGTGGGTACACAAAGTACATTACAGAGTAGGTACACAGAGTACAGCGCAGAATGTGTACACAGTACAGAACAGCGTAGGCACACTGACAGTACAGTATAGAGTGGATACACAGAGTATAATACAGTGTGGGTACACAGAGTATAGCAGAGATTTGGTACACAGCTTATGGTACAGAGTGGGTTCACTGAGAGTATGTAAGACAGTGTGTACACTGAGTACAGTACAGAGTGGGTACACCATACAGTACTGATTGGATGCACAGAGTACAGTACAAAGTGGGTACACAGACTACAGTACAGAGTAGGTACACAGACTACAGTACGGAGTGGGTACACTGCAGTACAGAGTGAGCATATTGAGAATACAGTACAAAGTGGGTACACAGAGAACAGTAGTGGTTACACAGAGTACAGTAGAGTGGGTACACAGGGTACAGTAGAGAGTAGGTACACAGCAGTACAGAGTGGGCATATTGTGAGAACATACAAAGTGGGTTCACAGAGAACAGTAGTGGTTACACAGAGTACAGTACAGAGTGGGTACACTGAGTACAGTGCAGAGTGGGTACACAGTACAGTACAGAGTGGGTGCACTGAGTACAGTACAGAGTGGGTACACAGCAGTACAGAGTGGGCATATTGAGAGTACAGTACAAAGTGGGTACGCAGAGTATAGTAGTGGGTACACAGAGTACAGTACAGAGTGGGTTCACAGATTACAGTACAGAGTGGGTACATAGAGTAAAGGAAGCAGTGGGTATACAGAGTAAAGGACGGAGTGGGTTTAATGAGCATAGTAGAGAGTTGGTATAAAGGATATAGTACAGAGTGGGTACACAGAGTACAGCATAGAGTGTGTACACAGTACAGTACAGCGTAGGCACACTGACAGTACAGTATATAGTGGGTACACAGAGTAAAGTACAGAGTGGGTTAACTGAGAGTACAGTAGATTGGGTACACTGAGAGTATGTAACAGAGTGGGTACACTGAGAGCATGTACCAGTGAGGATACACAGAGAGTGCAGTGCAGAGTGGATACACAGAGTACAGAGTGGGTACACAGAATGCAGTACAGAGTGGATACACAGTGTACAGAGTGGGTGCACAGAATGCAGTACAGAGTGGGTACACTGAGTACAATACAGAGTGGGTTCACAGCAGTACAGTACAGAGTGGGTACACAGCAGTACAGAGTGAGCATATTGAGAGTTCAGTACAAAGTGGGTACACAGAGAACAGTAGTGGTTACACATAGTACAGTACAGAGTGAGTACACAGGGTACAGTACAGTGTGGGTACACTGAGGAGACTAGTGGGTACACAAAGTACATTGCAGAGTGGGTACACAGAGTACAGCACAGAGTGTGTACACAGTACAGTACAGCGTAGGCACACTGACAGTACAGTATATAGTGGGTACATAGATTAAAGGACAGAGTGGATACACAGAGTAAAATACAGCATGGGTACACAGAGTATAGTACAGAGTGGGTTCACAGAGTACAGTACAGATTGGGTATACAGAGTAAAGGACAGAGTGGGTACACAGATTTAAGCACAGCGTGGGTACACAGAGCATAGTAGAGAGTTGGTATAAAGAGTATAGTACAGAGTGGGTACACAAAGTAAAGTACAGAGTGGGTATACTGAGAGTACATTAGATTGGGTACACTGAGAGTATGCAACAGAGTGGGTACACTGAGAGCATGTAACGGAGTGGGTACACAGAGAGAGCGGTGCACAGTGGATACACAGAGTACAGAGTGGCTACACAGAATACAGTACAGAGTGGGTACACTGAATGCAATACAGAGTGGGTTCACAGCAGTGCAGTATAGAGTGGGTAAACTGAGAGTACTGTAGACTGGATACACTGAGAGAATGTAACAAAGTTGGTACACTGAGAGCATGTATCAGTGAGGGTACACAGAGAGTGCAGTGCAGACTGGATACACTGAGTACAGAGTGGGTACACAGAATACAGTACAGAGTGGGTACACTGAGTACAATAAAGAGTGGGTACACAGCAGTACAGAGTGAGTATATTGAGAGCACAGTACAAACTGGGTACACAGAGAACAGTAGTGGTTACACATAGTACAGTACAGAGTGAGTACACAGGGCACAGTACAGAGTGGGTACACTGAGGAGACTAGTGGGTACACAAAGCACATTACAGAGTGGGTACACACAGTACAGCACAGAGTGTGTACACAGTACAGTACAGCGTAGGCACACTGACAGTGCAGTATATAGTGGGTACAGAGTAAAGTACAGATTGGGTATACTGAGAGTACAGTAGATTGGGTACACTGAGCGTATGTAACAGAGTGGGTACACTGAGAGCATGTAACAGTGAGGGTACACAGAGAGTGCAGTGCAGAGTGGATACACAGAGTACAGAGTGGGTACACAGAATGCAGTGCAGAGTGGATACACAGAGTACAGAGTGGGTACACAGAATGCATTGCAGAGTGGGTACACAGAGTACAATACAGAGTGAGTTCACAGCAGTACAGTACAGAGTGGGTACACTGAGTACAGTACAGAGTGGGTACACCATACAGTACAGATTGGATGCACAGAGTACAGTACAAAGTGGGTACACAGACTACAGTACAGAGTGGGTGCACAGACTACAGGAGAGAGTGGGTACACTGCAGTACAGAGTGAGCATATTGAGAACACAGTACAAAGTGGGTACACAGAGAACAGTAGTGGTTACACATAGTACAGTACAGAGTGAGTACACAGGCTACAGTACAGAGTGGGTACACTGAGTAGACTAGTGGGTACACAAAGTACATTACAGAGTAGGTACACAGAGTACTGCACAGAGGGTGTACACAGTACTGTACAGCGTAGGCACACTGACAGTACAGTATATAGTGGGTACATAGAGTAAAGGACAGAGTGGATACACAGAGTATAATACAGCGTGGGTACATAGAGGATAGTACAGGGTGGGTTCACTGAGACTATGTAAGAGAGTGGGTACACTGAGTACAGTACAGAGTGGGTACACAGTACAGTACAGAGTGGGTGCACTGAGTACAGTACAGAGTGTGTACACAGCAGTACAGAGTGGGCATAGTGAGAGTACAGTACAAAGTAGGTACAAAGAGAACAGTAGAGTGGGTAATAGAGTATAGTAGTGGGTACACAGAGTACAGTACAGAGTCGGTGCACAGAGTACCATACAGAGTGGGTACACAGAGTAAAGGACAGAGTGGGTACACAGAGTAAAGGACAGAGTGGGTACACAGAGTAAAGGACAGAGTGGGTACACAGAATAAAGGACGGAGTGGGTACACAGAGCATAGTGGAGAGTTGGTATAAAGAGTACAGTACAGAGTAGGTATACTGAGATTACAGTAGATTGGGTACACTGAGAGTATGTAACAGGGTGGGTATACTGAGAGCTAGTAACAGAGTGGCTACACTGAGAGTATGTAACAGAGTGGGTACACTGAGAGCATGTAACAGAGTGGGTACACAGAGAGTGCAGTGCAGAGTGGATACACAGAGTACAGAGTGGGTACACAGAATTCAGTACAGAGTGGGTGCACTGAGTACAGTACAGAGTGGGTACACAGCAGTACAGAGTGAGAATATTGAGAGTACAGTACAAAGTGGGTACACAGAGAACCATAATGGTTAGACAGAGTACAGTACAAAGTGAGTGCACAGGGTACAGTACAGAGTGGGTACACTGAGTAGACTAGTGGGTACACAAAGTACATGACAGAGTAGGTACACAGAGTACAGCACAGAGTGTGTACACAGTACAGAACAGCGTAGGCACACTGACAGTACAGTATAGAGTGGATACACAGAGTATAATACAGTGTGGGTACACAGAGTATAGCAGAGATTTGGTACACAGCTTATGGTACAGAGTGGGTTCACTGAGAGTATGTAAGACAGTGTGTACACTGAGTACAGTACAGAGTGGGTACACCATACAGTACTGATTGGATGCACAGAGTACAGTACAAAGTGGGTACACAGACTACAGTACAGAGTAGGTACACAGACTACAGTACAGAGTGGGTACACTGCAGTACAGAGTGAGCATATTGAGAATACAGTACAAAGTGGGTACACAGAGAACAGTAGTGGTTACACAGAGAACAGTAGAGTGGGTACACAGGGTACAGTAGAGAGTGGGTACACAGCAGTACAGAGTGGGCATATTGTGAGAACATACAAAGTGGGTTCACAGAGAACAGTAGTGGTTACACAGAGTACAGTACAGAGTGGGTACACAGTACAGTACAGAGTGGGTGCACTGAGTACAGTACAGAGTGGGTACACAGCAGTACAGAGTGGGCATATTGAGAGTACAGTACAAAGTGGGTACGCAGAGTATAGTAGTGGGTACACAGAGTACAGTACAGAGTGGGTTCACAGATTACAGTACAGAGTGGGTACATAGAGTAAAGGAAGCAGTGGGTATACAGAGTAAAGGACGGAGTGGGTTTAATGAGCATAGTAGAGAGTTGGTATAAAGGATATAGTACAGAGTGGGTACACAGAGTACAGCATAGAGTGTGTACACAGTACAGTACAGCGTAGGCACACTGACAGTACAGTATATAGTGGGTACTCAGAGTAAAGTACAGAGTGGGTTAACTGAGAGTACAGTAGATTGGGTACACTGAGAGTATGTAACAGAGTGGGTACACTGAGAGCATGTACCAGTGAGGATACACAGAGAGTGCAGTGCAGAGTGGATACACAGAGTACAGAGTGGGTACACAGAATGCAGTACAGAGTGGATACACAGTGTACAGAGTGGGTGCACAGAATGCAGTACAGAGTGGGTACACTGAGTACAATACAGAGTGGGTTCACAGCAGTACAGTACAGAGTGGGTACACAGCAGTACAGAGTGAGCATATTGAGAGTTCAGTACAAAGTGGGTACACAGAGAACAGTAGTGGTTACACATAGTACAGTACAGAGTGAGTACACAGGGTACAGTACAGTGTGGGTACACTGAGGAGACTAGTGGGTACACAAAGTACATTACAGAGTAGGTACACAGAGTACAGCGCAGAATGTGTACACAGTACAGAACAGCGTAGGCACACTGACAGTACAGTATAGAGTGGATACACAGAGTATAATACAGTGTGGGTACACAGAGTATAGCAGAGATTTGGTACACAGCTTATGGTACAGAGTGGGTTCACTGAGAGTATGTAAGACAGTGTGTACACTGAGTACAGTACAGAGTGGGTACACCATACAGTACTGATTGGATGCACAGAGTACAGTACAAAGTGGGTACACAGACTACAGTACAGAGTAGGTACACAGACTACAGTACGGAGTGGGTACACTGCAGTACAGAGTGAGCATATTGAGAATACAGTACAAAGTGGGTACACAGAGAACAGTAGTGGTTACACAGAGTACAGTAGAGTGGGTACACAGGGTACAGTAGAGAGTAGGTACACAGCAGTACAGAGTGGGCATATTGTGAGAACATACAAAGTGGGTTCACAGAGAACAGTAGTGGTTACACAGAGTACAGTACAGAGTGGGTACACTGAGTACAGTGCAGAGTGGGTACACAGTACAGTACAGAGTGGGTGCACTGAGTACAGTACAGAGTGGGTACACAGCAGTACAGAGTGGGCATATTGAGAGTACAGTACAAAGTGGGTACGCAGAGTATAGTAGTGGGTACACAGAGTACAGTACAGAGTGGGTTCACAGATTACAGTACAGAGTGGGTACATAGAGTAAAGGAAGCAGTGGGTATACAGAGTAAAGGACGGAGTGGGTTTAATGAGCATAGTAGAGAGTTGGTATAAAGGATATAGTACAGAGTGGGTACACAGAGTACAGCATAGAGTGTGTACACAGTACAGTACAGCGTAGGCACACTGACAGTACAGTATATAGTGGGTACACAGAGTAAAGTACAGAGTGGGTTAACTGAGAGTACAGTAGATTGGGTACACTGAGAGTATGTAACAGAGTGGGTACACTGAGAGCATGTACCAGTGAGGATACACAGAGAGTGCAGTGCAGAGTGGATACACAGAGTACAGAGTGGGTACACAGAATGCAGTACAGAGTGGATACACAGTGTACAGAGTGGGTGCACAGAATGCAGTACAGAGTGGGTACACTGAGTACAATACAGAGTGGGTTCACAGCAGTACAGTACAGAGTGGGTACACAGCAGTACAGAGTGAGCATATTGAGAGTTCAGTACAAAGTGGGTACACAGAGAACAGTAGTGGTTACACATAGTACAGTACAGAGTGAGTACACAGGGTACAGTACAGTGTGGGTACACTGAGGAGACTAGTGGGTACACAAAGTACATTGCAGAGTGGGTACACAGAGTACAGCACAGAGTGTGTACACAGTACAGTACAGCGTAGGCACACTGACAGTACAGTATATAGTGGGTACATAGATTAAAGGACAGAGTGGATACACAGAGTAAAATACAGCATGGGTACACAGAGTATAGTACAGAGTGGGTTCACAGAGTACAGTACAGATTGGGTATACAGAGTAAAGGACAGAGTGGGTACACAGATTTAAGCACAGCGTGGGTACACAGAGCATAGTAGAGAGTTGGTATAAAGAGTATAGTACAGAGTGGGTACACAAAGTAAAGTACAGAGTGGGTATACTGAGAGTACATTAGATTGGGTACACTGAGAGTATGCAACAGAGTGGGTACACTGAGAGCATGTAACGGAGTGGGTACACAGAGAGAGCGGTGCACAGTGGATACACAGAGTACAGAGTGGCTACACAGAATACAGTACAGAGTGGGTACACTGAATGCAATACAGAGTGGGTTCACAGCAGTGCAGTATAGAGTGGGTAAACTGAGAGTACTGTAGACTGGATACACTGAGAGAATGTAACAAAGTTGGTACACTGAGAGCATGTATCAGTGAGGGTACACAGAGAGTGCAGTGCAGACTGGATACACTGAGTACAGAGTGGGTACACAGAATACAGTACAGAGTGGGTACACTGAGTACAATAAAGAGTGGGTACACAGCAGTACAGAGTGAGTATATTGAGAGCACAGTACAAACTGGGTACACAGAGAACAGTAGTGGTTACACATAGTACAGTACAGAGTGAGTACACAGGGCACAGTACAGAGTGGGTACACTGAGGAGACTAGTGGGTACACAAAGCACATTACAGAGTGGGTACACACAGTACAGCACAGAGTGTGTACACAGTACAGTACAGCGTAGGCACACTGACAGTGCAGTATATAGTGGGTACAGAGTAAAGTACAGATTGGGTATACTGAGAGTACAGTAGATTGGGTACACTGAGCGTATGTAACAGAGTGGGTACACTGAGAGCATGTAACAGTGAGGGTACACAGAGAGTGCAGTGCAGAGTGGATACACAGAGTACAGAGTGGGTACACAGAATGCAGTGCAGAGTGGATACACAGAGTACAGAGTGGGTACACAGAATGCATTGCAGAGTGGGTACACAGAGTACAATACAGAGTGAGTTCACAGCAGTACAGTACAGAGTGGGTACACTGAGTACAGTACAGAGTGGGTACACCATACAGTACAGATTGGATGCACAGAGTACAGTACAAAGTGGGTACACAGACTACAGTACAGAGTGGGTGCACAGACTACAGGAGAGAGTGGGTACACTGCAGTACAGAGTGAGCATATTGAGAACACAGTACAAAGTGGGTACACAGAGAACAGTAGTGGTTACACATAGTACAGTACAGAGTGAGTACACAGGCTACAGTACAGAGTGGGTACACTGAGTAGACTAGTGGGTACACAAAGTACATTACAGAGTAGGTACACAGAGTACTGCACAGAGGGTGTACACAGTACTGTACAGCGTAGGCACACTGACAGTACAGTATATAGTGGGTACATAGAGTAAAGGACAGAGTGGATACACAGAGTATAATACAGCGTGGGTACATAGAGGATAGTACAGGGTGGGTTCACTGAGACTATGTAAGAGAGTGGGTACACTGAGTACAGTACAGAGTGGGTACACAGTACAGTACAGAGTGGGTGCACTGAGTACAGTACAGAGTGTGTACACAGCAGTACAGAGTGGGCATAGTGAGAGTACAGTACAAAGTAGGTACAAAGAGAACAGTAGAGTGGGTAATAGAGTATAGTAGTGGGTACACAGAGTACAGTACAGAGTCGGTGCACAGAGTACCATACAGAGTGGGTACACAGAGTAAAGGACAGAGTGGGTACACAGAGTAAAGGACAGAGTGGGTACACAGAGTAAAGGACAGAGTGGGTACACAGAATAAAGGACGGAGTGGGTACACAGAGCATAGTGGAGAGTTGGTATAAAGAGTACAGTACAGAGTAGGTATACTGAGATTACAGTAGATTGGGTACACTGAGAGTATGTAACAGGGTGGGTATACTGAGAGCTAGTAACAGAGTGGCTACACTGAGAGTATGTAACAGAGTGGGTACACTGAGAGCATGTAACAGAGTGGGTACACAGAGAGTGCAGTGCAGAGTGGATACACAGAGTACAGAGTGGGTACACAGAATTCAGTACAGAGTGGGTGCACTGAGTACAGTACAGAGTGGGTACACAGCAGTACAGAGTGAGAATATTGAGAGTACAGTACAAAGTGGGTACACAGAGAACCATAATGGTTAGACAGAGTACAGTACAAAGTGAGTGCACAGGGTACAGTACAGAGTGGGTACACTGAGTAGACTAGTGGGTACACAAAGTACATGACAGAGTAGGTACACAGAGTACAGCACAGAGTGTGTACACAGTACAGAACAGCGTAGGCACACTGACAGTACAGTATAGAGTGGATACACAGAGTATAATACAGTGTGGGTACACAGAGTATAGCAGAGATTTGGTACACAGCTTATGGTACAGAGTGGGTTCACTGAGAGTATGTAAGACAGTGTGTACACTGAGTACAGTACAGAGTGGGTACACCATACAGTACTGATTGGATGCACAGAGTACAGTACAAAGTGGGTACACAGACTACAGTACAGAGTAGGTACACAGACTACAGTACAGAGTGGGTACACTGCAGTACAGAGTGAGCATATTGAGAATACAGTACAAAGTGGGTACACAGAGAACAGTAGTGGTTACACAGAGAACAGTAGAGTGGGTACACAGGGTACAGTAGAGAGTGGGTACACAGCAGTACAGAGTGGGCATATTGTGAGAACATACAAAGTGGGTTCACAGAGAACAGTAGTGGTTACACAGAGTACAGTACAGAGTGGGTACACAGTACAGTACAGAGTGGGTGCACTGAGTACAGTACAGAGTGGGTACACAGCAGTACAGATTGGGCATATTGAGAGTACAGTACAAAGTGGGTACGCAGAGTATAGTAGTGGGTACACAGTGTACAGTACAGAGTGGGTTCACAGATTACAGTACAGAGTGGGTACATAGAGTAAAGGAAGGAGTGGGTATACAGAGTAAAGGACGGAGTGGGTTTACTGAGCATAGTAGAGAGTTGGTATAAAGGATATAGTACAGAGTGGGTACACAGAGTACAGCACTGAGTGTGTACACAGTACAGTACAGCGTAGGCACACTGACAGTACAGTATATAGTGGGTACACAGAGTAAAGTACAGAGTGGGTTAACTGAGAGTACAGTAGATTGGGTACACTGAGAGTATGTAACAGAGTGGGTACACTGAGAGCATGTAACAGTGAGGGTACACAGAGAGTGCAGTGCAGAGTGGATACACAGAGTACAGAGTGGGTACACAGAATGCAGTACAGAGTGGGTACACTGAGTACAATACAGAGTGGGTTCACAGCAGTACAGTACAGAGTGGGTACACTGAGTACAATACAGAGTGGGTACACAGCAGTACAGAGTGAGCATATTGAGAGTTCAGTACAAAGTGGGTACACAGAGAACAGTAGTGGTTACACATAGTACAGTACAGAGTGAGTACACAGGGTACAGTACAGTGTGGGTACAATGAGGAGACTAGTGGGTACACAAAGTACATTGCAGAGTGGGTACACAGAGTACAGCACAGAGTGTGTACACAGTACAGTACAGCGTAAGCACACTGACAGTACAGTATATAGTGGGTACATAGATTAAAGGACAGAGTGGATACACAGAGTAAAATACAGCATGGGTACACAGAGTATAGTACAGAGTGGGTACACTGAGTACAGTACAGAGTGGGTGCACAGTACAGTACAGAGTGGGTGCACAGTACAGTACAGAGTGGGTGCACAGTGCAGTACAGAGTCGGTGCACAGAGTATAGTACAGAGTGGGTACACTGAGTACAGTACAGAGTGGGTACACTGAGTACAGTACAGAGTGGGTGCACAGTACAGTACAGAGTGGGTGCACAGTACAGTACAGAGTGGGTGCACAGTGCAGTACAGAGTCGGTGCACAGAGTATAGTACAGAGTGGGTACACTGAGTACAGTACAGAGTGTGTACACAGCAGTACAGAGTGGGCATATTGAGAGTACAATACAAAGTGGGTACACAGAGAACAGTAGAGTGGTTACACAGAGTATAGTAGTGGGTACACAGAGTACAGTACAGAGTGGGTGCACAGAGTACAGTACAGAGTCGGTGCACAGAGTACCATAAAGAGTGGGTACACAGAGTAAAGGACGGAATGGGTACACAGAATAAAGGACGGAGTGGGTACACAGAGCATAGTTGAGAGTTGTTATAAAGTGTATAGTACAGAGTGTGTGCACAGAGTACAGTACAGAGTGGGTATACTGAGAGTACAGTAGATTGGGTACACTGAGAGTATGTAACAGGGTGGGTATACTGAGAGCATGTAATAGTGTGTGTACACTGAGAGCATGTAACAGAGTGGGTACACAGAGAGTGCAGTGCAGAGTGGATGCACAGAGTACAGAGTGGGTATACAGTAGACAGTACAGAGTGGGTACACAGCAGTACAAAGTGAGCATATTGAGAGTACAGTACAAAGTGGGTACACAGAGAACTATAGTGGTTACACAGAGTACAGTACAGATTGGGTACACAGGGTACACTGCAGAGCCGGTACACTGAGTACACTAGTGGGTACACAGAGCGCATTACAGAGTAGGTACACAGAATATAGTACAGACAGGATACACAGAGTACAGTACAAAGTGGGTACACTGAGTACGATACAGAGTGGGTACACAGCAGTACAGAATGAGCATATTGAGAGTACAGTACAAAGTGGGTACACAGAGAACAGTAGTGGTTACACAGAGTACAGTACAGAGTGAGTACACAGGGTACAGTACAGAGTGGGTACACTGAGTAGACTAGTGGGTACACAAAGCACATTACAGAGTGGGTACACAGAGTACAGCACAGAGTGTGTACACAGTACAGTACAGCATAGGCACACTGACAGTACAGTATAGAGTGGATACACAGAGTATAATACAACGTGGGTACACAGAGTATAGCAGAGATTTGGTACACAGCGTATGGTACAGAGTGGGTTCACTGAGAGTATGTAACAGAGTGGGTACACTGAGAGCATGTAAGAGAGTGTGTACACTGAGTACAGTACAGAGTGGGTACACAGTACAGTACAGATTGGATGCACATAGTACAGTACAGAGTGGGTACACTGCAGTACAGTACAGAGTGGGTACACTGCAGTACAGAGTGAGCATATTGAGAATACAGTACAAAGTGGATACACAGAGAACAGTAGTGGTTACACAGAGTACAGTAGAGTGTGTACACAGGGTACAGTACAGAGTGGGTACACAGCAGTACGGAGTGGGCATATTGTGTGAACAGTACAAAGTGGGTACAGAGAGAACAGTAGTGGTTACACAGAGTACAGTACAGAGTGGGTACACTGAATACAGTACAGAGTGGGTACACAGCATTACAGAGTGGGCATATTGAGAGTACAGTACAAAGTGGGTACGCAGAGTATAATAGTGGGTACACAGAGTACAGTACAGAGTGGGTACACAAAGTACAGTACAGAGTGGGTACACAGAGTAAAGGACGGAGTGGGTATACAGAGTAAAGGACAGCGTGGGTACACAGAGCATAGTAGAGAGTTGGTATAAAGGGTATAGTACAATGTGGGTACACAGAGTACAGTACAGAGTGGGTATACTGAGAGTACAGTAGATTGGTACACTGAGAGCATGTAACAGAGTGGGTACACAGAGAGTGCAGTGCAGAGTGGATACACAGAGTACAGAGTGGGTACACAGAATACAGTACAGAGTGGGTACACAGAATATTGTACAGAGTGGGTACACAGAGTACAGTATAGAATGGGTACACTGAGTACAATACAGAGTTGGTACACAGCAGTACAGAGTGAGCATATTGAGAGTAGTGTACAAAGTGGGTACACAGAGAACAGTAGTGGTTACACAGAGTACAGTACAGAGTGAGTGCACAGGGTACAGTACAGATTGGGTACACTGAGGAGACTAATGGGTACACAAAGTACATTACAGAGTGGGTACACAGAGTACAGCACAGAGTGTGTACACTGTGCAGTACAGCGTAGGCACACTGACATTACAGTATATAGTGGGTACACCGTTTAAAGGACAAAGTGGATACACAGAGTATAATACAGCGTGTGTACATAGAGTATAGTATAGGGTGGGTTCACTGAGAGTATGTAAGAGAGTGGGTACACTGAGTACAGTACAGAGTGGGTACTCAGTACAGTACAGAGTGGGTGCACAGTACAGTACAGAGTGGGTGCACAGAGTATAGTACAGAGTGGGTACACTGAGTACAGTACGGAGTCTGTACACAGCAGTACAGAGTGGGCATAATGAGAGTACAGTACAAAGTGGGTACACAGAGAACAGTAGTGTGGGTACACTGAGTATAGTAGTGGGTACACAGAGTACAGTACAGAGTGGGTGCACAGAGTACAGTACAGAGTCGGTGCACAGAGTGCGTACACAGAGTATAGGATGGAGTGGGTACACAGAATAAAGGACGGAGTGGGTACACAGAATAAAGGACGGAGTGGGTACACAGAGCAGAGTTAGAGAGTTGGTATAAAGAGAATAGTTCATAGTGGGTACACAGAGTACAGTACAGAGTGGGTATACTGAGAGTACAGTAGATTGGGTACACAGAGTATGTAACAGGGTGGGTATACTGAGAGCATGTAACAGTGTGGGTACACTGAGAGCATGTAACAGAGTGGGTACACAGAGAGTGCAGTGCAGTGTGGTTACACAGAGTACAGAGTGCGTACACAGAATATAGTACAGAGTGGGTACACAGAGTACTGTACAGAGTGGGTACACTGAGAGTATAGTACAGAGTGGGTACACTGAATATAGTACAGAATGGGTACACTGAGTGCAGTACAATGTAGGAATACTGAGTATAGTACAGAGTGGGTACAGTGAGCGTACAGCACAAAGTGGTACACAGAATACAGTATAGAGTGGGTACACTGAGAGTACAAAGCAGAGTGGGTACACAGAGTACACTGAGGTAGAGGGAGAGTGCAGTGTTAGCACAGGGTGATTACAAGGAGATCACTGGGAGTGTACAGTAGATGTACAGCGAGAGTTCACAAAATGTACACTGAAAATGCAGTGAGATTACAATGAATTAAGCACAGGAAGGGAATACTGACAGTACACTGAGTATATACTGAGCACACAGAGCACAGGGAGAATACCAGGAAATTTCAAGGAAAGTACATACACAAGGAGTAGAGAGGAAAGAAGCATATTACAAGGACAGTACATGCAGAGAAAATACAATTTGAAATCCAGAATACAGCGCCTACCTTGGTTGCAGGTTAAGACAATAACATAGTTCTCCACCATGGCCTGAGGTGCAATCCACTCAAGCACAGCTTCTGTGGGAGTCATGTTTACAACCTGCACGGCAAGTGGCTTGTCCATTGCTGGAAAGGTATTGGGAATAGGATCAGTCACAAAGCCTTAATTTGAGCCAGCATCTCTCACTCTCCATCATCTTCAATACATGGTGGAACCAATGAGGTATAAATCTATTTTAGATTTAATATTATTTTCAACCTGGTATTGTACATTGAGGCAGCGTTAATTAGTAATCTCATAGCATTGGGAAATAGTAATCATAGGGCTGCAGCAGTTCAAGAAGGCAGCTCACCGCCACCTTCTCAAGGGCAATTAGGGATGGGCAATAAGTGCTGGCCCAGCCAGCGAAGCCCACATCCCATGCATGAATAAAAAATATGTCATTGTTAAGTTTGAAAGTGACTTATTCCAGTCCCAATTGGGAATCTTAAGCTTGAACAAAGCCAATTACATAGGTTTGAGGGAAGAACTGGCTAAGGTTAATTGGATAAATAGACTAAATACATGGTGGTAAATAAATAGTGGGAAATATTTAAAGAAACAATTCAAAATATTCAACAAAATTACATACCATTGAAAAACAAAACTTAAATAAGAGAGACTCGTCCGTGTCTCACTCAGGAACTGCAGGATAGTATTAGATTAAAAAGACAGGCTGACAATGTGGTAAAGAATTGTGAATACTCTGAGGATTGAGAGAGTTTTAGAAATCAGCAAAGGGCCATCAAAAAGTTGATAAAAAGGGAAAGTAAATAGAACATGGGTGTAAACTAGCCAGGAATATAAAAACAGATTGGAAGAGCTTTCCAAGTATATAAAAAGGAAGAGAGTATCTAAAATAAATGTTGATCCCTTAGAGACAGAAATAAGGGAAATTATCATGGGGAACAAGGAAATGGAGGCATTTGTTATGAACACTAAACGCTGTGAGATAGTTTTCATTTTATTGGAATGGGGGAGAATGATGGAGTTGTCCTGATCTCTGCCTGGCAACAGGCCCATTAAACCTGGTTGCCATAGCGACAGGGAACCCAGGTCAAGCCCTAATGAGAGTCAGATGTGAGCTTAAACACCTGGGCATAAAGAAAGAGGCAGCTGGCCTTACTGCTGCAAAGGCTAACATACTCTCAGAGCCAAAGAGACCAAAGGATCTGGGGGAAAAGACCCACAACAGCTGCTGCTATGCCAAGCAGAAGAAAAGGGCTTATTTTTGGGTTACATACAGTACAGAGTGGGTACACATAGTACAGTACAGAGTGGGTATACTGAGTACAGTAGTGTGGGTATACTGAGTAAAGTACAGAGTGGGTACAGTGAGAGCACACTGCAGAGTGGGCATTGCATTGTCCTTTCGGCTGGTGAGGACAGAACTCTGTTCAAGAAAACATGGATGGTGAAAAGTCAGACACCACAAATCACCAGAGAGAACCTTGCCTTGGGGAATTTATTTGATTATGCTCAAAGGATGAGTGAAGGAAACTTGCTTCAAAAGGACACTGTAATTTTCACTTTGGTGAAGCAGAGACAGGATCTTGTTAACACTGGGAGGAGGTAGATATTAAACTTAAGATTCCACGTCAATGGAGAGTGTATTCTAATGTATAAACACAGTGTGGGATTTTCAGTAATGTTAAGAAGTTAAAGGAGGGGTACCTTTTCTGTAGTGTATCAGTTGTCTATTAAGTAATGTTTAATCAGCGTTGATTTTCACTATTGTGTTACAGTAAAAGTCTTAAAACTTGAAATCTTGTCATGTAATCCTCTCAGTTGATCACTAGAAAATTCATATCTCTTTTTGAAGTTATCAGTCTCTATGGGGAACATAACACATTGAACAAATATTTTATGGCCATTTTCATGGTACAAGATATAAATTTCATGTTAAAAATAGATGACAACCAGAAGAGTGAGGAACTTAAAGTAATTAATCTTTGAGTATCACTGAGAAAAGCCATATGTTGTCAAAGCTTCTTGTCTTGCAATCGTCAGGACAATTTGCAAGAATACCAAATTGAACAGGAACAACAATCCCTACTTCATGAGAAGAGAGTGCTGATTCATTGTTAAGAGGACTTTGATTGGTAGCTGATGACTAGTTAACATTAGCAGAGAAAAAAAAGCTAGTGGAAGAACTAAAATCCAAAAGACCACGAGGACTTGATAGCCTACAGTGTTCTAAAATAGATAGCAGGAAGAAACAGTGGATGACTATGGTTTTTCAGAATTCCCTGGAATCTAGAGCAGTCCCTGTGGATTGGAAGTTAGCAAATGTAACAGTGCTATTCAAGAAAGGAGGGAGAGAGAAAATAGGGAACAACAGGCCAGTTAGCCTGCCATCAGTCATTGGGAATTTGTTGGAATCTATTACTAAGTCTTAACAGTGCACTTAGAAACTCCTAATGCAATCAGACAAAATCAACATGGTTTTACCAAAAGGCAAATTGTGTTTGCCAAATTTATTAGGGTTTTTTGAGGATGTAACTAATAGGGTAGATAAAGGGGAACCAGCAGATGTAGTATACTTGGATTTTCAAAAGGCATTTTATAAGGTGCCACACTAAAGATTAATACACAAGATAAGTGGTCATAGAGTTGACGATGATACATTATCATGCATAAAGAATTAGTTAATGGACAGAAAGCAGACATTAGGGATAAAGAGGGCATTTAAAAGATGGCAGACTATGATGAGTGGAGTGCCACAAGGGTCAGTGCTGGCATGTCAGCTAGTTACAATCAATATTAATGACTTAGATGTAAATACAGAATGTAATGTATCTAAAGTTGCTGATGATACCAAGCTAAGTGGAAAGGTCAGCTGTGGAGAGGACACAGAGAGGGTGTAAAGAGATATAGTCAGGTTAGGTGAGTAAGCAGCAAGATGGCAGATGGGGTATAATGTGGGGAAGTGTGAAGTTATCCATTTTGGTCATATGAAAAGAGAAGCAGGATTTTTGTTAAAAGGTGAGAATCTTGGGTGGACTCACGTAAGGAACACAGAAAGTTAGTATGTAGGTACAGCAAGGAATTAGGAAGGCAAATGGTATGTTGGTCTTTATTGCTCATGTACCGGAGTACAAGAATAAAGAAGTCTTGCTACAAATGTACAGGGTTTTGGTGAGACCACATCTGGAGTAATGTGCAGTTTTGCTCTCCATATCTACAGGAGGGTATACTTGCATTACAAGTGTTGTAAGTAATTGACGAAGGTCGATAGGTCTTATTAAGGTATACATAGTCTTAGGTAGTTCAACAGTAAGTACTAATTAACTATTAGAAACTATATAACAGATACCGCAAAGGTCCAAACTAGGAGCTCTCTCCATGCTTGATTCTGCACACAGATCTGTCCAACACTACACTGACCCCTAGGTGTGGGTCATGTGTTCTCTTACATCACTGTGTGGGCGATACTGTACTCAGTACCATGTTAGCCCTTTATGTGCCTGATCTTTATAATACAGGAGTAAGTACTGCAAAGGTTCACTAGATTGGTCCATGGGATGAGGCAGTTGTCCTGAGAGGCTGAGTATTGTGGGCCTATATTATCCAGAGTTACAAAGAATGAGAGGCGATCTCATCTCTAGAACACAGGGGCACAGTCTAAAGGCAAGTCATTTAGGATGGAGATGAGGAGAAATTTCTTCACTAAGGAGGTTGTGAATCTTTGGAGTTCTCTATCCCAGAGGACTGTGGATGCTCCATCATTGAATATATTTACGAATGGGAGAGAGGGATTTTAGTCTCTCAGGGAACCAAGGGATATGGGAAATGGGAGGGAGAGTGGAGTTGAGGCCAAACATCAGCCATGCTGGTATTGGATGGCGGAGCAGGCATGGATGTGCCATGTGACCTACTCCTGCTCCTTTTTCCTAATGTTCTTACCATCATTATCATCAGTCTCTCCATCGTTACCACTGTCATCATCTCACACTGCCTGAGGGAAAGCCAGTGAGGGACCAGTGCCAGACACATAGAGGTAAAACCAGGCGGGGAGTCAGAGTGCGCAGAGAGGGAAAAAGGATGATAGTGCATCATTGCTGGAAAGCAGTAAGTGATTGGTTGGTGAGTATTTCTCCTTTTCTTTTTCTAGCACATAGTAGATCATGGATGGGTATCTGAGACCCGTTTGCAATTCCTGTGCCGTGTGGGATTTTTCAGGACACTTCACGTATCTTGGGTGACAACGTGTGTAGGAAGTTCCAGCTCGAGCTCAGGATTTCCCAGTTTGAGGGGCGATGGAGTCACTGCCGAGGGAGGATGAGACTTTACTGAATCTCATAAACATTGAGAGTTCAGGGTAGTAGATGGATGGCCAACAGGGAGAATAGGAAGAGGCAGGAAGTGTAGGAATCTGTGAGATGTGTGTCAGTCTCATATTAATACTTGTGGAGGAATAAAATACATGTATAATTGTGAATGAAATAAACTACATGTATAATTGGAAAGGAAATTAAAACACATGTATAATGAAATTACTGTAGAATGTCCCCAAACAGTCACGCAGCCAGCACATAAATTAGCAAATCAAAGGCCAGTGCTATCTTCCCAGACTAAGGGGCTCCGGATGTCAGATACGGTTGCAAAATCCAAGAGAAAAAAAACTAATGTGTGTGCATTGCCCAAGATATCTAGCCATTAACATTATCTATTTGCTGAACATCGATTTGCTGAACCATCGACATTGTCCTATTTCCTGAACCATCGACATTGTCCTGTCTATTTGCTAAACCATTGACATTGTCCTGTCTAATCGTTAAATCATTAACACTGATCGCTATCCTGAAACTATTGTAATTGCCCAAGTTTCTGTCACGAACCATTTGCTATATCTATGTGTGTAAAGAGGTGTTAGTCAGAGACTGGTTCACTCCGTTGTATGCGACTAGGCTCTCCATGATATCACAATTTTAATAAAGACTTCCCAGACAAGTCTCCAGGGTCTGAGTGTTCACTCCGTTTTTCCGCGACAGATGGCGACGAAGGTGGGATCCGACTGAAGTCCTGTGGCCTCTTAAGTTGGAGAGGTACCCTCTTAAATTGGAGAGGTAATTGAAAACCTGGACCGTCGGATCTCTGAAAAAGAACCCTCGCGGAGAAAGGGAGAGACTCTCCTAAGTTGGGGAGAGTACGAACTTCATCCTAGCTGAGAAGTGAAAGGGGGACGAAAAGCATCCTAGCTGAAAGGAAAAGTGCTTGAAAAAGGGTAGCTTACTGACCAGACTCAAAAAAACCCCAAGGAACTGGAGGACTTGTTAAGGAACTCTTACACCAGTGAGCGCATAGGGTAGGAAATGCGCTGCGCTGTTAATTGTATTTTCTTTTCAGAAAAATGGGAGGTCTCAACAGCAGAGCGGGCTCTGCCACTCCCCCCGCTTCTCAAAGTACTAAGAACAAACTGAAACCAGCAAAACCGGATCTTAAATCAGGAACTTTGAAGATGGGTAAGAAAACAAAAAAAAAGTAGTAGTGGAATACCCAGGGGTTCAAGTCCCCTGGAGGTGAAAAGTAAGTAATTTCTGTGTTTTCTTTTGTGTCCATTACAGTCCTGAAATTGTCCAATATGTTTCTGATTGAGTTAAATGGACTCAAAAGTAAAGGAGAGAGATTCCCACCAACTGGAACTTTTAATTGGGAAAGATTTGAGCGCTTATAATATGTTTTAAGGGAGGTAGATAGTCCGCTACTGAATTTTCTGTAACTTAAAAATAAATGAATTGATCTAAGTTACAAGAGCTGTTTGTGCTGAAGAGAGAGAGAGAGAGAGAAAGGGTACCCCCAGAGGGTTAATGAGTAATTGACAAGCAGCAGCAGAGAAAATGTGAGCTTTCGTCAGTTTGAAGGTCCCTATACGTGGAGCCTTCAAGATCCCTTTATTCTCCCCACTGCTACTTGAAGCTTCGTTTAGAGTTAAGTTTAATGTTATAGGAATATCGATACATACCTTTATCTATGTGTTCGTTTGTGTGCAATGAAGCATTTGTATGTGAGCTTTAATGTGTTTTCTTCCCTGAATTGTCTTTTGTGTGTGTAGTTGAGCACTTTAGAGTCAAAAGCCCCCTGTTAGATTAAAGGAAAAGTTTATTCAAATATTCCAAAGTTTTGAGTATAAGGTTTGAGTTGAGATTTCTGGCAAAAATCGTAATTTGAAGGTAGTGTAAAGATAAAACAGGGCTTGCCTTTGTTTTGAACCAATCCTTGTACCACCCCCCTTGCAGACTAGTAGGGAATAACCCTCATCATCAGCTTCCAAGCTGATTGTGATTAATACATAGGAGTTAGTAATCTAAAATTCTGAGAAAAAGAAATTACTTGAAATTCAGAAGGATTCTAGGAAAACGAAAAGACATAAACACAAGGTCTAGATGGTTCCAATGGATAAAAAAGGGTTTCTTATGAAGAGATGAATTAAATATTAAAGGAAACCTGCTTTCCAAAAGCACTGGAATTTGAATTGGGGACGGGACAATCTTGAGATGTAAAGTGCAGTGTAATTTAACAGGTTACTTTTGAATCACTAGGATACTAAGATAAAGAATGTGTCGATAAACATACGGAAATTATAACTTGGATACAAATTATTACACATGAAAAAGAGGTTGTTTTAATTTTGATAGTGTAAATTACAGTTCTTACAAAGTTTAAAAATTTGAGGTTTGGTTCTTGATAAAGTTCTCAAAAGGGAATTTTCATTTTAAAAGATCTGACAACAATTGGCACTAATTCAAGTGCTGCAAGCTTTTGTGTTTGTAAGTCTTCCCAAAATATGAAGCTAAGCTCAAGACCTTGGCAAAATTTGGCAGAAATCCAATTTTTGGCTGAGTTAATGAATCTGAGATTATTCTAAAAGAAAAGGGTCAGACATAATTTAGTGGGTTACTTTTAAGACAATAAAATCTTTGAGAAGAAGAAAAGGAAGCAAAGCATGCCAATACCTGATTTCTGTTTTAAAACTGGTATGAGAATACTTTATTGGATTGTAAAGTCTCTCCAGACAACCTGAACAAGATAAGCTGGTAGCTGTTGCAAGCGTAAACTGGTATGAGGAAAGTAGGAGAATGAGTCAGGGAAAGAGGACATAATGTACAAACTGTTTTAAGGGAAATGAATTTGATAATCTGGCCATCAACTGAGGCATTGGAACGGGGGAGATAAGCAAAGATCTAGAGACAGAGATCCCCATTAAAATGGAATAGTTAATATGGCTTAAAGAGTAAGGAAACATTTTAAACAATCAAGACAATAGAGAAACTGAACTCAAGAGATCCTTAGGATGATCATGATCAGGAAAGAAAAACTTAGAGGTAAAGCTATGAGGAATCTGTAGTTCAGGAATTGAAATATAAGGAGAAATAATACTTAACAGCAATTTACCAAAATATGGATACAGGTAAAGGGAAAGCTGGAAAAAGGCTAAATAGATGTATTATTGATTATATTAATGTGCCTGTGAGCTACAAAAAGTAAAACCATAGGATTAACACCTTGATGACAGGCAGAGTTAAGCAGTTCTCAGAGAACCATCACTGGAAGTGAAGACACTGAGCCATTGAAAGAAAAGATAAGAAGGTGCATTGTAGAGTTGTTTAAGGAATTGAGATCTGACATGAGACAGCAGCAGGAGAAAGTAAACTGGAAGGAGTGGGGGTGCCTACCCAAATGGATTCAGATCAGGGAACTAATTTCACAGGCAGAGTCATTAAAGAAGTGTGTAATCTTATGGAGATTAAACAGAAATTCCATATTCCTTACCATCTCCAGAGTCCAGGGATGATGCAAAGGATGAACTGAACTTTAAAAAAAATCAATCAAGAGACGGAACAGCCCAATATTCTAATGCGCTGTGGGCTACCCCAAGCAGGACCACCAGGTTCACCCCATTTGAAATGATAACAGGTAAGGGCCATGCAATTACCTGAAGGTATTATAGTAGGAGTTGTAGGGCCAGAGAGGAAAAATACAGGACAATGAAAGGGAATTAAATAGGCAATTACATAAGTTGAGAGAGGAAGTTAGCGACTGACAGATGATTAAGGATATGGATACAGGCAAACCCAAAGAGCAACAATGGACCATACCAGGTAATTATGACAGGTGATTCATGCGCACTTGTAGATACAAGAACAAGAAGTAAATGGAGGTATTACACACAGTTAAAGTTACATGACAATTGACCAAGCGGTAACCCGGAGAACGGGAACCGATGTTAATGTCTCCACAGATCTACAATCCTGGTCGTGGGCCTTTCAGTACTGGCAACAAGGTCGGGGATCATCACAACTCATTCTGCACCGCAGGAGGAACTTTGGCACAGCATGGACAGTGCCGAATGCGACGCGCAATGGGGAATGATAAATGTAACGGTAGGAGAACAAATGCTTTCAAATTGTAGTAAGGGTTTGCTTCAGATCGAGCATGGGAGGTCCGCCACTACTCAGCCACCTCCCACCTCTACTTTCACAGTCTGAGTAGAGGAAATTGAAGCCCCTCAAACCACACTGACTGATCCATCTTGTCCGACTATGCATCCAGGACCGACGAATGGTTTGGTACTGGTTAATCAGAAGTTTTGTATGGTAATGTACACCACGAGCTGGTACCCATAGTCTTTAATGTATCCGGGATCGTCCTGCCCCAATGGTACTCAACCCATACCCAAGCACTCTATACGGCTCTGACGCGCCTGTTGCTGACTGAAGCAGTTCAGTTCAGTGGCGAGATGCGATTAGGCTTGGGAGGGAACCACGTTAAGCGCAGCCTGATAAATGACGCTGCTACAATATTCAATATAGGGACATCATTGGTTAACCCAAAGCCTGGTACCGTGCTCGAAAGTCATGCGGGGACTATCAATAAATTAACTGAAATAGGGAAAAATATTTCAGACGAAGCAAGCAGGAATGATATATGTGACACCTATGGATCTTGGGCACTGGATCAAGCCCGAGAAAATTTAAGACAGAGTTAAGAAGGGGTAGTCCCTGTATGGGTAACTAATGAGCATTTATTAATCTCTCACAACACAGGAATCATGACTTGACCGGTTGCCAGCTCAGGGGTTTAACACGTGTATGTTGAATGTATAGTGAATAGTAATATGCTAATAGGCATTGTATTAGTAATAGAAACTTCCTTCTACCTCTCCCTGGAACATAACCCCACCACTGAACATCAAGCCATTGTTTCCAGGACTGTCACTGACCTCATGTCCTCTCGGGATCTTCCTTCCACAGCTTCCAACCTGATAGTCGCCCAACCTCGGACGGTCCGCTTCTACCTCCTACCCAAAATCCACAAACAGAACTGCCCCGGTAGACCGATCGTGTCAGCTTGCTCCTGCCCCACAGAACTCATTTCTCGTTATCTTGACTCCCTTCTCTCTCTCCTTGTCCAGTCCCTTCCCAGCTACATCCGTGATTCCTCTGACACCTTACATCACATCAACAATTTCCAGTTCCCTGGCCCCAACTGTTTCCTTTTCACCATGGACATCCAATCCCTCTATACCTCCATCCCCCACCAGGATGGTCTGAGGGCCCTTAGCTTCTTCCTCGAACAGAGGCCCAAACAATCCCCATCCACCACTACTCTCCTACGTCTGGCTGAACTTGTTCTCACACTGAACAATTTCTCCTTCAACTCCTCTCACTTCCTCCAAATAAAAGATGTGGCTATGGGTACCCACATGGGCCCCAGCTATGCCTGTCTCTTTATGGGGTATGTGGGACATTCCTTGTTCCAGTCCCAGTCCGGCCCCCTTCCACAACACTTTCTCCGGTACATCGATGATTACTTCGGTGCTGCTTCATGCTCTCGTCGGGACTTGGAAAAGTTTATTAATTTTGTTTCCAATCTCCACCCCTCCATCATTTTCACGTGGTCCATCTCTGACACTTCCCTTCCCTTCCCTGACTTCTCTGTCTCAATCTCTGGTGATAGACTGTCCATCAATAACCATTACAAGCCTACTGACTCCCACAGCTACCTCGACTACAGCTTCTCACACCCTGCTTCCTGTAAGGACTCCATCCCATTCTCTCAGTTCCTTCGCCTCCGTCGCATCTGTTCCGATGATGCTACCTTCAAAAACAGTTCCTCTGACATGTCCTCCTTCTTCCTTAACCGAGGTTTTCCACCCATGGTCGTTGGCAGGGCCTTCAACCGTGTCTGGCCCATCTCCTGCGCATCCGCCCTCATGGCTTCTCCTCCCTCCCAGAAACATGACAGGGTCCCCCTTGTCCTCACTTATCACCCCACCAGCCTCCGCATTCAAAGGATCATCCTCCACCATTTCCACCAACTCCAGCATGATGCCACCACCAAACACATCTTCCCTTCACCCCCCTGTCGGCATTCCGTAGGGATCGTTCCCTCTGGGACACCCTGGTCCACTCCTCCATCACCCCCTACTCCTCAACCCCCACCTATGGCACCACCCCATGCCCACGCAAAAGCTGTAACACCTGCCCCTTCACTTCCTCTCTCCTCACCGTCCAAGGGCCCAAACACTCCTTTCAAGTGAAGCAGCATTTCACTTGCATTTCCCCCAACTTAGTCTACTGCATTCGTTGCTCCCAATGTGGTCTCCTCTACATTGGAGAGACCAAATGTAAACTGGGCGACTGCTTTGCAGAACACCTGCAGTCTGTCCGCAAGAATGACCCAAACCTCCCTGTCGCTTGCCATTTTAACACTCCACCCTGCTCTCTTGCCCACATGTCTGTCCTTGGCTTGCTGCATTGTTCCAGTGAAGCCCAACGCAAACTGGAGGAACAACACCTCATCTTCCGACTAGGCACCTTACAGCCTTCCGGACTGAATATTGAATTCAACAACTTTAGGTCTTGAACTCCCTCCTCCATCCCCACCCCATTTCTGTTTCTTCCCCCTTCCTTTTATTTTTTTCCAATAAATTATATAGATTTTTCTTTTCCCACCTATTTCCATTATTTTTAAATATTTTAAAATCTTTTATGCTCCCCCACCCTGACTAGAGCTATACCTTGAGTGCCCTACCATCCATTCTTAATTAGCACATTCATTTAGATAATATCACCACCTTCAACACCTCTGTGTTCTTTTGTTCTGTTGTCTGTGACATCTTTTGATGATCTGCTTCTATCACTGCTTGTTTGTCCCTACAACCACACCACCGCCCTCCACTTCTCCCCCCTCCACAAACCTTAAACTTTAAACAAGCTTATATTTCACCCCTTCCTTGGACTCACTCAAGTTCTGTTGAAGAGTCATGAGGACTCGAAACGTCAACTCTTTTCTTCTGCACCGATGCTGCCAGACCTGCTGAGTTTTTTCAGGTAATTCTGTTTTTGTATTGTATTAGTAATACCTGTCATACCTATGTCAATGACATAACCCAGGCAAGACGCCCACAGTGACTGCTGGTACGGGACCCCAGGCATGGGGCCCATTTGTAGACCTACAAATGGACTTTATACAAATGCCTAAATGTATGGAATATAATTATGTTTCAGTTCTAGTATGTTTGTTCTCATGATGGATGGAGACATATCCCACCCGACGGAATGATGCTGATGTTGTTGTAAAATTGTTGGTCATTTTACTGCTAAAGTGATAAAGGAACTGTTGAAGGCCTTACAATGCAACCATCACCTTTCCTGCCCATACTACCCCCAGTCTACAAGCTAAATTATGTGAAGAAACCAGTTTGAAAGGTACTGAAGCTCTACCCTTGGCACTCATGACTATGTGCTCTCACCCTAACTGTCTCAAGAGCTTGCATATACAGGTAGTAGAAGCTCAGAAGAAAGCCCACCATTGAAGATTGTCATCAATACCAGCCCAAGGACCTAGTCCTGGTAAAGACCTTCAGGACAAAGAACTTTTTGGAACCTCGACGGGAAGAACATTTCCAAGTCATGCTCACCACCCAAATGGCCATAAAGGTTGAAGGATGCCCTTGTGGATCCATGCATCGCGCATCAAGCAGACGCTGACCTTGGACTTGTGCAAGAACTTTAACTGAGCCGTCAGAACGCTGACTCTGGTTTGAATCCTGTCCTGCGTGGTCCTTGCAGGGGCATGAACTACCAATTCTGCTGTTCAATGAATGCAGGCTGTAGCCTCGCAAGTTAATCAGACTAAATGTTGGATTTGTACTCATTTTCCTCTATGCAAAACAGCAGCTGAATTGCAAGAAAGGGTGGAAAGGACCCTAACTTGTGCTGCTAACAACTCAAAAGGCCCTGAAGATTAAAGGGAAGGAAGACTGGGTCCACACCACTCATGGTAAAAAACATTGTCCAGCAGTCCTAGAATTGTCATTATCAGTGAATTAACTTGTATTATGTATTGGATACTGTTCTTTGTTATATTCCGCAGGGTATACCCAAGGGACCCTCACCCAAACACCTTTTCGTCTCTATGCCGCACCTATGCTAGAGAAGTAGGACAGGGTGCCTGTTGGATATGCGCCCAGACTCCCCAACATGGGGGAGAGACAGGTAATTGGCGTGCTGTTCCTCTAAATGACACTGAGTATGCTGACGTTCGAACTTTTAATATTGTAACACCGCAGCACAATATGTTTAGGGGTTAGTTCCGTTGATCGCCACCTGCCAATGGGTGAAACTATACAAAACATGGGATTAGGATTAGACCCCCACTAGAGCCGGTAAATGCTACTTGTTGGTGTTCCATCATTACACTCAGCACTTATGATCTGGGACGGAGCTCCTGTCATACTACAGTATCATACATCTTTGACCTATCTGTCCGAAAGCCCGCCGGTACTGAACATCCACCAGACTCTCTTAATGGTACATACTGGGTTTGTGGAGATAAAGCTTACCCCTAGTTGCCTGGGATGCCTCAACTATCCCTTTTCTCTAATGTTCCTGTAGGAAATTGGGAAAAGAACGAAACCACTCCCACCTGGAGTGGCTGTTGCTACCTAACATACTTAAATCCCTATCTTCACCATATAAGTAAATCAGATATGCACTCACATCGGCGCCTACATCGCCATGGCATCTCGGAAACTGGATGATTGCTTTGCCCCCTTATGGATCGGCTCGTAATTCACGTGAAATTATCAACCTGGCAGCTGCGCTTGAAAAAGTTGCTAATTCAACGGCTGATGCTCTGATTAAAACATAGAAGCAGATCTCAGCTAGCACCACTAAAATGATAATATTACGCCTAACCGTATTACAGAACAGGATGGCCCTTGACTTCCTTCTAGCTGAAAAAGGTGGCACTTGTGCTATGATAGGCTCAGAGTGCTGCCCTTATGTACCCGATGTCTCTGAAAATATCACTGACTTGGGACAGCATGTCATGGACAAGGTACAAGAAATAAAGAAGGCTGGGGAAAGTTCGAGCAACTTTTAGAGAAGCTCACTGGTGGGGAGAGAAAGTTTATTCGCCAGGGACCCGCCTTTTCCTCATGGTTATGAACTCCCATATGATGAAGAAGATATTATTCCTCACTGGTGTTAATCTAAAAGAAAAGATTAACAAGGAGGGACTGTGGAGGAATAAAATACATGTATAATTGTGAATGAAATAAACTACATGTATAACTGGGAAAGTACATTGAAATACATGTATAATGAAATTACTGTAGAATGCCCCCAAACAGTCACGCAGCCAGCACATAAATTAGCAAATCAAAGGGCCAGTGCTATCTGCCCAGACAAAGGGGCTCCGGATGTCAGATACTGTTGCAAAATCCAAGAGAGAAAAAACTATTGTGTGTGCATTGCCCAAGATATGTAGCCATTAACACTACAAGAACAGAATTACCTGGAAAAACTCAGCAGGTCTGGCAGCATCGGCGGAGAAGAAAAGAGTTGACGTTTCGAGTCCTCATGACCCTTCGACAGAACTTCAGGGTTGCATCTGGACAAGACTGGGACCAATGTCCTTGTGGGGAGGTATTGATTGTGGAGGGTTTAAACTAAATTGGCAGGGGGATGGGCACTGTCCTATAGAAGTAGAAAAGTGGACTATGGTGTATAAAGGAGTGAGGGTGTTGGACAGAACTAGAGAAGGCAGTCGCACATATTTGATAGGAGTGGAGTTAGAAGGACTATGACATATACAATGACAGGATTGCAATGCATGTATGTAAATGCACACAGTGTGGTGAATGAAGTTACTGAGCTACAGTCACAAAGAGCTGTGTTGTTACAATAGTGGAGATGTCGTGAAAATGGTGAGGACTGTGTGCTCAATATTCAAGGTAATAAAGTGTTCTGAAAAAAATAAGGAGAGAGAAAAGGGAGCTGGGGTGACAGTACTGATTGGGGAAGAGATTGTCGTGTTGGAAAGAGGGGATGTCCGTGAGAGGGAAAAGACAGAATCCATTTGATTGGAGTTCGGAAGTAAAAAGGGGATGAACACATGACTGAGGGTATTCTATAGACTCCAAATAGTGAGCGAGAGAGATAGAGGAACAAATCTGCAGGGAATTGGCAGAGATGGACAAGAACTATAGAGTGGTGAATTTGGGGATTTTAATAACCCAAATATCGATTGGGATAATATGAGAGTAAAGGGTAGGGAGGGAGATGAATTTCTGAAATGTGTTCAGGAGAATTTCCTTGATCAGTGTGTTGCCAGTCCAACTAGAAAGGAGGTATTGCTGGACCTGGTGCTGGGAATGAGGTGGGCCAAGGGACCAAGTGTCTGGGGGGAAGCATTTGGGTAACAGTGATCATTGTACCATTGTAATGGAGAAGAGCGAGCAACAATCTAAAGTAGATGGTCTAAATGGTAAAAGGGCTCATTTCAATGGGAGAAGAAGGGAAAAAGCCAGAGTACCTTAGAACAAAATATTGACAGGAAAATCTATAACAGAACAATGGGGGATCTTTAAGGAGGAGATCTTTCAGATATAGGCTAGGTACATTTCAAAAAGGGTGAAAGGGAGGGGCAATAAAGCTAGATATCCTTGGATGTCAAGGGAGATAGACAATATGATGAAACAAAAAAAAGGAGTGCGTGATGCATGTCAGGGGAATTCTTCAAGTGAGAACAAGGTCAAATACAATCGGTAGAGAGGGGAAGTGAAGAGGAAATAAGCCTGGCAAAGAGACAGAGTCTGAGAATAGAATGGCAGTCAACATAAAAGGGAATCCAAAAATCTTCTACCAGCGTGTAAATAGTAAATGGGTAGTAAGAGGTGGAGTAGGTCTGATGAGGGACAGAGAGGATGAGATATGCTAAGAGTTGCAGGGCTAGGATAGCATAATTAATGAGTTCTTCGTATCAGTGTTTACCAAGGAGGAGGAATCAATAAAAATATTTGTAGCAGAGAAAGTGGAGGCAATGAGTAGTGTGAAAATTGAGAGGGAGGAATTATCGGGAAGGCTGGATATCCTTAGACTGGATATGTCAGCTGGTCCAGATGGCTTACATCCCAGGTAGTTAAAGGAACTGGGAGTGGATATATTGGGAGGGATTGTTATAATCTTCCAGTCTTCCCTAGACACAGGGGAGACGCATTGGCCTAGGTCTGGGTACGAGGGAGACGCAGTGTCCTGGGTCTGGGTACATGGGAGACACAGTGTCCTGGGTCTGGATACAAGGGAGATGCAGCGTCATGGGTCTGGGTACAGGGGAGATGCAGTTTTCTGGGTCTGGGTACAGAGGGGAAGCAGTGTCCTTAGTCTGGGTACAAGGGAGACGCAGTGTCCTGGCTCTTGGTATGAGGGAGATGCAGTGTCCTGTGTCTCGGAAAGGGGAGAAGCAGTGTCCTGGCGCTGGGTACATGGGAGACACAGTATCCTGGGTCTGGTTACAGGGGAGATGCAGTGTCCTGGGTCTGGGTACAGGGGCGACGCAGTGTCATGGGTCTGGATACAGGGAAGACGCAGTGTCCTGCGTCTGGGAACAGGGAGATGACGTGTCCTGGGTCTGGTTATGAGGGAGATGCAGTGTCCTGGGTCTGGGTACAGGGGAGACGCAGTGTCCTGGGTCTGGTTACAGGGGAGATGCGTTCTCCTGGGACTGGGTAGAGCGCAGATGCAGTGTCCAGGATCTGGGTACAGGGGAGACGCAGTGTTCTGGGTTTGGGTACATGGGAGAAGCAGCGTCCTCAGTCTGGTTACGAGCAAGACGCAGTGTCCTGGCTCAGGGTACGAGGGAGATGCAGTGTTCTGGGTCTGGGTACAGGGGAGAAGCAGTGTCCTGGGTCTGGGTATAGGGGAGATGCAGTGTCCTGGGTCTGGGTACAGGGGAAAAGCAGTCTCCTGGGTCTGGATACAGGGGCGTTGCAGTGTCCTGGGTCAGGATACGAGGGAGACGAAGTTTCCTGGGTCAGGATACCAGGGAGACTGAGTGTCCTGGGTCTGGGTATAGGGAGGATGCAGTGTCGTGCCTCTGGGAACAGGGGAGACGACGTGTCCTGGATCTGGTTATGAGGGAGACTCAGTGTCCTGGGTCAGGGTACGAGGAAGACGCAGTGCACTGGGTCTGTGTTCAGGGGAGATGCAGAGACCTGGGTCTGGGTACAGGGGAGACACAGTGACGTGGGACTGGTTACAAGGGAGACGCATTCTCCTGTGTCTGTGTAGAGCAGAGACGCAGTGTCCTGGGTCTGGATACGAGGGAGACCCAGCATCCTGGGTCTGGGTATGAGGGAGACGCAGTGTCCTGGGTCTGAGCACATGGGAGACACTGTGTCCTGGGTCTGGGTACAGGGGAGACACAGTGTCCTGGGTCTGGATACAAGGGAGATGCAGTGTCCTGGGTCTGGGTACAGGGGAGACGCAGTTTCCTGGGTCTGGGTACAGAGGGGAAGCAGTGTCCTTATTCTGGGTATAAGGGAGATGCAGTGTCCTGGCTCTTGGTATGAGGGAGATTTAGTGTCCTGAGTCTGGGTACAGGGGAGAAGCAGTGTTCTGGCTCTGGGTACGTGGGAGACACAGTATCCTGGGTCTGGTTACAGGGGCGAAGCAGTGTCCTGGGTCTGGTTGCAGGGGAGATGCAGTGTCCTGTGTCTGGTTACAGGGGCGACGCAGTGTCATGGTTCTGGGTACAGGGAAGACGCAGTGTCCTGCATCTGGGAACAGGGAGATGACGTGTCCTGGGTCTGGTTATGAGGGAGATGCAGTGTCCTGGGTCTGGGTACAGGTGCAAAGCAGTGTCCTGGGTCTGGGTATAGGGGAGAAGCAGTGTCCTGGGTCTGGGTATAGGGGAGATGCAGTGTCCTGGGACTGGGTATAGGGGAGATGCAGTGTCCTGGGTCTGGGTACTGGGGAAAAGCAGTCTCCTGGGTCTGGATACAGGGGAGTCGCAGTGTCCAGGGTCAGGATACAAGGGAGACGGAGTGTCCTGGGTCTGGGTATAGGGAGGACGCAGTGTCCTGCCTCTGGGAACAGGGGAGACGATGTGTCCTGGATCTGGTTATGAGGGAGACGCAGTGTCCTGGGTCAGGGTACGAGGAAGACGCAGTGCACTGGGTCTGTGTACAGGGGAGATGCAGAGTCCTGGGTCTGGGTACAGGGGAGACACAGTGACGTGGGACTGGTTACAAGGGAGACGCATTCTCCTAGGTCTGTGTAGAGCGGAGACGCAGTGTCCTGAGTCTGGGTACAGGGGAGATGCAGTGTCCTGTGTCTGGGTACAGGGGAGATGCAATGTCCTGGTTCTGGGTACAGGGGAACGCAGTGTCCTGGGTCTGGGTAGAGAGTATACGCAGAGTTCTGCATCAGGGTACGAGGGAGACGCAGTGATCTGGGTCTGGGTTGGAGGGAGTCGCAGAGTCCTGGGTCTGGGTACGAGGGAGACGCAGTTTCCTGGGTCTAGGTACGAGGGTGACGCAGTGTCCTGGGACTGCGGATGAGTGAGACGCAGTGTCCTGTGTCGGGGTACGAGGGAGTCGCAGTTTCCTGGGTCTAGGTATGAGGGAGACGCAGTGTCCTCGGTCTGGGTACGAGAGAGATGCTGTGTGCCGGGTCTGGGTACACGGGAGACGCAGTTTCCTGCGTCTCAGTACGGACCAGATGCGGTGTCCTGCGTCTGGGTACAGGGGAGAAGCAGTGTCCTGGGTCTGGTTACAGGTGAGACGCAGTATCCTGAGTCTGGGTATGAACGACAGACAGTTTCCTGTGTCTGGTTATAGGGGAAATGCAGTTTCCGGAGTTTGGTACAGTGGGGAGGGATACGCTGTGTGCTGGGTTTGGGTACGAGGGAAACGCAGTGTCTTGGGTCTGTGTAAAGGGGACATGCAGTGTCCTGGGTCTGGATACAGGGGAGAAGCATTGTCCTGCTTCTCGGTAGAGGGGAAACACAGTGTCCTGGGTCTGGTTACGAGGGAGACGCAGTGTCCTGGGTCTGGGTACGGAGAAGACACAGTGTCCTTGTTCTGGGTACCGGGGAGACACAGTGTCCTGGGTTTGGGTACAAGGGAGACGCAGAGTCCTGTGTCTGGGTACAGGGGAGATGCAGTATCCGGGGTTTGGTACCGTGGGGACGCAGTGTCCTGGGATTGGGTACAGGGGGTATGCAGTGTCCCAGGCTGGGTACGAGGGAGATGCAGTGTCCTGAGTATGGGTAGAGGGTATATGCAGAGTCCTGCGTCCGGATACGAGGGAGACGCAGTGACCAGGGTCTGGGTTGGAGGGAGTCGCAGAGTCCTGTCTCTGGGTACAGGGGTGATGCAGTGTCTTGGGTATGGCTACAGGGGAGACGCAGAGTCCTGTGTCTGGGTACAGGGGCAACACATTTCCTGGGTCCGGGCACATGGGAGACGCAGTATCCTGGGTCAGGGTTCAGGGGTGACGCAGTGTCCTGGGTCAGGGTTCAGGGAAGACGCAGTGTCCTGGGTCTGGTTACGAGGGAGAGGCAGTGTCCTGGGTCTAATTACAGGGGAGACACAGTGTCCTGTGTCTGGGTACAAGGTAGATGCATTGTCTTGGATCTGGGTACAGGGGAGGTGCAGTGTCCTGTGTCTGGATACGACGGAGACGCTGTGTCCTGGGTCTGGGTACAGGCGAGACGCAGTGTCTTGTGTCTGGGTACGAGGGAGTCACAAATTCCTGGGTCTGAGTACGAGGGAGAAGCTGTTTCCTGGTCTGGGTACCAGGGAGACGCAGTGTCCTGGGTCTGGGTACGAGGGAGATGCAGTGTCCTGGGTCAGGGTACGAGAGAGAAGCTGAGTGCTGAGTCTGGGTATGAGGTAAACGCAGTGACCTGTGTCTGTGTAAAGGGGAGATGCAGTGTACTGGGTCTGGTTATGGGGGAGACGCAGTGTCCTGGGTCTGCGTACAGGGGAGACGCAGTGTCCTGAGTCTGGGTAGAGGGTATACGCAGAGTTCTGCATCCGTGTACGAGGGAGACGCAGTGTCCTGGGTCTGGGTTGGAGGGAGTCGCAAGGTCCTGGGTCTGGGGATGAGTGAGACGCATGGTCCTTTGTCTGGGTACGAGGGTGATGCAGTGTCCTGGGTCTGGGTACGAGGTAAATTCAGTGTCCTGGGTCTGTGTAAAGGGGAGGTGCAGTGTCCTGTGTCTGGATACGATGGAGACGCTGTGTCCTGGGCCTGGGTACAGGGAAGACGCAGGGTCCTGAGTCTGGGTAGAGGGTATACGCAGAGTCCTGCGTCCGGGTACAAGGGAGACGCAGTGACCTGGGTCTGGGTTGGAGGGAGTCGCAGTGTCCTGGGTCTGGGTACGACGGAGAAGCTGTTTCCTGGGTCTGGGTACGAATGAGAAGCTGTTTCCTGGGTCTGGGTATGAGGGAGATGCAGTGTTTTGGGTCTGGGTACGAGAGAGAATCTGTGTGCTGGGTCTGGGTATGAGGTAAATGCATTGTCTTGGGCCTGACTACATGGGAGACGCAGAGTCCTGTGTCTGGGTACAGGGGAGACACATTTCCTGGGTCCGGGCACATGGGAGACGCAGTGTCCTGGGTCTGGTTACAGGGGAGAGCCATTGTGTTGGGTCTGGGTACAGGGGAAACGCAGTGTCCTGGGTCTGGGTATGAGGTAGACGCAGTGTCCTGGGTCTGGGTACGAGGGAGATGCAGTGTCCTGGGTCGGGGTACGAGGGAGACGCAGTGTCCTGGGCCTGGGTACAGGGGAGACGCAGTGTCCTGGTTCTGGCTATCAGGGAGATGCAGTGTCCTAGTTCTGGTTTACAGGGGAGATGCAGTATCCTGATTCTGGGTACAGGGTAGACGCAGTGTCCTGATTCTGGGTACAGGGGAAACGCCGTGTCGTGAGCCTGGATACAGGGGAGACGCAGTGTCCTGGGTCTGTGTATGAGGGAGACGCAGTATCCTGGATCTGGGTACAGGGTTGATGCAGTGTCCTGCATCTGGGTACGAGGGAGACGAAGTGTCCTGGGCTTTGGTACAGGGAACACGGAGTGTCCTGGGTCTGGTTACAGAGAAGATGCAGAGTCCTGGGTCTGGGTACAGGTGAGATGCAGTTTCCTGGGTCTGGTTACAGGGGAAAAGCAGTGTCCTCGGTCTGGGTACGACGGAGAAGCTGTTTCCTGGGTCTGGGTACGAATGAGAAGCTGTTTCCTGGGTCTGGGTATGAGGGAGATGCAGTGTTTTGGGTCTGGGTACGAAGGAAACGCATTGTCCTGGGCCTGGTTACAGGGGAGACATTTTGTCCTGGGTCTGGGTATCAGGGAGACGCAGTGTCCTGGTTGTATTTACAGGGGAGATGCAGTGTCTTGGACCTGGATACGAGTGAGACGCAGTTTCCTTGGTCTGGGTACTAGGGATACGCAGTGTCCTGTGTCTGGGTATGAGTGAGACACAGTTTCCTTGGTCTGGGTACGAGGGTGACACTGTGCTGGGTCGGGGTACGAGGGAGACACAGTTTCCTGGGTCTAGGTTCGAGGGAGACGCAGTGTTCCGAGGGTGGGTACGAGAGAGACGCTGTGTTCTGGGTCTGGATACCAGGGAGACGCAGTATCCTGGGTCTGGGTACGCGGGAGACGCATGTTCTGGGTCTGGGTACAAGGGAGATGCAGTTTCCTGGGTCTAGGTACGTGGGAGACGCAGTGTCCTGGGTCTGGGTACGAGAGAGAAACTGTGTGCTGGGTCTGGGTACGAAGGAGAAGCAGTGTCCTTCGTCGGGGTATGAGGGAGAAGCTGTGTGCTGGGTCTGGGTATGAGGTAAACGCAGTGTCCAGGGTCTGTGTAAAGGGGAGATGCAGTGTCCTGGGTCTGGGTACAGGGGAGACGCAGTGTCCTGAGTTTGGGTAGAGGGTATACGCAGAGTCCTGCGTCCGGGTACAAGGGAGACGCAGTGACCAGGGTCTGGGTTGGAGGGAGTCGCAGTGTCCTGGGTCTGGGTACGAGAGAGAGGCTGTGTGCTGGGTCTGGGTATGAGGGAGACGCAGTGTCCTGGGTCTGGGTACAGAGGAGACACAGTGTCCTGGTTCTGGGTACCGGTGAGACACAGTGTCCTAGGTTTGGGTACAAGGGAGACGCAGAGTCCTGTGTCTGGGTACAGGGGAGATGCAGTATCCAGGGTTTGGTACCGTGGGGATGCAGTGTCCTGGGTTTGGGTACAGGGGGTATGCAGTGTCCAAGGTTGGGTACGAGAGAGATGCAGTGTCCTGAGTCTGGGTAGAGTGTATATGCAGAGTCCTGCATCCGGGTACGAGGGAGACGCAGTGACCAGGGTCTGGGTTGGAGGGAGTCGCAGAGTCCTGGCTCTGGGTACAGGGGTGATGCAGTGTCCTCTGTCTGGGTACGGGGGTAGACGCAGTGTCCTCGGTCTGGGTATGAGGGAGACGCAGAGTCCGGGTTCTGGTTACAGGGGAGACGCATTGTCTTGGGTCTGGGTACAGGGGAGACGCAGTCTCCTGTGTTTGGGTACAGGGGAGACGCAGTGTCCTGGGTCTGGGTACAGGGGAGAGACATTGTCTTGGGTCTGGGTACAGGGGAAACACAGTGTCCTGGGTCTGGGTACGAGGGAGACACACTGTCCTGGGTATGGGTACGAGGGTGACGCAGTGTATTGGGTCTGGGTATGACGGAGATGCATTGTCCTGGGCCTGAGTTCAGGGGTGACGCCATGTCCTGGTTCTGGCTATCAGGGAGACACAGTGTCCTGATTCTGGGTACAAGGGAGACGCAGCACACTGATTCCTGGTACAGTGTCCTGGGTCTCGGTACGGACCAGACGCGGTGTCCTGCATCTGGGTACAGGGGAGAAGCAGTGTCCCGGGTCTGGTTACAGGGGAGACACAGTATCCTGGGTCTGGGTATGAGGGAGAGGCAGTTTCCTGTGTCTGGTTACAGGGGAGACGCAGTATCTGTGGTTTGGTACAGAGGGGATGCAGTGACCTGGGTCTGGGTTGGAGGGAGTCGCAGAGACCTGGGTCTGGGGATGAGTGAGACGCAGTGTCCTGGGTCTGGGGATGAGTGAGACGCAGTGTCCTGGGTCGGGGTATGAGGGAGAAGCTGTGTGCTGGGTCTGGGTATGAGGTAAACGCAGTGTCCTGGGTCTGTGTAAAGGGGAGATGCAGTGTCCTGGATCTGGTTACGAGGGAGAGGCAGTGTCCTGGGTCTAATTACAGGGGAGACACAGTGTCCTGTGTCTGGGTACAAGGTAGACGCATTGTCTTGGTTCTGGGTACGGGGGAGCTGCAGTGCCCTGTGTCTGGATACGACGGAGACGCTGTGTCCTGGGTCTGGGCACAGGCGAGACGCAGTGTCTTGTGTCTGGGTACGAGGGAGACACAAAGTCCTGGGTCTGAGTACGAGGGAGAAGCTGTTTCCTGGGTCTGGGTACGAGGGAGACGCAGTGTTTTGGGTCTGGGTATGACGGAGATGCATTCTCCTGGGCCTGGTTACAGGGGAGACACTTTGCCTGGGTCTAGGTATCAGGGAGACGCAGTGTCCTGGTTCTATTTACAGGGGAGACGCAGTGTCCTGGGCCTGGATATGAGGGAAACGCAATTTCCTTGGTCTGTGCACTAGCGATACGCAGTATCCTGTGTCTGGGTATGAGCGAGACACAGTTTCCTTGGTCTGGGTACTAGCGATACGCAGTGTCCTGTGTCTGGGTATGAGCGAGACACAGTTTCCTTGGTCTGGGTACGAGGGAGACGCAGTGTCCTGGGTCTGGGTTGGAGGGAGTCACAGAGTTCTGGGTCTGAGAATGAGTGAGACGCATGGTCCTGTGTCTGGGTATGAGGGTGACGCAGTGTCCTGGTCGGGGTACGAGAGAAACGCTGTGCGCTTGGTCTGGGTACCAGGGAGACGCAGTGTCCTGGGTCTGGGTACGAGGGAGATGCAGTGTCCTGGGTCAGGGTACGAGAGAGAAGCTGTGTGCTGAGTCTGGGTACGAGGTAAACGCAGTGCCCTGTGTCTGTGTAAAGGGGAGATGCAGTGTGCTGGGTCTGGTTATGGGGGAGACACAGTGTCCTGGATCTGGGTACAGGGGAGACACAGTGTCCTGAGCCTGGGTAGAGGGTATACGCAGAGTTCTGCATCCATGTACGAGGGAGACGCAGTGTCCTGGGTCTGGGTTGGAGGGAGTCGCAGGGTCCTGGGTCTGGGGATGAGTGAGACGCATGGTCCTTTGTCTGGGTACGAGGGTGATGCAGTGTCCTGGGTCTGGGTACGAGGTAAACTCAGTGTCCTGGGTCTGTGTAAAGGGGAGGTGCAGCGTCCTGTGTCTGGATACGATGGAGACGCAGTGTCCTGGGCCTGGGTACAGGGGAGACGCAGTGTCCTGGTTCTGGCTATCAGGGAGATGCAGTGTCCTAGTTCTGGTTTACAGGGGAGATGAAGTATCCTGATTCTAGGTACAGGGTAGACGCAGTGTCCTGATTCTGGGTACAGGGGAAACGCCGTGTCGTGAGCCTGGATACAGGGGAGACGCAGTGTCCTGGGTCTGTGTATGAGGGAGACGCAGTATCCTGGGTCTGGGTGCAGGGTTGATGCAGTGTCCTGCATCTGGGTACGAGGGAGAAGCAGTGTCCTGGGCTTTGGTACAGGGAACACGGAGTGTCCTGGGTCTGGTTACAGAGAAGATGCAGAGTCCTGGGTCTGGGTACAGGTGAGATGCAGTTTCCTGGGTCTGGTTACAGGGGAAACGCAGTGTCCTCGGTCTGGGTACGACGGAGAAGCTGTTTCCTGGGTCTGGGTACGAATGAGAAGCTGTTTCCTGGGTCTGGGTATGAGGGAGATGCAGTGTTTTGGGTCTGGGTACGACGGAGACGCATTGTCCTGGGCCTGGTTACAGGGGAGACATTTTGTCCTGGGTTTGGGTATCAGGGAGACGCAGTGTCCTGGTTGTATTTACAGGGGAGATGCAGTGTCCTGGACCTGGATACGAGTGAAACGCAGTTTCCTTGGTCTGGGTACTAGGGATACGCAGTGTCCTGTGTCTGGGTATGAGTGAGACACAGTTTCCTTGGTCTGGGTACGAGGGTGACACTGTGCTGGGTCGGGGTACGAGGGAGACGCAGTTTCCTGGGTCTAGGTTCGAGGGAGACGCAGTGTTCCGAGGGTGGGTACGAGAGAGATGCTGTGTGCTGGGTCTGGATACCAGGGAGACGCAGTATCCTGGGTCTGGGTACTCGGGTGACGCAGTGTCCTGGGTCGGGGTACAAGGGAGACGCAGTGTCCTGGGTCTGGGTATGAGAGAGAAGCTGTGTGCTGGGTCTGGGTACAAAGGAGACGCAGTGTCCTGGGTCGGGGTATGAGGGAGAAGCTGTGTGCTGGGTCTGGGTATGAGGTAAACGCAGTGTCCAGGGTCTGTGTAAAGGAGAGATGCAGTGTCCTGGGTCTGAGTACAGGGGAGACGCAGTGTCCTGAGTTTGGGTAGAGGGTATACGCAGAGTCCTGCGTCCGGGTACAAGGGAGATGCAGTGACCAGGGTCTGGGTTGGAGGGATCCCAGTGTCCTGGGTCTGGGTACGAGAGAGAGGCTGTGTGCTGGATCTGAGTATAAGGGAGACGCAGTGTCCTGGGTCTGGGTACAGAGCAGACACAGTGTCCTGGTTCTGGGTACAATGGAGACGCAATCTCCTGGGTCTGGGTACAAGGGAGATGCAGAGTCCTGTGTCTGGGTACAGGGGAGATGCAGTGTCCTGGGTCTGGGTATGGGGTGATGAAGTGTCCTGGGTCTTGGTACGAGGGACACGCAATGTCCTGGGTATGGGTGCAGGGGAGATGCAGTGTCCTGGGTCTGGTTACGAGGGAGATGCAGCATCCAGGGTCTGGGCATAGGGGAGGCGCAGTGTCCTGGGTCTGGGTACACTGGGAATGCAGTGTCCTGAGTCTGGATACAAGTGAGACGCTGTGTCCTGGTTCTAGGTACGATGGAAAAGCTGTGTTCTAGGTCTTGGTACAGGGGAGGCGCAGTGTCCTGGGTCTGGGTACGAGGGAGATGCAGTATCTTTGGCATTCTTACGAGGGAAACGCAATGTCCAGTGTCTGTGTATGAGGGAAATGTAGTGTCCTGGGTCTGGGTACAGGGGAGTGCCATTGTCTTGGGTCTGGGTACAGGAGAAACGCAGTGTTCTGGGTCTGGGTAGAGGGTATATGCAGAGTCCTGCATCCGGGTATGAGGGAGACGCAGTGATCTGGGTCTGGGTTGGAGGGAGTAGCAGAGTCCTGGGTCTGGGTACGAGGGAGACGCAATTTCCTGGGTCTAGGTACGAGGGTGACCCAGTGCCCTGGGACTGTGTATGAGGGAGGCGCAGTGTCCTAGGTCTGGGTACGAGGTTGACGCAGTGGCCTGTGTCAGGGTACGAGGGAGTCGCAGTTTCCTGGGTCTAGGTATGAGGGAGACGCAGTGTCCTCGGTCTGGGTACGAGAGAGATGCTGTGTGCCGGGTCTGGGTACGCGGGAGACGCAGTTTCCTGCATCTCAGTACGGACCAGATGCGGTGTCCTGCGTCTGGGTACAGGGGAGAAGCAGTGTCCTGGGTCTGGTTACAGGTGAGATGCAGTATCCTGGGTCTGTGTATGAACGACAGGCAGTTTCCTGGGTCTGGTTACAGGGGAAACGCAGTTTCCGGAGTTTGGTACAGTGGGGAGGGATACGCTGTGTGCTGGGTTTGGGTACGAGGGAAACGCAGTGTCTTGGGTCTGTGTAAAGGGGACATGCAGTGTCCTGGGTCTGGGTGCAGGGGAGAAGCATTGTCCTGCTTCTCGGTAGAGGGGAGACACAGTGTCCTGGGTCTGGTTACGAGGGAGACGCAGTGTCCTGGGTCTGGGTACAGAGGAGACACAGTATCCTTGTTCTGGGTACCGGTGAGACACAGTGTCCTGGGTTTGGGTACAAGGGAGACACAGAGTCCTGTGTCTGGGTACAGGGGAGATGCAGTATCCGGGGTTTGGTACCGTGGGGACGCAGTGTCCTGGGTTTGGGTACAGGGGGTATGCAGTGTCCAAGGTTGGGTACGAGAGAGATGTAGTGTCCTGAGTCTGGGTAGAGGGTATATGCAGAGTCCTGCGTCCGGGTACGAGGGAGACGCAGTGACCAGGGTCTGGGTTGGAGGGAGTCGCAGAGTCCTGGCTCTGGGTACAGGGGTGATGCAGTGTCCTCTGTCTGGGTACGGGGTAGACGCAGTGTCCTCGGTCTGGGTATGAGGGAGACGCAGAGTCCGGGTTCTGGTTACAGGGGAGACGCATTGTCTTGGGTCTGGGTACAGGGGAGACGCAGTATCCTGTGTCTGGGTACAGGGGAGACGCAGTGTCCTGGGTCTGGGTACAGGGGAGAGACATTGTCTTGGGTCTGGGTACAGGGGAAACACAGTGTCCTGGGTCTGGGTACGAGGGAGACACACTGTCCTGGGTCTGGGTATGAGGTAGATGCAGTGTCCAGGGTCTGGGCACGAGGGAGTCGCCGTGTCCTGGGTATGGGTACGAGGGTGACGCAGTGTATTGGGTCTGGGTATGACGGAGATGCATTGTCCTGGGCCTGAGTTCAGGGGTGACGCCATGTCCTGGTTCTGGCTATCAGGGAGACACAGTGTCCTGATTCTGGGAACGAGGGAGACGCAGCGCACTGATTCCTGGTACAGGGGAGACACAGTGTCCTGGGTCTCGGTACGGACCAGATGTGGTGTCCTGCATCTGGGTACAGGGGAGAAGCAGTGTCCCGGGTCTGGTTACAGGCGAGACGCAGTATCCTGGGTCTGGGTATGAGGGAGAGGCAGTTTCCTGTGTCTGGTTACAGGGGAGACGCAGTATCTGTGGTTTGGTACAGAGGGGATGCAGTGACCTGGGTCTGGGTTGGAGGGAGTCGCAGAGTCCTGGGTCTGGGGATGAGTGAGACGCAGTGTCCTGGGTCTGGGGATGAGTGAGACGCAGTGTCCTGGGTCAGGGTATGAGGGTGAAGCTGTGTGCTGGGTCTGGGTATGAGGTAAACGCAGTGTCCTGGGTCTGTGTAAAGGGGAGATGCAGTGTCCTGGGTCCGGTTCTGTGGGAGACGCAGTGTCCTGGTTCTGGTTACAAGGGAGACCCAGTGTCCTGGATCTGGGTACAGGGGAGATCCATTGTCTTTGGTCTGGGTATAGGGGAAACGCAGTGTCCGGGGTCTGGGTACGAGGGAGACACACTCTCCTGGGTCTGGTTATGAGGTAGACACAGTGTCCTGGGTCGGGGTACGAGGGAGATGCAGCGTCCTGGGTATGGGTATGAGGGTGACGCAGTGTTTTGGGTCTGAATATGACGGAGTCGTGTTGTCCTTGGTCTGGATACAGGGGAGATGCAGTGTCCTGGTTCTGGCTATCAGGGAGATGCCTTGTCCTGGTTCTGGTTTGCAGGGGAGACGCAGTGTCCTGATTCTGGGTACAGGGGAGATGCAGTGTCCTGATTCTGGATAAAGGGGAGACGCAGTGTCATGGGGCTGGATACAGGGGTGACGCAGTGTCCTGGGTCTGTGTATGAGGGAGATGTAGTGTCCTGGGTCTGGTTACAGGGGAGACACAGTTTCCTGGGTCTGGGTACAAGGGAGACACAGTGTCCTGGGTCTGGGTACAGGGTTGATGCAGTGTCCTGCTTCTGGGTACGAGGGAGACGCAGTGTCCTGGGTTTTGGTACAGGGGACACGGAGTGTTCTGGATCTGGTTACAGGGAAGACGCAGTGTCCTGGGTCTGGGTACAGGGGAGATGCAGTTTCCTGGGTCTGGTTACAGGGAAGAGGCAGTGTCCTAGGTCTGGGTACTGGGGAGACGCACTGTCCTGGGTCTGGGTACAGGGGAGACGCAGGGTCCTGGGTCTGGATACGGGGGAGATGCAGTGTCCTGGGTCAGGGTTCAGGGGTGACGCAGTGTCCTGGGTCAGGGTTCAGGGGAGACGCAGTGTCCTGGGTCTGGTTACGAGGGAGAGGCAGTGTCCTGGGTCTAATTACAGGGGAGACACAGTGTCCTGTGTCTGGGTACAAGGTAGAAGCATTGTCTTGGTTCTGGGTACAGGGGAGGTGCAGTGTCCTGTGTCTGGATACGACGGAGACGCTGTGTCCTGCGTCTGGGTACAGGCGAGACGCAGTGTCTTGGGTCTGGGTACGAGGGAGACACACTGTCCTGGGTCTGAGTACGAGGGAGAAGCTATTTCCTGGGTATGGGTGCCAGGAAGACGCAGTGTTTTGGGTCTGGGTATAACAGAGATGCATTGTCCTGGGCCTGGTTACAGGGGAGACACTTTGTCCTGGGTCTGGGTATCAGGGAGACGCAGTGTCCTGGTTCTATTTACAGGGGAGACACAGTTTCCTGGGCCTGGATACGAGGGAGACGCAATTTCCTTGGTCTGTGCACTAGCGATACGCAGTGTCCTGTGTCCGGGTATGAGCGAGACACAGTTTTCTTGGTCGGGGTACGAGGGAGATGCAGTGTCCTGGGTCTGGGTTGCAGGGAGTCGCAGAGTCCTGGGTCTGGGAATGAGTGAGACACATGTTCCTGTGTCTGGGTATGAGGGTGACACAGTGTCCTGGTCAGGGTACGAGAGAAACTCTGTGTGCTTGGTCTGGGTACCAGGGAGACGCAGTGTCCTGGATCTGGGTACGAGGGAGATGCAGTTTCCTGGGTCAGGGTACGAGAGAGAAGCTGTGTGCTGGGTCTGGGTATGAGGGAAACGCAGTGACCTGTGTCTGTGTAGAGGGGAGATGCAGTGTGCTGGGTCTGGTTATGGGGGAGATGCAGTGTCCTGGGTCTGGGTACAGAGGAGACGCAGTGTCCTGGGTCTGGGTTGGAGGGAATCGCAGGGTCCTGGGTCTGGGGATGAGTGAGACGCATGGTCCTTTGTCTGGATACGGGGGTGATGCAGTGTCCTGGGTCTGGGTACGAGGTAAACTCAGTGTCCTGGGTCTGTGTAAAGGGTAGATGCAGTGTGCTGGGTCTGGTTATGGGGGAGACGCAGTGTCCTGGGTCTGGGTACAGGGAAGACGCAGGGTCCTGAGTCTGGGTAGAGGGTATACGCAGAGTCCTGCGTCCGGGTACAAGGGAGACGCAGTGACCTGAGTCTGGGTTGGAGGGAGTCGCAGTGTCCTGGGTCTGGGTACAGGGGAGAGCCATTGTCTTGGGTCTGGGTACAGGGGAAACGCAGTGTCCTGGGTCGGGGTACGAGGGAGACCCAGTGTCCTGGGCATGGGTACGAGGGTGACGCAGTGTTTTGGGTCTGGGTATGATGGAGACGCGTTGTGCTGGGCCTGGGTACAGGGGAGACGCAGTGTCCTGGTTCTGGCTATCAGGGAGATGCAGTGTCCTAGTTCTGGTTTACAGGGGAGATGCAGTGTCCTGATTCTGGGTACAGGGGAAATGCCATGTCGTGAGCCTGGATACAGGGGAGACGCAGTGTCCTGGGTCTGTGTATGAGGGAGACGCAGTGTCCTGGGTCTGTGTATGAGGGAGACGCAGTGTCCTGGGTCTGGGTACAGGGTTGATGCAGTGTCCTGCATCTGGGTACGAGGGAGACGCAGTGTCCTGGGCTTTGGTACAGGGAACACGGAGTGTCCTGGGTTTGGTTACAGAGAAGATGCAGAGTCCTGGGACTGGGTACAGGTGAGATGCAGTTTCCTGGGTCTGGTTACAGGGGAAACGCAGTGTCCTCGGTCTGGGTACGATGGAGAAGCTGTTTCCTGGGTCTGCGTACGAGGGAGAAGCTGTTTCCTGGGTCTGGGTATGAGGGAGATGCAGTGTTTTGGGTCTGGGTACGACGGAGACGCTTTGTCCTGGGCCTGGTTACAGGGGAGACATTTTGTCCAGGATCTGTTTATCAGGGAGACGCAGTGTCCTGGTTGTATTTACAGGGGAGATGCAGTGTCCTGGACCTGGATACGAGTGAAACGCAGTTTCCTTGGTCTGGGTACTAGGGATACGCAGTGTCCTGTGTCTGGGTATGAGCGAGACGCAGTTTCCTTGGTCTGGGTACGAGGGTGACACTGTCCTGGGTCGGGGTACGAGGGAGACGCAGTTTCCTGGGTCTCGGTTCGAGGGAGACGCAGTGTTCCGAGGGTGGGTACAAGAGAGACGCTGTGTGCTGGGTCTGGATACCAGGGAGACGCAGTATCCTGGGTCTGGGTATGCGGGAGATGCAGTGTCCTGGGTCGGGGTACAAGGGAGATGCAGTTTCCTGAGTCTAGGTACGTGGGAGACGCAGTGTCCTGGTTCTGGGTATGAGAGAGAAGCTGTGTGCTGGGTCTGGGTATGAAGGAGACGCAGTGTCCTGGGTCGGGGTATGAGGGAGAAGCTGTGTGCTGGGTCTGGGTATGAGGTAAACGCAGTGTCCTGGGTCTGTGTAAAGGGGAGATGCAGTGTCCTGGGTCTGGTTATGTGGGAGACGCAGTGTCCTGGGTCTGGGTACAGGGGAGACGCAGTGTCCTGAGTTTGGGTAGAGGGTACACGCAGAGTCCTGCGTCCGGGTACAAGGGAGACGCAGTGACCAGGGTCTGGGTTGTAGGGAGTCGCAGTGTCCTGGGTCTGGGTACAGAGCAGACACAGTGTCCTGGTTCTGGGTACAATGGAGACGCAGTCTCCTCTGTCTGGGTACAAGGGAGACGCAGAGTCCTGGGTATGGGTGCAGGGGAGATGCAGTGTCTTGGGTCTGGTTACGAGGGAGATGCAGCATCCAGGGTCTGGGCATAGGGGAGGCGTAGTGTCCTGGGTCTGGGTACACCGGGAATGCAGTGTCCTGAGTCTGGATACGAGTGAGACGCTCTGTCCTGGTTCTAGGTACGATGGAAAAGCTGTGTTCTGGGTGTTGGTACAGGGGAGGCGCAGTGTCCTGGGTCTGGGTACGAGGGAGATGCAGTGTCTTTGGCATTGTTACGAGGGAAACGCAATGTCCAGTGTCTGTGTATGAGATAAATGCAGTGTCCTGGGTCTGGGTACAGGGGATACGCAGAGTCCTGCGTCCGGCTACGAGGGAGACGCAGTGTTCTGGGTCTAGGTTGGAGGGAGTCACAGAGTCCTCGGTCTGGGGACGAGGGAGACGCAGTTACCTGCGTCCGGCTACGAGGGAGACGCAGTGTCCTGGGTCTGGTTACGAGGGAGACGAAGGTCCTGGGTCTGGGTACAGGGGAGACGCAGAATGATGCATCAGTGTATGAGGGAGACGCAGTGTCCTGGTTCAGGGTACGATGGAGTCGCAGTTTCCTGGGTCTAGGTATGAGGGAGACGCAATGTCCTGGGTCTGGGTACGTGGGAGGTGCTGTGTGCTGGGTCTGGGTATGAGGAAAATGCAGTGTCTTGGGTCTGTGTAAAGGGGCGGTGCAGTGTCCTGGGTCTGGCTACGGGGGGAGACGCAGTGTCCTGGGTCTGTGTACGAGGGAGACGCAGTGTCCTAAGTCTTGTTACAAGGGTGATACTGTGTCTTGTGTCTGGGCACGGGTGTAGACGAATTGTCCTCGGTCTGAGTATGAGGGTGATGCAGAGACCTGTGTCTGGGTACAGAAGAGACACAGTGTCCTGGTTCTGGGTACAGGGGAGATGCAGTATCCTGGGTCTGGGTACAGGGGTGATGCAGTGTCCTGGGTCTGGGTACGAGGGACTCGCAGTGTCCTGGATATGGGTACAGGGGAGATGCAGTGTCCTGGGTCTTGTTTGACTCCCCACCAACTGCACACTGTATACTGACCCCCCAAAAACTACACAATGTATACCGACCACCCAATACCCAAAGACTGCATACTGAACCGCCACTAACTACACGCTACATAGTGACCCCCATTAACTACACACTATATACTGACCCCCCGCTAACTACACACTGTATACTGACCCTCGACTAACTGCACACTGTATGCTGATCCCTCACTAACTACAGGCTATACACTGAACCCCCACTAACTACAACAAAAACAGAATTACCTGGAAAAACTCAGCAGGTCTGGCAGCATCGGCGGAGAAGAAAAGAGTTGACGTTTCGAGTCCCCACTAACTACAAGCTGTTTACTGACTCCCCACAAACTGCACACTGTTTACTGAGCCACCACTCACTGCACATTGTATATTGACCCCTCAGTAACTACACACTGTATCCTGACAGCGCACTAACTACACATTTTACACTGACCCCCAACTAACTACACACTGGACACTGACCCCACACAAAGAACACAGTGTATAATGACCCCCCACCAACTACAAAATGTAAACTGACCCCCCACGAACCACACACTGTATACTGACCACTCACTAACTACACGCTGTATACTGAGCACCCCACTAATTACACTCTGTATACTGACCCCCCAACAACTATACGCTTTACACTGACACCCCACTTGCTACACACTCTATACTGACCCCCCACTGACTACACGCTGAATATTGACTCCTCACTAACTACACACTGTATTTGGCCCCCCACTAACTACACACTGGACACTGACCCCAAAATAACTACACACTGTATAATGACCCCCCCGTTACCTACAGACTGCATAGTGACCCTCCACTAACTACACGCTATACAGTGACCCCCCACTAACTACATACTGTATACTGACCCCCTACTCAATACACACTTTATACTGACCACCCACTAACTACATGTTGTATACTGACCACCCACTAACTGCAGACTGTATACTGAGCCGCCACGAACTACACGCTGTGTACTGACCCATCACTAACTGCACATTTATCCTGACACCTCACTAATTACACGCTGTACACTGACACTTCTCTAACTACACGCTGTACACTGACCCACCCCCACTAACTACATGCTGTATATTGACTCCCCACCAACAGCACACAGTATACTGACCCCCCAAAAACTACACATTATATACCGACCTCCCACTAACTACACATGGTATACTGACCCCCCTACTAACTACACGCTGTATACTGACCCCCCATTAACGACACACTGTATACTGACACCCAAATAACTACAGGCTGGACACTGACCCCAACTAACTACACACTCTATACTGACAACCCACAAACTACACGCTGTATACTGACAACCTATTAACTGCACACTGTATACTGACCCCCAACGAACTACACGCTGTGTACTGACCCATCACTAACTGAACACTTTACACTGACACCCCACTAATTACATGCTGTACACTGACCCCTCTCTAACTACACGCTGTACACTGACCACCCCACTAACTGCATGCTGTATATTGACTCCTCACCAACTGCACACTGTATACTGACCCCCCAAAAACTACACATTGTATACCGACCTCCCACTAACTACACATGGTATACTGACCCCCCTACTAACTACACGCTGTATACTGACCCCCCACTAACGACACACTGTATACTGACATCCAAATTACTACAGGCTGGACACTGACCCCAACTAACTACACACTCTATACTGACCACCCACTAACTACACGCTGAATATTGACCCCCCACTAACTACGCACTGTATACTGACACCCCACTCAATACACACTTTATACTGACCCCCCACTAACTACACATTGTATACTGACACCCCATTCAATACACACTTTATACTGACAACCCACTAACTACACGCTGTATACTGACCACCCACTATCTGCACACTGTATACTGACCCCCCATGAACTACACGCTGTGTACTGATCCATCACTAACTGCACACTTTATACTGACACCTCACTAATTACATGCTGTACACTGACCCCTCTCTAACTACACGCTGTACACTGACCACCCCACTAACTGCATGCTGTATATTGAATCCTCACCAACTGCACACTGTATACTGACCACCCCAAAACTACACATTGTATACTGACCTCCCACTAATTACACATGGTATACTGACCCCCCTACTAACTACACGCTGTATACTGACCCCCTACTAACGGCACACAGTATACTGACACCCCACCAACTACAAACTGTATACCGACCCCCAGCTAACTATAGCCTGGACGCTGACCCCAACTAACTACACACTGTATACTGACTCCCCAACAACTAAATGATTTACACTGACACCCCACTAACTACACACTCTATACTGACCCCCTACTAACTACACGCTGAATATAGACCCCCACTAACTACACGCTGAATATTGACCACCCCACTAACTACACACTGTATTCTGGCCCCCTCACTCAATACACACTTTATACTGACCGCCCACAAACTACATGATGTACACTGACCACCCACCAACTGCACACTGTATACTGACACCTTACTAATTACACGCTGTACACTGACCCCTCTCTAATTACACGCTGTACACAGAACCCCGCACTAACTGCACACTGTATATTGACTCCCCACCAACTGCATACAGTATACTGACTCCCCAAAAGCTACACATTGTATACTGACCTCCCACTAACTACACATGGTATACTGACCCCCCTATTAACTACACGCTGTATACTGACCCCCCACTAACGACAAACTAGTACACTGACACCCCACCAACTGCACACTTGATACTCACCGCCAATTAACTACAGGCTGGAAACGGACCAAAACTAACTACACACTGTATACTGACCCCCCAACAACTAAACGATTTACACTGACAACCCACTAACTACACACTCTATATTGACCCCCCACTAACTACAAGCTGAATATTGAACCCCCACTAACTACACACTGTATTCTGGCCCCCCACTAACTACACATTGGACACTGACCCCACACTAACTACACACTGTATACTGACCCCCCACTAACTAACGCTGTTTTCTGACTACTCACTATTTAAACGCTGTATACTGACCCAAAACTAACTACACACTGTATGCTGACCCCCCACTAACTACATAATCTACACTTACCCCACATTAACTACACACTGGACACGGACCCCCAACTAACTACACATTGGACACTGACCACCCACTACCTACAGAATGCATACTGACACTCCACTAACTACACGCCCTATACTGACACCCCAGTCACTACACACTGGTCACTGACCCCCTATTAATTACACACTGTATACTGACATCCCAACTAGCAACACACTGTATACAGACCTCCCACTAAATACACACTTTATGCTGACCCCTCACTATCTACACGCTGTGTACTGACTCTCACTAACTACCCGCTGTACAGTGACCCCCCACTTACTACACGCTGTACATTGACTCCCCACAACCTGCACACTGTTTACTGACCCCCCAACTCACTGCACGTTGTATACTGACCCCCCTACTAACTACACGCTGTATACTGACACCCCCAATAATTACACACTGTATACTGACACTCCAACAACTGCACGCTTTACACTGACACCCCATTAGCTACACACTCTATACTGACCACCCACTAACTACATGCTGAATATTGACCCCCCACTAAATACACGCTGTATACTGACCAGTCACTAAGTACACACGGTATTCTGGCTCCCCACTAACTGCACACTGGACACTGGCCCCCCAATAATTACTCACTGGACACTGACTCACAAGTAACTACACGCTGGACACTGACCTCCCCTTTACTACACACTGTACACTGACTCCCACTAACTAAACACTTATACTGACCCCCCAACAACTACACGCTTTACACCGAGACCCCACTAACTATACACTCTATACTAACACCCCACACACTACACGCTGAATATTGACCCCCACCCCCAATTTAGTACACACTGTATACTGATATCTCACTAATTGCACACTGTATTCTGGCCCCCCACTATCTACTCACAGTACAATGACCCCCCTAAAGCTACACACGGTATACTGACCACCCACTAACTACACACAGTATACCAACCCTCGACTAACTGCACACTGTATAATGACCCCCAACTAACTACATGCTGGACACTGACGCCCCAAAAACTACAAACTGTATACTGACACCACCCCACCCCCACGAACTGCACACTATATACTGACCCCCCACCTATATACACACTGTATCCTGACCCCCCACTAACTGCACACTGTATACTGACCCCACACTAGCTTCACGCTGTATACAGATGCTTCACTAACTGCACGCTGTATACTGACCCCGCACTAACAACACGCTGTGTACTGACCCCGCACTAACAACACGCTGTATACTGATCCCCCACTAACTACACGCTGTATCTTGACTCCCCACAAACTGCACACTGTTCACTGACCCACCACTCACTGCACGTTGCATACTGACACCCCAGTAACTACACACTGTATAATGACAACCCCAATATCTACACACTGTATAATGACCCCCAACTAACTACAGCCTGTACACTGACCCCCCACTAACTACAAACTGCAAACTGACACCCCTACTAACTACACACTGTATACTGACCCCCAACTAACTACACGCTGGACACTGATGCCCCACTAACTACAAACTGTATACACAACACCGCCCCCCCCCAACGAACTGCACACTATATACTGACCACCCACTAACTTCACACTTTATACTGACTCCCCACCTATATACACACTGTATCCTGACCCCGCACTAACTGCACACTGTATACTGACCCCACACTAACTTCACGCTGCATACAGACACTTCACTAACAGCACGCTGTATACTGACCCCGCACTAACAGCACGCTGTATACTGACCCCGCACTAACAATACGCTGTATACTGACCCCGCACTAACAATACGCTGTATACTGACCCCGCACTAACAATACGCTGTATACTGACGGCCCACGAACTACACGGTGTTTATTGACTCCCCACAAACATGCACACTGTTCACTGACCCACCACTCACTGCACATTGTATACTGACACCCCAGTAACTACACACTATATAATGACACCCCAAAATCTACACACTGTATAATGACCCCCAACTAACTACACCCTGTACAATGACCCCCCACTAACTACAAACTGTAAACTGACCCCCCTACTAACTACACACCGTATACTGACCCCCCACTAACTACACACTGGGTATTGACACCCCACTAAATACATGCTGAATATTGACCCCTCACTAACTGCACAATGTATACTGACCCCACACTAACTACACACTGGACACTGACCCCACACTAACAACACACTGTATAAGACTCCCCTATAGCTACACAATGTATACTGACCACCCACTACCCACAGACTGCAGAATGACCCTCCACTAACCACACACTATATAGTGACCCTCTACTAACCACACACCATATAATGACCCTCGACCTACTGCACGCTGTATACTGACCCCTCACTAAATACAAGCTGTTTATTGACTCCCCACAAACTGCACACTGTTTACTGACCCACCACTCACTGCACATTGTATATTGAGCCCTCAGCAACTACACACCTTATACTGACACCGCACCAACTACACATTTTATACTGACCCCCAACTAACTACACACTGGACAGTGACCGCACACAAAGAACATACTGTATAATGACCCCCCACCAACTACACAATGAAGAATGACCCCCCACTAACTACACGCTGTATACTGACCACTCACTAACTACACGCTGTATACTGAGCACTCCTCCACTATTTACACACTGTGTACTGACCCCCCAACAACTACATGCTTTAAACTGACACCCCACTAGCTATACAATCTATACTGACCCCCCACTGACTACACGCTGAATATTGACCCCTCACTAACTACACACTGTATTCTGGCCCCCTATTAACTAAACATTGGACACTGACACCACACTAACTACACGCTGCATGCTGACCCCCCACTAACTAAACAATCTATACTTACCCCACACTAACTACACACTGGACACGGACCTCCAACTAACTACACACTGGACACTACCCCCCACTGCCTACTTACTGCATACTGACCCTCCACTAACTACACGCACTATACTGACCCCCCAGTCACTACACACTGGTCACTGACCCGCTACTAATTACACACTGTATACAGACCACCCAACTAGCTACACACTGTATACTGACCTCCCACTAAATACACACTGTATGCTGACCCCTCATTTTCTACACGCTGTGTACTGACTCCTCACTAACTACACGCTGTACACTGACCCCACACTTACTACACGCTGTATATAGACTCCCCACAACCTGCACATTGTTTACTGACCCCCAACTCACTGCACACTGTATACTGACCCACCACTAACTACACGCTGGACACTGAGTTCCCACTAATTACACATTGTATACTGACCCCACTACTAACTACACGCTATACAGTAACCCCCCACTAACTACACACTGTATACTGACTCCCCACTCAATACACACTTTATACTGACAACCCACTAACTACACGCTGTATACTGACCACCCACTAACTGCATACTGTATACTGACCCCCCACGAACTACACGATGTGCACTGACCCCTCTCTAACTACACACTGTACACTGACCCCCCCACTAACTGCATGCTGTATATTGACTCCCCACAAACTACACACTGTATACTGACACCCCAACAACTACACGCTTTACACTGACACCCCACTAGCTACACACTCTATACTGACCCCCCACTAACTACATGCTGAATATTGACCCCCAACTAAATACACGCTGTATACTGACCAGTCACTAAGTACACACGGTATTCTGGCCCCTCACTAACTACACACTGGACACTGGCCCCCACTAATTACTCACTGGACACTGACTCCCAAGTAACTACACACTGGACACTGACATCCCCTTTACTACACACTGTATACTGAACTCTCACTAACTAAACACTTATACTGAAACCCCAACAACTACACACTTTACAATGACACCCCACTAACTACACACTCTATACTGACACCCTGCACACTACATGCTGAATATTGACCCCCCCCCCCAACTTACTACACACTGTATACTGACATCTCACTAACTGCACACTGTATTCTGGCCCCCCACTAACTACTCACAATACAATGACCCCCCTAAAGCTACAGATGGTATACTGACCCCCCACTAACTACACACTGTATACTAACCTTCGACAAACTGCACACTGTATACTGACCCCCAACTAACTACACGCTGGACACTGACGCCCCACTAACTACAAACTGTATACTGACACACCCCCTGACCCCCAAAGAACTACACACTATATACTGACCACCCACTAACTACACACTGGACAGTAACCTCAAACAAACAACACACTGTTTAAGACTCCCCTATAATTACACACTGTATAATGACCTCACATTTCCTACAACCTGCATAGTGACCCTCCACTAACTACACGCTATACAGTAACCCCCCACTAACTACACACTGTATACTGACTCCCCACTCAATACACACTTTATACTGACAACCCACTAACTACACGCTGTATACTGACCACCCACTAACTGCATACTGTATACTGACCCCCCACGAACTACACGATGTGCACTGACCCCTCTCTAACTACACACTGTACACTGACCCCCCCACTAACTGCATGCTGTATATTGACTCCCCACAAACTGCACACTGTATACTGACCCCCCACTAACGGCACACAGTATACTGACACGCCACCAACTACACACTGTATACTGACCCCCAACTAATTACAGGCTGGACACTGACCACAAGTAACTACACATTGTATACTGACCCCCCAACAACAAAATGATTTACACTGACACCCCACTAACTACACACTCTATACTGACCCCTCACTAACTACACGCTGAATATTGACCCCCCACTAACTACACACAGTATTCTGGTCCCACACTAACTACACATTGGACACTGACTCCACACTATATACTGACCCCCCCACTCAATACAGACTTTATACCGTCCCCGCACTAACAACACACTGTATACTGACCTCTCACTAAATACACGCTATACGCTGACACCACGCTAACTACACACTGCATACTGACCCCCACTCAATACACCCTGTATACTGATCCCCACTAACTACATGCTGTAAACTGACCTCCCACCAACTGCACACTGTATATTGACTCCCTACTAACTGCGCACTGTTCACTGACCCACCACTCACTGCACATTTTATACTGACACCCCAGTAACTACACACTGTATACTGACACCCCAATATTTACACACTGGACACTGACTTCCCACTCACTTCACACTGTATATTGACACCAAACCAACTACAAACTGTATACTGACCCCCAACTAACTACATCCTGTAAACTGACCCCTCACTAACTACAAACTGTAAACTGACTACCCCACTAATGACACGCTGTATACTGACCCCCCACTTACTACAAACTGGGTACTGATACCTCATTAACTACATGTTGAATATTGACCCCTCACTAACTGCACAATATATACTGGACAACCACTAACTACACTCTAGACACTGACCCCACACTAACATCACACTGTATAAGACTTCCCTATAGCTACACAATGTATACTGACCACCCACTACCCCCAGACTGCATACAGACCCTCCACTAACTACACGCTATATAGTGACCCCCCACAAACTACACACTGTACACTGACCCTTGACTAACTACACCCTGTATACTGACCCCTCACTAAGTACATGCTGTACACTGACCCCCCACAAACTACAAGCTGTATATTGACTCCCCACAAACTGCACACTGTTTACTGACCCACCACTCACTGCACATTGTATATTGACTCCTCAGTAACTACACACTGTATACTGACACTGCACCAACTACACATTTTATACTGACCCCCAACTAACTACACACTGGACACTGACCCCACACATAGAACACACTGTGTAATGACCCCCCACCAACTACACAATGTATACTGACCACTCACTAACTACACGCTGTATACTGACCACTCACTAACTACACGCTGTATACTGAGCCCCCCAACAACTACATGCTTTACACTGACACGCCACTAGCTACACACTCTATACTGACCCCCCACTGACTACACGCTGAATATTGACCCCCTCACTAACTACAAACTGTATTCTGGCCCCCTATTAACTACACATTGGACACTGACACCACACTAAATACACGCTGCATGCTGACCCCCGACTAACTACACAATCTATACTTACCCCACACTAACTACACACTGGATACGGACCCCCACCGCCTACAGACTGCATACTGACCCTCCACTAACCACACGCACTATGCTGACCCCCCAGTCACTACACACTGGTCACTGACCCGCTATTAATTACACACTGTATACTGACCACCCAACTAGCTACACACTGTATACTGACCTCCCACTAAATACACACTGTATGCTGACTCCTCACTATCTACACGCTGTGTACTGACTCCTCACTAACTACATGCTGTACACTGACCCCCCACTAACTACACGCTGAATATTGACCCCCCACTAAATACACGCTGTATACTGACCAGTCACTAAGTACACACGGTATTCTGGCCCACCACTAACTACACACTGGACACTGGCCCCCACTAATTAATCACTGGACACTGACCCCTAAGTAACTACACACTGGACACTGACCTCCTCTTTACTACATACTGTATACTGAACTCCCACTAACTAAACACTTATACTGACCCCTCAACAACTACACGCTTTACACTGACACCCCACTAACTATACACTCTATACTGACACCCTGCACACTACATGCTGAATATTGACCCCCCCCCCCCCCCCCTCAACTAACTACACACTGTATACTGACATCTCACTAACTGCACACTGTATTCTGGCCCCCCACTAACTACTCACAATACAATGACCCCCCTAAAGCTACACACGGTATACTGAACACCCACTAACTACACACTCTTTATTGACCCCCCATTAACTACACACTGTGTACTAACCCTCGACTAACTGCACACTGTTTACTGACCCACCACTCACTGCACATTGTATATTGACTCCTCAGTAACTACATACTGTATACTGACACTGCACCTACTACACATTTTATACTGACCCCCAACTAACTGCACACTGGACACTGACCCCACACAAAGAACACACTGTATAATGACCCCCCACCAACTAAACAATGTATACTGACCACTCACTAACTACACGCTGTATACTGAGCCTCCCCACTAATTACACATGGTATACTGACCCCCCAACAACTACACGTTTTACATTGATATCCCACTAGCTACACACTGGAAACTGAGCACACACTAACTACACGCTGAATATTGACCACTCACTAACTACACACTGTATTCTGGCCCCCCACTAACTACACTGTGTACCCCGACCCCAAACTAACTACACACTGTATAAGTCTCCCCAACTAACTGCACACTGTATAATGACCCCCCACTCAATACACACTTTATACTGACCCCCACTCAATACACACTTTATACTGACCACCCACTAACTACATGTTGTATACTGACCACCCACTAACTACACATTGTATACTGACCACCCACTAACTGCACACTGTATACTGACCCCCCATTAACTACACGCTGTGTACTGACCCATCACTAACTGCACATTTATCCTGACATCCCACTAATTACAAGCTGTACACTGACACTTCTCTAACTAAACACTGTACACTGACCAGCCCCCCCCACTAACTGCATGCTGTATATTGACTCCCTACCAACTGCACATTGTATACTGACCCCAAAAAAACTACACATTGTATACCGACCTCCCATTAACTACACATGGTATACTGACCCCCCTACTAACTACACGCTGTATACTGACCCCCAAATAACTACAGGCTGGACACTGACCCCAACTAACTACACATTCTATACTGATCACCCACTAACTACACACTGCATATTGACACCCCACTAACTACACACTGTATACTGACCCCCATTCAATACACACTTTATACTGACAACCCACTAACTACATGCTGTATCCTGACCCCCCACTAACTACATGCTGTATACTGACCACCCACGAAATACACGCTGTGTACTGACCCATCACTAACTGCACACTTTATACTGACACCTCACTAATTACATGCTGTACACTGACCCCTCTTTAACTACACGCTGTACACTGACCACCCCACTAACTGCATGCTGTATATTGACTCCTCACCAACTGCACACTGTATACTGACCACCCCAAAACTACACATTGTATACCGACCTCCCACTAACTACACATGGTATACTGACCCCCCTACTAACTACACGCTGTATACTGACCACCTATTAACTGCACACTGTATACTGACCACCCACGAAATACACGCTGTGTACTGACCCATCACTAACTGCACACTTTATACTGGCACCTCACTAATTACATGCTGTACACTGACCCCTCTCTAACTACACGCTGTACACTGACCACCCCACTAACTGCATGCTGTATATTGACTCCTCACCAACTGCACACTGTATACCCCCAAAAACTACACATTGTATACCGACCTCCCAAAAACTACACATGGTATACTGACCGCCCTACTAACTACATGCTGTATACTGACCCTCTACTAACGGCACACAGTATACTGTCACCCCACCAACTACACACTGTATACTGACCCCCAACTAACTATAGGCTGGACACTGACCCCAACTAACCACACACTGTATACTGACCCCCCAACAACTAAATCATTTACGTTGACACCCCACTAACTACACACTCTATATTGACCCCCTACTAACTACAAGCTGACTACTGACTCCCCACTAACTACATGCTGAGTATTGACTCCCCCACTAACTACACACTGTATTCTGGCCCCCCACTAACTACACGCTGTATACTGACCACACACCAACTATACACTGTATACTGACCCCCCACTAACTACACGCTGTATACTGACACCCCACTCAATACACGCTGTATACTGATCGCCCACTAACTACACGCTGTATATTGACACCCCACAAACTGCACACTGACCCACCACTCACTGCACATACTGTCAGTATACATACTGACACCCCAGTAACTACACACTGTATACTGACACCAGCCACTACACACTGTATACTGACCCCCAACTAACTACATCCTGTACACTGACCCCCCCACTAACTACAAACTGTAAACTGACCCCCCTCACTAACTACACACTGTAGACTGACACCCCACTAACTACACACTGGGTACTGACACCCCACTAACTACATGCTGAATATTGACCCCTCACTAACTGCACACTGTATTCTGGCCACCCACTAACTGCACACTGGACACTGACCCCACACTAACAACACACTGTATAAGACTCTTCTATAGCTACACAATGTATACTGACCACCCACTACCCACAGAGTGCATACAGACCCTCCAGTAACTACACGCTATATAGTGACCCCCTACTAACTACACACTGTATACTGACCCCCCAGTAACTACACACTGTATACTGACCCCACACTAACTACACACTGTATACTGACCCCCCACTAACTACACACTGTATAATGACCCTCGACTAACTACACACTGTATACTGACCCCTCACTAACTACACGCTGTACACTGACTCCCCACAAACTACAAGCTGTATATTAACTCCCCACAAATTGCACTCTGTTTACTGACCCACCACTCACTGCACATTGTATATTGACCCCTCAGTAACTACACACTGTATACGGACACTGCACAGCTACACATTTTATACTACTCCCAACCAACTACACACTGGACACTGACCCCACACAAAGAACACACTGTATAATGACCCCCCACCAACTACACAATGTATACTGACCCTCACCAACTACACGCTCTACACTAACCACTCACTAACTATGCGCTGTATACTGAGCCCCCCCCATTAATTACATACTGTACACTGACTCCCCCAACAACTACACGCTTTACACTGACAACCCACTAGCTACACACTCGAAACTGACCACCCACTAACTACACGCTGAATATTGACTGCTCACTAACTACACACTGTATTCTGGCCCCCCACTAACTACACAGTGGACACTGACCCCAAATTAACAACACACTGTATAAGACTCCCCTATAGCTACACACTGTATAATGACCCCCCATTACCTACAGACTGCATAGTGACCTTCCACCAACTACACACCATACAGTGCCCCCCCACTAACTGCACACTGTATACTGACCCCCCCTCCATACAAACTTTATAATGACCCCCCACTAACTACACGCTGTATGCTGACCACCCACTAACTGCACACTGTGTACTGACCCCGCACTAACAACACGCTGTATGCTGTCCTCTCACTAAATACACGCTGTATGCTGACACCACACTAACTACACGCTGCGTACTGACCCCCACTCAATACACCCTGTATACTGACCCCCTACTAACTACATGCTGTAAACTGACCTCCCACCAACTGCGCACTGTATATTGACTCCCTACTAACTGCGCACTGTTCACTGACACACCACTCACTGCACATTTTACACTGACATCCCAGTAACTACACACTGTATACTGACACCCCAATATCTACACACTGGACACTGACCTCCCACTCACTTCACACTGTATATTGACACCAAACCAACTACAAACTGTATACTGACCCCCAACTAACTATACCCTGTACACTGATGCCCCCACTAACTACAAACTGTAAACTGACTACCCCACTAATGACACGCTGTATACTGACCCCCCACTTACTACAAACTGGGTACTGATACCTCATTAACTACATGTTGAATATTGACCCCTCACTAACTGCACAATATATACTGGACAACCACTAACTACACTCTAGACACTGACCCCACACTAACATCACACTGTATAAGACTTCCCTATAGCTACACAATGTATACTGACCACCCACTACCCCCAGACTGCATACAGACCCTCCACTAACTACACGCTATATAGTGACCCCCCACAAACTACACACTGTACACTGACCCTTGACTAACTACACCCTGTATACTGACCCCTCACTAAGTACATGCTGTACACTGACCCCCCACAAACTACAAGCTGTATATTGACTCCCCACAAACTGCACACTGTTTACTGACCCACCACTCACTGCACATTGTATATTGACTCCTCAGTAACTACACACTGTATACTGACACTGCACCAACTACACATTTTATACTGACCCCCAACTAACTACACACTGGACACTGACCCCACACATAGAACACACTGTGTAATGACCCCCCACCAACTACACAATGTATACTGACCACTCACTAACTACACGCTGTATACTGACCACTCACTAACTACACGCTGTATACTGAGCCCCCCAACAACTACATGCTTTACACTGACACGCCACTAGCTACACACTCTATACTGACCCCCCACTGACTACACGCTGAATATTGACCCCCTCACTAACTACAAACTGTATTCTGGCCCCCTATTAACTACACATTGGACACTGACACCACACTAAATACACGCTGCATGCTGACCCCCGACTAACTACACAATCTATACTTACCCCACACTAACTACACACTGGATACGGACCCCCACCGCCTACAGACTGCATACTGACCCTCCACTAACCACACGCACTATGCTGACCCCCCAGTCACTACACACTGGTCACTGACCCGCTATTAATTACACACTGTATACTGACCACCCAACTAGCTACACACTGTATACTGACCTCCCACTAAATACACACTGTATGCTGACTCCTCACTATCTACACGCTGTGTACTGACTCCTCACTAACTACATGCTGTACACTGACCCCCCACTAACTACACGCTGAATATTGACCCCCCACTAAATACACGCTGTATACTGACCAGTCACTAAGTACACACGGTATTCTGGCCCACCACTAACTACACACTGGACACTGGCCCCCACTAATTAATCACTGGACACTGACCCCTAAGTAACTACACACTGGACACTGACCTCCTCTTTACTACATACTGTATACTGAACTCCCACTAACTAAACACTTATACTGACCCCTCAACAACTACACGCTTTACACTGACACCCCACTAACTATACACTCTATACTGACACCCTGCACACTACATGCTGAATATTGACCCCCCCCCCCCCCCCCTCAACTAACTACACACTGTATACTGACATCTCACTAACTGCACACTGTATTCTGGCCCCCCACTAACTACTCACAATACAATGACCCCCCTAAAGCTACACACGGTATACTGAACACCCACTAACTACACACTCTTTATTGACCCCCCATTAACTACACACTGTGTACTAACCCTCGACTAACTGCACACTGTTTACTGACCCACCACTCACTGCACATTGTATATTGACTCCTCAGTAACTACATACTGTATACTGACACTGCACCTACTACACATTTTATACTGACCCCCAACTAACTGCACACTGGACACTGACCCCACACAAAGAACACACTGTATAATGACCCCCCACCAACTAAACAATGTATACTGACCACTCACTAACTACACGCTGTATACTGAGCCTCCCCACTAATTACACATGGTATACTGACCCCCCAACAACTACACGTTTTACATTGATATCCCACTAGCTACACACTGGAAACTGAGCACACACTAACTACACGCTGAATATTGACCACTCACTAACTACACACTGTATTCTGGCCCCCCACTAACTACACTGTGTACCCCGACCCCAAACTAACTACACACTGTATAAGTCTCCCCAACTAACTGCACACTGTATAATGACCCCCCACTCAATACACACTTTATACTGACCCCCACTCAATACACACTTTATACTGACCACCCACTAACTACATGTTGTATACTGACCACCCACTAACTACACATTGTATACTGACCACCCACTAACTGCACACTGTATACTGACCCCCCATTAACTACACGCTGTGTACTGACCCATCACTAACTGCACATTTATCCTGACATCCCACTAATTACAAGCTGTACACTGACACTTCTCTAACTAAACACTGTACACTGACCAGCCCCCCCCACTAACTGCATGCTGTATATTGACTCCCTACCAACTGCACATTGTATACTGACCCCAAAAAAACTACACATTGTATACCGACCTCCCATTAACTACACATGGTATACTGACCCCCCTACTAACTACACGCTGTATACTGACCCCCAAATAACTACAGGCTGGACACTGACCCCAACTAACTACACATTCTATACTGATCACCCACTAACTACACACTGCATATTGACACCCCACTAACTACACACTGTATACTGACCCCCATTCAATACACACTTTATACTGACAACCCACTAACTACATGCTGTATCCTGACCCCCCACTAACTACATGCTGTATACTGACCACCCACGAAATACACGCTGTGTACTGACCCATCACTAACTGCACACTTTATACTGACACCTCACTAATTACATGCTGTACACTGACCCCTCTTTAACTACACGCTGTACACTGACCACCCCACTAACTGCATGCTGTATATTGACTCCTCACCAACTGCACACTGTATACTGACCACCCCAAAACTACACATTGTATACCGACCTCCCACTAACTACACATGGTATACTGACCCCCCTACTAACTACACGCTGTATACTGACCACCTATTAACTGCACACTGTATACTGACCACCCACGAAATACACGCTGTGTACTGACCCATCACTAACTGCACACTTTATACTGGCACCTCACTAATTACATGCTGTACACTGACCCCTCTCTAACTACACGCTGTACACTGACCACCCCACTAACTGCATGCTGTATATTGACTCCTCACCAACTGCACACTGTATACCCCCAAAAACTACACATTGTATACCGACCTCCCAAAAACTACACATGGTATACTGACCGCCCTACTAACTACATGCTGTATACTGACCCTCTACTAACGGCACACAGTATACTGTCACCCCACCAACTACACACTGTATACTGACCCCCAACTAACTATAGGCTGGACACTGACCCCAACTAACCACACACTGTATACTGACCCCCCAACAACTAAATCATTTACGTTGACACCCCACTAACTACACACTCTATATTGACCCCCTACTAACTACAAGCTGACTACTGACTCCCCACTAACTACATGCTGAGTATTGACTCCCCCACTAACTACACACTGTATTCTGGCCCCCCACTAACTACACGCTGTATACTGACCACACACCAACTATACACTGTATACTGACCCCCCACTAACTACACGCTGTATACTGACACCCCACTCAATACACGCTGTATACTGATCGCCCACTAACTACACGCTGTATATTGACACCCCACAAACTGCACACTGACCCACCACTCACTGCACATACTGTCAGTATACATACTGACACCCCAGTAACTACACACTGTATACTGACACCAGCCACTACACACTGTATACTGACCCCCAACTAACTACATCCTGTACACTGACCCCCCCACTAACTACAAACTGTAAACTGACCCCCCTCACTAACTACACACTGTAGACTGACACCCCACTAACTACACACTGGGTACTGACACCCCACTAACTACATGCTGAATATTGACCCCTCACTAACTGCACACTGTATTCTGGCCACCCACTAACTGCACACTGGACACTGACCCCACACTAACAACACACTGTATAAGACTCTTCTATAGCTACACAATGTATACTGACCACCCACTACCCACAGAGTGCATACAGACCCTCCAGTAACTACACGCTATATAGTGACCCCCTACTAACTACACACTGTATACTGACCCCCCAGTAACTACACACTGTATACTGACCCCACACTAACTACACACTGTATACTGACCCCCCACTAACTACACACTGTATAATGACCCTCGACTAACTACACACTGTATACTGACCCCTCACTAACTACACGCTGTACACTGACTCCCCACAAACTACAAGCTGTATATTAACTCCCCACAAATTGCACTCTGTTTACTGACCCACCACTCACTGCACATTGTATATTGACCCCTCAGTAACTACACACTGTATACGGACACTGCACAGCTACACATTTTATACTACTCCCAACCAACTACACACTGGACACTGACCCCACACAAAGAACACACTGTATAATGACCCCCCACCAACTACACAATGTATACTGACCCTCACCAACTACACGCTCTACACTAACCACTCACTAACTATGCGCTGTATACTGAGCCCCCCCCCATTAATTACATACTGTACACTGACTCCCCCAACAACTACACGCTTTACACTGACAACCCACTAGCTACACACTCGAAACTGACCACCCACTAACTACACGCTGAATATTGACTGCTCACTAACTACACACTGTATTCTGGCCCCCCACTAACTACACAGTGGACACTGACCCCAAATTAACAACACACTGTATAAGACTCCCCTATAGCTACACACTGTATAATGACCCCCCATTACCTACAGACTGCATAGTGACCTTCCACCAACTACACACCATACAGTGCCCCCCCACTAACTGCACACTGTATACTGACCCCCCCTCCATACAAACTTTATAATGACCCCCCACTAACTACACGCTGTATGCTGACCACCCACTAACTGCACACTGTGTACTGACCCCGCACTAACAACACGCTGTATGCTGTCCTCTCACTAAATACACGCTGTATGCTGACACCACACTAACTACACGCTGCGTACTGACCCCCACTCAATACACCCTGTATACTGACCCCCTACTAACTACATGCTGTAAACTGACCTCCCACCAACTGCGCACTGTATATTGACTCCCTACTAACTGCGCACTGTTCACTGACACACCACTCACTGCACATTTTACACTGACATCCCAGTAACTACACACTGTATACTGACACCCCCAATATCTACACACTGGACACTGACCTCCCACTCACTTCACACTGTATATTGACACCAAACCAACTACAAACTGTATACTGACCCCCAACTAACTATACCCTGTACACTGATGCCCCCACTAACTACAAACTGTAAACTGACCCCCCCACTAACGACACGCTGTATACTGACCCCCCACTAACTACACACTGGGTACTGACATCTCACTAACTACATGCTGAATATTGAACCCTCACTAACTGCACAATGTATACTGGACAACCACTAACTACACACTGGACACTGAGCCCACACTAACATCACACTGTATAAGATTCCCCTATAGCTACACAATATATACTGACCACCCACTACCCACAGACTGCATACAGACCCTCCACTAACTACTCACTATATACTGACCCCTCTACTCAATACACAATTTATACTGTCCCCCCACTAACTACAAGCTGTGTACTGACCACACACCAACTACACACTGTATACTGACCTTGCACTAACAACACGCTGTATACTGACCCCCCACTCAATACACGCTGTATACTGACCCCCCACTAACTACACGCTGTATACTGACCACCCACCAGCTGCACACTGTATACTGACCCCGCAGTAACCACACGCTGTATACTGACCCCTCACTAAATACACGCTGTATGCTGACCCCACACTAACTACACGCTGTATATTGACTCCCCACAAACTGCACACTGACCCACCACTCACTGCACATTGTATACTGACACCCCAGTAACTACAAACTATAAACTGACCTCCCTCACTAACTACACACTGTAGACTGACCCCCCACTAACGACAAACTATAAACTGACCCCCCACTAACTACACACTGGGTACTGACACCTCACTAACTACATGCTGAATATTGACCCCTCACTAACTGAACACTGTATTCTGGCCACCCACTAACTACACACTGGACACTGACCCCACACTAACAACACACTGTATAAGACTCTCCTATAGCTACACAATGTATACTGACCACCCACTACCCACAGAGTGCATACAGACCCTCCACTAACTACACGCTATATAGTGACCCCCAAACTAACTACACACTGTATACTGACCCCCCACTAACTACACACTGTATACTGACCCCTCACTAACTACACGCTGTACACTGAAACCCCACAAACTACAAGCTGTATATTGACACCCACAAACTGCACTCTGTTTACTGACCCACCACTCACTGCACATTGTATATTGACGCCTCTGTAACTACACACTGTATACGGACACTGCACAGCTACACATTTTATACTGACCCCCAACCAACTACACACTGGACACTGACCCCACACGAAGAACACACTGTATAATGACCCCCCACCAACTAAACAATGTATACTCACTCCACACTAACTACACGCTGTACACTGACCACTCACTAACTACACGCTGTATACTGAGCCCCCCCCCACTCATTACACACTGTACACTGACACCCCAACAACGACACGCTTTACACTGACAACCCACTAGCTACACACTCGAAACTGACCACCCACTAACTACACTCTGAATATTGACTGCTCACTAACTACACACTGTATTCTGGCCCCCCACTAACTACATAGTGGACACTGACCCCAAATTAACAACACACTGTATAAGACTCCCCTATAGCTACACACTGTATAATGATCCCCATTACCTACAGACTGCATAGTGACCTTCCACCAACTACACGCCATACAGTGCCCCCCCACTAACTGCACACTGTATACTGACCCCCCACTCAATACAAACTTTATAATGACCCCCCACTAACTACACGCTGTATACTGACCACCCACTAACTGCACACTGTATACTGACCCCCGACGAACTACACGCTGTGTACTGACCTATCACTAACTGCAAACTTTATCCTGACACCTCATTAATTACATGCTGTACACTGACCCCTCTCTAACTACACGCTGTACACTGACCCCCCCCACTAACTGCACACTCTATACTGACCCCTCACTAACTACACGCTGAATATTGACCCCGCGACTAACTACACACTGTATTCTGGCCCCTTCACTCAATACACACTTTATACTGACCCCCCACAAACTACACGCTGTATACTGACCACCCACCAGCTGCACACTGTATACTGACCCCGCACTAACCACATGCTTTATACTGCCCCCTCACTAAATACACACTGTATGCTGACCCCACACTAACTACACGCTGTATATTGACTCCCCAAAAACTGCACACTGACCCACCACTCACTGCACATTGTATACTGACACCCCAGTAACTACACACTGTATACTGACACCCCAATATCTACACACTGGACACTGACCTCCCACTAACTACACACTGTATACTGACACCAAACCACTACACACTGTATACTGACACCAAACCACTACACACTGTATACTGACCCCCAACTAACTACATCCTGTACACCGACTCCCCACTAACTACAAACTGTAAACTGACCCCCCTCACTAACTACACACTGTAGACTGACCCCCCCACTAACTACACACTGTAGACTGACCCCCCACTAACTACACACTGGGTATTGACACCCCACTAACTACATGCTGAATATTGACCCCTCACTAACTGCACACTGTATTCTGGCCACCCACTAACTACACACTGGACACTGACCCCACACTAACAACACACTGTATAAGACTCCCCTATAGCTACACAATGTATACTGACCACCCACTACACACAGAGTGCATACAGACCCTCCACTAACTACACGCTATATAGTGACCCCAAACTAACTACACACTGTATACTGACCCCCCACTAACTACACACAGTATACTGACCCCCCACTAACTACACACTGTATAATGACCCTCGAATAACTACACACTGTATACTGACCCCTCACTCACTACACGCTGTACACTGAAACCCCACCAACTGCATACTGTATACTGACCCCCCAAAAACTGCACATTGTATACTGACCTCCCACTAACTACACATGGTATACTGACCCCCCTATTAACTACACGCTGTATACTGACCCCCCACTAACGACAAACTAGTACACTGACACCCCACCAACTGCACACTTGATACTGACCACCAATTAACTACAGGCTGGAAACGGACCAAAACTAACTACACACTGTATACTGACCCCCCAACAACTAAACGATTTACACTGACAACCCACTAACTACACACTCTATATTGACCCCCCCACTACCTACAAGCTGAACATTGAACCCCCACTAACTACACACTGTATTCTGGCCCCCCACTAACTCCACATTGGACACTGACCCCACACTAACTACACACTGTATACTGACCCCCTATTAACTAACGCTGTATACTGACCACTCACTTTCTAAACGCTGTATACTGACCCAAAACTAACTACACGTGTATGCTTCACTAACAGCATGCTGTATACTGACCCCGCACTAACAACACGCTGTATACTGACCCCCCACTAACTACACGCTGTATCTTGAATCCCCACAAACTGCACACTGTTCACTGACCCACCACTCACTGCACATTGTATAATGACACCCCAGTAACTACACATTGTATAATGACACCCCAATATCTACACACTGTATAATGACCCCCCACCAACTACACAATGAAGACTGACCCCCCACTAACTACATGCTGTATACTGACCACTCACTAACTACACCCTGTATACTGACCACCCACCTATATACACACTGTATCCTGACCCCCCCACTAACTGCACGCTGTATACTGACCCCACACTAACTTCACGCTGTATACAGATGCTTCACTAACTGCACGCTGTATACTGACCCCGGACTAACAATAGGCTGTATACTGACCCCCCACTAACTACACGCTGTATCTTGACTCCCTACAGACTGCATACTGTTCACTGACCCACCACTCACTGCACATTGTATATTGACACCCCAGTAACTAAACACTGTATAATGACACCCCAATATCTACACACTGTTTACTGACGCCCAATTAACTACACCCTGTTCACTGACCCCCCACTAACTACAAACTGTAAACTGACCCCCCTACTAACTACACACTTGTATACTGACCTCCCACTAACTACACACTGGGTATTGACACCCCACTAAATACACGCTGAATATTGAGCCCACACTAACTGCACAATGTATACTGGGACCCCAAAACAAAAACGAAAACAGAATTACCTGGAAAAACTCAGCAGGTCTGGCAGCATCGGCGGAGAAGAAAAGACATTTCGAGTCCTCATGACCCTTCGACAGAACTTGAGTTCGAGTCCAAGAAAGAGTTGAAATAAAAGTTGGTTTAAGGTGTGTGTGGGGGGCAGAGAGAGAGAGAGAGAGAGAAGTGGAGTGGGGGTGTGGTTGTAGGGGCAAACAAGCAGTGTAGAAGCAAAAATAAAAACAAAAAAAAAACTGCGGATGCTGGAAATCCAAAACCAAAACAAAAACAGAATTACCTGGAAAAACTCAGCAGGTCTGGCAGCATCGGCAGAGAAGAAAAGAGTTGACATTTCGAGTCCTCATGACCCTTCGACAGAAGCAGATCATCAAAAGATGTCAACAACAATAGAACAAAATAACACATAGGTTTTAAAGTTAAAGTTGGTGATATTATCTAAACGAATGTGCTAATTAAGAATGGATGGTAGGGCACTCAAGGTATAGCTCCACTGGGGGTGGGGAGAGCATAAAAGATTTAAAAAAATTTTTAAAAAAATAATGGTAATAGGTGGGAAAAGGAAAAACTATATAATTTATTGGAAAAAAAAAAGGAAGGGGGAAACAGAAAGGGGCTGGGGATGTGGGAGGGAGCTCACGACCTAAAGTTGTTGAATTCAATATTCAATCCGGAAGGCTGTAAAGTGCCTAGTCGGAAGATGAGGTGTTGTTCCTCCAGTTTGCGTTGGGCTTCACTGGAACAGATAATTCTGTTTTTCCAGGTAATTCTGTTTTTGTTTTTGTTTTGGATTTCCAGCATCTGCAGTTTTTTTGTTTGTATACTGGGACCCCACTAACTACACACGGACACTGGCCCCACACTAACAACACACTGTATAAGACTCCCCTATAGCTACACAATGTATACTGACCACCCACTACCCACAGACTGCAGACTGACCCTCCAATAACTACACTCTATACAGTGACCCCCCACTAACCACAAACAGTATACTGACCCTCGACTAACTACACCCTGTATACTGACCCCTCACTAAGTACACGCTGTACACTGACCCCCCACAAACTACAAGCTGTTTATTGACTCCCCACAAACTGCACACTGTTTACTGACCCACCACTATCTGCACATTGTATATTGAGCCCTCAGCAACTACACAATGTATACTGACATCCCACCAACTACACATTTTATACTGACCCCCAACTAACTACACACTGGACAGTGACCCCACACAAAGAACACACTGTATAATGACCTCCCACCAACTACTCAATGAAGACTGACTCCCCACTAACTACACGCTATATACTGACCACTGTCTAACTACATGCTGTACACTGACCGCTCACTAACTACATGCTGTATACTGACCCCCCCACTGACTACACGCTGAATATTGACCCCTCACTAACTACACACTGTATGCTGACCACCCAACTAGCTACACACTGTATACTGACCTCCCACTAAATACACACTGTATGCTGACCCCTCACTATCTACACGCTGTGTACTGACTCCTCACGAACTACACGCTGTACATGACCCCACACTTACTACACACTGTGTATTGACTCCCCACAACCTGCACACTGCTTACTGACCCCCAACTCACTGCACACTGTATACTGACCCCCACTAACTACACACTGGACACTGAGTTCCCACTAATTACACATTGTATACTGACCCCCAACTAACTACACCGTGTAAACTGACCCCCCACTAACTACAAACTGTAAACTGATCCCCCTAACTACACACTGTATACTGACCCTCCACTAACTACACACTGGGTATTGACACCCCACTAAATACACGCTGAATATTGATCCCTCACCAACTGCACAATGTATACTGGGACCCCACTAACTACACACAGACACTGACCCCACACTAACAACACACTGTATAAGACTCCCCTATAGCTACACAATGTATACTGACCACCCACTACCCACAGACTGCAGACCGACCCTCCACTAACTACACTCTATACAGTGACCCCCCACTTACCATACACAGTATACTGACCCTCGACTAACTGCACACTGTATACTGACCCCTAACTATCTACACGCTGTACACTGAACCCCCACTATCTACAAGCTGTTTATTGACTCCCCACAAACTGCACACTGTTTACTGACCCACCACTATCTGCACATTGTATACTGAGCCCTCAGCAACTACACACTGTATACTGACACCGCACCAACTACACATTTTATACTGACCCCCAACTAACTACACACTGGACAGTGACCTCACACAAAGAACACACTGTATAATGACCCCCCCAACAACTACACAATGAAGACTGACCCCCCACTAACTACACGCTGTATACTGACCACTCTCTAACTACATGCTGTATACTAACCACTCACTAACTACACACTGTATACTGACCCACCACTGACTACACGTTGAATATTGACCCCTCACTAACTACACACTGTATTCTGGCCTCCCATTAACTACACACTGGACACTGACACCACACTAATTACACGCTGTATGCTGAACCCCCACTAACTAAACAATCTATACTTACCCCACACTAACTACAAACTGGACACGGACCCCCAACTAACTACACACTGGACACTACCCGCTACTGTCTACAGACTGCATACTGACCCTCCACTAACTACACGCACTATACTGACCCCACAGTCACTACACACTGGTCACTGACCCGCTACTAATTACGCACTGTATACTGACCCCCCAACTAACTACACACTGTATACGACTTCCTACTACATACACACTGTGTGCTGACCCCACACTTTCTACACGCTGTGTACTGACTCCCCACAACCTGCACACTGTCTACTGACACCCAACTCACTGCACACTGTATACTGACCCCCACTAACTACACATTGGACACTGAGTTCCCACTAATTACACATTGTACACTGACTCCCCTACTAACTACACGCTGTATACTGACACCCCCAATAATTACACACTGTGTACTGACACCCCAACAATTACACGCTTTACACTGACACCCCAATAGCTACACACTCTATACTGACCGCCCACTAACTACATGCTGAATATTGACCCCCCACTAAATACAGGCTGTATACTGACCAGTCACTAAGTACACACTGTATTCTGGCCCACCACTAACTACACACTGGACACTGGCCCCCACTAATTACTCACTAGACACTGACCCCCAAGTAACTACACACTGGACACTGACCTCCCCTTTACTACACACTGTATACTGAACTCTCACTAGCTAAACACTTATACTGACCCCCCAACAACTAAACGCTTTACACCGACACCCCACTAACTACACACTCTATACTGACACCCAACACACTACACGCTGAATATTGACCCCTCCAACTTACTACACACTTTATACTGACACCTCACTAACTGCACACTGTATTCTGGCCCCCCACTAACTACTCACAGTACAATGACCCCCCTAAAGCTACACACGGTAAACTGACCACCCACTAAATACACACTCTTTATTGACCCCCCACTAACTACACACTGCATACTAACCCTCGACTAACTGCACACTGTATACTGACCCCCAACTAACTACGCGCTGGACACTGACACCCCACTAACTACAAACTGTATACTGACACAACCACCCACCCCCTGCCGCCCCCACGAACTACACACTATATACTGACCACCCACTAACTACACACTGTATACTGACCCCCCACCTATATACACACTGTATCCTGACTCCCCACTAACTGCACACTGTATACTGAGCCCACACTAACTTCACGCTGTATACAGATGCTTCACTAACTGCACGTTGTATACTGATCCCGGACTAACAACACACTGTATACTGACCCCGCACTAACAACACGCTGTATACTGACCCTTCACTAACTACACGCTGTATCTTGACTCCCCACAAACTGCACACTGTTCACTGACCCACCACTCACTGCACATTATATACTGACACCCCAATATCTACACACTGTATACTGACCCCCAACTAACTACATCCTGTACACTGACCCCCCACTAACTACAAACTGACCCCCCCTACTAACTACACACTGTATACTGACCCCCCACTAACTACACACTGGGTATTGACACCCCACTAAATACACGCTGAATACTGACCCCTCGCTATCTGCACAATGTATACTGACCCCCCAATAACTACACACGGACACTGACCCCACACTAACAACACACTGTATAAGACTCCCCTGTAGCTACACAAAGTATACTCACCACCCACTACCCACAGACTGCAGAATGACCCTCCACTAACTACACACTGTATACTGACCTCCCATTAAATACACACTGTATGCTGACCCCTCACTATCTACACGCTGTGTACTGATTCTTCACTAACTACATGCTGTACACTGACCCCCCACTTACTACACACTGCATTCTGACATCCCACTTGCTACACGATGTATGCTGACCCCCACTAACTACACGCTGTATTCTGACCCCCCCACCAACAATGGACACTGACCCCCCACTATCTACACACTGTAGATGGACCCCCCACTAATTACATGCTGTATACTGACCTATCACTAACTACACACTTTATACTGATCCCTTACTAACTACACGCTGTATACGGACCCCTCACCAACCACATGCTGTATACTGACCTCCCACCAACTACACACTGTATACTGAACACTCACTAACTAAACACTGTATACTGACCCTTCAATACCCAAACGCTGTATACTGACCCCTACTAACTACACACTGTATATTGACCCCTCACTAACTACACGCTGTATACTGAACCTCCACTAACCACACACTGTATACTGATTCCCAACTAACTGCACACTGTATACTAAGCCCCCATATCTCTGGGCTGGACTTTGACACCCCAAAAACTACATGCTGTACACTGACCCCCCACTTACTACAAACTCTAACTGACCCCCGACTAACTACGCGTTCTATACTGACCCCCCACTAACTACACACTAGACACTGACGCCCCACCAACTACACACTAGACACTGACACCACACTAACTACACGCAGGATACTGACACCTCACAAACTACACACTGGGCACTAACCCTTCACTAACTACACAATATATACTGACCCCCCACTAACTACACACTGTATACAGACCCCTCAGTTACAACACGCTGTACACTGACCCCCCACAAACTGCACACTGTATACAGACCCGGCACTAACTACACGCTGGACACTAATTCCTCACTAACTACACACTGGACACTGAACCCCCACAAACTACATATTGGACACAGAACCCCCAATAGCTAAAGTTTCTATACTGACCCCCCCCAGTAACTATACGCTAAATACGGAACCCCCCCACTAACTACACGCTTGACAATGATACCTCACTAATTACATACTGGACACTGACTCCCCACTAACTACACCAAATAATACTGATCACCCACGAATTACACACTGTATACTGACCCCCCACTAACTATGCACTGGACACTGACCCCCCATGTATTACACACTCTATATTTACACTCCACTAACTAAACGCTGTATACTGACGCCCCACTAACTACACATTGTATACTGAGCCCCCACTAACTACGCGCTGGACACTGATCCATCACTAACTGCACACTAGACACTGAGCCCCCACCAACTACGCACTGGACACTGATACCACACTAATTACACACTGGACACAGACCCCTCACTAACTACACACTAGGCACTCACCCCTCACTAACTACACACTGTATACTGACCCCCCACTAACTATACACTGTTTATTGACACCCCCACTAACTACACACTGTATACTGTACCCCACTAACTACACACTGTATACTGATACCCCACTACTTCGCACTGGACACTGATCCCTCGTGAAATACAGACTGCACTCTGTCCCCCCACTAACTAAACACTGGACACTGAAACCCCACTACCAACCGATTGTATACTGACCCTCCACTACCTGCAGACTGTATACGGACACCCCACTAACTACAAGCTGTATACTGACCCCCTCCAACTACATATTGTATACCTACACCCCACGAACTACATGCTGGACGCTGAACCCCACTAACTACACACTGTATACTGACCTCTTACTAACTACAAGCTGGACACAGACCACCCCACAAATTACACAATGTATACTGACATCCCCCACGAACTACACACTGTAAGCTGAGATCCCCCACTAATTACACACTGTATATTGACCCTCCATTAACTACACACTGTATTCTGACCTCCACTAATTACATATTGCTTTCGGACCCCCCACTAACTACACGCTCTTTTCTGAAACCCCACTAATTACACACTGTATACTGATATCCCACTAACTACACACTCTATTCTGACACCCCACTAATTACACACGGTATACAGACCCCCAACTAACTAAACACTGTATACTGTCCCCGAAATAACTACACACTGTATTCTGACCCCCCACTTACTACACGATGTATACTGACCCCCCACTAACTACACATTGTATTCTGACCCCCCAAAAATTACACACTGGACACTGACACCCCCACTATCTACACACTGTTTATGGAACCCCCACTAACTACGTGCTGTACACTGACCCATCACTAACTACACGCTTTATACTGACCCTTTACTAACTACACATTGTACACTGACCCCTCACCAACCACATGCTGTGTACTGACCTCCCACCAACTACACATTGTATACTGAAACCTCACTAACGAAACGCTATATACTGACCCCTTACTAACCACACGCTGTATACTGACAGCCCGCTATTTTCACAATCTATACTGACCCCCTCTAACTGCACACTGTATACTGACACCCCCACTATCTATGCACTGGACACTGACTCCGCACATACTACACACTGTATACTGAACCCCCACTAACTACACACTGTATTCTGACCACCCACTAACTACACACTGTATACTGACCCCCCACTAGCTACACACAGTATTCTGACCACCCACTAACTACATGCTGTATACTGACCCCCCACTAATTACAAACTTTATTCTGACCCATCATTAACGACACACTTTATACTGAACTCTTACGAACTACACACTGTATACTGACCCCTCACTAACCAAATGCTGTATACTGACCCCCACTAACGACACACTGTATACTGGCCCCTCACTAACTACACGCTGTATACTGAACCCTCACTAACCACACGCTGTATACTGATTCCCAACTAATTGCACACTGTATACTAAGCCCCAATATCTCTGCGCTGGACTCTGACACCCCAAAAACTACATGCTGTATACTGACCACCCACTTACTACACACTAACAGACCTCCCACAAACTACACGTTGTATACTGAACCCCCACTAACTATGTACTGGACACTGATCCATCACTAACTACACACTAGACACTGACCCCCCACCAACTACACACTGGACATGGACACCACATTAACTACACGCAGGATACTGACACCTCATTAACTACACACTGGGCACTAACCCCTCACTAACTACACACTGTATACTGACTCTCCACTAAATACACACTGTATACAGACCCCTCACTTACAACATACTGTATACTGACCCCACACTAAATACACACGGTATACTGACCGCCCCACCAATGACACACTGGACACTGACACCACACTAACTACACGCAGGATACTGACAGCTCACTAACTACACACTGTATACGGAGCCCCCACTAACTATACACTGTTTATTGACAACCCCACTAACTGCACACTGTATACTGTACCCAACTAACTACACACTGTATACTGACACCCCACTACTTCGCACTGGACACTGATCCCTCGTGAAATACAGATTGCACTCTGTCCCCCCACTAACTAAACACTGGACACTGAACCCCCACTATTTACAGACTGTATACTACTCCCCACTACCTGCAGACTGCATACGGACACCCCACTAACTACACACTGCATACTGACCCCCTCCAACTACATACTGTATACTGACACCCCACTAACTATACGCTGGGCACTGAACCCCACTAACTACACACTGTATAGTGACCCCTTACTAACTACAAGCTGGACACAGACCCCCTCACAAATTACACACTCTATACTGATCCCCCCACTAACTACACACTATATTCTGACCACCGACTAAGTACATGCTGTATACTGACATCCCACTAATTACACACTGTATTCTGACCCCCCCACCAACAACACACTGTATTCTGACCACCCACTAACTACACGCTGTATACTGACCCCCCACTAATTACACACTGGACACCGACCCCTCACTATCTACACACTGTATTCTGAACCCCACTAACTACACGCTGTGTACTGATCCTCCACTAACTACACAATGTACTCTGACACCCCCACTAACTACACACTGCATTCTGACACCCAACTAACTACACACTGTATTCTGACGCTCCACTAACTACACACTGCATTCTGACCTCCCACTTACTACGATGTATACTGATCCCCCCCACTAACTACACACTGTATTCTGACACCCCACTAACGACACACTGGACACTGACACGCCCACTATCTACACAATGTATATGGACACCCCTCTAACTACACGCTGTATACTGACCCATCACTAACTACACGCTTTATACTGACCCCTTACTAACTACACACTGTATACTGACACCTCACCAACCACATGCTGTGTACTGACCTCCCACCAACTACACACTGTATACTGAACCCTCACTAACGAAACGCTGTATACTGACCCCTCACTAACCACACGCAGTATACTGACAGCCCGCTATCTTCACAATCTATACTGACCGCCACTAACTACACACTGTATACTGATGACCCAATAATTGTACACTGTATACTGACCCCCACACTATTTATGCACTGGACACTGACCCCGCACATACTACACACTGTATTCTGACCCCACACTAACAATACGCTGTATACTGACCACCCACTAACTACACACTGTATTCTGACCACCCACTAACTACATGCTGTATACTGACCCCCACTAATTACAAACAATAATCTGACCCCCACTAACGATACACTGGCACTGACCCCGCACTATCTACACACTGTGTGTGGACTCCCCACTAACTACACGCTGTAGAATGACCCATCACTAATGACACACTTTATACTGAAACCTTACCACTACACGCTGTATACTGACCCCTCACTAACAAAACGCTATATACTGACCCCCACTAACTACACACTGTATACTGACCCCTCACTATCTTCATGCTGTATACCGAACCCTCACTAACAAAATGCTGTATACTGACCCCCACTAACTACACACTGTATACTGACCCCTGACTATCTACACACTGTATACTGAACCCTCACAAACCACACGCTGTGTACTGATTCCCAACTAACTGCACACTGCATACTAAGCTCTCATACCTCTGCGCTGGACTCTGAAACCCCAAAAACTACACGCTGTATACTGACACCCCACTTACTACACACTCTAACTGACCCCCCACAAACTACACACTGTATACTGACCCCCCACTAAATACACACTGTATACTGACCCTACCACTAACAACATACTGTATACTGACCCCACACTAACTGCACACTGTATACTGACTCCCCACAAATGACACACTGGACACTGACACCACACTAACTACACGCAGGATACTGACAGCTCACTAACTACACACTGTATACTGACCCCCCACTAACTATACACTCTTTATTGACAACCCAACTAACTACACACTGTATACTGACACCCCACTACTTCGCACTGGACACTGATCCCTTGTGAAATACAGACTGCACTCTGTCCCCTCACTAACCAAACACTGGACACTGAACCCCCACTATCTACTGACTGTATATTGACCCCCCACTACCTGCAGACTGCATACGGACACCCCACTAACTACACGCTGCATACTGACCCCCTCCAACTACATACTGTATACTGACACCCCACTAACTACACGCTGGGCGCTGAACCCCACTAACTATACACTGTATAGTGACCCCTTACTAACTACAAGCTGGACACAGATCCCCTCACTAACTACACAATGTTTACTGATACCCCCACTAACTACACACTGTATTCTGACCACCCACTAACTACATGCTGTATACTGACCCCCACACTAACTGCACACTGCATTCTGACACCCAACTAACTACACAGTGTATCCTGACCCTCCACTAACTACACACTGCATTCTGACCCCCCACTTACTACACGCTATATACTGACCCCTCACCAACCACATGCTGTGTACTGACCTCCCACCAACTACACACTGTATACTGAACCCTCACTAACGAAACGCTGTATACTGACCCCTCACTAACCGCACGCTGTATACTGACAGCCCGCTATCTTCACAATCTATCCTGACCCCCTCTAACTACACACTGTATACTGATGCCCCACTAATTGTACACTGTATACTGACCCCCCCCCATTATCTATGCACTGGATACTGATCCCGCACATACTACACACTGTATTCTGACCTCCCACTAACAACACGCTGTATACTGACCCCCACTAATTACAAACTTTATTCTGAACCCCACTAACGACACGCTGGACACTGACCCATTACTATCTACACACTGTATACTGAACCCTCACTAACAAAACGCTGCATACTGATTCCTCACTAACTGCACACTGTATACTAAGCCCCCATATCTCTGCGCTGGATTCCGACACCTCACAAACTACACGCTGTATACTGACCCCCCACTAACTAAACACTGATCCATCACTAACTACACACTAGACACAGACACTCCACCAACTACACACTGGACACCGACACCACATTAACTACACGCAGGATACTGACACCTCACTAACTACACACTGGGCACTAACCCCTCACTAACTACACACTGTATACTGACCCCCCACTAACTACACACTGTATACTGACCCCCCACTAACTACACACTGTATACAGACCACTCACTTACAACATGTTGTATGCTGACTCCCCACTAAATACGCACTGTACACTGACCCTCCCACTAACAACATACTGTATACTGACCCCACACTAACTACACACTGTATACTGACCCCCCACTAACTACACACTGTATACAGACCACTCACTTACAACATGTTGTATGCTGACTCCCCACTAAATACGCACTGTACACTGACCCTCCCACTAACAACATACTGAATACTGACCCCACACTAACTGCACACTCTATACTGACCCACCACCAACTACACACTGGACACTGACACCACACTAACTACACGCAGGATACTGACAGCTCACTAACTACACACTGTATACTGAGCCCCCACTAACTATACACTGTTTATTGACAACCTCACTAACTGCACACTGTATACTGTGCCCAACTAACTACACACTGTATACTGACACCCCACTACTTCGCACTGGACACTGATCCCTTGTGAAATACAGATTGCACTCTGTCCCCCCATTAACTAAACACTGGACACTGAACCCCCACTACCTACAGACTGTATACTGTCCCCCCACTACATGCAGACTGCATACGGTCACCCCACTAACTAGACGCTGCATACTGACCCCCTCCAACTACATATTATATACTGACACCCCACTAACTACACGCTGTGCGCTGAACCTCACTAACTACACACTGTATAGTGACCCCTTACTAATTAAAAGCAGGACACAGACATCCTCACTGATTACACACTGTATACTGATCTCCCCCACTAACTACACACTGTATTCTGACCACCCACTAACTACACGCTGTATACTGACTTCCCACTAATTACACACTGTATTCTGACCCCCCACCAACAACACACTGTATTCTGACCACCCACTAACTACACGCTGTATACTGACCCCCCACTAATTACACAATGGATACCGACCCCTCACTATCTACACACTGTATTCTGAACCCCACTAACTACACGCTGTATACTGATCCTCCACTAACTACCCCTGTACTCTGACACCCCCACTAACTACACACTGCATTCTGACACCCAACTAACTACACGCTGTATTCTGACGCTGCACTAACTACACACTGCATTCTGACCCCCCACTTACTATATGATGTATACTGACCCCCCACTAACTACACACTGTATTCTGACCCCCACTAACGACACACTGGACACTGATACGCCCACTTTCCACACACTCTATATGGACACCCCTCTAACTACACACTTTATACTCACCCCTTACTAACTACACGCTGTATACTGACCCCTCACCAACCACATGCTGTGTATTGACCTCCCACCAACTACACACTGTATACTGAACCCTCACTAACGAAACGCTGTATACTGACCACTCACTAACCACTCGCAGTATACTGACAGCCCGCTATCTTCACAATCTATACTGAGGCCCACTTCCTACACAATGTATACTGACACCCCACTAATTGTACACTGCATAGTCACACCCCCCCCCACTATCTATGCACTAGACACTGACCCCGCACATACTACACACTGTATTCTGACCATCCACTAACAACACGCTGTATACTGACCCCCCACTAATTTCAAACTTTATTCTGACCCCCCACTAACGACACACTGGATACTGACCCCTCACTATCTACATACTGTGTATGGACACCCCACTAACTACAAGCTTTATACTGACCCATCACTAACGACACACTTTATACTGACCCCTTATTAACTACACGCTGTATTCTGACCCTTCACTAACCAAATGCTGTATATGGACCCCCACTAACTACACACTGTATACAGACGTCTCACTAACTACATGCTGTACACTGAACCCTCACTAACCACACGCTGTATACTGATTCCCAACTAAGTGCACACTGTATACTAAGCCCCCATATCTCTGCGCTGGACTCTGACACCCCACTAACTACACGCTGTATACTGACCCGCCACTAACTACACACTGGACACTGACCCATCACTCACTACACACTAGACTCTGACACCCCACCAACTACACACTGGACACTGACACCACACTAACTACACGCAGGATACTGTCGCCTCACTAACTACACACTGGGCACTAACCCCACACTAATGAGACACTGTATACTGACCCCCCCAACACACTGTATACTGACCCCACACTATCTGCACACTGCATACTGTCCCCCACTAACTACACACTGGACACTGATCCCTCACTAACTACACACTGGTCACTGAATCCCTCACTAACTACATATTGGACACAGAACCCCACTACCTACAGACTCAATACTGACCCCCCAGTAACTATATGCTAAACACTGACCTCCCCCCACTAACTACACGCTGGACAACGATACCTCACTAACTACATACCGGATACATACTGCTCACTAACCACACGCTGTCTACTGACCTCCCACTAACTACACACTGTATACTGACCACTCACTAACATCACGCTGTATACTGACCCCCCACTAACTACATACTCTTTATTGACCCCTCCAGTAACTCCACACTGTATACTGACACCCCATTACTACGGACTTGACACTGATCCCTTGTGAAATACAGGCTGCACTCTGAACCCCCACTAACTAAACACTGGATACTGAACCCCCACTACCTACAGACTGTATACTGACCCCCCACTACCTGCAGACTGCATACAGACACCCCACTAACTACATGCTGCATACTGACCCCCCCACCAACTACTTACTGTATACTGACACCACACTAACTACACGCTGGGCACTGATACCCACTAAATACACACTGTATACTGAGCCCCCACTAACTATACACTGTTTATTGACAACCCCACTAACTGCACACTGTATACTGTACCCAACTAACTACACACTGTATACTGACACCCCACTACTTCGCACTGGACACTGATCCCTTGTGAAATACAGACTGCACTCTGTCCCCCCCACTAACTAAACACTGGACACTGAACCCCCACTACCTACAGACTGTATACTGACCCCCCACTACCTGCAGATTGCATACGGACACCCCACTAACTACACGCTGGGCGCTGAACCCCACTAACTACACGCTGGGCGCTGAACCCCACTAACTACACACTGTATAGTGACCCCTTACTAACTACAAGCTGGACACAGACCCCCTCACTAATACACACTGTATACTGATCCCCCCCACTAACTACACACAGTATTCTGACCACCCACTAACTACACGCTGTATACTCACCCCCCACTAATTACACACTGGACACCGACCCCTCACTATCTACACACTGTATTCTGAACCCCACTAACTACACGCTGTGTACTGATCCTCCACTAACTACACACTGTACTCTGACCCCCCCACTAACTGCACACTGCATTCTGACCCCCCACTTACTATATGATGTGTACTGACCCCCCACTAACTACACACTGTATTCTGACCCCCCACTAATGACACACTGGACACTGACACGCCCACTATCAACACACTGTATATGGACAACCCTCTAACTACTCACTTTATACTGACCCCTTACTAACTACACGTATACTGACACCTCACCAACCACATGCTGTGTACCAACCTCCCATCAACTACACACTGTATACTGAACCCTCACTAACGAAATGCTGTATACTGACCCCTCACTAACCACACGCAGTATACTGACAGCCCGCTATCTTCACAATCTATACTGACCCGCACTAACTACACACTGTATACTGACACCCCACTAATTGTACACTGTATACTGACCCCCACCCACTATCTATGCACTGGACACTGACCCCGCACATACTACACACTGCATTCTGAACCCCCACTAACTACACAATGTATTCTGACACCCACTAACTACACACTGTATACTGACCCCCCCCCACTAACTACACACTGTATTCTGACCACCCACTAACTACATGCTGTATACTGACCCCCCACTAATTACAAACTTTATTCTGACCCCCCACTAACGACACACTGGACACTGACCCCTCACTATCTACATAATGTGTATGGACACCCCACTAACTACATGCTTTATACTGACCCATCACTAAAGACACGCTTTAAACTGACCCCTTACTAACTACACGCTGTATACTGACCCCTCACTAACCAAACGCTATATACGGACCCCCACTAACTACACACTGTATACAGACGTCTCATTAACTACACGCTGTATACTGAACCCTCACTAACCACACGCTATATACTGATTCCCAACTAAGTGCACACTGTATACTAAACCCCCATATCTCTGCGCTGGACTCTGACACCAGACTAACTACACGCTGTATACTGACCCCCCACTAACTACGCACTGGACACTGACCCATCACTAACTACACACTAGACACTGACACCCCACCAACTACACACTGGACACTGACACCACACTAACTACACGCAGGATACTGACACCTCACTAACTACACACTGGGCGCTAACCCCTCACTAACGAGACACTGTATACTGACCCTCCCTCTAACAACACACTGTATACTGACCCCACACTACCTGCACACTGCATACTGTCCCCCCACTAACTACACACTGGACACTGATCCCTCACTAACTACACACTGGACACTGAACCCCCACAAAATACATATGGGATACAGAACCCCCATTACCTACAGACTCAATACTGACCCCCCAGTAACTATACGGTAAATACTGAACCCACCCCCCACTAACTACACACTAGACAACGATACCTCACTAACTACATACTGGACACTGACTGCTCACTAACCACACGCTGTCTACTGACCTCCCACTAACTACACACTGTATACTGACCACTCACTAACATCACGCTGTATACTGACCCCCCACTAACTACATACTCTTTATTGACCCCTCCAGTAACTCCACACTGTATACTGACACCCCATTACTACGGACTTGACACTGATCCCTTGTGAAATACAGGCTGCACTCTGAACCCCCACTAACTAAACACTGGACACTGAACCCCCACTACCTACAGACTGTATACTGACCCCCAACTACCTACAGACTGTATACTGACCCCCCACTAACTACATGCTGCATACTGACCTCTTACCAACTAAACACTGTATACTGACCCCCCCACTCATTACACACTGTATCCTGACCCCCCACGAATTACACACTGTATACAGACACCCCACTAATTACACGTTGTATTCTGAACCCGCACTAACTACACATTGTATACTGTCCTTCCAATAACTACACACTGTATTCTGACCCAGCCACTAAATACAGACTGTATTCTGACCCCCCACTAACAAAACACTGTGTACTGACCCCCCACTAACTACACGCTGTTTAATGACCCCCCCACTAAACGACACACTGGACACTGACCCCACACTATCTACACACTGTATATGGACCCCCACTAACAACAAACTGTATACTAACCCATCACTAACTACATGTTTTATACTGACCCCTTACTAACTACACACTGTATCCTGACCCCTCACTAACCGCACACTGTATACTGCCTCCCACTAACTACATACTGTATGCTGACCTCTCACTAATTACACACTGTATTCTGAACCATTTCTACTTAGTTCTGTCGAAGGGTCATGAGGACTCGAAACATCAACTCTTTTCTTCTCCGCCGATGCTGCCAGAACTGCTGAGTTTTTCTAGGTAAATCTGTTTTTGTTTCCCGCTAACTACACGCTGTGTACTGATCCCCTACTAACTACACACTATATTCTGACCCCCCACTAACTACACACTGCATTCTGACCCCCACTAACAACATGCCGTGTACTGACCCCCAACTAACTACACACTGTATTCTGACCGCATTCTAACTACACACTGCATTCTGAACCCACACTTACTACATGATGTATACTGAACCCCCACTAACTACACACTATATTCTGACCCCCCACTAACTACACACTGGACACTGACACCCAAGCTATCAACACACTGTATATGGACCCCCCACTAACTACACGCTGTATACTGATCCATCACTAACTACAAGCTTTATACTGACCCCTTACTAACTACACGCTGTATACGGACCCCACACCAACCACATGCTGTATACTGACCCCTCACTAACTAAACGCTGTATACTGACCCCTCACTAACCACACGCTGTAAACTGACACCTCGCTATCTACACAATCTATACTGACCCCCCACTAATTACACACTCCATACTGATGCCCCACTAATTGTTCATTGTATACTGACCCCCCCAAAATCTATGCACTGGACACTGACCCCGCGCATACTACATACTGTATTCTGACCCCCCCACTAACTACACGCTGTATACTGAAACCCCACTAATTACAAACTTTCTTCTGACCCCCCACTAACGACACACTGGGCACTGACAATTCACTATCCACACAGTGTGTATGGACACCTCACTAACTACACGCAGTATACGGACCCATCACTAACGACACGCTTTATACTAACCCCTTTCTAACTACACACTGTATACTGACCCCTCACTAACCAAACTCTGTATATGAACCCTCACCAACCACATGTTGTATACTGATTCCCAACTAACTGCATAAGTATACTAAGCCCTCATATCTCTGCGCTGGACTCTGACACCCCAATAACTACACACTGGACACTGACCCCCCACATACTACACACTCTACATTTACCCTTCACTAATGAAACGCTGTATACTGACACCCCACTTACTACACATTGTATACTGAGCCTGCACGAACTACGCACTGGACACTGATCCATCACTAACTGCACACTAGACACTGAGCCCCCACCAACTACACACTGGACACTGACACCACACTAACCACAAGCTGGACACTGACCCCTCACCAATTACACACTAGGCACTAACCCCTCACTAACTATACACTGTTTATTGACACCCCCACTAACTGCACACTGTATACTGTACACCACTAACTACACACTGTATACTGACACCCCACTACTTCGCACTGGACACTGATCCCTCGTGAAATACAGACTGCACTCTGTCCCCCCACTAACTAAACACTGGACACTGAAACCCTACTACCTACAGACTGTATACGGACATACCCACTAACTACACACTGCATACTGAACCCCTCCAACTACATACTGTATACTGACACCCCACTAACTACACGCTGGACGCTGAACCCCACTAACTACACACTGTATACTGACCTCTTACTAACTACAAGCTGGACACATACCACCCCAAAAATTACACAATATATACTGACCGCCCATTAACTACATGTTGTATTCTGAACCCCCTCTAATTACACACTGTATTCTGACCACCCACTTATTACATGATGTATACTGACCCCCCCATTAACTGCACACTGTATTCTGACCCCCCGACTAACGACACACTGGACACTGACCCACCACCCACCCCAACTATCTACACACTGTATATGGAACACCCACTAATTACATGCTATATACTGACACATCATTAACTACACGCAATATACTGACCCCCTTCTAACTACACGCTGTATACTGACCCCTCACTAACCACACCCTGCATACTGAACCCCCCACAAACTATACACTCTATACTGACCACCCTGGACTGGACACTGATCCCCAAACTACATGCTGTACCCTGACCTCAAACTAAGTGCACACTGTATTGACCCCCAAATATCTATGCACTGGACACTGACCCCTTACTAACTACACGATGTATACTGACCCCTCACTAACCACACCCTGCATACTGAACCCCCCACAAACTATACACTCTATACTGAACCCTCACTAACTACACGCTGTATACTGACCCCTCACTAACCACACGCTGTATACTGATTCCCCACTAACTGCACACTGTATACTGACCACCCTGGACTGGACACTGATCCCCAAACTACATGCTGTACCCTGACCTCAAACTAATTGCATACTGTATTGACCCCCAAATATCTATGCACTGGACACTGACGCCTTACTAACTACACGATGTATACTGACCCCTCACTAAACACATGATGTATACTGACCCCCCACTAACTACACACTGTATACTGACCACCCATTAACTACGCAATGGACACTGATCCATCACTAACTACACACTAGACATTGACCCCCCACGAACTACACACTGGACACTGACTCCCCCACTATTTACACACTGTACACTGACCCCTCACTAGCTACATGCTGTATACTGACCCCCCCAGTAATTACACAATGTATTCTGACCCCCCCATTAACTGCACACTGTATACTGACCCCCCATATCTCTGCGCTGTACACTGACACCACGCTAACCACACGCTGTACACTGACCCCCCCATTAACTACACCATCTAATACTGAGTCCCCACTAACTACACTGTATTTTGACCCAGCAATAACAATGCACTGGACACTGACCCCCCACATAGTACACACTGTATTCTGACCCCCCATTAACTGCACACTGTATTCTGACCCCCCACTAACTACACTCTGTATTCTGACACCCCACTATCTACACAATATATAGTGAACCCCCACTAACTACACCCTGTATACTGATGCCCCACTAATTGCACACTGTATTGACCCCAAATATCCATGCACTGGACACTAACCCCCACTAACTACACGCTGTATACTGACACCCCGCTATCTACACAATCTATTCTGACCCCCCACTCACACTGTATACTGACGCCACTTTAATTGCACACTGTATACTGAACCCCACTAACTATGCACTGTACACTGACCCCACACTAACTACATGCTGTAATCTGACCCCCCACTAACTATACCATCTAATACAGACCACCCACTAACTACACACTGTATACTGACTCCCCACTATGAACTGGACACTGACCCCTCACATACTACACACTCTATACTGACCCCGCACTAACTACATGTTGTGTACTGACGCCCCACTAACTAAACACTGTATACTGACGCCATTTCAAATTGCACACTGTATACCAAACCCCAGTAACTATGCACTGAACATTGATCCCCCAAATACATGCTGTACTCTGACCTCAAACTAATTGCACACTGTATTGACCCCCAAATATCTATGCACTGGACTCTGACCCCTCACTAACTACACACTGTATACTGACCCATCACTAACTACACCATTTATACTGACCCCTTACTAACTACACGATGTATACTGACCCCTCACTAACCACACGATGTATACTGACCCCACACTAACTACACATTGTGTACTGACCCCTCACTAACTACACGCTGTATACTGACCCTCCAGTAATTACACGCTGTATTCTGACACCCCATTAAGTGCACACTGTATACTGATCACCCACTAACTACGCAATGGACACTGATCCATCACTAACTACACACTAGACATTGACCCCCCACGAACTACACACTGGACACTGACACCTCACTAACTACACACTGTACACTAACCCCTCACTAGCTACATGCTGTATACTGACACTCCAGTAATTACACACTGTATCTGAACCCCCATTAACTGCACACTGTATACTGACCCGCCATATCTCTGCGCTGTACACTGACACCACGCTAACTACACGCTGTACACTGACCCCCTCACTAACTATACCATCTAATACTGAGCCCCCACTAACTACACACTGTATTTTGACCCATCAATAACAATGCACTGGACACTGACCCCCCACATAGTACACACTGTATTCTGACCCCCCACTAACTACACGCTGTATACTGACCCATCACTTACTACACACTTTTTACTGATCCCACATTAACTGCATGCTGTATAGTGACCCCTCACTTACCACACGCTGGAGATTGATTCCCGATAAACTGCACACTGTATACTGACCCCCCATATCTCTGTGCTGGACTCTGACACCCCATTAACTACACGCTGTACACAGACCTCGCACTAAATACACACTCTAACTGACCCCCCACTAACTACACGCTGTATTCTGACACCCCGCTATCTACACAATATATAGTGACCCCACACTAACTACACTCTGTATACTGATGCCCCACTAATTGCACACTGTATTGACCCAAATATCCATGCACTGGACACTAACCCCCACTAATTACACGCTGTATACTGACATCCCGCTATCTATACAATCTATACTGACCCCCACTCACTACACACTGTATTCTGACGCCACTGTAATTGCACACTGTATACTGAACCCCACTAACTATGCATTGGACACTGACCCCACAATAACTACATGCTGTAATCTGACCCCACACTAACTATACTATCTAATACAGACCACCCACTAACTACACACAGTATACTGACTCCCCACTAACTATGAACTGGACATTGATCCCTCACATACTACACACTCTATACTTACCCCGCACTAACTACATGTTGTGTACTGACGCCCCACTAACTAAACACTGTATACTGACGCCATTTCACATTGCACACTGTATACTGAACCCCACTAACTATGCACTGGACACTGATCCCACAATAACTACATGCTGTAATGTGACCCCACACTAACTATACTATCTAATACAGACCACCCACTAACTACACACTGTATACTGACTCCCCACTAACTATGAACTGGACATTGATCCCTCACATACTACACACTCTATACTTACCCCGCACTAACTACATGTTGTGTACTGACGCCCCACTAACTAAACACTGTATACTGACGCCATTTCAAATTGCACACTGTATACTGAACCCCACTAACTATGCACTGGACACTGATCCCCCAAACTACATGCTGTACTCTGACCTCAAACTAATTGCACACTGTATTGACCCCCAAATATCTATGCACTGGACACTGACCCCTCACTAACTACACGCTGTATACTGACCCATCACTAACACCACCATTTATACTGACCCCTTACTAACTACACCTTGTGTACTGACCCCTCACTAACTACATGCTGTATACTGACCCCCCATTAACTACACGCTGCATTCTGACCGCCCACTAACTACACCATCTAATACTAACCACCAACGAACTACACGCTGTATCCTGACCCCCCAATAACTACGCAATGGACACTGATCCATCACTAACTACATATTGTATACTGACCCCTCATTAACCACACGCTGTATACTGATTCCCGATTAACTGCACACTGTATACTGACCCCCCATATCTCTGCGCTGGACTCTGACACCGCATTAACTACACGCCGTACACAGACCTTGCACTAAATACACACTCTAACTGACCCTCCACTAACTACACACTGTATACTGACACCCCGCTATCTACACAATATATAGTGAGCCCCCACTAACTACACTCTGTATACTGATGCCCCACTAATTGCACACTGTATTGACCCCAAATATCCATGCACTGGACACTAACCCCCCACTAACTACACGCTGTATACTGACACCCTGCTATCTACACAATCTATACTGACCCCCAATTTCTCTACACACTGTATACTGACATCACTCTAATTGCACACTGTATACTGAACCCCACTAACTATGCAATGGACACTGACGCCCCACTAACTACACGCCATACTCTGACCCCCCATTAACTACACCATCAAATACTAACCACCCACAAACTACACGCTGTAGACTGACCCCCCACTAACTATGCACTGGACACTGACCCCCCCCACATACTACACACTCTATACATATCCCGCACTAACTAGACGCTGTATACTGAGCCCCCACTAACTACGCACTGGACACTGATCCATCACTAACTACACACTAGGCACTGACCCCATAACAACTACACACTGGACACTGACCCCTCACTAACTACACACTGGGCACTAGCCCCGTACTAACTACACACTGTATACTTACCCCCCACTAACTACACTGTATTCAGACACCTCATTATTACACATTGTATACTGACACCCCACTAACTACACACTGTACACTGACCCCCCACTAACTATACACTGGACACTGACACCACACTAACTACACGCTGGACACTGACCCCTCACTAACTACACACTGGGCTCTAACCCCACACTAACTACAAACTGTATACTGTCCCCCCACTAACTACACACTGTATACAGACCCCTCACTTACTACACGCTGTATACTGACCCCCCACTAAATACACACTGTATACTGACCCTCCCACTAATAACACACTGTATACTGACCCCACACTAACTGCACATTGTATACTGACCCATCATTAACTACACGCTCTATACTGACCCCTCACTAACCACACGCTGTATACTGATTCCCGATTAACTGCGCACTGTATACTGACCCCCCATATCTCTGCGCTGGACTCTGACACCCCATTAACTACACGCTGTACACAGACCTCGCACTAAATACACATTCTAATTGACCCCCCACTAACTACACGCTGTATACTGACACCCCGCTATCTACACAATATATAGTGAGGCCCCACTAACTACACTCTGTACACTGATGCCCCACTAATTGCACACTGTATTGACTCCAAATATCCATGGACTGGACACTAACCCCCCACTAACTAGACGCTGTATACTGACACCCCGCTATCTGCACAAACCATACTGACCCTCCACTCACTACACACTGTATACTGACGCCACTCTAATTGCACACTGTATACTGAACCCCACTAACTATGCAATGGGCACTGATGCCCCACTAACTTCACGCCATTCTCTGACACCCTATTAAATACACCATCAAATACTAACCACCCACGAACTACACACTGTAGACTGACGCCCCACTAACTATGCAGTGGGCACTGACCCCCCCCCCCCCACATACTACACACTCTATATGTATCCCGCACTAACTACACGCTGTATACTGACCCCCCGCTAACTACGTACTGGACACTGATCCATCACTAACTACACACTAGGCACTGACCCCATATCAACTACACACTGGACATTGACACCACACTAAATACACGCTGGGCACTAGCCCCGTACTAACTACACACTGTATACTTACCCCCCACTAACTACACTGTATTCAGACACCTCATTACTACACGCTGTACACTGACACACCACTAACTACACACTGTATACTGATCCCCCACTAACTATGCACTGGACACTGATCCTTCACTAACTACACACTAGATGTTGACCCCACACCAACTATACACTGGACACTGATACCACACTAACTACACATTGGGCACTAACCCCTCACTAACTATTCACTGTATACAGACCCCGCACTAACAACACACTGTATACAGACCCCTCACTTTCTACACGCTGTATACTGCCCCCCACTAAATACACACTGTATACTGACCGCACACTAACTGCACACTGTATACTGACCCCCCCACTAACTACACACTGGACACTGATCCCTCACTAACTACACACTGGACACTGACCCCCCCACAAACTACAGACTGGACACAGAAAACCCACTACCTACAGATTCTATACTGACCCCCCAGTTACTATACACTGAATACTGAACCTGCCCACTAACTACACGCTGGACAATGATCCCTCATTAACTACATTCTGGAAACTGACTGCTTACTAATTAGATGCTGTATACTGACCCCCCACTATCTATAAACTGTATATGGACCCCTCACTAACTACACGCTGTATACTGACCCCTTACTAACTACACGCTGTATACTGACCCCTCACTAACCAGACGCTGTATACTGACCCCTCACTAACCACATGCTTTATACGGATTCCCCACTAAATGCACACTGTATTGACCCCCAAATATCTATGCACTGGACACTGAACCCCACTAACTACACGCTCTATAATGACACCCGGCTATCTACAAAGTCTATATTGACCGCCAACTAACTACACACTGTATACTGACGGCACTCAAATTGCACACTGTATACTCAACCCCACTAACTATGCACTGGACACTGACCCCGCACTAACTACGCACTGTACTCTGACCCCCCACTAACTACACCATCTAATACTGACCACCCACTAACCACACACGGTATACTTAAGCCCCACTAACTATGAACTGGACACTGACTCCCCACATACTACACACTCTATACTTTCCCCAGACTAACTACACACTATGTACTGACACACCACTAACTACACACTGTATACTGACCCCCTACTAACTACGTACTGGACACTGATCCATCACTAACTACATACTAGACACTGACCCCCCACCAACTGCACACTGGACACTGACACCACACTAACTACATGCTGGACACTAACCCCTCACTAACTACAAACATTATACTGACCCCCCCACTAATTACACACTGTATACCGACCCGTAACTTACTAAATGCTGTATACTGACCCCCCACTAACTACACACTGTATACTGACCCTCCCACTAACAACACACTGTATACTGACCACACACTAACTGCACACTGTATACTGACCCCCCACTAACTACACGCTGTACACTGATCCCTCACTAACTACACGCTGGACACTGACCCTCACTAACTACACACTGGGCACTAACCCCTCACTAACTGCAAACTATACACTGACCCCTCACTAACAACACACTGTATACAGACCCCTCACTTACTGCACGCTGTATACTGACCCCCCACTAAATACACACTGTATACTGACCCTCCCACTAACTACACACTGTATACTGACCCCTCACTAACCACAACCTGTATACAGATTCCCCACTAACTGCACACTGTATACCGACTACCCATATCTCTGCACTGGACTCTGACACTCCACTAACTACACGCTGTACAGTGACCACCTACTAAACACACAATCTAACTGACCCCCCACAAACTATTTGTTGTATACTGACGCCCCACTAATTGCACACTGTATAGACCCCCAAATATCTATGCACTTGACACTGACCCCACACTAACAACATGCTGTATACTGACACCACGCTATCTACACAATATATACAGACCCCCCACTAACTACACACTGTATACTGACACCCCAATAATGACTCACTGGACACTGACCCCCCACTATCTACAAACTGTATATGGACCCCCCCACTAGCTACTCGCTGTATACTGACTCCTTACTAACTACACGCTGTATACTGAACCCTCACTAACCAGACGCTGTATACTGACCCCTCACTAACCACATGTTTTATACTGATTCCCCACTAAATGCACACTGTATTGACCCCCAAATATCTATGCACTGGACATTGAACCCCATTAACTACACACTCTGTAATGACACCCTGCTATCTTCAAAATCTATATTGACCGCCAACTAACTACACACTGTATACTGACGCCACTCAAAGAGCACACTGTATACTCAACCCCACTAACTATGCACTGGACACTGACCCCCCACTAACTACACCATCTAATACTGACCACCCACTAACTACACACTGTATACTTACCCCCCACTAACTATGAACTGGACACTGAAACCCCACATACCACACACTCTATACTTTCCCCGGACTACCTACATGCTATATACTGACCCACCACTAACTACACACTGTATACTGACCCCCTACTAAGCACACACTGGACACTGATCCATCACTAACTACAGACTAGACACTGACCCCCCACCAACTACACACTGGACACTGACACCACACTAACTACATGCTGGACACTAACCCCTCACTAACTACAAACATTATACTGACCCTCCACTAACTACACACTGTATACAGACCCCTCACTTACTACACGCTGTACACTGACCCCCCCTCTAAATACACCCTGTATACTGACCCTCCCACGAACAACACACTGTATGCTGACCCCACACTAACTGCACACTGTATACTGACCCTCCACTAACTACATGCTGTACACTGATCCCTCACTAACTGCACGCTGGACACTGAAACCAAACTAACTACACACTGGGAACTAACCCCTCACTAACTACAAACTATATACTGACCTCTCACTAACAACACATGTATACAGGCCCCTCACTTACTGCAAACTGTATACTGACCCCCCACTAAATACACACTGTATACTGACCCACCCACTAAATACACACTGTGTACTGACCCCTCACTAACTACATGCTGTATACTGACCCCTCACTAAGTACATGCTGTATACTGACCCACCCACTAACAACACACGGTATACTGACCCCCCCATATCTCTGCGCTGGACTCTGACACTCCACTAACTACATGCTGTACAGTGACCATCTACTAAATACACAATCTAACTGACCCCCCACTAACCACTTGTTGTATACTGACGCCCCATTAATTGCACACTGTATACACCACAAATATTTATGCACTTGACACTGACCCTGCACTAACTACACGCTGGACAATGATCCCTCACTAACTATACTCTGGACACTGACCCCCCCCCCCCCACCAAACTACATACTGGACACAGAACACCCACTGCCTAAAGAATCTATACTGAACCCCCCAGTTACTATACTCTAAGTACTGAACCTCCCCACTAACTACACACTGGACAATGATCCCTCACTAACTACACACTGGACACTGACTGCTCACTAACTACACGCTGTATACTAACCCCACACTAAATACACACTGTATACTGACCACTACTAACTACACGCTCTATACTGACTCCCCACTAATTACAAACTGTATTCTGACCCCCCAAAAATGACTCACTGGACACTGACCCTCCACTATCTACACACTGTATATGGACCCTTCACTAACCACACGCTATATACTGACCCCCACAAACTACACACTTTATACTGACCACTCACTAACTGCACACTGTGTACTGACCCCCCAAATCTCTGCGCTGGACTCTGACACCCCACTTACTACACGCAGTGCACTGACACTCCACTAACTACACAGTCTAACTGACCCCCCACTAACCACACACTGTATACTGACACACCGCTATCTACACAATCTATACTGACCCCCCCACTAACTACACACCTTATACTGACGACCCACTAATTGCACACTCTATTGACTCCCAAATATCTATGCACTGGACACTGACCCCCCACTAACTACACGCTATGTACTGACTCCTCACTTTATACTGATACCCCACTAACTGCACACTGTATACTGACCCCCCATATCTCTGCTCTAGACTCTGGCACCCCACTAACTGCACGCTGTACACTGACACCTCACTAACTACATGCTGTATACTGACACCCTGCAATGTACACAATGTGTACTGAACTCAAAACTAACCATACACTGTATACTGACGCCCCACTAATTGCACACTGTATACTGACCCCAACTAACTACACACTGTTCAGTAACCCCCAGTAACTACACCATCTAATACTGACGTCCCACTAACTACCCACTGAATATTGACCCATCACTAACAATGCACTGGACACAGACCCCCCACATAGTAAACATTGTATTCTGACCCCCCACTAACTATGCACTGTAAACTGACCCCCCACTAATTACACAATGTATTCTGAACCCCATTAACTGTACACTGTATTCTGAACCCCCACCAACTACAAACTGAATTCTGACTCCCCAATAACGACTCGCTGGACACTGACCCCCCACTATCTACACACTGTATAAGGACCCCCCACTAACTACACGCTTTATACTGACCCATCACTAACTACACGATTTATACTGACCCCTTACTAACTACACGCTGTATACTGACCCATCACTGACCACACGCTGAATACTGACCCCCACAAACTACACACTGGATACTGACCACTCACTAACTACACGCAGTATACTGACTCCTCACTAACCACATGCTGTATGTTGATTCCCCACCAACTGCACACTATATTATGACCTCCCATATCTCTGCACTAGATTCTGACACCCCACTAACTACACGCTGTACACTGATCGCCCACTGAAAACACAATCTGACCCCCCACTAAATACACACTGTATACTGACGCCTCACTAATTGCACAATGCATTGAACCCCAGATATCTATGCACTGGCCACTGACCACTCACTAACTACACGCTTACACTGACACCACACTAACTAAACAATCTATACTGAGCCCCCTCTCACTACACACTGTATACTGACGCCACTCTAATTGCACACTGTATACTGAACCCCACTAAATCTGCACTGGACACTGCCACCCACATACTACGCACTAGATACTTACCCCGCACTAACTACATGCTGTATACTGACCCCCCACTAACTACACACTGTATACTGATCCCACACTAAGTATGCACTGGACACTGATCCATCACTTACTATACACTAGGAACTGACCCCCCACCAACGACACACTGGACACTGACACCACACTAACTACACGCTGGACACTGACCCCTGACTAACTACACACTGGCACTAACCCCTTACTAACTACACACTGTATACCGACCCCCTACTAACTACACACTGTATACAGACCCCTCACTTACTACACGCTGTATACTGACCCCCCACTAACTACACACTGTATACAGACCCCTTACTTACTACACGCTGTATATTGACTCCCCACTAATGGCACACTGTATACTGACTCCCCATAACTCTGCGTTGGACTCTGACACCCGACTAACAACATGCTGTATACTGACCCCTCCACTAATTACACACTGTATTCTGATCCCCCATTAACTGCACACTGTATTCTGATCCCCAACTAATTACACTGTATTCTGATCCCCATTAACTGCACACTGTTCTGACCCCCCACTAACTAGACACTGTAATCTGACCCCCCACCCACCAACTACACGTTGTATACTGACCCCCCACTAACTGCACACTGTATACTGAGCCCCATATCTCTGCGCTGGACTCTGAAACCCCACTAACTACAAGCTGTACACTGACCCCCCACTAACTACACGCTGGACACTGACATCTCACTAACTGCAAACGGGACACTGAGCCCCCACGCTGTACACTGATCCCACACTAACAACACACTCTAACTGAACAGCCACTAGCTACATGCTGTAAACTGACCCCCAGCTAACTACAGCTTCTATACAGACACCCCACTAACAACACTGTATGCTGACTCCTCATAAATGGCACACTGTATACTGACCCCCCACTAACTATGCACTGGACACTGACTCCCCACTAACTACATGCTGTACACTTACCCTCCACTAACTACACACTCTATACTGACCCCCCACTAACTACACACTGTATACTGACCTCCCACTAACTACACACTGGACACTGATCCCTCACTAACTGCACGCTGGACACTGAACCAACACAAACTACATACTGAACACAGAAACCCCCCTGCTGACACACCCTATACTGACATGCCACTAACAATTCGCTAAATACTGAAGCCCTCCACTAACTACACACTGAACACTGACCACTCACTAACTACACGCTGTATACTGAGCCCCAAAACTACACATTGTATACTGGCGCCCCACTAACCACACTCTCTATACTGACCCCCACTAACTACACACTGTACACTGACACCCCACTAACCAAGCACTGGACACTAATCCCTCATGAAATACACACTGCACTCTGTCCCTCCACTAACTAAACACTGGACACTGAACTCCCACTACCTAGAGACTGTATACTGGTCCCCCACTAGCTGCACACTGTATACTGACCCCCCATATCTCTGCGCTGGACTCTGAAACCACACGAACTACACGCTGTACACTGACCCCCCACTAACTACATACTCTAACTGACACCCCACTAACTACACACAGTATACTGATGCCCCACTAATTGCACACTGTACTGACCCGCAAATAGCTATGCACTGGACACTGACCCTCCACTAACTACACCATCTAACATTGACTCCCCAATAATTATAAACTGTATACCGTCCCCCCACTAACTATGCACTGGTCACTGACCCCCCACATACTACACACTCAATACGTACCCCCCACTAACTGCACGCTGCACACTGACCCTCTACTAACTACATATTGCATACTAACACTCCCACTAACAACACAATCTATATTGAACCCACACTAACTGCACACTGTATACTGACCCCCCACTAACTACACACTGGACACTGATCCCTCACTAACAGCACACTGGACACTGACCCAACACAAACTACATACTGAACACAGAACCCCCCCTGCTGACACATCCTATACTGACACACCACTAACAATTAGCTAAATACTGAAGCCCCCCCCACTAACTACACACTGAACACTGACCGCTCACTAACTACACGCTGTATACTGAGCCCCAAAACTACACACTGTATACTGACCCCCACTAACTACACACTGTATACTGAGCACTCACTAACTTCACACTGTATACTGACCCTCCCACTAAGTACACACTGTTTACTGACCACACACTAACTGCACACCGTATACTGTCCCCCCAAAAACGACACTCTGGACACTGACCCCTTGCTAACTACATGCTCTATACTACCACCACTATACATCTATACATCCACTACTACTCTCCTCCGTCTGGCTGAACTTGTTCTCACGTTGAACAATTTCTCCTTCAACTCCTCTCACTTCCTCCAAATAAAAGATGTGGCTATGGGTACCCGCATGGGCCCCAGCTATGCCTGTCTCTTTATGGGGTATGTGGAACATTCCTTGTTGCAGTCCTACTCTGGCCCCCTTCCACAACTTTTTCTCCGATACATCGATGATTACTTCGGTGCCGCTTCATGCTCTCGTCGGGACTTGGAAAAATTTATTAATTTTGCTTCCAATCTCCACCCCTCCATCATTTTCACGTGGTCCATCTCTGACACTTCCCTTCCCTTCCTTGACCTCTCTGTCTCAATCTCTGGTGATAGACTGTCCACCAATATCCATTACAAACCCACCGACTCCCACAGCTACCTCGACTACAGCTCCTCACACCCCGCTTCCTGTAAGGACTCCATCCCATTCTCCCAGTTCCTTCGCCTTCGTCGCATCTGTTCCGATGATGCTACCTTCAAAAACGGTTCCTCTGACATGTCCTCCTTCTTCCTTAACCGAGGTTTTCCACCCACGGTCGTTGACAGGGCCCTCAACCGTGTCTGGCCCATCTCCCGCGCATCCGCCCTCACGCCTTCTCCTCCCTCCCAGAAACATGATAGGGTCCCCCTTGTCCTCACTTATCACCCCACCAGCCTCCGCATTCAAAGGATCATCCTCTGCCATTTCCGCCAACTCCAGCATGATGCCACCACCAAACACATCTTCCCTTCACCCCCCTTCTCGGCATTCCGTAGGGATCGCTCCCTCCGGGACACCCTGGTCCACTCCTCCATCACCCCTACTCCTCAACCCCCTCCTATGGCACCACCCCATGCCCACGCAAAAGATGTAACACCTGCCCCTTCACTTCCTCTCTCCTCACCGTCCAAGGGCCCAAACACTCCTTTCAAGTGAAGCAGCATTTCACTTGCATTTCCCCCAACTTAGTCTACTGCATTCGTTGCTCCCAATGTGGTCTCCTCTACTTTGGAGAGACCAAACGTAAACTGGGCGACCGCTTTGCAGAACACCTGCGGTCTGTCCGCAAGAATGACTCAAATCTCCCTGTCGCTTGCCATTTTAACACTCCACCCTGCTCTCTTGCCCACATGTCTGTCCTTGGCTTGCTGCATTGTTCCAGTGAAGCCCAACGCTGGAGGAACAACACCTCATCTTCCGACTAGGCACCTTACAGCCTTCCGGACTGAATATTGAATTCAACAACTTTAGGTCATGAGCTCCCTCCCCCATCCCCACCCCCTTTCTGTTTTCCCCCTTTTTTTTCCCAATAAATTATATAGATTTTTCTTTTCCCACCTATTTCCATTATTTTTAAATATTTTAAAATCTTTTATGCTCCCCCCACCCCCACTAGAGCTATACCTTGAGTGCCCTACCATCCATTCTTAATTAGCACAATTCGTTTAGATAATATCACCAACTTTAACTTTAATACCTATGTGTTCTATTGTACCATTGTCGCTGACATCTTTTGATGATCTGCTTCTATCACTGCTTGTTTGTCCACACAACCACACCCCCCACCTCTCTCTCTCTCTATCTCTCCACCCCCCACACACACACCTTAAACCAGCTTATATTTCAACTCTTTCTTGGACTCGAAATCAAAGTCTGTCGAAGGGTCATGAGGACTCGAAACGTCAACTCTTTTCTTCTCCGCCGATGCTGCCAGACCTGCTGAGTTTTTCCAGGTAATTCTGTTTTTGTTTTGGATTTCCAGCATCTGCAGTTTTTTTGTCTTTTGCTCTATACTGGCGCCCCACTAACTACACTCTCTATACTGACCCCCAGTAACTACACACTGTACACTGACACCCCACTAACTACGCACTGGACATTAATCCCTCATGAAATACACACTGGGCTCTGTCCCTCCTCTAAGTAAACACTGGACACTGAATCCCCACTACCTAGAGACTGTATACGGACCCACTACTAACTAAGCACTGTAAACTGACACCCCACCAACTGCACAATGTATACTGACACCCCACTAACTACACGCTGGACACTGAACCCCACTAACTGCACACTTCATGCTGACACCCCACTAACTACACGCTGTATGCTGAGTCACCGGCTAACTACACACTATATACTGACACCCCACTAACTACATACTGGACATTGAGCCCACACTAACAACACACTCTAACTGACCAACCACTAGCTACACGCTGTAAAGTGACCCCCCACTAACTGCACACTGTATACTGACTCCTCATAAATGGCACACTGTATACTGACCCCCCACTAAACGACATGCTGTATACTAACCCTCCACTAACTACACATTCTATATTGACTCCCCACTAACTACACACTGTATACTGACCCCCCCACCAACTATACACTGTACACTGTCCCCCCACTGCACTGGACACAGACCCCGCACATACTACACACTCTATACTTACACCCCACTAACTGCACTTTGTACACTGACCCTCTGCTAACTACGTATTGCATACTAACCCTCCCACTAACAACACACTCTATATTGAACCCACACTAACTGCACACTGTATACTGACCCCCCACTAACTACACACTGGACACTGATCCCTCACTAATAGCACACTGGACACTGACCCAACACAAACTACATACTGAACACAGAACCCCCCCTGCTGACACACCCTATACTGACATGCCACTAACAATTCGCTAAATACTGAAGCCCCCCCACTAACTACACACTGAACACTGACCGCTCACTAACTACACGCTGTAACTGAGCCACAAAATTACACACTGTATACTGACCCCCACTAACTATACACTGTATACTGACCACTCACTAACTTCACACTGTATACTGACCCTCACACTGTTTACTGAGCCCCCACTAACTACTTACTGTATACTGACACCCCACTAACTACACGCTGGACACTGAACCCCACTAACTGCACACTTTATACTGACCCCCCCACTAACTACACGCTGTATGCTGAGTCCCCGACTAACTACACACTATATACTGACACCCCACTAACTACAAACTGGACATTGAGCCCACACTAACAACACACTCTAACTGAACAGCCACTAGCTACATGCTGTAAAGTGACCCCCCACTAACTGCACACTGTATACTGACTCCTCATAAATGGCACACTGTACACTGACCCTCCACTAACTACACACTCTATACTGATCCCCCACTAACTACACACTGTATATTGACCCCCCCCACCAACTATGCACTGTACACTGACCACCCACGTACTACACACTCTATACGTACCACCCACTAACTACACACGGTATACTGACCCCCCATTAACTTCGCACTGAACACTGATCCCTCACTAACTACACACTGGACACCGACCCTCCACTAACTACTTGCTGGACACTGACCCCTCACTAACTACACACTGGACACTAATCCCTCACTAACCACACGCTGTATACTGACCCCCAACTAACTACACACTGTATACTGACCCCTCACTAACTACATGCTGTATACGGACCCCTCACTAACCACACGCTGTATATTGACTCCCCATTAACGGCAAACTGTATACAGACCCTCCATAACTCTGCGCTGGACACTGTCCCCCGACTAACTACACGCTGTATACTGAGCCCCCCACTAATTACACACTGTATTCTGACCCCCCATTAACTGCACACTGTATTCTGACCCCCCACAAACTACACACTGTATACTGACCCCTCACTAACTACACGCTCTATATTGAAGTCTCACTAACCACACGCCGTATACTGTTCCCCCACTAACTGCACACTGTATACTGACCCCCCATATCTCTGCGCTGGACTCTGAAACCACACTAACTACACGCTGTACACTGACCCCCCACTAACTACATACTCTAACTGACCCCTCACTAACTACACACAATATACTGATGCCTCACTAATTGCACACTGTATTGACCCCCAAATATCTATAAACTGGACACTGACCCCCCCAATAATTATATGCTGTACACTGACCTCCCACTAACTATACACTGTATACCATCCCCCAACTAACTATGCACTGGACACTGACCCCCCACATACTACACACTCTATACGTACCCCCCACTAACTGCACGCTGTATACTGACACTCTATTAACTACATATTGCATACTGACCCTCCCACTAACAACACGCTCTATATTGAACCCACACTAACTACATATTGTATACTGACCCCCCACTAACTACACACTGGACACTGATCCCTCACTAACAACACACTGGACACTGACCCAAAACAAACTACATAATGAACACTGCACCCTCCTGCTGACACACCCTATACTGACACGCCACTAACAATTCGCTAAATACTGAAGCCCCCCACTAACTACACACTGAACACTGACCACTGACTAACTTCACGCTGTATACTGACTCTCCCACTAACTACACACTGCTTACTGACCGCACACTAACTGCACACCGTATACTGTCCCCCCAGAAACTACACTCTGGACACTGACCCCCTGCTAACTACATGCTCTATACTGGCGCCCCACTATCTACACTGTCTATACTGACCCCCACATACTACACACTATACACTGACACCCCACTAAGTACACACTGGACACTAATCCCTCATGAAATACACACTGCACTCTGTCCCTCCAATAACTAAACACTGGACACTGAATCCCCACTACCTAGAGACTGTATACTGACACCCCACCAACTGCACACTGTATACTGACACCTCTAACTACATGCTGGACACTGAACCCCACTAACTGCACACTTTATACTGACCCCCGGCTAACTACACGATGTATGCTGAGTCCCCGACTATCTACACACTATATACTGACACCCCACTAACTACATACTGGACATTGAGCCCACACTAACAGCACACTCTAACTGACCAGCCACTAGCAACACGCTGTAAAGTGACCCCCCACTAACTAGAGCCTCTATACAGACCCCCCACTAACTACACACTGTACACTGACCCCCTCACCAACTATACACTGTATACTGTCCCCCCACTAACTGCACTGGACACTGACCCCGCACATACTACACACTCTATACATACACCCCACTAACTGCACGTTGTATATTGACCCTCCCACTAACAACACACTCTATATTGAACCCACACTTTCTGCACACTGTATACTGACCCCCCACTAACTACACACTGGACACTGATCCCTCACTAACTACGCACTGGACACTGACACAACACAAACTACATACTGAACACTGAACACCCCCTGCTGACACACCCTATACTGACACGCCACTAACGATTCGCTAAATACTGAAGCCCCCCACTAACTACACACTGAACACTGACCACTCACTAACTACACGTTGGATACTGAGCCCCAAAACTACACACTGTATACTGACTCCCACTAACTACACACTGTATACTGAGCACTCACTAACTTCACACTGTATACTGACCCTCCCACTAACTACACACTGTTTACTGACCGCACACTAACTGCACACCGTATACTGTCCCCCCAAAAACTACACTCTGGGCACTGACCCCCTGTTAACTACATGCTCTATAATGACTCCCACTAACTACACACTGTACACTGACACCCCACTAACTACGCACTGGACACTAATCCCTCATGAAATACACACTGCATTCTGTTCCTCCACTAACTAAACACTGGACACTGAATCCTCACTACCTGCAGACTGTATACTGACCTCCCCACTACTTAGAGACTGTATACTGACCCCCCACTAACTACACACTCTATACTGACACCCCACTAACTACACACTGAACCCCCACTAACTACACGCTGTACACTGATGCCCCACTAACAACACACTCTAACTGAACAGCCACTAGCTACACGCTGTATACTGACCCCCGCTAACTACTGACTCTATACAGACCCCCCACTAACTACACTCTGTGTACTGTCCCTTCACTAATTGCACACTGCATACTGACCCCCAACTAACTATGCACTGGACACCTACTCCCCACTAACTACATGCTGTACACTGACGCACACAAACTACACTCTCTATACTGACCCCCCCACTAACTACACACTGTATACTGACCCCCCAGTAACATCGCACTTAACACTGATCCCTCACTAACTACACACCCCCAGACACTGACCCCTCACTAACTACACGTTGGACACTGACCCCTCACTAACTACACACTGGACACTAATCCCTCACTAACCACACGCTGTATACTGACACCCCACTAACTACATGCTGTATACTGACCCCTCACTAACTGCGCACTGTATAATGACCCCCCACTAACTGCACACTGTTTACTGACCCCCCACTAACTACACGCTGGACACAGACCCCCCACCAGTTACACACTGTATGCTGAGTCCCCCACTAATTACACACTCGATCCTGACCCCCCAGTAACTACAAACTGCATTCTGAGCCCCACTAATTACACATTGTATTCTGACCTCCCACTAACTACACGGTGTAACTCTTTAGAGTACAAACACGTTTCCGTCTGTTCCTATTCAGATGAAGTTACATTGTTTCATAGTTTGCCATTGTGAGATTTGAACTCTTGATCTTGGGGTTACAAGCCCAGTACCATAACCACTAGGCCAAGCTTATATTCTGACCCCTCACTAATTACACATCGTATATTGACCAGCCACTTATAATACAATATATACTGGCCCCCACTAATTACACACTGTATTCTGAACCCCCAATAACTACCCACTGTATACTGTCCCCCCAATAACTACACACTGTATACTTTCCCCGAATATAACTACACACTGTATTCTGTCCCCCCACTAACTACACACTGTATACTTTCCCCCATTAACTACACACTGTATTCTGACCCTTCCACAGAACTGAGTGAATATAAGGAGAGGTGTGAAATATAATCTGGTTTAAGGTGGGACGGAGTGGGGGGTGGAGTGGTGGGGTGGGATGGGGGGAGGGAAGTGGAGCTATGCCTGTCTCTTTATGGGGTATGTGGAACATTCCTTGTTCCAGTCCTATGCCGGCCCCCTTCCACAACTCTTTCTCCAGTTCATCGATGATTACTTCGGTGCTGCTTCATGCTCTCGTCAGGGCTTGGAAAAATTTATTAATTTTGCTTCCAATCTCCACCCCTCCATCATTTTCACATGGTCCATCTCTGACACTTCCCTTCCCTTCCTTGACCTCTCTGTCTCAATCTCTGGTGATAGACCACCAATATCCATTACAAGCCTACCGACTCCCACAGCTACCTCGACTACAGCTCCTCACACCCCGCATCCTGTAAGGACTCCATCCCATTCTCTCAGTTCCTCTGACATGTCCTCCTTCTTCCTTAACCAAGGTTTTCCACCCACTTTGGTTGACAGGTCCCTCAATCGTGTCCGGCCAATCTCCAACGCATCCGCCTTCACACCTTCTCCTCCCTCCCAGAAACATGATAGGGTCCCCGTTGTCCTCACATCACCCCACCAGCCTCCGCATTCGAAGGATTATCCTCTGCCATTTCCGCCAACTCTGGCATGATGCCACCACCAAACACATCTTCCCTTCACCCCCCCGTGGCGGCATTCCGTAGGGATAGTTCCCTCCGGACACCCTCGTCCAGTCCTCCATCACCCCCTACTCCTCAACCCCCACCTATGGCACCACCCCATGCCCACACAAAAGATGCAACACCTGCCCCTTCACTTCCTCTCTCTTCACCGTCCAAGGGCCCGAACATTCCTTTCAAGTGAAGCAGCATTTCACTTGCATTTCCCCCAACTTAATCTATTGCACTCGTTGCTCCCAATGTGGTCTCCTCTACATTGCAGAGACCAAACGTAAACAGGGTGACCTCTTTGTAGAACACCTGCAGTCTGTCCACAAGAATGACCCAAACCTCCCTGCCGCTTGCCATCTTAACAGTCCACCCTGCTCTCTTGCCCACATGTCTGTCCTTGGCTTGCTGCATTGATCCAGTGAAGCCCAACGCAAACTGGAGGAACAGCATCTCATCTTCCGACTAGGCAATTTATAGCCTTCCGGACTTAATATTGATTTCAACAACTTTAGAACTTGAACTCCCTTCTCCATCCCCACCACCTTTCTGTTTCCTCCCCCTTCCTTTTGTTTTTTCCAATAATTTATATAGATTTTTCTTTTCCCAACTATTTCCATTATTTTTAACTCTTTTATGCACCCCCCCCACCCCCACTAGAGCTGTACCTTGAGTGCCGTACCATCCATTCTTAATTAGCACATTTGTTTAGATAATATCACCAACTTCAACACCTCTGTGTTCTTTTGTTCTTTTGTCTGTGACATCTTTTGATTACCTGCTCCTATCACAGCTTGCTTGTCCCTACAACCACACCACCCCCCTCCACTTCTCTCCCCCCACCCAACCTCCCCCCCTCCACCTTAAACCAGCTTATATTTCACCCCTCTCCTTGAATTCACCCAGTTCTGTTGAAGGGGCATGAGGACTCGAAACGTCAACTCTTTTCTTCTTCGCCGATGCTGCCAGACCTGCTGAGTTTTTCCAGGTAATTCTGTTTTTGTTTTGGATTTCCAGCATCCGCAGTTTTTTTCCTTTTGCCAACTAACTACACGCTGTACACTGACCCCCCACTAACTACACACTGTATACTCACCCCCCACTAACTACACACTGGATACTGACCCCCACTAACTACACACTGGATACTGACCCACACTAACTACACGCTGGACACTGACCCCCACTAATTACACGCTGGACCCTGACCCCCACTAACTTTGTACTGGACACTGATCACTCACTGTCCTCATTATTGAACAATGTCCCTTCAGTATTTGTACTGTATATTTTACCGCTTACTCTCTACGCTGAGCAATCAGCACCCTCACCAATATTTGCAAAGTTTTTAATCCTGACTGCAGGTCCTTATCTTTCGCCCTCCTACAGGGTTCAAAGATAATATCCCTTCCCATTGTCCAGGGTGAGGTTTGAGGAACAGATTGATAACGCTGACTGGAATCGATGCAACTGTCTGACAGTGAATGAGTTGAGATGCTGGATGATGTTTTAAGTGAACAGAGAGCCAGGTTATATTGCCAGCGTTCATTTACTAACCTGTCCGAATGATGTTTGAGATGAGCTGACTCTCAGAGAGGCCGCGCACGGTGTTTAAATTCACCTCGTACTCTGTTGCTGGCTGCAGTTCAGTCAGTGTGTATTCGGTAAGGTAGGATTCAATCGTCACACTCTCAACTGGACCTGAAATGCAAAGGTTCAGGAAGGGATACTGGTCAGTCAACAGGGAGCTCCAATAACACTAAGAATTAGCATGACCAATGTAGTAAATACCAGCGAATCACCCAATGCGCGCACAACCCGCCCACCGATTGTTATAGTAAGTCATTGATTTTTCCACGTCTTTCCCTGTATCACTTCAGTTTCAGCAGCCTTCTAAACATATTGGAGACCGCAATACCTTATCCCCAGCCAAGTCATTTCCCAATAAGAAATCAATTTCCCCAATAGTTAAGTTATGAGTAGCACCAACAATTACAGCATCAGAAATGAAAGCATATTTTAATTTAACTCTCCACAAAGGAATGGATAAACAATTTCCATCAATCACATGCCAGTCTTTTATCTGGGAACTTACAGGAGAGAAATTTCTGTCACTTGCCAACAGCAGTGACTGTGTTGACTTTGCTGCCTGATCAGGCAAGGTTGAGGATGCTTCACATTAATAAGGAAGCATTGATACTTTCCTGTACCTTGATCCACCTTAGCAACAAACACAGGAGAAGGACTAACTCACTGGAACAGTATTTTCTGGAGGAGCATTATTACCCTACAAATATTACAGTTTTGCTTTTAAACTTCCAATTTTCAGTCTTCACAAGTTTTTTAATTACAAAGATAACCTGTTGGTCCTTGTGAATCAAACTTATCTTCCAGATAATGGAAGAGTCTGACAGTCATATGGACATGAAAAATTAACTCTCTTTCTCTCTCCACAGATGCTGCTGAGTTTTTTCAGCATTGTCTGTATTTATTTCAGATTGCCAGCATCTGCAGTATTTTATTTTATCTTCCAGATTGTCTCTCTCATTACTCAGAGGAATGCCTGTTTCACCCCCCCAGACCACTTTCCTCACGATGAACAGGTTTCTGATCTCTCCACTGTCTCTGTAAGGACCCAAACAAATGTCTGTGATTGGTGTTCACGCTCCACACATTGGCATAGTGGGATTGTCACTGGACCATTAATCCAGAAGTCCAGGGTAATGCTCTGGGGGCCCGCGCTCGAATCCTGCCAATAAAAATCTGGAATTAAAAGTCTAATGATGACCATGAAACCATTGTCAATTGGTTGATTTTTGTAAACCAATCAGGGTCACCTCATCCATCAGTAAAAAAAAGTATCAGCAACCTCCAAAGCTATGTTGAATTCCAAACCATCTCATACACCTCACAGAAATTGCAATTGCTATGTCCAGTGCCTTTTTGCCTCCATGTACTCATTAAAAAGATTCACAGATCCCACAAATGTTAAAGATTTCCAATCCCCCAAGAGATCCCACCAAATAATGATAACCTCAGCCCAATTATTTTTCCATGTCTGATCACCCACTGTCCATGTTTCAAATCCTCCAAAAGCCCCGACTTTGTTATGATCCCAGCTGATATTACTGCGGGACAAGCCTGATCCCAGACTGAAAGCCGGCTTGGCAGATCCTAACTTTCCTTTTTTGTTTAGATACATGGAGAGTGGCTACTGAACAGAGTCACAGGAGTCAGCAGATGAACATTTAACAAAAGAATAAAAGATTTATTAAACAAGAAAAGAGGAACTATATTATAGTACTCCTTCACTCATTACTATACCTTTATAGATATATACAGATTTGTAAAGAGAATACAAGTTAAAAAAGCTATCTTATACTCTTATGTTCACAGTAAGTAAACTACATGTCCCAATAGACGATCTGTGGTCAGGCTCACCAAGTGACAGATGCCAGCCCAAACAGATGCTTGACATTCACTGTTATTTTAACTTTAGAGCAACTCATCTAAGATTCATAGGCTTACTTCCCTCAGCATGTCAGCTAGAGAGACTTAAATTGGTCCCAACAACTTACAGTATAATGACCAAACGAACACAGATTGCTTTCGGCATCTCTGTATGTGTGCGTGCTTAGGAGGATCTCCCTCTCTGGAACCCTGTTGTAGGCAACAGCACAGCTTTTTTTCCTCGAGTTTGTTTTACTCCCCTTCAAGAGTTGTAAAGTAACTCGTTACAAATGCAGGTAGAGAAACAGAGCATTAGGCCTGCTGTCTCCACTAAAAAATGAAACTAGGTCCAGGTGTCACCTTTTAAACCACAAATAGAAAAATATAATTCCAATTTAAACTTAAGATATGCCTATTTACTAGAACACAAATACAAATAAAACTTAGTTAATCTACTTCTATTTCCTTATGGTGACAAGAGGAGGAACGTTTTTTTGCAGCGAGTGGTTAGAGTCTGGAATGCATTATCTGACAGTGTGGTAGAGATAGGGTCAGTTGAGTGGTCGCATCTGATATGCATTGCCTGATAGTGTGGTGGAGAAAGGGTCAATCGAGTTGTTAGGGTCTGGAATGCACTGCCTGAAATTATGGTGGAGACAGGCTCTGTCAAATGGTATGGATCTGGAATGCACTGTCTGAGAGTGCGGTGGAGGCAGGATCAAAGCACTGGTTAGGATCTGTGATGCACTGTTTCATATTGTGGCGGAGGCAGTGTCAATCAAGTGGCTAGGGTCTGGAATGCATTGTCTGAGAGTGTGGTGGTGACAGGGTCAACCAAGTGCTTAGCATTTGGAATGCAATGTCTGAGAATGAGGTGGAGACAGGGTCAACCGAGTGGTTAGGATCTGGGATGCACCGCCGGAGGGAGTGGTGGAGATATTGTCAATCAAGATGTTTGGATCTGGAATGCACCGTCTGAGAATGTGGTTGAGTGAGGGTCAATTGAGTGCTTAGGATCTGGAATGCACTGTCTGAGAGTGTGGAGGAGACAGGGTCAATTGTTTGGATCTGGAATACACTGTCTGAGAGTGTGGTGGAGACAGAGTCAATCGAGTTGCTTGGATCTGGAATGCAATGCCTAAGAGTGAGGTTGAGAGAGGGCCAATTGAATGCTAAGGTCTTAAATTCACTGTCTGAGAGTTTGGTGGAGACAGGGTTAATCAAATGGTTAGGGTCTTCGATCCACTGTCTGAGAGTGTGGTGGTGACAGGGCCAATGCAATGGTTACAATCTTGAATGCACTACCGGAGAGTGTATTGGAGGCAGTGCCAACCATGTGGTTTGTATCTGGATGCAATGTTGGAGAGAACGGTGGAGATATTGTCAATCGAGCTGTTTGGATCTGAAATGTACTTTCTAAGAGTGTGATGAAAACAGGGTCAATAGAGTGACTGGGGTCTGGAAGGCACTGTCTGAGAGTGTGGTGGAGACAGGGTCAATCGATGTGCTTAGATCTGGAATGCATTGTCTGAGAGTGAGGTGGAGAGAGGGTCAATTGAGTGGTTAGGGTCTGCAAAGCACAGCCTGAGAGTGTGGTGGAGAAAGGTTCAAACGGCTGGCTTGGATCTGTGATGCTCTGTTTGAGAGTGTGCTGGAGGCAGTGTCAATCGTTTGGTTTGGATCTAGATGCTCTGTCTGAGAGTGTGGTGGAGACAGGGTCAATCGAGTGCTTAGAGTTTGGAATGCACTGCCTGAGAGTGTGGTGGAGACTGGTTCTATTGAATGGACAGGATCTGGACTGCACTACCTGAGAGTGTGTTGGAAACAGGGTCAATCGAGTGGTTATGACCTGGAATGCCCCGTCTAAGAGCTTGGTGGAGACAGGGTCAATCAAGTGGTTAGCATCTGGAATACACTGTCTGAGAGTATGATGGAGACAGGATCAATTGAGTGGTTAGGAATTAAATGCACTGCCTGAGAATGTAGTGGAGACAGGTTCAATTGAATGGTGAGGATATGGAATGCATTGCCTGAGAGTGTGGTGGAGACAAGGTGAATTAAATGAGTCGGAATTGAATCCACTGCCTGAGAATGTATTGGAGACAGGTTCATTCGAGTGGTTAGGGTCTGGAATGCACTCCCTGAGATTGTGGAGGAGACAGGGTCAATGGAAATGTTTGAATCTGGAATGCATTAAAGCTGTGATGGAGACAGGCTCAATAGAGTGGTTAGGGTCTTAAAGGTACTGCCTAAGAGAGAGGTGAACAAAGGGTCAATCAGGTGGTTAGCATCTGGGATGCACTGTTTGTGAGTCACAGTCATAGGATCATCGAGGTCTACAGCACAAAAAAGGCCCTTCGGCCCATCGAGGCAGCGCCAGTCAAACAAGTACCTAACTATTCTAATCCCATTTTCCAGCACTAGGCACACAGCCTTGTATGCCATGGCATCGCAAGTGCGCATCCAAATACTTCTTAAATATGATGAAGGTTTCTGCCTCTACCACCCTTTCAGGCAGTGAGTTCCAGATTCCCACCACCCTCTGGGTGAAAAACATCCTCCTCACATCCCCTCTAAACCTCCTGCCCCTTACCTTAAATCTATGCCCCCTGGTTATTAATGCCTCCACCAAGGGGAAAAGTTCCTTCTTGTCAACCCTATCTATGCCCCTCATAATTTTATACACCTCAATCATGTCCCACCTCAATTTCCTTTGCTCCAGGGAAAATAACCCCAGTCTACCCAATCTCTCCTCACAACTAAAATTCTCCAGTCCAGGCAACATCCTGGTAAATCTCCTCTGCACTCTCTCTAGTGCAATCACATCCTTCCTATAATATGGATTCCAGAACTGCATGCAATACTCTAGCTGTGGCCTAACCAGCATTTTATACAGTTCCAGCTAACCTGCCTGCTCTTATATTCTATGCCTTGGCTAATAAAGGCAAGTATCCCATATGCCTTCTTAGCCATCTTATCCACCTGTCCCGCAACCTTAAGGGACCGGTGGACATGCACACCAAGATCCCTCTGATCCTCAGTACTTCCTGTGCCCTAGCATTACTCGTGTATTCCCTTACCTTGTTTGTCCTGCCCCAGTGCATCACCTCACATTTATCCAGATTAAATTCCATTTGCCACTGATCGGCCCATCTGACCAGCCCATCTATATCCTCCTGTAATCTAAGGCTATCCTTCTCACTATTTACCACCCCACCAATTTTCATGTCATCCATCAATTTACCGATCATCCCTCCTACATTCAAGTCTAAATCATTTATATATACCAAAACAGCAAGGGACTCAACACTGATCCCTGTGGAACCCCACTGGACACAGGCATCCAATCACAAAAACACCCCTCGACCATCACCCTCTGCTTCCTGCCACTCAGCCAATTCTGGATCCAATTTGCCAAATTGCCTTGGATCCCATGGGCTCTTACCTTCATTATCAGTCTCCCATGTGGGACCTTATCAAAAGCCTTGCTGAAGTCCAAGTAAACTACATCAAATGCATTGCCCTCATCTACACACCTGGTAACATCTCCGAAAATTCAATCAAATTGGTCAGACATGACCTCCCCTTAACAAAACCATGCTGACTGTCCTTGATTAATCCCTGCCTCTCCAAATGTAGGTTAATTCTGTCCCTCGGAATTGCTTCCAATAGCTTCCCTCCCACAGAGGTTAAACTGACTGGTCTGTAGTTCCCTGGTTTATCCCTCCCTCCCTTCTTGAATAACAGTAGCACATTGGCTGTCCTCCAGTCCTCTGGCACATCTCCTGTAGCCAGAGAGGTATTGAAAATTATTGCCAGCACCCCTGCTATCTCCTCCCTTGCCTCACTCAACAGTCTGGGATACATTTCATTCGGGCCTGAAAATGTATCTACTTTTAATCCTGCCAGAGTGGTGGGGACAGAGTCAATCGAGTGGTTAGAGTCTGCAGTGCACTGCCTGTGAGTGTGGTGGAGAGAGGAACAATTGAGTGGTTAGGATCTGGAATGCACTGCCTGAGACTGTGGTGGAGACAGGGTCAATCGACTGGTGAGGCCACAGCTGGAGTATTGTGTGCAGTTCTAGTCACCACATTACAGGAAGGACGTAATAGCTCTGGAGAGAGTGCAGAGGAGGTTTACAAGAATGTTGCCAGGGTTAGAAAAGTGTAGCTATGAGGAGAGATTGGATAGGTTGGGGTTATTTTCCTTAGAACAAAGAAGGCTGAGAGGTGACTTGATTGAGGTGTACAAAATTATGAGGGGAATAGATAGAGTGGACAGGATAAAATTGTTTCCCTTGGTGTAGAATTCTAGAACCAGGGGACATAGATTCAAGATAAATGGCAGAAGGTGTAGGGGGGACATGAGGAAGAACTTTTTTACGCAGAGGGTAGTGGGTGTCTGGAATTCGCTGTCCAAGTTGGTGGTAGAGGCAGAAACTCTAAACTCTTTTAAAAAGTACCTGGATCTGCATCTTAAGTGCTGTAAGCTGCAGGGCTGTGGGCTGGGTGCAGGAAGGTGGGATTAGAAAGGACACCTGGGTGTCCTTGGGCTGGCATAGACAAGAATGGCCTCCTTCTGCGCTGTAACTTTTCTATGGTTTCTATGGATCCTTACCATTCAATAGGCTCTGTCTCCACCACACTCTCAGGCAGTGCATCCCAGACCCTAACTCGTCGATTGACCCTGTCTCAATTAGACTCTCAAACAGTTCATTCCAGTAGAAAAGTTACAGCACAGAAGAAGGCCATTCGGCCCATCTTGTCCATGTCAGCCTGAGGAACCCAGATGCCTATTCTAATCCCACCTTCCTGCACCTGGCCTATAGACCTGCAGCTTACAGCACTTAAGGTTCAGATCCAGGTATCTTTTAAAAGAGTTTAGAGTTTCTGCCTCTACCACCAACTTGGGCAGTGAGTTCCACACACCCACTACCTTTCTGCATAAAAAAGTTCTTCCTCATGACCCTCGACACCTTCTGCCACTTATCTTGAATTGATGTCCCCTGGTTCTAGAATTCTCCACCAAGGGAAACAATTTTATCCTGTCCACTCCATTTATTACCCTCATAATTTTGCACACCTCATTGAGTGGTTAGGATCTGGAACGCGTTGTTTGAGAGTTTGGTGGAGACAGGGTCAATCGAGTGGTTAGGGTCTGGAACGCACTGTTTGAGATTGTGGTGCAGTCAAGGTTAATTCAATAGATAGGGTCTGGAATGCGCTGCCTGAGACTGGGGTGGATATGGTGGAGACAGAGTTAATCGACTGGTTAGGGTCTGGAATGCTCTGCCTGAGTGTGTGGTGGACACAGGGTCAATCGAGTGGTTAGAATCTGCAATGCACTGTCTGAGGACGTGGTAGAGTCAGAGTCAATAAAATGGTTAGGGTTGGCACTGCACTGCCTGTGTGTGTGGCGGAACAGGGTCAATCAAGTGGTCAGGAACTACAATGCACTGTCTGAGAGAATGGTGGAGACAGGGTCAATCGAATGAACTGTTGGGGAGTGTAGTTGAGACAAGGTCAATTGAGTAGTTAGGATCTGGGATGCATTGCCTGAGAATGTGGTGGAGACAGGGTCAATCAAGTAGTTAGGAACTGGGATGCACTGCCTGAGAGTGTGGTGGAGACAGGGTCAATCGATTGCTTAAGGTCTGGAAAGCACAGAGATTTTGGCGGCGAGGGTGTCAGTCAAGAAGTTAGGGTCTGGAATGCAATGTCCAAGGCTGAGGTGGAGGCAGGGTCAATCGAGCGGTTAGGATCTGCAGTGCACTGCCTGAGAGTTTGGTGGAGACAGGGTCATTCAAGTGGTTAGGGTCCGGAATGTATTGCCGGAGAGTGTGGTGGAGACAGGGTCAATCAAGTGGTTAGAATCTGGAATGCACCGTCTGAGAGGTGGTTGGAGATAGGGTTAATTGAATGCTTAGAGCTTGGAATGCACTGCCAGTAGGTCTGTTGGAGACAGTGTCAATCAAATGGTTAGGATCTGGAATGCACTGTCTGAAAGTGTGGTGGAGACTGGGTCATTCGAGTGGTTAGAGTCTGGAATGTACTGCCTGAGAGTGTGGTAGAGATATGGTCATTCGATTGGTTAGGTCTGGTATGCAGTGCCTGAGAACATGGTGGAGACAGGATCAATCGAATGGTTTAGATCTGGATTGCATTGCTTGAGATTGTGGTGGAGATAGGGTCAATCGATATGTTTGGATTTGGAATGTACTTTCTAAGAGTGTGGTGGAGATAGTGTCAATCAAGTGGTTAGGCTCTGGAATGCACTCTGAGAATGTGGTGAAGACAGGGTCAATCGGCTTGTTTAGAACTGGAATGCAGTGCCTCAGAGTATGTTGATGGCAGAGAAAATCAAGTGGTTAGGGTAAGGAATGCACTGCGTGTGAATGTGGTGGAGACAGGGTCAATCGAGTGGTTAGGATCTGAAATGCACGGTCTGAGATGGGGTTGGAGGCAGGGTTATTTGAATGCTTAGAGCTTGGAATGCACTGCCAGCGAGTCTGTTGGAGACAGTGTCTATTAAATGGTTAGGACCTGGAACGCACTGCCTGAAAGTGTGGTGGAGACAGGATCAATCAAGTGGTTAGGATCTGGAATGCACTGCCTGAGAGTGTAGTGGAGACAGGGTCAATCCATTGGTTAGGGTCTGGAAAGCACTGAGATTGTGGTGGAGACAGGGTCAATCGAGTGGTTAGGCTCTGGAAAGCACTATCCAAGACTGAGGTGGAGACAGGGTCAATCGAGTGGTTAGGGTCTGGAATGCACTGTCCAAGACTGAGGTGGAGACAGGGTCAATCGAGATGCTTGGACATGGAATGCATTGTCTCAGAGTGTGGTGCAGACAAGGTCAATTGAATAGTTAGTGTCAGGAATGCACTGCTTGAGAGCGCGATGGAGACAGGGTCAATTGAGTGGTTAGGATCTGGAATGCACTGTCTGAGAGGGGGTTGGAGTCAGGGTTAATTGAATGCTTAGAGCTTGGAATGCACTGCCAGTGATTAGGATCTGGAACGCGCTGCCTGAGTATATGGTGGAGACGGGGTCAATCGAGTGGTTATGATCTTGAATGCACTTTCTAAGGGTGTGGTGGTGACAGGGTTAAGCGAGTGGTTGTGGTATGTAATGCCCTGCCTCTGAGTGTTAGAGACAGTGTCAATCGAATGGTTAGGGTCTGGAATGTACTCTCCAAGTCTGAGGTGGAGAGAGGGTCAATCAAGCAGTTGGGTTCTGGAATGCAGTGCCTGAGAATGTGGCAGAGACAGGGTCAATTGGGGAATTAGGAATTAAATGCACTGCCTGAGACTGTAGTGGAGACAGACTCATTTGAGTGGTTAGGATCTGGAGTGCACTGTCTGAGAATCTGGTGCAGACAGGGTCAATCAAGTTGTTTGGATCTGGAATGCACTGTCTGAGAATCTGGAGCAGACAGGATCAATCGTATGGTTTGGATCTATCATGCACTGAATGAGAGTGTGATGGAGTCAGGGTCAATTGAGTGCTCAGGACTTGGAATGCACTGCCTGAGAGTGAGGCGGAGACAGGGTCAAGCAAGTGGTTAGGATCTGGAATGCTCTGCCTGAATATATGGTGGAGAGAGGGTCATTGAAGATGTTTGGATCTGGAATGCACTTTCTAAGAGTGTAGTGGGACACGATCAATAGAGTGTTTAGGGTCTGGAATGCACTGCCTGTGAATGTTGTGGGGACAGGGTCAATCGATTGGCTAGGGTCTGGAATGCACTGAGGGTGTGGTAGAGACAGGGGTCAATCGAGATGTTAGGATCTGGAATGCACTGTCTGAGAGTGTGGTGGAGACAGGTTCAATCGAGTGGTTAGGATGTGGAATGCACTGCTTGAAAGTGTGGTGGAGACAGGTTCAATTGAGTGGTTAGGATGTGGAATACACTGTCTGAGAGTGTGGTGGAGACAGGTTCAATCGAGTGGTTAGGTTGTGGAATGCACTGCCTGAGAGTGTATTGGTGACAGATTCAATCAAGTGGCTAGAAATTGGAAAGCACTGCCTGAGATTATAGTGGAGACAGATTGAATGGAGTGGTTAAAGTGTGGAATGCACACCCTGAGTGGTGGAGAGTGTCAATCGAGTGGTTATGGTCTGGAATGCACAGCCTCAGAGTGTGGTGGAGACAGGGTGAATCAAGTGGTTAGGGCCTGGAGTTCACTATCAGAGTGTGTGGTGGAGATAGGGGTCAATCATGTGGTTAGGGTCTGGAATGCACTGCCTGAGAGTGTGGTGGAGGCAGGGTCAATTGAGTGATTTGGATCTGGAATGCATTGGCCAAGATTGTAGTGGTGACAGATTCAATCGAGTGGCTAGGAATTGCAAAGCACTGCCTGAGATTATAGTGGAGACAGATTGAATGGAGTGGTTAGAGTCTGGAATGCACACCCTGAGAGTGTGGTGGAGAGAGTGTCAATTGACTGTTTATGGTCTGAAATGCACTGTCTGAGAGTGTGGTGGAGACAGTTTGAATTGAATGGTTAGTATCTGGAATGCAGCCTGAGAGTTTGGTTTAGACAGGATCAATCGAGTGGTTAGGATGTGGAATGCATCACCTGAGAGCGTGGTGGAGACAGGGTTAATTATGTGGTTTGGGTCTGGAATGCACAGCCTGAGAGTGTGCTGGAAACAGGTTCAATTGAGTAGTTAAGGTCTGAAATGCACTGCCTGAGGGTATGGTAAAGACAGGGTGGATTGTGTGGTTGGGATCTGCAGTGCACCACTTGAGAGTGTGGTGGAGACCAGGTCAATCGAGTGGTTAGGATCTGAAAAGTACTGAGTGTGCTTGAGACAGGGTCAATCGAGTTGTTAGCATCTGGAATGACTGCCTGAGAGTGTGGGGCAGACATTTGAGGTGTTCTTGATTCATTGCCTGAGAGTTTGGTGGAGAGAGTTTTTGGTCTGGAATGAAATGCCGGGGAGTGTGGTGGGGACAGTATCAATCGGGTAGTTAGGGTCTGGAATGCACTGTCCATAAGTATAGTGCAGATAGGGCCAATGGAGTGGTTAGGGTCAGGAATGAACTGTCTTAGGGTGTGGTATAGTCAGGTTCAATCGGGTGGTTCCATTCTGGAAAGCACTGGCTGATAATGTGGTGGAGGCATGTTCAATTGAACGGTTAGTGTCTTGGATACACAGCCTGAGAGTGTGGTGGAGACAGGGTCAATCGAATGGTTAGGATCTGGAATGCATTGTCTGAGAGTGTGGTGGAGACAGGGCCAATTGAGGCTTTCAAAAGTGAATTGAATCATCATCTGAAGAGGAAATTTGCATGGCTATGGGGAAATTTCGGGGTGTGGGGAGGGGCAGGTGAATTGCTTCTGTGGAGAATCAGCAGGGAGACATTGGGAGGAATGCAATTATTCCAATGATTGTATGATTCTGGTGTGCACACACGTACCATAGAAAGTGTACACACACTGCAGGCGCCACACATACTGTACGTGCCACACACAGTGCACACACTATACACAGTGCAAGCACCACACAGTACACGCGCCACACACACTTCACATGCCACACACACTGCAAACGCCACACACACTGCAGGTGCCACACAAAGTACACACGTCACACACACAGCACGCGGCACATGCTCTGCATGCACCACACACACTGCAAACACCACACACACTGCAAGCACTACACACACTGCTGGCGCCACACACACTGCCGGTGCCACACACAGAAAACACGCCACACACACTGCATGTGCCATACGCACTGCAAACGCCACACAAAGTGCACACGCCACACAAAGTGCACACGCCACACACACTGCACGGGCCACACACACTGCACGGGCCACACACACTGCACGCGCCACACACACAGCACGCGCCACACAGTGCAAGCACGACACACACTGCACACGCCACACACACTGTAAACACCACACACACTGCAAATGCCACACACAGTACACGCAGCACACACACAGCACGCGGCACACACTGCAAACGCCACAAACAGTGCACACGCCACACACAGTGAAGGCGCCAAACACACTGCAGGCGCCACACACACTGCAGGCGCCACACACACTGCAGGCGCCACACACACTGCAGGCGCACCACACACTGCAGGCGCACCACACACTGCAGGCGCACCACACACTGCAGGCGCCACACACACTGCACAAGCCATACAAAATGTACACGCCACACACACTGCAGGAACCACACACACTGCAGGCGCCACACACACTGCAGGCACCACACACACTGCAGGCGCCACACACACTGCAGGCGCCACACACAAAGCACGCGGCACACACAGCATGTGGCACACACACAGCACGCGGCACACACTGCAGGCGCCACAAACAGTGCACACGCCACACACAGTGCATGCATCACACACAGTGCAGGCGCCAAACACACAGCAGGCGCCACACACACTGCAGCCGCCGCACACACACTGCAGGCGCCACACTCACTGCAGGAGCCACACACACAGCAGGCACCACACTCATGCCATGCACCAAATACACTGCACGCGCTACACACGCTGTACATGGCACAAACAGTGCAGGCGTGACACACAGTGCAAGTGTCACATACACTGCACACACCACACACACTGCATGGGCCAAAAACACTGTACGTGGCACACACACTGCAGGCGCCACACACATTGCAGGCGCCACACACACTGCACGCGCCACACATATTGCACGCGCCACACACACTGCACGCGCCACACATATTGAACGCGCCACACACACTGCACGCGCCACACATATTGCACGCACCACACACAGTGCATGCGCCACATACAGTGCAGGTACCACACACACTGCAGGCGCCACACACACTGCACGGGGCAAAAACACTGTACGTGGCACACACAATGCAGGCGCCACACACAGTGTATGCGCCACACACACAGCAGGCGCCACACACACTGCACGGGGCAAAAACACTGTACGTGGCACACACACTGCAGGCGCCACACACACTGCACGGGGCAAAAACACTGTACGTGGCACACACACTGCAGGTGCCAAACACACTGCAGGCACCACACACACTGCACGGGCCAAAAACACTGTATGTAGCACACACACTGCAGGCGCCACACACAGTGCAGGTGCCACACACACTGCACACGCCACACACACGGTACACGCCAAACACACTGCAGGCGCCACATACACTGCACGAGCCACACACACTCTACGCGCCACACACAGTGCATTCGCCACACACACTGCAGGTGCCACACACACTGCACGCTCCAGACACACTTCCCACGCCAAACATACTGTACGTGCCACACACAGTGCACACACCATACACAGTGCAAGCACCACACAGTACATGCGCCACACACACTTCACGTGCCACACACAGTACACATGTCATACACACAGCACGCGGCACACACACTGCATGCACCACACACACTACAAACGCCACACACACTGCATACACCACAGACACTGCCGGCGCCACACACAGAAAACACGCCACACACACTGCACATGGCATACACACTGTAAACGCCACACAAAGTGCACAGGCCACACACACTGCACGCGCCACACACACTGCAGGTACCACACACACTGCAGGCGCCACACACACTGCACGGGGCAAAAACACTGTACGTGGCACACACAATGCAGGCGCCACACACAGTGTATGCGCCACACACACAGCAGGCGCCACACACACTGCACGGGGCAAAAACACTGTACGTGGCACACACACTGCAGGCGCCACACACACTGCACGGGGCAAAAACACTACGTGGCACACACACTGCAGGTGCCAAACACACTGCAGGCACCACACACACTGCACGGGCCAAAAACACTGTATGTAGCACACACACTGCAGGCGCCACACACAGTGCAGGTGCCACACACACTGCACACGCCACACACACGGTACACGCCAAACACACTGCAGGCGCCACATACACTGCACGAGCCACACACACTCTACGCGCCACACACAGTGCATTCGCCACACACACTGCAGGTGCCACACACACTGCACGCTCCAGACACACTTCCCACGCCAAACATACTGTACGTGCCACACACAGTGCACACACCATACACAGTGCAAGCACCACACAGTACATGCGCCACACACACTTCACGTGCCACACACAGTACACATGTCATACACACAGCACGCGGCACACACACTGCACGCACCACACACACTACAAACGCCACACACACTGCATACACTACAGACACTGCCGGCGCCACACACAGAAAACACGCCACACACACTGCACATGGCATACACACTGTAAACGCCACACAAAGTGCACAGGCCACACACACAGCACGTGCCACACACACTGCACGCGCCACACACACTGCACGCGCCACACACACTGCACGCGCCACACACACTGCACACACCACACACAGTGCAAGCACTACACAGTACACACGCCATACACACTGCACGCGTCACACACACTGCATTCACCACACACACACTGACGGCGCCACACACAGAAAACATGCCACACACACTGCACATGTCATACACACTGTAAACGCCACACAAAGTGCACACGCCACACACACAGCACGCGCCACACACACTGCACGCGCCACACACACTGCAGGTGCCACACACACACTTCAGGAGCCACACACGCACTGCAGGCGCCATACATGCACTGCAGGAGCCACTGCAGGTGCCACACAAACACGGCAGGCGCCGCACACACAGTGCAGGCACCACACACAATGCAGATGCCACACACACACTGCAGATGGCACACACAGACTGCAGATGCCAGACACACACTGCAGGCGCCACACACACACTGCAGGCGCCACACACATAGTGCAGGCACCACACACACTGCAGATGCCACACAAACACTGCAGGTGCCACACATACACTGCAGATGCCACACACACACTGCAGGCGCCAAATACAGAGTGCAGATGCCATACACACCCTGCAGGTGCCACACATACACTGCAGGTACCACAAACACAGTGCAGGCGCCAAACACACTGCAGGCGCCACATACACACTGCAGGCGCCACACACAACCCTGCAGATGCCACACACACACTGCAGGTGCCACACACACCCTGCAGATGCCACACACACACTGCAGGTGCCACACACACACTGCAGGTGCCACACACACACTGCAGGTGCCACACACACACTGCAGGTGACACACACACACTGCAGATGCCACACACACACTGCAGATGCCACACACATACTGCAGGTGCCACACAAACACGGCAGATGCCACACTCACACTGCAGATGCCACATATACACCACAGATGCCACACATACACCGCAGGTGCCACACTAACACTGCAGGTGCCAGACACACACTGCAGGTGCCACACACGTACTGCAGGCGCCACACACACACACTGCAGATGCCACACACACACTGCAGATGCCACAAACACACTGCAGATGCCACAAACACACTGCAGATGCCACACACACACTGCATATGCCACACACACAGCAGATGCCACAAACACAGTGCAGATGCCACACACACACTGCAGATGTCACACACAAACTGCAGGCGCCACACACACTCTGCAGGCGCCACACACGCACTGCAGGCGCCACACACACACTGCAGGCGCCACACACACACTGCAGGCGCCACACACACTGCAGATGCCACACACACAAAGCAGGTGCCACACACATACTGCAGGTGCCACACACACACTGCAGGCGCAACACACAAACTGCAGGCGCCACACACACTCTGCAGGCGCCACACACGCACTGCAGGTGCCACACACGCACTGCAGGAGCCACACACGCACTGCAGGCGCCACACACACACTGCAGGCGCCACACACACAGTGCAGGCGCCACACAGACTGCAGATGCCACACACACACTGCAGGTGCCACACACACACTGCAGGTGCCACACACACACTGCAGGTGCCACACACACACTGCAGGTGCCACACACACACTGCAGGTGCCACACACAATCTGCAGGTGCCACACACAATCTGCAGGTGCCACACACAATCTGCAGATGCCACACACAATCTGCAGATGCCACACACACACTGCAGGCACCACACACACACTGCAGTTGCAACACACAATCTGCAGATGCCACACAAAAACTGCAGGCGCCATACACACTGCAGTCGCCGCACACACACTGCAGATGCCACACACACACTGCAGGCGCCACACACACACTGCAGGCGCCACACACACACTGCAGGCGCCACACACACACTGCAGGTGCCACACAATCTGCAGGCGCCACACACACAGTGCAGGCGCCACACACACAGTGCAGGCGCCACACAGACACTGCATATGGCACACACACGGTGCAGGTGCCATACACAGTGCAGGTGCCACACACACTGCAGATGCCACACACACTGCAGATGCCACACACACACTGCAGATGCCACACACACACTGCAGATGCCACACACACACTGCAGATGCCACACACACACCTTGCAGGCACCACACAAATACTAAAGGTGCCACACATGCACTGCAGGAGCCACACACGCACTGCAGGTGCCACACACACAGTGCAGGTGCCACACACACTGCAGATGCCACACACAACACTGCAGATGCCACACACACACTGCAGGTGCCACACACACACTGCTGGTGCCACACACACACTGCTGGTGCCACACACACACTGCAAGTGACACACACACACTGCAGGTGCCACACACACACTGCAGGTGCCACACACACACTGCAAATGCCACACACACACTGTAGGTGCCACACACACACTGCAGATGCCACACACACACTGCAGATGCCACACACACACCGCAGATGCCACACACACTCTGCAGGTGCCACACAAACACTGCAAGTGCCACACACACATTGCAGGCGCCACACATACACACTGCAGATGCCACACACACACTGCAGATGCCACACAAAAATTGCAGGCGACACACACACACTGCAGATACCACACACACACTGCAGGTGCCACACAAACACTGCAGATGCCACACACACACTGCAGATGCCACACGCACACCGCATATGCAACACACACACCGCAGGTGCCACACACACACTACAGGTGCCACACACACACTACAGATGCCACACACGCAATGTAGGTGCCACACACATACTGTAGGTGCCACACACACACTGCAGGCGCCAAATACACTCTGCAGATGCCACACACACACTGCAGGCACCACACACACACTGCAGATGCCACAAACACACTCCAGATACCACACACACACTGCAGGCGCCACACACACACTGCAGTTGCCAAACACACACTGCAGGTGCCAGACACACACTGCAGGCGCCACACACACACTGCAGATGCCAAACACACAGCAGATGCCACAAACACAGTGCAGATGCCACACACACACTGCAGATGCCACACACACACTGCAGGCTCCACATACACAGTGCAGATGCCATACACACCCTGCAGTTGCCACACATACACTGCAGGTACCACACACACAGTGCAGGCACAACACACACTGCAAATGCCACACACACACTGCAGGCGCCACACACAACACTGCAGATGCCACACACACACTGCAGGTGCCACACACACACTGCAGGTGCCACACACACACTGCAGGTGCCACACACACACTGTAGGTGCCACACACACACTGCAGATGCCACACACACATGACAGATGCCACACACACACTGCAGGCGCCACACACAAACTGCAGGTGCCAAACACACTGCAGATGCCACACATTCAGTGCAGGAGCCATACACACAGTGCTCGCGCCACACACAAAGTGCACGTGCCACACACACTGCTGATGCCACACACACAGCAGATACCACACACACACTGCAGATGCCAACACAAGTAGGCGCCACACAAACACAGTGCAGGCGCCACACACACACAGCTGATGCCACACACACACTGCATTTGCCACACACAGATTACAGGTGCCACACACACTGCAGATGCAACACACACACTGCAGGCGCCACACACACACAGCTGATGCCACACACACACTGCAGATGCCACACACACACACTGCAGGTGCCACACACACTGCATGTGCCACAGAAACACTGCAGATACAACACACACACTGCAGATGCCACACACACACTGCAGATGCCAGAAACGCATTGCAGGTGCCATGTACACGCACTGCAGATGTCAAAAACAGTGCAGGTGCCAGACACACTGCAGGCACCACACACACACTGCAGGCGCCACAATCACACTGCAGATGCCAGACACACACTGCAGATGCCACACACATAGTGCAGGTGCCACACACACAATGCAGGTGGAACACACACACTGCAGGATCCCCACAATCACTGCAGGCGCCACACAATCACTGTGGATGCCACACACACACTGCGGATGCCAGAAACACACAGCCGGCGCCACACACACACTGCAGATGCCACACACACACACTGCAGGCGCCACACACACACTGCAGGCGCCACACACACACTGCAGGCGCCACACACACACTGCAGGCGCCACACACACACTGCAGGTTCCACACACACACTGCAGGTTCCACACACACACACTGCAGGCGCCACGCACACTATGCAGGTGCCTAACACTCTTCAGATGCCACACACACACTGCAGGCGCCACACACACACTGCAGGTGCCACACACACACTGCAGGTGCCACACACACACTGCAGGTGCCACACACACACACTGCAGGTGCCACACACACTCGCTGCAGGAGCCAAACACATTGCAGTTGCAAGACACACTGCTGATGACAAACATACTGCAGATGCCACACACACACAATGCAGATGCCACACACACACTGCAAACGCCACACACACACTGCCGGTGCCACGCCACACACTGCAGAAGTCAAAAACAGTACAGGTGCCAGACACACTGCAGATGCCACACACACACTGCAGATGCCACACAAACACTGCAGATGCCAGACACATACACTGCAGATGCCACACACACAGTGCAGGTGCCACACAAACTGCAGGTGCCACACACACACTGCACCGGCCACACACACACTGCACGGGCCACACACACACTGCACGGGCCACACACAACGTGCAGGCGCCGCACGCACACTGCAGATGCCAAACACAAAGTGCAGATGCCACAGACACTGCAGGCACCACTCACACACTGCAGATGCCACACACACACTGCAGATGCAACACACACACTGCACATGCCACACACACACAGCACATGTCACACACACACAGCACATGCCACACACACACAGCACATGCCACACACACATTGCAGATGCCACACAAACACAGCAGATGCCGCACACACAATGCAGCCGGTAGACACACACTGCAGGTGCCACACACACAATGCAGGCGCCACACACACAGTAGTTTCTACACACTTACTGCAGGTGTCACACACACACACTGCAGGTGCCACACATACAGTGCAGATGCCAGACAGACAGTGCAGGTGCCACACACACACTGCAGGTGCCAGACACACAATGCAGGTGCCACACAAACACTGCAGATGCCACACAAACACTGCAGATGCCACACACACACTGCAGTTGCGACACACACACAGCAGTTGCCACACACTCATGGCAGGTGACACTCAGACACTGGAGATGGCACACACACACTGCGGATGCCACACACACAGCGCAGATGCCACACAAACACTCTGCAGATGGCACACACACACTGCAGATGCCACACACACACTGCAGATGCCACACACACAGTGCAGATGCCACACACACAGTGCAGATGCCACACACACAGTGCAGATGCCACACACACACTGCAGGTGGCACACACACACTGCAGGTGGCACACATACACTGCAGATGCCACACATACACAGTGCAGGTGCCACACACACAGTGCAGGTGCCACACACAAACTGCAGATGCCACACACACAGTGCAGGTGCCACACACACAGTGCAGGTGCCACACAGACACTGCAGGTGCCACATACGCACTGCAGGTGCTACACAGGCACTGCAGATGCCACACACACTGCAGACGCCACACACACACACTGAAGATGCCACACACACACTACAGATGCCTCACAGACAATGCAGATGCCACACAAACAGTGCAGGTGCCACACACACACTGCAGGTGCCACACACACACTGCAGGTGCCACACAAGCACTGCAGGTGCCACAGAAACACTGCAGATACAACACACACATTGCAGATGCCACACACACAGTGCAGATGCCACACACACACTGCAGGTGCCACACACACACTGCAGGTGCCACACACACACTGCAGGTGCCACACACACACTGCAGGTGCCACACACACTCTGCAGGTGCGACACACACACTGCAGGTGCCACAGAAACACTGCAGATACAACACACACATTGCAGATGCCACACACACAGTGCAGATGCCACACACACAGTGCAGGTGCCACACACACAGTGCAGGTGCCACACACACAGTGCAGGTGCCACACACACAGTGCAGGTGCCACACACACAGTGCAGGTGCCACACACACACTGCAGATGCTACACACACAGTGCATGTGCCACACACACACTGCAGATGCCACACAAACATTGCAGGCGCCACACACACACACTGCAGAAACCAAAAACAGTGCAGGAGCCAGAAACACTGCAGATGCCACACACAAACACTCCAGATGCCACACACACAGTGCAGATGCCATACACACAAAGCTGGTGCCACACACACAGTGCAGGTGCCACACACACTGCAGGTGCCACAAACACAGCTGCAGGTCCCACACAAACACACTGCAGGAGCCAAACACATTGCAGGTGCCAGACACACTGCAGATGCCACACACACAGTGCAGATGCCACAAGCACAGTGCAGGTGCCACACACACACTGCAGATGCCACACACACACTGATGAAGCAAAACACAGACAGCAGTTGCCTCACACACACTGCAGGTGCCACACACACACTGCAGGTGCCACACACACAGTGCAGATGCCACACACACAGTGCAGGTGCCAGACACACACTGCAGGTGCCACACACACTGCAGGTGCCACAGACACACTGCAGATGCCACACACACACTGCAGATGCCACACACACACTGCAGATGCCAAACACACACAGCAGTTGCGACACACACAGTGCAGATGCCACACACACACTGCAGATGCCACACACACTGCAGATGCCACACACACTGCAGATGCCACACACACACTGCAGATGCCACACACACACTGCAGATGCCACAAACACAGTGCAGATTCCACACACACACTCTGCAGATGCCACACACATGCACTGCATGTGCCACATACACACTGCATGTGCCAGACTCACACTGCATGTGTCACACACACACTGCATGTGCCACACACACACTGCAGGTGCCACACACACACTGCAGGTGCCACACACACACTGCAGGTGCCACACACACACTGCAGGTGCCACACACACACTGCAGGCGCCACACACACACTGCTGATGCCAGACACACACTGCAGGCGCCACACACACTATGCAGGTGCCTAACACTCTTCAGATGCCACACACACACTGCAGATGCCACACACACAGTGCAGGTGCCACACACACACTGCAGGTGCCACACACACACTGCAGATGGCACACACACACTGCAGATGCCACACACACACTGCAGGTGCCACACACACACTGCAGGCGCCACACACACACTGCAGGCACCACACACACACTGCAGGTGCCACACACACACTGCAGGTGCCACACACACACTGCAGGTTCCACACACACACACTGCAGGATCCACACACACACACTGCAGGTTCCACACACACACACACTGCAGGCGCCACACACACACTGCAGGCGCCACACACACACTGCAGGCGCCACACACACAATGCAGGCGCCACACACACACTGCAGGCGCCACACACACACTGCAGGTTCCACACACACACACTGCAGGTGCCACACACACACACTGCAGGTTCCACACACATACACTGCAGGTGCCACACACACACTGCAGGCGCCACACACACACTGCAGGTTCCACACACACACACTGCAGGTGCCACACACACACACTGCAGGTTCCACACACACACACTGCAGGTTCCACACACATACACTGCAGGTGCCACACACACACTGCAGTTGCCACACACACACTGCAGGTGCCACACACACACACTGCAGGTGCCAAACACACTCGCTGCAGGAGCCAAACACATTGCAGTTGCCAGACACACTGCAGATGACGCACACACTGTAGATGCCACACACACACAATGCAGATGCCACACACACACTGCAAACGCCACACACACACTGCCGGTGCCACGCCACACACTGCAGAAGTCAAAAACAGTACAGGTGCCAGACACACTGCAGATACCACACACACACTGCAGATGCCACACAACCACTGCAGATGCCAGACACACAGTTCAGGTGCCACACAAACTGCAGGTGCCACACAAACTGCAGGTGCCACACACAACTGCACCGGCCACACACACACTGCACGGGCCACACACACAGTGCACGGGCCACACACAACGTGGAGGCGCCGCACGCACACTGCAGATACCAAACACAAAGTGCAGATGCCACAGACACTGCGGGCACCACACACACACTGCAGATGCCACACACACACTGCAGATGCAACACACACACTGCAGATGCCAAACACACAAGGCAGCCGGGAGACACACACTGCAGGTGCCACACACACAGCAGTATCTACACACTTACTGCAGGTGCCACACACACACTGCAGGTGCCACACATCCAGTGCAGATGCCAGACACACACTGCAGGTGCCACACACACACTGCAGATGCCAAACACACACAGCAGTTGCGACACACACACAGCAGTTGCCACACACACACTGCAGGTGACACACAGACACTGGAGATGGCACACACACACAGCGCAGATGCCACACACACAGCGCAGATGCCACACAAACACTCTGCAGATGCCACACACACACTGCAGATGCCACACACACAGTGCAGGTGCCACACACACAGTGCAGGTGCCACACACACAGTGCAGATGCCACACACACAGTGCAGATGCCACACACACACTGCAGGTGGCACACACACACTGCAGATGCCACACATACACAGTGCAGGTGCCACACACACAGTGCAGGTGCCACACACAAACTGCAGATGCCACACACACAGTGCAGGTGCCACACACACAGTGCAGGTGCCACATACGCACTGCAGGTGCTACACAGGCACTGCAGATGCCACACACACTGCAGACGCCACACACACACACTGAATATGCCACACACACACTACAGATGCCTCACAGACAGTGCAGATGCCACACAAACAGTGCAGGTGCCACACACACACTGCAGGTGCCACACAAGCATTGCAGGTGCCACAGAAACACTGCAGATACAACACACACATTGCAGATGCCACACACACAGTGCAGATGCCACACACACACTGCAGGTGCCACACACACACTGCAGTAGCCACACACACTGCAGGTGCCACACACACAGTGCAGGTGCCACACACACAGTGCAGATGCTACACACACAGTGCAGATGCCACACACACAGTGCATGTGCCACACACACACACTGCAGATGCCACACACACACTGCACGGGCCACACACACACTGCACGAGCCACACACACACTGCAGGTGCCACACAAACACTGCAGATGCTACACAGACACTGCAGAAACCAAAAACAGTGCAGGTGCCAGAAACACTGCAGATGCCACACACAAACACTCCAGATGCCACACACACAGTGCAGGTGCCACACACACAAAGCTGGTGCCACACACACAGTGCAGGTGCCACACACACTGCCGGTGCCACACACACACCTGCAGGTGCCACACAAACACACTGCAGGAGCCAAACACATTGCAGGTGCCAGACACACTGCAGATGCCACACACACACTGCAGATGCCACACACACACTGCAGATGCCACACACACACTGCAGATGCCACACACACACTGCAGATGCCACACACACACTGCAGGTGCCACGCACACACACTGCAGCAGCCAAAAACAGTGCAGGTGCCAGACACACTGCAGGTGCCACACACACACTGCAGATGCGACACACACACTGCAGATGCGACACACACACTGATGAAGCAAAACACAGATAGCAGTTGCCTCAAACACACTGCAGGTGCCACACACACAGTGCAGATGCACACACACAGTGCAGGTGCCAGACAGACAGTGCAGGTGCCACACACACTGCAGGTGCCACACACACACTGCAGATGCCACACACACACTGCAGATGCCACACACACACTGCAGATGCCAAACACACACAGCAGTTGCGACACACACACTGCAGATGCCACACACACACTGCAGATGCCACACACACACAGAGCAGATGCCACACACACACTGCAGATGCCACACACACAGTGCAGATGCCACACACACAGTGCAGATGCCACACACACACTGCAGGTGGCACACACACACTGCAGATGCCACACATACACTGTGCAGGTGCCACACACACAGTGCAGGTGCCACACACACAGTGCAGGTGCCACACAGACACTGCAGGTGCCACATACGCACTGCAGGTGCTACACAGGCACTGCAGATGCCACACACACTGCAGACGCCACACACACACTGCAGACGCCACACACACACACTGAAGATGCCACACACACACTACAGATGCCTCACAGACAATGCAGATGCCACACACACAGTGCAGGTGCCACACACACACTGCAGGTGCCACACAAGCACTGCAGGTGCCACAGAAACACTGCAGATACAACACACACATTGCAGATGCCACACACACAGTGCAGATGCCACACACACAGTGCAGGTGCCACACACACAGTGCAGGTGCCACACACACAGTGCAGGTGCCACACACACAGTGCAGGTGCCACACACACACTGCAGGTGCCACACACACACTGCAGGCGCCACACACGCACTACAGGCGCCACACACGCACTGCAGGCGCAACACACGCACTGCAGGCGCAACACACGCACTGCAAGCGCCACACAAACACTGCAGATGCCACACACACACACTGCATGCGTGACACACACACTGCAGGCGCCACACACACACTGCAGGCGCCACACACACACTGCAGGCGCCACACACACACTGCAAGCGCCACACACACACTGCAAGCGCCACACACACACTGCATGAGTGACACACACACTGCAGGCGCCACACACACGCTGCAGGCGCCACACACACACTGCAGGTGCCACATAGACACTGCAGGTGCCACACACACACTGCAGGCGCCACACACACACTGCAGGCGCCACACACACACTGCAGGTGCCACACACACACTGCAGGTGCCACACACACACTGCAGGCGCCACACACACACTGCAGATGCCACACACACACTGCAGGCGCCACACACACTATGCAGGTTCCTAACACTCTTCAGATGCCACACACACACTGCAGGCGCTACTCAGACACTGCAGGTGCCACACACACACTGCAGGTGCCACACACACACTGCAGGTGCCACACACACACACTGCAGGTGCCACACACATTCGCTGCAGGAGCCAGACACATTGCAGTTGCCAGACACACTGCAGATGACACACACACTGTAGATGCCACACACACACAATGCAGATGCCACACACACACTGCAAACGCCACACACACACTGCCGGTGCCACGCCACACACTGCAGAAGTCAAAAACAGTACAGGTGCCAGACACACACTGCAGATGCCACACACACACTGCAGATGCCACACAAACACTGCAGATGCCAGACACATACACTGCAGATGCCACACACAGAGCTCAGGTGCCACACAAACTCCAGGTGCCACACACACACTGCTCCGGCCACACACACACTGCACGGGCCACACACACACTGCACGGGCCACACACAACGTGCAGGTGCCGCACGCACACTGCAGACGCCAAACACAAAGTGCAGATGTCACAGACACTGCGGGCACCACTCACACACTGCAGATGCCACACACACAGTGCAGATGCCACACACACACTGCAGATGAAACACGCACACTGCAGATGCCACACACACAATGCAGATGACACACAAACACTGCAGATGCCGCACACACACAGCAGATGCCGCACACACAATGCAGCCGGGAGACACACACTGCAGGTGCCACACACACACTGCAGGTGCCACACATACAGTGCAGATGCCAGACAGACAGTGCAGGTGCCACACACACACTGCAGGTGCCAGACACACACTGCAGGTGCCACACACACACTGCAGATGCCACACAAACACTGCAGATGACAAACACACACAGCAGTTGCGACACACACACAGCAGTTGCCACACACTCATTGCAGGTGACACACAGACACTGGAGATGGGACACACACACTGCGGATGCCACACACACAGCGCAGATGCCACACAAACACTCGGCAGATGCCACACAACCAACTGCAGATGCCACACACACACTGCAGATGCCACACACACACTGCAGATGCCACACACACAGTGCAGGTGCCACACACACAGTGCAGATGCCACACACACACTGCAGGTGGCACACACACACTGCAGATGCCACACATACACAGTGCAGGTGCCACACACACAGTGCAGGTGCCACACACAAACTGCAGATGCCACACACACAGTGCAGGTGCCACACACACAGTGCAAGTGCCACGCAGACACTGCAGGTGCCACATACGCACTGCAGGTGCTGCACAGGCACTGCAGATGCCACACACACTGCAGACGCCACACACACACACTGAAGATGCCACACACACACTACAGATGCCTCACAGACAGTGCAGATGCCACACACACACACTGCAGGTGCCACACACACTGCATGTGCCACAGAAACACTGCAGATACAACACACACACTGCAGATGCCACACACACACTGCAGATGCCAGAAACGCATTGCAGGTGCCATGTACACGCACTGCAGATGTCAAAAACAGTGCAGGTGCCAGACACACTGCAGGCACCACACACACACTGCAGGCGCCACAATCACATTGCAGATGCCAGACACACACTGCAGATGCCACACACATAGTGCAGGTGCCACACACACAATGCAGGTGGAACACACACACTGCAGGATCCCCACAATCACTGCAGGCGCCACACAATCACTGCGGATGCCACACACACACTGCGGATGCCAGAAACACACAGCCGGCGCCACACACACACTGCAGATGCCACACACACACACTGCAGGCGACACACACACACTGCAGGCGCCACACACACACTGCAGGCGCCACACACACACTGCAGGTTCCACACACACACTGCAGGTTCCACACACACACACTGCAGGCGCCACGCACACTATGCAGGTGCCTAACACTCTTCAGATGCCACACACACACTGCAGGCGCCACACACACACTGCAGGTGCCACACACACACTGCAGGTGCCACACACACACACTGCAGGTGCCACACACACTCGCTGCAGGAGCCAAACACATTGCAGTTGCAAGACACACTGCTGATGACAAACATACTGCAGATGCCACACACACACAATGCAGATGCCACACACACACTGCAAACGCCACACACACACTGCCGGTGCCACGCCACACACTGCAGAAGTCAAAAACAGTACAGGTGCCAGACACACTGCAGATGCCACACACACACTGCAGATGCCACACAAACACTGCAGATGCCAGACACATACACTGCAGATGCCACACACACAGTGCAGGTGCCACACAAACTGCAGGTGCCACACACACACTGCACCGGCCACACACACACTGCACGGGCCACACACACACTGCACGGGCCACACACAACGTGCAGGCGCCGCACGCACACTGCAGATGCCAAACACAAAGTGCAGATGCCACAGACACTGCAGGCACCACTCACACACTGCAGATGCCACACACACACTGCAGATGCAACACACACACTGCACATGCCACACACACACAGCACATGTCACACACACACAGCACATGCCACACACACACAGCACATGCCACACACACACTGCAGATGCCACACAAACACAGCAGATGCCGCACACACAATGCAGCCGGTAGACACACACTGCAGGTGCCACACACACAATGCAGGCGCCACACACACAGTAGTTTCTACACACTTACTGCAGGTGTCACACACACACACTGCAGGTGCCACACATACAGTGCAGATGCCAGACAGACAGTGCAGGTGCCACACACACACTGCAGGTGCCAGACACACAATGCAGGTGCCACACAAACACTGCAGATGCCACACAAAAACTGCAGATGCCACACACACACTGCAGTTGCGACACACACACAGCAGTTGCCACACACTCATGGCAGGTGACACTCAGACACTGGAGATGGCACACACACACTGCGGATGCCACACACACAGCGCAGATGCCACACAAACACTCTGCAGATGGCACACACACACTGCAGATGCCACACACACACAGAGCAGATGCCACACACACACTGCAGATGCCACACACACAGTGCAGATGCCACACACACAGTGCAGATGCCACACACACACTGCAGGTGGCACACACACACTGCAGGTGGCACACATACACTGCAGATGCCACACATACACAGTGCAGGTGCCACACACACAGTGCAGGTGCCACACACAAACTGCAGATGCCACACACACAGTGCAGGTGCCACACACACAGTGCAGGTGCCACACAGACACTGCAGGTGCCACATACGCACTGCAGGTGCTACACAGGCACTGCAAATGCCACACACACTGCAGACGCCACACACACACTCTGAAGATGCCACGCACACACTACAGATGCCTCACAGACAATGCAGATGCCACACAAACAGTGCAGGTGCCACACACACACTGCAGGTGCCACACACACACTGCAGGTGCCACACAAGCACTGCAGGTGCCACAGAAACACTGCAGATACAACACACACATTGCAGATGCCACACACACAGTGCAGATGCCACACACACACTGCAGGTGCCACACACACACTGCAGGTGCCACACACACACTGCAGGTGCCACACACACACTGCAGGTGCCACACACACTCTGCAGGTGCGACACACACACTGCAGGTGCCACAGAAACACTGCAGATACAACACACACATTGCAGATGCCACACACACAGTGCAGATGCCACACACACAGTGCAGATGCCACACACACAGTGCAGATGCCACACACACAGTGCAGGTGCCACACACACAGTGCAGGTGCCACACACACAGTGCAGGTGCCACACACACAGTGCAGGTGCCACACACACAGTGCAGGTGCCACACACACACTGCAGATGCTACACACACAGTGCATGTGCCACACACACACTGCAGATGCCACACAAACATTGCAGGCGCCACACACACACACTGCAGAAACCAAAAACAGTGCAGGAGCCAGAAACACTGCAGATGCCACACACAAACACTCCAGATGCCACACACACAGTGCAGATGCCATACACACAAAGCTGGTGCCACACACACAGTGCAGGTGCCACACACACTGCAGGTGCCACAAACACAGCTGCAGGTCCCACACAAACACACTGCAGGAGCCAAACACATTGCAGGTGCCAGACACACTGCAGATGCCACACACACAGTGCAGATGCCACAAGCACAGTGCAGGTGCCACACACACACTGCAGATGCCACACACACACTGATGAAGCAAAACACAGACAGCAGTTGCCTCACACACACTGCAGGTGCCACACACACACTGCAGGTGCCACACACACAGTGCAGATGCCACACACACAGTGCAGGTGCCAGACACACACTGCAGGTGCCACACACACTGCAGGTGCCACAGACACACTGCAGATGCCACACACACACTGCAGATGCCACACACACACTGCAGATGCCAAACACACACAGCAGTTGCGACACACACAGTGCAGATGCCACACACACACTGCAGATGCCACACACACTGCAGATGCCACACACACACTGCAGATGCCACACACACACTGCAGATGCCACAAACACAGTGCAGATTCCACACACACACTCTGCAGATGCCACACACACACACTGCATGTGCCACACACACACTGCAGGTGCCACACACACACTGCAGGTGCCACACACACACTGCAGGTGCCACACACACACTGCAGGTGCCACACACACACTGCAGGTGCCACACACACACTGCAGGCGCCACACACACACTGCTGATGCCAGACACACACTGCAGGCGCCACACACACTATGCAGGTGCCTAACACTCTTCAGATGCCACACACACACTGCAGATGCCACACACACAGTGCAGGTGCCACACACACACTGCAGGTGCCACACACACACTGCAGATGCCACACACACACTGCAGATGCCACACACACACTGCAGGTGCCACACACACACTGCAGGCGCCACACACACACTGCAGGCGCCACACACACACTGCAGGCGCCACACACACACTGCAGGCGCCACACACACACTGCAGGTGCCACACACACACTGCAGGTGCCACACACACACTGCAGGTTCCACACACACACACTGCAGGATCCACACACACACACTGCAGGTTCCACACACACACACACTGCAGGCGCCACACACACACTGCAGGCGCCACACACACACTGCAGGCGCCACACACACAATGCAGGCGCCACACACACAATGCAGGCGCCACACACACACTGCAGGCGCCACACACACACTGCAGGCGCCACACACACACTGCAGGCGCCACACACACACTGCAGGTTCCACACACACACACTGCAGGTGCCACACACACACACTGCAGGTTCCACACACATACACTGCAGGTGCCACACACACACTGCAGGCGCCACACACACACTGCAGGTTCCACACACACACACTGCAGGTGCCACACACACACACTGCAGGTTCCACACACATACACTGCAGGTGCCACACACACACTGCAGTTGCCACACACACACTGCAGGTGCCACACACACACACTGCAGGTGCCAAACACACTCGCTGCAGGAGCCAAACACATTGCAGTTGCCAGACACACTGCAGATGACGCACACACTGTAGATGCCACACACACACAATGCAGATGCCACACACACACTGCAAACGCCACACACACACTGCCGGTGCCACGCCACACACTGCAGAAGTCAAAAACAGTACAGGTGCCAGACACACTGCAGATACCACACACACACTGCAGATGCCACACAACCACTGCAGATGCCAGACACACAGTTCAGGTGCCACACAAACTGCAGGTGCCACACAAACTGCAGGTGCCACACACAACTGCACCGGCCACACACACACTGCACGGGCCACACACACAGTGCACGGGCCACACACAACGTGGAGGCGCCGCACGCACACTGCAGATACCAAACACAAAGTGCAGATGCCACAGACACTGCAGGCACCACACACACACTGCAGATGCCACACACACACTGCAGATGCAACACACACACTGCAGATGCCAAACACACACTGCAGATGCCAAACACACAAGGCAGACGGGAGACACACACTGCAGGTGCCACACACACAGCAGTATCTACACACTTACTGCAGGTGCCACACACACACAGCGCAGATGCCACACACACAGCGCAGATGCCACACAAACACTCTGCAGATGCCACACACACACTGCAGATGCCACACATACACAGTGCAGGTGCCACACACACAGTGCAGGTGCCACACACACAGTGCAGATGCCACACACACAGTGCAGATGCCACACACACACTGCAGGTGGCACACACACACTGCAGATGCCACACATACACAGTGCAGGTGCCACACACACAGTGCAGGTGCCACACACAAACTGCAGATGCCACACACACAGTGCAGGTGCCACACACACAGTGCAGGTGCCACATACGCACTGCAGGTGCTACACAGGCACTGCAGATGCCACACACACTGCAGACGCCACACACACACACTGAATATGCCACACACACACTACAGATGCCTCACAGACAGTGCAGATGCCACACAAACAGTGCAGGTGCCACACACACACTGCAGGTGCCACACAAGCATTGCAGGTGCCACAGAAACACTGCAGATACAACACACACATTGCAGATGCCACACACACAGTGCAGATGCCACACACACACTGCAGGTGCCACACACACACTGCAGGTGCCACACACACACTGCAGTAGCCACACACACTGCAGGTGCCACACACACACTGCACGGGCCACACACACACTGCAGGTGCCACACACACACTGCAGGTGCCACACACACAGTGCAGGTGCCACACACACAGTGCAGATGCTACACACACAGTGCAGATGCCACACACACAGTGCATGTGCCACACACACACACTGCAGATGCCACACACACACTGCACGGGCCACACACACACTGCACGAGCCACACACACACTGCAGGTGCCACACAAACACTGCAGATGCTACACAGACACTGCAGAAGCCAAAAACAGTGCAGGTGCCAGAAACACTGCAGATGCCACACACAAACACTCCAGATGCCACACACACAGTGCAGGTGCCACACACACAAAGCTGGTGCCACACACACAGTGCAGGTGCCACACACACTGCCGGTGCCACACACACACCTGCAGGTGCCACACAAACACACTGCAGGAGCCAAACACATTGCAGGTGCCAGACACACTGCAGATGCCACACACACACTGCAGATGCCACACACACACTGCAGATGCCACACACACACTGCAGATGCCACACACACACTGCAGGTGCCACGCACACACACTGCAGCAGCCAAAAACAGTGCAGGTGCCAGACACACTGCAGGTGCCACACACACACTGCAGATGCGACACACACACTGCAGATGCGACACACACACTGATGAAGCAAAACACAGATAGCAGTTGCCTCCAACACACTGCAGGTGCCACACACACAGTGCAGATGCACACACACAGTGCAGGTGCCAGACAGACAGTGCAGGTGCCACACACACTGCAGGTGCCACACACACACTGCAGATGCCACACACACACTGCAGATGCCACACACACACTGCAGATGCCAAACACACACAGCAGTTGCGACACACACACTGCAGATGCCACACACACACTGCAGATGCCACACACACACAGAGCAGATGCCACACACACACTGCAGATGCCACACACACAGTGCAGATGCCACACACACAGTGCAGATGCCACACACACAGTGCAGATGCCACCCACACACTGCAGGTGGCACACACACACTGCAGATGCCACACATACACAGTGCAGATGCCACACACACTGCAGACGCCACACACACACTGCAGGTGCCACACACACAGTGCAGGTGCCACACACACAGTGCAGGTGCCACACACACAGTGCAGGTGCCACACACACAGTGCAGGTGCCACACACACAGTGCAGGTGCCACACACACACTGCAGATGCTACACACACAGTGCATGTGCCACACACACACTGCAGATGCCACACAAACATTGCAGGCGCCACACACACACACTGCAGAAACCAAAAACAGTGCAGGAGCCAGAAACACTGCAGATGCCACACAAACATTGCAGGCGCCACACACACACACTGCAGAAACCAAAAACAGTGCAGGAGCCAGAAACACTGCAGATGCCACACACAAACACTCCAGATGCCACACACACAGTGCAGATGCCATACACACAAAGCTGGTGCCACACACACTGCAGGTGCCACAAACACAGCTGCAGGTCCCACACAAACACACTGCAGGTGCCAAACACATTGCAGGTGCCAGACACACTGCAGATGCCACACACACAGTGCAGATGCCACAAGCACAGTGCAGGTGCCACACACACACTGCAGATGCCACACACACACTGATGAAGCAAAACACAGACAGCAGTTGCCTCACACACACTGCAGGTGCCACACACACACTGCAGGTGCCACACACACACTGCAGGTGCCACACACACAGTGCAGGTGCCACACACACTGCAGGTGCCACAGACACACTGCAGATGCCACACACACACTGCAGATGCCACAAACACACTGCAGATGCCAAACACACACAGCAGTTGCGACACACACACTGCAGATGCCACACACACACTGCAGATGCCACACACACACTGCAGATGCCACACACACACTGCAGGTGCCACACACACAGTGCAGATGCCACACACACAGTGCAGGTGCCAGACACACACTGCAGGTGCCACACACACTGCAGGTGCCACAGACACACTGCAGATGCCACACACACACTGCAGATGCCAAACACACACAGCAGTTGCGACACACACACTGCAGATGCCACACACACACTGCAGATGCCACACACACACTGCAGATGCCACACACACACTGCAGATGCCACACACACACTGCAGATGCCACAAACACAGTGCAGATTCCACACACACACTCTGCATGTGTCACACACACACTGCATGTGCCACACACACACTGCATGTGCCACACAAACAGTGCAGATGCCACACACATAGTGCAGGTGCCACACACACAATGCAGGTGGCACACACACACTGCAGGATCCCCACAATCACTGCAGGCGCCAAAAACACACTGCGGATGCCAGAAACACACAGCCGGCGCCACACACACACTGCAGGGCCACACACACACACTGCAGGCGCCACACACACACTGCAGGCGCCACACACACACTGCAGGCGCCACACACACACTGCAGGCACCACACACACACTGCAGGCACCACACACACACTGCAGATGCCACACACACACACTGCATGCGTGACACACACACTGCAGGCGCCACACACACACTGCAGGCGCCACACACACACTGCAGGCGCCACACACACACTGCAGGCGCCACACACACACTGCAGGCGCCACACACACACTGCTGGTGCCACATAGACACTGCAGGCGCCACACACACACTGCAGGCGCCACACACACACTGCAGATGCCAGACACACACTGCAGGTGCCTAACACTCTTCAGATGCCGCACACACACTTCAGATGCCACACACACACTGCAGGTGCCACACACACACTGCAGGTGCCACACACACACTGCAGGTGCCACACACACACTGCAGGCGCCACACACACACTGCTGATGCCAGACACACACTGCAGGCGCCACACACACTATGCAGGTGCCTAACACTCTTCAGATGCCACACACACACTGCAGATGCCACACACACACTGCAGGTGCCACACACACACTGCAGGTGCCACACACACACTGCAGGTGCCACACACACACTGCAGATGCCACACACACACTGCAGGCGCCACACACACACTGCAGGCGCGACACACACACTGCAGGCGCCACACACACACTGCAGGTGCCACACACACACTGCAGGTGCCACACACACACTGCAGGTGCCACGCACACACACTGCAGCAGCCAAAAACAGTGCAGGTGCCAGACACACTGCAGGTGCCACACACACACTGCAGATGCGACACACACACTGCAGATGCGACACACACACTGATGAAGCAAAACACAGATAGCAGTTGCCTCCAACACACTGCAGGTGCCACACACACAGTGCAGATGCACACACACAGTGCAGGTGCCAGACAGACAGTGCAGGTGCCACACACACTGCAGGTGCCACACACACACTGCAGATGCCACACACACACTGCAGATGCCACACACACACTGCAGATGCCAAACACACACAGCAGTTGCGACACACACACTGCAGATGCCACACACACACTGCAGATGCCACACACACACAGAGCAGATGCCACACACACACTGCAGATGCCACACAGACAATGCAGATGCCACACACACAGTGCAGGTGCCACACACACACTGCAGATACAACACACACATTGTAGATGCCACACACACAGTGCAGATGCCACACACACAGTGCAGGTGCCACACACACAGTGCAGGTGCCACACACACAGTGCAGGTGCCACACACACAGTGCAGGTGCCACACACACAGTGCAGGTGCCACACACACACTGCAGATGCTACACACACACTGCAGATGCCACACAAACATTGCAGGCGCCACACACACACACTGCAGAAACCAAAAACAGTGCAGGAGCCAGAAACACTGCAGATGCCACACAGAAACACTCCAGATGCCACACACACAGTGCAGATGCCATACACACAAAGCTGGTGCCACACACACAGTGCAGGTGCCACACACACAGCTGCAGGTCCCACACAAACACACTGCAGGAGCCAAACACATTGCAGGTGCCAGACACACTACAGATGCACACACACACTGCAGATGCCACACACACAATGCAGATACCACATACAAACTGCAGGTGCCAAGCACACACAATGCAGAAGCCAAAAACAGTGCAGGTGCCAGACACACTGCAGATGCCACACACAAACTGCAGATGCCACACACACACTGCAGATGCCACACGCACAGTGCAGGTGCCACACGCACAGTGCAGGTGCCACACACACACTGCAGATGCCACACACACACTGATGAAGCAAAACACAGACAGCAGTTGCCTCACACACACTGCAGGTGCCTCACACACGCTGCAGGTGCCACACACACACTGCAGATGCCACACACACACTGATGAAGCAAAACACAGACAGCAGTTGCCTCACACACACTGCAGGTGCCTCACACACGCTGCAGGTGCCACACACACAGTGCAGATGCCACACACACAGTGCAGGTGCCAGACACACACTGCAGGTGCCACACACACTGCAGGTGCCTCACACACACTGCAGGTGCCACACACACAGTGCAGGTGCCAGAGACACACTGCAGGTGCCACACACACTGCAGGTGCCACAGACACACTGCAGATGCCACACACACACTGCAGATGCCACACACACACTGCAGATGCCAAACATACACAGCAGTTGCGACACACACATTGCAGATGCCACACACACACTGCAGATGCCACACACACACTGCAGATGCCACAAACACAGTGCAGATTCCACACACACACTCTGCAGATGCCACACACACGCACTGCATGTGCCACATACACACTGCATGTGCCAGACTCACACTGCATGTGTCACACACACACTGCATGTGCCACACACACACTGCATGTGCCACACAAACAGTGCAGGTGCCAAACACACACTGCATGTGCCACACACACACTGCAGATGCCACACACATAGTGCAGGTGCCACACACACAATGCAGGTGGCACACACACACTGCAGGATCCCCACAATCACTGCAGGCGCCACACACACACTGCGGATGCCAGAAACACACAGCCGGCGCCACACACACACTGCAGGGCCACACACACACACTGCAGGCGCCACACACACACTGCAGGCGCCACACACACACTGCAGGCGCCACACACACACTGCAGGCACCACACACACACTGCATGCACCACACACACACTGCAGGCACCACACATACACTGCAGGCACCACACACACACTGCAGATGCCACACACACACTGCAGATGCCAAACACACACAGCAGTTGCGACACACACACTGCAGATGCCACACACACACTGCAGATGCCACACACACACTCTGCAGATGCCACACACACGCACTGCATGTGCCACATACACACTGCATGTGTCAGACTCACACTGCATGTGTCACACACACACTGCATGTGCCACACACACACTGCATGTGCCACACAAACAGTGCATGTGCCACACACACAGTGCATGTGCCACACAAACAGTGCAGAAGCCACAATCACACTGCAGATGCCACACACATAGTGCAGGTGCCACACACACACAATGCAGGTGGCACACACACACTGCAGAATCCTCACAATCACTGCAGATGCCACACACAAACACTCCAGATGCCACACACACAGTGCAGAAGCCACAAACGCATTGCAGGTGCCATGTACACACACTGCAGATGCCACACACACACTGCAGATGCAACACAAACACTGCAGATGCCAGACACATACACTGCAGATGCCACACACACACTGCAGGTGTCACACACACACTGCAGATGCCACACACACACTGCACCGGCCACACACACACTGCACGGGCCACACACACACTGCACGGGCCACACACACACTGCACGGGCCACACACAACGTGGAGGCGCCGCACTCACACTGCAGATGCCAAACACAAAGTGCAGATGCCACAGACACTGCGGGCACCACACACACACTGCAGATGCCACACACACACTGCAGATGCAACACACACACTGCAGATGCCACACACACACAGCACATGCCACACACACACTGCAGATGCCACACAAACACAGCAGATGCCGCACACACAATGCAGCCGGTAGACACACACTGCAGGTGCCACACACACAATGCAGGCGCCACACACACAGTAGTTTCTACACACTTACTTCCAGTGCCACACACACACTGCAGGCGCCACACACACACTGCAGGTGCCACACACACACTGCAGGTGCCACACACACACTGCAGGTGCCACACACACACTGCAGGTTCCACACATACACACTGCAGGTGCCACACACACACTGCAGGATCCACACACACACACTGCAGGTTCCACACACACACACACTGCAGGCGCCACACACACACTGCAGGCACCACACACACACTGCAGGCGCCACACACACACTGCAGGTGCCACACACACACTGCAGGTGCCACACACACACTGCAGGTTCCACACACACACACTGCAGGAGCCACACACACACACTGCAGGTTCCACACACATACACTGCAGGTGCCACACACACACTGCAGTTGCCACACACACACTGCAGGTGCCACACACAAACACTGCAGGTGCCAAACACACTCGCTGCAGGAGCCAAACACATTGCAGTTGCCAGACACACTGCAGATGACGCACACACTGTAGATGCCACACACACACAATGCAGATGCCACACACACACTGCAAACGCCACACACAAACTGCCGGTGCCACGCCACACACTGCAGAAGTCAAAAACAGTACAGGTGCCAGACACACTGCAGATACCACACACACACTGCAGATGCCACACAACCACTGCAGATGCCAGACACACAGTTCAGGTGCCACACAAACTGCAGGTGCCACACAAACTGCAGGTGCCACACACACACTGCACCGGCCACACACACACTGCACGGGCCACACACACAGTGCACGGGCCACACACAACGCGCAGGCGCCGCACGCACACTGCAGATACCAAACACAAAGTGCAGATGCCACAGACACTGCGGGCACCACACACACACTGCAGATGCCACACACACACTGCAGATGCAACACACACACTGCAGATGCCAAACACACACTGCAGATGCCACACACACACTGCAGATGCCACACACACACTGCAGATGCAACACACACACTGCAGATGCCAAACACACACTGCAGATGCCACACAAACACTGCAGATGCCGCACACACACAGCAGAAGCCGCACACACAAGGCAGCCGGGAGACACACAATGCAGGCGCCACACACACAGCAGTATCTACACACTTACTGCAGGTGCCACACACACACTGCAGGTGCCACACATACAGTGCAGATGCCAGACACACACTGCAGGTGCCACACACACACTGCAGATGCCACACAAACACTGCAGATGCCAAACACACACAGCAGTTGCGAAACACACACAGCAGTTGCCACACACTCATTGCAGGTGACACACAGACACTGGAGATGGCACACACACACTGCGGATGCCACACACACAGCGCAGATGCCACACAAACACTCTGCAGATGCCACACACACACTGCAGATGCCACACACACAGTGCAGGTGCCACACACACAGTGCAGGTGCCACACGCACAGTGCAGATGCCACACACACAGTGCAGGTGCCACACACACACTGCAGGTGGCACACACACACTGCAGGTGGCACACACACACTGCAGATGCCACACATACACAGTGCAGGTGCCACACACACAGTGCAGGTGCCACACACAAACTGCAGATGCCACACACACAGTGCAGGTGCCACACACACAGTGCAGGTGCCACACAGACACTGCAGGTGCCACATACGCACTGCAGGTGCCACACAGGCACTGCAGATGCCACACACACTGCAGACGCCACACACACACACTGAAGATGCCACACACACACTACAGATGCCTCACAGACAATGCAGATGCCTCACAGACAGTGCAGATGCCACACACACACTGCAGGTGCCACACACACACTGCAGGTGCCACACACACACTGCAGGTGCCACACACACACTGCAGGTGCCACACACACAGTGCATGTGCCACACACACAGTGCAGATGCTACACACACAGTGCATGTGCCACACACACAGTGCATGTGCCACACACACACTGCACATGCCACACAAACATTGCAGGTGCCACACACACACACTGCAGATGCCACACACACACTGCACGGGCCACACACACACTGCACGAGCCACACACACACTGCAGGTGCCACACAAACACTGCAGATGCTACACAGACACTGCAGAAGCCAAAAACAGTGCAGGTGCCAGAAACACTGCAGATGCCACACACACAGTGCAGGTGCCACACACACAAAGCTGGTGCCACACACACTGCCGGTGCCACACACACACCTGCAGGTGCCACACAAACACACTGCAGGAGCCAAACACATTGCAGGTGCCAGACACACTGCAGATGCCACACACACACTGCAGATGCCACACACACACTGCAGGTGCCACACACACACTGCAGATGCGACACACACACTGATGAAGCAAAACACAGATAGCAGTTGCCTCAAACACACTGCAGGTGCCACACACACACTGCAGGTGCCACACACACAGTGCAGATGCACACACACAGTGCAGGTGCCAGACAGACAGTGCAGGTGCCACACACACTGCAGGTGCCACACACACACTGCAGATGCCACACACACACTGCAGATGCCACACACACAGTGCAGATGCCACACACACACTGCAGATGCCAAACACACACAGCAGTTGCGACACACACACTGCAGATGCCACACACACACTGCAGATGCCACACACACACTGCAGATGCCACACACACACTGCGGATGCCACAAACACAGTGCAGATTCCACACACACACTCTGCAGATGCCACACACACACACTGCATGTGCCACACACACACTGCATGTGCCAAACTCACACTGCATGTGCCAAACTCACACTGCATGTGCCACACACACACTGCATGTGCCACACACACACTGCATGTGCCACACACACACTGCATGTGCCACACACATAGTGCAGGTGCCACAAACGCATTGCAGGTGCCACACACTGCAGATGTCAAAAACAGTGCAGGTGCCAGACACACTGCAGATGCCACACACACACTGCAGATGCAACACAAACACTGCAGATGCCAGACACATACACTGCAGATGCCACACACACACTGCAGGTGTCACACACACACTGCAGGTGCCACACACACACTGCACCGGCCACACACACACTGCACGGGCCACACACACACTGCACGGGCCACACACAACGTGGAGGCACCGCACTCACACTGCAGATGCCAAACACAAAGTGCAGATGCCACAGACACTGCGGGCACCACACACACACTGCAGATGCCACACACACACTGCAGATGCAACACACACACTGCAGATGCCACACACACACAGCACATGCCACACACACACTGCAGATGCCACACAAACACAGCAGATGCCGCACACACAATGCAGCCGGTAGACACACACTGCAGGTGCCACACACACAATGCAGGCGCCACACACACAGTAGTTTCTACACACTTACTTCCAGTGCCACACACACACTGCAGGCGCCACACACACACTGCAGGCACCACACACACACTGCAGGCGCCACACACACACTGCAGGTGCCACACACACACTGCAGGTGCCACACACACACTGCAGGTTCCACACACACACTGCAGGTTCCACACACACACACTGCAGGAGCCACACACACACACTGCAGGTTCCACACACATACACTGCAGGTGCCACACACACACTGCAGTTGCCACACACACACTGCAGGTGCCACACACACACACTGCAGGTGCCAAACACACTCGCTGCAGGAGCCAAACACATTGCAGTTGCCAGACACACTGCAGATGACGCACACACTGTAGATGCCACACACACACAATGCAGATGCCACACACACAATGCAAACGCCACACACACACTGCCGGTGCCACGCCACACACACACTGCAGAAGTCAAAAACAGTACAGGTGCCAGACACACTGCAGATACCACACACACACTGCAGATGCCACACAACCACTGCAGATGCCAGACACACAGTTCAGGTGCCACACAAACTGCAGGTGCCACACAAACTGCAGATGCCACACACACACTGCAGATGCCACACACACAGTGCAGATGCCACACACACAGTGCAGATTCCACACACACACTCTGCAGATGCCACACACACACACTGCATGTGCCACACACACACTGCATGTGCCAAACTCACACTGCATGTGCCACACACACACTGCATGTGCCACACACACACTGCATGTGCCACACACACACTGCAGGTGCCACACAAACACTGCAGGTGCAACAGAAACACTGCAGATACAACACACACACTGCAGGTGCCACACAAACACTGCAGGTGCAACAGAAACACTGCAGATACAACACACACACTGCAGATGCCACACACACAGTGCAGATGCCACAAACGCATTGCAGGTGCCATGTACACACACTGCAGATGTCAAAAACAGTGCAGGTGCCAGACACACTGCAGATGCCACACACACACTGCAGATGCAACACAAACACTGCAGATGCCAGACACATACACTGCAGATGCCACACACACACTGCAGGTGTCTCACACACACTGCAGGTGCCACACACACACTGCAGGTGCCACACACACACTGCACGGGCCACACACACACTGCACGGGCCACACACACACTGCACGGGCCACACACAACGTGGAGGCGCCGCACTCACACTGCAGATGCCAAACACAAAGTGCAGATGCCACAGACACTGCGGGCACCACACACACACTGCAGATGCCACACACACACTGCAGATGCAACACACACACTGCAGATGCCACACACACACAGCACATGCCACACACACACTGCAGATGCCACACAAACACAGCAGATGCCGCACACACAATGCAGCCGGTAGACACACACTGCAGGTGCCACACACACAATGCAGGCGCCACACACACAGTAGTTTCTACACACTTACTTCCAGTGCCACACACACACTGCAGGCGCCACACACACACTGCAGGTGCCACACACACACTGCAGGTGCCACACACACACTGCAGGTGCCACACACACACTGCAGGTTCCACACATACACACTGCAGGTGCCACACACACACTGCAGGATCCACACACACACACTGCAGGTTCCACACACACACACACTGCAGGCGCCACACACACACTGCAGGTTCCACACACACACACACTGCAGGCGCCACACACACACTGCAGGCACCACACACACACTGCAGGTGCCACACACACACTGCAGGTGCCACACACACACTGCAGGTTCCACACACACACACTGCAGGAGCCACACACACACACTGCAGGTTCCACACACAATCGCTGCAGGAGCCAAACACATTGCAGTTGCCAGACACACTGCAGATGACGCACACACTGTAGATGCCACACACACACAATGCAGATGCCACACACACACTGCAAACGCCACACACACACTGCCGGTGCCACGCCACACACTGCAGAAGTCAAAAACAGTACAGGTGCCAGACACACTGCAGATACCACACACACACTGCAGATGCCACACAACCACTGCAGATGCCACACACACAGTTCAGGTGCCACACAAACTGCAGGTGCCACACAAACTGCAGGTGCCACACACACACTGCACCGGCCACACACACACTGCACGGGCCACACACACAGTGCACGGGCCACACACAACGCGCAGGCGCCGCACGCACACTGCAGATACCAAACACAAAGTGCAGATGCCACAGACACTGCGGGCACCACACACACACTGCAGATGCCACACACACACTGCAGATGCAACACACACACTGCAGATGCAACACACACACTGCAGATGCCAAACACACACTGCAGATGCCACACAAACACTGCAGATGCCACACACACACAGCAGAAGCCGCACACACAAGGCAGCCGGGAGACACACACTGCAGGTGCCACACACACAATGCAGGCGCCACACACACAGCAGTATCTACACACTTACTGCAGGTGCCACACACACACTGCAGGTGCCACACATACAGTGCAGATGCCAGACACACACTGCAGGTGCCACACACACACTGCAGATGCCACACAAACACTGCAGATGCCAAACACACACAGCAGTTGCGAAACACACACAGCAGTTGCCACACACTCATTGCAGGTGACACACAGACACTGGAGATGGCACACACACACTGCGGATGCCACACACACAGCGCAGATGCCACACAAACACTCTGCAGATGCCACACACACACTGCAGATGCCACACACACACAGTGCAGGTGCCACACACACAGTGCAGGTGCCACACACACAGTGCAGGTGCCACACAGACACTGCAGGTGCCACATACGCACTGCAGGTGCTACACAGGCACTGCAGATGCCACACACACTGCAGACGCCACACACACACACTGAAGATGCCACACACACACTACAGATGCCTCACAGACAGTGCAGATGCCACACACACAGTGCAGGTGCCACACACACACTGCAGGTGCCACACACACACTGCAGGTGCCACACACAAATGCAGGTGCCACACACACAGTGCAGATGCTACACACACAGTGCATGTGCCACACACACAGTGCATGTGCCACACACACACTGCACATGCCACACAAACATTGCAGGTGCCACACACACACACTGCAGATGCCACACACATACTGCACGGGCCACACACACACTGCACGAGCCACACACACACTGCAGGTGCCACACAAACACTGCAGATGCTACACAGACACTGCAGAAACCAAAAACAGTGCAGGTGCCAGAAACACTGCAGATGCCACACACAAACACTCCAGATGCCACACACACAGTGCAGGTGCCACACACACAAAGCTGGTGCCACACACACAGTGCAGGTGCCACACACACTGCCGGTGCCACACACACAGTGCAGGTGCCACACACACACTGCAGGTGCCACACACACACTGCAGATGCCACACACACACTGCAGATGCCACACACACACTGCAGATGCCACACACACACTGCAGATGCCACACACACACTGCAGGTGCCACACACACTGCAGGTGCCACACACACACTGCAGGTGCCACGCACACACACTGCAGGTGCCACACACACACTGATGAAGCAAAACACAGATAGCAGTTGCCTCAAACACACTGCAGGTGCCACACACACACTGCAGGTGCCACACACACAGTGCAGATGCACACACACAGTGCAGGTGCCAGACAGACAGTGCAGGTGCCACACACACTGCAGGTGCCACACACACACTGCAGATGCCAAACACACACACTGCAGATGCCACACACACACTGCAGATGCCACACACACACAGAGCAGATGCCACACACACACTGCAGATGCCACACACACAGTGCAGATGCCACACACACACTGCGGATGCCACAAACACAGTGCAGGTGCCACACACACACTCTGCAGATGCCACACACACACACTGCATGTGCCACACACACACTGCAGGTGCCACACACACACTGCATGTGCCACACAAACAGTGCAGATGCCACACACACACTGCAGGTGCCACACACACACTGCATGTGCCACACACACAGTGCAGGTGCCACACAAACACTACAGGTGCAACAGAAACACTGCAGATACAACACACACACTGCAGATGCCACACACGCATTGCAGGTGCCATGTACACACACTGCAGATGTCAAAAACAGTGCAGGTGCCAGACACACTGCAGATGCCACACACACACTGCAGATGCAACACAAACACTGCAGATGCCAGACACATACACTGCAGATGCCACACACACACTGCAGGTGTCACACACACACTGCAGGTGCCACACACACACTGCACCGGCCACACACACACTGCACCGGCCACACACACACTGCACGGGCCACACACACACTGCACGGGCCACACACAACGTGGAGGCGCCGCACTCACACTGCAGATGCCAAACACAAAGTGCAGATGCCACAGACACTGCGGGCACCACACACACACTGCAGATGCCACACACACACTGCAGATGCAACACACACACTGCAGATGCCACACACACACAGCACATGCCACACACACACTGCAGATGCCACACAAACACAGCAGATGCCGCACACACAAAGCAGCCGGTAGACACACACTGCAGGTGCCACACACACAATGCAGGCGCCACACACACAGTAGTTTCTACACACTTACTTCCAGTGCCACACACACACTGCAGGTGCCACACATACAGTGCAGATGCCAGACAGACAGTGCAGGTGCCACACACACACTGCAGGTGCCAGACACACATTGCAGGTGCCACACAAACACTGCAGATGCCACACAAACACTGCAGATGCCAAACACACACAGCAGTTGCGACACACACACAGCAGTTGCCACACAGACACTGGAGATGGCACACACACACTGCGGATGCCACACACACAGCGCAGATGCCACACAAACACTCTGCAGATGCCACACACACACTGCAGGTGCCACACACACACTGCAGATGCCACACACACAGTGCAGGTGACACACACACAGTGCAGATGCCACACACACAGTGCAAGTGCCACACACAAACTGCAGATGCCACAAACACACTGCAGGTGGCACACACACACTGCAGATGCCACACATACACAGTGCAGGTGCCACACACACAGTGCAGGTGCCACACACAAACTGCAGATGCCACACACACAGTGCAGGTGCCACACAGACACTGCAGGTGCCACATACGCAGTGCAGGTGCTACACAGGCACTGCAGATGCCACACACACTGCAGATGCCACACACACACACTGAAGATGCCACACACACACTACAGATGCCTCACAGACAATGCAGGTGCCACACACACAGTGCAGGTGCCACACAAGCACTGCAGGTGCCACAGAAACACTGCAGATACAACACACACATTGCAGATGGCACACACACAGTGCAGATGCCACACACACAGTGCAGATGCCACACACACACTGCAGTAGCCACACACACTGCAGGTGCCACACACACAGTGCAGGTGCCACACACACACTGCAGATGCTACACACACAGTGCATGTGCCACACACACACTGCAGATGCCACACAAACATTGCAGGCGCCACACACACACACTGCAGATGCCACACACACACTGCACGGGCCACACACACACTGCACGGGCCACACACACACTGCACGGGCCACACACACACTGCACGGGCCACACACACACTGCACGGGCCACACACACACTGCACGAGCCACACACACACTGCAGGTGCCACACAAACACTGCAGATGCTACACAGACACTGCAGAAACCAAAAACAGTGCAGGAGCCAGAAACACTGCAGATGCCACACACAAACACTCCAGATGCCACACACACAGTGCAGATGCCATACACACAAAGCTGGTGCCACACACACAGTGCAGGTGCCACACACACTGCAGGTGCCACAAACACAGCTGCAGGTCCCACACAAACACACTGCAGGAGCCAAACACATTGCAGGTGCCACACACACTACAGATGCCACACACACACTGCAGATGCCACACACACACTGCAGATACCACACACACACTGCAGATGCCACACACACACTGCAGATGCCACACACACACTGCAGGTGCCACACAAACACTGCAGGTGCCACACAAACACTGCAGATGCTCCACAGACACTGCAGAAACCAAAAACAGTGCAGGAACCAGAAACACTGCAGATGCCACACACAAACACTCCAGATGCCACACACACAGTGCAGATGCCATACACACAAAGCTGGTGCCACACACACAGTGCAGGTGCCACACACACACTGCAGGTTCCACACACACACACTGCAGGTGCCACACACACACTGCAGGTTCCACACACATACACTGCAGGTGCCACACACACACTGCAGGTGCCACACACACACTGCAGGTGCCACACACACACACTGCAGGTGCCAAACACACTCGCTGCAGGAGCCAAACACACTCGCTGCAGGAGCCAAACACATTGCAGTTGCCAGACACACTGCAGATGACACACACACTGTAGATGCCACACACACACAATGCAGATGCCACACACACACTGCAAACGCCACACACACACTGCCGGTGCCACGCCACACACTGCAGAAGTCAAAAACAGTACAGGTGCCAGACACACTGCAGATACCACACACACACTGCAGATGCCACACAACCACTGCAGATGCCAGACACACAGTTCAGGTGCCACACAAACTGCAGGTGCCACACAAACTGCAGGTGCCACACACACACTGCACCAGCCACACACACACTGCACGGGCCACACACACAGTGCACGGGCCACACACAACGCGCAGGCGCCGCACGCACACTGCAGATGCCAAACACAAAGTGCAGATGCCACAGACACTGCGGGCACCACACACACACTGCAGATGCCACACACACACTGCAGATGCAACACACACACTGCAGATGCAACACACACACTGCAGATGCAACACACACACTGCAGATGCCACACACACACAGCACATGCCACACACACACTGCAGATGCCACACAAACACAGCAGATGCCGCACACACAATGCAGCCGGTAGACACACACTGCAGGTGCCACACACACAATGCAGGCGCCACACACACAGTAGTTTCTACACACTTACTTCCAGTGCCACACACACACTGCAGGTGCCACACATACAGTGCAGATGCCAGACAGACAGTGCAGGTGCCACACACACACTGCAGATGCCACACAAACACTGCAGATGCCAAACACACACAGCAGTTGCGACACACACACAGCAGTTGCCACACAGACACTGGAGATGGCACACACACACTGCGGATGCCACACACACAGCGCAGATGCCACACAAACACTCTGCAGATGCCACACACACACTGCAGGTGCCACACACACACTGCAGATGCCACACACACAGTGCAGGTGACACACACACAGTGCAGATGCCACACACACAGTGCAAGTGCCACACACAAACTGCAGATGCCACAAACACACTGCAGGTGGCACACACACACTGCAGATGCCACACATACACAGTGCAGGTGCCACACACACAGTGCAGGTGCCACACACAAACTGCAGATGCCACACACACAGTGCAGGTGCCACACAGACACTGCAGGTGCCACATACGCAGTGCAGGTGCTACACAGGCACTGCAGATGCCACACACACTGCAGATGCCACACACACACACTGAAGATGCCACACACACACTACAGATGCCACACAAACAGTGCAGGTGCCACACAGACACTGCAGGTGCCACACAAGCACTGCAGGTGCCACACACACACTGCAGGTGCCACACAAGCACTGCAGGTGCCACAGAAACACTGCAGATACAACACACACATTGCAGATGCCACACACACAGTGCAGATGCCACACACACAGTGCAGATGCCACACACACACTGCAGTAGCCACACACACTGCAGGTGCCACACACACAGTGCAGGTGCCACACACACACTGCAGATGCTACACACACAGTGCATGTGCCACACACACACTGCAGATGCCACACAAACATTGCAGGCGCCACACACACACACTGCAGATGCCACACACACACTGCACGGGCCACACACACACTGCACGGGCCACACACACACTGCACGGGCCACACACACACTGCACGGGCCACACACACACTGCACGGGCCACACACACACTGCACGGGCCACACACACACTGCACGAGCCACACACACACTGCAGGTGCCACACAAACACTGCAGATGCTACACAGACACTGCAGAAACCAAAAACAGTGCAGGAGCCAGAAACACTGCAGATGCCACACACAAACACTCCAGATGCCACACACACAGTGCAGATGCCATACACACAATGCTGGTGCCACACACACAGTGCAGGTGCCACACACACTGCAGGTGCCACAAACACAGCTGCAGGTCCCACACAAACACACTGCAGGAGCCAAACACATTGCAGGTGCCACACACACTACAGATGCCACACACACACTGCAGATGCCACACACACACTGCAGATACCACACACACACTGCAGATGCCACACACACTGCAGATGCCACACACACACTGCAGGTGCCACACAAACACTGCAGGTGCCACACAAACACTGCAGATGCTACACAGACACTGCAGAAACCAAAAACAGTGCAGGAACCAGAAACACTGCAGATGCCACACACAAACACTCCAGATGCCACACACACAGTGCAGATGCCATACACACAAAGCTGGTGCCACACACACAGTGCAGGTGCCACACACACACTGCAGGTTCCACACACACACACTGCAGGTGCCACACACACACACTGCAGGTGCCACACACACACACTGCAGGTGCCACACACACACTGCAGGTTCCACACACATACACTGCAGGTGCCACACACACACTGCAGGTGCCACACACACACTGCAGGTGCCACACACACACACTGCAGGTGCCAAACACACTCGCTGCAGGAGCCAAACACACTCGCTGCAGGAGCCAAACACATTGCAGTTGCCAGACACACTGCAGATGACGCACACACTGTAGATGCCACACACACACAATGCAGATGCCACACACACACTGCAAACGCCACACACACACTGCCGGTGCCACGCCACACACTGCAGAAGTCAAAAACAGTACAGGTGCCAGACACACTGCAGATACCACACACACACTGCAGATGCCACACAACCACTGCAGATGCCAGACACACAGTTCAGGTGCCACACAAACTGCAGGTGCCACACAAACTGCAGGTGCCACACACACACTGCACCGGCCACACACACACTGCACGGGCCACACACACAGTGCAGGTGCCACACAAACTGCAGGTGCCACACAAACTGCAGGTGCCACACACACACTGCACGGGCCACACACACAGTGCACGGGCCACACACAACGCGCAGGCGCCGCACGCACACTGCAGATGCCAAACACAAAGTGCAGATGCCACAGACACTGCGGGCACCACACACACACTGCAGATGCCACACACACACTGCAGATGCAACACACACATTGCAGATGCAACACACACACTGCAGATGCCAAACACACACTGCAGATGCCACACAAACACTGCAGATGCCGCACACACACAGCAGAAGCCGCACACACAAGGCAGCCGGGAGACACACACTGCAGGCGCCACACACACAGCAGTATCTACACACTTACTGCAGGTGCCACACACACACTGCAGGTGCCAGACACACACTGCAGGTGCCACACACACACAGCAGATGCCACACAAACACTGCAGATGCCAAACACACACAGCAGTTGCGAAACACACACAGCAGTTGCCACACACTCATTGCAGGTGACACACAGACACTGGAGATGGCACACACACACTGCGGATGCCACACACACAGCGCAGATGCCACACAAACACTCTGCAGATGCCACACACACACTGCAGGTGCCACACACACACAGTGCAGGTGCCACACACACACAGTGCAGGTGCCACACACACAGTGCAGATGCCACACACACAGTGCAGGTGCCACACACACAGTGCAGATGCCACACACACAGTGCAGATGCCACACTCACACTGCAGGTGGCACACACACACTGCAGATGCCACACATACACAGTGCAGGTGCCACACACACAGTGCAGGTGCCACACACAAACTGCAGATGCCACACACACAGTGCAGGTGCCACACACAAACTGCAGATGCCACACACACAGTGCAGGTGCCACACACACAGTGCAGGTGCCACATACGCACTGCAGGTGCAACACAGGCACTGCAGATGCCACACACACTGCAGATGCCACACACACACACTGAAGATGCCACACACACACTGCAGAAGCCACACACACAAAGCAGGTGCCACACACACACTGCAGGTGCCACACAAGCATTGCAGATACAACACACACATTGCAGATGCCACACACACACTGCAGATGCCACACACACACTGCAGGTGCCACACACACACTGCAGGTGCCACACACACAGTGCAGGTGCCACACACACAGTGCAGGTGCTACACACACAGTGCATGTGCCACACACACAGTGCATGTGCCACACACACAGTGCATGTGCCACACACACAGTGCATGTGCCACACACACACTGCACATGCCACACAAACATTGCAGGCGCCACACACACACACTGCAGATGCCACACACACACTGCACGGGCCACACACACACTGCACGAGCCACACACACACTGCAGGTGCCACACAAACACTGCAGATGCCACACACACACTCCAGATGCCACACACACACTGCAGATGCCACACACACTGCAGGAGCCAAACACACTGCAGATGCCACACACACACTGCAGATGCCACACACACACTGCAGATGCCACACACACACTGCAGATGCCACACACACAGCTGCAGGTGCCACACACACACACTGCAGAAGCCAAACACATTGCAGGTGCCAGACACACTGCAGATGCCACACACACACTGCAGATGCCACACACACACTGCAGGTGCCACACACACACTGCAGATGCCACACACACACTGCAGATGCCACACACACACTGCAGGTGCCACACACACACTGCAGGTGCCACACACACACTAATGAAGCAAAACACAGATAGCAGTTGCCTCAAACACACTGCAGGTGCCACACACACACTGCAGGTGCCACACACACAGTGCAGATGCCACACACACAGTGCAGGTGCCAGACACACACTGCAGGTGCCACACACACTGCAGGTTCCACACATACACACTGCAGGTGCCACACACACACTGCAGGATCCACACACACACACTGCAGGTTCCACACACACAGTGCAGTTGCCTCAAACACACTGCAGGTGCCACACACACAGCAGTATCTACACACTTACTGCAGGTGCCACACACACACTGCAGGTGCCACACACACAGTGCAGTTGCCTCAAACACACTGCAGGTGCCACACACACACTGCAGGTGCCACACACACAGTGCAGATGCACACACACAGTGCAGATGCCAGACAGACAGTGCAGGTGCCAGACAGACTGCAGGTGCCACACACACTGCAGGTGCCACACACACACTGCAGATGCCACACACACACTGCAGATGCCACACACACACTGCAGTTGCGACACACACACTGCAGATGCCACACACACACTGCGGATGCCACACACACACTGCAGATTCCACACACACACTCTGCAGATGCCACACACACACACTGCATGTGCCACACACACACTGCATGTGCCAAACTCACACTGCATGTGCCACACACACACTGCATGTGCCACACACACACTGCAGGTGCCACACACACACTGCAGATGCCACACACACACTGCAGGTGCCACAAACGCATTGCAGGTGCCACACACACACTGCAGATGTCAAAAACAGTGCAGGTGCCAGACACACTGCAGATGCCACACACACACTGCAGATGCAACACACACACTGCAGATGCCACACACACAGTGCAGATGCCACACACACACTGCACATGCCACCCACACACTGCAGGCGCCACTCACACAATGCAGATGCCACACACACACTGCAGGTGCCACGCACACACACTGCACTTGCCACACACACTGCACGTGCCACACACATGGCACATACCACACACAGTGCAGGTGCCACACACACTGCATGTGCCACACACACTGCACGTGCCACACACATGGTACATGTCACACACATGTCAAACGCAACACACAGAGCAGGTGCCACACACAGAGCAGGTGCCACACACACTGCACGTGCCACACACACTGCACGTGCCACACACACTGCTCGTGCCACACACACTGCTCGTGCCACACACACTGCTCGTGCCACACACACTGCTCGTGCCACACACACTGCTCGTGCCACACACACTGCACGTGCCTCACACACTGCACGTGCCTCACACACTGCACGTGCCTCACACACTGCACGTGCCACACACACTACTCGTGCCACACACACTGCACATGCCACACACATGGCACACGCCACACACATTGCAGGTGCTACCCACACACTGCAGGCGCCACACACACACTGCACATGCCACACGCCACATACAGTGCAGGTGCCACACACAGTGCACATGCCACATGGTGCTTACTCACTCCACATGGTACATGTACACGCCACATGGCGTATGCACATGCTACACATTGCCTGCACATGCCAGACAATTTATGCACATACCACACAGTGTCTGCACACGTCACAAACTGTCTGCACACAACACAGTGTCTGCATAGGCCACATAGTTTTTTCACACGTCACAATGCGCGTGCTCAGGCCACGCAATGTGTTCACATGCCACAGTGCGTACTAACACAGCACAGATTGTACAGACCCCACCCGGTGTGCGCACACACAGAATACAATGTACAGACTGCACCCAGTCTGTATATACACAGCACACAGTGTACAGAACCCACCCAATGTGTACACACATGGCACCTAGTGTATGGACCCCACCCAGTGTGAACACGCAGCATACCATGTACATAAGAACATTAGAATATAAGTATTAGGAGCAGGAGTAGGCCATTCGGCCTCTCAAGCCTGCCCCACCATTCAATAAGATCATGGCTGATCTGCCCCAGGCCTCAACCCCTCTTTCATGCCAGTTCCTTTTATCCCTCAACTCCCTGATATTTCAAAAATCTATCTACCTCCTCTTTAAATACTTTCAGTGATCTAGCCTCCATAACTCTCTGAGGTAGACAATTCCAGACATTCATTAACCCCTCAGGGAAGAAATTCCTTCGCATCTTAGTTTTAAATGAGTGTCCCCTTATTCTGTAACTATGTCCCCTAGTTCGAGATTCTCCCCTGAGTGAAAACATCTCAACATCTAGGTAATTCTGTTTTTGTTTTGGATTTCCAGCATCTGCACTTTTTTGTTTTTATCTCAGCATCTACCCTGTCAAGCCCCCTCAGAATCTTGTGTGTTTCAATACAATCACTTCTCATTCATCTAAACTTTAATGAATAAAGGCCGAACCTGTTTATCTGTTCCTGATAAGTCAACCCATTCATCTCAGGAATCAGCCTTTTGAATGTCTGTTGAACTGCCTCCAATGCCAGTATATCCTTTATTAAATACAGGGACCAAAACTGTTCACGGTACTCCAGGTACGGCCTCACCAACACCCTGTACAGTTGCAACAAGTCTTCCATATTTTTCAACTCCAGCCCCCCTAGCAATAGAGGCCAAAATTCCATTTGCCTCCTTAATTACTTGCTACACTTGCATGTTAAACTTTTGTGTTTCATGCACAAGAACACCCATATCCGTCTGTGCTGCACTTATTTGGAGTCTCTCCATTTAAGTAATAGTCTGCCTTTTGATTTTTCCTACCAAAGTGCATGACCTCACACTTTCCAACACTGAACTCCATCTGCCAAGTTTTTGCCCACTCATTCAACCTGTCTATATCTCTATTTCTTCCTTAATAATGGACTCTAGCATTTTCCCAATGACAGGTGTGAGGCTGACTGGCCTATAGTTCTTGCTTTTTGTCTCCCTCCCCTGTTGAACAGGGGCATCACATTAGTGGTTTTCCAATCTGCTGGGACCCTTCCGGAATCCAGTGAGCTCTGGAATATTTCGGCCAATGCCTCCACTGTCTCTGCAGCCACTTCCTTTAAAACCCTTGGGCCAGGATTTTCCTCTCAGCAATTAGGGGGCGGGGCCTGCTCACCGAGGGGAAAATGATGCAGGATGATGTCAGGAGGAATCCCCATTGACAGGCTCATTTAGATAATTAAAGACCTGCTGTCCAACCTTAAGGCTGGCGAGCAGGCCAGGAATCCCAGTGGGCTCCAGATTATTCATGAAACTTCATCCACTGGCGGGGTGAAGTTTCATGTCCATTTTTAAAAAATGTAATAAATTTTAAGTGTTTATTATTAACATGTCCCATCTTGTGTGACATTGTTACATGAGGGGGACATGTTAATAATTTCAATATTTATCTAGTTTTAGACTTTTCTTACCTGTCACTGATCTCCCTGAGACAGGACTTTGCCTCAGGGAGCAGTGCAATCTTTGGTGTACATGGGTGAAAGAGCATACTTTGACAGATGGGGAATCCCTCCCCACCCCGGAACAGGAAGTGCAAGGCGCTTCCCCTAGAGGATGCCAACTAAGGCTCGCCCACTCAAAATGGCGGTGGGCCTTGTTTCAGTAGCGGGAGTTGGCTGTATGCCCACCTCTGAGCTGTGGGGCCCACACGCCATCTGAGGGCAAAATTCTGCACTTGGGTACAGGCCATCAGGTCCTGGTGACTTGTCTGCCTTTAGTCCCATTAGTTTGTCAAATACTTTGTCCCTTGTGATAGAGACTGTCACAAGATCTTTCCTCCCATTAGCTCCTTGCTTATCTGATATCTTTGGGATGTTTATAGTGCCCTCCACTGTGAAGACTGATGCAAAATATTGGTTTAAATGATCTGCCATTTCCCTGTTCCCCATTATCAATTCTCCAGTCACATCCTCCAAGGATCCCACACTCACTTTAGCCACTCTCTTTCTTTTTATATACCCGTAGAAGCTCTTGCTGTTTGTTTTTATATTTCTTGCCAATTTACTTTCATAATCAATTTTTTCCCTCTTTATTAGCATTTTAGTCATCCACTGTTTGTTCCTAAAATACTCCCAATCCTCTGGCCTACCACTAGTTTTTGGCACTTTTTATGCCTTAGTTTTTGATTGGATAGAACCATAGAAAAGTTACAGCTAGAAGGAGGCCATTCAGCCCATCTTGTCCATGCCAGCTCGAGGACACCCAGGTGCCCTTTCTAATCCTACCTTCCTGCACCCAGCCCATAGCCCTGCAGCTTACAGCACTTTAGGTGCAGATCCAGGTACTTTTTAAAAGAGCTTAGAGTTTCTGCCTCTACCACCAACTTGGGCAGCAAATTCCAGACACTCACTAACCTCTGCTTAAAAAATTATTTCTCATGTCCCCCCTACACCTTCTGCCACTTACCTTGAACCTATGCCCACTGGTTCTAGAATTCTACACCAAGGGAAACAATTTTATCCTGTCCACTCTATCTATTCCCCTCATAATTTTGTACACCTCAATCAAGTCACCTCTCAAGCCTTCTTTGTTCTAAGGAAAATAACTCCAACCTATCCAATCTCTCCTTGTAGCTACACTTTTCTAACCCTGGCAACATTCTTGTAAACCTCCTCTGCACTCTCTCCAGAGCTATTACATCCTTCCTGTAATGTGGAGACCAGAACTGCACCCAGTACTCCAATTGTGGCCTCATCAGTGTTTTATACAATTCCAACATTATATCCTAACTTTTATATTCTGTACCAATGAAGGAGAGCATTCCATATGCCTTCTTTACAACCTTGTCTACCTGAACTGCTGCCTTCAGATACTTTCCTTGACCATCTTTGTTAACCATGTGTGGTTCATCTTTCTTATTGGACAGATGCCACCCAGTGTACAATCAAACACAGCACATTGTACCTTCAAACAAATACCCTGCTGATCCAAACACTGCTAAAAACATGAACCACTGTCCAGATAATGGACACACAAATCCTAGTTATATAATGAAAACACCAGTCAAAAAATGCCCTATTTATTTTAATTTAAACTACCATCTTTTAGCAAAGTCCAGCCAGTATATCTCACACACAACCCTGCACATGGTCTGTCTCATTGAGACCATGTCCTATACAATCAAACCTACAAGATGAGCACATTAAATGCTGGCCCATAAAGGAGTGCATGCATACCCTGACAACGTACATGAAAATGTTCAACATGTATAGATAAGCAGCACTCCATAAACACAAACCTCTCTCTCCACTATCCCACCAATACTCTCAGGACAGCTACAGAATGGAGTTAGATACAGAGTAAACTCCCTCTACACTATCCCCATCAAACACTCCCAGGACAGGTACAGCACAGGGTTTTATTACAGAGTAAAGCTCCCTCTACACTGTTTCCATCAAACACTACCAGGGCAGGTACAGCATGGGGTTAGATGCAGAGTAAAGCTCCCTCTACAGTGTCCCAGTGAAACACTCCCAGGGCAGGTACAGCAAAGGGTTAGATACAAAGTAAAGCTTCCTCTACACTGTCCGCATCAAACACTCCCAGGGCAGGTACAGCAAGGGGTTAGATACAAAGTAAAGCTTCCTCTACACTGTCCGCATCAAACACTCCCAGGGCTGGTACAGCACGGGGATAGAAACCTGAAGAAATACTGTTAAGAGGAAGAATGACCATTTTCCAAAATTGCATTTCTGAAGAGTGTGACCGAGCTAAAGCAGCAGAATGAAGAGCAGTGAGATGTTATTGATGGGCACAGTGTCAATGAGGGTGAAGACAAAGGGAAAGAATCTCCATAACTTACCACCCATGATTGCAGCTGGCTGGTACAACATCTGGTAATGGTCGAAGGGAGCCAGAGGCCTGCTCCACATCACTGTCACTGAATCTTCAGTGATGTTTGCAAAGGAAATGTCCCAAGGTGGATCCAAGGCTGCAGGAACAAAAAGATATGGGAGAAAAAAGTTCACTGAGATCAACAAAGCACAGCAAAGAGAACAAATGCAGAAGAGTGAGTGAGGGTTTAGAGTGTTCCAGATACAGGAGTGCGAGAGAGGGATTAGAGTGTGCCAGATACAGGAGTGCGAGAGAGGGATTAGAGTGTGCCAGATACAGGAGTGCGAGAGAGGGATTGGAGTGTGCCAGATACAGGAGTGCGAGAGAGGGATTGGAGTGTGCCAGATACAGGAGTGCGAGAGAGGGATTAGAGTGTGCCAGATACAGGAGTGCGAGAGAGGGATTAGAGTGTGCCAGATACAGGAGTGCGAGAGAGGGATTGGAGTGTGCCAGATACAGGAGTGCGAGAGAGGGATTAGAGTGTGCCAGATACAGGAGTGCGAGAGAGGGATTGGAGTGTGCCAGATACAGGAGTGCGAGAGAGGGATTAGAGTGTGCCAGATACAGGAGTGCGAGAGAGGGATTAGAGTGTGCCAGATACAGGAGTGCGAGAGAGGGATTAGAGTGTGCCAGATACAGGAGTGCGAGAGAGGGATTGGAGTGTGCCAGATACAGGAGTGCGAGAGAGGGATTGGAGTGTGCCAGATACAGGAGTGCGAGAGAGGGATTGGAGTGTGCCAGATACAGGAGTGTGAGAGAGGGATTAGAGTGTGCCAGATACAGGAGTGCGAGAGAGGGATTGGAGTGTGCCAGATACAGGAGTGCGAGAGAGGGATTGGAGTGTGCCAGATACAGGAGTGTGAGAGAGGGATTAGAGTGTTCCACATACAGGTGTGCAATAGAGGGAATGGAGTGTGCCAGATACAAGAGGGTGGGAGAGGGATTAGAGTATTTGAGATACAAAAGTGTGAGAGAGGGATTAGACTTTTCGAGATTCAGGAGTATGAGAGAGGGATTAGAGTGTTCCAGATACAGCAGTATGAGAGAGGAATTGGAATGTTCCAGATGCAGGAGTGTGAGAGAGGGATTAGTGTGTTCCAGATACAAGAATGTGAGAGATATATTAGAGTGTACCAGATATAGAAGCATGAGAGAGGGATTAGAGTGTTCCAGATTAAGGAGTGTCAGAGAGGGATAGACTGTTCAAGATATAGGAATGTGAGAGAGGGTTTAGAGGGTTACAGATACAGGAATGTGAGAGAGGGATTAGAGTGTTCTGGATACAGGAGTGTGAAAGAGGGATTAGAGTGTTCCAGAATCAGGAGTGTGCAAGAGGGATTAGACTTTTTCCAGATAGAGGAGGGTGAGAGAGGGAGTAGAGTGATCTAGATAAAGGAGTGTGAGCGATGGATTAGAGTGTTCCAGATACCGATGTGCAAGAGAGGGATTGGAGTGTTCCAGATACAGGAGAGTGAGAGAGGGATTACTGTATTCCAGATACAGGAGTGTGAGAGAGGGGTCAGAATGTTCAGGTACAAGAGTGTGAGAGAGATATCAGTGTGTTCCAGATGCAAGGGTTCGAGAGAGGGATTAGATTATTCCAGGTACAGGAGTGTGAGTGAGGGATTAGAGTACTCCAGATACAGGAGTGTGAGAGAGGGATTGCAGTTTTCCAGGAACAGGAATGTGAAAGAGGGAATAGGGTGTTCCAGATATAGGAGGGTGCAAGAGGAATTAGAGTGTTCCAGATACAGGAGTGTGAGTGAGGGATTAGAGTGCTCCAGATAAGAAGTGTGAGAGAGGGATTGGAGTGTTCCAGATACAGGGAAGTGAGAGAGGGATTACTGTATTCCAGTTACGGGAGTGCAGAGGGATTACTGTATTCCAGATACAGGAGTGTGATAGAGGGGTCATAATGTTCAGGTATAGGAGTGTGAGAGAGATATCAGTGTGTTCCAGATGCAAGAGTTCGAGAGAGGGGCTAGAGTGTTCCAGATACAGATGTGTGAGAGAGGATTTAAGGTGTACCAGATACAGGAGTGTGAGATAGGGAATAAAGAGTTCCAGATACATGAGTGTGAGAGATGGATTAGAGTGTTCCAGATACAGGAGTGTGTGAGAGGGATTAGAGTGTTCAGGATACAGGAGTGTCCGAGAGGGATTAGTGTGTTGCAGCTACAGGAGTGAAAGATCGTGATTAGAGTTTTCCAAATACAGGGGTGTGAAAGAGGGATTTGAGTGTTCGAAATACAAGAATGTGAGAGAGGAATGAGAGTGTTCCAGATACAGGAGTGTGAGAGAGGGATTAGAGTGTTCTAGAATCAGGTGTGTGTGAGAGGGATTAGACTTTTCCAGATAGAGGAGGGTGAGAGAGGGATTTGAGATTCTAGATTAAGAAAGTGAGAGAGGGATTAAAGTGAACCAGATAAAGGAGTGTCAGCGATGGATTAGAGTGTTCCAGATACAGAAGTGTGAGTGAGAGATTGGAGTGTTCCAGATACAGGAGAGTGAGAGAGGGATTACAGTATTCCAGATACAGGAGTGCGAGAGAGGGGTCAGAGTGTTCAGCTACAGGAGTGTGAGAGAGATATCAGAGTGTTCCAGATGCAAGAGGTCGCGAGAGGGATTAGATTATTCCAGATACCGAAATGTGAGAGAACGATTAGAGTGTTCCGGACACAGGTTTGCAAGAGAGGGATTAGAGTGTTCAAGATACAGTAGCATGAGAGAGGGATTAGTGTGTACCAGATAGAGGAGTGCGAGAGAGGGTTTAGACTGTTCCAGATATAGGAACATGAGAGAGTGTTTAGAGTGTTCCAGATACAGGAGTGTGAGTGAGGGATTAGATTGCTCCAGATACAGAAATGTGAGAGAGGGATTGCAGTTTTCCAGGAACAGGAATGTGAGAGAGGGATTAGAGTGTACCAGATACAGGAGGGTGAGAGAGGAATTAGAGTGTTCCAGATACAGGAGTGTGAGAGATGAATTAGAGTGTTCCAGGTACAGGAGTGTGAGAGGGGAATAATGAGTTCCAAATATAGGAGTGTGAAAGATGGGTTAGAGAGATCCAGATACAGGAATGTGAGAGAGGGATTAGAATTTTCCAGATGCAGGATTGCCATAGAGGCATGAGAGTGTTCCAGATACAGGAGTGTGCGAGAGGGATTAGTGTGTTGCAGGTACAATAGTGTAAGAGAGCGATTAGAGTTTTCCAAATACAAGAGTGTGAGAGAGGGATTCGAGTGTTCCAAATACAGGAATGTGAGAGAGGATTGAGAGTTCTCTAGGTACAGGAGTGTGAGTGATGGATTAGAGTGTTCCAGATACAGTAACATGAGAGAGAGATTAGATTGTTCCAGATACAGGAATGTGAGAGCGGGATTAGACTGTTCCAGATATAGGAATGTGAGAGAGGATTTAGAGTGTTCCAGATTCAGGTGTGTGGAGAGGGTTTAGAGTGTTCCAGATGAAGGTGAGTGAGAAATGGATCAGCTCCAGCTACAGGAGCGTGAGAGAGGGATCATAGTGTTCTGGACACAGGAATGTGAGACAGGGTTTAGATTGTTCCAGATAGAGGAGTGTGAGAGAGCGGTTACTGTATTCCAGATACAGGAGTGTGAGAGAGGGCTCGGAGTGTTCAGATACAGGAGTGTGAGAGAGATATCAGAGTGTTCCAGACGCAAGAGTTCGAGAGAGGGATTAGATTTTTTCAGACACAGAAATGTCAGAGAGCAATTAGAGTGCTCCGGACATGGGAGTGAGAGAGAGTGATGAGAGTGTTCCAGATACAGGTGTTTGAGAGAGGGATTAGAGTGTTCCAGATGCCTCTCTCGACACCTTGCATCTGGAACACTCTGACGTCTCTCTCACACTCCTGTATCTGAACACTCTGACCCCTCTCTCACACTCCTGTATCTGGAATAGAGTAATCCCTCTCTCACTCTCCTATAGTTTAAGAGAGGGTTCTGGTTGTCCAGATACAGGAGTGTGAGAGAGGGATTAGAGTGTTCCAGATACTTGTGTGTGAGAGAGGAATTGGAGTGTTCCAGATGAATGTGAGTGAGAGATGGATAAAGTGTTCCAGATACAGGAGATTTTGAGAGGGATTACTTTATTCCAGATCCAGGAGTGAGAGAGAGAGATTAGTGTGTTCCAGATACAGGAGTGTGAGAGAGATATCAGATTGTTCCAGATGCAAGGTGCCGAGAGAGGGATTACTTTTTCCAGACACAGAGTTGTGAGAGAGCGATTAGAGTGTTCCAGACACAGGAGTGTGAGAGAGGGATTAGAGTGTTCAAGATGCTGGAGCATGAGAGAGGGATTAGTGTGTACCAGATACAGGAGTGTGAGAGAGGGATTAGTCTGTTCCAGATATAGGAATGTGAGACAGCATTTCGAGTGTTCCAGATGCAGGAGTTCGAGTGATGGATTAGTGTGCTCCAGACACAGAAGCGTGAGAGAAGAATTGGAGTTTTCCAGGAACAGGAATGTGAGAGTGGGATTAGAGTGTTCCAGATACAGGAGGGTGAGAGAGGAATTAGAAAGTTACAGGTGCATGAATGTGAGAGAGGGATTAGAGTGCTCCAGATACAGGAGCGTGAGAGAGGAATTAGAGTGTTCCAGATACAGGAGTGAGAGAGACGAATTAGAATTTTCCAGATACAGGAGTGTGAGAGAGGGTATAGAGTGTACCAGATACAGGAATGTGAGAGAGGGACAAGAGTGTTCCAGATACAAGCGTGTGAGAGAGGGATTAGAGTGTTCCAGATACAGGTGAGTGAGAGATGGATTAGAGTGTTCAGATACAGGAGCATGAGAGAGGGATCATAGTGTTCCAGACACAGGATTGTGAGAGAGGGTTTGGAATGTTCCATATGGAGGAGTTTATGAGAGGGTTCTCAGTTTTCCAGATACAGGAGTGTGAGACAGGGATTAGAGTGTTCCAGAAACAGAGAGCGAGAGAGCGAGTGGGATTATAGTGTTACAGATCCAGGTGTGTGAGAGAGTGATTAGAGTGTTCCAGGTGAAGGTGAGTGAGAGATGGATTAAAATGTTCCAGATACAGGAGCGTGAGTGAGGGATTAGACTGCTTCAGATTCAGGTGTTAGAGAGGGATTGAAGTTTTCCAGGAACAGGAATGTGAGAGAGGGATTGGAGTGTTCCAGATATAGGAGGGTCTGAGAGCAATTAGAGTATTCCAGGTCCATGAATGTGAGAGAGGGATTAGAGTGCCCCCGATACAGGAGTGTGAGAGATGAATTAGAGTGCTTGAGATACATGAGTGTGAGAGATGGATCAGAGAGATCCAGATACAGGAGTGTGAGAGAGGGATTAGAATTTTCCAGATGCAGGATTGCAAGAGAGGTATGAGAGTGTTCCAGATACAAGAGTGTCCGAGAGGGATTAGTGTGTTGCAGCTAAAGGAGTGTAAGAGAGCGATTAGATTGTTCCAAATACAGGAGTGTGAGAGAGGGATTTGAGTGTTCCAAATACTGGAATGTGAGAGAGGAATGAGAGTGTTCCCTATGCAGGTGGGTGAGGGATGGATTAGAGTGTTCCTGATACAGGAGCATGAGAGAGGGATTAGAGTTTTCCAGACACAGGAATGTGAGAGAGGGATTAGAGTGTTCCAGAATCAGGAGTGTGCGAGAGTGATTAGACTTTTCCAGATAGAGGAGGGTGAGAGAGCGATTAGAGATTCTTGATAAAGAAAGTGAGAGAGGGATTAGAGTGATCCAGATAAAGGAGTGTCAGCGACGGATTAGATTGTTCCATATACATAAGTGTGAGTGAGGGATTGAAGTGTTCCAGATACAGGAGAGTGAGAGAGGGGTCAGAGTGCTCAGATACAGGAGTGTGAGGGAGCTATCAGAGTGTTCCAGTTGCAAGAGTTCGAGAGAGGGATTAGATTGATCCAGATACAGAAATGTGAGAGAGTGATTAGAGTGTTCTGAACACAGATTAGTGAGAGAGGGATTAGAGTGTTCAAGATACAGGACTGTGAGAAAGGGATTAGAGTTTTCCAAGTACAGGAATGTGAGATAGGAATGAGAGTGTTCCACATACAGGTATGTGAAAGAGAAATTAGAGTGTTCCCGATGCAAGTGGGTGAGAGATGGTTTAGAGTGTTCCAGATACAGGAGCATGAGAGAGGGATTACTGTGTTCCAGACACAGGATTGTGCGAAAGGGATTAGACTTTTCCAGATAGAGGAGGGTGAGAGAGCGATTAGAGATTCTAGATAAAGAAAGTGAGAGAGGGATTAGAGTGATCCAGATAAAGGAGTGTGAGCGAGGCATTAGAGTTTTCCAGATACAGAAGTGTGAGAGAGGGATTGGAGTGTTCCAGATACAGGAGAGTGAGAGAGGGATTACTGTATTCCATATACAGGAGTGCGAGAGAGGGGTCAGTGTGTTCAGATACAGGAGTGTGAGAGAGATATTCGAGTGTTCCAGACGCAAGAGTTCGAGAGAGGGATTAGATTTTTCCTGACACAGATATGTCAGAGAGCAATTAGAGTGCTCCGGACACAGGAGTGTGAGAGAGGGATTAGGGTGTTCCAGATGCAGGTGAGTGAGAGATGGATTAGAGTGTTCAGATACAGGAGCATGAGAGAGGGATCATAGTGTTCCAGACACAGGAATGTGAGAGAGAGAGTTTGGAATGTTCCATATGGAGAAGTTTAAGAGAGGGTTCTGAGATTTCCAGATACAGGACTGTGAGAGAGGAATTAGTGTGTTCCAGATACAGAGTGAGAGAGAGAGAGAGAGAGAGAGGGTTTAGAGTGTTCCAGATTCAGGTGTGTGAGAGAAGGATTAGAGTGTTCCAGATGCAGGTGAGTGAGAGATGGATTAGAGTGTTCCAGATACAGGAGAGTGAGAGAGGATTGCAGTTTTCCAGGAACAGGAATGTGAGAGAGGGATTAAAATATTCCAGATATAGGAGTGAGAGAGAGAGGGATTAGAGTGTTCCAGATTCAGGCATGTGAGAGAAGGATTAGAGTATTCCAGATGCAGGTGAGTGAGAGATGGATTAGAGTGTTCCAGATACAGGAGAGTGAGAGAGGGATTGCAGTTTTCCAGGAACAGGAATGTGAGAGAGGGATTAGAGTATTCCAGATATAGGAGGGTGCAAGAGGAATTAGATTGTTCCAGGTCCATGAATGTGAGAAAGGCATTACAGTGCTCGAGTTACAGGAGTGTGAGAGACGAAATCGAGAGTTCCAGCTACATGAGTGTGAGAGAGGGAATAGAGAGTTCCAGATACATGAGTGTGAGAGATGGATTAGAGAGATCCAGATACAGGTGTGTGAGAGAGGGATTAGAATGTTCCAGATGCAAGAGTGCGAGAGAGGCATGAGAATGTTCCAGATAGAGGTGTGTGTGAGAGGGATTAGAGTGTTCCCAATGCAGGAGCGTGAGAGTGGGATTAGAGTGTTCCAGACACAGGAATGAGAGAGAGGTATAAGTGTGTTCCAGAATCAGGAGTGTGTGGGAGGGATTAGACTTTTCCCGATAGAGGAGGGTGAGAGAGGGATTAGAGATTCTAGATAAAGAAAGTGTGAGAGGGATTAGAGTGATCCAGATAGAGGAGTGTGAGTGAGGGATTAGAGTGTTCCAGAGACAGAATTGTGAGAAAGGGATTGGAGTGTTCCAGATACATGAGAATGAGAGAGGGATTACTGTATTCCAGATACATGAGTATGAGAGAGGGACCAGAGTGTTCAGATACCGGAGTGTGAGAGAGATATCAGAGTGTTCCAGATGCAAGAGTTCAAGAGAGGGATTAGATTGTTCCTGATACAGAAATGTGAGAGACCGTTTAGGGTGTCCCGGACACAGATTTTTGAGAGTGGGTTAGAGTGTTCAAGATACAGGAGCATGAGAGAGGGATTAGTGTGTACCAGATTCAGGAGTGTGAGAAAGGAATTAGACTGTTCCAGATGTAGGAATGTGAGAGAGTGTTTAGAGTGTTCCAGATACAGGAGTGTGAGTGAGGGTTTAGGGTGCTCCAGATACAGAAGATTGAGAGAGGGATTGCAATTTTCCAGGAACAGGAATGGAGACAGGGATTAGAGTGTTCCCAATTCAGGAACATGAGAGAGAGATTAGAGTGTTCCAGACACAGGAATGAGAGAGAGGGATTAGTGTGTTCCAGAATCAGGAGTGTGCGAGAGGGATTAGACTTTTCCCGATGGAGGAAGAGAGAGGGATTTGAGATTCTAAATTAAGAAAGTGAGAGAGGGATTAAAGTGAACCAGATAAAGGGGTGTGAGCGAGGGATTAGAGTGTACGAGTAATAGAAGTGTGAGAGAGGGATTGGAGTTTTCCAGATACAGGGGAGTGAGAGAGGGATTATTGTATTCCAGATACAGGAGAGCGAGAGAGGAGTCAGAGTGCTCAGATACAGGAGTGTGAGAGAGATATCAGAGTGCTCCAGATGCAAGAGTTCGAGAGAGGGATTAGATTGTTCCAGGTACAGAAATGTGAGAGAGCGATTAGAGTGTTCTGGACACCGGTTAGTGAGAGAGGGATTAGAGTGTTCAAGATACAGGAGCATGAGAGAGGAATTAATGCATACCAGATAGAGGAGTGTGAGAGAGGGATTAGACTGTTCTAGATATAGGAATGTGAGGGAGTGTTTAGAGTGTTCCAGATACAGGAGTGTGAGTGAGGTATTAGAGTGCTCTAGACACATAAGTGTGAGAGAGGGATTGCTGTTTTCCAAGAACATGAATGTGAGAGGGGGATTAGAGTTTTCCAGATACAGGAGTGTGAAAGAGAAATTAGATTGTCCCAGATACAGGAGCATGAGAGATGAATTAGAGTGTTCCAGGTACAGGAGTGTGAGAGACGGAATAGAGCATTCCAGATATAGGAGTGTGAGAGATGAGTTAGAGAAATCCAGATACAGGGGTTTGAGAGATGGATTAGAATATTCCAGATGCATGAGTGCCAGAGAGGCATGAGAGTGTTCCAGATACAGGACTGTGTGAGAGGGATTAGTGTGTTGCAGCTATAGGAGTGTAAGAGAGCGATTAGAGTGAACCAAACACAGGAGTGTGAGAGAGGGGTTCGAGTGTTCCAAGTACAGGAATGTGAGACAGGAATGAGAGAGTTCCACATACAGGTGTGTGAGAGAGAAATTAGAGTGTTCCCAATGCAAGTGCGTGCGAGATGCATTAGAGTGTTCCAGATACAGGAGTGTGAGAGAGGGATTACAGTGTTCCAGACAGAGGAGTGTGCGAGAGGGATTAGACTTTTCCAGATAGAGGAGGGTGAGAGAGCGATTAGACATTCTAGATAAAGAAAGTGAGAGAGGGATTGGAGTTATCAAGATAAAGGAGTGTGAGCGAGGGATTAGAGTGTTCCAGATACAGAATTGTGAGAGAGGGATTGGAGTGTTCCGGATACAGGAGAGTGAGAGAGGGATTACTGTATTCCAGATACAGGAATGCGAGAGAGGGGTCAGAGAGTTCAGATACAGAAGTGTGAGAGAGATATCAGAGTGTTCCAGACGCAAGAGTCCGAGAGAGGGATTAGATTTTTCCTGACACAGATATGTCAGAGAGCTTTTAGAGTGCTCCAGACACAGGAGTGTGAGAGAGGGATTAGGGTGTTCCAGATGCAGGTGAGTGAGAGATGGATTAGAGTGTTCAGATACAGGAGCATGAGAGAGGGATCATAGTGTTCCAGAAACAGGAATGTGAGAGAGAGTTTGGAATGTTCCATATGGAGGAGTTTAAGAGAGGGTTCTGAGATTTCCAGTTACTGGAGTGTGAGAGAGCAATTTGAGTGTTCCAGATGCAGAGAGTGAGAGAGAGAGAGGGATTATAGTGTTCCAGATGCAGGTGAGTGAGAGATGGATTAGAGTGTTCCAGATACAGGAGAGTGAGTGTGGGATTAGAGTGCTCCAGATACAGAAGTGTGAGAGAGGGATTGCAGTTTTCCAGGAATAGGAATGTGATAGAGGGATTAGAGTATTCCAGATATAGGAGGGTGCAAGAGGAATTAGATTTTTCCAGGTCCATGAATGTGAGAGAGGCATTACAGTGCTCCAGTTACAGGAGTGTGAGAGAGGGATTAGAATGTTCCAGAAGCAAGAGTGTGAGAGAGTCATGAGAGTGTTCCAATACTTGAGTGTCCAAGAAGGATTAGTGTGGTGCAGCTTCAGAAGTGTAAGAGAGCGATTAGAGTTTTCCAAATACTGGAGTGTGAGAGAGGGATTTGAGTATTCCAAATACAGGAATGTGAGAGAGGAATGAGAGTGTTCCAGATACAGGTGTGTGTGAGAGCGATTAGAGTGTTCCCAATGCAGGAGCGTGAGAGAGGGATTAGACTGTTCCAGCCACAGGAAAGAGAGAGAGGGATTAGTGTGTTCTAGAATCAGGAGTGTGCGAGAGGAGTGTTCCAGATGCAAGAGTTCGAGAGAGGGATTAGATTGTTCCAGATACAGAAATGTGAGAGAGTGATTAGAGTGTTCCAGACACAGATTTGTGAGAGTGGGTTTGAGTGTTCAAGATACAGGAGCATGAGAGAGGGATTAGACTGTTCCAGATGTAGGAATGTGAGAGAGTGTTTAGAGTGTTCCAGATACAGGATTGTGAGTGAGGGATTAGGGTGCTCCAGGCACAGAAGTGTGAGACAGTGAATGCAGTTTTCCAGGTCCATGAATGTGAAAGAGGGATTAGAATGTTCCAGATACAGGAGTGTGAGAGAGGAATTAGAGTGTTCTGGATACAGGAGTGTGAGCGATGAATTAGAGTGCTCCAGTTACACAAGTGTGAGTGACAGAATAGGGAGTTCCAGATATTGGAGTGTGGGAGATTGATTACAGAGATCCAGATACAGGAGTGTGAGAGAGGGATTAGAATGTTCCAGATGCAGGAGTGCCAGAGAGGCATGAGAGTATTCCAGTTACAGTAGTGTGAAAGAGGGATTACTGTGTTGCAGCTACAGGATTGTAAGAGAGGGATTAGAGTGTTCCAAATACAGGAATGTGAGAGAGGGATGAGAGTGTTCCAGATACAGGTGTGTGAGTGAGGGATAAGGGTGTTTCAGGTGCAGGTGAGTGTGGGATGTGAGTGTTCAGATACAGGAGTGTGACAGAGGGATCAGAGTGTACGAGACACAAGAGTATGAGAGGTGGATTAGAGTGTTCCACATACAGTAACGTGAGAGAGAGATTAGATTGTTCCAGATACAGGAGTGTGAAAAAGGGATTAGAGTGTTCCAGATATAGGAATGTGAGAGACGGTTTAGAGTTTTCCATATACAGGATTGTGAGAGAGGGATTAGAAAGTTCCAGATACAGAGAGTGAGAGAAAGGGATTAGAGTGTTCCAGATTCAGGTGTGTGAGAGAGGGTTTAGAGTGTTCCAGATGAAGGTGAGTGAGAGACGGATCAGAGTGTTCCAGATACAGGAGCGTCAGAGAGGGATCATAGTGTTCAGGACACAGGAATGTGAGAGAGGGTTTAGAATGTTCCAGATAGAGGAGTTTGAGAGATTGGCTACTGTATTCCAGATAAAGGAGTCTGAGAGAAGGATCGGAGTGTTCAGATACAGGAGAATGAGAGAGGGATTACTGTATTCCAGATACAGGAGTATGAGAGAGGGGTCAGAGTGTTCAGATACAGGAGTGTGAGAGAGATATCAGAGTGTTCCAGACACAAGAGTTTCAGAGAGGGATTAGATTTTTCCAGACCCAGAAATGTCTGGACACAGGAGTGTGAGAGAGAGAATAGAGAGTTCCAGATACAGGTGTGTGAGAGATGGATAAGGAGCTCCAGATACAGGAGTGTGAGAGAGGGATTAGAATGTTCCAGATGCAGGAGTGCCAGAGAGGCATGAGAGTATTCCAGTTACAGTAGTGTTAAAGAGGGATTACTGTGTTGCAGTTACAGGATTGTAAGAAAGCGATTAGAGTGTTCTAAATACAGGAGTGTGAGAGAGGGGTTAGATTATTCCAGATACAGGAGTGTGAGAGAGGGATTAGAGTGTTCCCGATGCAGGTGGGTGAGAGATGGATTAGAGTGTTCCAGATACAGGAGCATGAGAGATAGTTTAGAGTGTTCCAGATTCAGGAGTGTTAAAGAGGGATTAGAGTGTTCCACAAACAGTAACATGAGAGAGAGATTAAGTTGTTAGAGACACAGCGACGTGAGAGAGGGATTAGAGTTTTCCAGATTCAGGAGTGTGAAAAAGGGATTAGAGTGTTCTAGATACAGGAATGTGAGAGCGGGATTAGACTGTTCCAGATAAAGGAATGTGAGAGAGGGTTTAGATTTTTCCAGATACAGGATTGTAAGAGAGGGATTAGAGTGTTCCAGATACAGAGAGTGAGAGAGAGGGATTAGAGTGCTCCAGAATGTGAGAGAGTGAATAGGGAGTTCCAGATATAGGAGTGTGAGAGATGGATTAGGGAGATGCAGATATAGGAGTGTGAAAGAGAGATTAGAAGGTTCCAGATGCAGGATTGTCAGAGAGGCATGAGAGTGTTCCAGATAGAGGAGTGTGTGAGAGGGATTAGTGTATTGCAGCTGTAGGTGTGTAAGAGAGCGATTAGGGTATTCCAAAAACAGGAGTGTGAGAGAGGAATGAGAGTGTTCCATTTACAGATGCGTGAGAGAGGGATTAGAGTGTTCTCGATGCAGGAGGGTAAGAGATAGTTTACAGTGTTCCAGATACAGGAGTGTGAAAGAGGGATTAGAGTGTTCCAGACACAGGAGAATGAGAGATGTATTAGACTGTTCCACATACAGTAACGAGAGAGAGAGAATAGATTGTTCCAGACACAGGAGTGTGAGAGAGGGATTAGAGTGTTCCAGATACAGGAGTATGAAAAGGGATTAGAGTGTTCTAGATACAGGAGTGTGAGAGCAGGATTAGACTGTTCCAAATATAGGAATGTGAGAGAGGGTTTAGACTTTTCCAGATACAGGAGTGTGAGACAGGGATTAGAGAGTTCCAGATACAGAGAGTGAGAGAGAGGGATTAGAATGTTCCAGATTCAGGTGTATGCGAGAGGGTTTAGAGTATTCCAGATGAAGGTGAGTGAGAGATGAATCAGAGTGTTCCAGATACAGGAGTGTGAGAGAGGGATCATAGTGTTCCAGACAGAGGAATGTGAGAGAGTGTTTAGAATGTTCCAGATAGAGGAGCTTGAGAGAGTGGTTACTGTATTCCAGATAAAGGAGTGTGAGAAAGAGATTGGAGTGTTCATATACAGGAGTGTGAGAGAGATATCAGAGTGTTCCAGACACAAGTGTTCGATAGAGGGATTAGATTTTTGCAGGCCCAAAAATGTCAGAGAGCAATTAGAATGCTCTGGACACAGGAGTGTGAGAGAGGGAATAGAGAGTTCCAGATACAGGTGTGTGACAGATGGATTAGGGAGATCAAGATACAGGAGTGTGAGAGAAGGATTAGAATGTTCCAGATGCACGATTGCGAGAGAGGCATGAGACTGTTCCAGATACTTGAGTGTCCGAGAGGGATTAGTGTGTTGCAGTTACAGGAGTGTAAGAAAGCGATTGGAGTGCTCCAAATAGAGGAGTGTGAGAGAGGGATTTGAGTATTCCAAATACAGGAATGTGAGAGAGGAACGAGAGCGTTCCAGATATAGGTGTGTGTGAGAAAGATTAGAGTGTTCCTGATGCAGGAGCATGAGAGAGGGGTTAGAGTGTTCCAGACACAGGAATGAGAGAGAGGGATTAGTGTGTTCCAGGATCAGGAGTGTGTGAGAGGGATTAGACTTTTCCAGAGAGAGGAAGGTGAGAGAGGGATTAGAGATTCTAGATAAAGAAAGTGAGAGAGGGATTAGAGTGATCCAGATAAAGGAGTGTGAGCGAGGGATTACAGTGTTCCAGGTACAGAAGTGTGAGAGAAGGATTGGAGTGTTCCAGATACAGGAGAATGAGAGAGGGATTACTGTATTCCAGATACAGGAGTATGAGAGAGGGGTCAGAGTGTTCAGATACAGGAGTGTGAGAGAGATATCAGAGTGTGCCAGATGCAAGAGTTCGAGAGAGGGATTAGATTGTTCCAGATACAGAAATGTGAGAGAGCGATTAGAGTGTTCCGGACACAGGTTTGTGAGAGTGGGATTAGAGTGTTCAGGATACAGGAGCATGAGAGAGGGATTAGTTTGTACCAGATACAGGAGTGTGAGAGAGGGATTAGACTGTTCCAGACATAGGAATGTGAGAGAGTGTTTAGAGTGTTCCAGATACAGGAGTGTGAGTGAGGGATTAGAGGGCTCCAGATACAGGTGGGTGAGAGAGTAATTAGAGTGTTCCAGGTCCATGAATGTGAGAGAGGGATTAGAGTGCTCCAGATACAGGAGTGTGAGAGATGAATTAGAGTGTTCCAGATATGGGAGTGTCTGAGAGGGAATAGGCAGTTCCAGATATAGAAGTGTGAGAGATGGATTAGAATGTTCCAGATGCAGGAGTGCCAGAGAGGCATGAGAGTGTTCCAGATGCAGGAGTGTGTGAGAGGGATTAGTGTATTGCAGCTGCAGGTGTGTAAGTGAGCGATTAGGGTGTTGCAAATACAGGAGTGTGAGAGAGGGGTATGAGTGTTCCAAATACAGGAGTGTGAGAGAGGAATGAGAGTGTTCCATTTACAGATGTGACAGAGGGTTTAGAGTGTTCCCGATGCAGGTGGGTGAGAGATAGTTTACAGTGTTACAGATACAGGCGTGTGAAAGAGGGATTAGAGTGTCCGAGACACAGGAGTATGAGAGATGGTTTAGAGTGTTCCACATACAGTAACGTGAGACAGAGATTAGATTGTTCCAGACACAGGAGTGTGAGAGAGGGATTAGAGTGCTTCAGATACAGGAGGGTGAGAGATGGATTAGAGTGTTCCAGATATAGGAGCGTGAGAGAGGAATCATTGTGTTCCAGACACAGGAATGTTAGAGAGGGTTTAGAATGTTCCAGATAGTGTAGTTTGAGAGAGTGGTTACTGTATTCCAGATAAAGCAGTGTGAGAGATTGCTCGGAGTGTAAAGTTACAGGAGTATGAGAGAGATATCGGAGTGTTCCAGATGCAAGAGTTCGCGAGAGGGATTAGATTTTTTCAGACACAGAAATGTCAGAGAGCAATTAGAGTGCTCTGGACACGGGAGTGTGAGAGAGTGATACAGGTGTGTGAGAGATGGATTAGGGAGATCCAGATACAGGTGTGCGAGAGATGGATTAGGGAGATCCAGATAAAGGAATGTGAGAGAGGGATTAGAATGTTTCAGATGCAGGAGTGCCAGAGAGGCATGAGAGTGTTCCAGATACAGTATTGTGCAAGAGTTATTAGTGTGCTGCAGCTATAGGATTGTAAGAGAGCGATTAGTGTTCCAAATACAGGAATGTGAGAGAGGGATGAGAGTGTTCCAGATACAGGAATGTGAGAGAGGGATTAGGGTGTTCAGAAACAGGAGCATGAGCGATTGATCATAGTGTTCCAGACACAGGAATGTGAGAGATAGTTTGGTATGTTCCATATGGAGGAGTTTAAGAGAGGGTTCTGAGTTTTCCAGACGCAGGAATGTGACAGAGGAATTAGGTTGTTCCAGATACAGAGAGTGAGAGAGAGAGGGATTATAGTGTTCCAGATTCAGGTGTGTGAGAGAAGGATTAGAGTGTTCCAGATGAAGGTTAGTGAGAGATGGATTAGAGTGTTCCAGAAACAGGAGAGTGAGTGAGGGATTAGAGTGCCTAAATACAGAAGTGTGAGAGAGGGATTGCAGTTTTCCAGGAACAGGAATGTGAGAGAGGGATTAGAGTATTCTAGATATAGGAGGGTGCAAGAGGAATTAGTTTGTTCCTGGTCCATGAATGTGAGAGAGGCATTAGAGTGCTCCAGTTACAGGACTGTGAAAGACGAATTAGAGTGTTCCAGATACATGAGTGTGAGAGCAGGAATAGATAGTTCCAGATACATGAGTGTGAGAGATTGATTAGAGTGTTCCCAATGCAGGAGCGTGAGAGAGGGATCAGACTGTTCCAGACACAGGAATTAGAGAAAGGGATCAGTGTGTTCCACAATCAGGAGTGTACGAGAGGGATTAGACTTTTCCAGATAGGGGAGGGTGAGACAGGGATTAGACATTCTAGATTAGGAAAGTGAGAGAGGGATTATAGTGATCCATATAAAGGAGTGTGAGCGAGGCATTAGAGTGTTCCAGATACAGAATTGTGAGAGAGAGATTGGAGTGTTCCAGATACAAGAGAGTGAGAGAGGGATTACTGTATTGCAGATACGGGAGTACGAGAGAGGGGTCAGAGTGTTCAGATACAGGAGTGTGAGAGAGATATCAGAGTGTTCCAGATGCAAGAGTTTGAGAGAGGGGTTAGATTGTGCCAGATACAGAAATGTGAGAGAGCAACTATACTGTTCTGGACACAGGTTTGTGAGAGATGGATTAGTATATTCAAGATACAGGAGGATGAGAGAGGGATTAGTTTGTTCAGATACAGGACTGAGAGGGAGGGATTAGAGAGATCCAGATACAAGACTGTGAGAGAGGGATTAGAATGTTCCAGATACAGTAGAGTGCGAGAGAGGCATGAGAGTGTTCCAGATACTTGAGTGTCCGAGAGGGATTAGTGTGTTGCAGCTACAGGAATGTAAGAGAGCGATTAGAGTGTTCCAAATACAGCAGTGTGAGAGAGGGATTTCATTATTCCAAATACAGGAATGTGAGAGAGTAATGAGAGTGTTCCAGAATCAGAAGTGTGCGAGAGGGATTATACTTTTCCTGATAGAGGAGGGTGAGAGAGGTATTAGAGATTCGAGATAAAGAAAGTGAGAGAGTGATTAGAGTGATCCATATAAAGGAGTGTGAGCGAGGCATTAGAGTGTTCCAGATACAGAATTGTGAGAGAGAGATTGGAGTGTTCCAGATACAGGAGAGTGAGAGAGGGATTAGGGTGTTCCAGATTCGGGTGTGTGAGAGAGGGATTAGAGTTTTCCCGATGAACGTTAGAGAAAGATGGATTAGAGTGTTCCAGATACACGAGAGTGAGAGAGGGATTACTCTATTCCAGATACAGGATTACGAGAGAGGGGTCAGAGTGTTCAGATACAGTAGTGTGAGGGAGATATCAGAGTGTTCCAGATGCAAAAGTTTGAGAGAGGGATTAGATTGTTCCAGATACAGAAATGTGAGAGAGTGATTAGAGTTTTTCAGACAAAGGTTTGTGAGAGAGGGATTAGAGTGTTCAAGATACAGGTGTATGAGAGAGGGATTGCAGTTTTCCAGGCACAGGAATGTGAGAGAGGGATTAGAGTTTTCCAGATATAGGAGGGTGTGAGAGGAATTAGAGTGTTCCAGATACAGGATTGTGGGAGAGGGAAAAGGGAGTTCGAGATATAGGATTGTGAGAGATGGATTAGAGAGATCCAGATACAGGAGGGTGAGACAGAGATTAGAATGTTCCAGATGCATGAGTGCCAGAGTGGCATGAGAATGTTCCAGATACAGGATTGCTTGAGAGGGATTAGTGTATTGCAGCAGCAGGTCTGTAAGAGAGTGATTTGGGTGTTCAAAATACAGGAGTGTGAGAGAGGGGTTCGAGTGTTCCAAATACAGGAATGTGAGAGAGGAATGAGAGTGTTCCATTTACAGATGTGTGAGAGAGGCATTAGAGTGTTCCTGGTGCAGCTGGGTGAGAGGGAGTTTACAGTGTTCCAGATACAGGAGTATGAGAGATGGATTAGAGTGTTCCACATGCAGTAATGTGAGAGGGAAATTAGATTGTTCCAGACACAGGAGTGTGAGAGAGGGATTAGAGTGTTCTAGATACAGGAGTGTGAGAACAGGATTAGACTATTCCAGATAAAGGAATGTGAGAGAGTGTTTAGACTTTTCCAGATACAGGAGTGTGACAGAGGGATTAGAGAGTTCCAGATACAGAGAGTGAAAAAGAGGGATTAGAGTGTTCCAGATTCAGGTGTCTGAGAGAGGGTTTAGAGTGTTCCAAATGAAGGTGAGTGAGAAAATGGATCAGAGTGTTCCAGATACAGGAGCGTGAGACAGGGATCATAGTGTTCTGGACACAGGAATATGAGAGAGGGTTTAGAATGTTCCAGATAGAGGAGTTTGAGAGAGCGATTACTCAATTCCAGATAACGGAGTGTGAGAGAGAGATCGGAGTGTTCAGATACAGGGGTATGAGGGAGATATCAGAGTGTTTCAGACACAAGAGTTCGAGAGAGGGATTAGATTTTTCCAGACCAAGAAATGTCAGAGAGCAATTATAGTGCTCTGGACACAGGAGTGTGAGAGAGGGAATAGAGAGTTCCAGATACAGATGTATGAGAGATGGATTAGGGAAATCCAGATACAGGAGTGTGAGAGAGGTATTAGAATGTTCCAAGATGCAGGAGTGCCAGAGAGGCATGAGAATGTTCCAGATACAGTAGTGTGCAAGAGGGAATAGTGTGTTGCAGCTACAGGATTGTAAAAGAGCATTTAGAGTGTTCCAAATACAGGAGTGTGAGAGAGGCATTAGAGTGTTCCAAATACAGGAATGTGAGAGAGGGATCAGAGTGTTCCAGATACAAGTGTGTGAGAGAGGGATTAGGGTGTTCAAGACTTCAGGAATGTGAGAGATAGTTTGGTATGTTCTATATGGTGGAATTTAAGAGAGGGTTCTGAGTTTTCCAGAAACAGGAATGTGACAGAGGAATTAGATTGTTCCAGATACAGAGAGTGAGAGGGAGAGGGATTATAGTTTTCCAGATTCAGGTGTGTGAGAGAAAGATTAGAGTGTTCCAGATGCAGGTTAGTGAGAGATGGATTAGAGTGTTCCAGATACAGGGAGTGAGTGAGGGATTAGAGTGCCCAAATAAAGAAGTGTGAGAGAGGGATTGCAGTTTTCCAGGAACAGGAATGTGAGAGAGGGATTAGAGTATTCCAGATATAGGAAGGTTTGAGAGGAATTAGATTGTTCCTGGTCCATGAATGTGAGAGAGGCATTAGAATGCTCCAGTTACAGGAGAGTGAGAGACGAAGTAGATTGTTCCAGATACAGGAGTGTGAGAGAGGGAATAGATAGTTCCAGATACATGAGTGTGAGAGATGGATTAGAGAGATCCAGTTACAGGACTGTGAGAGAGGGATTGGAATGTTCCAGATGCAAGAGTGCGAGAGAGGCATGAGAGTGTTCCAGATACTTGATTGTCCGAGAGGGATTAGTGTGTTGCAGCTAGAGGAGTGTAAGAGAGCAATTAGAGTGTTCCAAATACAGGAGTGTGAGAGAGGGATTTGAGTGTTCCGGACACAGGAATGAGAGAGAGGGATCAGTGTGTTCCAGAATCAGGAGTGTTCGAGAGGGATTAGACTTTTCCAGATCGAGGAGGGTGAGAGAGGGATTACAGATTCTAGATAAAGAAAGTGAGAGAGGGATTAGAGTGATCCATATAAAGGAGTTTTAGTGAGGCATTAGAGTATTCCAGATACAGAATTGTGAGAGAGGGATTGGAGTGATCCAGATACAGGAGAGTGAGAGGGGGATTACTGTATTCCAGATACAGGAGTATGAGAGATGGATTAGAGTGTTCGACATACAGTAACGTGAGAGAGAGACTAGATTGTTCCAGATACAGGAGTTTGAGAGAAGGATTGAGTGTTCCAGATACAGGAGTGTGAAAAAGGGAGTAGAGTGTTCTAGATACAGGAGTGTGAGAGCGGGATTAGACACTTCCAGATAAAGGAATGTGAGAGAGCGTTTAGACTTTTCCATATACAGGAGTGTGAGAGAGGGATTAGAGATTTCCAGTTACAGAGAGTGAGAAAGAGGGATTAGAGTATTCCAGATTCAGGTGTGTGAGAGAGGGTTTAGAGTGTTCCAGATACAGGAGAGTGAGTGATGGATTAGAGTACTGCAGATACAGAAGTGTGAGAGAGGGATTGCAGTGTTCCAGGTCTATGAATGTGAGAGAGGGATTAGAGTGCTCCAGATACACGAGTGTGAGAGAGGAATTAGAATGTTCCAGAGACAGGAATGTGAGAGTGGGAATAGGGAGTTCCTGATATAGGAGTGTGAGAGATGGATTAGAGTGTTCCACATACATTAATGTGAGAGAGTGATTAGATTGTTCCAGACACAGGAGGGTGAGAGAGAAATTAGAGTGTTCCAGGTTCATGAATGTGAGAGAGAGATTAGAGTGCACCAGATACAGGAGTGTGAGAGAGGGATTAGGGTGTTCCAGATGCAGGTGAGTGAGAGATGGATTAGAGTGTTCAGATACAGGAGCATAAGCGAGGGATCTTTTTTATGTTTCAGACACAGGAATGTGAGAGATAGTTTGTTATATTCCATATGGAGGAGTTTAAGAGTGGGTTCTGGGTTTTCCAGATGCAGGAATTTGACAGAGGAATTAGGTTGTTCCAGATACAGAGAGTGAGCGAGAGAGAGGGATTATAGTGTTCCAGATTCAGGTGCGTGAGAGAAGGATTAGAGTATTCCAGATGAAGGTTAGTGAGAGATGGATTAGAGGGTTCCAGATACAGGAGAGTGAGAGTGGGATTACTGTATTCCAGATACAGGAGTACGAGAGAGGAGTCAGAGTGTTCAGATACAGGATTGTGAGAGAGATATCAGAGTGTTCCAGATGCAAGTGTTTGAGAGAGGTGTTAGATTGCGCCAGATACAGAAATGTGAGTGAGCAATTAGAGTGTTCTGGACACAGGTTTGTGAGAGAGGGATTAGTGTATTCAAGATACAGGAGGATGAGAGAGGGATTAGTGTGTACCAGACATTGGAGTGTGAGAGAGGGATTAGACTGTTCCAGATATAGGATTGTGAGAGGGTTTTTAGAGTGTTCCAGATATAGTAGAGTGAGTGAGGGATTAGAGTACTCCAGATACAGAATTGTGAGAGAGGGATTGCAGTTTTCCAGGAACAGGAATGTGAGAGAGGGATCAGAGTGTTCCAGATACAGGTGTGTGAGAGAGGGATTAGGGTGTTGCAGATGCAGGTGAGTGACAGATGGATTAGAGTTTTCAGATACAGGAGCATGAGAGAGGGATCATAGTGTTCCAGACATCAGGAATGTGAGAGATAGTTTGGTATGTTCTATATGGAGGAATTTAAGAGAGGGTTCTGAGTTTTCCAGAAACAGGAATGTGACAGAGGAATTAGATTGTTCCAGATACAGAGAGTGAGAGAGAGAGGGATTATAGTTTTCCAGATTCAGGTGTGTGAGAGAAGGATTAGAGTGTTCCAGATGCAGGTTAGTGAGAGATGGATTAGAGTGTTCCAGATACAGGGAGTGAGTGAGGGATTAGAGTGCCCAAATAAAGAAGTGTGACAGAGGGATTGCAGTTTTCCAGGAACAGGAATGTGAGAGAGGGATTAGAGTATTCCAGATATAGGAAGGTTCGAGAGGAATTAGATTGTTCCTGGTCCATGAATGTGAGAGAGGCATTAGAGTGCTCCAGTTACAGGAGAGTGAGAGACGAAGTAGATTGTTCCAGATACAGGAGTGTGAGAGAGGGAATAGATAGTTCCAGATACATGAGTGTGAGAGATGGATTAGAGAGATCCAGATACAGGACTGTGAGAGAGGGATTGGAATGTTCCAGATGCAAGAGTGCGAGAGAGGCATGAGAGTGTTCCAGATACTTGATTGTCCGAGAGGGATTAGTGTGTTGCCGCTAGAGGAGTGTAAGAGAGCAATTAGAGTGTTCCAAATACAGGAGTGTGAGAGAGGGATTTGAGTGTTCCAGACACAGGAATGAGAGAGAGGGATCAGTGTGTTCCAGAATCAGGTGTGCTCGAGAGGGATTAGACTTTTCCAGATCGAGGAGGGTGAGAGAGGGATTACAGATTCTAGATAAAGAAAGTGAGAGAGGGATTAGAGTGATCCATATAAAGGAGTTTTAGTGAGGCATTAGAGTACTCCAGATACAGAATTGTGAGAGAGAGATTGGAGAGATCCAGATACAGGAGAGTGAGAGAGGGATTACTGTATTCCAGATACAGGAGTAGGAGAGAGGGGTCGGAGTGTTCAGATACAGGAGTGTGAGAGAGATATCAGAGTGTTCCAGATGCAAGTGTTTGAGAGAGGTGTTAGATTGCACCAGATACAGAAATGTGAGTGTGCAATTAGAGTGTTCTGGACACAGGTTTGTGAGAGAAGGATTAGTGTATTCGAGATACAGGAGGATGAGAGAGGGATTAGTGTGTACCAGATATTGGAGTGTGAGAGAGGGATTAGACTGTTCCAGATATAGGATTGTGAGAGGGTTTTTAGAGTGTTCCAGATATAGTAGAGTGAGTGAGGGATTAGAGTGCTCCAGATACAGAATTGTGAGAGAGGGATTGCAGTTTTCCAGGAACAGGAATGTGAGAGAGGAATTAGAGTGTTCCAGGTCGATGAATGTGACAGAGCGATTAGAGTGCTCCAGATCCCGGAGTGTGAGAGAGTGAATAGGGAGTTTCAGATATAGGAGTATGAGAGATGGAATACAGTTTTCCACATACAGTAACGTGAAAGAGAGATCAGATTTGTCCAGACACAGGAGTGTGTGAGAGGGATTAGAGTATTCAGGATACTGGAGTGTGAAAGAGGAATTAGAGTGTTCCAGATACAGGAGTATGAGAGATGGATTAGAGTGTTCGACATACAGTAACGTGAGAGAGAGACTAGATTGTTCCAGATACAGGAGTTTGAGAGAAGGATTGAGTGTTCCAGATACAGGAGTGTGAAAAAGGGAGTAGAGTGTTCTAGATACAGGAGTGTGAGAGCGGGATTAGACACTTCCAGATAAAGGAATGTGAGAGAGGGTTTAGACTTTTCCATATACAGGAGTGTGACAGAGGGATTAGAGAGTTCCAGTTACAGAGAGTGGGAAAGAGGGATTAGAGTATTCCTGATTCAGGTGTGTGAGAGAGGGTTTAGAGTGTTCCAGATACAGGAGAGTGAGTGAGGGATTAGAGTGCTGCAGATACAGAAGTGTGAGAGAGGGATTGCAGTGTTCCAGGTCTATGAATGTGAGAGAGGGATTAGAGTGCTCCAGATACACGAGTGTGAGAGAGGAATTAGAATGTTCCAGATACAGGAATGTGAGAGTGGGAATAGGGAGTTCCCGATATAGGAGTGTGAGAGATGGATTAGAGTGTTCCACATACATTAATGTGAGAGAGAGATTAGATTGTTCCAGACACAGGAGGGTGAGAGAGAAATTAGAGTGTTCCAGGTTCATGAATGTGAGAGAGAGATTAGAGTGCACCAGATACAGGAGTGTGAGAGAGGGATTAGGGTGTTCCAGATGAAGGTGAGTGAGAGATGGATTAGAGTGTTCAGATACAGGAGCATAAGCGAGGGATCATTGTGTTCCAGACACAGGAATGTGAGAGATAGTTTGTTATATTCCATATGGAGGAGTTTAAAAGAGGGTTCTGGGTTTTCCAGATGCAGGAATGTGACAGAGGAATTAGGTTGTTCCAGATACAGAGAGTGAGCGAGAAAGAGGGATTATAGTGTTCCAGATTCAGGTGCGTGAGAGAAGGATTAGAGTATTCCAGATGAAGGTTAGTGAGAGATGGATTAGAGGGTTCCAGATGCAGGAGAGTGAGTGAGGGTTTAGAGTGCCCAAATACAGAAGTGTGAGAGATTGATTGCAGTTTTCCAGGAACAGGAATGTGAGAGAGGGATTAGAGTAATCTAGATATAGGAGGGTGCGTGAGGAATTAGATTGTTCCTGGTCCATGAATTGAGAGAGGCATTAGAGTGCTCCAGTTACAGGACTGTGAGAGATGAATTAGAGTGTTCCAGATACAGGAGTGTGAGAGAGGGAATAGAAAGTTCCAGATACATGAGTGTGAGAGATGGATTAGAGAGATCCAGATACAGTACTGTGAGAGAGGGATTACAATGTTCCAGATGCAAGAGTGCGAGAGAGGCATGAGAGTGTTGCAGATACTTGAGTGTCCGAGAGTGATTAGTGTGTAGCAGCTACAGGAGTGTAAGAGAGCAATTAGAGTGTTTCAAATACAGGAGTGTGAGAGAGGGATTTCAGTATTCCAAATAAAGAAATGTGATAGAGGAATGAGAGTGTTCCAGATAGGTGTGTGTCTGAGAGGGATTAGGGTGTTCCCAATGCAAGAGCGTGAGAGAGGGATTGGAGTGTTCCAGACACAAGAGTTTGAGAGAGGGATTAGATTTTTCCAGACCCAGAAATGTCTGAGAACAATTAGAGTGCTCTGGACACAGGAGTGCGAGAGAGGGAATAGAGTGTTCCAGATACAGGTGTGTGAGAGATGGATTAGGGAGCTCCAGATACAGGAGTATGAGAGAGGGATTAGAGTGTTCCAGACACACGAATGAGAGAGAGGGATTAGTGTGCTCCAGAATCAGGAGCGTGCGAGAGGGATTAGACTTTTCCAGAGAGAGGAGGGTGAGAGAGGGATTAGAGATTCTAGTTAAAGAAAGTGAGAGACGGATTAGAGTGATTCATATAAAGGAGTGTGAGCAAGGCATTAGAGTGTTCCAGATACAGGATTGTGAGAGGGGGATTGGAGTGTTCCAGATACAGGAAAGTGAGGGAGGGATTAGAGTGTTGCTGATACAGAGAGTGAGAGAGATGGATTAGGGTGTTCCTGATTCAGGTGTGTGAGAGAGGGATTAGAGTTTTCCCGATGAACATGAATGAGAGATGGATTAGATTGTTCCAGTTACAGGAGAATGAGAGAGGGATTATTCTATTCCAGATACAGGATTATGAGAGAGGGGTAAGAGTGTTCAGATACAGGAGTGTGAGGGCGATATCAGAGTGTTCCAGATGCAAGAGTTGGTGAGAGGGATTAGATTGTTCTGGATACAGAACTGTGAGAGAGTGATTAGAGTGTTTCGGACAAATGTTTGTGAGAGAGGGATTAGAGTGTTCTGGTTACAGGAGCATGAGAGAGGGATTAGTGTCTACCAGATACAGGAGTGTGAGAGGGATTGTAGTTTTCCAGGAACAGGAATGTGAGAGAGGGATTAGAGTGTTCCAGATATATGAAGGTGTGAGAAGAATTGGAGTGTTCCAGATACAGGAGTGTGGGAGAGGGAATAGGGAGTTCCAGATATAGGAGTGTGAGTGACGGATTAGAGAGATCCAGATACAGGAGTGTGAGAGAGGGATTAGAATGTTCTAGATGCAAGAGTGCCAGAGTGGCATGAGAATGTTCCAGATACTGGATTGCGTGAGAGGGATTAGTGTATTGCAGCTGCAGGAGTGTAAGAGAGCGATTAGAGTGTTCCAAATACAGGAGTGTGAGAGTGGGATTAGAGTGCTCCAGATACCGGAGTGTGAGAGAGGGAATAGGGAGTTCCAGATATAGGAGTATGAGAGATGGAATAGAGTTTTCCACATACAGTAACGTGAGAGAGTGATCAGATTTGTCCAGACACAGGAGTGTGAGAGAGGGTTTAGAGTATTCCAGATACTGGAGTGTGAAAGAGGAATTAGAGTGTTCCAGATACAGGAGTATGAGAGATGGATTAGAGTGTTCCACATACAGTAACATGAGAGAGAGATTAGACTGTTCCAAATACAGGAGTTTGAAAGAAGGATTAGAGTGTTCCAGATACAGGAGTGTGAAAAAGGGAGTAGAGTGTTCTAGATACAGGAGTGTGAGAGCAGGATTAGACTGTTCCAGATAAAGGAATGTGAGAGAGGGTTTAGAGTTTTCCAGATACAGGAGTGTTAGAGAGGGATTAGAGATTTCCAGTTACAGAGAGTGAGAAAGAGGGATTAGAGTGTTCCAGATTCAGGTGTGTGAGAGATGGTTTAGAGAGTTCCAAATGAAGGTGAGTGAGAAAATGGATCAGGGTGTTCCAGATACTGGAGCGTGAGAGAGGGATCAGAGTGTTACGGACACAGGAATATGAGAGAGGGTTTAGAATGTTCCAGATAGAGGAGTTTGAGAGAGCGGTTACTGTATTCCAGATAAAGGAGTGTGAGAGAGGGAGCGGAATGTTCAGATACAGGAGTGTGAGAGAGAAATCAGAGTGTTCCAGACACAAGAGTTTGAGAGTGGGATTAGATTTTTCCAGACCCAGAAATGTGTGAGAACAATTCGAGTGCTCTGGACACAGGAGTGCGACAGAGGGAATAGAGGGTTCCAGATACAGGTGTGTGAGAGATGGATTAGGGAGATCCAGATACAGGAGTGTGAGAGAGGGATTAGAGTGTTCCAGACACACGAATGAGAGAGAGGGATTAGTGTGCTCCAGAATCAGGAGCGTGCGAGAGCGATTAGACTTTTCCAGATAGAGGAGGGTGAGAGAGGGATTAGAGATTCTAGTTAAAGAAAGTGAGAGACGGATTAGAGTGATCCATATAAAGGAGTGTGAGCATGGTATTAGAGTGTTCCCGATACAGAATTGTGAGAGAGGGATTGGAGTGTTCCAGATACAGGAAAGTGAGAGAGGGATTAGAGTGTTGCTGATACAGAGAGTGAGAGAGATGGATTAGGGTGTTCCTGATTCAGGTGTGTGAGAGAGGGATTAGAGTTTTCCCGATGAACATGAATGAGAGATGGATTAGATTGTTCCAGATACAGGCGAATGAGAGAGGGATTACTCTATTCCAGATACAGGATTATGAGAGAGGGGTCAGAGTGTTCAGATACAGGAGTGTGAGAGAGATATCAGAGTGTTCCAGTCACAAGAGTTTGAGAGAGGGATTAGATTTTTCCAGATCCAGAAATGTCTGAGAACAATTAGAGTGCTCTGGACACAGGAGTGCGAGAGAGGGAATAGAGAGTTCCAGATACAGGTGTGTGACAGATGGATTAGGGAGATCCAGATACAGGAGTTTGAGAGAGGGTTTAGAATGTTCCAGATGCAAGAGTGCCAGAGAGGCATGAGAGTGTTCCAGATACAGTAATGTGCAAGAGGGATTTTTGTGTTGCAGCTACAGGATTGAAAGAGAGCAATTAGATTGTTCCAAATACAGGAGTGTGAGAGAGGGATTAGAGAGTTCCAGACACACGAATGAGAGAGAGAGATTAGTGTGCTCCAGAATCAGGAGCGTGCGAGAGGGATTAGACTTTTCCAGATAGAGGAGGGTGAGAGAGGGATTAGAGATTCTAGTTAAAGAAAGTGAGAGACGGATTAGAGTGATCCATATAAAGGAGCGTGAGCATGTTATTGGAGTGTTCCCGATACAGAATTGTGAGAGAGGGATTGGAGTGTTCCAGAAACAGGAAAGTTAGAGAGGGATTAGAGTGTTGCTGATACAGAGAGTGAGAGAGATGGATTAGGGTGTTCCTGATTCAGGTGTGTGAGAGAGGGATTAGAGTTTTCCCGATGAACATGAATGAGAGATGGATTAGATTGTTCCAGATACAGGCGAATGAGAGAGGGATTACTCTATTCCAGATACAGGATTATGAGAGAGGGGTCAGAGTGTTCAGATACGGGAGTGTGAGGGCAATATCAGAGTGTTCCAGATGCAAGAGTTTGTGAGAGGGATTAGATTGTTCCGGATACAGAAATGTGACAGAGTGATTAGAGTGTTTCGGACAAAGGTTTGTGAGAGAGGGATTAGAGTGTTCAAGATACAGGAGCATGAGAGAGGGATTAGTGTGTACCAGATACAGGAGTGTGAGAGGGATTGTAGTTTTCCAGGAACAGGAATGTGAGAGAGGGATTAGAGTGTTCCAGATATATGAGGGTGTGAGAAGAATTGGAGTGTTCCAGATACAGGAGTGTGGGAGAGGGAATAGGGAGTTCCAGATATAGGAGCGTGAGTGATGGATTAGAGAGATCCAGATACAGGAGTGTGAGAGAGGGATTAGAATGTTCTAGATGCAAGAGTGCCAGAGTAGCATGAGAATGTTCCAGATACAGGATTGTGTGAGAGGGATTAGTGTATTGCAGCTGCAGGAGTGTAAGATAGCGATTAGAGTGTTCCAAATACAGGAGTGTGAGAGCGGGATTAGAGTGCTCCAGATACCGGAGTGTGAGAGAGGGAATAGGGAGTTCCAGATATAGGAGTATGAGAGATGGAATAGAGTTTTCCACTTACAGTAACGTGAGAGAGAGATCAGATTTGTCCAGACACAGGAGTGTGAGAGAGGGTTTAGAGTATTCCACATACTGGAGTGTGAAAGAGGAATTAGAGTGTTCCAGATACAGGAGTATGAGAGATGGATTAGAGTGTTCCACATACAGTAACGTGAGAGAGAGATTAGACTGTTCCAGATACAGGAGTTTGAAAGAAGGATTAGAGTGTTCCAGATTCAGGTGTGTGAGAGATGGTTTAGAGAGTTCCAAATGAAGGTGAGTGAGAAAATGGATCAGGGTGTTCCAGATACTGGAGCGTGAGAGAGGGATCAGAGTGTTATGGACACAGGAATATGACAGAGGGTTTAGAATGTTCCAGATAGAGGAGTTTGAGAGAGCGGTCACTGTATTCCAGATAAAGGAGTGTGAGAGAGGGAGTGGAGTGTTAAGATACAGGAGTGTGAGAGAGAAATCAGAGTGTTCCAGACACAAGAGTTTCAGAGAGGGATTAGATTTTTCCAGACCCAGAAATGTCTGAGAACAATTTGAGTGCTCTGGACACAGGAGTGCGAGAGAGAGAATAGAGGGTTCCAGATACAGGTGTGTGAGAGATGGATTAGGGAGCTCCAGATACAGGAGTTTGAGAGAGGGTTTAGAATGTTCCAGATGCAAGAGTGCCAGAGAGGCATGAGAGTGTTCCAGATACAGTAATGTGCAAGAGGGATTTTTGTGTTGCAGCTACAGGATTGTAAGAGAGCGATTAGATTGTTCCAAATACAGGAGCGTGAGAGAGGGATTAGAGATTTCCAGTTACAGAGAGTGAGAAAGAGGGATTAGAGTGTTCCAGATTCAGGTGTCTGAGAGATGGTTTAGGGTGTTCCAAATGAAGGTGAGTGAGAAAATGGAGCAGCGTGTTCCAGATACTGGAGCGTGAGAGAGGGATCAGAGTGTTCTGGACACAGGAATATGAGAGAGGGTTTAGAATGTTCCAGATAGAGGAGTTGAGAGAGCGGTTACTGTATTCCAGATAAAGGAGTGTGAGAGAATCAGTGGAGTGTTCAGATACAGGAGTGTGAGAGAGATATAAGAGTGTTCCTGTCACAAGAGTTTGAGAGAGGGATTAGATTTTTCCAGACCCAGAAATGTCAGAGAGCAATTAGAGTGCTCTGGACACAGGAGTGCAAGAGAGGGAATAGAGAGTTCCAGATACAGGTGTGTGACAGATGGATTAGGGAGATCCAGACACAGGAGTGTGAGAGAGGGTTTAGAATGTTCCAGATGCAAGAGTGCCAGAGAGGCATGAGAGTGTTCCAGGTACAGTAATGTGCAAGAGGGATTTCTGTGTTGCAGCTACAGGATTGTAAGAGAGCGATTAGATTGTTCCAAATACAGGAGTGTGAGACAGGGATTAGAGTGTTCCAGACACACGAATGAGAGAGAGGGATTAGTGTGCTCCAGAATCAGGAGTGTGCGAGAGCGATTAGACTTTTCCAGATAGAGGAGGGTGAGAGAGGGATTAGAGATTCTAGTTAAAGAAAGTGAGAGACGGATTAGACTGATCCATATAAAGGAGAGTGAGCAAGGCATTAGAGTGTTCCCGATACAGAATTGTGAGAGAGGGATTGGAGTGTTCCAGATACAGGAAAGTGAGAGAGGGATTAGAGTGTTGCTGATACAGAGAGTGAGAGAGATGGATTAGGGTGTTCCTGATTCAGGTGTGTGAGAGAGGGATTAGAGTTTTCCCGATGAACATGAATGAGAGATGGATTAGATTGTTCCAGATACAGGCGAATGAGAGAGGGATTAGTGTGTACCAGATACAGGAGTGTGAGAGGGATTGTAGTTTTCCAGGAACAGGAATGTGAGAGAGGGATTAGAGTGTTCCAGATATATGAGGGTGTGAGAAGAATTAGAGTGTTCCAGATACAGGAGTATGAGAGATGGATTAGAGTGTTCCACATACAGTAACGTGAGAGAGAGATTAGACTGTTCCAGATACAGGAATTTGAAAGGAGGATTAGAGTGTTCCAGATACAGGAGTGTGAAAAAGGGAGTAGAGTGTTCTGGATACAGGAGTGTGAGAGCAGGATTAGACTGTTCCAGATAAAGGAAAGTGAGAGAGGGTTTAGAGTTTTCCAGATACAGGAGTGTGAGAGAGGGATTAGAGATTTCCAGTTACAGAGAGTGAGAAAGAGGGATTAGAGTGTTCCAGATTCAGGTGTGTGAGAGATGGTTCAGAGAGTTCCAAATGAAGGTGAGTGAGAAAATGGATCAGGGTGTTCCAGATACTGGAGCGTGAGAGAGTGATCAGAGTGTTCCGGACACAGGAATATGAGAGAGGGTTTAGAATGTTCCAGATAGAGGAGTATGAGGGAGCGGTTACTGTATTCCAGATAAAGGAGTGTGAGAGAGGGAGCAGAGTGTTCAGATACAGGAGTGTGAGAGAGATATCAGAGTGTTCCAGACACAAGAGTTTGAGAGAGGGATTAGATTTTTCCAGACCCAGAAATGTCAGAGATCAATTAGAGTGCTCTGGACACAGGAGTGCGAGATAGGGAATAGAGAGTTCCAGATACAGGTGTGTGAGAGATGGATTAGGGAGATCCAGATACAGGAGTGTGAGAGAGGGTTTAGAATGTTCCAGATGCAAGAGTGCCAGAGAGGCATGAGAGTGTTCCAGATACAGTAATGTGCAAGAGGGATTTTTGTGTTGCAGCTACAGGATTGTAAGAGAGCAATTAGATTGTTCCAAATACAGGAGTGTGAGAGAGGGATTAGAGTGTTCCAGACACACGAATGAGAGAGAGGGATTAGTGTGCTCCAGAATCAGGAGCGTGCGAGAAGGATTAGACTTTTCCAGATAGAGGAGGGTGAGAGAGGGATTAGAGATTCTAGTTAAAGAAAGTGAGAGACGGATTAGAGTGATCCATATAAAGGAGCGTGAGCATGTTATTGGAGTGTTCCCGACACAGAATTGTGAGAGAGGGATTGGAGTGTTCCAGAAACAGGAAAGTTAGAGAGGGATTAGAGTGTTGCTGATACAGAGAGTGAGAGAGATTGATTAGGGTGTTCCTGATTCAGGTGTGTGAGAGAGGGATTAGAGTTTTCCCGATGAACATGAATGAGAGATGGATTAGATTGTTCCAGTTACAGGAGAATGAGAGAGGGATTACTCTATTCCAGATACAGGATTATGAGAGAGGGGTCAGAGTGTTCAGATACGGGAGTGTGAGGGCGATATCAGAGTGTTCCAGATGCAAGAGTTTGTGAGAGGGATTGGATTGTTCCCGATACAGAACTGTGAGAGAGTGATTAGTGTGTTTCGGACAAAGGTTTGTGAGAGAGTGATTAGAGTGTTCAGGTTACAGGAGCATGAGAGAGGGATTAGTGTGTACCAGATACAGGAGTGTGAGAGGGATTGTAGTTTTCCAGGAACAGGAATGTGAGAGAGGGATTAGAGTTTTCCAGATATATGAAGGTGTGAGAAGAATTAGAGTGTTCCAGATACAGGAGTGTGGGAGAGGGAATAGGGAGTTCCAGATATAGGAGCATGAGTGATGGATTAGAGAGATCCAGATGCAGGAGTATGTGAGAGGTATTAGAATGTTCTAGATGCAAGAGTGCCAGCGTGGCATGAGAATGTTCCAGATACAGGATTGCGTGAGAGGGATTAGTGTATTGCAGCTGCAGGAGTGTAAGAGAGCGATTAGAGTGTTCCAAATACAGGAGTGTGAGAGCGGGATTAGAGTGCTCCAGATACCGGAGTGTGAGAGAAGAAATAGGGATTTCCAGATATAGGAGTATGAGAGATGGAATAGAGTTTTCCACATACAGTAACGTGAGAGAGAGATCAGATTTGTCCAGATACAGGTGTGTGAGAGATGGATTAGGGAGATCCAAATACAGGAGTGTGAGAGAGGGTTTAGAATGTTCCAGATGCAGGAGTGCCAGAGAGGCATGAGAGTGTTCCAGATACAGTTGTCAGCAAGAGGGATTAGTGTGTTGCAGATACAGGATTGTAAGAGAGCGATTAGAGTATTCCAAATACAGGAGTGTGAGAGAGGGATTAGAGTGTTCCAGGCACAGGAATGAGAGAGAGGGATTAGTGTGTTCCAAAATCAGGAGTGTGCGAGAGGGAGTAAACTTTTCCAGATAGAGGAGGGTGAGAGAGAAGGATTAGAGATTCTAGATAAAGAAAGTGAGACAGGGATTAGAGTTAATCAGAACAAGGAGTGTAAGCGAGAGATTACAGTGTACCAGATACAGAATTGTGAGAGAGTGATTGGAGTTTTCTAGATACAGGAGAGTGAGAGAGGGATTACTGTATTCCAGATACAGGAGTACGGGAGAGGGGTCAGAGTGTTCAGGTACAGGAGTGTGAGAGAGATATCAGAGAGTTCCAGAAGCAAGAGTTCAAGAGAGGGATTAGATTGTTCCCGATACAGAAATGTGAGAGAGCAATTAGTGTTCTGGACACAGGTTTGTAAGAGAGGGATTAGTGTATTCAAGATACAGGAGCATGAGAGAGGGATTGGTGTGTACCAGATACAGTAGTGTGAGAGACGGTTTAGACTGTTCCAGATACAGGAATGTGAGAGAGTTTTTAGAGTGTTCCAGATACAGGAGAGTGAGTGAGGGATTAGAGAACTCCAGATACAGAGCAGTGAGAGATGGATTGCAGTTTTCCAGGAAAAGGAATGTGAGAGAGGGATTAGAATGTTCCAGATACACGAGGGTGAGAGAGGAATTAGAGTGTTCCAGTTCCATGAATGTGAGAGAGGGATTAGAGTGCTCCAGATACAGGAATGTGAGAGTGGGAATAGGGAGTTCCCGATATAGGAGTGTGAGAGATGGATTAGAGTGTTCCACATACAGTAACGTGAGAGAGAGATTAGATTGCTCCAGACACAGGAGGGTGAGAGAGGGATTAGAGTGTTCCAGATACAGGAGTGTGAAAGAGGGATTAGAGTGTTTCAGACACAGGAGTATGAGAGATGGATTAGAGTGTTCCACATAGAGTAACGTGAGAGAGAGATTAGATTGTTCCAGACACAGGATGGTGAGGGAGGAATTAGAGTGTTCCAGGTCCATGAATGTGAGAGAGGGATTAGAGTGCTGCAGATACTGTAGTGTGAGAGAGGGATTAGGGTGTTGCAGATGCAGGTGAGTGAGAGATGGATTAGAATGTTCAGATACAGGATCATAAGTGAGGGATCATTGTGTTCCAGACACAGGAATGTGAGAGATAGTTTGTTATGTTCCATATGGAGGAGTTGAAGAGAGGCTTCTGGGTTTTACAGATGCAGGAATGTGACAGAGGAATTATGTTGTTCCAGATACAGAGAGTGAGAGAGAGAGAGGGATTATAGTGTTCCAGATTCAGGTGTGTGAGAGAAGGATTAGATTGTTCCAGATGAAGTTTAGTGAAAGATGGATTAGAGTATTCCAGATACAGGAGAGTGATTGAGGGATTAGAGTGCCCAAATACAGAAGTGTGAGAGCGGGATTGCAGTTTTCCAGGACCAGGAATGTGAGAGAGGGATTAGATTATTCTAGATATAGGAGGGTGTGTGAGGAATTAGATTGTTCCTGGTCCATGAATTGAGAGAGGCATTAGAGTGCTCCAGTTACATGACTGTGAGAGACAAATTAGAGTGTTCCAGATACAGGAGTGTGAGAGAGGGAATAGATAGTTCCAGATACATGAGTGTGAGAGATGGATTAGAGAGATCCAGATACAGGATTGTGAGAGAGAGATTAGAATGTTCCAGGTGTAAGAGTGCGAGAGAGGCATGAGTGTGTTCCAGATATTTGAGTGTCCGAGAATGATTAGTGTGTTGCAGCTACAAGAGTGTAAGAGAGCGATTAGAGTGTTCCAAATACAGGAGTGTGAGAGAGGGATTTGAGTATTCCAAATACAGAAATGTGATAGAGGAATGAGAGTATTCCAGATACAGGTGTGTGTGAGAGGGATTAGAGTGTTCCCAATGCAGGAGCGTGAGAGAGGGATTAGAATGTTCCAGACACAGGAATGAGAGGGAGGGATCAGTGTGTTCCAGAATCAGGAGTGTGTGAGAGGGATTAAACTTTTCCAGATAGAGGAGGGTGAGAGAGGGATTAGATATTCTAGATAAAGAAAGTGAGAGAGGGATTAGAGTGATCCATATAAAGGAGTGTGAGTGAGGCATTAGAGTGTTCCAGATACAGAATTGTGAGAGAGGGATTGGAGTGTTCCAGATACAGGAAAGTGAGAGAGATGGATTAGAGTGTTGCTGATTCAGAGAGTGAGAGAGAGAGGGATTAGGGTGTTCCAGATTCAGGTGTGTGAGAGAGGGATTAGAGTGTTCCAGATGACCGTGAGTGAGAGATGGATTAGAGTGATCCAGATACAGGAGAGTGAGAGAGGGTTCAGAGTGTTGAGATTCAGGAGTGTGAGGGCAATATCAGAGTGTTCCAGTGCAACAGTTTGAGAGAGGGATTAGATTGTTCCGAATACTGAAATGTGAGAGAGTGATTACAGTGTTTCGGACAAAGGTTTGTGAGAGAGGGATTAGAGTGTTCAAGATGCAGGAGCATGAGAGAGGGATTAGTGTGTACCAGATACAGGAGTGTGAGAGAGGGATTGCAGTTTTCCAGGAACAGGAATGTGAGAGAGGGGGCTTAGAGTGTTGCAGATATATTATGGGTGTGAGAGGAATTAGAGTGTTCCAGATACAGGAGTGTGGGAGAGGGAATAGGGAGTTCGAGATATAGGAGTGTGAGAGATGGATAAGAGAGTTCCAGATACAGGATTGTGAGAGAGGAATTAGAATATTCTAGATGCAAGAGTGCCAGAGTGGCATGAGAATGTTCCAGATACAGGATTGTGTGAGAGGGATTAGTGTATTGCAGCTGCAGGAGTGTAAGAGAGCGATTACAGTGTTCCAAATACAGGAGTGTGAGAGCGGGATTCGAGTGTTCCAAATACAGGAATGTGAGAGAGGAATGAGAGTGTTCCATTTACAGATGTTTGAGAGAGGCATTAGACTGTTCCCGGTGCAGGTGGGTGATAGATAGTTTTCAGTGTTCCAGATACAGGAGTGTGAAAGAGGGATTAGAGTGTACCAGACAGAGCAGTATGAGAGATGGATTAGAGTGTTCCACATACAGTAATGTGAAAGAGAGTTTAGATTGTTCCAGACACAGGAGTGTGAGAGAGGGATTAGAGTGTTCTAGATACAGGAGTGTGAGAGCAGGATTAGTCTATTCCAGATAAAGGAATGTGATAGAGGGTTTAGAGTTTTCCAGATACAGGAGTGTGAGAGAGGGATTAGACAGTTTCGGATACAGGGAGTGAGAGAGAGGGATTTAGAGTGTTCCAGATACAGGGGTGTGGGAGAGGGATTAGACAGTTCCAGATACAGGAGAGTGAGTGAGGGATTAGAGTGCTCCAGATACAGAACAGTGAGAGAGGGATTGCAGTTTTCCAGGAACAGGAATGTGAGAGAGGGATTAGAATGTTCCAGATACAGGAGGATGAGAGAGGAATCAGAGTGTTACAGGTCCATGAATGTGAGAGAGGGATTAGAGTGCTCCAGATACAGGAGTGTGGGAGAGGAATTAGAGTGTTCAGATACAGGAGTATGACAGAGATATCAGAGTGTTTCAGATGCAAGAGTTCGAGAGAGGGATTAGATTTTTCCAGACCCAGAAATGTCAGAGAGCAATTATAGTGCTCTGGACACAGGAGGGTGAGAGAGGGAATAGTGAGTTCCAGATACAGGTGTGTGAGAGATGGATTAGGGAGATCCAGATACAGGAGTGTGAGAGAGGTATTAGAATGTTCCAAGATGCAGGAGTGCCAGAGAGGCATGAGAGTGTTCCAGATACAGTAGTGTGAGAGAGGGAATAGTGTGTTGCAGCTACAGGATTGTAAGAGAGCGATTAGAGTGTTCCAAATACAGGAGTGTGAGAGAGGGATTAGAGTGTTCCAAATTCAGGAATGTGAGAGAGGGATGAAAGTTTTCCATATACAGGTATGTGAGAGAGGGATTAGGGTGTTGCAGATGCAGGTGATTGAGAGATGCATTAGAGCATTCAGATACAGGAGCATGAGAGAGGGATCATAGTGTTCCAAACACCGGAATGTGAGAGATAGTTTGGTATGTTCCATATGGAGGAGTTTAATAGAGGTTTCTGAGTTTTCCAGATGCAGGAATGTGAGAGAGGAATTAGATTGTTCCAGATACAGAGAGTGAGAGAGAGAGGGATTATAGTGTTCCAGATTCAGGTGTGTGAGAGAAGGATTAGTGTTCTAGATGAAGGTTAGTGGGAGATGGATTTGAGTGTTCCAGATACAGGAGAGTGAGTGAGGGATTAGAGTGCCCAAATACAGAAGTGTGAGAAAGGGATTGCAGTTTTCCAGGAACAGGAATGTGAGAGAGGGATTAGAGTATTCCAGATATAGGAGGGTTCGAGAGAAATTAGGATTGTTCCTGGTCCATGAATGTGAGAGAGGCATTAGAGTGCTCCAGTTACAGGAGTGTGAAAGATGAATTAGAGTGTTCCAGATACAGGAGTGTGAGAGAGGGTATAGATAGTTCCAGATACAGGACTGTGAGAGAGGGATTAGAGAGATCCAGATACAGTACTGTGAGAGGGGGATTAGAATGTTCCAGATGCAAGAGTGTGAGAGAGGTTTGAGAGTTTTCCAGATACTTGAGTGTCCGAGAGTGATTAGTGTGTTGCAGCTACAGGAGTGTAAGAGAGTGATTAGAGTGTTCCAAATACAGCAGTGTGAGAGAGGGATTTGAGTATTCCAAATACAGGAATGTGAGAGAGGAATGAGAGTGTTCCAGATACAGGTTTGTGTGAGAGGGATTAGAGTGTTCCCGATGCAGGAGCATGAGAAAGGGATTAGAGTGTTCCAGACACAGGAATGAGAGAGAGGTATTAGTATGTTCCTGAATCAGGAGTGTTCAAGAGGGATTAGACTTTACCAGATAGAGAAGGGTGAGAGAGGGATTAGAGATTCTAGATAATGAAAGTGAGAGAGGGATTAGATTGATCCATATAAAGGAGTGAGTGAGGCATTAGAGTTTTCCAGATACAGAATTGTGATAGAGGGATTGGAGTGTTCCAGACACAGGAGAGTGAGAGAGAGGGATTAGGGTGTTTCAGATTCACGTGTGTGAGAGAGGGATTAGGGTGTTCCAGATGAACGTGAGTGAGAGATGGATTAGAGTGTTCCAGATACAGGAGAGTGAGAGACGGATTACTCTGTTCCAGATACAGGATTACGAGAGAGGGGTCAGAGTGTTCAGATTCAGGAGTGTGAGGGAGATATCAGAGTGTTCCAGATGCAAGAGTTTGAGAGAGGGATTAGATTGTTCCAGATACAGAAATGTGGGAGAGTGATTAGAGTGTTTCGGACAAAGGTTTGTGAGAGAGGGAGTATAGTGTTGAAGATACAGGTGCATGTGAGAGGGATTAGTGTGTACCAGATACAGGAGTCTGAGAGAAGGATTAGATTTTCCAGATATAGAAGTGTGAGAGAGTGTTTAGTGTTTCCCAGATACAGGAGTGTGAGTGACAGATTATAGTGTTCTAGATACAGAAGTGTGAGAGAGGGATTGCAGTTTTCCAGGAACAGGAATGTGAGAGAGGGATTAGAGTGTTCCAGATATAGGAGGGTGAGAGAGGGAATAGGGAGTTACAGAAATAGGAGTGTGGAAGATGGATTAGAGTGCTCCAGATACAGGAGCATGAGAGAGGAATTAGAATGTTCTGCATACGTTAATGTGAGAGAGAGATTAGATTGTTCCAGACACAGGAGTCTGAGAGAGGGATTAGAGTGTTCCAGATACAGGAGTGTGAGAGAGGGAATAGAGTGTTCTAGATACAGGAGTGTGAGAGCGGGATTAGACTATTCTGGATACGGAATATGAGAGAGGGTTTAGTGCTTTCCATATACAGGAGTGTGAGGGAGGGATTAGAGTGTTCCAGATTCAGGTATGTGAGAGAGGGTTTAGAGTGTTCCAGATGAAGGTGAGTGAGAGATGGATCAGAGTGTTCCAGATGTAGGAGCATGAGAGAGGGATCATAGTGTTCCAGACACGGGAATGTGAGAGAGGGTTTAGAATGTTCCAGATAGATGAGTTTGAGAGAGCGGTTACTGTATTCCAGGTAAAGGAGTGTGAGAGAGGGATTGGAGTGTTCAGATACAGGTGTTTGAGAGATTAATCAGATTGTTCCAGACACAAGAGTTTGAGAGAGGGATTAGATTTTTCCAGACCCAGAAATGTCAGAGAGCAATTAGAGTGCTCTGGACACAGGAGTGTGAGAGAGGGAATAGAGAGTTCCAGATACAGGTGTGTGAGAGGTGGATTAGGGAGATCCAGATACAGGAGTGTGAGAGAGGGATTAGAATTTTCCAGATACAGGAGTGCCAGAGAGGCATGAGAGTGTTCCAGATACAGTAATGTGCAAGAGGGATTCCTCTGTTCCAGATACAGGATTATGAGAGAGGGGTCAGAGTGTTCAGATTCAGGAGTGTGAGGGAGATATCAGAGTGTTCCAGATGCAAGAGTTTGAGAGAGGGATTAGATTGTTCCAGATACAGAAATGTGAGAGAGTGATTAGAGTGTTTCGGACAAAGGTTTGTGAGAGGGGGATTAGTGTGTTCAAGATACAGGAACATGAGAGAGGGATTCATGTGTACCAGATTCAGGAGTCGTAGAGAGGGATTAGACTGTTCCAGATATAGGAATGTGAGACAGCGTTTAGAGTGTTCAAGATACAGGAGTTTGAGTGAGTGATTAGTGTTCTCCAGATACAGAAGTGTTAGAAATGGATTGCAGTTTTCCAGGAACAGGAATGTGAGAGAGGGATTACAGTGTTACAAGTGTATGAATGTGAGAGAGGGATTAGAGTGCTCCAGATACAGGAGTGTGAGAGAGGAAGTAGAGTGTTCCAGATACAGGAGTGTGCGAGACAATTTAGAGTGTTCCAGATACAGGAGTGTGAGAGAGGGATGAGAGTGTTCCAGATGCATTTGAGTGATAGATGGATTAGAGTGTTCAGATACAATAGCATGAGAGAGGGATCATAGTGTTCCAGACACAGGAATGTGAGAGAGGGTTTGGAATGTTCCATATGGAAGAGTTTAAGAGAGGGTTCTGAGTTTTCCTGATACAGGAGTGTGAGAGAGGAATTAGAATGTAGCAGATACAGAGAGTGAGAGAGGGAGGGATTATAATGTTCCAGATTCAGGTGTGAGATAGAAGGCTAAGAGTGTTCCAGATGAAGGTGTGTGAGAGGGATTAGAGTGTTCCAGATACAGAAGTGTGAGAGAGGGATTGCAGCTTTCCAAGAACAGGAATGTGAGAGAGGAATTAAAGTGCTCCAGAAATAGGAGGGTGCGAGAGGAATTAGATTGTTCCAGGTCCATAAATGTGAGACAGGGATTAAAGTGCTCCAGATACAGGAGTGTGAGAGATGAATTAGAGTGTTACAGATACAGGAGTGTGAGAGAAGGAATAGAGAGTTCCAGATACATGAGTGTGAGAGATGGATTAGAGAGATCCAGATACAAGAGTGTGAGAGAGGGATTAGAATGTTCCAGATGCAGGAGTGCGAGAGAGGCATGAGACTGTTCCAGATACAGGAGTATCTGAGAGGGATTAGTTTGTTGCAGCTACAGGAGTGTAAGAGAGCAATTAGAGTGTTCCAAATACAGGAGTGTGAGAGAGGGATTTGATTGTTCCAAATACAGGAATGTTAGAGAGGAATGAGAGTTTTCCCAATGCAGGTGGATGAGAGATGGATTAGAGTGTTCTTCATACAGGATCGTGAGAGAGGAATTAGAGTGTTCCACACACAGGAATGTGAGAGAGGGATTTGATTGTTCCAAATACAGGAATGTTAGAGAGGAATGAGAGTTTTCCCAATGCAGGTGGGTGAGAGATGGATTAGAATGTTCCTCATACAGGATCGTGAGAGAGGAATTAGAGTGTTCCACACACAGGAATGAGAGAGGGATTAGTGTGTTCCAGAAACAGGAGTGTGCATGAGGGTTTAGACTTTTCCAGATAGACGAGGGTGAGAGAGGGATTAGAGATTCTAGATAAAGAAAGTGAGGGAGGGATTAGAGTGTTCCCGATGCAGGAGAGTGAGAGAGGGATTACTCTATTCCAGATACAGGGTATGAGAGAGCGGTCAGATTGTTCAGATACAGGAGTGTGAGAGAGATATCAGAGTGTTCCAGATGCAAGAGTTTGAGAGAGGGAATAGACTGTTCCAGATATAGGGATGTGAGTGAGGGATTAGAGTGTTCCAGATACAGGAACGTGAGTGAGGGATTAGAGTGCTCCAGATACAGAAGTGTGAGAGAGGGATTGCAATTTTCCAGCCACAGGAAAGTGAGAGAGGGATTAGAGTGTTCCAGATACAGGAGGGTGGGAGAGGAATTAGAGTGTTCCAGACACAGGAGTGTGAGAGATGAATTAGTGTGTTCCAGATGCAGGAGTGTGAGAGAGGGAATAGGGAGTTCCAGATGCAGGAGTGCCAGAGAGGCATGAGAGTGTTCCGGATACAGGAGTGTGCGAGAGGGATTAGTGTGTTGCAGCTACAGGAGTGCAAGAGAGCGATTAGAGTGTTCCAAATACAGGAGTGTGAGAAAGAGATTAGACTGTTCCAGATATAGGAATGAGAGGGAGGCTTTAGAATGGTCCAGATGCTGGAGTGTGAGAGAGGGATTCGAGTGTTCCAAATGTAGGATTGGGAGAGAGGAATGGGAGTGTTCCAGATACAGCTTTGTGAGAGAGGGATTAGAGTGTTCCAGATGCATGTGGCTGAGAGATGCTTTAGAATGTTCCAGATACAGGAGTGTGAGAGAGGGAATAGAGGGTTCCAGACAAAGCAATGTGAGTGAGGGATTAGAGTGATTCAGATACAGGAGTGTGAGAGATAGGTTGGAGTGTTCTAGATACAGGAGTGTGAAAGAGGGATTAGAGTGTTCCAGATACAGGAGTGTGAGAGATGGATTAGAGGGTTCCAAATACAGTAATGTGGGAGAGAGATTAGATTGTTCCAGGCACAGGAGTGTGAGAGAGGGAGTAGAACTTTCCAGAGACAGGACTGTGAGAGAGGGATTAGAGTGCTCCAGGTACAGTAGTGTGAGAGAGGGATTAGAATGTTCCAGACACAGGAATGTGAGAGAGGGATTAGAGAGTTCCAGAAACAGGAGTGTGAAAGAGGGATTGGACTGTTCCAGGGTTTGGAATGTTCCATATGGAGGCATTTAAGAGGAGGAGTTTAAGAGAGAGTTCTGAGTTGTCCAGATACAGGAGTGTGAGAGAGGGATTAGCTTGCTCCGGATACAGAGAGTGAGAGAGAGAGTGATTAGAGTGTTCCATATTCAAGTTTGTGAGAGAAGGATTAGCGTGTTCCAGATTAAGGTGAGTGCGAGATGGATTACAGTGTTCCAGATACAGGAATTTGAGAGAGGGGTGATTGTGTTCAGATACAAGAGTGTGAGAGAGATATCAGCGTTTTCCAGATGCAAGGTGTCGAGAGAGGTATTACTTTATCCAGATAAGAAATGTGAGAGAGCGATCAGAGTATTCCGGACACAGGAGTGTGCGAGAGGGATTAGAGTGCTCAAGATATAGGAATGTGAGAGAGCGTTCAGAGTGTTCCAGCTACAGGAGTGTGAGTGAGGGATTAACGTGCTCCAGATACCGAATTGTGAGAGAAGGATTGCAGTTTTCCAGTAGCAGGAATGTAATAAAGGGATTAGAGTGCTCCAGATAAAGGAGTGAGAGAGATGATTTAGAGTGTTCCAGATACAGGAGTGTGAGAGAAGGAATAGAGAGTTCAGATAGAGGTGTGTGAGAGATGGATTAGGGAGTTGCAGATACAGGAGTGCAAGAGAGGGATTAGAATGTTCCAGATGCAGGAGAGCCAGAGAGGCATGAGCGTGTTCCGGATACAGGAGTGTGCAAGAGAGATTAGTGTGATGCAGCTACAGGATTGGAAGAAAGTGATGAGAGTGTTCCAGATACAGGAGCGTGAGAGAGGGATTAGTTTGTACCAGATACAGGAGTGTGAGAAAGGGATTAGACTGTTTCAGATATAGGAATGAGAGAGAGGTTTTAGAGTGTTCCAGATGCAGGAGTGTGAGAGAGGGATTCGAGTGTTCCAAATACAGGAATGTCAGAGAGGAATGAGAGTGTTCCAGATACAGCTTTGTGAGAGAGGGATTAGAGTGTTCCAGATGCATGTGGCTGAGAGATGTTTTAGAGTGTTTCAGATACAGGAGTGTGAGAGTGCGATTAGAGGGTTCCAGACAAAGCAATGTGAGAGAGGGATTAGAGTGATTCAGATACAGGAGTGTAAGAGATTGATTAGAGTGTTCCAGAAACAGGAGTGTGAAAGAGGTTTTAGAGTGTTCCAGACACCGGAGTGTGAGAGATGGATTAGAGTGTTCCAAATACAGTAAAGTGAGAGAGAGATTAGATTGTTCCAGACACAGGAGTGTGAGAAAGGTAGTAGAGTTTTCCAGATACAGGACTGTGAGAGACGGATTAGAGTGCTCCACATACAGAAGTGTGAGAGGGGGATTGCATTTTTCCAGGAACAGGAATGTGAGAGAGGGATTAGAATGTTCCAGATATAGGAGTCTGCAAGAGGAATTAGATTGTTCCAGGTCCATGAATGGGAGAGAGGGATTTGCCTGCTCCAGATAATAGGAGTGTGAGAGAAGAATTAAAGTGTTGCAGATACAGGATTGTGAGAGAGGGAATAGAGAGTTCCAGATACCTGAGTGTGAGAGATGGATTAGAGGGATCCAGATTCAGGAGGATGAGAGAGGGATTAGAATTTTCCAGATGCAGGAGTGCGAGAGAGGCTGAGACTGTTCCAGATACAGGAGTGTCTGAGAGGGATTAGTGTGTTGCAGCTACAGGAGTGAAAGGGAGCGATTAGAGTGTTCCAAATACAGGAGTGTGAGAGAGGGATTTGAGTGTTCCAAATACAGGAATGTTAGAGAGGAATGAGAGCTTTCCTGATACAGGTGTGTTAGAGAAGGATTAGAGTGTTCCCGATGCAGGTGGGAGAGAAATGGATTAGAGTGTTCCAGTTACAGGAGCGTGAGAGAGGGATTAGAGTGTTCCAGATACAGGAGTGTCAGAGAGGGATTAGAATGTTCCAGATGCAGGATTCCCAGAGAGGCATGAGAGTGTTCCACATACAGGAGTGTGCAAGAGAGATTAGTCTGTTGCAGCTACAGGATCATAAGAGAGCGATTAGATTGTTCCAAATACAGGAGTGTGAGAAAGGGATTAGACTGTTCCAGATATAGGAATGAGAGAGAGGTTTTAGAGTGTTCCACATGTAGGAGTGTGAGAGAAGTATTTGAGTGTTCCAAATACAGGAATGCGAGAGAGGAAAGGGAGTGTTCCAGATACAGCTTTGTGAGAGAGGGATTAGAGTGTTCCAGATGCATGTGGCTGAGAGTTGGTTTAGAGTGTTCCATATACAGGAGTGTGAGAGTGGGATTAGAGGGTTCCAGACAAAGCAATGTGAGAGAGGAATTAGAGTGATTCAGATACAGGAGTGTGAGAGATTGATCAGAGTGTTCCAGAAACAGGAGTGTGAAGGAGGGTTTAGAGTGTTCCAGACACCGGAGTGTGAGAGATGGATTAGAGTGCTCCAAATACAGTAACGTGAGAGAGAGATTTGATTGTTCCAGACACAGGAGTGTGAGATGGGGAGTAGAGTTTTCCGGATACAGGACTGTGAGAGAGGAATTAGAGTGCACCACAAACAAAAGTGTGAGAGGGGGATTGCATTTTTCCAGGAACAGGAATGTGAGAGAGGGATTAGAGTGTTCCAGATATAGGAGTTTGCAAGAGGAATTAGATTGTTCCAAGTCCATGAATGTGAGAGAGGGATTCGCCTGCTCCAGATACAGGAGTGTGAGAGAGGGAATAGAGAGTTCCAGATACCTGAGTGTGAGAGATGGATTAGAAGGATCCAGATACAGGAGTGTGAGAGAGGGGTTAGAATTTTCCAGATGCAAGAGTGCGAGAGAGGTTGAGATGGTTCCAGAAACAGTAGTATCAGATAGGGATTAGTGTGTTGCAGCTACAGGAGTGTAAGAGAGCGATTAGCGTATTCCAAATACAGGAGTGAGAGAGGGATTTGAGTGTTCCAAATACAGGAATGATAGAGAGGAATGAGATTGTTCCAGATACAGGTTTGTTAGAGAGGGATTAGAGTGTTCCCGATGCAAGTGGGAGAGAGATGGATTAGCGTGTTCCAGATACAGGAGCGTGAGAGAGGAATTAGAGTGTTCCAGATAGAGGAGTGTGAGACAGGGTTTATTGTGTCCCAGATAGAGGAACATGAGAGTGGATTGGATTGATCCTGAAACTGGAGTGTGAGAGAGGGTTTAGAGTGTACCAGATACAGAGCGTGAGACAGAGATTAGAGTGTTCCAGATACAGACTGTGAGAGAGGGATTAGAGTATTCCTGATACAGGAGGTTGAGAGAGCTTTTAGAGGTTCCTGATACAGGAGTGTGAGAGAGGGAATAGAGAGTTCCAGATACAGTTGTGTGAGAGATGGATTATGGAGTTCCAGAAATAGGAGTGTGAGAGAGGGATTAGAATGTTCCAGATGCAAGAGTCCCAGAGAGGCATGAGTGTGTTCCAGATACAGGACTGTGCAAGAGAGATACAGATACAGATACAGTTCCAGATACAGAGTGTGAGAGAGGTATAAGAGTGTTCCAGATACAGGGGCGTGCGAGAGGGATTAAAGTGTTCCAGATACAGAGAGTGATAGAGGGATTAGAATGTTCCAGATAGAGTTTGAGAGGGGAATCAGACATTTCCAGGTACAGGATTGTGAGAGAGGTTTTAAAGTATTCCGGACACAGGAGTGTGAGAGAGGGATTAGAGGGTTCCAGATAGAGAAGTGTGAGAGAGAGATAGAGTGTTCCCTATACTTGAGTGTGAGAGAGGGATTAGAGTATTCCAGATATAGGAGTGTTGGAGAGGGTGTAGTGTGTTCCAGATAGAGGAACATGAGAGCGGATTGGATTGTTCCTGAAACTGGAGTGTGAGAGAGGGATTAGCGTGTTCCAGATACAGACTGTGAGAGAGGGATTAGAGTATTCCTGATACAGGAGTGTGAGAGAGGGAATAGTAAGTTCCATATACAGGAGTGTGAGCGAGGTTTGACAGTGTTCCAGATAGAGTAACGTGAGAGAGGGATTAGAGTGTTCCAGATACAGGAGTGTGAGAAAGGGATTAGTGTGGTACAGATGCAGGAGTGTGAGAGAGGAAATATTGTATTCCAAACACAGGAGTGTGAGAGAGGGATCAGAGTGTTCCAGGTACAGGAGTATTAGAGAGGGATTAGAGTTTTCCAGATACAGGAGTATGTGAGGGAGTTTAGAGTCTCCCAGATACAGGAGTGAGAGAGAGGGATTAGGGTGCTCCAGATACAGGATATTGAGAGTGGGATCAGAGTGCTCCAGAAACCACATTGCAAGAGAGTTAATAGTGTGTTCCAGATACAGGAGTGAGAGAGAGGGATTAGGGTGCTCCAGATACAGGATATTGAGAGTGGGATCAGAGTGCTCCAGAAACCACATTGCAAGAGAGTTAATAGTGTGTTCCAGATACAGGAGTGTGAGAGAGGGATTAGAGTGTTACAGATATTGCAGTGTGTAAGAGGTTTTAGAGTGTACCTGATACAGGTGTTTGAGAGAGGGATCAGATTGTTCCAATTACAGTATTGTGAGAGAGGGATTAGGGTGTTCCAGATACAGGAGATTGAGAGTGGGATCAGAATGCTCCAGATACCACACTGCAAGAGAGTTAATAGTGTGTTCCATATTCAGGAGTGTGAGAGAGGTAACAGAGTGCTCCAGATACAGGAGTGTGAGAAAGGGATTAGTGTGTTCCAGATACAGGAGTGTGAGAGACGGATTAGAGTGATCCAGATACATGATTGTGAGAGGGGGATTAGTGTGTCCCAGATACAGACTGTGAGAGAGGTAATAGAGTGTTCCAGATACAGGAATGTGTGAGAGGGATTAGAGTGTTCCAGATACAGAGAGTGATAGAGGGAAGAGAATGTTCCAGATACAGAGTTTGAGAGGGGGATCAGACTTTTCCAGGTACAGGATTGTGAGAGAGGGTTTAAAGTGTTCCAGACACAGGAGTGAGAGAGAGGGATTAGAGTGTTCCAGATACAGGAGTGTGAGTGAGGGTTTAGTGTGGTCCAGATAGAGGAACATGAGAGTGGATTGGATTGCTCCTGAAACTGGAGTGTGAGAGAGGAATTAGAGTGTTCCAGATACGGAGCGTGAGACAGAGATTAGAGTGTTCCAGATACAGACTGTGAGAGAGGGATTAGAGTATTCCTGATACAGGAGTTTGAGAGAGCTTCTAGAGGTTCCTGATTCAGGAGTGTGAGAGAGGGAATAGAAAGCTCCATATACAGGAGTGTTAGCAAGGTTTTAGAGTGTTTGAGATAGAGTAACGTGAGAGACGGATTAGCAAGTTCCAGATACAGGAGTGTGAGAAAATGATTAGTGTGTTCCAGATACAGGTGTGTGAGAGACGGATTAGAGCGATCCAGATACATGAGTGTGAGAGGGGGATCAGTGTGTCCCAGATACACAGTGTGAGAGAGGTAATAGAGTGTTCCAGATACAGGAATGTGCGAGAGGGATTAGTGTGTTCCAGATACAGAGAGTGATAGAGGGATTAGAATGTTCTAGATACAGAGTTTGAGAGGGGAATCAGACTTCTCCAGGTACAGGATTGTGAGAGAGGGTTTAAAGTGTTCCAGACACAGGAGTGTGAGAGAGGGATTACAGGGTTCCAGATAGAGAAGTGTGAGAGAGAGAGATAGAGTTTTCCCTATACTTGAGTGTGAGAGAGGGATTAGAGTATTCCAGATATAGGAGTGTTGGAGAGGGTGTAGTGTGTTCCAGATAGAGGAACATGAGAGCGGATTGGATTGTTCCTGAAACTGGAGTGTGAAAGAGGGATTAGAGTGTTCCAGATACAGACTGTGAGAGAGGGATTAGAGTATTCCTGATACAGGAGTTTGAGAGAGCTTTAAGATGTTCCTGATACAGGAGTGTGAGAGAGGGAATAGAAAGTTCAATTTACAAGAGTGTGAGCGAGGTTTGAGAGTGTGCCAGATAGAGTAACGTGAGAGAGGGATTAGAGTGTTCCAGATACAGGAGTGTGAGAAAGGGATTAGTGTGGTACAGATGCAGGAGTGTGAGAAAGGAAATATTGTATTCCAAACACAGGAGTGTGAGAGAGGGATCAGAGTGTTCCAGATACAGTTGTATGAGAGAGGGATTAGAATGTTCCAGATACAGGAGTATGTGAGGGAGCTTAGAGTCTCCCAAATACAGGAGTGAGAGAGAGGGATTAAGGTGCTCCAGATACAGGATATTGAGAGTGGGATCAGACTGCTCCAGATACCACATTGCAAGAGAGTTAATAGTGTGCTCCAGATACAGGAGTGTGAGAGAGCGATTAGAGTGTTACAGATATTGCAGTGTGTTAGAGGTTTTAGAGTGTAACTGATACAGGTGTTTGAGAGAGGGATCAGAGTGTTCCAAATACAGGGTGGTGAGAGATGGATTAGAGTATTCCAGATACAGGAGATTGAGAGTGGGTTCAGAATGCTCCAGATACAACACTGCAAGGGAGTTAATAGTGTGTTCCATATTCAGGAGTGTGAGAGAGGAATTAGAGTGTTACAGATATTGCAGTGTGTAAGAGGGTCTAGACTGTACCTGATACAGGTATTTGAGAGAGGGATCAGAGTGTTGAAAATACAAGAGTGTGATAGAGGGATTAGTGTGCTCCTGATGCAGGCGTGTAAGAGAGGAATTATTGTCTCCAAACACAGGAGTTTGAGAGAGGTAACAGGGTGCTCCAGATACAGGAGTGTGAGCGAGGGATCAGAGTGTTCCAGATACAAGAATGCAAGAGAGGGAGTAGATTGTTCCAGGTACTGAAAATGGATAGAGGATTTAGAGTGATCCAGATAGAGGAACGTGAGAGAGTGATTAGAGTGTTCCATATACAGGAATGTGAGAGAAGCATGAAAATATTCCAGATACAGGGGTGTGAGAGGGGGATTAGAGTGTTCCAGATACATGAGTGTGAGAGAGGGTTTAAAGTGTTCCAGACACAGGAGTGAGAGAGAGTGATTACAGTGTTCCAGATAGAGGAGTGTGAGAGAGGATTAATTGTGTTCCAGACAGAGGAACATGAGAGTGGATTGGATTGTTCCTGAAACTGGTGTGAGAGATGTATTAGAGTGTTCCAGATACAGAACGTGAGACAGAGATTAGAGTGTTCTAGATACAGACTGTGAGAGAGGGATTTGAGTATTCATGATAAAGGAGTTTGAGAGGGCTTTTGAGGTTCCTGATACAGGAGTGTGACAGAGGGTTTAGTGTGTTCCAGATAGAGGAACATGAGAGTGGATTGGATTGTTGCTGAAACTGGAGTGTGAGAGAGGGATTAGAGTGTTCCAGATACAGAGTGTGAGACAGAGATTTGAGTGTTCCAGATACAGACTGTAAGAGAGGGATTAGAGTATTCCTGAAACAGGAGTTTGAGAGAGCTTTTAGAGGTTCCTGATACAGGAGTTTGAGAGAGGGAATAGAAAGTTCCATATACAGGAGTGTGACCAAGGTTTTAGATTGTTCCAGATAGAGTAATGTGAGAGAGGGATTAGGGTGTTCCAGATACTGGAGTGTGAGAAAGGGATTAGTGTCTTCCAGATGCAGGAGTGAGAGAGGAAATATTGTATTCCAAACACAGGAGTGTGAGAGAGGGAACAGAGTGTTCCAGATACAGGAGTATGAGAGAGGGATTAGAGTGTTCCAAGGAGTATGTGAGGTGGCTTAGAGTCTCCCAGATACAGGAGTGTGAGAGAGGGATTAGGGCGTTCCAGCTACAGGAGATTGTGAGTGGGATCAGAGTGCTCCAGATACAACACTACAAGAGAGCTAATAGTGTGTTCCAATTACAGGAGTGTGAGAGCAGAATTAAAGTGTTACAGATATTGCAGTGTGTAAGAGGGTTTAGAGTGTACCTGATACAGGTGTTTGAGAAAGGGATCAGAGTTTTCCAAATACACGAGTGTGATAGAGGGATTAGTGAGTTCCAGATGCAGGTGTGTGAGAGAGGAATTATCGTATTCCAAACACAGGAGTTTGAGATAGGTAACAGGGTGCTCCAGATACAGGAGTGTGAGCGAGGGACCAGAGTGTTCCAGATACAAGAATGCGAGAAAGGTAGTAGATTGTTCCAGATACTGAAAAGGGATAGAGGATTTAGAGTGATCCAGACAGAGGAACGTGAGAGAGTGATTAGAGTGTTCCATATACAGGAATGTGAGAGAGGCATTAAAATCTTCCAGATACAGGAGTGTGAGAGGAGGATTAGAGTGTTCCAGATACAGGAGTATGTGAGGGGGCTTAGAGTGCTCCAGATACAGGAGTGTGTGAGAGGGATTAGGGTGTTCCAGATACAGGCGTGTGAGAGAGGGATTAGGGTGTTCTAATTACCGGAGTTTGAGAGTGGGATCAGCGTGCTCCAGATACCATCCTGCGAGAGAGTTAATAGTGTGTTCCAGATACAGATGTGTGAGAGAGGAATTAGAGTGTTACAGATATTGCAGTGTGTAAGAGGGTTTACAGTGTACTAAATAGACGTGTTTGAGAGAGGGATCAGAGTGTTCCAAATAAAGGAGGGTGATAGAGGGATTTGTGTGTTCCAGATGCAGGAGTGTGAGAGAGGAATTATGGTATTCCAAACACAGGAGTGTGAGAGAGGGATCAGAGTGTTCCAGGTGCAGGAGTGTGAGAGAGGTAACAGAGTGCTCCAGATACAGGAGTTTTAGGGAGGGATCAGAGTGTTCCAGATACAAGAATGCGCGAGAGGGAGTAGATTGTTCCAGATACTGAAAAGTGATTGAGGATTTAGAATGATCCAGATAGAGGAACGTGAGAGAGTGCTTAGAGTGTTCCAGATACAGGAGTGTGAGAGAGGCATTAAAATCTTGCAGATACAGGAGTGCGAGAGGGGGATAAGTGTGTTCCATATACAGGAGTGTGAGGGAGGTATTAGAGTGTTCCAGATACAAAACTGTGAGAGAGGGATTGGAGTGTTCCAGATACAGAGAGTGATAGAGGGATTAGACTGTTCCAGATACAGAGTTTGAGAGAGGGATTATACTGTTCCACATACAGGATCGTGAGAGAGGGTTTAAAGTGTTACAGGCACGGGAGTGTGAGAGAGGGATTACAGTTTTCCAGATAGAGGAGTGTGAGAGAGACAAAGAGTGTTCCCTATATTTCAGTGTGAGAGAGGGATTAGAGTGGTCCAGATAGAGGAATATGAGTGCAGATTGGATTGTTCCTGAAACTGGAGTGTGAGAGAGGGATTAGAGTGTTCCAGATCCAGAGTGTAAGACAGAGATTAGAGTGTTCCAGATACAGACTGTGATAGAGGCATTAGAGTATTCCTGATACAGGAGTTTGAGAGAGCTTTTAGAGGTTCCTGATACAGGAGTGTGAGAGAGGGAATAGAAAGCTCCATGTACAGGAGCGTTAGCAAGGTTTTAGAGTGTTCAAGATAGAGTAACGTGAGAGAGGGATTAGCGAGTTCCAGATACAGGAGTGTGAGAAAGGGATTAGTGTGTTCCAGATACAGGAGTGTGAAAGACGGATTAGAGCGATCCAGATACATGAGTGTGAGAGGGGGATTAGTGTGTCCCAGATACAGAGTGTGAGAGAGTAATAGAGTGTTCCCGATACAGGAATGTGTGAGAGGCATTAGAGTGTTCCAGATACAGAGAGTGATAGAGGGATTAGAATGTTCCAGATACAGAGTTTGAGAGGGGAATCAGACTTTTCCAGGTACAGGATTGTGAGAGAGGGTTTAAAGTGTTGCAGACACAGGAGTGTCAGAGAGGGATTACAGGGTTCCAGATAGAGAAGTGTGAGAGAGAGATAGATTGTTCCCTATATTTCAGTGTGAGAGAGCGATTAGAGTGTTCCAGATACAGGAGTGTGAGAGAGGGTTTAGTGTGTTCCTTTAGAGGAACATGAGAGCGGATTGGATTGCTCCTGAAACTGGAGTGTGAGAGAGGAATTAGAGTATTCCAGATATAGGAGTGTTGGAGAGGGTTTAGTGTGTTCTAGATAGAGGAATATGAGAGCGGATTGGATTGTTCCTGAAACTGGAGTGTGAAAGAGGGATTAGAGTGTTCCAGATACAGACTGTGAGAGAGGGATTAGAGTATTCCTGATACAGGAGTTTGAGAGAGCTTTAAGATGTTCCTGATACAGGAGTGTGAGAGAGGGAATAGAAAGTTCCATATACAAGATTGTGAGCGAGGTTTGAGAGTCTTCCAGATAGAGTAATGTGAGAGAGGGATTAGGGTGTTTCAGATACAGGAGTGTGAGAAAGGGATTAGTGTGGTACAGATGCAGGAGTGTGAGAGAGGAAATATTGCATTCCAAACACAGGAGTGTGAGAGAGGGATCAGAGTGTTCCAGATACAGGAGTATGAGAGAGGGATTAGAGTGTTCCAGATACAGGAGTATGTGAGGGAGCTTAGAGTCTCCCAGATACAGGAGTGTGAGAGAGGGATTAGAGTGTTACAGATATTGCAGTGTGTAAGAGGTTTTAGAGTGTACCTGATACAGGTGTTTGAGAGAGGGATCAGAGTGTTCCAAATACAGGATTGTGAGAGAGGGATTAGGGTGTTCCAGATACAGGAGATTGAGAGTGGGATCAGAGTGCTCCAGATACCACACTGCAAGAGAGTTAATAGTGTGTTCCATATTCAGGAGTGTGAGAGAGGTAACAGAGTGCTCCAGATACAGGAGTGTGAGAAAGGGATTAGTGTGTTCCAGATACAGGAGTGTGAGAGACGGATTAGAGTGATCCAGATACATGATTGTGAGAGGGGGATTAGTGTGTCCCAGATACAGACTGTGAGAGAGGTAATAGAGTGTTCCAGATACAGGAATGTGCGAGAGGGATTAGAGTGTTCCAGATATAGAGAGTGATAGAGGGATTAGAGTATTCCTGATACAGGAGATTGAGAGAGCTTTTAGAGGTTCCTGATACAGGAGTGTGAGAGAGGGAATGGAAAGCTCCATATACAGGAGCGTTAGCAAGGTTTCAGAGTGTTTGAGATAGAGTAATGTGAGAGTGGGATTAGTAAGTTCCAGATAAAGGAGTGTGAGAAAGGGATAAGTTTGTTCCAGATACAGGAGTGTGAAAGACGGATTAGAGCGATCCAGATACATGAGTGTGAGAGGGCGATCAGTGTGTCCCAGATACAAAGTGTGAGAGAGGTAATAGATTGTTCCAGATACAGGAATGTGCGAGAGGGATTAGAGTGTTCCAGATACAGAGAGTGATAGAGGGATTAGAATGTTCCAGATACAGAGTTTGAGAGGGGAATCAGACTTTTCCAGGTATAGGATTGTGAGAGAGGGTTTAAAGTGTTCCAGATACAGGAGTGTGAGAGAGGGATTACAGGGTTCCAGATAGAGAAGTGTGAGAGAGAGATAGAGTGTTCCATATACTTGAGTGTGAGAGAGGGATTAGAGTATTCCAGATATAGGAGTGTTGGAGAGGGTGTAGTGTGTTCCAGATAGAGGAACATGAGAGCGGATTGGATTGTTCCTGAAACTGGAGTGTGAGAGAGGGATTAGAGTGTTCCAGATACAGACTGTGAGAGAGGGATTAGAGTATTCCTGATACAGGAGTTTGAGAGAGCTTTAAGATGTTCCTGATACAGGAGTGTGAGAGAGGGAATAGAAATTTCCATATACAGGAGTGTGAGCGAGGTTTGATAGTGTTCCAGATAGAGTAACGTGAGACAGGGATTAGGGTGTTCCGGATACAGGAGTGTGAGAAAGGGATTAGTGCGGTACAGATGCAGGAGTGTGAGAGAGGAAATATTGTATTCCAAACACAGGAGTGTGAGAGAGGGATCAGAGTGTTCCAGATACAGGAGTATGAGAGAGGGATTAGAGTGTTCCAGATACAGGAGTATGTGAGGGAGCTTAGAGTCTCCCAAATACAGGAGTGAGAGAGAGGGATTAGGGTGCTCCAATACCGGATATTGAGAGTGGGAACAAGTGCTCCAAATACCACATTGCAAGAGAGTTGATAGTGTGTTCCAGTACAGGAGTGTGAGAGAGGGATTAGAGTGTTACAGATATTGCAGTGTGTAAGAGGTTTCAGAGTGTACCTGATACAGGTGCTTGAGAGAGGAATCAGGGTGTTCCAAATACAGGATTGTGAGAGAGGGATTAGGGTGTTCCAGATACAGGAGATTGAGAGTGGGTTCAGAATGCTCCAGATACAACTCTGCAAGAGAGTTAATAGTGTGTTACGTATTCAGGAGTGTGAGAGAGGAATTAGATTGTTACAGATATTGCAGTGTGTAAGAGGGTCTAGACTGTACCTGATACAGGTGTTTGAGAGAGGGATCAGAGTGTTGAAAATACAAGAGTGTGATAGAGGGATTAGTGTGCTCCTGATGCAGGTGTGTGAGAGAGGAATTATTGTATTCCAAACACAGGAGTTTGAGAGAGGTAACAGGGTGCTCCAGATACAGGAGTGTGAGCGAGGGATCAGAGTGTTCCAGATACAAGAATGCAAGAGAGGGAGTAGATTGTTCCAGGTACTGAAAATGGATAGAGGATTTAGAGTGATCCAGATAGAGGAACGTGAGAGAGTGATTAGAGTGTTCCATATACAGGAATGTGAGAGAAGCATGAAAATATTCCAGATACAGGGGTGTGAGAGGGGGATTAGAGTGTTCCAGATACATGAGTGTGGGAGAGGGTTTTAATTGTTCCAGACACAGGAGTGTGAGAGAGTGATTACAGTGTTCCAGATAGAGGAGTGTGACAGAGGGTTTAGTGTGTTCCTTTAGAGGAACATGAGAGTGGATCGTATTTTTCCTGAAACTGGAGTGTGAGAGAGGGATTAGAGTGTTCCAGATACAGACTGTGAGAGAGGGATTAGAGTATTCCTGATACAGGAGTTTGAGAGAGCTTTAAGATGTTCCTGATACAGGAGTGTGAGAGAGGGAATAGAAAGTTCCATATACAGGAGTGTGAGCGAGGTTTGAGAGTGTGCCAGATAGAGTAACGTGAGAGAGGGATTAGGGTGTTCCAGATACAGGAGTGAGAGAAAGGGATTAGTGTGGTACAGATGCAGGAGTGTGAGAGAGGAAATATTGTATTCCAAACACAGGAGTGTGAGAGAGGGATCAGAGTGTTCCAGATACAGGAGTATGAGAGAGGGATTAGAGTGTTCCAGATACAGGAGTATGTGAGGGAGCTTAGAGTCTCCCAGATACAGGAGTGAGAGAGAGGGATTAGGGTGCTCCAGATACAGGATATTGAGAGTGGGATCAGAGTGCTCCAGATACCAGATTGCAAGAGAGTTAATAGTGTGTTCCAGATACAGGAGTGTGAGAGAGGGATTAGAGTGTTCCAGATAAAGAGAGTTATAGAGGGATTAGAATTTTCCAGTTAGAGTTTGAGAGGGGGAACAGACTTTTCCAGGTAAAGGATTGTGAGAGAGGGTTTAAAGTGTTCCAGACACAGGAGTGTGAGAGAGGGATTACAGTGTTCCAGATAGAGGAGTGTGAGACAGGGTTTATTGTGTCCCAGATAGAGGAACATGAGAGTGGATTGGATTGATCCTGAAACTGGAGTGTGAGAGAGGGTTTAGAGTGTACCAGATACAGAGCGTGAGACAGAGATTAGAGTGTTCCAGATACAGACTGTGAGAGAGGGATTAGAGTATTCCTGATACAGGAGGTTGAGAGAGCTTTTAGAGGTTCCTGATACAGGAGTGTGAGAGAGGGAATAGAAAGCTCCATATACAGGAGCGTTAGCAAGGTTTTAGAGTGTTTGAGATAGAGTAACATAGAGTGGGATTAGCAAATTCCAGATAGAGGAGTGTGAGAAAGGGATTAGTGTGTTCCAGATACAGGGGTGTGAGAGACGGATTAGAGCGATCCAGATACAAGAGTGTGAGAGGGCGATCAGTGTGTCCCAGATACAAAGTGTGAGAGAGGTAATAGAGTGTTCCAGATACAGGAATGTGCGAGAGGGATTAGAGTGTTCCAGATACAGAGAGTGATAGAGGGATTAGAATGTTCTAGATACAGAGTTTGAGAGGGGAATCAGACTTTTCCAGGTACAGGATTGTGAGAGAGGGTTTAAAGTGTTCCAGACACAGGAGTGTGAGAGAGGGATTACAGGGTTCCAGATAGAGAAGTGTGAGAGAGAGATAGAGTGTTCCCTATACTTGAGTGTGAGAGAGGGATTAGAGTATTCCAGATATAGGAGTGTTGCAGAGGGTTTAGTGTGTTCCAGATAGAGGAACATGAGAGCGGAATGGATTGTTCCTGAAACTGGAGTGTGAAAGAGGGATTAGAGTGTTCCAGATACAGACTGTGAGAGAGGGATTAGAGTATTCCTGATACAGGAGTTTGAGAGAGCTTTAAGATGTTCCTGATACAGGAGTGTGAGAGAGGGAATAGAAAGTTCCATATACAAGAGTGTGAGCGAGGTTTGAGAGTGTTCCAGATAGAGTAACATGAGAGAGGGATTAGGGTGTTCCAGATACAGGAGTGTGAGAAAGGGATTAGTGTGGTACAGATGTAGGAGCGTGAGAGAGGAAATATTGTATTCCAAACACAGGAGTGTGAGAGAGGGATCAGAGTGTTCCAGATACAGGAGTATGAGAGAGGGATTAGAATGTTCCAGATACAGGAGTATGTGAGGGAGCTTAGAGTCTCCCAGATACAGGAGTGAGAGAGAGGGATTAGGGTGCTCCAGATACAGGATTTTGAGAGTGGGATCAGAGTGCTCCAGATACCACATTGCAAGAGAGTTAATAGAGTGTTCCAGATACAGGAGTGTGAGAGAGGGATTAGATTTTCCAGATACAGAGCGTGAGACAGAGATTTGAGTGTTCCAGATACAGACTGTGAGAGAGGGATTAGAGTATTCCTGATACAGGAGGTTGAAAGAGCTTTTAGAGGTTCCTGATACAGGAGTGTGAGAGAGGGAATAGAAAGCTCCATATACAGGAGCGTTAGCAAGGTTTTAGAGTGTTTGAGATAGAGTAACATGAGAGTGGGATTGCAAGTTCCAGATAGAGGAGTGTGAGAAAGGGATTAGTGTGTTCCAGATACAGGGGTATGAGAGACGGATTAGAGCGATCCAGATACAAGAGTGTGAGAGGGCGATCAGTGTGTCCCAGATACAAAGTGTGAGAGAGGTAATAGAGTGTTCCAGATACAGGAGTGTGAGAGAGGGATTAGATTTTCCAGATAGAGGTGTGAGAGAGGGTTTATTGTGTCCCAGATAGAGGAACATGAGAGTGGATTGGATTGTTCCCGAAACTGGAGTGTGAGAGAGGTTTTAGAGTGTTCCAGATACAGAGCGTGAGACAGAGTTTAGAGTATTCCTGATGCAGACTTTGAGAGAGGGATCAGAGTATTCCAGATACAGGAGTTTGAGAGAGCTTTTAGAGGTTCCAGATACAGGAGATTGTGAGTGGGATCAGAGTGCTCCAGATACAACACTGCAAGTGTGTTAATAGTGTGATCCAGATACAGGATTGTGAGAGAGCGATTAGGGTGTTCCAGATACAGGATATTGAGAGTGTGATCAGAATGCTCCAGATACAACTCTGCAAGAGAGTTAATAGTGTGTTCCATATTCAGGAGTGTGAGGGAGGAATTAGAGTGTTACAGATATTGCAGTGTGTAAGAGGGTCTACAGTGTACCTGATACAGGTGTTTGAGAGAGGGATCAGAGTGTTGCAAATACAAGAGTGTGATAGAGGGATTAGTGTGATCCTGATGCAGGTGTGTGAGAGAGGAATTATTGTATTCCAAATACAGGAGTTTGAGAGAGGTAACAGGGTGCTCCAGATACAGGAGTGCGAGCGAGGGATCAGATTGTTCCAGATACAAGAATGCAAGAGAGGGAGTAGATAGTTCCAGATACTGAAAATGGATAGATGATTAAGAGTGATCCAGATAGAGGAACGTGAGAGAGTGATTAGAGTGTTCCATATACAGGAATGTGAGAGAAGCAGTAAAATCTTCCAGCTACAGGAGTGTGAGAGGGGAATTAGAGTGTTCCAGATACAGGAGTGTGAGAGAGTGTTTAAAGTGTTCCAGACACAGGAGTGTGAGAGAGGGATTACAGTGTTTGAGATACAGGAGTGTGAGATAGGATTTAGTGTGTTCCAGACAGAGGAACATGAGAGTGGATTGGATTGTTGCTGAAACTGGAGTGTGAGAGAGGAATTAGAGTGTTCCAGATACAGAGCGTGAGACAGAGATTAGAGTGTTCTAGATACAGACTGTAAGAGAGGGTTTAGAGTATTCCTGAAACAGGAGTTTGAGAGAGCTTTTAGAGGTTCCTGATACAGGAGTGTGAGAGAGGGAATAGAAAGTTCAATTTACAGGAGTGTGAGCGAGGTTTTAGAGTGTTCCAGATAGAGTAATGTGAGAGAGGGATTAGGGTGTTCCAGATACTGGAGTGTGAGAAAGGGATTAGTGTCTTCCAGATGCAGGAATGAGATAGGAAATATTGTATTCCAAACACAGGAGTGTGAGAGAGGGAACAGAGTGTTCCAGATACAGGAGTATGTGAGGGAGTTTAGAGAGAGTGTGAGAGAGGGATTAGGGTGTTCCAGATACAGTAGATTGTGAGTGGGATAAGTGTGCTCCAGATAAAACGCTGCAAGAGAGTCAATAGTGTGTTCCAGAAACAGGATTGTGAGAGAGGGTTTAGGGTGTTCCAGATACAGAAGATTGAGAGTGGGATCATAGTTCTCCAGATACAACACTGCAAGAGAGATAATAGTGTGTTCCAGTTTTAGGAGTGTGAGAGCGGAATTAGAGTGTTACAGATATTGCAGTGTGTAAGAGGGTTTAGAGTGTACCTGATAGAGGTGTTTGAGAGAGGGATCAGAGTGTTGCAAAGACAAGAGTGTGATAGAGGGATTAGTGTGTTCCAGATAGAGGAGTTTGAGAGAGCTTTTAGAGGTTCCTAATACAGGAGTGTGAGAGAGGGAATAGAAAGTTCCATATACAAGATTGTGAGCAAGGTTTTAGAGTGTTCCAGATAGAGTAACATGAGAGAGGGATTAGGTTGTTCCAGATACAGGAGTTTGAGCGACATTTTAGTGTGTTCCAGATACAGGAGTGTGAGAGAGGCATCACAGTGTTCCAGATACAGTGGAGTGATAGAGGGATTAGAGTGTTCCAGATACAGGAGTGTGAGAGGAAAATCAGTGTCTTCCAGATACAGGAGTATGAGAGGGGAATTAGAGTGTTCCAGATACAGTTGAGTGAGAGAGCGATTGGATTGTTCCAGATACAGGAGTTTGCAAGAGGTATTAGATTGTTCCAGATACAGGAGTGTGAGAGAGGGATTAGTGTGTTCCAGATACAAGAGTGCAAGACAGGCATTATAATTTTCCAGATACAGAGTGTGGGACAGGAATTAGAGTGTTCCCGATACTGGAGTGCGAGAGAGGGATTAGAGTGTTCCTGGTACTGGAGTGCGAGAGAGGGATTAGAGTGTTCCTGGTACTGGAGTGTGAGAGAGGGATTAGAGTGTTCCAAATACATTAGTGTGAGGGAGGGTTTAGTGTGTTCCAGATAGAGGAACATGACAGCAGATTAGACTGTTCCTGATACTGGAGTGTGAGAGAAGGTTTAGAGTGTTCCAGATACAGAAATGTGACAGAGGGATTATAATGTTCCCTATATTTGAGTGTGTGAGAGCGTTTAGAGTGTTCCAGATACAGGTTGTGAGAGAGGGATTAGAGTGTTCCAGATACAGGAGTCTGAGATATGGATTAGAACAATCCAGATACATGTGTGCGAGAGGGATTAGTGTGTTCCAGATACAGAGATTGATAGAGGGATTAGAATGTTCCAGATACAGATTTTTTAGAGGGGGGATCAGACTTTTCCAGGTACAGGATTGTGAGAGAGCGTTTAAAGTGTTCCAGACACAGGAGTGTGAGAGAGGGATTACAGTGTTCCAGATAGAGGAGTGTGAGAGAGAGATAGATTGTTCCAGACACTGGAGTGTGAAAGAGGGATTAGAGTGTTCCAGTTACAGACTGTGAGAGAGGGATCAGAGCGATCCAGATACAGGAGTGTGAGAGAGGGATTAGTGTGCTGCAGATACAGGAGTGTGCAAGAGGGATTAGAATGTTCCAGATACAGAGTTTTAGAGAGGGATCAGACTGTTCCTGGTAAAGGATTATGAGAGAAGGTTTAAAGTGTCCCAGATAGAGGAGTGGAGAGAGAGATAGATTGTTCCAGACACAGGAGTGTGAGAGAGGGATTAATGTGTTCCAGATAGAGGAGCGTGAGAGAGAGATAGAGTGTTCCAGATACAGGAGTGTGATGGAGAGATAGTGAGTTCCCTATACTTTGTGAAAGAGGGATTAGAGTGTTCCAGATACAGACTGTGAGAGAGGGATTAACATTGTTCCAGATACAGGCTGTGTGCGAAAGATCGGGTGTTCCAGATACAGGAGTCTTAGAGAGGGATTAGAGTGTTCCATGTACAGGCGTGTGAGAGAGGGACTAGAGTGTTCCAGATACAAGAGTGTGAGAGAGGGTTCAGTGTGTTCCAGATACAGGAGTGTGAGAGATGGATTAGAGTGTTCTAGATACAGAAGTGTGAGAGAGGGTTTAAAGTGTTCCAGACTCAGCAGTGTAAGAGAGGGATTAGAGTGTCCCAGATACAGGAGTCTGAGAGAGGGATTAATGTGTTCCAGATAGAGGAGTGAGAGAGATAGCGTGTTCCAGATACAGGAGTGTGAGAGAGGGATTACAATGTTCCAGATACAGGAGCGTGCGAGAGAGATAGTGTTCCAGATACAGTAATATGGGAGAGGGATTAAAATGTTCCAGATACAGGAGTCTGAGAGAGGGATTAGAGTGTTCTATATACAGGCGTGTGAAAGAGGGATTAGAGTGTTCCAGATACAGGAGTGTGAGAGAGGTATTAAAGTGTTCCAGATTCAGGATTATGAGAGAGGGTTTAAAGTGTTCCAGCTACAGGAGTGTGAGAGAGAGATAAATTGTTCCACGTACAGGATTGTAATGGTGAGTTGGCACGTTCCAGATACAGGAGTGTGACGGAGTGATAGCATGTTCCAGATACAGGAGTGTGAGGGAGAGGAATCAGAGTTTTCCAGGTAGAGGGGATTGAAAGAGGAATTTTGAGAATTCTTTTCCTACCTGTTGTGAATGTTCCCACCACTGGCTCTGAAGCCATCACTCCCTGAATTGCCACCAGCGTTACGATATACTCTATGCCAGGGTCGAGTTTTGACAGCGTTACGTGTTTCGCAGTTCCGTTCACTGGTACCTGTGTAGTCTCCCCGTAGTTCCGGGGATTGTAATTTATGATAAAGATGTCAGCGGAAGGTGTTGGCTGCTGCCAGGTCACCTTGGCGCTGCTCGTAGTGATATCAGTGAACTCCAACTCCTCGATTGGATGGAAACCTACCAATGAAACGCTCGCATCAGTAACTCAGGGTCAGCATCTCATTCACCTCCAGCCTCCAGCCCAGTGTCAGCACTTCTCTAACCTCTAACCTCCAGCCCAGGGTCAGCAACTCTTCTGACCTCTCACCTGCAGCCCTGGGTCAGCACCTCTCTGACCTCTCACCTGCAGCCCTGGGTCAGCACCTCTCTGACCTCTCACCTGCAGCCCTGGGTCAGCACCTCTCTGACCTCTCACCTGCAGCCCTGGGTCAGCAACTCTCTGACCTCTCACCTGCAGCCCTGGGTCAGCAACTCTCTGACCTCTCACCTGCAGCTGAGCAGTGGCTGCTGTTTTGTGAGTACGTTACTGAAATTCTTGATCGGTTTGGGACATGTTGCAGGTACTGAAGAAATACGAGGGCACCTAGGTACAGGCAATGCCAGTCTTGCCAGAGATACCCACACCTCAATAACTATTATTTTAAAACTATCTCATTGCTGTCAAGTAGGAAATAAACCTCAGGTACAAGGCAGCTCATTACAACAGCTCCACTCACCATAACATTAAATCAAAACTGCAAAAAGTCAGAAACTTCATGTAGCAGTCACCTGTCATAGGACTTCCACTCAGTGAGGGCTTCAGTCTCCCACATCGCACTGTAAATAGATGCTTCACTCTCCCATGTGTAAGGGTGGGTGCATTTCCCTTCCCTAAGTCATTCGCTTGTTGATGAAGGGGCACACTACTCTGACTCAGGGATCAATGTTCCTTCGTGTTCAACACTATTTGGAAGAAGCACTGTGGGTTTCAAGGGGACAGAATGGACCCTGTGTTGGGGGCATCAAAACCCCTTACCAATAGTGTTTAGATAGCAGCACTACTGATTGAGCTGGCCGAGTCCTAAAGAACATATTTGCTGAACTGAGTCTGCGGCAGGTGGTGAGGGAACCAAAAATGAGGAAACACCCACTTGACCTCGTCCTCACCAATCTACCTGTCACAGATGCATCTGTCCATGATAATATTGGTAGCAGTGACCATCGCAGCCACTATGGAGACAAAGGCCATTTCAGGATATCCTTCATTTTGTAATGTGGTACTATCACCGTGCTAAATGGACTAGTCTCAGAACAGAAGCAAAATAATGTGGGTTCTGGAAATCTGAAACAAAAAAATGGATAAGGCTGACAATACACAGCAGATCTGGCAGCACCTGATGAGAGATCATTGTTTTCAACTACACTCTGTAACTTCATGGCCCGGCACATCTCCCACTCTACTATTATCACCAAGCCAGGGGATCAACACTGGTTCAATGAAGAGTGCAGGAGGGCATGCCAGGAGCAGCACCAGGCATATCTAAAAATGAGGTGCCAACCTGGTGAAGCTATAACAGGACTACTTGCGTGCCAAATAGCGTAAGTTGCAAGTGATAGACAAAGATAAGTGACCTCACAACTAATGGGTCAAATCTAAACTCTGCAGTCCTGCCACATCCAGTCGTGAATAGTGGTGGACAATTAAACAACTCACTGGAGGAGGTGGCTGCACAAATATTCCCATCCTCAATGATGGAGGAGCCCAACACAGCAGTGCAAGAGGTAAGGTTGAATCATTCATAACAATCTTCAGCCAAAAGTGCCAAGTGGATGATCCATCTCGGCCTCCTCCAGAGGTCCCCAGCATCACAGATGCCAGTCTTCAGCCAATTCAATTCACTCCATGTGATATCAAGAATTGGCTGAATGCAAAGGATACTGCAAAGGCCCTGGGCCTTGACAATATTCCGGCAATAGTACTGAAGACTTGTGCTCCAGAACTTGCTGTGTCCCTAGCCAAGCTGTTCCAGTACAGCTACAACATTGGCATCTACCCGGCTATGTGGAAAATTGCCCAGGTATGTCCTGTACATAAAAAGCAGGACAAATCCACGCAACTAACTACCACCCCATCAGTCTCCTCGCCATCAACAGTAAAATGATGGAAGGAGTCATCAACAGTGCTATCAAGGACTTGCTAAGCACTTGCTTAGCAATAACCTGTTTAGTTTGAGATCCACCTACCTCCAGACCTCAAACACATGGACAAAAGAGCTGAACTCCAGAGGTGAGGTGAGAGTGACTGCCCTTGATATCAAGGAGCCCTAGCAAAACTAGAGTGAATGGGAATCAGGGGGAAAACTCTCCACTGGTTGGGGTCATACTTAGCATGAAAGAAGATAACTGTGGTTGTTGGAGGTTAGTCATCTCAGCTCCAGGACATCACTGCAGGAGTTACTCAGAGTAATGTCCTCAGCCCAACCATCTTCAGCTGCTTCATAAATGATCTTCCTTCCACCATAAGATCAGAAGTGAGGATGTTCGCTGATGATTGCACAATGTTCAGCACCATTCGCAACTCCTCAGGTACTGAAGTAGCCCATGTCCAAATACAGCAAGACCTGGACAATATCCAGGCTTGGGCTGACAAGTAACATTTGCACCACACCAGTGCCAGGCAATGACCATCTCCAACATGAGGGAATCGAACCCTTTGATGTTCAATGACAGTACCATCACTGAATCCCCCACAATCAACATCCTAGGGGTTACCATTGACCAGAAACTGAACTGAACTAGCCATATAAATACTGTGGCTACAAGAGTAGGTCAGAGGCTAGAAAACCTGCAGTGAGTAACTCTCCTCCTGACTCCCCCAACCCAGTCTTCCGCATTGATCCCCCCATGAATTATTCAATAGCGAGGGTCACTCTCCTCCTTGTACCCACCTGTCATGCCCTCAATGATCGATGCCTCACTCTTCTGCCAGCCTCTCTCTGCCACAACGGACAGGTTGTACTTTGTGTGCGGCTCCAGGTTATTGAGGGTCACTGAGTGACTGCCTCTCGGAATCATCACCTCTGAATTGACACCCATGGCTGTGGAGTAGGTGACGCGGTAGTGATCAACGGGACCTCGAATCTCTGTCCACACGAGGGAGATGCTGGTGTTGGAAGATGCTGTCACAGCAACGCCAAGAGGACGATCCAAATCTACAGGAAGTGAGATACCAAGAGGAAGGTGATAAACCACAGAACTAAACATCAGGGATTCAATCCCAGGGATTATCACTCAGTTCAAAGGATTATCACTCAAGCCCAGCGATCAACACTCAATTCCAAGGATTACCATTCAACCCCAGGGATCATCACACAATTCCAGGGATAATCACTCAACCCCAGGGCACATCACTCAACCACAGGGCCCATCACCCAACCCCAGGGCCCAACACTCAATTACAAGGATCATTTCTCAACCCCAGGGACCGTCACTCAACCTCAGGGACCATCACTCAACCCCAGGGCCCATCACCCAACCCCAGGGCCCAACACTCAATTACAAGGATCAACACTCAACGCCAGGGACCGCCACTCAACCCCAGGGACTATCACTCAACCACAGGGAACATCACTCAACCACAGGGAAAATCACACAACCACAGGGAAAATCACACAACCACAGGGAACATCACTCAAGCCCAGAGATCATCACTCAAGCCCAGAGATCATCACACAATTCCAGGGAATATCACGCAGCCCCAGGGATAATCACTCAACCCCAGAGCCCAACACCCAACCCCAGGGCCCAACACCCAACCCCAGGGCCCAACACCCAACCCCAGGGCCCAATACTCAATTACAAGGATCATCACTCAACCCCAGGGACCGTCACTCAACCCCAGGGACCATCACTCAACACCAGGACCCATCACCCAACCCCAGGGCAAAACACTCAATTACAAGGATCATCACTCAAGCCCTGCGACTGTCACTCAAACCCAGGGACCATCACTCAACCCCAGGGACAATCATTCAACCACAGGGAACATCACTCAAGCCAAGAGATCATCACTCAACCACAGGGAATATCACTCAAGCCCAGAGATCATCACTCAAGCCCAGAGATCATCACTCAAGCCCAGAGATCATCACTCAAGCCCAGAGATCATCACTCAAGCCCAGAGATCATCACTCAAGACCAGAGAACATCACTCAAGACCAGAGATCATCACTCAGCCCCAGGAGCCATCACACAGCACCAAGGCACATCACATAACCACAGGGCCCATCACTCAGACCCAAGGGGCCAAAATGCAACCCCAGGTGCAATCACTAAACCCCAAGGACCATCACCCAAACCCCGGGACCATCACTCAGCCCCAGGGACCATCACGCAGCCTCAGGGTCCATCACTCAATGCCAGGTATCATCACTCAATGCCAGGGATCATCACTCAACGCCAGGGATCATCACTCAACGCCAGGGATCATCACTCAATGCCAGGGATCATCACTCAGCCCCAGAGACCATCACTCAGCCCCAGACACAATCACTCAACTCCAGGGAACATCACTCAACTCCAGGGAACATCTCTCAACCCCAGAGACCATCACTCAACCCCAGAGACCATCACTCAAACCCAGAGACCATCACTCAGCCCTAGGAGACATCACTCAGCCCCAGGAGCCATCAATCAGCCACAGGAGCCATCAATCAGCCACAGGAGCCATCACCCAGCCACAGGAGCCATCTCTCAACACCAAGGCGCATCACGTAACTCCAGGGCCCATCACTCAGCCCCAAGGGGCCAACATTCAACACGAGGGCATCACTCAACCCCAAGAATCGTCACTCAACCACAGGGATTATCACCCCACCCCAGGGACCATCACTCAGCCGCAGAGACCATCACTCAACTCCAGGGAACATTACCCAACCACAAGGACTATCACTCAACCCCAGAAACTATCACTCAGCCCCAGGGAACATCACTCAGCCCCAGGGACCAACACTCAGCCCAAGGACAATCACTCAACTCCAACGAACATCACCCAACCTCAGGGACCATCACTCAATTCTAAGGATCATCACTCAACCCCAGGGCGCATCACTCAACCCCAGGGACCATTACTCAACCCCAGGGACCATCACTCAATTCCAGGGGTCATCACTCAATTCCAGGGATCATCACCCAACCCCAGGAGCAATCACTCAACTCCAGGGAACATCACCCAACCCCAGGGAACATCACGCAGCCCCAGGGACCATCACCCACCCCAGAGATCACCACTCAACCCCAGAGATCATCACTCAACCCCAGAGATCATCACTCATCCCCAGAGAGCAACACTCAACACCAAGGTGCATCTCGTAACCCCAGCGTCCATCACCAACCCCAGGGACCATCACTCAACCCCAGGGACCATCACTCAGCCCCAGAGACCATCACTCAGACCCAGAGACCATCACTCAGACCCAGAGACCATCACTCAGACCCAGAGATCATCACTCAAACCCAGAGATCATCACTCAAACCCAGAGATCATCACTCAAACCCAGAGACCATCACTCAGACCCAGAGATCATCACTCAACCCCAGAGACCATCACGCAGACCCAGAGACCATCACGCAGACCCAGAGACCATCACTCAACTCCAGGGAACATCACCCAACCTCAGGAACTATCAATCAACCCCAGAGATCATCGCTCAACCCCAGAGATCATCGCTCAACCACAGAGATCATCGCTCAACCCCAGGAGCCATCACTCAGCCCCAGGAGCCATCACTCAACCCCAGGAGCCATCACTCAGCCCCAGGAGCCATCAGTCAACACCAAGGCGCATCACGTAACTCCAGGGCCCATCGCTCAGCCCCAAGTGGCCAACATTCAACACCAGGGCATCACACAAACCCAAGGATTGTCACCCAACCCCAGGGACCATCACTCAGCCCCACAGACAATCACACAACTCCAGGGAACATTACCAAACCACAAGGACTATCACTCAACCCCAGGAACTATCACTCAACACCAGGAACTATCACTCAACCCCAGGGACCATTACTAAACCACAGGGACCATCACACAATTCCAGGGACCATCACTCAATTCCAGGGATCATCACTCAATTCCACGGATCATCACTCAATTCCCGGGACCATCATTCAATTCTAAGGATCATCACTCAACCCCAAGGCCCATCACTCAACCCCAGAGAACATCACTCAACCCCAGGGACCATTACTTAACCCCAGGGACCATCACTCAATTCCAGGGGTCATCACTCAATTCCAGGGATCATCACCCAACCCCAGGAGCAATTACTCAACTCCAGGGAACATCACCCAACCCCAGGGAACATTACGCAACCCCAGGGACCATCACCCACCCCAGAGATCACCACTCAACCCCAGAGATCATCACTCAACCCCAGAGATCATCACTCATCCCCAGAGGGCAACACTCAACACCAAGGCGCATCTCGTAACCCCAGCGTCCATCACCAACCCCAGGGACCATCACTCAACCCCAGGGACAATCACTCAACCCCAGGGACAATCACTCAAACCGAAGGACCATCACTCAACCCCAAGGACCATCAATCAGCCCCAGAGACTATCATTCAGACCCAGAGACCATCACTCAGACCCAGAGACCATCACTCAAACCCAGACATCATCACTCAAACCCAGAGATCATCACTCAAACCCAGACATCATCACTCAAACACAGAGATCATCACTCAGATCCAGAGATCATCACTCAGACCCAGAGATCATCACTCAGACCCAGAGATCATCACTCAACCCCAGAGATCATCACGCAGACCCAGAGACCATCACTCAACTCCAGGGAACATCACCCAACCGCAGGGACTATCACTCAACCCCAGAGATCATCGCTCAACCCCAGAGATCATCGCTCAACCCCAGGAGCCATCACTCAACCCCAGGAGCCATCACTCAACCCCAGGAGCCATCACTCAACCCCAGGAGCCATCACTCAACCCCAGGAGACATCACTCAACCCCAGGAGACATCACTCAACCCCAAGGACCATCAATCAGCCCCAGAGACTATCACTCAGACCCAGAGACCATCACTCAGACCCAGAGACCATCACTCAAACCCATACATCATCCCTCAAACCCAGAGATCATCACTCAAACCCAGACATCATCACTCAAACACAGAGATCATCACTCAGACCCAGAGATCATCACTCAGACCCAGAGATCATCACTCAGACCCAGAGATCATCACTCAACCCCAGAGATCATCACGCAGACCCAGAGACCATCACTCAACTCCAGGGAACATCACCCAACCGCAGGGAGTATCACTCAACCCCAGAGATCATCGCTCAACCCCAGAGATCATCGCTCAACCCCAGAGATCATCGCTCAACCCCAGAGATCATCGCTCAACCCCAGGAGCCATCACTCAACCCCAGGAGCCATCACTCAACCCCAGGAGACATCACTCAACCCCAGGAGCCATCACTCAACCCCAGGAGCCATCACTCAACCCCAGGAGCCATCACTCAACCCCAGGAGACATCACTCAACCCCAGGAGACATCACTCAACCCCAGGAGACATCACTCAACCCCAGGAGACATCACTCAGCCCCAGGAGCCATCAGTCAACACCAAGGCGCATCACGTAACTCCAGGGCCCATCGCTCAGCCCCAAGTGGCCAACATTCAACACCAGGGCATCACCCAACCCCAAGGATTGTCACCCAACCCAGGGACCATCACTCAGCCCCACAGACCATCACACAAGTCCAGGGAACATTACCAAACCACAAGGACTATCACTCAACCCCAGGAACTATCACTCAACACCAGGAACTATCACTCAACCCCAGGGACCATTACTAAACCACAGGGACCATCACACAATTCCAGGGACCATCACTCAATTCCAGAGATCATCACTCAATTCCAGGGATCATCACTCAATTCCCGGGACCATCACTCAATTCCTGGGACCATCACTCAATTCCCGGGACCATCACTCAATTCCCGGGATCATCACACAATTCCAGGGATCATCACACAATTCCAGGGATCATCAGTCAATTCCAGGGATCATCACCCAACCCCAGGAGCCATCACTCAACTCCAGGGAACATCACCCAACCCCAGGGAATATCACCCAACCCCAGGGTCCATCACCCGACCCCAGAGACCATCACGCAACCCCAAGAGATCACTAATCAACCCCAGAGATCATCACTCAACCCCAGAGATCATTACTCAACCCCAGAGATCATCACTCAATCCCAGAGATCATCACTCATCCCCAGAGATCATCACTCAACAACAAGGCGCATCACGTAACCCCAGGGTCCATCGCTCAACCCCAGGGCCCATCACTCAACCCCAGAGAACATTACTCAACCCCAGGGACCATTACTAAACCCCAGGGACCATCACACAATTCCAGGGACCATCACTCAATTCCAGGGACCATCACTCAATTCCAGGGACCATCACTCAATTCCAGGGACCATCACTCAATTCCAGGGACCATCACTCAATTCCAGGGACCATCACTCAATTCCAGGGATCATCACTCAATTCCAGGGATCATCACTCAATTCCAGGGATCATCACTCAATTCCAGGGATCATCACTCAATTCCAGGGATCATCACTCAATTCCAGGGATCATCACCCAACCCCAGGAGCCATCACTCAACTCCAGGGAACATCACCCAACCTCAGGGTCCATCACCCAACCCCAGGGACCATCACGCAACCCCAGAGACCATCATGCAACCCCAGAGATCACCAATCAACCCCAGAGATCGTCACTCAACCCCAGAAATCATCACTCAATCCCAGACATCATCACTCAATCCCAGACATCATCACTCAATCCCAGACATCATCACGAATCCCCAGAGACCATCACTCAACAGCAAGCGCATCACGTAACCCCAGCGTACATCACTCAACCCCAGGGACCATCACTCAGCCCCAGGGACCATCGACCAGCCCCAAGGGGCCATCATTCAACTCCAGGGTCCATCACTCAACCCCAGGGGCCATCACTCAATTCCAGGGATCATCACCCAACCACAGGGATCATCACCCAACCACAGGGATCATCACACAACCCCAGGGGCCATCACGCAAATCCAGGGAACATCACCCAACCCCAGAGAACATCACTCAACCCCAGGGACCATCACACAACCCCAGGGATCATCACTCAGACAAGGGGCCATCACTCAACCCCAGGGACCACCACTCAGCCCCAGAAACCATCACTCAACCCGAGGGACCATCACACAACCCCAGAGATCATCACTCAACCCCAGAGATCATCACTCAACCCCACAGATCATCACTCAACCCCACAGATCATCACTCAACCCCACAGATCATCACTCAGTCCCAGTAGCCATCACTCAACACCAAGGCGTATCACGTAACCGCAGGGCCCATTGCCCAGCCCCAAGGGGCCAACATTCAACCCCAGGGGCCATCACTCAACCCCAGGGGCCATCACCCAACCCCAGGGGCCATCACTCAACCTCAGGGTCCATCACCCAACCCCAGGGACCATCACGCAACCCCAGAGACCATCATGCAACCCCAGAGATCACCAATCAACCCCAGAGATCATCACTCAACCCCAGAGATCATCACTCAATCCCAGACATCATCACTCAATCCCAGACATCATCACTCAATCCCAGATATCATCACGAATCCCCAGAGACCATCACTCAACAGCAAGCGCATCACGTAACCCCAGCGTACATCACTCAACCCCAGGGACCATCACTCAGCCCCAGGGACCATCGACCAGCCCCAAGGGGCCATCATTCAACTCCAGGGTCCATCACTCAACCCCAGGGGCCATCACTCAATTCCAGGGATCATCACCCAACCACAGGGATCATCACCCAACCACAGGGATCATCACACAACCCCAGGGGCCATCACGCAAATCCAGGGAACATCACCCAACCCCAGAGAACATCACTCAACCCCAGGGACCATCACACAACCCCAGGGATCATCACTCAGACAAGGGGCCATCACTCAACCCCAGGGACCACCACTCAGCCCCAGAAACCATCACTCAACCCGAGGGACCATCACACAACCCCAGAGATCATCACTCAACCCCAGAGATCATCACTCAACCCCACAGATCATCACTCAACCCCACAGATCATCACTCAACCCCACAGATCATCACTCAGTCCCAGTAGCCATCACTCAACACCAAGGCGTATCACGTAACCGCAGGGCCCATTGCCCAGCCCCAAGGGGCCAACATTCAACCCCAGGGGCCATCACTCAACCCCAGGGGCCATCACCCAACCCCAGGGGCCATCACTCAACTCCAGGCGTCATCACTCAATTCCAGGGAACATCACCCAACCCCAGGGAACATCACCCAACCCCAGGGAACATGACTTAGCACCAGAGACCATTACTTAACACCAGGGAACATTAACCAACCACAGAGATTATCACTCAACCCCAGGAACTATCACTCAAGCCCAGGTAACATCACACAGTCCGAGGGACCAACACTCATCACAGGGACCATCACTCAACTCCAACGAACATCACCCTACCTCAGGGACCATCACTCAATTCCAAGCATCATCACTCAACCCCAGGGCCCATCACTCAACCCCAGAGAACATCACTCAGCCCCAGGGAACATCACAGCCCCAGGGACCATCACTCAGACCCAGAGACGATCACTCAGACCCAGAGACCATCACTCAACTCCAGGGAACATCACCCAGCCACAGGGACCATCACACAGACCCAGACACCATCACTCAGACCCAGAGACCATCACTCAGACCCAGAGATCATTGCTCAACCCCAGAGATCATCTCTCAAACCCAGGGACAATCACACAGCCTCAGGGACCATCACGCAGCCTCAGGGTCAATCACTCAATACCAGGGACCATCACTCAACGCCAGGGACCATCACTCAATGCCAGGGATCATCACGCAGCCCCAGAGACCATCACACAGCCCCAGAGACCATCACACAGACCCAGAGACCATCACTCAGCACCAGAGACCATCACTTAGACCCAGAGACCATCACTCAGACCCAGAGACCATCACTCAACCCCAGAGACCATCACTCAACCCCAGAGATCATCACTCAACCCCAGAGATCATCACTCAACCCCAGAGATCATCACTCAGCCCCAGGAGCCATCACTCAATACCAAGGCGCATCACTTAACTCCAGGGCCCAACACTCAGACCCATGGGGTCAACATTCAACACCTGGGGCCATCACCCAATCCCTGCGGTTGAGTGACGATCCTTGGGGTTATCAATCAATTCCAAGGATCATCACTCAACCCCAATGCCCATCACTCAACCCCAAGGATCAGCACTCAGCCCCAGAGTCCAGCACTCAGCCCCAGAGTCCAGCACTCAGCCCCAGAGTCCAGCACTCAGCCCCAGAGTCCAGCACTCAGCCCCAGTGATCATTAATCAACCACAGGGACTATCATTCAACCCCAAGGACCATCACACAGCCCCAGGGATCATCACTCAGCCTCAGAGACCATCACTCAATTTCAAGGATCATCACTCAAACCCAGGGCCCATCACCCAACTCCAGGGAAAATCACCCAACCCCAGGGATTATCACTCAGCCCCAGGGAACATCACTCATCACCAAGGCCCATCACTCAACCCCAGGGATCATCACTCAACCACAGAGATCATCACTCAACCTCGGGATCATCACTCAAACCCAGGGATCATCACTCAATCCAAGGGATCATCGCTCAACCCAAGGGATCATCACTCAACCCCAGGGATCATCACTCAACCCCAGGGATCATCACTCAACCCCAGGGATCATCACTCAGCCCCAGGGATCATCATTGAACTCCAAGGAGCATTACCCAACCACAGGGACTATCACTCAAGCCCAGAGATCATCACTCAAACCCAGAGATCATCACTCAAGCCCAGAGATCATCACTCAAGCCCGGAGATCATCACTCAAGCCCGGAGATCATCACTCAAGCCCAGAGACCATCACTCAAGCCCAGAGATCATCACACAAGCCCAGAGATCATCACACAATTCCAGGGATTATCACGCAACCCCAGGGATAATCACTCAACCCCAGAGCCAAACACCCAACCCCAGGGCCCAACACCCAACCCCAGGGCCCAATACTCAATTACAAGGATCATCACTCAACCCCAGGGACCGTCACTCAACCCCAGGGACCATCACTCAACACCAGGACCCATCACCCAACCCCAGGGCAAAACACTCAATTACAAGGATCATCACTCAAGCCCTGGGACTGTCACTCAACCCCAGGGACCATCACTCAACCACAGGGAACATCACTCAAGCACAGGGAACATCACTCAACCACAGGGAACATCACTCAAGCCCAGAGATCATCACTCAACCACAGGGAATATCACTCAAGCCCAGAGATCATCACTCAAGCCCAGAGATCATCACTCAAGCCCAGAGATCATCACTCAAGTCCAGAGATCATCACTCAAGCCCAGAGATCATCACTCAAGACCAGAGATCATCACTCAAGACCAGAGATCATCACTCAAGACCAGAGATCATCACTCAGCCCCAGGAGCCATCACACAGCACCAAGGCACATCACATAACCACAGGGCCCATCACTCAGACCCAAGGGGCCAAAATGCAACCCCAGGTGCAATCACTAAACCCCAAGGACCATCACCCAAACCCCGGGACCATCACTCAGCCCCAGGGACCATCACGCAGCCTCAGGGTCCATCACTCAATGCCAGGTATTATCACTCAATGCCAGGGATCATCACTCAATGCCAGGGATCATCACTCAATGCCAGGGATCATCACTCAATGCCAGGGATTATCACTCAGCCCCAGAGACCATCACTCAGCCCCAGAGACCATCACTCAACTCCAGCGAACATCACTCAACTCCAGGGAACATCACTCAACTCCAGGGAACATCACTCAACTCCAGGGCACATCACTCAACTCCAGGGAACATCACTCAACCCCAGAGACCATCACTCAACCCCAGAGACCATCACTCAGCCCTAGGAGCCATCACTCAGCCTCAGGAGCCATCAATCAGCAACAGGAGCCATCAATCAGCCACAGGAGCCATCACCCAGCCACAGGAGCCATCTCTCAACACCAAGGCGCATCACGTAACTCCAGGACCCATCACTCAGCCCCAAGGGGCCAACATTCAACACGAGGGCATCACTCAACCCCAAGGATCGTCACTCAACCACAGGGATTATCACCCCACCCCAGGGACCATCACTCAGCCGCAGAGACCATCACTCAACTCCAGGGAACATTACCCAACCACAAGGACTATCACTCAACCCCAGAATCTATCACTCAACCCCAGGGAACATCACTCAGCCCCAGGGACCAACACTCAGCCCCAGGGACCAACACTCAGCCCCAGGGACCAACACTCAGCCCCAGGGACCAACACTCAGCCCCAGGGACCAACACTCAGCCCCAGGGACCAACACTCAGCTCCAGGGACCAACACTCAGCCCCAGGGACCAACACTCAACTCCAACAAACATCACCCAACCTCAGGACCATCACTCAATTCTAAGGATCATCACTCAACCCCAGGGCCCATCACTCAACCCCAGAGAACATCACTCAACCCCAGGGACCATTACTCAACCCCAGGGACCATCACTCAATTCCAGGGGTCATCACTCAATTCCAGGGATCATCACCCAACCCCAGGAGCAATCACTCAACTCCAGGGAACATCACCCATCTCCAGGGAACATCACGCAACCCCAGGGACCATCACCCACCCCAGAGATCACCACTCAACCCCAGAGATCATCACTCAACCCCAGAGATCATCACTCATCCCCAGAGGGCAACACTCAACACCAAAGCGCATCTCGTAACCGCAGCATCCATCACCAACCCCAGGGACCATCAATCAGCCCCAGAGACAATCACTCAGACCCAGAGACCATCACTCAGGCCCAGAGACCATCACTCAGACCCAGACATCATCACTCAAACCCAGAGATCATCACTCAAACCCAGAGATCATCACTCAAACACAGAGATCATCACGCAGACCCAGAGATCATCACGCAGACCCAGAGACCATCACTCAACTCCAGGGAACATCACCCAGCCGCAGGGACCATCACTCAACCCCAGAGATCATCACTCAACCCCAGAGATCATCGCTCAACCCCAGAGATCATCGCTCAACCCCAAGAGCCATCGCTGAACCCCAGGAGCCATTACTCAACCCCAGGAGCCATCACTCAGCCCCAGGAGCCATCACTCAACAACAAGGCGCATCACGTAACCCCAGGGTCCAGCACTCAACCCCAGGGCCCATCACTCAACCCCAGAGAACATTACTCAACCCCAGGGACCATTACTAAACCCCAGGGACCATCACACAATTCCAGGGACCATCACTCAATTCCAGGGATCATCACTCAATTCCAGGGATCATCAATCAATTCCCGGGATAATCACTCAATTCCAGAGATCATCACTCAATTCCAGGGATCATCACTCAATTCCAGGGATCATCACCCAAACCCAGGAGCCATCACTCAACTCCAGGGAACATCACCCAACCTCAGGGTCCATCACCCAACCCCAGGGACCATCACGCAACCCCAGAGACCATCATGCAAACCCAGAGATCATCACTCAATCCTAGACATCATCACTCATCCCCAGAGACCATCACTCAACAGCAAGGCACATCATGTAACCCCAGCGTCCATCACTCAACCCCAGGGACCATCACTCAGCCCCAGGGACCATCGACCAGCCCCAAGGGGCCATCATTCAACTCCAGGGTCCATCACTCAACCCCAGGGGCCATCACTCAATTCCAGGGATCATCACCCAACCACAGGGATCATCACCCAACCACAGGGATCATCACGCAATCCCAGGGGCCATCACGCAAATCCAGGGAACATCACCCAACCCCAGGGAACATCACTCAACCCCAGGGACCATCACACAACCCCAGGGATCATCACTCAGACAAGGGGCCATCACTCAGCCCCAGAAACCATCACTCAACCCGAGGGACCATCACACAACCCCAGATATCATCACTCAACCCCAGAGATCATCACTCAACCCCACAGATCATCACTCAACCCCACAGATCATCACTCAACCCCACAGATCATCACTCAACCCCACAGATCATCACTCAGTCCCAGGAGCCATCACTCAACACCAAGGCGTATCACGTAACCGCAGGGCCCATTGCCCAGCCCCAAGGGGCCAACATTCAACCCCAGGGGCCATCACTCAACCCCAGGGGCCATCACTCAACCCCAGGGGCCATCACTCAATTCCAGGCATCATCACTCAATTCCAGGGAACATCACCCAACCCCAGGGAACATCACCCAACCCCAGGGAACATGACTTAGCACCAGAGACCATTACTTAACACCAGGGAACATTAACCAACCACAGAGATTATCACTCAACCCCAGGAACTATCACTCAAGCCCAGGGAACATCACACAGTCCGAGGGACCAACACTCATCACAAGGACCATCACTCAACTCCAACGAACATCACCCTACCTCAGGGACCATCACTCAATTCCAAGGATCATCACTCAACCCCAGGGCCCATCACTCAACCCCAGAGAACATCACTCAGCCCCAGGGAACATCACAGCCCCAGGGACCATCACTCAGACCCAGAGACCATCACTCAGACCCAGACACCATCACTCAGACCCAGAGACCATCACTCAGACCCAGAGACCATCACTCAGACCCAGAGACCATCACCCAGCCACAGGGACCATCACACAGACCCAGACACCATCACTCAGACCCAGAGACCATCACTCAGACCCAGAGATCATCGCTCAACCCCAGAGATCATCACTCAAACCCAGGGACAATCACGCAGCCTCAGGGAACATCACGCAGCCTCAGGGTCAATCACTCAATACCAGGGACCATCACTCAGAACCAGAGACCATCACTCAACCCCGGAGATCATCACTCAACCCCGGAGATTATCACACAGCCCCAGGAGCCATCACTCAATACCAAGGCGCATCACTTAACTCCAGGGCCCAACACTCAGACCCAAGGGGTCAACATTCAACACCTGGGGCCATCACCCAATCCCTGTGGTTGAGTGACGATCCTTGGGGTTATCAATCAATTCCAAGGATCATCACTCAACCCCAAGGATCATCACTCAACCCCAAGGATCATCACTCAACCCCAAGGATCATCACTCAGCCCCAGAGTCCAGCACGCAGCCCCAGAGTCCAGCACGCAGCCCCAGAGTCCAGCACTCAGCCCCAGAGTCCAGCACTCAGCCCCAGAGTCCAGCACTCAGCCCCAGAGTCCAGCACTCAGCCCCAGAGTCCAGCACTCAGCCCCAGTGATCATTATTCAACCACAGGGACTATCATTCAACCCCAAGGACCATCACACAGCCCCAGGGATCATCACACAGCCCCAGGGATCATCACACAGCCCCAGGGATCATCACACAGCCCCAGGGACCATCACTCCACTCCAAAGAACATCACCCAACCTCAGGGCCCATCACTCAATTCCAAGGATCATCACAAAACCCCAGGGCCGATCACTCAACCACAGGGACCATAACTCAACCACAGGGACCATCACTCAACCACAGGGACCATCACTCAACCAAAGGGACCATCAATCAACCACAGGGACCATCACTCATCCCCAGAGTCCAGCACTTAAACCCAGAGTCCATCACCCGGCCCCAGGGACCATCACCCAGCCCCAGAGACTATCACTCAGCCCCAGAGACAAGCACGCAGCCCCAGAGACCATCACGCAGCCCCAGAGACCATCACGCAGCCCCAGAGACCATCACTCAGCCCCAGAGACCATCACTCTGCCCCAGAGACCATCACTCAATTTCAAGGATCATCACTCAAACCCAGGGCCCATCACCCAACTCCAGGGAAAATCACCCAACCCCAGGGATTATCACTCAGACCCAGGGAACATCACTCATCACCAGGGCCCATCACTCAACCCCAGGGATCATCACTCAACCGCAGAGACATCACTCAACCTAGGGATCATCACTCAAACCCAGGGATCATCACTCAATCCAAGGGATCATCGCTCAACCCAAGGGATCATCACTCAACCCCAGGGATCATCACTCAACCCCAGGGATCATCACTCAACCCCAGGGATCATCACTCAGCCCCAGGGATCATCATTGAACTCCAAGGAGCATTACCCAACCACAGGGACTATCACTCAAGCCCAGAGATCATCACTCAAACCCAGAGATCATCACTCAAGCCCAGAGATCATCACTCAAACCCAGAGATCATCACTCAAGCCCAGAGATCATCACTCAAGCCCAGAGATCATCACTCAAGCCCAGAGATCATCACTCAAGCCCAGAGACCATCACTCAAGCCCAGATATCATCACACAATTCCAGGGATTATCACGCAACCCCAGGGATAATCACTCAACCCCAGAGCCCAACACCCAACCCCAGGGCCCAACACCCAACCCCAGGGCCCAATACTCAATTACAAGGATCATTACTCAACCCCAGGGACCGTCACTCAACCCCAGGGACCATCACTCAACACCAGGACCCATCACCCAACACCAGGGCAAAACACTCAATTACAAGGATCATCACTCAAGCCCTGGGACTGTCACTCAACCCCAGGGACCATCACTCAACCACAGGGAACATCACTCAACCACAGGGAACATCACTCAACCACAGGGAACATCACTCAACCACAGGGAATATCACTCAAGCCCAGAGATCATCACCCAAGCCCAGAGATCATCACTCAAGCCCAGTGATCATCACTCAAGTCCAGAGATCATCACTCAAGTCCAGGGATCATCACTCAAGCCCAGAGATCATCACTCAAGACCAGAGATCATCACTCAAGACCAGAGATCATCACTCAAGACCAGAGATCATCACTCAAGACCAGAGATCATCACTCAGCCCCAGGAGCCATCACACAGCACCAAGGCACATCACATAACCACAGGGCCCATCATTCAGACCCAAGGGGCCAAAATTCAACCCCAGGTGCAATCACTAAACCCCAAGGACAATCACCCAAACCCCGGGACCATCACTCAGCCCCAGGGACCATCACGCAGCCTCAGGGTCCATCACTCAATGCCAGGTATTATCACTCAATGCCAGGGATCATCACTCAATGCCAGGGATCATCACTCAACGCCAGGGATCATCACTCAACGCCAGGGATCATCACTCAATGCCAGGGATTATCACTCAGCCCCAGAGACCATAACTCAGCCCCAGGGAACATCACTCAACTACAGGGAACATCACTCAACTCCAGGGAACATCACTCAACTCCAGGGAACATCACTCAACCCCAGAGACCATCACTCAACCCCAGAGACCATCAATCAGCCCTAGGAGCCATCACTCAGCCTCAGGAGCCATCAATCAGCCACAGGAGCCATCACCCAGCCACAGGAGCCATCTCTCAACACCAAGGCGCATCACGTAACTCCAGGGCCCATCACTCAGCCCCAAGGGGCCAACATTCAACACGAGGGCATCACTCAACCCCAAGGATCGTCACTCAACCACAGGGATTATCACCCCACCCCAGGGACCATCACTCAGCCGCAGAGACCATCACTCAACTCCAGGGAACATTACCCAACCACAAGGTCTATCACTCAACCCCAGAATCTATCACTCAGCCCCAGGGACCAACACTCAGCCCCAGGGACCAACACTCAGCCCCAGGGACCAACACTCAGCCCCAGGGACCAACACTCAGCCCCAGGGACCAACACTCAACTCCAACAAACATCACCCAACCTCAGGACCATCACTCAATTCTAAGGATCATCACTCAACCCCAGGGCCCATTACTCAACCCCACAGAACATCACTCAACCCCAGGGACCATTACGCAACCCCAGGGACCATCACTCAATTCCAGGGGTCATCACTCAATTCCAGGGATCATCACCCAACCCCAGGAGCAATCACTCAACTCCAGGGAACATCACCCAACCCCAGGGAACATCACGCAACCCCAGGGACCATCACCCACCCCAGAGATCACCACTCAAACCCAGAGATCATCACTCAACCCCAGAGATCATCACTCAACCCCAGAGATCATCACTCATCCCCAGAGGGCAACAATCAACACCAAAGCGCATCTCGTAACCCCAGCATCCATCACCAACCCCAGGGACCATCACTCAACCCCAGGGACCATCACTCAACCCCAGGGTCAATCACTCAAATCGAAGGACCATCACTCAACCCCAAGGACAATCACTCAGACCCAGAGACCATCACTCAGACCCAGAGACCATCACTCAGACCCAGAGACCATCACTCAGACCCAGAGACCATCACTCAGACCCAGAGATCATCACTCAAACCCAGAGATCATCACTCAAACACAGAGATCATCACTCAGACCCAGAGATCATCACGCAGACCCAGAGGCCATCACTCAACTCTAGGGAACATCACCCAGCCGCAGGGACCATCACTCAACCCCAGAGATCATCACTCAACCCCAGAGATCATCGCTCAACCCCAGAGATCATCGCTCAACCCCAGAGATCATCGCTCAACCCCAGAGATCATCGCTCAACCCCAGGAGCCACTGCTGAACCCCAGGAGCCATTACTCAACCCCAGGAGCCATCACTCAGCCCCAGGAGCCATCACTCAACAACAAGGCGCATCACGTAACCCCAGGGTCCATCACTCAACCCCAGGGCCCATCACTCAACCCCAGAGAACATTACTCAACCCCAGGGACCATTACTAAACACCAGGGACCATTACTAAACCCCAGGGACCATTACTAAACCCCAGGGACCATCACTCAATTCCAGGGACCATCACTCAATTCCAGGGATCATCAAAAATTCCAGGGATCATCACTCAATTCCAGGGATCATCAATCAATTCCAGGGATCATCACTCAATTCCAGGGATCATCACTCAATTCCAGGGATCATCACCCAAACCCAGGAGCCATCACTCAACTCCAGGGAACATCACCCAACCTCAGGGTCCATCACCCAACCCCAGGGACCATCACGCAACCCCAGAGACCATCATGCAACCCCAGAGATCACCAATCAACCCCAGAGATCATCACTCAACCCCAGAGATCATCACTCAACCCCAGAGATCATCACTCAATCCCAGACATCATCACTCATCCCCAGAGACCATCACTCAACAGCAAGGCGCATCACGTAACCCCAGCGTCCATCACTCAACCCCAGGGACCATCACTCAGCCCCAGGGACCATCGACCAGCCCCAAGGGGCCATCATTCAACTCCAGGGTCCATCACTCAACCCCAGGGGCCATCACTCAATTCCAGGGATCATCACCCAACCACAGGGTTCATCACCCAACCACAGGGATCATCACACAATCCCAGGGGCCATCACGCAAATCCAGGGAACATCACCCAACCCCAGGGAACATCACTCAACCCCAGGACCATCACACAACCCCAGGGATCATCACTCAGACAAGGGGCCATCACTCAACCCCAGGGACGACCACTCAGCCCCAGAAACCATCAGTCATCCCGAGAGACCATCACTCAACCCGAGGGACCATCACACAACCCCAGATATCATCACTCAACCCCACAGATCATCACTCAACCCCACAGATCATCACTCAACCCCACAGATCATCACTCAACCCCACAGATCATCACTCAGTCCCAGGAGCCATCACTCAACACCAAGGCGTATCACGTAACCGCAGGGCCCATTGCCCAGCCCCAAGGGGCCAACATTCAACCCCAGGGGCCATCACTCAACCCCAGGGGCCATCACTCAACCCCAGGGGCCATCACTCAATTCCAGGCGTCATCACTCAATTCCAGGGAACATCACCCAACCCCAGGGAACATGACTTAACACCAGAGACCATTACTTAACACCAGAGAACATTAACCAACCACAGAGATTATCACTCAACCCCAGGAACTATCACTCAAGCCCAGGGAACATCACACAGTCCGAGGGACCAACACACATCACAGGGACCATCACTCAACTCCAACGAACATCACCCTACCTCAGGGACCATCACTCAATTCCAAGGATAATCACTCAACCCCAGGGCCCATCACTCAACCCCAGAGAACATCACTCAGCCCCAGGGAACATCACAGCCCCAGGGACCATCACTCAGACCCAGAGACCATCACTCAGACCCAGAGGCCATCACTCAGACCCAGAGGCCATCACTCAGACCCAGAGACCATCACTCAGACCCAGAGACCATCACTCAACTCCAGGGAACATCACCCAGCCACAGGGACCATCACACAGACCCAGACACCATCACTCTGACCCAGAGACCATCGCTCAGACCCAGAGATCATCGCTCAACCCCAGAGATCATCACTCAAACCCAGGGACAATCACGCAGCCTCAGGGACCATCACGCAGCCTCAGGGTCAATCACTCAATACCAGGGACCATCACTCAACGCCAGGGACCATCACTCAACGCCAGGGATCATCACCCAGCCCCAGAGACCATCACACAGCCCCAGAGACCATCACTCAGCCCCAGAGACCATCACTCAGACCCAGAGACCATCACTCAGACCCAGAGACCATCACTCAGACCCAGAGACCATCACTCAACCCCAGAGACCATCACTCAACCCCAGAGATCATCACTCAACCCCGGAGATCATCACTCAGCCCCAGGAGCCATCACTCAATACCAAGGGGCATCACTTAACTCCAGGGCCCAACACTCAGACCCAAGGGGTCAACATTCAACACCTGGGGCCATCACCCAATCCCTGTGGTTGAGTGACGATCCTTGGGGTTATCAATCAATTCCAAGGATCATCACTCAACCCCAATGCCCATCACTCAACCCCAATGCCCATCACTCAACCCCAAGGATCAGCACTCAGCCCCAGAGTCCGGCACTCAGCCCCAGAGTCCGGCACTCAGCCCCAGAGTCCGGCACTCAGCCCCAGAGTCCGGCACTCAGCCCCAGAGTCCGGCACTCAGCCCCAGAGTCCGGCACTCAGCCCCAGAGTCCGGCACCCAGCCCCAGAGTCCGGCACCCAGCCCCAGAGTCCGGCACCCAGCCCCAGAGTCCGGCACCCAGCCCCAGAGTCCGGCACCCAGCCCCAGAGTCCGGCACTCAGCCCCAGAGTCCGGCACTCAGCCCCAGAGTCCGGCACTCAGCCCCAGTGATCATTAATCAACCACAGGGACTATCATTCAACCCAAAGGACCATCACACAGCCCCAGGGATCATCACACAGCCCCAGGGATCATCACACAGCCCCAGGGATCATCACACAGCCCCAGGGACCATCACTCCACTCCAAAGAACATCACCCAACCTCAGGGCCCATCACTCAATTCCAAGGATCATCACAAAACCCCAGGGCCGATCACTCAACCACAGGGACCATCACTCAACCACAGGGACCATCACTCAACCAAAGGGACCATCAATCAACCACAGGGACCATCACTCATCCCCAGAGTCCATCACCCTGCCCCAGGGACCATCACCCAGCCCCAGAGACCATCACTCAGCCCCAGAGACCATCACGCAGCCCCAGAGACCATCACGCAGCCCCAGAGACCATCACGCAGCCCCAGAGACCATCACTCAGCCCCAGAGACCATCACTCAGCCCCAGAGACCATCACTCAGCCCCAGAGACCATCACTCAATTCCAAGGATCATCACTCAAACCCAGGGCCCATCACCCAACTCCAGGGAAAATCACCCAACCCCAGGGATTATCACTCAGCCCCAGGGAACATCACTCATCACCAGGGCCCATCACTCAACCCCAGGGATCATCACTCAACCGCAGAGATCATCACTCAACCTAGGGATCATCACTCAACCTAGGGATCATCACTCAAACCCAGGGATCATCACTCAATCCAAGGGATCATCGCTCAACCCAAGCAATCATCACTCAACCCCAGGGATCATCACTCAACCCCAGGGATCATCACTCAACCCCAGGGATCATCACTCAGCCCCAGGGATCATCATTGAACTCCAAGGAGCATTACCCAACCACAGGGACTATCACTCAAGCCGAGAGATCATCAGTCAAGCCCAGAGATCATCACTCAAGCCCAGAGATCATCACTCAAGCCCAGAGACCGTCACTCAAGCCCAGAGATCATCACACAAGCCCAGAGATCATCACACAAGCCCAGAGATCATCACACAATTCCAGGGATTATCACGCAACCCCAGGGATAATCACTCAACCCCAGAGCCCAACACCCAACCCCAGGGCCCAACACCCAACCCCAGGGCCCAATACTCAATTACAAGGATCATCACTCAACCCCAGGGACCGTCACTCAACCCCAGGGACCATCACTCAACACCAGGACGCATCACGCAACCCCAGGGAAAAACACTCAATTACAAGGATCATCACTCAAGCCCTGGGACTGTCACTCAACCCCAGGGACCATCACTCAACCCCAGGGACCATCACTCAACCACAGGGAACATCACTCAAGCCCAGAGATCATCACTCAACCACAGGGAATATCACTCAAGCCCAGAGATCATCACTCAAGCCCAGAGATCATCACTCAAGCCCAGAGATCATCACTCAAGTCCAGAGATCATCACTCAAGACCAGAGATCATCACTCAAGACCAGAGATCATCACTCAAGACCAGAGATCATCACTCAAGACCAGAGATATTCACTCAAGACCAGAGATGATCACTCAGCCCCAGGAGCCATCACACAGCACCAAGGCACATCACATAACCACAGGGCCCAGCACTCAGACCCAAGGGACCAAAATTCAACCCCAGGTGCAATCACTAAACCCCAAGGACAATCACCCAAACCCCAGGACCATCACTCAGCCCCAGGGACCATCACGCAGCCTCAGGGTCCATCACTCAATGCCAGGTATTATCACTCAATGCCAGGGATCATCACTCGATGCCAGGGATCATCACTCAACGCCAGGGATCATCACTTAACGCCAGGGATCATCACTCAACGCCAGGGATCATCAGTCAATGCCAGGGATCATCACTCAGCCCCAGAGACCATCACTCAGCCGCAGAGACCATCACTCAACTCCAGGGAACATCACTCAACTCCAGGGAACATCACTCAACCCCAGAGACCATCACTCAACCCCAAAGACGATCACTCAGCCCTAGGAGCCATCACTCAGCCTCAGGAGCCATCAATCAGCAACAGGAGCCATCCACCAGCCACGGGAGCCATCACCCAGCCACAGGAGCCATCTCTCAACACCAAGGCGCATCACGTAACTCCAGGGCCCATCACTCAGCCCCAAGGGGCCAACATTCAACACGAGGACATCACTCAACCCCAAGGATCGTCACTCAACCACAGGGATTATCACCCCACCGCAGAGACCATCACTCAACTCCAGGGAACATTACCCAACCACAAGGACTATCACTCAACCCCAGAAACTATCACTCAACCCCAGGGAACATCACTCAGCCCCAGGGAACATCACTCAGCCCCAGGGACCAACACTCAGCCCCAGGGACCAACACTCAGCCCCAGGGACCAACACTCAGCCCCAGGGACCAACACTCAGCCCCAGGGACCAACACTCAGCCCCAGGGACCAACACTCACCCCAAGGACAATCACTCAACTCCCACAAACATCACCCAACCTCAGGACCATCACTCAATTCTAAGGATCATCACTCAACCCCACGGCCCATCACTCAACCCCAGAGAACATCTCTCAACCCCAGGGACCATTACTCAACCCCAGGGACCATCACTCAATTCCAGGGGTCATCACTCAATTCCAGGGATCATCACCCAACCCCAGGAGCAATCACTCAACTCCAGGGAACATCACCCAACCCCAGGGAACATCACGCAACCCCAGGGAACATCACGCAACCCCAGGGAACATCACGCAACCCCAGGGACCATCACCCACCCCAGAGATCACCACTCAACCCCAGAGATCATCACTCAACCCCAGAGATCATCACTCATCCCCAGAGAGCAACACTCATCCCCAGAGAGCAACACTCAACACCAAAGCGCATCTCGTAACCCCAGCATCCATCACCAACCCCAGGGACCATCACTCAACCCCAGGGACCATCACTCAACCCCAGGGTCAATCACTCAAAGCGAAGGACCATCACTCAACCCCAAGGACCATCAATCAGTCCCAGAGACCATCACTCAGACCCAGAGACCATCACTCAGACCCAGAGACCATCACTCAGACCCAGAGACCATCACTCAAACCCAGAGATCATCATTCAAACTCAGAGATCATCACTCAAACCCAGAGATCATCACTCAAACACAGAGATCATCACTCAAACTCAGAGATCATCACTCAAACCCAGAGATCATCACTCAAACACAGAGATCATCACTCAAACACAGAGATCATCACTCAAACACAGAGATCATCACTCAAACACAGAGATCATCACTCAGACCCAGAGATCATCACGCAGACCCATAGACCATCACTCAACTCCAGGGAACATCACCCAGCCGCAGGGACCATCAGTCAACCCCAGAGATCATCGCTCAACCCCAGAGATCATCGCTCAAACCCAGGAGCCATCACTCAACCCCAGGAGCCATTACTCAACCCCAGGAGCCATCACTCAACCCCAGGAGCCATTACTCAACCCCAGGAGCCATCACTCAACCCCAGGAGCCATTACTCAACCCCAGGAGCCATCACTCAGCCCCAGGAGCCATCAGTCAACACCAAGGTGCATCACGTAACTCCAGGGCCTATCGCTCAGCCCCAAGTGGCCAACATTCAACACCAGGGCATCACCCAACCCCAAGGATTGTCACCCAACCCCAGGGACCATCACTCAGCCCCACAGACCATCACTCAACTCCAGGGAAAATTACCAAACCACAAGGACTATCACTCAACCCCAGGAACTATCACTCAACACCAGGAACTATCACTCAACCCCAGGGACCATTACTAAACCACAGGGACCATCACATAATTCCAGGGACCATCACTCAATTCCAGGGACCATCACTCAATTCCAGGGACCATCACTCAATTCCAGGGATCATCACTCAATTCCAGGGATCATCACTCAATTCCAGGGATCATCACTCAATTCCCGGGACCATCACTCAATTCCCGGGACCATCACTCAATTCCAGGGATCATCACTCAATTCCAGTGATCATCACCCAACCCCAAGGAGCCATCACTCAACTCCAGGGAACATCACCCAACCCCAGGGAATATCACCCAAACCCAGGGTCCATCACCCGACCCCAGAGACCATCACGCAACCCCAAGAGATCTCCAATCAACCCCAGAGATCATCACTCAAGCCCAGAGATCATTACTCAACCCCAGAGATCATCACTCAATCCCAGAGATCATCACTCAATCCCAGAGATCATCACTCATCCCCAGAGATCATCACTCAACAACAAGGCGCATCACGTAACCCCAGGGTCCATCACTCAACCCCAGGGCCCATCACTCAACCCCAGAGAACATTACTCAACCCCAGGGACCATTACTAAACTCCAGGGACCATCACTCAATTCCAGGGATCATCATTCAATTCCAGGGATCATCACTCAATTCCAGGGATCATCACTCAATTCCAGGGATCATCACTCAATTCCAGGGATCATCACTCAATTCCAGGGATCATCACACAATTCCAGGGATCATCACACAATTCCAGGGATCATCAGCCAAACCCAGGAGGCATCACTCAACTCCAGGGAACATCATGCAACCCCAGAGATCACCAATCAACCCCAGAGATCATCACTCAATCCCAGACATCATCACTCATCCCCAGAGACCATCACTCAACCCCAGGGACCATCACTCAGCCCCAGGGACCATTGACCAGCCCCAAGGGGCCATCATTCAACTCCAGGGATCATCACCCAAACACAGGGATCATCACCCAACCCGAGGGGCCATCACGCAAATCCAGGGAACATCACCCAACCCCAGGGAACATCACTCAACCCCAGGGACCATCACACAACCCCAGGGATCATCACTCAGACAAGGGGCCATCACTCAACCCCAGGGACCACCACTCAGCCCCAGAAACCATCACTCATCCCGAGAGACGATCACTCAACCCGAGGGACCATCACACAACCCCAGAGATCATCACTCAACCCCAGAGATCATCACTCAACCCCAGAGATCATCACTCAACCCCAGAGATCATCACTCAACCCCAGAGATCATCACTCAACCCCAGAGATCATCACTCAGCCCCAGGAGCCATCACTCAACACCAAGGCGTATCACGTAACCGCAGGGCCCATCGCCCAGCCCCAAGGGGCCAACATTCAACCCCAGGGGCCATCACTCAACCCCAGGGGCCATCACTCAATTCCAGGCGTCATCACTCAATTCCAGGCGTCATCACTCAATTCCAGGGAACATCAAACCAACCCCAGGGAACATCACCCAACCCCAGGGAACATGACTTAGCACCAGAGACCATTACTTAACACCAGGGAACATTAACCAACCACAGAGATTATCACTCAACCCCAGGAACTATCACTCAAGCTCAGGGAACATCACACAGTCCAAGGGACCAACACTCATCACAGGGACCATCACTCAACTCCAACGAACATCACCCTACCTCAGGGACCATCACTCAATTCCAAGGATTATCACTTAACCCCAGGGCCCATCACTCAATCCCAGAGAACATCACTCAACCCCGGGGAACGTCACAGCCTCAGGGACCATCACTCAGACCCAGAGACCATCACTCAGACCCAGAGACCATCACTCAGACCCAGAGACCATCACTCAGACCCAGAGACCATTACTCAGACCCAGAGACCATCACTCAGACCCAGAAACAATCACTCAACTCCAGGGAACATCACCCAGCCACAGGGACCATCACTCAGACCCAGACACCATCACTCAGACCCAGACACCATCAATCAGACCCAGAGACCATCACTCAACAGCAAGGCGCATCACGTAACCCCAGCGTCCATCACCGAATTCCAAGGATCATCACTCAGCCCCAGAGTCCATCACTCAACCCCAAGGATCAGCACTCAGCCCCAGAGTCCAGCACTCAGCCCCAGAGTCCAGCACTCAGCCCCAGAGTCCAGCACTCAGCCCCAGAGTCCAGCACTCAGCCCCAGAGTCCAGCACTCAGCCCCAGAGTCCAGCACTCAGCCCCAGTGATCATTACCCAACCACAGGGACTATCACGCAACCCCCAGGACCATCACACAGCCCCAGGGATCATCACACACCCCAGGGATCATCACACAGCCCCAGGGATCATCACACAGCCCCAGGGATCATCACACAGCATCAGGGATCATCACACAGCCCCAGGGATCATCACACAGCCCCAGGGATCATCACACAGCCCCAGGGAGCATCACTCCACTCCAAAGAACATCACCCAACCTCAGGGCCCATCACTCAATTCCAAGGATCATCACAAAACCCCAGGGCCGATCACTCAACCACAGGGACCATCACTCAACCACAGGAACCATCACCCAACCAAAGGGACCATCAATCAACCAAAGGGACCATCAATCAACCAAAGGGACCATCAATCAACCACAGGGACCATCGCTCATCCCCAGAGTCCAGCACTTAAACCCAGAGTCCATCACCCTGCCCCAGGGACCATCACTCAGCCCCAGAGACCATCACCCAGCCCCAGAGACCATCACCCAGCCCCAGAGACCATCACCCAGCCCCAGAGACCATCACGCAGCCCCAGAGACCATCACTCAGCCCCAGAGACCATCACTCAATTCCAAGGATCATCACTCAAACCCAGGGCCCATCACCCAACTCCAGGGAAAATCACCCAACCCCAGGGATTATCACTCAGCCCCAGGGAACATCACTCATCACCAGGGCCCATCACTCAACCCCAGGGATCATCACTCAACCGCAGAGATCATCACTCAACCTAGGGATCATCACTCAAACCCAGGGATCATTACTCAACCCAAGGGATCATCGCTCAACCCCAGGGATCATCACTCAACCCCAGGGATCATCACTCAGCCCCAGGGATCATCATTGAACTCCAAGGAGCATTACCCAACCACAGGCACTATCACTCAAGCCCAGAGATCATCACTCAAGCCCAGAGATCATCACTCAAGCCCAGAGACCATCACTCAAGCCCAGAGACCATCACTCAAGCCCAGAGATCATCACACAAGCCCAGAGATAATCACACAATTCCAGGGATTATCATGCAACCCCAGGGATAATCACTCAACCCCAGAGCCCAACACCCAACCCCAGGGCCCAACACCCAACCCCAGGGCCCAACACCCAACCCCAGGGCCCAACACCCAACCCCAGAGCCCAATACTCAATTACAAGGATCATCACTCAACCCCAGGGACCATCACACAGCCCCAGGGACCATTGACCAGCCCCAAGGGGCCATCATTCAACTCCAGGGTCCATCACTCAACCCCAGGGGCCATCACTCAATTCCAGGGATCATCACCCAACCACAGGGATCATCACCCAACCACAGGGATCATCACCCAACCCCAGGGGCCATCACGCAAATCCAAGGAACATCACCCAACCCCAGGGAACATCACTCAACCCCAGGGACCATCACACAACCCCAGGGACCATCACACAACCCCAGGGACCATCACTCAGACAAGGGGCCATCACTCAACCCCAGGGACCACTACTCAGCCCCAGAAACCATCACTCATCCCGAGAGACGATCACTCAACCCGAGGGACCATCACACAACCCCAGAGATCATCACTCAACCCCAGAGATCATCACTCAACCCCAGAGATCATCACTCAACCCCAGAGATCATCACTCAACCCCACAGATCATCACTCAACCCCACAGATCATCACTCAGCCCCAGGGGCCATCACTCAACCCCAGGGGCCATCACTCAAATACAGGCGTCATCACACAACCCCAGGGACCATCACACAACCCCAGGGACCATCACTCAGACAAGGGGCCATCACTCAACCCCAGGGACCACTACTCAGCCCCAGAAACCATCACTCATCCCGAGAGACGATCACTCAACCCGAGGGACCATCACACAACCCCAGAGATCATCACTCAACCCCAGAGATCATCACTCAACCCCAGAGATCATCACTCAACCCCACAGATCATCACTCAGCCCCAGGGGCCATCACTCAACCCCAGGGGCCATCACTCAATTCCAGGCGTCATCACTCAATTCCAGGGAACATCACCCAACCCCAGGGAACATCACCCAACCCCTGGGAACATGACTTAGCACCAGAGACCATTACTTAACACCAGGGAACATTAACCAACCACAGAGATTATCACTCAACCCCAGGAACTATCACTCAAGCCCAGGGAACATCACACAGTCCAAGGGACCAACACTCATCACAGGGACCATCACTCAACTCCAACGAACAACACCCTACCTCAGGGACCATCACTCAATTCCAAGGATCATCACTCAACCCCAGGGCCCATCACTCAACCCCAGAGAACATCACTCAACCCCGGGGAACATCACAGCCCCAGGGACCATCACTCAGACCCAGAGACCATCACTCAGACCCAGAGACCATCACTCAGACCCAGAGACCATCACTCAACTCCAGGGAACATCACCCAGCCACAGGGACCATCACTCAGACCCAGACACCATCACTCAGACCCAGAGACCATCACTCAACAGCAAGGCGCATCACGTAATCCCAGCGTCCATCACTCAACCCCAGGGACCATCACTCAACCCCAGAGAACATTACTCAACCCCAGGGACCATTACTAAACCCCAGGGACAATCACACAATTCCAGGGACCATCAATCAATTCCAGGGATCATCACTCAATTCCAGGGATCATCACTCAATTCCAGGGATCATCACTCAATTCCAGGGATCATCACCCAACCCCAGGAGCCATCACTCAACCCCAGGGCCCATCACTCAACCCCAGAGAACATCACTCAACCCCGGGGAACATCACAGCCCCAGGGACCATCACTCAGACCCAGAGACCATCACTCAACTCCAGGGAACATCACCCAGCCACAGGGACCATCACTCAGACCCAGACACCATCACTCAGACCCAGAGACCATCACTCAACAGCAAGGCGCATCACGTAACCCCAGCATCCATCACTCAACACCAGGGACCATCACTCAACCCCAGAGAACATTACTCAACCCCAGGGACCATTACTAAACTCCAGGGACCATCACTCAATTCCAGGGATCATCAATCAATTCCAGGGATCATCACTCAATTCCAGGGATCATCACTCAATTCCAGGGATCATCACTCAATTCCAGGGATCATCACTCAATTCCAGGGATCATCACTCAATTCCAGGGATCATCACTCAATTCCAGGGATCATCACACAATTCCAGGGATCATCAGCCAAACCCAGGAGGCATCACTCAACTCCAGGGAACATCATGCAACCCCAGAGATCACCAATCAACCCCAGAGATCATCACTCAATCCCAGACATCATCACTCATCCCCAGAGACAATCACTCAACAGCAAGGCGCATCACGTAACCCCAGCGTCCATCACTCAACCCCAGGGACCATCACTCAGCCCCAGGGACCATTGACCAGCCCCAAGGGGCCATCATTCAACTCCAGGGTCCATCACTCAACCCCAGGGGCCATCACTCAATTCCAGGGATCATCACCCAAACACAGGGATCATCACCCAACCCGAGGGGCCATCACACAAATCCAGGGAACATCACCCAACCCCAGGGAACATCACTCAACCCCAGGGACCATCACACAACCCCAGGGATCATCACTCAGACAAGGGGCCATCACTCAACCCCAGGGACCACCACTCAGCCCCAGAAACCATCACTCATCCCGAGAGACGATCACTCAACCCGAGGGACCATCACACAACCCCAGAGATCATCACTCAACCCCAGAGATCATCACTCAACCCCAGAGATCATCACTCAACCCCAGAGATCATCACTCAGCCCCAGGAGCCATCACTCAACACCAAGGCGTATCACGTAACCGCAGGGCCCATCGCCCAGCCCCAAGGGGCCAACATTCAACCCCAGGGGCCATCACTCAACCCCAGGGGCCATCACTCAATTCCAGGCGTCATCACTCAATTCCAGGCGTCATCACTCAATTCCAGGGAACATCAAACCAACCCCAGGGAACATCACCCAACCCCAGGGAACATGACTTAGCACCAGAGACCATTACTTAACACCAGGGAACATTAACCAACCACAGAGATTATCACTCAACCCCAGGAACTATCACTCAAGCCCAGGGAACATCACACAGTCCAAGGGACCAACACTCATCACAGGGACCATCACTCAACTCCAACGAACATCACCCTACCTCAGGGACCATCACTCAATTCCAAGGATCATCACTCAACCCCAGGGCCCATCACTCAATCCCAGAGAACATCACTCAACCCCGGGGAACGTCACAGCCTCAGGGACCATCACTCAGACCCAGAGACCATCACTCAGACCCAGAGACCATCACTCAGACCCAGAGACCATTACTCAGACCCAGAGACCATCACTCAGACCCAGAAACAATCACTCAACTCCAGGGAACATCACCCAGCCACAGGGACCATCACTCAGACCCAGACACCATCACTCAGACCCAGACACCATCAATCAGACCCAGAGACCATCACTCAACAGCAAGGCGCATCACGTAACCCCAGCGTCCATCACCGAATTCCAAGGATCATCACTCAGCCCCAGAGTCCATCACTCAACCCCAAGGATCAGCACTCAGCCCCAGAGTCCAGCACTCAGCCCCAGAGTCCAGCACTCAGCCCCAGAGTCCAGCACTCAGCCCCAGAGTCCAGCACTCAGCCCCAGAGTCCAGCACTCAGCCCCAGAGTCCAGCACTCAGCCCCAGAGTCCAGCACTCAGCCCCAGTGATCATTACCCAACCACAGGGACTATCACGCAACCCCCAGGACCATCACACAGCCCCAGGGATCATCACACACCCCAGGGATCATCACACAGCCCCAGGGATCATCACACAGCCCCAGGGATCATCACACAGCATCAGGGATCATCACACAGCCCCAGGGATCATCACACAGCCCCAGGGATCATCACACAGCCCCAGGGAGCATCACTCCACTCCAAAGAACATCACCCAACCTCAGGGCCCATCACTCAATTCCAAGGATCATCACAAAACCCCAGGGCCGATCACTCAACCACAGGGACCATCACTCAACCACAGGAACCATCACCCAACCAAAGGGACCATCAATCAACCAAAGGGACCATCAATCAACCAAAGGGACCATCAATCAACCACAGGGACCATCGCTCATCCCCAGAGTCCAGCACTTAAACCCAGAGTCCATCACCCTGCCCCAGGGACCATCACTCAGCCCCAGAGACCATCACCCAGCCCCAGAGACCATCACCCAGCCCCAGAGACCATCACCCAGCCCCAGAGACCATCACGCAGCCCCAGAGACCATCACTCAGCCCCAGAGACCATCACTCAATTCCAAGGATCATCACTCAAACCCAGGGCCCATCACCCAACTCCAGGGAAAATCACCCAACCCCAGGGATTATCACTCAGCCCCAGGGAACATCACTCATCACCAGGGCCCATCACTCAACCCCAGGGATCATCACTCAACCGCAGAGATCATCACTCAACCTAGGGATCATCACTCAAACCCAGGGATCATCACTCAACCCAAGGGATCATCGCTCAACCCCAGGGATCATCACTCAACCCCAGGGATCATCACTCAGCCCCAGGGATCATCATTGAACTCCAAGGAGCATTACCCAACCACAGGCACTATCACTCAAGCCCAGAGATCATCACTCAAGCCCAGAGATCATCACTCAAGCCCAGAGACCATCACTCAAGCCCAGAGACCATCACTCAAGCCCAGAGATCATCACACAAGCCCAGAGATAATCACACAATTCCAGGGATTATCATGCAACCCCAGGGATAATCACTCAACCCCAGAGCCCAACACCCAACCCCAGGGCCCAACACCCAACCCCAGGGCCCAACACCCAACCCCAGGGCCCAACACCCAACCCCAGAGCCCAATACTCAATTACAAGGATCATCACTCAACCCCAGGGACCATCACACAGCCCCAGGGACCATTGACCAGCCCCAAGGGGCCATCATTCAACTCCAGGGTCCATCACTCAACCCCAGGGGCCATCACTCAATTCCAGGGATCATCACCCAACCACAGGGATCATCACCCAACCACAGGGATCATCACCCAACCCCAGGGGCCATCACGCAAATCCAAGGAACATCACCCAACCCCAGGGAACATCACTCAACCCCAGGGACCATCACACAACCCCAGGGACCATCACACAACCCCAGGGACCATCACTCAGACAAGGGGCCATCACTCAACCCCAGGGACCACTACTCAGCCCCAGAAACCATCACTCATCCCGAGAGACGATCACTCAACCCGAGGGACCATCACACAACCCCAGAGATCATCACTCAACCCCAGAGATCATCACTCAACCCCAGAGATCATCACTCAACCCCAGAGATCATCACTCAACCCCACAGATCATCACTCAACCCCACAGATCATCACTCAGCCCCAGGGGCCATCACTCAACCCCAGGGGCCATCACTCAAATACAGGCGTCATCACACAACCCCAGGGACCATCACACAACCCCAGGGACCATCACTCAGACAAGGGGCCATCACTCAACCCCAGGGACCACTACTCAGCCCCAGAAACCATCACTCATCCCGAGAGACGATCACTCAACCCGAGGGACCATCACACAACCCCAGAGATCATCACTCAACCCCAGAGATCATCACTCAACCCCAGAGATCATCACTCAACCCCACAGATCATCACTCAGCCCCAGGGGCCATCACTCAACCCCAGGGGCCATCACTCAATTCCAGGCGTCATCACTCAATTCCAGGGAACATCACCCAACCCCAGGGAACATCACCCAACCCCTGGGAACATGACTTAGCACCAGAGACCATTACTTAACACCAGGGAACATTAACCAACCACAGAGATTATCACTCAACCCCAGGAACTATCACTCAAGCCCAGGGAACATCACACAGTCCAAGGGACCAACACTCATCACAGGGACCATCACTCAACTCCAACGAACAACACCCTACCTCAGGGACCATCACTCAATTCCAAGGATCATCACTCAACCCCAGGGCCCATCACTCAACCCCAGAGAACATCACTCAACCCCGGGGAACATCACAGCCCCAGGGACCATCACTCAGACCCAGAGACCATCACTCAGACCCAGAGACCATCACTCAGACCCAGAGACCATCACTCAACTCCAGGGAACATCACCCAGCCACAGGGACCATCACTCAGACCCAGACACCATCACTCAGACCCAGAGACCATCACTCAACAGCAAGGCGCATCACGTAATCCCAGCGTCCATCACTCAACCCCAGGGACCATCACTCAACCCCAGAGAACATTACTCAACCCCAGGGACCATTACTAAACCCCAGGGACAATCACACAATTCCAGGGACCATCAATCAATTCCAGGGATCATCACTCAATTCCAGGGATCATCACTCAATTCCAGGGATCATCACTCAATTCCAGGGATCATCACCCAACCCCAGGAGCCATCACTCAACCCCAGGGCCCATCACTCAACCCCAGAGAACATCACTCAACCCCGGGGAACATCACAGCCCCAGGGACCATCACTCAGACCCAGAGACCATCACTCAACTCCAGGGAACATCACCCAGCCACAGGGACCATCACTCAGACCCAGACACCATCACTCAGACCCAGAGACCATCACTCAACAGCAAGGCGCATCACGTAACCCCAGCATCCATCACTCAACACCAGGGACCATCACTCAACCCCAGAGAACATTACTCAACCCCAGGGACCATTACTAAACTCCAGGGACCATCACTCAATTCCAGGGATCATCAATCAATTCCAGGGATCATCACTCAATTCCAGGGATCATCACTCAATTCCAGGGATCATCACTCAATTCCAGGGATCATCACTCAATTCCAGGGATCATCACTCAATTCCAGGGATCATCACTCAATTCCAGGGATCATCACACAATTCCAGGGATCATCAGCCAAACCCAGGAGGCATCACTCAACTCCAGGGAACATCATGCAACCCCAGAGATCACCAATCAACCCCAGAGATCATCACTCAATCCCAGACATCATCACTCATCCCCAGAGACAATCACTCAACAGCAAGGCGCATCACGTAACCCCAGCGTCCATCACTCAACCCCAGGGACCATCACTCAGCCCCAGGGACCATTGACCAGCCCCAAGGGGCCATCATTCAACTCCAGGGTCCATCACTCAACCCCAGGGGCCATCACTCAATTCCAGGGATCATCACCCAAACACAGGGATCATCACCCAACCCGAGGGGCCATCACACAAATCCAGGGAACATCACCCAACCCCAGGGAACATCACTCAACCCCAGGGACCATCACACAACCCCAGGGATCATCACTCAGACAAGGGGCCATCACTCAACCCCAGGGACCACCACTCAGCCCCAGAAACCATCACTCATCCCGAGAGACGATCACTCAACCCGAGGGACCATCACACAACCCCAGAGATCATCACTCAACCCCAGAGATCATCACTCAACCCCAGAGATCATCACTCAACCCCAGAGATCATCACTCAGCCCCAGGAGCCATCACTCAACACCAAGGCGTATCACGTAACCGCAGGGCCCATCGCCCAGCCCCAAGGGGCCAACATTCAACCCCAGGGGCCATCACTCAACCCCAGGGGCCATCACTCAATTCCAGGCGTCATCACTCAATTCCAGGCGTCATCACTCAATTCCAGGGAACATCAAACCAACCCCAGGGAACATCACCCAACCCCAGGGAACATGACTTAGCACCAGAGACCATTACTTAACACCAGGGAACATTAACCAACCACAGAGATTATCACTCAACCCCAGGAACTATCACTCAAGCCCAGGGAACATCACACAGTCCAAGGGACCAACACTCATCACAGGGACCATCACTCAACTCCAACGAACATCACCCTACCTCAGGGACCATCACTCAATTCCAAGGATCATCACTCAACCCCAGGGCCCATCACTCAATCCCAGAGAACATCACTCAACCCCGGGGAACGTCACAGCCTCAGGGACCATCACTCAGACCCAGAGACCATCACTCAGACCCAGAGACCATCACTCAGACCCAGAGACCATTACTCAGACCCAGAGACCATCACTCAGACCCAGAAACAATCACTCAACTCCAGGGAACATCACCCAGCCACAGGGACCATCACTCAGACCCAGACACCATCACTCAGACCCAGACACCATCAATCAGACCCAGAGACCATCACTCAACAGCAAGGCGCATCACGTAACCCCAGCGTCCATCACTGAATTCCAAGGATCATCACTCAGCCCCAGAGTCCAGCACTCAACCCCAATGCCCATCAATCAACCCCAATGCCCATCACTCAACCCCAAGGATCAGCACTCAGCCCCAGAGTCCAGCACTCAGCCCCAGAGTCCAGCACTCAGCCCCAGAGTCCAGCACTCAGCCCCAGAGTCCAGCACTCAGCCCCAGAGTCCAGCACTCAGCCCCAGAGTCCAGCACTCAGCCCCAGTGATCATTACCCAACCACAGGGACTATCACGCAACCCCCAGGACCATCACACAGCCCCAGGGACCATCACACAGCCCCAGGGATCATCACACAGCCCCAGGGATCACCACACAGCCCCAGGGATCATCACACAGCATCAGGGATCATCACACAGCCCCAGGGATCATCACACAGCCCCAGGGATCATCACACAGCCCCAGGGATCATCACACAGCCCCAGGGAGCATCACTCCACTCCAAAGAACATCACCCAACCTCAGGGCCCATCACTCAATTCCAAGGATCATCACAAAACCCCAGGGCCGATCACTCAACCACAGGGACCATCACTCAACCACAGGGACCATCAATCAACCAAAGGGACCATCAATCAACCAAAGGGACCATCAATCAACCACAGGGACCATCGCTCATCCCCAGAGTCCAGCACTTAAACCCAGAGTCCATCACCCTGCCCCAGGGACCATCACTCAGCCCCAGAGACCATCACCCAGCCCCAGAGACCATCACGCAGCCCCAGAGACCATCACGCAGCCCCAGAGACCATCACGCAGCCCCAGAGACCATCACTCAGCCCCAGAGACCATCACTCAATTCCAAGGATCATCACTCAAACCCAGGGCCCATCACCCAACTCCAGGGAAAATCACCCAACCCCAGGGATTATCACTCAGCCCCAGGGAACATCACTCATCACCAGGGCCCATCACTCAACCCCAGGGATCATCACTCAACCGCAGAGATCATCACTCAACCTAGGGATCATCACTCAAACCCAGGGATCATCACTCAACCCAAGGGATCATCGCTCAACCCCAGGGATCATCTCTCAACCCCAGGGATCATCACTCAGCCCCAGGGATCATCATTGAACTCCAAGGAGCATTACCCAACCACAGGCACTATCACTCAAGCCCAGAGATCATCACTCAAGCCCAGAGACCATCACTCAAGCCCAGAGACCATCACTCAAGCCCAAAGACCATCACTCAAGCCCAGAGATCATCACACAAGCCCAGAGATAATCACACAATTCCAGGGATTATCATGCAACCCCAGGGATAATCACTCAACCCCAGAGCCCAACACCCAACCCCAGGGCCAAACACCCAACCCCAGGGCCCAACACCCAACCCCAGGGCCCAACACCCAACCCCAGAGCCCAATACTCAATTACAAGGATCATCACTCAACCCCAGGGACCATCACACAGCCCCAGGGACCATTGACCAGCCCCAAGGGGCCATCATTCAACTCCAGGGTCCATCACTCAACCCCAGGGGCCATCACTCAATTCCAGGGATCATCACCCAACCACAGGGATCATCACCCAACCACAGGGATCATCACCCAACCCCAGGGGCCATCACGCAAATCCAAGGAACATCACCCAACCCCAGGGAACATCACTCAACCCCAGGGACCATCACACAACCCCAGGGACCATCACTCAGACAAGGGGCCATCACTCAACCCCAGGGACCACTACTCAGCCCCAGAAACCATCACTCATCCCAAGAGACCATCACTCAACCCGAGGGACCATCACACAACCCCAGAGATCATCACTCAACCCCAGAGATCATCACTCAACCCCAGAGATCATCACTCAACCCCAGAGATCATCACTCAACCCCACAGATCATCACTCAGCCCCAGGGGCCATCACTCAACCCCAGGGGCCATCACTCAATTCCAGGCGTCATCACACAACCCCAGGGACCATCACACAACCCCAGGGGCCATCACTCAGACAAGGGGCCATCACTCAGACAAGGGGCCATCACTCAACCCCAGGGACCACTACTCAGCCCCAGAAACCATCACTCATCCCGAGAGACGATCACTCAACCCGAGGGACCATCACACAACCCCAGAGATCATCACTCAACCCCAGAGATCATCACTCAACCCCAGAGATCATCACTCAACCCCAGAGATCATCACTCAACCCCACAGATCATCACTCAACCCCACAGATCATCACTCAGCCCCAGGGGCCATCACTCAACCCCAGGGGCCATCACTCAATTCCAGGCGTCATCACTCAATTCCAGGGAACATCACACAACCCCAGGGAACATCACCCAACCCCTGGGAACATGACGTAGCACCAGAGACCATTACTTAACACCAGGGAACATTAACCAACCACAGAGATTATCACTCAACCCCAGGAACTATCACTCAAGCCCAGGGAACATCACACAGTCCAAGGGACCAACACTCATCACAGGGACCATCACTCAACTCCAACGAACAACACCCTACCTCAGGGACCATCACTCAATTCCAAGGATCATCACTCAACCCCAGGGCCCATCACTCAACCCCAGAGAACATCACTCAACCCCACAGATCATCACTCAGCCCCAGGGGCCATCACTCAACCCCAGGGGCCATCACTCAATTCCAGGCGTCATCACTCAATTCCAGGGAACATCACCCAACCCCAGGGAACATCACCCAACCCCTGGGAACATGACTTAGCACCAGAGACCATTACTTAACACCAGGGAACATTAACCAACCACAGAGATTATCACTCAACCCCAGGAACTATCACTCAAGCCCAGGGAACATCACACAGTCCAAGGGACCAACACTCATCACAGGGACCATCACTCAACTCCAACGAACAACACCCTACCTCAGGGACCATCACTCAATTCCAAGGATCATCACTCAACCCCAGGGCCCATCACTCAACCCCAGAGAACATCACTCAACCCCGGGGAACATCACAGCCCCAGGGACCATCACTCAGACCCAGAGACCATCACTCAGACCCAGAGACCATCACTCAGACCCAGAGACCATCACTCAACTCCAGGGAACATCACCCAGCCACAGGGACCATCACTCAGACCCAGACACCATCACTCAGACCCAGAGACCATCACTCAACAGCAAGGCGCATCACGTAATCCCAGCGTCCATCACTCAACCCCAGGGACCATCACTCAACCCCAGAGAACATTACTCAACCCCAGGGACCATTACTAAACCCCAGGGACAATCACACAATTCCAGGGACCATCAATCAATTCCAGGGATCATCACTCAATTCCAGGGATCATCACTCAATTCCAGGGATCATCACCCAACCCCAGGAGCCATCACTCAACCCCAGGGCCCATCACTCAACCCCAGAGAACATCACTCAACCCCGGGGAACATCACAGCCCCAGGGACCATCACTCAGACCCAGAGACCATCACTCAACTCCAGGGATCATCACCCAGCCACAGGGACCATCACTCAGACCCAGACACCATCACTCAGACCCAGAGACCATCACTCAACAGCAAGGCGCATCACGTAACCCCAGCATCCATCACTCAACCCCAGGGACCATCACTCAACCCCAGAGAACATTACTCAACCCCAGGGACCATTACTAAACCCCAGGGACAATCACACAATTCCAGGGACCATCACTCAATTCCAGGGATCATCACTCAATTCCAGGGATCATCACTCAATTCCAGGGATCATCACTCAATTCCAGGGATCATCACACAATTCCAGGGATCATCACCCAAACCCAGGAGCCATCACTGAACTCCAGGGAACATCTCCCAACCCCAGGGTCCATCACCCAACCCGAGGGACCATCACACAACCCCAGAGACCATCATGCAACCCCAGAGATCACCAATCAACCCCAGAGATCATCACTCAATCCCAGACATCATCACTCATCCCCAGAGACCATCACTCAACAGCAAGGCGCATCACGTAACCCCAGCGTCCATCAACCCCAGGGACCATCACTCAGCCCCAGGGACCATTGACCAGCCCCAAGGGGCCATTATTCAACTCCAGGGTCCATCACTCAACCCCAGGGGCCATCACTCAATTCCAGGGATCATCACCCAACCACAGGGATCATCACCCAACCACAGGGATCATCACCCAACCACAGGGATCATCACCCAACCCCAGGGGCCATCACGCAAATCCAGGGAACATCACCCAACCCCAGGGAACATCACTCAACCCCAGGGACCATCACACAACCCCAGGGATCATCACTCAGACAAGGGGCCATCACGCAACCCCAGGGACCACCACTCAGCCCCAAAAAACCATCACTCATCCCGAGAGACGATCACTCAACCCGACGGACCATCACACAACCCCAGAGATCATCACTCAACCCCACAGATCATCACACAACCCCAGAGATCATCACTCAACCCCAGAGATCATCACACAACCCCAGAGATCATCACTCAACCCCAGAGATCTTCACTCAACCCCAGAGATCTTCACTCAACCCCAGAGATCATCACTCAACCCCAGAGATCATCACTCAACCCCAGAGATCATCACTCAACCCCAGAGATCATCACTCAGCCCCAGGAGCCATCACTCAACACCAAGGCGTATCACGTAACCGCAGGGCCCATCGCCCAGCGCAAAGGGGCCAACATTCAACCCCAGCGGCCATCACTCAACCCCAGGGGACATCACTCAATTCCAGGCGTCATCACTCAATTCCAGGGAACATCACCCAACCCCAGGGAACAAAGCCCAACCCCAGGGAACATGACTTAGCACCAGAGACCATTACTTAACACCAGGGAACATTAACCAACCACAGAGATTATCACTCAACCCCAGGAACTATCACTCAAGCCCAGGGAACATCACTCAACCCCGGGGAGCATCACAGCCCCAGGGACCATCACTCAGACCCAGAGACCATCACTCAGACCCAGAGACAATCACTCAACTCCAGGGAACATCACCTAGCCACAGGGACCATCACTCAGCCCAGATATCATCACTCAGACCCAGAGACCATCACTCAACAGCAAGGCGCATGACGTAACCCCAGCATCCATCACTCAACCCCAGGGACCATCACTCAGCCCCAGGGACCATTGACCAGCCCCAAGGGGCCATCATTCAACTCCAGGGTCCATCACTCAACCCCAGGGGCCATCACTCAATTCCAGGGATCATCACCCAACCACAGGGACATCACCCAACCACAGGGATCATCACCCAACCCCAGGGGCCATCACGCAAATCCAGGGAACATCACCCAACCCCAGGGAACATCACTCAACCCCAGGGACCATCACACAACCCCAGGGATCATCACTCAGTCAAGGGGCCAGCACTCAACCCCAGGGACCACCACTCAGCCGCAGAAACCATCACTCATCCCGAGAGACAATCACTCAACCCGAGGGACCATCACACAACCCCAGAGATCATCACTCAACCCCAGAGATCATCACACAACCCCAGAGATCATCACTCAACCCCAGAGATCATCACTCAACCCCAGAGATCATCACTCAACCCCAGGAGCATTCACTCAACACCAAGGCGTATCACGTAACCGCAGGGCCCATCGCCCAGCACCAAGGTGCCAACATGCAAACCCAGGGGCCATCACTCAACCCCAGGGGCCATCACTCAATTCCAGGCGTCATCACTCAATTCCAGGGAACATCACCCAACCCCAGGGAACATCACCCAACCCCAGGGAACATCACCCAACCCCAGGGAACATCACCCAACCCCAGGGAACATGACTTAGCACCAGAGACCATTACTTAACACCAGGGAACATTAACCAACCACAGAGATTATCACTCAACCCCAGGAACTATCACTCAAGCCCAGGGAACATCACACAGTCCAAGGGACCAACACTCATCACAGGGACCATCACTCAACTCCAACGAACAACACCCTACCTCAGGGACCATCACTCAATTCCAAGGATCATCACTCAACCCCAGGGCCCATCACTCAACCCCAGAGAACATCACTCAACCCCAGGGAACATCACAGCCCCAGGGACCATGACTCAGACCCAGAGACCATGACTCAGACCCAGAGACCATGACTCAGACCCAGAGACCATGACTCAGACCCAGGGAACATCACCCAGCCACAGGGACCATCGCTCAGACCCAGACACCATCGCTCAGACCCAGACACCATCGCTCAGACCCAGAGACCATCGCTCAGACCCAAAGACCATCGCTCAACCCCAGGGACCATCACGCATCCTCAGGGTCAATCACTAAATGCCAGGGACCATCACCCAGCCCCAGAGTCCAGCACTCAGCCCCAGAGTCCAGCACTCAGCCCCAGAGTCCAGCACTCAGCCCCAGAGTCCAGCACTCAGCCCCAGAGTCCAGCACTCAGCCCCAGAGTCCAGCACTCAGCCCCAGAGTCCAGCACTCAGCCCCAGTGATCATTACCCAACCACAGGGACTATCACGCAACCCCCAGGACCATCACACAGCCCCAGGGATCATCACACAGCCCCAGGGATCATCACACAGCCCCAGGGATCATCACACAGCCCCAGGGATCATCACACAGCCCCAGGGATCATCACACAGCCGCAGGGATCATCACACAGCGTCAGGGATCATCACACAGCCCCAGGGATCATCACACAGCCCCAGGAATCATCACACAGCCCCAGGGAGCATCACACAGCCCCAGGGAGCATCACACAGCCCCAGGGAGCATCACTCCACTCCAAAGAACATCACCCAACCTCAGGGCCCATCACTCAATTCCAAGGATCATCACAAAACCCCAGGGCCGAACACTCAACCACAGGGACCATCACTCAACCACAGGGACCATCACTCAACCAAAGGGACCATCAATCAACCACAGGGACCATCACTCATCCCCAGAGTCCAGCACTTAAACCCAGAGTCCATCACCCTGCCCCAGGGACCATCACCCAGCCCCAGAGACCATCACCCAGCCCCAGAGACCATCACGCAGCCCCAGAGACCATCACGCAGCCCCAGAGACCATCACCCAGCCCCAGAGAACATCACTCAATTCCAAGGATCATCACTCAAACCCAGGGCCCATCACCCAACTCCAGGGAAAATCACCCAACCCCAGGGATTATCACTCAGCCCCAGGGAACATCACTCATCACCAGGGCCCATCACTCAACCCCAGGGATCATCACTCAACCGCAGAGATCATCACTCAACCTAGGGATCATCACTCAAACCCAGGGATTATCGCTCAACCCAAGGGATTATCGCTCAACCCCAGGGATCATCTCTCAACCCCAGGGATCATCACTGAACCCCAGGGATCATCATTGAACTCCAAGGAGCATTGCCCAACCACAGGGACTATCACTCAAGCCCAGAGATCATCACTCAAGCCCAGAGATCATCACTCAAGCCCAGAGATCATCACTCAAGCCCAGAGACCATCACTCAAGCCCAGAGACCATTACTCAAGCCCAAAGACCATCACTCAAGCCCAGAGATCATCACACAAGCCCAGAGATAATCACACAATTCCAGGGATTATCATGCAACCCCAGGGATAATCACTCAACCCCAGAGCCCAACACCCAACCCCAGGGCCCAACACCCAACCCCAGGGCCCAATACTCAATTACAAGGATCATCACTCAACCCCAGGGACCGTCACTCAACCCCAGGGACCATCACTCAACACCAGGACCCATCACCCAACCCCAGGGCAAAACACTCAATTACAAGGATCGTCACTCAACCCCAGGGACCATCACTCAAACACAGGGAACATCACTCAACCACAGGGAACATCACTCAACCACAGGGAACATCACTCAAGCCCTGGGACTGTCACTCAACCCCAGCGACCATCACGCAACCACAGGGAACATCACTCAACCACAGGGAACATCACTCAAGCCCAGAGATCATCACTCAAGCCCAGAGATCATCACTCAAGCCCAGAGATCATCACTCAAGACCAGAGATCATCACTCAAGACCAGAGATCATCACTCAAGACCAGAGATCATCATTCAGCCCCAGGAGCCATCACACAGCACCAATGCACATCACATAACCACAGGGCCCATCACTCAGACCCAAGGGGCCAAAATTCAACCCCAGGTGCAATCACTGAACCCCAAGGACCATCACATAACCCCGGGACGATCACTCAGCCCCAGGGACCATCACGCAGCCTCAGGGTCCATCACTCAATACCAGATAACATCACTCAATGCCAGGGATCATCACTCAATGCCAGGGATCATCACTCAACGCCAGGGATCATCACTCAACGCCAGGGATCATCACTCAACGCCAGGGAACATCACTCAACGCCAGGGATCATCACTCAACGCCAGGGATCATCACTCAACGCCAGGGATCATCACTCAATGCCAGGGATCATCACTCAGACCCAGAGACCATCACTCAGCCCCAGAGACCATCACTCAGCCCCAGAGACCATCACTCAGACCCAGAGACCATCACTCAGACCCAGAGACCATCACTCAGACCCAGAGACCATCACTCAACTCCAGGGAACATCACTCAACTCCAGAGACCATCACTCATCCCCAGAGACCATCACTCAACCCCAGAGACCATCACTCAGCCCTAGGAGCCATCACTCAGCCCCAGGAGCCATCAATCAGCCACAGGAGCCATCAATCAGCCACAGGAGCCATCACCCAGCCACAGGAGCCATCTCTCAACACCAAGGCGCATCACGTAACTCCAGGGCCCATCACTCAGCCTCAAGGGGCCAACATTCAACACGAGGGCATCACTCAACCCCAAGAAACGTCAATCAACCACAGGGATTATCACCCCACCCCAGGGACCATCACTCAGCCGCAAGACCATCACTCAACTCCAGGGAACATTACCCAACCACAAGGACTATCACTCAACCCCAGAAACTATCACTCAGCCCCAGGGAACATCACTCAGCCCCAGGGAACATCACTCAGCCCCAGGGAACATCACTCAGCTCCAGGGAACATCACTCAGCTCCAGGGAACATCACTCAGACCCAGGGAACATCACTCAGACCCAGGGAACATCACTCAGACCCAGGGACCAACACTCAGACCCAGGGACCAACACTCAGACCCAGGGACCAACACTCAGCCCCAGGGACCAACACAGCCTCAGGGACCAACACTCAGCCCCAGGGACCAACACTCAGCCCCAGGGACCAACACTCAGCCCCAGGGACCAACACTCAGCCCCAGGGGACCAACACTTAGCCCAAGGACAATCTCTCAACTCCAAAGAACATCACCCATCCTCAGGGACCATCACTCAACCCCAAGGACCATTACTCAACCCCAGGGACCATCACTCAATTCCAGGGGTCATCACTCAATTCCAGGGATCATCACCCAACCCCAGGAGCAATCACTCAACTCCAGGGAACATCACCCAACCCCAGGGAACATCACGCAACCCCAGGGACGATCACCCACCCCAGAGATCACCACTCAACCCCAGAGATCATCACTCAACCCCAGAGATCATCACTCATCCCCAGAGAGCAACACTCAACACCAAGGCGCATCCCGTAACCCCAGGGTCCATCACCAACCCCAGGGACCATCACTCAACCCCAGGGACCATCACTCAACCCCAGGGACCATCACTCAACCCCAGGGACCATCACTCAAACCGAAGGACCATCACTCAACCCCAAGGGCCATCAATCAGCTCCAGAGACAATCACTCAGACCCAGAGACAATCACTCAGACCCAGAGACCATCACTCAGACCCAGAGATCATCACTCAAACACAGAGATCATCACTCAAACACAGAGATCATCACTCAAACACAGAGATCATCACTCAGACCCAGAGATCATCACTCAACCCCAGAGAAAATCACGCAGACCCAGAGACCATCACTCAACTCCAGGGAACATCACCCAGCCGCAGGGACTATCACTCAACCCCAGAGATCATCGCTCAACCCCAGAGATCATCGCTCAACCCCAGAGATCATCGCTCAACCCCAGAGATCATCGCTCAACCCCGGAGATCATCGCTCAACCCCAGGAGCCATCACTCAACCCCAGGAGCCATCACTCAACCCCAGGAGCCATCACTCAACCTCAGGAGACATCACTCAACCTCAGGAGCCATCACTCAACCCCAGGAGCCATCAGTCAACACCAAGGCGCATCACGTAACTCCAGGGCCCATCGCTCAGCCCCAAGTGGCCAACATTCAACACCAGGGCATCACCCAACCGCAAGGATTGTCACCCAACCCCAGGGACCATCACTCAGCCCCACAGACCATCACTCAACTCCAGGGAACATTACCAAACCACAAGGACTATCACTCAACCCCAGGAACTATCACTCAACCCCAGGAACTATCACTCAACCCCAGGGACCATTACTAAACCAGAGGGACCATCACACAATTCCAGGGACCATCACTCAATTCCAGGGATCATCACTCAATTCCAGGGATCATCACTCAATTCCCGGGACCATCACTCAATTCCTGGGACCATCACTCAATTCCCGGGATCATCACTCAATTCCAGGGATCATCACTCAATTCCAGGGATCATCAGTCAATTCCAGGGATCATCACCCAACCCCAGGAGCCATCACTCAACTCCAGGGAACATCACCCAACCCCAGGGAATATCACCCAACCCCAGGGTCCATCACCCGACCCCAGAGACCATCACGCAACCCCAAGAGATCACCAATCAACCCCAGAGATCATCACTCAACCCCAGAGATCATTACTCAACCCCAGAGATCATCACTCAATCCCAGAGATCATCACTCAATCCCAGATTTCATCACTCATCCCCAGAGATCATCACTCAACAACAAGGCGCATCACGTAACCCCAGGGACCATCACTCAGCCCCAGAGAACATTACTCAAACCCAGGGACCATTACTAAACCCCAGGGACCATCACACAATTCCAGGGACCATCACTCAATTCCAGGGATCATCACTCAATTCCAGGGATCATCACTCAATTCCCGGGAGCATCACTCAATTCCCGGGATCATCACTCAATTCCCGGGATCATCACTCAATTCCAGGGATCATCACTCAATTCCAGGGATCATCACTCAATTCCAGGGATCATCACCCAAACCCAGGAGCCATCACTCAACTCCAGGGAACATCACCCAACCCCAGGGTCCATCACCCAACCCCAGGGTCCATCACCCAACCCCAGGGACCATCACGCAACCCCAGAGACCATCATGCAACCCCAGAGATCACCAATCAACCCCAGAGATCACCACTCAACCCCAGAGATCATCACTCAACCCCAGAGATCATCACTCAACCCCAGAGATCATCATTCATCCCCAGAGACCATCACTCAACAGCAAGGCGCATCACGTAACCCCAGCGTCCATCACTCAACCCCAGGGACCATCGACCAGCCCCAAGGGGCCATCATTCAACTCCAGGGTTCATCACTCAACCCCAGGTGCCATCACTCAATTCCAGGGATCATCACCCAACCACAGGGATCATCACCCAACCCCAGGGGCCATCACGCAAATCCAGGGAACATCACCCAACCCCAGGGAACATCACTCAACGCCAGGGAGCATCACACAACCCCAGGGATCATCACTCAGACAAGGGGCCATCACTCAACCCCAGGGACCACCACTCAGCCCCAGAAACCATCACTCATCCCGAGAGACCATCACTCAACCCGAGGGACCATCACTCAACCCGAGGGACCATCACACAACCCCAGATATCATCACTCAACCCCAGAGATCATCACGCAACCCCAGAGATCATCACTCAACCCCACAGATCATCACTCAACCCCACAGATCATCACTCAACCCCACAGATCATCACTCAGCCCCAGGAGCCATCACTCAACACCAAGGCTTATCAAGTAACCGCAGGGCCCATTGCCCAGCACCAAGGTGCCAACATTCAAACCCAGGGGCCATCACTCAATTCCAGGCATCATCACTCAATTCCAGGGAACATCACCCAACCCCAGGGAACATCACCCAACCCCAGGGAACATGACTTAGCACCAGAGACCATTACTTAACACCAGGGAACATTAACCAACCACAGAGATTATCAGTCAACCCCAGGAACTATCACTCAAGCCCAGGGAACATCACACAGTCCGAGGGACCAACACTCATCACAGGGACAATCACTCAACTCCAACGAACATCACCCTACCTCAGGGACCATCACTCAATTCCAAGGATCATCACTCAACCCCAGAGAACATCACTCAGCCCCAGGGAACATCACAGCCCCAGGGACCATCACTCAGACCCAGAGACCATCACTCAGACCCAGAGACCATCACTCAGACCCAGAGACCATCACTCAGACCCAGAGACCATCACTCAATTCCAGGGAACATCACGCAGCCACAGGGACCATCACTCAGACCCAGACACCATCACTCAGACCCAGAGACCATCACTCAGACCCAGAGACCATCACTCAGACCCAGAGACCATCGCTCAGACCCAGAGACCATCGCTCAGACCCAGAGATCATCGTTCAGACCCAGAGATCATCGCTCAAACCCAGGGACAATCACGCAGCCTCAGGGACCATCACGCAGCCTCAGGGTCAATCACTGAATGCCAGGGACCATCACTCAACGCCAGGGATCATCACTCAAGGCCAGGGATCATCACCCAGCCCCAGAGACCATCACTCAGCCCCAGAGACCATCACTCAGCCCCAGAGTCCATCACTCAGCCCCAGAGTCCATCACACAGCCCCAGAGTCCATCACTCAGCCCCAGAGTCCATCACGCAGCCCCAGAGACCATCACTCAGACCCAGAGACCATCACTCAGACCCAGAGATCATCACTCAACCCCAGAGATCATCACTCAACCCCAGGAGCCATCACTCAATACCAAGGCACATCACTTAACTCCAGGGCCCATCACTCAGACCCAAGGGGTCAACATTCAACACCAGGGGCCATCACTCAATCCCTGTGGTTGAGTGACGATCCTTGGGGATATCAGTCAATTCCAAGGATCATCACTCAACCCCAATGCCCAGCACTCAACCCCAAGGATCATCACTCAACACCAGGGCCCAACACTCAATTACAAGGATCATCACTCAACCCCAGGGACCATCATGCAGCCCCAGGGACCATCACTCAGCCCCAGGGACAATCAGTCAACCACAGGGAATATCACCCAACCACAGGGAACATCACTCAAGCCCAGAGTCCAGCACTCAACCCCAGAGTCCAGCACTCAACCCCAGAGTCCAGCACTCAACCCCAGAGTCCAGCACTCAGCCCCAGAGTCCAGCACTCAGCCCCAGAGTCCAGCACTCAGCCCCAGAGTCCAGCACTCAGCCCCAGAGTCCAGCACTCAGCCCCAGAGTCCAGCACTCAGCCCCAGAGTCCAGCACGCAGCCCCAGAGTCCAGCACGCAGCCCCAGAGTCCAGCACGCAGCCCCAGAGTCCAGCACTCAGCCCCAGAGTCCAGCACGCAGCCCCAGAGTCCAGCACGCAGCCCCAGAGTCCAGCACGCAGCCCCAGAGTCCAGCACGCAGCCCCAGAGTCCAGCACTCAGCCCCAGAGTCCAGCACTCAGCCCCAGAGTCCAGCACTCAGCCCCAGAGTCCAGCACTCAGCCCCAGAGTCCAGCACTCAGCCCCAGAGTCCAGCACTCAGCCAGAGTGATCATTACCCGACCACAGGGACTATCACTCAACCCCAGGGATCATCATACAGCCCCAGGGATCATCTCACAGCCCCAGGGATCATCTCACAGCCCCAGGGACCATCACTCCACTCCAAAGAACATCACCCAACCTCAGGGCCCATCACTCAATTCCAAGGATCATCACAAAACCCCAGGGCTGATCACTCAACCACAGGGACCATCACTCAACCACAGGGACCATCACTCAACCAAAGGGACCATCAATCAACCACAGGGACCTTCACTCATCCCCAGAGTCCAGCACTTAAACCCAGAGTCCATCACCCTGCCCCAGGGACCATCACCCAGCCCCAGAGACCATCACTCAGCCCCAGAGACCATCACACAGCCCCAGAGACCATCACACAGCCCCAGAGACCATCACGCAGCCCCAGGGACCATCACTCAGCCCCAGGGACCATCACTCAATTCCAAGGATCATCACTCAAACCCAGGGCCCATCACCCAACTCCAGGGAAAATCACCCAACCCCAGGGATTATCACTCAGCCCCAGGGAACATCACTCATCACCAGGGCCCATCACTCGACCCCAGGGATCATCACTCAACCGCAGAGATCATCACTCAATCTAGGGATCATCACTCAAACCCAGGGATCATCACTCAACCCAAGGGATCATCACTCAACCCAAGAGATCATCACTCAACCCAAGGGATCATCACTCAACCCCAGGAATCATCACTCAACCCCAGGGATCATCACTCAACCCCAGGGATCATCACTCAATCCCAGGGATCATCACTCAGCCCCAGGGATCATCATTGAACTCCAAGGAGCATTACCCAACCACAGGGACTATCACTCAAGCCCAGAGACCATCACTCAAGCCCAGAGACCATCATTCAAGCCCAGAGACCATCACTCAAGCCCAGAGACCATCACTCAAGCCCAGAGACCATCACTCAACCCCAGAAACCATCACTCAGCCCCAGAGACCATCACTCAGCCCCAGAGACCATCACTCAGCCCCAGAGACCATCACTCAGCCCCAGAGACCATCACTCAGCCCCAGAGACCATCACTCAGCCCCAGAGTCCATCAGTCAGCCCCAGGGTCCATCACTCAGCCCCAGAGACCATCACTCAGCCCCAGAGACCATCACTCAGCCCCAGAGACCATCACTCAGCCCCAGAGACCATCACTCAGCCCCAGAGACCATCACTCAATTCCAAGGATCATCACTCAATTCCAAGGATCATCACTCAATTCCAAGGATCATCACTCAATTGCAAGGATCATCACTCAATTCCAAGGATCATCACTCATCCCCAGGGATTATCACCAATCCCCAGGGAGTATCACTCAGCCCCAGGGAACATCACTCATCGCCAGGGCCCATCACTCAACCACAGGAATCATCACTCAACCACAGGAATCATCACTCAACCACAGGAATCATCACTCAACCCGAGGGATCATCACTGAACCCGAGGGACCATCATTGAACTCCAGGGAGCATCACCCAACCACAGGGAATATCATTCAAACCCAGAGATCATCACTCAAGCCCAGAGACCATCACTCAAGCCCAGAGACCATCACTCAAGCCCAGAGACCATCACTCAGCCCCAGAGACCATCACTCAGCCCCAGAGACCATCACTCAGCCCCAGAGACCATCACTCAGCACCAGAGACCATCACTCAGCCCCAGAGACCATCACTCAGCCCCAGAGTCCATCACTCAGCCCCAGAGACCATCACTCAGCCCCAGAGTCCATCACTCAGCCCCAGAGACCATCACTCAGCCCCAGAGACCATCACTCAGCCCCAGAGACCATCACTCAGCCCCAGAGACCATCACTCAATTCCAAGGATCATCACTCAATTCCAAGGATCATCACTCAATTGCAAGGATCATCACTCATCCCCAGGGATTATCACCAATCCCCAGGGAGTATCACTCAGCCCCAGGGAACATCACTCATTGCCAGGGCCCATCACTCAACCACAGGAATCATCACTCAACCACAGGGAATATCATTCAAACCCAGAGATCATCACTCAAGTCCAGAGATCATCAGTCAAGCCCTGAGATCATCACTCAAGCCCTGAGATCATCACTCAAGCCCTGAGATCATCACTCAAGCCCTGAGATCATCACTCAGCCCCAGAGACCATCACTCAGCCCCAGAGACCATCACACAATTCCAGGGATAAGCACTCAACCCCAGGGCACATCACCCAACCCCAGGGCCCAACACTCAATTACAAGGATCATCACTCAACACCAGGGACCATCACGCAGCCCCAGGGACCATCACTCAGCCCCAGGGACAATCAGTCAACCACAGGGAATATCACCCAAACACAGGGAACATCACTCAAGCCCAGAGATCATCACTCAACCACAGGGAATATCACTCAAGCCCAGAGATCATCACTCAAGCCCAGAGATCATCACTCAAGACCAGAGATCATCACTCAAGACCAGAGATCATCACTCAAGACCAGAGATCATCACTCAAGACCAGAGATCATCACTCAAGACCAGAGATCATCACTCAAGCCCAGAGATCATCACTCAGCCCCAGGAGCCATCACACAACACCAAGGCACATCACATAACCACAGGGCCCATCACTCAGACCCAAGGGGCCAAAATTCAACACCAGGTGCAATCATTAAACCCCAGGGACCATCACCCAAACTCCGGGACCATCACTCAGCCCCAGGGACCATCACGCAGCCTCAGGGTCCATCACTCAATGCCAGGTATTATCACTCAATGCCAGGGATCATCACTCAACGCCAGGGATCATCACTCAACGCCAGGGATCATCACTCAACGCCAGGGATCATCACTCAACGCCAGGGATCATCACTCAGCCCCAGAGAACATCACTCAGCCCCAGAGACCATCACTCAGACCCAGAGACCATCACTCAGACCCAGAGACCATCACTCAGACCCAGAGACCATCACTCAGCCCCAGAGACCATCACACAATTCCAGGGATAAGCACTCAACCCCAGGGCACATCACCCAACCCCAGGGCCCAACACTCAATTACAAGGATCATCACTCAACCCCAGGGACCATCACGCAGCCCCAGGGACCATCACTCAGCCCCAGGGACAATCAGTCAACCACAGGGAATATCACCCAAACACAGGGAACATCACTCAAGCCCAGAGATCATCACTCAACCACAGGGAATATCACTCAAGCCCAGAGATCATCACTCAAGCCCAGAGATCATCACTCAAGCCCAGAGATCATCACTCAAGCCCAGAGATCATCACTCAAGCCCAGAGATCATCACTCAGCCCCAGGAGCCATCACACAACACCAAGGCACATCACATAACCACAGGGCCCATCACTCAGACCCAAGGGGCCAAAATTCAACCCCAGGTGCAATCATTAAACCCCAGGGACCATCACCCAAACTCCGGGACCATCACTCAGCCCCAGGGACCATCACGCAGCCTCAGGGTCCATCACTCAATGCCAGGTATTATCACTCAATGCCAGGGATCATCACTCAACGCCAGGGATCATCACTCAACGCCAGGGATCATCACTCAACGCCAGGGATCATCACTCAACGCCAGGGATCATCACTCAGCCCCAGAGAACATCACTCAGCCCCAGAGACCATCACTCAGACCCAGAGACCATCACTCAGACCCAGAGACCATCACTCAGCCCCAGAGACCATCACTCAGCCCCAGAGACCATCACACAATTCCAGGGATAAGCACTCAACCCCAGGGCACATCACCCAACCCCAGGGCCCAACACTCAATTACAAGGATCATCACTCAACCCCAGGGACCATCACGCAGCCCCAGGGACCATCACTCAGCCCCAGGGACAATCAGTCAACCACAGGGAATATCACCCAAACACAGGGAACATCACTCAAGCCCAGAGATCATCACTCAACCACAGGGAATATCACTCAAGCCCAGAGATCATCACTCAAGCCCAGAGATCATCACTCAAGCCCAGAGATCATCACTCAAGCCCAGAGATCATCACTCAAGCCCAGAGATCATCACTCAAGCCCAGAGATCATCACTCAAGCCCAGAGATCATCACTCAGCCCCAGGAGCCATCACACAACACCAAGGCACATCACATAACCACAGGGCCCATCACTCAGACCCAAGGGGCCAAAATTCAACCCCAGGTGCAATCATTAAACCCCAGGGACCATCACCCAAACTCCGGGACCATCACTCAGCCCCAGGGACCATCACGCAGCCTCAGGGTCCATCACTCAATGCCAGGTATTATCACTCAATGCCAGGGATCATCACTCAACGCCAGGGATCATCACTCAACGCCAGGGATCATCACTCAACGCCAGGGATCATCACTCAACGCCAGGGATCATCACTCAGCCCCAGAGAACATCACTCAGCCCCAGAGACCATCACTCAGACCCAGAGACCATCACTCAGACCCAGAGACCATCACTCAGACCCAGAGACCATCACTCAGATCCAGAGACTATCACTCAACTCCAGAGACTATCACTCAACTCCAGGGAACATCACTCAACTCCAGGGAACATCACTCAGACCCGGGGACTATCACTCAACCCCAGAGACCATCACTCAACCCCAGAGACCATCAGTCAACCCCAGAGACCATCACTCAGCCCCAGGAGCCATCACTCAGCTCCAGGAGCCATCACTCAGCTCCAGGAGCCATCACTCAGCCCCAGGAGCCATCAATCAGCCACAGCAGCCATCACACAGCCACAGGAGCCATCTCTCAACACCAAGGCGCATCACGTAACTCCAGGTCCCATCACTCAGCCCCAAGGGGCCAACATTCAACACGAGGGCATCACTCAACCCCAAGGATCGTCACTCAACCACAGGGATTATCACCCCACCCCAGGGACCATCACTCAGCCGCAGAGACCATCACTCAACTCCAGGGAACATTACCCAAGCACAAGGACTATCACTCAGCCCCAGGGAACATCACTCAGCCCCAGGGAACATCACTCAGCCCCAGGGAACATCACTCAGCCCCAGGGAACATCACTCAGCCCCAGGGAACATCACTCAGCCCCAGAGACCATCACCCAGCCCCAGAGTCCATCACCCAGCCCCAGAGTCCATCAGTCAGCCCCAGTGTCCATCACTCAGCCCCAGAGACCATCACTCAGCCCCAGAGACCATCACTCAGCCCCAGAGACCATCACTCAGCCCCAGAGACCATCACTCAATTCCAAAGATCATCACTCAATTCCAAGGATCATCACTCAATTGCAAGGATCATCACTCAATTCCAAGGATCATCACTCATCCCCAGGGATTATCACCAATCCCCAGGGAGTATCACTCAGCCCCAGGGAACATCACTCATTGCCAGGGCCCATCACTCAACCACAGGAATCATCACTCAACCACAGGAATCATCACTCAACCACAGGAATCATCACTCAACCACAGGAATCATCACTGAACCCGAGGGACCATCATTGAACTCCAGGGAGCATCATTGAACTCCAGGGAGCATCACCCAACCACAGGGAATATCATTCAAACCCAGAGATCATCACTCAAGCCCAGAGACCATCACTCAAGCCCAGAGACCATCACTCAAGCCCAGAGACCATCACTCAGCCCCAGAGACAATCACTCAGCACCAGAGACCATCACTCAGCCCCAGAGACCATCACTAAGCCCCAGAGACCATCACTCAGCCCCAGAGTCCATCACTCAGCCCCAGAGTCCATCACTCAGCCCCAGAGACCATCACTCAGCCCCAGAGTCCATCACTCAGCCCCAGAGACCATCACTCAGCCCCAGAGACCATCACTCAGCCCCAGAGACCATCACTCAGCCCCAGAGACCATCACTCAATTCCAAGGATCATCACTCAATTCCAAGGATCATCACTCAATTGCAAGGATCATCACTCATCCCCAGGGATTATCACCAATCCCCAGGGAGTATCACTCAGCCCCAGGGAACATCACTCATTGCCAGGGCCCATCACTCAACCACAGGAATCATCACTCAACCACAGGAATCATCACTCAACCACAGGAATCATCACTCAACCCGAGGGATCATCACTGAACCCGAGGGACCATCATTGAACTCCAGGGAGCATCACCCAACCACAGGGAATATCATTCAAACCCAGAGATCATCACTCAAGTCCAGAGATCATCAGTCAAGCCCTGAGATCATAACTCAAGCCCTGAGATCATCACTCAAGCCCTGAGATCATCACTCAGCCCCAGAGACCATCACTCAGCCCCAGAGACCATCACTCAGCCCCAGAGACCATCACACAATTCCAGGGATAAGCACTCAACCCCAGGGCACATCACCCAACCCCAGGGCCCAACACTCAATTACAAGGATCATCACTCAACCCCAGGGACCATCACGCAGCCCCAGGGACCATCACTCAGCCCCAGGGACAATCAGTCAACCACAGGGAATATCACCCAAACACAGGGAACATCACTCAAGCCCAGAGATCATCACTCAACCACAGGGAATATCACTCAAGCCCAGAGATCATCACTCAAGCCCAGAGATCATCACTCAAGCCCAGAGATCATCACTCAAGCCCAGAGATCATCACTCAAGCCCAGAGATCATCACTCAAGCCCAGAGATCATCACTCAAGCCCAGAGATCATCACTCAGCCCCAGGAGCCATCACACAACACCAAGGCACATCACATAACCACAGGGCCCATCACTCAGACCCAAGGGGCCAAAATTCAACCCCAGGTGCAATCATTAAACCCCAGGGACCATCACCCAAACTCCGGGACCATCACTCAGCCCCAGGGGCCATCACGCAGCCTCAGGGTCCATCACTCAATGCCAGGTATTATCACTCAATGCCAGGGATCATCACTCAACGCCAGGGATCATCACTCAATGCCAGGGATCATCACTCAATGCCAGGGATCATCACTCAGCCCCAGAGAACATCACTCAGCCCCAGAGACCATCACTCAGACCCAGAGACCATCACTCAGACCCAGAGACCATCACTCAGACCCAGAGACCATCACTCAGATCCAGAGACTATCACTCAACTCCAGAGACCATCACTCAGCCCCAGGAGCCATCACAGCCCCAGGAGCCATCACTCAGCTCCAGGAGCCATCACTCAGCTCCAGGAGTCATCACTCAGCTCCAGGAGCCATCACTCAGCCCCAGGAGCCATCAATCAGCCACAGCAGCCATCACACAGCCACAGGAGCCATCTCTCAACACCAAGGCGCATCACGTAACTCCAGGTCCCATCACTCAGCCCCAAGGGGCCAACATTCAACACGAGGGCATCACTCAACCCCAAGGATCGTCACTCAACCACAGGGATTATCACCCCACCCCAGGGACCATCACTCAGCCGCAGAGACCATCACTCAACTCCAGGGAACATTACCCAAGCACAAGGACTATCACTCAGCCCCAGGAAACATCACTCAGCCCCAGGGAACATCACTCAGCCCCAGGGAACAACACTCAGCCCCAGGGACCAACACTCAGACCCAGGGACCAACACTCAGACCCAGGGACCAACACTCAGACCCAGGGACCAACACCCAGCCCCAGGGACCAACACCCAGCCCCAGGGACCAACACCCAGCCCCAGGGACAATCACTCAACTCCAATGAACATCACCCAACCTCAGAGACCATCACTCAATTCCAAGGATCATCACTCAAACCCAGGGCCCATCACTCATACCCAGAGAACATCACTCAACCCTAGGGATCATTACTCAACCCCAGGGACCATCATTCATTTCCAGGGACCATCACTCAATTCCAGGGACCTTCACTCAATTCCAGGGGTCATCACTCAATTCCAGGGATCATCACTCAATTCCAGGGATCATCACTCAACTCCAGGGAACATCACCCAACCCCAGGGAACATCACCCAACCCCAGGGACCATCACCCAACCCCAGGGACCATCACGCAACCCCAGAGATCACCACTCAACCCCAGAAATCATCACTCATCCCCAGAGATCATCACTCAACCCCAGAGATCATCACTCATCCCCAGAGAGCATCACTCAACACCAAGGCGCATCACGTAACCAGAGGGTCCATCACATACCCCAGGAACCATCACTCAACCCCAGGGACAATCATTCAACCCCATGGACCATCACCCAACCCCAGGGACCATCGCTCAAACTGAAGGACCATCACTCAACCCCAAGGACCATCACTCAGACCAAGAGACCATCACTCAGACCCAGAGAACATGACTCAGACCCAGAGATCATCACTCAGACCCAGGGATCATCACTCAGACCCAGGGATCATCACTCAGCCCCAGGGATCATCACTCAGCCCCAGGGATCATCACTCGGCCCCAGGGATCATCACTCGGCCCCAGGGACCAACACTCGGCCCTAGGGACCAACACTCGGCCCCAGGGACCAACACTCAGCCCAAGGACAATCACTCAACTCCAACGAACATCACCCAACCTCAGGGACCATCACTCAATTCCAAAGATCATCACTCAACCCCAGGGCCCATCACTCAACCCCAGAGAACATCACTCAACCCTAGGGACCATTACTCAACCCCAGGGACCATCACTCAATTCCAGGGACCATCACTCAATTCCAGGAACCATCACTCAATTCCAGGGGTCATCACTCAATTCCAGGGGTCATCACTCAATTCCAGGGATCATCACTCAATTCCAGGGATCATCACTCAATTCCAGGGATCATCACTCAACCCCAGGAGACATCAGTCAAATCCAGGGAACATCACCCAACCCCAGGGAACATCACGCAACCCCAGGGACCATCACCCAACCCCAGGACCCATCACTCAACCCCAGAGACCATCACGCAACCCCAGAGACCATCACGCAATCCCTGACATCACAACTCAACCCCAGAGACCATCACTCAACCCAGGAGATCATCACTCATCCCCAGAGAGCATCACTCAACACCAAGGCGCATCACGTAACCCCAGGGACCATCACCAACCCCTGGGACCATCACTCAACACCAGGGACCATCACTCAACCCCATGGACCATCGCTCAACCCCAGGGACCATCACTCAGACCCAGAGACCATCACTCAGACCCAGAGACCATCACTCAGACCCAGAGATCATCACTCAGACCCAGAGATCATCACTCAGACCCAGACATCATCACTCAGACCCAGACATCATCACTCAGACCCAGAGATCATCACTCAGATCCAGAGATCATCACTCAACCCCAGAGACCATCACGCAGACCCAGAGACTATCACTCAACTCCAGGGAACATCACCCAGCCGCAGGGACTGTCACTCAACCCCAGAGATCATCGCTCAACCCCAGAGATCATCGCTCAACCCCAGGAGCCATCACGCAACCCCAGGAGCCATCACTCAACCCCAGGAGCCATCACTCAACCCCAGGAGCCATCACTCAACCCCAGGAGCCATCAGTCAACACCAAGGTGCATCACGTAACTCCAGGGCCCATCGCTCAGCCCCAAGTGGCCAACATTCAACACCAGGGCATTACCCAACCCCAAGGATTGTCACCCAACCCCAGGCACCATCACTCAGCCCCAGAGACCATCACTCAACTCCAATGAACATTACCCAACCACAAGGACTATCACTCAACCCCAGGAACTATCACTCAACACCAGGGACCATTACTAAACCCCAGGGACCGTCACACAATTCCAGGGACCATCACTCAATTCCAGGGACCATCACTCAATTCCAGGGATCATCACTCAATTCCAGGGATCATCACTCAATTCCAGGGATCATCACCCAACCCCAGGAGCCATCACTCAACTCCAGGGAACATCACCCAACCCCAGGGAACATCACCCAACCCCAGGGTCCATTACCCAACCCCAGGGTCCATTACCCAACCCCAGGGACCATCACTCAACCCCAGGAACCATCACGCAACCCCAGAGACCATCACGCAATCCCTGACATCACAACTCAACCCCAGAGATTATCACGCAACCCCAGAGATCATCACTCAACCCCAAGGACCATCACTCAGTCCCAGAGACCATCACTCAGACCCAGAGACCATCACTCAGACCCAGAGACCATCACTCAGACCCAGAGATCATCACTCAGACCCAGACATCATCACTCAGACCCAGAGATCATCACTCAGATCCAGAGATCATCACTCAACCCCAGAGACCATCACGTAGACCCAGAGACTATCACTCAACTCCAGGGAACATCACCCAGCCACAGGGACTGTCACTCAACCCCAGAGATCATCGCTCAACCCCAGAGATCATCGCTCAACCCCAGGAGCCATCACTCAACCCCAGGAGCCATCACTCAACCCCAGGAGCCATCACTCAACCCCAGGAGCCATCAGTCAACACCAAGGTGCATCACGTAACTCCAGGGCCCATCGCTCAGCCCCAAGTGGCCAACATTCAACACCAGGGCATCACCCAACCCCAAGGATTGTCACCCAACCCCAGGCACCATCACTCAGCCCCAGAGACCATCACTCAACTCCAGTGAACATTACCCAACCACAAGGACTATCACTCAACCCCAGGAACTACCACTCAACACCAGGGACCATTACTAAACCCCAGGGACCATCACACAATTCCAGGGACCATCACTCAATTCCAGGGATCATCACTCAATTCCAGGGATCATCACTCAATTCCAGGGATCATCACTCAATTCCAGGGATCATCACTCCATTCCAGGGATCATCACTGAATTCCAGGGATCATCACCCAACCCCAGGAGCCATCACTCAACTCCAGGGAACATCACCCAACCCCAGGGACCATCACCCAACCCCAGGGACCATCACGCAACCCCAGAGACCATCACGCAACCCCAGAGATCACCACTCAACCCCAGAAATCATCACTCATCCCCAGAGATCATCACTCAACCCCAGAGATCATCACTCAACTCCAGTGAACATTACCCAACCACAAGGACTATCACTCAACCCCAGGAACTATCACTCAACACCAGGAACTATCACTCAACACCAGGGACCATTACTAAACCCCCGGGACCATCACACAATTCCAGGGACCATCACTCAATTCCAGGGACCATCACTCAATTCCAGGGATCAATACTCAATTCCAGGGATCATCACCCAATTCCAGGGATCATCACCCAATTCCAGGGATCATCACTCAATTCCAGGGATCATCACTGAATTCTAGGGATCATCACCCAACCCCAGGAGCCATCACTCAACTCCAGGGAACATCACCCAACCCCAGGGAACATCACCCAACCCCAGGGTCCATTACCCAACCCCAGGGACCATCACCCAACCCCAGGAACCATCACGCAACCCCAGAGACCATCACGCAATCCCTGACATCACAACTCAACCCCAGAGATTATCACGCAACCCCAGAGATCATCACTCATCCCCAGAGAGCATCACTCAACACCAAGGCGCATCACGTAACCCCAGGGACCATCACCAACCCCAGGGACCATCACTCAACACCAGGGACCATCACTCAACCCCATGGACCATCGCTCAACCCCAAGGACCATCACTCAACCCCATGGACCATCGCTCAACCCCAAGGACCATCACTCAACCCCAAGGACCATCACTCAACCCCAAGGACCATCACTCAACCCCAAGGACCATCACTCAACCCCAGAGACCATCACTCAGACCCAGAGACTATCACTCAGACCCAGACATCATCACTCAGACCCAGACATCATCACTCAGACCCAGAGATCATCACTCAGATCCAGAGATCATCACTCAACCCCAGAGACCATCACGCAGACCCAGAGACTATCACTCAACTCCAGGGAACATCACCCAGCCACAGGGACTGTCACTCAACCCCAGAGATCATTGCTCAACCCCAGAGATCATCGCTCAACCCCAGGAGCCATCACTCAACCCCAGGAGCCATCACTCAACCCCAGGAGCCATCACTCAAACCCAGGAGCCATCACTCAGCCCCAGGAGCCATCAGTCAACACCAAGGTGCATCACGTAACTCCAGGGCCCATCGCTCAGCCCCAAGTGGCCAACATTCAACACCAGGGCATCACCCAACCCCAAGGATTGTCACCCAACCCCAGGCACCATCACTCAGCCCCAGAGACCATCACTCAACTCCAGTGAACATTACCCAACCACAAGGACTATCACTCAACCCCAGGAACTACCACTCAACACCAGGAACTATCACTCAACACCAGGGACCATTAATAAACCCCAGGGACCATCACACTATTCCAGGGACCATCACTCAATTCCAGGGACCATCACTCAATTCCAGGGATCATCACTCAATTCCAGGGATCATCACTCAATTCCAGGGATCATCACTCAATTCCAGGGATCATCACTCCATTCCAGGGATCATCACTGAATTCCAGGGAACATCACCCAACCCCAGGAGCCATCACTCAATTCCAGGGAACATCACCCAACCCCAGGGAACATCACCCAACCCCAGGGTCCATTACCCAACCCCAGGGACCATCACGCAAACCCAGAGACCATTACGCAACCCCAGAGATCACCAATCAACCCCAGAGATCATCACTCAACCCCAGAGATCATCACTCAACCCCAGAGATCATCACTCAATCCCAGAGATCATCACTCATCCCCAGAGACCATCACTCAACCCCAGGGACCATCACTCAGCCACAGGGACCATCACTCAGCCCCAGGGCCCATCGACCTGCCCCAAGGGGCCATCATTCAACTCCAGGGTCCATCACTCAACCCCAGGGACCATCACTCAATTCCAGGGATCATTACTCAATTCCAGGGATCATCACCCAACCACAGGGATCATCACCCAACCCCAGGGGCCATCACGCAAATCCAGGGAACATCACCCAACCCCAGGGAACATCACCCAACCCCAGGGAACATCACTTAACCCCAGGGACCATCACACAACCCCAGGGATCATCACTCAGCCCAAGGGCCATCACTCAACCCCAGGGACCACCACTCAGCCCCAGAGACCATCACTCATCCCGAGAGACCATCACTCAACATGAGGGCCCATCACACAACCCCAGAGATCATCACTCAACCCCAGAGATCATCACTCAACCCCAGAGATCACTCAACCCCAGAGACCATCACTCAACCCCAGAGATCATCACTCAACCCCAGAGATCATCACTCAACCCCAGAGATCATCACTCAGACCCAGGAGCCATCACTCAACATCAAGGTGTATCACATAACCGCAGGGCCCATCGCCCAGCCCCAAGGGGCCAACATTCAACCCCAGGGGCCATCACTCAACCCCAGGGGCCATCACTCAATTCCAGGCATCATCACTCAATTCCAGGGAACATCACCCAACCCCAGGGAACATCACCCAACCCCAGGGAACATCACTTAGCCCCAGAGACCATTACGTATCTCCAGGGAACATTAACCAACCACAGAGACTATCACTCAACCCCAGGAACTATCACTCAAGCCCAGGGAACATCACACACTCCAAGGGACCAACACTCATCACAGGGACCATCACTCAACTCCTGCACCATGCCTGCCGACTGTTTGCCTAAAGCATTGCCAGTCACTCTGTACCTGCACGCCCTCATTCACAAATGTTGCCTGTCTTTCTATCCTTGTGTATTATCTGCTTATAAAAATCCTGTGTGCTATGTTGCTACATTATTGCTGGGTAATATTTTAGAAGCAATCAGCAGGATCTTGGAGAGGTTTGAGGTAATTAAGGTGAGCGAGTACAGATTTGTAAAAGGCAGATTGTGTTTGACAATCAGACTGAATTTTTTGATGAAGTAACAGGGAAGGTTGATGAAGGGAATGTGGTGGATGTTGTCTACATGGATTTTAAGAAAGTGTTTGACAAAGTGCCACACAAAGGGTTGGTTAACAACATTAATGCAGGATCTTACAGCCCTGTCCATCACTGGGATTATCTGGTGTCACCAAAATCAGTGGACTTCTGGCTGGCTCACTGCATGATCCAAACCTGCCTGTGGCAGGGCCGGTAAATCCCAGCCTGAGTCTCATAGAATAAAAGGTTCAGTTTCAGTGTGGATAAAAGATTTGGTCCATGGACAGAAAACCACAAATCATAGCCCTTGGGCTGGATTTTCACTACCAAGACAGGTAATTCAAGTCAGGAAATTTCTCAATTTGGCAGACCCACTTCATTATAAAGAGCCTCATCATACGCAATTTTCACTCTGAGGTGGCAGGAGTGGGATAGAGATGAACCCCCCCCAACCCCCGAAGCAAACTAGAGGTGGCCACAGGAGTAGGTGATTGCCAAGGCTGGCCTCAGTTCTCTGGAACTTTGGCCCAGACATTTTTAAAGCTTTTAACATCTCTAGCCCTCACCTCTCACTACCCCTCACCTCCCCATGCCACCTCATGTCACACATGTCTTTTCATGCCCCTATGCCAGTTCATACACTCATGTGCCCTCCATGCCACCTCATATCTCCTATACCTTCTCCATAGCCAGTCACCCAGTATCAAATATGGGCAGACCTCAGGGGCCATATGAAGATGGAAAAAAGTAAACTTCTAAATAGCACTCTAACTCATACACACTTAATACAGAGAAAAGGGCTCTCATTCATGAAACCCATTCAAAGATTTTAAACTCCTTCAAATGGTCAGTGTTATAAAAGCAACTAAAGTTCTATTCAGTAAACAAGTCAAAGAAAGCTAGTCCTTTAATAGCCTCTCAAAATGTGAACTCAGTGCCACTGCATCCTGCCCCCCCCAACCCCCAAACTCTTGGGAAATGTCAAGAATTAACTCTATTAAAATTGTAGGAACAGATGGGTTTTTTCCCTGAACTATATCAGATGGCCAATCAATCACAGTAGTCCTGTAGTGTGTTTTTTTTTTCAACTCTAACAACTGCAGCCTACAATTGTTTTTCGTAGTTTTAAAAGGCTAAATAAATAATTTCAGGTTGTGACACTTAAACAGGCCTAATCAGTCTTTCAAGAGTGTTTATGTCTCCCACACAAATTTGTGGCTCCCACACTGTAGATTAAGGCCCTTGCAATAGCCAAAATGGAGTCTGCTTGAACTCAGCACCAATTTCAAATCATCCTGCTCAATTTAGGTTTCCCGCCTGTGTGTTTCATGCCTTGCCCCTTTCTTCCTACTAACAAAAATGGGGTTGGCTGGAAATGGGGTCAAGATATTTGCATCTTGGTATCACCCATGATATTTAAAAGGCTGTGGAGTCATCTGGACTTTACAAAGATCCTCCAGTTCATCATGTCATTACAGCGTAGAAAGACTCAAAGTCTACGGTCTCTGAAGAAAAATCCACTCAGTCCAATCTCCTCATTCTATCCCTAGAAGTTTATTTCTTTCATGTCCCCATCCAATTTCCTGTTGAAATTATTCATCGTCTTTGCTTCCACCCCCCTCGTGGGCAGCGAGTTCCAGGTCATCACCACTCGCTGTGTAAACAAGTTCTTCCTCACATTCCCCCTGTATCTCTTGTTCAAAACCTTAAATCTGGGTCCACCAGTCCTTGTACCATCAGCCAATGGGAACAGCTTTGCTTTGTCTACCTTATATAAACCTGTCCTAATCTTGTACCCCTCTATCAAATCTCCTCTCAATCTCCTTGGCTCCAAGGAGAACAACCCCAGCTTCTCCAACCTAACCTTGTAACTAAAATCCCTCATCCCTGGAACCATTCCAATAAATCTCCTCCATACCCTTACCTCCTTCCCACAGACTGGAAGACGGTGGACCAAAGGTCAGTGCTGGACTAATGCTTTCCCATGATACCAAATTGGCAACAGGACATAGTTAGGCTGGCAGATTGGGCAGACAAGCGGCAGATGTAATTTAATAGAGAAAAGTGTGAGATGCTGCATTATGGCAGGAAGCTGTTGAATCCAGTTCCCTTGGTTTGTTGGGGCTAAAGGATCCAGGTTGCACGCTTTTTCCGAGGTGACCGAGTTGGTACAGAGAACATCCGGAGATCATTATTAGAATAAGCACATGCTGTTTATTTGCAAACTAAACTCTGCAGCTACACTCGTGCGCTCACAACATAAAACCCTGTCTTCACTCATCAGTGACTAACTCAGGACTCCCGCACATAGAGGTAGACCGCACTACTCTGCTATTGGGTATTAAGACCATGTGACCTTAATTACAATGCTTGTTTTAAAGGTATATTACATCTCAGGTTACGACATCCCTCCCCCTTTACGGAAAAATACATTTAACAATTTTCCAATATATCAAGTTATTTACACAGATCAGTCATTGACAAAGTCAGCCTCTCTGGTGGTTTCCTTACGTGTGTAGAACATCTCAGCTCTACAGCTTCTGAAGCTTGCTTTGGAATCTCCCTTACTGAAGTCGTCTGAGCATTTGCTTCTCCAGCAGCTATCTGTACATCTGTTTCTTCGACTCTTTCAGGTACAGTCGGCCCTTCAAATACATTTGTACTTGGTTGAGTTCTTTCAACAGGAAATGTTGATTGAGTTTCAAACACGGGAATCACGTCTGGAATTTTGGCTTCACTGCTTCATATGTGATCCGTATGTCTTCTCACTATCCCATCACCGGCTTTCAGGTGGTAGGAAAGAGATCCCATTGCAGCACTTATTTCACCGAACCATACTGGTCCTTGTCTAAAATTTTTCACAAATAGCTTAGACTCATGGGCTCAGACATTTACAGCACACAAGGAGGCCATTCGGCCCATTGTGTCCATGCCAGTCAACAAAGATCTGACAACACTAATCCCATTTTACAGCGCTTGGCCCATAGCCCTGGAGGCTACGGTAATGCAACTGAACATCTAAATACCTTGACTTCTACATTAAGTTTTCTGTCCCAGCTACGACAATCAAGTCCAATTTTCTGATTTCCTGCTTCCTTTCTACCTCCCCCCACAAGTTTGAGGTGATCCGGCTCATTCTTGGCTGGAGATGGCTCTTCCAGTAAGAATTCCACAGGTGTGACACCTGTTGTTGAATGAGGGGTGGTTCTATAATGGATAAGAAATCATGCTAATTTAATTGCAATCGAATCTCCAGATAATTTCTTCGCACTAGATTTGAACATCTGAACTGCTCTCTTGGTGACTCCATTTGAAGAAGGGTGATAAGGAGGTGTTTTCACATGAACAATATCATTGGGGTTTGCAAATCAACTAAATTCTGCACTTGTGAATACTGTTCCACTATCTGATACTGACACTTCAGGTAATCCAAAGTTTTGTCATAGTTTGTCTATTGTCGATGAAGATGTGGGTGACCTCATTTCATATTTCTCCATCAGTTTTGAATGAGCGTCTATGATATGTTCCCATAAAAGGTCCCACATGGTCGATGTGTACTCATACCCATGGTCTTCCTGGCCACTCCCAGGGGTGTAACGGAGCTGTTGCAGGTGATTTTTGTACTTATTGGCACTGCATATAGCTTCACACTAAGTTTTTTATTCCTCCATCCATTCCTGGCTACCACATACAGCTGCGTGCTGTTGCCTTCATTTTGGAAATTCTGAGATGTGCACTGTGAAGTTCAGATAACAATGGCTTCCATCCTTTTGGCGGAACAATCACCCGAGCTCCCCACAATAAAATAGCTTCCTGGCTGGTTATCTCATATCTCCTCTGGAAATACAGTTTCATTTCATCAGATTCTTGTGCTTGTAAAGAACTTGATTTCTCATGTTTGGATAAGACTGGGTCTCAGCTCATCAATCTTTAATTTGTTTTGCATATATCAGTGATGAGTCCAGGAAATTCAGTAACAAGTCTTATTCCTGAAGAATTGGAACATCCTCATCTTTTACTCGCAAGGGTAAACGACCGAATGCATCTGATTTGCAATTTGACTTCCGGGTCTGTGAATGAAAGTATACTCACACGTTGCCAAGATCAATGCCCATCTTTGTACTCTTGCTGAGGCTATAGCAGGTGTAGCCCAGTCTTCACCAAATAGTCTTAACAATGGCTATTATGATAAAATGCCAACCATGTACATACTGATGAAGCTTTTTAACACCGAAAATGATTGCCAGGCCTTCCTTTTCAATTTGTCAGTTCTTGTTCTCTGCAGTACTGAGTGTTCTTGACATATATCCTATAGGTCGTTCTGATCTATCATCCATTCAATGGGAAAGCACTGTTCCCGCTCCATAAGGTGATGTGCCTCATGTTAATATCAACTCCTTCTTTGGGTCAAAATGTATTCGAAGTGTAGGTGACTGTAGTAACTTTTTAACTTTTGCAAAAGCTTCTTCCTGTGAAGTTTGCCATGACCATCTCTGTTTTCTCTTGAGCAAGTATTTCAGTGATGCCAGTTCTGTTGACACATTCAGCAAGAAGCGTCCATAGTAATTGGTCATCCCCAACAATGATTTCAAATCAGATGTATTCCTTGGTGCTGGGTCTTCTCTGATGGCTTTCACCTTTTCTTCAACTGGATGTAGGCCTTGTGAATCTACCTTGTGACCTCAGTAAGTTATCCCTTTTGCCTAAAATGTGCACTTTTCCTTTTTCAATCTCACTCCAACCTGCGAAAAATATTTCAGGACTTCTTCCAAGACCATCAAATGTTCCTTTTCAGTGAGTCCAGTCATGAGAACGTCATCCAAATAAACTACAATATGGGGCAGTCCCTGTAGTAAACTTTCCATGGTTCTTTGGAATATGGCGCAAGCAGAAGATACGCAAAATGGGTGTATTGGTACAACCCCTTATGCGTATTTATAGTGATAAACCTCCGGGATACCTTCTCTACTTCTAATTACTGGTAGGCATGACTCATATCTAACTTTGTATAGGCCTTTTTACCTGTCAGTTTCACATATAATTCTCCTATTTTAGGTATTGGGTGTCTATCCAATTTTGCCATTTTATTAGCTGTAAATTTGTAGTCCCCACGTATTCAAATGTTTCGGTCAGGTTTGAGAACAGGTACACTTGGGGCTGCCCACTCTGAAAACTGCACAGGTTGCATCCCTTCCAACTTTTCTAATATGTCCAGTTCGGCATCTACCTTGTCCCACATTCCATAAGGTACTAGTCTTGCCTTCATGAATCTTGGTGTTGCCTCAGGATCTATATGGATTTTTGCTGGTAGCCCTCCAATCTTTCCAAGTTCTTCCGAGAAAACTGAGGGATATTTTTGTAATAGTTCTGATAGCCCATTAGCTCTCAGTTGGAAGATTTCAGTCCATTCCAATTTAATTTCTTTCAACCGAGGAGATTAGGTCCCTTGCCTGCTGCTACCATCAAGGGTAATCTCACTGTTTGACCTCCGTAGTTTACTGTGACTTCACATATACCCTTGACTTCTATATCTTCTCCTGTGTAAGTTCTTAATTTTCCATCAGTTCTTTCAAAATTCAGTTTACATTCACCATGATTCTGGCATTCTCATTCCCTCTCATGATTACATAGACAGGTTCTGTTCTTCCTACCTTTACATTATATAACAAATAGATATCAGCATCTATCACTTCAGGCTTTTCAATTAGGTTTATCTCATTGGGTTTTGGCTTTTGTCTGCCTGATTCTACCTTTACAATGTCTCATTTCGATGGCAGAAGAAACATTCAATATTTTTAAACTGTTTTTCAGTGCAGGGATATTTGATTCCTCCTCGTCACTGTGATGCCATGCTTTTGCTGCAAATTTTTCATTTTTAATTTGTCTTCTAGCAGTGGCTGCTTCCCACTTCAGAACAAAGCTCTGCACTTTCGCACTCTTTTTGACTGAGGCTCTGCATCCAAAGTGGAGGACTGGGCCATTTTGCGCTCTTCAAATGGCTTCTGAGTCTCACTGCATCTTCCATTGCAAGAGTGATTTCCAATGCCTTCAGAAAATCTAGACTTGATTCAGCCAGCAATCTCCTCTGAATGGCGTTTTTGTTTATACTGCACACCAAACAATCTCAAAACATATTAATAGAAGTACCAAACTCACAATACTCAGTTAATTACTTCAGACTTGCCATATAACAAGTGACTGTCTCCCCGGCAGCTTTATTTCTTGAGTTAAGTTTAAACCGTTGCATCGTCACCGATGGCTTGGGCTGGTAACAATTCTTTATGAGGTTCACTAAATCATCAAAGTTTTGAGTATAGGGCACTGAACGCCAACAGATTCTGAATTAATCCGTATGTTTTACTCCCACATGTGAACAGAAGGATTGCGCGCCTCTTCTCCCCCGCAATGTCATTCACCCGGAAGAAGAACACGAGACGTTGAACATAGTGAGACCAGTCCTCCAAGGTTGGATTGAAAGGCTCCGCTTGCAAATTGCAGCATGCGCTGAGGGGATTACCTCAACGCTCTGAAGGAAATTTTCTTTACCTACAACTACCATGCGAGGTACTGTCCAATTTTGATTCTTATGGATTCCTCCATTTTTTCTCATGCTTTTTACCTCATTTTTCCATGTATTTCCTTGCTTTTACTCTCATTACCAGTTTGTTGGATCCAGTGCCCTTGGTTTGTTGGGGCTAAAGGATCCAGGTTGCATGCTTGTTTCAGGGTGACCGAGTTGGCACAGAGACAGGGAACATTGTTCTCTGACGGAGATCCTTATTAGAATAAGCACATGCTGTTTATTTACAAATTAAGCTCTGCAGCTACACTCGTGCGCTCACAACATAAAACGCTGTCTTCACTCATCAGCGACTAACTCGACTCTCTCACAGAGGTAGCCCGCATTACTCTGCTATTGGGTATTAAGATCATGTGACCTTACATTACAATGCTTGTCTTAAAGGCATATTACATGTCAGGTTACTACAGAAGGTAAGGGAGAGGCAATATACGCTAAGTGGCACAGTTCTACAGAGCGTGCAGGAACAGAGTGGAACATGCATAGATCACACAACATATTGAGAGAGCGGTTAGTAAAGCAGATGGGATTGGGCTTCATAAACAGAGGCATTGGGTACAAAAGCAGGGAAGTTATGCTGAACCTTTTTAAAGCTCTGGTTAGGCCCCAGCTAGAATATTGTGTCCAGTTCTGGTCACCACCCTTTTGGAAGTATGTGAGTGTCCTTGAGAGGGTGCGGAGGAGATTTACCGGAATGGTTCCAGGGATGAGGGATTTTAGTTACAAGTTAGGTTGAAGAAGCTGGGGTTGTTCTCCTTGGAGCAAAGGAGATTGAGGGGAAATTCCCAAAGCCTATGCCTATCAATCCGGATGAAGTACCTATGAAGTGCCAGCAGTGTCTCAGTTGATAGAAATCTCACTTGTGCCAGAAGGTTGTAGGTTTAAGTTCCTCCCAAGACTTGAGAACAAAGACAAAGACTGGCACTGCAGTGCAGGACTGAGGGAGTGCTGCTCTGTCATTCTGTCTTCCGTTGGAGATGTTAAACTGGTCATCCAAGTTGAACATAAACGACTCAATGCCAAGATTTGGAAGAAGAGTAGTGGAGATGTCCTAGGTGTCCTGTACAATTTTTATTCCCCAGTTAACATTGTAAGAAATCAGATGAACTGGTAATTATCACGTTGCTGTTTGTGGGAGCTTGCTGTGCACAAATTGCCACCAATAATTGGCAAAAACAGGACACCATAGCTCTTCTAAAGAGCACCATGGGATCTTTTAATGTATCTTGACAATTGGATGGACAGTTTAACAACTCAGCTGAAACACAGCACATCCGTCAGTGCAACACTACTTCAGAACTGACCCTCTGACAGTATAGCACTCCCTCAGCACTGACCCTCTGACAGTGCAGCACTCCCTCAGCACTGACCCTCTGACAGTGCAGCACTCCCTCAGTACTGACCCTCTGGCAGTGCAGCACTCCTTCAGTACTGACCCTCCGACAGTGCAGCACTCCCTCAGTACTGACCCTCCAATAGTGCAGCTGGAGTGTCAGTCTGCATTTTTCTGCTCAAGGCTCTGCCATGGGTCATGAACTCACCACTTTCTGACTCAGTGCTCAGAGCATTACCCACTGAGCCACTGTTGTTCCCTACCTAATAATACCCCCCGCCCCACACCTGGGTACAACATCTCTGTACCCAACTCAAGTCCTACAAAGAACATCCTTTGTGTGTCAACCCAGATGATGAACTAACAGCCACACTGCCGTGTGCTACCTGGCTGTGCATTCTCCTTGGGCACCAGCCTCCTAAATCATCTGTGTAACCCCGAGCTGTACCATTCATTGGCACTATACATGGAATCCTACCCAGACCGAACTGTTCCCAGGGATTGTTTACTTGTGACAGTTCTAAATATCTGCTTTCTGTCTAAGATGTTGCTCGTACCTGCACTATTCCTGATGGCTGGTCATCTGGATTATCTCTGGATACTGCCTTTTCAATCCTGTACCACCTCACTGTAACAATGCAGGACATTGCACAGATGTACTATTTCTACCACTGCCATCAGATGCCAAGCTCAGCTCTTCCAACCTTAATCAATGTATGGTTACTGCCCATCTGTCCATCCCCAAGTGTGGGCCACCAGTAACATCCCTGAAAACTGCCCAGTGGAAGCAATTGATGGGCTGAATACCGATACTGGGTTAGAAGTGGAAACTGAATGAATTGAATACAATCCAGCACTTTAAGGAAAACATGTCATGTGATCCAGCCTCAGTTTCACTAAGTTTAATTTGCTGCCAGGCTGGGCACTATGTCATTTTGAACAAACCACTGTTGCCACTATGTTATGTGTGTGCTAGAACGATATAAAGGCAACAATCACTCAGTGTGGAAACACACCGTGGGCTCATTTTTAAGTACAGGCACATGTGGACACATATACATGGATAGAAAGCTTGAGGAGATCAGAGTTGCAGAGCTGTGTGTGTGTGTTCTGCTCCAGGCTGAAGTGAAACTGAGGCTGGATCACATGATACACTTCCCTTAAAGTGATGACATGCTGCTATCCCTTAAAGGCAGATTACAACAATACACACAGTGGAATTCAAAGCCACACTGAGGAGTTCTTGGAGATTTACCAGTTCTTGCGTTCATGGTGGCTGGAGCACTTTGCTTAGTCTCCTTAATGGCAGAGATTCCTATCCCATACTCCGTACCAGGCAATAAATCTGCAGACAAAATCGAGAGGGCAGCTCATCAAACAGTGACAACTAAAGCTCTCATCCTCAGAGTCACCATTAATACAATCATCAGCTTCATCATTAGCATCCTCATTAGGAAAATAAATACAAACTACTGCAGATGCTGGGAATCTGAAATCAATGCTGGAAACACTCAGCAGGTCAGGCAACCTGTGCAGAGAGAAACTGCGTCAACATTTCAGCACAATGACCTAGTGTTAGAACAAGGCTGAGTGAAAGGGTGACAGGTTTTCATCTCAGTTCAGAGACAGGGAAAAGGGCGAAGAGAAGGGAAGAGCAAAGGGCAGCTCTGTGATTGGGTGATAGGCAGGACAAATTACACAATAAAATGGACGATGGTGTAAGGGCGATAATGAGATAGCTGAAGAAACAAAAGGTGGATCGAGGAGATGTAAACTGGCAACAGCAGAAGTTCAAAACAAATGGCTTTAGTGGTTATAATCTGTAATAATATCATGATCAGCAATACTATTGTCAGCAGCATGAACACTACTGTCATCATCATAAAGACCATTAGCAATTACACCATCGACATTGAACCAATATTATTACAACAGCAGCAGCACTATCTATAACATTATCAGTGAAGCCTGAGTGGAATGGACTCACACTCCCTCTGTCCTGTCATTCCTTAATGAGTGAAAGCTGTTGCTGCAGTCTCTGTCAGAAGTTCTGATACTCACCAGTCAGGGTGACTTTGCTTGTTGGCCCTGTGTTTTCGGATACAATCAGCTCATGGTACTGCCCACCTGCCAGTGTGCTGTAGACCACCCTGTACCTGTCCACATCAGCTTGACTGTTCTCCCATTCCAGCTCCAGCCTGCTGTCGCCTGGTGTCACCACACGCAGGTTTCTGGGAGCATCAATCTCTGTGGAGTAAAGCATGAAGAGTGGACATTGACAGAAAGGACTAAGGTAGAAAACAAGCCACCATTCAGACCTTCTACCTTCCGGCTCCCAACCCAGGCCTCAGATATTGGATGTACATCCTTTAGCTTGAGGTGTGCTTGACAATTCCACAATTGTACGATATGTTAAGCACAGCTATCATGAACACTCTAAGTGCTATTTTCAGTTCTTTTTTTAAAATTTATTCATGGGATGTGGGCTTCGCTGGCTAGGCCAGCATTTATTGCCCACCCCTAGTTGCCCTTGAGAAAGTGGTGGTGAGCTGCCTTCTTGAACCGCTGTAGTCCATGTGGTGTAGGTACACCCACAATGCTGTTAGGGAGGGAGTTCCAGGATTTTTACCCAGCGACAGTGAAGGAACAGAGATATATTTCGCATTAGGATGGTGAGTGACTTGGAGGGGAAATTCCAGGTTGTGGTGTTCCCATCTATCTGCTGCCCTTGTCCTTCTAGATGGTAGTGGTTGTGGGTTTGGAAGGTGAATTACTGCAGTGCATCTTGTAGATGGTACACACTGTTGCTACTGTGCGTCGGTGGTGGAGGGAGTGTTTATGGATGTGGTGCCAATCAAGCGGCTACTTTGTCCTGGATGGTGTCAAGCTTCTTGAGTGTTGTGGGAGCTGCATTCATCCAGGCAAGTGGGGAGCATTCTATCACACTCCTGACTTGTGCCTTGTAGATGGTAGACAGGCTTTGTGAGTTAGGAAGTGAGATACTCATCTCACGATTCCTAGCCTCTGACCTGCGCTTGCAGCCACATATTTATATGGCTAGTCCAGTTCAATTTCTGGTCAATGGTAACCCCCAGAATGTTGATAGTCAGGGATTCAGTGATGGTAATGCCATTAAACATCAAGAGGCAATAGCTAGATTCTCTCTTGTTGGAGATGGTCATTGCCCAGCACTTGTGTGGCATGAATGTTACTTGCCACTTGTCAGCCGGGCTGAACATTGTGCAATCATCAGCGAACATCCCCACTTCTGACATTATGATGGAAGGAAGATCATTGATAAAGCAGCTGAAAATGGTTGGGCCAAGGACACTACCCTGAGGAACTCCTGCAGTGATGTCCTGGCGCTGAGATCACTGGCCTCCATCAACCACAACCACCTAAGTACCTACTCTTACCCATTCTACTCCCTCAGAAACTAGAGAGCAACCTTTAAAACTGAAAGAGAAAATAACCGGCATGCAGGATAAAAATGCAGGTACAGAATTGTCAGGTTTACTGTTAGGGTCAAGTTCTCATCCAGCATCCCAAAGAGGGAAACAGGGCAACCAGCTGAGGTGACAAGGATTTGTTTGAAACCAAGGCCCTATGAAGCCATTATACACCAAGACACAACGGTAAGGTAACTGAGGACAAATCAGATCCATTCTGGATCCTCAACCACCGTGCAGTCCTATCAAGGATAAGGTCCAAAATGCAACCAGGATCAACATCCAAGAATGACAATCCCACAGATCAGTGTGAGTGATTAAAGAAACCTCCAGACAAGGTCTGGGAAGATTACCTTTACACTTTAGAGACTCTCAGATTCATTCGTTCTATATTCTATACATTACTTATGTAATGGTAACTTAACATGCCCATAAATAGATGTACTTCTTTGGGAGTGGAAAAGTATCTTTAAAAAGAAAGGAGCATGTTGTAATATGCCTTTAAGGGATTGCAGTATGACATCACTAGAAGGAAAGTGTGTCATGCAATCCAGTTTTACTTCCACTTTTGTGTTTGAGCAGAACACAACAAGGCTTTGCTGCTGATGTACTAGAGCTCACTGTCCATGTATATCTGTTCACATGTGCCTAGCATTAATGAATGAAACCCACCACCCCCACCACCATGAGTTTACCCTTATGAATAATTGGTGCCTTTATATCATTATTACAACACAACACTACAAATAGGAAGAGAGTTGCTAAATGATATTGATAGTAAAACTGTGCAGCAGTGTGAGGTCATCCACTTTATACCTGAGACAGATATATCATTTAAAAGGAGAGAAGGTAGCAACAGTTGATGAACAGAGAGATTCCCAAGAATGGAATCACTCAAAGCTTGTGGAGAGGTACAAACAATCAATTAACCGAGTAAGGGAATGTTGGCTTTTAACTCCAGGGCAGGAATGCGAAGTGTGGAAATTCTGTTCCTGCTGTACAGAGCTCTGTTCAGAACACCTGGGGAGAGCTGAGATCAGCTCTGGGCACTGTACCTCAGGAAGGGTAGATGAGTCTTGGAGGGAGTGTCATTTAAATTCACCAGAATGCCATGGGGCTGAAGGTTTAAATTCTAAGAACAGGATATATAAACACGACTTGTATTCCCTCAGGTAAAGAAGATTAAGGGGTGATTTGATTGATGTGATTAAGAGGTTTTAGGGAGTTGACAGGAATGGCGGGGAGAAACTTATGGCTGGGGGAAAGGGGGGTGAGAGGAGGGAGGGGGGAAGAGGGGGAGGGGGAGGTGGTCGGGGGGAAAAGCAAGGACAAGGGGGTAGAAGCTTCAGACAAGAGCTAGGCTGTTCAGCGTGATGTCAGGAAACACTTCTTCACACAAGCTTTTGGAAATGCTTGACAAATCTGTTAGAATTCTTTGAGGAGGTAACGAGTAGGTTAGACAAAGGAGAGTCAATGGATGTTATCTACTTGGACTTCCAGAAGGCCTTTGACAAGGTGCCGCACAGGAGGCTGCTCAGTAAGATAAGAGCCCATGGTGTTAGAGGCAAGGTACTAGCATGGATGGAAGATTGGCTGTCTGGCAGGAGGCATGGAGTGGGGATAAGGGGGTCCTTCTCAGGATGGCGGCCGGTAACTAGTGGAGTTCCGCAGGGGTCAGTGTTGAGACCACAACTTTTCACTTTATACATTAATGATCTAGATGAAGGAACTGAGGGCATCCTGGCTAAGTTTGCAAATGATACAAAGATAGGTGGAGGGACAGGTAGTATAGAGGAGGCGGGGAGGCTGCAGAAGGTTTTGGACAGGTTAGGAGAATGGGCAAAGAAGTGGCAGATGGAATACAACGTGGGCAAGTGTGAGGTCATGCACTTTGGAGGGAAGAATAGAGGCATAGACTATTTTCTAAATGGGGAGGGAATTCAGAAATCTGGAGTGCAAAGGGGCTTGGGAGTCCAAGTCCAGGATTCTCTTAAGGTTAACTTGCAGGTTGAGTCGGTAGTTAGGAAGGCAAATGCAATGTTGGCATTTATTTCGAGATGACTAGAATATGAAAGCAGGGATGTGCTGCTGAGACTTTATAAGGCTCTGGTCAGACCACATTTAGAATATTGTGAGCAATTTTGGGCCCTGTATCTCAGGAGGGATGTGCTGGCCCTAGAGAGGGTCCAGAGGAGGTTCACGAGAATGATCCCCAGAATGAAAGGCTTAACATATGAGGAAGGTTTGAGGACTCTGGGTCTATATTTGATGGAGTTTAGAAGGATGAGGGGGGATCTGATTGAAACTTACAGAATACTGAAAGGCCTGGATAGAATGGACGTGGGGAAGATGTTTCCATTAGTAGGAGAGACTAGGACCTGAGAGCACAGCCTCAGAATAAAGGGAAGACCTTTTAGAACAGAGATGAGGAGAAACATCTTTAGCCAGAGAGTGGTGAATCTATGGAATTCATTGCCACAGAAGGCTGTGGAGGCCAGGTCATTGAGTGTATTTAAGACCAAGATTCTTGATTGGTAAGGAGATCAAAGGTTACGGGGAGAAGGTGGGAGAATGGGGTTGAAAAATTTATCAGCCATGATTGAGTGGTGGAGCAGACTTGATGGGCCGAATGGCCTAATTTCTGCTCCTATGTCTTATGGTCTTATGGAAATCAGGAAGTCTCAAACCAAAAAAAGCTGCTGAGGTTGGGGGGCCAATAAAATGTTTCTCAACTGAGATTGATCAATTTTTGTTAGATTAAGATATTGGGTCTTTGGAACAAAAGTGGGCAGAGGGAGATCAACAACAATCTAATTCTACACTGAATGATCCATTATTCAGATAGCTTAAGCACCAGCCATTCAAAAAGAATAATGTAAGCCCAGAGTTTATAGCACACAAAGGAGCTATTCAGCCCCTCAAATCTCTGCTACGTCTTCCATGAGATGGCCAGCACGGTTTCACAGTCCACAATGCCGTGCACTGTCTTTGTTTTAAATAATGAATCCTGGTTTCCCTTCAAAATCTGCCCACATCCAATTACTGAGACAAACTTTACAGTGCTCATTAAAATAGGATCTTTGGCATTGATTCCACATTCACACCATTCAAACCACAAACACCAGAGACTCATGGGACAAATTGAGAAATTATATCAGGTCATTTCAAATGGACACCATCCATCAAACACTCCCAGCACAGGTACAGTATGGGGTTAGATACAGAGTAAAGCTCCTTCTACATTGTCCCCTCAAACACTCCCAGCACAGGTACAGCACGGGGTTAGATACAGAGTAAAGCTCCCTCTACATTATCCTCATCAAACACTCCCAGCACAGGTACAGCACGGGGTTAGATACAGAGTAAAGCTCCCTCTACATTATCCTCATCAAACACTCCCAGCACAGGTACAGCACGGGGTTAGATACAGAGTAAAGCTCCTTCTACATTGTCCCCTCAAACACTCCCAGCACAGTTACAGCACGGGGTTAGATACAAAGTATAGCTCCCTCTACACTGTCCCCATCAAACACTCCCAGCACAGGTACAGCGCGGGGTTAGATACAGAGAAAAGTTCCCTTCAGTCCATGAGAAAACAAACAAGTTTTGGAGCATCTTTCAGTGAAAGCTCAGGCTGAATGTCGACCAGTCTGTGAGGTAATATTGATAAACACATATATTCTTGTAAAGGACCAAGTTTGGACAAACAAGCACAAGGATGCACTTACATAGGATGATTCAGACAAGGTATTCATACTAAGCCCAAACACACACAAAGTTGGATGACTTACACTGATGACTCAGACACACAGGAGTACATACAGATTCATACATGATGGGTTTGGCACAGTCTCACAGGCTTGAACTGTGATCACCTCGTGACATCAATAGCTGTCCAGGGGAGTGCCTGCAGTGAAAGGAGGGAGTTCCAGAATCTTTATGTCACTTGAAGATGCGTGTGACAAACAGTGAGAATGATGTCAATCAACTGCGCCAGGACATAGCTAGGCTGGCAGAATGGGCAGACACATGGCAGTTGGAATTTAATAGAGAGAAGTGTGAGGTGATGCATTTTGACAGGAAAGAAAGGGAGAGGCAGTGGACTGGACATATTGAGAAGGGTTAGTAAAGCAGATGGGATTGGGCTTCATAAACAGAGGTATTGGGTACAAGAGCAGGGGAGTTATGCTGAACCTTTATAAAACTCTGGCTAGGCCCCAACTAGAAAATTGTGTCCAGTTCTGGTCACCACACTGTAGGAAGGAGGTGAGGGTCCTTGAGAGGGTGGAGAGGAGATTTATCGGAATGGTTCCAGGGATGAGGGATTTTAGTTACAAGGTTAGGTTGGAGAAGATGGGGTTGTTCTCCTTGTAGCAAAGGAGATTAAGGGGAGATTTGATAGAGGGGTACAAGATTAAGACAGGTTTATATAAGGTAGACAAAGAAAAGCTGTTCCCATTGGCTGATGGTACAAGGACTGGGGGACACAGATTTAAGGTTTTGAACAAGAGATACAGGGGGAATGTGAGGAAGAACTTGTTTACACAGCGAGTGGTGATGACCTGGAACTCGCTGCCCACGAAGGGGGGTGGAAGCAGAGACGATGAATAATTTCAGCAGGAAATTGGATGAGGACATGAAAGAAATAAACTTCCAGGGACAAGGGGGTAGAGCCTGAGGGGGGGCTGGGGGGGGGGGGGTGGGTGGCGGGCGGGGTGGTGGGGGGGGGGGGGGGCGGTGGTAGCCAGGGGGGGATGGCATTGGCTGGTTTGCTCTCAGAGTCCGCATGGAATCAATGGGCTGAATGACCCCCATCTGCACATAATGACTTTATAACTCTATGGATCTCGGTGTGACACACACGCACACATATGTACACAGTATCATGAAATCCAGTGATCTTTGTGCCCCTGGTGTAAAGTTGGAAATCTGTGGAGAATGTAACATTTAGGGTACAGGATGTTGCAATGCTTGTTACATTGGATCCGGCCTGGTAACAAGGATAGGACACTATGGGAGTGTTTGGATAGGTCCCCAGGTCAGTGTGAGTGTCAGTGAACAGCTCTTCTTGAGACAAAAACAAAAACAGAATTACCTGGAAAAACTCAGCAGGTCCGGCAGCATCGGCGGAGAAGAAAAGAGTTGATGTTTCGAGTCCTCATAACCCTTCGACAGAACTTGAGTTCGAGTCCAAGAAAGAGTTGAAATATTTTGTTTTTGTTTTTGTTTTGGATTTCCAGCATCCGCAGTTTTTTTGTTTTTATCTTCTTGAAACAGTCCGTTTGAGGGAGTCCGTTTGAGGGAGTCCGTTTGAGGGAGACCGTTTGAGGGAGACCGTTTGAGGGAGACTGCCTATCCACAAGTGTTACAAAGATAAAAGGGTCAGAAGCAGGTCGCAATTAAGTTAAAGAGCAAGCTGAAGGGAGCAGACTTTAAGTAAAGGGGCAAATTGGGGCAGAGAAACCCCTTTGGAGCAGCGGTGTTCTGCTTGGCACTGCCATAGATTGGAAAGTGTGCTTGTGAGCTAGTGTTGGGAATCCAGGGAGAAGGCAATAAATGCTGGTCTAGCCAGTGACAACCACATCGCATGAATGAGCTAAGGAACAATCTCGGAAGGTGAAATTGAAACCGTGGTTGGTGGGCCATTGTTAAAGCCACCTGAGTGAGAGCGAGGTTTTGGAGAGAATTCCAAGGAGTGAGCTTCAAAGGTGAAGCTGGGAATCCCTCTTGGGACAGAGTTTCATTGATAGTATTTGACTTGGTGTTTGTTGATGTCTAGGTGTGTTCTTGAGAAATCCATGGGCTCTCTCCTAGTTGCATCTGTCATTTACTCTGCAGTGTGGTGTGTTTGATCACAGTTTGATTGTTAACTCACATGTGCCTCATACTTACCCTGAATGTTAGAGTATGAGATCCATATTGTAGGTGGTTTTACTTTTTCTGAACTCATGTAGTTTGTTCAAAACTCATGGAATCTTGTGGCTTTATTCCGAAAACAGGTCTCTTGAATCTCAAACTTTATCTACTTAAACAAAACATTATTGGTCTCCCTAATCAGATTTTCCCCCACAAGGTCAGGTCAGGGATCACATACACCTACATGCACTCTTGCACATATGTATATACACACACACACATATGTATACACACACAGACACACATACACACCTTACCTGTGGTAAAGGCTGCAGTCACTGGTTGGCCATGCCCATGCTCATGAATGTTGGTGACTGATACCTGATACTGTGAGGCGGGTCTCAGATTCTGCAGGGAGTACTGGCTCAGAGTGGGCTGTAGCCTCAGCACTGTCTTCTCACTCGTCCCATTGGCTAGTCCATACGACAGCAGCACGTGGTCGACATGGGCTCTTGGAAGTGTCCATTCCACAAAGGCAAAAGTGTCAGCCACTTCCCTGATGGTGATATGATTTGGTCCATAAATCACTAAACACAGGAAGAAATGGAGAGCTGTATCCAACACCAAATAGACACACATATGGAACCCAAAAGCACCGAGTTCCAAACCAGCTGGGAGACATTGAGAAATGGAACAGACTTGGTCTGCAGCTCACTCCACACAGGTGATTGCCTCATTTTCTTTACCCACTTTCAGTATGCAGACATTGCAGGCAGGGTCAGCATTCATTGCATGTCCCGAGTTTCTCTGAGAAACTGCTAGGTCTGTTTCTCGAACCTTGGGTAATGCTTGACACATCTAAGCACCTACTTCAGATTCAGTTACTGTGGGACTGGGATCACAAACAGGCCAGGTTGTGCGAGGACAGCAAGATTCCTTCCTCAATCTTGAACCAGTGGGGTTTTTATGACAATCCAACAGCTTCATGAGCACTCTTCCTGTTAGCATATTCTTATCAAAACTCAAGTCTAGTTCTCAAACAACCCATGATGAGCCTTGGAGTCACCTTCACTGGATTATCAGTTCAGTAACTGAACTATGACACTTCCACGCTTTATGAATGTGCTGAATTTAAACATTTTTTGAATTAGGAATCCCATGAATCATCGAGTCTTACAGCACAGAATAGACCCAGCATGCCTGTGCCAGAACTAAGAACTATCAAAAAAAACTCACTCTCTTGCTCTTTCTCCTGAGCCCTCAAAATATTTCCTTGTCCAGTTTTGTCCCAGTCACTTTTAAAAGTTACCATTAAATATGTTTCCACTGCCCATCCAGGTCGTGCATCCCAGCTCGTTGTGTAAAAAAAATTCTCCTCAAATTGCATCTGATACTTTTACCATTAATTTTACATCATTGTTCTCCGGTTAATGTTCCTCCCTCCAGTTTCTACCTTTCTGCTCTGTGATTCATCATTTTAAACACACCCATAAAATCACCCTGGAGCATTCTCAGCCTGAAGAGAAGCAAGGCCAGCTTCTCCAGTCTCTTTAAAAAACTTGTTACAAAAGTGAGACTTTATAAGACAGGTGTGTTCTAAACTGTTTCTTTTTAATTAAAGGTAAAACAGAATGTTCTCAATGTGGGATGGTGTGATCATACTAACTCTGCCTGAAGGCAGGCCCACTGCAACTGCAACCTATGCGGCCAAATTTTTGTCTCCAAATGGAGGTGGGAAATGCTGCACTTGTTTAGTTTTTGGAGGAAAAGCATTTTTTCTTTGCTTTCCCAAGCGCATTCCATCTCCGTGTGGCCTTTTCACGGGTTGGGAAGGACGTGGCTACAAAATACACCAGCACCTCCTCTGAGATTGGGGATCACCATTGTGAGGAGAATTGTTTTTCCTCCTGCATACCATTTTCATGTGCTGGTGTGGGTTTTGGAAGCCCTAAAAAAACCTCTACTTGTAAAGTTTGTAACCATTAGGTGAAGCCTGCTAAGGAATCATGCTGTAGCTATATAGAACCTTGGTTAGGCCACACTTGGAATATTGCGTGCAATTCTGGTCGCCACATTACCAGAAGGATATGGAGGCGTTGGAGAGGGTGCAGAGGAGGTTTACCAGGATGCTGCCTGGTCTGGAGGTTATTAGCTATGAGGAGAGTTTGGAGAAACTCGGATTGTTCCCACTAGAGTGACGGAGATTGATGGGCGACTTGATAGAAGTTTACAAAATTATGAGTGGCATGGACAGAGTGGGTAGTCAGAAGCTTTTTCCCAGGGTGGAAGAGTCAATTACTAGGGGACATAGATTTAAGGTGAGAGGAGAAAACTTTAGAGGAGATGTGCGGGGCAAGTTTTTTATGCAGAGGGTAGTGAGTGTCTGGAATTCGCTGCCGGAGGAGGTGGTGGAAGCAGGTACAATAGTTGTGTTTAAGAGGCAGCTTGACAAATACATGAATAGGATGGGAATAGAGGGATACGGACCCCGGAAGTGCAAAATGTTTTAGTTTGACAGGCAAAATGATCGGCGCAGGCTTGGAGGGCCGAAGGGCCTGTTCCTGTGCTGTACTTTTCTTTGTTCTTTGCTCATTGAAGCAGGACCATTCTGAAAGGTATGTGTAAAGTGTTTTCACACCTTCAAATTATAGATATTGGGTGGTTTATTGCAATGTAGATGTGTTTATAATGCAGTGATTCATCATCTGCCCTGTAAGTTGTCCTGAAACCTGTAAGTTGATCTTACTTTCATAAGCATTGTGCCATTGTTGTTATGTATTACAGTACTTTTCCAATTCTCCACATATTAAGAAATGTGAAAAAAAATGGCTGGCATGTTTCGTGCTGTGATTTAAATCAACTGACAGTTCTGACCGATTAAAAAGAAAAATGCTTTTGAAAGTTGAAAAAAATCTCAGTGCCTACTCCCCTCCATTGATTGTCAGGCACTCTGCTTTGAAATGGAAATGGGATACCATGTGTTCAGTTAGTTTCAGGCACTGTAAAATTTGTTATGACAACTGCAGTCATTATGAATGTTTGGCTGGATTGCAACAGTTGTTATGGCTTCAGCTCAGTGGCTGGTCTATTGACCGAAGAATAATTAGCAATTTTAAGAGGCTTTAATAATAAAATTTGTCTTAATCTGCTATCTTGTTTGGTTACAAACATAATAGGCACTTAAATGATTATATTTGCCTATATGTTGGAATTGGTTTTGTTTTTCTTACCAAGATCATTATAGTGTGCTTGATTTCAGGAGTTCATTAGATTGTTAAAAGTTTTTCCCCAGTAATTTGAAAATAATTCCCATTGATATTGCATGGCTGATGAGGACTTTACATAGTGCATACTGGGTAAGTAGCTATGGAGGGCATGGTGGAGGTGAGGAGAAATGGGGTGGCATGGGCAACCTTGAAGGGACATGGGGTAGCATGGGCGGGGGGTGGGTAGAAGGGGAAAGAGGATGAAGGGTGATCTTTTTATGATGTTGGGGGGTGTTGAGGTGAGCTGCTGTGTCGGAGAGCTGAGGCAGGCCTTCTAACCAGCCTTTCTCTGCACCTCTGCTCCTGACACACTCCATTGTGGCTCACAAAGTAAACTTCAAACCTGATCCCTGTGCGAAAAGACAACAATCCTGGGCAAAGTCACACATGGGTCGGGGGTGAATTTAAGCAGGTGCAAAAGTGCACAGGTCAGGTTTTCCTGAACCCACCTAAAAACCCAGCCCCAGGTCTCCTTTTCACACCTTGACACTAAAAAGAGGGGCAGCAGGTTTTCTAGACACACAGGCACAGAGACACAGGGACGGAGAGGTGGACACAGAGAGACAGAGACACAGAGAGACTGGGAGAGGATGAGATGGGGAAACAGAGAGATGGAAACATGAAGAGACAGAGGCATGAAGAGATAGAGAAACATTGGACATGAACAGATGGGGGAGACAGAAACATGGGAACACGGAGCCATGGAGACGCGGATGTGGAGACACAGAGACATGGAGATAAAGACACGGAGGCCTGGACAGACATGGAGAAGAAACAGAAGCAGTGTCCACAAAGCTGGTGAGAACTGGTTCTCTACGTGAATAGATGGGACTTGTAAGTTTCAAGGACCAAGGAATTGGCAAGGAGTGCCTTTCTGCTAGAGGCTGGTTTAGGGGATCCTCAGAAAACTGAGTGGACAGACTTTCAAAGGAAGACTCACCCTGATATAACAGGGAGGAGAAAGCCTGCTGAAAACCCAGGAGGAGCGTGGGATGTAATCTGGAAGGTTAGATATCTGGTGGCAGGGCTGACATCCTGTAACAGTGTCAAAACATTGCCTGTTAAGAAATGTTTGATCTATGTTGATTTTAATTGGTTCATTACAGTATAAGTCTTAAAGTGTGAAAACTTGTCATGCAATTATTTCTTTTGGTCACTGGCCTCTGTTCTGGAGCATGTTCCTCTCCAGAGACTTAGGCAGGTAACTCAGGCTGATATTTAGATGACGTGAGGCAGTGTAGCAAATTCGAGCATTGGGATGAAACATTTAACCATGGCCATCTCTCCACGCCATGGACATCAAAGATCCCACAACCACTATTCAAGGAAGAACTAAGGAGTTGTTCCTCTGTCCTGTCAGAAATAACCCTATTAAATTATTATGATCATCACCCTATACTTGTGCACCCCAGTGGGAGTCAGTGTGTGTGGCTGTACACCAGTGGGAGTCAGTGTGTGTGGCTGTACCCCAGTGAGAGTCAGTGTGTGTGGCTGTACACCAGTGGGAGTCAGTGTGTGTGGCTGTACACCAGTGGGAGTCAGTGTGTGTGGCTGTACACCAGTGAGAGTCAGTTTGTGGCTGTGCACCAGTGAGAGTCAGTGTGTGTGGCTGTACACCAGTGAGAGTCAGTGTGTGTGGCTGTACACCAGTGAGAGTCAGTGTGTGTGGCTGTACACCAGTGGGAGTCAGTGTGTGTGGCTGTACACCAGTGGGAGTCAGTGTGTGTGGCTGTACACCAGTGGGAGTCAGTGTGTGTGGCTGTACAGCAGTGGGAGTCAGTGTGTGTGGCTGTACAGCAGTGGGAGTCAGTGTGTGTGGCTGTACACCAGTGGGAGTCAGTGTGTGTGGCTGTACACCAGTGAGTGTCAGTGTGTGTGGCTGTACACCAGTGGGAGTCAGTGTGTGTGGCTGTACCCCAGTGAGTGTCAGTGTGTGTGGCTGTACACCAGTGAGAGTCAGTGTGTGTGGCTGTACACCAGTGAGTGTCAGTGTGTGTAGCTGTACACCAGTGAGTCAGTGTGTGTGACTGTACACCAGTGGGAGTCAGTGTGTGTGGCTGTACACCAGTGGGAGTCAGTGTGTGTGGCTGTACACCAGTGAGAGTCAGTGTGTGTGGCTGTACACCAGTGAGAGTCAGTGTGTGTGGCTGTACACCAGTGAGTGTCAGTGTGTGTGGCTGTACACCAGTGAGTGTCAGTGTGTGTGGCTGTACACCAGTGAGTGTCAGTGTGTGTAGCTGTACACCAGTGAGTCAGTGGGTGTGGCTGTACACCAGTGGGAGTCAGTGTGTGTAGCTGTACACCAGTGAGTCAGTGTGTGTGGCTGTACACCAGTGAGAGTCAGTGTGTGTGTGGAATACATACCCCAGTGATAGTCAGTATGTGTGGGACCCATAACCAAGTGAGCTTCAGAGTGTGGAACTGTACCACAGTGAGAGTCTGTATGTGTGGAATTGTAATAGTGAGTCAGTGAGTGTGGATCTCTACTCCAGTGAGAGTCAGTGCGTGTGGAATGGTACCACAATGAGTCAGTTTGAGTGTGGGAGTGTATGCCAGTGAGTGTTAGTCTATGTGGAAGTGTACCACAGTGGGAGTCAGTGTTTGTAGAACTGTACTCTAGTGAGAATCACTGTGCATGGAATGCGTACCCAAAATGAGAGTCAGTGTGTGTGGAACTGTATCCCAGTGAGAGTCAGTGTGCATGGACCACAAATGCTAAGTGAGAGTCAGTGTGTGTGGATTCCATACCTGCTGTGAGTGTCCATATGTGTGGAGCATTACCTCAGTGAGAGCCTGTGTGTGTGGAGCTGTACACCTGTGAGAGTTTGTGTGTGGGGAACTGTACCCAAGTGAGAGTCAGAGTATGTGGAACTGTACCCCAGTGAGAGTCAGTGTGTGTGGGACTGTACCCCAGTGACAGTCAGTGTGTGTGGAACTGTACCCCAGTGAGTGTCTGTGTGTGTGGAACCTGCACCCCAGTGAGAGTCAGTGTGTGGAACCATAACCCAGTGAGAACTACAGGCCAGTGAGTCTCAAATCGGTGGTAGAGAAACTATTGGAGAAAATTCTGAAGGAGATAATCTATCTCCACTTGGAGAGGCAAGGTTTGATAAGGGATAATCAGCATGGCTTTGACAGAGGGAGGTCATGCCTAAAAAATTTGATTGCATTTTTTGAGGAGGTGACTAGGTGTGTAGATGAGGGTTGTGCAGTTGACGTAGTTTATATGGATTTCAGCAAAGCCTTTGAAAAGGTCCCACATGGGAGACTTATAAAGAAGGCGAATGCACGTGGGATACAGGGTAATTTGATAAGGTGGATTCAAAATTGGCTTAGTTGTAGGAGGCAGAGGGTGATGACAGAAGGATGCCTTAGTGACTGGAAGCCCATGTCCAGTGGCGTACCACAGGGACCTTGTGCTGGGTACTCTATTTTTTGTCATTTATATAAACGACATAGGTGACTATGGGGGGGGGTAGGATTAGTAAGTTTGCGGATGACACAAAGGTTGGCTAGGTGGTTAACAGTGAGGTTGAATGTTTTGGGCTACAGGAAGATATAGACAGGATGGTCAAATGGGCAGATAAATGGCAGATGGAATTTAACCCTGAAAAGTGTGAGGTGATACACTTTGGAAGGAGTAATTTGACAAGGAAGTATTCAATGAATGGCATGACACTAGGAAGTTGTGAGGAACAAAGGGACCTTGGCATATGTGTCCATAGATCTCTGAAAGCAGAGGGGCATATTAGTGGGGTGGTGAAAAAGGCATATGGGACACTTGCCTTTACCTATCGAGGCATAGATTACAAAAGTAGGGAGGTCATGTTGGAATTGTAAGAACCTTGGTGAGGCCACAGCTGGAGTACTGTGTGCAGTTCTGGTCGCCACATTATAGGAAGGATGTGATTGCACTGGATGGGGTGCAGAGGAGATTCACCAGGATGTTGCCTGGGATGAAACATTTAAATTATGAAGAGAGGTTGGATAGACTTGGGTTGTTTTTGTTGGAGCAGCGAAGACTGAGGGGTGACCTGATCAAGGTGTACATGATTATGAGGGGCATGGACAGGGTGGATAGGGAGCAGCTGACCCTTCAACTAAGGGGAACAGTCACAGGGGGGCATAAGTTTAAGGCGAGGGGCAGGAGGTTTAGGAGGAATATGAGGAAAAACTTTTCTACCCAGAGGGTGGTGACGGTCTGGAACGTGCTGCCTGGGTGGGTAGTGGAGGCGGGTTGCCTTACATCCTTTAAAAAGTACCTGGATGAGCACTTGGCACGTCATAACATTCAAGGCTATTGGCCAATTGCTGGTAAATGGGATTTGGTAGGTAAGTCAGGTGTTTCTCACGTGTCGGTGCAGACTCGATGGGTCGAAGGGCCTCTTCTGCACTGTGAGATTCTGAGAGACTGAGTGGGTAGAACTGTGCCCCTGTGAGAGCCAATGCATGTTGATCAGTACACCAGTGATAGTCAGTGTGTGTGGAACTGTACCCCAGTGAGAGTCAGCATGTGTGTGAATCGTACCCCAGTGAGAGTCAGTGTGTGTGGAACTGTACCCCAGTGAGAGTCAGTGTGTGTGGGACTGTACCCCAGTGGGAGTCAGTGTGTGTGGGACTGTACCCCAGTGGGAGTCAGTGTGTGTGGGACTGTACCCCAGTGGGAGTCAGTGTGTGTGTGTCTCGTACCCCAGTGAGAGTCAGTGTGTGTGGAACTGTACCCCAGTGAGAGTCAGTGTGTGTGGAACTGTACCCCAGTGAGAGTCAGTGTGTGTGGAACTGTACCCCACTGACAGTCAGTGTGTGTGGGACTGTACCCCAGTGAGAGTCAGCGTGTGTGGAACTGTACCTCAGTGAGAGTCAGTGTGTGTGTGTCTCGTACCCCAGTCAGAGTCAGTGTGTGTGGAACTGTACCCCAGTGAGAGTCAGTGTGTGTGGGACTGTACCCCAGTGGGAGTCAGTGTGTGTGGGACTGTACCCCAGTGGGAGTCAGTGTGTGTGAGTCTCGTACCCCAGTGAGAGTCAGTATGTGTGGAACTGTACCCCAGTGAGAGTCAGTGTGTGTGGAACTGTACCCCAGTGAGAGTCAGTGTGTGTGGAAATGTACCCCAGTGAGAGTCAGTGTGTGTGGAACTGTACCCCAGTGCAAATCAGTCTGTGTGGGACTGTACCCTAGTGAAAGTCAGTGTGTGTGGGACTGTACCCCAGTGAGAGTCAGTGTGTGTGGGACTGTACCTCAGTGAGCGTCTGTGTGTAGAACTGTACCCCAGTGAGAGTCAGTGTGTGTGGGACTGTACCCCAGTGAGAGTCAGTGGGTGTGGGACTGTACCCCAGTGAGAGTCAGTGTGTGTGGAACTGTACCCCACTGACAGTCAGTGTGTGTGGAACTGTACCCCACTGACAGTCAGTGTGTGTGGAACTGTACCCCACTGACAGTCAGTATGTGTGGGACCGTACCCCAGTGAGAGTCAGTGATCGGAACTGTACCACAGTGAGAGTCAGTGTGTGCGTGTCTCATACCGCAGTGAGAGTCAGTGTGTGTGGGACTGTACCGCAGTGATTTTGGTGTCTGCCCATTTGATGAATCTTTGCTTGTGAAAGGTGATTTCACTCACAGGTTGACACCGTTGTTGTTGCTGTTGAGCTCCTGCTCTGCCCTTTCAGAGCGACCAGGTTCACTGTGTAATCCTCACCAGGTCGCAAACCTGACTGGTTAAAAGACGTGACCGTGCGGGGAAGCTGCACTACCATCCCACCTTCATTACTCTGAAAAACAGAGAGCAACATATCAGAGTGGGAGAGAGAGAGAGGACGGTGAGTCAGGGTGAGAGAGAATGGACAGTCAGGCAGGGAGAGAAGGGAGAGCAAGCAGGGGAGAGAGAACAGAGAGTTAGGGAGGGACAGAAGGGAGAGCGAGTGGGGAGAGAGAGAACAGAGAGTTGGGGAGAGATAAATCAGGGAGAGATAGAGTGAGTGAGAAAACTTAGGGCCAGGGATAGGAGAGCAGGAAGGGAGAGTCAGGGAGGAGAGAACAGAGATTCATGGAAAGAGATAAGGGAAAATTGGAGAGAGAACGGACAGTGAGTGAGGGGGAGAGAGATTGGAGAGTGAGTGAGGGGGAGAGAGATTGGAGAGACAGGAAGAGGGAGAACAGAGAATCAGCGAGGGAGAGAACGGAGAGTCAGCGAGGGAGAGAACGGAGAGTCAGCGAGGGAGAGAACGGAGAGTCAGCGAGGGAGAGAATGGAGAGTCAGCGACAGAGTGAACGGACAGTCAGCGACAGAGTGAACGGACAGTCAGCGACAGAGTGAACGGACAGTCAGCGACAGAGTGAACGGACAGTCAGCGACAGAGTGAACGGACAGTCAGCGACAGAGTGAACGGACAGTCAGCGACAGAGTGAACGGACAGTCAGCGACAGAGTGAACGGACAGTCAGCGACAGAGTGAACGGACAGTCAGCGACAGAGTGAACGGAGAGTCAGCGACAGAGTGAACGGAGAGTCAGCGACAGAGTGAACGGAGAGTCAGTGACAGAGTGAACGGACAGTCAGCGACAGAGTGAACGGACAGTCAGCGACAGAGTGAATGGAGAGTCAGCGACAGAGTGAACGGACAGTCAGTGACAGAGTGAGTGGAGAGTCAGTGACAGAGTGAGTGGAGAGTCAGTGACAGAGTGAATGCAGAGTCAGTGAGAGAGTGAGTGGAGAGTCAGCGACAGAGTGAGTGGAGAGTCAGTGACAGAGTGAGTGGAGAGTCAGCGACAGAGTGAATGGAGAGTCAGTGACAGAGTGAACGGACAGTCAGCGACAGAGTGAATGGAGAGTCAGGGATAGAGAAAATTGAGAGTTAGGGAGAGGGAGAATGGTGAGGAATGGAAACAGAGAACGGAGAGACAGGCATTGAGTGATTGGAGAGTCACAGAATGAGTCAGGGAGAGAGAACGGAGAGTCAGGGAGAGGATGAACACAATCAGGCTGAGAGAGGTTGGGAAAGGGAGAGAGAGAATAAAGATTCAGCAAGAGAGGGAATGGAGAGTCAGGGAGAGAGTGAATGGAGAGTCACAGGAAGGGAGCATGGAGATTTAGGGAAAGAGTCAAGGAGAGAGAGAATGGAGAGTCAGGAGAAGAGAGAGAATGGAAAGTCAGGGGGAGAGGAAATGGGGAGTCAGGTGGAGTGAGATCAGAGAGTTGGAGAGAGAGGATGGGAAGAGAGAGAATGGAGAGTCAGGGAAAGAGAGAACAGAGAGAGAGAGAAATGCAATACACAGAGAAGAACAGAGAGAGAGAAGGAAGAGCCATTGAGGGAGAGAACAGAGAATCAGGGACAGAGAGAATGGAGAGTCAGGGAGTGAGAGAACAGGGAGACGGAGAGAGAGAGAGAAAGGAAAGTCAGGAAGAGAGAGAAAGGAGAGTCAAGGAGAGAAGAATGGAGAGTCAGACAGTGAGAGAACAGGGAGACAAGGAGAGTTACAGTTGAGAGTTTGCGAAAGAGGGAGTGGAGGGTCAGGGAGTGAGAGAACTGAAAGTCAGGGAGAGAGAAAGAAGAGTCAGTGTAAGAGACAAAAGAGAGTCAGGGAGAGAAAGAAAGGGGAGACAGGGAGAGAGGGGAAGGAGAGTCAGGGAGAGAGGGAAATGAGAGTCAGGGAGAGAGGGAAAGGGAGGGTGGAGACAGGGTGAGAGGGAGAGGGGGAGACAGGGACATAAGGAAACAGGAGACAGGGGGAGAGGGAAAGGAGAGCCAAGGAGAGAGATAATGCAGAGTCAGGGAGTGAATGAATGGAGAGTCACGGAAAGAGTCAGGGAGAGAAAACTGAGAGTCAGGGAGAGAGGGAAAGGGGAGTCAGGGAGAGAGGGAAAGGAGAGTCAGGGAGAGGGGGAAAGGAGAGTCAGGGAGAGAGGGAAAGGAGAGTCAGGGAGAGGGGGAAAGGAGAGTCAGGGAGAGAGGGAAAGGAGAGTCAGGGAGAGGGGGAAAGGAGAGACAGGGAGAGGGAGAGAGAGAGAGAAAGGAGAGTCAGGGAGAGAGAGAGAAGGGTGAGTCACGGAGAGAGAGGGAATGGAAAGTCAGGGAGATAGAGAGCATGTGGAGAAGAACTGTGACTCAGGGAAACAAGAAGTAAGACTCAGTGAGAGAGAGAGAATATGGTCAGTCAGTGAGAGAGAGAATGGAAAGAGAGTATGGTCAGTCAGTCCATGAGGGAGAGAAAGGAGAGAGAGTACAGTCAGTCAGTGAGAGAGAGAATCAAAAGAGAACACGATAAGTCAGTGTGAGAGAGGACGGAGATTCATGAAAAGAGAGAACAGAGAAAGAGAATTGAGAATCACGGAGAGAGAGAACAGAGAGGCAGGGAGAGATAGAATGGAGAGTCAGCGACAGAGAGAGCGAATGGAGAGTCAGCGACAGAGAGAGCGAATGGAGAGTCAGCGACAGAGAGAGCGAATGGAGATTCAGTGACAGAGAAAGCGAATGGAGAGTCAGCGACAGAGAGAGCGAATGGAGAGTCAGCGACAGAGAGAGCGAATGGAGAATCAGCGACAGAGAGAGCGAATGGAGAATCAGCGACAGAGAGAGCGAATGGAGAGACAGCGACAGAGAGAGCGAATGGAGAGACAGCGACAGAGAGAGCGAATGGACAGTCAGCGTCAGGGCGAATGGAGAGTCAGCGACAGAGAGAGCGAATGGAGAGTCAGCGACAGGGTGAATGGAGAGTCAGCGACAGAGAGAGCGAATGGAGAGTCAGCGACAGAGAGAGCGAATGGAGAGTCAGCGACAGAGAGAGCGAATGGAGAGTCAGCGACAGAGAGAGCGAATGGAGAGTCAGCGACAGAGAGAGCGAATGGAGAGTCAGCGACAGAGAGAGCGAAAGGAGAGTCAGCGACAGAGAGAGCGAAAGGAGAGTCAGCGACAGAGAGAGCGAATGGAGAGTCAGCGACAGAGAGAGCGAATGGAGAGTCAGTGACAGAGAGAGCGAATGGAGAGTCAGCGACAGAGAGAGCGAATGGAGAGTCAGCGACAGAGAGAGCGAAAGGAGAGTCAGCGACAGAGAGAGCGAATGGAGAGTCAGCGACAGAGAGAGCGAATGGAGAGTCAGTGACAGAGAGAGCGAATGGAGAGTCAGCGACAGAGAGAGCGAATGGAGAGTCAGCGACGCGGTGAATGGAGAGTCAGCGACAGGGCGAATGGAGAGTCAGCGACAGGGCGAATGGAGAGTCAGCGACAGGGCGAATGGAGAGTCAGGGACAGGGCGATTGGAGAATCAGTGACAGGGCGATTGGAGAATCAGCGACAGGGCGAATGGAGAGTCAGCGACAGAGCGAATGGAGAGTCAGCGACAGAGAGAGCGAAAGGAGAGTCAGCGACAGGGCAAATGGAGAGTCAGCGACAGAGAGAGCGAATGGAGAGTCAGCGACAGAGAGAGCGAATGGAGAGTCAGCAACAGGGTGAATGGAGAGTCAGCGACAGAGAGAGCGAATGGAGAGTCAGCGACAGGGCGAATGGAGAGTCAGCTACAGAGAGAGCGAATGGAGAGTCAGCGACAGAGAGAGCGAAAGGAGAGTCAGCGACAGAGAGAGCGAATGGAGAGTCAGCGACAGAGAGAGTGAATGGAGAGTCAGCGACAGAGAGAGCGAATGGAGAGTCAGCGACAGAGAGAGCGAATGGAGAGTCAGCGACAGGGCGAATGGAGAGTCAGCGACAGGGCGAATGGAGAGTCAGCGACAGGGCGAATGGAGAATCAGCGACAGGGCGAATGGAGAATCAGCGACAGGGCGAATGGAGAGTCAGCCACAGAGCGAATGGAGAGTCAGCGACAGGGCGAATGGAGAGTCAGCGACAGGGCGAATGGAGAGTCAGCGACAGGGCGAATGGAGAGTCAGCGACAGGGCGATTGGAGAATCAGCGACAGGGCGAATGGAGAGTCAGCGACAGGGCGAATGGAGAATCAACGACAGGGCGAATGGAGAGTCAGCGACAGGGCGAATGGAGAGTCAGCGACAGGGCGAATGAAGAGTCAGCGACAGGGCGAATGGAGAGTCAGCGACAGAGAGAGCGAATGGAGAGTCAGCGACAGAGAGAGCGAATGGAGAGTCAGCGACAGAGAGAGCGAATGGAGAGTCAGCGACAGAGAGAGCGAATGGAGAGTCAGCGACAGGGTGAATGGAGAGTCAGCGACGCAGCGAATGGAGAGTCAGCGACAGGGCGAATGGAGAGTCAGCGACAGGGCGAATGGAGAGTCAGCGACAGGGCGAATGGAGAGTCAGCGACAGGGCGAATGGAGAGTCAACGACAGAGCGAATGGAGAGTCAGCGACAGGGCGAATGGAGAGTCAGCGACAGAGAGAGCGAATGGAGAGTCAGCGAAAGGGCGAATGGAGAGTCAGCGACAGGGTGAATGGAGAGTCAGCGACAGAGGGAATGGAGAGTCAGCGACAGAGAGAGCGAATGGAGAGTCAGCGACAGAGAGAGCAAATGGAGAGTCAGCGACGCAGTGAATGGAGAGTCAGCGACAGAGAGAGCGAATGGAGAGTCAGCGACAGGGCGAATGGAGAGTCAGCGACAGAGAGAGCGAATGGAGAGTCAGCGACAGGGCGAATGGAGAGTCAGCGACAGAGAGAGCGAATGGAGAGTCAGCGACAGAGAGAGCGAAAGGAGAGTCAGCGACAGAGAGAGGGAATGGAGAGTCAGCGACATAGAGAGCGAATCGAGAGTCAGCGACGAGGCGATTGGAGAGTCAGCGACAGAGAGAGCGAATGGAGAGTCAGCGACAGGGCGAATGGAGAGTCAGCGACAGAGAGAGCGAATGGAAAGTCAGCGACAGAGAGAGCGAATGGAGAGTCAGCGACAGGGCGAATGGAGAGTCAGCGACAGGGCGAATGGAGAGTCAGCGACAGGGCGATTGGAGAGTCAGCGACAGAGAGAGTGAATGGAGAGTTAGCGACGCAGCGAATGGGGAGTCAGCAACAGGGCGAATGGAGAGTCAGCGACAGAGCGAATGGAGAGTCAGCGACAGAGCGAATGGAGAGTCAGCGACAGGGCGAATGGAGAGTCAGCGACAGGGCGAATGGAGAGTCAGCGACAGGGCGAATGGAGAGTCAGCGACAGGGCTAATGGAGAGTCAGCGACGCAGCGAATGGAGAGTCAGCGACAGAGAGAGCGAATGGAGAGTCAGCGACGGCGAATGGAGAGTCAGCGACAGGGCGAATGGAGAGTCAGCGACAGGGCGAATGGAGAGTCAGCGACAGGGCGAATGGAGAGTCAGCGACAGGGCGAATGGAGAGTCAGCGACAGAGAGAGCGAATGGAGAGTCAGCGACAGAGAGAGCGAATGGAGAGTCAGCGACAGAGAGAGCGAATGGAGAGTCAGCGACAGAGAGAGCGAATGGAGAGTCAGCGACAGAGAGAGCGAATGGAAAGTCAGCGAAAGAGAGAGCGAATGGAGAGTCAGCGACAGGGCGAATGGAGAATCAGCGACAGGGCGAATGGAGAGTCAGCGACGCAGCGAATGGAGAGTCAGCGACAGGGCGAATGGAGAGTCAGCGACAGGGCGAATGGAGAGTCAGCGACACGGCGAATGGAGAATCAGCGACAGGGCGAATGGACTGTCAGCGTCAGGGCGAATGGAGAGTCAGCGACAGGGCTAATGGAGAGTCAGCGACAGAGGGAATGGAGAGTCAGCGACAGAGAGAGCGAATGGAGAGTCAGCGCCAGAGAGAGCGAATGGAGAATCAGCGACAGAGAGAGCGAATGGAGAATCAGCGACAGAGAGAGCGAATGGAGAGTCAGCGACAGAGCGAATGGACAGTCAGCGACAGGGCGAATGGAGAGTCAGCGACAGAGCGAATGGAGAGTCAGCGACAGGGCGAATGGAGAGTCAGCGACAGGGCGAATGGAGAGTCAGCGACAGGGCGAATGGAGAGTCAGCGACAGGGCGAATGGAGAGTCAGCGACAGGGCGAATGGAGAGTCAGCGACAGGGCGAATGGAGAGTCAGCGACAGGGCGAATGGAGAGTCAGCGACAGAGAGAGAGAATGGAGAGTCAGCGACAGAGAGAGCGAATGGAGAGTCAGCGACAGGGCGAATGGTGAGTCAGCGACAGAGAGAGCGAATGGAGAGTCAGCGACAGGGCGAATGGAGAGTCAGCGACAGAGAGAGCGAATGGAGAGTCAGCGACAGAGAGAGCGAATGGAGAGTCAGCGACAGAGAGAGCGAATGGAGAGTCAGCGACAGAGAGAGCGAATGGAGAGTCAGCGACAGAGAGAGCGAATGGAGAGTCAGCGACAGGGCGAATGGAGAGTCAGCGACAGAGAGAGCGAATGGAGAGTCAGCGACAGGGCGAATGGAGAGTCAGCGACAGAGAGAGCGAATGGAGAGTCAGCGACAGAGAGAGCGAAAGGAGAGTCAGCGACAGAGAGAGGGAATGGAGAGTCAGCGACATAGAGAGCGAATGGAGAGTCAGCGACGAGGCGATTGGAGAGTCAGCGACAGAGAGAGCGAATGGAGAGTCAGCGACAGGGCGAATGGAGAGTCAGCGACAGAGACAGCGAAAGGAGAGTCAGCGACAGGGCGAATGGAGAGTCAGCGACAGGGCGAATGGAGAGTCAGCGACAGGGCGAATGGAGAGTCAGCGACAGGGCGAATGGAGAGTCAGCGACAGGGAGAATGGAGAGTCAGCGACAGAGAGAGCGAATGGAGAGTCAGCGACAGGGCGAATGGAGAGTCAGTGACACAGCGAATGGAGAATCAGCGACAGGGCGAATGAAGAGTCAGCGACAGGGCGAATGGAGAGTCAGCGACAGGGCGAATGGAGAGTCAGCGACAGGGCGAATGGAGAATCAGCGACAGGGCGAATGGAGAGTCAGCGACAGGGCGAATGGAGAGTCAGCGACAGGGCGAATGGAGAGTCAGCGACCGGGCGAATGGAGAATCAGTGACAGAGAGAGCGAATGGAGAGTCAGCGACAGGGCGAATGGAGAGTCAGCGTCAGGGTGAATGGAGAGTCAGCGACAGGGTGAATGGAGAGTAAGCGACAGGGCGAATGGAGAGTCAGCGACAGGGCGAATGGAGAGTCACCGACAGGGCGAATGGAGTGTCAGCGACAGGGCGAATGGAGAATCAGCGACAGGGCGAATGGAGAATCAGCGACAGGGCGAATGGAGAGTCAGCGACAGGGTGAATGGAGAGTCACCGACAGAGAGAGCGAATGGAGAGTCAGTGACAGAGAGAGCGAATGGAGAGTCAGTGACAGAGAGAGCGAATGGAGAGTCAGTGACAGGGCGAATGGAGAGTCAGCGACAGAGAGAGCGAATGGAGAGTCAGCGACAGAGAGAGCGAATGGAGAGTCAGCAAAAGAGAGAGCGAATGGAGAGTCAGCGACAGAGAGAGCGAATGGAGAGTCAGCGACAGGGTGAATGGAGAGTCAGCGACAGAGAGAGCGAATGGAGAGTCAGCGACAGAGAGAGCGAATGGAGAGTCAGCGACAGAGAGAGCGAATGGAGAGTCAGCGACAGAGAGAGCGAATGGAGAGTCAGCGACAGAGAGAGTGAAAGGAGAGTCAGCGACAGAGAGAGCGAAAGGAGAGTCAGCGACAGAGAGAGCGAATGGAGAGTCAGCGACAGAGAGAGCGAATGGAGAGTCAGTGACAGAGAGAGCGAATGGAGAGTCAGCGACAGAGAGAGCGAATGGAGAGTCAGCGACAGAGAGAGCGAAAGGAGAGTCAGCGACAGAGAGAGCGAATGGAGAGTCAGCGACAGAGAGAGCGAATGGAGAGTCAGCGACAGGGCGAATGGAGAGTCAGCGACAGGGCGAATGGAGAGTCAGCGACAGGGCGAATGGAGAATCAGCGACAGGGCGAATGGAGAATCAGCGACAGGGCGAATGGAGAGTCAGCCACAGAGCGAATGGAGAGTCAGCGACAGGGCGAATGGAGAGTCAGCGACAGGGCGAATGGAGAGTCAGCGACAGGGCGAATGGAGAGTCAGCGACAGGGCGATTGGAGAATCAGCGACAGGGCGAATGGAGAGTCAGCGACAGGGCGAATGGAGAATCAACGACAGGGCGAATGGAGAGTCAGCGACAGGGCGAATGGAGAGTCAGCGACAGGGCGAATGAAGAGTCAGCGACAGGGCGAATGGAGAGTCAGCGACAGAGAGAGCGAATGGAGAGTCAGCGACAGAGAGAGCGAATGGAGAGTCAGCGACAGAGAGAGCGAATGGAGAGTCAGCGACAGAGAGAGCGAATGGAGAGTCAGCGACAGGGTGAATGGAGAGTCAGCGACGCAGCGAATGGAGAGTCAGCGACAGGGCGAATGGAGAGTCAGCGACAGGGCGAATGGAGAGTCAGCGACAGGGCGAATGGAGAGTCAGCGACAGGGCGAATGGAGAGTCAACGACAGAGCGAATGGAGAGTCAGCGACAGGGCGAATGGAGAGTCAGCGACAGAGAGAGCGAATGGAGAGTCAGCGAAAGGGCGAATGGAGAGTCAGCGACAGGGTGAATGGAGAGTCAGCGACAGAGGGAATGGAGAGTCAGCGACAGAGAGAGCGAATGGAGAGTCAGCGACAGAGAGAGCAAATGGAGAGTCAGCGACGCAGTGAATGGAGAGTCAGCGACAGAGAGAGCGAATGGAGAGTCAGCGACAGGGCGAATGGAGAGTCAGCGACAGAGAGAGCGAATGGAGAGTCAGCGACAGGGCGAATGGAGAGTCAGCGACAGAGAGAGCGAATGGAGAGTCAGCGACAGAGAGAGCGAAAGGAGAGTCAGCGACAGAGAGAGGGAATGGAGAGTCAGCGACATAGAGAGCGAATCGAGAGTCAGCGACGAGGCGATTGGAGAGTCAGCGACAGAGAGAGCGAATGGAGAGTCAGCGACAGGGCGAATGGAGAGTCAGCGACAGAGAGAGCGAATGGAAAGTCAGCGACAGAGAGAGCGAATGGAGAGTCAGCGACAGGGCGAATGGAGAGTCAGCGACAGGGCGAATGGAGAGTCAGCGACAGGGCGATTGGAGAGTCAGCGACAGAGAGAGTGAATGGAGAGTTAGCGACGCAGCGAATGGGGAGTCAGCAACAGGGCGAATGGAGAGTCAGCGACAGAGCGAATGGAGAGTCAGCGACAGAGCGAATGGAGAGTCAGCGACAGGGCGAATGGAGAGTCAGCGACAGGGCGAATGGAGAGTCAGCGACAGGGCGAATGGAGAGTCAGCGACAGGGCTAATGGAGAGTCAGCGACGCAGCGAATGGAGAGTCAGCGACAGAGAGAGCGAATGGAGAGTCAGCGACGGCGAATGGAGAGTCAGCGACAGGGCGAATGGAGAGTCAGCGACAGGGCGAATGGAGAGTCAGCGACAGGGCGAATGGAGAGTCAGCGACAGGGCGAATGGAGAGTCAGCGACAGAGAGAGCGAATGGAGAGTCAGCGACAGAGAGAGCGAATGGAGAGTCAGCGACAGAGAGAGCGAATGGAGAGTCAGCGACAGAGAGAGCGAATGGAGAGTCAGCGACAGAGAGAGCGAATGGAAAGTCAGCGAAAGAGAGAGCGAATGGAGAGTCAGCGACAGGGCGAATGGAGAATCAGCGACAGGGCGAATGGAGAGTCAGCGACGCAGCGAATGGAGAGTCAGCGACAGGGCGAATGGAGAGTCAGCGACAGGGCGAATGGAGAGTCAGCGACACGGCGAATGGAGAATCAGCGACAGGGCGAATGGACTGTCAGCGTCAGGGCGAATGGAGAGTCAGCGACAGGGCTAATGGAGAGTCAGCGACAGAGGGAATGGAGAGTCAGCGACAGAGAGAGCGAATGGAGAGTCAGCGCCAGAGAGAGCGAATGGAGAATCAGCGACAGAGAGAGCGAATGGAGAATCAGCGACAGAGAGAGCGAATGGAGAGTCAGCGACAGAGCGAATGGACAGTCAGCGACAGGGCGAATGGAGAGTCAGCGACAGAGCGAATGGAGAGTCAGCGACACAGCGAATGGAGAGTCAGCGACAGGGCGAATGGAGAGTCAGCGACAGAGAGAGCGAATGCAGAGTCAGCGACAGGGCGAATGCAGAGTCAGCGACAGGGCGAATGGAGAGTCAGCGACAGGGCGAATGGAGAGTCAGCGACAGGGCGAATGGAGAGTCAGCGACAGGGCGAACTGAGCGTCAGCGACAGAGAGAGCAAATGGAGAGTCAGCGACAGGGCGAATGGAGAGTCAGCGACAGGGCGAATGGAGAGTCAGCGACAGGGCGAATGGAGAGTCAGCGACAGGGCGAATGGAGAGTCAGCGACAGGGCGAATGGAGAGTCAGCGACAGAGAGAGAGAATGGAGAGTCAGCGACAGAGAGAGCGAATGGAGAGTCAGCGACAGGGCGAATGGTGAGTCAGCGACAGAGAGAGCGAATGGAGAGTCAGCGACAGGGCGAATGGAGAGTCAGCGACAGAGAGAGCGAATGGAGAGTCAGCGACAGAGAGAGCGAATGGAGAGTCAGCGACAGAGAGAGCGAATGGAGAGTCAGCGACAGAGAGAGCGAATGGAGAGTCAGCGACAGAGAGAGCGAATGGAGAGTCAGCGACAGGGCGAATGGAGAGTCAGCGACAGAGAGAGCGAATGGAGAGTCAGCGACAGGGCGAATGGAGAGTCAGCGACAGAGAGAGCGAATGGAGAGTCAGCGACAGAGAGAGCGAAAGGAGAGTCAGCGACAGAGAGAGGGAATGGAGAGTCAGCGACATAGAGAGCGAATGGAGAGTCAGCGACGAGGCGATTGGAGAGTCAGCGACAGAGAGAGCGAATGGAGAGTCAGCGACAGGGCGAATGGAGAGTCAGCGACAGAGACAGCGAAAGGAGAGTCAGCGACAGGGCGAATGGAGAGTCAGCGACAGGGCGAATGGAGAGTCAGCGACAGGGCGAATGGAGAGTCAGCGACAGGGCGAATGGAGAGTCAGCGACAGGGAGAATGGAGAGTCAGCGACAGAGAGAGCGAATGGAGAGTCAGCGACAGGGCGAATGGAGAGTCAGTGACACAGCGAATGGAGAATCAGCGACAGGGCGAATGAAGAGTCAGCGACAGGGCGAATGGAGAGTCAGCGACAGGGCGAATGGAGAGTCAGCGACAGGGCGAATGGAGAATCAGCGACAGGGCGAATGGAGAGTCAGCGACAGGGCGAATGGAGAGTCAGCGACAGGGCGAATGGAGAGTCAGCGACCGGGCGAATGGAGAATCAGTGACAGAGAGAGCGAATGGAGAGTCAGCGACAGGGCGAATGGAGAGTCAGCGTCAGGGTGAATGGAGAGTCAGCGACAGGGTGAATGGAGAGTAAGCGACAGGGCGAATGGAGAGTCAGCGACAGGGCGAATGGAGAGTCACCGACAGGGCGAATGGAGTGTCAGCGACAGGGCGAATGGAGAATCAGCGACAGGGCGAATGGAGAATCAGCGACAGGGCGAATGGAGAGTCAGCGACAGGGTGAATGGAGAGTCACCGACAGAGAGAGCGAATGGAGAGTCAGTGACAGAGAGAGCGAATGGAGAGTCAGTGACAGAGAGAGCGAATGGAGAGTCAGTGACAGGGCGAATGGAGAGTCAGCGACAGAGAGAGCGAATGGAGAGTCAGCGACAGAGAGAGCGAATGGAGAGTCAGCAAAAGAGAGAGCGAATGGAGAGTCAGCGACAGAGAGAGCGAATGGAGAGTCAGCGACAGGGTGAATGGAGAGTCAGCGACAGAGAGAGCGAATGGAGAGTCAGCGACAGAGAGAGCGAATGGAGAGTCAGCGACAGAGAGAGCGAATGGAGAGTCAGCGACAGAGAGAGCGAATGGAGAGTCAGCGACAGAGAGAGTGAAAGGAGAGTCAGCGACAGAGAGAGCGAAAGGAGAGTCAGCGACAGAGAGAGCGAATGGAGAGTCAGCGACAGAGAGAGCGAATGGAGAGTCAGTGACAGAGAGAGCGAATGGAGAGTCAGCGACAGAGAGAGCGAATGGAGAGTCAGCGACAGAGAGAGCGAAAGGAGAGTCAGCGACAGAGAGAGCGAATGGAGAGTCAGCGACAGAGAGAGCGAATGGAGAGTCAGTGACAGAGAGAGCGAATGGAGAGTCAGCGACAGAGAGAGCGAATGGAGAGTCAGCGACGCGGTGAATGGAGAGTCAGCGACAGGGCGAATGGAGAGTCAGCGACAGGGCGAATGGAGAGTCAGCGACAGGGCGAATGGAGAGTCAGCGACAGGGCGTTTGGAGAATCAGCGACAGGGCGAATGGAGAGTCAGCGACAGAGCGAATGGAGAGTCAGCGACAGAGAGAGCGAAAGGAGAGTCAGCGACAGGGCGAATGCAGAGTCAGCGACAGAGAGAGCGAATGGAGAGTCAGCGACAGAGAGAGCGAATGGAGAGTCAGCGACAGGGTGAATGGAGAGTCAGCGACAGAGAGAGCGAATGGAGAGTCAGCGACAGGGCGAATGGAGAGTCAGCTACAGAGAGAGCGAATGGAGAGTCAGCGACAGAGAGAGCGAAAGGAGAGTCAGCGACAGAGAGAGCGAATGGAGAGTCAGCGACAGAGAGAGCGAATGGAGAGTCAGCGACAGAGAGAGCGAATGGAGAGTCAGCGACAGAGAGAGCGAATGGAGAGTCAGCGACAGGGCGAATGGAGAGTCAGCGACAGGGCGAATGGAGAGTCAGCGACATGGCGAATGGAGAATCAGCGACAGGGCGAATGGAGAATCAGCGACAGGGCGAATGGAGAGTCAGCCACAGAGCGAATGGAGAGTCAGCGACAGGGCGAATGGAGAGTCAGCGACAGGGCGAATGGAGAGTCAGCGACAGGGCGAATGGAGAGTCAGCGACAGGGCGATTGGAGAATCAGCGACAGGGCGAATGGAGAGTCAGCGACAGGGCGAATGGAGAATCAACGACAGGGCGAATGGAGAGTCAGCGACAGGGCGAATGGAGAGTCAGCGACAGGGCGAATGGAGAGTCAGCGACAGGGCGAATGGAGAGTCAGCGACAGAGAGAGCGAATGGAGAGTCAGCGACAGAGAGAGCGAATGGAGAGTCAGCGACAGAGAGAGCGAATGGAGAGTCAGCGACAGAGAGAGCGAATGGAGAGTCAGCGACAGGGTGAATGGAGAGTCAGCGACGCAGCGAATGGAGAGTCAGCGACAGGGCGAATCGAGAGTCAGCGACAGGGCGAATGGAGAGTCAGCGACAGGGCGAATGGAGAGTCAGCGACAGGGCGAATGGAGAGTCAACGACAGAGCGAATGGAGAGTCAGCGACAGGGCGAATGGAGAGTCAGCGACAGAGAGAGCGAATGGAGAGTCAGCGAAAGGGCGAATGGAGAGTCAGCGACAGGGTGAATGGAGAGTCAGTGATAGAGGGAATGGAGAGTCAGCGACAGAGAGAGCGATTGGAGAGTCAGCGACAGAGAGAGCAAATGGAGAGTCAGCGACGCAGCGAATGGAGAGTCAGCGACAGAGAGAGCGAATGGAGAGTCAGCGACAGGGCGAATGGAGAGTCAGCGACAGAGAGAGCGAATGGAGAGTCAGCGACAGGGCGAATGGAGAGTCAGCGACAGAGAGAGCGAATGGAGAGTCAGCGACAGAGAGAGCGAAAGGAGAGTCAGCGACAGAGAGAGGGAATGGAGAGTCAGCGACATAGAGAGCGAATCGAGAGTCAGCGACGAGGCGATTGGAGAGTCAGCGACAGAGAGAGCGAATGGAGAGTCAGCGACAGGGCGAATGGAGAGTCAGCGACAGAGAGAGCGAATGGAAAGTCAGCGACAGAGAGAGCGAATGGAGAGTCAGCGACTGGGCGAATGGAGAGTCAGCGACAGGGCGAATGGAGAGTCAGCGACAGGGCGAATGGAGAGTCAGCGACAGGGCGTTTGGAGAGTCAGCGACAGAGAGAGTGAATGGAGAGTTAGCGACGCAGCGAATGGGGAGTCAGCAACAGGGCGAATGGAGAGTCAGCGACAGAGCGAATGGAGAGTCAGCGACAGAGCGAATGGAGAGTCAGCGACAGGGCGAATGGAGAGTCAGCGACAGGGCGAATGCAGAGTCAGCGACAGGGCGAATGGAGAGTCAGCGACAGGGCTAATGGAGAGTCAGCGACGCAGCGAATGGAGAGTCAGCGACAGAGAGAGCGAATGGAGAGTCAGCGACGGCGAATGGAGAGTCAGCGACAGGGCGAATGGAGAGTCAGCGACAGGGCGAATGGAGAGTCAGTGACAGGGCGAATGGAGAGTCAGCGACAGGGCGAATGGAGAGTCAGCGACAGGGCGAATGGAGAGTCAGCGACAGGGCGAATGGAGAGTCAGCGACAGAGAGAGCGAATGGAGAGTCAGCGACAGAGAGAGCGAATGGAGAGTCAGCGACAGAGAGAGCGAATGGAGAGTCAGCGACAGAGAGAGCGAATGGAGAGTCAGCGACAGAGAGAGCGAATGGAAAGTCAGCGAAAGAGAGAGCGAATGGAGAGTCAGCGACAGGGCGAATGGAGAATCAGCGACAGGGCGAATGGAGAGTCAGCGACGCAGCGAATGGAGAGTCAGCGACAGGGCGAATGGAGAGTCAGCGACAGGGCGAATGGAGAGTCAGCGACAGGGCGAATGGAGAATCAGCGACAGGGCGAATGGACAGTCAGCGTCAGGGCGAATGGAGAGTCAGCGACAGGGCTAATGGAGAGTCAGCGACAGAGGGAATGGAGAGTCAGCGACAGAGAGAGCGAATGGAGAGTCAGCGACAGAGAGAGCGAATGGAGAATCAGCGACAGAGAGAGCGAATGGAGAATCAGCGACAGAGAGAGCGAATGGAGAGTCAGCGACAGAGCGAATGGACAGTCAGCGACAGGGCGAATGGAGAGTCAGCGACAGAGCGAATGGAGAGTCAGCGACACAGCGAATGGAGAGTCAGCGACAGGGCGAATGGAGAGTCAGCGACAGAGAGAGCGAATGCAGAGTCAGCGACAGGGCGAATGGAGACTCAGCGACAGGGCGAATGGAGACTCAGCGACAGGGCGAATGGAGAGTCAGCGACAGGGCGAATGGAGAGTCAGCGACAGGGCGAACTGAGCGTCAGCGACAGAGAGAGCAAATGGAGAGTCAGCGACAGGGCGAATGGAGAGTCAGCGACAGGGCGAATGGAGAGTCAGCGACAGGGCGAATGGAGAGTCAGCGACAGGGCGAATGGAGAGTCAGCGACAGGGCGAATGGAGAGTCAGCGACAGAGAGAGAGAATGGAGAGTCAGCGACAGAGAGAGCGAATGGAGAGTCAGCGACAGGGCGAATGGTGAGTCAGCGACAGAGAGAGCGAATGGAGAGTCAGCGACAGGGCGAATGGAGAGTCAGCGACAGAGAGAGCGAATGGAGAGTCAGCGACAGAGAGAGCGAATGGAGAGTCAGCGACAGAGAGAGCGAATGGAGAGTCAGCGACAGAGAGAGCGAATGGAGAGTCAGCGACAGAGAGAGCGAATGGAGAGTCAGCGACAGGGCGAATGGAGAGTCAGCGACAGAGAGAGCGAATGGAGAGTCAGCGACAGGGCGAATGGAGAGTCAGCGACAGAGAGAGCGAATGGAGAGTCAGCGACAGAGAGAGCGAAAGGAGAGTCAGCGACAGAGAGAGGGAATGGAGAGTCAGCGACATAGAGAGCGAATGGAGAGTCAGCGACGAGGCGATTGGAGAGTCAGCGACAGAGAGAGCGAATGGAGAGTCAGCGACAGGGCGAATGGAGAGTCAGCGACAGGGCGAATGGAGAGACAGCGACAGGGCGAATGGAGAGTCAGCGACAGGGCGAATGGAGAGTCAGCGACAGGGAGAATGGAGAGTCAGCGACAGAGAGAGCGAATGGAGAGTCAGCGACAGGGCGAATGGAGAGTCAGTGACACGGCGAATGGAGAGTCAGCGACAGGGCGAATGGAGAGTCAGCGACAGGGCGAATGGAGAGTCAGCGACAGGGCGAATGGAGAGTCAGCGACAGGGCGAATGGAGAGTCAGCGACAGGGCGAATGGAGAGTCAGCGACAGGGCGAATGGAGAGTCAGCGACCGGGCGAATGGAGAATCAGTGACAGAGAGAGCGAATGGAGAGTCAGCGACAGGGCGAATGGAGAGTCAGCGTCAGGGTGAATGGAGAGTCAGCGACAGGGTGAATGGAGAGTAAGCGACAGGGCGAATGGAGAGTCAGCGACAGGGCGAATGGAGAGTCACCGACAGGGCGAATGGAGTGTCAGCGACAGGGCGAATGGAGAATCAGCGACAGGGCGAATGGAGAATCAGCGACAGGGCGAATGGAGAGTCAGCGACAGGGTGAATGGAGAGTCACCGACAGAGAGAGCGAATGGAGAGTCAGTGACAGAGAGAGCGAATGGAGAGTCAGTGACAGAGAGAGCGAATGGAGAGTCAGTGACAGGGCGAATGGAGAGTCAGCGACAGAGAGAGCGAATGGAGAGTCAGCGACAGAGAGAGCGAATGGAGAGTCAGCAAAAGAGAGAGCGAATGGAGAGTCAGCGACAGAGAGAGAGAATGGAAAGTCAGAGACAGAGAGAGCGAATGGAGAGTCAGCGACTGTGCGAATGGAGAGTCAGCGACAGGGCGAATGGAGAGTCAGCGACAGGGCGAATGGAGAGTCACCGACAGGGCGATTGGAGAGTCAGCGACAGAGAGATTGAATGGAGATTTAGCGACGCAGCGAATGGAGAGTCAGCAACAGGGCGAATGGAGAGTCAGCGACAGAGCGAATGGAGAGTCAGCGACAGAGCGAATGGAGAGTCAGCGACAGGGCGAATGGAGAGTCAGCGACAGGGCGAATGGAGAGTCAGCGACGCAGCGAATGGAGAGTCAGCGACAGGGCGAATGGAGAGTCAGCGACGGCGAATGGAGAGTCAGCGACAGGGCGAATGCAGAGTCAGCGACAGGGCGAATGCAGAGTCAGCGACAGGGCGAATGGAGAGTCAGCGACAGAGAGAGCGAATGGAGTGTCAGCGACAGAGAGAGCGAATGGAGAGTCAGCGACAGAGAGAGCGAATGGAGAGTCAGCGACAGAGAGAGCGAATGTAGAGTCAGCGACAGAGAGAGCGAATGGAGAGTCAGCGACAGATAGAGCGAATGGAGAGTCAGCGACAGAGAGAGCGAATGGAGAGTCAGCAACAGAGAGAGCGAATGGAGATTCAGATACAGGGCGAATGGAGAGTCAGCGACAGGGCGAATGGAGAGTCAGCGACACGGCGAATGGAGAGTCAGCGACACGGCGAATGGAGAGTCAGCGACACGGCGAATGGAGAGTCAGCGACACGGCGAATGGAGAGTCAGCGACACGGCGAATGGAGAGTCAGCGACAGGGCGAATGGAGAGTCAGCAACAGAGAGGGCGAATGGAGAGTCAGCGACAGAGAGAGCGAATGGAGAGTCAGCGACAGAGAGATCGAATGGAGAGTCAGCGACAGAGAGAGCGAATGGAGAGTCAGCGACAGAGAGAGCGAATGGAGAGTCAGCGACAGGGCGAATGGAGAGTCAGCGAAAGGGCAAATGGAGAGTCATTGTCAGGGCAAATGGAGAGTCAGCGACAGGGCGAATGGTGAGTCAGCGACAGAGAGAGCGAATGGAGAGTCGGCGACAGGGCGAATGGAGAGTCAGCAACAGAGAGAGCGAATGGAGAGTCAGCGACGCAGCGAATGGAGAGTCAGCGACAGAGAGAGCGAATGGAGAGTCAGCGACAGGGTGAATGAGAGTCAGCGACAGAGAGAGCGAATGGAGCGTCAGCGACAGAGAGAGCGAAAGGAGAGTCAGCGACAGGGCGAATGGAGAGTCAGAAACAGAGAGAGTGAATGGAGAGTCAGCGACACGGCGAATGGAGAGTCAGCGACAGGGCGAATGGAGTGTCAGCGACAGGGCGAATGGAGTGTCAGCGACAGGGCGAATGGAGAGTCAGCGACAGGGCGAATGGAGAGTCAGCGACAGGGCGAATGGAGAGTCAGCGACAGGGCGAATGGAGAGTCAGCGACAGGGCGAATGGAGAGTCAGCGACAGGGCGAATGGAGAGTCAGCGACGCAGCGAATGGAGAGTCAGCGACGCAGCGAATGGAGAGTCAGCGAAGCAGCGAATGGAGAGTCAGCGACAGGGCGAATGGAGAGTCAGCGACAGGGCGAATGGAGAGTCAGCGACAGGGCGAATGGAGAGTCAGCGACAGGGCGAATGGAGAGTCAGCGACAGGGCAAATGGAGAGTCAGCGACAGGGCGAATGGAGAGTCAGCGACGCAGCGAATGGAGAGTCAGCGCCAGGGCGAATGGAGAGTCAGCGACAGGGCGAATGGAGAGTCAGCGACAGGGCGAATGGAGAGTCAGCGACAGGGCGAATGGAGAGTCAGCGACAGGGCGAATGGAGAATCAGCGACAGGGCGAATGGAGAATCAGCGACAAAGAGAACGAATGGAGAGTCAGCGACCGGACGAATGGAGAGTCAGCGACAGGGCGATTGGAGAATCAACGAAGCAGCGAATGGAGAGTCAGTGAAGCAGCGAATGGAGAATCAGCGACAGGGCGAATGGAGAGTCAGCGACAGGGCGAATGGAGAATCAGCGACAGGGCGAATGGAGAGTCAGAGACAGTGCAAATGGAGAGTCAGCGACAGGGCAAATGGAGAGTCAGCGACAGAGAGAGCGAATGGAGAGTCAGCGACAGGGCGAATGGAGAATCAGCGACAGGGCGAATGGAGAATCAGCGACAGGGCGAATGGAGAGTCAGCGACAGGGCGAATGGAGAGTCAGCGACAGGGCGAATGGAGAGTCAGCGACAGGGCGAATGGAGAGTCAACGACAGGGCGAATGGAGAGTCAGCGACAGGGCGAATGGAGAGTCAGCGACAGGGCGAATGGAGAGTCAGCGACAGGGCGAATGGAGAGTCAGCGACACGGCGAATGGAGAGTCAGCGACAGGGCGAATGGAGAGTCAGCGACAGGGCGAATGGAGAGTCAGCGACAGAGAGGGCGAATGGAGAGTCAGCGACAGAGAGAGCGAATGGAGAGTCAGCGACAGAGAGAGCGAATGGAGAGTCAGCGACAGAGAGAGCGAATGGAGAGTCAGCGACAGAGAGAGCGAATGGAGAGTCAGCGACAGAGAGAGCGAATGGAGAGTCAGCGACAGAGAGAGCGAATGGAGAGTCAGCGACAGGGCGAATGGAGAGTCAGCGACAGGGCGAATGGAGAGTCAGCGGCAGGGCGAATTGAGAGTCAGAAAAGAGCGAATGGAGAGTCAGCGACAGAGCGAATGGAGAGTCAGCGACAGGGCGAATGGAGAGTCAGCGACAGGGCGAACGGAGAGTCAGCGACAGTGTGAACGGAGAGTCAGCGACAGGGCGAATGGAGAGTCAGCGACAGGGCGAATGGAGAGTCAGCGACAGGGCGAATGGAGAGTCAGCGACAGGGCGAATGGAGAGTCAGCGACAGGGCGAATGGAGAGTCAGCGACAGGGCGAATGGAGAGTCAGTGACACGGCGAATGGAGAGTCAGCGACAGAGAGAGCGAATGGAGAGTCAGCGACGCAGCGAATGGAGAGTCAGCGACAAAGAGAACGAATGGAGAGTCAGCGACCGAGCGAATGGAGAGTCAGCAACAGGGCGAATGGAGAATCAGCAACAGGGCGAATGGAGAGTCAGCGACAGGGCGAATGGAGAATCAGCGACAGGGCGAATGGAGAGTCAGCGACAGGGCGAATGGAGAGTCAGCGACAGGGCGAATGGAGAGTCAGTGACAGGGCGAATGGAGAGTCAGCGACAGGGCGAATGGAGAGTCAGCGACGCAGCGAATGGAGAGTCAGTGACAGGGCGAATGGAGAGTCAGCGACAGGGCGATTGGAGAATCAGCGACAGGGCGAATGGAGAGTCAGCGACAGGGCGAATGGAGAATCAGCGACAGGGCGAATGGAGAGTCAGCGACAGGGCGAATGGAGAGTCAGCGACAGGGCGAATGGAGAGTCAGTGACAGGGTGAATGGAGAGTCAGCGACGCAGCGAATGGAGAGTCAGCGACAGTGCGAATGGAGAGTCAGCGACAGGACGAATGGAGAGTCAGCGACAGAGGGAATGGAGAGTCAGCGATGCAGCGAATGGAGAGTCAGTGACAGGGCGAATGGAGAGTCAGCGACAGGGCGAATGGAGAGTCAGCGACAGAGAGAGTGAATGGAGAGTCAACGACAGAGCGAATGGAGAGTCAGCGACAGGGCGAATGGAGAGTCAGCGACAGAGAGAGCGAATGGAGAGTCAGCGACAGGGCAAATGGAGAGTCAGCCACAGGGCGAACGGAGAGTCAGAGACAGGGCGAATGGAGAGTCAGCGACAGGGCGAATGGAGAGTCAGCGACAGAGGGAATGGAGAGTCAGCGACAGAGAGAGCGAATGGAGAGTCAGCGACAGAGAGAACGAATGGAGAGTCAGCGACTGGGCGAATGGAGAGTCAGCGACAGGGCGATTGGAGAATCAGCAAAGCAGCGAATGGAGAGTCAGCGACAGGGCGAATGGACAGTCAGCGACAGGGCGAATGGACAGTCAGCGACAGGGCGAATGGAGAATCAGCGACAGGGCGAATGGAGAGTCAGCGACAGGGCGAATGGAGAGTCAGCGACAGAGCGAATGGAGAGTCAGCGACAGGGCGAATGGAGAGTCAGCGACGCAGCGAATGGAGAGTCAGCGACAGGGCGAATGGAGAGTCAGCGACAGGGCGATTGGAGAATCAGCGACAGGGCGAATGGAGAGTCAGCGACAGGGCGAATGGAGAATCAGCGGCAGGGCGAATGGAGAGTCAGCGACAGGGCGAATGGAGAGTCAGCGACAGGGCGAATGGAGAGTCAGCGACAGAGAGAGCGAATGGAGAGTCAGCGACAGAGAGAGCGAATGGAGAGTCAGCGACAGGGTGAATGGAGAGTCAGCGACGCAGCGAATGGAGAGTCATCGACAGTGCGAATGGAGAGTCAGCGAGAGGGCGAATGGAGAGTCAGCGACAGAGGGAATGGAGAGTCAGCAATGCAGCGAATGGAGAGTCAGTGACAGGGCGAATGGAGAGTCAGCGACAGGGCGAATGGAGAGTCAGCGACAGAGAGAGTGAATGGAGAGTCAACGACAGAGCGAATGGAGAGTCAGCGACAGGGCGAATGAAGAGTCAGCGACAGAGAGAGCGAATGGAGAGTCAGCGACAGGGCGAATGGAGAGTCAGCGACAGGGCGAATGGAGAGTCAGCGACAGGGCGAATGGAGAGTCAGCGACAGTCTGAATGGAGAGTCAGCGACAGAGGGAATGGAGAGTCAGCGACAGAGAGAGCAAATGGAGATTCAGCGACAGAGAGAGCGAATGGAGAGTCAGCGACAGGGCGATTGGAGAATCAGCGACAGGGCGAATGGAGAGTCAGCGACAGGGCGAATGGAGAATCAGCGACAGGGCGAATGGAGAGTCAGCGACGCAGCGAATGGAGAGTCAGCGGCAGGGCGAATTGAGAGTCAGCGACAGAGAGAGCGAATGGAGAGTCAGCAACAGAGCGAATGGAGAATCACTGACAGAGCGAATGGAGAGTCAGCGACAGAGCGAATGGAGAGTCAGCGACAGAGCGAATGGAGAGTCAGCGACGCAGCGAATGGAGAGTCAGTGACAAAGAGAACGAATGGAGAGTCAGCGACCGGGCGAATGGAGAGTCAGCGACAGGGCGATTGGAGAATCAGCAAAGCAGCGAATGGAGAGTCAGCGACAGGGCGAATGGAGAATCAGCGACAGGGCGAATGAAGAGTCAGCGACAGAGAGAGCGAATGGAGAGTCAGCGACAGGGCGAATGGAGAGTCAGCGACAGGGCGAATGGAGAGTCAGCGACAGGGCGAATGGAGAGTCAGCGACAGTCTGAATGGAGAGTCAGCGACAGAGGGAATGGAGAGTCAGTGACAGGGCGAATGGAGAGTCAGCGACAGGGCGAATGGAGAGTCAGCGACGCAGCGAATGGAGAGTCAGCGACAGGGCGAATGGAGAGTCAGCGACAGGGCGATTGGAGAATCAGCGACAGGGCGAATGGAGAGTCAGCGACAGGGCGAATGGAGAATCAGCGACAGGGCGAATGGAGAGTCAGCGACGCAGCGAATGGAGAGTCAGCGGCAGGACGAATTGAGAGTCAGCGACAGAGAGAGCGAATGGAGAGTCAGCAACAGAGCGAATGGAGAATCACTGACAGAGCGAATGGAGAGTCAGCGACAGAGCGAATGGAGAGTCAGCGACAGAGCGAAAAGAGAGTCAGCGACGCAGCGAATGGAGAGTCAGTGACAAAGAGAACGAATGGAGAGTCAGCGACTGGGCGAATGGAGAGTCAGCGACAGGGCGATTGGAGAATCAGCAAAGCAGCGAATGGAGAGTCAGCGACAGGGCGAATGGAGAATCAGCGACAGGGCGAATGGAGAGTCAGCGACAGGGCGAATGGAGAATCAGCGACAGGGCGAATGGAGAGGCAGCGACAGGGCGAATGGAGAGGCAGCGACAGGGCGAATGGAGAGTCAGCGACAGGGCGAATGGAGAGTCAGCGACAGGGCGAATGGAGAGTCAGCGACAGGGCGAATGGAGAGTCAGCGACAGGGCGAATGGAGAATCAGCGACAGGGCGAATGGAGAGGCAGCGACAGGGCGAATGGAGAGTCAGCGACAGGGCGAATGGAGAGTCAGCGACGCAGCGAATGGAAAGTCAGTGACAAAGAGAACGAATGGAGAGTCAGCGACCGGGCGAATGGAGAGTCAGCGACAGGGCGATTGGAGAATCAGCAAAGCAGCGAATGGAGAGTCAGCGACAGGGCGAATGGAGAATCAGCGACAGGGCGAATGGAGAGTCAGCGACAGGGCGAATGGAGAATCAGCGACAGGGCGAATGGAGAGGCAGCGACAGGGCGAATGGAGAGGCAGCGACAGGGCGAATGGAGAGTCAGCGACAGGGCGAATGGAGTGTCAGCGACAGGGCGAATGGAGAGTCAGCGACAGGGCGAATGGAGAGTCAGCGACAGGGCGAATGGAGAGTCAGCGACAGGGCGAATGGAGAATCAGCGACAGGGCGAATGGAGAATCAGCGACAGGGCGAATGGAGAGTCAGCGACAGGGCGAATGGAGTGTCAGCGACGCGGCGAATGGAGAGTCAGCGACGCGGCGAATGGAGAGTCAGCGACAGGGCGAATGGAGAGTCAGCGACAGGGCGATTGGAGAGTCAGCGAAAAGGCGAATGGAGAGTCAGCGACAGGGCGAATGGAGAATCAGCGACAGGGCGAATGGAAAGTCAGCGACAGGGCGAATGGAGAGTCAGCGACAGGGCGAATGGAGAGTCAGCGACAGAGAGAGCGAATGGAGAGTCAGCGACAGAGAGAGCGAATGGAGAGTCAGCGACAGGGTCAATGGAGAGTCAGCGACGCAGCGAATGGAGAGTCAGCGACAGTGCGAAAGGAGAGTCAGCGACAGTGCGAATGGAGAGACAGCGACAGTGCGAATGGAGAGTCAGCGAGAGGGCGAATGGAGAGTCAGCGACAGGGCGAATGGAGAGTCAGCGACAGAGGGAATGGAGAGACAGCGATGCAGCGAATGGAGAGTCAGTGACAGGGCGAATGGAGAGTCAGCGACAGGGCGAATGGAGAGTCAGCGACAGAGAGAGTGAATGCAGAGTCAACGACAGAGCGAATGGAGAGTCAGCGACAGGGCGAATGGAGAGTCAGCGACAGAGAGAGCGAATGGAGAGTCAGCGACAGGGCGAATGGAGAGTCAGCGACAGGGCGAATGGAGAGTCAGCGACAGGGCGAATGGAGAGTTAGCGACAGGGCGAATGGAGAGTCAGCGACAGGGCGAATGGAGAGTCAGCGACAGGGCGAATGGAGAGTCAGCGACAGGGCGAATGGAGAGTCAGCGACAGAGAGAGCGAATGGAGAGTCAGCGACAGAGAGAGCGAATGGAGAGTCAGCGACAGAGAGAGCGAATGGAGAGTCAGCGACAGAGAGAGCGAATGGAGAGTCAGCGACAGGGCGAATGGAGAGTCAGCGGCAGGGCGAATTGAGAGTCAGCGACAGAGCGAATGGAGAGTCAGCGACAGAGCGAATGGAGAGTCAGCGACAGGGCGAATGGAGAGTCAGCGACAGGGCGAATGGAGAATCAGCGACAGGGCGAATGGAGAGTCAGCGACAGGGCGAATGGAGAGTCAGCGACAGAGAGAGCGAATGGAGAGTCAGCGACAGAGCGAATGGAGATTCAGCGACAGGGCGAATGGAGAGTCAGCGACAGGGCGAATGGAGAGTCAGCGACAGGGCGAATGGAGAGTCAGCGACGCAGCGAATGGAGAGTCAGCGACAGGGCGAATGGAGAGTCAGTGACACGGCGAATGGAGAGTCAGCGACAGAGAGAGCGAATGGAGAGTCAGCGACGCAGCGAATGGAGAGTCAGCGACAAAGAGAACGAATGGAGAGTCAGCGACCGAGCGAACGGAGAGTCAGCAACAGGGCGAATGGAGAGTCAGCGACAGGGCGAATGGAGAGTCAGCGACAGGGCGAATGGAGAGTCAGCGACAGGGCGAATGGAGAGTCAGCGACAGTGTGAATGGAGAGTCAGCGACAGGGCGAATGGAGAGTCAGCGACAGGGCGAATGGAGAGTCAGCGACAGGGCGAATGGAGAGTCAGCGACAGGGTGAAAGGAGAGTCAGCGACATGGCGAATGGAGAGTCAGCGACAGGGCGAATGGAGAGTCAGCGACAGAGAGAGCGAATGGAGAGTCAGCGACAGAGCGAATGGAGAGTCAGCGACAGGGCGAATGGAGAGTCAGCGACAGGGCGAATGGAGAGTCAGCGACAGGGCGAATGGAGAGTCCGCGACAGGACGAATGGAGAGTCAGCGACGCAGCGAATGGAGAGTCAGCGACAGGGCGAATGGAGAGTCAGTGACACGGCGAATGGAGAGTCAGCGACAGAGAGAGCGAATGGAGAGTCAGCGACGCAGCGAATGGAGAGTCAGCGACAAAGAGAACGAATGGAGAGTCAGCGACCGAGCGAACGGAGAGTCAGCAACAGGGCGAATGGAGAGTCAGCGACAGGGCGAATGGAGAGTCAGCCACAGGGCGAATGGAGAGTCTGCGACAAAGGGAATGGAGAGTCAGCGACAGAGGGAATAGAGAGTCAGCGACAGAGAGAGAGAATGGAGAGTCAGCGACGCAGCGAATGGAGAGTCAGCGACAGAGAGAGCGAATGGAGAGTCAGCGACAGGGCGAATGGAGAGTCAGCGACAGGGCGAATGGAGAGTCAGCGACAGGGAGAATGGAGAGTCAGCGACAGGGCGAAAGGAGAGTCAGCGACAGGGCGAATGGAGAGTCAGCGACAGGGCGAATGGAGAGTCAGCGAAAGTGAGAGCGAATGGAGATTCAGATACAGGGCGAATGGAGAGTCAGCGACACGGCGAATGGAGAGTCAGCGACCGGACGAATGGAGAGTCAGCGACAGGGCGAAAGGAGAGTCAGCGACAGGGCGAATGGAGAGTCAGCGACAGGGCGAATGGAGAGTCAGCGACAGAGAGAGCGAATGGAGAGTCAGATACAGGGCGAATGGAGAGTCAGCGACACGGCGAATGGAGAGTCAGCGACACGGCGAATGGAGAGTCAGCGACACGGCGAATGGAGAGTCAGCGACACGGCGAATGGAGAGTCAGAGACAGGGCAAATGGAGAGTCAGCGACAGGGCGAATGGAGAGTCAGCGACAGAGAGAGCGAATGGAGAATCAGCGACAGGGCGAATGGAGAATCAGCGACAGGGCGAATGGAGAATCAGCGACAGGGCGAATGGAGAGTCAGCGACCGGGCGAATGGAGAGTCAACGACAGGGCGAATGGAGAGTCAGCGACAGGGCGAATGGAGAGTCAGCGACAGGGCGAATGGAGAGTCAGCGACAGGGCGAATGGAGAGTCAGCGACAGGGCGAATGGAGAGTCAGCGACACGGCGAATGGAGAGTCAGCGACAGGGCGAATGGAGAGTCAGCGACAGAGAGGGCGAATGGAGAGTCAGCGACAGAGAGAGCGAATGGAGAGTCAGCGACAGAGAGAGCGAATGGAGAGTCAGCGACAGAGAGAGCGAATGGAGAGTCAGCGACAGAGAGAGCGAATGGAGAGTCAGCGACTGAGTGAGCGAATGGAGAGTCAGCGACAGAGAGAGCGAATGGAGAGTCAGCGACAGAGAGAGCGAATGGAGAGTCAGCGACAGGGCGAATGGAGAGTCAGCGACACGGCGAATGGAGAGTCAGCGAAGGAGCGAATCGAGAATCAGCGACAGGGCGAATGGAGAGTCAGCGACAGGGCGAATGGAGAATCAGCGACAGGGCGAATGGAGAGTCAGAGACAGGGCAAATGGAGAGTCAGCGACAGGGCGAATGGAGAGTCAGCGACAGAGAGAGCGAATGGAGAGTCAGCGACAGGGCGAATGGAGAATCAGCGACAGGGCGAATGGAGAATCAGCGACAGGGCGAATGGAGAGTCAGCGACCGGGCGAATGGAGATTCAACGACAGGGCGAATGGAGAGTCAGCGACAGGGCGAATGGAGAGTCAGCGACAGGGCGAATGGAGAGTCAGCGACAGGGCGAATGGAGAGTCAGCGACACGGCGAATGGAGAGTCAGCGACAGGGCGAATGGAGAGTCAGCGACAGGGCGAATGGAGAGTCAGCGACAGAGAGGGCGAATGGAGAGTCAGCGACAGAGAGAGCGAATGGAGAGTCAGCGACAGAGAGAGCGAATGGAGAGTCAGCGACAGAGAGAGCGAATGGAGAGTCAGCGACAGGGCGAATGGAGAGTCAGCGGCAGGGCGAATTGAGAGTCAGCGACAGAGCGAATGGAGAGTCAGCGACAGGGCGAATGGAGAGTCAGCGACAGGGCGAATGGAGAGTCAGCGACAGGGCGAATGGAGAGTCAGCGACAGAGAGGGCGAATGGAGAGTCAGCGACAGAGAGAGCGAATGGAGAGTCAGCGACAGAGAGAGCGAATGGAGAGTCAGCGACAGAGAGAGCGAATGGAGAGTCAGCGACAGAGAGAGCGAATGGAGAGTCAGCGACAGGGCGAATGGAGAGTCAGCGGCAGGGCGAATTGAGAGTCAGCGACAGAGCGAATGGAGAGTCAGCGACAGAGCGAATGGAGAGTCAGCGACAGGGCGAATGGAGAGTCAGCGACAGGGCGAATGGAGAATCAGCGACAGGGCGAATGGAGAGTCAGCGACAGGGCGAATGGAGAGTCAGCGACAGAGAGAGCGAATGGAGAGTCAGCGACAGAGCGAATGGAGAGTCAGCGACAGGGCGAATGGAGAGTCAGCGACAGGGCGAATGGAGAGTCAGCGACAGGGCGAATGGAGAGTCAGCGACGCAGCGAATGGAGAGTCAGCGACAGGGCGAATGGAGAGTCAGTGACACGGCGAATGGAGAGTCAGCGACAGAGAGAGCGAATGGAGAGTCAGCGACGCAGCGAATGGAGAGTCAGCGACAAAGAGAACGAATGGAGAGTGAGCGACCGAGCGAACGGAGAGTCAGCAACAGGGCGAATGGAGAGTCAGCGACAGGGCGAATGGAGAGTCAGCGACAGGGCGAATGGAGAATCAGCGACAGGGCGAATGGAGAGTCAGCGACAGTGTGAATGGAGAGTCAGCGACAGGGCGAATGGAGAGTCAGCGACAGGGCGAATGGAGAGTCAGCGACAGGGCGAATGGAGAGTCAGCGACAGGGTGAAAGGAGAGTCAGCGACATGGCGAATGGAGAGTCAGCGACAGGGCGAATGGAGAGTCAGCGACAGGGCGAATGGAGAGTCAGCGACAGAGAGAGCGAATGGAGAGTCAGCGACAGAGCGAATGGAGAGTCAGCGACAGGGCGAATGGAGAGTCAGCGACAGGGCGAATGGAGAGTCAGCGACAGGGCGAATGGAGAGTCAGCGACGCAGCGAATGGAGAGTCAGCGACAGGGCGAATGGAGAGTCTGTGACACGGCGAATGGAGAGTCAGCGACAGAGAGAGCGAATGGAGAGTCAGCGACGCAGCGAATGGAGAGTCAGCGACAAAGAGAACGAATGGAGAGTCAGCGACCGAGCGAACGGAGAGTCAGCAACAGGGCGAATGGAGAGTCAGCGACAGGGCGAATGGAGAGTCAGCGACAGGGCGAATGGAGAGTCTGCGACAAAGGAAATGGAGAGTCAGCGACAGAGGGAATAGAGAGTCAGCGACAGAGAGAGAGAATGGAGAGTCAGCGACAGGGCGAATGGAGAGTCTGCGACAAAGGAAATGGAGAGTCAGCGACAAAGGAAATGGAGAGTCAGCGACAGAGGGAATAGAGAGTCAGCGACAGAGAGAGCGAATGGAGAGTCAGCGACAGGGCGAATGGAGAGTCAGCGACAGGGTGAATGGAGAGTCAGCGACAGGGCGAATGGAGAGTCAGCGACAGGGCGAAAGGAGAGTCAGCGACAGGGCGAATGGAGAGTCAGCGACAGGGCGAATGGAGAGTCAGCGAAAGTGAGAGCGAATGGAGATTCAGATACAGGGCGAATGGAGAGTCAGCGACACGGCGAATGGAGAGTCAGCGACACGGCGAATGGAGAGTCAGCGACACGGCGAATGGAGAGTCAGCGACACGGCGAATGGAGAGTCAGCGACAGGGCGAATGGAGAGTCAGCGACCGGACGAATGGAGAGTCAGCGACAGGGCGATTGGAGAATCAGCGAAGCAGCGAATGGAGAGTCAGCGAAGGAGCGAATCGAGAATCAGCGACAGGGCGAATGGAGAGTCAGCGACAGGGCGAATGGAGAATCAGCGACAGGGCGAATGGAGAGTCAGAGACAGGGCAAATGGAGAGTCAGCGACAGGGCGAATGGAGAGTCAGCGACAGAGAGAGCGAATGGAGAGTCAGCGACAGGGCGAATGGAGAATCAGCGACAGGGCGAATGGAGAATCAGCGACAGGGCGAATGGAGAGTCAGCGACCGGGCGAATGGAGATTCAACGACAGGGCGAATGGAGAGTCAGCGACAGGGCGAATGGAGAGTCAGCGACAGGGCGAATGGAGAGTCAGCGACACGGCGAATGGAGAGTCAGCGACAGGGCGAATGGAGAGTCAGCGACAGGGCGAATGGAGAGTCAGCGACAGAGAGGGCGAATGGAGAGTCAGCGACAGAGAGAGTGAATGGAGAGTCAGCGACAGAGAGAGCGAATGGAGAGTCAGCGACAGAGAGAGCGAATGGAGAGTCAGCGACAGAGAGAGCGAATGGAGAGTCAGCGACAGAGAGAGCGAATGGAGAGTCAGCGACAGAGAGAGCGAATGGAGAGTCAGCGACAGGGCGAATGGAGAGTCAGCGACAGGGCGAATGGAGAGTCAGCGGCAGGGCGAATTGAGAGTCAGCGACAGAGCGAATGGAGAGTCAGCGACAGAGCGAATGGAGAGTCAGCGACAGGGCGAATGGAGAGTCAGCGACAGGGCGAATGGACAATCAGCGACAGGGCGAATGGAGAGTCAGCGACAGTGTGAATGGAGAGTCAGTGACAGGGCGAATGGAGAGTCAGCGACAGGGTGAATGGAGAGTCAGCGACACGGCGAATGGAGAGTCAGCGACAGGGCGAATGGAGAGTCAGCGACAGAGAGAGCGAATGGAGTGTCAGCGACAGAGCGAATGGAGAGTCAGCGACAGGGCGAATGGAGAGTCAGCGACAGGGCGAATGGCGAGTCAGCGACAGGGCGAAATGAGAGTCAGCGACAGGGCGAATGGAGAGTCAGCGACAGGGTGAATGGAGAGTCAGCGACATGGCGAATGGAGAGTCAGCGACAGGGCGAATGGAGAGTCAGCGACAGGGCGAATGGAGAGTCAGCGACAGAGAGAGCGAATGGAGAGTCAGCGACAGAGCGAATGGAGAGTCAGCGACAGGGCGAATGGAGAGTCAGCGACAGGGCGAATGGAGAGTCAGCGACAGGGCGAATGGAGAGTCAGCGACGCAGCGAATGGAGAGTCAGCGACAGGGCGAATGGAGAGTCAGTGACACGGCGAATGGAGAGTCAGCGACAGAGAGAGCGAATGGAGAGTCAGCGACGCAGCGAATGGAGAGTCAGCGACAAAGAGAACGAATGGAGAGTCAGCGACCGAGCGAATGGAGAGTCAGCAACAGGGCGAATGGAGAATCAGCAACAGGGCGAATGGAGAGTCAGCGACAGGGCGAATGGAGAGTCAGCGACAGGGCGAATGGAGAGTCAGCGACAGGGCGAATGGAGAGTCAGCGACAGGGCGAATGGAGAGTCAGCGACAGAGGGAATGGAGAGTCAGCGACAGAGGGAATGGAGAGTCAGCGACAGAGAGAGCGAATGGAGAGTCAGCGACGCAGCGAATGGAGAGTCAGCGACAGAGAGAGCGAATGGAGAGTCAGCGACAGGGCGAATGGAGAGTCAGCGACAGGGAGAATGGAGAGTCAGCGAAAGGGCGAAAGGAGAGTCAGCGACAGGGCGAATGGAGAGTCAGCGACAGGGCGAATGGAGAGTCAGCGAAAGTGAGAGCGAATGGAGATTCAGATACAGGGCGAATGGAGAGTCAGCGACACGGCGAATGGAGAGTCAGCGACACGGCGAATGGAGAGTCAGCGACACGGCGAATGGAGAGTCAGCGACACGGCGAATGGAGAGTCAGCGACAGGGCGAATGGAGAGTCAGCGACCGGACGAATGGAGAGTCAGCGACAGGGCGATTGGAGAATCAGCGAAGCAGCGAATGGAGAGTCAGCGAAGGAGCGAATCGAGAATCATCGACAGGGCGAATGGAGAGTCAGCGACAGGGCGAATGGAGAATCAGCGACAGGGCGAATGGAGAGTCAGAGAGAGGGCAAATGGAGAGTCAGCGACAGGGCAAATGGAGAATCAGCGACAGGGCGAATGGAGAATCAGCGACAGGGCGAATGGAGAGTCAGCGACCGGGCGAATGGAGATTCAACGACAGGGCGAATGGAGAGTCAGCGACAGGGCGAATGGAGAGTCAGCGACAGGGCGAATGGAGAGTCAGCGACACGGCGAATGGAGAGTCAGCGACACGGCGAATGGAGAGTCAGCGACAGGGCGAATGGAGAGTCAGCGACAGGGCGAATGGAGAGTCAGCGACAGAGAGGGCGAATGGAGAGTCAGCGACAGAGAGAGCGAATGGAGAGTCAGCGACAGAGAGAGCGAATGGAGAGTCAGCGACAGAGAGAGCGAATGGAGAGTCAGCGACAGAGAGAGCGAATGGAGAGTCAGCGACAGAGAGAGCGAATGGAGAGTCAGCGACAGAGAGCGAATGGAGAGTCAGCGACAGAGAGAGCGAATGGAGAGTCAGCGACAGGGCGAATGGAGAGTCAGCGACAGGGCGAATGGAGAGTCAGCGGCAGGGCGAATTGAGAGTCAGCGACAGAGCGAATGGAGAGTCAGCGACAGAGCGAATGGAGAGTCAGCGACAGGGCGAATGGAGAGTCAGCGACAGGGCGAATGGACAATCAGCGACAGGGCGAATGGAGAGTCAGCGACAGTGCGAATGGAGAGTCAGCGACAGGGCGAATGGAGAGTCAGCGACAGGGCGAATGGAGAGTCAGCGACAGGGTGAATGGAGAGTCAGCGACACGGCGAATGGAGAGTCAGCGACAGGGCGAATGGAGAGTCAGCGACAGGGCGAATGGAGAGTCAGCGACAGGGCGAATGGAGAGTCAGCGACAGAGAGAGCGAATGGAGAGTCAGCGACAGAGCGAATGGAGAGTCAGCGACAGGGCGAATGGAGAGTCAGCGACAGGGCGATTGGAGAATCAGCGACAGGGCGAATGGAGAGTCAGCGACGCAGCGAATGGAGAGTCAGCGACAGGGCGAATGGAGAGTCAGCGACAGGGCGATTGGAGAATCAGCGACAGGGCGAATGGAGAGTCAGCGACAGGGCGAATGGAGAGTCAGCGACAGGGCGAATGGAGAGTCAGCGACAGGGCGAATGGAGAGTCAGCGACAGGGCGAATGGAGAGTCAGTGACAGGGAGAATGGAGAGTCAGCGACGCAGCGAATGGAGAGTCAGCGACAGTGCGAATGGAGAGTCAGCGACAGGGCGAATGGAGAGTCAGCGACAGAGGGAATGGAGAGTCAGCGATGCAGCGAATGGAGAGTCAGTGACAGGGCGAATGGAGAGTCAGCGACAGGGCGAATGGAGAGTCAGCGACAGAGAGAGTGAATGGAGAGTCAGCGACAGGGCGAATGGAGAGTCAGCGACAGGGCGAATGGAGAGTCAGCGACAGTGTGAATGGAGAGTCAGCGACAGGGCGAATGGAGAGTCAGCGACAGGGCGAATGGAGAGTCAGCGACAGGGCGAATGGAGAGTCAGCGACAGAGAGAGCGAATGGAGAGTCAGCGACAGAGCGAATGGAGAGTCAGCGACAGGGCGAATGGAGAGTCAGCGACAGGGCGAATGGAGAGTCAGCGACAGGGCGAATGGAGAGTCAGCGACGCAGCGAATGGAGAGTCAGCGACAGGGCGAATGGAGAGTCAGTGACACGGCGAATGGAGAGTCAGCGACAGAGAGAGCGAATGGAGAGTCAGCGACGCAGCGAATGGAGAGTCAGCGACAAAGAGAACGAATGGAGAGTCAGCGACCGAGCGAACGGAGAGTCAGCAACAGGGCGAATGGAGAGTCAGCGACAGGGCGAATGGAGAGTCAGCGACAGGGCGAATGGAGAGTCTGCGACAAAGGGAATGGAGAGTCAGCGACAGAGGGAATGGAGAGTCAGCGACAGAGAGAGCGAATGGAGAGTCAGCGACGCAGCGAATGGAGAGTCAGCGACAGAGAGAGCGAATGGAGAGTCAGCGACAGGGCGAATGGAGAGTCAGCGACAGGGCGAATGGAGAGTCAGCGACAGGGAGAATGGAGAGTCAGCGACAGGGCGAAAGGAGAGTCAGCGACAGGGCGAATGGAGAGTCAGCGACAGGGCGAATGGAGAGTCAGCGAAAGTGAGAGCGAATGGAGATTCAGATACAGGGCGAATGGAGAGTCAGCGACACGGCGAATGGAGAGTCAGCGACACGGCGAATGGAGAGTCAGCGACACGGCGAATGGAGAGTCAGCGACACGGCGAATGGAGAGTCAGCGACAGGGCGAATGGAGAGTCAGCGACCGGACGAATGGAGAGTCAGCGACAGGGCGATTGGAGAATCAGCGAAGCAGCGAATGGAGAGTCAGCGAAGGAGCGAATCGAGAATCAGCGACAGGGCGAATGGAGAGTCAGCGACAGGGCGAATGGAGAATCAGCGACAGGGCGAATGGAGAGTCAGAGACAGGGCAAATGGAGAGTCAGCGACAGGGCGAATGGAGAGTCAGCGACAGAGAGAGCGAATGGAGAGTCAGCGACAGGGCGAATGGAGAATCAGCGACAGGGCGAATGGAGAATCAGCGACAGGGCGAATGGAGAGTCAGCGACCGGGCGAATGGAGATTCAACGACAGGGCGAATGGAGAGTCAGCGACAGGGCGAATGGAGAGTCAGCGACAGGGCGAATGGAGAGTCAGCGACACGGCGAATGGAGAGTCAGCGACAGGGCGAATGGAGAGTCAGCGACAGGGCGAATGGAGAGTCAGCGACAGAGAGGGCGAATGGAGAGTCAGCGACAGAGAGAGCGAATGGAGAGTCAGCGACAGAGAGAGCGAATGGAGAGTCAGCGACAGAGAGAGCGAATGGAGAGTCAGCGACAGAGAGAGCGAATGGAGAGTCAGCGACAGAGAGAGCGAATGGAGAGTCAGCGACAGAGAGCGAATGGAGAGTCAGCGACAGAGAGAGCGAATGGAGAGTCAGCGACAGGGCGAATGGAGAGTCAGCGACAGGGCGAATGGAGAGTCAGCGACAGGGCGAATGGAGAGTCAGCGACGCAGCGAATGGAGAGTCAGCGACAGGGCGAATGGAGAGTCAGTGACACGGCGAATGGAGAGTCAGCGACAGAGAGAGCGAATGGAGAGTCAGCGACGCAGCGAATGGAGAGTCAGCGACAAAGAGAACGAATGGAGAGTCAGCGACCGAGCGAATGGAGAGTCAGCAACAGGGCGAATGGAGAATCAGCAACAGGGCGAATGGAGAGTCAGCGACAGGGCGAATGGAGAGTCAGCGACAGGGCGAATGGAGAGTCAGCGACAGGGCGAATGGAGAGTCAGCGACCGGGCGAATGGAGAGTCAGCGACCGGGCGAATGGAGAGTCAGCGACAGGGCGAATGGAGAGTCAGCGACAGGGCGAATGGAGAGTCAGCGACGCAGCGAATGGAGAGTCAGCGACAGGGCGAACGGAGAGTCAGCGACAGGGCGATTGGAGAATCAGCGACAGGGCGAATGGAGAGTCAGCGACAGGGCGAATGGAGAATCAGCGACAGGGCGAATGGAGAGTCAGCGACAGGGCGAATGGAGAGTCAGCGACAGGGCGAATGGAGAGTCAGTGACAGGGAGAATGGAGAGTCAGCGACGCAGCGAATGGAGAGTCAGCGACAGTGCGAATGGAGAGTCAGCGACAGGGCGAATGGAGAGTCAGCGACAGAGGGAATGGAGAGTCAGCGATGCAGCGAATGGAGAGTCAGTGACAGGGCGAATGGAGAGTCAGCGACAGGGCGAATGGAGAGTCAGCGACAGAGAGAGTGAATGGAGAGTCAGCGACAGGGCGAATGGAGAGTCAGCGACAGGGCGAATGGAGAGTCAGCGACAGTGTGAATGGAGAGTCAGCGACAGGGCGAATGGAGAGTCAGCGACAGGGCGAATGGAGAGTCAGCGACAGGGCGAATGGAGAGTCAGCGACAGGGTGAAAGGAGAGTCAGCGACATGGCGAATGGAGAGTCAGCGACAGGGCGAATGGAGAGTCAGCGACAGGGCGAATGGAGAGTCAGCGACAGAGAGAGCGAATGGAGAGTCAGCGACAGAGCGAATGGAGAGTCAGCGACAGGGCGAATGGAGAGTCAGCGACAGGGCGAATGGAGAGTCAGCGACAGGGCGAATGGAGAGTCAGCGACGCAGCGAATGGAGAGTCAGCGACAGGGCGAATGGAGAGTCAGTGACACGGCGAATGGAGAGTCAGCGACAGAGAGAGCGAATGGAGAGTCAGCGACGCAGCGAATGGAGAGTCAGCGACAAAGAGAACGAATGGAGAGTCAGCGACCGAGCGAACGGAGAGTCAGCAACAGGGCGAATGGAGAGTCAGCGACAGGGCGAATGGAGAGTCAGCGACAGGGCGAATGGAGAGTCTGCGACAAAGGGAATGGAGAGTCAGCGACAGAGGGAATGGAGAGTCAGCGACAGAGAGAGCGAATGGAGAGTCAGCGACGCAGCGAATGGAGAGTCAGCGACACGGCGAATGGAGAGTCAGCGACAGGGCGAATGGAGAGTCAGCGACCGGACGAATGGAGAGTCAGCGACAGGGCGATTGGAGAATCAGCGAAGCAGCGAATGGAGAGTCAGCGAAGGAGCGAATCGAGAATCAGCGACAGGGCGAATGGAGAGTCAGCGACAGGGCGAATGGAGAATCAGCGACAGGGCGAATGGAGAGTCAGAGACAGGGCAAATGGAGAGTCAGCGACAGGGCGAATTGAGAGTCAGCGACAGAGAGAGCGAATGGAGAGTCAGCGACAGGGCGAATGGAGAATCAGCGACAGGGCGAATGGAGAATCAGCGACAGGGCGAATGGAGAGTCAGCGACCGGGCGAATGGAGATTCAACGACAGGGCGAATGGAGAGTCAGCGACAGGGCGAATGGAGAGTCAGCGACAGGGCGAATGGAGAGTCAGCGACAGGGCGAATGGAGAGTCAGCGACAGAGAGGGCGAATGGAGAGTCAGCGACAGAGAGAGCGAATGGAGAGTCAGCGACAGAGAGAGCGAATGGAGAGTCAGCGACAGAGAGAGCGAATGGAGAGTCAGCGACAGAGAGAGCGAATGGAGAGTCAGCGACAGAGAGAGCGAATGGAGAGTCAGCGACAGAGAGCGAATGGAGAGTCAGCGACAGAGAGAGCGAATGGAGAGTCAGCGACAGGGCGAATGGAGAGTCAGCGACAGGGCGAATGGAGAGTCAGCGGCAGGGCGAATTGAGAGTCAGCGACAGAGCGAATGGAGAGTCAGCGACAGAGCGAATGGAGAGTCAGCGACAGGGCGAATGGAGAGTCAGCGACAGGGCGAATGGACAATCAGCGACAGGGCGAATGGAGAGTCAGCGACAGTGTGAATGGAGAGTCAGCGACAGGGCGAATGGAGAGTCAGCGACAGGGTGAATGGAGAGTCAGCGACACGGCGAATGGAGAGTCAGCGACAGGGCGAATGGAGAGTCAGCGACAGGGCGAATGGAGAGTCAGCGACAGGGCGAATGGAGAGTCAGCGACAGAGAGAGCGAATGGAGTGTCAGCGACAGAGCGAATGGAGAGTCAGCGACAGGGCGAATGGAGAGTCAGCGACAGGGCGAATGGAGAGTCAGCGACAGGGCGAAGGGAGAGTCAGCGACATGGCGAATGTAGAGTCAGCGACAGGGCGAATGGAGAGTCAGCGACAGAGAGAGCGAATGGAGAGTCAGCGACAGAGCGAATGGAGAGTCAGCGACAGGGCGAATGGAGAGTCAGCGACAGGGCGAATGGAGAGTCAGCGACAGGGCGAATGGAGAGTCAGCGACGCAGCGAATGGAGAGTCAGCGACAGGGCGAATGGAGAGTCAGTGACACGGCGAATGGAGAGTCAGCGACAGAGAGAGCGAATGGAGAGTCAGCGACGCAGCGAATGGAGAGTCAGCGACAAAGAGTACGAATGGAGAGTCAGCGACCGAGCGAATGGAGAGTCAGCAACAGGGCGAATGGAGAATCAGCAACAGGGCGAATGGAGAGTCAGCGACAGGGCGAATGGAGAATCAGCGACAGGGCGAATGGAGAGTCAGCGACAGGGCGAATGGAGAGTCAGCGACAGGGCGAATGGAGAGTCAGCGACAGGGCGAATGGAGAGTCAGCGACAGAGGGAATGGAGAGTCAGCGACAGAGGGAATGGAGAGTCAGCGACAGAGAGAGCGAATGGAGAGTCAGCGACGCAGCGAATGGAGAGTCAGCGACAGAGAGAGCGAATGGAGAGTCAGCGACAGGGCGAATGGAGAGTCAGCGACAGGGAGAATGGAGAGTCAGCGAAAGGGCGAAAGGAGAGTCAGCGACAGGGCGAATGGAGAGTCAGCGACAGGGCGAATGGAGAGTCAGCGAAAGTGAGAGCGAATGGAGATTCAGATACAGGGCGAATGGAGAGTCAGCGACACGGCGAATGGAGAGTCAGCGACACGGCGAATGGAGAGTCAGCGACACGGCGAATGGAGAGTCAGCGACACGGCGAATGGAGAGTCAGCGACAGGGCGATTGGAGAATCAGCGAAGCAGCGAATGGAGAGTCAGCGAAGGAGCGAATCGAGAATCAGCGACAGGGCGAATGGAGAGTCAGCGACAGGGCGAATGGAGAATCAGCGACAGGGCGAATGGAGAGTCAGAGACAGGGCAAATGGAGAGTCAGCGACAGGGCGAAAGGAGAGTCAGCGACAGAGAGAGCGAATGGAGAGTCAGCGACAGGGCGAATGGAGAATCAGCGACAGGGCGAATGGAGAATCAGCGACAGGGCGAATGGAGAGTCAGCGACCGGGCGAATGGAGATTCAACGACAGGGCGAATGGAGAGTCAGCGACAGGGCGAATGGAGAGTCAGCGACAGGGCGAATGGAGAGTCAGCGACAGGGCGAATGGAGAGTCAGCGACACGGCGAATGGAGAGTCAGCGACAGGGCGAATGGAGAGTCAGCGACAGTGCGAATGGAGAGTCAGCGACAGAGAGGGCGAATGGAGAGTCAGCGACAGAGAGAGCGAATGGAGAGTCCGCGACAGAGAGAGCGAATGGAGAGTCAGCGACAGAGAGAGCGAATGGAGAGTCAGCGACAGAGAGAGCGAATGGAGAGTCAGCGACAGAGAGCGAATGGAGAGTCAGCGACAGAGAGAGCGAATGGAGAGTCAGCGACAGGGCGAATTGAGAGTCAGCGACAGAGCGAATGGAGAGTCAGCGACAGCGCGAATGGAGAGTCAGCGACAGGGCGAATGGAGAGTCAGCGACAGGGCGAATGGACAATCAGCGACAGGGCGAATGGAGAGTCAGCGACAGTGCGAATGGAGAGTCAGCGACAGGGCGAATGGAGAGTCAGCGACAGGGCGAATGGAGAGTCAGCGACAGGGCGAATGGAGAGTCAGCGACACGGCGAATGGAGAGTCAGCGACAGGGCGAATGGAGAGTCAGCGACAGGGCGAATGGAGAGTCAGCGACAGGGCGAATTGAGAGTCAGCGACAGAGAGAGCGAATGGAGAGTCAGCGACAGAGCGAATGGAGAGTCAGCGACAGGGCGAATGGAGAGTCAGCGACAGGGAGAATGGAGAGTCAGCGACAGGGCGAATGGAGAGTCAGCGACGCAGCGAATGGAGAGTCAGCGACAGGGCGAATGGAGAGTCAGTGACACGGCGAATGGAGAGTCAGCGACAGAGAGAGCGAATGGAGAGTCAGCGACGCAGCGAATGGAGAGTCAGCGACAAAGAGAACGAATGGAGAGTCAGCGACCGAGCGAATGGAGAGTCAGCAACAGGGCGAATGGAGAATCAGCAACAGTGCGAATGGAGAGTCAGCGACAGGGCGAATGGAGAATCAGCGACAGGGCGAATGGAGAGTCAGCGACAGGGCGAACGGAGAGTCAGCGACCGGGCGAATGGAGAGTCAGCGACAGGGCGAATGGAGAGTCAGCGACAGGGCGAATGGAGAGTCAGCGACGCAGCGAATGGAGAGTCAGCGACAGGGCGAATGGAGAGTCAGCGACAGGGCGATTGGAGAATCAGCGACAGGGCGAATGGAGAGTCAGCGACAGGGCGAATGGAGAATCAGCGACAGGGCGAATGGAGAGTCAGTGACAGGGAGAATGGAGAGTCAGCGACGCAGCGAATGGAGAGTCAGCGACAGTGCGAATGGAGAGTCAGCGACAGGGCGAATGGAGAGTCAGCGACAGAGGGAATGGAGAGTCAGCGATGCAGCGAATGGAGAGTCAGTGACAGGGCGAATGGAGAGTCAGCGACAGGGCGAATGGAGAGTCAGCGACAGAGAGAGTGAATGGAGAGTCAACGACAGAGCGAATGGAGAGTCAGCGACAGGGCGAATGGAGAGTCAGCGACAGAGAGAGCGAATGGAGAGTCAGCGACAGAGAGAGCGAATGGAGAGTCAGCGACAGGGCAAATGGAGAGTCAGCGACAGGGCGAATGGAGAGTCAGCGACAGGGCGAATGGAGAGTCAGCGACAGGGCGAATGGAGAGTCAGCGACAGGGCGAATGGAGAGTCAGCGACAGAGGGAATGGAGAGTCAGCGACAGAGAGAGCGAATGGAGAGTCAGCGACAGAGAGAACGAATGGAGAGTCAGCGACTGGGCGAATGGAGAGTCAGCGACAGGGCGATTGGAGAATCAGCAAAGCAGCGAATGGAGAGTCAGCGACAGGGCGAATGGACAGTCAGCGACAGGGCGAATGGACAGTCAGCGACAGGGCGAATGGAGAGTCAGCGACAGGGCGAATGGAGAGTCAGCGACAGGGCGAATGGAGAGTCAGCGACAGAGCGAATGGAGAGTCAGCGACAGGGCGAATGGAGAGTCAGTGACGCAGCGAATGGAGAGTCAGCGACAGGGCGAATGGAGAGTCAGCGACAGGGCGATTGGAGAATCAGCGACAGGGCGAATGGAGAGTCAGCGACAGGGCGAATGGAGAATCAGCGGCAGGGCGAATGGAGAGTCAGCGACAGGGCGAATGGAGAGTCAGCGACAGGGCGAATGGAGAGTCAGCGACAGAGAGAGCGAATGGAGAGTCAGCGACAGAGAGAGCGAATGGAGAGTCAGCGACAGGGTGAATGGAGAGTCAGCGACGCAGCGAATGGAGAGTCATCGACAGTGCGAATGGAGAGTCAGCGACAGGGCGAATGGAGAGTCAGCGACAGAGGGAATGGAGAGTCAGCGATGCAGCGAATGGAGAGTCAGTGACAGGGCGAATGGAGAGTCAGCGACAGGGCGAATGGAGAGTCAGCGACAGAGAGAGTGAATGGAGAGTCAACGACAGAGCGAATGGAGAGTCAGCGACAGGGCGAATGGAGAGTCAGCGACAGAGAGAGCGAATAGATAGTCAGCGACAGGGCGAATGGAGAGTCAGCGACAGGGCGAATGGAGAGTCAGCGACAGGGCGAATGGAGAGTCAGCGACAGGCTGAATGGAGAGTCAGCGACAGAGGGAATGGAGAGTCAGCGACAGAGAGAGCGAATGGAGATTCAGCGACAGAGAGAGCGAATGGAGAGTCAGCGACAGGGCGATTGGAGAATCAGCGACAGCGCGAATGGAGAGTCAGCGACAGGGCGAATGGAGAATCAGCGACAGGGCGAATGGAGAGTCAGCGACGCAGTGAATGGAGAGTCAGCGGCAGGGCGAATTGAGAGTCAGCGACAGAGAGAGCGAATGGAGAGTCAGCGACAGAGCGAATGGAGAATCATTGACAGGGCGAATGGAGAGTCAGCGACAGAGCGAATGGAGAGTCAGCGACAGAGCGAATGGAGAGTCATCGACGCAGCGAATGGAGAGTCAGTGACAAAGAGAACGAATGGAGAGTCAGCGACCGGGCGAATGGAGAGTCAGCGACAGGGCGATTGGAGAATCAGCAAAGCAGCGAATGGAGAGTCAGCGACAGGGCGAATGGAGAATCAGCGACCGGGCGAATGGAGAGTCAGCGACAGGGCGAATGGAGAGTCAGCGACAGGGCGAAAGGAGAATCAGCGACAGGGCGAATGGAGAGGCAGCGACAGGGCGAATGGAGAGGCAGCGACAGGGCGAATGGAGATTCAGCGACAGGGCGAATGGAGAGTCAGCGACAGGGCGAATGGAGAGTCAGCGACAGGGCGAATGGAGACTCAGCGACAGGGCGAATGGAGAGGCAGCGACAGGGCGAATGGAGAGTCAGCGACAGGGCGAGTGGAGAGTCAGCGACAGGGCGAATGGAGAGTCAGCGACAGGGCGAATGGAGAGTCAGCGACGCGGCGAATGGAGAGTCAGCGACAGGGCGAATGGAGAGTCAGCGACAGGGCGATTGGAGAGTCAGCGAAAAGTCGAATGGAGAGTCAGCGACAGGGCGAATGGAGAATCAGCGACAGGGCGAATGGAAAGTCAGCGACAGGGCGAATGGAGAGTCAGCGACAGGCCGAATGGAGAGTCAGCGACAGAGAGAGCGAATGGAGAGTCAGCGACAGAGAGAGCGAATGGAGAGTCAGCGACAGGGTCAATGGAGTGTCAGCGACGCAGCGAATGGAGTGTCAGCGACAGTGCGAAAGGAGAGTCAGCGACAGTGCGAAAGGAGAGTCAGCGACAGTGCGAAAGGAGAGTCAGCGACAGTGCGAATGGAGAGTCAGCGACAGGGCGAATGGAGAGTCAGCGACAGGGCGAATGGAGAGTCGGCTACAGAGGGAATGGAGAGTCAGCGATGCAGCGAATGGAGAGTCAGTGACAGGGCGAATGGAGAGTCAGCGACAGGGCGAATGGAGAGTCAGCGACAGAGAGAGTGAATGCAGAGTCAACGACAGAGCGAATGGAGAGTCAGCGACAGGGCGAATGGAGAGTCAGCGACAGAGAGAGCGAATGGAGAGTCAGAGACAGGGCGAATGGAGAGTCAGCGACAGGGCGAATGGAGAGTCAGCGACAGGGCGAATGGAGAGTCAGCGACAGGGCGAATGGAGAGTCAGCGACAGAGGGAATGGAGAGTCAGCGACAGAGAGAGCGAATGGAGAGTCAGCGACGCAGCGAATGGAGAGTCAGCGACAGAGAGAGCGAATGGAGAGTCAGATAAAGGGCGAATGGAGAGTCAGCGACACGGCGAATGGAGAGTCAGCGACAGGGCGAATGGAGAGTCAGCGACAGGGCGAATGGAGAGTCAGCGACGCAGCGAATGGAGAGTCAGCGACGCAGCGAATGGAGAGTCAGCGACAGGGCGAATGGAGAGTCAGCGACAGGGCGAATGGAGAGTCAGCGACAGGGCGATTGGAGAATCAGCGACAGGGCGAATGGAGAGTCAGCGACAGGGCGAATGGAGAATCAGCGACAGGGCGAATGGAGAGTCAGCGACAGGGCGAATGGAGAGTCAGCGACAGGGCGAATGGAGAGTCAGTGACAGGGAGAATGGAGAGTCAGCGACGCAGCGAATGGAGAGTCAGCGACAGTGCGAATGGAGAGTCAGCGACAGGGCGAATGGAGAGTCAGCGACACAGGGAATGGAGAGTCAGCGATGCAGCGAATGGAGAGTCAGTGACAGGGCGAATGGAGAGTCAGCGACAGGGCGAATGGAGAGTCAGCGACAGAGAGAGTGAATGGAGAGTCAACGACAAAGCGAATGGAGAGTCAGCGACAGGGCGAATGGAGAGTCAGCGACAGAGAGAGCGAATGGAGAGTCAGCGACAGGGCAAATGGAGAGTCAGCGACAGGGCGAATGGAGAGTCAGCGACAGGGCGAATGGAGAGTCAGCGACAGGGCGAATGGAGAGTCAGCGACAGGGCGAATGGAGAGTCAGCGACAGAGAGAGTGAATGGAGAGTCAACGACAGAGCGAATGGAGAGTCAGCGACAGGGCGAATGGAGAGTCAGCGACAGAGAGAGCGAATGGAGAGTCAGCGACAGGGCGAATGGAGAGTCAGCGACGCAGCGAATGGAGAGTCAGCGACAGTGCGAATGGAGAGTCAGCGACAGGGCGAATGGAGAGTCAGCGACAGAGGGAATGGAGAGTCAGCGATGCAGCGAATGGAGAGTCAGTGACAGGGCGAATGGAGAGTCAGCGACAGGGCGAATGGAGAGTCAGCGACAGAGAGAGTGAATGGAGAGTCAACGACAGAGCGAATGGAGAGTCAGCGACAGGGCGAATGGAGAGTCAGCGACAGAGAGAGCGAATGGAGAGTCAGCGACAGAGAGAGCGAATGGAGAGTCAGCGACAGGGCAAATGGAGAGTCAGCGACAGGGCGAATGGAGAGTCAGCGACAGGGCGAATGGAGAGTCAGCGACAGGGCGAATGGAGAGTCAGCGACAGGGCGAATGGAGAGTCAGCGACAGAGGGAATGGAGAGTCAGCGACAGAGAGAGCGAATGGAGAGTCAGCGACAGAGAGAACGAATGGAGAGTCAGCGACTGGGCGAATGGAGAGTCAGCGACAGGGCGATTGGAGAATCAGCAAAGCAGCGAATGGAGAGTCAGCGACAGGGCGAATGGACAGTCAGCGACAGGGCGAATGGACAGTCAGCGACAGGGCGAATGGAGAGTCAGCGACAGGGCGAATGGAGAGTCAGCGACAGGGCGAATGGAGAGTCAGCGACAGGGCGAATGGAGAGTCAGCGACAGAGCGAATGGAGAGTCAGCGACAGGGCGAATGGAGAGTCAGTGACGCAGCGAATGGAGAGTCAGCGACAGGGCGAATGGAGAGTCAGCGACAGGGCGATTGGAGAATCAGCGACAGGGCGAATGGAGAGTCAGCGACAGGGCGAATGGAGAATCAGCGGCAGGGCGAATGGAGAGTCAGCGACAGGGCGAATGGAGAGTCAGCGACAGGGCGAATGGAGAGTCAGCGACAGAGAGAGCGAATGGAGAGTCAGCGACAGAGAGAGCGAATGGAGAGTCAGCGACAGGGTGAATGGAGAGTCAGCGACGCAGCGAATGGAGAGTCATCGACAGTGCGAATGGAGAGTCAGCGACAGGGCGAATGGAGAGTCAGCGACAGAGGGAATGGAGAGTCAGCGATGCAGCGAATGGAGAGTCAGTGACAGGGCGAATGGAGAGTCAGCGACAGGGCGAATGGAGAGTCAGCGACAGAGAGAGTGAATGGAGAGTCAACGACAGAGCGAATGGAGAGTCAGCGACAGGGCGAATGGAGAGTCAGCGACAGAGAGAGCGAATAGATAGTCAGCGACAGGGCGAATGGAGAGTCAGCGACAGGGCGAATGGAGAGTCAGCGACAGGGCGAATGGAGAGTCAGCGACAGGCTGAATGGAGAGTCAGCGACAGAGGGAATGGAGAGTCAGCGACAGAGAGAGCGAATGGAGATTCAGCGACAGAGAGAGCGAATGGAGAGTCAGCGACAGGGCGATTGGATAATCAGCGACAGGGCGAATGGAGAGTCAGCGACAGGGCGAATGGAGAATCAGCGACAGGGCGAATGGAGAGTCAGCGACGCAGTGAATGGAGAGTCAGCGGAAGGGCGAATTGAGAGTGAGCGACAGAGAGAGCGAATGGAGAGTCAGCGACAGAGCGAATGGAGAATCATTGACAGGGCGAATGGAGAGTCAGCGACAGAGCGAATGGAGAGTCAGCGACAGTGCGAATGGAGAGTCAACGACGCAGCGAATGGAGAGTCAGTGACAAAGAGAACGAATGGAGAGTCAGCGACCGGGCGAATGGAGAGTCAGCGACAGGGCGATTGGAGAATCAGCAAAGCAGCGAATGGAGAGTCAGCGACAGGGCGAATGGAGAATCAGCGACAGGGCGAATGGAGAGTCAGCGACAGGGCGAAAGGAGAATCAGCGACAGGGCGAATGGAGAGGCAGCGACAGGGCGAATGGAGAGGCAGCGACAGGGCGAATGGAGAGTCAGCGACAGGGCGAATGGAGAGTCAGCGACAGGGCGAATGGAGAGTCAGCGACAGGGCGAATGGAGAGTCAGCGACAGGGCGAATGGAGACTCAGCAACAGGGCGAATGGAGAGGCAGCGACAGGGCGAATGGAGAGTCAGCGACAGGGCGAATGGAGAGTCAGCGACAGGGCGAATGGAGAGTCAGCGACAGGGCGAATGGAGAGTCAGCGACGCGGCGAATGGAGAGTCAGCGACAGGGCGAATGGAGAGTCAGCCACAGGGCGATTGGAGAGTCAGCGAAAAGTCGAATGGAGAGTCAGCGACAGGGCGAATGGAGAATCAGCGACAGGGCGAATGGAAAGTCAGCGACAGGGCGAATGGAGAGTCAGCGACAGGGCGAATGGAGAGTCAGCGACAGAGAGAGCGAATGGAGAGTCAGCGACAGAGAGAGCGAATGGAGAGTCAGCGACAGGGTCAATGGAGAGTCAGCGACGCAGCGAATGGAGTGTCAGCGACAGTGCGAAAGGAGAGTCAGTGACAGTGCGAAAGGAGAGTCAGCGACAGTGCGAAAGGAGAGTCAGCGACAGTGCGAATGGAGAGTCAGCGACAGGGCGAATGGAGAGTCAGCGACAGGGCGAATGGAGAGTCGGCTACAGAGGGAATGGAGAGTCAGCGATGCAGCGAATGGAGAGTCAGTGACAGGGCGAATGGAGAGTCAGCGACAGGGCGAATGGAGAGTCAGCGACAGAGAGAGTGAATGCAGAGTCAACGACAGAGCGAATGGAGAGTCAGCGACAGGGCGAATGGAGAGTCAGCGACAGAGAGAGCGAATGGAGAGTCAGAGACAGGGCGAATGGAGAGTCAGCGACAGGGCGAATGGAGAGTCAGCGACAGGGCGAATGGAGAGTCAGCGACAGGGCGAATGGAGAGTCAGCGACAGAGGGAATGGAGAGTCAGCGACAGAGGGAATGGAGAGTCAGCGACAGAGAGAGCGAATGGAGAGTCAGCGACGCAGCTAATGGAGAGTCAGCGACAGAGAGAGCGAATGGAGAGTCAGATACAGGGCGAATGGAGAGTCAGCGACACGGCGAATGGAGAGTCAGCGACAGGGCGAATGGAGAGTCAGCGACAGGGCGAATGGAGAGTCAGCGACGCAGCGAATGGAGAGTCAGCGACGCAGCGAATGGAGAGTCAGCGACGCAGCGAATGGAGAGTCAGCGACAGGGCGAATGGAGAGTCAGCGACAGGGCGATTGGAGAATCAGCGACAGGGCGAATGGAGAGTCAGCGACAGGGCGAATGGAGAATCAGCGACAGGGCGAATGGAGAGTCAGCGACAGGGCGAATGGAGAGTCAGCGACAGGGCGAATGGAGAGTCAGTGACAGGGAGAATGGAGAGTCAGCGACGCAGCGAATGGAGAGTCAGCGACAGTGCGAATGGAGAGTCAGAGACAGGGCGAATGGAGAGTCAGCGACACAGGGAATGGAGAGTCAGCGATGCAGCGAATGGAGAGTCAGTGACAGGGCGAATGGAGAGTCAGCGACAGGGCGAATGGAGAGTCAGCGACAGAGAGAGTGAATGGAGAGTCAACGACAGAGCGAATGGAGAGTCAGCGACAGGGCGAATGGAGAGTCAGCGACAGAGAGAGCGAATGGAGAGTCAGCGACAGGGCAAATGGAGAGTCAGCGACAGGGCGAATGGAGAGTCAGCGACAGGGCGAATGGAGAGTCAGCGACAGGGCGAATGGAGAGTCAGCGACAGGGCGAATGGAGAGTCAGCGACAGAGAGAGTGAATGGAGAGTCAACGACAGAGCGAATGGAGAGTCAGCGACAGGGCGAATGGAGAGTCAGCGACAGAGAGAGCGAATGGAGAGTCAGCGACAGGGCGAATGGAGAGTCAGCGACAGGGCGAATGGAGAGTCAGCGACAGGGCGAATGGAGAGTCAGCGACAGGGCGAATGGAGAGTCAGCGACAGAGGGAATGGAGAGTCAGCGACAGAGAGAGCGAATGGAGAGTCAGCGACAGAGAGAACGAATGGAGAATCAGCGACTGGGCGAATGGAGAGTCAGCGACAGGGCGATTGGAGAATCAGCAAAGCAGCGAATGGAGAGTCAGCGACAGGGCGAATGGACTGTCAGCGACAGGGCGAATGGACAGTCAGCTACAGGGCGAATGGAGAGTCAGCGACAGGGCGAATGGAGAGTCAGCGACAGGGCGAATGGAGAGTCAACGACAGGGCGAATGGAGATTCAGCGACAGAGCGAATGGAGAGTCAGCGACAGGGCGAATGGAGAGTCAGCGACGCAGCGAATGGAGAGTCAGCGACAGGGCGAATGGAGAGTCAGCGACAGGGCGATTGGAGAATCAGCGACAGGGCGAATGGAGAGTCAGCGACAGGGCGAATGGAGAATCAGCGGCAGGGCGAATGGAGAGTCAGCGACAGGGCGAATGGAGAGTCAGCGACAGGGCGAATGGAGAGTCAGCGACAGAGAGAGCGAATGGAGAGTCAGCAACAGAGAGAGCGAATGGAGAGTCAGCGACAGGGTGAATGGAGAGTCAGCGACGCAGCGAATGGAGAGTCATCGACAGTGCGAATGGAGAGTCAGCGACAGGGCGAATGGAGAGTCAGCGACAGAGGGAATGGAGAGTCAGCGCTGCAGCGAATGGAGAGTCAGTGACAGGGCGAATGGAGAGTCAGCGACAGGGCGAATGGAGAGTCAGCGACAGAGAGAGTGAATGGAGAGTCAACGACAGAGCGAATGGAGAGTCAGCGACAGGGCGAATGGAGAGTCAGCGACAGAGAGAGCGAATAGAGAGTCAGCGACAGGGCGAATGGAGATTCAGCGACAGGGCGAATGGAGAGTCAGCGACAGGGCGAATGGAGAGTCAGCGACAGGCTGAATGGAGAGTCAGCGACAGAGGGAATGGAGAGTCAGCGACAGAGAGAGCGAATGGAGATTCAGCGACAGAGAGAGCGAATGGAGAGTCAGCGACAGGGCGATTGGATAATCAGCGACAGGGCGAATGGAGAGTCAGCGACAGGGCGAATGGAGAATCAGCGACAGGGCGAATGGAGAGTCAGCGACGCAGCGAATGGAGAGTCAGCGGCAGGGCGAATTGAGAGTCAGCGACAGAGAGAGCGAAGGGAGAGTCAGCGACAGAGCGAATGGAGAATCATTGACAGGGCGAATGGAGAGTCAGCGACAGAGCGAATGGAGAGTCAGCGACAGAGCGAATGGAGAGTCAACGACGCAGCGAATGGAGAGTCAGTGACAAAGAGAACGAATGGAGAGTCAGCGACCGGGCGAATGGAGAGTCAGCGACAGGGCGATTGGAGAATCAGCAAAGCAGCGAATGGAGCGTCAGCGACAGGGCGAATGGAGAATCAGCGACAGGGCGAATGGAGAGTCAGCGACAGGGCGAATGGAGAATCAGCGACAGGACGAATGGAGAGGCAGCGACAGGGCGAATGGAGAGGCAGCGACAGGGCGAATGGAGAGTCAGCGACAGGGCGAATGGAGAGTCAGCGACAGGGCGAATGGAGAGTCAGCGACAGGGCGAATGGAGAATCAGCGACAGGGCGAATGGAGAGTCAGCGACGCAGTGAATGGAGAGTCAGCGGCAGGGCGAATTGAGAGTCAGCGACAGAGAGAGCGAATGGAGAGTCAGCGACAGAGCGAATGGAGAATCATTGACAGAGCGAATGGAGAGTCAGCGACAGAGCGAATGGAGAGTCAGCGACAGAGCGAATGGAGAGTCAACGACGCAGCGAATGGAGAGTCAGTGACAAAGAGAACGAATGGAGAGTCAGCGACCGGGCGAATGGAGAGTCAGCGACAGGGCGATTGGAGAATCAGCAAAGCAGCGAATGGAGCGTCAGCGACAGGGCGAATGGAGAATCAGCGACAGGGCGAATGGAGAGTCAGCGACAGGGCGAATGGAGAATTAGCGACAGGACGAATGGAGAGGCAGCGACAGGGCGAATGGAGAGGCAGCGACAGGGCGAATGGAGAGTCAGCGACAGGGCGAATGGAGAGTCAGCGACAGGGCGAATGGAGAATCAGCGACAGGGCGAATGGAGAGGCAGCGACAGGGCGAATGGAGAGTCAGCGACAGGGCGAATGGAGAGTCAGCGACAGGGCGAATGGAGAGTCAGCGACAGGGCGAATGGAGAGTCAGCGACGCGGCGAATGGAGAGTCAGCGACAGGGCGAATGGAGAGTCAGCGACAGGGCGATTGGAGAGTCAGCGAAAAGTCGAATGGAGAGTCAGCGACAGGGCGAATGGAGAATCAGCGACAGGGCGAATGGAAAGTCAGCGACAGGGCGAATGGAGAGTCAGCGACAGGGCGAATGGAGAGTCAGCGACAGAGAGAGCGAATGGAGAGTCAGCGACAGAGAGAGCGAATGGAGAGTCAGCGACAGGGTCAATGGAGAGTCAGCGACGCAGCGAATGGAGTGTCAGCGACAGTGCGAAAGGAGAGTCAGCGACAGTGCGAAAGGAGAGTCAGCGACAGTGCGAATGGAGAGTCAGCGACAGGGCGAATGGAGAGTCAGCGACAGGGCGAATGGAGAGTCAGCGACAGAGGGAATGGAGAGTCAGCGATGCAGCGAATGGAGAGTCAGTGACAGGGCGAATGGAGAGTCAGCGACAGGGCGAATGGAGAGTCAGCGACAGAGAGAGTGAATGCAGAGTCAACGACAGAGCGAATGGAGAGTCAGCGACAGGGCGAATGGAGAGTCAGCGACAGAGAGAGCGAATGGAGAGTCAGCGACAGGGCGAATGGTGAGTCAGCGACAGGGCGAATGGAGAGTCAGCGACAGGGCGAATGGAGAGTCAGCGACAGGGCGAATGGAGAGTCAGCGACAGGGCGAATGGAGAGTCAGCGACAGAGGGAATGGAGAGTCAGCGACAGAGGGAATGGAGAGTCAGCGACAGAGAGAGCGAATGGAGAGTCAGCGACGCAGCGAATGGAGAGTCAGCGACAGAGAGAGCGAATGGAGAGTCAGCGACAGGGCGAATGGAGAGTCAGCGACAGGGAGAATGGAGAGTCAGCGACAGGGCGAATGGAGAGTCAGCGACAGGGCGAATGGAGAGTCAGCGACAGGGCGAATGGAGAGTCAGCGACAGGGCGAATGGAGAGTCAGCGACAGGGCGAATGGAGAGTCAGCGACAGAGAGAGCGAATGGAGAGTCAGATACAGGGCGAATGGAGAGTCAGCGACACGGCGAATGGAGAGTCAGCGACACGGCGAATGGAGAGTCAGCGACATGGCGAATGGAGAGTCAGCGACACGGCGAATGGAGAGTCAGCGACACGGCGAATGGAGAGTCAGCGACAGGGCGAATGGAGAGTCAGCGACAGGGCGAATGGAGAGTCAGCGACAGAGAGGGCGAATGGAGAGTCAGCGACAGAGAGAGCGAATTGGGAGTCAGCGACAGAGAGAGCGAATGGAGAGTCAGCGACAGAGAGAGCGAATGGAGAGTCAGCGACAGAGAGAGCGAATGGAGAGTCAGCGACAGAGAGAGCGAATGGAGAGTCAGCGACAGGGCGAATGGAGAGTCAGCGACAGGGCGAATGGAGAGTCAGCGACAGGGTGAATGGAGAGTCAGCGACAGGGCGAATGGAGAGTCAGCGACGCAGCGAATGGAGAGTCAGCGGCAGGGCGAATTGAGAGTCAGCGACAGAGAGAGCGAATGGAGAGTCAGCGACAGAGCGAATGGAGAATCAGCGGCAGGGCGAATGGAGAATCAGCGACAGGGCGAATGGAGAGTCAGCGACTGAGCGAATGGAGAGTCATCGACAGGGCGAATGGAGAGTCAGCGACAGGGCGAATGGAGAGTCAACGACAGAGCGAATGGAGAGTCAGCGACAGGGCGAATGGAGAGTCAGCGACAGGGCGAATGGAGAGTAAGCGAGAGGGCGAATGGAGAGTCAGCGACAGAGTGAGCGAATGGAGAGTCAGCGACAGGGCGAATGGAGAGTCAGCGACAGGGCGAATGGAGAGTCAGCGACAGGGCGTATGGAGAGTCAGCGACAGGGCGAATGGAGAGTCAGCGACAGGGCGAATGGAGAGTCAGCGACAGGGCGAATGGAGAGTCAGCGAAGCAGCGAACGGAGAGTCAGCGACAGGGCAACTGGAGAGTCAGCGACACGGCGAATGGAGAGTCAGCGACAGAGAGAGCGAATGGAGAGTCAGCGACGCAGCGAATGGAGAGTCAGCGACAAAGAGAACGAATGCAGAGTCAGCGACCGGGCGAATGGAGAGTCAGCGACAGGGCGATTGGAGAATCAGCAAAGCAGCGAATGGAGAGTCAGCGGCAGGGCGAATGGAGAATCAGCGACAGGGCGAATGGAGAGTCAGCGACAGGGCGAATGGAGAGTCAGCGACAGGGCGAATGGAGAGTCAGCGACTGGGCGAATGGAGAGTCAGCGATGCAGCGAATGGAGAGTCAGTGACAGGGCGAATGGAGAGTCAGCGACAGGGCGAATGGAGAGTCAGCGACAGAGAGAGCGAATGGAGAGTCAACGACAGAGCGAATGGAGAGTCAGCGACAGGGCGAATGGAGAGTCAGCGACAGAGAGAGCGAATGGAGAGTCAGCGACAGAGAGAGCGAATGGAGAGTCAGCGACAGAGAGAGCGAATGGAGAGTCAGCGATGCAGCGAATGGAGAGTCAGCGACAGGGCGAATGGAGAATCAGCGACAGGACGAATGGAGAGGCAGCGACAGGGCGAATGGAGAGGCAGCGACAGGGCGAATGGAGAGTCAGCGACAGGGCGAATGGAGAGTCAGCGACAGGGCGAATGGAGAGTCAGCGACAGGGCGAATGGAGAATCAGCGACAGGGCGAATGGAGAGTCAGCGACGCAGTGAATGGAGAGTCAGCGGCAGGGCGAATTGAGAGTCAGCGACAGAGAGAGCGAATGGAGAGTCAGCGACAGAGCGAATGGAGAATCATTGACAGGGCGAATGGAGAGTCAGCGACAGAGCGAATGGAGAGTCAGCGACAGAGCGAATGTAGAGTCAACGACGCAGCGAATGGAGAGTCAGTGACAAAGAGAACGAATGGAGAGTCAGCGACCGGGCGAATTGAGAGTCAGCGACAGGGCGATTGGAGAATCAGCAAAGCAGCGAATGGAGCGTCAGCGACAGGGCGAATGGAGAATCAGCGACAGGGCGAATGGAGAGTCAGCGACAGGGCGAATGGAGAATTAGCGACAGGACGAATGGAGAGGCAGCGACAGGGCGAATGGAGAGGCAGCGACAGGGCGAATGGAGAGTCAGCGACAGGGCGAATGGAGAGTCAGCGACAGGGAGAATGGAGAGTCAGCGACAGGGCGAATGGAGAGTCAGCGACAGGGCGAATGGAGAGTCAGCGACAGGGCGAATGGAGAGTCAGCGACAGGGCGAATGGAGAGTCAGCGACAGGGCGAATGGAGAGTCAGCGACAGAGAGAGCGAATGGAGAGTCAGATACAGGGCGAATGGAGAGTCAGCGACACGGCGAATGGAGAGTCAGCGACACGGCGAATGGAGAGTCAGCGACATGGCGAATGGAGAGTCAGCGACACGGCGAATGGAGAGTCAGCGACACGGCGAATGGAGAGTCAGCGACAGGGCGAATGGAGAGTCAGCGACAGGGCGAATGGAGAGTCAGCGACAGAGAGGGCGAATGGAGAGTCAGCGACAGAGAGAGCGAATTGGGAGTCAGCGACAGAGAGAGCGAATGGAGAGTCAGCGACAGAGAGAGCGAATGGAGAGTCAGCGACAGAGAGAGCGAATGGAGAGTCAGCGACAGAGAGAGCGAATGGAGAGTCAGCGACAGGGCGAATGGAGAGTCAGCGACAGGGCGAATGGAGAGTCAGCGACAGGGTGAATGGAGAGTCAGCGACAGGGCGAATGGAGAGTCAGCGACGCAGCGAATGGAGAGTCAGCGGCAGGGCGAATTGAGAGTCAGCGACAGAGAGAGCGAATGGAGAGTCAGCGACAGAGCGAATGGAGAATCAGCGGCAGGGCGAATGGAGAATCAGCGACAGGGCGAATGGAGAGTCAGCGACTGAGCGAATGGAGAGTCATCGACAGGGCGAATGGAGAGTCAGCGACAGGGCGAATGGAGAGTCAACGACAGAGCGAATGGAGAGTCAGCGACAGGGCGAATGGAGAGTCAGCGACAGGGCGAATGGAGAGTAAGCGAGAGGGCGAATGGAGAGTCAGCGACAGAGTGAGCGAATGGAGAGTCAGCGACAGGGCGAATGGAGAGTCAGCGACAGGGCGAATGGAGAGTCAGCGACAGGGCGTATGGAGAGTCAGCGACAGGGCGAATGGAGAGTCAGCGACAGGGCGAATGGAGAGTCAGCGACAGGGCGAATGGAGAGTCAGCGAAGCAGCGAACGGAGAGTCAGCGACAGGGCAACTGGAGAGTCAGCGACACGGCGAATGGAGAGTCAGCGACAGAGAGAGCGAATGGAGAGTCAGCGACGCAGCGAATGGAGAGTCAGCGACAAAGAGAACGAATGGAGAGTCAGCGACCGGGCGAATGGAGAGTCAGCGACAGGGCGATTGGAGAATCAGCAAAGCAGCGAATGGAGAGTCAGCGACAGGGCGAATGGAGAATCAGCGACAGGGCAAATGGAGAGTCAGCGACAGGGCGAATGGAGAGTCAGCGACAGGGCGAATGGAGAGTCAGCGACTGGGCGAATGGAGAGTCAGCGATGCAGCGAATGGAGAGTCAGTGACAGGGCGAATGGAGAGTCAGCGACAGGGCGAATGGAGAGACAGCGACAGAGAGAGCGAATGGAGAGTCAACGACAGAGCGAATGGAGAGTCAGCGACAGGGCGAATGGAGAGTCAGCGACAGAGAGAGCGAATGGAGAGTCAGCGACAGAGAGAGCGAATGGAGAGTCAGCGACAGAGAGAGCGAATGGAGAGTCAGCGATGCAGCGAATGGAGAGTCAGCGACAGGGCGAATGGAGAATCAGCGACAGGACGAATGGAGAGGCAGCGACAGGGCGAATGGAGAGGCAGCGACAGGGCGAATGGAGAGTCAGCGACAGGGCGAATGGAGAGTCAGCGACAGGGCGAATGGAGAGTCAGCGACAGGGCGAATGGAGAATCAGCGACAGGGCGAATGGAGAGTCAGCGACGCAGTGAATGGAGAGTCAGCGGCAGGGCGAATTGAGAGTCAGCGACAGAGAGAGCGAATGGAGAGTCAGCGACAGAGCGAATGGAGAATCATTGACAGGGCGAATGGAGAGTCAGCGACAGAGCGAATGGAGAGTCAGCGACAGAGCGAATGTAGAGTCAACGACGCAGCGAATGGAGAGTCAGTGACAAAGAGAACGAATGGAGAGTCAGCGACCGGGCGAATTGAGAGTCAGCGACAGGGCGATTGGAGAATCAGCAAAGCAGCGAATGGAGCGTCAGCGACAGGGCGAATGGAGAATCAGCGACAGGGCGAATGGAGAGTCAGCGACAGGGCGAATGGAGAATTAGCGACAGGACGAATGGAGAGGCAGCGACAGGGCGAATGGAGAGGCAGCGACAGGGCGAATGGAGAGTCAGCGACAGGTCGAATGGAGAGTCAGCGACAGGGCGAATGGAGAATCAGCGACAGGGCGAATGGAGAGGCAGCGACAGGGCGAATGGAGAGTCAGCGACAGGGCGAATGGAGAGTCAGCGACAGGGCGAATGGAGAGTCAGCGACAGGGCGAATGGAGAGTCAGCGACGCGGCGAATGGAGAGTCAGCGACAGGGCGAATGGAGAGTCAGCGACAGGGCGATTGGAGAGTCAGCGAAAAGTCGAATGGAGAGTCAGCGACAGGGCGAATGGAGAATCAGCGACAGGGCGAATGGAAAGTCAGCGACAGGGCGAATGGAGAGTCAGCGACAGGGCGAATGGAGAGTCAGCGACAGAGAGAGCGAATGGAGAGTCAGCGACAGAGAGAGCGAATGGAGAGTCAGCGACAGGGTCAATGGAGAGTCAGCGACGCAGCGAATGGAGTGTCAGCGACAGTGCGAAAGGAGAGTCAGCGACAGTGCGAAAGGAGAGTCAGCGACAGTGCGAATGGAGAGTCAGCGACAGGGCGAATGGAGAGTCAGCGACAGGGCGAATGGAGAGTCAGCGACAGAGGGAATGGAGAGTCAGCGATGCAGCGAATGGAGAGTCAGTGACAGGGCGAATGGAGAGTCAGCGACAGGGCGAATGGAGAGTCAGCGACAGAGAGAGTGAATGCAGAGTCAACGACAGAGCGAATGGAGAGTCAGCGACAGGGCGAATGGAGAGTCAGCGACAGAGAGAGCGAATGGAGAGTCAGCGACAGGGCGAATGGTGAGTCAGCGACAGGGCGAATGGAGAGTCAGCGACAGGGCGAATGGAGAGTCAGCGACAGGGCGAATGGAGAGTCAGCGACAGGGCGAATGGAGAGTCAGCGACAGGGCGAATGGAGAGTCAGCGACAGAGGGAATGGAGAGTCAGCGACAGAGGGAATGGAGAGTCAGCGACAGAGAGAGCGAATGGAGAGTCAGCGACGCAGCGAATGGAGAGTCAGCGACAGAGAGAGCGAATGGAGAGTCAGCGACAGGGCGAATGGAGAGTCAGCGACAGGGAGAATGGAGAGTCAGCGACAGGGCGAATGGAGAGTCAGCGACAGGGCGAATGGAGAGTCAGCGACAGTGCGAATGGAGAGTCAGCGACAGGGCGAATGGAGAGTCAGCGACAGAGCGAATGGAGAGTCAGCGACAGGGCGAATGGAGAGTCAGCGACAGAGAGAGCGAATGGAGAGTCAGATACAGGGCGAATGGAGAGTCAGCGACACGGCGAATGGAGAGTCAGCGACACGGCGAATGGAGAGTCAGCGACATGGCGAATGGAGAGTCAGCGACACGGCGAATGGAGAGTCAGCGACAGGGCGAATGGAGAGTCAGCGACAGGGCGAATGGAGAGTCAGCGACAGAGAGGGCGAATGGAGAGTCAGCGACAGAGAGAGCGAATAGGGAGTCAGCGACAGAGAGAGCGAATGGAGAGTCAGCGACAGAGAGAGCGAATGGAGAGTCAGCGACAGAGAGAGCGAATGGAGAGTCAGCGACAGAGAGAGCGAATGGAGAGTCAGCGACAGGGCGAATGGAGAGTCAGCGACAGGGCGAATGGAGAGTCAGCGACAGGGTGAATGGAGAGTCAGCGACAGGGCGAATGGAGAGTCAGCGACGCAGCGAATGGAGAGTCAGCGGCAGGGCGAATTGAGAGTCAGCGACAGAGAGAGCGAATGGAGAGTCAGCGACAGAGCGAATGGAGAATCAGCGGCAGGGCGAATGGAGAATCAGCGACAGGGCGAATGGAGAGTCAGCGACTGAGCGAATGGAGAGTCATCGACAGGGCGAATGGAGAGTCAGCGACAGGGCGAATGGAGAGTCAACGACAGAGCGAATGGAGAGTCAGCGACAGGGCGAATGGAGAGTCAGCGACAGGGCGAATGGAGAGTAAGCGAGAGGGCGAATGGAGAGTCAGCGACAGAGTGAGCGAATGGAGAGTCAGCGACAGGGCGAATGGAGAGTCAGCGACCGGGCGAATTGAGAGTCAGCGACAGGGCGATTGGAGAATCAGCAAAGCAGCGAATGGAGCGTCAGCGACAGGGCGAATGGAGAATCAGCGACAGGGCGAATGGAGAGTCAGCGACAGGGCGAATGGAGAATTAGCGACAGGACGAATGGAGAGGCAGCGACAGGGCGAATGGAGAGGCAGCGACAGGGCGAATGGAGAGTCAGCGACAGGGCGAATGGAGAGTCAGCGACAGGGAGAATGGAGAGTCAGCGACAGGGCGAATGGAGAGTCAGCGACAGGGCGAATGGAGAGTCAGCGACAGGGCGAATGGAGAGTCAGCGACAGGGCGAATGGAGAGTCAGCGACAGGGCGAATGGAGAGTCAGCGACAGAGAGAGCGAATGGAGAGTCAAATACAGGGCGAATGGAGAGTCAGCGACACGGCGAATGGAGAGTCAGCGACACGGCGAATGGAGAGTCAGCGACATGGCGAATGGAGAGTCAGCGACACGGCGAATGGAGAGTCAGCGACACGGCGAATGGAGAGTCAGCGACAGGGCGAATGGAGAGTCAGCGACAGGGCGAATGGAGAGTCAGCGACAGAGAGGGCGAATGGAGAGTCAGCGACAGAGAGAGCGAATTGGGAGTCAGCGACAGAGAGAGCGAATGGAGAGTCAGCGACAGAGAGAGCGAATGGAGAGTCAGCGACAGAGAGAGCGAATGGAGAGTCAGCGACAGAGAGAGCGAATGGAGAGTCAGCGACAGGGCGAATGGAGAGTCAGCGACAGGGCGAATGGAGAGTCAGCGACAGGGTGAATGGAGAGTCAGCGACAGGGCGAATGGAGAGTCAGCGACGCAGCGAATGGAGAGTCAGCGGCAGGGCGAATTGAGAGTCAGCGACAGAGAGAGCGAATGGAGAGTCAGCGACAGAGCGAATGGAGAATCAGCGGCAGGGCGAATGGAGAATCAGCGACAGGGCGAATGGAGAGTCAGCGACTGAGCGAATGGAGAGTCATCGACAGGGCGAATGGAGAGTCAGCGACAGGGCGAATGGAGAGTCAACGACAGAGCGAATGGAGAGTCAGCGACAGGGCGAATGGAGAGTCAGCGACAGGGCGAATGGAGAGTAAGCGAGAGGGCGAATGGAGAGTCAGCGACAGAGTGAGCGAATGGAGAGTCAGCGACAGGGCGAATGGAGAGTCAGCGACAGGGCGAATGGAGAGTCAGCGACAGGGCGTATGGAGAGTCAGCGACAGGGCGAATGGAGAGTCAGCGACAGGGCGAATGGAGAGTCAGCGACAGGGCGAATGGAGAGTCAGCGAAGCAGCGAACGGAGAGTCAGCGACAGGGCAACTGGAGAGTCAGCGACACGGCGAATGGAGAGTCAGCGACAGAGAGAGCGAATGGAGAGTCAGCGACGCAGCGAATGGAGAGTCAGCGACAAAGAGAACGAATGGAGAGTCAGCGACCGGGCGAATGGAGAGTCAGCGACAGGGCGATTGGAGAATCAGCAAAGCAGCGAATGGAGAGTCAGCGACAGGGCGAATGGAGAATCAGCGACAGGGCGAATGGAGAGTCAGCGACAGGGCGAATGGAGAGTCAGCGACAGGGCGAATGGAGAGTCAGCGACTGGGCGAATGGAGAGTCAGCGATGCAGCGAATGGAGAGTCAGTGACAGGGCGAATGGAGAGTCAGCGACAGGGCGAATGGAGAGACAGCGACAGAGAGAGCGAATGGAGAGTCAACGACAGAGCGAATGGAGAGTCAGCGACAGGGCGAATGGAGAGTCAGCGACAGAGAGAGCGAATGGAGAGTCAGCGACAGAGAGAGCGAATGGAGAGTCAGCGACAGAGAGAGCGAATGGAGAGTCAGCGATGCAGCGAATGGAGAGTCAGCGACAGGGCGAATGGAGAATCAGCGACAGGACGAATGGAGAGGCAGCGACAGGGCGAATGGAGAGGCAGCGACAGGGCGAATGGAGAGTCAGCGACAGGGCGAATGGAGAGTCAGCGACAGGGCGAATGGAGAGTCAGCGACAGGGCGAATGGAGAATCAGCGACAGGGCGAATGGAGAGTCAGCGACGCAGTGAATGGAGAGTCAGCGGCAGGGCGAATTGAGAGTCAGCGACAGAGAGAGCGAATGGAGAGTCAGCGACAGAGCGAATGGAGAATCATTGACAGGGCGAATGGAGAGTCAGCGACAGAGCGAATGGAGAGTCAGCGACAGAGCGAATGTAGAGTCAACGACGCAGCGAATGGAGAGTCAGTGACAAAGAGAACGAATGGAGAGTCAGCGACCGGGCGAATTGAGAGTCAGCGACAGGGCGATTGGAGAATCAGCAAAGCAGCGAATGGAGCGTCAGCGACAGGGCGAATGGAGAATCAGCGACAGGGCGAATGGAGAGTCAGCGACAGGGCGAATGGAGAATTAGCGACAGGACGAATGGAGAGGCAGCGACAGGGCGAATGGAGAGGCAGCGACAGGGCGAATGGAGAGTCAGCGACAGGTCGAATGGAGAGTCAGCGACAGGGCGAATGGAGAATCAGCGACAGGGCGAATGGAGAGGCAGCGACAGGGCGAATGGAGAGTCAGCGACAGGGCGAATGGAGAGTCAGCGACAGGGCGAATGGAGAGTCAGCGACAGGGCGAATGGAGAGTCAGCGACGCGGCGAATGGAGAGTCAGCGACAGGGCGAATGGAGAGTCAGCGACAGGGCGATTGGAGAGTCAGCGAAAAGTCGAATGGAGAGTCAGCGACAGGGCGAATGGAGAATCAGCGACAGGGCGAATGGAAAGTCAGCGACAGGGCGAATGGAGAGTCAGCGACAGGGCGAATGGAGAGTCAGCGACAGAGAGAGCGAATGGAGAGTCAGCGACAGAGAGAGCGAATGGAGAGTCAGCGACAGGGTCAATGGAGAGTCAGCGACGCAGCGAATGGAGTGTCAGCGACAGTGCGAAAGGAGAGTCAGCGACAGTGCGAAAGGAGAGTCAGCGACAGTGCGAATGGAGAGTCAGCGACAGGGCGAATGGAGAGTCAGCGACAGGGCGAATGGAGAGTCAGCGACAGAGGGAATGGAGAGTCAGCGATGCAGCGAATGGAGAGTCAGTGACAGGGCGAATGGAGAGTCAGCGACAGGGCGAATGGAGAGTCAGCGACAGAGAGAGTGAATGCAGAGTCAACGACAGAGCGAATGGAGAGTCAGCGACAGGGCGAATGGAGAGTCAGCGACAGAGAGAGCGAATGGAGAGTCAGCGACAGGGCGAATGGTGAGTCAGCGACAGGGCGAATGGAGAGTCAGCGACAGGGCGAATGGAGAGTCAGCGACAGGGCGAATGGAGAGTCAGCGACAGGGCGAATGGAGAGTCAGCGACAGGGCGAATGGAGAGTCAGCGACAGAGGGAATGGAGAGTCAGCGACAGAGGGAATGGAGAGTCAGCGACAGAGAGAGCGAATGGAGAGTCAGCGACGCAGCGAATGGAGAGTCAGCGACAGAGAGAGCGAATGGAGAGTCAGCGACAGGGCGAATGGAGAGTCAGCGACAGGGAGAATGGAGAGTCAGCGACAGGGCGAATGGAGAGTCAGCGACAGGGCGAATGGAGAGTCAGCGACAGTGCGAATGGAGAGTCAGCGACAGGGCGAATGGAGAGTCAGCGACAGAGCGAATGGAGAGTCAGCGACAGGGCGAATGGAGAGTCAGCGACAGAGAGAGCGAATGGAGAGTCAGATACAGGGCGAATGGAGAGTCAGCGACACGGCGAATGGAGAGTCAGCGACACGGCGAATGGAGAGTCAGCGACATGGCGAATGGAGAGTCAGCGACACGGCGAATGGAGAGTCAGCGACAGGGCGAATGGAGAGTCAGCGACAGGGCGAATGGAGAGTCAGCGACAGAGAGGGCGAATGGAGAGTCAGCGACAGAGAGAGCGAATAGGGAGTCAGCGACAGAGAGAGCGAATGGAGAGTCAGCGACAGAGAGAGCGAATGGAGAGTCAGCGACAGAGAGAGCGAATGGAGAGTCAGCGACAGAGAGAGCGAATGGAGAGTCAGCGACAGGGCGAATGGAGAGTCAGCGACAGGGCGAATGGAGAGTCAGCGACAGGGTGAATGGAGAGTCAGCGACAGGGCGAATGGAGAGTCAGCGACGCAGCGAATGGAGAGTCAGCGGCAGGGCGAATTGAGAGTCAGCGACAGAGAGAGCGAATGGAGAGTCAGCGACAGAGCGAATGGAGAATCAGCGGCAGGGCGAATGGAGAATCAGCGACAGGGCGAATGGAGAGTCAGCGACTGAGCGAATGGAGAGTCATCGACAGGGCGAATGGAGAGTCAGCGACAGGGCGAATGGAGAGTCAACGACAGAGCGAATGGAGAGTCAGCGACAGGGCGAATGGAGAGTCAGCGACAGGGCGAATGGAGAGTAAGCGAGAGGGCGAATGGAGAGTCAGCGACAGAGTGAGCGAATGGAGAGTCAGCGACAGGGCGAATGGAGAGTCAGCGACAGGGCGAATGGAGAGTCAGCGACAGGGCGTATGGAGAGTCAGCGACAGGGCGAATGGAGAGTCAGCGACAGGGCGAATGGAGAGTCAGCGACAGGGCGAATGGAGAGTCAGCGAAGCAGCGAACGGAGAGTCAGCGACAGGGCAACTGGAGAGTCAGCGACACGGCGAATGGAGAGTCAGCGACAGAGAGAGCGAATGGAGAGTCAGCGACGCAGCGAATGGAGAGTCAGCGACAAAGAGAACGAATGGAGAGTCAGCGACCGGGCGAATGGAGAGTCAGCGACAGGGCGATTGGAGAATCAGCAAAGCAGCGAATGGAGAGTCAGCGACAGGGCGAATGGAGAATCAGCGACAGGGCGAATGGAGAGTCAGCGACAGGGCGAATGGAGAGTCAGCGACAGGGCGAATGGAGAGTCAGCGACTGGGCGAATGGAGAGTCAGCGACTGGGCGAATGGAGAGTCAGCGATGCAGCGAATGGAGAGTCAGTGACAGGGCGAATGGAGAGTCAGCGACAGGGCGAATGGAGAGTCAGCGACAGAGAGAGCGAATGGAGAGTCAACGACAGAGCGAATGGAGAGTCAGCGACAGGGCGAATGGAGAGTCAGCGACAGAGAGAGCGAATGGAGAGTCAGCGACAGAGAGAGCGAATGGAGAGTCAGCGACAGAGAGAGCAAATGGAGAGTCAGCGATGCAGCGAATGGAGAGTCAGCGACAGGGCGAATGGAGAATCAGCGACAGGACGAATGGAGAGGCAGCGACAGGGCGAATGGAGAGGCAGCGACAGGGCGAATGGAGAGTCAGCGACAGGGCGAATGGAGAGTCAGCGACAGGGCGAATGGAGAGTCAGCGACAGGGCGAATGGAGAATCAGCGACAGGGCGAATGGAGAGTCAGCGACGCAGTGAATGGAGAGTCAGCGGCAGGGCGAATTGAGAGTCAGCGACAGAGAGAGCGAATGGAGAGTCAGCGACAGAGCGAATGGAGAATCATTGACAGGGCGAATGGAGAGTCAGCGACAGAGCGAATGGAGAGTCAGCGACAGAGCGAATGGAGAGTCAACGACGCAGCGAATGGAGAGTCAGTGACAAAGAGAACGAATGGAGAGTCAGCGACCGGGCGAATTGAGAGTCAGCGACAGGGCGATTGGAGAATCAGCAAAGCAGCGAATGGAGCGTCAGCGACAGGGCGAATGGAGAATCAGCGACAGGGCGAATGGAGAGTCAGCGACAGGGCGAATGGAGAATTAGCGACAGGACGAATGGAGAGGCAGCGACAGGGCGAATGGAGAGGCAGCGACAGGGCGAATGGAGAGTCAGCGACAGGTCGAATGGAGAGTCAGCGATAGGGCAAATGGAGAATCAGCGACAGGGCGAATGGAGAGGCAGCGACAGGGCGAATGGAGAGTCAGCGACAGGGCGAATGGAGAGTCAGCGACAGGGCGAATGGAGAGTCAGCGACAGGGCGAATGGAGAGTCAGCGACGCGGCGAATGGAGAGTCAGCGACAGGGCGAATGGAGAGTCAGCGACAGGGCGATTGGAGAGTCAGCGAAAAGTCGAATGGAGAGTCAGCGACAGGGCGAATGGAGAATCAGCGACAGGGCGAATGGAAAGTCAGCGACAGGGCGAATGGAGAGTCAGCGACAGGGCGAATGGAGAGTCAGCGACAGAGAGAGCGAATGGAGAGTCAGCGACAGAGAGAGCGAATGGAGAGTCAGCGACAGGGTCAATGGAGAGTCAGCGACGCAGCGAATGGAGTGTCAGCGACAGTGCGAAAGGAGAGTCAGCGACAGTGCGAAAGGAGAGTCAGCGACAGTGCGAATGGAGAGTCAGCGACAGGGCGAATGGAGAGTCAGCGACAGGGCGAATGGAGAGTCAGCGACAGAGGGAATGGAGAGTCAGCGATGCAGCGAATGGAGAGTCAGTGACAGGGCGAATGGAGAGTCAGCGACAGGGCGAATGGAGAGTCAGCGACAGAGAGAGTGAATGCAGAGTCAACGACAGAGCGAATGGAGAGTCAGCGACAGGGCGAATGGAGAGTCAGCGACAGAGAGATCGAATGGAGAGTCAGCGACAGGGCGAATGGTGAGTCAGCGACAGGGCGAATGGAGAGTCAGCGACAGGGCGAATGGAGAGTCAGCGACAGGGCGAATGGAGAGTCAGCGACAGGGCGAATGGAGAGTCAGCGACAGGGCGAATGGAGAGTCAGCGACAGAGGGAATGGAGAGTCAGCGACAGAGGGAATGGAGAGTCAGCGACAGAGAGAGCGAATGGAGAGTCAGCGACGCAGCGAATGGAGAGTCAGCGACAGAGAGAGCGAATGGAGAGTCAGCGACAGGGCGAATGGAGAGTCAGCGACAGGGAGAATGGAGAGTCAGCGACAGGGCGAATGGAGAGTCAGCGACAGGGCGAATGGAGAGTCAGCGACAGTGCGAATGGAGAGTCAGCGACAGGGCGAATGGAGAGTCAGCGACAGAGCGAATGGAGAGTCAGCGACAGGGCGAATGGAGAGTCAGCGACAGAGAGAGCGAATGGAGAGTCAGATACAGGGCGAATGGAGAGTCAGCGACACGGCGAATGGAGAGTCAGCGACACGGCGAATGGAGAGTCAGCGACATGGCGAATGGAGAGTCAGCGACACGGCGAATGGAGAGTCAGCGACACGGCGAATGGAGAGTCAGCGACAGGGCGAATGGAGAGTCAGCGACAGGGCGAATGGAGAGTCAGCGACAGAGAGGGCGAATGGAGAGTCAGCGACAGAGAGAGCGAATTGGGAGTCAGCGACAGAGAGAGCGAATGGAGAGTCAGCGACAGAGAGAGCGAATGGAGAGTCAGCGACAGAGAGAGCGAATGGAGAGTCAGCGACAGAGAGAGCGAATGGAGAGTCAGCGACAGGGCGAATGGAGAGTCAGCGACAGGGCGAATGGAGAGTCAGCGACAGGGTGAATGGAGAGTCAGCGACAGGGCGAATGGAGAGTCAGCGACGCAGCGAATGGAGAGTCAGCGGCAGGGCGAATTGAGAGTCAGCGACAGAGAGAGCGAATGGAGAGTCAGCGACAGAGCGAATGGAGAATCAGCGGCAGGGCGAATGGAGAATCAGCGACAGGGCGAATGGAGAGTCAGCGACTGAGCGAATGGAGAGTCATCGACAGGGCGAATGGAGAGTCAGCGACAGGGCGAATGGAGAGTCAACGACAGAGCGAATGGAGAGTCAGCGACAGGGCGAATGGAGAGTCAGCGACAGGGCGAATGGAGAGTAAGCGAGAGGGCGAATGGAGAGTCAGCGACAGAGTGAGCGAATGGAGAGTTAGCGACAGGGCGAATGGAGAGTCAGCGACAGGGCGAATGGAGAGTCAGCGACAGGGCGTATGGAGAGTCAGCGACAGGGCGAATGGAGAGTCAGCGACAGGGCGAATGGAGAGTCAGCGACAGGGCGAATGGAGAATCAGCGACGCAGCGAATGGAGAGTCAGCGACAGGGCAACTGGAGAGTCAGCGACACGGCGAATGGAGAGTCAGCGACAGAGAGAGCGAATGGAGAGTCAGCGACGCAGCGAATGGAGAGTCAGCGACAAAGAGAACGAATGGAGAGTCAGCGACCGGGCGAATTGAGAGTCAGCGACAGGGCGATTGGAGAATCAGCAAAGCAGCGAATGGAGAGTCAGCGACAGGGCGAATGGAGAATCAGCGACAGGGCGAATGGAGAGTCAGCGACAGGGCGAATGGAGAGTCAGCGACAGGGCGAATGGAGAGTCAGCGACTGGGCGAATGGAGAGTCAGCGATGCAGCGAATGGAGAGTCAGTGACAGGGCGAATGGAGAGTCAGCGACAGGGCGAATGGAGAGTCAGCGACAGAGAGAGCGAATGGAGAGTCAACGACAGAGCGAATGGAGAGTCAGCGACAGGGCGAATGGAGAGTCAGCGACAGAGAGAGCGAATGGAGAGTCAGCGACAGAGAGAGCGAATGGAGAGTCAGCGACAGAGAGAGCGAATGGAGAGTCAGCGATGCAGCGAATGGAGAGTCAGCGACAGAGAGAGCGAATGGAGAATCAGCGACAGAGAGAGCGAATGGAGAGACAGCGACAGAGAGAGCGAATGGAGAGACAGCGACAGAGAGAGCGAATGGAGAGACAGCGACAGAGAGAGCGAATGCAGAGACAGCGACAGAGAGAGCGAATGGACAGTAAGCGTCAGGGCGAATGGAGAGTCAGCGACAGGGCGAATGGAGAGTCAGCGACAGAGGGAATGGAGAGTCAGCGACAGAGAGAGCGAATGGAGAGTCAGCGACAGAGAGAGCGAATGGAGAATCAGCGACAGAGAGAGCGAATGGAGAGTCAGCGACAGAGAGAGCGAATGGAGAGTCAGCGACAGGGCGAATGGAGAGTCAGCGACAGGGCGAATGGAGAGTCAGCGACAGGGCGAATGGAGAGTCAGCGACAGGGCGAATGGAGAGTCAGCGACAGAGAGAGAGAATGGAGAGTCAGCGACAGAGAGAGCGGATGGAGATTCAGCGACAGGGCGAATGGAGACTCAGCGACAGGGCGAATGGAGAGTCAGCGACAGAGAGAGCGAATGGAGAGTCAGCGACAGAGAGAGCGAATGGAGAGTCAGCGACAGGGTGAATGGAGAGTCAGCGACAGGGTGAATGGAGAGTCAGCGACAGAGAGACCGAATGGAGAGTCAGCGACAGAGAGAGCGAATGGATTGTCAGCGACAGAGAGAGCGAATGGAGAGTCAGCGACAGAGAGAGCGAATGGAGAGTCAGCGACAGAGAGAGCGAATGGAGAGTCAGCGACAGAGAGAGCGAACGGAGAGTCAGCGACAGAGAGAGCGAACGGAGAGTCAGCGACAGAGAGAGCGAATGGAGATTCAGCGACAGGGCGAATGGAGAGTCAGCGACAGGGCGAATGGAGAGTCAGCGACAGGGCGAATGGAAAGTCAGCGACAGGGCGAATGGAGAGTCAGCGACAGGGCGAATGGAGAGTCAGCGACAGGGCGAATGGAGAGTCAGCGACAGAGAGAGAGAATGGAGAGTCAGATACAGGGTGAATGGAGAGTCAGCGACAGGGCGAATGTAGAGTCAGCGACACGGCGAATGGAGAGTCAGCGACACGGCGAATGGAGAGTCAGCGACAGGGCGAATGGAGAGTCAGCGACAGGGCGAATGGAGAGTCAGCGACAGGGCGAATGGAGAGTCAGCGACAGAGAGGGCGAATGGAGAGTCAGCGACAGAGAGAGCGAATGGAGAGTCAGCGACAGAGAGAGCGAATGGAGAGTCAGCGACAGAGAGCGAAAGGAGAGTCAGCGACAGAGAGAGCGAATGGAGAGTCAGCGACAGGGCAAATGGACAGTCAGCGACAGGGTGAAAGGAGAGTCAGCGACAGGGCGAATGGAGAGTCAGCGACAGGGCGAATGGAGAGTCAGCGACAGAGGGAATGGAGAGTCAGCGACAGAGAAAGCGAATGGAGAGTCAGCGACAGAGAGAGCGAATGGAGAATCAGCGACAGAGAGAGCGAATGGAGAGTCAGAGACAGAGAGAGTGAATGGAGAGTCAGCAACAGGGCTAATGGAGAGTCAGCGACAGGGCGAATGGAGAGTCAGCGACAGAGAGAGAGAATGGAGAGTCAGCGACAGAGAGAGCGAATGGAGAGTCAGCGACAGGGCGAATGGAGACTCAGCGACAGGGCGAATGGAGAGTCAGCGACGCAGCGAATGGAGAGTCAGCGACAGGGCGAATGGAGAGTCAGTGACACGGCGAATGGAGAGTCAGCGACAGAGAGAGCAAATGGAGAGTCAGCGACGCAGCGAATGGAGAGTCAGCGACAAAGAGAACGAATGGAGAGTCAGCGACCGAGCGAATGGAGAGTCAGCAACAGGGCGAATGGAGAATCAGCAACAGGGCGAATGGAGAGTCAGCGACAGGGCGAATGGAGAGTCACCGACAGGGCGAATGGAGAGTCAGCGACCGGGCGAATGGAGAGTCAGCGACAGGGCGAATGGAGAGTCAGCGACAGGGCGAATGGAGAGTCAGCGACGCAGCGAATGGAGAGTCAGCGACAGGGCGAATGGAGAGTCAGCCACAGGGCGATTGGAGAATCAGCGACAGGGCGAATGGAGAGTCAGCGACAGGGCGAATGGAGAATCAGCGACAGGGCGAATGGAGAGTCAGCGACAGGGCGAATGGAGAGTCAGCGACAGGGCGAATGGAGAGTCAGTGACAGGGAGAATGGAGAGTCAGCGACGCAGCGAATGGAGAGTCAGCGACAGTGCGAATGGAGAGTCAGCGACAGTGCGAATGGAGAGTCAGCGACAGAGGGAATGGAGAGTCAGCGATGCAGCGAATGGAGAGTCAGTGACAGGGCGAATGGAGAGTCAGCGACAGGGCGAATGGAGAGTCAGCGACAGGTCGAATGGAGAGTCAGCGACAGGGCGAATGGAGAATCAGCGACAGGGCGAATGGAGAGGCAGCGACAGGGCGAATGGAGAGTCAGCGACAGGGCGAATGGAGAGTCAGCGACAGGGCGAATGGAGAGTCAGCGACAGGGCGAATGGAGAGTCAGCGACGCGGCGAATGGAGAGTCAGCGACAGGGCGAATGGAGAGTCAGCGACAGGGCGATTGGAGAGTCAGCGAAAAGTCGAATGGAGAGTCAGCGACAGGGCGAATGGAGAATCAGCGACAGGGCGAATGGAAAGTCAGCGACAGGGCGAATGGAGAGTCAGCGACAGGGCGAATGGAGAGTCAGCGACAGAGAGAGCGAATGGAGAGTCAGCGACAGAGAGAGCGAATGGAGAGTCAGCGACAGGGTCAATGGAGAGTCAGCGACGCAGCGAATGGAGTGTCAGCGACAGTGCGAAAGGAGAGTCAGCGACAGTGCGAAAGGAGAGTCAGCGACAGTGCGAATGGAGAGTCAGCGACAGGGCGAATGGAGAGTCAGCGACAGGGCGAATGGAGAGTCAGCGACAGAGGGAATGGAGAGTCAGCGATGCAGCGAATGGAGAGTCAGTGACAGGGCGAATGGAGAGTCAGCGACAGGGCGAATGGAGAGTCAGCGACAGAGAGAGTGAATGCAGAGTCAACGACAGAGCGAATGGAGAGTCAGCGACAGGGCGAATGGAGAGTCAGCGACAGAGAGAGCGAATGGAGAGTCAGCGACAGGGCGAATGGTGAGTCAGCGACAGGGCGAATGGAGAGTCAGCGACAGGGCGAATGGAGAGTCAGCGACAGGGCGAATGGAGAGTCAGCGACAGGGCGAATGGAGAGTCAGCGACAGGGCGAATGGAGAGTCAGCGACAGAGGGAATGGAGAGTCAGCGACAGAGGGAATGGAGAGTCAGCGACAGAGAGAGCGAATGGAGAGTCAGCGACGCAGCGAATGGAGAGTCAGCGACAGAGAGAGCGAATGGAGAGTCAGCGACAGGGCGAATGGAGAGTCAGCGACAGGGAGAATGGAGAGTCAGCGACAGGGCGAATGGAGAGTCAGCGACAGGGCGAATGGAGAGTCAGCGACAGTGCGAATGGAGAGTCAGCGACAGGGCGAATGGAGAGTCAGCGACAGAGCGAATGGAGAGTCAGCGACAGGGCGAATGGAGAGTCAGCGACAGAGAGAGCGAATGGAGAGTCAGATACAGGGCGAATGGAGAGTCAGCGACACGGCGAATGGAGAGTCAGCGACACGGCGAATGGAGAGTCAGCGACATGGCGAATGGAGAGTCAGCGACACGGCGAATGGAGAGTCAGCGACACGGCGAATGGAGAGTCAGCGACAGGGCGAATGGAGAGTCAGCGACAGGGCGAATGGAGAGTCAGCGACAGAGAGGGCGAATGGAGAGTCAGCGACAGAGAGAGCGAATTGGGAGTCAGCGACAGAGAGAGCGAATGGAGAGTCAGCGACAGAGAGAGCGAATGGAGAGTCAGCGACAGAGAGAGCGAATGGAGAGTCAGCGACAGAGAGAGCGAATGGAGAGTCAGCGACAGGGCGAATGGAGAGTCAGCGACAGGGCGAATGGAGAGTCAGCGACAGGGTGAATGGAGAGTCAGCGACAGGGCGAATGGAGAGTCAGCGACGCAGCGAATGGAGAGTCAGCGGCAGGGCGAATTGAGAGTCAGCGACAGAGAGAGCGAATGGAGAGTCAGCGACAGAGCGAATGGAGAATCAGCGGCAGGGCGAATGGAGAATCAGCGACAGGGCGAATGGAGAGTCAGCGACTGAGCGAATGGAGAGTCATCGACAGGGCGAATGGAGAGTCAGCGACAGGGCGAATGGAGAGTCAACGACAGAGCGAATGGAGAGTCAGCGACAGGGCGAATGGAGAGTCAGCGACAGGGCGAATGGAGAGTAAGCGAGAGGGCGAATGGAGAGTCAGCGACAGAGTGAGCGAATGGAGAGTCAGCGACAGGGCGAATGGAGAGTCAGCGACAGGGCGAATGGAGAGTCAGCGACAGGGCGTATGGAGAGTCAGCGACAGGGCGAATGGAGAGTCAGCGACAGGGCGAATGGAGAGTCAGCGACAGGGCGAATGGAGAATCAGCGACGCAGCGAATGGAGAGTCAGCGACAGGGCAACTGGAGAGTCAGCGACACGGCGAATGGAGAGTCAGCGACAGAGAGAGCGAATGGAGAGTCAGCGACGCAGCGAATGGAGAGTCAGCGACAAAGAGAACGAATGGAGAGTCAGCGACCGGGCGAATTGAGAGTCAGCGACAGGGCGATTGGAGAATCAGCAAAGCAGCGAATGGAGAGTCAGCGACAGGGCGAATGGAGAATCAGCGACAGGGCGAATGGAGAGTCAGCGACAGGGCGAATGGAGAGTCAGCGACAGGGCGAATGGAGAGTCAGCGACTGGGCGAATGGAGAGTCAGCGATGCAGCGAATGGAGAGTCAGTGACAGGGCGAATGGAGAGTCAGCGACAGGGCGAATGGAGAGTCAGCGACAGAGAGAGCGAATGGAGAGTCAACGACAGAGCGAATGGAGAGTCAGCGACAGGGCGAATGGAGAGTCAGCGACAGAGAGAGCGAATGGAGAGTCAGCGACAGAGAGAGCGAATGGAGAGTCAGCGACAGAGAGAGCGAATGGAGAGTCAGCGATGCAGCGAATGGAGAGTCAGCGACAGAGAGAGCGAATGGAGAATCAGCGACAGAGAGAGCGAATGGAGAGACAGCGACAGAGAGAGCGAATGGAGAGACAGCGACAGAGAGAGCGAATGGAGAGACAGCGACAGAGAGAGCGAATGGAGAGACAGCGACAGAGAGAGCGAATGCAGAGACAGCGACAGAGAGAGCGAATGGACAGTAAGCGTCAGGGCGAATGGAGAGTCAGCGACAGGGCGAATGGAGAGTCAGCGACAGAGGGAATGGAGAGTCAGCGACAGAGAGAGCGAATGGAGAGTCAGCGACAGAGAGAGCGAATGGAGAATCAGCGACAGAGAGAGCGAATGGAGAGTCAGCGACAGAGAGAGCGAATGGAGAGTCAGCGACAGGGCGAATGGAGAGTCAGCGACAGGGCGAATGGAGAGTCAGCGACAGGGCGAATGGAGAGTCAGCGACAGGGCGAATGGAGAGTCAGCGACAGAGAGAGAGAATGGAGAGTCAGCGACAGAGAGAGCGAATGGAGATTCAGCGACAGGGCGAATGGAGACTCAGCGACAGGGCGAATGGAGAGTCAGCGACAGAGAGAGCGAATGGAGAGTCAGCGACAGAGAGAGCGAATGGAGAGTCAGCGACAGGGTGAATGGAGAGTCAGCGACAGGGTGAATGGAGAGTCAGCGACAGAGAGACCGAATGGAGAGTCAGCGACAGAGAGAGCGAATGGATTGTCAGCGACAGAGAGAGCGAATGGAGAGTCAGCGACAGAGAGAGCGAATGGAGAGTCAGCGACAGAGAGAGCGAATGGAGAGTCAGCGACAGAGAGAGCGAACGGAGAGTCAGCGACAGAGAGAGCGAACGGAGAGTCAGCGACAGAGAGAGCGAATGGAGATTCAGCGACAGGGCGAATGGAGAGTCAGCGACAGGGCGAATGGAGAGTCAGCGACAGGGCGAATGGAAAGTCAGCGACAGGGCGAATGGAGAGTCAGCGACAGGGCGAATGGAGAGTCAGCGACAGGGCGAATGGAGAGTCAGCGACAGAGAGAGAGAATGGAGAGTCAGATACAGGGCGAATGGAGAGTCAGCGACAGGGCGAATGTAGAGTCAGCGACACGGCGAATGGAGAGTCAGCGACACGGCGAATGGAGAGTCAGCGACAGGGCGAATGGAGAGTCAGCGACAGGGCGAATGGAGAGTCAGCGACAGGGCGAATGGAGAGTCAGCGACAGAGAGGGCGAATGGAGAGTCAGCGACAGAGAGAGCGAATGGAGAGTCAGCGACAGAGAGAGCGAATGGAGAGTCAGCGACAGAGAGCGAAAGGAGAGTCAGCGACAGAGAGAGCGAATGGAGAGTCAGCGACAGGGCAAATGGACAGTCAGCGACAGGGTGAAAGGAGAGTCAGCGACAGGGCGAATGGAGAGTCAGCGACAGGGCGAATGGAGAGTCAGCGACAGAGGGAATGGAGAGTCAGCGACAGAGAAAGCGAATGGAGAGTCAGCGACAGAGAGAGCGAATGGAGAATCAGCGACAGAGAGAGCGAATGGAGAGTCAGAGACAGAGAGAGTGAATGGAGAGTCAGCAACAGGGCTAATGGAGAGTCAGCGACAGGGCGAATGGAGAGTCAGCGACAGAGAGAGAGAATGGAGAGTCAGCGACAGAGAGAGCGAATGGAGAGTCAGCGACAGGGCGAATGGAGACTCAGCGACAGGGCGAATGGAGAGTCAGCGACGCAGCGAATGGAGAGTCAGCGACAGGGCGAATGGAGAGTCAGTGACACGGCGAATGGAGAGTCAGCGACAGAGAGAGCAAATGGAGAGTCAGCGACGCAGCGAATGGAGAGTCAGCGACAAAGAGAACGAATGGAGAGTCAGCGACCGAGCGAATGGAGTGTCAGCAACAGGGCGAATGGAGAATCAGCAACAGGGCGAATGGAGAGTCAGCGACAGGGCGAATGGAGAGTCACCGACAGGGCGAATGGAGAGTCAGCGACCGGGCGAATGGAGAGTCAGCGACAGGGCGAATGGAGAGTCAGCGACAGGGCGAATGGAGAGTCAGCGACGCAGCGAATGGAGAGTCAGCGACAGGGCGAATGGAGAGTCAGCCACAGGGCGATTGGAGAATCAGCGACAGGGCGAATGGAGAGTCAGCGACAGGGCGAATGGAGAATCAGCGACAGGGCGAATGGAGAGTCAGCGACAGGGCGAATGGAGAGTCAGCGACAGGGCGAATGGAGAGTCAGTGACAGGGAGAATGGAGAGTCAGCGACGCAGCGAATGGAGAGTCAGCGACAGTGCGAATGGAGAGTCAGCGACAGTGCGAATGGAGAGTCAGCGACAGAGGGAATGGAGAGTCAGCGATGCAGCGAATGGAGAGTCAGTGACAGGGCGAATGGAGAGTCAGCGACAGGGCGAATGGAGAGTCAGCGACAGAGAGAGTGAATGGAGAGTCAACGACAGAGCGAATGGAGAGTCAGCGACAGGGCGAATGGAGAGTCAGCGACAGAGAGAGCGAATGGAGAGTCAGCGACAGGGCAAATGGAGAGTCAGCGACAGGGCGAATGGAGAGTCAGCGACAGGGCGAATGGAGAGTCAGCGACAGGGCGAATGGAGAGTCAGCGACAGGGTGAATGGAGAGTCAGCGACAGAGGGAATGGAGAGTCAGCGACAGAGAGAGCGAATGGAGAGTCAGCGACAGAGAGAACGAATGGAGAGTCAGCGACTGGGCGAATGGAGAGTCAGCGACAGGGCGATTGGAGAATCAGCAAAGCAGCGAATGGAGAGTCAGCGACAGGGCGAATGGACAGTCAGCGACAGCGCGAATGGACAGTCAGCGACAGGGCGAATGGAGAGTCAGCGACAGGGCGAATGGAGAGTCAGCGACAGGGCGAATGGAGAGTCAGCGACAGGGCGAATGGAGAATCAGCGGCAGGGCGAATGGAGAGTCAGCGGCAGGGCGAATGGAGAGTCAGCGACAGGGCGAATGGAGAGTCAGCGACAGAGAGAGCGAATGGAGAGTCAGCGACAGAGAGAGCGAATGGAGAGTCAGCGACAGGGTGAATGGAGAGTCAGCGACGCAGCGAATGGAGAGTCATCGACAGTGCGAATGGAGAGTCAGCGACAGGGCGAATGGAGAGTCAGCGACAGAGGGAATGGAGAGTCAGCGATGCAGCGAATGGAGAGTCATTGACAGGGCGAACGGAGATTCAGCGACAGGGCGAATGGAGAGTCAGCGACAGAGAGAGTGAATGGAGAGTCAACGACAGAGCGAATGGAGAGTCAGCGACAGGGCGAATGGAGAGTCAGCGACAGAGAGAGCGAATAGAGAGTCAGCGACAGGGCGAATGGAGAGTCAGCGACAGGGCGAATGGAGAGTCAGCGACAGGGCGAATGGAGAATCAGCGACAGAGAGAGCGAATGGAGAGTCAGCGACAGAGAGCGAAAGGAGAGTCAGCGACAGAGAGAGCGAATGGAGAGTCAGCGACAGGGCAAATGGACAGTCAGCGAAAGGGTGAAAGGAGAGTCAGCGACAGGGCGAATGGAGAGTCAGCGACAGGGCGAATGGAGAGTCAGCGACAGAGGGAATGGAGAGTCAGCGACAGAGAAAGCGAATGGAGAGTCAGCGACAGAGAGAGCGAATGGAGAATCAGCGACAGAGAGAGCGAATGGAGAGTCAGAGACAGAGAGAGCGAATGGAGAGTCAGCAACAGGGCTAATGGAGAGTCAGCGACAGGGCGAATGGAGAGTCAGCGACAGAGAGAGAGAATGGAGAGTCAGCGACAGAGAGAGCGAATGGAGAGTCAGCGACAGGGCGAATGGAGACTCAGCGACAGGGCGAATGGAGAGTCAGCGACGCAGCGAATGGAGAGTCAGCGACAGGGCGAATGGAGAGTCAGTGACACGGCGAATGGAGAGTCAGCGACAGAGAGAGCAAATGGAGAGTCAGCGACGCAGCGAATGGAGAGTCAGCGACAAAGAGAACGAATGGAGAGTCAGCGACCGAGCGAATGGAGAGTCAGCAACAGGGCGAATGGAGAATCAGCAACAGGGCGAATGGAGAGTCAGCGACAGGGCGAATGGAGAGTCACCGACAGGGCGAATGGAGAGTCAGCGACCGGGCGAATGGAGAGTCAGCGACAGGGCGAATGGAGAGTCAGCGACAGGGCGAATGGAGAGTCAGCGACGCAGCGAATGGAGAGTCAGCGACAGGGCGAATGGAGAGTCAGCCACAGGGCGATTGGAGAATCAGCGACAGGGCGAATGGAGAGTCAGCGACAGGGCGAATGGAGAATCAGCGACAGGGCGAATGGAGAGTCAGCGACAGGGCGAATGGAGAGTCAGCGACAGGGCGAATGGAGAGTCAGTGACAGGGAGAATGGAGAGTCAGCGACGCAGCGAATGGAGAGTCAGCGACAGTGCGAATGGAGAGTCAGCGACAGTGCGAATGGAGAGTCAGCGACAGAGGGAATGGAGAGTCAGCGATGCAGCGAATGGAGAGTCAGTGACAGGGCGAATGGAGAGTCAGCGACAGGGCGAATGGAGAGTCAGCGACAGAGAGAGTGAATGGAGAGTCAACGACAGAGCGAATGGAGAGTCAGCGACAGGGCGAATGGAGAGTCAGCGACAGAGAGAGCGAATGGAGAGTCAGCGACAGGGCAAATGGAGAGTCAGCGACAGGGCGAATGGAGAGTCAGCGACAGGGCGAATGGAGAGTCAGCGACAGGGCGAATGGAGAGTCAGCGACAGGGTGAATGGAGAGTCAGCGACAGAGGGAATGGAGAGTCAGCGACAGAGAGAGCGAATGGAGAGTCAGCGACAGAGAGAACGAATGGAGAGTCAGCGACTGGGCGAATGGAGAGTCAGCGACAGGGCGATTGGAGAATCAGCAAAGCAGCGAATGGAGAGTCAGCGACAGGGCGAATGGACAGTCAGCGACAGCGCGAATGGACAGTCAGCGACAGGGCGAATGGAGAGTCAGCGACAGGGCGAATGGAGAGTCAGCGACAGGGCGAATGGAGAGTCAGCGACAGGGCGAATGGAGAATCAGCGGCAGGGCGAATGGAGAGTCAGCAACAGGGCGAATGGAGAGTCAGCGACAGGGCGAATGGAGAGTCAGCGACAGAGAGAGCGAATGGAGAGTCAGCGACAGAGAGAGCGAATGGAGAGTCAGCGACAGGGTGAATGGAGAGTCAGCGACGCAGCGAATGGAGAGTCATCGACAGTGCGAATGGAGAGTCAGCGACAGGGCGAATGGAGAGTCAGCGACAGAGGGAATGGAGAGTCAGCGATGCAGCGAATGGAGAGTCAGTGACAGGGCGAATGGAGAGTCAGCGACAGGGCGAATGGAGAGTCAGCGACAGAGAGAGTGAATGGAGAGTCAACGACAGAGCGAATGGAGAGTCAGCGACAGGGCGAATGGAGAGTCAGCGACAGAGAGAGCGAATAGAGAGTCAGCGACAGGGCGAATGGAGAGTCAGCGACAGGGCGAATGGAGAGTCAGCGACAGGGCGAATGGAGAGTCAGCGACAGGCTGAATGGAGAGTCAGCGACAGAGGGAATGGAGAGTCAGCGACAGAGAGAGCGAATGGAGATTCAGCGACAGAGAGAGCGAATGGAGAGTCAGCGACAGGGCGATTGGAGAATCAGCGACAGGGCGAATGGAGAGTCAGCGACAGGGCGAATGGAGAATCAGCGACAGGGCTAATGGAGAGTCAGCGACGCAGTGAATGGAGAGTCAGCGACGCAGTGAATGGAGAGTCAGCGGCAGGGCGAATTGAGAGTCAGCGACAGAGAGAGCGAATGGAGAGTCAGCGACAGAGCGAATGGAGAATCATTGACAGGGCGAATGGAGAGTCAGCGACAGAGCGAATGGAGAGTCAGCGACAGAGCGAATGGAGAGTCAACGACGCAGCGAATGGAGAGTCAGTGACAAAGAGAACGAATGGAGAGTCAGCGACCGGGCGAATGGATAGTCAGCGACAGGGCGATTGGAGAATCAGCAAAGCAGCGAATGGAGAGTCAGCGACAGGGCGAATGGAGAATCAGCGACAGGGCGAATGGAGAGTCAGCGACAGGGCGAAAGGAGAATCAGCGACAGGGCGAATGGAGAGGCAGCGACAGGGCGAATGGAGAGTCAGCGACAGGGCGAATGGAGAGTCAGCGACAGGGCGAATGGAGAGTCAGCGACAGGGCGAATGGAGAGTCAGCGACAGGGCGAATGGAGAATCAGCGACAGGGCGAATGGAGAGGCAGCGACAGGGCGAATGGAGAGTCAGCGACAGGGCGAATGGAGAGTCAGCGACAGGGCGAATGGAGAGTCAGCGACGCGGCGAATGGAGAGTCAGCGACAGGGCGAATGGAGAGTCAGCGACAGGGCGATTGGAGAGTCAGCGAAAAGTCGAATGGAGAGTCAGCGACAGGGCGAATGGAGAGTCAGCGACAGGGCGAATGGAGAGTCAGCGACAGGGCGAATTGAGAGTCAGCGACAGGGCGAATGGAGAATCAGCGACCGAGAGAGCGAATGGAGAGTCAGCGACAGAGAGAGCGAATGGAGAGTCAGCGACAGGGTGAATGGAGAGTCAGCGACGCAGCGAATGGAGAGTCAGCGACAGTGCGAAAGGACGTCAGCGACAGTGCGAATGGAGAGTCAGCGACAGGGCGAATGGAGAGTCAGCGACAGGGCGAATGGAGAGTCAGCGACAGAGGGAATGGAGAGTCAGCGATGCAGCGAATGGAGAGTCAGTGACAGGGCGAATGGAGAGTCTGCGACAGGGCGAATGGAGAGTCAGCGACAGAGAGAGCGAATGGAGAGTCAGCGACAGGGCGAATGGAGAGTCAGCGACAGGGCGAATGGAGAGTCAGCGACAGGGCGAATGGAGAGTCAGCGACAGGGCGAATGGAGAGTCAGCGATGCAGCGAATGGAGAGTCAGTGACAGGGCGAATGGAGAGTCAGCGACAGGGCGAATGGAGAGTCAGCGACAGAGAGAGCGAATGGAGAGTCAACGACAGAGCGAATGGAGAGTCAGCGACAGGGCGAATGGAGAGTCAGCGACAGAGAGAGCGAATGGAGAGTCAGCGACAGAGAGAGCGAATGGAGAGTCAGCGACAGAGAGAGCGAATGGAGAGTCAGCGATGCAGCGAATGGAGAGTCAGCGACAGAGAGAGCGAATGGAGAATCAGCGACAGAGAGAGCGAATGGAGAGACAGCGACAGAGAGAGCGAATGGAGAGACAGCGACAGAGAGAGCGAATGGAGAGACAGCGACAGAGAGAGCGAATGCAGAGACAGCGACAGAGAGAGCGAATGCAGAGACAGCGACAGAGAGAGCGAATGGACAGTAAGCGTCAGGGCGAATGGAGAGTCAGCGACAGGGCGAATGGAGAGTCAGCGACAGAGGGAATGGAGAGTCAGCGACAGAGAGAGCGAATGGAGAGTCAGCGACAGAGAGAGCGAATGGAGAATCAGCGACAGAGAGAGCGAATGGAGAGTCAGCGACAGAGAGAGCGAATGGAGAGTCAGCGACAGGGCGAATGGAGAGTCAGCGACAGGGCGAATGGAGAGTCAGCGACAGGGCGAATGGAGAGTCAGCGACAGGGCGAATGGAGAGTCAGCGACAGAGAGAGAGAATGGAGAGTCAGCGACAGAGAGAGCGAATGGAGATTCAGCGACAGGGCGAATGGAGACTCAGCGACAGGGCGAATGGAGAGTCAGCGACAGAGAGAGCGAATGGAGAGTCAGCGACAGAGAGAGCGAATGGAGAGTCAGCGACAGGGTGAATGGAGAGTCAGCGACAGGGTGAATGGAGAGTCAGCGACAGAGAGACCGAATGGAGAGTCAGCGACAGAGAGAGCGAATGGAGAGTCAGCGACAGAGAGAGCGAATGGATTGTCAGCGACAGAGAGAGCGAATGGAGAGTCAGCGACAGAGAGAGCGAATGGAGAGTCAGCGACAGAGAGAGCGAATGGAGAGTCAGCGACAGAGAGAGCGAACGGAGAGTCAGCGACAGAGAGAGCGAACGGAGAGTCAGCGACAGAGAGAGCGAATGGAGATTCAGCGACAGGGCGAATGGAGAGTCAGCGACAGGGCGAATGGAGAGTCAGCGACAGGGCGAATGGAAAGTCAGCGACAGGGCGAATGGAGAGTCAGCGACAGGGCGAATGGAGAGTCAGCGTCAGGGCGAATGGAGAGTCAGCGACAGAGAGAGAGAATGGAGAGTCAGATACAGGGCGAATGGAGAGTCAGCGACAGGGCGAATGTAGAGTCAGCGACACGGCGAATGGAGAGTCAGCGACACGGCGAATGGAGAGTCAGCGACAGGGCGAATGGAGAGTCAGCGACAGGGCGAATGGAGAGTCAGCGACAGGGCGAATGGAGAGTCAGCGACAGAGAGGGCGAATGGAGAGTCAGCGACAGAGAGAGCGAATGGAGAGTCAGCGACAGAGAGAGCGAATGGAGAGTCAGCGACAGAGAGCGAAAGGAGAGTCAGCGACAGAGAGAGCGAATGGAGAGTCAGCGACAGGGCAAATGGACAGTCAGCGACAGGGTGAAAGGAGAGTCAGCGACAGGGCGAATGGAGAGTCAGCGACAGGGCGAATGGAGAGTCAGCGACAGAGGGAATGGAGAGTCAGCGACAGAGAAAGCGAATGGAGAGTCAGCGACAGAGAGAGCGAATGGAGAATCAGCGACAGAGAGAGCGAATGGAGAGTCAGAGACAGAGAGAGCGAATGGAGAGTCAGCAACAGGGCTAATGGAGAGTCAGCGACAGGGCGAATGGAGAGTCAGCGACAGAGAGAGAGAATGGAGAGTCAGCGACAGAGAGAGCGAATGGAGAGTCAGCGACAGGGCGAATGGAGACTCAGCGACAGGGCGAATGGAGAGTCAGCGACGCAGCGAATGGAGAGTCAGCGACAGGGCGAATGGAGAGTCAGTGACACGGCGAATGGAGAGTCAGCGACAGAGAGAGCAAATGGAGAGTCAGCGACGCAGCGAATGGAGAGTCAGCGACAAAGAGAACGAATGGAGAGTCAGCGACCGAGCGAATGGAGAGTCAGCAACAGGGCGAATGGAGAATCAGCAACAGGGCGAATGGAGAGTCAGCGACAGGGCGAATGGAGAGTCACCGACAGGGCGAATGGAGAGTCAGCGACCGGGCGAATGGAGAGTCAGCGACAGGGCGAATGGAGAGTCAGCGACAGGGCGAATGGAGAGTCAGCGACGCAGCGAATGGAGAGTCAGCGACAGGGCGAATGGAGAGTCAGCCACAGGGCGATTGGAGAATCAGCGACAGGGCGAATGGAGAGTCAGCGACAGGGCGAATGGAGAATCAGCGACAGGGCGAATGGAGAGTCAGCGACAGGGCGAATGGAGAGTCAGCGACAGGGCGAATGGAGAGTCAGTGACAGGGAGAATGGAGAGTCAGCGACGCAGCGAATGGAGAGTCAGCGACAGTGCGAATGGAGAGTCAGCGACAGTGCGAATGGAGAGTCAGCGACAGAGGGAATGGAGAGTCAGCGATGCAGCGAATGGAGAGTCAGTGACAGGGCGAATGGAGAGTCAGCGACAGGGCGAATGGAGAGTCAGCGACAGAGAGAGTGAATGGAGAGTCAACGACAGAGCGAATGGAGAGTCAGCGACAGGGCGAATGGAGAGTCAGCGACAGAGAGAGCGAATGGAGAGTCAGCGACAGGGCAAATGGAGAGTCAGCGACAGGGCAAATGGAGAGTCAGCGACAGGGCGAATGGAGAGTCAGCGACAGGGCGAATGGAGAGTCAGCGACAGGGTGAATGGAGAGTCAGCGACAGAGGGAATGGAGAGTCAGCGACAGAGAGAGCGAATGGAGAGTCAGCGACAGAGAGAACGAATGGAGAGTCAGCGACTGGGCGAATGGAGAGTCAGCGACAGGGCGATTGGAGAATCAGCAAAGCAGCGAATGGAGAGTCAGCGACAGGGCGAATGGACAGTCAGCGACAGCGCGAATGGACAGTCAGCGACAGGGCGAATGGAGAGTCAGCGACAGGGCGAATGGAGAGTCAGCGACAGGGCGAATGGAGAGTCAGCGACAGGGCGAATGGAGAGTCAGCGACAGGGCGAATGGAGAATCAGCGGCAGGGCGAATGGAGAGTCAGCGACAGGGCGAATGGAGAGTCAGCGACAGGGCGAATGGAGAGTCAGCGACAGAGAGAGCGAATGGAGAGTCAGCGACAGAGAGAGCGAATGGAGAGTCAGCGACAGGGTGAATGGAGAGTCAGCGACGCAGCGAATGGAGAGTCATCGACAGTGCGAATGGAGAGTCAGCGACAGGGCGAATGGAGAGTCAGCGACAGAGGGAATGGAGAGTCAGCGATGCAGCGAATGGAGAGTCAGTGACAGGGCGAATGGAGAGCCAGCGACAGGGCGAATGGAGAGTCAGCGACAGAGAGAGTGAATGGAGAGTCAACGACAGAGCGAATGGAGAGTCAGCGACAGGGCGAATGGAGAGTCAGCGACAGAGAGAGCGAATAGAGAGTCAGCGACAGGGCGAATGGAGAGTCAGCGACAGGGCGAATGGAGAGTCAGCGACAGGGCGAATGGAGAATCAGCGACAGAGAGAGCGAATGGAGAGTCAGCGACAGAGAGCGAAAGGAGAGTCAGCGACAGAGAGAGCGAATGGAGAGTCAGCGACAGGGCAAATGGACAGTCAGCGACAGGGTGAAAGGAGAGTCAGCGACAGGGCGAATGGAGAGTCAGCGACAGGGCGAATGGAGAGTCAGCGACAGAGGGAATGGAGAGTCAGCGACAGAGAAAGCGAATGGAGAGTCAGCGACAGAGAGAGCGAATGGAGAATCAGCGACAGAGAGAGCGAATGGAGAGTCAGAGACAGAGAGAGCGAATGGAGAGTCAGCAACAGGGCTAATGGAGAGTCAGCGACAGGGCGAATGGAGAGTCAGCGACAGAGAGAGAGAATGGAGAGTCAGCGACAGAGAGAGCGAATGGAGAGTCAGCGACAGGGCGAATGGAGACTCAGCGACAGGGCGAATGGAGAGTCAGCGACGCAGCGAATGGAGAGTCAGCGACAGGGCGAATGGAGAGTCAGTGACACGGCGAATGGAGAGTCAGCGACAGAGAGAGCAAATGGAGAGTCAGCGACGCAGCGAATGGAGAGTCAGCGACAAAGAGAACGAATGGAGAGTCAGCGACCGAGCGAATGGAGAGTCAGCAACAGGGCGAATGGAGAATCAGCGACAGGGCGAATGGAGAGTCAGCGACAGGGCGAATGGAGAGTCACCGACAGGGCGAATGGAGAGTCAGCGACCGGGCGAATGGAGAGTCAGCGACAGGGCGAATGGAGAGTCAGCGACAGGGCGAATGGAGAGTCAGCGACGCAGCGAATGGAGAGTCAGCGACAGGGCGAATGGAGAGTCAGCCACAGGGCGATTGGAGAATCAGCGACAGGGCGAATGGAGAGTCAGCGACAGGGCGAATGGAGAATCAGCGACAGGGCGAATGGAGAGTCAGCGACAGGGCGAATGGAGAGTCAGCGACAGGGCGAATGGAGAGTCAGTGACAGGGAGAATGGAGAGTCAGCGACGCAGCGAATGGAGAGTCAGCGACAGTGCGAATGGAGAGTCAGCGACAGTGCGAATGGAGAGTCAGCGACAGAGGGAATGGAGAGTCAGCGATGCAGCGAATGGAGAGTCAGTGACAGGGCGAATGGAGAGTCAGCGACAGGGCGAATGGAGAGTCAGCGACAGAGAGAGTGAATGGAGAGTCAACGACAGAGCGAATGGAGAGTCAGCGACAGGGCGAATGGAGAGTCAGCGACAGAGAGAGCGAATGGAGAGTCAGCGACAGGGCAAATGGAGAGTCAGCGACAGGGCGAATGGAGAGTCAGCGACAGGGCGAATGGAGAGTCAGCGACAGGGCGAATGGAGAGTCAGCGACAGGGTGAATGGAGAGTCAGCGACAGAGGGAATGGAGAGTCAGCGACAGAGAGAGCGAATGGAGAGTCAGCGACAGAGAGAACGAATGGAGAGTCAGCGACTGGGCGAATGGAGAGTCAGCGACAGGGCGATTGGAGAATCAGCAAAGCAGCGAATGGAGAGTCAGCGACAGGGCGAATGGACAGTCAGCGACAGCGCGAATGGACAGTCAGCGACAGGGCGAATGGAGAGTCAGCGACAGGGCGAATGGAGAGTCAGCGACAGGGCGAATGTTGAGTCAGCGACAGGGCGAATGGAGAATCAGCGGCAGGGCGAATGGAGAGTCAGCGACAGGGCGAATGGAGAGTCAGCGACAGGGCGAATGGAGAGTCAGCGACAGAGAGAGCGAATGGAGAGTCAGCGACAGAGAGAGCGAATGGAGAGTCAGCGACAGGGTGAATGGAGAGTCAGCGACGCAGCGAATGGAGAGTCATCGACAGTGCGAATGGAGAGTCAGCGACAGGGCGAATGGAGAGTCAGCGACAGAGGGAATGGAGAGTCAGCGATGCAGCGAATGGAGAGTCAGTGACAGGGCGAATGGAGAGTCAGCGACAGGGCGAATGGAGAGTCAGCGACAGAGAGAGTGAATGGAGAGTCAACGACAGAGCGAATGGAGAGTCAGCGACAGGGCGAATGGAGAGTCAGCGACAGAGAGAGCGAATAGAGAGTCAGCGACAGGGCGAATGGAGAGTCAGCGACAGGGCGAATGGAGAGTCAGCGACAGGGCGAATGGAGAGTCAGCGACAGGCTGAATGGAGAGTCAGCGACAGAGGGAATGGAGAGTCAGCGACAGAGAGAGCGAATGGAGATTCAGCGACAGAGAGAGCGAATGGAGAGTCAGCGACAGGGCGATTGGAGAATCAGCGACAGGGCGAATGGAGAGTCAGCGACAGGGCGAATGGAGAATCAGCGACAGGGCTAATGGAGAGTCAGCGACGCAGTGAATGGAGAGTCAGCGACGCAGTGAATGGAGAGTCAGCGGCAGGGCGAATTGAGAGTCAGCGACAGAGAGAGCGAATGGAGAGTCAGCGACAGAGCGAATGGAGAATCATTGACAGGGCGAATGGAGAGTCAGCGACAGAGCGAATGGAGAGTCAGCGACAGAGCGAATGGAGAGTCAACGACGCAGCGAATGGAGAGTCAGTGACAAAGAGAACGAATGGAGAGTCAGCGACCGGGCGAATGGAGAGTCAGCGACAGGGCGATTGGAGAATCAGCAAAGCAGCGAATGGAGAGTCAGCGACAGGGCGAATGGAGAATCAGCGACAGGGCGAATGGAGAGTCAGCGACAGGGCGAAAGGAGAATCAGCGACAGGGCGAATGGAGAGGCAGCGACAGGGCGAATGGAGAGTCAGCGACAGGGCGAATGGAGAGTCAGCGACAGGGCGAATGGAGAGTCAGCGACAGGGCGAATGGAGAGTCAGCGACAGGGCGAATGGAGAATCAGCGACAGGGCGAATGGAGAGGCAGCGACAGGGCGAATGGAGAGGCAGCGACAGGGCGAATGGAGAGTCAGCGACAGGGCGAATGGAGAGTCAGCGACGCGGCGAATGGAGAGTCAGCGACAGGGCGAATGGAGAGTCAGCGACAGGGCGATTGGAGAGTCAGCGAAAAGTCGAATGGAGAGTCAGCGACAGGGCGAATGGAGAGTCAGCGACAGGGCGAATGGAGAGTCAGCGACAGGGCGAATTGAGAGTCAGCGACAGGGCGAATGGAGAATCAGCGACCGAGAGAGCGAATGGAGAGTCAGCGACAGAGAGAGCGAATGGAGAGTCAGCGACAGGGTGAATGGAGAGTCAGCGACGCAGCGAATGGAGAGTCAGCGACAGTGCGAAAGGACGTCAGCGACAGTGCGAATGGAGAGTCAGCGACAGGGCGAATGGAGAGTCAGCGACAGGGCGAATGGAGAGTCAGCGACAGAGGGAATGGAGAGTCAGCGATGCAGCGAATGGAGAGTCAGTGACAGGGCGAATGGAGAGTCTGCGACAGGGCGAATGGAGAGTCAGCGACAGAGAGAGCGAATGGAGAGTCAGCGACAGGGCGAATGGAGAGTCAGCGACAGGGCGAATGGAGAGTCAGCGACAGGGCGAATGGAGAGTCAGCGACAGGGCGAATGGAGAGTCAGCGACAGAGAGAGCGAATGGAGAGTCAGCGACAGAGAGAGCGAATGGAGAGTCAGCGACGCAGCGAATGGAGAGTCAGCGACAGAGAGAGCGAATGGAGAGTCAGCGACAGGGCGAATGGAGAGTCAGCGACAGGGCGAATGGAGAGTCAGCGACAGAGAGAGCGAATGGAGAGTCAGATACAGGGCGAATGGAGAGTCAGCGACAGGGCGAATGTAGAGTCAGCGACACGGCGAATGGAGAGTCAGCGACACGGCGAATGGAGAGTCAGCGACAGGGCGAATGGAGAGTCAGCGACAGGGCGAATGGAGAGTCAGCGACAGAGAGGGCGAATGGAGAGTCAGCGACAGAGAGAGCGAATGGAGAGTCAGCGACAGAGAGAGCGAATGGAGAGTCAGCGACAGAGAGAGCGAATGGAGAGTCAGCGACAGAGAGAGCGAATGGAGAGTCAGCGACAGGGCAAATGGACAGTCAGCGACAGGGCGAAAGGAGAGTCAGCGACAGGGCGAATGGAGAGTCAGCGACAGGGCGAATGGAGAGTCAGCGACGCAGCGAATGGAGAATCAGCAGCAGGGCGAATGGAGAATCAGCGACAGGGCGAATGGAGAGTCAGCGACAGAGCGAATGGAGAGTCAGCGACAGGGCGAATGGAGAGTCAGCGACGCGACGAATGGAGAGTCAGCGACATGGCGAATGCAGAGTCATCGACAGAGAGAGCGAATGGAGAGTCAGCGATGCAGCGAATGGAGAGTCAGCGATAAAGAGAACGAATGGAGAGTCAGCGACCGGGCGAATGGAGAGTCAGCGACAGGGCGATTGGAGAATTACCAAAGCAGCGAATCGAGAGTCAGCGACAGGGCGAATGGAGAATCAGCGACAGGGCGAATGGAGAGTCAGCGACAGGGCGAATGGAGAGTCAGCGACAGGGCGAATGGAGAGTCAGCGACAGGGCGAATGGAGAGTCAGCGACGCAGCGAATGGAGAGTCAGCGACAGGGCGAATGGAGAGTCAGCGACAGGGCGATTGGAGAGTCAGCGACAGGGCGAATGGAGAGTCAGCGACAGGGCGAATGGAGAATCAGCGACAGGGCGAATGGAGAGTCAGCGACAGGGCGAATGGAGAGTCAGCGACAGGGCGAATGGAGATTCAGCGACAGAGAGAGCGAATGGAGAGTCAGCGACAGGGTGAATGGAGAGTCAGCGACGCAGCGAATGGAGAGTCAGCGACAGTGCGAATGGAGAGTCAGCGACAGTGCGAATGGAGAGTCAGCGACTGTGCGAATGGAGAGTCAGCGACAGGGCGAATGGAGTGTCAGCGACAGGGCGAATGGAGTGTCAGCGACAGAGGGAATGGAGAGTCAGCGATGCAGCGAATGGAGAGTCAGTGACAGGGCGAATGGAGAGTCAGCGACAGGGCGAATGGAGAGTCAGCGACAGAGAGAGTGAATGGAGAGTCAACGACAGAGCGAATGGAGAGTCAGCGACAGGGCGAATGGAGAGTCAGCGACAGAGAGAGCGAATGGAGAGTCAGCGACAGGGCGAATGGAGAGTCAGCGACAGGGCGAATTGAGAGTCAGCGACAGGGCGAATGGAGAGTCAGCGACAGGGCGAATAGAGAGTCAGCGACAGGGCGAATGGAGAGTCAGCGACAGAGGGAATGGAGAGTCAGCGACAGACAGAGCGAATGGAGAGTCAGCGACAGAGAGAGCGAATGGAGAGTCAGCGACGCAGCGAATGGAGAGTCAGCGAAAGAGAGAGCGAATGGAGAATCAGCGACAGAGAGAGCGAATGGAGAGACAGCGACAGAGAGAGCGAATGGACAGTCAACGGCAGGGCGAATGGAGAGTCAGCGACAGGGCGAATGGAGAGTCAGCGACAGGGCGAATGGAGAGTCAGCGACAGAGGGAATGGAGAGTCAGCGACAGAGAGAGCGAATGGAGAGTCAGCGACAGAGAGAGCGAATGGAGAATCAGCGACAGAGAGAGCGAATGGAGAATTAGCGACAGAGAGAGCGAATGGAGAGTCAGCGACAGGGCTAATGGAGAGTCAGCGACAGGGCTAATGGAGAGTCAGCGACAGGGCGAATGGAGAGTCAGCGACAGAGAGAGCGAATGGAGAGTCAGCGACAGAGAGAGCGAATGGAGAGTCAGCGACAGAGAGAGCGAATGGAGAGTCAGCGACAGGGTGAATGGAGAGTCAGCGACAGAGAGAGCGAATGGAGAGTCAGCGACAGAGAGAGCGAATGGAGAGTCAGCGACAGGGCGAATGGAGAGTCAGCGACAGAGAGAGCGAATGGATTGTCAGCGACAGAGAGAGCGAATGGAGAATCAGCGACAGAGAGAGCGAACGGAGAGTCAGCGACAGAGAGAGCGAACGGAGAGTCAGCGACAGAGAGCGCGAATGGAGAGTCAGCGACAGAGAGAGCGAATGGAGAGTCGGCGACAGGGTGAATGGAGAATCAGCGACAGGGCGAATGGAGAGTCAGCGACAGAGAGAGCGAAAGGAGAGTCGGCGACAGGGAGAATGGAGAATCAGCGACAGGGCGAATGGAGAGTCAGCGACAGAGAGAGCGAAAGGAGAGTCAGCGACAGGGCGAATGGAGAGTCAGCGACAGGGCGAATGGAGAGTCAGCGACAGGGCGAATGGAGAGTCAGCGACAGGGCGAATGGAGAGTCAGCGACAGGGCGAATGGAGAGTCAGCGACAGGGCGACTGGAGTGTCAGCGACAGAGAGAGCGAAAGGAGAGTCAGCGACAGAGAGAGCGAATGGAGAGTCAGCGCCAGGGCGAATGGAGAGTCAGCGACAGGGCGAATGGAGAGTCAGCGACAGGGCGAATGGAGAGTCAGCGACAGGGCGAATGGAGAGTCAGCGACAGGGAGAATGGAGAGTCAGCGACAGGGCGAATGGAGAGTCAGCGACAGGGCGAATGGAGAGTCACCGACAGGGCGAATGGAGAGTCAGCGACAGGGCGAATGGAGAATCAGCGACAGGGCGAATGGAGAATCAGCGACAGGGCGAATGGAGAGTCAGCGACAGGGTGAATGGAGAGTCACCGACAGAGAGAGCGAATGGAGAGTCAGTGACAGAGAGAGCGAATGGAGAGTCAGTGACAGGGCGAATGGAGAGTCACCGACACAGAGAGCGAATGGAGAGTCAGTGACAGGGCGAATGGAGATTCAGCGACAGAGAGAGCGAATGGAGAGTCAGCGACAGAGAGAGCGAATGGAGAGTCAGCGACAGAGAGGGCGAATGGAGAGTCGGCGACAGAGAGAGCGAATGGAGAGTCAGCGACAGAGAGGGCGAATGGAGAGTCAGCGACAGAGAGGGCGAATGGAGAGTCGGCGACAGGGCGAATGGAGAGTCAGCGACAGGGCGAATGGAGAGTCAGCGACGGGGCGAATGGAGAGTCAGCGACAGAGAGAGCGAATGGAGAGTCAGCGACAGGGTGAATGGAGAGTCAGCGACGCAGCGAATGGAGAGTCAGCGACAGTGCGAATGGAGAGTCAGCGACAGTGCGAATGGAGAGTCAGCGACAGTGCAAATGGAGAGTCAGCGACAGTGCGAATGGAGAGTCAGCGACAGGGCGAATGGAGTGTCAGCGACAGAGGGAATGGAGAGTCAGCGATGCAGCGAATGGAGAGTCAGTGACAGGGCGAATGGAGAGTCAGCGACAGGGCGAATGGAGAGTCAGCGACAGGGCGAATGGAGAGTCAGCGACAGGGCGAATGGAGAGTCAGCGACAGGGCGAATGGAGAGTCAGCGACAGACAGAGTGAATGGAGAGTCAACGACAGAGCGAATGGAGAGTCAGCGACAGGGCGAATGGAGAGTCAGCGACAGGGCGAATGGAGAGTCAGCGACAGAGAGAGCGAATGGAGAGTCAGCGACAGGGCGAATGGAGAGTCAGCGACAGGGCGAATGGAGAGTCAGCGACAGGGCGAAAAGAGAGTCAGCGACAGGGCGAATGGAGAGTCAGCGACAGAGGGAATGGAGAGTCAGCGACAGAGAGAGCGAATGGAGAGTCAGCGACAGACAGAGCGAATGGAGAGTCAGCGACAGAGGTAGCGAATGGAGAGTCAGCGACGCAGCGAATGGAGAGTCAGCGACAGAGGGAGCGAATGGAGAATCAGCGACAGAGAGAGCGAATGGAGAGACAGCGACAGGGAGAGCGAATGGAGAGACAGCGACAGAGAGAGCGAATGGACAGTCAACGGCAGGGCGAATGGAGAGTCAGCGACAGGGCGAATGGAGAGTCAGCGACAGGGCGAATGGAGAGTCAGCGACAGGGCGAATGGAGAGTCAGCGACAGAGAGAGCGAATGGAGAGTCAGCGACAGAGCGAGCGAATGGAGAATCAGCGACAGAGAGAGCGAATGGAGAATTAGCGACAGAGAGAGCGAATGGAGAGTCAGCGACAGGGCTAATGGAGAGTCAGCGACAGGGCTAATGGAGAGTCAGCGACAGGGCGAATGGAGAGTCAGCGTCAGAGAGAGCGAATGGAGAGTCAGCGACAGAGAGAGCGAATGGAGAGTCAGCGACAGGGCGAATTGAGAGTCAGCGACAGGGCGAATGGAGAGTCAGCGACAGGGCGAGCTGAGAGTCAGCGACAGGGCGAATGGAGAGTCAGCGACAGAGAGAGCGAATGGAGAGTCAGCGACAGAGAGAGCGAATGGAGAGTCAGCGACAGGGTGAATGGAGAGTCAGCGAGAGGGTGAATGGAGAGTCAGCGACAGAGAGAGCGAATGGAGAGTCAGCGACAGGGCGAAATGAGAGTCAGCGACAGAGAGAGCAAATGGTTTGTCAGCGACAGAGAGAGCGAATGGAGAGTCAGCGACAGAGAGAGCGAATGGAGAGTCAGCGACAGAGAGAGCGAACGGAGAGTCAGCGACAGAGAGCGCGAATGGAGAGTCAGCGACAGAGAGAGCGAATGGAGAGTCAGCGACAGGGTGAATGGAGAATCAGTGACAGGGCGAATGGAGAGTCAACGACAGAGAGAGCGAAAGGAGAGTCAGCGACAGGGAGAATGGAGAATCAGCGACAGGGCGAATGGAGAGTCAGCGACAGAGAGAGCGAAAGGAGAGTCAGCGACAGGGCGAATGGAGAGTCAGCGACAGGGCGAATGGAGAGTCAGCGACAGGGCGAATGGAGAGTCAGCGACAGGGCGTATGGAGAGTCAGCGACAGGGCGAATGGAGAGTCAGCGACAGAGAGAGCGAATGGAGAGTCAGCGACAGAGAGAGCGAATGGAGAGTCAGCGCCAGGGCGAATGGAGAGTCAGCGACAGGGCGAATGGAGAGTCAGCGACTGGGCGAATGGAGAGTCAGCGACAGGGCGAATGGAGAGTCAGCGACAGGGCGAATGGAGAGTCAGCGACAGGGCGAATGGAGAGTCAGCGACAGGGAGAATGGAGAGTCAGCGACAGGGAGAATGGAGAGTCAGCGACAGGGCGAATGGAGAGTCAGCGACAGGGCGAATGGAGAGTCACCGACAGGGCGAATGGAGAGTCAGCGACAGGGCGAATGGAGAATCAGCGACAGGGCGAATGGAGAATCAGCGACAGGGCGAATGGAGAGTCAGCGACAGGGTGAATGGAGAGTCACCGACAGAGAGAGCGAATGGAGAGTCAGTGACAGAGAGAGCGAATGGAGAGTCAGTGACAGAGAGAGCGAATGGAGAGACAGTGACAGGGCGAATGGAGAGTCACCGACACAGAGAGCGAATGGAGAGTCAGTGACAGGGCGAATGGAGATTAAGCGACAGAGAGATCGAATGGAGAGTCAGCGACAGAGAGAGCGAAAGGAGACTCAGCGACAGAGAGGGCGAATGGAGAGTCGGCGACAGAGAGAGCGAATGGAGAGTCAGCGACAGAGAGGGCGAATGGAGAATCGGCGACAGGGCGAATGGAGAGTCAGTGACAGGGCGAATGTAGAGTCAGCGACAGAGAGAGCGAATGGAGAGTCAGCGACAGAGAGAGCGAATGGAGAGTCAGCGACAGAGAGAGCGAATGGAGAGTCAGCGACAGAAAGAGCGAATGGAGAGTCAGTGACAGGGCGAACTGAGAGTCAGCGACAGGGCGAATGGAGAGTCAGCGACAGAGAGAGCGAATGGAGAGTCAGCGACAGAGAGAGCGAATGGAGAGTCAGCGACAGGGTGAATGGAGAGTCAGCGACAGAGAGAGCGAATGGAGAGTCAGCCACAGAGAGAGCGAATGGAGAGTCAGCGACAGGGCGAATGGAGAGTCAGCGACAGAGAGAGCGAATGGATTGTCAGCGACAGAGAGAGCGAATGGAGAGTCAGCGACAGAGAGAGCGAACGGAGAGTCAGCGACAGAGAGAGCGAACGGAGAGTCAGCGACAGAGAGCGCGAATGGAGAGTCAGCGACAGAGAGAGCGAATGGAGAGTCAGCGACAGGGTGAATGGAGAATCAGCGACAGGGCGAATGGAGAGTCAGCGACAGAGAGAGCGAAAGGAGAGTCGGCGACAGGGAGAATGGAGAATCAGCGACAGGGCGAATGGAGAGTCAGCGACAGAGAGAGCGAAAGGAGAGTCAGCGACAGGGCGAATGGAGAGTCAGCGACAGGGCGAATGGAGAGTCAGCGACAGGGCGAATGGAGAGTCAGCGACAGGGCGAATGGAGAGTCAGCGACAGGGCGAATGGAGAGTCAGCGACAGGGCGAATGGAGAGTCAGCGACAGGGTGAATGGAGAGTCAGCGACAGGGCGAATGGAGAATCAGCGACAGGGCGAATGGAGAATCAGCGACAGGGCGAATGGAGAGTCAGCGACAGGGTGAATGGAGAGTCACCGACAGAGAGAGCGAATGGAGAGTCAGTGACAGAGAGAGCGAATGGAGAGTCAGTGACAGGGCGAATGGAGAGTCACCGACACAGAGAGCGAATGGAGAGTCAGTGACAGGGCGAATGGAGATTCAGCGACAGAGAGAGCGAATGGAGAGTCAGCGACAGAGAGAGCGAATGGAGAGTCAGCGACAGAGAGGGCGAATGGAGAGTCGGCGACAGAGAGAGCGAATGGAGAGTCAGCGACAGAGAGGGCGAATGGAGAGTCAGCGACAGAGAGGGCGAATGGAGAGTCGGCGACAGGGCGAATGGAGAGTCAGCGACAGGGCGAATGGAGAGTCAGCGACGGGGCGAATGGAGAGTCAGCGACAGAGGGAGCGAATGGAGAGTCAGCGACAGGGTGAATGGAGAGTCAGCGACGCAGCGAATGGAGAGTCAGCGACAGTGCGAATGGAGAGTCAGCGACAGTGCGAATGGAGAGTCAGCGACAGTGCGAATGGAGAGTCAGCGACAGTGCGAATGGAGAGTCAGCGACAGGGCGAATGGAGTGTCAGCGACAGAGGGAATGGAGAGTCAGCGATGCAGCGAATGGAGAGTCAGTGACAGGGCGAATGGAGAGTCAGCGACAGGGCGAATGGAGAGTCAGCGACAGGGCGAATGGAGAGTCAGCGACGGGGCGAATGGAGAGTCAGCGACAGACAGAGTGAATGGAGAGTCAACGACAGAGCGAATGGAGAGTCAGCGACAGGGCGAATGGAGAGTCAGCGACAGGGCGAATGGAGAGTCAGCGACAGAGAGAGCGAATGGAGAGTCAGCGACAGGGCGAATGGAGAGTCAGCGACAGGGCGAATGGAGAGTCAGCGACAGGGCGAATAGAGAGTCAGCGACAGGGCGAATGGAGAGTCAGCGACAGAGGGAATGGAGAGTCAGCGACAGAGAGAGCGAATGGAGAGTCAGTGACAGACAGAGCGAATGGAGAGTCAGCGACAGAGAGAGCGAATGGAGAGTCAGCGACGCAGCGAATGGAGAGTCAGCGACAGAGGGAGCGAATGGAGAATCAGCGACAGAGAGAGCGAATGGAGAGACAGCGACAGGGAGAGCGAATGGAGAGACAGCGACAGAGAGAGCGAATGGACAGTCAACGGCAGGGCGATTGGAGAGTCAGCGACAGGGCGAATGGAGAGTCAGCGACAGGGCGAATGGAGAGTCAGCGACAGGGCGAATGGAGAGCCAGCGACAGGGAGAATGGAGAGTCAGCGACAGGGCGAATGGAGAGTCAGCGACAGGGCGAATGGAGAGTCAGCGACAGGGCGAATGGAGAGTCAGCGACAGGGCGACTGGAGTGTCAGCGACAGAGAGAGCGAATGGAGAGTCAGCGACAGAGAGAGCGAATGGAGAGTCAGCGCCAGGGCGAATGGAGAGTCAGCGACAGGGTGAATGGAGAGTCAGCGACAGGGCGAATGGAGAGTCAGCGACAGGGCGAATGGAGAGTCAGCGACAGGGCGAATGGAGAGTCAGCGACAGGGCGAATGGAGAGTCAGCGACAGGGCGAATGGAGAATCAGCGACAGGGCGAATGGAGAGTCAGCGACAGGGTGAATGGAGAGTCACCGACAGAGAGAGCGAATGGAGAGTCAGTGACAGAGAGAGCGAATGGAGAGTCAGTGACAGGGCGAATGGAGAGTCACCGACACAGAGAGCGAATGGAGAGTCAGTGACAGGGCGAACGGAGATTCAGCGACAGAGAGAGCGAATGGAGAGTCAGCGACAGAGAGAGCGAATGGAGAGTCAGCGACAGAGAGGGCGAATGGAGAGTCGGCGACAGAGAGAGCGAATGGAGAGTCAGCGACAGAGAGGGCGAATGGAGAGTCAGCGACAGAGAGTGCGAATGGAGAGTCAGCGACAGAGAGGGCGAATGGAGAGTCAGCGATGCAGCGAATGGAGAGTCAGTGACAGGACGAATGGAGAGTCAGCGACAGGGCGAATGGAGAGTCAGCGACAGGGCGAATGGAGAGTCAGCGACAGGGCGAATGGAGAGTCAGCGACAGACAGAGTGAATGGAGAGTCAACGACAGAGCGAATGGAGAGTCAGCGACAGGGCGAATGGAGAGTCAGCGACAGGGCGAATGGAGAGTCAGCGACAGAGAGAGCGAATGGAGAGTCAGTGACAGGGCGAATGGAGAGTCAGCGACAGGGCGAATGGAGAGTCAGCGACAGGGCGAATAGAGAGTCAGCGACAGGGCGAATGGAGAGTCAGCGACAGAGGGAATGGAGAGTCAGCGACAGAGAGAGCGAATGGAGAGTCAGTGACAGACAGAGCGAATGGAGAGTCAGCGACAGAGAGAGCGAATGGAGAGTCAGCGACGCAGCGAATGGAGAGTCAGCGACAGAGGGAGCGAATGGAGAATCAGCGACAGAGAGAGCGAATGGAGAGACAGCGACAGGGAGAGCGAATGGAGAGACAGCGACAGAGAGAGCGAATGGACAGTCAACGGCAGGGCGAATGGAGAGTCAGCGACAGGGCGAATGGAGAGTCAGCGACAGGTCGAATGGAGAGTCAGCGACAGGGCGAATGGAGAGTCAGCGACAGGGCGAATGGAGAGTCAGCGACAGGGCGAATGGAGAGTCAGCGACAGGGCGAATGGAGAGTCAGCGACAGGGCGAATGGAGAGTCAGCGACAGGGCGACTGGAGTGTCAGCGACAGAGAGAGCGAATGGAGAGTCAGCGACAGAGAGAGCGAATGGAGAGTCAGCGCCAGGGCGAATGGAGAGTCAGCGACAGGGCGAATGGAGAGTCAGCGACAGGGCGAATGGAGAGTCAGCGACAGGGCGAATGGAGAGTCAGCGACAGGGCGAATGGAGAGTCAGCGACAGGGCGAATGGAGAGTCAGCGACAGGGCGAATGGAGAATCAGCGACAGGGCGAATGGAGAATCAGCGACAGGGCGAATGGAGAGTCAGCGACAGGGTGAATGGAGAGTCACCGACAGAGAGAGCGAATGGAGAGTCAGTGACAGAGAGAGCGAATGGAGAGTCAGTGACAGGGCGAATGGAGAGTCACCGACACAGAGAGCGAATGGAGATTCAGTGACAGGGCGAATGGAGATTCAGCGACAGAGAGAGCGAATGGAGAGTCAGCGACAGAGAGAGCGAATGGAGAGTCAGCGACAGAGAGGGCGAATGGAGAGTCGGCGACAGAGAGAGCGAATGGAGAGTCAGCGACAGAGAGGGCGAATGGAGAGTCAGCGACAGAGAGGGCGAATGGAGAGTCGGCGACAGGGCGAATGGAGAGTCAGCGACAGGGCGAATGGAGAGTCAGCGACGGGGCGAATGGAGAGTCAGCGACAGAGAGAGCGAATGGAGAGTCAGCGACAGGGTGAATGGAGAGTCAGCGACGCAGCGAATGGAGAGTCAGCGACAGTGCGAATGGAGAGTCAGCGACAGTGCGAATGGAGAGTCAGCGACAGTGCGAATGGAGAGTCAGCGACAGTGCGAATGGAGAGTCAGCGACAGGGCGAATGGAGTGTCAGCGACAGAGGGAATGGAGAGTCAGCGATGCAGCGAATGGAGAGTCAGTGACAGGGCGAATGGAGAGTCAGCGACAGGGCGAATGGAGAGTCAGCGACAGGGCGAATGGAGAGTCAGCGACAGGGCGAATGGAGAGTCAGCGACAGGGCGAATGGAGAGTCAGCGACAGACAGAGTGAATGGAGAGTCAACGACAGAGCGAATGGAGAGTCAGCGACAGGGCGAATGGAGAGTCAGCGACAGGGCGAATGGAGAGTCAGCGACAGAGAGAGCGAATGGAGAGTCAGCGACAGGGCGAATGGAGAGTCAGCGACAGGGCGAATGGAGAGTCAGCGACAGGGCGAATAGAGAGTCAGCGACAGGGCGAATGGAGAGTCAGCGACAGAGGGAATGGAGAGTCAGCGACAAAGAGAGCGAATGGAGAGTCAGCGACAGACAGAGCGAATGGAGAGTCAGCGACAGAGAGAGCGAATGGAGAGTCAGCGACGCAGCGAATGGAGAGTCAGCGACAGAGGGAGCGAATGGAGAATCAGCGACAGAGAGAGCGAATGGAGAGACAGCGACAGGGAGAGCGAATGGAGAGACAGCGACAGAGAGAGCGAATGGACAGTCAACGGCAGGGCGAATGGAGAGTCAGCGACAGGGCGAATGGAGAGTCAGCGACAGGGCGAATGGAGAGTCAGCGACAGGGCGAATGGAGAGTCAGCGACAGAGAGAGCGAATGGAGAGTCAGCGACAGAGAGAGCGAATGGAGAATCAGCGACAGAGAGAGCGAATGGAGAATTAGCGACAGAGAGAGCGAATGGAGAGTCAGCGACAGGGCTAATGGAGAGTCAGCGACAGGGCTAATGGAGAGTCAGCGACAGGGCGAATGGATAGTCAGCGACAGGGCGAGCTGAGAGTCAGCGACAGGGCGAATGGAGAGTCAGCGACAGAGAGAGCGAATGGAGAGTCAGCGACAGAGAGAGCGAATGGAGAGTCAGCGACAGGGTGAATGGAGAGTCAGCGAGAGGGTGAATGGAGAGTCAGCGACAGAGAGAGCGAATGGAGAGTCAGCGACAGGGCGAAATGAGAGTCAGCGACAGAGAGAGCAAATGGTTTGTCAGCGACAGAGAGAGCGAATGGAGAGTCAGCGACAGAGAGAGCGAATGGAGAGTCAGCGACAGAGAGAGCGAATGGAGAGTCAGCGACAGAGAGAGCGAACGGAGAGTCAGCGACAGAGAGCGCGAATGGAGAGTCAGCGACAGAGAGAGCGAATGGAGAGTCAGCGACAGGGTGAATGGAGAATCAGTGACAGGGCGAATGGAGAGTCAGCGACAGAGAGAGCGAAAGGAGAGTCAGCGACAGGGAGAATGGAGAATCAGCGACAGGGCGAATGGAGAGTCAGCGACAGAGAGAGCGAAAGGAGAGTCAGCGACAGGGCGAATGGAGAGTCAGCGACAGGGCGAATGGAGAGTCAGCTACAGGGCGAATGGAGAGTCAGCGACAGGGCGAATGGAGAGTCAGCGACAGGGCGAATGGAGAGTCAGTGACAGGGCGAATGGAGAGTCAGCGACAGGGCGAATGGAGAGTCAGCGACAGAGAGAGCGAATGGAGAGTCAGCGACAGAGAGAGCGAATGGAGAGTCAGCGCCAGGGCGAATGGAGAGTCAGCGACAGGGCGAATGGAGAGTCAGCGACAGGGCGAATGGAGAGTCAGCGACAGGGCGAATGGAGAGTCAGCGACAGGGCGAATGGAGAGTCAGCGACAGGGCGAATGGAGAGTCACCGACAGGGCGAATGGAGAGTCAGCGACAGGGCGAATGGAGAATCAGCGACAGGGCGAATGGAGAATCAGCGACAGGGCGAATGGAGAGTCAGCGACAGGGTGAATGGAGAGTCACCGACAGAGAGAGCGAATGGAGAGTCAGTGACAGAGAGAGCGAATGGAGAGTCAGTGACAGAGAGAGCGAATGGAGAGTCAGTGACAGAGAGAGCGAATGGAGAGTCAGCGACAGAGAGAGCGAATGGAGAGTCAGCGACAGAGAGAGCGAATGGAGAGTCAGCGACAGAGAGAGCGAATGGAGAGTCTGCGACAGGGCGAATGGAGAGTCAGCGACAGAGCGAATGGAGAGTCAGCGACAGAGTGAATGGAGAGTCAGCGACAGGGCGAATGGAGAGTCAGCGACAGGGCGAATGGAGAGTCAGCGACAGAGAGAGCGAATGGAGAGTCAGCGACGCAGCGAATGGAGAGTCAGCGACAGAGGGAGCGAATGGAGAATCAGCGACAGAGAGAGCGAATGAAGAGACAGCGACAGGGAGAGCGAATGGAGAGACAGCGACAGAGAGAGCGAATGGACAGTCAACGGCAGGGCGAATGGAGAGTCAGCGACAGGGCGAATGGAGAGTCAGCGACTGGGCGAATGGAGAGTCAGCGACAGGGCGAATGGAGAGTCAGCGACAGGGAGAATGGAGAGTCAGCGACAGGGCGAATGGAGAGTCAGCGACAGGGCGAATGGAGAGTCAGCGACAGGGCGAATGGAGAGTCAGCGACAGGGCGACTGGAGTGTCAGCGACAGAGAGAGCGAATGGAGAGTCAGCGACAGAGAGAGCGAATGGAGAGTCAGCGCCAGGGCGAATGGAGAGTCAGCGACAGGGCGAATGGAGAGTCAGCGACAGGGCGAATGGAGAGTCAGCGACAGGGCGAATGGAGAGTCAGCGACAGGGCGAATGGAGAGTCAGCGACAGGGCGAATGGAGAATCAGCGACAGGGCGAATGGAGAGTCAGCGACAGGGCGACTGGAGTGTCAGCGACAGAGAGAGCGAATGGAGAGTCAGCGACAGAGAGAGCGAATGGAGAGTCAGCGCCAGGGCGAATGGAGAGTCAGCGACAGGGCGAATGGAGAGTCAGTGACAGGGCGAATGGAGAGTCAGCGACAGGGCGAATGGAGAGTCAGCGACAGGGCGAATGGAGAGTCAGCGACAGGGCGAATGGAGAGTCAGCGACAGGGCGAATGGAGAGTCAGCGACAGGGCGAATGGAGAATCAGCGACAGGGCGAATGGAGAATCAGCGACAGGGCGAATGGAGAGTCAGCGACAGGGTGAATGGAGAGTCACCGACAGAGAGAGCGAATGGAGAGTCAGTGACAGAGAGAGCGAATGGAGAGTCAGTGACAGGGCGAATGGAGAGTCACCGACACAGAGAGCGAATGGAGAGTCAGTGACAGGGCGAATGGAGATTCAGCGACAGAGAGAGCGAATGGAGAGTCAGCGACAGAGAGAGCGAATGGAGAGTCAGCGACAGAGAGGGCGAATGGAGAGTCGGCGACAGAGAGAGCGAATGGAGAGTCAGCGACAGAGAGGGCGAATGGAGAGTCAGCGACAGAGAGGGCGAATGGAGAGTCGGCGACAGGGCGAATGGAGAGTCAGCGACAGGGCGAATGGAGAGTCAGCGACGGGGCGAATGGAGAGTCAGCGACAGAGAGAGCGAATGGAGAGTCAGCGACAGGGTGAATGGAGAGTCAGCGACGCAGCGAATGGAGAGTCAGCGACAGTGCGAATGGAGAGTCAGCGACAGTGCGAATGGAGAGTCAGCGACAGTGCGAATGGAGAGTCAGCGACAGGGCGAATGGAGTGTCAGCGACAGAGGGAATGGAGAGTCAGCGATGCAGCGAATGGAGAGTCAGTGACAGGGCGAATGGAGAGTCAGCGACAGGGCGAATGGAGAGTCAGCGACAGGGCGAATGGAGAGTCAGCGACAGGGCGAATGGAGAGTCAGCGACAGACAGAGTGAATGGAGAGTCAACGACAGAGCGAATGGAGAGTCAGCGACAGGGCGAATGGAGAGTCAGCGACAGGGCGAATGGAGAGTCAGCGACAGAGAGAGCGAATGGAGAGTCAGCGACAGGGCGAATGGAGAGTCAGCGACAGGGCGAATGGAGAGTCAGCGACAGGGCGAATAGAGAGTCAGCGACAGGGCGAATGGAGAGTCAGCGACAGAGGGAATGGAGAGTCAGCGACAAAGAGAGCGAATGGAGAGTCAGCGACAGACAGAGCGAATGGAGAGTCAGCGACAGAGAGAGCGAATGGAGAGTCAGCGACGCAGCGAATGGAGAGTCAGCGACAGAGGGAGCGAATGGAGAATCAGCGACAGAGAGAGCGAATGGAGAGACAGCGACAGGGAGAGCGAATGGAGAGACAGCGACAGAGAGAGCGAATGGACAGTCAACGGCAGGGCGAATGGAGAGTCAGCGACAGGGCGAATGGAGAGTCAGCGACAGGGCGAATGGAGAGTCAGCGACAGGGCGAATGGAGAGTCAGCGACAGAGAGAGCGAATGGAGAGTCAGCGACAGAGAGAGCGAATGGAGAATCAGCGACAGAGAGAGCGAATGGAGAATTAGCGACAGAGAGAGCGAATGGAGAGTCAGCGACAGGGCTAATGGAGAGTCAGCGACAGGGCTAATGGAGAGTCAGCGACAGGGCGAATGGAGAGTCAGCGACAGGGCGAGATGAGAGTCAGCGACAGGGCGAATGGAGAGTCAGCGACAGAGAGAGCGAATGGAGAGTCAGCGACAGAGAGAGCGAATGGAGAGTCAGCGACAGGGTGAATGGTGAGTCAGCGAGAGGGTGAATGGAGAGTCAGCGACAGAGAGAGCGAATGGAGAGTCAGCGACAGGGCGAAATGAGAGTCAGCGACAGAGAGAGCAAATGGTTTGTCAGCGACAGAGAGAGCGAATGGAGAGTCAGCGACAGAGAGAGCGAATGGAGAGTCAGCGACAGAGAGAGCGAATGGAGAGTCAGCGACAGAGAGCGCGAATGGAGAGTCAGCGACAGAGAGAGCGAATGGAGAGTCAGCGACAGGGTGAATGGAGAATCAGTGACAGGGCGAATGGAGAGTCAGCGACAGAGAGAGCGAAAGGAGAGTCAGCGACAGGGAGAATGGAGAATCAGCGACAGGGCGAAAGGAGAGTCAGCGACAGAGAGAGCGAAAGGAGAGTCAGCGACAGGGCGAATGGAGAGTCAGCGACAGGGCGAATGGAGAGTCAGCTACAGGGCGAATGGAGAGTCAGCGACAGGGCGAATGGAGAGTCAGCGACAGGGCGAATGGAGAGTCAGTGACAGGGCGAATGGAGAGTCAGCGACAGGGCGAATGGAGAGTCAGCGACAGAGAGAGCGAATGGAGAGTCAGCGACAGAGAGAGCGAATGGAGAGTCAGCGCCAGGGCGAATGGAGAGTCAGCGACAGGGCGAATGGAGAGTCAGCGACAGGGCGAATGGAGAGTCAGCGACAGGGCGAATGGAGAGTCAGCGACAGGGCGAATGGAGAGTCAGCGACAGGGCGAATGGAGAGTCAGCGACAGGGTGAATTGGGAGTCAGCGACAGGGTGAATGGAGAGTCAGCGACAGGGCGAATGGAGAGTCAGCGACGGGGCGAATGGAGAGTGAGCGACAGGGCGAATGGAGAGTCAGCGACAGGGCGAATGGAGAGTCACCGACAGGGCGAATGGAGAGTCAGCGACAGGGCGAATGGAGAATCAGCGACAGGGCGAATGGAGAATCAGCGACAGGGCGAATGGAGAGTCAGCGACAGGGTGAATGGAGAGTCACCGACAGAGAGAGCGAATGGAGAGTCAGTGACAGAGAGAGCGAATGGAGAGTCAGTGACAGAGAGAGCGAATGGAGAGACAAAGACAGGGCGAATGGAGAGTCACCGACACAGAGAGCGAATGGAGAGTCAGTGACAGGGCAAATGGAGATTAAGCGACAGAGAGAGCGAATGGAGAGTCAGCGACAGAGAGAGCGAATGGAGACTCAGCGACAGAGAGGGCGAATGGAGAGTCGGCGACAGAGAGAGCGAATGGAGAGTCAGCGACAGAGTGAATGGAGAGTCAGCGACAGGGCGAATGGAGAGTCAGCGACAGGGCGAATGGAGAGTCAGCGACAGAGAGAGCGAATGGAGAGTCAGCGACAGAGAGAGCGAATGGAGAGTCAGCGACAGAGAGAGCGAATGGAGAGTCAGCGACAGAGAGAGCAAATGGAGAGTCAGCGACAGGGCGAATGGAGAGTCAGCGACAGAGCGAATGGAGAGTCAGCGACAGAGTGAATGGAGAGTCAGCGACAGGGCGAATGGAGAGTCAGCGACAGGGCGAATGGAGAGTCAGCGACAGGGCGAATGGAGAGTCAGCGACAGAGCTAATGGAGAGTCAGCGACGCAGCGAATGGAGAGTCAGCGACAGAGAGAGCGACTGGAGAGTCAGCGACAGGGCGAATGGAGAGTCAGCGACAGGGCGAATGGAGAGTCAGCGACAGGGCGAATGGAGAGTCAGCGACTGGGCGAGTGGAGTGTCAGCGACAGAGAGAGCGAATGGAGAGTCAGATACAGGGCGAATGGAGAGTCAGCAACAGGGCGAATGGAGAGTCAGCGACACGGCGACTGGAGAGTCAGCGACACGGCGAATGGAGAGTCAGCGACACGGCGAATGGAGAGTCAGCGACAGGGCGAATGGAGAGTCTGCGACAGAGAGGGCGAATGGAGAGTCAGCGACAGAGAGAGCGAATGGAGAGTCAGCGACAGAGAGAGCGAATGGAGAGTCAGCGACAGAGAGAGCGAATAGAGAGTCAGCGACATGGCGAATGGAGAGTCAGCGACAGGGCGAATGGAGAGTCAGCGACAGGGCGAATGGAGAGTCAGCGACAGGGCGAATGGAGAGTCAGCAACGCAGCGAATGGAGAGTCAGCGGCAGGGCGAATTGTGTGTCAGCGACAGAGAGAGCGAATGGAGAGTCAGCGACAGAGCGAATGGAGAGTCAGCGACAGAGGGAATGGAGAGTCAGCGACAGGGCGAATGGAGAGTCAGCGACAGGGCGAATGGAGAGTCAGCGACAGGGCGAATGGAGAATCAGCGACAGGGCGAATGGAGAGTCAGCGACAGGGCGAATGGAGAGTCAGCGACAGGGCGAATGGAGCGTCAGCGACAGGGCGAATGGAGTCAGCGACAGGGCGAATGGAGAGTCAGCGACAGAGAGAGCGAATGGAGAGTCAGCGACAGAGCGAATGGAGAGTCAGCGACAGAGAGAGCGAATGGAGAGTCAGCGACAGGGCGAATGGAGAGTCAGCGACAGGGCGAATGGAGAGTCAGCGACAGGGCGAATGGAGAGTCAGCGAAAGGGCGAATGGAGAGTCAGCGACAGAGAGAGCGAATGGAGAGTCAGCGACAGGGAGAGCGAATGGAGAGTCAGCGACGCAGCGAATGGAGAGTCAGCGACAGAGAGAGCGAATGGAGAATCAGCGACAGAGAGAGCGAATGGAGAGACAGCGACAGAGAGAGCGAATGGAGAGACCGCGACAGGGCGAATGGAGAGTCAGCAACAGGGCGAATGGAGAGTCAGCGACAGGGCGAATGGAGAGTCAGCGACAGGGCGAATGGAGAGTCAGCGACAGGGCGAATGGAGAGTCAGCGACGCAGCGAATGGAGAGTCAGCGGCAGGGCGAATTGAGAGTCAGCGACAGAGAGAGCGAATGGAGAGTCAGCGAAAGAGCGAATGGAGAATCAGCGACAGGGCGAATGGAGAGTCAGCGACAGAGCGAATGGAGAGTCAGCGACAGGGCGAATGGAGAGTCAGCGACAGGGCGAATGGAGAGTCAGCGACAGGGCGAATGGAGAGTCAGCGACAGGGCGAATGGAGAGTCAGCGACAGGGCGAATGGAGAGTCAGCGACAGGGCGAATGGAGATTCAGCGACAGAGAGAGCGAATGGAGAGTCAGCGACAGAGAGAGCGAATGGAGAGTCAGCGACAGAGCGAATGGAGAGTCAGCGACAGAGATAGCGAATGTAGAGTCAGCGACAGGGCGCATGGAGAGTCAGCGACAGGGCGAATGGAGAATCAGCGACAGGGCGAATGGAGAGTCAGCGACAGGGCGAATGGAGAGTCAGCGACAGGGCGAATGGAGAGTCAGCGACGCAGCGAATGGAGAGTCAGCGACAGGGCGAATGGAGAGTCAGCGACACGGCGAATGGAGAGTCCGCGACAGAGAGAGCGAATGGAGAGTCAGCGACGCAGCGAATTGAGAGTCAGCGACAAAGAGAACGAATGGAGAGTCAGCGACCGGGCGATTGGAGAATCAGCAAAGCAGCGAATGTAGAGTCAGCGACAGGGCAAATGGAGAATCAGGGACAGGGCGAATGGAGAGTCAGCGTGAGGGCGAATGGAGAGTCAGCGACAGGGCGAATGGAGAGTCAGCGACAGGGCGAATGGAGAGTCAGCGACAGGGCGAATGGAGAGTCAGCGACGCAGCGAATGGAGAGTCAGCTACAGGGCGAATGGAGAGTCAGCGACAGGGCGATTGGAGAATCAGCGACAGGGCGAATGGAGAGTCAGCGACAGGGCGAATGGAGAATCAGCGACAGGCCGAATGGAGAGTCAGCGACAGGGCGAATGGAGAGTCAGCGACAGAGAGAGCGAATGGAGAGTCAGCGACAGAGAGAGCGAATGGAGAGTCAGCGACAGTGTGAATGGAGAGTCAGCGACGCAGCGAATGGAGAGTCAGCGACAGTGCGAATGGAGAGTCAGCGACAGGGCGAAAGGAGAGTCAGCGACAGAGGGAATGGAGAGTCAGCGATGCAGCGAATGGAGAGTCAGTGACAGGGCGATTGGAGAGTCAGCGACAGGGCGAATGGAGAGTCAGCGACAGAGATTGTGAATGGAGAGGTAACGACAGAGCGAATGGAGAGTCAGCGACAGAGAGAGCGAATGGAGATTCAGCGACAGGGCGAATGGAGAGTCAGCGACAGGGCGAATGGAGTGTCAGCGACAGGGCGAATGGAGAGTCAGCGACAGGGCGAATGGAGAGTCAGCGACAGGGCGAATGGAGAGTCAGCGACAGGGCGAATGGAGAGTCAGCGACAGAGAGAGCGAATGGAGATTCAGCGACAGGGCGAATGGAGAGTCAGCGACAGGGCGAATGGAGTGTCAGCGACAGGGCGAATGGAGAGTCAGCGACAGGGCAAATGGAGAGTCAGCGACAGGGCGAATGGAGAGTCAGCGACAGGGCGAATGGAGATTCAGCGACAGGGCGAATGGAGATTCAGCGACAGAGGGAATGGAGAGTCAGCGACAGAGAGAGGGAATGGAGAGTCAGCGACAGAGAGAGCGAATGGAGAGTCAGCGACAGAGAGAGCGAATAGAGAGTCAGCGACATGGCGAATGGAGAGTCAGCGACAGGGCGAATGGAGAGTCAGCGACAGGGCGAATGGAGAGTCAGCGACAGGGCGAATGGAGAGTCAGCAACGCAGCGAATGGAGAGTCAGCGGCAGGGCGAATTGTGTGTCAGCGACAGAGAGAGCGAATGGAGAGTCAGCGACAGAGCGAATGGAGAGTCAGCGACAGAGGGAATGGAGAGTCAGCGACAGGGCGAATGGAGAGTCAGCGACAGGGCGAATGGAGAGTCAGCGACAGGGCGAATGGAGAATCAGCGACAGGGCGAATGGAGAGTCAGCGACAGGGCGAATGGAGAGTCAGCGACAGGGCGAATGGAGCGTCAGCGACAGGGCGAATGGAGTCAGCGACAGGGCGAATGGAGAGTCAGCGACAGAGAGAGCGAATGGAGAGTCAGCGACAGAGCGAATGGAGAGTCAGCGACAGAGAGAGCGAATGGAGAGTCAGCGACAGGGCGAATGGAGAGTCAGCGACAGGGCGAATGGAGAGTCAGCGACAGGGCGAATGGAGAGTCAGCGAAAGGGCGAATGGAGAGTCAGCGACAGAGAGAGCGAATGGAGAGTCAGCGACAGGGAGAGCGAATGGAGAGTCAGCGACGCAGCGAATGGAGAGTCAGCGACAGAGAGAGCGAATGGAGAATCAGCGACAGAGAGAGCGAATGGAGAGACAGCGACAGAGAGAGCGAATGGAGAGACCGCGACAGGGCGAATGGAGAGTCAGCAACAGGGCGAATGGAGAGTCAGCGACAGGGCGAATGGAGAGTCAGCGACAGGGCGAATGGAGAGTCAGCGACAGGGCGAATGGAGAGTCAGCGACGCAGCGAATGGAGAGTCAGCGGCAGGGCGAATTGAGAGTCAGCGACAGAGAGAGCGAATGGAGAGTCAGCGAAAGAGCGAATGGAGAATCAGCGACAGGGCGAATGGAGAGTCAGCGACAGAGCGAATGGAGAGTCAGCGACAGGGCGAATGGAGAGTCAGCGACAGGGCGAATGGAGAGTCAGCGACAGGGCGAATGGAGAGTCAGCGACAGGGCGAATGGAGAGTCAGCGACAGGGCGAATGGAGAGTCAGCGACAGGGCGAATGGAGATTCAGCGACAGAGAGAGCGAATGGAGAGTCAGCGACAGAGAGAGCGAATGGAGAGTCAGCGACAGAGCGAATGGAGAGTCAGCGACAGAGATAGCGAATGTAGAGTCAGCGACAGGGCGCATGGAGAGTCAGCGACAGGGCGAATGGAGAATCAGCGACAGGGCGAATGGAGAGTCAGCGACAGGGCGAATGGAGAGTCAGCGACAGGGCGAATGGAGAGTCAGCGACGCAGCGAATGGAGAGTCAGCGACAGGGCGAATGGAGAGTCAGCGACACGGCGAATGGAGAGTCCGCGACAGAGAGAGCGAATGGAGAGTCAGCGACGCAGCGAATTGAGAGTCAGCGACAAAGAGAACGAATGGAGAGTCAGCGACCGGGCGATTGGAGAATCAGCAAAGCAGCGAATGTAGAGTCAGCGACAGGGCAAATGGAGAATCAGGGACAGGGCGAATGGAGAGTCAGCGTGAGGGCGAATGGAGAGTCAGCGACAGGGCGAATGGAGAGTCAGCGACAGGGCGAATGGAGAGTCAGCGACAGGGCGAATGGAGAGTCAGCGACGCAGCGAATGGAGAGTCAGCTACAGGGCGAATGGAGAGTCAGCGACAGGGCGATTGGAGAATCAGCGACAGGGCGAATGGAGAGTCAGCGACAGGGCGAATGGAGAATCAGCGACAGGCCGAATGGAGAGTCAGCGACAGGGCGAATGGAGAGTCAGCGACAGAGAGAGCGAATGGAGAGTCAGCGACAGAGAGAGCGAATGGAGAGTCAGCGACAGTGTGAATGGAGAGTCAGCGACGCAGCGAATGGAGAGTCAGCGACAGTGCGAATGGAGAGTCAGCGACAGGGCGAAAGGAGAGTCAGCGACAGAGGGAATGGAGAGTCAGCGATGCAGCGAATGGAGAGTCAGTGACAGGGCGATTGGAGAGTCAGCGACAGGGCGAATGGAGAGTCAGCGACAGAGATTGTGAATGGAGAGGTAACGACAGAGCGAATGGAGAGTCAGCGACAGAGAGAGCGAATGGAGATTCAGCGACAGGGCGAATGGAGAGTCAGCGACAGGGCGAATGGAGTGTCAGCGACAGGGCGAATGGAGAGTCAGCGACAGGGCGAATGGAGAGTCAGCGACAGGGCGAATGGAGAGTCAGCGACAGGGCGAATGGAGAGTCAGCGACAGAGAGAGCGAATGGAGATTCAGCGACAGGGCGAATGGAGAGTCAGCGACAGGGCGAATGGAGTGTCAGCGACAGGGCGAATGGAGAGTCAGCGACAGGGCAAATGGAGAGTCAGCGACAGGGCGAATGGAGAGTCAGCGACAGGGCGAATGGAGATTCAGCGACAGGGCGAATGGAGATTCAGCGACAGAGGGAATGGAGAGTCAGCGACAGAGAGAGGGAATGGAGAGTCAGCGACAGAGAGAGCGAATGGAGAGTCAGCGACAGAGAGAGCGAATGGAGAGTCAGCGACGCAGCGGATGAAGAGTCAGCGACAGAGAGAGCGAATGGAGAATCACCGACAGAGAGAGCGAATGGAGAGACAGCGACAGAGAGAGCGAATGGAGAGTCAGCGACAGAGAGAGCGAATTGAGAGACAGCGACCGAGAGAGCGAATGGACAGTCAGCGTCAGGGCGAATGGAGAGTCAGCGACAGGGCGAATGGAGAGTCAGCGACAGAGGGAATGGAGAGTCAGCGACAGAGAGAGCGAATGGAGAGTCAGCGACAGAGAGAGCGAATGTAGAATCACCGACAGAGAGAGCGAATGGAGAATCAGCGACAGAGAGAGCGAATGGAGAGTCAGCGACAGGGCTAATGGAGAGTCAACGACAGGGCTAGCGGAGAGTCAGCGACAGGGCGAATGGAGAGTCAGCGAAAGAGAGAGCGAATGGAGAGTCAGCGACAGAGAGAGCGAATGGAGAGTCAGCGACAGGGCGAACTGAGAGTCAGCGACAGGGCGAATGGAGAGTCAGCGACAGGGTGAACTGAGAGTCAGCGACAGGGCGAATGGAGAGTCAGCGACAGAGAGAGCGAATGGAGAGTCAGCGACAGAGAGAGCGAAAGGAGAGTCAGCGAAAGGGTGAATGGAGAGTCAGCGACAGGGCGAATGGAGAGTCAGCGACAGAGAGAGCGAATGGATTGTCAGCGACAGAGAGAGCGAATGGAGAGTCAGCGACAGAGAGAGCGAATGGAGAGTCAGCGACAGAGAGAGCGAACGGAGAGTCAGCGACATAGAGCGAAAGGAAACTCAGCGACAGGGCGAATGAAGAGTCAGCGACAGGGCGAATGGAGAGTCAGCGACAGGGCGAATGGAGAATCAGCGACAGGGCGAATGGAGAGTCAGCGACAGGGTGAATGGAGAGTCAGTGACAGAGAGAGCGAATGGAGAGTCAGTGACAGAGAGAGCGAATGGAGAGTCAGTGACAGGGCGAATGGAGAGTCAGCGACAGAGAGAGCGAATGGAGAGTCAGTGACAGGGCGAATGGAGATTCAGTGACAGGGCGAATGGAGATTCAGCGACAGGGCGAATGGAGAGTCAGCGACAGGGCGAATGGAGAGTCAGCGACAGGGCGAATGGAGAGTCAGCGACAGGGCGAATGGAGAGTCAGCGACAGAGAGAGCGAATGGAGAGTCAGCGACAGAGAGAGCGAATGGAGAGTCAGCGACAGAGCGAATGGAGAGTCAGCGACAGAGAGAGCGAATGGAGAGTCAGCGACAGGGCGAATGGAGAGTCAGCGACAGGGCGAATGGAGAGTCAGCGACAGGGCGAATGGAGAGTCAGCGACAGGGCGAATGGAGAGTCAGCGACAGGGCGAATGGAGAGACAGCGACAGGGCGAATGGAGAGTCAGCGACAGGGCGAATGGAGAGTCAGCGACAGGGCGAATGGAGAGTCAGCGACACGGCGAATGGAGAGTCAGCGACACGGCGAATGGAGAGTCAGCGACAGAGAGAGCGAATGGAGAGTCAGCGACGCAGCGAATGGAGAGTCAGCGACAAAGAGAACGAATGGAGAGTCAGCGAACGGGCGAATGGAGAGTCAGCGACAGGGCGATTGGAGAATCAGCAAAGCAGCGAATGGAGAGTCAGCGACAGGGCGAATGGAGAATCAGGGACAGGGCGAATGGAGAGTCAGCGACAGGGCGAATGGAGAGTCAGCGACAGGGCGAATGGAGAGTCAGCGACAGGGCGAATGGAGAGTCAGCGACGCAGCGAATGGAGAGTCAGCGACAGGGCGAATGGAGAGTCAGGGACAGGGCGATTGGAGAATCAGCGACAGGGCGAATGGAGAATCAGCGACAGGGCGAATGGAGAGTCAGCGACAGGGTGAATGGAGAGTCACCGACAGAGAGAGCGAATGGAGAGTCAGTGACAGAGAGAGCGAATGGAGAGTCAGTGACAGAGAGAGCGAATGGAGAGTCAGTGACAGGGCGAATGGAGAGTCACCGACACAGAGAGCGAATGGAGAGTCAGTGACAGGGCGAATGGAGATTCAGCGACAGAGAGAGCGAATGGAGAGTCAGCGACAGAGAGGGCGAATGGAGAGTCAGCGACAGAGAGGGCGAATGGAGAGTCAGCGACAGGGCGAATGGAGAGTCAGCGACAGGGCGAATGGAGAGTCAGCGACAGGGCGAATGGAGAGTCGGTGACAGGGCGAATGGAGAGTCAGTGACAGGGCGAATGGAGAGTCAGTGACAGGGCGAATGGAGAGTCAGTGACAGGGCGAATGGAGAGTCGGCGACAGGGCGAATGGAGAGTCAGTGACAGGGTGAATGGAGAGTCAGCGACAGAGAGAGCGAATGGAGAGTCAGCGACAGAGAGAACGAATGGAGAGTCAGCGACAGAGAGAGCGAATGGAGAGTCAGCGACAGAGAGAGCGAATGGAGAGTCAGCGACAGAGAGAGCGAATGGAGAGTCAGCGACAGGGCGAATGGAGAGTCAGCGACAGGGCGAATGGAGAGTCAGCGACAGGGCGAATGGAGAGTCAGCGACAGGGCGAATGGAGAGTCAGCGACAGGGCGCATGGAGAGTCAGCGACAGGGCGAATGGAGAGTCAGCGACAGGGCGAATGGAGAGTCAGCGACAGGGCGAATGGAGAGTCAGCGACACGGCGAATGGAGAGTCAGCGACAGAGAGAGCGAATGGAGAGTCAGCGACGCAGCGAATGGAGAGTCAGCGACAAAGAGAACGAATGGAGAGTCAGCGACCGGGCGAATGGAGAGTCAGCGACAGGGCGATTGGAGAATCAGCAAAGCAGCGAATGGAGAGTCAGCGACAGGGCGAATGGAGAATCAGCGACAGGGCGAATGGAGAGTCAGCGACAGGGCGAATGGAGAATCAGCGACAGGGCGAATGGAGAGTCAGCGACAGGGCGAATGGAGAGTCAGCGACAGGGCGAAATGAGAGTCAGCGACAGGGCGAAATGAGAGTCAGCGACAGGGCGAATGGAGAGTCAGCGACAGGGCGAATGGAGAGTCAGCGACGCAGCGAATGGAGAGTCAGCGACAGGGCGAATGGAGAGTCAGCGACAGGGCGATTGGAGAATCAGCGACAGGGCGAATGGAGAGTCAGCGACAGGGCGAATGGAGAGTCAGCGACAGGGCGAATGGAGAATCAGCGACAGGGCGAATGGAGAGTCAGCGACAGGGCGAATGGAGAGTCAGCGACAGGGCGAATGGAGAGTCAGCGAGAGAGAGAGCGAATGGAGAGTCAGCGACAGGGTGAATGGAGAGTCAGCGTCGCAGCGAATGGAGAGTCAGCGACAGTGCGAATGGAGAGTCAGCGACAGGGCGATTGGAGAATCAGCGACAGGGCGAATGGAGAGTCAGCGACAGGGCGAATGGAGAGTCAGCGACAGGGCGAATGGAGAATCAGCGACAGGGCGAATGTAGAGTCAGCGACAGGGCGAATGGAGAATCAGCGACAGGGCGAATGGAGAGTCAGCGACAGAGAGAGCGAATGGAGAGTCAGCGACAGGGTGAATGGAGAGTCAGCGACGCAGCGAATGGAGAGTCAGCGACAGTGCGAATGGAGAGTGAGCGACAGGGCGAATGGAGAGTCAGCGACAGAGGGAATGGAGAGTCAGCGACAGAGGGAATGGAGAGTCAGCGATGCAGCGAATGGAGAGTCAGTGACAGGGCGAATGGAGAGTCAGCGACAGGGCGAATGGAGAGTCAGCGACAGAGAGAGTGAATGGAGAGTCAACGACAGAGCGAATGGAGAGTCAGCGACAGGGCGAATGGAGAGTCAGCCACTGAGAGAGCGAATGGAGAGTCAGCAACAGGGCGAATGGAGAGTCAGCGACAGGGCGAATGGAGAGTTAGCGACAGAGAGAGCGAATGGAGAGTCAGCGACAGGGCGAATGGAGAGTCAGCGACAGGGCGAATGGAGAGTTAGCGACAGGGCGAATGGAGAGTCAGCGACAGGGCGAATGGAGAGTCAGCGACAGAGAGAGCGAATGGAGAATCAGCGACAGAGAGAGCGAATGGAGAGACAGCGACAGGGCGAATGGAGAGTCAGCGACAGGGCGAATGGAGAGTCAGCGACAGGGTGAATGGAGAGTCAGCGACAGGGCGAATGGAGAGTCAGCGACGCAGCGAATGGAGAGTCAGCGGCAGGGCGAATTGAGAGTCAGCGACAGAGAGAGCGAATGGAGAGTCAGCGACAGAGCGAATGGAGAATCAGCGACAGGGCGAATGGAGAGTCAGCGACAGAGCGAATGGAGAGTCAGCGACAGGGCGAATGGAGAGTCAGCGACAGGGCGAATGGAGAGTCAGCGACAGGGCGAATGGAGAGTCAGCGACAGGGCGAATGGAGAGTCAGCGACAGGGCGAATGGAGAGTCAGCGACAGGGCGAATGGAGAGTCAGCGACAGAGCGAATGGAGAGTCAGCGACAGGGCGAATGGAGATTCAGCGACAGGGCGAATGGAGAGTCAGAGACAGGGCGAATGGAGAGTCAACGACAGGGCGAATGGAGATTCAGCGACAGAGAGAGCGAATGGAGAGTCAGTGACAGGGCGATTGGAGAGTCAGCGACAGGGCGAATGGAGAGTCAGCGACAGAGATTGTGAATGGAGAGGTAACGACAGAGCGAATGGAGAGTCAGCAACAGAGAGAGCGAATGGAGATTCAGCGACAGGGCGAATGGAGAGTCAGCGACAGGGCGAATGGAGTGTCAGCGACAGGGCGAATGGAGAGTCAGCGACAGGGCGAATGGAGTGTCAGCGACGCAGCGAATGGAGAGTCAGCGACAGGGCGAATGGAGAGTCAGCGACAGGGCGAATGGAGAGTCAGCGACAGGGCGAATGGAGAGTCAGCGACAGAGAGAGCGAATGGAGATTCAGCGACAGGGCGAATGGAGAGTCAGCGACAGGGCGAATGGAGAGTCAGCGACAGGGCGAATGGAGTGTCAGCGACAGGGCGAATGGAGAGTCAGCGATAGGGCGAATGGAGAGTCAGCGACAGGGCGAATGGAGATTCAGCGACAGGGCGAATGGAGATTCAGCGACAGAGGGAATGGAGAGTCAGCGACAGAGAGAGGGAATGGAGAGTCAGCGACAGAGAGAGCGAATGGAGAGTCAGCGACAGAGAGAGCGAATGGAGAGTCAGCGACGCAGCGGATGAAGAGTCAGCGACAGAGAGAGCGAATGGAGAATCAGCGACAGAGAGAGCGAATGGAGAGACAGCGACAGAGAGAGCGAATGGAGAGTCAGCGACAGAGAGAGCGAATTGAGAGACAGCGACCGAGAGAGCGAATGGACAGTCAGCGTCAGGGCGAATGGAGAGTCAGCGACAGGGCGAATGGAGAGTCAGCGACAGAGGGAATGGAGAGTCAGCGACAGAGAGAGCGAATGGAGAGTCAGCGACAGAGAGAGCGAATGTAGAATCACCGACAGAGAGAGCGAATGGAGAATCAGCGACAGAGAGAGCGAATGGAGAGTCAGCGACAGGGCTAATGGAGAGTCAGCGACAGGGCTAGCGGAGAGTCAGCGACAGGGCGAATGGAGAGTCAGCGAAAGAGAGAGCGAATGGAGAGTCAGCGACAGAGAGAGCGAATGGAGAGAAAGCGACAGGGCGAACTGAGAGTCAGCGACAGGGCGAATGGAGAGTCAGCGACAGGGTGAACTGAGAGTCAGCGACAGGGCGAATGGAGAGTCAGCGACAGAGAGAGCGAATGGAGAGTCAGCGACAGAGAGAGCGAAAGGAGAGTCAGCGAAAGGGTGAATGGAGAGTCAGCGACAGGGCGAATGGAGAGTCAGCGACAGAGAGAGCGAATGGATTGTCAGCGACAGAGAGAGCGAATGGAGAGTCAGCGACAGAGAGAGCGAACGGAGAGTCAGCGACAGAGAGAGCGAACGGAGAGTCAGCGACATAGAGCGAAAGGAAACTCAGCGACAGGGCGAATGAAGAGTCAGCGACAGGGCGAATGGAGAGTCAGCGACAGGGCGAATGGAGAATCAGCGACAGGGCGAATGGAGAGTCAGCGACAGGGTGAATGGAGAGTCAGTGACAGAGAGAGCGAATGGAGAGTCAGTGACAGAGAGAGCGAATGGAGAGTCAGTGACAGGGCGAATGGAGAGTCAGCGACAGAGAGAGCGAATGGAGAGTCAGTGACAGGGCGAATGGAGATTCAGGGACAGGGCGAATGGAGATTCAGCGACAGGGCGAATGGAGAGTCAGCGACAGGGCGAATGGAGAGTCAGCGACAGGGCGAATGGAGAGTCAGCGACAGGGCGAATGGAGAGTCAGCGACAGGGCGAATGGAGAGTCAGCGACAGAGAGAGCGAATGGAGAGTCAGCGACAGAGAGAGCGAATGGAGAGTCAGCGACAGAGCGAATGGAGAGTCAGCGACAGAGAGAGCGAATGGAGAGTCAGCGACAGGGCGAATGGAGAGTCAGCGACAGGGCGAATGGAGAGTCAGCGACAGGGCGAATGGAGAGTCAGCGACAGGGCGAATGGAGAGTCAGCGACAGGGCGAATGGAGAGACAGCGACAGGGCGAACGGAGAGTCAGCGACAGGGCGAATGGAGAGTCAGCGACAGGGCGAATGGAGAGTCAGCGACACGGCGAATGGAGAGTCAGCGACACGGCGAATGGAGAGTCAGCGACAGAGAGAGCGAATGGAGAGTCAGCGACGCAGCGAATGGAGAGTCAGCGACAAAGAGAACGAATGGAGAGTCAGCGAACGGGCGAATGGAGAGTCAGCGACAGGGCGATTGGAGAATCAGCAAAGCAGCGAATGGAGAGTCAGCGACAGGGCGAATGGAGAATCAGGGACAGGGCGAATGGAGAGTCAGCGACAGGGCGAATGGAGAGTCAGCGACAGGGCGAATGGAGAGTCAGCGACAGGGCGAATGGAGAGTCAGCGACGCAGCGAATGGAGAGTCAGCGACAGGGCGAATGGAGAGTCAGGGACAGGGCGATTGGAGAATCAGCGACAGGGCGAATGGAGAATCAGCGACAGGGCGAATGGAGAGTCAGCGACAGGGTGAATGGAGAGTCACCGACAGAGAGAGCGAATTGAGAGTCAGTGACAGAGAGAGCGAATGGAGAGTCAGTGACAGAGAGAGCGAATGGAGAGTCAGTGACAGGGCGAATGGAGAGTCACCGACACAGAGAGCGAATGGAGAGTCAGTGACAGGGCGAATGGAGATTCAGCGACAGAGAGAGCGAATGGAGAGTCAGCGACAGAGAGGGCGAATGGAGAGTCAGCGACAGAGAGGGCGAATGGAGAGTCGGCGACAGGGCGAATGGAGAGTCAGCGACAGGGCGAATGGAGAGTCAGCGACAGGGCGAATGGAGAGTCGGCGACAGGGCGAATGGAGAGTCAGTGACAGGGCGAATGGAGAGTCAGTGACAGGGCGAATGGAGAGTCAGTGACAGGGCGAATGGAGAGTCGGCGACAGGGCGAATGGAGAGTCAGTGACAGGGTGAATGGAGAGTCAGCGACAGAGAGAGCGAATGGAGAGTCAGCGACAGAGAGAACGAATGGAGAGTCAGCGACAGAGAGAGCGAATGGAGAGTCAGCGACAGAGAGAGCGAATGGAGAGTCAGCGACAGAGAGAGCGAATGGAGAGTCAGCGACAGGGCGAATGGAGAGTCAGCGACAGGGCGAATGGAGAGTCAGCGACAGGGCGCATGGAGAGTCAGCGACAGGGCGAATGGAGAGCCAGCGACAGGGCGAATGGAGAGTCAGCGACAGGGCGAATGGAGAGTCAGCGACACGGCGAATGGAGAGTCAGCGACAGAGAGAGCGAATGGAGAGTCAGCGACGCAGCGAATGGAGAGTCAGCGACAAAGAGAACGAATGGAGAGTCAGCGACCGGGCGAATGGAGAGTCAGCGACAGGGCGATTGGAGAATCAGCAAAGCAGCGAATGGAGAGTCAGCGACAGGGCGAATGGAGAATCAGCGACAGGGCGAATGGAGAGTCAGCGACAGGGCGAATGGAGAATCAGCGACAGGGCGAATGGAGAGTCAGCGACAGGGCGAATGGAGAGTCAGCGACAGGGCGAAATGAGAGTCAGCGACAGGGCGAATGGAGAGTCAGCGACAGGGCGAATGGAGAGTCAGCGACAGGGCGAATGGAGAGTCAGCGACGCAGCGAATGGAGAGTCAGTGACAGGGCGAATGGAGAGTCAGCGACAGGGCGATTGGAGAATCAGCGACAGGGCGAATGGAGAGTCAGCGACAGGGCGAATGGAGAGTCAGCGACAGGGCGAATGGAGAATCAGCGACAGGGCGAATGGAGAGTCAGCGACAGGGCGAATGGAGAGTCAGCGACAGGGCGAATGGAGAGTCAGCGACAGAGAGAGCGAATGGAGAGTCAGCGACAGGGTGAATGGAGAGTCAGCGACGCAGCGAATGGAGAGTCAGCGACAGTGCGAATGGAGAGTCAGCGACAGGGCGATTGGAGAATCAGCGACAGGGCGAATGGAGAGTCAGCGACAGGGCGAATGGAGAGTCAGCGACAGGGCGAATGGAGAATCAGCGACAGGGCGAATGTAGAGTCAGCGACAGGGCGAATGGAGAATCAGCGACAGGGCGAATGGAGAGTCAGCGACAGAGAGAGCGAATGGAGAGTCAGCGACAGGGTGAATGGAGAGTCAGCGACGCAGCGAATGGAGAGTCAGCGACAGTGCGAATGGAGAGTCAGCGACAGGGCGAATGGAGAGTCAGCGACAGAGGGAATGGAGAGTCAGCGACAGAGGGAATGGAGAGTCAGCGATGCAGCGAATGGAGAGTCAGTGACAGGGCGAATGGAGAGTCAGCGACAGGGCGAATGGAGAGTCAGCGACAGAGAGAGTGAATGGAGAGTCAACGACAGAGCGAATGGAGAGTCAGCGACAGGGCGAATGGAGAGTCAGCCACTGAGAGAGCGAATGGACAGTCAGCGACAGGGCGAATGGAGAGTTAGCGACAGAGAGAGCGAATGGAGAGTCAGCGACAGGGCGAATGGAGAGTCAGCGACAGGGCGAATGGAGAGTTAGCGACAGGGCGAATGGAGAGTCAGCGACAGGGCGAATGGAGAGTCAGCGACAGGGCAAATGGAGAGTCAGCGACAGAGAGAGCGAATGGAGAGTCAGCGACAGGGAGAGCGAATGGAGAGTCAGCGACGCAGCGAATGGAGAGTCAGCGACAGAGAGAGCGAATGGAGAATCAGCGACAGAGAGAGCGAATGGAGAGACAGCGACAGGGCGAATGGAGAGTCAGCGACAGGGCGAATGGAGAGTCAGCGACAGGGTGAATGGAGAGTCAGCGACAGGGCGAATGGAGAGTCAGCGACGCAGCGAATGGAGAGTCAGCGGCAGGGCGAATTGAGAGTCAGCGACAGAGAGAGCGAATGGAGAGTCAGCGACAGAGCGAATGGAGAATCAGCGACAGGGCGAATGGAGAGTCAGCGACAGAGCGAATGGAGAGTCAGCGACAGAGCGAATGGAGAGTCAGCGACAGGGCGAATGGAGAGTCAGCGACAGGGCGAATGGAGAGTCAGCGACAGGGCGAATGGAGAGTCAGCGACAGGGCGAATGGAGAGTCAGCGACAGGGCGAATGGAGAGTCAGCGACAGGGCGAATGGAGAGTCAGCGACAGGGCGAATGGAGAGTCAGCGACAGGGCGAATGGAGAGTCAGCGACAGGGCGAATGGAGATTCAGCGACAGGGCGAATGGAGAGTCAGAGACAGGGCGAATGGAGAGTCAACGACAGGGCGAATGGAGATTCAGCGACAGAGAGAGCGAATGGAGAGTCAGCGACAGAGAGAGCGAATGGAGAGTCATCGACAGAGCGAATGGAGAGTCAGCGACAGAGAGAGCGAATGGAGAGTCAGCGACAGGGCGCATGGAGAGTCAGCGACAGGGCGAAAGGAGAGTCAGCGACAGGGCGAATGGAGAGTCAGCGACAGGGCGAATGGAGAGTCAGCGACAGGGCGAATGGAGAGTCAGCGACAGGGCGAATGGAGAGTCAGCGACAGGGCGAATGGAGAGTCAGCGACGCAGCGATTGGAGAGTCAGCGACAGGGCGAATGGAGAGTCAGCGACACGGCGAATGGAGATTCAGCGACAGAGAGAACGAATGGAGAGTCAGCGACGCAGCGAATGGAGAGTCAGCGACAAAGAGAACGAATGGAGAGTCAGCGACCGGGCGAATGGAGAGTCAGCGACAGGGCGATTGGAGAATCAGCAAAGCAGCGAATGGAGAGTCAGCGACAGGGCGAATGGAGAATCAGGGACAGGGCGAATGGAGAGTCAGCGACAGGGCGAATGGAGAGTCAGCGACAGGGCGAATGGAGAGTCAGCGACTGGGCGAATGGAGAGTCAGCGACGCAGCGAATGGAGAGTCAGCGACAGGGCGAATGGAGAGTCAGCGACAGGGCGATTGGAGAATCAGCGACAGGGCGAATGGAGAGTCAGCGACAGGGCGATTGGAGAATCAGCGACAGGCCGAATGGAGAGTCAGCGACAGGGCGAATGGAGAGTCAACGACAGGGCGAATGGAGAGTCAGCGACAGAGAAAGCGAATGGAGATTCAGCGACAGGGCGAATGGAGAGTCAGCGACAGGGCGAATGGAGAGTCAGCGACAGGGCGAATGGAGAGTCAGCGACAGGGCGAATGGAGAGTCAGCGACAGGGCGAATGGAGAGTCAGCGACAGAGGGAATGGAGAGTCAGCGACTGAGAGAGCGAATGGAGAGTCAGCGACAGAGAGAGCGAATGGAGAGTCAGCGACAGAGAGAGCGAATGGAGAGTCAGCGACGCAGCGAATGGAGAGTCAGCGACAGAGAGAGCGAATGGAGAGACAGCGACAGAGAGAGCGAATGGAGAGACAGCGACAGAGAGAGCGAATGGACAGTCAGCGTCAGGGCGAATGGAGAGTCAGCGACAGGGCGAATGGAGAGTCAGCGAGAGAGGGAATGGAGAGTCAGCGACAGAGAGAGCGAATGGAGAGTCAGCGACAGAGAGAGCGAATGGAGAATCACCGACAGAGAGAGCGAATGGAGAATCACCGACAGAGAGAGCGAATGGAGAGTCAGCGACAGGGCTAATGGAGAGTCAGCGACAGGGCTAGCGGAGAGTCAGCGACAGGGCGAATGGAGAGTCAGCGACAGAGAGAGCGAATGGAGAGTCAGCGACAGGGCGAACTGAGAGTCAGCGACAGGGCGAATGGAGAGTCAGCGACAGGGTGAACTGAGAGTCAGCGACAGGGTGAACTGAGAGTCAGCGACAGGGCGAATGGAGAGTCAGCGACAGAGAGAGCGAATGGAGAGTCAGCGACAGAGAGAGTGAAAGGAGAGTCAGCGACAGGGTGAATGGAGAGTCAGCGAAAGCGTGAATGGAGAGTCAGCGACAGAGAGAGCGAATGGAGAGTCAGCGACAGGGCGAATGGAGAGTCAGCGACAGTGAGAGCCAATGGAGAGTCAGCGACAGAGAAAGCGAACGGAGAGTCAGCGACAGAGAGAGCGAACGGAGAGTCAGCGACAGAGAGAGCGAATGGAGAGTCAGCGACAGGGTGAATGGAGAATCAGCGACACGGCGAATGGAGAGTCAGCGACAGGGCGAATGGAGAGTCAGCGACAGGGCGAATGGAGAGTCAGCGACAGGGCGAATGGAGAATCAGCGACAGGGCGAATGGAGAGTCAGCGATAGGGCGAATGGAGAGTCAGCGACAGAGAGAGCGAATGGAGAGTCAGCGACAGAGAGAGCGAAAGGAGAGTCAGCGACAGGGTGAATGGAGAGTCAGCGACAGGGTGAATGGAGAGTCAGCGACAGAGAGAGCGAATGGAGAGTCAGCGACAGAGAGAGCGAATGGATTGTCTGCGACAGAGAGAGCGAATGGAGAGTCAGCGACAGAGAGAGCGAATGGAGAGTCAGCGACAGAGAGAGCGAACGGAGAGTCAGCGACAGGGTGAATGGAGATTCAGCGACAGGGCGAATGGAGAGTCAGCGACAGGGCGAATGGAGAGTCAGCGACAGGGCGAATGGAGAATCAGCGACAGGGCGAATGGAGAGTCAGCGACAGGGTGAATGGAGATTCAGCGACAGGGCGAATGGAGATTCAGCGACAGAGAGAGCGAATGGAGAGTCAGCGACAGAGAGAGCGAATGGAGAGTCAGCGACAGGGCGAATGGAGAGTCAGCGACAGGGCGATTGGAGAGTCAGCGACAGAGAGAGCGAATGGAGAGTCAGCGACAGAGAGAGCGAATGGAGAGGCAGCGACAGAGAGAGCGAATGGAGAGTCACCGACAGAGAGAGCGAATGGAGAGTCAGCGACAGAGAGAGCGAATGGAGAGTCAGCGACAGGGCGAATGGAGAGTCAGTGACAGAGAGAGCGAATGGAGAGTCAGTGACAGAGAGAGCGAATGGAGAGTCAGTGACAGGGCGAATGGAGATTCAGCGACAGAGAGAGCGAATGGAGAGTCAGTGACAGGGCGAATGGAGATTCAGCGACAGGGCGAATGGAGAGTCAGCGACAGGGCGAATGGAGAGTCAGCGACAGGGCGATTGGAGAGTCAGCGACAGAGAGAGTGAATGGAGAGTTAGCGACGTAGCGAATGGAGAGTCAGCAACAGGGCGAATGGAGAGTCAGCGACAGAGCGAATGGAGAGTCAGCGACAGAGAGAGCGAATGGAGAGTCAGGGACAGAGAGAGCGAATGGAGAGTCAGCGACAGAGAGAGCGAATGGAGAGTCAGCGACAGAGAGAGCGAATGGAGAGCCAGCGACAGAGAGAGCGAATGGAGAGCCAGCGACAGAGAGAGCGAATGGAGAGTCAGTGACAGGGTGAATGGAGATTCAGCGACAGGGCGAATGGAGAGTCAGCGACAGGGCGAATGGAGAGTCAGCGACAGGGCGAATGGAGAGTCAGCGACAGGGCGAATGGAGAGTCAGCGACGCAGCGAATGGAGAGTCAGCGGCAGGGCGAATTGAGAGTCAGCGACAGAGAGAGCGAATGGAGAGTCAGCGACAGAGCGAATGGAGAATCAGCGACAGGGCGAATGGAGAGTCAGCGACAGAGCGAATGGAGAGTCAGCGACAGAGCGAATGGAGAGTCAGCGACAGGGCGAATGGAGAGTCAGCGACAGGGCGAATGGAGAGTCAGCGACAGGGCGAATGGAGAATCAGCGACAGGGCGAATGGAGAGTCAGCGACAGAGCGAATGGAGAGTCAGCGACAGGGCGAATGGAGAGTCAGCGACAGGGCGAATGGAGAGTCAGCGACAGGGCGAATGGAGAGTCAGCGACAGGGCGAATGGAGAGTCAGCGACAGGGCGAATGGAGAGTCAGCGACAGAGAGAGCGAATGGAGAGTCAGCGACAGAGCGAATGTAGAGTCAGCGACAGAGAGAGCGAATGGAGAGTCAGCGACAGGGCGAATGGAGAGTCAGCGACAGGGCGAATGGAGAGTCAGCAACAGGGCGAATGGAGAGTCAGCGACAGGGCGAATGGAGAGTCAGCGACAGGGCGAATGGAGAGTCAGCGAGAGGGCGAATGGAGAGTCAGCGACAGGGCGAATGGAGAGTCAGCGACACGGCGAATGGAGAGTCAGCGACAGAGAGAGCGAATGGAGAGTCAGCGACGCAGCGAATGGAGAGTAAGCGACAAAGAGAACGAATGGAGAGTCAGCGACCGGGCGAATGGAGAGTCAGCGACAGGGCGATTGGAGAATCAGCAAAGCTGCGAATGGAGAGTCAGCGACAGGGCGAATGGAGAATCAGCGACAGGGCGAATGGAGAGTCAGCGACTGGGCGAATGGAGAATCAGCGACAGGGCGAATGGAGAGTCAGCGACAGGGCGAATGGAGAGTCAGCGACAGGGCGAAAGGAGAATCAGCGACAGAGAGAGCGAATGCAGAGTCAGCGACAGAGAGAGCGAATGGAGAGTCAGCGACAGGGTGAATGGAGAATCAGCGACAGGGCGAATGGAGAGTCAGCGACAGAGAGAGCGAATGGAGAGTCAGCGACAGGGTGAATGGAGAATCAGCGACAGGGCGAATGGAGAGTCAGCGACAGAGAGAGCGAATGGAGAGTCAGCGACAGGGTGAATGGAGAATCAGCGACAGGGTGAATGGAGAGTCAGCGACAGGGCGAAAGGAGAGTCAGCGACAGGGAGAATGGAGAATCAGCGACTGGGCGAATGGAGAGTCAGCGACAGAGAGAGCGAAAGGAGACTCAGCGACAGGGCGAATGAAGAGTCAGCGACAGGGCGAATGGAGAGTCAGCGAAAGGGCGAATGTAGAGTCAGCGACAGGGCGAATGGAGAGTCAGCGACAGGGCGAATGGAGAGTCAGCGACAGGGCGAATGGAGAGTCAGCGACAGGGTGAATGGAGAGTCAGCGACAGAGAGAGCGAATGGAGAGTCAGCGACAGAGAGAGCGAATGGAGAGTCAGCGACAGGGCGAATGGAGAGTCAGCGTCAGGGTGAATGGAGAGTCAGCGACAGGGTGAATGGAGAGTCAGCGACACGGCGAATGGAGAGTCAGCGACACGGCGAATGGAGAGTCAGCGACAGGGCGAATGGAGAGTCAGCGACATGGCGATTGGAGAGTCAGCGACAGAGAGAGTGAATGGAGAGTTAGCGACGCAGCGATTGGAGATTCAGCAACAGGGCGAATGGAGAGTCAGCGACAGAGCGAATGGAGAGTCAGCGACAGAGAGAGCGAATGGAGAGTCAGCGACAGAGAGAGCGAATGGAGAGTCAGCGACAGAGAGAGCGAATGGAGAGCCAGCGACAGAGAGAGCGAATTGAGAGTCAGCGACAGGGCGAATGGAGAGTCAGCGACAGGGCGAATGGAGAGTCAGCGACAGGGCGAATGGAGAGTCAGCGACAGGGTGAATGGAGAGTCAGCGATAGGGCGAATGGAGAGTCAGCGACGCAGCGAATGGAGAGTCAGCGGCAGGGCGAATTGAGAGTCAGCGACAGAGAGAGCGAATGGAGAGTCAGCGACAGAGCGAATGGAGAATCAGCGACAGAGCGAATGGAGAGTCAGCGACAGGGCGAATGGAGAGTCAGCGACAGGGCGAATGGAGAGTCAGCGACACGGCGAATGGAGAGTCAGCGACACGGCGAATGGAGAGTCAGCGACAGGGCGAATGGAGAGTCAGCGACAGGGCGATTGGAGAGTCAGCGACAGAGAGAGTGAATGGAGAGTTAGCGACGCAGCGATTGGAGATTCAGCAACAGGACGAATGGAGAGTCAGCGACAGAGCGAATGGAGAGTCAGCGACAGAGAGAGCGAATGGAGAGTCAGCGACAGAGAGAGCGAATGGAGAGTCAGCGACAGAGAGAGCGAATGGAGAGCCAGCGACAGAGAGAGCGAATGGAGAGTCAGCGACAGGGCGAATGGAGAGTCAGCGACAGAGAGAGCGAATGGAGAGTCAGCGACAAAGCGAATGTAGAGTCAGCGACAGAGAGAGCGAATGGAGAGTCAGCGACAGGGCGAATGGAGAGTCAGCGACAGGGCGAATGGAGAGTCAGCAACAGGGCGAATGGAGAGTCAGCGACAGGGCGAATGGAGTGTCAGCGACAGGGCGAATGGAGAGTCAGCGAGAGGGCGAATGGAGAGTCAGCGACAGGGCGAATGGAGAGTCAGCGACAGAGAGAGCGAATGGAGAGTCAGCGACGCAGCGAATGGAGAGTCAGCGACAAAGAGAACGAATGGAGAGTCAGCGACCGGGCGAATGGACAGTCAGCGACAGGGCGATTGGAGAATCAGCAAAGCTGCGAATGGAGAGTCAGCGACAGGGCGAATGGAGAATCAGCGACAGGGCGAATGGAGAGTCAGCGACTGGGCGAATGGAGAATCAGCGACAGGGCGAATGGAGAGTCAGCGACAGGGCGAATGGAGAGTCAGCGACAGAGCGAAAGGAGAAAAAGCGACAGAGAGAGCGAATGCAGAGTCAGCGACAGAGAGAGCGAATGGAGAGTCAGCGACAGGGTGAATGGAGAATCAGCGACAGGGCGAATGGAGAGTCAGCGACAGAGAGAGCGAATGGAGAGTCAGCGACAGGGTGAATGGAGAATCAGCGACAGGGCGAATGGAGAGTCAGCGACAGAGAGAGCGAATGGAGAGTCAGCGACAGGGTGAATGGAGAATCAGCGACAGGGTGAATGGAGAGTCAGCGACAGGGCGAAAGGAGAGTCAGCGACAGGGAGAATGGAGAATCAGCGACAGGGCGAATGGAGAGTCAGCGACAGAGAGAGCGAAAGGAGACTCAGCGACAGGGCGAATGAAGAGTCAGCGACAGGGCGAATGGAGAGTCAGCGACAGGGCGAATGGAGAGTCAGCGACAGGGCGAATGGAGAGTCAGCGACAGGGCGAATGGAGAGTCAGCGACAGGGCGAATGGAGAGTCAGCGACAGGGCGAATGGAGAGTCAGCGACAGGGCGAATGGAGAGTCAGCGACAGAGAGAGCGAATGGAGAGTCAGCGACAGAGAGAGCGAATGGAGAGTCAGCGACAGGGCGAATGGAGAGTCAGCGTCAGGGTGAATGGAGAGTCAGCGACAGGGTGAATGGAGAGTCAGCGACACGGCGAATGGAGAGTCAGCGACACGGCGAATGGAGAGTCAGCGACACGGCGAATGGAGAGTCAGCGACAGGGCGAATGGAGAGTCAGCGACAGGGCGATTGGAGAGTCAGCGACAGAGAGAGTGAATGGAGAGTTAGCGACGCAGCGATTGGAGATTCAGCAACAGGGCGAATGGAGAGTCAGCGACAGAGCGAATGGAGAGTCAGCGACAGAGAGAGCGAATGGAGAGTCAGCGACAGAGAGAGCGAATGGAGAGTCAGCGACAGAGAGAGCGAATGGAGAGCCAGCGACAGAGAGAGCGAATTGAGAGTCAGCGACAGGGCGAATGGAGAGTCAGCGACAGGGCGAATGGAGAGTCAGCGACAGGGCGAATGGAGAGTCAGCGACAGGGTGAATGGAGAGTCAGCGACAGGGCGAATGGAGAGTCAGCGACGCAGCGAATGGAGAGTCAGCGGCAGGGCGAATTGAGAGTCAGCGACAGAGAGAGCGAATGGAGAGTCAGCGACAGAGCGAATGGAGAATCAGCGACAGGGCGAATGGAGAGTCAGCGACAGGGCGAATGGAGAGTCAGCGACAGAGCGAATGGAGAGTCAGCGACAGGGCGAATGGAGAGTCAGCGACAGGGCGAATGGAGAGTCAGCGACAGGGCGAATGGAGAATCAGCGACAGGGCGAATGGAGAGTCAGCGACAGAGCGAATGGAGAGTCAGCGACAGGGCGAATGGAGAGTCAGCGACAGGGCGAATGGAGAGTCAGCGACAAGGCGAATGGAGAGTCAGCGACAGGGCGAATGGAGAGTCAGCGACAGGGCGAATGGAGAGTAAGCGACAGAGAGAGCGAATGGAGAGTCAGCGACAGAGCGAATGTAGAGTCAGCGACAGAGAGAGCGAATGGAGAGTCAGCGACAGGGCGAATGGAGAGTCAGCGACAGGGCGAATGGTGAGTCAGCAACAGGGCGAATGGAGAGTCAGCGACAGGGCGAATGGAGAGTCAGCGAGAGGGCGAATGGAGAGTCAGCGACAGGGCGAATGGAGAGTCAGCGACACGGCGAATGGAGAGTCAGCGACAGAGAGAGCGAATGGAGAGTCAGCGACGCAGCGAATGGAGAGTCAGCGACAAAGAGAACGAATGGAGAGTCAGCGACCGGGCGAATGGAGAGTCAGCGACAGGGCGATTGGAGAATCAGCAAAGCTGCGAATGGAGAGTCAGCGACAGGGCGAATGGAGAATCAGCGACAGGGCGAATGGAGAGTCAGCGACAGGGCGAATGGAGAATCAGCGACAGGGCGAATGGAGAGTCAGCGACAGAGCGAATGGAGAGTCAGCGACAGGGCGAAAGGAGAGTCAGCGACAGAGAGAGCGAATGCAGAGTCAGCGACAGAGAGAGCGAATGGAGAGTCAGCGACAGGGTGAATGAGAATCAGCGACAGGGCGAATGGAGAGTCAGCGACAGAGAGAGCGAATGGAGAGTCAGCGACAGGGTGAATGGAGAATCAGCGACAGGGCGAATGGAGAGTCAGCGACAGAGAGAGCGAATGGAGAGTCAGCGACAGGGTGAATGGAGAATCAGCGACAGGGTGAATGGAGAGTCAGCGACAGGGCGGAAGGAGAGTCAGCGACAGGGAGAATGGAGAATCAGCGACAGGGCGAATGGAGAGTCAGCGACAGAGAGAGCGAAAGGAGACTCAGCGACAGGGCGAATGAAGAGTCAGCGACAGGGCGAATGGAGAGTCAGCGACAGGGCGAATGGAGAGTCAGCGACAGGGCGAATGGAGAGTCAGCGAAAGGGCGAATGGAGAGTTAGCGACAGGGCTAATGGAGAGTCAGCGACAGGGCGAATGGAGAGTCAGCGACAGAGAGAGCGAATGGAGAGTCAGCGACAGAGAGAGCGAATGGAGAGTCAGCGACAGGGCGAATGGAGAGTCAGCGTCAGGGTGAATGGAGAGTCAGCGACAGGGTGAATGGAGAGTCAGCGACAGGGCGAATGGAGAGTCAGCGACAGGGCGAATGGAGAGTCACCGACAGGGCGAATGGAGAGTCAGCGACAGGGCGAATGGAGAATCAGCGACAGGGCGAATGGAGAATCAGCGACAGGGCGAATGGAGAATCAGCGACAGGGCGAATGGAGAGTCAGCAACAGGGTGAATGGAGAGTCACCGACAGAGAGAGCGAATGGAGAGTCAGTGACAGAGAGAGCGAATGGAGAGTCAGCGACAGGGCGAATGGAGAGTCAGCGACAGGGCGAATGGAGAGCCAGCGACAGGGCGAATGGAGAGTCAGCGACAGGGCGAATGGAGAGTCAGCGACAGGGCGAATGGAGAGTCAGCGACAGAGAGAGCGAATGGAGAGTCAGCGACAGAGAGAGCGAATGGAGAGTCAGCGACAGAGAGAGCGAATGGAGAGCCAGCGACAGAGAGAGCGAATGGAGAGTCAGCGACAGGGCGAATGGAGAGTCAGCGACAGGGCGAATGAAGAGTCAGCGACAGGGCGAATGGAGAGTCAGCGACAGGGCGAATGGAGAGTCAGCGACGCAGCGAATGGAGAGTCAGCGGCAGGGCGAATTGAGTCAGCGACAGAGAGAGCGAATGGAGAGTCAGCGACAGAGCGAATGGAGAATCAGCGACAGGGCGAATGGAGAGTCAGCGACAGAGCGAATGGAGAGTCAGCGACAGAGCGAATGGAGAGTCAGCGACAGGGCGAATGGAGAGTCAGCGAAAGGGCGAATGGAGAGTCAGCGACAGGGCGAATGGAGAATCAGCGACAGGGCGAATGGAGAGTCAGCGACAGGGCGAATGGAGAGTCAGCGACAGGGCGAATGGAGAGTCAGCGACAGAGAGAGCGAATGGAGAGTCAGCGACAGAGCGAATGGAGAGTCAGCGACAGGGCGAATGGAGAGTCAGCGACAGGGCGAATGGAGAGTCAGCGACAGGGCGAATGGAGAGTCAGCGACAGGGCGAATGGAGATTCAGCGACGCGGCGAATGGAGAGTCAGCGACACGGCGAATGGAGAGTCAGCGACACAGAGAGCGAATGGAGAGTCAGCGACGCAGCGAATGGAGAGTCAGCGACAAAGAGAACGAATGGAGAGTCAGCGACCGGGCGAATGGAGAGTCAGCGACAGGGCGATTGGAGAATCAGCAAAGCAGCGAATGGAGAGTCAGCGACAGGGCAAATGGAGAATCAGCGACAGGGCGAATGGAGAGTCAGCGACAGGGCGAATGGAGAATCAGCGACAGGGCGAATGGAGAGTCAGCGACAGGGCGAATGGAGAGTCAGCGACAGGGCGAATGGAGAGTCAGCGACAGGGCAAATGGAGAGTCAGCGACAGAGAGAGCGAATGCAGAGTCAGCGACAGAGAGAGCGAATGGAGAGTCAGCGACAGGGTGAATGGAGAGTCAGCGACGCAGCGAATGGAGAGTCAGCGACAGTGCGAATGGAGAGTCAGCGACAGGGCGAATGGAGAGTCAGCGACAGAGGGAATGGAGAGTCAGCGATGCAGCGAATGGAGAGTCAGTGACAGGGAGAATGGAGAGTCAGCGACACGGCGAATGGAGAGTCAGCGACAGGGCGAATGGAGAGTCAGCGACAGAGAGAGTGAATGGAGAGTCAACGACAGAGCGAATGGAGAGTCAGCGACAGGGCGAATGGAGAGTCAGCGACAGAGAGAGCGAATGGAGAGTCAGCGACAGGGCGAATGGAGAGTCAGCGACAGGGCGAATGGAGAGTCAGCGACAGGGCGAATTGAGAGTCAGCGACAGAGAGAGCGAATGGAGAGTCAGCGACGCAGCGAATGCAGAGTCAGCGACAGAAAGAGCGAATGGAGAATCAGCGACAGAGAGAGCGAATGGAGAATCAGCGACAGAGAGAGCGAATGGAGAGACGGCGACAGAGAGAGCGAATGGAGAGACAGCGACAGAGACTGCGAATGGACAGTCAGCGTCAGGGCGAATGGAGAGTCAGCGACAGGGCAAATGGAGAGTCAGCGACAGAGGGAATGGAGAGTCAGCGACAGAGAGAGCGAATGGAGAGTCAGCGACAGAGAGAGCGAATGGAGAATCAGCGACAGAGAGAGCGAATGGAGAATCAGCGACAGAGAGAGCGAATGGAGAGTCAGCGACAGAGAGAGCGAATGGAGAGTCAGCGACAGGGCGAATGGAGAGTCAGCGTCAGGGTGAATGGAGAGTCAGCGACAGGGTGAATGGAGAGTCAGCGACAGGGCGAATGGAGAGTCAGCGACAGGGCGAATGGAGAGTCACCGACAGGGCGAATGGAGAGTCAGCGACAGGGCGAATGGAGAATCAGCGACAGGGCGAATGGAGAATCAGCGACAGGGCGAATGGAGAATCAGCGACAGGGCGAATGGAGAGTCAGCAACAGGGTGAATGGAGAGTCACCGACAGAGAGAGCGAATGGAGAGTCAGTGACAGAGAGAGCGAATGGAGAGTCAGCGACAGGGCGAATGGAGAGTCAGCGACAGGGCGAATGGAGAGCCAGCGACAGGGCGAATGGAGAGTCAGCGACAGGGCGAATGGAGAGTCAGCGACAGGGCGAATGGAGAGTCAGCGACAGAGAGAGCAAATGGAGAGTCAGATACAGGGCGAATGGAGAGTCAGCGACAGGGCGAATGGAGAGTCAGCGTCACGGCGAATGGAGAGTCAGCGACACGGCGAATGGAGAGTCAGCGACACGGCGAATGGAGAGTCAGCGACACGGCGAATGGAGAGTCAGCGACAGGGCGAATGCAGAGTCAGCGAAAGAGAGGGCGAATGGAGAGTCAGCGACAGAGAGAGCGAATGGAGAGTCAGCGACAGAGAGAGCGAATGGAGAGTCAGCGACAGAGAGAGCGAATGGAGAGCCAGCGACAGAGAGAGCGAATGGAGAGTCAGCGACAGGGCGAATGGAGAGTCAGCGACAGGGCGAATGAAGAGTCAGCGACAGGGCGAATGGAGAGTCAGCGACAGGGCGAATGGAGAGTCAGCGACGCAGCGAATGGAGAGTCAGCGGCAGGGCGAATTGAGTCAGCGACAGAGAGAGCGAATGGAGAGTCAGCGACAGAGCGAATGGAGAATCAGCGACAGGGCGAATGGAGAGTCAGCGACAGAGCGAATGGAGAGTCAGCGACAGAGCGAATGGAGAGTCAGCGACAGGGCGAATGGAGAGTCAGCGAAAGGGCGAATGGAGAGTCAGCGACAGGGCGAATGGAGAATCAGCGACAGGGCGAATGGAGAGTCAGCGACAGGGCGAATGGAGAGTCAGCGACAGGGCGAATGGAGAGTCAGCGACAGAGAGAGCGAATGGAGAGTCAGCGACAGAGCGAATGGAGAGTCAGCGACAGGGCGAATGGAGAGTCAGCGACAGGGCGAATGGAGAGTCAGCGACAGGGCGAATGGAGAGTCAGCGACAGGGCGAATGGAGATTCAGCGACGCGGCGACTGGAGAGTCAGCGACACGGCGAATGGAGAGTCAGCGACACAGAGAGCGAATGGAGAGTCAGCGACGCAGCGAATGGAGAGTGAGCGACAAAGAGAACGAATGGAGAGTCAGCGACCGGGCGAATGGAGAGTCAGCGACAGGGCGATTGGAGAATCAGCAAAGCAGCGAATGGAGAGTCAGCGACAGGGCAAATGGAGAGTCAGCGACAGAGGGAATGGAGAGTCAGCGACAGAGAGAGCGAATGGAGAGTCAGCGACAGAGAGAGCGAATGGAGAATCAGCGACAGAGAGAGCGAATGGAGAATCAGCGACAGAGAGAGCGAATGGAGAGTCAGCGACAGAGAGAGCGAATGGAGAGTCAGCGACAGGGCGAATGGAGAGTCAGCGACAGGGCGAATGGAGAGTCAGCGACAGAGAGAGCGATTGGAGAGTCAGCGACAGGGCGAACGGAGAGTCAGCGACAGGGCGAACGGAGATTCAGCGACAGGGCGAACGGAGAGTCAGCGACAGGGCGAATGGAGAGTCAGCGACAGGGCGAATGGAGAGTCAGCGACAGAGAGAGCGAATGGAGAGTCAGCGACAGAGAGAGCGAATGGAGAGTCAGCGACGCAGCGAATGGAGAGTCAGCGACAGAGAGAGCGAATGGAGAGTCAGCGACAGGGCGAATGGAGAATCAGCGACAGGGCGAATGGAGAGTCAGCGACAGAGAGAGCGAATGGAGAGTCAGCGACAGGGTGAATGGAGAATCAGCGACAGGGCGAATGGAGAGTCAGCGACAGAGAGAGCGAAAGGAGAGTCAGCGACAGGGAGAATGGAAAATCAGCGACAGGGCGAATGGAGAGTCAGCGACAGAGAGAGCGAAAGGAGACTCAGCGACAGGGCGAATGGAGAGTCAGCGACAGGGCGAATGGAGAGTCAGCGACAGGGCGAAAGGAGAGTCAGCGACAGGGCGAATGGAGAGTCAGCGACAGGGCGAATGGAGAGTCAGCGACAGGGCGAATGGAGAGTCAGCGACAGGGCGAATGGAGAGTCAGCGACAGGGCGAATGGAGAATCAGCGACAGAGAGAGCGAATGGAGAGTCAGCGACAGGGCGAAGGGAGAGTCAGCGTCAGGGTGAATGGAGAGTCAGCGACAGGGCGAATGGAGAGTCAGCGACAGGGCGAATGGAGAGTCAGCGACAGGGCGAATGGAGAGTCAGCGACAGGGTGAATGGAGTGTCACCGACAGGGCGAATGGAGAATCAGCGACAGGGCGAATGGAGAATCAGCGACAGGGCGAATGGAGAATCAGCGACAGGGCGAATGGAGAATCAGCGACAGGGCGAATGGAGAGTCAGCGACAGGGTGAATGGAGAGTCACCGACAGAGAGAGCGAATGGAGAGTCAGTGACAGAGAGAGCGAATGGAGAGTCAGTGACAGAGAGAGCGAATGGAGAGTCAGTGACAGGGCGAATGGAGAGTCAGTGACAGAGAGAGCGAATGGAGAGTCAGTGACAGGGCGAATGGAGATTCAGCGACAGAGAGAGCGAATGGAGAGTCAGTGACAGGGCGAATGGAGATTCAGCGACAGAGAGAGCGAATGGAGAGTCAGCGACAGAGAGAGCGAATGGAGATTCAGCGACAGAGAGAGCGAATGGAGAGTCAGCGACAGAGAGAGCGAATGGAGAGTCAGCGACAGAGAGAGCGAATGGAGAGTCAGCGACAGAGAGAGCGAATGGAGAGTCAGCGACAGGGCGAATGGAGAGTCAGCGACAGGGCGAATGGAGAGTCAGCGACAGGGCGAATGGAGAGTCAGCGACAGGGCGATTGGAGAGTCAGCGACAGAGAGAGTGAATGGAGAGTTAGCGACGCAGCGAATGGAGAGTCAGCGACAGGGCGAATGGAGAGTCAGCGACAGAGCGAATGGAGAGTCAGTGACAGAGCGAATGGAGAGTCAGCGACAGGGCGAATGGAGAGTCAGCGACAGGGCGAATGGAGAGTCAGCGACAGGGCTAATGGAGAGTCAGCGACAGGGCTAATGGAGAGTCAGCGACGCAGCGAATGGAGAGTCAGCGACAGAGAGAGCGAATGGAGAGTCAGCGACAGGGCGAATGGAGAGACAGCGACAGGGCGAATGGAGAGCCAGCGACAGGGCGAATGGAGAGCCAGCGACAGGGCGAATGGAGAGTCAGCGACAGGGCGAATGGAGAGTCAGCGACAGGGCGAATGGAGAGTCAGCGACAGAGAGAGCGAATCGAGAGTCAGATACAGGGCGAATGGAGAGTCAGCGACAGGGCGAATGGAGAGTCAGCGACACGGCGATTGGAGAGTCAGCGACACGGCGAATGGAGAGTCAGCGACACGGCGAATGGAGAGTCAGCGACACGGCGAATGGAGAGTCAGCGACAGGGCGAATGCAGAGTCAGCGACAGAGAGGGCGAATGGAGAGTCAGCGACAGAGAGAGCGAATGGAGAGTCAGCGACAGAGAGAGCGAATGGAGAGTCTGCGACAGAGAGAGCGAATGGAGAGCCAGCGACAGAGAGAGCGAATGGAGAGTCAGCGACAGGGCGAATGGAGAGTCAGCGACAGGGCGAATGGAGAGTCAGCGACAGGGCGAATGGAGAGTCAGCGACAGGGCGAATGGAGAGTCAGCGACAGGGCGAATGGAGAGTCAGCGACGCAGCGAATGGAGAGTCAGCGGCAGGGCGAATTGAGTCAGCGACAGAGAGAGCGAATGGAGAGTCAGCGACAGAACGAATGGAGAATCAGCGACAGGGCGAATGGAGAGTCAGCGACAAGAGCGAATGGAGAGTCAGCGACAGAGCGAAAGGAGAGTCAGCGACAGGGCGAATGGAGAGTCAGCGAAAGGGCGAATGGAGAGTCAGCGACAGGGCGAATGGAGAATCAGCGACAGGGCGAATGGAGAGTCAGCGACAGGGCGAATGGAGAGTCAGCGACAGGGCGAATGGAGAGTCAGCGACCGGGCGAATGGAGAGTCAGCGACAGAGAGAGCGAATGGAGAGTCAGCGACAGAGCGAATGGAGAGTCAGCGACAGAGAGAGCGAATGGAGAGTCAGCGACAGGGCGAATGGAGAGTCAGCGACAGGGCGAATGGAGAGTCAGCGACAGGGCGAATGGAGAGTCAGCGACAGGGCGAATGGAGAGTCAGCGACGCGGCGAATGGAGAGTCAGCGACACGGCGAATGGAGACTCAGCGACAGAGAGAGCGAATGGAGAGTCAGCGACGCAGCGAATGGAGAGTCAGCGACAAAGAGAACGAATGGAGAGTCAGCGACCGGGCGAATGGAGAGTCAGCGACAGGGCGATTGGAGAATCAGCAAAGCAGCGAATGGAGAGTCAGCGACAGAGCGAATGGAGAATAAGCGACAGGGTGAATGGAGAATCAGCGACAGGGCGAATGGAGAGTCAGCGACAGGGCGAATGGAGAGTCAGCGACAGGGCGAATGGAGAGTCAGCGACAGGGCGAATGGAGAGTCAGCGACAGGGCGAATGGAGATTCAGCGACAGGGCGAATGGAGAGTCAGCGACAGGGCGAATGGAGAGTCAGCGACAGGGCGAATGGAGAGTCAGTGAAAGGGCGAATGGAGAGTCAGCGACAGGGCGAATGGAGAATCAGCGACAGGGCGAATGGAGAGTCAGCGACAGGGCGAATGGAGAGTCAGCGACAGGGCGAATGGAGAGTCAGCGACCGGGCGAATGGAGAGTCAGCGACAGAGAGAGCGAATGGAGAGTCAGCGACAGAGCGAATGGAGAGTCAGCGACAGAGAGAGCGAATGGAGAGTCAGCGACAGGGCGAATGGAGAGTCAGCGACAGGGCGAATGGAGAGTCAGCGACAGGGCGAATGGAGAGTCAGCGACAGGGCGAATGGAGAGTCAGCGACAGGGCGAATGGAGAGTCAGCGACGCGGCGAATGGAGAGTCAGCGACACGGCGAATGGAGACTCAGCGATAGAGAGAGCGAATGGAGAGTCAGCGACGCAGCGAATGGAGAGTCAGCGACAAAGAGAACGAATGGAGAGTCAGCGACCGGGCGAATGGAGAGTCAGCGACAGGGCGATTGGAGAATCAGCAAAGCAGCGAATGGAGAGTCAGCGACAGAGCGAATGGAGAATAAGCGACAGGGCGAATGGAGAATCAGCGACAGGGCGAATGGAGAGTCAGCGACAGGGCGAATGGAGAGTCAGCGACAGGGCGAATGGAGAGTCAGCGACAGGGCGAATGGAGAGTCAGCGACAGGGCGAATGGAGATTCAGCGACAGGGCGAATGGAGATTCAGCTACAGGGCGAAAGGAGAGTCAGCGACAGGGCGAATGGAGAGTCAGCGACAGGGCGAATGGAGAGTCAGCGACAGGGCGAATGGAGAGTCAGCGACAGGGCGAATGGAGAGTCAGCGACAGGGCGAATGGAGAGTCAGCGACAGGGCGATTGGAGAATCAGCGACAGGGCGAATGGAGAGTCAGCGACAGGGCGAATGGAGAGTCAGCGACAGGGCGAATGGAGAGTCAGCGACAGGGCGAATGGAGAGTCAGCGACAGAGAGAGCGAATGCAGAGTCAGCAACAGAGAGAGCGAATGGAGAGTCAGCGACAGGGTGAATGGAGAGTCAGCGACGCAGCGAATGGAGAGTCAGCGACAGTGCAAATGGAGAGTCAGCGACAGGGCGAATGGAGAGTCAGCGACAGAGCGAATGGAGAGTCAGCGATGCAGCGAATGGAGAGTCAGTGTCAGGGCGAATGGAGAGTCAGCGACAGGGCGAATGGAGAGTCAGCGACAGGGCGAATGGAGAGTCAGCGACAGGGCGAATGGAGAGTCAGCGACAGAGAGAGTGAATGGAGAGTCAACGACAGAGCGAATGGAGAGTCAGCGACAGGGCGAATGGAGAGTCAGTGACAGAGAGAGCGAATGGAGAGTCAGCGACAGGGCGAATGGAGAGTCAGCGACAGGGCGAATGGAGAGTCAGCGACAGGGCGAATGGAGAGTCAGCGACAGGGCGAATGGAGAGTCAGCGACAGGGCGAATGGAGAGTCAGCGACAGGGCGAATGGAGAGTCAGCGACAGAGAGAGCGAATGGAGAGTCAGCGACAGAGAGAGCGAATGGAGAGTCAGCGACAGAGAGAGCGAATGGAGAGTCAGCGACGCAGCGAATGGAGAGTCAGCGACAGAGAGAGCGAATGGAGAATCAGCGACAGAGAGAGCGAATGGAGAATCAGCGACAGAGAGAGCGAATGGAGAGACGGCGACAGAGAGAGCGAATGGAGAGACAGCGACAGAGAGTGCGAATGGACAGTCAGCGTCAGGGTGAATGGAGAGTCAGCGACAGGGCGAATGGAGAGTCAGCGACAGACGGAATGGAGAGTCAGCGACAGAGAGAGCGAATGGAGAGTCAGCGACAGAGAGAGCGAATGGAGAATCAGCGACAGAGAGAGCGAATGGAGAGTCAGCGACAGGGCTAATGGAGAGTCAGCGACAGGGCTAATGGAGAGTCAGCGACAGGGCGAATGGAGAGTCAGCGACAGAGAGAGCGATTGGAGAGTCAGCTACAGAGAGAGCGAATGGAGAGTCAGCGACAGGGTGAATGGAGAGTCAGCGACAGGGTGAATGGAGAGTCAGCGACAGAGAGAGCGAATGGAGAGTCAGCGACAGGGCGAATGGAGAGTCAGCGACAGAGAGAGCGAATGGAGAGTCAGCGACAGAGAGAGCGAATGGAGAGTCAGCGACAGAGAGAACGAATGGAGAGTCAGCGACAGAGAGAGCGAATGGAGAGTCAGCGACAGAGAGAGCGAATGGAGAGTCAGCGACAGAGAGAGCGAATGGAGAGTCAGCGACAGTGCGAATGGAGAGTCAGCGACAGGGCGAATGGAGAGTCAGCGACAGGGCGAATGGAGAGTCAGCGACAGGGCGAATGGAGAATCAGCGAAAGGGCGAATGGAGAGTCAGCGACAGGGTGAATGGAGAATCAGCGACAGGGCGAATGGAGAGTCAGCGACAGAGAGAGCGAAAGGAGAGTCAGCGACAGGGAGAATGGGGAATCAGCGACAGGGCGAATGGAGAGTCAGCGACAGAGAGAGCGAAAGGAGAGTCAGCGACAGGGCGAATGGAGAGTCAGCGACAGGGCGAATGGAGAGGCAGCGACAGAGAGACCGAATGGAGAGTCAGCGACAGGGCGAATGGAGAGTCAGCGACAGGGCGAATGGAGAGTCAGCGACAGGGCGAATGGAGAGTCAGCGACAGTGCGAATGGAGAGTCAGCGACAGGGCGAATGGAGAGTCAGTGACAGGGCGAATGTAGAGTCAGCGACAGGGCGAATGGAGAGTCAGCGACAGAGCGAATGGAGAGTCAGCGACAGAGAGAGCGAATGGAGAGTCAGCGACAGAGCGAATGGAGAGTCAGCGACAGAGCGAATGGAGAGTCAGCGACAGGGCGAATGGAGAGTCAGCGACAGGGCGAATGGAGAGTCAGCGACAGAGAGAGCGAATGGAGATTCAGCGACAGGGCGAATGGAGAGTCAGCGACAGGGCGAATGGAGAGAAAGCGACAGGGCGAATGGAGAGTCAGCGACAGGGCGAATGGAGAGTCAGCGACAGAGCGAACGGAGATTCAGCGACAGAGCGAACGGAGAGTCAGCGACAGAGAGAGCGAATGGAGAGTCAGCGACAGAGAGATCGAATGGAGAGTCAGCGACAGAGCGAATGGAGAGTCAGCGATAGGGCGAATGGAGAGTCAGCGACAGAGCGAATGGAGAGTCAGCGACAGAGCGAATGGAGAGTCAGCGACAGGGCGAATGGAGAGTCAGCGACAGAGAGATCGAATGGAGAGTCAGCGACAGGGCGAAAGGAGAGTCAGCGACAGGGCGAATGGAGAGTCAGCGACAGGGCGAATGGAGAGTCAGCGACAGGGCGAATGGAGAGTCAGCGACAGGGCGAATGGAGAGTCAGCGACAGGGCGAACTGAGAGTCAGCGACAGGGCGAATGGAGAGTCAGCGACAGGGCGAATGGAGAGTCAGCGACAGAGAGACGAATGGAGAGTCAGCGACAGAGAGAGCGAATGGAGAGTCAGCGACAGAGAGAGCGAATGGAGAGTCAGCGACAGAGAGAGCGAATGGAGAGTCAGCGACAGGGCGAATGGTGAGTCAGCGACAGAGAGAGCGAATGGAGAGTCAGCGACAGGGCGAATGGAGAGTCAGCGACAGAGAGAGCGAATGGGGAGTCAGCGACAGAGAGAGCGAATGGAGAGTCAGCGACAGGGCTAATGGAGAGTCAGCGACAGGGCTAATGGAGAGTCAGCGACAGGGCGAATGGAGAGTCAGCGACAGAGAGAGCGATTGGAGAGTCAGCGACAGAGAGAGCGAATGGAGAGTCAGCGACAGGGCGAACTGAGAGTCAGCGACAGGGCGAACGGAGAGTCAGCGACAGGGCGAATGGAGAGTCAGCGACAGGGCGAACTGAGAGTCAGCGACAGGGCGAATGGAGAGTCAGCGACAGAGAGAGCGAATGGAGAGGCAGCAACAGGATGAATGGTGAGTCAGCGACAGAGAGAGCGAATGGAGAGTCAGCGACAGGGCGAATGGAGAGTCAGCGACAGAGAGAGCGAATGGAGAGTCAGCGACAGAGAGAGCGAATGGAGAGTCAGCGACAGAGAGAGCGAATGGAGAGTCAGCGACAGAGAGAGCGAACGGAGAGTCAGCGACAGAGAGAGCGAATGGAGAGTCAGCGACAGGGCGAATGGAGAGTCAGCGACAGGGCGAATGGAGAGTCAACGACAGGGCGAATGGAGAGTCAGCGACAGGGCGAATGGAGAATCAGCGACAGGGCGAATGGAGAGTCAGCGACAGGGTGAATGGAGAATCAGCGACAGGGCGAATGGAGAGTCAGCGACAGAGAGAGCGAAAGGAGAGTCAACGACAGGGAGAATGGGGAATCAGCGACAGGGCGAATGGAGAGTCAGCGACAGAGAGAGCGAAAGGAGAGTCAGCGACAGGGCGAATGGAGAGTCAGCGACAGGGCGAATGGAGATTCAGTGACAGGGCGAATGGAGAGTCAGCGACAGCGCGAATGGAGAGTCAGCGACAGAGAGAGCGAATGGAGAGTCAGGGACAGGGCGAATGGAGAGTCAGCGACAGAGCGAATGGAGAGTCAGCGACAGAGCGATTGGAGAGTCAGCGACAGGGCGAATGGAGAGTCAGCGACAGGGCGAATGGAGAGTCAGCGACAGAGAGAGCGAATGGAGAGTCAGCGACAGGGCGAATGGAGAGTCAGCGACAGGGCGAATGGAGAGTCAGCGACAGAGCGAATGGAGAGTCAGCAACAGAGCGAATGGAGAGTCAGCGACAGAGCGAATGGAGAGTCCGCGACAGAGAGATCGAATGGAGAGTCAGCGACAGGGCGAATGGAGAGTCAGCGACAGGGCGAATGGAGAGTCAGCGACAGGGCGAATGGAGAGTCAGCGACAGGGCGAACTGAGAGTCAGCGACAGGGCGAATGGAGAGTCAGCGACAGGGCGAATGGAGAGTCAGCGACAGAGAGAGCGAATGCAGAGTCAGCGACAGAGAGAGCGAATGGAGATTCAGCGACAGAGAGAGCGAATGGAGAGTCAGCGACAGAGAGAGCGAATGGAGAGTCAGCGACAGGGCGAATGGTGAGTCAGCGACAGAGAGAGCGAATGGAGAGTCAGCGACAGAGAGAGCGAATGGAGAGTCAGCGACAGGGCGAATGGAGAGTCAGCGACAGAGAGAGCGAATGGAGAGTCAGCGACAGAGAGAGCGAATGGAGAGTCAGCGACAGAGAGAGCGAATGGAGAGTCAGCGACAGGGCGAATGGAGAGTCAGCGACAGAGAGAGCGAATGGAGAGTCAGCGACAGGGCGAATGGAGAGTCAGCGACAGAGCGAATGGAGAGTCAGCGACAGAGAGAGCGAAAGGAGAGTCAGCGACAGAGAGAGCGAATGGAGAGTCAGCGACATAGAGAGCGAATGGAGAGTCAGCGACGAGGCGAATGGAGAGTCAGCGACAGAGAGAGCGAATGGAGAGTCAGCGACAGAGAGAGCGAATGGAGAGTCAGCGACAGGGCGAATGGAGAGTCAGCGACAGAGAGAGCGAATGGAGAGTCAGCGACAGGGCGAATGGAGAGTCAGCGACAGGGCGAATGGAGAGTCAGCGACAGGGCGAATGGAGAGTCAGCGACAGGGCGAATGGAGAGTCAGCGACAGGGCGAATGGAGAGTCACCGACAGGGCGAATGGAGAGTCAGCAAGAGGGCGAATGGAGAGTAAGCGACAGGGCGAATGGAGAGTCAGTGACAGGGCGAATGGAGAATCAGCGACAGGGCGAATGGAGAGTCAGCGACAGGGCGAATGGAGAGTCAGCGACAGAGCGAATGGAGAGTCAGCGACAGGGCGATTGGAGAATCAGCGACAGGGCGAATGGAGAGTCAGCGACAGGGCGAATGGAGAATCAGCGACAGGGCGAATGGAGAGTCAGCGACAGGGCGAATGGAGAGTTAGCGACAGGGCGAATGGAGAGTCAGCGACAGAGAGAGCGAATGCAGAGTCAGCGACAGAGAGAGCGAATGGAGAGTCAGCGACAGAGAGAGCGAATGGAGAGTCAGCGACAGAGCGAATGGAGAGTCAGCGACAGGGCGAATGGAGAGTCAGCGACAGTGCGAATGGAGAGTCAGCGACAGAGCGAATGGAGAGTCAGCGACAGAGAGATCGAATGGAGAGTCAGCGACAGGGCGAATGGAGAGTCAGCGACAGGGCGAATGGAGAGTCAGCGACAGGGCGAATGGAGAGTCAGCGACAGGGCGAATGGAGAGTCAGCGACAGGGCGAATGGAGAGTCAGCGACAGGGCGAATGGAGAGTCAGCGACAGAGAGAGCGAATGCAGAGTCAGCGACAGAGAGAGCGAATGGAGAGTCAGCGACAGAGAGAGCGAATGGAGAGTCAGCGACAGAGCGAATGGAGAGTCAGCGACAGGGCGAATGGAGAGTCAGCGACAGAGCGAATGGAGAGTCAGCGACAGAGAGAGCGAATGGAGAGTCAGCGACAGAGAGAGCGAATGGAGAGTCAGCGACAGAGAGAGCGAATGGAGAGTCAGCGACAGGGCGAATGGTGAGTCAGCGACAGAGAGAGCGAATGGAGAGTCAGCGACAGGGCGAATGGAGAGTCAGCGACAGAGAGAGCGAATGGAGAGTCAGCGACAGAGAGAGCGAATGGAGAGTCAGCGACAGGGCTAATGGAGAGTCAGCGACAGGGCTAATGGAGAGTCAGCGACAGGGCGAATGGAGAGTCAGCGACAGATAGAGCGATTGGAGAGTCAGCGAAAGAGAGAGCGAATGGAGAGTCAGCGACAGGGCAAACTGAGAGTCAGCGACAGGGCGAACGGAGAGTCAGCGACAGGGCGAATGGAGAGTCAGCGACAGGGCGAACTGAGAGTCAGCGACAGGGCGAATGGAGAGTCAGCGACAGAGAGAACGAATGGAGAGGCAGCAACAGGGTGAATGGAGAGTCAGCGACAGGGGGAATGGAGAGTCAGCGACAGAGAGAGCGAACGGAGAGTCAGCGACAGAGAGAGCGGACGGAGAGTCAGCGACAGAGAGAGCGAACGGAGAGTCAGCGACAGAGAGAGCGAATGGAGAGTCAGCGACAGGGCGAATGGAGAGTCAGCGACAGGGCGAATGGAGAGTCAACGACAGGGCGAATTGAGAGTCAGCGACAGGGCGAATGGAGAATCAGCGACAGGGCGAATGGAGAGTCAGCGACAGGGTGAATGGAGAATCAGCGACAGGGCGAATGGAGAGTCAGCGACAGAGAGAGCGAAAGGAGAGTCAACGACAGGGAGAATGGGGAATCAGCGACAGGGCGAATGGAGAGTCAGCGACAGAGAGAGCGAAAGGAGAGTCAGCAACAGGGCGAATGGAGAGTCAGCGACAGGGCGAATGGAGATTCAGCGACAGCGCGAATGGAGAGTCAGCGACAGCGCGAATGGAGAGTCAGCGACAGAGAGAGCGAATGGAGAGTCAGCGACAGGGCGAATGGAGAGTCAGGGACAGGGCGAATGGAGAGTCAGCGACAGGGCGAATGGAGAGTCAGCGACAGGGCGAATGGAGAGTCAGCGACAGGGCGAATGGAGAGTCAGCGACAGGGCGAATGGAGAGTCAGCGACACGGCGAATGGAGAGTCAGCGACGCAGCGAATGGAGAGTCAGCGACAGAGAGAGCGAATGGAGAGTCAGCGAAGGGCGAATGGAGAGTCAGCGACAGAGAGAGCGAATGGAGAGTCAGCGACCGAGCGAATGGAGAGTCAGCGACAGAGAGAGCGAATGGAGAGTCAGCGACAGAGAGAGCGAATGGAGAGTCAGCGACAGAGAGAGCGAATGGAGAGTCAGCGACAGGGCGAATGGTGAGTCAGCGACAGAGAGATCGAATGGAGAGTCAGCGACAGGGCGAATGGAGAGTCAGCGACAGAGAGAGCGAATGGAGAGTCAGCGACAGAGAGAGCGAATGGAGAGTCAGCGACAGGGCTAATGGAGAGTCAGCGACAGGGCTAATGGAGAGTCAGCGACAGGGCGAATGGAGAGTCAGCGACAGATAGAGCGATTGGAGAGTCAGCGAAAGAGAGAGCGAATGGAGAGTCAGCGACAGTCCAAACTGAGAGTCAGCGACAGGGCGAACGGAGAGTCAGCGACAGGGCGAATGGAGAGTCAGCGACAGGGCGAACTGAGAGTCAGCGACAGGGCGAATGGAGAGTCAGCGACAGAGAGAACGAATGGAGAGGCAGCAACAGGGTGAATGGACAGTCAGCGACAGGGGGAATGGAGAGTCAGCGACAGAGAGAGCGAACGGAGAGTCAGCGACAGAGAGAGCGAACGGAGAGTCAGCGACAGAGAGAGCGAACGGAGAGTCAGCGACAGAGAGAGCGAATGGAGAGTCAGCGACAGGGCGAATGGAGAGTCAGCGACAGGGCGAATGGAGAGTCAACGACAGGGCGAATGGAGAGTCAGCGACAGGGCGAATGGAGAATCAGCGACAGGGCGAATGGAGAGTCAGCGACAGGGTGAATGGAGAATCAGCGACAGGGCGAATGGAGAGTCAGCGACAGAGAGAGCGAAAGGAGAGTCAACGACAGGGAGAATGGGGAATCAGCGACAGGGCGAATGGAGAGTCAGCGACAGAGAGAGCGAAAGGAGAGTCAGCAACAGGGCGAATGGAGAGTCAGCGACAGGGCGAATGGAGATTCAGCGACAGCGCGAATGGAGAGTCAGCGACAGCGCGAATGGAGAGTCAGCGACAGAGAGAGCGAATGGAGAGTCAGCGACAGGGCGAATGGAGAGTCAGGGACAGGGCGAATGGAGAGTCAGCGACAGGGCGAATGGAGAGTCAGCGACAGGGCGAATGGAGAGTCAGCGACAGGGCGAATGGAGAGTCAGCGACACGGCGAATGGAGAGTCAGCGACGCAGCGAATGGAGAGTCAGCGACAGAGAGAGCGAATGGAGAGTCAGCGAAGGGCGAATGGAGAGTCAGCGACAGAGAGAGCGAATGGAGAGTCAGCGACCGAGCGAATGTAGAGTCAGCGACAGGGCGAATGGAGAGTCAGCGACAGGGCGAATGGAGAGTCAGCGACAGAGCGAATGGAGAGTCAGCGACAGAGCGAATGGAGAGTCAGCGACAGAGCGAATGGAGAGTCAGCGACAGAGCGATTGGAGAGTCAGCGACAGGGCGAATGGAGAGTCAGCGACAGGGCGAATGGAGAGTCAGCGACAGAGAGAGCGAATGGAGAGTCAGCGACAGGGCGAATGGAGAGTCAGCGACAGGGCGAATGGAGAGTCAGCGACAGGGCGAATGGAGAGTCAGCGACAGGGCGAATGGAGAGTCAGCGACAGAGCGAATGGAGAGTCAGCGACAGAGAGAGCGAATGGAGAGTCAGCGACAGAGAGAGCGAATGGAGAATCAGCGACAGAGCGAATGGAGAGTCAGCGACAGGGCGAATGGAGAGTCAGCGACAGAGTGAATGGAGAGTCAGCGACAGAGCGAATGGAGAGTCAGCGACAGAGCGAATGGAGAGTCAGCGACAGAGAGATCGAATGGAGAGTCAGCGACAGGGCGAATGGAGAGTCAGCGACAGAGAGAGCGAATGGAGAGTCAGCGACAGAGAGAGCGAATGGAGAGTCAGCGACAGAGAGAGCGAATGGAGAGTCAGCGACAGGGCGAATGGTGAGTCAGCGACAGAGAGAGCGAATGGAGAGTCAGCGACAGGGCGAATGGAGAGTCAGCGACAGAGAGAGCGAATGGGGAGTCAGCGACAGAGAGAGCGAATGGAGAGTCAGCGACAGGGCTAATGGAGAGTCAGCGACAGGGCTAATGGAGAGTCAGCGACAGGGCGAATGGAGAGTCAGCGACAGAGAGAGCGATTGGAGAGTCAGCGACAGAGAGAGCGAATGGAGAGTCAGCGACAGGGCGAACTGAGAGTCAGCGACAGGGCGAACGGAGAGTCAGCGACAGGGCGAATGGAGAGTCAGCGACAGGGCGAACTGAGAGTCAGCGACAGGGCGAATGGAGAGTCAGCGACAGAGAGAGCGAATGGAGAGGCAGCAACAGGATGAATGGTGAGTCAGCGACAGAGAGAGCGAATGGAGAGTCAGCGACAGGGCGAATGGAGAGTCAGCGACAGAGAGAGCGAATGGAGAGTCAGCGACAGAGAGAGCGAATGGAGAGTCAGCGACAGAGAGAGCGAATGGAGAGTCAGCGACAGAGAGAGCGAACGGAGAGTCAGCGACAGAGAGAGCGAATGGAGAGTCAGCGACAGGGCGAATGGAGAGTCAGCGACAGGGCGAATGGAGAGTCAACGACAGGGCGAATGGAGAGTCAGCGACAGGGCGAATGGAGAATCAGCGACAGGGCGAATGGAGAGTCAGCGACAGGGTGAATGGAGAATCAGCGACAGGGCGAATGGAGAGTCAGCGACAGAGAGAGCGAAAGGAGAGTCAACGACAGGGAGAATGGGGAATCAGCGACAGGGCGAATGGAGAGTCAGCGACAGAGAGAGCGAAAGGAGAGTCAGCGACAGGGCGAATGGAGAGTCAGCGACAGGGCGAATGGAGATTCAGTGACAGGGCGAATGGAGAGTCAGCGACAGCGCGAATGGAGAGTCAGCGACAGAGAGAGCGAATGGAGAGTCAGGGACAGGGCGAATGGAGAGTCAGCGACAGAGCGAATGGAGAGTCAGCGACAGAGCGATTGGAGAGTCAGCGACAGGGCGAATGGAGAGTCAGCGACAGGGCGAATGGAGAGTCAGCGACAGAGAGAGCGAATGGAGAGTCAGCGACAGGGCGAATGGAGAGTCAGCGACAGGGCGAATGGAGAGTCAGCGACAGAGCGAATGGAGAGTCAGCAACAGAGCGAATGGAGAGTCAGCGACAGAGCGAATGGAGAGTCCGCGACAGAGAGATCGAATGGAGAGTCAGCGACAGGGCGAATGGAGAGTCAGCGACAGGGCGAATGGAGAGTCAGCGACAGGGCGAATGGAGAGTCAGCGACAGGGCGAACTGAGAGTCAGCGACAGGGCGAATGGAGAGTCAGCGACAGGGCGAATGGAGAGTCAGCGACAGAGAGAGCGAATGCAGAGTCAGCGACAGAGAGAGCGAATGGAGATTCAGCGACAGAGAGAGCGAATGGAGAGTCAGCGACAGAGAGAGCGAATGGAGAGTCAGCGACAGGGCGAATGGTGAGTCAGCGACAGAGAGAGCGAATGGAGAGTCAGCGACAGAGAGAGCGAATGGAGAGTCAGCGACAGGGCGAATGGAGAGTCAGCGACAGAGAGAGCGAATGGAGAGTCAGCGACAGAGAGAGCGAATGGAGAGTCAGCGACAGAGAGAGCGAATGGAGAGTCAGCGACAGGGCGAATGGAGAGTCAGCGACAGAGAGAGCGAATGGAGAGTCAGCGACAGGGCGAATGGAGAGTCAGCGACAGAGCGAATGGAGAGTCAGCGACAGAGAGAGCGAAAGGAGAGTCAGCGACAGAGAGAGCGAATGGAGAGTCAGCGACATAGAGAGCGAATGGAGAGTCAGCGACGAGGCGAATGGAGAGTCAGCGACAGAGAGAGCGAATGGAGAGTCAGCGACAGAGAGAGCGAATGGAGAGTCAGCGACAGGGCGAATGGAGAGTCAGCGACAGAGAGAGCGAATGGAGAGTCAGCGACAGGGCGAATGGAGAGTCAGCGACAGGGCGAATGGAGAGTCAGCGACAGGGCGAATGGAGAGTCAGCGACAGGGCGAATGGAGAGTCAGCGACAGGGCGAATGGAGAGTCACCGACAGGGCGAATGGAGAGTCAGCAAGAGGGCGAATGGAGAGTAAGCGACAGGGCGAATGGAGAGTCAGTGACAGGGCGAATGGAGAATCAGCGACAGGGCGAATGGAGAGTCAGCGACAGGGCGAATGGAGAGTCAGCGACAGAGCGAATGGAGAGTCAGCGACAGGGCGATTGGAGAATCAGCGACAGGGCGAATGGAGAGTCAGCGACAGGGCGAATGGAGAATCAGCGACAGGGCGAATGGAGAGTCAGCGACAGGGCGAATGGAGAGTTAGCGACAGGGCGAATGGAGAGTCAGCGACAGAGAGAGCGAATGCAGAGTCAGCGACAGAGAGAGCGAATGGAGAGTCAGCGACAGAGAGAGCGAATGGAGAGTCAGCGACAGAGCGAATGGAGAGTCAGCGACAGGGCGAATGGAGAGTCAGCGACAGTGCGAATGGAGAGTCAGCGACAGAGCGAATGGAGAGTCAGCGACAGAGAGATCGAATGGAGAGTCAGCGACAGGGCGAATGGAGAGTCAGCGACAGGGCGAATGGAGAGTCAGCGACAGGGCGAATGGAGAGTCAGCGACAGGGCGAATGGAGAGTCAGCGACAGGGCGAATGGAGAGTCAGCGACAGGGCGAATGGAGAGTCAGCGACAGAGAGAGCGAATGCAGAGTCAGCGACAGAGAGAGCGAATGGAGAGTCAGCGACAGAGAGAGCGAATGGAGAGTCAGCGACAGAGCGAATGGAGAGTCAGCGACAGGGCGAATGGAGAGTCAGCGACAGAGCGAATGGAGAGTCAGCGACAGAGAGAGCGAATGGAGAGTCAGCGACAGAGAGAGCGAATGGAGAGTCAGCGACAGAGAGAGCGAATGGAGAGTCAGCGACAGGGCGAATGGTGAGTCAGCGACAGAGAGAGCGAATGGAGAGTCAGCGACAGGGCGAATGGAGAGTCAGCGACAGAGAGAGCGAATGGAGAGTCAGCGACAGAGAGAGCGAATGGAGAGTCAGCGACAGGGCTAATGGAGAGTCAGCGACAGGGCTAATGGAGAGTCAGCGACAGGGCGAATGGAGAGTCAGCGACAGATAGAGCGATTGGAGAGTCAGCGAAAGAGAGAGCGAATGGAGAGTCAGCGACAGGGCAAACTGAGAGTCAGCGACAGGGCGAACGGAGAGTCAGCGACAGGGCGAATGGAGAGTCAGCGACAGGGCGAACTGAGAGTCAGCGACAGGGCGAATGGAGAGTCAGCGACAGAGAGAACGAATGGAGAGGCAGCAACAGGGTGAATGGAGAGTCAGCGACAGGGGGAATGGAGAGTCAGCGACAGAGAGAGCGAACGGAGAGTCAGCGACAGAGAGAGCGGACGGAGAGTCAGCGACAGAGAGAGCGAACGGAGAGTCAGCGACAGAGAGAGCGAATGGAGAGTCAGCGACAGGGCGAATGGAGAGTCAGCGACAGGGCGAATGGAGAGTCAACGACAGGGCGAATTGAGAGTCAGCGACAGGGCGAATGGAGAATCAGCGACAGGGCGAATGGAGAGTCAGCGACAGGGTGAATGGAGAATCAGCGACAGGGCGAATGGAGAGTCAGCGACAGAGAGAGCGAAAGGAGAGTCAACGACAGGGAGAATGGGGAATCAGCGACAGGGCGAATGGAGAGTCAGCGACAGAGAGAGCGAAAGGAGAGTCAGCAACAGGGCGAATGGAGAGTCAGCGACAGGGCGAATGGAGATTCAGCGACAGCGCGAATGGAGAGTCAGCGACAGCGCGAATGGAGAGTCAGCGACAGAGAGAGCGAATGGAGAGTCAGCGACAGGGCGAATGGAGAGTCAGGGACAGGGCGAATGGAGAGTCAGCGACAGGGCGAATGGAGAGTCAGCGACAGGGCGAATGGAGAGTCAGCGACAGGGCGAATGGAGAGTCAGCGACAGGGCGAATGGAGAGTCAGCGACACGGCGAATGGAGAGTCAGCGACGCAGCGAATGGAGAGTCAGCGACAGAGAGAGCGAATGGAGAGTCAGCGAAGGGCGAATGGAGAGTCAGCGACAGAGAGAGCGAATGGAGAGTCAGCGACCGAGCGAATGGAGAGTCAGCGACAGAGAGAGCGAATGGAGAGTCAGCGACAGAGAGAGCGAATGGAGAGTCAGCGACAGAGAGAGCGAATGGAGAGTCAGCGACAGGGCGAATGGTGAGTCAGCGACAGAGAGATCGAATGGAGAGTCAGCGACAGGGCGAATGGAGAGTCAGCGACAGAGAGAGCGAATGGAGAGTCAGCGACAGAGAGAGCGAATGGAGAGTCAGCGACAGGGCTAATGGAGAGTCAGCGACAGGGCTAATGGAGAGTCAGCGACAGGGCGAATGGAGAGTCAGCGACAGATAGAGCGATTGGAGAGTCAGCGAAAGAGAGAGCGAATGGAGAGTCAGCGACAGTCCAAACTGAGAGTCAGCGACAGGGCGAACGGAGAGTCAGCGACAGGGCGAATGGAGAGTCAGCGACAGGGCGAACTGAGAGTCAGCGACAGGGCGAATGGAGAGTCAGCGACAGAGAGAACGAATGGAGAGGCAGCAACAGGGTGAATGGACAGTCAGCGACAGGGGGAATGGAGAGTCAGCGACAGAGAGAGCGAACGGAGAGTCAGCGACAGAGAGAGCGAACGGAGAGTCAGCGACAGAGAGAGCGAACGGAGAGTCAGCGACAGAGAGAGCGAATGGAGAGTCAGCGACAGGGCGAATGGAGAGTCAGCGACAGGGCGAATGGAGAGTCAACGACAGGGCGAATGGAGAGTCAGCGACAGGGCGAATGGAGAATCAGCGACAGGGCGAATGGAGAGTCAGCGACAGGGTGAATGGAGAATCAGCGACAGGGCGAATGGAGAGTCAGCGACAGAGAGAGCGAAAGGAGAGTCAACGACAGGGAGAATGGGGAATCAGCGACAGGGCGAATGGAGAGTCAGCGACAGAGAGAGCGAAAGGAGAGTCAGCAACAGGGCGAATGGAGAGTCAGCGACAGGGCGAATGGAGATTCAGCGACAGCGCGAATGGAGAGTCAGCGACAGCGCGAATGGAGAGTCAGCGACAGAGAGAGCGAATGGAGAGTCAGCGACAGGGCGAATGGAGAGTCAGGGACAGGGCGAATGGAGAGTCAGCGACAGGGCGAATGGAGAGTCAGCGACAGGGCGAATGGAGAGTCAGCGACAGGGCGAATGGAGAGTCAGCGACACGGCGAATGGAGAGTCAGCGACGCAGCGAATGGAGAGTCAGCGACAGAGAGAGCGAATGGAGAGTCAGCGAAGGGCGAATGGAGAGTCAGCGACAGAGAGAGCGAATGGAGAGTCAGCGACCGAGCGAATGTAGAGTCAGCGACAGGGCGAATGGAGAGTCAGCGACAGGGCGAATGGAGAGTCAGCGACAGAGCGAATGGAGAGTCAGCGACAGAGCGAATGGAGAGTCAGCGACAGAGCGAATGGAGAGTCAGCGACAGAGCGATTGGAGAGTCAGCGACAGGGCGAATGGAGAGTCAGCGACAGGGCGAATGGAGAGTCAGCGACAGAGAGAGCGAATGGAGAGTCAGCGACAGGGCGAATGGAGAGTCAGCGACAGGGCGAATGGAGAGTCAGCGACAGGGCGAATGGAGAGTCAGCGACAGGGCGAATGGAGAGTCAGCGACAGAGCGAATGGAGAGTCAGCGACAGAGAGAGCGAATGGAGAGTCAGCGACAGAGAGAGCGAATGGAGAATCAGCGACAGAGCGAATGGAGAGTCAGCGACAGGGCGAATGGAGAGTCAGCGACAGAGTGAATGGAGAGTCAGCGACAGAGCGAATGGAGAGTCAGCGACAGAGCGAATGGAGAGTCAGCGACAGAGAGATCGAATGGAGAGTCAGCGACAGGGCGAATGGAGAGTCAGCGACAGGGCGAACGGAGAGTCAGCGACAGGGCGAACGGAGAGTCAGCGACAGGGCGAACTGAGAGTCAGCGACAGGGCGAATGGAGAGTCAGCGACAGGGCGAATGGAGAGTCAGCGACAGAGAGAGCGAATGCAGAGTCAGCGACAGAGAGAGCGAATGGAGATTCAGCGACAGAGAGAGCGAATGGAGAGTCAGCGACAGAGAGAGCGAATGGAGAGTCAGCGACAGGGCGAATGGTGAGTCAGCGACAGAGAGAGCGAATGGAGAGTCAGCGACAGGGCGAATGGAGAGTCAGCGACAGAGAGAGCGAATGGAGAGTCAGCGACAGAGAGAGCGAATGGAGAGTCAGCGACAGAGAGAGCGAATGGAGAGTCAGCGACAGGACGAATGGAGAGTCAGCGACAGAGAGAGCGAATGGAGAGTCAGCGACAGGGCGAATGGAGAGTCAGCGACAGAGCGAATGGAGAGTCAGCGACAGAGAGAGCGAAAGGAGAGTCAGCGACAGAGAGAGCGAATGGAGAGTCAGCGACATAGACAGCGAATGGAGAGTCAGCGACGAGGCGAATGGAGAGTCAGCGACAGAGAGAGCGAATGGAGAGTCAGCGACAGAGAGAGCGAATGGAGAGTCAGCGACAGGGCGAATGGAGAGTCAGCGACAGAGAGAGCGAATGGAGAGTCAGCGACAGGGCGAATGGAGAGTCAGCGACAGGGCGAATGGAGAGTCAGCGACAGGGCGAATGGAGAGTCAGCGAGAGGGCGAATGGAGAGTCAGCGACAGGGCGAATGGAGAGTCAGTGACAGGGCGAATGGAGAGTCAGCGACAGGGCGATTGGAGAATCAGCGACAGGGCGAATGGAGAGTCAGCGACAGGGCGAATGGAGAATCAGCGACAGGGCGAATGGAGAGTCAGCGACAGGGCGAATGGAGAGTCAGCGACAGGGCGAATGGAGAGTCAGCGACAGGGCGATTGGAGAATCAGCGACAGGGCGAATGGAGAGTCAGCGACAGGGCGAATGGAGAATCAGCGACAGGGCGAATGGAGAGTCAGCGACAGGGTGAATGGAGAGTCAGCGACAGGGCGAATGGAGAGTCAGCGACAGAGAGAGCGAATGCAGAGTCAGCGACAGAGAGAGCGAATGGAGAGTCAGCGACAGAGAGAGCGAATGGAGAGTCAGCGACAGAGCGAATGGAGAGTCAGCGACAGGGCGAATGGAGAGTCAGCGACAGAGCGAATGGAGAGTCAGCGACAGAGCGAATGGAGAGTCAGCGACAGAGAGATCGAATGGAGAGTCAGCGACAGGGCGAATGGAGAGTCAGCGACAGAGCGAATGGAGAGTCAGCGACAGGGCGAATGGAGAGTCAGCGACAGGGCGAATGGAGAGTCAGCGACAGGGCGAATGGAGAGTCAGCGACAGGGCGAATGGAGAGTCAGCGACAGGGCGAACTGAGAGTCAGCGACAGGGCGAATGGAGAGTCAGCGACAGGGCGAATGGAGAGTCAGCGACAGAGAGAGCGAATGGAGAGTCAGCGAAAGAGAGAGCGAATGGAGAGTCAGCGACAGAGAGAGCGAATGGAGAGTCAGCGACAGAGAGAGCGAATGGAGAGTCAGCGACAGGGCGAATGGAGAGTCAGCGACAGAGAGAGCGAATGGAGAGTCAGCGACAGAGCGAATGGAGAGTCAGCGACAGGGCGAATGGACAGTCAGCGACAGAGCGAATGGAGAGTCAGCGACAGAGAGAGCGAATGGAGAGTCAGCGACAGAGAGAGCGAATGGAGAGTCAGCGACAGAGAGAGCGAATGGAGAGTCAGCGACAGGGCGAATGGTGAGTCAGCGACAGAGAGAGCGAATGGAGAGTCAGCGACAGGGCGAATGGAGAGTCAGCGACAGAGAGAGCGAATGGAGAGTCAGCGACAGAGAGAGCGAATGGAGAGTCAGCGACAGGGCTAATGGAGAGTCAGCGACAGGGCTAATGGAGAGTCAGCGACAGGGCGAATGGAGAGTCAGCGACAGATAGAGCGATTGGAGAGTCAGCGAAAGAGAGAGCGAATGGAGAGTCAGCGACAGGGCAAACTGAGAGTCAGCGACAGGGCGAACGGAGAGTCAGCGACAGGGCGAATGGAGAGTCAGCGACAGGGCGAACTGAGAGTCAGCGACAGGGCGAATGGAGAGTCAGCGACAGAGAGAACGAATGGAGAGGCAGCAACAGGGTGAATGGAGAGTCAGCGACAGGGGGAATGGAGAGTCAGCGACAGAGAGAGCGAACGGAGAGTCAGCGACAGAGAGAGCGAACGGAGAGTCAGCGACAGAGAGAGCGAACGGAGAGTCAGCGACAGAGAGAGCGAATGGAGAGTCAGTGACAGGGCGAATGGAGAGTCAGCGACAGGGCGAATGGAGAGTCAACGACAGGGCGAATGGAGAGTCAGCGACAGGGCGAATGGAGAATCAGCGACAGGGCGAATGGAGAGTCAGCGACAGGGTGAATGGAGAATCAGCGACAGGGCGAATGGAGAGTCAGCGACAGAGAGAGCGAAAGGAGAGTCAACGACAGGGAGAATGGGGAATCAGCGACAGGGCGAATGGAGAGTCAGCGACAGAGAGAGCGAAAGGAGAGTCAGCGACAGGGCGAATGGAGAGTCAGCGACAGGGCGAATGGAGATTCAGCGACAGCGCGAATGGAGAGTCAGCGACAGCGCGAATGGAGAGTCAGCGACAGAGAGAGCGAATGGAGAGTCAGCGACAGGGCGAATGGAGAGTCAGGGACAGGGCGAATGGAGAGTCAGCGACAGGGCGAATGGAGAGTCAGCGACAGGGCGAATGGAGAGTCAGCGACAGTGCGAATGGAGAGTCAGCGACAGGGCGAATGGAGAGTCAGCGACAGGGCGAATGGAGAGTCAGCGACGCAGCGAATGGAGAGTCAGCGACAGAGAGAGCGAATGGAGAGTCAGCGAAGGGCGAATGGAGAGTCAGCGACAGAGAGAGCGAATGGAGAGTCAGCGACCGAGCGAATGTAGAGTCAGCGACAGGGCGAATGGAGAGTCAGCGACAGAGCGAATGGAGAGTCAGCGACAGAGCGAATGGAGAGTCAGCGACAGAGCGAATGGAGAGTCAGCGACAGAGCGATTGGAGAGTCAGCGACAGGGCGAATGGAGAGTCAGCGACAGGGCGAATGGAGAGTCAGCGACAGAGAGAGCGAATGGAGAGTCAGCGACAGGGTGAATGGAGAGTCAGCGACAGGGCGAATGGAGAGTCAGCGACAGGGCGAATGGAGAGTCAGCGACAGAGCGAATGCAGAGTCAGCGACAGAGAGAGCGAATGGAGAGTCAGCGACAGAGAGAGCGAATGGAGAGTCAGCGACAGAGCGAATGGAGAGTCAGCGACAGAGTGAATGGAGAGTCAGCGACAGAGCGAATGGAGAGTCAGCGACAGAGCGAATGGAGAGTCAGCGACAGAGAGATCGAATGGAGAGTCAGCGACAGGGCGAATGGAGAGTCAGCGACAGGGCGAATGGAGAGTCAGCGACAGGGCGAATGGAGAGTCAGCGACAGGGCGAACTGAGAGTCAGCGACAGGGCGAATGGAGAGTCAGCGACAGGGCGAATGGAGAGTCAGCGACAGAGAGAGCGAATGCAGAGTCAGCGACAGAGAGAGCGAATGGAGATTCAGCGACAGAGAGAGCGAATGGAGAGTCAGCGACAGAGAGAGCGAATGGAGAGTCAGCGACAGGGCGAATGGTGAGTCAGCGACAGAGAGAGCGAATGGAGAGTCAGCGACAGGGCGAATGGAGAGTCAGCGACAGAGAGAGCGAATGGAGAGTCAGCGACAGAGAGAGCGAATGGAGAGTCAGCGACAGAGAGAGCGAATGGAGAGTCAGCGACAGGGCGAATGGAGAGTCAGCGACAGAGAGAGCGAATGGAGAGTCAGCGACAGGGCGAATGGAGAGTCAGCGACAGAGCGAATGGAGAGTCAGCGACAGAGAGAGCGAAAGGAGAGTCAGCGACAGAGAGAGCGAATGGAGAGTCAGCGACATAGACAGCGAATGGAGAGTCAGCGACGAGGCGAATGGAGAGTCAGCGACAGAGATAGCGAATGGAGAGTCAGCGACAGAGAGAGCGAATGGAGAGTCAGCGACAGAGAGAGCGAATGGAGAGTCAGCGACAGGGCGAATGGAGAGTCAGCGACAGAGAGAGCGAATGGAGAGTCAGCGACAGGGCGAATGGAGAGTCAGCGTCAGGGCGAATGGAGAGTCAGCGACAGGGCGAATGGAGAGTCAGCGAGAGGGCGAATGGAGAGTCAGCGACAGGGCGAATGGAGAGTCAGTGACAGGGCGAATGGAGAGTCAGCGACAGGGCGATTGGAGAATCAGCGACAGGGCGATTGGAGAATCAGCGACAGGGCGAATGGAGAGTCAGCGACAGGGCGAATGGAGAATCAGCGACAGGGCGAATGGAGAGTCAGCGACAGGGCGAATGGAGAGTCAGCGACAGGGCGAATGGAGAGTCAGCGACAGGGCGAATGGAGAGTCAGCGACAGGGCGAATGGAGAATCAGCGACAGGGCGAATGGAGAGTCAGCGACAGGGTGAATGGAGAGTCAGCGACAGTGCGAATGGAGAGTCAGCGACAGGGCGAATGGAGAGTCAGCGACAGGGCGAATGGAGAGTCAGCGACGCAGCGAATGGAGAGTCAGCGACAGAGAGAGCGAATGGAGAGTCAGCGAAGGGCGAATGGAGAGTCAGCGACAGAGAGAGCGAATGGAGAGTCAGCGACCGAGCGAATGTAGAGTCAGCGACAGGGCGAATGGAGAGTCAGCGACAGAGCGAATGGAGAGTCAGCGACAGAGCGAATGGAGAGTCAGCGACAGAGCGAATGGAGAGTCAGCGACAGAGCGATTGGAGAGTCAGCGACAGGGCGAATGGAGAGTCAGCGACAGGGCGAATGGAGAGTCAGCGACAGAGAGAGCGAATGGAGAGTCAGCGACAGGGCGAATGGAGAGTCAGCGACAGGGCGAATGGAGAGTCAGCGACAGGGCGAATGGAGAGTCAGCGACAGGGCGAATGGAGAGTCAGCGACAGAGCGAATGCAGAGAGAGCGACAGAGAGAGCGAATGGAGAGTCAGCGACAGGGCGAATGGAGAGTCAGCGACAGAGTGAATGGAGAGTCAGCGACAGAGCGAATGGAGAGTCAGCGACAGAGCGAATGGAGAGTCAGCGACAGAGAGATCGAATGGAGAGTCAGCGACAGGGCGAATGGAGAGTCAGCGACAGGGCGAATGGAGAGTCAGCGACAGGGCGAATGGAGAGTCAGCGACAGGGCGAATGGAGAGTCAGCGACAGGGCGAACTGAGAGTCAGCGACAGGGCGAATGGAGAGTCAGCGACAGGGCGAATGGAGAGTCAGCGACAGAGAGAGCGAATGCAGAGTCAGCGACAGAGAGAGCGAATGGAGATTCAGCGACAGAGAGAGCGAATGGAGAGTCAGCGACAGAGAGAGCGAATGGAGAGTCAGCGACAGGGCGAATGGTGAGTCAGCGACAGAGAGAGCGAATGGAGAGTCAGCGACAGGGCGAATGGAGAGTCAGCGACAGAGAGAGCGAATGGAGAGTCAGCGACAGAGAGAGCGAATGGAGAGTCAGCGACAGAGAGAGCGAATGGAGAGTCAGCGACAGGGCGAATGGAGAGTCAGCGACAGAGAGAGCGAATGGAGAGTCAGTGACAGGGCGAATGGAGAGTCAGCGACAGAGCGAATGGAGAGTCAGCGACAGAGAGAGCGAAAGGAGAGTCAGCGACAGAGAGAGCGAATGGAGAGTCAGCGACATAGACAGCGAATGGAGAGTCAGCGACGAGGCGAATGGAGAGTCAGCGACAGAGATAGCGAATGGAGAGTCAGCGACAGAGAGAGCGAATGGAGAGTCAGCGACAGAGAGAGCGAATGGAGAGTCAGCGACAGGGCGAATGGAGAGTCAGCGACAGAGAGAGCGAATGGAGAGTCAGCGACAGGGCGAATGGAGAGTCAGCGTCAGGGCGAATGGAGAGTCAGCGACAGGGCGAATGGAGAGTCAGCGAGAGGGCGAATGGAGAGTCAGCGACAGGGCGAATGGAGAGTCATTGACAGGGCGAATGGAGAGTCAGCGACAGGGCGATTGGAGAATCAGCGACAGGGCGATTGGAGAATCAGCGACAGGGCGAATGGAGAGTCAGCGACAGGGCGAATGGAGAATCAGCGACAGGGCGAATGGAGAGTCAGCGACAGGGCGAATGGAGAGTCAGCGACAGGGCGAATGGAGAGTCAGCGACAGGGCGATTGGAGAATCAGCGACAGGGCGAATGGAGAGTCAGCGACAGGGCGAATGGAGAATCAGCGACAGGGCGAATGGAGAGTCAGCGACAGGGTGAATGGAGAGTCAGCGACAGGGCGAATGGAGAGTCAGCGACAGAGAGAGCGAATGCAGAGTCAGCAACAGAGAGAGCGAATGGAGAGTCAGCGACAGAGAGAGCGAATGGAGAGTCAGCGACAGAGCGAATGGAGAGTCAGCGACAAGGCGAATGGAGAGTCAGCGACAGAGCGAATGGAGAGTCAGCGACAGAGCGAATGGAGAGTCAGCGACAGAGAGATCGAATGGAGAGTCAGCGACAGGGCGAATGGAGAGTCAGCGACAGGGCGAATGGAGAGTCAGCGACAGGGCGAATGGAGAGTCAGCGACAGGGCGAATGGAGAGTCAGCGACAGGGCGAACTGAGAGTCAGCGACAGGGCGAATGGAGAGTCAGCGACAGGGCGAATGGAGAGTCAGCGACAGAGAGAGCGAATGGAGAGTCAGCGAAAGAGAGAGCGAATGGAGAGTCAGCGACAGAGAGAGCGAATGGAGAGTCAGCGACAGAGAGAGCGAATGGAGAGTCAGCGACAGAGCGAATGGTGAGTCAGCGACAGAGAGAGGGAATGGAGAGTCAGCGACAGGGCGAATGGAGAGTCAGCGACAGAGAGAGCGAATGGAGAGTCAGCTACAGAGAGAGCGAATGGAGAGTCAGCGACAGGGCGAATGGAGAGTCAGCGACAGAGAGAGCGAATGGAGAGTCAGCGACAGGGCGAATGGAGAGTCAGCGACAGAGAGAGCGAATGGAGAGTCAGCGACAGAGAGAGCGAAAGGAGAGTCAGCGACAGAGAGAGCGAATGGAGAGTCAGCGACATAGAGAGCGAATGGAGAGTCAGCGACGAGGCGAATGGAGAGTCAGCGACAGAGAGAGTGAATGGAGAGTCAGCGACAGGGCGAATGGAGAGTCAGCGACAGGGCGAATGGAGAGTCAGCGAGAGGGCGAATGGAGGGTCAGCGACACGGCGAATGGAGAGTCAGCGAGAGGGCGAATGGAGAGTCAGCGACAGGGCGAATGGAGAGTCAGTGACACGGCGAAAGGAGAATCAGCGACAGGGCGAATGGAGAGTCAGCGACAGGGCGAATGGAGAGTCAGCGACAGGGTGATTGGAGAATCAGCGACAGGGCGAATGGAGAGTCAGCGACAGGGCGAATGGAGAATCAGCGACAGGGCGAATGGAGAGACAGCGACAGGGCGAATGGAGAGTCAGCGACAGGGCGAATGGAGAGTCAGCGACAGGGCGATTGGAGAATCAGCGACAGGGCGAATGGAGAGTCAGCGACAGGGCGAATGGAGAATCAGCGACAGGGCGAATGGAGAGTCAGCTACAGGGCGAATGGAGAGTCAGCGACAGGGCGAATGGAGAGTCAGCGACAGAGAGAGCGAATGCAGAGTCAGCGACAGAGAGAGCGAATGGAGAGTCAGCGACATGGCGAATGGTGAGTCAGCGACAGAGAGAGCGAATGGAGAGTCAGCGACAGGGCGAATGGAGAGTCAGCGACAGAGAGAGCGAATGGAGAGTCAGCGACAGAGAGAGCGAATGGAGAGTCAGCGACAGAGAGAGCGAATGGAGAGTCAGCGACAGGGCGAATGGAGAGTCAGCGACAGAGAGAGCGAATGGAGAGTCAGCGACAGATAGCGAAAGGAGAGTCAGCGACAGAGAGCGCGAATGGAGAGTCAGCGACATAGAGAGCGAATGGAGAGTCAGCGACGAGGCGAATGGAGAGTCAGCGACAGAGAGAGCGAATGGAGAGTCAGCGACAGGGCGAATGGAGAGTCAGCGACAGAGAGAGCGAATGGAGAGTCAGCGACAGGGCGAATGGAGAGTCAGCGACAGGGCGAATGGAGAGTCAGCGACAGGGCGAATGGAGAGTCAGCGACAGGGCGAATGGAGAGTCAGCGACAGGGCGAATGGAGAGTCAGCGACACGGCGAAAGGAGAATCAGCGACAGGGCGAATGGACAGTCAGCGACAGGGCGAATGGAGAGTCAGCGACAGGGCGATTGGAGAATCAGCGACAGGGCGAATGGAGAGTCAGCGACAGGGCGAATGGAGAATCAGCGACAGGGCGAATGGAGAGTCAGCGACAGGGCGAATGGAGAGTCAGCGACAGGGCGAATGGAGAGTCAGCGACAGGGCGATTGGAGAATCAGCGACAGGGCGAATGGAGAGTCAGCGACAGGGCGAATGGAGAATCAGCGACAGGGCGAATGGAGAGTCAGCGACAGGGCGAATGGAGAGTCAGCGACAGAGAGAGCGAAAGGAGAGTCAGCGACAGAGAGAGCGAATGGAGAGTCAGCGACATAGACAGCGAATGGAGAGTCAGCGACGAGGCGAATGGAGAGTCAGCGACAGAGAGAGCGAATGGAGAGTCAGCGACAGAGAGAGCGAATGGAGAGTCAGCGACAGGGCGAATGGAGAGTCAGCGACAGAGAGAGCGAATGGAGAGTCAGCGACAGGGCGAATGGAGAGTCAGCGACAGGGCGAATGGAGAGTCAGCGACAGGGCGAATGGAGAGTCAGCGAGAGGGCGAATGGAGAGTCAGCGACAGGGCGAATGGAGAGTCAGTGACAGGGCGAATGGAGAGTCAGCGACAGGGCGATTGGAGAATCAGCGACAGGGCGAATGGAGAGTCAGCGACAGGGCGAATGGAGAATCAGCGACAGGGCGAATGGAGAGTCAGCGACAGGGCGAATGGAGAGTCAGCGACAGGGCGAATGGAGAGTCAGCGACAGGGCGATTGGAGAATCAGCGACAGGGCGAATGGCGAGTCAGCGACAGGGCGAATGGAGAATCAGCGACAGGGCGAATGGAGAGTCAGCGACAGGGTGAATGGAGAGTCAGCGATAGGGCGAATGGAGAGTCAGCGACAGAGAGAGCGAATGCAGAGTCAGCAACAGAGAGAGCGAATGGAGAGTCAGCGACAGAGAGAGCGAATGGAGAGTCAGCGACAGAGCGAATGGAGAGTCAGCGACAGGGCGAATGGAGAGTCAGCGAAAGAGCGAATGGAGAGTCAGCGACAGAGCGAATGGAGAGTCAGCGACAGAGAGATCGAATGGAGAGTCAGCGACAGGGCGAATGGAGAGTCAGCGACAGGGCGAATGGAGAGTCAGCGACAGGGCGAATGGAGAGTCAGCGACAGGGCGAATGGAGAGTCAGCGACAGGGCGAATGGAGAGTCAGCGACAGGGCGAATGGAGAGTCAGCGACAGGGCGAACTGAGAGTCAGCGACAGGGCGAATGGAGAGTCAGCGACAGGGCGAATGGAGAGTCAGCGACAGAGAGAGCGAATGGAGAGTCAGCAAAAGAGAGAGCGAATGGAGAGTCAGCGACAGAGAGAGCGAATGGAGAGTCAGCGACAGAGAGAGCGAATGGAGAGTCAGCGACAGGGCGAATGGAGAGTCAGCGACAGAGAGAGCGAATGGAGAGTCAGCGACAGAGCGAATGGAGAGTCAGCGACAGGGCGAATGGAGAGTCAGCGACAGAGCGAATGGAGAGTCAGCGACAGAGAGAGCGAATGGAGAGTCAGCGACAGAGAGAGCGAATGGAGAGTCAGCGACAGAGAGAGCGAATGGAGAGTCAGCGACAGGGCGAATGGTGAGTCAGCGACAGAGAGAGCGAATGGAGAGTCAGCGACAGGGCGAATGGAGAGTCAGCGACAGAGAGAGCGAATGGAGAGTCAGCGACAGAGAGAGCGAATGGAGAGTCAGCGACAGGGCTAATGGAGAGTCAGCGACAGGGCTAATGGAGAGTCAGCGACAGGGCGAATGGAGAGTCAGCGACAGATAGAGCGATTGGAGAGTCAGCGAAAGAGAGAGCGAATGGAGAGTCAGCGACAGGGCAAACTGAGAGTCAGCGACAGGGCGAACGGAGAGTCAGCGACAGGGCGAATGGAGAGTCAGCGACAGGGCGAACTGAGAGTCAGCGACAGGGCGAATGGAGAGTCAGCGACAGAGAGAACGAATGGAGAGGCAGCAACAGGGTGAATGGAGAGTCAGCGACAGGGGGAATGGAGAGTCAGCGACAGAGAGAGCGAACGGAGAGTCAGCGACAGAGAGAGCGAACGGAGAGTCAGCGACAGAGAGAGCGAACGGAGAGTCAGCGACAGAGAGAGCGAATGGAGAGTCAGCGACAGGGCGAATGGAGAGTCAGCGACAGGGCGAATGGAGAGTCAACGACAGGGCGAATGGAGAGTCAGCGACAGGGCGAATGGAGAATCAGCGACAGGGCGAATGGAGAGTCAGCGACAGGGTGAATGGAGAATCAGCGACAGGGCGAATGGAGAGTCAGCGACAGAGAGAGCGAAAGGAGAGTCAACGACAGGGAGAATGGGGAATCAGCGACAGGGCGAATGGAGAGTCAGCGACAGAGAGAGCGAAAGGAGAGTCAGCGACAGGGCGAATGGAGAGTCAGCGACAGGGCGAATGGAGATTCAGCGACAGCGCGAATGGAGAGTCAGCGACAGCGCGAATGGAGAGTCAGCGACAGAGAGAGCGAATGGAGAGTCAGCGACAGGGCGAATGGAGAGTCAGGGACAGGGCGAATGGAGAGTCAGCGACAGGGCGAATGGAGAGTCAGCGACAGGGCGAATGGAGAGTCAGCGACAGGGCGAATGGAGAGTCAGCGACAGGGCGAATGGAGAGTCAGCGACAGGGCGAATGGAGAGTCAGCGACGCAGCGAATGGAGAGTCAGCGACAGAGAGAGCGAATGGAGAGTCAGCGAAGGGCGAATGGAGAGTCAGCGACAGAGAGAGCGAATGGAGAGTCAGCGACCGAGCGAATGTAGAGTCAGCGACAGGGCGAATGGAGAGTCAGCGACAGAGCGAATGGAGAGTCAGCGACAGAGCGAATGGAGAGTCAGCGACAGAGCGAATGGAGAGTCAGCGACAGAGCGATTGGAGAGTCAGCGACAGGGCGAATGGAGAGTCAGCGACAGGGCGAATGGAGAGTCAGCGACAGAGAGAGCGAATGGAGAGTCAGCGACAGGGCGAATGGAGAGTCAGCGACAGGGCGAATGGAGAGTCAGCGACAGGGCGAATGGAGAGTCAGCGACAGAGCGAATGCAGAGTCAGCGACAGAGAGAGCGAATGGAGAGTCAGCGACAGAGAGAGCGAATGGAGAGTCAGCGACAGAGCGAATGGAGAGTCAGCGACAGGGCGAATGGAGAGTCAGCGACAGGGCGAATGGAGAGTCAGCGACAGAGTGAATGGAGAGTCAGCGACAGAGCGAATGGAGAGTCAGCGACAGAGCGAATGGAGAGTCAGCGACAGAGAGATCGAATGGAGAGTCAGCGACAGGGCGAATGGAGAGTCAGCGACAGGGCGAATGGAGAGTCAGCGACAGGGCGAATGGAGAGTCAGCGACAGGGCGAACTGAGAGTCAGCGACAGGGCGAATGGAGAGTCAGCGACAGGGCGAATGGAGAGTCAGCGACAGAGAGAGCGAATGCAGAGTCAGCGACAGAGAGAGCGAATGGAGATTCAGCGACAGAGAGAGCGAATGGAGAGTCAGCGACAGAGAGAGCGAATGGAGAGTCAGCGACAGGGCGAATGGTGAGTCAGCGACAGAGAGAGCGAATGGAGAGTCAGCGACAGGGCGAATGGAGAGTCAGCGACAGAGAGAGCGAATGGAGAGTCAGCGACAGAGAGAGCGAATGGAGAGTCAGCGACAGAGAGAGCGAATGGAGAGTCAGCGACAGGGCGAATGGAGAGTCAGCGACAGAGAGAGCGAATGGAGAGTCAGCGACAGGGCGAATGGAGAGTCAGCGACAGAGCGAATGGAGAGTCAGCGACAGAGAGAGCGAAAGGAGAGTCAGCGACAGAGAGAGCGAATGGAGAGTCAGCGACATAGACAGCGAATGGAGAGTCAGCGACGAGGCGAATGGAGAGTCAGCGACAGAGATAGCGAATGGAGAGTCAGCGACAGAGAGAGCGAATGGAGAGTCAGCGACAGAGAGAGCGAATGGAGAGTCAGCGACAGAGAGAGCGAATGGAGAGTCAGCGACAGGGCGAATGGAGAGTCAGCGACAGAGAGAGCGAATGGAGAGTCAGCGACAGGGCGAATGGAGAGTCAGCGTCAGGGCGAATGGAGAGTCAGCGACAGGGCGAATGGAGAGTCAGCGAGAGGGCGAATGGAGAGTCAGCGACAGGGCGAATGGAGAGTCAGTGACAGGGCGAATGGAGAGTCAGCGACAGGGCGATTGGAGAATCAGCGACAGGGCGATTGGAGAATCAGCGACAGGGCGAATGGAGAGTCAGCGACAGGGCGAATGGAGAGTCAGCGACAGGGCGAATGGAGAATCAGCGACAGGGCGAATGGAGAGTCAGCGACAGGGCGAATGGAGAGTCAGCGACAGGGCGAATGGAGAGTCAGCGACAGGGCGATTGGAGAATCAGCGACAGGGCGAATGGAGAGTCAGAGACAGGGCGAATGGAGAATCAGCGACAGGGCGAATGGAGAGTCAGCGACAGGGTGAATGGAGAGTCAGCGACAGGGCGAATGGAGAGTCAGCGACAGAGAGAGCGAATGCAGAGTCAGCAACAGAGAGAGCGAATGGAGAGTCAGCGACAGAGAGAGCGAATGGAGAGTCAGCGACAGAGCGAATGGAGAGTCAGCGACAAGGCGAATGGAGAGTCAGCGACAGAGCGAATGGAGAGTCAGCGACAGAGCGAATGGAGAGTCAGCGACAGAGAGATCGAATGGAGAGTCAGCGACAGGGCGAATGGAGAGTCAGCGACAGGGCGAATGGAGAGTCAGCGACAGGGCGAATGGAGAGTCAGCGACAGGGCGAATGGAGAGTCAGCGACAGGGCGAATGGAGAGTCAGCGACAGGGCGAATGGAGAGTGAGCGACAGGGCGAACTGAGAGTCAGCGACAGGGCGAATGGAGAGTCAGCGACAGGGCGAATGGAGAGTCAGCGACAGAGAGAGCGAATGGAGAGTCAGCAAAGAGAGAGCGAATGGAGAGTCAGCGACAGAGAGAGCGAATGGAGAGTCAGCGACAGAGAGAGCGAATGGAGAGTCAGCGACAGGGCGAATGGTGAGTCAGCGACAGAGAGAGGGAATGGAGAGTCAGCGACAGGGCGAATGGAGAGTCAGCGACAGAGAGAGCGAATGGAGAGTCAGCGACAGGGCGAATGGAGAGTCAGCGACAGAGAGAGCGAATGGAGAGTCAGCGACAGGGCGAATGGAGAGTCAGCGACAGAGAGAGCGAATGGAGAGTCAGCGACAGAGAGAGCGAAAGGAGAGTCAGCGACAGAGAGAGCGAATGGAGAGTCAGCGACATAGAGAGCGAATGGAGAGTCAGCGACGAGGCGAATGGAGAGTCAGCGACAGAGAGAGTGAATGGAGAGTCAGCGACAGGGCGAATGGAGAGTCAGCGACAGGGCGAATGGAGAGTCAGCGACAGGGCGAATGGAGAGTCAGCGAGAGGGCGAATGGAGGGTCAGCGACACGGCGAATGGAGAGTCAGCGAGAGGGCGAATGGAGAGTCAGCGACAGGGCGAATGGAGAGTCAGTGACACGGCGAAAGGAGAATCAGCGACAGGGCGAATGGAGAGTCAGCGACAGGGCGAATGGAGAGTCAGCGACAGGGTGATTGGAGAATCAGCGACAGGGCGAATGGAGAGTCAGCGACAGGGCGAATGGAGAATCAGCGACAGGGCGAATGGAGAGTCAGCGAGAGGGCGAATGGAGAGTCAGCGACAGGGCGAATGGAGAGTCAGCGACAGGGCGATTGGAGAATCAGCGACAGGGCGAATGGAGAGTCAGCGACAGGGCGAATGGAGAATCAGCGACAGGGCGAATGGAGAGTCAGCTACAGGGCGAATGGAGAGTCAGCGACAGGGCGAATGGAGAGTCAGCGACAGAGAGAGCGAATGCAGAGTCAGCGACAGAGAGAGCGAATGGAGAGTCAGCGACATGGCGAATGGTGAGTCAGCGACAGGGCGAATGGAGAGTCAGCGACAGAGAGAGCGAATGGAGAGTCAGCGACAGGGCGAATGGAGAGTCAGCGACAGAGAGAGCGAATGGAGAGTCAGCGACAGGGAGAATGGAGAGTCAGCGACAGAGAGAGCGAATGGAGAGTCAGCGACAGAGAGAGCGAAAGGAGAGTCAGCGACAGAGAGCGCGAATGGAGAGTCAGCGACATAGAGAGCGAATGGAGAGTCAGCGACGAGGCGAATGGAGAGTCAGCGACAGAGAGAGCGAATGGAGAGTCAGCGACAGGGCGAATGGAGAGTCAGCGACAGAGAGAGCTAATGGAGAGTCAGCGACAGGGCGAATGGAGAGTCAGCGACAGGGCGAATGGAGAGTCAGCGACAGGGCGAATGGAGAGTCAGCGACAGGGCGAATGGAGAGTCAGCGACACGGCGAAAGGAGAATCAGCGACAGGGCGAATGGACAGTCAGCGACAGGGCGAATGGAGAGTCAGCGACAGGGCGATTGGAGAGTCAGCGACAGGGCGAATGGAGAGTCAGCGACAGGGCGAATGGAGAATCAGCGACAGGGCGAATGGAGAGTCAGCGACAGGGCGAATGGAGAGTCAGCGACAGGGCGATTGGAGAATCAGCGACAGGGCGAATGGAGAGTCAGCGACAGGGCGAATGGAGAATCAGCGACAGGGCGAATGGAGAGTCAGCGACAGGGCGAATGGAGAGTCAGCGACAGGGCAAATGGACTGTCAGCGACAGGGCGAATGGAGAGTCAGCGACAGAGAGAGCGAATGCAGAGTCAGCGACAGAGAGAGCGAATGGAGAGTCAGCGACAGGGTGAATGGAGAGTCAGCGACGCAGCGAATGGAGAGTCAGCGACAGGGCGAATGGAGAGTCAGCGACAGGGCGAATGGAGAGTCAGCGACAGGGCGAATGGAGAGTCAGCGACAGGGCGAATGGAGAGTCAGCGACAGAGAGAGTGAATGGAGAGTCAACGACAGAGCGAATGGAGAGTCAGCGACAGAGAGAGCGAATGGAGAGTCAGCGACAGGGCGAATGGAGAGTCAGCGACAGGGCGAATGGAGAGTCAGCGACAGGGCGAATGGAGAGTCAGCGACAGGGTGAATGGAGAGTCAGCGACAGGGCGAATGGAGAGTCAGCGACAGAGAGAGCGAATGGAGATTCAGCGACAGAGAGAGCGAATGGAGAATCAGCGACAGAGAGAGCGAATGGAGAATCAGCGACAGAGAGAGCGAATGGAGAGTCAGCGACAGAGAGTGCGAATGGAGAATCAGCGACAGAGAGAGCGAATGGAGAATCAGCGACAGAGAGAGCGAATGGAGAGACGGCGACAGAGAGAGCGAATGGAGAGACAGCGACAGAGAGTGCGAATGGACAGTCAGCGTCAGGGCGAATGGAGAGTCAGCGACAGGGCGAATGGAGAGTCAGCGACAGAGGGAATGGAGAGTCAGCGACAGAGAGAGCGAATGGAGAGTCAGCGACAGAGAGAGCGAATGGAGAGTCAGCGACAGAGAGAGCGAATGGAGAATCAGCGACAGAGAGAGCGAATGGAGAATCAGCGACAGAGAGAGCGAATGGAGAGTCAGCGACAGGGCTAATGGAGAGTCAGCGACAGGGCTAATGGAGAGTCAGCGACAGGGCGAATGGAGAGTCAGCGACAGAGAGAGCGAATGGAGAGTCAGCGACAGGGCGAACTGAGAGTCAGCGACAGGGCGAACGGAGAGTCAGCGACAGGGCGAATGGAGAGTCAGCGACAGGGCTAACTGAGAGTCAGCGACAGGGCGAATGGAGAGTCAGCGACAGAGAGAGCGAATGGAGAGTCAGCGAGAGAGAGAGCGAACGGAGAGTCAGCGACAGAGAGAGCGAACGGAGAGTCAGCGACAGAGAGAGCGAACGGAGAGTCAGCGACAGAGAGAGCGAATGGAGAATCAGCGACAGGGCGAATGGAGAGTCAGTGACAGGGTGAATGGAGAATCAGCGACAGGGCGAATGGAGAGTCAGCGACAGAGAGAGCGAAAGGAGAGTCAGCGACAGGGAGAATGGAGAATCAGCGACAGGGCGAATGGAGAGTCAGCGACAGAGAGAGCGAAAGGAGAGTCAGCGACAGGGAGAATGGAGAATCAGCGACAGGGCGAATGGAGAGTCAGCGACAAGGCGAATGGAGAGTCAGCGACAGGGCGAATGGAGATTCAGCGACAGGGCGAATGGAGAGTCAGCGACAGCGCGAATGGAGAGTCAGCGACAGAGAGAGCGAATGGAGAGTCAGCGACAGGGCGAATGGAGAGTCAGCGACAGGGTGAATGGAGAGTCAGCGACAGGGCGAATGGAGAGTCAGCGACGCAGCGAATGGAGAGTCAGCGACAGAGAGAGCGAATGGAGAGTCAGCGAAGGGCGAATGGAGAGTCAGCGACAGAGAGAGCGAATGGAGAGTCAGCGACCGAGCGAATGTAGAGTCAGCGACAGGGCGAATGGAGAGTCAGCGACAGAGCGAATGGAGAGTCAGCGACAGAGCGAATGGAGAGTCAGCGACAGAGCGAATGGAGAGTCAGCGACAGAGCGAATGGAGAGTCAGCGACAGAGCGAATGGAGAGTCAGCGACAGGGCGAATGGAGAGTCAGCGACAGAGAGAGCGAATGGAGAGTCAGCGACAGGGCTAATGGAGAGTCAGCGACAGGGCGAATGGAGAGTCAGCGACATGGCGAATGGAGAGTCAGCGACATGGCGAATGGAGAGTCAGCGACACGGTGAATGGAGAGTCAGCGACAGAGCGAATGGAGAGTCAGCGACAGAGCGAATGGAGAGTCAGCGACAGAGAGAGCGAATGGAGAGTCAGCGACAGAGAGAGCGAATGGAGAGTCAGCGACAGAGCGAATGGAGAGTCAGCGACAGGGCGATTGGAGAGTCAGCGACAGAGCGAATGGAGAGTCAGCGACAGAGCGAATGGAGAGTCAGCGACAGGGCGAATGGAGAGTCAGCGACAGAGAGAGCGAATGGAGAGTCAGCGACAGGGCGAATGGAGAGTCAGCGACAGGGCGAACTGATAGTCAGCGACAGGGCGAACTGAGAGTCAGCGACAGGGCGAACTGAGAGTCAGCGACAGGGCGAACTGAGGGTCAGCGACAGAGAGAGCGAATGGAGAGTCAGCGACAGAGAGAGCGAATGGAGAGTCAGCGACAGAGAGAGCGAATGGAGAGTCAGCGACAGAGAGAGCGAATGGAGAGTCAGCGACAGAGAGAGCGAATGGAGAGTCAGCGACAGAGAGAGCGAATGGAGAGTCAGCGACAGGGCGAATGGTGAGTCAGCGACAGAGAGAGCGAATGGAGAGTCAGCGACAGGGCGAATGGAGAGTCAGTGACAGAGAGAGCGAATGGAGAGTCAGCGACAGAGAGAGCGAATGGAGAGTCAGCGACAGAGAGAGCGAATGGAGAGTCAGCGACAGGGCGAATGGAGAATCAGCGACAGAGAGAGCGAATGGAGAGTCAGCGACAGGGCGAATGGAGAGTCAGCGACAGAGAGAGCGAATGGAGAGTCAGCGACAGAGAGAGCGAATGGAGAGTCAGCGACAGAGAGAGCGAAAGGAGAGTCAGCGACAGAGAACGAATGGAGAGTCAGCGACATAGAGAGCGAATGGAGAGTCAGCGACGAGGCGAATGGAGAGTCAGCGACAGAGAGAGCGAATGGAGAGTCAGCGACAGGGCGAATGGAGAGTCAGCGACAGGGCGAATGGAGAGTCAGCGACAGGGCAAATGGAGAGTCAGCGACAGGGCGAATGGAGAGTCAGCGACAGAGAGAGCGAATGGAGAGTCAGCGACAGGGCGAATAGAGAGTCAGTGACACGGCGAATGGAGAGTCAGCGACAGGGCGAATGGAGAGTCAGCGACAGGGCGAATGGAGAGTCACCGACAGGGCGAATGGAGAGTCAGCGACAGGGCGAATGGAGAGTCAGCGACAGGGCGAATGGAGAGTCAGCGACAGGGCGAATGGAGAGTCAGCGACAGGGCGAATGGAGAATCAGCGACAGAGAGAGCGAATGGAGAGTCAGCGACAGGGCGAATGGAGAGTCAGCGTCAGGGTGAATGGAGACTCAGCGACAGGGTGAATGGAGAGTCAGCGACAGGGCGAATGGAGAGTCACCGACAGGGCGAATGGAGAGTCAGCGACAGGGCGAATGGAGAGTCAGCGACAGGGCGAATGGAGAATCAGCGACAGGGCGAATGGAGAATCAGCGACAGGGCGAATGGAGAATCAGCGACAGGGCGAATGGAGAATCAGCGACAGGGCGAATGGAGAGTCAGCGACATGGCAAATGGAGAGTCACCGACAGAGAGAGCGAATGGAGAGTCAGTGACAGAGAGAGCGAATGGAGAGTCAGTGACAGAGAGAGCGAATGGAGAGTCAGTGACAGGGCGAATGGAGAGTCAGCGACAGAGAGAGCGAATGGAGAGTCAGTGACAGGGCGAATGGAGAGTCAGCGACAGAGAGAGCGAATGGAGAGTCAGCGACAGAGAGAGCGAATGGAGAGTCAGCAACAGAGAGAGCGAATGGAGAGTCAGCGACAGAGAGAGCGAATGGAGAGTCAGCGTCAGAGAGAGCGAATGGAGAGTCAGCGACAGAGAGAGCGAATGGAGAGTCAGCGACAGGGCGAATGGAGAGTCAGCGACAGAGAGAGCGAATGGAGAGTCAGCGACAGGGCGAATGGAGAGTCAGCGACAGGGCAAATGGAGAGTCAGCGACAGGGCGAATGGAGAGTCAGCGACAGGGCGATTGGAGAGTCAGCGACAGAGAGAGTGAATGGAGAGTTAGCGACGCAGCGAATGGAGAGTCAGCAACAGGGCGAATGGAGAGTCAGCGACAGAGCGACTGGAGTGTCAGCGACAGAGAGGGCGAATGGAGAGTCAGCGACAGAGAGAGCGAATGGAGAGTCAGCGACAGGGCGAATGGAGAGTCAGCGACAGGGCAAATGGAGAGTCAGCGACAGGGCAAATGGAGAGTCAGCGTCAGGGCGAATGGAGAGTCAGCAACAGGGCGAATGGAGAGTCAGCGACAGAGAGAGCGAATGGAGAGTCGGCGACAGGGCGAATGGAGAGTCAGCAACAGAGAGAGCGAATGGGGAGTCAGCGACAGGGCGAATGGAGAGTCAGCGACGCAGCGAATGGAGAGTCAGCGACGCAGCGAATGGAGAGTCAGCGACAGAGAGAGCGAATGGAGAGTCAGCGACAGGGTGAATGGAGAGTCAGCGACAGAGAGAGCGAATGGAGAGTCAGCGACAGAGACAGCGAATGGAGAGTCAGCGACACGGCGAATGGAGAGTCAGCGACAGAGAGAGCGAATGGAGAGTCGGCGACACGGCGAATGGAGAGTCAGCGACAGGGCGAATGGAGAGTCAGCGACAGGGCGAATGGAGAGTCAGCGACAGGGCGAATGGAGAGTCAGCGACAGGGCGAATGGAGAGTCAGCGACGCAGCGAATGGAGAGTCAGCGAAGCAGCGAATGGAGAGTCAGCGAAGCAGCGAATGGAGAGTCAGCGACAGGGCGAATGGAAAGTCAGCGAAGCAGCGAATGGAGAGTCAGCGAAGCAGCGAATGGAGAGTCAGCGACGCAGCGAATGGAGAGTCAGCGACAGGTCGAATGGAGAGTCAGCGACAGGGCGAATGGAGAGTCAGCGACAGGGCGAATGGAGAGTCAGCGACAGGGCGAATGGAGAGTCAGCGACAGGGCGAATGGAGAGTCAGCGACAAAGAGAACGAATGGTGAGTCAGCGACCGGGCGAATGGAGAGTCAGCGACAGGGCGATTGGAGAATCTGCGAAGCAGCGAATGGAGAGTCAGCGAAGCAGCGAATGGAGAATCAGCGACAGGGCGAATGGAGAGTCAGCGACAGGGCGAATGGAGAATCAGCGACAGGGTGAATGGAGAGTCAGCGACAGGGCGAATGGAGAGTCAGCGACAGGACGAATGGAGAGTCAGCGACAGGGCGAATGGAGAATCAGCGACAGGGCGAATGGAGAGTCAGCGACAGGGCGAATGGAGAGTCAGCGACAGGGCGAATGGAGAGTCAACGACAGGGCGAATGGAGAGTCAGCGACAGGGCGAATGGAGAGTCAGCGACAGGGCGAATGGAGAGTCAGCGACAGAGAGAGCGAATGGAGAGTCAGCGACAGAGCGAATGGAGAGTCAGCGACAGAGAGAGCGAATGGAGCGTCAGCGACAGGGCGAATGGAGTTTCAGCGACAGGGCGAATGGAGAGTCAGCGACAGGGCGAATGGAGAGTCAGCGACAGGGCGAATGGAGAGTCAGCGACAGGGCGAATGGAGAGTCAGCGACAGGGCGAATGGAGAGTCAGCGACAGGGCGATTGGAGAGTCAGCGACAGAGCGAATGGAGAGTCAGCGACAGAGCGAATGGAGAGTCAGCGACAGGGCGAATGGAGAGTCAGCGACAGAGAGAGCGAATGGAGAGTCAGCGACAGGGCGAATGGAGAGTCAGCGACAGGGCGAACTGATAGTCAGCGACAGGGCGAACTGAGAGTCAGCGACAGGGCGAACTGAGAGTCAGCGACAGGGCGAACTGAGGGTCAGCGACAGAGAGAGCGAATGGAGAGTCAGCGACAGAGAGAGCGAATGGAGAGTCAGCGACAGAGAGAGCGAATGGAGAGTCAGCGACAGAGAGAGCGAATGGAGAGTCAGCGACAGAGAGAGCGAATGGAGAGTCAGCGACAGAGAGAGCGAATGGAGAGTCAGCGACAGGGCGAATGGTGAGTCAGCGACAGAGAGAGCGAATGGAGAGTCAGCGACAGGGCGAATGGAGAGTCAGTGACAGAGAGAGCGAATGGAGAGTCAGCGACAGAGAGAGCGAATGGAGAGTCAGCGACAGAGAGAGCGAATGGAGAGTCAGCGACAGGGCGAATGGAGAATCAGCGACAGAGAGAGCGAATGGAGAGTCAGCGACAGGGCGAATGGAGAGTCAGCGACAGAGAGAGCGAATGGAGAGTCAGCGACAGAGAGAGCGAATGGAGAGTCAGCGACAGAGAGAGCGAAAGGAGAGTCAGCGACAGAGAACGAATGGAGAGTCAGCGACATAGAGAGCGAATGGAGAGTCAGCGACGAGGCGAATGGAGAGTCAGCGACAGAGAGAGCGAATGGAGAGTCAGCGACAGGGCGAATGGAGAGTCAGCGACAGGGCGAATGGAGAGTCAGCGACAGGGCAAATGGAGAGTCAGCGACAGGGCGAATGGAGAGTCAGCGACAGAGAGAGCGAATGGAGAGTCAGCGACAGGGCGAATAGAGAGTCAGTGACACGGCGAATGGAGAGTCAGCGACAGGGCGAATGGAGAGTCAGCGACAGGGCGAATGGAGAGTCAGCGACAGGGCGAATGGAGAGTCAGCGACAGGGCGAATGGAGAGTCAGCGACAGGGCGAATGGAGAGTCAGCGACAGGGCGAATGGAGAGTCAGCGACAGGGCGAATGGAGAATCAGCGACAGAGAGAGCGAATGGAGAGTCAGCGACAGGGCGAATGGAGAGTCAGCGTCAGGGTGAATGGAGACTCAGCGACAGGGTGAATGGAGAGTCAGCGACAGGGCGAATGGAGAGTCACCGACAGGGCGAATGGAGAGTCAGCGACAGGGCGAATGGAGAGTCAGCGACAGGGCGAATGGAGAATCAGCGACAGGGCGAATGGAGAATCAGCGACAGGGCGAATGGAGAATCAGCGACAGGGCGAATGCAGAATCAGCGACAGGGCGAATGGAGAGTCAGCGACATGGCAAATGGAGAGTCACCGACAGAGAGAGCGAATGGAGAGTCAGTGACAGAGAGAGCGAATGGAGAGTCAGTGACAGAGAGAGCGAATGGAGAGTCAGTGACAGGGCGAATGGAGAGTCAGCGACAGAGAGAGCGAATGGAGAGTCAGTGACAGGGCGAATGGAGAGTCAGCGACAGAGAGAGCGAATGGAGAGTCAGCGACAGAGAGAGCGAATGGAGAGTCAGCAACAGAGAGAGCGAATGGAGAGTCAGCGACAGAGAGAGCGAATGGAGAGTCAGCGTCAGAGAGAGCGAATGGAGAGTCAGCGACAGAGAGAGCGAATGGAGAGTCAGCGACAGGGCGAATGGAGAGTCAGCGACAGAGAGAGCGAATGGAGAGTCAGCGACAGGGCGAATGGAGAGTCAGCGACAGGGCAAATGGAGAGTCAGCGACAGGGCGAATGGAAAGTCAGCGACAGGGCGATTGGAGAGTCAGCGACAGAGAGAGTGAATGGAGAGTTAGCGACGCAGCGAATGGAGAGTCAGCAACAGGGCGAATGGAGAGTCAGCGACAGAGCGACTGGAGTGTCAGCGACAGAGAGGGCGAATGGAGAGTCAGCGACAGAGAGAGCGAATGGAGAGTCAGCGACAGGGCGAATGGAGAGTCAGCGACAGGGCAAATGGAGAGTCAGCGACAGGGCAAATGGAGAGTCAGCGTCAGGGCGAATGGAGAGTCAGCAACAGGGCGAATGGAGAGTCAGCGACAGAGAGAGCGAATGGAGAGTCGGCGACAGGGCGAATGGAGAGTCAGCAACAGAGAGAGCGAATGGGGAGTCAGCGACAGGGCGAATGGAGAGTCAGCGACGCAGCGAATGGAGAGTCAGCGACAGAGAGAGCGAATGGAGAGTCAGCGACAGGGTGAATGGAGAGTCAGCGACAGAGAGAGCGAATGGAGAGTCAGCGACAGAGACAGCGAATGGAGAGTCAGCGACACGGCGAATGGAGAGTCAGCGACAGAGAGAGCGAATGGAGAGTCGGCGACACGGCGAATGGAGAGTCAGCGACAGGGCGAATGGAGAGTCAGCGACAGGGCGAATGGAGAGTCAGCGACAGGGCGAATGGAGAGTCAGCGACAGGGCGAATGGAGAGTCAGCGACGCAGCGAATGGAGAGTCAGCGAAGCAGCGAATGGAGAGTCAGCGAAGCAGCGAATGGAGAGTCAGCGACAGGGCGAATGGAAAGTCAGCGAAGCAGCGAATGGAGAGTCAGCGAAGCAGCGAATGGAGAGTCAGCGACGCAGCGAATGGAGAGTCAGCGACAGGTCGAATGGAGAGTCAGCGACAGGGTGAATGGAGAGTCAGCGACAGGGCGAATGGAGAGTCAGCGACAGGGCGAATGGAGAGTCAGCGACAGGGCGAATGGAGAGTCAGCGACAAAGAGAACGAATGGTGAGTCAGCGACCGGGCGAATGGAGAGTCAGCGACAGGGCGATTGGAGAATCTGCGAAGCAGCGAATGGAGAGTCAGCGAAGCAGCGAATGGAGAATCAGCGACAGGGCGAATGGAGAGTCAGCGACAGGGCGAATGGAGAATCAGCGACAGGGTGAATGGAGAGTCAGCGACAGGGCGAATGGAGAGTCAGCGACAGGACGAATGGAGAGTCAGCGACAGGGCGAATGGAGAATCAGCGACAGGGCGAATGGAGAGTCAGCGACAGGGCGAATGGAGAGTCAGCGACAGGGCGAATGGAGAGTCTACGACAGGGCGAATGGAGAGTCAGCGACAGGGCGAATGGAGAGTCAGCGACAGGGCGAATGGAGAGTCAGCGACAGAGAGAGCGAATGGAGAGTCAGCGACAGAGCGAATGGAGAGTCAGCGACAGAGAGAGCGAATGGAGCGTCAGCGACAGGGCGAATGGAGTTTCAGCGACAGGGCGAATGGAGAGTCAGCGACAGGGCGAATGGAGAGTCAGCGACAGGGCGAATGGAGAGTCAGCGACAGGGCGAATGGAGAGTCAGCGACAGGGCGAATGGAGAGTCAGCGACATAGAGAGTGAATGGAGAGTCAGCGACAGGTCGAATGGAGAGTCAGCGACAGGGCGAATGGAGAGTCAGCGACGCAGCGAATGGAGAGTCAGCGACAGGGCGAATGGAGAGTCAGCGACAGAGAGAGCGAATGGAGAGTCAGCGACAGAGCGAATGGAGAGTCAGCGACAGAGAGAGCGAATGGAGAGTCAGCGACAGGGCGAATGGAGAGTCAGCGACAGGGCGAATGGAGAGTCAGCGACAGGGCGAATGGAGAGTCAGCGACAGAGAGAGCGAATGGAGAGTCAGCGACAGAGCGAATGGAGAGTCAGCGACAGAGAGAGCGAATGGAGCGTCAGCGACAGGGCGAATGGAGTTTCAGCGACAGGGCGAATGGAGAGTCAGCGACAGGGCGAATGGAGAGTCAGCGACAGGGCGAATGGAGAGTCAGCGACAGGGCGAATGGAGAGTCAGCGACAGGGCGAATGGAGAGTCAGCGACATAGAGAGCGAATGGAGAGTCAGCGACAGGTCGAATGGAGAGTCAGCGACAGGGCGAATGGAGAGTCAGCGACGCAGCGAATGGAGAGTCAGCGACAGGGCGAATGGAGAGTCAGCGACAGAGAGAGCGAATGGAGAGTCAGCGACAGAGCGAATGGAGAGTCAGCGACAGGGAGAGCGAATGGAGCATCAGCGACAGGGCGAATGGAGAGTCAGCGACAGGGCGAATGGAGAGTCAGCGACAGGGCGAATGGAGAGTCAGCGACAGGGCGAATGGAGCGTCAGCGACAGGGGGAATGGAGAGTCAGCGACAGGGCGAATGGAGAGTCAGCGACATAGAGAGCGAATGGAGAGTCAGCGACAGGTCGAATGGAGAGTCAGCGACGCAGCGAATGGAGAGTCAGCGACAGGGCGAATGGAGAGTCAGCGACACAGCGAATGGAGAGTCAGCGACACGGCGAATGGAGAGTCAGCGACAAAGAGAACGAATGGAGAGTCAGCGACCGGGCGAATGGAGAGTCAGCGACAGGGCGAATGGAGAGTCAGCAAAGCAGCGAATGGAGAGTCAGCGACAGGGCGAATGGAGAGTCAGCGACAGGGCGAATGGAGAGTCAGCGACAGGGCGAATGGAGAGTCAGCGACAGGGCGAATGGAGAGTCAGCGACAGGGCGAATGGAGAGTCAGCGACAGGGCGAATGGAGAGTCAGCGACAGGGCGAATGGAGAGTCTGCGACAGGGCGAATGGAGAGTCTGCGACAGGGCGAATGGAGAATCAGCGACAGAGAGAGGGAGTGGAGAGTCAGCGACAGGGCAAATGGAGAGTCAGCGACAGGGCGAATGGAGAGTCAGCGACGCAGCGAATGGAGAGTCAGCGACAGGGTGAAAGGAGAGTCAGCGACAGGGCGATTGGAGTATCAGCGACAGGGTGAATGGAGAGTCAGCGACGCAGCGAATGGTGAGTCAGCGACAGAGCGAATGGAGAGTCAGCGATGCAGCGAATGGAGAGTCAGCGACAGGGCGAATGGAGCGTCAGCGACAGGGCGAATGGAGCGTCAGCGACAGGGCGAATGGAGAGTCAGCGACAGAGAGAGCGAATGGAGAGTCAGCGACAGAGAGAGTGAATGGAGAGTCAGCGACAGAGAGAGCGAATGGAGAGTCAGCGACAGAGAGAGCGAATGGAGAGTTAGCGACAGGGTGATTGGAGAGTCAGCGACGCAGCGAATAGAGAGTCAGCGACAGAGCGAATGGAGAGTCAGCGATGCAGCGAATGGAGAGTCAGCGACACGGCGAATGGAGAGTCAGCGACAGGGCGAATGGAGAGTCAGCGACAGGGCGAATGGAGAGTCAGCGACAGGGCGAATGGTGAGTCAGCGACAGAGAGAGTGAATGGAGAGTTAGCGACAGGGCGAATGGAGAGTCAGCGATGCAGCGAATGGAGAGTCAACGACAGGGCGAATGGAGAGTCAGCGACAGGGCGAATGGAGAGTCAGCGACAGGGCGAATGGAGAGTCAGCGACAGGGCGAATGGAGAGTCAGCGACAGGGCGAATGGAGAGTCAGCGACAGGGCGAATGGAGAGTCAGCGACAGGGCGAATGGAGAGTCAGCGACAGGGCGAATGGAGAGTCAGCGACAGGGCGAATGGAGAGTCAGCGACAGGGCGAATGGAGAGTCAGCGACAGGGCGAATGGAGAGTCAGCGACAGAGAGAGCGAATGGAGAGTCAGCGACAGAGAGAGCGAATGGAGAGTCAGCGACAGAGAGAGCGAATGGAGAGTCAGCGACAGAGAGAGCGAATGGAGAGTCAGCGACAGAGAGAGCGAATGGAGAGTCAGCGACAGAGAGAGCGAATGGAGAGTCAGCGACAGAGTGAATGGAGAGTCAGCGATGCAGCGAATGGAGAGTCAGCGACAGGGCGAATGGAGAGTCAGCGACAGGGCGAATGGAGAGTCAGCGACAGGGCGAATGGAGAGTCAGCGACAGGGCGAATGGTGAGTCAGCGACAGAGAGAGTGAATGGAGAGTTAGCGACAGGGCGAATGGAGAGTCAGCAATGCAGCGAATGGAGAGTCAATGACAGGGCGAATGGAGAGTCAGCGACAGGGCGAATGGAGAGTCAGCGACAGGGCGAATGGAGAGTCAGCGACAGGGCGAATGGAGAGTCAGCGACAGGGCGAATGGAGAGTCAGCGACAGGGCGAATGGAGAGTCAGCGACAGGGCGAATGGAGAGTCAGCGACAGGGCGAATAGAGAGTCAGCGACAGGGCGAATGGAGAGTCAGCGACAGAGAGAGCGAATGGAGAGTCAGCGACAGAGAGAGCGAATGGAGAGTCAGCGACAGAGAGAGCGAATGGAGAGTCAGCGACAGAGAGAGCGAATGGAGAGTCAGCGACAGAGAGAGCGAATGGAGAGTCAGCGACAGATAGAGCGAATGGAGAGTCAGCGACAGAGAGAGCGAATGGAGAGTCAGCGACAGAGAGGGCGAATGGAGATTCAGCGACAGGGCGAATGGAGAATCAGCGACAGGGCGAATGGAGAATCAGCGACAGAGAGAGCGAATGGAGAGTCAGCGACAGAGAGAGCGAATGGAGAGTCAGCGACAGGGCGAATGGAGAGTCAGCGACAGAGCGAATGGAGAGTCAGCGACAGAGCGAATGGAGAGTCAGCGACAGAGAGAGCGAATGGAGAGTCAGCGACAGAGAGAGCGAATGGAGAGTCAGCGACAGAGAGAGCGAATGGAGAGTCAGCGACAGATAGAGCGAATGGAGAGTCAGCGACAGAGAGAGCGAATGGAGAGTCAGCGACAAAGAGGGCGAATGGAGATTCAGCGACAGGGCGAATGGAGAATCAGCGACAGGGCGAATGGAGAATCAGCGACAGAGAGAGCGAATGGAGAGTCAGCGACAGAGAGAGCGAATGGAGAGTCAGCGACAGGGCGAATGGAGAGTCAGCGACAGAGCGAATGGAGAGTCAGCGACAGAGCGAATGGAGAGTCAGCGACAGAGAGAGCGAATGGAGAGTCAGCGACAGAGAGAGCGAATGGAGAGTCAGCGACAGAGAGAGCGAATGGAGAGTCAGCGACGCAGCGAAGGGAGAGTCAGCGACAGAGAGAGCGAATGGAGAGTCGGCGACGCAGCGAATGGAGAGTCAGCGACGCAGCGAATGGAGAGTCAGCGACAGGGCGAATGGAGAGTCAGCTACAGGGCGAATGGAGAGTCAGCTACAGGGCGAATGGAGAGTCAGCGACAGGGCGAATGGAGAGTCAGCGACAGGGCGAATGGAGAGTCAGCGACAGGGCGAATGGAGAGTCAGCGACAGGGCGAATGGAGAGTCAGCGACAGAGAGAGTGAATGGAGAGTCAGCGACAGAGAGAGCGAATGGAGAGTCAGCGACAGAGAGAGCGAATGGAGAGTCAGCGACAGGGCGAATGGAGAGGCAGCGACAGGGCGAATGGAGAGTCAGCGACAGAGAGAGCGAATGGAGAGTCAGCGACAGAGAGAGCGAATGGAGAGTCAGCGACATTGCGAATGGAGACTCAGCGACAGGGCGAATGGAGAGTCAGCGACAGAGCGAATGGAGAGTCAGCGACAGAGAGAGCGAATGGAGAGTCAGCGACAGACAGAGCGAATGGAGAGTCAGCGACAGAGAGAGCGAATGGAGAGTCAGCGACAGAGAGAGCGAATGGAGAGTCAGCGACAGAGAGAGCGAATGGAGAGTCAGCGACAGAGAGAGCGAATGGAGAGTCAGCGAGGCAGCGAATGGAGAGTCAGCGACAGAGAGAGCGAATGCAGAGTCAGCAACAGGGCGAATGGGGAATTAGCGACAGGGCGAATGGAGAGTCAGCGACAGGGCGAATGGAGAGTCAGCGACAGAGAGAGCGAATGGAGAGACAGCGACAGAGAGAGCGAATGGAGAGACAGCGACAGGGCGAATGGAGAGTCAGCGACAGGGCGAATGGAGAGTCAGCGACAGGGCGAATGGAGAGTCAGCGACAGGGCGAATGGAGAGTCAGCGACAGAGAGAGCGAATGGAGAGTGAACGACAGAGAGAGCGAATGGAGAGTCAGCGACAGAGAGTGAATGGAGAGTCAGCGACAAGGCGAATGGAGAGTCAGCGACAGGGCGAATGGAGAGTCAGCGACAGAGAGAGCGAATGGAGAGTCAGCGACAGAGCGAATGGAGAGTCAGCGACAGAGAGAGCGAATGGAGAGTCAGCGACAGAGAGAGCGAATGGAGAGTCAGCGACAGAGAGATCGAATGGAGAGTCAGCGACAGAGAGAGCGAATGGAGAGTCAGCGACAGAGAGAGCGAATGGAGAGTCAGCGACAGATAGAGCGAATGGAGAGTCAGCGACAGAGAGAGCGAATGGAGAGTCAGCGACAGAGAGAGCGAATGGAGAATCAGCGACAGAGAGAGCGAATGGAGAGTGAGCGACAGGGCGAATGGAGAGTGAGCGACAGGGCGAATGGAGAGTGAGCGACAGGGCGAATGGAGAGTCAGCGACAGGGCGAATGGAGAGTCAGCGACAGAGAGAGCGAATGGAGAGTGAGCGACAGAGAGAGCGAATGGAGAGTCAGCGACAGAGAGAGCGAATGGAGAGTCAGCGACAGAGAGAGCGAATGGAGAGTCAGCGACAGAGAGAGCGAATGGAGATTCAGCGACAGAGAGAGCGAATGGAGAGTCAGCGACAGAGAGAGCGAATGGAGAGTCAGCGACAGAGAGAGCGAATGGAGAGTCAGCGACAGAGAGAGCGAATGGAGAGTCAGCGACAGATAGAGCGAATGGAGAGTCAGCGACAGAGAGGGCGAATGGAGAGTCAGCGACAGGGCGAATGGAGAGTCAGCGACAGAGAGAGCGAATGGAGAGTCAGCGACAGAGAGAGCGAATGGAGAGTCAGCGACAGAGAGAGCGAATGGAGAGTCAGCGACAGAGAGAGCGAATGGAGAGTCAGCGACAGAGAGAGCGAATGGAGAGTCAGCGACAGGGCGAATGGAGAGGCAGCGACAGGGTGAATGGAGAGTCAGCGACAGAGAGAGCGAATGGAGAGTCAGCGACAGAGAGAGCGAATGGAGAGTCAGCGACATTGCGAATGGAGACTCAGCGACAGGGCGAATGGAGAGTCAGCGACAGAGCGAATGGAGAGTCAGCGACAGAGAGAGCGAATGGAGAGTCAGCGACAGACAGAGCGAATGGAGAGTCAGCGACAGAGAGAGCGAATGGAGAGTCAGCGACAGAGAGAGCGAATGGAGAGTCAGCGACAGAGAGAGCGAATGGAGAGTCAGCGACAGAGAGAGCGAATGGAGAGTCAGCGACAGAGAGAGCGAATGGAGAGTCAGCGAGGCAGCGAATGGAGAGTCAGCGACAGAGAGAGCGAATGCAGAGTCAGCGACAGGGCGAATGGGGAGTTAGCGACAGGGCGAATGGAGAGTCAGCGACAGGGCGAATGGAGAGTCAGTGACAGAGAGAGCGAATGGAGAGACAGCGACAGAGAGAGCGAATGGAGAGACAGCGACAGGGCGAATGGAGAGTCAGCGACAGTGCGAATGGAGAGTCAGCGACAGGGCGAATGGAGAGTCAGCGACAGGGCGAATGGAGAGTCAGCGACAGAGAGAGCGAATGGAGAGTGAACGACAGAGAGAGCGAATGGAGAGTCAGCGACAGAGAGTGAATGGAGAGTCATCGACAAGGCGAATGGAGAGTCAGCGACAGGGCGAATGGAGAGTCAGCGACAGAGAGAGCGAATGGAGAGTCAGCGACAGAGCGAATGGAGAGTCAGCGACAGAGAGAGCGAATGGAGAGTCAGCGACAGAGAGAGCGAATGGAGAGTCAGCGACAGAGAGATCGAATGGAGAGTCAGCGACAGAGAGAGCGAATGGAGAGTCAGCGACAGAGAGAGCGAATGGAGAGTCAGCGACAGATAGAGCGAATGGAGAGTCAGCGACAGAGAGAGCGAATGGAGAGTCAGCGACATAGAGGGCGAATGGAGAGTCAGCGACAGGGCGAATGGAGAGTCAGCGACAGAGAGAGCGAATGGAGAGTCAGCGACAGAGAATGCGAATGGAGAGTCAGCGACAGGGCGAATGGAGAGTCAGCGACAGGGCAAATGGAGAGTCAGCGACAGAGCGAATGGAGAGTCAGCGACAGAGCGAATGGAGAGTCAGCGACAGAGAGAGCGAATGGAGAGTCAGCGACAGAGAGAGCGAATGGAGAGTCAGCGACAGAGAGAGCGAATGGAGAGTCAGCGACAGGGCGAATGGAGAGTCAGCGACAGAGAGACCGAATGGAGAGTCAGTGACAGGGCGAATGCGGAGTTAGCGACAGGGCGAATGGAGAGGCAGCGACAGGGCGAATGGAGAGTCAGCGACAGGGCGAATGGAGAGTCAGCGACAGGGCGAATGGAGAGTCAGCGACAGGGCGAATGGAGAGTCAGCGACAGAGAGAGCGAATGGAGAGACAGCGACAAAGAGAGCGAATGGAGAGACAGCGACAGAGAGGGCGAATGGAGAGTCAGCGACAGTGCGAATGGAGAGTCAGCGACAGGGCGAATGGAGAGTCAGCGACAGGGCGAATGGAGAGTCAGCGACAGGGCGAATGGAGAGTCAGCGACAGGGCGAATGGAGAGTCAGCGACAGAGAGAGCGAATGGAGAGTGAACGACAGAGAGAGCGAATGGAGAGTCAGCGACAGAGAGTGAATGGAGAGTCAGCGACAAGGCGAATGGAGAGTCAGCGACAGGGCGAATGGAGAGTCAGCGACAGAGAGAGCGAATGGAGAGTCAGCGACAGAGCGAATGGAGAGTCAGCGACAGAGAGAGCGAATGGAGAGTCAGCGACAGAGAGAGCGAATGGAGAGTCAGCGACAGAGAGAGCGAATGGAGAGTCAGCGACAGAGAGAGCGAATGGAGAGTCAGCGACAGAGAGAGCGAATGGAGAGTCAGCGACAGATAGAGCGAATGGAGAGTCAGCGACAGAGAGGGCGAATGGAGAGTCAGCGACATAGAGGGCGAATGGAGAGTCAGCGACAGGGCGAATGGAGAGTCAGCGACAGAGAGAGCGAATGGAGAGTCAGCGACAGAGAGAGCGAATGGAGAGTCAGCGACAGGGCGAATGGAGAGTCAGCGACAGAGAGAGCGAATGGAGAGTCAGCGACAGGGCGATTGGAGAATCAGCGACAGGGCGAATGGAGAGTCAGCGACAGGGTGAATGGAGAGTCAGCGACAGGGCGAATGGAGAGTCAGCGACAGAGAGAGCGAATGGAGAGTCAGCGACAGAGAGCGAATGGAGATTCAGCGACAGGGCGAATGGAGAGTCAGCGACAGAGAGAGCGAATGGAGAGTCGGCGACGCAGCGAATGGAGAGTCAGCGACGCAGCGAATGGAGAGTCAGCGACAGGGCGAATGGAGAGTCAGCGACAGGGCGAATGGAGAGTCAGCGACAGGGTGAATGGAGAGTCAGCGACAGGGCGAATAGAGAGTCAGCGACAGGGCGAAAGGAGAGTCAGCGACAGGGCGAATGGAGAGTCAGCGACAGGGCGAATGTAGAGTCAGCGACAGGGCTAATGGAGAGTCAGCGACAGGGCGAATGGAGAGTCGGCGACAGGGCGAATGGAGAGTCAGCGACGCGGCGAATGGTGAGTCAGCGACAGGGCGAATGGAGAGTCAGCGACAGGGCGAATGTAGAGTCAGCGACAGGGCTAATGGAGAGTCAGCGACAGGGCGAATGGAGAGTCGGCGACAGGGCGAATGGAGAGTCGGCGACAGAGCGAATGGAGTGTCAGCGACAGGGCGAATGGAGAGTCAGCGACAGGGCGAATGGAGAGTCAGCGACAGGGCGAATGGAGAGTCAGCGACAGGGCGAATGGAGAGTCAGCGACAGAGAGAGCGAATGGAGAGTCAGCGACAGAGAGAGCGAATGGAGAGTCAGCGACAGAGAGAGCGAATGGAGAGTCAGCGACAGAGAGAGCGAATGGAGAATCAGCGACAGAGAGAGCGAATGGAGAGTGAGCGACAGGGCGAATGGAGAGTGAGCGACAGGGCGAATGGAGAGTGAGCGACAGGGCGAATGGAGAGTCAGCGACAGGGCGAATGGAGAGTCAGCGACAGAGAGAGCGAATGGAGAGTCAGCGACAGAGAGAGCGAATGGAGAGTCAGCGACAGAGAGAGCGAATGGAGAGTCAGCGACAGAGAGAGCGAATGGAGAGTCAGCGACAGAGAGAGCGAATGGAGATTCAGCGACAGAGAGAGCGAATGGAGAGTCAGCGACAGAGAGAGCGAATGGAGAGTCAGCGACAGAGAGAGCGAATGGAGAGTCAGCGACAGAGAGAGCGAATGGAGAGTCAGCGACAGATAGAGCGAATGGAGAGTCAGCGACAGAGAGGGCGAATGGAGAGTCAGCGACAGAGAGGGCGAATGGAGAGTCAGCGACAGGGCGAATGGAGAGTCAGCGACAGAGAGAGCTAATGGAGAGTCAGCGACAGAGAGAGCGAATGGAGAGTCAGCGACATTGCGAATGGAGACTCAGCGACAGGGCGAATGGAGAGTCAGCGACAGAGCGAATGGAGAGTCAGCGACAGAGAGAGCGAATGGAGAGTCAGCGACAGACAGAGCGAATGGAGAGTCAGCGACAGAGAGAGCGAATGGAGAGTCAGCGACAGAGAGAGCGAATGGAGAGTCAGCGACAGAGAGAGCGAATGGAGAGTCAGCGACAGAGAGAGCGAATGGAGAGTCAGCGAGGCAGCGAATGGAGAGTCAGCGACAGAGAGAGCGAATGCAGAGTCAGCAACAGGGCGAATGGGGAGTTAGCGACAGGGCGAATGGAGAGTCAGCGACAGGGCGAATGGAGAGTCAGCGACAGAGAGAGCGAATGGAGAGACAGCGACAGAGAGAGCGAATGGAGAGACAGCGACAGGGCGAATGGAGAGTCAGCGACAGGGCGAATGGAGAGTCAGCGACAGGGCGAATGGAGAGTCAGCGACAGGGCGAATGGAGAGTCAGCGACAGAGAGCGAATGGAGAGTGAACGACAGAGAGAGCGAATGGAGAGTCAGCGACAGAGAGTGAATGGAGAGTCAGCGACAAGGCGAATGGAGAGTCAGCGACAGGGCGAATGGAGAGTCAGCGACAGAGAGAGCGAATGGAGAGTCAGCGACAGAGCGAATGGAGAGTCAGCGACAGAGAGAGCGAATGGAGAGTCAGCGACAGAGAGAGCGAATGGAGAGTCAGCGACAGAGAGATCGAATGGAGAGTCAGCGACAGAGAGAGCGAATGGAGAGTCAGCGACAGAGAGAGCGAATGGAGAGTCAGCGACAGATAGAGCGAATGGAGAGTCAGCGACAGAGAGAGCGAATGGAGAGTCAGCGACAGAGAGAGCGAATGGAGAATCAGCGACAGAGAGAGCGAATGGAGAGTGAGCGACAGGGCGAATGGAGAGTGAGCGACAGGGCGAATGGAGAGTGAGCGACAGGGCGAATGGAGAGTCAGCGACAGGGCGAATGGAGAGTCAGCGACAGAGAGAGCGAATGGAGACTGAGCGACAGAGAGAGCGAATGGAGAGTCAGCGACAGAGAGATCGAATGGAGAGTCAGCGACAGAGAGAGCGAATGGAGAGTCAGCGACAGAGAGAGCGAAAGGAGAGTCAGCGACAGATAGAGCGAATGGAGAGTCAGCGACAGAGAGAGCGAATGGAGAGTCAGCGACAGAGAGAGCGAATGGAGAATCAGCGACAGAGAGAGCGAATGGAGAGTGAGCGACAGGGCGAATGGAGAGTGAGCGACAGGGCGAATGGAGAGTGAGCGACAGGGCGAATGGAGAGTGAGCGACAGGGCGAATGGAGAGTCAGCGACAGGGCGAATGGAGAGTCAGCGACAGAGAGAGCGAATGGAGACTGAGCGACAGAGAGAGCGAATGGAGAGTCAGCGACAGAGAGAGCGAATGGAGAGTCAGCGACAGAGAGAGCGAATGGAGAGTCAGCGACAGAGAGAGCGAATGGAGATTCAGCGACAGAGAGAGCGAATGGAGAGTCAGCGACAGAGAGAGCGAATGGAGAGTCAGCGACAGAGAGAGCGAATGGAGAGTCAGCGACAGAGAGAGCGAATGGAGAGTCAGCGACAGATAGAGCGAATGGAGAGTCAGCGACAGAGAGGGCGAATGGAGAGTCAGCGACAGGGCGAATGGAGAGTCAGCGACAGAGAGAGCGAATGGAGAGTCAGCGACAGAGAGAGCGAATGGAGAGTCAGCGACAGAGAGAGCGAATGGAGAGTCAGCGACAGAGAGAGCGAATGGAGAGTCAGCGACAGGGCGAATGGAGAGGCAGCGACAGGGTGAATGGAGAGTCAGCGACAGAGAGAGCGAATGGAGAGTCAGCGACAGAGAGAGCGAATGGAGAGTCAGCGACATTGCGAATGGAGACTCAGCGACAGGGCGAATGGAGAGTCAGCGACAGAGCGAATGGAGAGTCAGCGACAGAGAGAGCGAATGGAGAGTCAGCGACAGACAGAGCGAATGGAGAGTCAGCGACAGAGAGAGCGAATGGAGAGTCAGCGACAGAGAGAGCGAATGGAGAGTCAGCGACAGAGAGAGCGAATGGAGAGTCAGCGACAGAGAGAGCGAATGGAGAGTCAGCGACAGAGAGAGCGAATGGAGAGTCAGCGAGGCAGCGAATGGAGAGTCAGCGACAGAGAGAGCGAATGCAGAGTCAGCGACAGGGCGAATGGGGAGTTAGCGACAGGGCGAATGGAGAGTCAGCGACAGGGCGAATGGAGAGTCAGCGACAGAGAGAGCGAATGGAGAGACAGCGACAGAGAGAGCGAATGGAGAGACAGCGACAGGGCGAATGGAGAGTCAGCGACAGTGCGAATGGAGAGTCAGCGACAGGGCGAATGGAGAGTCAGCGACAGGGCGAATGGAGAGTCAGCGACAGAGAGAGCGAATGGAGAGTGAACGACAGAGAGAGCGAATGGAGAGTCAGCGACAGAGAGTGAATGGAGAGTCATCGACAAGGCGAATGGAGAGTCAGCGACAGGGCGAATGGAGAGTCAGCGACAGAGAGAGCGAATGGAGAGTCAGCGACAGAGCGAATGGAGAGTCAGCGACAGAGAGAGCGAATGGAGAGTCAGCGACAGAGAGAGCGAATGGAGAGTCAGCGACAGAGAGAGCGAATGGAGAGTCAGCGACAGAGAGAGCGAATGGAGAGTCAGCGACAGATAGAGCGAATGGAGAGTCAGCGACAGAGAGAGCGAATGGAGAGTCAGCGACATAGAGGGCGAATGGAGAGTCAGCGACAGGGCGAATGGAGAGTCAGCGACAGAGAGAGCGAATGGAGAGTCAGCGACAGAGAATGCGAATGGAGAGTCAGCGACAGGGCGAATGGAGAGTCAGCGACAGGGCGAATGGAGAGTCAGCGACAGGGCAAATGGAGAGTCAGCGACAGAGCGAATGGAGAGTCAGCGACAGAGCGAATGGAGAGTCAGCGACAGAGAGAGCGAATGGAGAGTCAGCGACAGAGAGAGCGAATGGAGAGTCAGCGACAGGGCGAATGGAGAGTCAGCGACAGAGAGACCGAATGGAGAGTCAGTGACAGGGCGAATGCGGAGTTAGCGACAGGGCGAATGGAGAGGCAGCGACAGGGCGAATGGAGAGTCAGCGACAGGGCGAATGGAGAGTCAGCGACAGGGCGAATGGAGAGTCAGCGACAGGGCGAATGGAGAGTCAGCGACAGAGAGAGCGAATGGAGAGACAGCGACAAAGAGAGCGAATGGAGAGACAGCGACAGAGAGGGCGAATGGAGAGTCAGCGACAGTGCGAATGGAGAGTCAGCGACAGGGCGAATGGAGAGTCAGCGACAGGGCGAATGGAGAGTCAGCGACAGGGCGAATGGAGAGTCAGCGACAGGGCGAATGGAGAGTGAACGACAGAGAGAGCGAATGGAGAGTCAGCGACAGAGAGTGAATGGAGAGTCAGCGACAAGGCGAATGGAGAGTCAGCGACAGGGCGAATGGAGAGTCAGCGACAGAGAGAGCGAATGGAGAGTCAGCGACAGAGAGAGCGAATGGAGAGTCAGCGACAGAGAGAGCGAATGGAGAGTCAGCGACAGAGAGAGCGAATGGAGAGTCAGCGACAGAGAGAGCGAATGGAGAGTCAGCGACAGATAGAGCGAATGGAGAGTCAGCGACAGAGAGGGCGAATGGAGAGTCAGCGACATAGAGGGCGAATGGAGAGTCAGCGACAGGGCGAATGGAGAGTCAGCGACAGAGAGAGCGAATGGATAGTCAGCGACAGAGAGAGCGAATGGAGAGTCAGCGACAGGGCGAATGGAGAGTCAGCGACAGAGAGAGCGAATGGAGAGTCAGCGACAGAGCGATTGGAGAATCAGCGACAGGGCGAATGGAGAGTCAGCGACAGGGTGAATGGAGAGTCAGCGACAGGGCGAATGGAGAGTCAGCGACAGAGAGAGCGAATGGAGAGTCAGCGACAGAGAGCGAATGGAGATTCAGCGACAGGGCGAATGGAGAGTCAGCGACAGAGAGAGCGAATGGAGAGTCGGCGACGCAGCGAATGGAGAGTCAGCGACGCAGCGAATGGAGAGTCAGCGACAGGGCGAATGGAGAGTCAGCGACAGGGCGAATGGAGAGTCAGCGACAGGGCGAATGGAGAGTCAGCGACAGGGCGAATGGAGAGTCAGCGACAGGGCGAATGGAGAGTCAGCGACAGGGCGAATGGAGAGTCAGCGACAGAGAGAGCGAATAGAGAGTCGGCGACGCAGCGAATGGAGAGTCAGCGACGCGGCGAATGGTGAGTCAGCGACAGGGCGAATGGAGAGTCAGCGACAGGGCGAATGTAGAGTCAGCGACAGGGCGAATGGAGAGTCAGCGACAGGGCGAATGGAGAGTCGGCGACAGGGCGAATGGAGAGTCGGCGACAGAGCGAATGGAGTGTCAGCGACAGAGCGAATGGAGAGTCAGCGACAGGGCGAATGGAGAGTCAGCGACAGGGCGAATGGAGAGTCAGCGACAGGGCGAATGGAGAGTCAGCGACAGAGAGAGCGAATGGAGAGTCAGCGACAGAGAGAGCGAATGGAGAGTCAGCGACAGAGAGAGCGAATGGAGAGTCAGCGACAGAGAGAGCGAATGGAGAATCAGCGACAGAGAGAGCGAATGGAGAGTGAGCGACAGGGCGAATGGAGAGTGAGCGACAGGGCGAATGGAGAGTGAGCGACAGGGCGAATGGAGAGTCAGCGACAGGGCGAATGGAGAGTCAGCGACAGAGAGAGCGAATGGAGAGTCAGCGACAGAGAGAGCGAATGGAGAGTCAGCGACAGAGAGAGCGAATGGAGAGTCAGCGACAGAGAGAGCGAATGGAGAGTCAGCGACAGAGAGAGCGAATGGAGATTCAGCGACAGAGAGAGCGAATGGAGAGTCAGCGACAGAGAGAGCGAATGGAGAGTCAGCGACAGAGAGAGCGAATGGAGAGTCAGCGACAGAGAGAGCGAATGGAGAGTCAGCGACAGATAGAGCGAATGGAGAGTCAGCGACAGAGAGGGCGAATGGAGAGTCAGCGACAGAGAGGGCGAATGGAGAGTCAGCGACAGGGCGAATGGAGAGTCAGCGACAGAGAGAGCTAATGGAGAGTCAGCGACAGAGAGAGCGAATGGAGAGTCAGCGACATTGCGAATGGAGACTCAGCGACAGGGCGAATGGAGAGTCAGCGACAGAGCGAATGGAGAGTCAGCGACAGAGAGAGCGAATGGAGAGTCAGCGACAGACAGAGCGAATGGAGAGTCAGCGACAGAGAGAGCGAATGGAGAGTCAGCGACAGAGAGAGCGAATGGAGAGTCAGCGACAGAGAGAGCGAATGGAGAGTCAGCGACAGAGAGAGCGAATGGAGAGTCAGCGAGGCAGCGAATGGAGAGTCAGCGACAGAGAGAGCGAATGCAGAGTCAGCAACAGGGCGAATGGGGAGTTAGCGACAGGGCGAATGGAGAGTCAGCGACAGGGCGAATGGAGAGTCAGCGACAGAGAGAGCGAATGGAGAGACAGCGACAGAGAGAGCGAATGGAGAGACAGCGACAGGGCGAATGGAGAGTCAGCGACAGGGCGAATGGAGAGTCAGCGACAGGGCGAATGGAGAGTCAGCGACAGGGCGAATGGAGAGTCAGCGACAGAGAGAGCGAATGGAGAGTGAACGACAGAGAGAGCGAATGGAGAGTCAGCGACAGAGAGTGAATGGAGAGTCAGCGACAAGGCGAATGGAGAGTCAGCGACAGGGCGAATGGAGAGTCAGCGACAGAGAGAGCGAATGGAGAGTCAGCGACAGAGCGAATGGAGAGTCAGCGACAGAGAGAGCGAATGGAGAGTCAGCGACAGAGAGAGCGAATGGAGAGTCAGCGACAGAGAGATCGAATGGAGAGTCAGCGACAGAGAGAGCGAATGGAGAGTCAGCGACAGAGAGAGCGAATGGAGAGTCAGCGACAGATAGAGCGAATGGAGAGTCAGCGACAGAGAGAGCGAATGGAGAGTCAGCGACAGAGAGAGCGAATGGAGAATCAGCGACAGAGAGAGCGAATGGAGAGTGAGCGACAGGGCGAATGGAGAGTGAGCGACAGGGCGAATGGAGAGTGAGCGACAGGGCGAATGGAGAGTCAGCGACAGGGCGAATGGAGAGTCAGCGACAGAGAGAGCGAATGGAGAGTGAGCGACAGAGAGAGCGAATGGAGAGTCAGCTACAGAGAGAGCGAATGGAGAGTCAGCGACAGAGAGAGCGAATGGAGAGTCAGCGACTGAGAGAGCGAATGGAGATTCAGCGACAGAGAGAGCGAATGGAGAGTCAGCGACAGAGAGAGCGAATGGAGAGTCAGCGACAGAGAGAGCGAATGGAGAGTCAGCGACAGAGAGAGCGAATGGAGAGTCAGCGACAGATAGAGCGAATGGAGAGTCAGCGACAGAGAGGGCGAATGGAGAGTCAGCGACAGGGCGAATGGAGAGTCAGCGACAGAGAGAGCGAATGGAGAGTCAGCGACAGAGAGAGCGAATGGAGAGTCAGCGACAGAGAGAGCGAATGGAGAGTCAGCGACAGAGAGAGCGAATGGAGAGTCAGCGACAGGGCGAATGGAGAGGCAGCGACAGGGTGAATGGAGAGTCAGCGACAGAGAGAGCGAATGGAGAGTCAGCGACAGAGAGAGCGAATGGAGAGTCAGCGACATTGCGAATGGAGACTCAGCGACAGGGCGAATGGAGAGTCAGCGACAGAGCGAATGGAGAGTCAGCGACAGAGAGAGCGAATGGAGAGTCAGCGACAGACAGAGCGAATGGAGAGTCAGCGACAGAGAGAGCGAATGGAGAGTCAGCGACAGAGAGAGCGAATGGAGAGTCAGCGACAGAGAGAGCGAATGGAGAGTCAGCGACAGAGAGAGCGAATGGAGAGTCAGCGACAGAGAGAGCGAATGGAGAGTCAGCGAGGCAGCGAATGGAGAGTCAGCGACAGAGAGAGCGAATGCAGAGTCAGCGACAGGGCGAATGGGGAGTTAGCGACAGGGCGAATGGAGAGTCAGCGACAGGGCGAATGGAGAGTCAGCGACAGAGAGAGCGAATGGAGAGACAGCGACAGAGAGAGCGAATGGAGAGACAGCGACAGGGCGAATGGAGAGTCAGCGACAGTGCGAATGGGGAGTCAGCGACAGGGCGAATGGAGAGTCAGCGACAGGGCGAATGGAGAGTCAGCGACAGAGAGAGCGAATGGAGAGTGAACGACAGAGAGAGCGAATGGAGAGTCAGCGACAGAGAGTGAATGGAGAGTCATCGACAAGGCGAATGGAGAGTCAGCGACAGGGCGAATGGAGAGTCAGCGACAGAGAGAGCGAATGGAGAGTCAGCGACAGAGCGAATGGAGAGTCAGCGACAGAGAGAGCGAATGGAGAGTCAGCGACAGAGAGAGCGAATGGAGAGTCAGCGACAGAGAGATCGAATGGAGAGTCAGCGACAGAGAGAGCGAATGGAGAGTCAGCGACAGAGAGAGCGAATGGAGAGTCAGCGACAGATAGAGCGAATGGAGAGTCAGCGACAGAGTGAGCGAATGGAGAGTCAGCGACAGAGTGAGCGAATGGAGAGTCAGCGACATAGAGGGCGAATGGAGAGTCAGCGACAGGGCGAATGGAGAGTCAGCGACAGAGAGAGCGAATGGAGAGTCAGCGACAGAGAATGCGAATGGAGAGTCAGCGACAGGGCGAATGGAGAGTCAGCGACAGGGCAAATGGAGAGTCAGCGACAGAGCGAATGGAGAGTCAGCGACAGAGCGAATGGAGAGTCAGCGACAGAGAGAGCGAATGGAGAGTCAGCGACAGAGAGAGCGAATGGAGAGTCAGCGACAGAGAGAGCGAATGGAGAGTCAGCGACAGGGCGAATGGAGAGTCAGCGACAGAGAGACCGAATGGAGAGTCAGTGACAGGGCGAATGCGGAGTTAGCGACAGGGCGAATGGAGAGGCAGCGACAGGGCGAATGGAGAGTCAGCGACTGGGCGAATGGAGAGTCAGCGACAGGGCGAATGGAGAGTCAGCGACAGGGCGAATGGAGAGTCAGCGACAGAGAGAGCGAATGGAGAGACAGCGACAAAGAGAGCGAATGGAGAGACAGCGACAGAGAGGGCGAATGGAGAGTCAGCGACAGTGCGAATGGAGAGTCAGCGACAGGGCGAATGGAGAGTCAGCGACAGGGCGAATGGAGAGTCAGCGACAGGGCGAATGGAGAGTCAGCGACAGGGCGAATGGAGAGTCAGCGACAGAGAGAGCGAATGGAGAGTGAACGACAGAGAGAGCGAATGGAGAGTCAGCGACAGAGAGTGAATGGAGAGTCAGCGACAAGGCGAATGGAGAGTCAGCGACAGGGCGAATGGAGAGTCAGCGACAGAGAGAGCGAATGGAGAGTCAGCGACAGAGCGAATGGAGAGTCAGCGACAGAGAGAGCGAATGGAGAGTCAGCGACAGAGAGAGCGAATGGAGAGTCAGCGACAGAGAGAGCGAATGGAGAGTCAGCGACAGAGAGAGCGAATGGAGAGTCAGCGACAGAGAGAGCGAATGGAGAGTCAGCGACAGATAGAGCGAATGGAGAGTCAGCGACAGAGAGGGCGAATGGAGAGTCAGCGACATAGAGGGCGAATGGAGAGTCAGCGACAGGGCGAATGGAGAGTCAGCGACAGAGAGAGCGAATGGAGAGTCAGCGACAGAGAGAGCGAATGGAGAGTCAGCGACAGGGCGAATGGAGAGTCAGCGACAGAGAGAGCGAATGGAGAGTCAGCGACAGGGCGATTGGAGAATCAGCGACAGGGCGAATGGAGAGTCAGCGACAGGGTGAATGGAGAGTCAGCGACAGGGCGAATGGAGAGTCAGCGACAGAGAGAGCGAATGGAGAGTCAGCGACAGAGAGCGAATGGAGATTCAGCGACAGGGCGAATGGAGAGTCAGCGACAGAGAGAGCGAATGGAGAGTCGGCGACGCAGCGAATGGAGAGTCAGCGACGCAGCGAATGGAGAGTCAGCGACAGGGCGAATGGAGAGTCAGCGACAGGGCGAATGGAGAGTCAGCGACAGGGCGAATGGAGAGTCAGCGACAGGGCGAATGGAGAGTCACCGACAGAGAGAGCGAATAGAGAGTCGGCGACGCAGCGAATGGAGAGTCAGCGACGCGGCGAATGGTGAGTCAGCGACAGGGCGAATGGAGAGTCAGCGACAGGGCGAATGTAGAGTCAGCGACAGGGCGAATGGAGAGTCAGCGACAGGGCGAATGGAGAGACGGCGACAGGGCGAATGGAGAGTCGGCGACAGAGCGAATGGAGTGTCAGCGACAGGGCGAATGGAGAGTCAGCGACAGGGCGAATGGAGAGTCAGCGACAGGGCGAATGGAGAGTCAGCGACAGGGCGAATGGAGAGTCAGCGACAGAGAGAGCGAATGGAGAGTCAGCGACAGAGAGAGCGAATGGAGAGTCAGCGACAGAGAGAGCGAATGGAGAGTCAGCGACAGAGAGAGCGAATGGAGAATCAGCGACAGAGAGAGCGAATGGAGAGTGAGCGACAGGGCGAATGGAGAGTGAGCGACAGGGCGAATGGAGAGTGAGCGACAGGGCGAATGGAGAGTCAGCGACAGGGCGAATGGAGAGTCAGCGACAGAGAGAGCGAATGGAGAGTCAGCGACAGAGAGAGCGAATGGAGAGTCAGCGACAGAGAGAGCGAATGGAGAGTCAGCGACAGAGAGAGCGAATGGAGAGTCAGCGACAGAGAGAGCGAATGGAGAGTCAGCGACAGAGAGAGCGAATGGAGAGTCAGCGACAGGGCGAATGGAGAGGCAGCGACAGGGCGAATGGAGAGTCAGCGACAGAGAGAGCGAATGGAGAGTCAGCGACAGAGAGAGCGAATGGAGAGTCAGCGACAGAGAGAGCGAATGGAGAGTCAGCGACAGATAGAGCGAATGGAGAGTCAGCGACAGAGAGGGCGAATGGAGAGTCAGCGACAGAGAGGGCGAATGGAGAGTCAGCGACAGGGCGAATGGAGAGTCAGCGACAGAGAGAGCTAATGGAGAGTCAGCGACAGAGAGAGCGAATGGAGAGTCAGCGACAGAGAGAGCGAATGGAGAGTCAGCGACAGAGAGAGCGAATGGAGAGTCAGCGACAGGGCGAATGGAGAGGCAGCGACAGGGCGAATGGAGAGTCAGCGACAGAGAGAGCGAATGGAGAGTCAGCGACAGAGAGAGCGAATGGAGAGTCAGCGACAGGGCGAATGGAGACTCAGCGACAGGGCGAATGGAGAGTCAGCGACAGGGCGAATGGAGAGTCAGCGACAGGGCGAATGGAGAGTCAGCGACAGGGCGAATGGAGAGTCAGCGACAGAGAGAGCGAATGGAGAGTCAGCGACAGAGAGAGCGAATGGAGAGTCAGCGACAGAGAGAGCGAATGGAGAGTCAGCGACAGAGAGAGCGAATGGAGAATCAGCGACAGAGAGAGTGAATGGAGAGTGAGCGACAGGGCGAATGGAGAGTGAGCGACAGGGCGAATGGAGAGTGAGCGACAGGGCGAATGGAGAGTCAGCGACAGGGCGAATGGAGAGTCAGCGACAGAGAGAGCGAATGGAGAGTCAGCGACAGAACGAATGGAGAGTCAGCGACAGAGAGAGCGAATGGAGAGTCAGCGACAGAGAGAGCGAATGGAGAGTCAGCGACAGAGAGAGCGAATGGAGAGTCAGCGACAGAGAGAGCGAATGGAGAGTCAGCGACAGATAGAGCGAATGGAGAGTCAGCGACAGAGAGAGCGAATGGAGAGTCAGCGACATAGAGGGCGAATGGAGAGTCAGCGACAGGGCGAATGGAGAGTCAGCGACAGAGAGAGCGAATGGAGAGTCAGCGACAGAGAGAGCTAATGGAGAGTCAGCGACAGAGAGAGCTAATGGAGAGTCAGCGACAGGGCGAATGGAGAGTCAGCGACAGAGAGAGCGAATGGAGAGTCAGCGACAGATAGAGCGAATGGAGAGTCAGCGACAGAGAGGGCGAATGGAGAGTCAGCGACAGAGAGGGCGAATGGAGAGTCAGCGACAGAGAGGGCGAATGGAGAGTCAGCGACAGAGAGGGCGAATGGAGAGTCAGCGACAGAGAGAGCGAATGGAGAGTCAGCGACAGAGAGAGCGAATGGAGAGTCAGCGACAGGGCGAATGGAGAGGCAGCGACAGGGCGAATGGAGAGTCAGCGACAGAGAGAGCGAATGGAGAGTCAGCGACAGAGAGAGCGAATGGAGAGTCAGCGACAGGGCGAATGGAGACTCAGCGACAGGGCGAATGGAGAGTCAGCGACAGGGCGAATGGAGAGTCAGCGACAGAGAGAGCGAATGGAGAGTCAGCGACAGAGAGAGCGAATGGAGAGTCAGCGACAGAGAGAGCGAATGGAGAGTCAGCGACAGAGAGAGCGAATGGAGAGTCAGCGACAGAGAGAGCGAATGGAGAGTCAGCGACAGAGAGAGCGAATGGAGAGTCAGCGACGCAGCGAATGGAGAGTCAGCGACAGAGAGAGCGAATGCAGAGTCAGCGACAGGGCGAATGGGTAGTTAGCGACAGGGCGAATGGAGAGTCAGTGACAGGGCGAATGGAGAGTCAGCGACAGAGAGAGCGAATGGAGAGACAGCGACAGAGAGAGCGAATGGAGAGACAGCGACAGGGCGAATGGAGAGTCAGCGACAGAGAGAGCGAATGGAGTGTGAACGACAGAGAGAGCGAATGGAGTGTGAACGACAGAGAGAGCGAATGGAGAGTCAGCGACAGAGAGTGAATGGAGAGTCAGCGACAAGGCGAATGGAGAGTCAGCGACAAGGCGAATGGAGAGTCAGCGACAGAGAGAGCGAATGGAGAGTCAGCGACAGAGCGAATGGAGAGTCAGCGACAGAGAGAGCGAATGGAGAGTCAGCGACAGAGAGAGCGAATGGAGAGTCAGCGACAGAGAGATCGAATGGAGAGTCAGCGACAGAGAGAGCGAATGGAGAGTCAGCGACAGAGAGAGCGAATGGAGAGTCAGCGACAGATAGAGCGATTGGAGAGTCAGCGACAGAGAGAGCGAATGGAGAGTCAGCGACATAGAGGGCGAATGGAGAGGCAGCGACAGGGCAAATGGAGAGTCAGCGACAGAGAGAGCGAATGGAGAGTCAGCGACAGAGAGAGCGAATGGAGAGTCAGCGACAGAGAGAGCGAATGGAGAGTCAGCGACAGGGCGAATGGAGAGTCAGCGACAGGGCGAATGGAGAGTCAGCGACAGGGCGAATGGAGAGTCAGCGAAAGGGCGAATGGGGAGTCAGCGACAGAGAGAGCGAATGGAGAGTCAGCGACAGAGCGAGCGAATGGAGAGTCAGCGACAGAGCGAATGGAGAGTCAGCGACAGAGAGAGCGAATGGAGAGTCAGCGACAGAGAGAGCGAATGGAGAGTCAGCGAGGCAGCGAATGGAGAGTCAGCGACAGAGAGAGCGAATGCAGAGTCAGCGACAGGGCGAATGGGGAGTTAGCGACAGGGCGAATGGAGAGTCAGCGACAGGGCGAATGGAGAGTCAGCGACAGAGAGAGCGAATGGAGAGACAGCGACAGAGAGAGCGAATGGAGAGACAGCGACAGGGCGAATGGAGAGTCAGCGACAGTGCGAATGGAGAGTCAGCGACAGGGCGAATGGAGAGTCAGCGACAGGGCGAATGGAGAGTCAGCGACAGAGAGAGCGAATGGAGAGTGAACGACAGAGAGAGCGAATGGAGAGTCAGCGACAGAGAGTGAATGGAGAGTCATCGACAAGGCGAATGGAGAGTCAGCGACAGGGCGAATGGAGAGTCAGCGACAGAGAGAGCGAATGGAGAGTCAGCGACAGAGCGAATGGAGAGTCAGCGACAGAGAGAGCGAATGGAGAGTCAGCGACAGAGAGAGCGAATGGAGAGTCAGCGACAGAGAGATCGAATGGAGAGTCAGCGACAGAGAGAGCGAATGGAGAGTCAGCGACAGAGAGAGCGAATGGAGAGTCAGCGACAGATAGAGCGAATGGAGAGTCAGCGACAGAGAGAGCGAATGGAGAGTCAGCGACATAGAGGGCGAATGGAGAGTCAGCGACAGGGCGAATGGAGAGTCAGCGACAGAGAGAGCGAATGGAGAGTCAGCGACAGAGAGAGCGAATGGAGAGTCAGCGACAGGGCGAATGGAGAGTCAGCGACAGGGCAAATGGAGAGTCAGCGACAGAGCGAATGGAGAGTCAGCGACAGAGCGAATGGAGAGTCAGCGACAGAGAGAGCGAATGGAGAGTCAGCGACAGAGAGAGCGAATGGAGAGTCAGCGACAGAGAGAGCGAATGGAGAGTCAGCGACAGGGCGCATGGAGAGTCAGCGACAGAGAGACCGAATGGAGAGTCAGTGACAGGGCGAATGCGGAGTTAGCGACAGGGCGAATGGAGAGGCAGCGACAGGGCGAATGGAGAGTCAGCGACAGGGCGAATGGAGAGTCAGCGACAGGGCGAATGGAGAGTCAGCGACAGGGCGAATGGAGAGTCAGCGACAGAGAGAGCGAATGGAGAGACAGCGACAAAGAGAGCGAATGGAGAGACAGCGACAGAGAGGGCGAATGGAGAGTCAGCGACAGTGCGAATGGAGAGTCAGCGACAGGGCGAATGGAGAGTCAGCGACAGGGCGAATGGAGAGTCAGCGACAGGGCGAATGGAGAGTCAGCGACAGAGAGAGCGAATGGAGAGTGAACGACAGAGAGAGCGAATGGAGAGTCAGCGACAGAGAGTGAATGGAGAGTCAGCGACAAGGCGAATGGAGAGTCAGCGACAGGGCGAATGGAGAGTCAGCGACAGAGAGAGCGAATGGAGAGTCAGCGACAGAGCGAATGGAGAGTCAGCGACAGAGAGAGCGAATGGAGAGTCAGCGACAGAGAGAGCGAATGGAGAGTCAGCGACAGAGAGAGCGAATGGAGAGTCAGCGACAGAGAGAGCGAATGGAGAGTCAGCGACAGAGAGAGCGAATGGAGAGTCAGCGACAGATAGAGCGAATGGAGAGTCAGCGACAGAGAGAGCGAATGGAGAGTCAGCGACTTGAGGGCGAATGGAGAGTCAGCGACAGGGCGAATGGAGAGTCAGCGACAGAGAGAGCGAATGGAGAGTCAGCGACAGAGAGAGCTAATGGAGAGTCAGCGACAGGGCGAATGGAGAGTCAGCGACAGAGAGAGCGAATGGAGAGTCAGAGACAGGGCGATTGGAGAATCAGCGACAGGGCGAATGGAGAGTCAGCGACAGGGTGAATGGAGAGTCAGCGACAGGGCGAATGGAGAGTCAGCGACAGAGAGAGCGAATGGAGAGTCAGCGACAGAGAGCGAATGGAGATTCAGCGACAGGGCGAATGGAGAGTCAGCGACAGAGAGAGCGAATGGAGAGTCGGCGACGCAGCGAATGGAGAGTCAGCGACGCAGCGAATGGAGAGTCAGCGACAGGGCGAATGGAGAGTCAGCGACAGGGCGAATGGAGAGTCAGCGACAGGGCGAATGGAGAGTCAGCGACAGGGCGAATGGAGAGTCAGCGACAGGGCGAATGGAGAGTCAGCGACAGGGCGAATGGAGAGTCAGCGACAGATAGAGCGATTGGAGAGTCAGCGACAGAGAGAGCGAATGGAGAGTCAGCGACATAGAGGGCGAATGGAGAGGCAGCGACAGGGCAAATGGAGAGTCAGCGACAGAGAGAGCGAATGGAGAGTCAGCGACAGAGAGAGCGAATGGAGAGTCAGCGACAGAGAGAGCGAATGGAGAGTCAGCGACAGGGCGAATGGAGAGTCAGCGACAGGGCGAATGGAGAGTCAGCGACAGGGCGAATGGAGAGTCAGCGAAAGGGCGAATGGGGAGTCAGCGACAGAGAGAGCGAATGGAGAGTCAGCGACAGAGCGAGCGAATGGAGAGTCAGCGACAGAGCGAATGGAGAGTCAGCGACAGAGAGAGCGAATGGAGAGTCAGCGACAGAGAGAGCGAATGGAGAGTCAGCGAGGCAGCGAATGGAGAGTCAGCGACAGAGAGAGCGAATGCAGAGTCAGCGACAGGGCGAATGGGGAGTTAGCGACAGGGCGAATGGAGAGTCAGCGACAGGGCGAATGGAGAGTCAGCGACAGAGAGAGCGAATGGAGAGACAGCGACAGAGAGAGCGAATGGAGAGACAGCGACAGGGCGAATGGAGAGTCAGCGACAGTGCGAATGGAGAGTCAGCGACAGGGCGAATGGAGAGTCAGCGACAGGGCGAATGGAGAGTCAGCGACAGAGAGAGCGAATGGAGAGTGAACGACAGAGAGAGCGAATGGAGAGTCAGCGACAGAGAGTGAATGGAGAGTCATCGACAAGGCGAATGGAGAGTCAGCGACAGGGCGAATGGAGAGTCAGCGACAGAGAGAGCGAATGGAGAGTCAGCGACAGAGCGAATGGAGAGTCAGCGACAGAGAGAGCGAATGGAGAGTCAGCGACAGAGAGAGCGAATGGAGAGTCAGCGACAGAGAGATCGAATGGAGAGTCAGCGACAGAGAGAGCGAATGGAGAGTCAGCGACAGAGAGAGCGAATGGAGAGTCAGCGACAGATAGAGCGAATGGAGAGTCAGCGACAGAGAGAGCGAATGGAGAGTCAGCGACATAGAGGGCGAATGGAGAGTCAGCGACAGGGCGAATGGAGAGTCAGCGACAGAGAGAGCGAATGGAGAGTCAGCGACAGAGAGAGCGAATGGAGAGTCAGCGACAGGGCGAATGGAGAGTCAGCGACAGGGCAAATGGAGAGTCAGCGACAGAGCGAATGGAGAGTCAGCGACAGAGCGAATGGAGAGTCAGCGACAGAGAGAGCGAATGGAGAGTCAGCGACAGAGAGAGCGAATGGAGAGTCAGCGACAGAGAGAGCGAATGGAGAGTCAGCGACAGGGCGCATGGAGAGTCAGCGACAGAGAGACCGAATAGAGAGTCAGTGACAGGGCGAATGCGGAGTTAGCGACAGGGCGAATGGAGAGGCAGCGACAGGGCGAATGGAGAGTCAGCGACAGGGCGAATGGAGAGTCAGCGACAGGGCGAATGGAGAGTCAGCGACAGGGCGAATGGAGAGTCAGCGACAGAGAGAGCGAATGGAGAGACAGCGACAAAGAGAGCGAATGGAGAGACAGCGACAGAGAGGGCGAATGGAGAGTCAGCGACAGTGCGAATGGAGAGTCAGCGACAGGGCGAATGGAGAGTCAGCGACAGGGCGAATGGAGAGTCAGCGACAGGGCGAATGGAGAGTCAGCGACAGAGAGAGCGAATGGAGAGTGAACGACAGAGAGAGCGAATGGAGAGTCAGCGACAGAGAGTGAATGGAGAGTCAGCGACAAGGCGAATGGAGAGTCAGCGACAGGGCGAATGGAGAGTCAGCGACAGAGAGAGCGAATGGAGAGTCAGCGACAGAGCGAATGGAGAGTCAGCGACAGAGAGAGCGAATGGAGAGTCAGCGACAGAGAGAGCGAATGGAGAGTCAGCGACAGAGAGAGCGAATGGAGAGTCAGCGACAGAGAGAGCGAATGGAGAGTCAGCGACAGAGAGAGCGAATGGAGAGTCAGCGACAGATAGAGCGAATGGAGAGTCAGCGACAGAGAGAGCGAATGGAGAGTCAGCGACTTGAGGGCGAATGGAGAGTCAGCGACAGGGCGAATGGAGAGTCAGCGACAGAGAGAGCGAATGGAGAGTCAGCGACAGAGAGAGCTAATGGAGAGTCAGCGACAGGGCGAATGGAGAGTCAGCGACAGAGAGAGCGAATGGAGAGTCAGAGACAGGGCGATTGGAGAATCAGCGACAGGGCGAATGGAGAGTCAGCGACAGGGTGAATGGAGAGTCAGCGACAGGGCGAATGGAGAGTCAGCGACAGAGAGAGCGAATGGAGAGTCAGCGACAGAGAGCGAATGGAGATTCAGCGACAGGGCGAATGGAGAGTCAGCGACAGAGAGAGCGAATGGAGAGTCGGCGACGCAGCGAATGGAGAGTCAGCGACGCAGCGAATGGAGAGTCAGCGACAGGGCGAATGGAGAGTCAGCGACAGGGCGAATGGAGAGTCAGCGACAGGGCGAATGGAGAGTCAGCGACAGGGCGAATGGAGAGTCAGCGACAGGGCGAATGGAGAGTCAGCGACAGGGCGAATGGAGAGTCAGCGACAGGGCGAATGGAGAATCAGCGACAGAGAGAGCGAATAGAGAGTCGGCGACGCAGCGAATGGAGAGTCAGCGACGCAGCGAATGGTGAGTCAGCGACAGGGCGAATGGAGAGTCAGCGACAGGGCGAATGTAGAGTCAGCGACAGGGCGAATGGAGAGTCAGCGACAGGGCGAATGGAGAGTCGGCGACAGGGCGAATGGAGAGTCGGCGACAGAGCGAATGGAGTGTCAGCGACAGGGCGAATGGAGAGTCAGCGAGAGGGCGAATGGAGAGTCAGCGACAGGGCGAATGGAGAGTCAGCGACAGGGCGAATGGAGAGTCAGCGACAGAGAGAGCGAATGGAGAGTCAGCGACAGAGAGAGCGAATGGAGAGTCAGCGACAGAGAGAGCGAATGGAGAGTCAGCGACAGAGAGAGCGAATGGAGAATCAGCGACAGAGAGAGCGAATGGAGAGTGAGCGACAGGGCGAATGGAGAGTGAGCGACAGGGCGAATGGAGAGTGAGCGACAGGGCGAATGGAGAGTCAGCGACAGGGCGAATGGAGAGTCAGCGACAGAGAGAGCGAATGGAGAGTCAGCGACAGAGAGAGCGAATGGAGAGTCAGCGACAGAGAGAGCGAATGGAGAGTCAGCGACAGAGAGAGCGAATGGAGAGTCAGCGACAGAGAGAGCGAATGGAGATTCAGCGACAGAGAGAGCGAATGGAGAGTCAGCGACAGAGAGAGCGAATGGAGAGTCAGCGACAGAGAGAGCGAATGGAGAGTCAGCGACAGAGAGAGCGAATGGAGAGTCAGCGACAGATAGAGCGAATGGAGAGTCAGCGACAGAGAGGGCGAATGGAGAGTCAGCGACAGAGAGGGCGAATGGAGAGTCAGCGACAGGGCGAATGGAGAGTCAGCGACAGAGAGAGCGAATGGAGAGTCAGCGACAGAGAGAGCGAATGGAGAGTCAGCGACAGAGAGAGCGAATGGAGAGTCAGCGACAGAGAGAGCGAATGGAGAGTCAGCGACAGAGAGAGCGAATGGAGAGTCAGCGACAGAGAGAGCGAATGGAGAGTCAGCGACGCAGCGAATGGAGAGTCAGCGACAGAGAGAGCGAATGCAGAGTCAGCGACAGGGCGAATGGGGAGTTAGCGACAGGGCGAATGGAGAGTCAGTGACAGGGCGAATGGAGAGTCAGCGACAGAGAGAGCGAATGGAGAGACAGCGACAGAGAGAGCGAATGGAGAGACAGCGACAGGGCGAATGGAGAGTCAGCGACAGAGAGAGCGAATGGAGTGTGAACGACAGAGAGAGCGAATGGAGTGTGAACGACAGAGAGAGCGAATGGAGAGTCAGCGACAGAGAGTGAATGGAGAGTCAGCGACAAGGCGAATGGAGAGTCAGCGACAGGGCGAATGGAGAGTCAGCGACAGAGAGAGCGAATGGAGAGTCAGCGACAGAGCGAAAGGAGAGTCAGCGACAGAGAGAGCGAATGGAGAGTCAGCGACAGAGAGAGCGAATGGAGAGTCAGCGACAGAGAGATCGAATGGAGAGTCAGCGACAGAGAGAGCGAATGGAGAGTCAGCGACAGAGAGAGCGAATGGAGAGTCAGCGCCAGATAGAGCGAATGGAGAGTCAGCGACAGAGAGAGCGAATGGAGAGTCAGCGACATAGAGGGCGAATGGAGAGGCAGCGACAGGGCAAATGGAGAGTCAGCGACAGAGAGAGCGAATGGAGAGTCAGCGACAGAGAGAGCGAAAGGAGAGTCAGCGACAGGGCGAATGGAGAGTCAGCGACAGGGCGAATGGAGAGTCAGCGACAGGGCGAATGGAGAGTCAGCGAAAGGGCGAATGGAGAGTCAGCGACAGAGAGAGCGAATGGAGAGTCAGCGACAGAGCGAGCGAATGGAGAGTCAGCGACAGAGCGAATGGAGAGTCAGCGACAGAGAGAGCGAATGGAGAGTCAGCGACAGAGAGAGCGAATGGAGAGTCAGCGAGGCAGCGAATGGAGAGTCAGCGACAGAGAGAGCGAATGCAGAGTCAGCGACAGGGCGAATGGGGAGTTAGCGACAGGGCGAATGGAGAGTCAGCGACAGGGCGAATGGAGAGTCAGCGACAGAGAGAGCGAATGGAGAGACAGCGACAGAGAGAGCGAATGGAGAGACAGCGACAGGGCGAATGGAGAGTCAGCGACAGGGCGAATGGAGAGTCAGCGACAGAGAGAGCGAATGGAGAGTCAGCGACAGAGCGAATGGAGAGTCAGCGACAGAGAGAGCGAATGGAGAGTCAGCGACAGAGAGAGCGAATGGAGAGTCAGCGACAGAGAGAGCAATGGAGAGTCAGCGACAGAGAGATCGAATGGAGAGTCAGCGACAGAGAGAGCGAATGGAGAGTCAGCGACAGAGAGAGCGAATGGAGAGTCAGCGACAGATAGAGCGAATGGAGAGTCAGCGACATAGAGGGCGAATGGAGAGTCAGCGACAGGGCGAATGGAGAGTCAGCGACAGAGAGAGCGAATGGAGAGTCAGCGACAGAGAGAGCGAATGGAGAGTCAGCGACAGGGCGAATGGAGAGTCAGCGACAGGGCAAATGGAGAGTCAGCGCCAGAGCGAATGGAGAGTCAGCGACAGAGCGAATGGAGAGTCAGCGACAGAGAGAGCGAATGGAGAGTCAGCGACAGAGAGAGCGAATGGAGAGTCAGCGACAGAGAGAGCGAATGGAGAGTCAGCGACAGGGCGCATGGAGAGTCAGCGACAGAGAGACCAAATGGAGAGTCAGTGACAGGGCGAATGCGGAGTTAGCGACAGGGCGAATGGAGAGGCAGCGACAGGGCGAATGGAGAGTCAGCGACAGGGCGAATGGAGAGTCAGCGACAGGGCGAATGGAGAGTCAGCGACAGGGCGAATGGAGAGTCAGCGACAGAGAGAGCGAATGGAGAGACAGCGACAAAGAGAGCGAATGGAGAGACAGCGACAGAGAGGGCGAATGGAGAGTCAGCGACAGTGCGAATGGAGAGTCAGCGACAGGGCGAATGGAGAGTCAGCGACAGGGCGAATGGAGAGTCAGCGACAGGGCGAATGGAGAGTCAGCGACAGGGCGAATGGAGAGTCAGCGACAGAGAGAGCGAATGGAGAGTGAACGACAGAGAGAGCGAATGGAGAGTCAGCGACAAGGCGAATGGAGAGTCAGCGACAGGGCGAATGGAGAGTCAGCGACAGAGAGAGCGAATGGAGAGTCAGCGACAGAGCGAATGGAGAGTCAGCGACAGAGAGAGCGAATGGAGAGTCAGCGACAGAGAGAGCGAATGGAGAGTCAGCGACAGAGAGAGCGAATGGAGAGTCAGCGACAGAGAGAGCGAATGGAGAGTCAGCGACAGAGAGAGAGAATGGAGAGTCAGCGACAGATAGAGCGAATGGAGAGTCAGCGACAGAGAGAGCGAATGGAGAGTCAGCGACATAGAGGGCGAATGGAGAGTCAGCGACAGGGCGAATGGAGAGTCAGCGACAGAGAGAGCGAATGGAGAGTCAGCGACAGAGAGAGCTAATGGAGAGTCAGCGACAGGGCGAATGGAGAGTCAGCGAAAGAGAGAGCGAATGGAGAGTCAGCGACAGGGCGATTGGAGAATCAGCGACAGGGCGAATGGAGAGTCAGCGACAGGGTGAATGGAGAGTCAGCGACAGGGCGAATGGAGAGTCAGCGACAGAGACAGCGAATGGAGAGTCAGCGACAGAGAGCGAATGGAGATTCAGCGACAGGGCGAATGGAGAGTCAGCGACAGAGAGAGCGAATGGAGAGTCGGCGACGCAGCGAATGGAGAGTCAGCGACGCAGCGAATGGAGAGTCAGCGACAGGGCGAATGGAGAGTCAGCGACAGGGCGAATGGAGAGTCAGCGACAGGGCGAATGGAGAGTCAGCGACAGGGCGAATGGAGAGTCAGCGACAGGGCGAATGGAGAGTCAGCGACAGGGCGAATGGAGAGTCAGCGACAGGGCGAATGGAGAGTCAGCGACAGAGAGAGCGAATAGAGAGTCGGCGACGCAGCGAATGGAGAGTCAGCGACGCAGCGAATGGTGAGTCAGCGACAGGGCGAATGGAGAGTCAGCGACAGGACGAATGTAGAGTCAGCGACAGGGCGAATGGAGAGTCAGCGACAGGGCGAATGGAGAGTCGGCGACAGGGCGAATGGAGAGTCGGCGACAGGGCGAATGGAGAGTCAGCGACAGGGCGAATGCAGAGTCAGCGACAGGGCGAATGGAGAGTCAGCGACAGAGAGAGCGAATGGAGAGTCAGCGACAGAGAGAGCGAATGGAGAGTCAGCGACAGAGAGAGCGAATGGAGAGTCAGCGACAGAGAGAGCGAATGGAGAGTCAGCAACAGGGCGAATGGAGAGTCAGCGACAGAGAGAGCGAATAGAGAGTCGGCGACGCAGCGAATGGAGAGTCAGCGACGCAGCGAATGGTGAGTCAGCGACAGGGCGAATGGAGAGTCAGCGACAGGGCGAATGTAGAGTCAGCGACAGGGCGAATGGAGAGTCAGCGACAGGGCGAATGGAGAGTCGGCGACAGGGCGAATGGAGAGTCGGCGACAGGGCGAATGGAGAGTCAGCGACAGGGCGAATGGAGAGTCAGCGACAGGGCGAATGGAGAGTCAGCGACAGAGAGAGCGAATGGAGAGTCAGCGACAGAGAGAGCGAATGGAGAGTCAGCGACAGAGAGAGCGAATGGAGAGTCAGCGACAGAGAGAGCGAATGGAGAATCAGCGACAGAGAGAGCGAATGGAGAGTGAGCGACAGGGCGAATGGAGAGTGAGCGACAGGGCGAATGGAGAGTGAGCGACAGGGCGAATGGAGAGTGAGCGACAGGGCGAATGGAGAGTCAGCGACAGGGCGAATGGAGAGTCAGCGACAGAGAGAGCGAATGGAGAGTCAGCGACAGAGAGAGCGAATGGAGAGTCAGCGACAGAGAGAGCGAATGGAGAGTCAGCGACAGAGAGAGCGAATGGAGAGTCAGCGACAGAGAGAGCGAATGGAGATTCAGCGACAGAGAGAGCGAATGGAGAGTCAGCGACAGAGAGAGCGAATGGAGAGTCAGCGACAGAGAGAGCGAATGGAGAGTCAGCGACAGAGAGAGCGAATGGAGAGTCAGCGACAGAGAGAGCGAATGGAGAGTCAGCGACAGAGAGGGCGAATGGAGAGTCAGCGACAGAGAGGGCGAATGGAGAGTCAGCGACAGGGCGAATGGAGAGTCAGCGACAGAGAGAGCGAATGGAGAGTCAGCGACAGAGAGAGCGAATGGAGAGTCAGCGACAGAGAGAGCGAATGGAGAGTCAGCGACAGGGCGAATGGAGAGGCAGCGACAGGGCGAATGGAGAGTCAGCGACAGAGAGAGCGAATGGAGAGTCAGCGACAGAGAGAGCGAATGGAGAGTCAGCGACAGGGCGAATGGAGACTCAGCGACAGGGCGAATGGAGAGTCAGCGACAGGGCGAATGGAGAGTCAGCGACAGGGCGAATGGAGAGTCAGCGACAGGGCGAATGGAGAGTCAGCGACAGAGAGAGCGAATGGAGAGTCAGCGACAGAGAGAGCGAATGGAGAGTCAGCGACAGAGAGAGCGAATGGAGAGTCAGCGACAGAGAGAGCGAATGGAGAGTCAGCGACAGAGAGAGCGAATGGAGAGTCAGCGACAGATAGAGCGAATGGAGAGTCAGCGACAGAGAGAGCGAATGGAGAGTCAGCGACATAGAGGGCGAATGGAGAGTCAGCGACAGGGCGAATGGAGAGTCAGCGACAGAGAGAGCGAATGGAGAGTCAGCGACAGAGAGAGCTAATGGAGAGTCAGCGACAGGGCGAATGGAGAGTCAGCGAAAGAGAGAGCGAATGGAGAGTCAGCGACAGGGTGTTTGGAGAATCAGCGACAGGGCGAATGGAGAGTCAGCGACAGGGTGAATGGAGAGTCAGCGACAGGGCGAATGGAGAGTCAGCGACAGAGACAGCAAATGGAGAGTCAGCGACAGAGAGCGAATGGAGATTCAGCGACAGGGCGAATGGAGAGTCAGCGACAGAGAGAGCGAATGGAGAGTCGGCGACGCAGCGAATGGAGAGTCAGCGACGCAGCGAATGGAGAGTCAGCGACAGGGCGAATGGAGAGTCAGCGACAGGGCGAATGGAGAGTCAGCGACAGGGCGAATGGAGAGTCAGCGACAGGGCGAATGGAGAGTCAGCGACAGGGCGAATGGAGAGTCAGCGACAGGGCGAATGGAGAGTCAGCGACAGGGCGAATGGAGAGTCAGCGACAGGGCGAATGGAGAGTCAGCGACAGAGAGAGTGAATAGAGAGTCGGCGACGCAGCGAATGGAGAGTCAGCGACGCAGCGAATGGTGAGTCAGCGACAGGGCGAATGGAGAGTCAGCGACAGGGCGAATGTAGAGTCAGCGACAGGGCGAATGGAGAGTCAGCGACAGGGCGAATGGAGAGTCGGCGACAGGGCGAATGGAGAGTCGGCGACAGGGCGAATGGAGAGTCAGCGACAGGGCGAATGGAGAGTCAGCGACAGGGCGAATGGAGAGTCAGCGACAGAGAGAGCGAATGGAGAGTCAGCGACAGAGAGAGCGAATGGAGAGTCAGCGACAGAGAGAGCGAATGGAGAGTCAGCGACAGAGAGAGCGAATGGAGAGTCAGCGACAGAGAGAGCGAATGGAGATTCAGCGACAGAGAGAGCGAATGGAGAGTCAGCGACAGAGAGAGCGAATGGAGAGTCAGCGACAGAGAGAGCGAATGGAGAGTCAGCGACAGAGAGAGCGAATGGAGAGTCAGCGACAGAGAGAGCGAATGGAGAGTCAGCGACAGAGAGGGCGAATGGAGAGTCAGCGACAGAGAGGGCGAATGGAGAGTCAGCGACAGGGCGAATGGAGAGTCAGCGACAGAGAGAGCGAATGGAGAGTCAGCGACAGAGAGAGCGAATGGAGAGTCAGCGACAGAGAGAGCGAATGGAGAGTCAGCGACAGGGCGAATGGAGAGGCAGCGACAGGGCGAATGGAGAGTCAGCGACAGAGAGAGCGAATGGAGAGTCAGCGACAGAGAGAGCGAATGGAGAGTCAGCGACAGGGCGAATGGAGACTCAGCGACAGGGCGAATGGAGAGTCAGCGACAGGGCGAATGGAGAGTCAGCGACAGGGCGAATGGAGAGTCAGCGACAGGGCGAATGGAGAGTCAGCGACAGAGAGAGCGAATGGAGAGTCAGCGACAGAGAGAGCGAATGGAGAGTCAGCGACAGAGAGAGCGAATGGAGAGTCAGCGACAGAGAGAGCGAATGTAGAATCAGCGACAGAGAGAGCGAATGGAGAGTGAGCGACAGGGCGAATGGAGAGTGAGCGACAGGGCGAATGGAGAGTGAGCGACAGGGCGAATGGAGAGTCAGCGACAGGGCGAATGGAGAGTCAGCGACAGAGAGAGCGAATGGAGAGTGAGCGACAGAGAGAGCGAATGGAGAGTCAGCGACAGAGAGAGCGAATGGAGAGTCAGCGACAGAGAGAGCGAATGGAGAGTCAGCGACAGAGAGAGCGAATGGAGAGTCAGCGACAGAGAGAGCGAATGGAGAGTCAGCGACAGAGAGAGCGAATGGAGAGTCAGCGACAGATAGAGCGAATGGAGAGTCAGCGACAGAGAGAGCGAATGGAGAGTCAGCGACATAGAGGGCGAATGGAGAGTCAGCGACAGGGCGAATGGAGAGTCAGCGACAGTGAGAGCGAATGGAGAGTCAGCGACAGAGAGAGCTAATGGAGAGGCAGCGACAGGGCGAATGTAGAGTCAGCGACAGAGAGAGCGAATGGAGAGTCAGCGACAGATAGAGCGAATGGAGAGTCAGCGACAGAGAGGGCGAATGGAGAGTCAGCGACAGAGAGGGCGAATGGAGAGTCAGCGACAGGGCGAATGGAGAGTCAGCGACAGAGAGAGCGAATGGAGAGTCAGCGACAGAGAGAGCGAATGGAGAGTCAGCGACAGAGAGAGCGAATGGAGAGTCAGCGACAGGGCGAATGGAGAGGCAGCGACAGGGCGAATGGAGAGTCAGCGACAGAGAGAGCGAATGGAGTGTGAACGACAGAGAGAGCGAATGGAGAGTCAGCGACAGAGAGTGAATGGAGAGTCAGCGACAAGGCGAATGGAGAGTCAGCGACAGGGCGAATGGAGAGTCAGCGACAGAGAGAGCGAATGGAGAGTCAGCGACAGAGCGAATGGAGAGTCAGCGACAGAGAGAGCGAATGGAGAGTCAGCGACAGAGAGAGCGAATGGAGAGTCAGCGACAGAGAGATCGAATGGAGAGTCAGCGACAGAGAGAGCGAATGGAGAGTCAGCGACAGAGAGAGCGAATGGAGAGTCAGCGACAGATAGAGCGAATGGAGAGTCAGCGACAGAGAGAGCGAATGGAGAGTCAGCGACATAGAGGGCGAATGGAGAGTCAGCGACAGGGCAAATGGAGAGTCAGCGACAGAGAGAGCGAATGGAGAGTCAGCGACAGAGAGAGCGAATGGAGAGTCAGCGACAGAGAGAGCGAATGGAGAGTCAGCGACAGGGTGAATGGAGAGTCAGCGACAGGGCGAATGGAGAGTCAGCGACAGGGCGAATGGAGAGTCAGCGACAGGGCGAATGGAGAGTCAGCGACAGAGAGAGCGAATGGAGAGTCAGCGACAGAGCGAGCGAATGGAGAGTCAGCGACAGAGCGAATGGAGAGTCAGCGACAGAGAGATCGAATGGAGAGTCAGCGACAGAGAGAGCGAATGGAGAGTCAGCGACAGAGAGAGCGAATGGAGAGTCAGCGACAGAGAGAGCGAATGGAGAGTCAGCGACAGAGAGAGCGAATGGAGATTCAGCGACAGAGAGAGCGAATGGAGAGTCAGCGACGCAGCGAATGGAGTGTCAGCGACAGAGAGAGCGAATGGAGAGTCAGCGACAGGGCGAATGGAGAGTCAGCGACAGAGAGACCGAATGGAGAGTCAGTGACAGGGCGAATGGGGAGTTAGCGACATGGCGAATGGAGAGGCAGCGACAGGGCGAATGGAGAGTCAGCGACAGAGAGAGCGAATGGAGAGACAGCGACAGAGAGAGCGAATGGAGAGACAGCGACAGGGCGAATGGAGAGTCAGCGACAGTGCGAATGGAGAGTCAGCGACAGGGCGAATGGAGAGTCAGCGACAGGGCGAATGGAGAGTCATGACAGTGCGATTGGAGAGTCAGCGACGCGGCGAATGGAGAGTCAGCGACAGGGCGAATGGAGAGTCAGCGACAGGGCGAATGGAGAGTCAGCGACAGGGCGAATGGAGAGTCAGCGACAGGGCGAATGGAGAGTCAGCGACAGAGAGGGCGAATGGAGAGTCGGCGAAAGGGCGAATGGAGAGTCAGCGACGCAGCGAATGGAGAGTCAGCGACAGAGAGGGCGAATGGAGAATCAGCGACAGGGCAAATGGAGAGTCAGCGACAGGGCGAATGGAGAGTCAGCGACAGGGCGAATGGAGAGTCAGCGACAGGGCGAACTGAGAGTCAGCGACAGAGAGAGCGAATGGAGAGTTAGCGACAGAGAGAGCGAATGGAGAATCAGCGACAGAGAGAGCGAATGGAGAGTGAGCGACAGGGCGAATGGAGAGTGAGCGACAGGGCGAATGGAGAGTGAGCGACAGGGCGAATGGAGAGTGAGCGACAGGGCGAATGGAGAGTGAGCGACAGGGCGAATGGAGAGTCAGCGACAGGGCGAATGGAGAGTCAGCGACAGAGAGAGCGAATGGAGAGTGAGCGACAGAGAGAGCGAATGGAGAGTCAGCGACAGAGAGAGCGAATGGAGAGTCAGCGACAGAGAGAGCGAATGGAGAGTCAGCGACAGAGAGAGCGAATGGAGAGTCAGCGACAGAGAGAGCGAATGGAGATTCAGCGACAGAGAGAGCGAATGGAGAGTCAGCGACAGAGAGAGCGAATGGAGAGTCAGCGACAGAGAGAGCGAATGGAGAGTCAGCGACAGAGAGAGCGAATGGAGAGTCAGCGACAGATAGAGCGAATGGAGAGTCAGCGACAGAGAGGGCGAATGGAGAGTCAGCGACAGAGAGGGCGAATGGAGAGTCAGCGACAGGGCGAATGGAGTGTCAGCGACAGAGAGAGCGAATGGAGAGTCAGCGACAGAGAGAGCGAATGGAGAGTCAGCGACAGAGAGAGCGAATGGAGAGTCAGCGACAGGGCGAATGGAGAGGCAGCGACAGGGCGAATGGAGAGTCAGCGACAGAGAGAGCGAATGGAGAGTCAGCGACAGAGAGAGCGAATGGAGAGTCAGCGACAGGGCGAATGGAGACTCAGCGACAGGGCGAATGGAGAGTCAGCGACAGAGCGAATGGAGAGTCAGCGACAGAGAGAGCGAATGGAGAGTCAGCGACAGAGAGAGCGAATGGAGAGTCAGCGACAGAGAGAGCGAATGGAGAGTCAGCGACAGAGAGAGCGAATGGAGAGTCAGCGACAGAGAGAGCGAATGGAGAGTCAGCGACGCAGCGAATGGAGAGTCAGCGACAGAGAGAGCGAATGCAGAGTCAGCGAGAGGGCGAATGGGGAGTTAGCGACAGGGCGAATGGAGAGTCAGCGACAGGGCGAATGGAGAGTCAGCGACAGAGAGAGCGAATGGAGATACAGCGACAGAGAGAGCGAATGGAGAGACAGCGACACGGCGAATGGAGAGTCAGCGACAGAGAGAGCGAATGGAGTGTGAACGACAGAGAGAGCGAATGGAGAGTCAGCGACAGAGAGTGAATGGAGAGTCTGCGACAAGGCGAATGGAGAGTCAGCGACAGGGCGAATGGAGAGTCAGCGACAGAGAGAGCGAATGGAGAGGCAGCGACAGAGCGAATGGAGAGTCAGCGACAGAGAGAGCGAATGGAGATTCAGCGACAGAGAGAGCGAATGGAGAGTCAGCGACAGAGAGATCGAATGGAGAGTCAGCGACAGAGAGAGCGAATGGAGAGTCAGCGACAGAGAGAGCGAATGGAGAGTCAGCGACAGATAGAGCGAATGGAGAGTCAGCGACAGAGAGAGCGAATGGAGAGTCAGCGACAGAGAGAGCGAATGGAGATTCAGCGACATAGAGGGCAAATGGAGAGTCAGCGACAGGGCAAATGGAGAGTCAGCGACAGAGAGAGCGAATGGAGAGTCAGCGACAGAGAGAGCGAATGGAGAGTCAGCGACAGAGAGAGCGAATGGAGAGTCAGCGACAGGGCAAATGTAGAGTCAGCGACAGGGCGAATGGAGAGTCAGCGACAGGGCGAATGGAGAGTCAGCGACAGAGCGAATGGAGAGTCAGCGACAGAGCGAATGGAGAGTCAGCGACAGAGCGAATGGAGAGTCAGCGACAGAGAGAGCGAATGGAGAGTCAGCGACAGAGAGAGCGAATGGAGAGTCAGCGACAGAGAGAGCGAATGGAGAGTCAGCGACGCAGCGAATGGAGTGTCAGCGACAGAGAGAGCGAATGGAGAGTCAGCGACAGGGCGAATGGAGAGTCAGCGACAGAGAGACCGAATGGAGAGTCAGTGACAGGGCGAATGGGGAGTTAGCGACAGGGCGAATGGAGAGGCAGCGACAGGGCGAATGGAGAGTCAGCGACAGAGAGAGCGAATGGAGAGACAGCGACAGAGAGAGCGAATGGAGAGACAGCGACAGGGCGAATGGAGAGTCAGCGACAGTGCGAATGGAGAGTCAGCGACAGGGCGAATGGAGAGTCAGCGACAGGGCGAATGGAGAGTCATGACAGTGCGATTGGAGAGTCAGCGACGCGGCGAATGGAGAGTCAGCGACAGGGCGAATGGAGAGTCAGCGACAGGGCGAATTGAGAGTCAGCGACAGGGCGAATGGAGAGTCAGCGACAGAGAGAGCGAATGGAGAGTCGGCGAAAGGGCGAATGGAGAGTCAGCGACGCAGCGAATGGAGAGTCAGCGACAGAGAGGGCGAATGGAGAATCAGCGACAGGGCGAATGGAGAGTCAGCGACAGGGCGAATGGAGAGTCAGCAACAGGGCAAATGGAGAGTCAGCGACAGGGCGAATGCAGAGTCAGCGACAGGGCGAATGCAGAGTCAGCGACAGGGCGAATGGAGAGTCAGCGACAGGGCGAATGGAGAGTCAGCGACAGGGCGAATGGAGAGTCAGCGACAGAGAGAGCCAATGGAGAGTCGGCGACGCAGCGAATGGAGAGTCAGCGACGCAGCGAATGGAGAGTCAGCGACAGGGCGAATGGAGAGTCAGCGACAGGGCGAATGGAGAGTCAGCGACAGGGCGAATGGAGAGTCAGCGACAGGGCGAATGGAGAGTCAGCGACAGGGCGAATGGAGAGTCAGCGACAGGGCGAATGGAGAGTCAGCGACAGAGAGAGCGAATGGAGAGTCAGCGACAGGTCGAATGGAGAGTCAGCGACGCAGCGAATGGAGAGTCAGCGACGCAGCGAATGGAGAGTCAGCGACAGAGCGAATGGAGAGTCAGCGACAGAGCGAATGGAGAGTCGGCGACAGGGCGAAAGGAGAGTCGGCGACAGGGCGAATGGAGAGTCGGCGACATGGCGAATGGAGTGTCAGTGACGCAGCGAATGGAGAGTCAGCGACAGGGCGAATGGAGAGTCAGCGACAGGGCGAATGGAGAGTCAGCGACAGGGCGAATGGAGAGTCAGCGACAGAGAGGGCGAATGGAGAGTCAGCGACAGAGAGAGCGAATGGAGAGTCAGCGACAGAGAGAGCGAATAGAGAGTCAGCGACAGAGAGAGCGAATGGAGAGTCAGCGACAGAGAGAGCGAATGGAGAGTCAGCGACAGAGAGAGCGAATGGAGAGTGAGCGACAGGGCGAATGGAGAGTCAGCGACAGAGAGCGAATGGAGAGTCAGCGACAGAGAGAGCGAATGGAGAGTCAGCGACAGAGAGAGCGAATGGAGAGTCAGCGACAGAGAGAGCGAATGGAGAGTCAGCGACAGAGAGAGCGAATGGAGAGTCAGCGACAGAGAGAGCGAATGGAGAGTCAGCGACAGAGAGAGCGAATGGAGAGTCAGCGACAGAGCGAATGGAGAGTCAGCGACATGGCGAATGGAGAGTCAGCGACATGGCGAATGGAGAGTCAGCGACACGGCGATTGGAGTGTCAGCGACAGAGAGAGCGAATGGAGAGTCAGAGACAGAGCGAATGGAGAGTCAGCGACACAGCGAATGGAGAGTCAGCGACAGGGCGAATGGAGAGTCAGCGACAGGGCGAATGGAGAGTCAGCGACAGGGCGAATGGAGAGTCAGCGACAGGGCGAATGGAGAGTCAGCGACAGGGCGAATGGAGAGTCAGCGACAGGGCGAACTGAGAGTCAGCGACAGAGAGAGCGAATGCAGAGTCAGCGACAGAGAGAGCGAATGGAGAGTCAGCGACAGAGAGAACGAATGGAGAGTGAGCGACAGGGCGAATGGAGACTGAGCGACAGGGCGAATGGAGAGTGAGCGACAGGGCGAATGGAGAGTCAGCGACAGGGCGAATGGAGAGTCAGCGACAGAGAGAGCGAATGGAGAGTGAGCGACAGAGAGAGCGAATGGAGAGTCAGCAACAGAGAGAGCGAATGGAGAGTCAGCGACAGAGAGAGCGAATGGAGAGTCAGCGACATAGAGAGCGAATGGAGATTCAGCGACAGAGAGAGCGAATGGAGAGTCAGCGACAGAGAGAGCGAATGGAGAGTCAGCGACAGAGAGAGCGAATGGAGAGTCAGCAACAGAGAGAGCGAATGGAGAGTCAGCGACAGATAGAGCGAATGGAGAGTCAGCGACAGAGAGGGCGAATGGAGAGTCAGCGACAGAGAGGGCGAATGGAGAGTCAGCGACAGGGCGAATGGAGAGTCAGCGACAGAGAGAGCGAATGGAGAGTCAACGACAGAGAGAGCGAATGGAGAGTCAGCGACAGAGAGAGCGAATGGAGAGTCAGCGACAGGGCGAATGGAGAGGCAGCGACAGGGCGAATGGAGAGTCAGCGACAGAGACAGCGAATGGAGAGTCAGCGACAGAGAGAGCGAATGGAGAGTCAGCGACAGGGCGAATGGAGACTCAGCGACAGGGCGAATGGAGACTCAGCGACAGGGCGAATGGAGAGTCAGCGACAGAGCGAATGGAGAGTCCGCGACAGAGAGAGCGAATGGAGAGTCAGCGACAGAGAGAGCGAATGCAGAGTCAGCGACAGACCGAAAGGAGAGTCAGCGACAGAGCGAATGGAGAGTCAGCGACAGAGAGAGCGAATGCAGAGTCAGCGACAGAGAGAGCGAATGGAGAGTCAGCGACAGAGAGAGCGAATGGAGAGTCAGCGACAGAGAGAGCGAATGGAGAGTCAGTGACAGGGCGAATGGAGAGTCAGCGACAGAGAGACCGAATGGAGAGTCAGTGACAGGGCGAATGGAGAGTTAGCGACAGGGCGAATGGAGAGGCAGCGACAGGGCGAATGGAGAGTGAGCGACAGGGCGAATGGAGAGTCAGCGACAGAGAGAGCGAATGGAGAGACAGCGACAGAGAGAGCGAATGGAGAGACAGCAACAGGGCGAATGGAGAGTCAGCGACAGTGCGAATGGAGAGTCAGCGACAGGGCGAATGGAGAGTCAGCGACAGGGCGAATGGAGAGTCATGACAGTGCGATTGGAGAGTCAGCGACGCGGCGAATGGAGAGTCAGCGACAGGGCGAATGGAGAGTCAGCGACAGGGCGAATGGAGAGTCAGCGACAGAGAGGGCGAATGGAGAGTCGGCGAAAGGGCGAATGGAGAGTCAGCGACGCAGCGAATGGAGAGTCAGCGACAGGGCGAATGGAGAGTCAGCGACAGGGCGAATGGAGAGTCAGCGACAGGGCGAATGGAGAGTCAGCGACAGGGCGAATGGAGAGTCAGCGACAGGGCGAATGGAGAGTCAGCGACAGGGCGAATGGAGAGTCAGCGACAGGGCGAATGGAGAGTCAGCGACAGAGAGAGCGAATGGAGAGTCAGCGACAGGTCGAATGGAGAGTCAGCGACGCAGCGAATGGAGAGTCAGCGACGCAGCGAATGGAGAGTCAGCGACAGGGCGAATGGAGAGTCGGCGACAGGGCGAAAGGAGAGTCGGCGACAGGGCGAATGGAGAGTCGGCGACATGGCGAATGGAGTGTCAGTGACGCAGCGAATGGAGAGTCAGCGACAGGGCGAATGGAGAGTCAGCGACAGGGCGAATGGAGAGTCAGCGACAGGGCGAATGGAGAGTCAGCGACAGGGCGAATGGAGAGTCAGCGACAGGGCGAATGGAGAGTCAGCGACAGAGAGGGCGAATGGAGAGTCAGCGACAGAGAGAGCGAATGGAGAGTCAGCGACAGAGAGAGCGAATAGAGAGTCAGCGACAGAGAGAGCGAATGGAGAGTCAGCGACAGAGAGAGCGAATGGAGAGTCAGCGACAGAGAGAGCGAATGGAGAGTGAGCGACAGGGCGAATGGAGAGTCAGCGACAGAGAGCGAATGGAGAGTCAGCGACAGAGAGCGAATGGAGAGTCAGCGACAGAGAGAGCGAATGGAGAGTCAGCGACAGAGAGAGCGAATGGAGAGTCAGCGACAGAGAGAGCGAATGGAGAGTCAGCGACAGAGAGAGCGAATGGAGAGTCAGCGACAGAGAGAGCGAATGGAGAGTCAGCGACAGAGAGAGCGAATGGAGAGTCAGCGACAGAGCGAATGGAGAGTCAGCGACATGGCGAATGGAGAGTCAGCGACATGGCGAATGGAGAGTCAGCGACACGGCGATTGGAGTGTCAGCGACAGAGAGAGCGAATGGAGAGTCAGAGACAGAGCGAATGGAGAGTCAGCGACACAGCGAATGGAGAGTCAGCGACAGGACGAATGGAGAGTCAGCGACAGGGCGAATGGAGAGTCAGCGACAGGGCGAATGGAGAGTCAGCGACAGGGCGAATGGAGAGTCAGCGACAGGGCGAATGGAGAGTCAGCGACAGGGCGAACTGAGAGTCAGCGACAGAGAGAGCGAATGGAGAGTCAGCGACAGAGAGAGCGAATGGAGAGTCAGCGACAGAGAGAACGAATGGAGAGTGAGCGACAGGGCGAATGGAGAGTGAGCGACAGGGCGAATGGAGAGTGAGCGACAGGGCGAATGGAGAGTCAGCGACAGGGCGAATGGAGAGTCAGCGACAGAGAGAGCCAATGGAGAGTGAGCGACAGAGAGAGCGAATGGAGAGTCAGCGACAGAGAGAGCGAATGGAGAGTCAGCGACAGAGAGAGCGAATGGAGAGTCAGCGACAGAGAGAGCGAATGGAGATTCAGCGACAGAGAGAGCGAATGGAGAGTCAGCGACAGAGAGAGCGAATGGAGAGTCAGCGACAGAGAGAGCGAATGGAGAGTCAGCGACAGAGAGAGCGAATGGAGAGTCAGCGACAGATAGAGCGAATGGAGAGTCAGCGACAGAGAGGGCGAATGGAGAGTCAGCGACAGAGAGGGCGAATGGAGAGGCAGCGACAGGGCGAATGGAGAGTCAGCGACAGAGACAGCGAATGGAGAGTCAGCGACATAGAGAGCGAATGGAGAGTCAGCGACAGGGCGAATGGAGACTCAGCGACAGGGCGAATGGAGACTCAGCGACAGGGCGAATGGAGAGTCCGCGACAGAGCGAATGGAGAGTCCGCGACAGAGAGAGCGAATGGAGAGTCAGCGACAGAGAGAGCGAATGGAGAGTCAGCGACAGAGAGAGCGAATGGAGAGTCAGCGACAGAGAGAGCGAATGGAGAGTCAGCGACAGAGAGAGCGAATGGAGAGTCAGCGACAGAGAGAGCGAATGGAGAGTCAGCGACGCAGCGAATGGAGAGTCAGCGACAGAGAGAGCGAATGCAGAGTCAGCGACAGACCGAAAGGAGAGAAAGCGACAGAGCGAATGGAGAGTCAGCGACAGAGAGAGCAAATGGAGAGTCAGCGACAGAGAGAGCGAATGGAGAGTCAGCGACAGAGAGAGCGAATGGAGAGTCAGCGACAGAGAGAGCGAATGGAGAGTCAGCGACGCAGCGAATGGAGTGTCAGCGACAGAGAGAGCGAATGGAGAGTCAGCGACAGGGCGAATGGAGAGTCAGCGACAGAGAGACCGAATGGAGAGTCAGTGACAGGGCGAATGGGGAGTTAGCGACAGGGCGAATGGAGAGGCAGCGACAGGGCGAATGGAGAGTCAGCGACAGAGAGAGCGAATGGAGAGACAGCGACAGAGAGAGCGAATGGAGAGACAGCAACAGGGCGAATGGAGAGTCAGCGACAGTGCGAATGGAGAGTCAGCGACAGGGCGAATGGAGAGTCAGCGACAGGGCGAATGGAGAGTCAGCGACAGGGCGAATGGAGAGTCATGACAGTGCGATTGGAGAGTCAGCGACGCGGCGAATGGAGAGTCAGCGACAGGGCGAATGGAGAGTCAGCGACAGGGCGAATGGAGAGTCAGCGACAGAGAGGGCGAATGGAGAGTCGGCGAAAGGGCGAATGGAGAGTCAGCGACGCAGCGAATGGAGAGTCAGCGACAGAGAGGGCGAATGGAGAGTCAGCGACAGGGCGAATGGAGAGTCAGCGACGGGGCGAATGGAGAGTCAGCGACAGGGCGAATGGAGAGTCAGCAACAGGGCAAATGGAGAGTCAGCGACAGGGCGAATGGAGAGTCAGCGACAGGGCGAATGGAGAGTCAGCGACAGGGCGAATGGAGAGTCAGCGACAGGGCGAATTGAGAGTCAGCGACAGGGCGAATGGAGAGTCAGCGACAGAGAGAGCCAATGGAGAGTCGGCGACGCAGCAAATGGAGAGTCAGCGACGCAGCGAATGGAGAGTCAGCGACAGGGCGAATGGAGAGTCAGCGACAGGGCGAATGGAGAGTCAGCGACAGGGCGAATGGAGAGTCAGCGACACGGCGAATGGAGAGTCAGCGACAGGGCGAATGGAGAGTCAGCGACAGAGAGAGCGAATGGAGAGTCAGCGAAAGGGCGAATGGAGAGTCAGCGATGCGGCGAATGGAGAGTCAGCGACAGAGAGAGCGAATGGAGAGTCAGCGACAGGGCGAATGGAGAGTCAGCGACAGGGCGAATGGAGAGTCAGCGACAGAGAGAGCGAATGGAGAGTCAGCGACAGGGCGAATGGAGAGTCAGCGACAGGGCGAATGGAGAGTCAGCGACACGGCGAATGGAGAGTCAGCGACAGGGCGAATGGAGAGTCAGCAACAGGGCGAATGGAGAGTCAGCGACAGGGCGAACTGAGAGTCAGCGACAGAGAGAGCGAATGGAGAGTCAGCGACAGAGAGAGCGAATGGAGAGTCAGCGACAGAGAGAGCGAATGGAGAGTCAGCGACAGAGAGAGCGAATGGAGAGTCAGCGACAGAGAGCGCGAATGGAGAGTCAGCGACAGAGAGAGCGAATGGAGAGTCAGCGACAGGGCGAATGGAGAGTGAGCGACAGGGCGAATGGAGAGTCAGCGACAGGGCGAATGGAGAGTCAGCGACAGGGCGAATGGAGAGTCAGCGACAGAGAGAGCGAATGGAGAGTGAGCGACAGAGAGAGCGAATGGAGAGTCAGCGACAGAGCGAATGGAGAGTCAGCGACACGGCGAATGGAGAGTCAGCGACACGGCGAATGGAGAGTCAGCGACACGGCGAATGGAGAGTCAGCGACACGGCGAATGGAGTGTCAGCGACAGAGAGAGTGAATGGAGAGTCAGAGACAGAGCGAATGGAGAGTCAGCGACACGGCGAATGGAGAGTCAGCGACAGGGCGAATGGAGAGTCAGCGACAGGGCGAATGGAGAGTCAGCGACAGGGCGAATGGAGAGTCAGCGACAGGGCGAATGGAGAGTCAGCGACAGGGCGAACGGAGAGTCAGCGACAGGGCGAACGGAGAGTCAGCGACAGGGCGAACTGAGAGTCAGCGACAAGCCGAACTGAGAGTCAGCGACAGAGAGAGCGAATGGAGAGTCAGCGACAGAGAGAGTGAATGGAGAGTCAGCGACAGAGAGAGCGAATGGTGAGTCAGCGACAGTGCGAAAGGAGAGTCAGCGACAGGGCGAATGGAGAGTCAGCGACAGGGCGAATGGAGAGTCAGCGACAGGGCGAATGGAGAGTCAGCGACAGGGCGAATGGAGAGTCAGCGACAGAGAGAGCGAATGGAGAGTCAGCGACAGAGAGAGCGAATGGAGAGTCAGCGACAGAGAGAGCGAATGGAGAGTCAGCGACAGAGAGAACGAATGGAGAGTGAGCGACAGGGCGAATGGAGAGTGAGCGACAGGGCGAATGGAGACTGAGCGACAGGGCGAATGGAGAGTGAGCGACAGGGCGAATGGAGAGTCAGCGACAGGGCGAATGGAGAGTCAGCGACAGAGAGAGCGAATGGAGAGTGAGCGACAGAGAGAGCGAATGGAGAGTCAGCAACAGAGAGAGCGAATGGAGAGTCAGCGACAGAGAGAGCGAATGGAGAGTCAGCGACATAGAGAGCGAATGGAGATTCAGCGACAGAGAGAGCGAATGGAGAGTCAGCGACAGAGAGAGCGAATGGAGAGTCAGCGACAGAGAGAGCGAATGGAGAGTCAGCAACAGAGAGAGCGAATGGAGAGTCAGCGACAGATAGAGCGAATGGAGAGTCAGCGACAGAGAGGGCGAATGGAGAGTCAGCGACAGAGAGGGCGAATGGAGAGTCAGCGACAGGGCGAATGGAGAGTCAGCGACAGAGAGAGCGAATGGAGAGTCAACGACAGAGAGAGCGAATGGAGAGTCAGCGACAGAGAGAGCGAATGGAGAGTCAGCGACAGGGCGAATGGAGAGGCAGCGACAGGGCGAATGGAGAGTCAGCGACAGAGACAGCGAATGGAGAGTCAGCGACAGAGAGAGCGAATGGAGAGTCAGCGACAGGGCGAATGGAGACTCAGCGACAGGGCGAATGGAGACTCAGCGACAGGGCGAATGGAGACTCAGCGACAGGGCGAATGGAGAGTCAGCGACAGAGCGAATGGAGAGTCCGCGACAGAGAGAGCGAATGGAGAGTCAGCGACAGAGAGAGCGAATGCAGAGTCAGCGACAGACCGAAAGGAGAGTCAGCGACAGAGCGAATGGAGAGTGAGCGACAGAGAGAGCGAATGCAGAGTCAGCGACAGAGAGAGCGAATGGAGAGTCAGCGACAGAGAGAGCGAATGGAGAGTCAGCGACAGAGAGAGCGAATGGAGAGTCAGTGACAGGGCGAATGGAGAGTCAGCGACAGAGAGACCGAATGGAGAGTCAGTGACAGGGCGAATGGAGAGTTAGCGACAGGGCGAATGGAGAGGCAGCGACAGGGCGAATGGAGAGTGAGCGACAGGGCGAATGGAGAGTCAGCGACAGAGAGAGCGAATGGAGAGACAGCGACAGAGAGAGCGAATGGAGAGACAGCAACAGGGCGAATGGAGAGTCAGCGACAGTGCGAATGGAGAGTCAGCGACAGGGCGAATGGAGAGTCAGCGACAGGGCGAATGGAGAGTCATGACAGTGCGATTGGAGAGTCAGCGACGCGGCGAATGGAGAGTCAGCGACAGGGCGAATGGAGAGTCAGCGACAGGGCGAATGGAGAGTCAGCGACAGAGAGGGCGAATGGAGAGTCGGCGAAAGGGCGAATGGAGAGTCAGCGACGCAGCGAATGGAGAGTCAGCGACAGGGCGAATGGAGAGTCAGCGACAGGGCGAATGGAGAGTCAGCGACAGGGCGAATGGAGAGTCAGCGACAGGGCGAATGGAGAGTCAGCGACAGGGCGAATGGAGAGTCAGCGACAGGGCGAATGGAGAGTCAGCGACAGGGCGAATGGAGAGTCAGCGACAGAGAGAGCGAATGGAGAGTCAGCGACAGGTCGAATGGAGAGTCAGCGACGCAGCGAATGGAGAGTCAGCGACGCAGCGAATGGAGAGTCAGCGACAGGGCGAATGGAGAGTCGGCGACAGGGCGAAAGGAGAGTCGGCGACAGGGCGAATGGAGAGTCGGCGACATGGCGAATGGAGTGTCAGTGACGCAGCGAATGGAGAGTCAGCGACAGGGCGAATGGAGAGTCAGCGACAGGGCGAATGGAGAGTCAGCGACAGGGCGAATGGAGAGTCAGCGACAGGGCGAATGGAGAGTCAGCGACAGGGCGAATGGAGAGTCAGCGACAGAGAGGGCGAATGGAGAGTCAGCGACAGAGAGAGCGAATGGAGAGTCAGCGACAGAGAGAGCGAATAGAGAGTCAGCGACAGAGAGAGCGAATGGAGAGTCAGCGACAGAGAGAGCGAATGGAGAGTCAGCGACAGAGAGAGCGAATGGAGAGTGAGCGACAGGGCGAATGGAGAGTCAGCGACAGAGAGCGAATGGAGAGTCAGCGACAGAGAGAGCGAATGGAGAGTCAGCGACAGAGAGAGCGAATGGAGAGTCAGCGACAGAGAGAGCGAATGGAGAGTCAGCGACAGAGTGAGCGAATGGAGAGTCAGCGACAGAGAGAGCGAATGGAGAGTCAGCGACAGAGAGAGCGAATGGAGAGTCAGCGACAGAGCGAATGGAGAGTCAGCGACATGGCGAATGGAGAGTCAGCGACATGGCGAATGGAGAGTCAGCGACACGGCGATTGGAGTGTCAGCGACAGAGAGAGCGAATGGAGAGTCAGAGACAGAGCGAATGGAGAGTCAGCGACACAGCGAATGGAGAGTCAGCGACAGGACGAATGGAGAGTCAGCGACAGGGCGAATGGAGAGTCAGCGACAGGGCGAATGGAGAGTCAGCGACAGGGCGAATGGAGAGTCAGCGACGGGGCGAATGGAGAGTCAGCGACAGGGCGAACTGAGAGTCAGCGACAGAGAGAGCGAATGGAGAGTCAGCGACAGAGAGAGCGAATGGAGAGTCAGCGACAGAGAGAACGAATGGAGAGTGAGCGACAGGGCGAATGGAGAGTGAGCGACAGGGCGAATGGAGAGTGAGCGACAGGGCGAATGGAGAGTCAGCGACAGGGCGAATGGAGAGTCAGCGACAGAGAGAGCGAATGGAGAGTGAGCGACAGAGAGAGCGAATGGAGAGTCAGCGACAGAGAGAGCGAATGGAGAGTCAGCGACAGAGAGAGCGAATGGAGAGTCAGCGACAGAGAGAGCGAATGGAGATTCAGCGACAGAGAGAGCGAATGGAGAGTCAGCGACAGAGAGAGCGAATGGAGAGTCAGCGACAGAGAGAGCGAATGGAGAGTCAGCGACAGAGAGAGCGAATGGAGAGTCAGCGACAGATAGAGCGAATGGAGAGTCAGCGACAGAGAGGGCGAATGGAGAGTCAGCGACAGAGAGGGCGAATGGAGAGGCAGCGACAGGGCGAATGGAGAGTCAGCGACAGAGACAGCGAATGGAGAGTCAGCGACATAGAGAGCGAATGGAGAGTCAGCGACAGGGCGAATGGAGACACAGCGACAGGGCGAATGGAGACTCAGCGACAGGGCGAATGGAGAGTCCGCGACAGAGCGAATGGAGAGTCCGCGACAGAGAGAGCGAATGGAGAGTCAGCGACAGAGAGAGCGAATGGAGAGTCAGCGACAGAGAGAGCGAATGGAGAGTCAGCGACAGAGAGAGCGAATGGAGAGTCAGCGACAGAGAGAGCGAATGGAGAGTCAGCGACAGAGAGAGCGAATGGAGAGTCAGCGACGCAGCGAATGGAGAGTCAGCGACAGAGAGAGCGAATGCAGAGTCAGCGACAGACCGAAAGGAGAGAAAGCGACAGAGCGAATGGAGAGTCAGCGACAGAGAGAGCAAATGGAGAGTCAGCGACAGAGAGAGCGAATGGAGAGTCAGCGACAGAGAGAGCGAATGGAGAGTCAGCGACAGAGAGAGCGAATGGAGAGTCAGCGACGCAGCGAATGGAGTGTCAGCGACAGAGAGAGCGAATGGAGAGTCAGCGACAGGGCGAATGGAGAGTCAGCGACAGAGAGACCGAATGGAGAGTCAGTGACAGGGCGAATGGGGAGTTAGCGACAGGGCGAATGGAGAGGCAGCGACAGGGCGAATGGAGAGTCAGCGACAGAGAGAGCGAATGGAGAGACAGCGACAGAGAGAGCGAATGGAGAGACAGCAACAGGGCGAATGGAGAGTCAGCGACAGTGCGAATGGAGAGTCAGCGACAGGGCGAATGGAGAGTCAGCGACAGGGCGAATGGAGAGTCAGCGACAGGGCGAATGGAGAGTCATGACAGTGCGATTGGAGAGTCAGCGACGCGGCGAATGGAGAGTCAGCGACAGGGCGAATGGAGAGTCAGCGACAGGGCGAATGGAGAGTCAGCGACAGAGAGGGCGAATGGAGAGTCGGCGAAAGGGCGAATGGAGAGTCAGCGACGCAGCGAATGGAGAGTCAGCGACAGAGAGGGCGAATGGAGAGTCAGCGACAGGGCGAATGGAGAGTCAGCGACGGGGCGAATGGAGAGTCAGCGACAGGGCGAATGGAGAGTCAGCAACAGGGCAAATGGAGAGTCAGCGACAGGGCGAATGGAGAGTCAGCGACAGGGCGAATGGAGAGTCAGCGACAGGGCGAATGGAGAGTCAGCGACAGGGCGAATGGAGAGTCAGCGACAGGGCGAATGGAGAGTCAGCGACAGAGAGAGCCAATGGAGAGTCGGCGACGCAGCAAATGGAGAGTCAGCGACGCAGCGAATGGAGAGTCAGCGACAGGGCGAATGGAGAGTCAGCGACAGGGCGAATGGAGAGTCAGCGACAGGGCGAATGGAGAGTCAGCGACACGGCGAATGGAGAGTCAGCGACAGGGCGAATGGAGAGTCAGCGACAGAGAGAGCGAATGGAGAGTCAGCGAAAGGGCGAATGGAGAGTCAGCGATGCGGCGAATGGAGAGTCAGCGACAGAGAGAGCGAATGGAGAGTCAGCGACAGGGCGAATGGAGAGTCAGCGACAGGGCGAATGGAGAGTCAGCGACAGAGAGAGCGAATGGAGAGTCAGCGACAGGGCGAATGGAGAGTCAGCGACAGGGCGAATGGAGAGTCAGCGACACGGCGAATGGAGAGTCAGCGACAGGGCGAATGGAGAGTCAGCAACAGGGCGAATGGAGAGTCAGCGACAGGGCGAACTGAGAGTCAGCGACAGAGAGAGCGAATGGAGAGTCAGCGACAGAGAGAGCGAATGGAGAGTCAGCGACAGAGAGAGCGAATGGAGAGTCAGCGACAGAGAGAGCGAATGGAGAGTCAGCGACAGAGAGCGCGAATGGAGAGTCAGCGACAGAGAGAGCGAATGGAGAGTCAGCGACAGGGCGAATGGAGAGTGAGCGACAGGGCGAATGGAGAGTCAGCGACAGGGCGAATGGAGAGTCAGCGACAGGGCGAATGGAGAGTCAGCGACAGAGAGAGCGAATGGAGAGTGAGCGACAGAGAGAGCGAATGGAGAGTCAGCGACAGAGCGAATGGAGAGTCAGCGACACGGCGAATGGAGAGTCAGCGACACGGCGAATGGAGAGTCAGCGACACGGCGAATGGAGAGTCAGCGACACGGCGAATGGAGTGTCAGCGACAGAGAGAGTGAATGGAGAGTCAGAGACAGAGCGAATGGAGAGTCAGCGACACGGCGAATGGAGAGTCAGCGACAGGGCGAATGGAGAGTCAGCGACAGGGCGAATGGAGAGTCAGCGACAGGGCGAATGGAGAGTCAGCGACAGGGCGAATGGAGAGTCAGCGACAGGGCGAACGGAGAGTCAGCGACAGGGCGAACGGAGAGTCAGCGACAGGGCGAACTGAGAGTCAGCGACAAGCCGAACTGAGAGTCAGCGACAGAGAGAGCGAATGGAGAGTCAGCGACAGAGAGAGTGAATGGAGAGTCAGCGACAGAGAGAGCGAATGGTGAGTCAGCGACAGTGCGAAAGGAGAGTCAGCGACAGGGCGAATGGAGAGTCAGCGACAGGGCGAATGGAGAGTCAGCGACAGGGCGAATGGAGAGTCAGCGACAGGGCGAATGGAGAGTCAGCGACAGAGAGAGCGAATGGAGAGTCAGCGACAGAGAGAGCGAATGGAGAGTCAGCGACAGAGAGAGCGAATGGAGAGTCAGCGACAGAGAGAGCGAATGGAGAGTCAGCGACAGAGAGAGCGAATGGAGAGTCAGCGACAGAGAGAGCGAATGGAGAGTCAGCGACAGAGAGAGCGAATGGAGAGTCAGCGACAGAGAGAGCGAATGGAGAGTCAGCGACAGAGAGAGCGAATGGAGAGTCAGCGACGCAGCGAATGGAGTGTCAGCGACAGAGAGAGCGAATGGAGAGTCAGCGACAGGGCGAATGGAGAGTCAGCGACAGAGAGACCGAATGGAGAGTCAGTGACAGGGCGAATGGGGAGTTAGCGACAGGGCGAATGGAGAGGCAGCGACAGGGCGAATGGAGAGTCAGCGACAGAGAGAGCGAATGGAGAGACAGCGACAGAGAGAGCGAATGGAGAGACAGCAACAGGGCGAATGGAGAGTCAGCGACAGTGCGAATGGAGAGTCAGCGACAGGGCGAATGGAGAGTCAGCGACAGGGCGAATGGAGAGTCAGCGACAGGGCGAATGGAGAGTCATGACAGTGCGATTGGAGAGTCAGCGACGCGGCGAATGGAGAGTCAGCGACAGGGCGAATGGAGAGTCAGCGACAGGGCGAATGGAGAGTCAGCGACAGAGAGGGCGAATGGAGAGTCGGCGAAAGGGCGAATGGAGACTCAGCGACGCAGCGAATGGAGAGTCAGCGACAGAGAGGGCGAATGGAGAGTCAGCGACAGGGCGAATGGAGAGTCAGCGACGGGGCGAATGGAGAGTCAGCGACAGGGCGAATGGAGAGTCAGCAACAGGGCAAATGGAGAGTCAGCGACAGGGCGAATGCAGAGTCAGCGACAGGGCGAATGGAGAGTCAGCGACAGGGCGAATGGAGAGTCAGCGACAGGGCGAATGGAGAGTCAGCGACAGGGCGAATGGAGAGTCAGCGACAGAGAGAGCCAATGGAGAGTCGGCGACGCAGCAAATGGAGAGTCAGCGACGCAGCGAATGGAGAGTCAGTGACAGGGCGAATGGAGAGTCAGCGACAGGGCGAATGGAGAGTCAGCGACAGGGCGAATGGAGAGTCAGCGACACGGCGAATGGAGAGTCAGCGACAGGGCGAATGGAGAGTCAGCGACAGAGAGAGCGAATGGAGAGTCAGCGAAAGGGCGAATGGAGAGTCAGCGATGCGGCGAATGGAGAGTCAGCGACAGAGAGAGCGAATGGAGAGTCAGCGACAGGGCGAATGGAGAGTCAGCGACAGGGCGAATGGAGAGTCAGCGACAGAGAGAGCGAATGGAGAGTCAGCGACAGGGCGAATGGAGAGTCAGCGACAGGGCGAATGGAGAGTCAGCGACACGGCGAATGGAGAGTCAGCGACAGGGCGAATGGAGAGTCAGCGACAGGGCGAACTGAGAGTCAGCGACAGAGAGAGCGAATGGAGAGTCAGCGACAGAGAGAGCGAATGGAGAGTCAGCGACAGAGAGAGCGAATGGAGAGTCAGCGACAGAGAGAGCGAATGGAGAGTCAGCGACAGAGAGCGCGAATGGAGAGTCAGCGACAGAGAGAGCGAATGGAGAGTCAGCGACAGGGCGAATGGAGAGTGAGCGACAGGGCGAATGGAGAGTCAGCGACAGGGCGAATGGAGAGTCAGCGACAGAGAGAGCGAATGGAGAGTGAGCGACAGAGAGAGCGAATGGAGAGTCAGCGACAGAGCGAATGGAGAGTCAGCGACACGGCGAATGGAGAGTCAGCGACACGGCGAATGGAGAGTCAGCGACACGGCGAATGGAGAGTCAGCGACACGGCGAATGGAGTGTCAGCGACAGAGAGAGTGAATGGAGAGTCAGAGACAGAGCGAATGGAGAGTCAGCGACACGGCGAATGGAGAGTCAGCGACAGGGCGAATGGAGAGTCAGCGACAGGGCGAATGGAGAGTCAGCGACAGGGCGAATGGAGAGTCAGCGACAGGGCGAACGGAGAGTCAGCGACAGGGCGAACTGAGAGTCAGCGACAAGCCGAACTGAGAGTCAGCGACAGAGAGAGCGAATGGAGAGTCAGCGACAGAGAGAGTGAATGGAGAGTCAGCGACAGAGAGAGCGAATGGTGAGTCAGCGACAGTGCGAAAGGAGAGTCAGCGACAGGGCGAATGGAGAGTCAGCGACAGGGCGAATGGAGAGTCAGCGACAGGGCGAATGGAGAGTCAGCGACAGGGCGAATGGAGAGTCAGCGACAGAGAGAGCGAATGGAGAGTCAGCGACAGAGAGAGCGAATGGAGAGTCAGCGACAGAGAGAGCGAATGGAGAGTCAGCGACAGAGAGAGCGAATGGAGAGTCAGCGACAGAGAGAGCGAATGGAGAGTCAGCGACAGAGAGAGCGAATGGAGAGTCAGCGACAGAGAGAGCGAATGGAGAGTCAGCGACAGAGAGAGCGAATGGAGAGTCAGCGACAGAGAGAGCGAATGGAGAGTCAGCGACAGGGCGAATGGAGACTCAGCGATGCGGCGAATGGAGAGTCAGCGACAGAAAGAGCGAATGGAGAGTCAGCGACAGGGCGAATGGAGAGTCAGCGACAGGGCGAATGGAGAGTCAGCGACAGGGCGAATGGAGAGTCAGCGACAGGGCGAATGGAGAGTCAGCGACAGGGCGAATGGAGAGTCAGCGACAGAGAGAGCGAATGGAGAGTCAGCGACAAGGCGAATGGAGAGTCAGCGACAGAGCGAATGGAGAGTCAGCGACACGGCGAATGGAGAGTCAGCGACAGAGAGAGCGAATCGAGAGTCAGAGACAGAGCGAATGGAGAGTCAGCGACACAGCGAATGGAGAGTCAGCGACAGGGCGAATGGAGAGTCAGCGACAGGGCGAATGGAGAGTCAGCGACAGGGCGAATGGAGAGTCAGCGACAGGGCGAATGGAGAGTCAGCGACAGGGCGAATGGAGAGTCAGCGACAGGGCGAACTGAGAGTCAGCGACAGAGAGAGCGAATGGAGAGTCAGCGACAGAGAGAGCGAATGGAGAGTCAGCGACAGAGAGAACGAATGGAGAGTCAGCGACAGAGAGAGCGAATGGAGAGTCAGCGACAGAGAGAGCGAATGGAGAGTCAGCGAAAGGGCGAATGGAGAGTCAGCGATGCGGCGAATGGAGAGTCAGCGACAGAGAGAGCGAATGGAGAGTCAGCGACAGGGCGAATGGAGAGTCAGCGACAGGGCGAATGGAGAGTCAGCGACAGAGAGAGCGAATGGAGAGTCAGCGACAGGGCGAATGGAGAGTCAGCGACAGGGCGAATGGAGAGTCAGCGACAGGGCGAATGGAGAGTCAGCGACACGGCGAATGGAGAGTCAGCGACAGGGCGAATGGAGAGTCAGCGACAGGGCGAATGGAGAGTCAGCGACAGGGCGAATGGACAGTCAGCGACAGGGCGAACTGAGAGTCAGCGACAGAGAGAGCGAATGGAGAGTCAGCGACAGAGAGAGCGAATGGAGAGTCAGCGACAGAGAGAGCGAATGGAGAGTCAGCGACAGAGAGAGCGAATGGAGAGTCAGCGACAGAGAGCGCGAATGGAGAGTCAGTGACAGAGAGAGCGAATGGAGAGTCAGCGACAGGGCGAATGGAGAGTGAGCGACAGGGCGAATGGAGAGTCAGCGACAGGGCGAATGGAGAGTCAGCGACAGAGAGAGCGAATGCAGAGTGAGCGACAGAGAGAGCAAATGGAGAGTCAGCGACAGAGCGAATGGAGAGTCAGCGACACGGCGAATGGAGAGTCAGCGACACGGCGAATGGAGAGTCAGCGACACGGCGAATGGAGAGTCAGCGACACGGCGAATGGAGAGTCAGCGACACGGCGAATGGAGTGTCAGCGACAGAGAGAGTGAATGGAGAGTCAGAGACAGAGCGAATGGAGAGTCAGCGACACGGCGAATGGAGAGTCAGCGACAGGGCGAATGGAGAGTCAGCGACAGGGCGAACGGAGAGTCAGCGACAGGGCGAACGGAGAGTCAGCGACAGGGCGAACGGAGAGTCAGCGACAGGGCGAACGGAGAGTCAGCGACAGGGCGAACTGAGAGTCAGCGACAAGCCGAACTGAGAGTCAGCGACAGAGAGAGCGAATGGAGAGTCAGCGACAGAGAGAGTGAATGGAGAGTCAGCGACAGAGAGAGCGAATGGTGAGTCAGCGACAGTGCGAAAGGAGAGTCAGCGACAGGGCGAATGGAGAGTCAGCGACAGGGCGAATGGAGAGTCAGCGACAGGGCGAATGGAGAGTCAGCGACAGGGCGAATGGAGAGTCAGCGACAGAGAGAGCGAATGGAGAGTCAGTGACAGAGAGAGCGAATGGAGAGTCAGCGACAGAGAGAGCGAATGGAGAGTCAGCGACAGAGAGAGCGAATGGAGAGTCAGCGACAGAGAGAGCGAATGGAGAGTCAGCGACAGAGAGAGCGAATGGAGAGTCAGCGACAGGGCGAATGGAGAGTCAGCGATGCGGCGAATGGAGAGTCAGCGACAGAGAGAGCGAATGGAGAGTCAGCGACAGAGAGAGCGAATGGAGAGTCAGCGACAGAGAGAACGAATGGAGAGTGAGCGACAGGGCGAATGGAGAGTGAGCGACAGGGCGAATGGAGAGTGAGCGACAGGGCGAATGGAGAGTCAGCGACAGGGCGAATGGAGAGTCAGCGACAGAGAGAGCGAATGGAGAGTGAGCGACAGAGAGAGTGAATGGAGAGTCAGCGACAGAGAGAGCGAATGGAGAGTCAGCGACAGAGAGAGCGAATGGAGAGTCAGCGACAGAGAGAGCGAATGGAGATTCAGCGACAGAGAGAGCGAATGGAGAGTCAGCGACAGAGAGAGCGAATGGAGAGTCAGCGACAGAGAGAGCGAATGGAGAGTCAGCGACAGAGAGAGCGAATGGAGAGTCAGCGACAGATAGAGCGAATGGAGAGTCAGCGACAGAGAGGGCGAATGGAGAGTCAGCGACAGAGAGGGCGAATGGAGAGTCAGCGACAGGGCGAATGGAGAGTCAGCGACAGAGAGAGCGAATGGAGAGTCAACGACAGAGAGAGCGAATGGAGAGTCAGCGACAGAGAGAGCGAATGGAGAGTCAGCGAAAGGGCGAATGGAGAGGCAGCGACAGGGCGAATGGAGAGTCAGCGACAGAGACAGCGAATGGAGAGTCAGCGACAGAGAGAGCGAATGGAGAGTCAGCGACAGGGCGAATGGAGACTCAGCGACAGGGCGAATGGAGACTCAGCGACAGGGCGAATGGAGAGTCCGCGACAGAGCGAATGGAGAGTCCGCGACAGAGAGAGCGAATGGAGAGTCAGCGACAGAGAGAGCGAATGGAGAGTCAGCGACAGAGAGAGCGAATGGAGAGTCAGCGACAGAGAGAGCGAATGGAGAGTCAGCGACAGAGAGAGCGAATGGAGAGTCAGCGACAGAGAGAGCGAATGGAGAGTCAGCGACGCAGCGAATGGAGAGTCAGCGACAGAGAGAGCGAATGCAGAGTCAGCGACAGACCGAAAGGAGAGAAAGCGACAGAGCGAATGGAGAGTCAGCGACAGAGAGAGCAAATGGAGAGTCAGCGACAGAGAGAGCGAATGGAGAGTCAGCGACAGAGAGAGCGAATGGAGAGTCAGCGACGCAGCGAATGGAGTGTCAGCGACAGAGAGAGCGAATGGAGAGTCAGCGACAGGGCGAATGGAGAGTCAGCGACAGAGAGACCGAATGGAGAGTCAGTGACAGGGCGAATGGGGAGTTAGCGACAGGGCGAATGGAGAGGCAGCGACAGGGCGAATGGAGAGTCAGCGACAGAGAGAGCGAATGGAGAGACAGCGACAGAGAGAGCGAATGGAGAGACAGCAACAGGGCGAATGGAGAGTCAGCGACAGTGCGAATGGAGAGTCAGCGACAGGGCGAATGGAGAGTCAGCGACAGGGCGAATGGAGAGTCAGCGACAGGGCGAATGGAGAGTCATGACAGTGCGATTGGAGAGTCAGCGACGCGGCGAATGGAGAGTCAGCGACAGGGCGAATGGAGAGTCAGCGACAGGGCGAATGGAGAGTCAGCGACAGAGAGGGCGAATGGAGAGTCGGCGAAAGGGCGAATGGAGAGTCAGCGACGCAGCGAATGGAGAGTCAGCGACAGAGAGGGCGAATGGAGAGTCAGCGACAGGGCGAATGGAGAGTCAGCGACGGAGCGAATGGAGAGTCAGCGACGGAGCGAATGGAGAGTCAGCGACAGGGCGAATGGAGAGTCAGCAACAGGGCAAATGGAGAGTCAGCGACAGGGCGAATGCAGAGTCAGCGACAGGGCGAATGGAGAGTCAGCGACAGGGCGAATGGAGAGTCAGCGACAGGGCGAATGGAGAGTCAGCGACAGGGCGAATGGAGAGTCAGCGACAGAGAGAGCCAATGGAGAGTCGGCGACGCAGCAAATGGAGAGTCAGCGACGCAGCGAATGGAGAGTCAGTGACAGGGCGAATGGAGAGTCAGCGACAGGGCGAATGGAGAGTCAGCGACAGGGCGAATGGAGAGTCAGCGACACGGCGAATGGAGAGTCAGCGACAGGGCGAATGGAGAGTCAGCGACAGAGAGAGCGAATGGAGAGTCAGCGAAAGGGCGAATGGAGAGTCAGCGATGCGGCGAATGGAGAGTCAGCGACAGAGAGAGCGAATGGAGAGTCAGCGACAGGGCGAATGGAGAGTCAGCGACAGGGCGAATGGAGAGTCAGCGACAGAGAGAGCGAATGGAGAGTCAGCGACAGGGCGAATGGAGAGTCAGCGACAGGGCGAATGGAGAGTCAGCGACAGGGCGAATGGAGAGTCAGCGACAGGGCGAATGGAGAGTCAGCGACAGGGCGAATGGAGAGTCATGACAGTGCGATTGGAGAGTCAGCGACGCGGCGAATGGAGAGTCAGCGACAGGGCGAATGGAGAGTCAGCGACAGGGCGAATGGAGAGTCAGCGACAGAGAGGGCGAATGGAGAGTCGGCGAAAGGGCGAATGGAGAGTCAGCGACGCAGCGAATGGAGAGTCAGCGACAGAGAGGGCGAATGGAGAGTCAGCGACAGGGCGAATGGAGAGTCAGCGACGGAGCGAATGGAGAGTCAGCGACGGAGCGAATGGAGAGTCAGCGACAGGGCGAATGGAGAGTCAGCAACAGGGCAAATGGAGAGTCAGCGACAGGGCGAATGCAGAGTCAGCGACAGGGCGAATGGAGAGTCAGCGACAGGGCGAATGGAGAGTCAGCGACAGGGCGAATGGAGAGTCAGCGACAGGGCGAATGGAGAGTCAGCGACAGAGAGAGCCAATGGAGAGTCGGCGACGCTGCAAATGGAGAGTCAGCGACGCAGCGAATGGAGAGTCAGTGACAGGGCGAATGGAGAGTCAGCGACAGGGCGAATGGAGAGTCAGCGACAGGGCGAATGGAGAGTCAGCGACACGGCGAATGGAGAGTCAGCGACAGGGCGAATGGAGAGTCAGCGACAGAGAGAGCGAATGGAGAGTCAGCGAAAGGGCGAATGGAGAGTCAGCGATGCGGCGAATGGAGAGTCAGCGACAGAGAGAGCGAATGGAGAGTCAGCGACAGGGCGAATGGAGAGTCAGCGACAGGGCGAATGGAGAGTCAGCGACAGAGAGAGCGAATGGAGAGTCAGCGACAGGGCGAATGGAGAGTCAGCGACAGGGCGAATGGAGAGTCAGCGACAGGGCGAATGGAGAGTCAGCGACAGGGCGAATGGAGAGTCAGCGACAGGGCGAATGGAGAGTCAGCGACAGGGCGAACTGAGAGTCAGCGACAGAGAGAGCGAATGGAGAGTCAGCGACAGAGAGAGCGAATGGAGAGTCAGCGACAGAGAGAGCGAATGGAGAGTCAGCGACAGAGAGAGCGAATGGAGAGTCAGCGACAGAGAGCGCGAATGGAGAGTCAGCGACAGAGAGAGCGAATGGAGAGTCAGCGACAGGGCGAATGGAGAGTGAGCGACAGGGCGAATGGAGAGTCAGCGACAGGGCGAATGGAGAGTCAGCGACAGAGAGAGCGAATGGAGAGTGAGCGACAGAGAGAGTGAATGGAGAGTCAGAGACAGAGCGAATGGAGAGTCAGCGACACGGCGAATGGAGAGTCAGCGACAGGGCGAATGGAGAGTCAGCGACAGGGCGAATGGAGAGTCAGCGACAGGGCGAATGGAGAGTCAGCGACAGGGCGAACGGAGAGTCAGCGACAGGGCGAACTGAGAGTCAGCGACAAGCCGAACTGAGAGTCAGCGACAGAGAGAGCGAATGGAGAGTCAGCGACAGAGAGAGTGAATGGAGAGTCAGCGACAGAGAGAGCGAATGGTGAGTCAGCGACAGTGCGAAAGGAGAGTCAGCGACAGGGCGAATGGAGAGTCAGCGACAGGGCGAATGGAGAGTCAGCGACAGGGCGAATGGAGAGTCAGCGACAGGGCGAATGGAGAGTCAGCGACAGAGAGAGCGAATGGAGAGTCAGCGACAGAGAGAGCGAATGGAGAGTCAGCGACAGAGAGAGCGAATGGAGAGTCAGCGACAGAGAGAGCGAATGGAGAGTCAGCGACAGAGAGAGCGAATGGAGAGTCAGCGACAGAGAGAGCGAATGGAGAGTCAGCGACAGAGAGAGCGAATGGAGAGTCAGCGACAGAGAGAGCGAATGGAGAGTCAGCGACAGAGAGAGCGAATGGAGAGTCAGCGACAGGGCGAATGGAGACTCAGCGATGCGGCGAATGGAGAGTCAGCGACAGAGAGAGCGAATGGAGAGTCAGCGACAGGGCGAATGGAGAGTCAGCGACAGGGCGAATGGAGAGTCAGCGACAGGGCGAATGGAGAGTCAGCGACAGGGCGAATGGAGAGTCAGCGACAGGGCGAATGGAGAGTCAGCGACAGAGAGAGCGAATGGAGAGTCAGCGACAAGGCGAATGGAGAGTCAGCGACAGAGCGAATGGAGAGTCAGCGACATGGCGAATGGAGAGTCAGCGACACGGCGAATGGAGAGTCAGCGACAGAGAGAGCGAATCGAGAGTCAGAGACAGAGCGAATGGAGAGTCAGCGACACAGCGAATGGAGAGTCAGCGACAGGGCGAATGGAGAGTCAGCGACAGGGCGAATGGAGAGTCAGCGACAGGGCGAATGGAGAGTCAGCGACAGGGCGAATGGAGAGTCAGCGACAGGGCGAATGGAGAGTCAGCGACAGGGCGAACTGAGAGTCAGCGACAGAGAGAGCGAATGGAGAGTCAGCGACAGAGAGAGCGAATGGAGAGTCAGCGACAGAGAGAACGAATGGAGAGTCAGCGACAGAGAGAGCGAATGGAGAGTCAGCGACAGAGAGAGCGAATGGAGAGTCAGCGAAAGGGCGAATGGAGAGTCAGCGATGCGGCGAATGGAGAGTCAGCGACAGAGAGAGCGAATGGAGAGTCAGCGACAGGGCGAATGGAGAGTCAGCGACAGGGCGAATGGAGAGTCAGCGACAGAGAGAGCGAATGGAGAGTCAGCGACAGGGCGAATGGAGAGTCAGCGACAGGGCGAATGGAGAGTCAGCGACAGGGCGAATGGAGAGTCAGCGACACGGCGAATGGAGAGTCAGCGACAGGGCGAATGGAGAGTCAGCGACAGGGCGAATGGAGAGTCAGCGACAGGGCGAATGGACAGTCAGCGACAGGGCGAACTGAGAGTCAGCGACAGAGAGAGCGAATGGAGAGTCAGCGACAGAGAGAGCGAATGGAGAGTCAGCGACAGAGAGAGCGAATGGAGAGTCAGCGACAGAGAGAGCGAATGGAGAGTCAGCGACAGAGAGCGCGAATGGAGAGTCAGCGACAGAGAGAGCGAATGGAGAGTCAGCGACAGGGCGAATGGAGAGTGAGCGACAGGGCGAATGGAGAGTCAGCGACAGGGCGAATGGAGAGTCAGCGACAGAGAGAGCGAATGCAGAGTGAGCGACAGAGAGAGCAAATGGAGAGTCAGCGACAGAGCGAATGGAGAGTCAGCGACACGGCGAATGGAGAGTCAGCGACACGGCGAATGGAGAGTCAGCGACACGGCGAATGGAGAGTCAGCGACACGGCGAATGGAGAGTCAGCGACACGGCGAATGGAGTGTCAGCGACAGAGAGAGTGAATGGAGAGTCAGAGACAGAGCGAATGGAGAGTCAGCGACACGGCGAATGGAGAGTCAGCGACAGGGCGAATGCAGAGTCAGCGACAGGGCGAATGGAGAGTCAGCGACAGGGCGAATGGAGAGTCAGCGACAGGGCGAACGGAGAGTCAGCGACAGGGCGAACGGAGAGTCAGCGACAGGGCGAACTGAGAGTCAGCGACAAGCCGAACTGAGAGTCAGCGACAGAGAGAGCGAATGGAGAGTCAGCGACAGAGAGAGTGAATGGAGAGTCAGCGACAGAGAGAGCGAATGGTGAGTCAGCGACAGTGCGAAAGGAGAGTCAGCGACAGGGCGAATGGAGAGTCAGCGACAGGGCGAATGGAGAGTCAGCGACAGGGCGAATGGAGAGTCAGCGACAGGGCGAATGGAGAGTCAGCGACAGAGAGAGCGAATGGAGAGTCAGTGACAGAGAGAGCGAATGGAGAGTCAGCGACAGAGAGAGCGAATGGAGAGTCAGCGACAGAGAGAGTGAATGGAGAGTCAGCGACAGAGAGAGCGAATGGAGAGTCAGCGACAGAGAGAGCGAATGGAGAGTCAGCGAAAGGGCGAATGGAGAGTCAGCGATGCGGCGAATGGAGAGTCAGCGACAGAGAGAGCGAATGGAGAGTCAGCGACAGGGCGAATGGAGAGTCAGCGACAGGGCGAATGGAGAGTCAGCGACAGGGCGAATGGAGAGTCAGCGACAGGGCGAATGGAGAGTCAGCGACAGAGAGAGCGAATGGAGAGTCAGCGACAAGGCGAATGGAGAGTCAGCGACAGGGCGAATGGATAGTCAGCGACAGGGCGAATGGAGAGTCAGCGCCACGGCGAATGGAGAGTCAGCGACACGGCGAATGGAGAGTCAGCGACACGGCGAATGGAGAGTCAGCGACACGGCGAATGGAGAGTCAGCGACACGGCGAATGGAGAGTCAGCGACACGGCGAATGGAGAGTCAGCGACAGGGCGAATGGAGATTCAGCGACAGGGCGAATGGAGAGTCAGCGACGCAGCGAATGGAGAGTCAGCGACAGGGCGAATGGAGAGTCAGCGACACGGCGAATGGAGAGTCAGCCACAGGGCGAAAGGAGAGTCAGCGACAGGGCGAATGGAGAGTCAGCGAAAGGGCGAATGGAGATTCAGCGACAGGGCGAATGCAGAGTCAGCGACAGGGCGAATGCAGAGTCAGCGACAGGGCGAATGGAGATTCAGCGACAGGGCGAATGGAGAGTCAGCGACAGAGAGAGCGAATGGAGAGTCAGTGACAGGGCGAATGGAGAGTCAGCGACAGAGAGAGCGAATGGAGAGTCAGCGACAGGGCGAATGGAGAGTCAGCGACAGAGAGAGCGAAAGGAGAGTCAGCGACAGAGAGAACGAATGGAGAGTCAGCGACAGGGCGATCGGAGAGTCAGCGACAGGGCGAATGGAGAGTCAGCGACAGGGCGAATGGAGAGTCAGCGAAAGGGCAAATGGAGATTCAGCGACAGGGCGAATGGAGAGTCAGCGACAGGGCGAATGGAGAGTCAGCGACAGGGCGAATGGAGAGTCAGCGACAGAGAGAGCGAATGGAGAGTCAGCGACAGGGCGAATGGAGAGTCAGCGACAGGGCGAATGGAGAGTCAGCGACAGGGCGAATGGAGAGTCAGCGACACGGCGAATGGAGAGTCAGCGACAGGGCGAATGGAGAGTCAGCGACAGGGCGAATGGAGAGTCAGCGACAGGGCGAACTGAGAGTCAGCGACAGAGAGAGCGAATGGAGAGTCAGCGACAGAGAGAGCGAATGGAGAGTCAGCGACAGAGAGAGCGAATGGAGAGTCAGCGACAGAGAGAGCGAATGGAGAGTCAGCGACAGGGCGAATGGAGAGTGAGCGACAGGGCGAATGGAGAGTCAGCGACAGGGCGAATGGAGAGTCAGCGACAGAGAGAGCGAATGGAGAGTGAGCGACAGAGAGAGCGAATGGAGAGTCAGCGACAGAGCGAATGGAGAGTCAGCGACACGGCGAATGGAGAGTCAGCGACACGGCGAATGGAGAGTCAGCGACACGGCGAATGGAGAGTCAGCGACACGGCGAATGGAGAGTCAGCGACACGGCGAATGGAGTGTCAGCGACAGAGAGAGTGAATGGAGAGTCAGAGACAGAGCGAATGGAGAGTCAGCGACACGGCGAATGGAGAGTCAGCGACAGGGCGAATGGAGAGTCAGCGACAGGGCGAATGGAGAGTCAGCGACAGGGCGAATGGAGAGTCAGCGACAGGGCGAATGGAGAGTCAGCGACAGGGCGAACGGAGAGTCAGCGACAGGGCGAACTGAGAGTCAGCGACAAGCCGAACTGAGAGTCAGCGACAGAGAGAGCGAATGGAGAGTCAGCGACAGAGAGAGTGAATGGAGAGTCAGCGACAGAGAGAGCGAATGGTGAGTCAGCGACAGTGCGAAAGGAGAGTCAGCGACAGGGCGAATGGAGAGTCAGCGACAGGGCGAATGGAGAGTCAGCGACAGGGCGAATGGAGAGTCAGCGACAGGGCGAATGGAGAGTCAGCGACAGAGAGAGCGAATGGAGAGTCAGTGACAGAGAGAGCGAATGGAGAGTCAGCGACAGAGAGAGCGAATGGAGAGTCAGCGACAGAGAGAGCGAATGGAGAGTCAGCGACAGAGAGAGCGAATGGAGAGTCAGCGACAGAGAGAGCGAATGGAGAGTCAGCGACAGGGCGAATGGAGAGTCAGCGATGCGGCGAATGGAGAGTCAGCGACAGAGAGAGCGAATGGAGAGTCAGCGACAGAGAGAGCGAATGGAGAGTCAGCGACAGAGAGAACGAATGGAGAGTGAGCGACAGGGCGAATGGAGAGTGAGCGACAGGGCGAATGGAGAGTGAGCGACAGGGCGAATGGAGAGTCAGCGACAGGGCGAATGGAGAGTCAGCGACAGAGAGAGCGAATGGAGAGTGAGCGACAGAGAGAGCGAATGGAGAGTCAGCGACAGAGAGAGCGAATGGAGAGTCAGCGACAGAGAGAGCGAATGGAGAGTCAGCGACAGAGAGAGCGAATGGAGATTCAGCGACAGAGAGAGCGAATGGAGAGTCAGCGACAGAGAGAGCGAATGGAGAGTCAGCGACAGAGAGAGCGAATGGAGAGTCAGCGACAGAGAGAGCGAATGGAGAGTCAGCGACAGATAGAGCGAATGGAGAGTCAGCGACAGAGAGGGCGAATGGAGAGTCAGCGACAGAGAGGGCGAATGGAGAGTCAGCGACAGGGCGAATGGAGAGTCAGCGACAGAGAGAGCGAATGGAGAGTCAACGACAGAGAGAGCGAATGGAGAGTCAGCGACAGAGAGAGCGAATGGAGAGTCAGCGAAAGGGCGAATGGAGAGGCAGCGACAGGGCGAATGGAGAGTCAGCGACAGAGACAGCGAATGGAGAGTCAGCGACAGAGAGAGCGAATGGAGAGTCAGCGACAGGGCGAATGGAGACTCAGCGACAGGGCGAATGGAGACTCAGCGACAGGGCGAATGGAGAGTCCGCGACAGAGCGAATGGAGAGTCCGCGACAGAGAGAGCGAATGGAGAGTCAGCGACAGAGAGAGCGAATGGAGAGTCAGCGACAGAGAGAGCGAATGGAGAGTCAGCGACAGAGAGAGCGAATGGAGAGTCAGCGACAGAGAGAGCGAATGGAGAGTCAGCGACAGAGAGAGCGAATGGAGAGTCAGCGACGCAGCGAATGGAGAGTCAGCGACAGAGAGAGCGAATGCAGAGTCAGCGACAGACCGAAAGGAGAGAAAGCGACAGAGCGAATGGAGAGTCAGCGACAGAGAGAGCAAATGGAGAGTCAGCGACAGAGAGAGCGAATGGAGAGTCAGCGACAGAGAGAGCGAATGGAGAGTCAGCGACGCAGCGAATGGAGTGTCAGCGACAGAGAGAGCGAATGGAGAGTCAGCGACAGGGCGAATGGAGAGTCAGCGACAGAGAGACCGAATGGAGAGTCAGTGACAGGGCGAATGGGGAGTTAGCGACAGGGCGAATGGAGAGGCAGCGACAGGGCGAATGGAGAGTCAGCGACAGAGAGAGCGAATGGAGAGACAGCGACAGAGAGAGCGAATGGAGAGACAGCAACAGGGCGAATGGAGAGTCAGCGACAGTGCGAATGGAGAGTCAGCGACAGGGCGAATGGAGAGTCAGCGACAGGGCGAATGGAGAGTCAGCGACAGGGCGAATGGAGAGTCATGACAGTGCGATTGGAGAGTCAGCGACGCGGCGAATGGAGAGTCAGCGACAGGGCGAATGGAGAGTCAGCGACAGGGCGAATGGAGAGTCAGCGACAGAGAGGGCGAATGGAGAGTCGGCGAAAGGGCGAATGGAGAGTCAGCGACGCAGCGAATGGAGAGTCAGCGACAGAGAGGGCGAATGGAGAGTCAGCGACAGGGCGAATGGAGAGTCAGCGACGGAGCGAATGGAGAGTCAGCGACGGAGCGAATGGAGAGTCAGCGACAGGGCGAATGGAGAGTCAGCAACAGGGCAAATGGAGAGTCAGCGACAGGGCGAATGCAGAGTCAGCGACAGGGCGAATGGAGAGTCAGCGACAGGGCGAATGGAGAGTCAGCGACAGGGCGAATGGAGAGTCAGCGACAGGGCGAATGGAGAGTCAGCGACAGAGAGAGCCAATGGAGAGTCGGCGACGCAGCAAATGGAGAGTCAGCGACGCAGCGAATGGAGAGTCAGTGACAGGGCGAATGGAGAGTCAGCGACAGGGCGAATGGAGAGTCAGCGACAGGGCGAATGGAGAGTCAGCGACACGGCGAATGGAGAGTCAGCGACAGGGCGAATGGAGAGTCAGCGACAGAGAGAGCGAATGGAGAGTCAGCGAAAGGGCGAATGGAGAGTCAGCGATGCGGCGAATGGAGAGTCAGCGACAGAGAGAGCGAATGGAGAGTCAGCGACAGGGCGAATGGAGAGTCAGCGACAGGGCGAATGGAGAGTCAGCGACAGAGAGAGCGAATGGAGAGTCAGCGACAGGGCGAATGGAGAGTCAGCGACAGGGCGAATGGAGAGTCAGCGACAGGGCGAATGGAGAGTCAGCGACAGGGCGAATGGAGAGTCAGCGACAGGGCGAATGGAGAGTCAGCGACAGGGCGAACTGAGAGTCAGCGACAGAGAGAGCGAATGGAGAGTCAGCGACAGAGAGAGCGAATGGAGAGTCAGCGACAGAGAGAGCGAATGGAGAGTCAGCGACAGAGAGAGCGAATGGAGAGTCAGCGACAGAGAGCGCGAATGGAGAGTCAGCGACAGAGAGAGCGAATGGAGAGTCAGCGACAGGGCGAATGGAGAGTGAGCGACAGGGCGAATGGAGAGTCAGCGACAGGGCGAATGGAGAGTCAGCGACAGAGAGAGCGAATGGAGAGTGAGCGACAGAGAGAGCGAATGGAGAGTCAGCGACAGAGCGAATGGAGAGTCAGCGACACGGCGAATGGAGAGTCAGCGACACGGCGAATGGAGAGTCAGCGACACGGCGAATGGAGAGTCAGCGACACGGCGAATGGAGTGTCAGCGACAGAGAGAGTGAATGGAGAGTCAGAGACAGAGCGAATGGAGAGTCAGCGACACGGCGAATGGAGAGTCAGCGACAGGGCGAATGGAGAGTCAGCGACAGGGCGAATGGAGAGTCAGCGACAGGGCGAATGGAGAGTCAGCGACAGGGCGAATGGAGAGTCAGCGACAGGGCGAACGGAGAGTCAGCGACAGGGCGAACTGAGAGTCAGCGACAAGCCGAACTGAGAGTCAGCGACAGAGAGAGCGAATGGAGAGTCAGCGACAGAGAGAGTGAATGGAGAGTCAGCGACAGAGAGAGCGAATGGTGAGTCAGCGACAGTGCGAAAGGAGAGTCAGCGACAGGGCGAATGGAGAGTCAGCGACAGGGCGAATGGAGAGTCAGCGACAGGGCGAATGGAGAGTCAGCGACAGGGCGAATGGAGAGTCAGCGACAGAGAGAGCGAATGGAGAGTCAGCGACAGAGAGAGCGAATGGAGAGTCAGCGACAGAGAGAGCGAATGGAGAGTCAGCGACAGAGAGAGCGAATGCAGAGTCAGCGACAGAGAGAGCGAATGGAGAGTCAGCGACAGAGAGAGCGAATGGAGAGTCAGCGACAGAGAGAGCGAATGGAGAGTCAGCGACAGAGAGAGCGAATGGAGAGTCAGCGACAGAGAGAGCGAATGGAGAGTCAGCGACAGAGAGAGCGAATGGAGAGTCAGCGACAGGGCGAATGGAGACTCAGCGATGCGGCGAATGGAGAGTCAGCGACAGAGAGAGCGAATGGAGAGTCAGCGACAGGGCGAATGGAGAGTCAGCGACAGGGCGAATGGAGAGTCAGCGACAGGGCGAATGGAGAGTCAGCGACAGGGCGAATGGAGAGTCAGCGACAGGGCGAATGGAGAGTCAGTGACAGAGAGAGCGAATGGAGAGTCAGCGACAAGGCGAATGGAGAGTCAGCGACAGAGCGAATGGAGAGTCAGCGACATGGCGAATGGAGAGTCAGCGACACGGCGAATGGAGAGTCAGCGACAGAGAGAGCGAATCGAGAGTCAGAGACAGAGCGAATGGAGAGTCAGCGACACAGCGAATGGAGAGTCAGCGACAGGGCGAATGGAGAGTCAGCGACAGGGCGAATGGAGAGTCAGCGACAGGGCGAATGGAGAGTCAGCGACAGGGCGAATGGAGAGTCAGCGACAGGGCGAATGGAGAGTCAGCGACAGGGCGAACTGAGAGTCAGCGACAGAGAGAGCGAATGGAGAGTCAGCGACAGAGAGAGCGAATGGAGAGTCAGCGACAGAGAGAACGAATGGAGAGTCAGCGACAGAGAGAGCGAATGGAGAGTCAGCGACAGAGAGAGCGAATGGAGAGTCAGCGAAAGGGCGAATGGAGAGTCAGCGATGCGGCGAATGGAGAGTCAGCGACAGAGAGAGCGAATGGAGAGTCAGCGACAGGGCGAATGGAGAGTCAGCGACAGGGCGAATGGAGAGTCAGCGACAGAGAGAGCGAATGGAGAGTCAGCGACAGGGCGAATGGAGAGTCAGCGACAGGGCGAATGGAGAGTCAGCGACAGAGAGAGCGAATGGAGAGTCAGCGACAGGGCGAATGGAGAGTCAGCGACAGGGCGAATGGAGAGTCAGCGACAGGGCGAATGGAGAGTCAGCGACACGGCGAATGGAGAGTCAGCGACAGGGCGAATGGAGAGTCAGCGACAGGGCGAATGGAGAGTCAGCGACAGGGCGAATGGACAGTCAGCGACAGGGCGAACTGAGAGTCAGCGACAGAGAGAGCGAATGGAGAGTCAGCGACAGAGAGAGCGAATGGAGAGTCAGCGACAGAGAGAGCGAATGGAGAGTCAGCGACAGAGAGAGCGAATGGAGAGTCAGCGACAGAGAGCGCGAATGGAGAGTCAGCGACAGAGAGAGCGAATGGAGAGTCAGCGACAGGGCGAATGGAGAGTGAGCGACAGGGCGAATGGAGAGTCAGCGACAGGGCGAATGGAGAGTCAGCGACAGAGAGAGCGAATGCAGAGTGAGCGACAGAGAGAGCAAATGGAGAGTCAGCGACAGAGCGAATGGAGAGTCAGCGACACGGCGAATGGAGAGTCAGCGACACGGCGAATGGAGAGTCAGCGACACGGCGAATGGAGAGTCAGCGACACGGCGAATGGAGAGTCAGCGACACGGCGAATGGAGTGTCAGCGACAGAGAGAGTGAATGGAGAGTCAGAGACAGAGCGAATGGAGAGTCAGCGACACGGCGAATGGAGAGTCAGCGACAGGGCGAATGGAGAGTCAGCGACAGGGCGAATGGAGAGTCAGCGACAGGGCGAATGGAGAGTCAGCGACAGGGCGAACGGAGAGTCAGCGACAGGGCGAACGGAGAGTCAGCGACAGGGCGAACTGAGAGTCAGCGACAAGCCGAACTGAGAGTCAGCGACAGAGAGAGCGAATGGAGAGTCAGCGACAGAGAGAGTGAATGGAGAGTCAGCGACAGAGAGAGCGAATGGTGAGTCAGCGACAGTGCGAAAGGAGAGTCAGCGACAGGGCGAATGGAGAGTCAGCGACAGGGCGAATGGAGAGTCAGCGACAGGGCGAATGGAGAGTCAGCGACAGGGCGAATGGAGAGTCAGCGACAGGGCGAATGGAGAGTCAGCGACAGAGAGAGCGAATGGAGAGTCAGTGACAGAGAGAGCGAATGGAGAGTCAGCGACAGAGAGAGCGAATGGAGAGTCAGCGACAGAGAGAGCGAATGGAGAGTCAGCGACAGAGAGAGCGAATGGAGAGTCAGCGACAGAGAGAGCGAATGGAGAGTCAGCGAAAGGGCGAATGGAGAGTCAGCGATGCGGCGAATGGAGAGTCAGCGACAGAGAGAGCGAATGGAGAGTCAGCGACAGGGCGAATGGAGAGTCAGCGACAGGGCGAATGGAGAGTCAGCGACAGGGCGAATGGAGAGTCAGCGACAGGGCGAATGGAGAGTCAGCGACAGAGAGAGCGAATGGAGAGTCAGTGACAAGGCGAATGGAGAGTCAGCGACAGGGCGAATGGAGAGTCAGCGACAGGGCGAATGGAGAGTCAGCGCCACGGCGAATGGAGAGTCAGCGACACGGCGAATGGAGAGTCAGCGACACGGCGAATGGAGAGTCAGCGACACGGCGAATGGAGAGTCAGCGACACGGCGAATGGAGAGTCAGCGACACGGCGAATGGAGAGTCAGCGACACGGCGAATGGAGAGTCAGCGACAGGGCGAATGGAGATTCAGCGACAGGGCGAATGGAGAGTCAGCGACGCAGCGAATGGAGAGTCAGCGACAGGGCGAATGGAGAGTCAGCGACACGGCGAATGGAGAGTCAGCCACAGGGCGAAAGGAGAGTCAGCGACAGGGCGAATGGAGAGTCAGCGAAAGGGCGAATGGAGATTCAGCGACAGGGCGAATGCAGAGTCAGCGACAGGGCGAATGCAGAGTCAGCGACAGGGCGAATGGAGATTCAGCGACAGGGCGAATGGAGAGTCAGCGACAGAGAGAGCGAATGGAGAGTCAGTGACAGGGCGAATGGAGAGTCAGCGACAGAGAGAGCGAATGGAGAGTCAGCGACAGGGCGAATGCAGAGTCAGCGACAGAGAGAGCGAAAGGAGAGTCAGCGACAGAGAGAACGAATGGAGAGTCAGCGACAGGGCGATCGGAGAGTCAGCGACAGGGCGAATGGAGAGTCAGCGACAGGGCGAATGGAGAGTCAGCGAAAGGGCGAATGGAGATTCAGCGACAGGGCGAATGGAGAGTCAGCGACAGGGCGAATGGAGAGTCAGCGACAGGGCGAATGGAGAGTCAGCGACAGAGAGAGCGAATGGAGAGTCAGCGACAGGGCGAATGGAGAGTCAGCGACAGGGCGAATGGAGAGTCAGCGACAGGGCGAATGGAGAGTCAGCGACACGGCGAATGGAGAGTCAGCGACAGGGCGAATGGAGAGTCAGCGACAGGGCGAATGGAGAGTCAGCGACAGGGCGAACTGAGAGTCAGCGACAGAGAGAGCGAATGGAGAGTCAGCGACAGACAGAGCGAATGGAGAGTCAGCGACAGAGAGAGCGAATGGAGAGTCAGCGACAGAGAGAGCGAATGGAGAGTCAGCGACAGGGCGAATGGAGAGTGAGCGACAGGGCGAATGGAGAGTCAGCGACAGGGCGAATGGAGAGTCAGCGACAGAGAGAGCGAATGGAGAGTGAGCGACAGAGAGAGCGAATGGAGAGTCAGCGACAGAGCGAATGGAGAGTCAGCGACACGGCGAATGGAGAGTCAGCGACACGGCGAATGGAGAGTCAGCGACACGGCGAATGGAGAGTCAGCGACACGGCGAATGGAGTGTCAGCGACAGAGAGAGTGAATGGAGAGTCAGAGACAGAGCGAATGGAGAGTCAGCGACACGGCGAATGGAGAGTCAGCGACAGGGCGAATGGAGAGTCAGCGACAGGGCGAATGGAGAGTCAGCGACAGGGCGAATGGAGAGTCAGCGACAGGGCGAATGGAGAGTCAGCGACAGGGCGAACGGAGGGTCAGCGACAGGGCGAACTGAGAGTCAGCGACAAGCCGAACTGAGAGTCAGCGACAGAGAGAGCGAATGGAGAGTCAGCGACAGAGAGAGTGAATGGAGAGTCAGCGACAGAGAGAGCGAATGGTGAGTCAGCGACAGTGCGAAAGGAGAGTCAGCGACAGGGCGAATGGAGAGTCAGCGACAGGGCGAATGGAGAGTCAGCGACAGGGCGAATGGAGAGTCAGCGACAGGGCGAATGGAGAGTCAGCGACAGAGAGAGCGAATGGAGAGTCAGCGACAGAGAGAGCGAATGGAGAGTCAGCGACAGAGAGAGCGAATGGAGAGTCAGCGACAGAGAGAGCGAATGGAGAGTCAGCGACAGAGAGAGCGAATGGAGAGTCAGCGACAGAGAGAGCGAATGGAGAGTCAGCGACAGAGAGAGCGAATGGAGAGTCAGCGATGCGGCGAATGGAGAGTCAGCGACAGAGAGAGCGAATGGAGAGTCAGCGACAGGGCGAATGGAGAGTCAGCGACAGGGCGAATAGAGAGTCAGCGACAGGGCGAATGGAGAGTCAGCGACAGGGCGAATGGAGAGTCAGCGACAGGGCGAATGGAGAGTCAGCGACAGGGCGAATGGAGAGTCAGCGACAGAGAGAGCGAATGGAGAGTCAGCGACAAGGCGAATGGAGAGTCAGCGACAGAGCGAATGGAGAGTCAGCGACATGGCGAATGGAGAGTCAGCGACACGGCGAATGGAGAGTCAGCGACAGAGAGAGCGAATCGAGAGTCAGAGACAGAGCGAATGGAGAGTCAGCGACACAGCGAATGGAGAGTCAGCGACAGGGCGAATGGAGAGTCAGCGACAGGGCGAATGGAGAGTCAGCGACAGGGCGAATGGAGAGTCAGCGACAGGGCGAATGGAGAGTCAGCGACAGGGCGAATGGAGAGTCAGCGACAGGGCGAACTGAGAGTCAGCGACAGAGAGAGCGAATGGAGAGTCAGCGACAGAGAGAGCGAATGGAGAGTCAGCGACAGAGAGAACGAATGGAGAGTCAGCGACAGAGAGAGCGAATGGAGAGTCAGCGACAGAGAGAGCGAATGGAGAGTCAGCGAAAGGGCGAATGGAGATTCAGCGATGCGGCGAATGGAGAGTCAGCGACAGAGAGAGCGAATGGAGAGTCAGCGACAGGGCGAATGGAGAGTCAGCGACAGGGCGAATGGAGAGTCAGCGACAGAGAGAGCGAATGGAGAGTCAGCGACAGGGCGAATGGAGAGTCAGCGACAGGGCGAATGGAGAGTCAGCGACACGGCGAATGGAGAGTCAGCGACAGGGCGAATGGAGAGTCAGCGACAGGGCGAATGGAGAGTCAGCGACAGGGCAAATGGACAGTCAGCGACAGGGCGAACTGAGAGTCAGCGACAGAGAGAGCGAATGGAGAGTCAGCGACAGAGAGAGTGAATGGAGAGTCAGAGACAGAGCGAATGGAGAGTCAGCGACACGGCGAATGGAGAGTCAGCGACAGGGCGAATGGAGAGTCAGCGACAGGGCGAATGGAGAGTCAGCGACAGGGCGAATGGAGAGTCAGCGACAGGGCGAACGGAGAGTCAGCGACAGGGCGAACTGAGAGTCAGCGACAAGCCGAACTGAGAGTCAGCGACAGAGAGAGCGAATGGAGAGTCAGCGACAGAGAGAGTGAATGGAGAGTCAGCGACAGAGAGAGCGAATGGAGAGTCAGCGACAGGGCGAATGGAGAGTCAGCGACAGGGCGAATGGAGAGTCAGCGACAGAGAGAGCGAATGGAGAGTCAGCGACAGGGCGAATGGAGAGTCAGCGACAGGGCGAATGGAGAGTCAGCGACAGGGCGAATGGAGAGTCAGCGACACGGCGAATGGAGAGTCAGCGACAGGGCGAATGGAGAGTCAGCGACAGGGCGAATGGAGAGTCAGCGACAGGGCGAATGGACAGTCAGCGACAGGGCGAACTGAGAGTCAGCGACAGAGAGAGCGAATGGAGAGTCAGCGACAGAGAGAGCGAATGGAGAGTCAGCGACAGAGAGAGCGAATGGAGAGTCAGCGACAGAGAGAGCGAATGGAGAGTCAGCGACAGAGAGCGCGAATGGAGAGTCAGTGACAGAGAGAGCGAATGGAGAGTCAGCGACAGGGCGAATGGAGAGTGAGCGACAGGGCGAATGGAGAGTCAGCGACAGGGCGAATGGAGAGTCAGCGACAGAGAGAGCGAATGCAGAGTGAGCGACAGAGAGAGCAAATGGAGAGTCAGCGACAGAGCGAATGGAGAGTCAGCGACACGGCGAATGGAGAGTCAGCGACACGGCGAATGGAGAGTCAGCGACACGGCGAATGGAGAGTCAGCGACACGGCGAATGGAGTGTCAGCGACAGAGAGAGTGAATGGAGAGTCAGAGACAGAGCGAATGGAGAGTCAGCGACACGGCGAATGGAGAGTCAGCGACAGGGCGAATGGAGAGTCAGCGACAGGGCGAACGGAGAGTCAGCGACAGGGCGAACGGAGAGTCAGCGACAGGGCGAACGGAGAGTCAGCGACAGGGCGAACTGAGAGTCAGCGACAGGGCGAACTGAGAGTCAGCGACAAGCCGAACTGAGAGTCAGCGACAGAGAGAGCGAATGGAGAGTCAGCGACAGAGAGAGTGAATGGAGAGTCAGCGACAGAGAGAGCGAATGGTGAGTCAGCGACAGTGCGAAAGGAGAGTCAGCGACAGGGCGAATGGAGAGTCAGCGACAGGGCGAATGGAGAGTCAGCGACAGGGCGAATGGAGAGTCAGCGACAGGGCGAATGGAGAGTCAGCGACAGAGAGAGCGAATGGAGAGTCAGTGACAGAGAGAGCGAATGGAGAGTCAGCGACAGAGAGAGCGAATGGAGAGTCAGCGACAGAGAGAGCGAATGGAGAGTCAGCGACAGAGAGAGCGAATGGAGAGTCAGCGACAGAGAGAGCGAATGGAGAGTCAGCGACAGGGCGAATGGAGAGTCAGCGATGCGGCGAATGGAGAGTCAGCGACAGAGAGAGCGAATGGAGAGTCAGCGACAGAGAGAGCGAATGGAGAGTCAGCGACAGAGAGAACGAATGGAGAGTGAGCGACAGGGCGAATGGAGAGTGAGCGACAGGGCGAATGGAGAGTGAGCGACAGGGCGAATGGAGAGTCAGCGACAGGGCGAATGGAGAGTCAGCGACAGAGAGAGCGAATGGAGAGTGAGCGACAGAGAGAGCGAATGGAGAGTCAGCGACAGAGAGAGCGAATGGAGAGTCAGCGACAGAGAGAGCGAATGGAGAGTCAGCGACAGAGAGAGCGAATGGAGATTCAGCGACAGAGAGAGCGAATGGAGAGTCAGCGACAGAGAGAGCGAATGGAGAGTCAGCGACAGAGAGAGCGAATGGAGAGTCAGCGACAGAGAGAGCGAATGGAGAGTCAGCGACAGATAGAGCGAATGGAGAGTCAGCGACAGAGAGGGCGAATGGAGAGTCAGCGACAGAGAGGGCGAATGGAGAGTCAGCGACAGGGCGAATGGAGAGTCAGCGACAGAGAGAGCGAATGGAGAGTCAACGACAGAGAGAGCGAATGGAGAGTCAGCGACAGAGAGAGCGAATGGAGAGTCAGCGAAAGGGCGAATGGAGAGGCAGCGACAGGGCGAATGGAGAGTCAGCGACAGAGACAGCGAATGGAGAGTCAGCGACAGAGAGAGCGAATGGAGAGTCAGCGACAGGGCGAATGGAGACTCAGCGACAGGGCGAATGGAGACTCAGCGACAGGGCGAATGGAGAGTCCGCGACAGAGCGAATGGAGAGTCCGCGACAGAGAGAGCGAATGGAGAGTCAGCGACAGAGAGAGCGAATGGAGAGTCAGCGACAGAGAGAGCGAATGGAGAGTCAGCGACAGAGAGAGCGAATGGAGAGTCAGCGACAGAGAGAGCGAATGGAGAGTCAGCGACAGAGAGAGCGAATGGAGAGTCAGCGACGCAGCGAATGGAGAGTCAGCGACAGAGAGAGCGAATGCAGAGTCAGCGACAGACCGAAAGGAGAGAAAGCGACAGAGCGAATGGAGAGTCAGCGACAGAGAGAGCAAATGGAGAGTCAGCGACAGAGAGAGCGAATGGAGAGTCAGCGACAGAGAGAGCGAATGGAGAGTCAGCGACGCAGCGAATGGAGTGTCAGCGACAGAGAGAGCGAATGGAGAGTCAGCGACAGGGCGAATGGAGAGTCAGCGACAGAGAGACCGAATGGAGAGTCAGTGACAGGGCGAATGGGGAGTTAGCGACAGGGCGAATGGAGAGGCAGCGACAGGGCGAATGGAGAGTCAGCGACAGAGAGAGCGAATGGAGAGACAGCGACAGAGAGAGCGAATGGAGAGACAGCAACAGGGCGAATGGAGAGTCAGCGACAGTGCGAATGGAGAGTCAGCGACAGGGCGAATGGAGAGTCAGCGACAGGGCGAATGGAGAGTCAGCGACAGGGCGAATGGAGAGTCATGACAGTGCGATTGGAGAGTCAGCGACGCGGCGAATGGAGAGTCAGCGACAGGGCGAATGGAGAGTCAGCGACAGGGCGAATGGAGAGTCAGCGACAGAGAGGGCGAATGGAGAGTCGGCGAAAGGGCGAATGGAGAGTCAGCGACGCAGCGAATGGAGAGTCAGCGACAGAGAGGGCGAATGGAGAGTCAGCGACAGGGCGAATGGAGAGTCAGCGACGGAGCGAATGGAGAGTCAGCGACGGAGCGAATGGAGAGTCAGCGACAGGGCGAATGGAGAGTCAGCAACAGGGCAAATGGAGAGTCAGCGACAGGGCGAATGCAGAGTCAGCGACAGGGCGAATGGAGAGTCAGCGACAGGGCGAATGGAGAGTCAGCGACAGGGCGAATGGAGAGTCAGCGACAGGGCGAATGGAGAGTCAGCGACAGAGAGAGCCAATGGAGAGTCGGCGACGCAGCAAATGGAGAGTCAGCGACGCAGCGAATGGAGAGTCAGTGACAGGGCGAATGGAGAGTCAGCGACAGGGCGAATGGAGAGTCAGCGACAGGGCGAATGGAGAGTCAGCGACACGGCGAATGGAGAGTCAGCGACAGGGCGAATGGAGAGTCAGCGACAGAGAGAGCGAATGGAGAGTCAGCGAAAGGGCGAATGGAGAGTCAGCGATGCGGCGAATGGAGAGTCAGCGACAGAGAGAGCGAATGGAGAGTCAGCGACAGGGCGAATGGAGAGTCAGCGACAGGGCGAATGGAGAGTCAGCGACAGAGAGAGCGAATGGAGAGTCAGCGACAGGGCGAATGGAGAGTCAGCGACAGGGCGAATGGAGAGTCAGCGACAGGGCGAATGGAGAGTCAGCGACAGGGCGAATGGAGAGTCAGCGACAGGGCGAATGGAGAGTCATGACAGTGCGATTGGAGAGTCAGCGACGCGGCGAATGGAGAGTCAGCGACAGGGCGAATGGAGAGTCAGCGACAGGGCGAATGGAGAGTCAGCGACAGAGAGGGCGAATGGAGAGTCGGCGAAAGGGCGAATGGAGAGTCAGCGACGCAGCGAATGGAGAGTCAGCGACAGAGAGGGCGAATGGAGAGTCAGCGACAGGGCGAATGGAGAGTCAGCGACGGAGCGAATGGAGAGTCAGCGACGGAGCGAATGGAGAGTCAGCGACAGGGCGAATGGAGAGTCAGCAACAGGGCAAATGGAGAGTCAGCGACAGGGCGAATGCAGAGTCAGCGACAGGGCGAATGGAGAGTCAGCGACAGGGCGAATGGAGAGTCAGCGACAGGGCGAATGGAGAGTCAGCGACAGGGCGAATGGAGAGTCAGCGACAGAGAGAGCCAATGGAGAGTCGGCGACGCAGCAAATGGAGAGTCAGCGACGCAGCGAATGGAGAGTCAGTGACAGGGCGAATGGAGAGTCAGCGACAGGGCGAATGGAGAGTCAGCGACAGGGCGAATGGAGAGTCAGCGACACGGCGAATGGAGAGTCAGCGACAGGGCGAATGGAGAGTCAGCGACAGAGAGAGCGAATGGAGAGTCAGCGAAAGGGCGAATGGAGAGTCAGCGATGCGGCGAATGGAGAGTCAGCGACAGAGAGAGCGAATGGAGAGTCAGCGACAGGGCGAATGGAGAGTCAGCGACAGGGCGAATGGAGAGTCAGCGACAGAGAGAGCGAATGGAGAGTCAGCGACAGGGCGAATGGAGAGTCAGCGACAGGGCGAATGGAGAGTCAGCGACAGGGCGAATGGAGAGTCAGCGACAGGGCGAATGGAGAGTCAGCGACAGGGCGAATGGAGAGTCAGCGACAGGGCGAACTGAGAGTCAGCGACAGAGAGAGCGAATGGAGAGTCAGCGACAGAGAGAGCGAATGGAGAGTCAGCGACAGAGAGAGCGAATGGAGAGTCAGCGACAGAGAGAGCGAATGGAGAGTCAGCGACAGAGAGCGCGAATGGAGAGTCAGCGACAGAGAGAGCGAATGGAGAGTCAGCGACAGGGCGAATGGAGAGTGAGCGACAGGGCGAATGGAGAGTCAGCGACAGGGCGAATGGAGAGTCAGCGACAGAGAGAGCGAATGGAGAGTGAGCGACAGAGAGAGCGAATGGAGAGTCAGCGACAGAGCGAATGGAGAGTCAGCGACACGGCGAATGGAGAGTCAGCGACACGGCGAATGGAGAGTCAGCGACACGGCGAATGGAGAGTCAGCGACACGGCGAATGGAGTGTCAGCGACAGAGAGAGTGAATGGAGAGTCAGAGACAGAGCGAATGGAGAGTCAGCGACACGGCGAATGGAGAGTCAGCGACAGGGCGAATGGAGAGTCAGCGACAGGGCGAATGGAGAGTCAGCGACAGGGCGAATGGAGAGTCAGCGACAGGGCGAACGGAGAGTCAGCGACAGGGCGAACTGAGAGTCAGCGACAAGCCGAACTGAGAGTCAGCGACAGAGAGAGCGAATGGAGAGTCAGCGACAGAGAGAGTGAATGGAGAGTCAGCGACAGAGAGAGCGAATGGTGAGTCAGCGACAGTGCGAAAGGAGAGTCAGCGACAGGGCGAATGGAGAGTCAGCGACAGGGCGAATGGAGAGTCAGCGACAGGGCGAATGGAGAGTCAGCGACAGGGCGAATGGAGAGTCAGCGACAGAGAGAGCGAATGGAGAGTCAGCGACAGAGAGAGCGAATGGAGAGTCAGCGACAGAGAGAGCGAATGGAGAGTCAGCGACAGAGAGAGCGAATGGAGAGTCAGCGACAGAGAGAGCGAATGGAGAGTCAGCGACAGAGAGAGCGAATGGAGAGTCAGCGACAGAGAGAGCGAATGGAGAGTCAGCGACAGAGAGAGCGAATGGAGAGTCAGCGACAGGGCGAATGGAGACTCAGCGATGCGGCGAATGGAGAGTCAGCGACAGAGAGAGCGAATGGAGAGTCAGCGACAGGGCGAATGGAGAGTCAGCGACAGGGCGAATGGAGAGTCAGCGACAGGGCGAATGGAGAGTCAGCGACAGGGCGAATGGAGAGTCAGCGACAGGGCGAATGGAGAGTCAGCGACAGAGAGCGCGAATGGAGAGTCAGCGACAAGGCGAATGGAGAGTCAGCGACAGAGCGAATGGAGAGTCAGCGACATGGCGAATGGAGAGTCAGCGACACGGCGAATGGAGAGTCAGCGACAGAGAGAGCGAATCGAGAGTCAGAGACAGAGCGAATGGAGAGTCAGCGACACAGCGAATGGAGAGTCAGCGACAGGGCGAATGGAGAGTCAGCGACAGGGCGAATGGAGAGTCAGCGACAGGGCGAATGGAGAGTCAGCGACAGGGCGAATGGAGAGTCAGCGACAGGGCGAATGGAGAGTCAGCGACAGGGCGAACTGAGAGTCAGCGACAGAGAGAGCGAATGGAGAGTCAGCGACAGAGAGAGCGAATGGAGAGTCAGCGACAGAGAGAACGAATGGAGAGTCAGCGACAGAGAGAGCGAATGGAGAGTCAGCGACAGAGAGAGCGAATGGAGAGTCAGCGAAAGGGCGAATGGAGAGTCAGCGATGCGGCGAATGGAGAGTCAGCGACAGAGAGAGCGAATGGAGAGTCAGCGACAGGGCGAATGGAGAGTCAGCGACAGGGCGAATGGAGAGTCAGCGACAGAGAGAGCGAATGGAGAGTCAGCGACAGGGCGAATGGAGAGTCAGCGACAGGGCGAATGGAGAGTCAGCGACAGGGCGAATGGAGAGTCAGCGACACGGCGAATGGAGAGTCAGCGACAGGGCGAATGGAGAGTCAGCGACAGGGCGAATGGAGAGTCAGCGACAGGGCGAATGGACAGTCAGCGACAGGGCGAACTGAGAGTCAGCGACAGAGAGAGCGAATGGAGAGTCAGCGACAGAGAGAGCGAATGGAGAGTCAGCGACAGAGAGAGCGAATGGAGAGTCAGCGACAGAGAGAGCGAATGGAGAGTCAGCGACAGAGAGCGCGAATGGAGAGTCAGCGACAGAGAGAGCGAATGGAGAGTCAGCGACAGGGCGAATGGAGAGTGAGCGACAGGGCGAATGGAGAGTCAGCGACAGGGCGAATGGAGAGTCAGCGACAGAGAGAGCGAATGCAGAGTGAGCGACAGAGAGAGCAAATGGAGAGTCAGCGACAGAGCGAATGGAGAGTCAGCGACACGGCGAATGGAGAGTCAGCGACACGGCGAATGGAGAGTCAGCGACACGGCGAATGGAGAGTCAGCGACACGGCGAATGGAGAGTCAGCGACACGGCGAATGGAGTGTCAGCGACAGAGAGAGTGAATGGAGAGTCAGAGACAGAGCGAATGGAGAGTCAGCGACATGGCGAATGGAGAGTCAGCGACAGGGCGAATGCAGAGTCAGCGACAGGGCGAATGGAGAGTCAGCGACAGGGCGAATGGAGAGTCAGCGACAGGGCGAACGGAGAGTCAGCGACAGGGCGAACGGAGAGTCAGCGACAGGGCGAACTGAGAGTCAGCGACAAGCCGAACTGAGAGTCAGCGACAGAGAGAGCGAATGGAGAGTCAGCGACAGAGAGAGTGAATGGAGAGTCAGCGACAGAGAGAGCGAATGGTGAGTCAGCGACAGTGCGAAAGGAGAGTCAGCGACAGGGCGAATGGAGAGTCAGCGACAGGGCGAATGGAGAGTCAGCGACAGGGCGAATGGAGAGTCAGCGACAGGGCGAATGGAGAGTCAGCGACAGAGAGAGCGAATGGAGAGTCAGTGACAGAGAGAGCGAATGGAGAGTCAGCGACAGAGAGAGCGAATGGAGAGTCAGCGACAGAGAGAGTGAATGGAGAGTCAGCGACAGAGAGAGCGAATGGAGAGTCAGCGACAGAGAGAGCGAATGGAGAGTCAGCGAAAGGGCGAATGGAGAGTCAGCGATGCGGCGAATGGAGAGTCAGCGACAGAGAGAGCGAATGGAGAGTCAGCGACAGGGCGAATGGAGAGTCAGCGACAGGGCGAATGGAGAGTCAGCGACAGGGCGAATGGAGAGTCAGCGACAGGGCGAATGGAGAGTCAGCGACAGAGAGAGCGAATGGAGAGTCAGCGACAAGGCGAATGGAGAGTCAGCGACAGGGCGAATGGAGAGTCAGCGACAGGGCGAATGGAGAGTCAGCGCCACGGCGAATGGAGAGTCAGCGACACGGCGAATGGAGAGTCAGCGACACGGCGAATGGAGAGTCAGCGACACGGCGAATGGAGAGTCAGCGACACGGCGAATGGAGAGTCAGCGACACGGCGAATGGAGAGTCAGCGACACGGCGAATGGAGAGTCAGCGACAGGGCGAATGGAGATTCAGCGACAGGGCGAATGGAGAGTCAGCGACGCAGCGAATGGAGAGTCAGCGACAGGGCGAATGGAGAGTCAGCGACACGGCGAATGGAGAGTCAGCCACAGGGCGAAAGGAGAGTCAGCGACAGGGCGAATGGAGAGTCAGCGAAAGGGCGAATGGAGATTCAGCGACAGGGCGAATGCAGAGTCAGCGACAGGGCGAATGCAGAGTCAGCGACAGGGCGAATGGAGATTCAGCGACAGGGCGAATGGAGAGTCAGCGACAGAGAGAGCGAATGGAGAGTCAGTGACAGGGCGAATGGAGAGTCAGCGACAGAGAGAGCGAATGGAGAGTCAGCGACAGGGCGAATGGAGAGTCAGCGACAGAGAGAGCGAAAGGAGAGTCAGCGACAGAGAGAACGAATGGAGAGTCAGCGACAGGGCGATCGGAGAGTCAGCGACAGGGCGAATGGAGAGTCAGCGACAGGGCGAATGGAGAGTCAGCGAAAGGGCGAATGGAGATTCAGCGACAGGGCGAATGGAGAGTCAGCGACAGGGCGAATGGAGAGTCAGCGACAGGGCGAATGGAGAGTCAGCGACAGAGAGAGCGAATGGAGAGTCAGCGACAGGGCGAATGGAGAGTCAGCGACAGGGCGAATGGAGAGTCAGCGACAGGGCGAATGGAGAGTCAGCGACACGGCGAATGGAGAGTCAGCGACAGGGCGAATGGAGAGTCAGCGACAGGGCGAATGGAGAGTCAGCGACAGGGCGAACTGAGAGTCAGCGACAGAGAGAGCGAATGGAGAGTCAGCGACAGAGAGAGCGAATGGAGAGTCAGCGACAGAGAGAGCGAATGGAGAGTCAGCGACAGAGAGAGCGAATGGAGAGTCAGCGACAGGGCGAATGGAGAGTGAGCGACAGGGCGAATGGAGAGTCAGCGACAGGGCGAATGGAGAGTCAGCGACAGAGAGAGCGAATGGAGAGTGAGCGACAGAGAGAGCGAATGGAGAGTCAGCGACAGAGCGAATGGAGAGTCAGCGACACGGCGAATGGAGAGTCAGCGACACGGCGAATGGAGAGTCAGCGACACGGCGAATGGAGAGTCAGCGACACGGCGAATGGAGAGTCAGCGACACGGCGAATGGAGTGTCAGCGACAGAGAGAGTGAATGGAGAGTCAGAGACAGAGCGAATGGAGAGTCAGCGACACGGCGAATGGAGAGTCAGCGACAGGGCGAATGGAGAGTCAGCGACAGGGCGAATGGAGAGTCAGCGACAGGGCGAATGGAGAGTCAGCGACAGGGCGAATGGAGAGTCAGCGACAGGGCGAATGGAGAGTCAGCGACAGGGCGAACGGAGAGTCAGCGACAGGGCGAACTGAGAGTCAGCGACAAGCCGAACTGAGAGTCAGCGACAGAGAGAGCGAATGGAGAGTCAGCGACAGAGAGAGTGAATGGAGAGTCAGCGACAGAGAGAGCGAATGGTGAGTCAGCGACAGTGCGAAAGGAGAGTCAGCGACAGGGCGAATGGAGAGTCAGCGACAGGGCGAATGGAGAGTCAGCGACAGGGCGAATGGAGAGTCAGCGACAGGGCGAATGGAGAGTCAGCGACAGAGAGAGCGAATGGAGAGTCAGTGACAGAGAGAGCGAATGGAGAGTCAGCGACAGAGAGAGCGAATGGAGAGTCAGCGACAGAGAGAGCGAATGGAGAGTCAGCGACAGAGAGAGCGAATGGAGAGTCAGCGACAGAGAGAGCGAATGGAGAGTCAGCGACAGGGCGAATGGAGAGTCAGCGATGCGGCGAATGGAGAGTCAGCGACAGAGAGAGCGAATGGAGAGTCAGCGACAGAGAGAGCGAATGGAGAGTCAGCGACAGAGAGAACGAATGGAGAGTGAGCGACAGGGCGAATGGAGAGTGAGCGACAGGGCGAATGGAGAGTGAGCGACAGGGCGAATGGAGAGTCAGCGACAGGGCGAATGGAGAGTCAGCGACAGAGAGAGCGAATGGAGAGTGAGCGACAGAGAGAGCGAATGGAGAGTCAGCGACAGAGAGAGCGAATGGAGAGTCAGCGACAGAGAGAGCGAATGGAGAGTCAGCGACAGAGAGAGCGAATGGAGATTCAGCGACAGAGAGAGCGAATGGAGAGTCAGCGACAGAGAGAGCGAATGGAGAGTCAGCGACAGAGAGAGCGAATGGAGAGTCAGCGACAGAGAGAGCGAATGGAGAGTCAGCGACAGAGAGAGCGAATGGAGAGTCAGCGACAGATAGAGCGAATGGAGAGTCAGCGACAGAGAGGGCGAATGGAGAGTCAGCGACAGAGAGGGCGAATGGAGAGTCAGCGACAGGGCGAATGGAGAGTCAGCGACAGAGAGAGCGAATGGAGAGTCAACGACAGAGAGAGCGAATGGAGAGTCAGCGACAGAGAGAGCGAATGGAGAGTCAGCGAAAGGGCGAATGGAGAGGCAGCGACAGGGCGAATGGAGAGTCAGCGACAGAGACAGCGAATGGAGAGTCAGCGACAGAGAGAGCGAATGGAGAGTCAGCGACAGGGCGAATGGAGACTCAGCGACAGGGCGAATGGAGACTCAGCGACAGGGCGAATGGAGAGTCCGCGACAGAGCGAATGGAGAGTCCGCGACAGAGAGAGCGAATGGAGAGTCAGCGACAGAGAGAGCGAATGGAGAGTCAGCGACAGAGAGAGCGAATGGAGAGTCAGCGACAGAGAGAGCGAATGGAGAGTCAGCGACAGAGAGAGCGAATGGAGAGTCAGCGACAGAGAGAGCGAATGGAGAGTCAGCGACGCAGCGAATGGAGAGTCAGCGACAGAGAGAGCGAATGCAGAGTCAGCGACAGACCGAAAGGAGAGAAAGCGACAGAGCGAATGGAGAGTCAGCGACAGAGAGAGCAAATGGAGAGTCAGCGACAGAGAGAGCGAATGGAGAGTCAGCGACAGAGAGAGCGAATGGAGAGTCAGCGACGCAGCGAATGGAGTGTCAGCGACAGAGAGAGCGAATGGAGAGTCAGCGACAGGGCGAATGGAGAGTCAGCGACAGAGAGACCGAATGGAGAGTCAGTGACAGGGCGAATGGGGAGTTAGCGACAGGGCGAATGGAGAGGCAGCGACAGGGCGAATGGAGAGTCAGCGACAGAGAGAGCGAATGGAGAGACAGCGACAGAGAGAGCGAATGGAGAGACAGCAACAGGGCGAATGGAGAGTCAGCGACAGTGCGAATGGAGAGTCAGCGACAGGGCGAATGGAGAGTCAGCGACAGGGCGAATGGAGAGTCATGACAGTGCGATTGGAGAGTCAGCGACGCGGCGAATGGAGAGTCAGCGACAGGGCGAATGGAGAGTCAGCGACAGGGCGAATGGAGAGTCAGCGACAGAGAGGGCGAATGGAGAGTCGGCGAAAGGGCGAATGGAGAGTCAGCGACGCAGCGAATGGAGAGTCAGCGACAGAGAGGGCGAATGGAGAGTCAGCGACAGGGCGAATGGAGAGTCAGCGACGGAGCGAATGGAGAGTCAGCGACGGAGCGAATGGAGAGTCAGCGACAGGGCGAATGGAGAGTCAGCAACAGGGCAAATGGAGAGTCAGCGACAGGGCGAATGCAGAGTCAGCGACAGGGCGAATGGAGAGTCAGCGACAGGGCGAATGGAGAGTCAGCGACAGGGCGAATGGAGAGTCAGCGACAGGGCGAATGGAGAGTCAGCGACAGAGAGAGCCAATGGAGAGTCGGCGACGCAGCAAATGGAGAGTCAGCGACGCAGCGAATGGAGAGTCAGTGACAGGGCGAATGGAGAGTCAGCGACAGGGCGAATGGAGAGTCAGCGACAGGGCGAATGGAGAGTCAGCGACACGGCGAATGGAGAGTCAGCGACAGGGCGAATGGAGAGTCAGCGACAGAGAGAGCGAATGGAGAGTCAGCGAAAGGGCGAATGGAGAGTCAGCGATGCGGCGAATGGAGAGTCAGCGACAGAGAGAGCGAATGGAGAGTCAGCGACAGGGCGAATGGAGAGTCAGCGACAGGGCGAATGGAGAGTCAGCGACAGAGAGAGCGAATGGAGAGTCAGCGACAGGGCGAATGGAGAGTCAGCGACAGGGCGAATGGAGAGTCAGCGACAGGGCGAATGGAGAGTCAGCGACAGGGCGAATGGAGAGTCAGCGACAGGGCGAATGGAGAGTCAGCGACAGGGCGAACTGAGAGTCAGCGACAGAGAGAGCGAATGGAGAGTCAGCGACAGAGAGAGCGAATGGAGAGTCAGCGACAGAGAGAGCGAATGGAGAGTCAGCGACAGAGAGAGCGAATGGAGAGTCAGCGACAGAGAGCGCGAATGGAGAGTCAGCGACAGAGAGAGCGAATGGAGAGTCAGCGACAGGGCGAATGGAGAGTGAGCGACAGGGCGAATGGAGAGTCAGCGACAGGGCGAATGGAGAGTCAGCGACAGAGAGAGCGAATGGAGAGTGAGCGACAGAGAGAGCGAATGGAGAGTCAGCGACAGAGCGAATGGAGAGTCAGCGACACGGCGAATGGAGAGTCAGCGACACGGCGAATGGAGAGTCAGCGACACGGCGAATGGAGAGTCAGCGACACGGCGAATGGAGTGTCAGCGACAGAGAGAGTGAATGGAGAGTCAGAGACAGAGCGAATGGAGAGTCAGCGACACGGCGAATGGAGAGTCAGCGACAGGGCGAATGGAGAGTCAGCGACAGGGCGAATGGAGAGTCAGCGACAGGGCGAATGGAGAGTCAGTGACAGGGCGAACGGAGAGTCAGCGACAGGGCGAACTGAGAGTCAGCGACAAGCCGAACTGAGAGTCAGCGACAGAGAGAGCGAATGGAGAGTCAGCGACAGAGAGAGTGAATGGAGAGTCAGCGACAGAGAGAGCGAATGGTGAGTCAGCGACAGTGCGAAAGGAGAGTCAGCGACAGGGCGAATGGAGAGTCAGCGACAGGGCGAATGGAGAGTCAGCGACAGGGCGAATGGAGAGTCAGCGACAGGGCGAATGGAGAGTCAGCGACAGAGAGAGCGAATGGAGAGTCAGCGACAGAGAGAGCGAATGGAGAGTCAGCGACAGAGAGAGCGAATGGAGAGTCAGCGACAGAGAGAGCGAATGGAGAGTCAGCGACAGAGAGAGCGAATGGAGAGTCAGCGACAGAGAGAGCGAATGGAGAGTCAGCGACAGAGAGAGCGAATGGAGAGTCAGCGACAGAGAGAGCGAATGGAGAGTCAGCGACAGAGAGAGCGAATGGAGAGTCAGCGACAGGGCGAATGGAGACTCAGCGATGCGGCGAATGGAGAGTCAGCGACAGAGAGAGCGAATGGAGAGTCAGCGACAGGGCGAATGGAGAGTCAGCGACAGGGCGAATGGAGAGTCAGCGACAGGGCGAATGGAGAGTCAGCGACAGGGCGAATGGAGAGTCAGCGACAGGGCGAATGGAGAGTCAGCGACAGAGAGAGCGAATGGAGAGTCAGCGACAAGGCGAATGGAGAGTCAGCGACAGAGCGAATGGAGAGTCAGCGACATGGCGAATGGAGAGTCAGCGACACGGCGAATGGAGAGTCAGCGACAGAGAGAGCGAATCGAGAGTCAGAGACAGAGCGAATGGAGAGTCAGCGACACAGCGAATGGAGAGTCAGCGACAGGGCGAATGGAGAGTCAGCGACAGGGCGAATGGAGAGTCAGCGACAGGGCGAATGGAGAGTCAGCGACAGGGCGAATGGAGAGTCAGCGACAGGGCGAATGGAGAGTCAGCGACAGGGCGAACTGAGAGTCAGCGACAGAGAGAGCGAATGGAGAGTCAGCGACAGAGAGAGCGAATGGAGAGTCAGCGACAGAGAGAACGAATGGAGAGTCAGCGACAGAGAGAGCGAATGGAGAGTCAGCGACAGAGAGAGCGAATGGAGAGTCAGCGAAAGGGCGAATGGAGAGTCAGCGATGCGGCGAATGGAGAGTCAGCGACAGAGAGAGCGAATGGAGAGTCAGCGACAGGGCGAATGGAGAGTCAGCGACAGGGCGAATGGAGAGTCAGCGACAGAGAGAGCGAATGGAGAGTCAGCGACAGGGCGAATGGAGAGTCAGCGACAGGGCGAATGGAGAGTCAGCGACAGGGCGAATGGAGAGTCAGCGACACGGCGAATGGAGAGTCAGCGACAGGGCGAATGGAGAGTCAGCGACAGGGCGAATGGAGAGTCAGCGACAGGGCGAATGGACAGTCAGCGACAGGGCGAACTGAGAGTCAGCGACAGAGAGAGCGAATGGAGAGTCAGCGACAGAGAGAGCGAATGGAGAGTCAGCGACAGAGAGAGCGAATGGAGAGTCAGCGACAGAGAGAGCGAATGGAGAGTCAGCGACAGAGAGCGCGAATGGAGAGTCAGCGACAGAGAGAGCGAATGGAGAGTCAGCGACAGGGCGAATGGAGAGTGAGCGACAGGGCGAATGGAGAGTCAGCGACAGGGCGAATGGAGAGTCAGCGACAGAGAGAGCGAATGCAGAGTGAGCGACAGAGAGAGCAAATGGAGAGTCAGCGACAGAGCGAATGGAGAGTCAGCGACACGGCGAATGGAGAGTCAGCGACACGGCGAATGGAGAGTCAGCGACACGGCGAATGGAGAGTCAGCGACACGGCGAATGGAGAGTCAGCGACACGGCGAATGGAGTGTCAGCGACAGAGAGAGTGAATGGAGAGTCAGAGACAGAGCGAATGGAGAGTCAGCGACACGGCGAATGGAGAGTCAGCGACAGGGCGAATGGAGAGTCAGCGACAGGGCGAATGGAGAGTCAGCGACAGGGCGAATGGAGAGTCAGCGACAGGGCGAACGGAGAGTCAGCGACAGGGCGAACGGAGATTCAGCGACAGGGCGAACTGAGAGTCAGCGACAAGCCGAACTGAGAGTCAGCGACAGAGAGAGCGAATGGAGAGTCAGCGACAGAGAGAGTGAATGGAGAGTCAGCGACAGAGAGAGCGAATGGTGAGTCAGCGACAGTGCGAAAGGAGAGTCAGCGACAGGGCGAATGGAGAGTCAGCGACAGGGCGAATGGAGAGTCAGCGACAGGGCGAATGGAGAGTCAGCGACAGGGCGAATGGAGAGTCAGCGACAGGGCGAATGGAGAGTCAGCGACAGAGAGAGCGAATGGAGAGTCAGCGACAGAGAGAGCGAATGGAGAGTCAGCGACAGAGAGAGCGAATGGAGAGTCAGCGACAGAGAGAGCGAATGGAGAGTCAGCGACAGAGAGAGCGAATGGAGAGTCAGCGACAGAGAGAGCGAATGGAGAGTCAGCGAAAGGGCGAATGGAGAGTCAGCGATGCGGCGAATGGAGAGTCAGCGACAGAGAGAGCGAATGGAGAGTCAGCGACAGGGCGAATGGAGAGTCAGCGACAGGGCGAATGGAGAGTCAGCGACAGGGCGAATGGAGAGTCAGCGACAGGGCGAATGGAGAGTCAGCGACAGAGAGAGCGAATGGAGAGTCAGTGACAAGGCGAATGGAGAGTCAGCGACAGGGCGAATGGAGAGTCAGCGACAGGGCGAATGGAGAGTCAGCGCCACGGCGAATGGAGAGTCAGCGACACGGCGAATGGAGAGTCAGCGACACGGCGAATGGAGAGTCAGCGACACGGCGAATGGAGAGTCAGCGACACGGCGAATGGAGAGTCAGCGACACGGCGAATGGAGAGTCAGCGACACGGCGAATGGAGAGTCAGCGACACGGCGAATGGAGAGTCAGCGACAGGGCGAATGGAGATTCAGCGACAGGGCGAATGGAGAGTCAGCGACGCAGCGAATGGAGAGTCAGCGACAGGGCGAATGGAGAGTCAGCGACACGGCGAATGGAGAGTCAGCCACAGGGCGAAAGGAGAGTCAGCGACAGGGCGAATGGAGAGTCAGCGAAAGGGCGAATGGAGATTCAGCGACAGGGCGAATGCAGAGTCAGCGACAGGGCGAATGCAGAGTCAGCGACAGGGCGAATGGAGATTCAGCGACAGGGCGAATGGAGAGTCAGCGACAGAGAGAGCGAATGGAGAGTCAGTGACAGGGCGAATGGAGAGTCAGCGACAGAGAGAGCGAATGGAGAGTCAGCGACAGGGCGAATGGAGAGTCAGCGACAGAGAGAGCGAAAGGAGAGTCAGCGACAGAGAGAACGAATGGAGAGTCAGCGACAGGGCGATCGGAGAGTCAGCGACAGGGCGAATGGAGAGTCAGCGACAGGGCGAATGGAGAGTCAGCGAAAGGGCGAATGGAGATTCAGCGACAGGGCGAATGGAGAGTCAGCGACAGGGCGAATGGAGAGTCAGCGACAGGGCGAATGGAGAGTCAGCGACAGAGAGAGCGAATGGAGAGTCAGCGACAGGGCGAATGGAGAGTCAGCGACAGGGCGAATGGAGAGTCAGCGACAGGGCGAATGGAGAGTCAGCGACACGGCGAATGGAGAGTCAGCGACAGGGCGAATGGAGAGTCAGCGACAGGGCGAATGGAGAGTCAGCGACAGAGAGAGCGAATGGAGAGTCAGCGACAGAGAGAGTGAATGGAGAGTCAGAGACAGAGCGAATGGAGAGTCAGCGACACGGCGAATGGAGAGTCAGCGACAGGGCGAATGGAGAGTCAGCGACAGGGCGAATGGAGAGTCAGCGACAGGGCGAATGGAGAGTCAGCGACAGGGCGAACGGAGAGTCAGCGACAGGGCGAACTGAGAGTCAGCGACAAGCCGAACTGAGAGTCAGCGACAGAGAGAGCGAATGGAGAGTCAGCGACAGAGAGAGTGAATGGAGAGTCAGCGACAGAGAGAGCGAATGGTGAGTCAGCGACAGTGCGAAAGGAGAGTCAGCGACAGGGCGAATGGAGAGTCAGCGACAGGGCGAATGGAGAGTCAGCGACAGGGCGAATGGAGAGTCAGCGACAGGGCGAATGGAGAGTCAGCGACAGAGAGAGCGAATGGAGAGTCAGCGACAGAGAGAGCGAATGGAGAGTCAGCGACAGAGAGAGCGAATGGAGAGTCAGCGACAGAGAGAGCGAATGGAGAGTCAGCGACAGAGAGAGCGAATGGAGAGTCAGCGACAGAGAGAGCGAATGGAGAGTCAGCGATGCGGCGAATGGAGAGTCAGCGACAGAGAGAGCGAATGGAGAGTCAGCGACAGGGCGAATGGAGAGTCAGCGACACGGCGAATGGAGAGTCAGCGACAGGGCGAATGGAGAGTCAGCGACAGGGCGAATGGAGAGTCAGCGACAGGGCAAATGGACAGTCAGCGACAGGGCGAACTGAGAGTCAGCGACAGAGAGAGCGAATGGAGAGTCAGCGACAGAGAGAGTGAATGGAGAGTCAGAGACAGAGCGAATGGAGAGTCAGCGACACGGCGAATGGAGAGTCAGCGACAGGGCGAATGGAGAGTCAGCGACAGGGCGAATGGAGAGTCAGCGACAGGGCGAATGGAGAGTCAGCGACAGGGCGAACGGAGAGTCAGCGACAGGGCGAACTGAGAGTCAGCGACAAGCCGAACTGAGAGTCAGCGACAGAGAGAGCGAATGGAGAGTCAGCGACAGAGAGAGTGAATGGAGAGTCAGCGACAGAGAGAGCGAATGGTGAGTCAGCGACAGTGCGAAAGGAGAGTCAGCGACAGGGCGAATGGAGAGTCAGCGACAGGGCGAATGGAGAGTCAGCGACAGGGCGAATCGAGAGTCAGCGACAGGGCGAATGGAGAGTCAGCGACAGAGAGAGCGAATGGAGAGTCAGCGACAGAGAGAGCGAATGGAGAGTCAGCGACAGAGAGAGCGAATGGAGAGTCAGCGACAGAGAGCGCGAATGGAGAGTCAGCGACAGAGAGAGCGAATGGAGAGTCAGCGACAGAGAGAGCGAATGGAGAGTCAGCGACAGGGCGAATGGAGAGTCAGCGATGCGGCGAATGGAGAGTCAGCGACAGAGAGAGCGAATGGAGAGTCAGCGACAGGGCGAATGGAGAGTCAGCGACAGGGCGAATGGAGAGTCAGCGACAGGGCGAATGGAGAGTCAGCGACAGGGCGAATGGAGAGTCAGCGACAGGGCGAATGGAGAGTCAGCGACAGAGAGAGCGAATGGAGAGTCAGCGACAAGGCGAATGGAGAGTCAGCGACAGGGCGAATGGAGAGTCAGCGACAGGGCGAATGGAGAGTCAGCGCCACGGCAAATGGAGAGTCAGCGACACGGCGAATGGAGAGTCAGCGACACGGCGAATGGAGAGTCAGCGACACGGCGAATGGAGAGTCAGCGACAGGGCGAATGGAGATTCAGCGACAGGGCGAATGGAGAGTCAGCGACGCAGCGAATGGAGAGTCAGCGACAGGGCGAAAGGAGAGTCAGCGACAGGGCGAATGGAGAGTCAGCGACATGGCGAATGGAGAGTCAGCCACAGGGCGAAAGGAGAGTCAGCGACAGGGCGAATGGAGAGTCAGCGAAAGGGCGAATGGAGATTCAGCGACAGGGCGAATGCAGAGTCAGCGACAGGGCGAATGCAGAGTCAGCGACAGGGCGAATGGAGATTCAGCGACAGGGCGAATGGAGAGTCAGCGACAGAGAGAGCGAATGGAGAGTCAGTGACAGGGCGAATGGAGAGTCAGCGACAGAGAGAGCGAAAGGAGAGTCAGCGACAGGGCGAATGGAGAGTCAGCGACAGAGAGAGCGAAAGGAGAGTCAGCGACAGAGAGAACGAATGGAGAGTCAGCGACAGGGCGATCGGAGAGTCAGCGACAGGGCGAATGGAGAGTCAGCGACAGGGCGAATGGAGAGTCAGCGAAAGGGCGAATGGAGATTCAGCGACAGGGCGAATGGAGAGTCAGCGACAGGGCGAATGGAGAGTTAGCGACAGGGCGAATGGAGATTCAGCGACAGGGCGAATGGAGAGTCAGCGACAGAGAGAGCGAATGGAGAGTCAGCGACAGGGCGAATGGAGAGTCAGCGACAGAGAGAGCGAATGGAGAGTCAGCGACAGAGAGAGCGAATGGAGAGTCAGCGACAGAGAGAGCGAATGGAGAGTCAGCGACAGGGCGAATGGAGAGTCAGCGACAGAGAGAACGAATGGAGAGTCAGCGACAGGGCGATCGGAGAGTCAGCGACAGGGCGAATGGAGAGTCAGCGACAGGGCGAATGGAGAGTCAGTGATGCAGCGAATGGAGAGTCAGCGACAGTGCGAATGGAGTGTCAGCGACAGGGCGAATGGAGAGTCAGCGAGAGGGCGAATGGAGAGTCAGCGACAGGGCGAATGGAGAGTCAGCGACAGGGCGAATGGAGAGTCAGCGACAGGGCGAATGGAGAGTCAGCGACAGGGCGAATGGAGATTCGTCGACAGGGTGAATGGAGAGTCGGCGCCACGGCGAATGGAGAGTCGGCGACAGAGCGAATGGAGAGTCAGCGACAGGGCGAATGGAGATTCAGCGACAGGGCGAATGGAGAGTCAGCGACAGAGAGAGCGAATGGAGAGTCAGCGACAGGGCGAATGGAGAGTCAGCGACAGGGTGAATGGAGAGTCAGCGACAGAGGGAGAGAATGGACAGTCAGCGACAGGGCGAATGGAGATTCAGCGACAGAGAGAGCGAATGGAGAGTCGGCGACAGAGAGAGCGAATGGAGAGTCGGCGACGCAGCGAATGGAGAGTCAGCGACGCGGCGAATGGAGAGTCAGCGACGCGGCGAATGGAGAGTCAGCGACGCGGCGAATGGAGAGTCAGCGACAGGGCGAATGGAGAGTCAGCGACAGGGCGAATGGAGAGTCAGCGACAGGGCGAATGGAGAGTCAGCGACAGGGCGAATGGAGAGTCAGCGACAGGGCGAATGGAGAGTCAGCGACAGAGAGAGCGAATGGAGAGTCAGCGACAGGGCGAATGGAGAGTCAGCGACAGGGCGAATGGAGAGTCAGCGACAGAACGAATGGAGAGTCAGCGACGCAGCGATGGAGAGTCGGCGACAGAGCGAATGGAGAGTCGGCGACAGGGCGAATGGAGAGTCGGCGACAGGGCGAATGGAGAGTCGGCGACAGGGCGAATGGAGAGTCGGCGACAGGGCGAATGGAGAGTCGGCGACAGGGTGAATGGAGAGTCAGTGACGCTGCGAATGGAGAGTCAGCGACAGAGAGAGCGAATGGAGAGTCAGCGACAAGGCGAATGTAGAGTCAGCGACAGGGCGAATGGAGAGTCAGCGACAGGGCGAATGGAGAGTCAGCGACAGGGCGAATGGAGAGTCAGCGACAGGGCGAATGGAGAGTCAGCGACAGGGCGAATGGAGAGTCAGCGACAGGGCGAATGGAGATTCAGCGACAGGGCGAATGGAGAGTCAGCGACAGAGAGAGCGAATGGAGAGTCAGCGACAGGGCGAATGGAGATTCAGCGACAGAGAGAGTGAATGGAGAGTCAGCAACAGGGCGAATGGAGAGTCAGCGACGCAGCGAATGGAGAGTCAGCGACAGAGAGAGCGAATGGAGAGTCAGCGACAGGGCGAATGGAGAGTCAGCGACAGGGCGAATGGAGAGTCTGCGACAGAGAGAGCGAATGGCGAGTCAGCGACAGAGAGAGCGAATGGAGAGTCGGCGACACAGCGAATGGAGAGTCAGCGACGCGGCGAATGGAGAGTCAGCGACACGGCGAATGGAGAGCCAGCGACGCGGCGAATGGAGAGTCAGCGACAGGGCGAATGGAGAGTCAGCGACAGGGCGAATGGAGAGTCAGCGACAGGGCGAATGGAGAGTCAGCGGCAGGGCGAATGGAGAGTCAGCGACAGAGAGAGCGAATGGAGAGTCAGCGACAGGGCGAATGGAGAGTCAGCGACAGGGCGAATGGAGAGTCAGCGACAGGGCGAATGGAGAGTCAGCGACGCAGCGAATGGAGAGTCGGCGACAGAGCGAATGGAGAGTCGGCGACAGGGCGAATGGAGAGTCGGCGACAGGGCGAATGGAGAGTCGGCGACAGGGCGAATGGAGAGTCGGCGACAGGGCGAATGGAGAGTCGGCGACAGGGCGAATGGAGAGTCGGCGACAGGGCGAATGGAGAGTCAGTGACGCTGCGAATGGAGAGTCAGCGACAGAGAGAGCGAATGGAGAGTCAGCGACAAGGCGAATGTAGAGTCAGCGACAGGGCGAATGGAGAGTCAGCGACAGGGCGAATGGAGAGTCAGCGACAGGGCGAATGGAGAGTCAGCGACAGGGCGAATGGAGAGTCAGCGACAGGGCGAATGGAGATCAGCGACAGAGTGAATGGAGATTCAGCAACAGAGAGAGCGAATTGAGAGTCAGCGACAGGGCGAATGGAGATTCAGCGACACGGCAAATGGAGAGTCAGCGACAGGGCGAATGGAGAGTCAGCGACGCAGCGAATGGAGAGTCAGTGACAGAGAGAGCGAATGGAGAGTCAGCGTGAGGGTGAATGGAGAGTCAGCAACAGGGCGAATGGAGAGTCAGCGACAGGGCGAATGGAGAGTCAGCGACAGGGCGAATGGAGAGTCAGCGACAGGGCGAACGGAGAGTCAGCGACAGGGCGAATGGAGAGTCAGCGACAGGGCGAATGGAGATTCCGCGACTGGGCGAATGGAGAGTCAGCGACAGAGAGAGCGAATGGAGAGTCAGCGACAGGGCGAATGGAGAGTCAGCGACAGAGAGAGCGAAAGGAGAGTCAGCGACAGAGAGAGGGAATGGAGAGTCAGCGACAGAGAGAGCGAATGGAGAGTCAGCGACAGGGCGAATGGAGAGTCAGCGACAGGGCGAATGGAGAGTCAGCGACAGGGCGAATGGAGAGTCAGCGACGCAGCGAATGGAGAGTCGTCGACAGGGCGAATGGAGAGTCGGCGACACGGCGAATGGAGAGTCGGCGACAGAGCGAATGGAGAGTCAGCGACAGGGCGAATGGAGATTCAGCGACAGGGCGAATGGAGACTCAGCGACAGAGAGAGCGAATGGAGAGTCAGCGACAGGGCGAATGGAGAGTCAGCGACAGGGTGAATGGAGAGTCAGCGACAGAGGGAGAGAATGGAGAGTCAGCGACAGGGCGAATGGAGATTCAGCGACAGAGAGAGCGAATGGAGAGTCAGCAACAGGGCGAATGGAGAGTCAGCGACGCAGCGAATGGAGAGTCAGCGACAGAGAGAGCGAATGGAGAGTCAGCGACAGGGCGAATGGAGAGTCAGCGACAGGGCGAATGGAGAGTCGGCGACAGGGCGAATGGAGAGTCGGCGACAGGGCTAATGGAGAGTCGGCGACAGAGAGAGCGAATTGCGAGTCGGCGACAGAGAGAGCGAATGGAGAGTCGGCGACGCGGCGAATGGAGAGTCAGCGACGCGGCGAATGGAGAGTCAGCGACGCGGCGAATGGAGAGTCAGCGACGCGGCGAATGGAGAGTCAGCGACAGGGCGAATGGAGAGTCAGTCACAGGGCGAATGGAGAGTCAGCGACAGAGAGAGCGAATGGAGAGTCAGCGACAGGGCGAATGGAGAGTCAGCGACAGGGCGAATGGAGAGTCAGCGACAGAACGAATGGAGAGTCAGCGACGCAGCGAATGGAGAGTCGGCGACAGAGCGAATGCAGAGTCGGCGACAGGGCGAATGGAGAGTCGGCGACAGGGCGAATGGAGAGTCGGCGACAGGGCGAATGGAGAGTCGGCGACAGGGCGAATGGAGATTTGGCGACAGGGCGAATGGAGAGTCAGTGACGCTGCGAATGGAGAGTCAGCGACAGACAGAGCGAATGGAGAGTCAGCGACAAGGCGAATGTAGAGTCAGCGACAGGGCGAATGGAGAGTCAGCGACAGGGCGAATGGAGAGTCAGCGACAGGGCGAATGGAGAGTCAGCGACAGGGCGAATGGAGAGTCAGCGACAGGGCGAATGGAGAGTCAGCGACAGGGCGAATGGAGATTCAGCGACACGGCGAATGGAGAGTCAGCGACTGGGCGAATGGAGAGTCAGCGACGCAGCGAATGGAGAGTCAGTGACAGAGAGAGCGAATGTAGAGTCAGCGTCAGGGCGAATGGAGAGTCAGCGACAGGGCGAATGGAGAGTCAGCGAGAGGGCGAATGGAGAGTCAGCGACAGGGCGAATGGAGAGTCAGCGACAGAGAGAGCGAATGGAGAGTGAGCGACAGAGAGAGCGAATGGAGAGTGAGCGACAGAGAGCGAATGGAGAGTCAGCGACAGAGAGAGCGAATGGAGAGTCAGCGACAGAGAGAGCGAATGGAGAGTCAGCGACAGAGAGAGCGAATGGAGAGTCAGCGACAGAGAGAGCGAATGGAGAGTCAGCGACAGAGAGAATGGAGAGTCAGCGACAGAGCGAATGGAGAGTCAGCGAAACGGCGAACGGAGAGTCAGCGACACGGCGAATGGAGTGTCAGCGACAGAGAGAGCGAATGGAGAGTCAGCGACAGAGCGAATGGAGAATCAGCGACACGGCGAATGGAGAGTCAGCGACACGGCGAATGGAGAGTCAGCGACACGGCGAATGGAGAGTCAGCGACACGGCGAATGGAGAGTCAGCGACAGGGCGAATGGAGATTCAGCGACAGGGCGAACTGAGAGTCAGCGACAGAGAGAGCGAATGGAGAGTCAGCGACAGAGAGAGCGAATGGAGAGTCAGCGACAGAGAAGGCGAATGGAGAGTCAGCGACAGGGCGAACGGAGAGTCAGCGACAGGGCGAACGGAGAGTCAGCGACAGGGCGAACGGAGAGTCAGCGACAGGGCGAACGGAGAGTCAGCGACAGGGCGAACGGAGATTCAGCGACAGGGCGAATGGAGAGTCAGCGACAGAGAGAGCGAATTGAGAGTCAGCGACAGGGCGAATGGAGAGTCAGCGACAGAGAGAGCGAAAGGAGAGTCAGCGACAGAGAGAGGGAATGGAGAGTCAGCGACAGAGAGAGCGAATGGAGAGTCAGCGACAGGGCGAATGGAGAGTCAGCGACAGAGAGAACGAATGGAGAGTCAGCGACAGGGCGATCGGAGAGTCAGCGACAGGGCGAATGGAGAGTCAGCGACAGGGCGAATGGAGAGTCAGCGACAGTGCGAATGGAGTGTCAGCGACAGGGCGAATGGAGAGTCAGCGACAGGGCGAATGGAGAGTCAGCGACAGGGCGAATGGAGAGTCAGCGACTGGGCGAATGGAGAGTCAGCGACAGGGCGAATGGAGAGTCAGCGACGCAGCGAATGGAGAGTCGTCGACAGGGCGAATGGAGAGTCGGCGACACGGCGAATGGAGAGTCGGCGACAGAGCGAATGGAGAGTCAGCGACAGGGCGAATGGAGATTCAGCGACAGGACGAATGGAGAGTCAGCGACAGAGAGAGCGAATGGAGAGTCAGCGACAGGGCGAATGGAGAGTCAGCGACAGGGTGAATGGAGAGTCAGCGACAGAGGGAGAGAATGGAGAGTCAGCGACAGGGCGAATGGAGATTCAGCGACAGAGAGAGCGAATGGAGAGTCAGCAACAGGGCGAATGGAGAGTCAGCGACGCAGCGAATGGAGAGTCAGCGACAGAGAGAGCGAGTGGAGAATCAGCGACAGGGCGAATGGAGAGTCAGCGACAGGGCGAATGGAGAGTCAGCGACAGGGCGAATGGAGAGTCAGCGACAGAGAGAGCGAATGGCGAGTCGGCGACAGAGAGAGCGAATGGAGAGTCGGCGACGCGGCGAATGGAGAGTCAGCGAAGCGGCGAATGGAGAGTGAGCGACGCGGCGAATGGAGAGTCAGCGACGCGGCGAATGGAGAGTCGTCGACAGGGCGAATGGAGAGTCGGCGACACGGCGAATGGAGAGTCGGCGACAGAGCGAATGGAGAGTCAGCGACAGGGCGAATGGAGATTCAGCGACAGGACGAATGGAGAGTCAGCGACAGAGAGAGCGAATGGAGAGTCAGCGACAGGGCGAATGGAGAGTCAGCGACAGGGTGAATGGAGAGTCAGCGACAGAGGGAGAGAATGGAGAGTCAGCGACAGGGCGAATGGAGATTCAGCGACAGAGAGAGCGAATGGAGAGTCAGCAACAGGGCGAATGGAGAGTCAGCGACGCAGCGAATGGAGAGTCAGCGACAGAGAGAGCGAATGGAGAATCAGCGACAGGGCGAATGGAGAGTCAGCGACAGGGCGAATGGAGAGTCAGCGACAGGGCGAATGGAGAGTCAGCGACAGAGAGAGCGAATGGCGAGTCGGCGACAGAGAGAGCGAATGGAGAGTCGGCGACGCGGCGAATGGAGAGTCGGCGACGCGGCGAATGGAGAGTCGGCGACGCGGCGAATGGAGAGTCAGCGACGCGGCGAATGGAGAGTCAGCGACAGGGCGAATGGAGAGTCAGCGACAGGGCGAATGGAGAGTCAGCGACAGGGCGAATGGAGAGTCAGCGACAGGGCGAATGGAGAGTCAGCGACAGAGAGAGCGAATGGAGAGTCAGCGACAGGGCGAATGGAGATTCAGCGACAGGGCGAATGGAGAGTCAGCGACAGAACGAATGGAGAGTCGGCGACGCAGCGAATGGAGAGTCGGCGACAGAGCGAATGGAGAGTCGGCGACAGGGCGAATGGAGAGTCGGCGACAGGGCGAATGGAGAGTCGGCGACAGGGCGAATGGAGAGTCGGCGACAGGGCGAATGGAGAGTCGGCGACAGGGCGAATGGAGAGTCGGCGACAGGGCGAATGGAGAGTCAGTGACGCTGCGAATGGAGAGTCAGCAACAGAGAGAGCGAATGGAGAGTCAGCGACAAGGCGAATGTAGAGTCAGCGACAGGGCGAATGGAGAGTCAGCGACAGGGCGAATGGAGAGTCAGCGACAGGGCGAATGGAGAGTCAGCGGCAGGGCGAATGGAGAGTCAGCGACAGGGCGAATGGAGATCAGCGACAGAGTGAATGGAGATTCAGCAACAGAGAGAGCGAATTGAGAGTCAGCGACAGGGCGAATGGAGATTCAGCGACACGGCGAATGGAGAGTCAGCGACAGGGCGAATGGAGAGTCAGCGACGCAGCGAATGGAGAGTCAGTGACAGAGAGAGCGAATGGAGAGTCAGCGTCAGGGCGAATGGAGAGTCAGCGACAGGGCGAATGGAGAGTCAGCGACAGGGCGAATGGAGAGTCAGCGACAGGGCGAATGGAGAGTCAGCGACAGGGCGAATGGAGAGTCAGCGACAGAGAGAGCGAATGGAGAGTGAGCGACAGAGAGAGCGAATGGAGAGTGAGCGACAGAGAGCGAATGGAGAGTGAGCGACAGAGAGCGAATGGAGAGTCAGCGACAGAGAGAGCGAATGGAGAGTCAGCGACAGAGAGAGCGAATGGAGAGTCAGCGACAGAGAGAGCGAATGGAGAGTCAGCGACAGAGAGAGCGAATGGAGAGTCAGCGACAGAGAGAGCGAATGGAGAGTCAGCGACAGAGAGAATGGAGAGTCAGCGACAGAGCGAATGGAGAGTCAGCGAAACGGCGAACGGAGAGTCAGCGACACGGCGAATGGAGTGTCAGCGACAGAGAGAGCGAATGGAGAGTCAGCGACAGAGCGAATGGAGAGTCAGCGACACGGCGAATGGAGAGTCAGCGGCACGGCGAATGGAGAGTCAGCGACAGGGCGAATGGAGATTCAGCGACAGGGCGAACTGAGAGTCAGCGACAGAGAGAGCGAATGGAGAGTCAGCGACAGAGAGAGCGAATGGAGAGTCAGCGACAGAGAAGGCGAATGGAGAGTCAGCGACAGGGCGAATGGAGAGTCAGCGACAGGGCGAATGGAGAGTCAGCGACAGGGCGAATGGAGAGTCAGCGACACGGCGAATGGAGAGTCGGCGACACGGCGAATGGAGAGTCAGCGACAGAGCGAATGGAGAGTCGGCGACAGGGCGAATGGAGAGTCAGCGAGAGGGCGAATGGAGAGTCAGCGACAGGGCGAATGGAGAGTCAGCGACAGGGCGAATGGAGAGTCAGCGACAGGGCGAATGGAGAGTCAGCGACAGGGCGAATGGAGAGTCAGCGACAGGGCGAAAGGAGAGTCAGTGACAGGGTGAATGGAGAGTCAGCGACAGAGAGAGAGAATGGAGAGTCAGCGACTGGGCGAATGGAGATTCAGCGACAGAGAGAGCGAATGGAGAGTCAGCGACAGGGCGAATGGAGAATCAGCGACGCAGCGAATGGAGAGTCAGCGACAGAGAGAGCGAATGCAGAGTCAGCGACAGAGAGAGAATGGGGCAGGATGTATGTCTATGCGTGTGGGGCAGGATGTATGTCTATGCGTATGGGGCAGGATGTGTGTGTAGGTTTGGGTGCGGAATCCCTGCGTATGTTTGTGTGGGGCAGGATGTGCGTCTATGCGTGTGGGGCAGGATGTGTGTCTATGCGTGTGGGGCAGGATGTGTGTCTATGCGTGTGGGGCAGGATGTGTGTGTAGGTGTGGGTGCGGAATCTCTGCGTATGTATGTGTGGGGCAGGATGTATGCCTATGTCTGTGGGGCAGGATGTGTGTGAATGCGTGTGGGGCAGGATGTATGCCTGTGCGTGTGGGGCAGGATGTGTGTGTATGCGTGTGGGGCAGGATGTGTGTGTATGCGTGTGGGGCAGGATGTATGTGTATGCGTGTGGGGCAGGATGTATGTCTCTGCGTGTGGGGCAGGATGTGTGTGTAGGTGTGGGTGCGGAATCTCTGCTTATTTTTGTGTGGGGCAGGATGTATGCCTATGCGTGTGGGGCAGGATGTGTGTGTATGCGTGTGGGGCAGGATGTGTGTGTATGCGTGTGGGGCAGGATGTGTGTGTATGCGCGTGGGGCAGGATGCGTGTGTAGGTGTGGGTACGGAATCTCTGCTTATTTTTGTGTGGGGCAGGATGTATGCCTACGCGTGTGGGGCAGGATGTGTGTGTATGCGTGTGGGGCAGGATGTGTGTGTATGCGTGTGGGGCAGGATGTGTGTCTATGCGTGTGGGGCAGGATGTGTGTGTATGCCTGTGGGGCAGGATGTGTGTGTATGCGTATGGGGCAGGATGTCTGTGTATGCATGTGGGGCAGGATGTGTGTCTATGCGTGTGGGGCAGGATGTGTGTGTTTGCGTGTGGGGCAGGATGTGTGTGTATGCGTGTGGGGCAGGATGTGTGTGTATGCGTGTGGGGCAGGATGTGTGTGTATGCGCGTGGGGCAGGATGCGTGTGTAGGTGTGGGTACGGAATCTCTGCGTCTGTTTGTGTGGGGCAGGATGTGTGTCTATGCGTGTGGGGCAGGATGTGTGTCTATGCGTGTGGGGCACGATGTGTGTCTATGCGTGTGGGGCAGGATGTGTGTCTATGCGAGTGGGGCAGGATGTGTGTCTATGCGTGTGGGGCAGGATGTGTGTGTATGCGTGTGGGGCAGGATGTGTGTGTATGCGTGTGGGGCAGGATGTATCTCTATGCGTGTGGGGCAGGATGTGTATGTATGCGTGTGGGGCAGGATGTGTGTCTATGCTTGTGGGGCAGGATGTGTGTCTATGCGTGTGGGTCAGGATGTGTGTGTATGCGTGTGGGGCAGGATGTGTGTCTATTCGTGTGGGGCAGGATGTGTGTCTATGCGTGTGGGGCAGGATGTGTGTGTAGGTGTGGGTGCGGATTCTCTGCGTATGTTTGTGTGGGGCAGGATGTGCGTCTATGCGTGTGGGGCAGAATGTGCGTGTATGCGTGTGGGGCAGGATGTGCGTGTATGCGTGTGGGGCAGGATGTGTGTGTATGCGTGTGGGGCAGGATGTGCGTGTATGCGTGTGGGGCAGGATGTGTGTCTATGCGTGTGGGGCAGGATGTTTGTCTATGCGTGTGGGGCAGGATGTGTGTCTATGCGTGTGGGGCAGGATGTGAGTCTATGCGTGTGGGGCAGGATGTGAGTCTATGCGTGTGGGGCAGGATGTTTGTGTATGCATGTGGCCAGGATGTATGTCTATGCGTGAGGGGCAGGATGTGTGTCTATGCGTATGGGGCAGGATGTGTGTGTATGCGTGTGGGGCAGAATGTGTGTGTATGCGTGTGGGGCAGGATGTGTGTGTATTCCTGTGGGGCAGAATGTGTGTTTATGCGTGTGGGGCAGGATGTATGTCTATGCGTGTGAGGCAGAATGTGTGTCTATGCGTGTGGGGCAGGATGTGTATGTAGGTGTGGGTGCGGAATCTCTGCGTATGTTTGTGTGAGGCAGGATGTATGCCTATGCGTGTGGGGCAAGATGTGTGTGTATGCGTGTGGGGCAGGATGTGTGTCTATGCGTGTGGGGCAGGATGTGTTTCTATGCGTGTGGGGCAGGATGTGTGTGTATGCGTGTGGGGCAGGATGTGTGTGTATGCGTGTGGGGCAGGATGTATGTGTATGCATGTGGGGCAGGATGTGTGTGTAGGTGTGGGAGCGGAATCTCTGCGTATGTTTGTGTGGGGCACGATATATGCCTATGCCTGTGGGGCAGGATATGTGTGTATGCGTGTGGGGCAGGATGTGTGTCTATGCGTGTGGGGCAGGATGTATGTCAATGTGTGTGTGGCAGGATGTGTGTCTATGCGTGAGGGGCAGGATGTGCGTGTATGCGTGCGGGGCAGGATGTGTGTGTAGATGTGGGTGCGGAATCTCTGCGTATGTTTGTGTGGGGCAGGATGTATGCCTATGCCTGTGGGGCAGGATGTGTGTGTATGCGTGTGGGGCAGGATGTGTGTGTATGCGTGTGGGGCAGGATGTGTGTGTATGCGTGTGGGGCAGGTTGTGTGTGCATCCGTGTGTGGCAGGATTTGTGTCTATGCATGTGGGGCAGGATGTGAGCCTATGCTTGTGGGGCAGGATGTTTGTCTCTGCGTGTGAGGTCGGATGTTTGAGTAGGTGTGGGTGCGGAATCTCTGCGTATGTTTGTGTGGGGCAGGATGTATGCCTATGCGTGTGGGGCAGGATGTGTGTGTATGCGTGTGGGGCAGGGTGTGCGCCTATGCGTGTGAGGCCGGGTGTGCGTCTACGCGTGTGGGGCAGGGTGTGCGTCTACGCGTGTGGGGCAGGGTCTGCGTCTGTGCGTGTGGGGCAGGATGTGTGTCTATGCGTGTGGGGCAGGATGTGTGTCTATGCGTGTGGGGCAGGATGTGTGTCTATGCGTGTGGGGCAGGATGTGTGTGTAGGTGTGGGTGCCGAATCTCTGCGTATGTTTGTGTGGGGCAGGATGTATGCCTATGCGTGTGGGGCAGGATGTGTGTGAATGCGTGTGCGGCAGGATGTGTGTGTATGCGTGTTGGGCAGGTTGTGTGTGTATGCGTGTGGGGCAGGATGTGTGTCTATGCATGTGGGGCAGGATGTATGCCTATGCGTGTGGGGCAGGATGTGTGTGTATGCGTGTGGGGCAGGATGTGTGTGTATGCGTGTGGGGCAGGATGTATGTCTATGCGTGTGGGGCAGGATGTGTGTGTAGGTGTGGGTGCGGAATCTCTGCGTATGTTTGTGTGGGGCAGGATGTATGCCTAATGCGTGTGGGCAGGATGTGTGTGTATGCGTGTGGGGCAGGATGTGTGTGTATGCGTGTGGGGCAGGATGTGTGTGTATGCGTATGGGGCAGGATGTCTGTGTATGCGTGTGGGCCAGGATGTGTGTCTATGCGTGTGGGGCAGGATGTGTGTGTATGCGTGTGGGGCAGGATGTGTGTGTATGCGTGTGGGGCAGGATGTATCTCTATGCGTGTGGGGCAGGATGTGTGTGTATGCGTGTGGGGCAGGATGTGTGTCTATGCTTGTGGGACAGGATGTGTGTCTATGCGTGTGGGTCAGGATGTGTGTGTATGCGTGTGGGGCAGGATGTGTGTCTGTGCGTGTGGGGCAGGATGTGTGTGTATGCGTGTGGGGCAAGATGTGTGGCTATGTGTGTGGGGCAGGATGTGTGTCTATTCGTGTGGGGCAGGATGTGTGTCTATGCGTGTGGGGCAGGATGTGTGTGTAGGTGTGTGTGCGGATTCTCTGCGTATGTTTGTGTGGGGCAGGATGTGCGTCTATGTGTGTGGGGCAGGATGTGCGTGTATGCGTGTGGGGCAGGATGTGCGTGTATGCGTGTGGGGCAGGATGTGCGTGTATGCGTGTGGGGCAGGATGTGCGTGTATGCGTGTGGGGCAGGATGTGTGTCTATGCGTGTGGGGCAGGATGTGCGTCTATGCGTGTGGGGCAGGATGTGTGTCTATGCGTGTGGGGCAGGATGTGTGTCTATGCGTGTGGGGCAGGATGTGTGTCTATGCGTGTGGAGCAGGATGTGAGTCTATGCGTGTGGGGCAGGATGTGATTCTATGCGTATGGGGCAGGATGTTTGTGTATGCGTGTGGGGCAGGATGTATGTCTATGCGTGTGGGGCAGGATGTATGCCTATGCGTGTGGGGCAGGATGTGTGTCTATGCGTGTGGGGCAGGATGTATGTCTATGCGTGTGGGGCAGGATGTGTGTGTATGCGTGTGGGGCAGGATGTGTGTGTAGGTGTGGGTGCGGAATCTCTGCTTATGTTTGTGTGGGGCAGGATGTATGCCTATGCGTGTGGGGCAGGATGTGTGTGTATGCGTGTGGGGCAGGATGTGTGTCTATGCGTGTGGGGCAGGATGAATGTCTATGCGTGTGGGGCAGGATGTGTGTGTATGCGTGTGGGGCAGGATGTGTGTGTAGGTGTGGGTGCGGAATCTCTGCGTATGTTTGTGTGGGGCAGTATGTATGCCCATGCGTGTGGGGCAGGATGTGTGTGTATGCGTGTGGGGCAGGATGTGTGTCTATGCGTGTGGGGCAGGATGTCTGTCTATGCATGTGGGGCAGGATGTCTGTCTATGCATGTGGGGCAGGATGTGTGTGTATGCGTGTGGGGCAGGAGGTGTGTGTATGCGTGTGGGGCAGGAGGTGTGTGTATGCGTGTGGGGCAGGATGTCTGTGTCTGCGTGTGGGGCAGGATGTGTGTGTAGGTGTGGGTGCGGAATCTCTGCGTATGTTTGTGTGGGGCAGGATGTATGCCTATGCCTGTGGGGCAGGATGTGTGTGTATGCGTGTGACGCAGGATGTGTATCTATGCGTGTGGGCAGGATGTATGTCTATGCGTGTGGGGCAGGATGTGTGTCTATGCGTGTGGGGCAGGATGTGTGTCTATGCGTGTGGGGCAGGATGTGTGTCTATGCGTGTGGGGCAGTTTGTGTGTCTATGCGTGTGGGGCAGGATGTGTGTCTATGCGTGTGGGGCAGGATGTTTGTCTATGCGTGTGGGGCAGGATGTGTGTGTAGGTGTGGGTGCGGAATCTCTGCGTATGTATGTGTGGGGCAGGATGTATGCCTATGTCTGTGGGGCAGGATGTGTGTGAATGCGTGTGGGGCAGGATGTATGCCTGTGCGTGTGGGGCAGGATGTGTGTGTATGCGTGTGGGGCAGGATGTGTGTGTATGCGTGTGGGGCAGGATGTATGTGTATGCGTGTGGGGCAGGATGTATGTCTCTGCGTGTGGGGCAGGATGTGTGTGTAGGTGTGGGTGCGGAATCTCTGCTTATTTTTGTGTGGGGAAGGATGTATGCCTATGCGTGTGGGGCAGGATGTGTGTGTATGCGTGTGGGGCAGGATGTGTGTGTATGCGTGTGGGGCAGGATGTGTGTGTATGCGCGTGGTGCAGGATGCGTGTGTAGGTGTGGGTACGGAATCTCTGCTTATTTTTGTGTGGGGCAGGATGTATGCCTACGCGTGTGGGGCAGGATGTGTGTGTATGCGTGTGGGGCAGGATGTGTGTGTATGCGTGTGGGGCAGGATGTGTGTCTATGCGTGTGGGGCAGGATGTGTGTGTATGCCTGTGGGGCAGGATGTGTGTGTATGCGTATGGGGCAGTATGTCTGTGTATGCATGTGGGGCAGGATGTGTGTCTATGCGTGTGGGGCAGGATGTGTGTGTTTGCGTGTGGGGCAGGATGTGTGTGTATGCGTGTGGGGCAGGATGTGTGTGTATGCGTGTGGGGCAGGATGTGTGTGTATGCGCGTGGGGCAGGATGCGTGTGTAGGTGTGGGTACGGAATCTCTGCGTCTGTTTGTGTGGGGCAGGATGTGTGTCTATGCGTGTGGGGCAGGATGTGTGTCTATGCGTGTGGGGCAGGATGTGTGTCTATGCGAGTGGGGCAGGATGTGTGTCTATGCGTGTGGGGCAGGATGTGTGTGTATGCGTGTGGGGCAGGATGTGTGTGTATGCGTGTGGGGCAGGATGTATCTCTATGCGTGTGGGGCAGGATGTGTGTGTATGCGTGTGGGGCAGGATGTGTGTCTATGCTTGTGGGGCAGGATGTGTGTCTATGCGTGTGGGTCAGGATGTGTGTGTATGCGTGTGGGGCAGGATGTGTGTCTATTCGTGTGGGGCAGGATGTGTGTCTATGCGTGTGGGGCAGGATGTGTGTGTAGGTGTGGGTGCGGATTCTCTGCGTATGTTTGTGTGGGGCAGGATGTGCGTCTATGCGTGTGGGGCAGAATGTGCGTGTATACGTGTGGGGCAGGATGTGCGTGTATGCGTGTGGGGCAGGATGTGTGTGTATGCGTGTGGGGCAGGATGTGCGTGTATGCGTGTGGGGCAGGATGTGTGTCTATGCGTGTGGGGCAGGATGTTTGTCTATGCGTGTGGGGCAGGATGTGTGTCTATGCGTGTGGGGCAGGATGTGAGTCTATGCGTGTGGGGCAGGATGTGAGTCTATGCGTGTGGGGCAGGATGTTTGTGTATGCATGTGGCCAGGATGTATGTCTATGCGTGAGGGGCAGGATGTGTGTCTATGCGTATGGGGCAGGATGTGTATGTATGCGTGTGGGGCAGAATGTGTGTGTATGCGTGTGGGGCAGGATGTGTGTGTATTCCTGTGGGGCAGAATGTGTGTTTATGCGTGTGGGGCAGGATGTATGTCTATGCGTGTGAGGCAGAATGTGTGTCTATGCGTGTGGGGCAGGATGTGTATGTAGGTGTGGGTGCGGAATCTCTGCGTATGTTTGTGTGAGGCAGGATGTATGCCTATGCGTGTGGGGCAAGATGTGTGTGTATGCGTGTGGGGCAGGATGTGTGTCTATGCGTGTGGGGCAGGATGTGTTTCTATGCGTGTGGGGCAGGATGTGTGTGTATGCGTGTGGGGCAGGATGTGTGTGTATGCGTGTGGGGCAGGATGTTTGTGTATGCGTGTGGGGCAGGATGTATGTGTATGCATGTGGGGCAGGATGTGTGTGTAGGTGTGGGTGCGGAATCTCTGCATATGTTTGTGTGGGGCACGATATATGCCTATGCCTGTGGGGCAGGATATGTGTGTATGCGTGTGGGGCAGGATGTGTGTCTATGCGTGTGGGGCAGGATGTATGTCAATGTGTGTGTGGCAGGATGTGTGTCTATGCGTGAGGGGCAGGATGTGCGTGTATGCGTGCGGGGCAGGATGTGTGTGTAGATGTGGGTGCGGAATCTCTGCGTATGTTTGTGTGGGGCAGGATGTATGCCTATGCCTGTGGGGCAGGATGTGTGTGTATGCGTGTGGGGCAGGATGTGTGTGTATGCTTGTGGGGCAGGATGTGTGTGTATGCGTGTGGGGCAGGTTGTGTGTGCATCCGTGTGGGGCAGGATTTGTGTCTATGCATGTGGGGCAGGATGTGAGCCTATGCTTGTGGGGCAGGATGTTTGTCTCTGCGTGTGAGGTCGGATGTTTGAGTAGGTGTGGGTGCGGAATCTCTGCGTATGTTTGTGTGGGGCAGGATGTATGCCTATGCGTGTGGGGCAGGATGTGTGTGTATGCGTGTGGGGCAGGGTGTGCGCCTATGCGTGTGAGGCCGGGTGTGCGTCTACGCGTGTGGGGCAGGGTGTGCGTCTACGCGTGTGGGGCAGGGTCTGCGTCTGTGCGTGTGGGGCAGGATGTGTGTCTATGCGTGTGGGGCAGGATGTGTGTCTATGCGTGTGGGGCAGGATGTGTGTCTATGCGTGTGGGGCAGGATGTGTGTGTAGGTGTGGGTGCCGAATCTCTGCGTATGTTTGTGTGGGGCAGGATGTATGCCTATGCGTGTGGGGCAGGATGTGTGTGAATGCGTGTGCGGCAGGATGTGTGTGTATGCGTGTTGGGCAGGTTGTGTGTGTATGCGTGTGGGGCAGGATGTGTGTCTATGCATGTGGGGCAGGATGTATGCCTATGCGTGTGGGGCAGGATGTGTGTGTATGCGTGTGGGGCAGGATGTGTGTGTATGCGTGTGGGGCAGGATGTATGTCTATGCGTGTGGGGCAGGATGTGTGTGTAGGTGTGGGTGCGGAATCTCTGCGTATGTTTGTGTGGGGCAGGATGTATGCCTAATGCGTGTGGGCAGGATGTGTGTGTATGCGTGTGGGGCAGGATGTGTGTGTATGCGTGTGGGGCAGGATGTGTGTGTATGCGTATGGGGCAGGATGTCTGTGTATGCGTGTGGGCCAGGATGTGTGTCTATGCGTGTGGGGCAGGATGTGTGTGTATGCGTGTGGGGCAGGATGTGTGTGTATGCGTGTGGGGCAGGATGTATCTCTATGCGTGTGGGGCAGGATGTGTGTGTATGCGTGTGGGGCAGGATGTGTGTCTATGCTTGTGGGACAGGATGTGTGTCTATGCGTGTGGGTCAGGATGTGTGTGTATGCGTGTGGGGCAGGATGTGTGTCTGTGCGTGTGGGGCAGGATGTGTGTGTATGCGTGTGGGGCAAGATGTGTGGCTATGTGTGTGGGGCAGGATGTGTGTCTATTCGTGTGGGGCAGGATGTGTGTCTATGCGTGTGGGGCAGGATGTGTGTGTAGGTGTGTGTGCGGATTCTCTGCGTATGTTTGTGTGGGGCAGGATGTGCGTCTATGCGTGTGGGGCAGGATGTGCGTGTATGCGTGTGGGGCAGGATGTGCGTGTATGCGTGTGGGGCAGGATGTGCGTGTATGCGTGTGGGGCAGGATGTGCATGTATGCGTGTGGGGCAGGATGTGTGTCTATGCGTGTGGGGCAGGATGTGTGTCTATGCGTGCGGGGCAGGATGTGTGTCTATGCGTGTGGGGCAGGATGTGTGTCTATGCGTGTGGGGCAGGATGTGTGTCTATCCGTGTGGGGCAGGATGTGAGTCTATGCGTGTGGGGCAGGATGTGATTCTATGCGTATGGGGCAGGATGTTTGTGTATGCGTGTGGGGCAGGATGTATGTCTATGCGTGTGGGGCAGGATGTATGCCTATGCGTGTGGGGCAGGATGTGTGTCTATGCGTGTGGGGCAGGATGTATGTCTATGCGTGTGGGGCAGGATGTGTGTGTATGCGTGTGGGGCAGGATGTGTGTGTAGGTGTGGGTGCGGAATCTCTGCTTATGTTTGTGTGGGGCAGGATGTATGCCTATGCGTGTGGGGCAGGATGTGTGTGTATGCGTGTGGGGCAGGATGTGTGTCTATGCGTGTGGGGCAGGATGAATGTCTATGCGTGTGGGGCAGGATGTGTGTGTATGCGTGTGGGGCAGGATGTGTGTGTAGGTGTGGGTGCGGAATCTCTGCGTATGTTTGTGTGGGGCAGTATGTATGCCCATGCGTGTGGGGCAGGATGTGTGTGTATGCGTGTGGGGCAGGATGTGTGTCTATGCGTTTGGGGCAGGATGTCTGTCTATGCGTGAGGGGCAGGATGTCTGTCTATGCATGTGGGGCAGGATGTGTGTGTATGCGTGTGGGGCAGGAGGTGTGTGTATGCGTGTGGGGCAGGAGGTGTGTGTATGCGTGTGGGGCAGGATGTCTGTGTCTGCGTGTGGGGCAGGATGTGTGTGTAGGTGTGGGTGCGGAATCTCTGCGTATGTTTGTGTGGGGCAGGATGTATGCCTATGCCTGTGGGGCAGGATGTGTGTGTATGCGTGTGACGCAGGATGTGTATCTATGCGTGTGGGCAGGATGTATGTCTATGCGTGTGGGGCAGGATGTGTGTCTATGCGTGTGGGGCAGGATGTGTGTCTATGCGTGTGGGGCAGGATGTGTGTGTATGCGTGTGGGGCAGTTTGTGTGTCTATGCGTGTGGGGCAGGATGTGTGTCTATGCGTGTGGGGCAGGATGTTTGTCTATGCGTGTGGGGCAGGATGTGTGTCTATGCGTGTGGGGCAGGATGTGTGTCTATGCGTGTGGGGCAGGATGTGTGTCTATGCGTGTGGGGCAGGATGTGTGTCTATGCGTGTGGGGCAGGATGTGTGTCTATGCGTGTGGGGCAGGATGTGTGTGTATGCTGTGGGGCAGGATGTGTGTGTATGCGTGTTGGGCAGGATGTGTGTGTATGCGTGTTTAGCAGGTTGTGTTTGTATGTGTGTGGGGCAGGATGTGTGTCTATATGTGTGGGGCAGGATGTTTGACAATGCGTATGGGGCAGGATGTGTGTCTATGCATGTGGGGCAGTATGTATGCCTATGGGTGTGGGGCAGGATGTGTGTGTATGCGTGTGGGGCAGGATGTGTGTGTATGCGTGTGGGGCAGGATGTATGTCTATGCGTGTGGGGCAGGATGTGTGTGTATGCTTGTGGGTCAGGATGTGTGTCTATGCGTGTGGGGCAGTTTGTGTGTCTATGCGTGTGGGGCAGGATGTGTGTCTATGCGTGTGGGGCAGGATGTTTGTCTATGCGTGTGGGGCAGGATGTGTGTCTATGCGTGTGGGGCAGGATGTGTGTCTATGCGTGTGGGGCAGGATGTGTGTCTATGCGTGTGGGGCAGGATGTGTGTCTATGCGTGTGGGGCAGGATGTGTGTGTATGCTGTGGGGCAGGATGTGTGTGTATGCGTGTTGGGCAGGATGTGTGTGTATGCGTGTTTAGCAGGTTGTGTTTGTATGTGTGTGGGGCAGGATGTGTGTCTATATGTGTGGGGCAGGATGTTTGACAATGCGTATGGGGCAGGATGTGTGTCTATGCATGTGGGGCAGTATGTATGCCTATGGGTGTGGGGCAGGATGTGTGTGTATGCGTGTGGGGCAGGATGTGTGTGTATGCGTGTGGGGCAGGATGTATGTCTATGCGTGTGGGGCAGGATGTGTGTGTATGCTTGTGGGTCAGGATGTGTGTGTAGGTGTGGGTGCGGAATCTCTGCGTATGTTTGTGTGGGGCAGGATGTATGCCTATGCGTGTGGGGCAGGATGTGTGTGTATGCGTGTGGGGCAGGATGTGTGTCTATGCGTGTGGGGCAGGATGTGTTTCTATGCGTGTGGGGCAGGATGTGTGCGTATGCGTGTGGGGCAGGATGTGTGTGTATTCGTGTGGAGCAGGATGTGTGTGTATGCGTGTGGGGCAGGATGTGTGTGTATGCGTGTGGGGCAAGATGTGTGTGTATGCGTGTGGGGCAGGATGTGTGTGTATGCGTGTGGGGCAAGATGTGTGGCTATGTGTGTGGGGCAGGATGTGTGTCTATTCGTGTGGGGCAGGATGTGTGTCTATGCGTGTGGGGCAGGATGTGTGTGTAGGTGTGTGTGCGGATTCTCTGCGTATGTTTGTGTGGGGCAGGATGTGCGTCTATGCGTGTGGGGCAGGATGTGCGTGTATGCGTGTGGGGCAGGATGTGCGTGTATGCATGTGGGGCAGGATGTGCGTGTATGCGTGTGGGGCAGGATGTGTGCCTATGCGTGTGGGGCAGGATGTGTGTCTATGCGTGTGGGGCAGGATGTGTGTCTATGCGTGTGGGGCAGGATGTGTGTCTATGCGTGTGGGGCAGGATGTGTGTCTATGCGTGTGGGGCAGGATGTGTGTCTATGCGTGTGGGGCAGGATGTGAGTCTATGCGTGTGGGGCAGGATGTGATTCTATGCGTATGGGGCAGGATGTTTGTGTATGCGTGTGGGGCAGGATGTATGTCTATGCGTGTGGGGCAGGATGTATGCCTATGCGTGTGGGGCAGGATGTGTGTCTATGCGTGTGGGGCAGGATGTATGTCTATGCGTGTGGGGCAGGATGTGTGTGTATGCGTGTGGGGCAGGATGTGTGTGTAGGTTTGGGTGCGGAATCTCTGCGTATGTTTGTGTGGGGCAGGATGTATGCCTATGCGTGTGGGGCAGGATGTGTGTGTATGCGTGTGGGGCAGGATGTGTGTCTATGCGTGTGGGGCAGGATGAATGTCTATGCGTGTGGGGCAGGATGTGTGTGTATGCGTGTGGGGCAGGATGTGTGTGTAGCTGTGGGTGCGGAATCTCTGCGTATGTTTGTGTGGGGAAGTATGTATGCCCATGCGTGTGGGGCAGGATGTGTGTGTATGCGTGTGGGGCAGGATGTGTGTCTATGCGTGTGGGGCAGGATGTCTGTCTATGCATGTGGGGCAGGATGTCTGTCTATGCATGTGGGGCAGGATGTGTGTGTATGCGTGTGGGGCAGGAGGTGTGTGTATGCGTGTGGGGCAGGAGGTGTGTGTATGCGTGTGGGGCAGGATGTCTGTGTCTGCGTGTGGGGCAGGATGTGTGTGTAGGTGTGGGTGCGGAATCTCTGCGTATGTTTGTGTGGGGCAGGATGTATGCCTATGCCTGTGGGGCAGGATGTGTGTGTATGCGTGTGACGCAGGATGTGTATCTATGCGTGTGGGCAGGATGTATGTCTATGCGTGTGGGGCAGGATGTGTGTCTATGCGTGTGGGGCAGGATGTGTGTCTATGCGTGTGGGGCAGGATGTGTGTGTAAGCGTGTGGGGCAGTTTGTGTGTCTATGCGTGTGGGGCAGGATGTGTGTCTATGCGTGTGGGGCAGGATGTTTGTCTATGCGTGTGGGGCAGGATGTGTGTCTATGCGTGTGGGGCAGGATGTGTGTCTATGCGTGTGGGGCAGGATGTGTGTCTATGCGTGTGGGGCAGGATGTGTGTCTATGCGTGTGGGGCAGGATGTGTGTCAATGCGTGTGGGGCAGGATGTGTGTGTATGCTGTGGGGCAGGATGTGTGTGTATGCGTGTTGGGCAGGATGTGTGTGTATGCGTGTGGGGCAGGATGTGTGTGTATGCGTGTTTAGCAGGTTGTGTTCGTATGTGTGTGGGGCAGGATGTGTGTCTATATGTGTCGGGCAGGATGTTTGACAATGCGTATGGGGCAGGATGTGTGTCTATGCATGTGGGGCAGTATGTATGCCTATGGGTGTGGGGCAGGATGTGTGTGTATGCGTGTGGGGCAGGATGTGTGTGTATGCGTGTGGGGCAGGATGTGTGTGTAGGTGTGTGTGCGGATTCTCTGCGTATGTTTGTGTGGGGCAGGATGTGCGTCTATGCGTGTGGGGCAGGATGTGCGTGTATGCGTGTGGGGCAGGATGTGCGTGTATGCGTGTGGGGCAGGATGTGCGTGTATGCATGTGGGGCAGGATGTGCGTGTATGCGTGTGGGGCAGGATGTGTGTCTATGCGTGTGGGGCAGGATGTGTGTCTATGCGTGTGGGGCAGGATGTGTGTCTATGCGTGTGGGGCAGGATGTGTGTCTATGCGTGTGGGGCAGGATGTGTGTCTATGCGTGTGGGGCAGGATGTGAGTCTATGCGTGTGGGGCAGGATGTGATTCTATGCGTATGGGGCAGGATGTTTGTGTATGCGTGTGGGGCAGGATGTATGTCTATGCGTGTGGGGCAGGATGTATGCCTATGCGTGTGGGGCAGGATGTGTGTCTATGCGTGTGGGGCAGGATGTATGTCTATGCGTGTGGGGCAGGATGTGTGTGTATGCGTGTGGGGCAGGATGTGTGTGTAGGTGTGGGTGCGGAATCTCTGCTTATGTTTGTGTGGGGCAGGATGTATGCCTATGCGTGTGGGGCAGGATGTGTGTGTATGCGTGTGGGGCAGGATGTGTGTCTATGCGTGTGGGGCAGGATGAATGTCTATGCGTGTGGGGCAGGATGTGTGTGTATGCGTGTGGGGCAGGATGTGTGTGTAGGTGTGGGTGCGGAATCTCTGCGTATGTTTGTGTGGGGCAGTATGTATGCCCATGCGTGTGGGGCAGGATGTGTGTGTATGCGTGTGGGGCAGGATGTGTGTCTATGCGTGTGGGGCAGGATGTCTGTCTATGCATGTGGGGCAGGATGTCTGTCTATGCATGTGGGGCAGGATGTGTGTGTATGCGTGTGGGGCAGGAGGTGTGTGTATGCGTGTGGGGCAGGAGGTGTGTGTATGCGTGTGGGGCAGGATGTCTGTGTCTGCGTGTGGGGCAGGATGTGTGTGTAGGTGTGGGTGCGGAATCTCTGCGTATGTTTGTGTGGGGCAGGATGTATGCCTATGCCTGTGGGGCAGGATGTGTGTGTATGCGTGTGACGCAGGATGTGTATCTATGCGTGTGGGCAGGATGTATGTCTATGCGTGTGGGGCAGGATGTGTGTCTATGCGTGTGGGGCAGAATGTGTGTCTATGCGTGTGGGGCAGGATGTGTGTGTATGCGTGTGGGGCAGTTTGTGTGTCTATGCGTGTGAGGCAGGATGTGTGTCTATGCGTGTGGGGCAGGATGTTTGTCTATGCGTGTGGGGCAGGATGTGTGTCTATGCGTGTGGGGCAGGATGTGTGTCTATGCGTGTGGGGCAGGATGTGTGTCTATGCGTGTGGGGCAGGATGTGTGTCTATGCGTGTGGGGCAGGATGTGTGTCTATGCGTGTGGGGCAGGATGTGTGTGTATGCTGTGGGGCAGGATGTGTGTGTATGCGTGTTGGGCAGGATGTGTGTGTATGCGTGTGGGGCAGGATGTGTGTGTATGCGTGTTTAGCAGGTTGTGTTTGTATGTGTGTGGGGCAGGATGTGTGTCTATATGTGTGGGGCAGGATGTTTGACAATGCGTATGGGGCAGGATGTGTGTCTATGCATGTGGGGCAGTATGTATGCCTATGGGTGTGGGGCAGGATGTGTGTGTATGCGTGTGGGGCAGGATGTGTGTGTATGCGTGTGGGGCAGGATGTATGTCTATGCGTGTGGGGCAGGATGTGTGTGTATGCTTGTGGGTCAGGATGTGTGTGTAGGTGTGGGTGCGGAATCTCTGCGTATGTTTGTGTGGGGCAGGATGTATGCCTATGCGTGTGGGGCAGGATGTGTGCGTATGCGTGTGGGGCAGGATGTGTGTCTATACGCGTGGGGCAGGATGTGTTTCTATGCGTGTGGGGCAGGATGTGTTTCTATGCGTGTGGGGCAGGATGTGTGCGTATGCGTGTGGGGCAGGATGTGTGTGTATTCGTGTGGAGCAGGATGTGTGTGTATGCGTGTGGGGCAGGATGTGTGTGTATGCGTGTGGGGCAAGATGTGTGTGTATGCGTGTGGGGCAGGATGTGTGTGTATGCGTGTGGGTCAGGATGTGTGTGTATGCGTGTGGGGCAAGATGTGTGGCTATGTGTGTGGGGCAGGATGTGTGTCTATTCGTGTGGGGTAGGATGTGTGTCTATGCGTGTGGGGCAGGATGTGTGTGTAGGTGTGTGTGCGGATTCTCTGCGTATGTTTGTGTGGGGCAGGATGTGCGTCTATGCGTGTGGGGCAGGATGTGCGTGTATGCGTGTGGGGCAGGATGTGCGTGTATGCGTGTGGGGCAGGATGTGCGTGTATGCGTGTGGGGCAGGATGTGTGCCTATGCGTGTGGGGCAGGATGTGTGTCTATGCGTGTGGGGCAGGATGTGTGTCTATGCGTGTGGGGCAGGATGTGTGTCTATGCGTGTGGGGCAGGATGTGTGTCTATGCGTGTGGGGCAGGATGTGAGTCTATGCGTGTGGGGCAGGATGTGATTCTATGCGTATGGGGCAGGATGTTTGTGTATGCGTGTGGGGCAGGATGTATGTCTATGCGTGTGGGGCAGGATGTATGCCTATGCGTGTGGGGCAGGATGTGTGTCTATGCGTGTGGGGCAGGATGTATGTCTATGCGTGTGGGGCAGGATGTGTGTGTATGCGTGTGGGGCAGCATGTGTGTGTAGGTTTGGGTGCGGAATCTCTGCGTATGTTTGTGTGGGGCAGGATGTATGCCTATGCGTGTGGGGCAGGATGTGTGTGAATGCGTGTGGGGCAGGATGTGTGTCTATGCGTGTGGGGCAGGATGAATGTCTATGCGTGTGGGGCAGGATGTGTGTGTATGCGTGTGGGGCAGGATGTGTGTGTAGGTGTGGGTGCGGAATCTCTGCGTATGTTTGTGTGGGGCAGTATGTATGCCCATGCGTGTGGGGCAGGATGTGTGTGTATGCGTGTGGGGCAGGATGTGTGTCTATGCGTGTGGGGCAGGATGTCTGTCTATGCATGTGGGGCAGGATGTCTGTCTATGCATGTGGGGCAGGATGTGTGTGTATGCGTGTGGGGCAGGAGGTGTGTGTATGCGTGTGGGGCAGGAGGTGTGTGTATGCGTGTGGGGCAGGATGTCTGTGTCTGCGTGTGGGGCAGGATGTGTGTGTCGGTGTGGGTGCGGAATCTCTGCGTATGTTTGTGTGGGGCAGGATGTATGCCTATGCCTGTGGGGCAGGATGTGTGTGTATGCGTGTGACGCAGGATGTGTATCTATGCGTGTGGGCAGGATGTATGTCTATGCGTGTGGGGCAGGATGTGTGTCTATGCGTGTGGGGCAGGATGTGTGTCTATGCGTGTGGGGCAGGATGTGTGTCTATGCGTGTGGGGCAGTTTGTGTGTCTATGCGTGTGGGGCAGGATGTGTGTCTATGCGTGTGGGGCAGGATGTTTGTCTATGCGTGTGGGGCAGGATGTGTGTCTATGCGTGTGGGGCAGGATGTGTGTCTATGCGTGTGGGGCAGGATGTGTGTCTATGCGTGTGGGGCAGGATGTGTGTCTATGCGTGTGGGGCAGGATGTGTGTCAATGCGTGTGGGGCAGGATGTGTGTGTATGCTGTGGGGCAGGATGTGTGTGTATGCGTGTTGGGCAGGATGTGTGTGTATGCGTGTGGGGCAGGATGTGTGTGTATGCGTGTTTAGCAGGTTGTGTTCGTATGTGTGTGGGGCAGGATGTGTGTCTATATGTGTGGGGCAGGATGTTTGACAATGCGTATGGGGCAGGATGTGTGTCTATGCATGTGGGGCAGTATGTATGCCTATGGGTGTGGGGCAGGATGTGTGTGTATGCGTGTGGGGCAGGATGTGTGTGTATGCGTGTGGGGCAGGATGTATGTCTATGCGTGTGGGGCAGGATGTGTGTGTATGCTTGTGGGGCAGGATGTGTGTGTAGGTGTGGGTGCGGAATCTCTGCATATGTTTGTGTGGGGCAGGATGTATGCCTATGCGTGTGGGGCAGGATGTGTGTGTATGCGTGTGGGGCAGGATGTGTGTCTATGCGTGTGGGGCATGATGTGTTTCTATGCGTGTGGGGCAGGATGTGTGCGTATGCGTGTGGGGCAGGATGTGTGTGTATTCGTGTGGAGCAGGATGTGTGTGTATGCGTGTGGGGCAGGATGTGTGTGTATGCGTGTGGGGCAAGATGTGTGTGTATGCGTGTGGGGCAGGATGTGTGTGTATGCGTGTGGGGCAGGATGTGTGTGTATGCATGTGGGGCAGGATGTGTGTGTAGGTGTGGGTGCGGAATCTCTGCGTTTGTTTGTGTGGGGCACGATATATGCCTATGCCTGTGGGGCAGGATATGTGTGTATGCGTGTGGGGCAGGATGTGTGTCTATGCGTGTGGGGCAGGATGTATGTCTATGCGTGTGGGGCAGGATGTGTGTCTATGCGTGTGGGGCAGGATGTGTGTGTATGCGTGTGGGGCAGGATGTGTGTGTAGGTGTGGGTGCGGAATCTCTGCGCATGTTTGTGTGGGGCAGGATTTGAGTGTATGCGAGCGGGGCAGGATGTGTGAGTAGGTGTGGGTGCGGAATCTCTGAGTATGTTTATGTGGGGCAGGATGTATGCCTATGCCTGTGGGGCAGGAAGTGTGTGTATGCGTGTGGGGCAGGATGTGTGTGTATGCGTGTGGGGCAGGATGTGTGTGTATGCGTGTGGGGCAGGATGTGTGTGAATGCGTGTGGGGCAGGATGTGTGTGAATGCGTGTGGGGCAGGATGTGTGTCTATGCATGTGGGGCAGGATGAGTGCCTATGCTTGTGGGGCAGGATGTTTGTCTATGCGTGTGGGGCCGGATGTTTGTGTAGGTTTGGGTGCGGAATCTCTGCGTATGTTTGTGTGGGGCAGGATGTATGCCTATGCGTGTGGGGCAGGATGTGTGTGTATGCGTGTGCGGCAGGGTGTGCGCCTATGCGTGTGAGGCAGGGTGTGTGTCTACACGTGTGGGGCAGGGTGTGCGTCTACGCGTGTGGGGCAGGGTGTGCGTCTACGCATGTGGGGCAGGGTGTGCGTCTACGCGTGTGGGGCAGGGTGTGCGTCTACGCGTGTGGGGCAGGGTGTGCGTCTACGCGTGTGGGGCAGGGTGTGCGTCTGTGCGTGTGGGGCAGGATGAGCGTCTATGCGTGTGGGGCACGATGAGCGTCTATGCATGTGAGGCACGATGCGCGTCTATGCGTGTGGGGCAGGATGTGCGTCTATGCGTGTGGGGCAGGATCTGCGTCTATGCGTGTGGGGCAGGATGTGAGTCTATGCGTGTGGGGCAGGATGTGCGTCTATGTGTGTGGGGCAGGATGTGTGTGTATGTGTGTGGGGCAGGATGTGTGTGTAGGTGTGGGTGCGGAATCTCTGCGTATGTTTGTGTGGGGCAGGATGTGTGTCTATGCCTGTGGGGCAGGATGTGTGTCTATGCATGTGGGGCAGGATGTGTGTGTATGCGTGTGGGGCAGGATGTGTGTGTATGCGTGTGGGGCAGGATGTGTGTGTATGTGTGTGGGGCAGGATGTGTGTGTAGGTGTGGGTGCGGAATCTCTGCGTATGTTTGTATGGGGCAGGATGTATGCCTATGCCTGTGGGGCAGGATGTGTGTCTATGCGTGTGGGGCAGGATATGTGTGTATGCGTGTGGGGCAGGTTGTGTGTCTATGCATGTGGGGCAGGATGTATGCCTATGCGTGTGGGGCAGGATGTGTGTCTATGCGTGTGGGGCAGGATGTATGTCTATGCGTGTGGGGCAGGATGTATGTCTATGCGTGTGGGGCAGCATGTGTGTGTAGGTGTGGGTGCGGAATCTCTGCGTATGTTTGTGTGGGGCAGGATGTATGCCCATGCGTGTGGGGCAGGATGTGTGTGTATGCGTGTGGGGCAGGATGTGTGTCTATGCGTGTGGGGCAGGATGTCTGTCTATGCATGTGGGGCAGGATGTGTGTGTATGCGTGTGGGGCAGGAGGTGTGTGTATGCGTGTGGGGCAGGAGGTGTGTGTATGCGTGTGGGGCAGGATGTGTGTCTATGCGTGTGGGGCAGGATGTGTGTCTATGCGTGTGGGGCAGGATGTGTGTGTATGCTGTGGGGCAGGATGTGTGTGTATGCGTGTTGGGCAGGATGTGTGTGTATGCGTGTGGGGCAGGATGTGTGTGTATGCGTGTTGGGCAGGTTGTGTTTGTATGCGTGTGGGGCAGGATGTGTGTCTATATGTGTGGGGCAGGATATTTGACAATGCGTAAGGGGCAGGATGTGTGTCTATGAATGTGGGGCAGTATGTATGCCTATGGGTGTGGGGCAGGATGTGTGTGTATGCGTGTGGGGCAGGATGTGTGTGTATGCGTGTGGGGCAGGATGTGTGTCTATGCGTGTGGGGCAGGATGTATGTGTATGCGTGTGGGGCAGGATGTGTGTGTATGCGTGTGGGTGCGGATCTCAGCGTATGTTTGTGTGGGGCAGGATGTATGCCTATGCGTGTGGGGCAGGATGTGTGTCTATGCGTGTGGGGCAGGTTGTGTGTCTATGCGTGTGGGGCAGGATGTGTGTCTATGCGTGTGTGGCAGGATGTGCGTGTATGCGTGTGTGGCAGGATGTCCGTGTATGCGTGTGGGGCAGGATGTTCGTGTATGAGTGTGGGGCAGGATGTATGTCTATGTGTGTGGGGCAGGATGTGTGTGTATGCGTGTGGGGCAGGATGTCTGTGTATGCGTGTGGGGCAGCATGTGTGTCTATGCGTGTGGGGCAGGAAGTGTGTGTATGCATGTGGGGCAGGATGTGTGTCTATGCTTGTGGGGCAGGATGTGTGTCTATGCATGCGGGGCAGGATGCGTGTGTATGCGTGTGGGGCAGGATGTGTGTGCATGCGTGTGGGGCAGGATGTGTGTGTATGCGTGTGGGGCAGGATGTGTGTCTAAGCGTGTGTGGCAGGATGTGCGTGTATGCGTGTGGGGCAGGATGTCCGTGTATGCGTGTGGGGCAGGATGTGCGTGTATGAGTGTGGGGCAGGATGTGTGTCTATGCGTGTGGGGCAGGATGTGTGTGTATGCGTGTGGGGCAGCATGTGTGTGTATGCGTGTGGGGCAGCATGTGTGTCTATGCGTGTGGGGCAGGAAGTGTGTGTATGCATGTGGGGCAGGATGTGTGTCTATGCTTGTGGGGCAGGATGTGTGTCTATGCATGCGGGGCAGGATGTGTGTGTATGCGTGTGGGGCAGGATATGTGCCTATGCTTGTGGGGCAGGATGTGTGTCTATGCGTGTGGGGCAGCATGTGTGTGTATGCGTGTGGGGCAGCATGTGCGTGTATGCGTGTGGGGCAGGATGTGTGTGTATGCGTGTGGGGCAGGATGTGCGTGTATGCGTGTGGGGCAGGATGTGTGTCTATGCGTGTGGGGCAGGATGAGTGTCTATGCGTGTGGGGCAGGATGTGAGTCTATGCGTGTGGGGCAGGATGTGAGTCTATGCGTGTGGGGCAGAATGTGTGTGTATGCGTGTGGCAGGATGTGTGTGTATGCGTGTGGGGCAGGATGTGTGTGTATGCATGTGGGGCAGGATGTGTGTGTATGCGTGTGGGCCAGGATGTGTGAGTATGCGTGTGGGGCAGGATGTGTGTGTAGGTGTGTGTGCGGAATTTCTGCGTATGTTTGTGTGGGGCAGGATATATGCCTATGCCTGTGGGGCAGGATATGTTTGTATGCGTGTGGGGCCGGAGGTGTGTCTATGCGTGTGGGGCAGGAGGTATGTCTATGCGTGTGGGGCAGGATGTGTGTCTATGCGTGTGGGGCAGGATGTGTGTGTATGCGTGTGGGGCAGGATGTGTGTGTAGGTGTGGGTGCGGAATCTCAGCGTATGTTTGTGTGGGGCAGGATTTGTGTATGCGCGTGCGGGGCAGGATGTGTGTGTAGGTGTGGGTGCGGAATCTCTGCGTATGTTTGTGTGGGGCAGGATGTATGCCTATGCCTGTGGGGCAGGATGTGTGTGTATGCGTGTGGGGCAGGATGTGTGTGTATGCGTGTGGGGCAGGATGTGTGTGTATGCGTGTGGGGCAGGTTGTGTGTGTATGCGTGTGGGGCAGGTTGTGTGTGTATGCGTGTGGGGCAGGATGTGTGTCTATGCATGTGGGGCAGGATGTGTGCCTATGCTTGTGGGGCAGGATGTTTGTCTATGCGTGTGGGGCAGGGTGTGCGCTTATACGTGTGGGGCAGGGTGTGCGTCTACACATGTGGGGCAGGGTGTGCGTCTACACGTGTGGGGCAGGGTGTGCGTCTACGCGTATGGGGCAGGATGTGTGTCTATGCATGTGGCGCAGGATGCGCGTCTATGCGTGTGGGGCAGGATGCGCGTCTATGCGTGTGGGGCAGGATGTGCGTCTATGCGTGTGGGGCAGGATGTGCGTCTATGCGTGTGGGGCAGGATGTGCGTCTATGTGTGTGGGGTAGGATGTGTGTGTAGGTGTGGGTGCGGAATCTCTGCGTATGTTTGTGTGGGGCAGGATGTATGCCTATGCATGTGGGGCAGGATGTGCGTCTATGTGTGTGGGGCAGGATGTGTGTGTATGCGTGTGGGGCAGGATGTGTGTGTATGCGTGTGGGGCAGGATGTGTGTGTATGCGTGTGGGGCAGGATGTGTGTGTATGCGTGTGGGGCAGGTTGTGTGTGTATTCGTGAGGGGCAGGTTGTGTGTCTATGCGTGTGGGGCAGGATGTGTGTCTATGCGTGTGGGGCAGGGTGTGTGTCTATGCGTGTGGGGCAGGATGTGTGTATAGATGTGGGTGCGGAATATTTGCGTATGTTTGTGTGGGGCAGGATGTATGCCTATGCGTGTGGGGCACGATGTGTGTGTATGCGTGTGGGGCAGAAAGTGTGTCTATGCGTGTGGGGCAGGATGTGTGTCTGTGCATGTGGGGCAGGATGTGTGAGTATGCGTGTGGGGCAGGAGGTGTGTGTATGCGTGTGGGGCAGGATGTGTGTGTATGCGTGTGGGGCAGGATGTGTGTGTATGCGTGTGGGGCAGGATGTGTGTGCAGGTGTGGGTGCGGAATCTCTGCGTATGATTGTGTGGGCCAGGATGTATGCCTATGCCTGTGGGGCTGGATGTGTGTGTATGCGTGTGGCGCAGGATGTGTGTCTATACGTGTGGGCAGGATGTATGTCTATGCGTGTGGGGCAGGATGTGTGTCTATGCGTGTGGGGCAAGATGTGTGTCTATGCGTGTGGGGCAGGATGTGTGTCTATGCATGTGGGGCAGGAGGTGTGTGTATGCGTGTGGGGCAGGATGTGTGTGTATGCGTGTGGGGCAGGATGTGCATGTATGCGTGTGGGGCAGGATGTGCGTGTTTGCGTGTGGGGCAGGATGTATGTCTATGCGTGTGGGGCAGGATGTATGTCTATGCGTGTGGGGCAGGATGTGTGTGTATACGTGTGGGGCAGGATGTGTGTGTGTGCGTGTGGGGCAGGATGTGTGTCTATGCGTGTGGGGCAGGATGTGTGTGTATGCCTGTGGGGCAGGTTGTGTGTCTATGCATGTGGGGCAGCATGTATGCCTATGCGTGTGGGGCAGGATGTGTGTCTATGCGTGAGGGGCAGGATGTATGTCTAAGCGTGTGGGGCAGGATGTGTGTGTATGCGTGTGGGGCAGAATGTGTGTGTAGTTGTGGGTGCGGAATCTCTGCGTATGTTTGTGTGGGGCAGGATTTGTGTGTATGCGTGTGGGCCAGGATGTCTGTCTATGCGTGTGGGGCAGGATGTGTGTCTATGCATGTGGGGCAGGATGTGTATGTATGCGTGTGGGGCAGGAGGTGTGTGTATGCGTGTGGGGCAGGATGTGTGTGTATGCGTGTGGGGCAGGATGTGTGTGTATGCGTGTTGGGCAGGTTGTGTTTGTATGCGTGTGGGGCAGGATGTGTGTCTATATGTGTGGGGCAGGATATTTGACAATGCGTAAGGGGCAGGATGTGTGTCTATGAATGTGGGGCAGTATGTATGCCTATGGGTGTGGGGCAGGATGTGTGTGTATGCGTGTGGGGCAGGATGTGTGTGTATGCGTGTGGGGCAGGATGTGTGTGTATGCGTGTGGGGCAGGATGTGTGTCTATGCGTGTGGGGCAGGATGTATGTGTATGCGTGTGGGGCAGGATGTGTGTGTATGCGTGTGGGTGCGGATCTCTGCGTATGTTTGTGTGGGGCAGGATGTATGCCTATGCGTGTGGGGCAGGATGTGTGTCTATGCGTGTGGGGCAGGTTGTGTATCTATGCGTGTGGGGCAGGATGTGTGTCTATGCGTGTGTGGCAGGATGTGCGTGTATGCGTGTGTGGCAGGATGTCCGTGTATGCGTGTGGGGCAGGATGTGCGTGTATGAGTGTGGGGCAGGATGTATGTCTATGTGTGTGGGGCAGGATGTGTGTGTATGCGTGTGGGGCAGGATGTCTGTGTATGCGTGTGGGGCAGCATGTGTGTCTGTGCGTGTGGGGCAGGAAGTGTGTGTATGCATGTGGGGCAGGATGTGTGTCTATGCTTGTGGGGCAGGATGTGTGTCTATGCATGCGGGGCAGGATGTGTGTGTATGCGTGTGGGGCAGGATGTGTGTGCATGCGTGTGGGGCAGGATGTGTGTGTATGCGTGTGGGGCAGGATGTGTGTCTAAGCGTGTGTGGCAGGATGTGCGTGTATGCGTGTGGGGCAGGATGTCCGTGTATGCGTGTGGGGCAGGATGTGCGTGTATGAGTGTGGGGCAGGATGTGTGTCTATGCGTGTGGGGCAGGATGTGTGTGTATGCGTGTGGGGCAGCATGTGTGTGTATGCGTGTGAGGCAGCATGTGTGTCTATGCGTGTGGGGCAGGAAGTGTGTGTATGCATGTGGGGCAGAATGTGTGTCTATGCTTGTGGGGCAGGATGTGTGTCTATGCATGCGGGGCAGGATGTGTGTGTATGCGTGTGGGGCAGGATATGTGTCTATGCTTGTGGGGCAGGATGTGTGTATATGCGTGTGGGGCAGCATGTGTGTGTATGCGTGTGGGGCAGCATGTGCGTGTATGCGTGTGGGGCAGGATGTGCGTGTATGCGTGTGGGGCAGGATGTGCGTGCATGCGTGTGGGGCAGGATGTGTGTGTATGCGTGTGGGGCAGGATGTGCGTGTATGCGTGAGGGGCAGGATGTGTGTCTATGCGTGTGGGGCAGGATGTGTGTCTATGCGTGTGGGACAGGATGTGAGTCTATGCGTGTGGGGCAGGATGTGAGTCTATGCGTGTGGGGCAGGATGTGTGTGTATGCGTGTGGGGCAGGATGTGTGTGTAGGTGTGGGTGCGGAATCTCTGCGTATGTTTGTGTGGGGCAGTATGTATGCCCATGCGTATGGGGCAGGATGTGTGTGTATGCGTGTGGGGCAGGATGTGTGTCTATGCGTGTGGGGCAGGATGTCTGTCTATGCATGTGGGGCAGGATGTCTGTCTATGCATGTGGGGCAGGATGTGTGTGTATGCGTGTGGGGCTTAAGGTGTGTGTATGCGTGTGGGGCAGGAGGTGTGTGTATGCGTGTGGGGCAGGATGTGTGTGTATGCGTGTGGGGCAGGATGTGTGTGCAGGTGTGGGTGCGGAATCTCTGCGTATGATTGTGTGGGCCAGGATGTATGCCTATGCCTGTGGGGCTGGATGTGTGTGTATGCGTGTGGCGCAGGATGTGTGTCTATACGTGTGGGCAGGATGTATGTCTATGCGTGTGGGGCAGGATGTGTGTCTATGCGTGTGGGGCAAGATGTGTGTCTATGCGTGTGGGGCAGGATGTGTGTCTATGCATGTGGGGCAGGAGGTGTGTGTATGCGTGTGGGGCAGGATGTGTGTGTATGCGTGTGGGGCAGGATGTGCATGTATGCGTGTGGGGCAGGATGTGCGTGTTTGCGTGTGGGGCAGGATGTATGTCTATGCGTGTGGGGCAGGATGTATGTCTATGCGTGTGGGGCAGGATGTGTGTGTATACGTGTGGGGCAGGATGTGTGTGTGTGCGTGTGGGGCAGGATGTGTGTCTATGCGTGTGGGGCAGGATGTGTGTGTATGCCTGTGGGGCAGGTTGTGTGTCTATGCATGTGGGGCAGCATGTATGCCTATGCGTGTGGGGCAGGATGTGTGTCTATGCGTGAGGGGCAGGATGTATGTCTAAGCGTGTGGGGCAGGATGTGTGTGTATGCGTGTGGGGCAGAATGTGTGTGTAGTTGTGGGTGCGGAATCTCTGCGTATGTTTGTGTGGGGCAGGATTTGTGTGTATGCGTGTGGGCCAGGATGTCTGTCTATGCGTGTGGGGCAGGATGTGTGTCTATGCATGTGGGGCAGGATGTGTGTGTATGCGTGTGGGGCAGGAGGTGTGTGTATGCGTGTGGGGCAGGATGTGTGTGTATGCGTGTGGGGCAGGATGTGTGTGTATGCGTGTTGGGCAGGTTGTGTTTGTATGCGTGTGGGGCAGGATGTGTGTCTATATGTGTGGGGCAGGATATTTGACAATGCGTAAGGGGCAGGATGTGTGTCTATGAATGTGGGGCAGTATGTATGCCTATGGGTGTGGGGCAGGATGTGTGTGTATGCGTGTGGGGCAGGATGTGTGTGTATGCGTGTGGGGCAGGATGTGTGTGTATGCGTGTGGGGCAGGATGTGTGTCTATGCGTGTGGGGCAGGATGTATGTGTATGCGTGTGGGGCAGGATGTGTGTGTATGCGTGTGGGTGCGGATCTCTGCGTATGTTTGTGTGGGGCAGGATGTATGCCTATGCGTGTGGGGCAGGATGTGTGTCTATGCGTGTGGGGCAGGTTGTGTATCTATGCGTGTGGGGCAGGATGTGTGTCTATGCGTGTGTGGCAGGATGTGCGTGTATGCGTGTGTGGCAGGATGTCCGTGTATGCGTGTGGGGCAGGATGTGCGTGTATGAGTGTGGGGCAGGATGTATGTCTATGTGTGTGGGGCAGGATGTGTGTGTATGCGTGTGGGGCAGGATGTCTGTGTATGCGTGTGGGGCAGCATGTGTGTCTATGCGTGTGGGGCAGGAAGTGTGTGTATGCATGTGGGGCAGGATGAGTGTCTATGCTTGTGGGGCAGGATGTGTGTCTATGCATGCGGGGCAGGATGTGTGTGTATGCGTGTGGGGCAGGATGTGTGTGCATGCGTGTGGGGCAGGATGTGTGTGTATGCGTGTGGGGCAGGATGTGTGTCTAAGCGTGTGTGGCAGGATGTGCGTGTATGCGTGTGGGGCAGGATGTCCGTGTATGCGTGTGGGGCAGGATGTGCGTGTATGAGTGTGGGGCAGGATGTGTGTCTATGCGTGTGGGGCAGGATGTGTGTGTATGCGTGTGGGGCAGCATGTGTGTGTATGCGTGTGGGGCAGCATGTGTGTCTATGCGTGTGGGGCAGGAAGTGTGTGTATGCATGTGGGGCAGAATGTGTGTCTATGCTTGTGGGGCAGGATGTGTGTCTATGCATGCGGGGCAGGATGTGTGTGTATGCGTGTGGGGCAGGATATGTGTCTATGCTTGTGGGGCAGGATGTGTGTCTATGCGTGTGGGGCAGCATGTGTGTGTATGCGTGTGGGGCAGCATGTGCGTGTATGCGTGTGGGGCAGGATGTGCGTGTATGCGTGTGGGGCAGGATGTGCGTGCATGCGTGTGGGGCAGGATGTGTGTGTATGCGTGTGGGGCAGGATGTGCGTGTATGCGTGAGGGGCAGGATGTGTGTCTATGCGTGTGGGGCAGGATGTGTGTCTATGCGTGTGGGACAGGATGTGAGTCTATGCGTGTGGGGCAGGATGTGAGTCTATGCGTGTGGGGCAGGATGTGTGTGTATGCGTGTGGGGCAGGATGTGTGTGTAGGTGTGGGTGCGGAATCTCTGCGTATGTTTGTGTGGGGCAGCATGTATGCCCATGCGTATGGGGCAGGATGTGTGTGTATGCGTGTGGGGCAGGATGTGTGTCTATGCGTGTGGGGCAGGATGTCTGTCTATGCATGTGGGGCAGGATGTCTGTCTATGCATGTGGGGCAGGATGTGTGTGTATGCGTGTGGGGCTTAAGGTGTGTGTATGCGTGTGGGGCAGGAGGTGTGTGTATGCGTGTGGGGCAGGATGTCTGTGTCTGCGTGTGGGGCAGGATGTGTGTGTAGGTGTGGGTGCGGAATCTCTGCGTATGTTTGTGTGGGGCAGGATGTATGCCTATGCCTGTGGGGCAGGATGTGTGTGTATGCGTGTGACGCAGGATGTGTATCTATGCGTGTGGGCAGGATGTATGTCTATGCGTGTGGGGCAGGATGTGTGTCTATGCGTGTGGGGCAGAATGTGTGTCTATGCGTGTGGGGCAGGATGTGTGTGTATGCGTGTGGGGCAGTTTGTGTGTCTATGCGTGTGGGGCAGGATGTGTGTCTATGCGTGTGGGGCAGGATGTTTGTCTATGCGTGTGGGGCAGGATGTGTGTCTATGCGTGTGGGGCAGGATGTGTGTCTATGCGTGTGGGGCAGGATGTGTGTCTATGCGTGTGGGGCAGGATGTGTGTCTATGCGTGTGGGGCAGGATGTGTGTCTATGCGTGTGGGGCAGGATGTGTGTGTATGCTGTGGGGCAGGATGTGTGTGTATGCGTGTTGGGCAGGATGTGTGTGTATGCGTGTGGGGCAGGATGTGTGTGTATGCGTGTTTAGCAGGTTGTGTTTGTATGTGTGTGGGGCAGGATGTGTGTCTATATGTGTGGGGCAGGATGTTTGACAATGCGTATGGGGCAGGATGTGTGTCTATGCATGTGGGGCAGTATGTATGCCTATGGGTGTGGGGCAGGATGTGTGTGTATGCGTGTGGGGCAGGATGTGTGTGTATGCGTGTGGGGCAGGATGTATGTCTATGCGTGTGGGGCAGGATGTGTGTGTATGCTTGTGGGTCAGGATGTGTGTGTAGGTGTGGGTGCGGAATCTCTGCGTATGTTTGTGTGGGGCAGGATGTATGCCTATGCGTGTGGGGCAGGATGTGTGCGTATGCGTGTGGGGCAGGATGTGTGTCTATGCGCGTGGGGCAGGATGTGTTTCTATGCGTGTGGGGCAGGATGTGTTTCTATGCGTGTGGGGCAGGATGTGTGCGTATGCGTGTGGGGCAGGATGTGTGTGTATTCGTGTGGAGCAGGATGTGTGTGTATGCGTGTGGGGCAGGATGTGTGTGTATGCGTGTGGGGCAAGATGTGTGTGTATGCGTGTGGGGCAGGATGTGTGTGTATGCGTGTGGGTCAGGATGTGTGTGTATGCGTGTGGGGCAAGATGTGTGGCTATGTGTGTGGGGCAGGATGTGTGTCTATTCGTGTGGGGCAGGATGTGTGTCTATGCGTGTGGGGCAGGATGTGTGTGTAGGTGTGTGTGCGGATTCTCTGCGTATGTTTGTGTGGGGCAGGATGTGCGTCTATGCGTGTGGGGCAGGATGTGCGTGTATGCGTGTGGGGCAGGATGTGCGTGTATGCGTGTGGGGCAGGATGTGCGTGTATGCGTGTGGGGCAGGATGTGTGCCTATGCGTGTGGGGCAGGATGTGTGTCTATGCGTGTGGGGCAGGATGTGTGTCTATGCGTGTGGGGCAGGATGTGTGTCTATGCGTGTGGGGCAGGATGTGTGTCTATGCGTGTGGGGCAGGATGTGAGTCTATGCGTGTGGGGCAGGATGTGATTCTATGCGTATGGGGCAGGATGTTTGTGTATGCGTGTGGGGCAGGATGTATGTCTATGCGTGTGGGGCAGGATGTATGCCTATGCGTGTGGGGCAGGATGTGTGTCTATGCGTGTGGGGCAGGATGTATGTCTATGCGTGTGGGGCAGGATGTGTGTGTATGCGTGTGGGGCAGGATGTGTGTGTAGGTTTGGGTGCGGAATCTCTGCGTATGTTTGTGTGGGGCAGGATGTATGCCTATGCGTGTGGGGCAGGATGTGTGTGAATGCGTGTGGGGCAGGATGTGTGTCTATGCGTGTGGGGCAGGATGAATGTCTATGCGTGTGGGGCAGGATGTGTGTGTATGCGTGTGGGGCAGGATGTGTGTGTAGGTGTGGGTGCGGAATCTCTGCGTATGTTTGTGTGGGGCAGTATGTATGCCCATGCGTGTGGGGCAGGATGTGTGTGTATGCGTGTGGGGCAGGATGTGTGTCTATGCGTGTGGGGCAGGATGTCTGTCTATGCATGTGGGGCAGGATGTCTGTCTATGCATGTGGGGCAGGATGTGTGTGTATGCGTGTGGGGCAGGAGGTGTGTGTATGCGTGTGGGGCAGGAGGTGTGTGTATGCGTGTGGGGCAGGATGTCTGTGTCTGCGTGTGGGGCAGGATGTGTGTGTCGGTGTGGGTGCGGAATCTCTGCGTATGTTTGTGTGGGGCAGGATGTATGCCTATGCCTGTGGGGCAGGATGTGTGTGTATGCGTGTGACGCAGGATGTGTATCTATGCGTGTGGGCAGGATGTATGTCTATGCGTGTGGGGCAGGATGTGTGTCTATGCGTGTGGGGCAGGATGTGTGTCTATGCGTGTGGGGCAGGATGTGTGTGTATGCGTGTGGGGCAGTTTGTGTGTCTATGCGTGTGGGGCAGGATGTGTGTCTATGCGTGTGGGGCAGGATGTTTGTCTATGCGTGTGGGGCAGGATGTGTGTCTATGCGTGTGGGGCAGGATGTGTGTCTATGCGTGTGGGGCAGGATGTGTGTCTATGCGTGTGGGGCAGGATGTGTGTCTATGCATGTGGGGCAGGATGTGTGTCAATGCGTGTGGGGCAGGATGTGTGTGTATGCTGTGGGGCAGGATGTGTGTGTATGCGTGTTGGGCAGGATGTGTGTGTATGCGTGTGGGGCAGGATGTGTGTGTATGCGTGTTTAGCAGGTTGTGTTCGTATGTGTGTGGGGCAGGATGTGTGTCTATATGTGTGGGGCAGGATGTTTGACAATGCGTATGGGGCAGGATGTGTGTCTATTCATGTGGGGCAGTATGTATGCCTATGGGTGTGGGGCAGGATGTGTGTGTATGCGTGTGGGGCAGGATGTGTGTGTATGCGTGTGGGGCAGGATGTATGTCTATGCGTGTGGGGCAGGATGTGTGTGTATGCTTGTGGGGCAGGATGTGTGTGTAGGTGTGGGTGCGGAATCTCTGCGTATGTTTGTGTGGGGCAGGATGTATGCCTATGCGTGTGGGGCAGGATGTGTGTGTATGCGTGTGGGGCAGGATGTGTGTCTATGCGTGTGGGGCATGATGTGTTTCTATGCGTGTGGGGCAGGATGTGTGCGTATGCGTGTGGGGCAGGATGTGTGTGTATTCGTGTGGAGCAGGATGTGTGTGTATGCGTGTGGGGCAGGATGTGTGTGTATGCGTGTGGGGCAAGATGTGTGTGTATGCGTGTGGGGCAGGATGTGTGTGTATGCGTGTGGGGCAGGATGTGTGTGTATGCATGTGGGGCAGGATGTGTGTGTAGGTGTGGGTGCGGAATCTCTGCGTTTGTTTGTGTGGGGCACGATATATGCCTATGCCTGTGGGGCAGGATATGTGTGTATGCGTGTGGGGCAGGATGTGTGTCTATGCGGGTGGGGCAGGATGTATGTCTATGCGTGTGGGGCAGGATGTGTGTCTATGCGTGTGGGGCAGGATGTGTGTGTATGCGTGTGGGGCAGGATGTGTGTGTAGGTGTGGGTGCGGAATCTCTACGCATGTTTGTGTGGGGCAGGATTTGAGTGTATGCGAGCGGGGCAGGATGTGTGAGTAGGTGTGGGTGCGGAATCTCTGAGTATGTTTATGTGGGGCAGGATGTATGCCTATGCCTGTGGGGCAGGATGTGTGTGTATGCGTGTGGGGCAGGATGTGTGTGTATGCGTGTGGGGCAGGATGTGTGTGAATGCGTGTGGGGCAGGATGTGTGTGAATGCGTGTGGGGCAGGATGTGTGTCTATGCATGTGGGGCAGGATGAGTGCCTATGCTTGTGGGGCAGGATGTTTGTCTATGCGTGTGGGGCCGGATGTTTGTGTAGGTTTGGGTGCGGAATCTCTGCGTATGTTTGTGTGGGGCAGGATGTATGCCTATGCGTGTGGGGCAGGATGTGTGTGTATGCGTGTGCGGCAGGGTGTGCGCCTATGCGTGTGAGGCAGGGTGTGTGTCTACACGTGTGGGGCAGGGTGTGCGTCTACGCGTGTGGGGCAGGGTGTGCGTCTACGCGTGTGGGGCAGGGTGTGCGTCTACGCGTGTGGGGCAGGGTGTGCGTCTACGCGTGTGGGGCAGGGTGTGCGTCTACGCGTGTGGGGCAGGGTGAGCGTCTATGCGTGTGGGGCACGATGAGCGTCTATGCATGTGAGGCACGATGCGCGTCTATGCGTGTGGGGCAGGATGTGCGTCTATGCGTGTGGGGCAGGATCTGCGTCTATGCGTGTGGGGCAGGATGTGAGTCTATGCGTGTGGGGCAGGATGTGCGTCTATGTGTGTGGGGCAGGATGTGTGTGTATGTGTGTGGGGCAGGATGTGTGTGTAGGTGTGGGTGCGGAATCTCTGCGTATGTTTGTGTGGGGCAGGATGTGTGTCTATGCGTGTGGGGCAGGATGTGTGTCTATGCATGTGGGGCAGGATGTGTGTGTATGCGTGTGGGGCAGGATGTGTGTGTATGCGTGTGGGGCAGGATGTGTGTGTATGTGTGTGGGGCAGGATGTGTGTGTAGGTGTGGGTGCGGAATCTCTGCGTATGTTTGTATGGGGCAGGATGTATGCCTATGCCTGTGGGGCAGGATGTGTGTCTATGCGTGTGGGGCAGGATATGTGTGTATGCGTGTGGGTCAGGTTGTGTGTCTATGCATGTGGGGCAGGATGTATGCCTATGCGTGTGGGGCAGGATGTGTGTCTATGCGTGTGGGGCAGGATGTATGTCTATGCGTGTGGGGCAGGATGTATGTCTATGCGTGTGGGGCAGCATGTGTGTGTAGGTGTGGGTGCGGAATCTCTGCGTATGTTTGTGTGGGGCAGGATGTATGCCAATGCGTGTGGGGCAGGATGTGTGTGTATGCGTGTGGGGCAGGATGTGTGTCTATGCGTGTGGGGCAGGATGTCTGTCTATGCATGTGGGGCAGGATGTGTGTGTATGCGTGTGGGGCAGGAGGTGTGTGTATGCGTGTGGGGCAGGAGGTGTGTGTATGCGTGTGGGGCAGGATGTGTGTCTATGCGTGTGGGGCAGGATGTGTGTCTATGCGTGTGGGGCAGGATGTGTGTGTATGCTGTGGGGCAGGATGTGTGTGTATGCGTGTTGGGCAGGCTGTGTGTGTATGCGTGTGGGGCAGGATGTGTGTGTATGCGTGTTGGGCAGGTTGTGTTTGTATGCGTGTGGGGCAGGATGTGTGTCTATATGTGTGGGGCAGGATATTTGACAATGCGTAAGGGGCAGGATGTGTGTCTATGAATGTGGGGCAGTATGTATGCCTATGGGTGTGGGGCAGGATGTGTGTGTATGCGTGTGGGGCAGGATGTGTGTGTATGCGTGTGGGGCAGGATGTGTGTCTATGCGTGTGGGGCAGGATGTATGTGTATGCGTGTGGGGCAGGATGTGTGTGTATGCGTGTGGGTGCGGATCTCTGCGTATGTTTGTGTGGGGCAGGATGTATGCCTATGCGTGTGGGGCAGGATGTGTGTCTATGCGTGTGGGGCAGGTTGTGTGTCTATGCGTGTGGGGCAGGATGTGTGTCTATGCGTGTGTGGCAGGATGTGCGTGTATGCGTGTGTGGCAGGATGTCCGTGTATGCGTGTGGGGCAGGATGTTCGTGTATGAGTGTGGGGCAGGATGTATGTCTATGTGTGTGGGGCAGGATGTGTGTGTATGCGTGTGGGGCAGGATGTCTGTGTATGCGTGTGTGGCAGCATGTGTGTCTATGCGTGTGGGGCAGGAAGTGTGTGTATGCATGTGGGGCAGGATGTGTGTCTATGCTTGTGGGGCAGGATGTGTGCCTATGCATGCGGGGCAGGATGCGTGTGTATGCGTGTGGGGCAGGATGTGTGTGCATGCGTGTGGGGCAGAATGTGTGTGTATGCGTGTGGGGCAGGATGTGTGTCTAAGCGTGTGTGGCAGGATGTGCGTGTATGCGTGTGGGGCAGGATGTCCGTGTATGCGTGTGGGGCAGGATGTGCGTGTATGAGTGTGGGGCAGGATGTGTGTCTATGCGTGTGGGGCAGGATGTGTGTGTATGCGTGTGGGGCAGCATGTGTGTGTATGCGTGTGGGGCAGCATGTGTGTCTATGCGTGTGGGGCAGGAAGTGTGTGTATGCATGTGGGGCAGGATGTGTGTCTATGCTTGTGGGGCAGGATGTGTGTCTATGCATGCGGGGCAGGATGTGTGTGTATGCGTGTGGGGCAGGATATGTGCCTATGCTTGTGGGGCAGGATGTGTGTCTATGCGTGTGGGGCAGCATGTGTGTGTATGCGTGTGGGGCAGCATGTGCGTGTATGCGTGTGGGGCAGGATGTGCGTGTATGCGTGTGGGGCAGCATGTGCGTGCATGCGTGTGGGGCAGGATGTGTGTGTATGCGTGTGGGGCAGGATGTGCGTGTATGCGTGTGGGGCAGGATGTGTGTCTATGTGTGTGGGGCAGGATGTGTGTCTATGCGTGTGGGGCAGGATGTGAGTCTATGCGTGTGGGGCAGGATGTGAGTCTATGCGTGTGGGGCAGAATGTGTGTGTATGCGTGTGGCAGGATGTGTGTGTATGCGTGTGGGGCAGGATGTGTGTGTATGCATGTGGGGCAGGATGTGTGTGTATGCGTGTGGGCCAGGATGTGTGAGTATGCGTGTGGGGCAGGATGTGTGTGTAGGTGTGGGTGCGGAATTTCTGCGTATGTTTGTGTGGGGCAGGATATATGCCTATGCCTGTGGAGCAGGATATGTTTGTATGCGTGTGGGGCCGGAGGTGTGTCTATGCGTGTGGGGCAGGAGGTATGTCTATGCGTGTGGGGCAGGATGTGTGTCTATGCGTGTGGGGCAGGATGTGTGTGTATGCGTGTGGGGCAGGATGTGTGTGTAGGTGTGGGTGCGGAATCTCAGCGTATGTTTGTGTGGGGCAGGATTTGTGTATGCGCGTGCGGGGCAGGATGTGTGTGTAGGTGTGGGTGCGGAATCTCTGCGTATGTTTGTGTGGGGCAGGATGTATGCCTATGCCTGTGGGGCAGGATGTGTGTGTATGCGTGTGGGGCAGGATGTGTGTGTATGCGTGTGGGGCAGGATGTGTGTGTATGCGTGTGGGGCAGGTTGTGTGTGTATGCGTGTGGGGCAGGTTGTGTGTGTATGCGTGTGGGGCAGGATGTGTGTCTATGCATGTGGGGCAGGATGTGTGCCTATGCTTGTGGGGCAGGATGTTTGTCTATGCGTGTGGGGCAGGGTGTGCGCTTATACGTGTGGGGCAGGGTGTGCGTCTACACATGTAGGGCAGGGTGTGCGTCTACACGTGTGGGGCAGGGTGTGCGTCTACGCGTATGGGGCAGGATGTGTGTCTATGCATGTGGGGCAGGATGCGCGTCTATGCGTGTGGGGCAGGATGCGCGCCTATGCGTGTGGGGCAGGATGTGCGTCTATGCGTGTGGGGCAGGATGTGCGTCTATGCGTGTGGGGCAGGATGTGCGTCTATGTGTGTGGGGTAGGATGTGTGTGTAGGTGTGGGTGCGGAATCTCTGCGTATGTTTGTGTGGGGCAGGATGTATGCCTATGCATGTGGGGCAGGATGTGCGTCTATGTGTGTGGGGCAGGATGTGTGTGTATGCGTGTGGGGCAGGATGTGTGTGTATGCGTGTGGGGCAGGATGTGTGTGTATGCGTGTGGGGCAGGATGTGTGTGTATGCGTGTGGGGCAGGTTGTGTGTGTATTCGTGAGGGGCAGGTTGTGTGTCTATGCGTGTGGGGCAGGATGTGTGTCTATGCGTGTGGGGCAGGGTGTGTGTCTATGCGTGTGGGGCAGGATGTGTGTATAGATGTGGGTGCGGAATATTTGCGTATGTTTGTGTGGGGCAGGATGTATGCCTATGCGTGTGGGGCACGATGTGTGTGTATGCGTGTGGGGCAGAAAGTGTGTCTATGCGTGTGGGGCAGGATGTGTGTCTGTGCATGTGGGGCAGGATGTGTGAGTATGCGTGTGGGGCAGGAGGTGTGTGTATGCGTGTGGGGCAGGATGTGTGTGTATGCGTGTGGGGCAGGATGTGTGTGTATGCGTGTGGGGCAGGATGTGTGTGCAGGTGTGGGTGCGGAATCTCTGCGTATGATTGTGTGGGCCAGGATGTATGCCTATGCCTGTGGGGCTGGATGTGTGTGTATGCGTGTGGCGCAGGATGTGTGTCTATACGTGTGGGCAGGATGTATGTCTATGCGTGTGGGGCAGGATGTGTGTCTATGCGTGTGGGGCAAGATGTGTGTCTATGCGTGTGGGGCAGGATGTGTGTCTATGCATGTGGGGCAGGAGGTGTGTGTATGCGTGTGGGGCAGGATGTGTGTGTATGCGTGTGGGGCAGGATGTGCATGTATGCGTGTGGGGCAGGATGTGCCTGTTTGCGTGTGGGGCAGGATGTATGTCTATGCGTGTGGGGCAGGATGTATGTCTATGCGTGTGGGGCAGGATGTGTGTGTATACGTTTGGGGCAGGATGTGTGTGTGTGCGTGTGGGGCATGATGTGTGTCTATGCGTGTGGGGCAGGATGTGTGTGTATGCGTGTGGGGCAGGTTGTGTGTCTATGCATGTGGGGCAGCATGTATGCCTATGCGTGTGGGGCAGGATGTGTGTCTATGCGTGAGGGGCAGGATGTATGTCTATGCGTGTGGGGCAGGATGTGTGTGTATGCGTGTGGGGCAGAATGTGTGTGTAGTTGTGGGTGCGGAATCTCTGCGTATGTTTGTGTGGGGCAGGATTTGTGTGTATGCGTGTGGGCCAGGATGTCTGTCTATGCGTGTGGGGCAGGATGTGTGTCTATGCATGTGGGGCAGGATGTGTGTGTATGCGTGTGGGGCAGGAGGTGTGTGTATGCGTGTGGGGCAGGATGTGTGTGTATGCGTGTGGGGCAGGATGTGTGTGTATGCGTGTTGGGCAGGTTGTGTTTGTATGCGTGTGGGGCAGGATGTGTGTCTATATGTGTGGGGCAGGATATTTGACAATGCGTAAGGGGCAGGATGTGTGTCTATGAATGTGGGGCAGTATGTATGCCTATGGGTGTGGGGCAGGATGTGTGTGTATGCGTGTGGGGCAGGATGTGTGTGTATGCGTGTGGGGCAGGATGTGTGTCTATGCGTGTGGGGCAGGATGTATGTGTATGCGTGTGGGGCAGGATGTGTGTGTATGCGTGTGGGTGCGGATCTCTGCGTATGTTTGTGTGGGGCAGGATGTATGCCTATGCGTGTGGGGCAGGATGTGTGTCTATGCGTGTGGGGCAGGTTGTGTATCTATGCGTGTGGGGCAGGATGTGTGTCTATGCGTGTGTGGCAGGATGTGCGTGTATGCGTGTGTGGCAGGATGTCCGTGTATGCGTGTGGGGCAGGATGTGCGTGTATGAGTGTGGGGCAGGATGTATGTCTATGTGTGTGGGGCAGGATGTGTGTGTATGCGTGTGGGGCAGGATGTCTGTGTATGCGTGTGGGGCAGCATGTGTGTCTATGCGTGTGGGGCAGGAAGTGTGTGTATGCATGTGGGGCAGGATGTGTGTCTATGCTTGTGGGGCAGGATGTGTGTCTATGCATGCGGGGCAGGATGTGTGTGTATGCGTGTGGGGCAGGATGTGTGTGCATGCGTGTGGGGCAGGATGTGTGTGTATGCGTGTGGGGCAGGATGTGTGTCTAAGCGTGTGTGGCAGGATGTGCGTGTATGCGTGTGGGGCAGGATGTCCGTGTATGCGTGTGGGGCAGGATGTGCGTGTATGAGTGTGGGGCAGGATGTGTGTCTATGCGTGTGGGGCAGGATGTGTGTGTATGCGTGTGGGGCAGCATGTGTGTGTATGCGTGTGGGGCAGCATGTGTGTCTATGCCTGTGGGGCAGGAAGTGTGTGTATGCATGTGGGGCAGAATGTGTGTCTATGCTTGTGGGGCAGGATGTGTGTCTATGCATGCGGGGCAGGATGTGTGTGTATGCGTGTGGGGCAGGATATGTGTCTATGCTTGTGGGGCAGGATGTGTGTCTATGCGTGTGGGGCAGCATGTGTGTGTATGCGTGTGGGGCAGCATGTGCGTGTATGCGTGTGGGGCAGGATGTGCGTGTATGCGTGTGGGGCAGGATGTGCGTGTATGCGTGTGGGGCAGGATGTGCGTGCATGCGTGTGGGGCAGGATGTGTGTGTATGCGTGTGGGGCAGGATGTGCGTGTATGCGTGAGGGGCAGGATGTGTGTCTATGCGTGTGGGGCAGGATGTGTGTCTATGCGTGTGGGACAGGATGTGAGTCTATGCGTGTGGGGCAGGATGTGAGTCTATGCGTCTGGGGCAGAATGTGTGTGTATGCGTGTGGCAGGATGTGTGTGTATGCGTGTGGGGCAGGATGTGTGTGTACGCATGTGGGGCAGGATGTGTGTGTATGCGTGTGGGCCAGGATGTGTGAGTATGCGTGTGGGGCAGGATGTGTGTGTAGGTGTGGGTGCGGAATTTCTGCGTATGTTTGTGTGGGGCAGGATATATGCCTATGCCTGTGGGGCAGGATATGTGTGTATGCATGTGGGGCCGGAGGTGTGTCTATGCGTGTGGGGCAGGAGGTATGTCTATGCGTGTGGGGCAGGATGTGTGTCTATGCGTGTGGGGCAGGATGTGTGTCTATGCGTGTGGGGCAGGATGTGTGTGTAGGTGTGGGTGCGGAATCTCAGCGTATGTTTGTGTGGGGCAGGATTTGTGTATGCGCGTGCGGGGCAGGATGTGTGTGTAGGTGTGGGTGCGGAATCTCTGCGTATGTTTGTGTGGGGCAGGATGTATGCCTATGCCTGTGGGGCAGGATGTGTGTGTATGCGTGTGGGGCAGGATGTGTGTGTATGCGTGAGGGGCAGGATGTGTGTGTATGCGTGTGGGGCAGGTTGTGTGTGTATGCGTGTGGGGCAGGTTGTGTGTGTATGCGTGTGGGGCAGGATGTGTGTCTATGCATGTGGGGCAGGATGTGTGCCTATGCTTGTGGGGCAGGATGTTTGTCTATGCGTGTGGGGCAGGGTGTGCGCTTATACGTGTGGGGCAGGGTGTGCGTCTACACGTGTGGGGCAGGGTGTGCGTCTACACGTGTGGGGCAGGGTGTGCGTCTACGCGTGTGGGGCAGGGTGTGCGTCTACGCGTATGGGGCAGGATGTGTGTCTATGCATGTGGGGCAGGATGCGCGTCTATGTGTGTGGGGCAGGATGTGCGTGTATGCGTGTGGGGCAGGATGTGTGTGTATGCGTGTGGGGCAGGATGTGTGTGTATGCGTGTGGGGCAGGATGTGTGTGTATGCGTGTGGGGCAGGATGTGTGTGTATGCGTGTGGGGCAGGTTGTGTGTGTATTCGTGAGGGGCAGGTTGTGTGTCTATGCGTGTGGGGCAGGATGTGTGTCTATGCGTGTGGGGCAGGGTGTGTGTCTATGCGTGTGGGGCAGGATGTGTGTATAGATGTGGGTGCGGAATATTTGCGTATGTTTGTGTGGGGCAGGATGTATGCCTATGCGTGTGGGGCACGATGTGTGTGTATGCGTGTGGGGCAGAAAGTGTGTCTATGCGTGTGGGGCAGGATGTGTGTCTGTGCATGTGGGGCAGGATGTGTGAGTATGCGTGTGGGGCAGGAGGTGTGTGTATGCATGTGGGGCAGGATGTGTGTGTATGCGTGTGGGGCAGGATGTGTGTGTATGCGTGTGGGGCAGGATGTGTGTGCAGGTGTGGGTGCGGAATCTCTGCGTATGATTGTGTGGGCCAGGATGTATGCCTATGCCTGTGGGGCTGGATGTGTGTGTATGCGTGTGGCGCAGGATGTGTGTCTATACGTGTGGGCAGGATGTATGTCTATGCGTGTGGGGCAGGATGTGTGTCTATGCGTGTGGGGCAAGATGTGTGTCTATGCGTGTGGGGCAGGATGTGTGTCTATGCATGTGGGGCAGGAGGTGTGTGTATGCGTGTGGGGCAGGAGGTGTGTGTATGCGTGTGGGGCAGGATGTGCATGTATGCGTGTGGGGCAGGATGTGCGTGTTTGCGTGTGGGGCAGGATGTATGTCTATGCGTGTGGGGCAGGATGTATGTCTATGCGTGTGGGGCAGGATGTGTGTGTATACGTGTGGGGCAGGATGTGTGTGTGTGCGTGTGGGGCAGGATGTGTGTCTATGCGTGTGGGGCAGGATGTGTGTGTATGCGTGTGGGGCAGGTTGTGTGTCTATGCATGTGGGGCAGCATATATGCCTATGCGTGTGGGGCAGGATGTGTGTCTATGCGTGAGGGGCAGGATGTATGTCTATGCGTGTGGGGCAGGATGTGTGTGTAGTTGTGGGTGCGGAATCTCTGCGTATGTTTGTGTGGGGCAGGATTTGTGTGTATGCGTGTGGGCCAGGATGTCTGTCTATGCGTGTGGGGCAGGATGTGTGTCTATGCATGTGGGGCAGGATGTGTGTGTATGCGTGTGGGGCAGGAGGTGTGTGTATGCGTGAGGGGCAGGATGTGTGTGTATGCGTGTGGGGCAGCATGTGTGTATATGCGTGTGGGGCAGGATGTGTGTGTAGGTGTGGGTGCGGAATCTCTGTGTATGTTTGTGTGGGGCAGGATGTATGCCTATGCCTGTGGGGCAGGATGTGTGTGTATGCGTGTGGGGCAGGATGTGTGTCTATGCGTGTGGGCAGGATGTATGTCTATGCGTGTGGGGCAGGATGTGTGTCTATGCGTGTGGGGCAGGACTTGTGTCTATGCGTGTGGGGCAGAATGTGTGTGTATGCGTGTGGGGCAGGATGTTTGTGTATGCGTGTGGGGCAGGATGTATGTCTATGCGTGTGGGGCAGGATGTGTGTCTATGCGTGTGGGGCAGGATGTGTGTGTATGCGTGTGGGGCAGGATGTGTGTGAATGCATGTGGGGCAGGATGTGTGTGTATTCCTGTGAGGCAGGATGTGTGTTTATGCTTGTGGGGAAGGATGTATGTCTATGCGTGTGAGGCAGGATGTGTGTCTATGCGTGTGGGGCAGGATGTGTGTGTAGGTGTGGGTGCGGAATCTCTGCGTATGTTTGTGTGGGGCAGGATGTATGCCTATGCGTGTGGGGCAGGATGTGTGTGTATGCGTGTGGGGCAGGATGTGTGTCTATGCGTGTGGGCAGGATGTATGTCTATGCATGTGGGGCAGGATGTGTGTCTATGTGTGTGGGGCAGGATGTGCGTGTATGCGTGTGGGGCAGGATGTGAGTGTATGCGTGTGGGGCAGGATGTGTGTGTATGCGTGTGGGGCAGGATGTGTGTGTATGCGTGTGGGGCAGGATGTGTGTCTATGCGTGTGGGGCAGGATGTGTGTGTAGGTGTGGGTGCGGAATCTCTGCGTATGTTTGTGTGGGGCAGGATGTATGCCTATGCGTGTGGCGCAGGATGTGTGTGTATGCGTGTGGGGCAGGATGTGTGTGTATGCGTGTGGGGCAGGATGTGTGTGTATGCGTGTGGGGCAGGATGTGTGTCTATGCGTGTGTGGCAGGATGTGCGTGTATTGCGTGTGGGGCAGGATGTCCGTGTATGCGTGTGGGGCAGGATGTGCGTGTATGAGTGTGGGGCAGGATGTATGTCTATGTGTGTGGGGCAGGATGTGTGAGTATGCGTGTGGGGCAGGATGCGTGTGTATGCGTGTGGGGCAGCATGTGTGTCTATGCGTGTGGGGCAGGAAGTGTGTGTATGCATGTGGGGCAGGATGTGTGTCTATGCTTGTGGGGCAGGATGTGTGTCTATGCATGCGGGACAGGATGTGTGTGTATGCGTGTGGGGCAGGATGTGTGTGTATGCGTGTGGGGCAGGATGTGTGTGTATGCGTGTGGGGCAGGATGTGTGTCTATGCGTGTGTGGCAGGATGTGCGTGTATGCGTGTGGGGCAGGATGTCCTTGTATGCGTGTGGGGCAGGATGTGCGTGTATGAGTGTGGGGCAGGATGTATGTGTATGCGTTTGGGGCAGGATGTGTGTGTAGGTGTGGGTGCAGAATCTCTGCGTATGTTTGTGTGGGGCAGGAAGTGCGTGTATGCGTGTGGGGCAGGATGTGCGTGTATGCGTGAGGGGCAGGATGTGCGTGTATGCGTGTGGGGCAGGATGTGCGTGTATGCGTGTGGGGCAGGATGTGCGTGTATGCGTGTGGGGCAGGATGTGTGTGTATGCGTGTGGGGCAGGATGTGCGTCTATGCGTGTGGGGCAGGATGTGCGTCTATTCGTGTGGGGCAGGATGTGAGTCTATGCGTGTGGGGCAGAATGTGTGTGTATGCGTGTGGGGCAGGATGTTTGTGTATGCGTGTGGGGCAGAATGTATGTCTATGCGTGTGGGGCAGGATGTGTGTGTATGCGTGTGGGGCAGGATGTGTGTGTATGCGTGTGGGGCAGGATGTGTGTGTATGCGTGTGGGGCAGGATGTGTGTGTATGCGTGTGGGGCAGGATGTGTGTGTATTCCTGTGGGGCAGGATGTGTGTGTATTCCTGTGGGGCAGGATGTGTGTTTATGCGTGTGGGGCAGGATGTATGTCTATGCGTGTGAGGCAAGATGTGTGTCTATGCGTGTGGGGCAGGTTGTGTTTGTATGCGTGTGGGGCAGGATCTGTGTCTATGCATGTGGGGCAGGATGTGTGTGTATTCGTGTGGGGCAGGATGTGTGTGTATGCGTGTGGCAGGATGTGTGTGTATGCGTGTGGGGCAGGATGTGTGTGTATGCATGTGGGGCAGGATGTGTGTGTATGCGTGTGGGGCAGGATGTGTGAGTATGCGTGTGGGGCAGGATGTGTGTGTAGGTGTGGGTGCGGAATCTCTGCGTATGATTGTGTGGGGCAGGATGTATGCATATGCCTGTGGGGCAGGATATGTGTGTATGCGTGTGGGGCAGGAGGTGTGTCTATGCGTGTGGGACAGGAGGTATGTCTATGCGTGTGGGGCAGGATGTGTGTCTATGCGTGTGGGGCAGGATGTGTGTGTATGCGTGTGGGGCAGGATGTGTGTGTATGCGTGTGGGGCAGGATGTGTGTGTAGGTGTGGGTGCGGAATCTCAGCGTATGTTTGTGTGGGGCAGGATTTGTGTATGCGCGTGCGGGGCAGGATGTGTGTGTAGGTGTGGGTGAGGAATCTCTGCGTATGTTTGTGTGGGGCAGGATGTATGCCTATGCCTGTGGGGCAGGATGTGTGTGTATGCGTGTGGGGCAGGATGTGTTTGTATGCGTGTGGGGCAGGATGTGTGTGTATGCGTGTGGGGCAGGTTGTGTGTGTATGCGTGTGGGGCAGGATGTGTGTCTATGCATGTGGGGCAGGATGTGTGCCTATGCTTGTGGGGCAGGATGTTTGTCTTTGCGTGTGGGGTCGGATGTTTGTGTAGGTGCGGAATCTCTGCGTATGTTTGTGTGGGGCAGGATGTATGCCTATGCGTGTGGGGCAGGATGTGTGTGTATGCGTGTGGGGCAGGGTGTGCGCTTATGCGTGTGGGGCAGGGTGTGCGTCTACGCGTGTGGGGCAGGATGTATGCCTATGCATGTGGGGCAGGATGTGCGTCTATGCGTGTGGGGCAGGATGTGTGTGTATGCATGTGGGGCAGGATGTATGCCTATGCGTCTGGGGCACGATGTGTGTGTATGCGTGTGGGGCAGAAAGTGTGTCTATGCGTGTGGGGCAGGATGTGTGTCTATGCATGTGGGGCAGGATGTGTGAGTATGCGTGTGGGGCAGGAGGTGTGTGTATGAGTGTGGGGCAGGATGTGTGTGTATGCGTGTGGGGCAGGATGTGTGCGTATGCGTGTGGGGCAGGATGTGTGTGCAGATGTGGGTGCGGAATCTCTGCGTATGTTTGTGTGGGGCAGGATGTATGCCTATGCCTGTGGGGCAGGATGAGTGTCTATGCGTGTGGGCAGGATGTATGTCTATGCATGTGGGGCAGGATGTGTGTCTGTGCGTGTGGGGCAAGATGTGTGTCTATGCGTGTGGGGCAGGATGTGTGTCTATGCATGTGGGGCAGGATGTGTGTGTATGCGTGTGGGGCAGGAGGTGTGTGTATGCATGTGGGGCAGGATGTGCATGTATGCGTGTGGGGCAGGATGTGCGTGTTTGCGTGTGGGGCAGGATGTATGTCTATGCGTGTGGGGCAGGATGTATGTCTTTGCGTGTGGGGCAGGATGTGTGTGTATACGTGTGGGGCAGGATGTGTGTGTGTGCGTGTGGGGCAGGATGTGTGTCTATGCATGTGGGGCAGGATGTGGGTGTATGCGTGTGGGGCAGATTGTGTGTCTATGCATATGGGGCAGGATGTATGCCTATGCGTGTGGGGCAGGATGTGTGTCTATGCGTGAGGGGCAGGATGAATGTCTATGCGTGTGGGGCAGGATGTGTGTGTATGCCTGTGGGGCAGGATGTGTGTGTATGCGTATGGGGCAGGATGTGTGTGTATGCGTGTGGGGCAGTATGTGTGTCTATGCGTGTGGGGCAGGATGTGTGTGTTTGTGTGTGGGGCAGGATGTGTGTGTATGCGTGTGGGGCAGGATGTGTGTGTATGCGTGTGGGGTAGGATGTGTGTGTATGCGCGTGGGGCAGGATGCGTGTGTAGGTGTGGGTACGGAATCTCTGCGTCTGTTTGTGTGGGGCAGGATGTATGCCTATGCGTGTGGGGCAGGATGTGTGCGTATGCGTGTGGGTCAGGATGGGTGTCTATGCGTGTGGGGCAGGATGTGTGTCTATGCGTGTGGGGCAGAATGTGTGTGTATGCGTGTCGGACAGGATGGGTGTCTATGCGTGTGGGGCAGGATGTGTGTCTATGCGTGTGGGGCAGAATGTGTGTGTATGCGTGTCGGACAGGATGTGTGTGTATGCGTGTGGGGCAGGATGTATGCCTATGCGTGTGGGGCAGGATGTGTGTCTATGCGTGTGGGGCAGGATGTGTGTCTATGCGTGTGGGGCAGGATGTGTGTCTATGCGTGTGGGGCAGGATGTGTGTCTATGCGTGTGGGGCAGGATGTGTGTCTATGCTTGTGGGGCAGGATGTGTGTCTATGCGTGTGGGGCAGGATGTGTGTCTATGCGTGTGGAGCAGGATGTGTGTGTATGCGTGTGGGGCAGGATGTGTGTCTATGCATGTGGGGCAGGATGTGTGTGTATGCGTGTGGGGCAGGAGGTGTGTGTATGCGTGTGGGGCAGGATGTGTGTGTATGCGTGTGGGGCAGGATGTGTGTGTATGCGTGTGGGGCAGGATGTGTTTGTAGGTGTGGGTGCGGAATCTCTGCGTATGTTTGTGTGGGGCAGGATGTATGCCTATGCGTGTGGGGCACGATGTGTGTGTATGCGTGTTGGGCAGAAAGTGTGTCTATGCGTGTGGGGCAGGATGTGTGTCTATGCATGTGGGGCAGGATGTGTGAGTATGCGTGTGGGGCAGGAGGTGTGTGTTTGCGTGTGGGGCAGGATGTGTGTGTATGCGTGTGGGGCAGGATGTGTGTGTATGCGTGTGGGGCAGGATGTGTGTGTAGGTGTGGGTGCGGAATCTCTGCGTATGTTTGTGTGCGGCAGGATGTATGCCTATGCCTGTGGGGCAGGATGTGTGTCTATGCGTGTGGGCAGGATGTATGTCTATGCGTGTGGGGCAGGATGTGTTTCTATGCGTGTGGGGCAGGATGTGTGTGTATGCGTGTGGGGCAGGATGTGTGTGTATGCGTGTGGGGCAGGATGTGTGTCTATGCGTGTGGGGCAGGATGTGTGTCTATGCGTGTGGGGCAGGATGTGTGTCTATGCGTGTGGGGCAGGATGTGTGTCTATGCGTGTGGGGCAGGATGTGTGTCTATGCGTGTGGGGCAGGATGTGTGTCTATGCGTGTGGGGCAGGATGTGTGTGTATGCGTGTTGGGCAGGTTGTGTGTGTATGCGTGTGGGGCAGGATGTGTGTCTATGTGTGTGGGGCAGGATGTTTGACAATGCGTGTGGAGCAGGATGTGTGACAATGCGTGTGGAGCAGGATGTGTGTCTATGCATGTGGGGCAGGATATATGCCTATGCGTGTGGGGCAGGATGTATGTGTATGCGTGTGGGGCAGGATGTGTGTGTATGCGTGTGGGGCAGGATGTATGTCTATGCGTGTGGGGCAGGATGTATGTCTATGCGTGTGGGGCAGGATGTATGTCTATGCGCGTGGGGCAGGATGTATGTCTATTCGTGTGGGGCAGGATGTGTGTTGAAGCGTGTGGGGCAGGATGTGTGTGTATGCGAGTGGGGCAGGATGTGTGTGTATGCGTGTGGGGCAGGATGTGTGTGTAGGTGTGGGTGCGGAATCTCTGCGTATGTTTGTGTGGGGCAGGATATATCCCTATGCGTGTGGGGCAGGATATATGCCTATGCGTGTGGGGCAGGATGTGAGTGTATGCGTGTGGGGCAGGATGTGTGTCTATGCGTGTGTGGCAGGATGTGCGTGTATGCGTGTGGAGCAGGATGTCCGTGTATGCGTGTGGGGTAGGATGTGCGTGTATGAGTGTGGGGCAGGATGTATGTCTATGCGTGTGGGGCAGGATGTGTGTGTATGCGTGTGGGGCAGGATGTGTGTGTATGCGTGTGGGGCAGGATGTGTGCCTATGCGTGTGGGGCAGGATGTGTGTGTATGCGTGAGGGGCAGGATGTATGCCTATGCGTGTGGGGCAGGAAGTGTGTGTATGCGTGTGGGGCAGGATGTGTGTGTATGCATGTGGGGCAGGATGTGTGTCTATGCGTGTGGGGCAGGATGTATGTCTATGCGTGTGGGGCAGGGTGTGTGTGTATGCGTGTGGGGCAGGATGTGTGTCTATGCGAGTGGGGCAGGATGTGTGTCTATGCGTGTGGGGCAGGATGTGTGTCTATGCGTGTGGGGCAGGATGTGTGTCTATGCGTGTGGGGCAGGATGTGTGTCTATGCGTGTGGGGCAGGATGTGTGTGTATGCGTGTGGGGCAGGATGTGTGTGTATGCGTGTTGGGCAGGTTGTGTGTGTATGCGTGTGGGGCAGGATGTGTGTCCATGTGTGTGGGGCAGGATGTTTGACAATGCGTGTGGGGCAGGATGTGTGTGTATGCGTGTGGGGCAGGATGTGTGTGCAGGTGTGGGTGCGGAATATCTGCGTATGTTTGTGTGGGGCAGAATGTATGCCTATGCGTGTGGGGCACGATGTGTGTGTATGCGTGTGGGGCAGAAAGTTTGTCTATGCGTGTGGGGCAGGATGTGTGTCTATGCATGTGGGGCAGGATGTGTGAGTATGCGTGTGGGGCAGGAGGTGTGTGTTTGCGTGTGGGGCAGGATGTGTGTGTATGCGTGTGGGGCAGGATGTGTGTCTATGCGTGTGGGCAGAATGTATGCCTATGCGTGTGGGGCAGGATGTGTGTCTATGCGTGTGGGGCAAGATGTGTGTCTATGCGTGTGGGGCAAGATGTGTGTCTATGCGTGTGGGGCAGGATGTGTGTCTATGCATGTGGGGCAGGATGTGTGTGTATGCGTGTGGGGCAGGAGGTGTGTGTATGCGTGTGGGGCAGGATGTGCATGTATGCGTGTGGGGCAGGATGTGCGTGTTTGCGTGTGGGGCAGGATGTATGTCTATGCGTGTGGGGCAGGATGTATGTCTATGCGTGTGGGGCAGGATGTGTGTGTATACGTGTGGGGCAGGATGTGTGTGTGTGCGTGTGGGGCATGATGTGTGTCTATGCGTGTGGGGCAGGATGTGTGTGTATGCGTGTGGGGCAGGTTGTGTGTCTATGCATGTGGGGCAGGATGTATGCCTATGCGTGTGGGGCAGGATGTGTGTCTATGCGTGAGGGGCAGGATGTATGTCGATGAGTGTGGGGCAGGATGTGTGTGTATACGTGTGGGGCAGGATGTGTGTGTGTGCGTGTGGGGCATGATGTGTGTCTATGCGTGTGGGGCAGGATGTGTGTGTATGCGTGTGGGGCAGGTTGTGTGTCTATGCATGTGGGGCAGGATGTCTGCCTATGCGTGTGGGGCAGGATGTGTGTCTATGCGTGAGGGGCAGGATGTATGTCGATGAGTGTGGGGCAGGATGTGTGTGTATGCGTGTGGGGCAAGATGTGTGTGTATGCGTGTGGGGCAGGATGTGTGTGTAGGTGTGGGTGCGGAATCTCAGCGTATGTTTGTGTGGGGCAGGATGTATGCCTATGCCTGTGGGGCAGGATGTGTGTGTATGCGTGTGGGGCAGGATGTATGTCTATGCGTGTGGGCAGGATGTATGTCTATGCGTGTGGGCAGGATGTATGTCTATGCGTGTGTGGCAGGATGTGTGTCTATGCGTGTGGGCAGGATGTATGTCTATGCGTGTGTGGCAGGATGTGTGTCTATGCGTGTGGGGCAGGATGTGTGTCTATGCATGTGGGGCAGGATGTGTGTGTATGCGTGTGGGGCAGGATGTGTGTCTATGCGTGTGGGGCAGGATGTGTGTCTATGCGTGTGGGGCAGGATGTGTGTCTATGCGTGTGGGGCAGGATGTGTGTCTATGCGTGTGGGGCAGGATGTGTGTGTATGCGTGTTGGGCAGGTTGTGTGTGTATGCGTGTGGGGCAGGATGTGTGTCTATGTGTGTGGGGCAGGATGTTTGACAATGCGTGTGGAGCAGGATGTGTGACAATGCGTGTGGAGCAGGATGTGTGTCTATGCATGTGGGGCAGGATATATGCCTATGCGTGTGGGGCAGGATGTATGTGTATGCGTGTGGGGCAGGATGTGTGTGTATGCGTGTGGGGCAGGATGTATGTCTATGCGTGTGGGGCAGGATGTATGTCTATGCGTGTGGGGCAGGATGTATGTCTATGCGCGTGGGGCAGGATGTATGTCTATTCGTGTGGGGCAGGATGTGTGTTGAAGCGTGTGGGGCAGGATGTGTGTGTATGCGAGTGGGGCAGGATGTGTGTGTATGCGTGTGGGGCAGGATGTGTGTGTAGGTGTGGGTGCGGAATCTCTGCGTATGTTTGTGTGGGGCAGGATATATCCCTATGCGTGTGGGGCAGGATATATGCCTATGCGTGTGGGGCAGGATGTGAGTGTATGCGTGTGGGGCAGGATGTGTGTCTATGCGTGTGTGGCAGGATGTGCGTGTATGCGTGTGGAGCAGGATGTCCGTGTATGCGTGTGGGGTAGGATGTGCGTGTATGAGTGTGGGGCAGGATGTATGTCTATGCGTGTGGGGCAGGATGTGTGTGTATGCGTGTGGGGCAGGATGTGTGTGTATGCGTGTGGGGCAGGATGTGTGCCTATGCGTGTGGGGCAGGATGTGTGTGTATGCGTGAGGGGCAGGATGTATGCCTATGCGTGTGGGGCAGGAAGTGTGTGTATGCGTGTGGGGCAGGATGTGTGTGTATGCATGTGGGGCAGGATGTGTGTCTATGCGTGTGGGGCAGGATGTATGTCTATGCGTGTGGGGCAGGGTGTGTGTGTATGCGTGTGGGGCAGGATGTGTGTCTATGCGAGTGGGGCAGGATGTGTGTCTATGCGTGTGGGGCAGGATGTGTGTCTATGCGTGTGGGGCAGGATGTGTGTCTATGCGTGTGGGGCAGGATGTGTGTCTATGCGTGTGGGGCAGGATGTGTGTGTATGCGTGTGGGGCAGGATGTGTGTGTATGCGTGTTGGGCAGGTTGTGTGTGTATGCGTGTGGGGCAGGATGTGTGTCCATGTGTGTGGGGCAGGATGTTTGACAATGCGTGTGGGGCAGGATGTGTGTGTATGCGTGTGGGGCAGGATGTGTGTGCAGGTGTGGGTGCGGAATATCTGCGTATGTTTGTGTGGGGCAGGATGTATGCCTATGCGTGTGGGGCACGATGTGTGTGTATGCGTGTGGGGCAGAAAGTTTGTCTATGCGTGTGGGGCAGGATGTGTGTCTATGCATGTGGGGCAGGATGTGTGAGTATGCGTGTGGGGCAGGAGGTGTGTGTTTGCGTGTGGGGCAGGATGTGTGTGTATGCGTGTGGGGCAGGATGTGTGTCTATGCGTGTGGGCAGAATGTATGCCTATGCGTGTGGGGCAGGATGTGTGTCTATGCGTGTGGGGCAAGATGTGTGTCTATGCGTGTGGGGCAAGATGTGTGTCTATGCGTGTGGGGCAGGATGTGTGTCTATGCATGTGGGGCAGGATGTGTGTGTATGCGTGTGGGGCAGGAGGTGTGTGTATGCGTGTGGGGCAGGATGTGCATGTATGCGTGTGGGGCAGGATGTGCGTGTTTGCGTGTGGGGCAGGATGTATGTCTATGCGTGTGGGGCAGGATGTATGTCTATGCGTGTGGGGCAGGATGTGTGTGTATACGTGTGGGGCAGGATGTGTGTGTGTGCGTGTGGGGCATGATGTGTGTCTATGCGTGTGGGGCAGGATGTGTGTGTATGCGTGTGGGGCAGGTTGTGTGTCTATGCATGTGGGGCAGGATGTATGCCTATGCGTGTGGGGCAGGATGTGTGTCTATGCGTGAGGGGCAGGATGTATGTCGATGAGTGTGGGGCAGGATGTGTGTGTATACGTGTGGGGCAGGATGTGTGTGTGTGCGTGTGGGGCATGATGTGTGTCTATGCGTGTGGGGCAGGATGTGTGTGTATGCGTGTGGGGCAGGTTGTGTGTCTATGCATGTGGGGCAGGATGTCTGCCTATGCGTGTGGGGCAGGATGTGTGTCTATGCGTGAGGGGCAGGATGTATGTCGATGAGTGTGGGGCAGGATGTGTGTGTATGCGTGTGGGGCAAGATGTGTGTGTATGCGTGTGGGGCAGGATGTGTGTGTAGGTGTGGGTGCGGAATCTCAGCGTATGTTTGTGTGGGGCAGGATGTATGCCTATGCCTGTGGGGCAGGATGTGTGTGTATGCGTGTGGGGCAGGATGTATGTCTATGCGTGTGGGCAGGATGTATGTCTATGCGTGTGGGCAGGATGTATGTCTATGCGTGTGTGGCAGGATGTGTGTCTATGCGTGTGGGGCAGGATGTGTGTCTATGCATGTGGGGCAGGATGTGTGTGTATGCGTGTGGGGCAGGTTGTGTGTCTATGCATGTGGGGCAGGATGTATGCCTATGCGTGTGGGGCAGGATGTATGTCTATGCGTGTGGGGCAGGATGTATGTCTATGCGTGTGGGGCAGGATGTGTGTCTATGCGTGTGGGGCAGGATGTGTGTCTATGCGTGTAGGGCAGGATGTGTGTGTATGCGTGAGGGGCAGGATGTATGCCTATGCGTGTGGGGCAGGAAGTGTGTGTATGCGTGTGGGGCAGGATGTGTGTGTATGCGTGTGGGGCAGGATGTGTGTCTGTGCGTGTGGGGCAGGATGTGTGTGTATGCGTGTGGGGCAGGATGTGTGTGTATGCGTGTTGGGCAGGTTGTGTGTGTATGCGTGAGGGGCAGGATGTGTGTCTATGTGTGTGGGGCAGGATGTTTGACAATGCGTGTGGGGCAGGATGTGTGTGTATGCGTGTGGGGCAGGATGTGTGTGCAGGTGTGGGTGCGGAATATCTGCGTATGTTTGTGTGGGGCAGGATGTATGCCTATGCGTGTGGGGCACGATGTGTGTGTATGCGTGTGGGGCAGAAAGTGTGTCTATGCGTGTGGGGCAGGATGTGTGTCTATGCATGTGGGGCAGGATGTGTGAGTATGCGTGTGGGGCAGGAGGTGTGTGTTTGCGTGTGGGGCAGGATGTGTGTGTATGCGTGTGGGGCAGGATGTGTGTCTATGCGTGTGGGCAGGATGTATGTCTATGCGTGTGGGGCAGGATGTGTGTCTATGCGTGTGGGGCAAGATGTGTGTCTATGCGTGTGGGGCAAGATGTGTGTCTATGCGTGTGGGGCAGGATGTGTGTGTATGCGTGTGGGGCAGGAGGTGTGTGTATGCGTGTGGGGCAGGATGTGCATGTATGCGTGTGGGGCAGGATGTGCGTGTTTGCGTGTGGGGCAGGATGTATGTCTATGCGTGTGGGGCAGGATGTATGTCTATGCGTGTGGGGCAGGATGTGTGTGTATACGTGTGGGGCAGGATGTGTGTGTGTGTGCGTGTGGGGCAGGATGTGTGTCTATGCGTGTGGGGCAGGATGTGTGTGTATGCGTGTGGGGCAGGTTGTGTGTCTATGCATGTGGGGCAGGATGTATGCCTATGCGTGTGGGGCAGGATGTGTGTCTATGCGTGAGGGGCAGGATGTATGTCGATGAGTGTGGGGCAGGATGTGTGTGTATGCGTGTGGGGCAGGATGTGTGTGTAGTTGTGGGTGCGGAATCTCTGCGTATGTTTGTGTGGGGCAGGATGTGTGTGTATGCGTGTGGGCCAGGATGTCTGTCTATGCGTGTGGGGCAGGATGTGTGTCTATGCATGTGGGGCAGGATGTGTGTGTATGCGTGTGGGGCAGGAGGTGTGTGTATGCGTGTGGGGCAGGATGTGTGTGTATGCGTGTGGGCCAAGATGTATGTGTATGCGTGTGGGGCAGGATGTGTGTGTAGGTGTGGGTGCGGAATCTCAGCGTATGTTTGCGTGGGGCAGGATGTATGCCTATGCCTGTGGGGCAGGATGTGTGTGTATGCGTGTGGGGCAGGATGTATGTCTATGCGTGTGGGCAGGATGTATGTCTATGCGTGTCGGGCAGGATGTGTGTCTATGCGTGTGGGGCAGGATGTGTGTCTATGCGTGTGGGGCAGGATGTGTGTGTATGCGTGTGGGGCAGGTTGTGTGTCTATGCATGTGGGGCAGGATGTATGCCTATGCGTGTGGGGCAGGATGTGTGTCTATGCGTGAGGGCCAGGATGTATGTCTATGCGTGAGGGGCAGGATGTGTGTCTATGCGTGTGGGGCAGGATGTGTGTGTAGTTGTGGGTGCGGAATCTCTGCGTATGTTTGTGTGGGGCAGGATGAATGCCTATGCGTGTGGGCCAGGATGTGTGTGTATGCGTGTGGGCCAGGATGTCTGTCTATGCGTGTGGGGCAGGATGTGTGTCTATGCATGTGGGGCAGGATGTGTGTGTACGCGTGTGGGGCAGGAGGTGTGTGTATGCGTGTGGGGCAGGATGTGTGTGTATGCCTGTGGGGCAGGATGTGTGTGTATGCGTGTGGGGCAGGATGTGTTTGTAGGTGTGGGTGCGGAATCTCTGCGTATGTTTGTGTGGGGCAGGATGTATGCCTATGCCTGTGGGGCAGGATGTGTGTGTATGCGTGTTGGGCAGGTTGTGTGTGTATGCGTGTGGGGCAGGATGTGTGACAATTCGTGTGGAGCAGGATGTGTTTCTATGCATGTGGGGCAGGATATATGCCTATGCGTGTGGGGCAGGATGTATGTGTATGCGTGTGGGGCAGGATGTTTGTGTATGCGTGTGGGGCAGGATGTATGTCTATGCGTGTGGGGCAGGATGTATGTCTATGCGTGTGGGGCAGGATGTGTGTGTATGCGTGTGGGGCAGGATGTGTGTTGAAGCGTGTGGGGCAGGATGTGTGTGTATGCGAGTGGGGCAGGATGTGTGTGTACATGTGTGGGGCAGGATGTGTGTGTAGGTGTGGGTGCGGAATCGCTGCGTATGTTTGTGTGGGGCAGGATGTATGCCTATGCGTGTGGGGAAGGATATATGCCTATGCGTGTGGGGCAGGATGTGTGTGTATGCGTGTGGGGCAGGATGTGTGTCTATGCGTGTGTGGCAGGATGTGCGTGTATGCGTGTGGGGCAAGATGTCCGTGTATGCGTGTGGGGCAGGATGTTCGTGTATGAGTGTGGGGCAGTATGTATGTCTATGTGTGTGGGGCAGGATGTGTGTGTATGCGTGTGGGGCAGGATGTGTGTGTATGCGTGTGGGGCAGGATTTGTGTCTATGCGTGTGGGGCAGGATGTATGCCTATGCGTGTGGGGCAGGAAGTGTGTGTATGCGTGTGGGGCAGGATGTGTGTCTATGCGTGTGGGGCAGGATGTGTGTCTATGCGTGTGGGGCAGAATGTGTGTGTATGCGTGTGGGGCAGGTTGTGTGTGTATGCGTGTGGGGCAGGATGTGTGTCCATGCATGTGGGGCAGGATGTGTGTCCATGCGTGTGGGGCAGGATGTATGCCTATGCGTGTGGGGCAGGATGTGTGTGTATGCGTGTGGGGCAGGATGTGTGTGTCTGAGTGTGGGGCAGGATGTTTGTCTATGCCTGTGTGGCAGGATGTGTGTGTATGCATATGGGGCAGGATGTGTGTGTATGCGTGTGGGGCAGGATGTGTGTCTATGCGTGTGGGGCAGGATGTGTGTGTATGCCTGTGGGGCAGGATGTGTGTGTATGCGTATGGGGCAGGATGTGTGTGTATGCGTGTGGGGCAGTATGTGTGTCTATGCGTGTGGGGCAGGATGTGTGTGTTTGCGTGTGGGGCAGGATGTGTGTGTATGCGTGTGGGGCAGGATGTGTGTGTATGCGTGTGGGGTAGGATGTGTGTGTCTGCGCGTGGGGCAGGATGCGTGTGTAGGTGTGGGTACGGAATCTCTGCGTCTGTTTGTGTGGGGCAGGATGTATGCCTATGCGTGTGGGGCAGGATGTGTGCGTATGCGTGTGGGTCAGGATGGGTGTCTATGCGTGTGGGGCAGGATGTGTGTCTATGCGTGTGGGGCAGGATGTGTGTCTATGCGTGTGGGGCAGAATGTGTGTCTATGCGTGTGGGGCAGAATGTGTGTCTATGCGTGTGGGGCAGAATGTGTGTGTATGCGTGTGGGGCAGGATGTATGCCTATGCGTGTGGGGCAGGATGTTTGTCTATGCGTGTGGGGCAGGATGTGTGTGTATGCGTGTGGGGCAGGATGTGTGTCTATGCGTGTGGGGCTGGATGTGTGTCTATGCGTGTGGGGCAGGATGTGTGTCTATGCGTGTGGGGCAGGATGTGTGTCTATGCGTGTGGAGCAGGATGTGTGTGTATGCGTGTGGGGCAGGATGTGTGTCTATGCGTGTGGGGCAGGATGTGTGTGTATGCGTGTGGGGCAGGAGGTGTGTGTATGCGTGTGGGGCAGGATGTGTGTGTATGCGTGTGGGGCAGGATGTGTGTGTATGCGTGTGGGGCAGGATGTGTTTGTAGGTGTGGGTGCGGAATCTCTGCGTATGTTTGTGTGGGGCAGGATGTATGCCTATGCCTGTGGGGCAGGTTGTGTGTGTATGCGTGTGGGGCAGGATGTGTGACAATGCGTGTGGAGCAGGATGTGTGTCTATGCATGTGGGGCAGGATATATGCCTATACGTGTGGGGCAGGATGTATGTGTATGCGTGTGGGGCAGGATGTGTGTGTATGCGTGTGGGGCAGGATGTATGTCTATGCGTGTGGGGCAGGATGTATGTCTATGCGTGTGGGGCAGGATGTGTGTGTATGCGTGTGGGGCAGGATGTGTGTGTATGCGTGTGGGGCAGGATGTGTGTTGAAGCGTGTGGGGCAGGATGTGTGTGTATGCGAGTGGGGCAGGATGTGTGTGTATGCGTGTGGGGCAGGATGTGTGTGTAGGTGTGGGTGCGGAATCTCTGCGTATGTTTGTGTGGGGCAGGATGTATGCCGATGCGTGTGGGGCAGGATATATGCCTATGCGTGTGGGGCAGGATGTGTGTGTATGCGTGAGGGGCAGGATGTGTGTCTATGCATGTGGGGCAGGATGTGTGAGTATGCGTGTGGGGCAGGAGGTGTGTGTTTGCGTGTGGGGCAGGATGTGTGTGTATGCGTGTGGGGCAGGATATGTGTCTATGCGTGTGGGGCAGGATGTGTGTCTATGCGTGTGGGGCAAGATGTGTGTCTATGCGTGTGGGGCAAGATGTGTGTCTATGCGTGTGGGGCAGGATGTGTGTGTATGCGTGTGGGGCAGGAGGTGTGTGTATGCGTGTGGGGCAGGATGTGCATGTATGCGTGTGGGGCAGGATGTGCGTGTTTGCGTGTGGGGCAGGATGTATGTCTATGCGTGTGGGGCAGGATGTATGTCTAGGCGTGTGGGGCAGGATGTGTGTGTATACGTGTGGGGCAGGATGTGTGTGTGTGCGTGTGGGGCAGGATGTGTGTCTATGCGTGTGGGGCAGGATGTGTGTGTATGCGTGTGGGGCAGGTTGTGTGTCTATGCATGTGGGGCAGGATGTATGCCTATGCATGTGGGGCAGGATGTGTGTCTATGCGTGAGGGGCAGGATGTATGTCGATGAGTGTGGGGCAGGATGTGTGTGTATGCGTGTGGGGCAGGATGTGTGTGTAGTTGTGGGTGCGGAATCTCTGCGTATGTTTGTGTGGGGCAGGATGTGTGTGTATGCGTGTGGGCCAGGATGTCTGTCTATGCGTGTGGGGCAGGATGTGTGTCTATGCATGTGGGGCAGGTTGTGTGTGTATGCGTGTGGGGCAGGAGGTGTGTGTATGCGTGTGGGGCAGGATGTGTGTGTATGCGTGTGGGCCAAGATGTATGTGTATGCGTGTGGGGCAGGATGTGTGTGTAGGTGTGGGTGCGGAATCTCAGCGTATGTTTGCGTGGGGCAGGATGTATGCCTATGCCTGTGGGGCAGGATGTGTGTGTATGCGTGTGGGGCAGGATGTATGTCTATGCGTGTGGGCAGGATGTATGTCTATGCGTGTGGGCAGGATGTATGTCTATGCGTGTGGGGCAGGATGTGTGTCTATGCGTGTGGGGCAGGATGTGTGTCTATGCGTGTGGGGCAGGATGTGTGTGTATGCGTGTGGGGCAGGTTGTGTGTCTATGCATGTGGGGCAGGATGTATGCCTATGCGTGTGGGGCAGGATGTGTGTCTATGCGTGAGGGCCAGGATGTATGTCTATGCGTGAGGGGCAGGATGTGTGTCTATGCGTGTGGGGCAGGATGTGTGTGTAGTTGTGGGTGCGGAATCTCTGCGTATGTTTGTGTGGGGCAGGATGAATGCCTATGCGTGTGGGCCAGGATGTCTGTCTATGCGTGTGGGGCAGGATGTGTGTCTATGCATGTGGGGCAGGATGTGTGTGTACGCGTGTGGGGCAGGAGGTGTGTGTATGCGTGTGGGGCAGGATGTGTGTGTATGCGTGTGGGGCAGGATGTGTGTGTATGCGTGCGGGGCAGGATGTGTTTGTAGGTGTGGGTGCGGAATCTCTGCGTATGTTTGTGTGGGGCAGGATGTATGCCTATGCCTGTGGGGCAGGATGTGTGTGTATGCGTGTTGGGCAGGTTGTGTGTGTATGCGTGTGGGGCAGGATGTGTGACAATTCGTGTGGAGCAGGATGTGTGTCTATGCATGTGGGGCAGGATATATGCCTATGCGTGTGGGGCAGGATGTATGTGTACGCGTGTGGGGCAGGATGTGTGTGTATGCGTGTGGGGCAGGATGTATGTCTATGCGTGTGGGGCAGGATGTATGTCTATGCGTGTGGGGCAGGATGTGTGTGTATGCGTGTGGGGCAGGATGTGTGTTGAAGCGTGTGGGGCAGGATGTGTGTGTATGTGAGTGGGACAGGATGTGTGTGTATGCGTGTGGGGCAGGATGTGTGTGTAGGTGTGGGTGCGGAATCGCTGCGTATGTTTGTGTGGGGCAGGATGTATGCCTATGCGTGTGGGGCAGGATATATGCCTATGCGTGTGGGGCAGGATGTGTGTGTATGCGTGTGGGGCAGGATGTGTGTGTATGCGTGTGTGGCAGGATGTGCGTGTATGCGTGTGGGGCAAGATGTCCGTGTATGCGTGTGGGGCATGATGTGCGTGTATGAGTGTGGGGCAGTATGTATGTCTATGTGTGTGGGGCAGGAAGTGTGTGTATGCGTGTGGGGCAGGATGTGTGTGTATGCGTGTGGGGCAGGATGTGTGTCTATGCGTGTGGGGCAGGATGTGTGTCTATGCGTTTGGGGCAGGATGTGTGTCTATGCGTGTGGGGCAAGATGTGTGTCTATGCGAGTGGGGCAGGATGTGTGTGTATGCGTGTGGGGCAGGAGGTGTGTGTATGCGTGTGGGGCAGGATGTGCATGTATGCGTGTGGGGCAGGATGTGCGTGTTTGCGTGTGGGGCAGGATGTATGTCTATGCGTGTGGGGCAGGATGTATGTCTATGCGTGTGGGGCAGGATGTGTGTGTATACGTGTGGGGCAGGATGTGTGTGTGTGCGTGTGGGGCAGGATGTGTGTCTATGCGTGTGGGGCAGGATGTGTGTGTATGCGTGTTGGGCAGGTTGTGTGTCTATGCATGTGGGGCAGGATGTATGCCTATGCATGTGGGGCAGGATGTGTGTCTATGCGTGAGGGGCAGGATGTATGTCGATGAGTGTGGGGCAGGATGTGTGTGTATGAGTGTGGGGCAGGATGTGTGTGTAGTTGTGGGTGCGGAATCTCTGCGTATGTTTGTGTGGGGCAGGATGTGTGTGTATGCGTGTGGGCCAGGATGTCTGTCTATGCGTGTGGGGCAGGATGTGTGTGTATGCATGTGGGGCAGGATGTGTGTGTATGCGTGTGGGGCAGGAGGTGTGTGTATGCGTGTGGGGCAGGATGTGTGTGTATGCGTGTGGGCCAAGATGTATGTGTATGCGTGTGGGGCAGGATGTGTGTGTAGGTGTGGGTGCGGAATCTCAGCGTATGTTTGCGTGGGGCAGGATGTATGCCTATGCCTGTGGGGCAGGATGTGTGTGTATGCGTGTGGGGCAGGATGTATGTCTATGCGTGTGGGCAGGATGTATGTCTATGCGTGTGGGGCAGGATGTGTGTCTATGCGTGTGGGGCAGGATGTGTGTCTATGCGTGTGGGGCAGGATGTGTGTGTATGCGTGTGGGGCAGGTTGTGTGTCTATGCATGTGGGGCAGGATGTATGCCTATGCGTGTGGGGCAGGATGTGTGTCTATGCGTGAGGGCCAGGATGTATGTCTATGCGTGAGGGGCAGGATGTGTGTCTATGCGTGTGGGGCAGGATGTGTGTGTAGTTGTGGGTGCGGAATCTCTGCGTATGTTTGTGTGGGGCAGGATGAATGCCTATGCGTGTGGGCCAGGATGTGTGTGTATGCGTGTGGGCCAGGATGTCTGTCTATGCGTGTGGGGCAGGATGTGTGTCTATGCATGTGGGGCAGGATGTGTGTGTACGCGTGTGGGGCAGGAGGTGTGTGTATGCGTGTGGGGCAGGATGTGTGTGTATGCGTGTGGGGCAGGATGTGTGTGTATGCGTGTGGGGCAGGATGTGTTTGTAGGTGTGGGTGCGGAATCTCTGCGTATGTTTGTGTGGGGCAGGATGTATGCCTATGCCTGTGGGGCAGGATGTGTGTGTATGCGTGTTGGGCAGGTTGTGTGTGTACGCGTGTGGGGCAGGATGTGTGACAATTCGTGTGGAGCAGGATGTGTGTCTATGCATGTGGGGCAGGATATATGCCTATGCGTGTGGGGCAGGATGTATGTGTACGCGTGTGGGGCAGGATGTGTGTGTATGCGTGTGGGGCAGGATGTATGTCTATGCGTGTGGGGCAGGATGTGTGTGTATGCGTGTGGGGCAGGATGTGTGTTGAAGCGTGTGGGGCAGGATGTGTGTGTATGTGAGTGGGGCAGGATGTGTGTGTATGCGTGTGGGGCAGGATGTGTGTGTAGGTGTGGGTGCGGAATCGCTGCGTATGTTTGTGTGGGGCAGGATGTATGCCTATGCGTGTGGGGCAGGATATATGCCTATGCGTGTGGGGCAGGATGTGTGTGTATGCGTGTGGGGCAGGATGTGTGTCTATGCGTGTGTGGCAGGATGTGCGTGTATGCGTGTGGGGCAAGATGTCCGTGTATGCGTGTGGGGCAGGATGTGCGTGTATGAGTGTGGGGCAGTATGTATGTCTATGTGTGTGGGGCAGGATGTGTGTGTATGCGTGTGGGGCAGGATGTGTGTGTATGCGTGTGGGGCAGGATGTGTGTCTATGCGTGTGGGGCAGGATGTGTGTCTATGCGTTTGGGGCAGGATGTGTGTCTATGCGTGTGGGGCAAGATGTGTGTCTATGCGAGTGGGGCAGGATGTGTGTGTATGCGTGTGGGGCAGGAGGTGTGTGTATGCGTGTGGGGCAGGAGGTGCGTGTATGCGTGTGGGGCAGGATGTGCGTGTTTGCGTGTGGGGCAGGATGTATGTCTATGCGTGTGGGGCAGGATGTATGTCTATGCGTGTGGGGCAGGATGTGTGTGTATACGTGTGGGGCAGGATGTGTGTGTATATGTGTGGGGCAGGATGTGTGTGTGTGCGTGTGGGGCAGGATGTGTGTGTATACGTGTGGGGCAGGATGTGTGTGTGTGCGTGTGGGGCAGGATGTGTGTCTATGCGTGTGGGGCAGGATGTGTGTGTATGCGTGTTGGGCAGGTTGTGTGTCTATGCATGTGGGGCAGGATGTATGCCTATGCATGTGGGGCAGGATGTGTGTCTATGCGTGAGGGGCAGGATGTATGTCGATGAGTGTGGGGCAGGATGTGTGTGTATGCGTGTGGGGCAGGATGTGTGTGTAGTTGTGGGTGCGGAATCTCTGCGTATGTTTGTGTGGGGCAGGATGTGTGTGTATGCGTGTGGGCCAGGATGTCTGTCTATGCGTGTGGGGCAGGATGTGTGTCTATGCATGTGGGGCAGGATGTGTGTGTATGCGTGTGGGGCAGGAGGTGTGTGTATGCGTGTGGGGCAGGATGTGTGTGTATGCGTGTGGGCCAAGATGTATGTGTATGCGTGTGGGGCAGGATGTGTGTGTAGGTGTGGGTGCGGAATCTCAGCGTATGTTTGCGTGGGGCAGGATGTATGCCTATGCCTGTGGGGCAGGATGTGTGTGTATGCGTGTGGGGCAGGATGTATGTCTATGCGTGTGGGCAGGATGTATGTCTATGCGTGTGGGGCAGGATGTGTGTCTATGCGTGTGGGGCAGGATGTGTGTCTATGCGTGTGGGGCAGGATGTGTGTGTATGCGTGTGGGGCAGGTTGTGTGTCTATGCATGTGGGGCAGGATGTATGCCTATGCGTGTGGGGCAGGATGTGTGTCTATGCGTGAGGGCCAGGATGTATGTCTATGCGTGAGGGGCAGGATGTGTGTCTATGCGTGTGGGGCAGGATGTCTGTCTATGCGTGTGGGGCAGGATGTGTGTGTATGCGTGTGGGGCAGGATGTGTGTGTATGCGTGTGGGGCAGGATGTGTGTCTATGCGTGTGGGGCAGGATGTGTGTCTATGCGTGTGGGGCAGGATGTATGCCTATGCGTGTGGGGCAGGAAGTGTGTGTATGCGTGTGGGGCATGATGTGTGTCTATGCGTGTGGGGCAGGAAGTGTGTGTATGCGTGTGGGGCAGGTTGTGTGTGTATGCGTGTGGGGCAGGATGTGTGTCCATGCATGTGGGGTTGGATGTGTGTCCATGCGTGTGGGGCAGGATGTATGCCAATGCGTGTGGGGCAGGATGTGTGTGTATGCGTGTGGGGCAGGATGTGTGTGTCTGCGTGTGGGGCAGGATGTGTGTCTATGCCTGTGGGGCAGGATGTGTGTGTATGCGTATGGGGCAGGATGTGTGTGTATGCGTGTGGGGCAGGATGTGTGTCTATGCGTGTGGGGCAGGATGTGTGTGTATGCCTGTGGGGCAGGCTGTGTGTGTATGCATATGGGGCAGGATGTGTGTGTATGCGTGTGGGGCAGTATGTGTGTCTATGCGTGTGGGGCAGGATGTGTGTGTTTGCGTGTGGGGCAGGATGTGTGTGTATGCGTGTGGGGCAGGATGTGTGTGTATGCGTGAGGGGTAGGATGTGTGTGTAAGCACGTGGGGCAGGATGCGTGTGTAGGTGTGGGTACGGAATCTCTGCGTCTGTTTGTGTGGGGCAGGATGTATGCCTATGCGTGTGGGGCAGGATGTGTGCGTATGCGTGTGGGTCAGGATGGGTGTCTATGCGTGTGGGGCAGGATGTGTGTCTATGCGTGTGGGGCAGGATGTGTGTCTATGCGTGTGGGGCAGAATGTGTGTCTATGCGTGTGGGGCAGAATGTGTGTCTATGCGTGTGGGGCAGAATGTGTGTGTATGCGTGTGGGGCAGGATGTATGCCTATGCGTGTGGGGCAGGATGTGTGTCTATGCGTGTGGGGCAGGATGTGTGTGTATGCGTGTGGGGCAGGATGTGTGTCTATGCGTGTGGGGCTGGATGTGTGTCTATGCGTGTGGGGCAGGATGTGTGTCTATGCGTGTGGGGCAGGATGTGTGTCTATGCGTGTGGAGCAGGATGTGTGTGTATGCGTGTGGGGCAGGATGTGTGTCTATGCGTGTGGGGCAGGATGTGTGTGTATGCGTGTGGGGCAGGAGGTGTGTGTATGCGTGTGGGGCAGGATGTGTGTGTATGCGTGTGGGGCAGGATGTGTGTGTATGTGTGTGGGGCAGGATGTGTTTGTAGGTGTGGGTGCGGAATCTCTGCGTATGTTTGTGTGGGGCAGGATGTATGCCTATGCCTGTGGGGCAGGTTGTGTGTGTATGCGTGTGGGGCAGGATGTGTGACAATGCGTGTGGAGCAGGATGTGTGTCTATGCATGTGGGGCAGGATATATGCCTATGCGTGTGGGGCAGGATGTATGCGTATGCGTGTGGGGCAAGATGTGTGTGTATGCGTGTGGGGCAGGATGTATGTCTATGCGTGTGGGGCAGGATGTATGTCTATGCGTGTGGGGCAGGATGTGTGTGTATGCGTGTGGGGCAGGATGTGTGTGTATGCGTGTGGGGCAGGATGTGTGTTGAAGCGTGTGGGGCAGGATGTGTGTGTATGCGAGTGGGGCAGGATGTGTGTGTATGCGTGTGGGGCAGGATGTGTGTGTAGGTGTGGGTGCGGAATCTCTGCGTATGTTTGTGTGGGGCAGGATGTATGCCTATGCGTGTGGGGCAGGATATATGCCTATGCGTGTGGGGCAGGATGTGTGTGTATGCGTGTGGGGCAGGATGTGTGTCTATGCGTGTGTGGTAGCATGTGCGTGTATGCGTGTGGGGCAGGATGTCCGTGTATGCGTGTGGGGCAGGATGTGCGTGTATGAGTGTGGGGCAGGATGTATGTCTATGTGTGTGGGGCAGGATGTGTGTGCATGCGTGTGGGGCAGGATGTGTGTGTATGCGTGTGGGGCAGGATGTGTGTGTAGTTGTGGGTGCGGAATCTCCGCGTATGTTTGTGTGGGGCAGGATGTGTGTGTATGCGTGTGGGCCAGGATGTCTGTCTATGCGTGTGGGGCAGGATGTGTGTCTATGCATGTGGGGCAGGATGTGTGTGTATGCGTGTGGGGCAGGAGGTGTGTGTATGCGTGTGGGGCAGGATGTGTGTGTATGCGTGTGGGCCAAGATGTATGTGTATGCGTGTGGGGCAGGATGTGTGTGTAGGTGTGGGTGCGGAATCTCAGCGTATGTTTGCGTGGGGCAGGATGTATGCCTATGCCTGTGGGGCAGGATGTGTGTGTATGCGTGTGGGGCAGGATGTATGTCTATGCGTGTGGGCAGGATGTATGTCTATGCGTGTGGGGCAGGATGTGTGTCTATGCGTGTGGGGCAGGATGTGTGTCTATGCGTGTGGGGCAGGATGTGTGAGTATGCGTGTGGGGCAGGTTGTGTGTCTATGCATGTGGGGCAGGATGTATGCCTATGCGTGTGGGGCAGGATGTGTGTCTATGCGTGAGGGCCAGGATGTATGTCTATGCGTGAGGGGCAGGATGTGTGTCTATGCGTGTGGGGCAGGATGTGTGTGTAGTTGTGGGTGCGGAATCTCTGCGTATGTTTGTGTGGGGCAGGATGAATGCCTATGCGTGTGGGCCAGGATGTGTGTGTATGCGTGTGGGCCAGGATGTCTGTCTATGCGTGTGGGGCAGGATGTGTGTCTATGCATGTGGGGCAGGATGTGTGTGTACGCGTGTGGGGCAGGAGGTGTGTGTATGCGTGTGGGGCAGGATGTGTGTGTATGCGTGTGGGGCAGGATGTGTGTGTATGCGTGTGGGGCAGGATGTGTTTGTAGGTGTGGGTGCGGAATCTCTGCGTATGTTTGTGTGGGGCAGGATGTATGCCTATGCCTGTGGGGCAGGATGTGTGTGTATGCGTGTTGGGCAGGTTGTGTGTGTATGCGTGTGTGGCAGGATGTGTGACAATTCGTGTGGAGCAGGATGTGTGTCTATGCATGTGGGCAGGATATATGCCTATGCGTGTGGGGCAGGATGTATGTGTACGCGTGTGGGGCAGGATGTGTGTGTATGCGTGTGGGGCAGGATGTATGTCTATGCGTGTGGGGCAGGATGTATGTCTATGCGTGTGGGGCAGGATGTGTGTGTATGCGTGTGGGGCAGGATGTGTGTTGAAGCGTGTGGGGCAGGATGTGTGTGTATGTGAGTGGGGCAGGATGTGTGTGTATGCGTGTGGGGCAGGATGTGTGTGTAGGTGTGGGTGCGGAATCGCTGCGTATGTTTGTGTGGGGCAGGATGTATGCCTATGCGTGTGGGGCAGGATATATGCCTATGCGTGTGGGGCAGGATGTGTGTGTATGCGTGTGGGGCAGGATGTGTGTCTATGCGTGTGTGGCAGGATGTGCGTGTATTCGTGTGGGGCAAGATGTCCGTGTATGCGTGTGGGGCAGGATGTGCGTGTATGAGTGTGGGGCAGTATGCATGTCTATGTGTGTGGGGCAGGATGTGTGTGTATGCGTGTGGGGCAGGATGTGTGTGTATGCGTGTGGGGCAGGATGTGTGTCTATGCGTGTGGGGCAGGATGTGTGTCTATGCGTTTGGGGCAGGATGTGTGTCTATGCGTGTGGGGCAAGATGTGTGTCTATGCGAGTGGGGCAGGATGTGTGTGTATGCATGTGGGGCAGGAGGTGTGTGTATGCGTGTGGGGCAGGATGTGCATGTATGCGTGTGGGGCAGGATGTGCGTGTTTGCGTGTGGGGCAGGATGTATGTCTATGCGTGTGGGGCAGGATGTATGTCTATGCGTGTGGGGCAGGATGTGTGTGTATACGTGTGGGGCAGGATGTGTGTGTGTGCGTGTGGGGCAGGATGTGTGTCTATGCGTGTGGGGCAGGATGTGTGTGTATGCGTGTGGGGCAGGTTGTGTGTCTATGCATGTGGGGCAGGATGTATGCCTATGCATGTGGGGCAGGATGTGTGTCTATGCGTGAGGGGCAGGATGTATGTCGATGAGTGTGGGGCAGGATGTGTGTGTATGCGTGTGGGGCAGGATGTGTGTGGAGTTGTGGGTGCGGAATCTCTGCGTATGTTTGTGTGGGGCAGGATGTGTGTGTATGCGTGTGGGCCAGGATGTCTGTCTATGCGTGTGGGGCAGGATGTGTGTCTATGCATGTGGGGCAGGATGTGTGTGTATGCGTGTGGGGCAGGAGGTGTGTGTATGCGTGTGGGGCAGGATGTGTGTGTATGCGTGTGGGCCAAGATGTATGTGTATGCGTGTGGGGCAGGATGTGTGTGTAGGTGTGGGTGCGGAATCTCAGCGTATGTTTGCGTGGGGCAGGATGTATGCCTATGCCTGACGGGCAGGATGTGTGTGTATGCGTGTGGGGCAGGATGTATGTCTATGCGTGTGGGCAGGATGTATGTCTATGCGTGTGGGGCAGGATGTGTGTCTATGCGTGTGGGGCAGGATGTGTGTCTATGCGTGTGGGGCAGGATGTGTGTGTATGCGTGTGGGGCAGGTTGTGTGTCTATGCATGTGGGGCAGGATGTATGCCTATGCGTGTGGGGCAGGATGTGTGTCTATGCGTGAGGGCCAGGATGTATGTCTATGCGTGAGGGGCAGGATGTGTGTCTATGCGTGTGGGGCAGGATGTGTGTGTAGTTGTGTGTGCGGAATCTCTGCGTATGTTTGTGTGGGGCAGGATGAATGCCTATGCGTGTGGGGCAGGATGTGTGTGTATGCGTGTGGGCCAGGATGTCTGTCTATGCGTGTGGGGCAGGATGTGTGTCTATGCATGTGGGGCAGGATGTGTGTGTATGCGTGTGGGGCAGGAGGTGTGTGTATGCGTGTGGGGCAGGATGTGTGTGTATGTGTGTGGGGCAGGATGTGTGTGTATGCGTGTGGGGCAGGATGTGTTTGTAGGTGTGGGTGCGGAATCTCTGCGTATGTTTGTGTGGGGCAGGATGTATGCCTATGCCTGTGGGGCAGGATGTGTGTGTATGCGTGTTGGGCAGGTTGTGTGTGTATGCGTGTGGGGCAGGATGTGTGACAATTCGTGTGGAGCAGGATGTGTGTCTATGCATGTGGGGCAGGATATATGCCTATGCGTGTGGGGCAGGATGTATGTGTACGCGTGTGGGGCAGGATGTGTGTGTATGCGTGTGGGGCAGGATGTATGTCTATGCGTGTGGGGCAGGATGTATGTCTATGCGTGTGGGGCAGGATGTGTGTGTATGCGTGTGGGGCAGGATGTGTGTTGAAGCGTGTGGGGCAGGATGTGTGTGTATGTGAGTGGGGCAGGATGTGTGTGTATGCGCGTGGGGCAGGATGTGTGTGTAGGTGTGGGTGCGGAATCGCTGCGTATGTTTGTGTGGGGCAGGATGTATGCCTATGCGTGTGGGGCAGGATATATGCCTATGCGTGTGGGGCAGGATGTATGTCTATGTGTGTGGGGCAGGATGTGTGTGTATGCGTGTGGGGCAGGATGTGTGTGTATGCGTGTGAGGCAGGATGTGTGTCTATGCGTGTGGGGCAGGATGTGTGTCTATGCGTGTGGGGCAGGATGTATGCCTATGCGTGTGGGGCAGGAAGTGTGTGTATGCGTGTGGGGCATGATGTGTGTCTATGCGTGTGGGGCAGGATGTGTGTCTATGCGTGTGGGGCAGGAAGTGTGTGTATGCGTGTGGGGCAGGTTGTGTGTGTATGCGTGTGGGGCAGGATGTGTGTCCATGCATGTGGGGCAGGATGTGTGTCCATGCGTGTGGGGCAGGATGTATGCCTATGCGTGTGGGGCAGGATGTGTGTGTATGCGTGTGGGGCAGGATGTGTGTGTCTGCGTGTGGGGCAGGATGTGTGTCTATGCCTGTGGGGCAGGATGTGTGTGTATGCGTATGGAGCAGGATGTGTGTGTATGCGTGTGGGGCAGGATGTGTGTCTATGCGTGTGGGGCAGGATGTGTGTGTATGCCTGTGGGGCAGGATGTGTGTGTATGCGTATGGGGCAGGATGTGTGTGTATGCGTGTGGGGCAGTATGTGTGTCTATGCGTGTGGGGCAGGATGTGTGTGTTTGCGTGTGGGGCAGGATGTGTGTGTATGCGTGTGGGGCAGGATGTGTGTGTATGCGTGTGGGGTAGGATGTGTGTGTATGCGCGTGGGGCAGGATGCGTGTGTAGGTGTGGGTACGGAATCTCTGCGTCTGTTTGTGTGGGGCAGGATGTATGCCTATGCGTGTGGGGCAGGATGTGTGCGTATGCGTGTGGGGCAGGATGGGTGTCTATGCGTGTGGGGCAGGATGTGTGTCTATGCGTGTGGGGCAGGATGTGTGTCTATGCGTGTGGGGCAGAACGTGTGTCTATGCGTGTGGGGCAGAATGTGTGTCTATGCGTGTGGGGCAGAATGTGTGTGTATGCGTGTGGGGCAGGATGTATGCCTATGCGTGTGGGGCAGGATGTGTGTCTATGCGTGTGGGGCAGGATGTGTGTGTATGCGTGTGGGGCAGGATGTGTGTCTATGCGTGTGGGGCTGGATGTGTGTCTATGCGTGTGGGGCAGGATGTGTGTCTATGCGTGTGGGGCAGGATGTGTGTCTATGCGTGTGGAGCAGGATATGTGTGTATGCGTGTGGGGCAGGATGTGTGTCTATGCGTGTGGGGCAGGATGTGTGTGTATGCGTGTGGGGCAGGAGGTGTGTGTATGCGTGTGGGGCAGGATGTGTGTGTATGCATGTGGGGCAGGATGTGTGTGTATGCGTGTGGGGCAGGATGTGTTTGTAGGTGTGGGTGCGGAATCTCTGCGTATGTTTGTGTGGGGCAGGATGTATACCTATGTCTGTGGGGCAGGTTGTGTGTGTATGCGTGTGGGGCAGGATGTGTGACAATGCGTGTGGAGCAGGATGTGTGTCTATGCATGTGGGGCAGGATATATGCCTATGCGTGTGGGGCAGGATGTATGTGTATGCGTGTGGGGCAAGATGTGTGTGTATGCGTGTGGGGCAGGATGTATGTCTATGCGTGTGGGGCAGGATGTATGTCTATGCGTGTGGGGCAGGATTTGTGTGTATGCGTGTGGGGCAGGATGTGTGTCTATGCGTGTGGGGCAGGATGTGTGTTGAAGCGTGTGGGGCAGGATGTGTGTGTATGCGAGTGGGGCAGGATGTGTGTGTATGCGTGTGGGGCAGGATGTGTGTGTAGGTGTGGGTGCGGAATCTCTGCGTATGTTTGTGTGGGGCAGGATGTATGCCTATGCGTGTGGGGCAGGATATATGCCTATGCGTGTGGGGCAGGATGTATGTCTATGCGTGTGGGGCAGGATGTGTGTGTATGCGTGTGGGGCAGGATGTGTGTTGAAGCGTGTGGGGCAGGATGTGTGTGTATGTGAGTGGGGCAGGATGTGTGTGTATGCGTGTGGGGCAGGATGTGTGTGTAGGTGTGGGTGCGGAATCGCTGCGTATGTTTGTGTGGGGCAGGATGTATGCCTATGCGTGTGGGGCAGGATATATGCCTATGCGTGTGGGGCAGGATGTGTGTGTATGCGTGTGGGGCAGGATGTGTGTCTATGCGTGTGTGGCAGGATGTGCGTGTATTCGTGTGGGGCAAGATGTCCGTGTATGCGTGTGGGGCAGGATGTGCGTGTATGAGTGTGGGGCAGTATGCATGTCTATGTGTGTGGGGCAGGATGTGTGTGTATGCGTGTGGGGCAGGATGTGTGTGTATGCGTGTGGGGCAGGATGTGTGTCTATGCGTGTGGGGCAGGATGTGTGTCTATGCGTTTGGGGCAGGATGTGTGTCTATGCGTGTGGGGCAAGATGTGTGTCTATGCGAGTGGGGCAGGATGTGTGTGTATGCGTGTGGGGCAGGAGGTGTGTGTATGCGTGTGGGGCAGGATGTGCATGTATGCGTGTGGGGCAGGATGTGCGTGTTTGCGTGTGGGGCAGGATGTATGTCTATGCGTGTGGGGCAGGATGTATGTCTATGCGTGTGGGGCAGGATGTGTGTGTATACGTGTGGGGCAGGATGTGTGTGTGTGCGTGTGGGGCAGGATGTGTGTCTATGCGTGTGGGGCAGGATGTGTGTGTATGCGTGTGGGGCAGGTTGTGTGTCTATGCATGTGGGGCAGGATGTATGCCTATGCATGTGGGGCAGGATGTGTGTCTATGCGTGAGGGGCAGGATGTATGTCGATGAGTGTGGGGCAGGATGTGTGTGTATGCGTGTGGGGCAGGATGTGTGTGGAGTTGTGGGTGCGGAATCTCTGCGTATGTTTGTGTGGGGCAGGATGTGTGTGTATGCGTGTGGGCCAGGATGTCTGTCTATGCGTGTGGGGCAGGATGTGTGTCTATGCATGTGGGGCAGGATGTGTGTGTATGCGTGTGGGGCAGGAGGTGTGTGTATGCGTGTGGGGCAGGATGTGTGTGTATGCGTGTGGGCCAAGATGTATGTGTATGCGTGTGGGGCAGGATGTGTGTGTAGGTGTGGGTGCGGAATCTCAGCGTATGTTTGCGTGGGGCAGGATGTATGCCTATGCCTGACGGGCAGGATGTGTGTGTATGCGTGTGGGGCAGGATGTATGTCTATGCGTGTGGGCAGGATGTATGTCTATGCGTGTGGGGCAGGATGTGTGTCTATGCGTGTGGGGCAGGATGTGTGTCTATGCGTGTGGGGCAGGATGTGTGTGTATGCGTGTGGGGCAGGTTGTGTGTCTATGCATGTGGGGCAGGATGTATGCCTATGCGTGTGGGGCAGGATGTGTGTCTATGCGTGAGGGCCAGGATGTATGTCTATGCGTGAGGGGCAGGATGTGTGTCTATGCGTGTGGGGCAGGATGTGTGTGTAGTTGTGTGTGCGGAATCTCTGCGTATGTTTGTGTGGGGCAGGATGAATGCCTATGCGTGTGGGGCAGGATGTGTGTGTATGCGTGTGGGCCAGGATGTCTGTCTATGCGTGTGGGGCAGGATGTGTGTCTATGCATGTGGGGCAGGATGTGTGTGTATGCGTGTGGGGCAGGAGGTGTGTGTATGCGTGTGGGGCAGGATGTGTGTGTATGTGTGTGGGGCAGGATGTGTGTGTATGCGTGTGGGGCAGGATGTGTTTGTAGGTGTGGGTGCGGAATCTCTGCGTATGTTTGTGTGGGGCAGGATGTATGCCTATGCCTGTGGGGCAGGATGTGTGTGTATGCGTGTTGGGCAGGTTGTGTGTGTATGCGTGTGGGGCAGGATGTGTGACAATTCGTGTGGAGCAGGATGTGTGTCTATGCATGTGGGGCAGGATATATGCCTATGCGTGTGGGGCAGGATGTATGTGTACGCGTGTGGGGCAGGATGTGTGTGTATGCGTGTGGGGCAGGATGTATGTCTATGCGTGTGGGGCAGGATGTATGTCTATGCGTGTGGGGCAGGATGTGTGTGTATGCGTGTGGGGCAGGATGTGTGTTGAAGCGTGTGGGGCAGGATGTGTGTGTATGTGAGTGGGGCAGGATGTGTGTGTATGCGCGTGGGGCAGGATGTGTGTGTAGGTGTGGGTGCGGAATCGCTGCGTATGTTTGTGTGGGGCAGGATGTATGCCTATGCGTGTGGGGCAGGATATATGCCTATGCGTGTGGGGCAGGATGTATGTCTATGTGTGTGGGGCAGGATGTGTGTGTATGCGTGTGGGGCAGGATGTGTGTGTATGCGTGTGAGGCAGGATGTGTGTCTATGCGTGTGGGGCAGGATGTGTGTCTATGCGTGTGGGGCAGGATGTATGCCTATGCGTGTGGGGCAGGAAGTGTGTGTATGCGTGTGGGGCATGATGTGTGTCTATGCGTGTGGGGCAGGATGTGTGTCTATGCGTGTGGGGCAGGAAGTGTGTGTATGCGTGTGGGGCAGGTTGTGTGTGTATGCGTGTGGGGCAGGATGTGTGTCCATGCATGTGGGGCAGGATGTGTGTCCATGCGTGTGGGGCAGGATGTATGCCTATGCGTGTGGGGCAGGATGTGTGTGTATGCGTGTGGGGCAGGATGTGTGTGTCTGCGTGTGGGGCAGGATGTGTGTCTATGCCTGTGGGGCAGGATGTGTGTGTATGCGTATGGAGCAGGATGTGTGTGTATGCGTGTGGGGCAGGATGTGTGTCTATGCGTGTGGGGCAGGATGTGTGTGTATGCCTGTGGGGCAGGATGTGTGTGTATGCGTATGGGGCAGGATGTGTGTGTATGCGTGTGGGGCAGTATGTGTGTCTATGCGTGTGGGGCAGGATGTGTGTGTTTGCGTGTGGGGCAGGATGTGTGTGTATGCGTGTGGGGCAGGATGTGTGTGTATGCGTGTGGGGTAGGATGTGTGTGTATGCGCGTGGGGCAGGATGCGTGTGTAGGTGTGGGTACGGAATCTCTGCGTCTGTTTGTGTGGGGCAGGATGTATGCCTATGCGTGTGGGGCAGGATGTGTGCGTATGCGTGTGGGGCAGGATGTGTGTCTATGCGTGTGGGGCAGGATGTGTGTCTATGCGTGTGGGGCAGAACGTGTGTCTATGCGTGTGGGGCAGAATGTGTGTCTATGCGTGTGGGGCAGAATGTGTGTGTATGCGTGTGGGGCAGGATGTATGCCTATGCGTGTGGGGCAGGATGTGTGTCTATGCGTGTGGGGCAGGATGTGTGTGTATGCGTGTGGGGCAGGATGTGTGTCTATGCGTGTGGGGCTGGATGTGTGTCTATGCGTGTGGGGCAGGATGTGTGTCTATGCGTGTGGGGCAGGATGTGTGTCTATGCGTGTGGAGCAGGATATGTGTGTATGCGTGTGGGGCAGGATGTGTGTCTATGCGTGTGGGGCAGGATGTGTGTGTATGCGTGTGGGGCAGGAGGTGTGTGTATGCGTGTGGGGCAGGATGTGTGTGTATGCATGTGGGGCAGGATGTGTGTGTATGCGTGTGGGGCAGGATGTGTTTGTAGGTGTGGGTGCGGAATCTCTGCGTATGTTTGTGTGGGGCAGGATGTATACCTATGTCTGTGGGGCAGGTTGTGTGTGTATGCGTGTGGGGCAGGATGTGTGACAATGCGTGTGGAGCAGGATGTGTGTCTATGCATGTGGGGCAGGATATATGCCTATGCGTGTGGGGCAGGATGTATGTGTATGCGTGTGGGGCAAGATGTGTGTGTATGCGTGTGGGGCAGGATGTATGTCTATGCGTGTGGGGCAGGATGTATGTCTATGCGTGTGGGGCAGGATTTGTGTGTATGCGTGTGGGGCAGGATGTGTGTCTATGCGTGTGGGGCAGGATGTGTGTTGAAGCGTGTGGGGCAGGATGTGTGTGTATGCGAGTGGGGCAGGATGTGTGTGTATGCGTGTGGGGCAGGATGTGTGTGTAGGTGTGGGTGCGGAATCTCTGCGTATGTTTGTGTGGGGCAGGATGTATGCCTATGCGTGTGGGGCAGGATATATGCCTATGCGTGTGGGGCAGGATGTGTGTGTATGCGTGTGGGGCAGGATGTGTGTCTATGCGTGTGTGGTAGGATGTGCGTGTATGAGTGTGGGGCAGGATGTATGTCTATGTGTGTGGGGCAGGATGTGTGTGCATGCGTGTTGGGCAGGATGTGTGTGTATGCGTGTGGGGCAGGATGTGTGTCTATGCGTATGGGGCAGGATGTGTGTCTATGCGTGTGGGGCAGGATGTATGCCTATGCGTGTGGGGCAGGAAGTGTGTGTATGTGTGTGGGGCAGGATGTGTGTGTATGCGTGTGGGGCAGGATGTGTGTCTATGCGTGTGGGGCAGGATGTGTGTCTATGCGTGTGGGGCAGGATGTGTGTGTATGCGTGTGGGGCAGGCTGTGTGTCTATGCGTGTGGGGCAGGTTGTGTGTGTATGCGTGTGGGGCAGGATGTGTGTCCATGCGTGTGGGGCAGGATGTGTGTCCATGCGTGTGGCGCAGGATGTGTGTCCATGCGTGTGGGGCAGGATGTATGCCTATGCGTGTGGGGCAGGATGTGTGTGTATGCGTGTGGGGCAGGATGTGTGTCTATGCCTGTGGGGCAGGATGTGTGTGTATGCGTATGGGGCAGGATGTGTGTCTATGCGTGTGGGGCAGGATGTGTATCTATGCGTGTGGGGCAGGATGTGTGTGTATGCCTGTGGGGCAGGATGTGTGTGTATGCGTATGGGGCAGGATGTGCGTGTATGCGTGTGGGGCAGGATGTGTGTCTATGCGTGTGGAGCAGGATGTGTGTGTTTGCGTGTGGGGCAGGATGTGTGTGTATGCGTGTGGGGCAGGATGTGTGTGTATGCGTGTGGGGTAGGATGTGTGTGTATGCGCGTGGGGCAGGATGCGTGCGTAGGTGTTGTTACGGAATCTCTGCGTCTGTTTGTGTGGGGCAGGATGTATGCCTATGCGTGTGGGGCAGGATGTGTGCGTATGCGTGTGGGTCAGGATGGGTGTCTATGCGTGTGGGGCAGGATGTGTGTCTATGCGTGTGGGGCAGGATGTGTGTCTATGCGTGTGGGGCGGAATGTGTGTCTATGCGTGTGGGGCAGAATGTGTGTCTATGCGTGTTGGGCAGAATGTGTGTGTATGCGTGTCGGACAGGATGTGTGTGTATGCGTGTGGGGCAGGATGTATGCCTATGCGTGTGGGGCAGGATGTGTGTCTATGCGTGTGGGGCAGGATGTGTGTCTATGCGTGTGGGGCAGGATGTGTGTCCATGCGTGTGGGGCAGGATGTGTGTCTATGCGTGTGGGGCAGGATGTGTGTCTATGCGTGTGGAGCAGGATGTGTGTGTATGCGTGTGGGGCAGGATGTGTGTGTATGCGTGTGGGGCAGGATGTGTGTGTATGCGTGTGGGGCAGGATGTGTGTGTATGCGTGTGGGGCAGGATGTGTGTGTATGCGTGTGGGGCAGGATGTGTGTGTATGCGTGTGGGGCAGGATGTGTGTCTATTCGTGTGGGGCAGGATGTGTGTCTATGCGTGTGGGGCAGGATGTGTGTGTAGGTGTGGGTGCGGAATCTCTGCGTATGTTTGTGTGGGGCAGGATGTGCGTGTATGCGTGTGGGGCAGGATGTGCGTGTATGCATGTGGGGCAGGATGTGCGTGTATGCGTGTGGGGCAGGATGTGCGTGTATGCGTGTGGGGCAGGAAGTGCGTGTATGCGTGTGGGGCAGGATGTGTATCTATGCGTGTGGGGCAGGATGTGTGTCTATGCGTGTGGGGCAGGATGTGAGTCCATGCGTGTGGGGCAGGATGTGAGTCCATGTGTGAGGGGCAGAATGTGTGTGTATGCGTTTGGGGCAGGATGTTTGTGTATGCGTGTGGGGCAGGATGTATGTCTATGCGTGTGGGGCAGGATGTATGTCTATGCGTGTGGGGCAGGATGTGTGTGTATGCGTGTGGGGCAGGATGTGTGTGTATGCGTGTGGGGCAGGATGTGTGTGTATGCGTGTGGGGCAGGATGTGTGTGTATTCCTGTGGGGCAGGATGTGTGTTTATGCGTGTGGGGAAGGATGTATGTCTATGCGTGTGAGGCAGGATGTGTGTCTATGCGTGTGGGGCAGGATGTGTGTGTAGGTGTGGGTGCGGAATCTCTGCGTATGTTTGTGTGGGGCAGGATGTATGCCTATGCGTGTGGGGCAGGATGTGTGTGAATGCATGTGGGGCAGGATGTGTGTCTATGCGTGTGGGGCAGGATGTGTTTCTATGCGTGTGGGGCAGGATGTGTGTGTATGCGTGTGGGGCAGGATGTGTGTGTATTCGTGTGGGGCAGGATGTGTGTGTATGCGTGTGGGGCAGGATGTGTGTGTATGCGTGTGGGGCAGGATGTGTGTGTATGCATGTGGGGCAGGATGTGTGTGTATGCGCGTGGGGCAGGATGTGTGTGTATGCATGTGGGGCAGGATGTGTGTCTATGCGGGTGGGGCAGGATGTATGTCTATGCGTGTGGGGCAGGATGTGTGTCTATGCGTGTGGGGCAGGATGTGTGTGTATGCGTGTGGGGCAGGATGTGTGTGTAGGTGTGGGTGCGGAATCTCTGCGTTTGTTTGTGTGGGGCACGATATATGCCTATGCCTGTGGGGCAGGATATGTGTGTATGCGTGTGGGGCAGGATGTGTGTCTATGCTGGTGGGGCAGGATGTATGTCTATGCGTGTGGGGCAGGATGTGTGTCTATGCGTGTGGGGCAGGATGTGTGTGTATGCGTGTGGGGCAGGATGTGTGTGTAGGAGTGGGTGCGGAATCTCTGCGCATGTTTGTGTGGGGCACGATTTGTGTGTATGCGTGCGGGGCAGGATGTGTGAGTAGGTGTGGGTGCGGAATCTCTGCGTATGTTTGTGTGGGGCAGGATGTATGCCTATGCCGGTGGGGCAGGATGTGTGTGTATGCGTGTGGGGCAGGATGTGTGTGTATGCGTGTGGGGCAGGATGTGTGTGTATGCGTGTGGGGCAGGATGTGTGTGTATGCGTGTGGGGCAGGATGTGTGTGTATGCGTGTGGGGCAGGATGTGTGTGTATGCGTGTGGGGCAGGATGTGTGTGTAAGCGTGTGGGGCAGGTTGTGTGTGTATGCGTGTGGGGCAGTTTGTGTGTGCATGCGTGTGGGGCAGGATGTGTGTCTATGCGTGTGGGGCAGGATGTGTGCCTATTCTTGTGGGGCAGGATGTTTGTCTATGCGTGTGGGGCCGGATGTTTGTGTAGGTGTTGTTGAGGAATCTCTGCGTATGTTTGTGTGGGGCAGGATGTATGCCTATGCGTGTGGGGCAGGATGTGTGTGTATGCGTGTGCGGCAGGGTGTGTGCCTATGCGTGTGAGGCAGGGTGTGCGTCTACGCGTGTGGGGCAGGGTGTGCGTCTACGCGTGTGGGGCAGGGTGTGCGTCTACGCGTGTGGGGCAGGGTGTGCGTCTACGCGTGTGGGGCAGGGTGTGCGTCTACGCGTGTGGGGCAGGGTGTGCGTCTACGCGTGTGGGGCAGGGTGTGCGTCTACGCGTGTGGGGCTGGGTGTGCGTCTACGCGTGTGGGGCAGGGTGTGCGTCTACGCGTGTGGGGCAGGGTGTGCGTCTACGCGTGTGGGGCAGGGTGTGCGTCTACGCGTGTGGGGCAGGGTGTGCGTCTACGCGTGTGGGGCAGGGTGTGCGTCTACGCGTGTGGGGCAGGGTGTGCGTCTACGCGTGTGGGGCAGGGTGTGCGTCTACGCGTGTGGGGCAGGGCGTGCGTCTACGCGTGTGGGGCAGGGCGTGCGTCTACGCGTGTGGGGCATGGTGTGCGTCTACGCGTGTGGGGCAGGATGTGCGTCTGTGCGTGTGGGGCAGGATGTGTGTGTATGCCTGTGGGGCAGGATGTGTGTTTATGCGTATGGGGCAGGATGTGTGACAATGCGTGTGGAGCAAGATGTGTGTCTATGCATGTGGGGCAGGATATATGCCTATGCGTGTGGGGCAGGATGTATTTGTATGCGTGTGGGGCAGGATGTGTGTGTATGCGTGTGGGGCAGGATGTATGTCTATGCGTGTGGGGCAGGATGTATGTCTATGCGTGTGGGGCAGGATGTGTGTGTATGCGTGTGGGGCAGGATGTGTGTTGAAGCGTGTGGGGCAGGATATGTGTGTATGCGAGTGGGGCAGGATGTGTGTGTATGCGTGTGGGGCAGGATGTGTGTGTAGGTGTGGGTGCGGAATCTCTGCGTATGTTTGTGTGGGGCAGGATGTATGCCTATGCGTGTGGGGCAGGATATATGCCTATGCGTGTGGGGCAGGATGTGTGTGTATGCGTGTGGGGCAGGATGGGTGTGTATGCGTGTGTGGCAGGATGTGCGTGCATGCGTGTGGGGCAGGATGTCCGTGTATGCGTGTGGGGCAGGATGTGCGTGTATGAGTGTGGGGCAGGATGTATGTCTATGTGTGTGGGGCAGGATGTGTGTGTATGCGTGTGGGGCAGGATGTGTGTATATGCGTGTGGGGCAGGATGTGTGTCTATGCGTGTGGGGCAGGATGTGTGTCTATGCGTGTGGGGCAGGATGTATGCCTATGCGTGTGGGGTAGGATGTGTGTGTATGCGTGTGGGGCAGGATGTGTGTCTATGCGTGTGGGGCAGGATGTGTGTCTATGCGTGTGGGGCAGGATGTGTGTCTATGCGTGTGGGGCAGGATGTGTGTGTATGCGTGTGGGGCAGGTTGTGTGTCTAAGCGTGTGGGGCAGGTTGTGTGTGTATGCGTGTGGGGCAGGATGTGTGACCATGCGTGTGGGGCAGGATGTGTGTCCATGCGTGTGGGGCAGGATGTATGCCTATGCGTGTGGGGCAGGATGTGTGTGTATGCGTGTGGGTCAGGATGTGTGTGTCTGCGTGAGGGGCAGGATGTGCGTCTATGCCTGTGGGGCAGGATGTGTGTGTATGCGTATGGGGCAGGATGTGTGTGTATGCGTGTGGGGCAGGATGTGTGTCTATGCGTGTGGGGCAGGATGTGTGTGTATGCCTGTGGGGCAGGATGTGTGTGTATGAGTATGGGGCAGGATGTGTGTGTATGCGTGTGGGGCAGGATGTGTGTCTATGCGTGTGGGGCAGGATGTGTGTGTTTGCGTGTGGGGCAGGATGTGTGTGTATGCGTGTGGGGCAGGATGTGTGTGTATGCGTGTGGGGTAGGATGTGTGTGTATGCGCGTGGGGCAGGATGCGTGTGTAGGTGTGGGTACGGAATCTCTGCGTCTATTTGTGTGGGGCAGGATGTATGCCTATGCGTGTGGGGCAGGATGTGTGCGTATGCGTGTGGGTCAGGATGGGTGCCTATGCGTGTGGGGCAGGATGTGTGTCTATGCGTGTGGGGCAGGATGTGTATCTATGCGTGTGGGGCAGAATGTGTGTCTATGCGCGTGGGGCAGAATGTGTGTGTATGCGTGTCGGACAGGATGTGTGTGTATGCGTGTGGGGCAGGATGTATGCCTATGCGTGTGGGGCAGGATGTGTGTCTATGCGTGTGGGGCAGGATGTGTGTCTATGCGTGTGGGGCAGGATGTGTGTCTATGCGTGTGGGGCAGGATGTGTGTCTATGCGTGTGGAGCAGGATGTGTGTGTATGCGTGTGGGGCAGGATGTGTGTGTATGCATGTGTGGCAGGATGTGTGTCTATGCTTGTGGGGCAGGATGTGTGTGTATGCGTGTGGGGCAGGATGTGTGTGTATGCGTGTGGGGCAGGATGTGTGTGTATGCGTGTGGGGCAGGATGAGTGTGTATGCGTGTGGGGCAGGATGTGTGTCTATTCGTGTGGGGCAGGATGTGTGTCTATTCGTGTGGGGCAGGATGTGTGTCTATGCGTGTGGGGCAGGATGTGTGTGTAGGTGTGGGTGCGGAATCTCTGCATATGTTTGTGAGGGGCAGGATGTGCGTTTATGCGTGTGGGGCAGGATGTGCGTGTATGCGTGTGGGGCAGGATGTGTGTGTTTGCGTGTGGGGCAGGATGTGTGTGTATGCGTGTGGGGCAGGATGTGTGTGTATGCGTGTTGGGCAGGTTGTGTGTGTATGCGTGTGGGGCAGGTTGTGTGTCCATGTGTGTGGGGCAGGATGTTTGACAATGCGTGTGGAGCAGGATGTGTGACAATGCGTGTGGAGCAGGATGTGTGTCTATGCATGTGGGGCAGGATATATGCCTATGCGTGTGGGGCAGGATGTATGTGTATGCGTGTGGGGCAGGATGTGTGTGTATGCGTGTGGGGCAGGATGTATGTCTATGCATGTGGGGCAGGATGTGTGTGTATGCGTTTGGGGCAGGAGGTGTGTGTATGCGTGTGGGGCAGGATGTGTGTGTATGCGTGTGGGGCAGGATGTGTGTGTATGCGTGTGGGGCAGGATGTGTGTGTAGGTGTGGGAGCGGAATCTCTGCGTATGTTTGTGTGGGGCAGGATGTATGCCTATGCCTGTGGGGCAGGATGTGTGTCTATGCGTGTGGGCAGGATGTATGTCTATGCGTGTGGGGCAGGATGTGTGTCTATGCGTGTGGGGCAGGATGTGTGTCTATGCGTGTGGGGCAGGATGTGTGTCTATGAGTGTGGGGCAGGATGTTTGTCTATGCGTGTGGGGCCGGATGTTTGTGTAGGTGTGGGTGCGGAATCTCTGCGTATGTTTGTGTGGGGCAGGATGTATGCCTATGCCTGTGGGGCAGGATGTGTGTGTATGCGTGTTGGGCAGGTTGTGTGTGTATGCGTGTGGGGCCGGATGTGTGACAATGCGTGTGGAGCAGGATGTGTGTCTATGCATGTGGGGCAGGATATATGTCTATGCGTGTGGGGCAGGATGTATGTCTATGCGTGTGGGGCAGGATGTGTGTGTATGCGTGTGGGGCAGGATGTGTGTTGAAGCGTGTGGGGCAGGATGTGTGTGTATGCGAGTGGGGCAGGATGTGTGTGTATGCGTGTGGGGCAGGATGTGTGTGTAGGTGTGGGTGCGGAATCTCTGCGTATGTTTGTGTGGGGCAGGATGTATGCCTATGCGTGTGGGGCAGGATATATGCCTATGCGTGTGGGGCAGGATGTGTGTGTATGCGTGTGGGGCAGGATGTGTGTCTATGAGTGTGGGGCAGGATGTATGTCTATGTGTGTGGGGCAGGATGTGTGTGTATGCGTGTGGGGCAGGATGTGTGTGTATGCGTGTGGGGCAGGATGTGTGTCTATGCGTGTGGGGCAGGATGTGTGTGTTTGCGTGTGGGGCAGGATGTGTGTCTATGCGTGTGGGGCAGGATGTGCGTGTATGAGTGTGGGGCAGGATGTATGTCTATGTGTGTGGGGCAGGATGTGTGTGTATGCGTGTGGGGCAGGATGTGTGTGTATGCGTGTGGGGCAGGATGTGTGTCTATGCGTGTGGGGCAGGATGTGTGTGTTTGCGTGTGGGGCAGGATGTGTGTCTATGCGTGTGGGGCAGGATGTGTGTCTATGCATGTGGGGCAGGATGTGTGTGTATGCGTGTGGGGCAGGTTGTGTGTCTATGCGTGTGGGGCAGGTTGTGTGTGTATGCGTGTGGGGCAGGATGTGTGTCCATGCGTGTGGGGCAGGATGTGTGTCCATGCGTGTGGGGCAGGATGTATGCCTATGCGTGTGGGGCAGGATGTGTGTGTATGCGTGTGGGTCAGGATGTGTGTGTCTGCGTGTGGGGCAGGATGTGTGTCTATGCCTGTGGGGCAGGATGTGTGTGTATGCGTATGGGGCAGGATGTGTGTGTATGCGTGTGGGGCAGGATGTGTGTCTATGCGTGTGGGGCAGGATGTGTGTGTATGCGTATGGGGCAGGATGTGTGTGTATGCATTTGGGGCAGGATGTGTGTCTATGCGTGTGGGGCAGGATGTGTGTGTTTGCGTGTGGGGCAGGATGTGTGTGTATGCGTGTGGGGCAGGATGTGTGTGTATGCGTGTGGGGTAGGATGTGTGTGTATGCGCGTGGGGCAGGATGCGTGTGTAGGTGTGGGTACGGAATCTCTGCGTCTGTTTGTGTGGGGCAGGATGTATGCCTATGCGTGTGGGGCAGGATGTGTGCGTATGCGTGTGGGTCAGGATGGGTGTCTATGCGTGTGGGGCAGGATGTGTGTCTATGCGTGTGGGGCAGGATGTGTGTCTATGCGTGTGGGGCAGAATGTGTGTCTATGCGTGTGGGGCAGAATGTGTGTGTATGCGTGTCGGACAGGATGTGTGTGTATGCGTGTGGGGCAGGATGTATGCCTATGCGTGTGGGGCTGGATGTGTGTCTATGCGTTTGGGGCAGGATGTGTGTCTATGCGTGTGGGGCAGGATGTGTGTCTATGCGTGTGGGGCAGGATGTGTGTCTATGCGTGTGGGGCAGGATGTGTGTCTATGCGTGTGGAGCAGGATGTGTGTGTATGCGTGTGGGGCAGGATGTGTGTGTATGCGTGTGGGGCAGGATGTGTGTCTATGCTTGTGGGGCAGGATGTGTGTGTATGCGTGTGGGGCAGGATGTGTGTGTATGCGTGTGGGGCAGGATGTGTGTGTATGCGTGTGGGGCAGGATGTGTGTGTATGCGTGTGGGGCAGGATGCGTGTCTATTCGTGTGGGGCAGGATGTGTGTCTATTCGTGTGGGGCAGGATGTGTGTCTATTCGTGTGGGGCAGGATGTGTGTCTATGCGTGTGGGGCAGGATGTGTGTGTAGGTGTGGGTGCGGAATCTCTGCGTATGTTTGTGTGGGGCAGGATGTGCGTGTGTGCGTGTGGGGCAGGATGTGCGTGTATGCGTGTGGGGCAGGATGTGCGTGTATGCGTGTGGGGCAGGATGTGCGTGTATGCGTGTGGGGCAGGATGTGTGTGTATGCGTGTGGGGCAGGATGTGTGTCTATGCGTGTGGGGCAGGATGTGTGTCTATGCGTGTGGGGCAGGATGTGTGTCTATGCGTGTGGGGCAGGATGTGAGTCCATGCGTGTGGGGCAGGATGTGAGTCCATGCATGTGGGGCAGGATGTGAGTCCATGTGTGTGGGGCAGAATGTGTGTGTATGCGTTTGGGGCAGGATGTTTGTGTATGCGTGTGGGGCAGGATGTGTGTGTATGCGTGTGGGGCAGGATGTGTGTGTATGCGTGTGGGGCAGGATGTGTGTGTATTACTGTGGGGCAGGATGTGTGTTTATGCTTGTGGGGAAGGATGTATGTCTATGCGTGTGAGGCAGGATGTGTGTCTATGCGTGTGGGGCAGGATGTGTGTGTAGGTGTGGGTGCGGAATCTCTGCGTATGTTTGTGTGGGGCAGGATGTATGCCTATGCGTGTGGGGCAGGATGTGTGTGAATGCGTGTGGGGCAGGATGTGTGTCTATGCGTGTGGGGCAGGATGTGTTTCTATGCGTGTGGGGCAGGATGTGTGTGTATGCGTGTGGGGCAGGATGTGTGTGTATTCGTGTGGGGCAGGATGTGTGTGTATGCGTGTGGGGCAGGATGTGTTTGTATGCGTGTGGGGCAGGATGTGTGTGTATGCATGTGGGGCAGGATGTGTGTGTATGCGCGTGGGGCAGGATGTGTGTGTATGCATGTGGGGCAGGATGTGTGTCTATGCGGGTGGGGCAGGATGTATGTCTATGCGTGTGGGGCAGGATGTGTGTCTATGCGTGTGGGGCAGGATGTGTGTGTATGCGTGTGGGGCAGGATGTGTGTGTAGGTGTGGGTGCGGAATCTCTGCGTTTGTTTGTGTGGGGCACGATATATGCCTATGCCTGTGGGGCAGGATATGTGTGTATGCGTGTGGGGCAGGATGTGTGTCTATGCGGGTGGGGCAGGATGTATGTCTATGCGTATGGGGCAGGATGTGTGTCTATGCGTGTGGGGCAGGATGTGTGTCTATGCGTGTGGGGCAGGATGTGTGTGTAGGTGTGGGTGCGGAATCTCTGCGCATGTTTGTGTGGGGCACAATTTGTGTGTATGCGTGCGGGGCAGGATGTGTGAGTAGGTGTGGGTGCGGAATCTCTGCGTATGTTTGTGTGGGGCAAGATGTATGCCTATGCCTGTGGGGCAGGATGTGTGTGTATGCGTGTGGGGCAGGATGTGTGTGTATGCGTGTGGGGCAGGATGTGTGTGTATGCGTGTGGGGCAGGATGTGTGTGTATGCGTGTGGGGCAGGTTGTGTGTGTATGCGTGTGGGGCAGGTTGTGTGTGCATGAGTGTGGGGCAGGATGTGTGCCTATTCTTGTGGGGCAGGATGTTTGTCTATGCGTGTGGGCCGGATGTTTGTGTAGGTGTGGGTGCGGAATCTCTGCGTATGTTTGTGTGGGGCAGGATGTGTGTGTATGCGTGTGGGGCAGGATGTGTGTGTATGCGTGTGCGGCAGGGTGTGCGCCTATGCGTGTGAGGCAGGGTGTGCGTCTACGCGTGTGGGGCAGGATGTGCGTCTACGCGTGTGGGGCAGGGTGTGCGTCTACGCGTGTGGGGCAGGGTGTGCGTCTACACGTGTGGGGCAGGGTGTGCGTCTACGCGTGTGGGGCAGGGTGTGCGTCTACGCGTGTGGGGCAGAGTGTGCGTCTACGCGTGTGGGGCAGGGTGTGCGTCTACGCGTGTGGGGCAGGGTGTGCGTCTACGCGTGTGGGGCAGGGTGTGCGTCTACGCGTTTGGGGCAGGGTGTGCGTCTACGCGTGTGGGGCAGGGTGTGCGTCTACGCGTGTGGGGCAGGGTGTGCGTCTACGCGTGTGGGGCAGGGTGTGCGTCTACGCGTGTGGGGCAGGATGTGCGTCTACGCGTGTGGGGCAGGATGTGCGTCTGTGCGTGTGGGGCAGGATGTGTGTGTATGCCTGTGGGGCAGGATGTGTGTGTATGCGTATGGGGCAGGATGTGTGTGTATGCGTGTGGGGCAGGATGTGTGTCTATGAGTGTGGGGCAGGATGTGTGTGTTTGCGTGTGGGGCAGGATGGGTGTGTATGCGTGTGGGGCAGGATGTGTGTGTATGCGTGTTGGGCAGGATGTATGTCTACGCATGTGGGGCAGGATGTATGTCTATGCATGTGGGGCAGGATGTGTGTGTATGCGTGTGGGGCAGGAGGTGTGTGTATGCGTGTGGGGCAGGATGTGTGTGTATGCGTGTGGGGCAGGATGTGTGTGTATGCGTATGGGGCAGGATGTGTGTGTATGCGTATGGGGCAGGATGTGTGTCTATGCGTGTGGGGCAGGATGTGTGTGTTTGCGTGTGGGGCAGGATGTGTGTGTACGCGTGTGGGGCAGGATGTGTGTGTATGTGTGTTGGGCAGGTTGTGTGTGTATGCGTGTGGGGCAGGTTGTGTGTCTATGTGTGTGGGGCAGGATGTTTGACAATGCGTGTGGAGCAGGATGTGTGACAATGCGTGTGGAGCAGGATGTGTGTCTATGCGTGTGGGGCAGGATATATGCCTATGCGTGTGGGGCAGGATGTATGTGTATGCGTGTGGGGCAGGATGTGTGTGTATGCGTGTGGGGCAGGATGTATGTCTATGCATGTGGGGCAGGATGTGTGTGTATGCGTGTGGGGCAGGATGTGTGTGTATGCGTGTGGGGCAGGATGTGTGTGTATGCGTGTGGGGCAGGATGTGTGTGTATGCGTGTGGGGCAGGATGTGTGTGTATGCGTGTGGGGCAGGATGTGTGTGTATGCGTGTGGGTGCGGAATCTCTGCGTATGTTTGTGTGGGGCAGGATGTATGCCTATGCCTGTGGGGCAGGATGTGTGTCTATGCGTGTGGGCAGGATGTATGTCTATGCGTGTGGGGCAGGATGTGTGTCTATGCGTGTGGGGCAGGATGTGTGTCTATGCGTGTGGGGCAGGATGTGTGTCTATGCGTGTGGGGCAGGATGTGTGTCTATGCGTGTGGGGCAGGATGTGTGCCTATTCTTGTGGGGCAGGATGTGTGTCTATGCGTGTGGGGCCGGATGTTTGTGTAAGTGTGGGTGCGGAATCTCTGCGTATGTTTGTGTGGGGCAGGATGTATGCCTATGCGTTTGGGGCAGGATGTGTGTCTATGCGTGTGGGGCAGGATGTGTGTCTATGCGTGTGGGGCAGGATGTGTGTCTATGCGTGTGGGGCAGGATGTGTGCCTATTCTTGTGGGGCAGGATGTTTGTCTATGCGTGTGGGGCCGGATGTTTGTGTAGGTGTGGGTGCGGAATCTCTGCGTATGTTTGTTTGGGGCAGGATGTATGCCTATGCGTGTGGGGCAGGATGTGTGTGTATGCGTGTGCGGCAGGGTGTGTGTGTATGCGTGTGGGGCAGGTTGTGTGTCTATGTGTGTCGGGCAGGATGTTTGACAATGCGTGTGGAGCAGGATGTGTGACAATGCGTGTGGAGCAGGATGTGTGTCTATGCATGTGGGGCAGGATATATGCCTATGCGTGTGGGGCAGGATGTATGCCTATGCGTGTGGGGCAGGATGTATGTGTATGCGTGTGGGGCAGGATGTGTGTGTATGCGTGTGGGGCAGGATGTATGTCTATGCGTGTGGGGCAGGATGTGTGTGTATGCGTGTGGGGCAGGAGGTGTGTGTATGCGTGTGGGGCAGGATGTGTGTGTATGCGTGTGGGGCAGGATGTGTGTGTATGCGTGTGGGGCAGGATGTGTGTGTATGCGTGTGGGTGCGGAATCTCTGCGTATGTTTGTGTGGGGCAGGATGTATGCCTATGCCTGTGGGGCAGGATGTGTGTCTATGCGTGTGGGCAGGATGTATGTCTATGCGTGTGGGGCAGGATGTGTGTCTATGCGTGTGGGGCAGGATGTGTGTCTATGCGTCTGGGGCAGCATGTGTGTCTATGCGTGTGGGGCAGGATGTGTGTCTATGCGTGTGGGGCAGGATGTGTGCCTATTCTTGTGGGGCAGGATGTTTGTCTATGCGTGTGGGGCCGGATGTTTGTGTCAGTGTGGGTGCGGAATCTCTGCGTATGTTTGTGTGGGGCAGGATGTATGCCTATGCGTGTGGGGCAGGATGTGTGTCTATGCGTGTGGGGCAGGATGTGTGTCTATGCGTGTGGGGCAGGATGTGTGTCTATGCGTGTGGGGCAGGATGTGTGTCTATGCGTGTGGGGCAGGATGTGTGCCTATTCTTGTGGGGCAGGATGTTTGTCTATGCGTGTGGGGCCGGATGTTTGTGTAGGTGTGGGTGCGGAATCTCTGCGTATGTTTGTGTGGGGCAGGATGTATGCCTATGCGTGTGGGGCAGGATGTGTGTGTATGCGTGTGCGGCAGGGTGTGCGTCTACGCGTGTGCGGCAGGGTGTGCGTCTACGCGTGTGCGGCAGGGTGTGCGTCTACGCGTGTGGGGCAGGGTGTGCGTCTACGCGTGTGGGGCAGGGTGTGCGTCTACGCGTGTGGGGCAGGGTGTGCGTCTACGCGTGTGGGGCAGGGTGTGCGTCTACGCGTGTGGGGCAGGGTGTGCGTCTACGCGTGTGGGGCAGGGTGTGCGTCTACGCGTGTGGGGCAGGGTGTGCGTCTACGCGTGTGGGGCAGGGTGTGCGTCTACGCGTGTGGGGCAGGGTGTGCGTCTACGCGTGTGGGGCAGGGTGTGCGTCTACGCGTGTGGGGCAGGGTGTGCGTCTACGCGTGTGGGGCAGGGTGTGCGTCTACGCGTGTGGGGCAGGGTGTGCGTCTACGCGTGTGGGGCAGGGTGTGCGTCTACGCGTGTGGGGCAGGATGTGCGTCTGTGCGTGTGGGGCAGGATGTGTGTCTGTGCGTGTGGGGCAGGATGTGTGTGTATGCGTGTGGGGCAGGATGTGTGTCTATGCGTGTGGGGCAGGATGTGTGTGTATGCGTGTGGGGCAGGATGTGTGTGTATGCGTGTGGGGCAGGACGTGTGTGTATGCGTGTTGGGCAGGTTGTGTGTCTATGTGTGTGGGGCAGGATGTTTGACAATGCGTGTGGAGCAGGATGTGTGACAATGCGTGTGGAGCAGGATGTGTGTCTATGCATGTGGGGCAGGATATATGCCAATGCGTGTGGGGCAGGATGTATGCGTATGCGTGTGGGGCAGGATGTGTGTGTATGCGTGTGGGGCAGGATGTGTGTGTATGCGTGTGGGGCAGGATGTGTGTGTATGCGTGTGGGGCAGGATGTGTGTGTATGCGTGTGGGGCAGGATGTATGTCTATGCGTGTGGGGCAGGATGTATGTCTATGCGTGTGGGGCAGGATGTGTGGGTATGCGTGTGGGGCAGGATGTGTGTTGAAGCGTGTGGGGCAGGATGTGTGTGTATGCCTGTGGGGCAGGATGTGTGTGTATGCGTATGGGGCAGGATGTGTGTGTATGCGTGTGGGGCAGGATGTGTGTCTATGCGTGTGGGGCAGGATGTGTGTGTTTGCGTGTGGGGCAGGATGTGTGTGTATGCGTGTGGGGCAGGATGTGTGTGTATGCGTGTGGGGTAGGATGTGTGTGTATGCGCGTGGGGCAGGATGCGTGTGTAGGTGTGGGTACGGAATCTCTGCGTCTGTTTGTGTGGGGCAGGATGTATGCCTATGCGTGTGGGGCAGGATGTGTGCGTTTGCGTGTGGGTCAGGATGGGTGTCTATGCGTGTGGGGCAGGATGTGTGTCTATGCGTGTGGGGCAGGATGTGTGTCTATGCGTGTGGGGCAGAATGTGTGTCTATGCGTGTGGGGCAGGATGTGTGTGTATGCGTGTCGGACAGGATGTGTGTGTATGCGTGTGGGGCAGGATGTATGCCTATGCGTGTGGGGCAGGATGTGTGTCTATGCGTGTGGGGCAGGATGTGTGTCTATGCGTGTGGGGCAGGATGTGTGTCTATGCGTGTGGGGCAGGATGTGTGTCTATGCGTGTGGGGCAGGATGTGTGTCTATGCGTGTGGGGCAGGATGTGTGTCTATGCGTGTGGGGCAGGATGTGTGTCTATGCGTGTGGGGCAGGATGTGTGTGTATGCGTGTGGGGCAGGATGTATGTCTATGCGTGTGGGGCAGGATGTGTGTGTATGCGTGTGGGGCAGGAGGTGTGTGTATGCGTGTGGGGCAGGATGTGTGTGTATGCGTGTGGGGCAGGATGTGTGTGTATGCGTGTGGGGCAGGATGTGTGTGTATGCGTGTGGGTGCGGAATCTCTGCGTATGTTTGTGTGGGGCAGGATGTATGCCTATGCCTGTGGGGCAGGATGTGTGTCTATGCGTGTGGGCAGGATGTATGTCTATGCGTGTGGGGCAGGATGTGTGTCTATGCGTGTGGGGCAGGATGTGTGTCTATGCGTCTGGGGCAGGATGTGTGTCTATGCGTGTGGGGCAGGATGTGTGTCTATGCGTGTGGGGCAGGATGTGTGCCTATTCTTGTGGGGCAGGATGTTTGTCTATGCGTGTGGGGCCGGATGTTTGTGTAAGTGTGGGTGCGGAATCTCTGCGTATGTTTGTGTGGGGCAGGATGTATGCCTATGCGTGTGGGGCAGGATGTGTGTCTATGCGTGTGGGGCAGGATGTGTGTCTATGCGTGTGGGGCAGGATGTGTGTCTATGCGTGTGGGGCAGGATGTGTGTCTATGCGTGTGGGGCAGGATGTGTGTCTATGCGTGTGGGGCAGGATGTGTGCCTATTCTTGTGGGGCAGGATGTTTGTCTATGCGTGTGGGGCCGGATGTTTGTGTAGGTGTGGGTGCGGAATCTCTGCGTATGTTTGTGTGGGGCAGGATGTATGCCTATGCGTGTGGGGCAGGATGTGTGTATGCGTGTGCGGCAGGGTGTGCGTCTACGCGTGTGCGGCAGGGTGTGCGTCTACGCGTGTGCGGCAGGGTGTGCGTCTACGCGTGTGCGGCAGGGTGTGCGTCTACGCGTGTGGGGCAGGGTGTGCGTCTACGCGTGTGGGGCAGGATGTGCGTCTACGCGTGTGGGGCAGGGTGTGCGTCTACGCGTGTGGGGCAGGATGTGCGTCTACGCGTGTGGGGCAGGGTGTGCGTCTACGCGTGTGGGGCAGGGTGTGCGTCTACGCGTGTGGGGCAGGGTGTGCGTCTACGCGTGTGGGGCAGGGTGTGCGTCTACGCGTGTGGGGCAGGGTGTGCGTCTACGCGTGTGGGGCAGGGTGTGCGTCTACGCGTGTGGGGCAGGGTGTGCGTCTACGCGTGTGGGGCAGGGTGTGCGTCTACGCGTGTGGGGCAGGGTGTGCGTCTACGCGTGTGGGGCAGGGTGTGCGTCTACGCGTGTGGGGCAGGGTGTGCGTCTACGCGTGTGGGGCAGGGTGTGCGTCTACGCGTGTGGGGCAGGGTGTGCGTCTACGCGTGTGGGGCAGGGTGTGCGTCTACGCGTGTGGGGCAGGGTGTGCGTCTACGCGTGTGGGGCAGGGTGTGCGTCTACGCGTGTGGGGCAGGATGTGCGTCTGTGCGTGTGGGGCAGGATGTGCGTCTGTGCGTGTGGGGCAGGATGTGTGTGTATGCGTGTGGGGCAGGATGTGTGTCTATGCGTGTGGGGCAGGATGTGTGTGTATGCGTGTGGGGCAGGATGTGTGTGTATGCGTGTGGGGCAGGACGTGTGTGTATGCGTGTTGGGCAGGTTGTGTGTCTATGTGTGTGGGGCAGGATGTTTGACAATGCGTGTGGAGCAGGATGTGTGACAATGCGTGTGGAGCAGGATGTGTGTCTATGCATGTGGGGCAGGATATATGCCAATGCGTGTGGGGCAGGATGTATGCGTATGCGTGTGGGGCAGGATGTGTGTGTATGCGTGTGGGGCAGGATGTGTGTGTATGCGTGTGGGGCAGGATGTGTGTGTATGCGTGTGGGGCAGGATGTATGTCTATGCGTGTGGGGCAGGATGTATGTCTATGCGTGTGGGGCAGGATGTGTGGGTATGCGTGTGGGGCAGGATGTGTGTTGAAGCGTGTGGGGCAGGATGTGTGTGTATGCCTGTGGGGCAGGATGTGTGTGTATGCGTATGGGGCAGGATGTGTGTGTATGCGTGTGGGGCAGGATGTGTGTCTATGCGTGTGGGGCAGGATGTGTGTGTTTGCGTGTGGGGCAGGATGTGTGTGTATGCGTGTGGGGCAGGATGTGTGTGTATGCGTGTGGGGTAGGATGTGTGTGTATGCGCGTGGGGCAGGATGCGTGTGTAGGTGTGGGTACGGAATCTCTGCGTCTGTTTGTGTGGGGCAGGATGTATGCCTATGCGTGTGGGGCAGGATGTGTGCGTTTGCGTGTGGGTCAGGATGGGTGTCTATGCGTGTGGGGCAGGATGTGTGTCTATGCGTGTGGGGCAGGATGTGTGTCTATGCGTGTGGGGCAGAATGTGTGTCTATGCGTGTGGGGCAGGATGTGTGTGTATGCGTGTCGGACAGGATGTGTGTGTATGCGTGTGGGGCAGGATGTATGCCTATGCGTGTGGGGCAGGATGTGTGTCTATGCGTGTGGGGCAGGATGTGTGTCTATGCGTGTGGGGCAGGATGTGTGTCTATGCGTGTGGGGCAGGATGTGTGTCTATGCGTGTGGGGCAGGATGTGTGTCTATGCGTGTGGGGCAGGATGTGTGTCTATGCGTGTGGGGCAGGATGTGTGTCTATGCGTGTGGGGCAGGATGTGTGTTTATGCGTGTGGGGCAGGATGTGTGTCTATGCGTGTGGAGCAGGATGTGTGTGTATGCGTGTGGGGCAGCATGTGTGTGTATGCGTGTGGGGCAGGATGTGTGTCTATGCTTGTGGGGCAGGATGTGTGTGTATGCGTGTGGGGCAGGATGTGTGTGTATGCGTGTGGGGCAGGATGTCTGTGTATGCGTGTGGGGCAGGATGTGTGTGTATGTGTGTGGGGCAGGTTTTGAGTCTATTCGTTTGGGGCAGGATGTGTGTCTATGCGTGTGGGACCGGATGTGTGTGTAGGTGTGGGTGCGGAATCTCTGCGTATGCTTGTGTGGGGCAGGATGTGCGTGTATGCGTGTGGGGCAGGATGTGCGTGTATGTGTGTGGGGCAGGATGTGCGTGTATGCGTGTGGGGCAGGATGTGCGTGTATGCGTGTGGGGCAGGATGTGCGTGTATGCGTGTGGGGCAGGATGTGCGTGTATGCGTGTGGGGCAGGATGTGTGTGTATGCGTGTGGGGCAGGATGTGTGTGTATGCGTGTGGGGCAGGATGTGTGTGTCTGCGTGTGGGGCAGGATGTGCGTGTATGCGTGTGGGGCAGGATGTGCGTGTATGCGTGTGGGGCAGGATGTGTGTGTATGCGTGTGGGGCAGGATGTGTGTGTATGCGTGTGGGGCAGGATGTGTGTGTCTGCGTGTGGGGCAGGATGTGTGTCTATGCGTGTGGGGCAGGATGTGAGTCCATGCGTGTGGGGCAGGATGTGTGTCTATGCGGGTGGGGCAGGATGTATGTCTATGCGTGTGGGGCAGGATGTGTGTCTATGCGTGTGGGGCAGGATGTGTGTGTATGCGTGTGGGGCAGGATGTGTGTGTAGGTGTGGGTGCGGAATCTCTGCGCATGCTTGTGTGGGGCACGATTTGTGTGTATGCGTGCGGGGCAGGATGTGTGAGTAGGTGTGGGTGCGGAATCTCTGCGTATGTTTGTGTGGGGCAGGATGTATGCCTATGCCTGTGGGGCAGGATGTGTGTGTATGCGTGTGGGGCAGGATGTGTGTGTATGCGTGTGGGGCAGGATGTGTGTGTATGCGTGTGGGGCAGGATGCGTGTGTATGCGTGTGGGGCAGGATGTGTGTGTATGCGTGTGGGGCAGGTTGTGTGTGCATGCGTGTGGGGCAGGATGTGTGTCTATGCATGTGGGGCAGGATGTGTGCCTATGCTTGTGGGGCAGGATGTTTGTCTATGCGTGTGGGGCCGGAAGTTTGTGTAGGTGTGGGTGCGGAATCTCTGCGTATGTTTGTGTGGGGCAGGATGTATGCCTATCCCTGTGGGGCAGGATGTGTGTGTATGCGTGTGCGGCAGGGTGTGCGCCTATGCGTGTGAGGCAGGGTGTGCGTCTACGCGTGTGGGGCAGGGTGTGCGTCTACGCGTGTGGGGCAGGGTGTGCGTCTACGCGTGTGGGGCAGGGTGTGCGTCTACGCGTGTGGGGCAGGGTGTGCGTCTATGCGTGTGGGGCAGGATGTGTGTCTATGCGTGTGGGGCAGGATGTGTGTCTATGCGTGTGGGGCAGGATGTGTGTCTATGCGTGTGGGGCAGGATGTGTGTCTATGCGTGTGGGGCAGGATGTGTGTCTATGCGTGTGGGGCAGGATGTGTGTCTATGCGTGTGGGGCAGGATCTGTGTCTATGCGTGTGGAGCAGGATGTGTGTGTATGCATGTGGGGCAGGATGTGTGTGTATGCGTGTGGGGCAGGATGTGTGTCTATGCGTGTGGGGCAGGATGTGTGTGTATGCGTGTGGGGCAGGATGTGTGTGTATGCGTGTGGGGCAGGATGTGTGTGTATGCGTGTGGGGCAGGATGTGTGTCTATGCGTGTGGGGCAGGATGTGTGTCTATGCGTGTGGGGCAGGATGTGTGTCTATGCGTGTGGAGCAGGATGTGTGTGTATGCGTGTGGGGCAGGATGTGTGTGTATGCGTGTGGGGCAGGATGTGTGTCTATGCATGTGGGGCAGGATGTGTGTGTATGCGTGTGGGGCAGGATGTGTGTGTATGCGTGTGGGGCAGGATGTGTGTGTATGCGTGTGGGGCAGGATGTGTGTGTATGTGTGTGGGGCAGGATGTGTGTCTATTCGTGTGGGGCAGGATGTGTGTCTATTCGTGTGGGGCAGGATGTGTGTCTATGCGTGTGGGGCAGGATGTGTGTGTAGGTGTGGGTGCGGAATCTCTGCGTATGTTTGTGTGGGGCAGGATGTGCGTGTATGCGTGTGGGGCAGGATGTGCGTGTATGCGTGTGGGGCAGGATGTGCGTGTATGCGTGTGGGGCAGGATGTGAGTCCATGCGTGTGGGGCAGAATGTGTGTGTATGCGTTTGGGGCAGGATGTTTGTGTATGCGTGTGGGGCAGGATGTATGTCTATGCGTGTGGGGCAGGATGTGTGTGTATGCGTGTGGGGCAGGATGTGTGTGTATGCGTGTGGGGCAGGATGTGTGTGTATTCCTGTGGGGCAGGATGTGTGTTTTTGTGTGTGGGGAAGGATGTATGTCTATGCGTGTGGGGCAGGATGTGTGTGTATGCGTGTGGGGCAGGATGTGTGTCTATGCGGGTGGGGCAGGATGTATGTCTATGCGTGTGGGGCAGGATGTGTGTCTATGCGTGTGGGGCAGGATGTGTGTGTATGCGTGTGGGGCAGGATGTGTGTGTAGGTGTGGGTGCGGAATCTCTGCGCATGTTTGTGTGGGGCACGATTTGTGTGTATGCGTGCGGGGCAGGATGTGTGAGTAGGTGTGGGTGCGGAATCTCTGCGTATGTTTGTGTGGGGCAGGATGTATGCCTATGCCTGTGGGGCAGGATGTGTGTGTATGCGTGTGGGGCAGGATGTGTGTGTATGCGTGTGGGGCAGGATGTGTGTGTATGCGTGTGGGGCAGGATGTGTGTGTATGCGTGTGGGGCAGGATGTGTGTGTATGCGTGTGGGGCAGGATGTGTGTGTATGCGTGTGGGGCAGGTTGTGTGTGCATGCGTGTGGGGCAGGATGTGTGTCTATGCATGTGGGGCAGGATGTGTGCCTATGCTTGTGGGGCAGGATGTTTGTCTATGCGTGTGGGGCCGAAAGTTTGTGTAGGTGTGGGTGCGGAATCTCTGCGTATGTTTGTGTGGGGCAGGATGTATGCCTATGCCTGTGGGGCAGGATGTGTGTGTATGCGTGTGCGGCAGGGTGTGCGCCTATGCGTGTGAGGCAGGGTGTGCGTCTACGCGTGTGGGGCAGGGTGTGCGTCTACGCGTGTGGGGCAGGGTGTGCGTCTACGCGTGTGGGGCAGGGTGTGCGTCTACGCGTGTGGGGCAGGGTGTGCGTCTACGCGTGTGGGGCAGGGTGTGCGTCTACGCGTGTGGGGCAGGGTGTGCGTCTACGCGTGTGGGGCAGGGTGTGCGTCTACGCGTGTGGGGCAGGGTGTGCGTCTACGCGTGTGGGGCAGGGTGTGCGTCTACGCGTGTGGGGCAGGGTGTGCGTCTACGCGTGTGGGGCAGGGTGTGCGTCTACGCGTGTGGGGCAGGGTGTGCGTCTACGCGTGTGGGGCAGGGTGTGCGTCTACGCGTGTGGGGCAGGGTGTGCGTCTACGCGTGTGGGGCAGGGTGTGCGTCTACGCGTGTGGGGCAGCGTGTGCGTCTACGCGTGTGGGGCAGGGTGTGCGTCTACGCGTGTGGGGCAGGGTGTGCGTCTACGCGTGTGGGGCAGGGTGTGCGTCTACGCGTGTGGGGCAGGGGGTGCGTCTACGCGTGTGGGGCAGGGGGTGCGTCTACGCGTGTGGGGCAGGGGGTGCGTCTACGCGTGTGGGGCAGGGGGTGCGTCTACGCGTGTGGGGCAGGGGGTGCGTCTACGCGTGTGGGGCAGGGGGTGCGTCTACGCGTGTGGGGCAGGATGTGCGTCTATGCGTGTGGGGCAGGATGTGTGTCTATGCGTGTGGGGCACGATGCGCGTATATGCATGTGAGGCAGGATGTGCGTCTATGCTTGTGGGGCAGGATGTGCGTCTATGCGTGTGGGGCAGGATGTGCGTCTATGCGTGTGGGGCAGGATGTGAGTCTATGCGTGTGGGGCAGGATGTGCATCTATGCGTGTGGGGCAGGATGTGTGTGTATGCGTGTGGGGCAGGATGTGTGTGTAGGTGTGGGTGCGGAATCTCTGCGTATGTTTTTGTGGGCAGGATGTGTGTCTATGCGTGTGGGGCAGGATGTGTGTCTATGCATGTGGGGCAGGATGTGTGTGTATGCGTGTGGGGCAGGAGGTGTGTGTATGCGTGTGGGGCAGGAGGTGTGTGTATGCGTGTGGGGCAGGATGTGTGTGTATGTGTGTGGGGCAGGATGTGTGTGTAGGTGTGGGTGCGGAATCTCTGCGTATGTTTGTGTGGGGCAGGATGTATGCCTATGCCTGTGGGGCAGGATGTGTGTGTATGCGTGTGGGGCAGGATGTGTGTGTATGCGTGTGGGGCAGGATGTGTGTTTATGCATGTGGGGCAGGATGTGTGTCTATGCGTGTGGGGCAGGATGTGTGTCTATGCGTCTGGGGCAGGATGTGTGTCTATGCGTGTGGGGCAGGATGTGTGTCTATGCGTGTGGGGCAGGATGTGTGTGTATGCGTGTGGGGCAGGAGGTGTGTGTATGCGTGTGGGGCAGGATGTGTGTGTATGCGTGTGGGGCAGGATGTGCGTGTATGCGTGTGGGGCAGGATGTATGTCTATGCGTGTGGGGCAGGATGTGTGTGTATACGTGTGGGGCAGGATGTGTGTGTGTGTGTGTGGGGCAGGATGTGTGTCTATGCGTGTGGGGCAGGATGTGTGTCTATGCGTGTGGGGCAGGTTGTGTGTCTATGCATGTGGGGCAGGATGTATGCCTATGCGTGTGGGGCAGGATGTGTGTCTATGCGTGTGGGGCAGGATGTATACCTATGCGTGTGGGGCAGGATGTGTGTGTATGCGTGTGGGGCAGGATGTGTGTGTAGGTGTGGGTGCGGATTCTCTGCGTATGTTTGTGTGGGGCAGGATGTATGCCTATGCGTGTGGGGCAGGATGTGTGTCTATGCGTGTGGGGCAGGATGTCTGTCTATGCATGTGGGGCAGGATGTGTGTGTATGCGTGTGGGGCAGGAGGTGTGTGTATGCGTGTGGGGCAGGATATGTGTGTATGCGTGTGGGGCAGGATGTATGTGTATGCGTGTGGGGCAGGATGTGTGTGTAGGTGTGGGTGCGGAATCTCTGCGTATGTTTGTGTGGGGCAGGATGAATGCCTCTGCCTGTGGGGCAGGATGTGTGTGCATGCGTGTGAGGCAGGATGTGTGTCTATACGTGTGGGCAGGATGTATGTCTATGCGTGTGGGGGAGGATGTTGGTCTATGCGTGTGGGGCAGGATGTGTGTCTATGCGTGTGGGGCAGGATGTGTGTCTATGCGTGTGGGGCAGGTTGTGTGTGTATGCATAATGGGCAGGATGTGTGTATATTCATGTGGGGCAGGTTGTGTGTGTATGCGTGTGGGGCAGGATGTGTGTGTAGGTGTGGGTGCGGAATCTCTGCGTATGTTTGTGTGGGGCAGGATGTATGCCTATGCGTGTGGGGCAGGATGTGTTTGTATGCGTGTGGGGCAGGATGTGTGTGTATGCCTGTGGGGTAGGATGTGTGTGTATGCGTATGGGGCAGGATGTGTGTGTATGCGTGTGGGGCAGGATGTGTGTGTATGCCTGTGGGGCAGGATGTGTGTGTATGCGTGTGGGGCAGGATGTGTGTGTATGCGTGTGGGGCAGGATGTGTTTGTATGCCTGTGGGGCAGGATGTGTGTGTATGCGTATGGGGCAGGATGTGTGTGTATGCGTGTGGGGCAGGATGTGTGTGTATGCGTGTGGGGCAGGATGTGTGTGTTCGCGTGTGGGGCAGGATGTGTGTGTATGCGTGTGGGGCAGGATGTGTGTGTATGCGTGTGGGGTAGGATGTGTGTGTATGCGCGTGGGGCAGGATGCGTGTGTAGGTGTGGGTACGGAATCTCTGCGTCTGTTTGTGTGGGGCAGGATGTATGCCTCTGCGTGTGGGGCAGGATGTGTGCGTATGCGTGTGGGTCAGGATGGGTGTCTATGCGTGTGGGGCAGGATGTGTGTCTATGCGTGTGGGGCAGGATGTGTGTCTATGCGTGTGGGGCAGGAAGGGTGTCTATGCGTGAGGGGCAGGATGTGTGTCTATGCGTGTGGGGCAGGATGTATGTCTATGCGTGTGGGGCAGGATGTGTGTGTATGCGTGTGATGCAGGATGTGTGTCTATGCGTGTGGGGCAGGATGTGTTTCTATGCGTGTGGGGCAGATGTGTGTGTATTCGTGTGGGGCAGGATGTGTGTGTATGCGTGTGGGGCTGGATGTGTGTGTATGCGTGTGGGGGAGGATGTGTGTGTTTGCGTGTGTGGCAGGATGTGTGTGTATGCGTGTGGGGCAGGATGTGTGTGTATGCGTGTGGGGCAGGATGTGTGTCTATGCATGTGGGGCAGGATGTGTGTGTAGGTGTGGGTGCGGAATCTCTGCGCATGTTTGTGTGGGGCAGGATGTATGCCTATGGCTGTGGGGCAGGATGTGTGTGTATGCGTGTGGGGCAGGATGTGTGTGTATGCGTGTGGGGCAGGATGTGTGTGTATGCGTGTGGGGCAGGTTGTGTGTGCATGCGTGTGGGGCAGGATGTGTGTCTATGCATGTGGGGCAGGATATGTGCCTATGCTTGTGGGGCAGGATGTTTGTCTATGCGTGTGGGGCCGGATGTTTGTGTAGGTGTGGGTGCGGAATCTCTGCGTATATTTGTGTGGGGCAGGATGTATGCCTATGCGTGTGGGGCAGGATGTGTGTGTATGCGTGTGCGGCAGGATGAGCGCCTATGCGTGTGAGGCAGTGTGTGTCTCCACGCGTGTGGGGCAGGGTGTGCGTCTACGCGTGTGGGGCAGGATGTGCGTCTGTGCGTGTGGGGCAGGATGTGTGTCTATGCGTGTGGGTGCGGAATCTCTGCGTATGTTTGTGTGGGGCAGGATGTATGCCTATGCCTGTGGGGCAGGATGTGTGTCTATGCGTGTGGGCAGGATGTGTGTCTATGCGTGTGGGGCAGGATGTGTGTCTATGCGTGTGGGGCAGGATGTGTGTCTATGCGTGTGGGGCAGGATGTGTGTCTATGCGTGTGGGGCAGGATGTGTGTCTATGCGTGTGGGGCAGGATGTGTGCCTATTCTTGTGGGGCAGGATGTTTGTCTATGCGTGTGGGGCCGGATGTTTGTGTAAGTGTGGGTGCGGAATCTCTGCGTATGTTTGTGTGGGGCAGGATGTATGCCTATGCGTTTGGGGCAGGATGTGTGTCTATGCGTGTGGGGCAGGATGTGTGTCTATGCGTGTGGGGCAGGATGTGTGTCTATGCGTGTGGGGCAGGATGTGTGCCTATTCTTGTGGGGCAGGATGTTTGTCTATGCGTGTGGGGCCGGATGTTTGTGTAGGTGTGGGTGCGGAATCTCTGCGTATGTTTGTGTGGGGCAGGATGTATGCCTATGCGTGTGGGGCAGGATGTGTGTGTATGCGTGTGCGGCAGGGTGTGTGTGTATGCGTGTGGGGCAGGTTGTGTGTCTATGTGTGTCGGGCAGGATGTTTGACAATGCGTGTGGAGCAGGATGTGTGACAATGCGTGTGGAGCAGGATGTGTGTCTATGCATGTGGGGCAGGATATATGCCTATGCGTGTGGGGCAGGATGTATGCCTATGCGTGTGGGGCAGGATGTATGTGTATGCGTGTGGGGCATGATGTATGTGTATGCGTGTGGGGCAGGATGTATGTCTATGCGTGTGGGGCAGGATGTGTGTGTATGCGTGTGGGGCAGGAGGTGTGTGTATGCGTGTGGGGCAGGATGTGTGTGTATGCGTGTGGGGCAGGATGTGTGTGTATGCGTGTGGGGCAGGATGTGTGTGTATGCGTGTGGGTGCGGAATCTCTGCGTATGTTTGTGTGGGGCAGGATGTATGCCTATGCCTGTGGGGCAGGATGTGTGTCTATGCGTGTGGGGCAGGATGTGTGCCTATTCTTGTGGGGCAGGATGTTTGTCTATGCGTGTGGGGCCGGATGTTTGTGTAAGTGTGGGTGCGGAATCTCTGCGTATGTTTGTGTGGGGCAGGATGTATGCCTATGCGTGTGGGGCAGGATGTGTGTCTATGCGTGTGGGGCAGGATGTGTGTCTATGCGTGTGGGGCAGGATGTGTGTCTATGCGTGTGGGGCAGGATGTGTGTCTATGCGTGTGGGGCAGGATGTGTATCTATGCGTGTGGGGCAGGATGTGTGCCTATTCTTGTGGGGCAGGATGTTTGTCTATGCGTGTGGGGCCGGATGTTTGTGTAGGTGTGGGTGCGGAATCTCTGCGTATGTTTGTGTGGGGCAGGATGTATGCCTATGCGTGTGGGGCAGGATGTGTGTGTATGCGTGTGCGGCAGGGTGTGCGTCTACGCGTGTGCGGCAGGGTGTGCGTCTACGCGTGTGGGGCAGGGTGTGCGTCTACGCGTGTGGGGCAGGGTGTGCGTCTACGCGTGTGGGGCAGGGTGTGCGTCTACGCGTGTGGGGCAGGGTGTGCGTCTACGCGTGTGGGGCAGGGTGTGCGTCTACGCGTGTGGGGCAGGGTGTGCGTCTACGCGTGTGGGGCAGGGTGTGCGTCTACGAGTGTGGGGCAGGGTGTGCGTCTACGCGTGTGGGGCAGGGTGTGCGTCTACGCGTGTGGGGCAGGGTGTGCGTCTACGCGTGTGGGGCAGGGTGTGCGTCTACGCGTGTGGGGCAGGGTGTGCGTCTACGCGTGTGGGGCAGGGTGTGCGTCTACGCGTGTGGGGCAGGGTGTGCGTCTACGCGTGTGGGGCAGGGTGTGCGTCTAAGCGTGTGGGGCAGGGTGTGCGTCCACGCGTGTGGGGCAGGGTGTGCGTCCACGCGTGTGGGGCAGGGTGTGCGTCCACGCGTGTGGGGCAGGGTGTGCGTCTACGCGTGTGGGGCAGGGTGTGCGTCTACGCGTGTGGGGCAGGGTGTGCGTCTACGCGTGTGGGGCAGGGTGTGCGTCTACGCGTGTGGGGCAGGGTGTGCGTCTACGCGTGTGGGGCAGGATGTGCGTCTGTGCGTGTGGGGCAGGATGTGCGTCTGTGCGTGTGGGGCAGGATGTGTGTGTATGCCTGTGGGGCAGGATGTGTGTGTATGCGTATGGGGCAGGATGTGTGTGTATGCGTGTGGGGCAGGATGTGTGTCTATGCGTGTGGGGCAGGATGTGTGTCTATGCGTGTGGGGCAGGATGTGTGTGTATGCGTGTGGGGCAGGACGTGTGTGTATGCGTGTTGGGCAGGTTGTGTGTGTATGAGTGTGGGGCAGGTTGTGTGTCTATGCGTGTGGGGCAGGATGTTTGACAATGCGTGTGGAGCAGGATGTGTGACAATGCGTGTGGAGCAGGATGTGTGTCTATGCATGTGGGGCAGGATATATGCCAATGCGTGTGGGGCAGGATGTATGCGTATGCGTGTGGGGCAGGATGTGTGTGTATGCGTGTGGGGCAGGATGTATGTCTATGCGTGTGGGGCAGGATGTATGTCTATGCGTGTGGGGCAGGATGTGTGGGTATGCGTGTGGGGCAGGATGTGTGTTGAAGCGTGTGGGGCAGGATGTGTGTGTATGCCTGTGGGGCAGGATGTGTGTGTATGCGTATGGGGCAGGATGTGTGTGTATGCGTGTGGGGCAGGATGTGTGTCTATGCGTGTGGGGCAGGATGTGTGTGTTTGCGTGTGGGGCAGGATGTGTGTGTATGCGTGTGGGGCAGGATGTGTGTGTATGCGTGTGGGGTAGGATGTGTGTGTATGCGCGTGGGGCAGGATGCGTGTGTAGGTGTGGGTACGGAATCTCTGCGTCTGTTTGTGTGGGGCAGGATGTATGCCTATGCGTGTGGGGCAGGATGTGTGCGTTTGCGTGTGGGTCAGGATGGGTGTCTATGCGTGTGGGGCAGGATGTGTGTCTATGCGTGTGGGGCAGGATGTGTGTCTATGCGTGTGGGGCAGAATGTGTGTCTATGCGTGTGGGGCAGGATGTGTGTGTATGCGTGTCGGACAGGATGTGTGTGTATGCGTGTGGGGCAGGATGTATGCCTATGCGTGTGGGGCAGGATGTGTGTCTATGCGTGTGGGGCAGGATGTGTGTCTATGCGTGTGGGGCAGGATGTGTGTCTATGCGTGTGGGGCAGGATGTGTGTCTATGCGTGTGGGGCAGGATGTGTGTCTATGCGTGTGGGGCAGGATGTGCGTGTATGCGTGTGGGGCAGGATGTGCGTGTATGCGTGTGGGGCAGGATGTGCGTGTATGCGTGTGGGGCAGGATGTGCGTGTATGCGTGTGGGGCAGGATGTGCGTGTATGCGTGTGGGGCAGGATGTGCGTGTATGCGTGTGGGGCAGGATGTGCGTGTATGCGTGTGGGGCAGGATGTGTGTGTATGCGTGTGGGGCAGGATGTGAGTGTATGCATGTGGGGCAGGATGTGTGTGTATGCGTGTGGGGCAGGATGTGTGTCTATGCGGGTGGGGCAGGAAGTATGTCTATGCGTGTGGGGCAGGATGTGTGTCTATGCGTGTGGGGCAGGATGTGTGTGTAGGTGTGGGTGCGGAATCTCTGCGCATGTTTGTGTGGGGCAGGATGTATGCCTATGCCTGTGGGGCAGGATGTGTGTGTATGCGTGTGGGGCAGGATGTGTGTGTATGCGTGTGGGGCAGGATGTGTGTGTATGCGTGTGGGGCAGGATGTGTGTGCATGCGTGTGGGGCAGGATGTGTGTCTATGCATGTGGGGCAGGATATGTGCCTATGCTTGTGGGGCAGGATGTTTGTCTATGCGTGTGGGGCCGGATGTTTGTGTAGGTGTGGGTGCGGAATCCCTGCGTATATTTGTGTGGGGCAGGATGTATGCCTATGCGTGAGGGGCAGGATGTGTGTGTATGCGTGTGCGGCAGGTTGAGCGCCTATGCGTGTGAGGCAGTGTGTGTCTCCACGCGTGTGGGGCAGGGTGTGCGTCTACGCGTGTGGGGCAGGATGTGCGTCTGTGCGTGTGGGGCAGGATGTGTGTCTATGCGTGTGGGTGCGGAATCTCTGCGTATGTTTGTGTGGGGCAGGATGTATGCCTATGCCTGTGGGGCAGGATGTGTGTCTATGCGTGTGGGCAGGATGTATGTCTATGCGTGTGGGGCAGGATGTGTGTCTATGCGTGTGGGGCAGGATGTGTGTCTATGCGTGTGGGGCAGGATGTGTGTCTATGCGTGTGGGGCAGGATGTGTGTCTATGCGTGTGGGGCAGGATGTGTGCCTATGCGTGTGGGGCAGGATGTGTGCCTATGCGTGTGGGGCAGGATGTTTGTCTATGCGTGTGGGGCCGGATGTTTGTGTAAGTGTGGGTGCGGAATCTCTGCGTATGTTTGTGTGGGGCAGGATGTATGCCTATGCGTTTGGGGCAGGATGTGTGTCTATGCGTGTGGGGCAGGATGTGTGTCTATGCGTGTGGGGCAGGATGTGTGTCTATGCGTGTGGGGCAGGATGTGTGCCTATTCTTGTGGGGCAGGATGTTTGTCTATGCGTGTGGGGCCGGATGTTTGTGTAGGTGTGGGTGCGGAATCTCTGCGTATGTTTGTGTGGGGCAGGATGTATGCCTATGCGTGTGGGGCAGGATGTGTGTGTATGCGTGTGCGGCAGGGTGTGTGTGTATGCGTGTGGGGCAGGTTGTGTGTCTATGTGTGTCGGGCAGGATGTTTGACAATGCGTGTGGAGCAGGATGTGTGACAATGCGTGTGGAGCAGGATGTGTGTCTATGCATGTGGGGCAGGATATATGCCTATGCGTGTGGGGCAGGATGTATGTCTATGCGTGTGGGGCAGGATGTGTGTGTATGCGTGTGGGGCAGGATGTGTGTGTATGCGTGTGGGGCAGGATGTGTGTGTATGCGTGTGGGGCAGGATGTATGTCTATGCGTGTGGGGCAGGATGTGTGTGTATGCGTGTGGGGCAGGAGGTGTGTGTATGCGTGTGGGGCAGGATGTGTGTGTATGCGTGTGGGGCAGGATGTGTGTGTATGCGTGTGGGGCAGGATGTGTGTGTATGCGTGTGGGTGCGGAATCTCTGCGTATGTTTGTGTGGGGCAGGATGTATGCCTATGCCTGTGGGGCAGGATGTGTGTCTATGCGTGTGGGCAGGATGTATGCCTATGCGTGTGGGGCAGGATGTGTGTCTATGCGTGTGGGGCAGGATGTGTGTCTATGCGTGTGGGGCAGGATGTATGTCTATGCGTGTGGGGCAGGATGTATGTCTATGCGTGTGGGGCAGGATGTGTGGGTATGCGTGTGGGGCAGAATGTGTGTTGAAGCGTGTGGGGCAGGATGTGTGTGTATGCCTGTGGGGCAGGATGTGTGTGTATGCGTATCGGGCAGGATGTGTGTGTATGCGTGTGGGGCAGGATGTGTGTCTATGCTTGTGGGGCAGGATGTGTGTGTATGCGTGTGGGGCAGGATGTGTGTGTATGCGTGTGGGGCAGGATGTGTGTGTATGCGTGTGGGGCAGGATGTGTGTGTATGTGTGTGGGGCAGGTTGTGAGTCTATTCGTGTGGGGCAGGATGTGTGTCTATGCGTGTGGGGCCGGATGTGTGTGTAGGTGTGGGTGCGGAATCTCTGCGTATGTTTGTGTGGGGCAGGATGTGCGTGTATGCGTGTGGGGCAGGATGTGCGTGTATGCGTGTGGGGCAGGATGTGCGTGTATGCGTGTGGGGCAGGATGTGCGTGTATGCGTGTGGGGCAGGATGTGCGTGTATGCGTGTGGGGCAGGATGTGCGTGTATGCGTGTGGGGCAGGATGTGCGTGTATGCGTGTGGGGCAGGATGTGTGTGTATGCGTGTGGGGCAGGATGTGTGTGTATGCGTGTGGGGCAGGATGTGTGTGTATGCGTGTGGGGCAGGATGTGTGTCTATGCGTGTGGGGCAGGATGTGAGTCCATGCGTGTGGGGCAGGATGTGTGTGTATTCCTGTGGGGCAGGATGTGTGTTTATGCGTGTGGGGAAGGATGTATGTCTATGCGTGTGGGGCAGGATGTGTGTGTATGCGTGTGGGGCAGGATGTGTGTCTATGCGGGTGGGGCAGGATGTATGTCTATGCGTGTGGGGCAGGATGTGTGTCTATGCGTGTGGGGCAGGATGTGTGTGTATGCGTGTGGGGCAGGATGTGTGTGTAGGTGTGGGTGCGGAATCTCTGCGCATGTTTGTGTGGGGCACGATTTGTGTGTATGCGTGCGGGGCAGGATGTGTGAGTAGGTGTGGGTGCGGAATCTCTGCGTATGTTTGTGTGGGGCAGGATGTATGCCTATGCCTGTGGGGCAGGATGTGTGTGTATGCGTGTGGGGCAGGATGTGTGTGTATGCGTGTGGGGCAGGATGTGTGTGTATGCGTGTGGGGCAGGTTGTGTGTGCATGCGTGTGGGGCAGGATGTGTGTCTATGCATGTGGGGCAGGATGTGTGCCTATGCTTGTGGGGCAGGATGTTTGTATTACGTGTGGGGCCGGAAGTTTGTGTAGGTGTGGGTGCGGAATCTCTGCGTATGTTTGTGTGGGGCAGGATGTTTGCCTATCCCTGTGGGGCAGGATGTGTGTGTATGCGTGTGCGGCAGGGTGTGCGCCTATGCGTGTGAGGCAGGGTGTGCGTCTACGCGTGTGGGGCAGGGTGTGCGTCTACGCGTGTGGGGCAGGGTGTGCGTCTACGCGTGTGGGGCAGGGTGTGCGTCTACGCGTGTGGGGCAGGGTGTGCGTCTACGCGTGTGGGGCAGGGTGTGCGTCTACGCGTGTGGGGCAGGGTGTGCGTCTACGCGTGTGGGGCAGGGTGTGCGTCTACGCGTGTGGGGCAGGGTGTGCGTCTACGCGTGTGGGGCAGGGTGTGCGTCTACGCGTGTGGGGCAGGGTGTGCGTCTACGCGTGTGGGGCAGGGTGTGCGTCAACGCGTGTGGGGCAGGGTGTGCGTCTATGCGTGTGGGGCAGGATGTGAGTCTATGCGTGTGGGGCAGGATGTGTGTCTATGCGTGTGGGGCAGGATGTGTGTCTATGCGTGTGGGGCAGGATGTGTGTCTATGCGTGTGGGGCAGGATGTGTGTCTATGCGTGTGGAGCAGGATGTGTGTGTATGCGTGTGGGGCAGGATGTGTGTGTATGCGTGTGGGGCAGGATGTGTGTCTATGCGTGTGGGGCAGGATGTGTGTGTATGCGTGTGGGGCAGGATGTGTGTGTATGCGTGTGGGGCAGGATGTGTGTCTATGCGTGTGGGGCAGGATGTGTGTCTATGCGTGTGGGGCAGGATGTGTGTCTATGCGTGTGGAGCAGGATGTGTGTGTATGCATGTGGGGCAGGATGTGTGTGTATGCGTGTGGGGCAGGATGTGTGTCTATGCATGTGGGGCAGGATGTGTGTGTATGCGTGTGGGGCAGGATGTGTGTGTATGCGTGTGGGGCAGGATGTGTGTGTATGCGTGTGGGGCAGGATGTGTGTGTATGTGTGTGGGGCAGGATGTGTGTCTATTCGTGTGGGGCAGGATGTGTGCGTATGCGTGTGGGGCAGGATGTGTGTGTATGCGTGTGGGGCAGGATGTGTGTGTATGTGTGTGGGGCAGGTTGTGGGTCTATTCGTGCGGGGCAGGATGTGTGTCTATGCGTGTGGGGCCGGATGTGTGTGTAGGTGTGGGTGCGGAATCTCTGCGTATGTTTGTGTGGGGCAGGATGTGCGTGTATGCGTGTGGGGCAGGATGTGCGTGTATGCGTGTGGGGCAGGATGTGCGTGTATGCGTGTGGGGCAGGATGTGTGTCTATGCGTGTGGGGCAGGATGTGTGTGTATGCGTGTGGGGCAGGATGTGTGTGTATGCGTGTGGGGCAGGATGTGTGTGTATGCGTGTGGGGCAGGATGTGTGTCTATGCGTGTGGGGCAGGATGTGTGTCTATGCGTGTGGGGCAGGATGTGTGTCTATGCGTGTGGAGCAGGATGTGTGTGTATGCATGTGGGGCAGGATGTGTGTGTATGCGTGTGGGGCAGGATGTGTGTCTATGCATGTGGGGCAGGATGTGTGTGTATGCGTGTGGGGCAGGATGTGTGTGTATGCGTGTGGGGCAGGATGTGTGTGTATGCGTGTGGGGCAGGATGTGTGTGTATGTGTGTGGGGCAGGATGTGTGTCTATTCGTGTGGGGCAGGATGTGTGTGTATGCGTGTGGGGCAGGATGTGTGTGTATGCGTGTGGGGCAGGATGTGTGTGTATGTGTGTGGGGCAGGTTGTGGGTCTATTCGTGCGGGGCAGGATGTGTGTCTATGCGTGTGGGGCCGGATGTGTGTGTAGGTGTGGGTGCGGAATCTCTGCGTATGTTTGTGTGGGGCAGGATGTGCGTGTATGCGTGTGGGGCAGGATGTGAGTGTATGCGTGATGGGCAGGATGTGCGTGTATGCGTGTGGGGCAGGATGTGCGTGTATGCGTGTGGGGCAGGATGTGCGTGTATGCGTGTGGGGCAGGATGTGCGTGTATGCGTGTGGGGCAGGATGTGCGTGTATGCGTGTGGGGCAGGATGTGCGTGTATGCGTGTGGGGCAGGATGTGCGTGTATGCGTGTGGGGCAGGATGTGTGTGTATGCGTGTGGGGCAGGATGTGTGTGTATGCGTGTGGGGCAGGATGTGTGTGTATGCGTGTGGGGCAGGATGTGTGTGTATGCGTGTGGGGCAGGATGTGTGTCTATGCGTGTGGGGCAGGATGTGAGTCCATGCGTGTGGGGCAGGATGTGTGTGTATTCCTGTGGGGCAGGATGTGTGTTTATGCGTGTGGGGAAGGATGTATGTCTATGCGTGTGGGGCAGGATGTGTGTGTATGCGTGTGGGGCAGGATGTGTGTCTATGCGGGTGGGGCAGGATGTATGTCTATGCGTGTGGGGCAGGATGTGTGTCTATGCGTGTGGGGCAGGATGTGTGTGTATGCGTGTGGGGCAGGATGTGTGTGTAGGTGTGGGTGCGGAATCTCTGCGCATGTTTGTGTGGGGCACAATTTGTGTGTATGCGTGCGGGGCAGGATGTGTGAGTAGGTGTGGGTGCGGAATCTCTGCGTATGTTTGTGTGGGGCAGGATGTATGCCTATGCCTGTGGGGCAGGATGTGTGTGTATGCGTGTGGGGCAGGATGTATGTGTATGCGTGTGGGGCAGGATGTGTGTGTATGCGTGTGGGGCAGGATGTGTGTGTATGCGTGTGGGGCAGGATGTGTGTGTATGCGTGTGGGGCAGGTTGTGTGTGCATGCGTGTGGGGCAGGATGTGTGTCTATGCATGTGGGGCAGGATGTGTGCCTATGCTTGTGGGGCAGGATGTTTGTATTACGTGTGGGGCCGGAAGTTTGTGTAGGTGTGGGTGCGGAATCTCTGCGTATGTTTGTGTGGGGCAGGATGTTTGCCTATCCCTGTGGGGCAGGATGTGTGTGTATGCGTGTGCGGCAGGGTGTGCGCCTATGCGTGTGAGGCAGGGTGTGCGTCTACGCGTGTGGGGCAGGGTGTGCGTCTACGCGTGTGGGGCAGGGTGTGCGTCTACGCGTGTGGGGCAGGGTGTGCGTCTACGCGTGTGGGGCAGGGTGTGCGTCTACGCGTGTGGGGCAGGGTGTGCGTCTATGCGTGTGGGGCAGGATGTGAGTCTATGCGTGTGGGGCAGGATGTGTGTCTATGCGTGTGGGGCAGGATGTGTGTCTATGCGTGTGGGGCAGGATGTGTGTCTATGCGTGTAGGGCAGGATGTGTGTCTATGCGTGTGGGGCAGGATGTGTGTCTATGCGTGTGGGGCAGGATGTGTGTCTATGCGTGTGGGGCAGGATGTGTGTCTATGCGTGTGGAGCAGGATGTGTGTGTATGCATGTGGGGCAGGATGTGTCTGTATGCGTGTGGGGCAGGATGTGTGTCTATGCATGTGGGGCAGGATGTGTGTGTATGCGTGTGGGGCAGGATGTGTGTGTATGCGTGTGGGGCAGGATGTGTGTGTATGCGTGTGGGGCAGGATGTGTGTCTATGCGTGTGGGGCAGGATGTGTGTCTATGCATGTGGGGCAGGATGTGTGTCTATGCGTGTGGAGCAGGATGTGTGTGTATGCATGTGGGGCAGGATGTGTGTGTATGCGTGTGGGGCAGGATGTGTGTCTATGCATGTGGGGCAGGATGTGTGTGTATGCGTGTGGGGCAGGATGTGTGTGTATGCGTGTGGGGCAGGATGTGTGTGTATGTGTGTGGGGCAGGATGTGTGTCTATTCGTGTGGGGCAGGATGTGTGTCTATTCGTGTGGGGCAGGATGTGTGTCTATGCGTGTGGGGCAGGATGTGTGTGTAGGTGTGGGTGCGGAATCTCTGCGTATGTTTGTGTGGGGCAGGATGTGCGTGTATGCGTGTGGGGCAGGATGTGCGTGTATGCGTGTGGGGCAGGATGTGCGTGTATGCGTGTGGGGCAGGATGTGAGTCCATGCGTGTGGGGCAGAATGTGTGTGTATGCGTTTGGGGCAGGATGTTTGTGTATGCGTGTGGGGCAGGATGTATGTCTATGCGTGTGGGGCAGGATGTGTGTGTATGCGTGTGGGGCAGGATGTGTGTGTATGCGTGTGGGGCAGGATGTGTGTGTATTCCTGTGGGGCAGGATGTGTGTTTATGCGTGTGGGGAAGGATGTATGTCTATGCGTGTGGGGCAGGATGTGTGTGTATGCGTGTGGGGCAGGATGTGTGTCTATGCGGGTGGGGCAGGATGTATGTCTATGCGTGTGGGGCAGGATGTGTGTCTATGCGTGTGGGGCAGGATGTGTGTGTATGCGTGTGGGGCAGGATGTGTGTGTAGGTGTGGGTGCGGAATCTCTGCGCATGTTTGTGTGGGGCACGATTTGTGTGTATGCGTGCGGGGCAGGATGTGTGAGTAGGTGTGGGTGCGGAATCTCTGCGTATGTTTGTGTGGGGCAGGATGTATGCCTATGCCTGTGGGGCAGGATGTGTGTGCATGCGTGTGGGGCAGGATGTGTGTCTATGCATGTGGGGCAGGATGTGTGCCTATGCTTGTGGGGCAGGATGTTTGTCTATGCGTGTGGGGCCGAAAGTTTGTGTAGGTGTGGGTGCGGAATCTCTGCGTATGTTTGTGTGGGGCAGGATGTATGCCTATGCCTGTGGGGCAGGATGTGTGTGTATGCGTGTGCGGCAGGGTGTGCGCCTACGCGTGTGAGGCAGGGTGTGCGTCTACGCGTGTGGGGCAGGGTGTGCGTCTACGCGTGTGGGGCAGGGTGTGCGTCTACGCGTGTGGGGCAGGGTGTGCGTCTACGCGTGTGGGGGCAGGGTGTGCGTCTACGCGTGTGGGGCACGGTGTGCGTCTACGCGTGTGGGGCAGGGTGTGCGTCTGCGCGTGTGGGGCAGGGTGTGCGTCTACGCGTGTGGGGCAGGGTGTGCGTCTACGCGTGTGGGGCAGGGGGTGCGTCTACGCGTGTGGGGCAGGGGGTGCGTCTACGCGTGTGGGGCAGGGGGTGCGTCTACGCGTGTGGGGCAGGGGGTGCGTCTACGCGAGTGGGGCAGGGTGTGCGTCTACGCGTGTGGGGCAGGATGTGCGTCTATGCGTGTGGGGCAGGATGTGTGTCTATGCGTGTGGGGCACGATGCGCGTATATGCATGTGAGGCAGGATGTGCGTCTATGCGTGTGGGGCAGGATGTGCGTCTATGCTTGTGGGGCAGGATGTGCGTCTATGCGTGTGGGGCAGGATGTGCGTCTATGCGTGTGGGGCAGGATGTGAGTCTATGCGTGTGGGGCAGGATGTGCATCTATGCGTGTGGGGCAGGATGTGTGTGTATGCGTGTGGGGCAGGATGTGTGTGTAGGTGTGGGTGCGGAATCTCTGCGTATGTTTTTGTGGGCAGGATGTGTGTCTATGCGTGTGGGGCAGGATGTGTGTCTATGCATGTGGGGCAGGATGTGTGTGTATGCGTGTGGGGCAGGAGGTGTGTGTATGCGTGTGGGGCAGGAGGTGTGTGTATGCGTGTGGGGCAGGATGTGTGTGTATGTGTGTGGGGCAGGATGTGTGTGTAGGTGTGGGTGCGGAATCTCTGCGTATGTTTGTGTGGGGCAGGATGTATGCCTATGCCTGTGGGGCAGGATGTGTGTGTATGCGTGTGGGGCAGGATGTGTGTGTATGCGTGTGGGGCAGGATGTGCGTGTATGCGTCTGGGGCAGGATGTGTGTCTATGCGTGTGGGGCAGGATGTGTGTCTATGCGTCTGGGGCAGGATGTGTGTCTATGCGTGTGGGGCAGGATGTGTGTCTATGCGTGTGGGGCAGGATGTGTGTCTATGCGTGTGGGGCAGGAGGTGTGTGTATGCGTGTGGGGCAGGATGTGTGTGTATGCGTGTGGGGCAGGATGTGCGTGTATGCGTGTGGGGCAGGATGTATGTCTATGCGTGTGGGGCAGGATGTGTGTGTATACGTGTGGGGCAGGATGTGTGTGTGTGTGTGTGGGGCAGGATGTGTGTCTATGCGTGTGGGGCAGGATGTGTGTCTATGCGTGTGGGGCAGGTTGTGTGTCTATGCATGTGGGGCAGGATGTATGCCTATGCGTGTGGGGCAGGATGTGTGTCTATGCGTGTGGGGCAGGATGTGTGTGTATGCGTGTGGGGCAGGATGTGTGTGTATGCGTGTGGGGCAGGATGTGTGTGTAGGTGTGGGTGCGGATTCTCTGCGTATGTTTGTGTGGGGCAGGATGTATGCCTATGCGTGTGGGGCAGGATGTGTGTCTATGCGTGTGGGGCAGGATGTCTGTCTATGCATGTGGGGCAGGATGTGTGTGTATGCGTGTGGGGCAGGAGATGTGTGTATGCGTGTGGGGCAGGATATGTGTGTATGCGTGTGGGGCAGGATTTATGTGTATGCGTGTGGGGCAGGATGTGTGTGTAGGTGTGGGTGCGGAATCTCTGCGTATGTTTGTGTGGGGCAGGATGAATGCCTCTGCCTGTGGGGCAGGATGTGTGTGCATGCGTGTGAGGCAGGATGTGTGTCTATACGTGTGGGCAGGATGTATGTCTATGCGTGTGGGGCAGGATGTGTGTCTATGCGTGTGGGGCAGGATGTGTGTCTATGCGTGTGGGGCAGGATGTGTGTCTATGCGTGTGGGGCAGGATGTGTGTCTATGCGTGTGGGGCAGGTTGTGTGTGTATGCATAATGGGCAGGATGTGTGTGTATTCATGTGGGGCAGGTTGTGTGTGTATGCGTGTGGGGCAGGATGTGTGTGTAGGTGTGGGTGCGGAATCTCTGCGTATGTGTGGGGCAGGATGTATGCCTATGCGTGTGGGGCAGGATGTGTTTGTATGCGTGTTGGGCAGGATGTGTGTGTATGCCTGTGGGGTAGGATGTGTGTGTATGCGTATGGGGCAGGATGTGTGTGTATGCGTGTGGGGCAGGATGTGTGTGTATGCCTGTGGGGCAGGATGTGTGTGTATGCGTGTGGGGCAGGATGTGTGTGTATGCGTGTGGGGCAGGATGTGTTTGTATGCCTGTGGGGCAGGATGTGTGTGTATGCGTATGGGGCAGGATGTGTGTGTATGCGTGTGGGGCAGGATGTGTGTGTATGCGTGTGGGGCAGGATGTGTGTGTTTGCGTGTGGGGCAGGATGTGTGTGTATGCGTGTGGGGCAGGATGTGTGTGTATGCGTGTGGGGTAGGATGTGTGTGTATGCGCGTGGGGCAGGATGCGTGTGTAGGTGTGGGTACGGAATCTCTGCGTCTGTTTGTGTGGGGCAGGATGTATGCCTATGCGTGTGGGGCAGGATGTGTGCGTATGCGTGTGGGTCAGGATGTGTGTGTATGCGTGTGGGGCAGGATGTGTGTCTATGCGTGTGGGGCAGGATGTGTTTCTATGCGTGTGGGGCAGATGTGTGTGTATTCGTGTGGGGCAGGATGTGTGTGTATGCGTGTGGGGCTGGATGTGTGTGTATGCGTGTGGGGCAGGATGTGTGTGTTTGCGTGTGTGGCAGGATGTGTGTGTATGTGTGTGGGGCAGGATGTGTGTGTATGCGTGTGGGGCAGGATGTGTGTGTATGCATTTGGGGCAGGATGTGTGTGTAGGTGTGGGTGCGGAATCTCTGCGTTTGTTTGTGTGGGGCACGATATATGCCTATGCCTGTGGGGCAGGATATGTGTGTATGCGTGTGGGGCAGGATGTGTGTCTATGCGGGAGGGGCAGGAAGTATGTCTATGCGTGTGGGGCAGGATGTGTGTCTATGCGTGTGGGGCAGGATGTGTGTGTAGGTGTGGGTGCGGAATCTCTGCGCATGTTTGTGTGGGGCAGGATGTATGCCTATGCCTGTGGGGCAGGATGTGTGTGTATGCGTGTGGGGCAGGATGTGTGTGTATGCGTGTGGGGCAGGATGTGTGTGTATGCGTGTGGGGCAGGTTGTGTGTGCATGCGTGTGGGGCAGGATGTGTGTCTATGCATGTGGGGCAGGATATGTGCCTATGCTTGTGGCGCAGGATGTTTGTCTATGCGTGTGGGGCAGGATGTATGCCTATGCGTGTGGGGCAGGATGTGTGTGTATGCGTGTGCGGCAGGATGAGCGCCTATGCGTGTGAGGCAGTGTGTGTCTCCACGCGTGTGGGGCAGGGTGTGCGTCTACGCGTGTGGGCAGGATGTGCGTCTGTGCGTGTGGGGCAGGATGTGTGTCTATGCGTGTGGGGCAGGATGCGCGTCTATGCGTGTGGGGCAGGATGTGCGTCTATGCGTGTGGGGCAGGATGTGCGTCTATGCGTGTGGGGCAGGATGTGCGTCTATACGTGTGGGGCAGGATGTGAGTCTATGCGTGTGGGGCAGGATGTGCGTCTATGTGTGTGGGGCAGGATGTGTGTGTAGTTGTGGGTGCGGAATCTCTGCGTATGTTTGTATGGGGCAGGATGTATGCCTATGCCTGTGCGGCAGGATGTGTGTGTATGCGTGTGGGGCAGGATGTGTGTGTAGGTGTGGGTGCGGAATCTCTGCGTATGTTTGTGTGGGGCAGGATGTGTGTCTATGCGTGTGGGGCAGGATGTGTGTCTATGCATGTGGGGCAGGATGTGTGTGTATGCGTGTGGGTCAGGAGGTGTGTGTATGCGTGTGGGGCAGGATGTGTGTGTATGCGTGTGGGGCAGGATGTGTGTGTATGTGTGTGGGGCAGGATGTGTGTGTAGGTGTGGGTGCGGAATCTCTGCGTATGTTTGTGTGGGGCAGGATGTATGCGTATGCCTGTGGGGCAGGATCTGTGTGTATGCGTGTGGGGCAGGATGTGTGTGTATGCGTGTGGGCAGGATGTATGTCTATGCGTGTGGGGCAGGATGTGTGTCTATGCGTGTGGGGCAGGATGTGTGTCTATGCGTGTGGGGCAGGATGTGTGTCTATGCGTGTGGGGCAGGATGTGTGTCTATGCGTGTGGGGCAGGATGTGTGTGTATGCGTGTGGGGCAGGAGGTGTGTGTGTGCGTGTGGGGCAGGATGTGTGTGTATGCGTGTGGGGCAGGATGTGCGTGTATGCGTGTGGGGCAGGATGTGCGTGTATGCGTGTGGGGCAGGATGTATGTCTATGCGTGTGGGGCAGGATGTGTGTGTATACATGTGGGGCAGGATGTGTGTGTGTGCGTGTGGGGCAGGATGTGTGTCTATGCGTGTGGGGCAGGATGTGTGTGTATGTGTGTTGGGCAGGTTGTGTGTCTATGCATGTGGGGCAGGATGTATGCCTACGCGTGTGGGGCAGGATGTGTCTCTATGCGTGTGGGGCAGGATGTATGTCTATGCGTGTGGGGCAGGATGTGTGTGTGTGCGTGTGGGGCAGGATGTGTGTCTATGCGTGTGGGGCAGGATGTGTGTGTATGTGTGTTGGGCAGGTTGTGTGTCTATGCTTGTGGGGCAGGATGTATGCCTACGCGTGTGGGGCAGGATGTGTGTCTATGCGTGTGGGGCAGGATGTATGCCTATGCCTGTGGGGCAGGATGTGTGTGTATGCGTGTGAGGCAGGATGTGTGTCGATGCGTGTGGGCAGGATGTATGTCTATGCGTGTGGGGCAGGATGTGTGTCTATGCGTGTGGGGCAGGATGTGTGTCTATGCGTGTGGGGGCAGGATGTGTGTCTATGCGTGTGGGGCAGGATGTGTGTGTATGCGTGTGGGGCAGGTTGTGTGTGTATGCGTGTGGGGCAGGATGTGTATGTATGCATGTGGGGCAGGTTGTGTGTGTATGCGGGTGGGGCAGGATGTGTGTGTAGGTGTGGGTGCGGAATCTCTGCGTATGTTTGTGTGGGGCAGGATGTGTGCCTATGCGTGTGGGGCAGGATGTGTGTGTATGCGTGTGGGGCAGGATGTGTGTCTATGCGTGTGGGGCAGGATGTGAGTCTATGCGTGTGGGGCAGGATGTGTGTCTATGTGTGTGGGGCAGGATGTGTGTCTATGCGTGTGGGGCAGGATGTGTGTGTATGCCTGTGGGGCAGGATGTATGTGTATGCGTATGGGGCAGGATGTGTGTGTATGCGTGTGGGGCAGGATGTGTGTCTATGCGTGTGGGGAAGGATGTGTGTCTATGCGTGTGGGGCAGGATGTGTGTGTATGCCTGTGGGGCAGGATGTGTGTGTATGCGTATGGGGCAGGATGTGTGTGTATGCGTGTGGGGCAGGATGTGTGTCTATGCGTGTGGGGCAGGATGTGTGTCTATGCCTGTGGGACAGGATGTGTGTGTATGCGTATGGGGGAGGATGTGTGTGTATGCGTGTGGGGCATGATGTGTGTCTATGCGTGTGGGGCAGGATATGTGTGTTTGCGTGTGGGGCAGGATGTGTGTGTATGAGTGTGGGACAGGATGTGTGTGTATGCGTGTGGGGCAGGATGTGTGTGTATGCGTGTGGGGTAGGATGTGTGTGTATGCGCGTGGGGCAGGATGCGTGTGAAGGTGTGGGTACGGAATCTCTGCGTCTGTTTGTGTGGGGCAGGATGTATGCCTATGCGTGTGGGGCAGGATGTGTCCGTATGCGTGTGGGTCAGGATGGGTGTCTATGCGTGTGGGGCAGGATGTGTGTCTATGCGTGTGGGGCAGGATGTGTGTCTATGCGTGTGGGGCAGGATGTGTGTCTATGCCTGTGGGGCAGGATGTGTGTCTATGCGTGTGGGGCAGGATGTGTGTGTATGCGTGTCGGACAGGATGTGTGTGCATGCGTGTGGGGCAGGATGTATGCCTATGCGTGTGGGGCAGGATGTGTGTCTATGCGTGTGGGGCAGAATGTGTGTCTATGCGTGTGGGGCAGAATGTGTGTCTATGCGTGTGGGGCAGGATGTGTGTCTATGCGTGTGGGGCAGGATGTGTGTCTATGCGTGTGGGGCAGGATGTGTGTCTATGCGTGTGGGGCAGGATGTGTGTCTATGCGTGTGGGGCAGGATGTGTGTCTATGCGTGTGGGGCAGGATGTGTGTCTATGCGTGTGGGGCAGGATGTATGTCTATGCGTGTGGAGCAGGATGTGTGTGTATGCGTGTGGGGCAGGATGTATGTCTATGCGTGAGGGGCAGGATGTGTGTGTATGCGTGTGGGGCAGGATGTGTGTCTATGCTTGTGGGGCAGGATGTGTGTCTATGCGTGTGGGGCAGGATGTGTGTGTATGCGTGTGGGGCAGGATGTGTGTGTATGCGTGTGGGGGCAGGATGTGTGTGTATGCGTGTGGGGCAGGATGTGTGTTTATGCGTGTGGGGGCAAGATGTGTGGCTATTTGTGTGGGGCAGGATGTGTGTCTATTCGTGTGGGGCAGGATGTGTCTCTATGCGTGTGGGGCAGGATGTGTGTGTAGGTGTGGGTGCGGAATCTCTGCGTATGTTTGTGTGGGGCAGGATGTGCGTGTATGCGTGTGGGGCAGAATGTGAGTGTATGCGTGTGGGGCAGGATGTGCGTGTATGCGTGTGGGGCAGGATGTGTGTCTATGCGTGTGGGGGCAGGATGTGTGTCTATGCGTGTGGGGCAGGATGTGACTCCATGCGTGTGGGGCAGGATGTGACTCCATGCGTGTGGGGCAGGATGTGACTCCATGCGTGTGGGGCAGAATGTGTCTGTATGCGTTTGGGGCAGGATGTTTGTGTATGCGTGTGGGGCAGGATGTGTGTGTATGCGTGTGGGGCAGGATGTGTGTGTATGCGTGTGGGGCAGGACGTGTGTGTATGCGTGTGGGGCAGGACGTGTGTGTATGCGTGTGGGGCAGGATGTTTGACAATGCGTGTGGGGCAGGATGTGTGTCTATGCATGTGGGGCAGGATGTATGCCTATGCGTGTGGGGCAGGATGTGTGTGTATGCGTGTGGGGCAGGATGTGTGTGTATGCGTGTGGGGCAGGATGTGCGTGTATGCGTGTGGGGCAGGATGTATGTCTGCGTGTGGGGCAGGATGTGTGTGTATACGTGTGGGGCAGGATGTGTGTGTGGGCGTGTGTGGCAGAATGTATGTCTATGCGTGTGGGGCAGGATGTGTGTGTATGCATGCGTGTGGGGCAGGATGTGTGTTTAAGCGTGTGGGGCAGGATGAGTGTGTATGCAAGTGGGACAAGATGTGTGTGTATGCGTGTGGGGCAGGATGTGTGTGTAGGTGTGGGTGCGGAATCTCTGCTTATGTTTGTGTGGGGCAGGATGTATGCCTATGCGTGTGGCGCAGGATGTGTGTGTATGCGTGTGGGGCAGGATGTGTGTCTATGCGTGTGGGGCAGGATGTGTGTCTATGCGTGTGTGGCAGGATGTGCGTGTATGCGTGTGGAGCAGGATGTCCGTGTATGCGTGTGGGGCAGGATGTGCGTGTATGAGTGTGGGGCAGGATGTATGTCTATGCGTGTGGGGCAGCATGTGTATCTATGCGTGTGGGGCAGCATGTGTGTATGCGTGTGGGGCAGGAAGTGTGTGTATGCGTGTGGGGCAGGATGTGTGTGTATGCATGTGGGGCAGGATGTGTGTCTATGATTGTGGGGCAGGATGTGTGTCTATGCTTGTGGGGCAGGTTGTGTGTCTATGCTTGTGGGGCAGGATGTGTGTCTATGCTTGTGGGGCAGGATGTGTGTCTATGCTTGTGGGGCAGGATGTGTGTGTATGCGTGTGGGGCAGGATGTGTGTCTATGTGTGTGGGGCAGGATGTGTGTGTATGCGTGTGGGGCAAGATGTGTGGCTATGTGTGTGGGGCACGATGTTAGTCTATGCGTGTGGGGCAGAATGTATGTCTATGCGTGTGGGGCAGGATGTGTGTGTATGCTTGTGGGGCAGGATGTGTGTCTATGCGTGTGGGGCAGGATGTGTGTCTATGCATGTGGGGCAGGATGTGTGTGTATGCGTGTGGGGCAGGAGGTGTGTGTATGCGTGTGGGGCAGGAGGTGTGTGTATGCGTGTGGGGCAGGAGGTGTGTGTATGCGTGTGGGGCAGGATGTGTGTGTATGCGTGTGGGGCAGGATGTGCGTGTATGCGTGTGGGGCAGGATGTATGTCTGCGTGTGGGGCAGGATGTGTGTGTATACGTGTGGGGCAGGATGTGTGTGTGGGCGTGTGGGGCAGGATGTGTGTCTATGCGTGTGGGGCAGGATGTGTGTGTATGCGTGTTGGGCAGGTTGTGTGTCTATGCATGTGGGGCAGGATGTATGCCTACGCGTGTGGGGCAGGATGTGTGTCTATGCGTGTGGGGCAGGATGTATGTCTATGCGTGTGGGGCAGGATGTGTGTGTATGCGTGTGGGGCAGGATGTGTGTGTAGCTGTGGGTGCGGAATCTATGCGTATGTTTGTGTGGGGCAGGATGTATGCCTATGCCTGTGGGGCAGGATGTGTGTGTATGCGTGTGGGGCAGGATGTGTGTCTATGCGTGTGGGGCAGGATGTGTGTGTATGCGTGTGGGGCAGGATGTGTGTGTATGCGTGTGGGGCAGGATGTGTGTGTATGCGTGTGGGGCAGGTTGTGTGTGTATGCGTGTGGGGCAGGTTGTGTGTGTATGCGTGTGGGGCAGGATGTGTGTGTATGCATGTGGGGCAGGTTGTGTGTGTATGCGGGTGGGGCAGGATGTGTGTGTAGGTGTGGGTGCGGAATCTCTGCGTATGTTTGTGTGGGGCAGGATGTGTGCCTATGCGTGTGGGGCAGGATGTGTGTGTATGCGTGTGGGGCAGGATGTGTGTCTATGCGTGTGGGGCAGGATGTGTGTCTATGCGTGTGGGGCAGGATGTGAGTCTATGCGTGTGGGGCAGGATGTGTGTCTATGTGTGTGGGGCAGGATGTGTGTCTATGCGTGTGGGGCAGGATGTGTGTGTATGCGTATGGGGCAGGATGTGTGTGTATGCGTATGGGGCAGGATGTGTGTGTATGCGTGTGGGGCAGGATGTGTGTCTATGCGTGTGGGGAAGGATGTGTGTCTATGCGTGTGGGGCAGGATGTGTGTGTATGCCTGTGGGGCAGGATGTGTGTGTATGCGTGTGGGGCAGGATGTGTGTGTATGCGTGTGGGGCAGGATGTGTGTCTATGCGTGTGGGGCAGGATGTGTGTCTATGCCTGTGGGACAGGATGTGTGTGTATGCGTATGGGGGAGGATGTGTGTGTATGCGTGTGGGGCATGATGTGTGTCTATGCGTGAGGGGCAGGATATGTGTGTTTGCGTGTGGGGCAGGATGTGTGTTTATGAGTGTGGGGCAGGATGTGTGTGTATGCGTGTGGGGCAGGATGTGTGTGTATGCGTGTGGGGTAGGATGTGTGTGTATGCGCGTGGGGCAGGATGCGTGTGTAGGTGTGGGTACGGAATCTCTGCGTCTGTTTGTGTGGGGCAGGATGTATGCCTATGCGTGTGGGGCAGGATGTGTCCGTATGCGTGTGGGTCAGGATGGGTGTCTATGCGTGTGGGGCAGGATGTGTGTCTATGCGTGTGGGGCAGGATGTGTGTCTATGCCTGTGGGGCAGGATGTGTGTCTATGCCTGTGGGGCAGGATGTGTGTCTATGCCTGTGGGGCAGGATGTGTGTCTATGCGTGTGGGGCAGGATGTGTGTGTATGCGTGTCGGACAGGATGTGTGTGCATGCGTGTGGGGCAGGATGTATGCCTATGCGTGTGGGGCAGGATGTGTGTCTATGCGTGTGGGGCAGAATGTGTGTGTATGCGTGTGGGGCAGGATGTGTGTCTATGCTTGTGGGGCAGGATGTGTGTCTATGCGTGTGGGGCAGGATGTGTGCGTATGCGTGTGGGGCAGGATGTGTGTGTATGCGTGTGGGGCAGGATGTGTGTTTATGCGTGTGGGGCAAGATGTGTGGCTATTTGTGTGGGGCAGGATGTGTGTCTATTCGTGTGGGGCAGGATGTGTCTCTATGCGTGTGGGGCAGGATGTGTGTATAGGTGTGGGTGCGGAATCTCTGCGTATGTTTGTGTGGGGCAGGATGTGCGTCTATGCGTGTGGGGCAGGATGTGCGTGTATGCGTGTGGGGCAGAATGTGCGTGTACGCGTGTGGGGCAGGATGTGCGTGTATGCGTGTGGGGCAGGATGTGTGTCTATGCGTGTGGGGCAGGATGAGTGTCTATGCGTGTGGGGCAGGATGTGACTCCATGCGTGTGGGGCAGGATGTGACTCCATGCGTGTGGGGCAGGATGTGACTCCATGCGTGTGGGGCAGGATGTGACTCCATGCGTGTGGGGCAGAATGTGTCTGTATGCGTTTGGGGCAGGATGTTTGTGTATGCGTGTGGGGCAGGATGTGTGTGTATGCATGTGGGGCAGGATGTGTGTGTATGCGTGTGGGGCAGGATGTGTGTGTATGCGTGTGGGGCAGGATGTTTGACAATGCGTGTGGGGCAGGATGTGTGTCTATGCATGTGGGGCAGGATGTATGCCTATGCGTGTGGGGCAGGATGTGTGTGTATGCGTGTGGGGCAGGATGTGTGTGTATGCGTGTGTGGCAGGATGTATGTCTATGCGTGTGGGGCAGGATGTGTGTGTATGCATGCGTGTGGGGCAGGATGTGTGTTTAAGCGTGTGGGGCAGGATGAGTGTGTATGCAAGTGGGACAAGATGTGTGTGTATGCGTGTGGGGCAGGATGTGTGTGTAGGTGTGGGTGCGGAATCTCTGCTTATGTTTGTGTGGGGCAGGATGTATGCCTATGCGTGTGGCGCAGGATGTGTGTGTATGCGTGTGGGGCAGGATGTGTGTCTATGCGTGTGGGGCAGGATGTGTGTCTATGCGTGTGGGGCAGGATGTGCGTGTATGCGTGTGGAGCATGATGTCCGTGTATGCGTGTGGGGCAGGATGTGCGTGTATGAGTGTGGGGCAGGACGTATGTCTATGCGTGTGGGGCAGGACGTGTGTGTATGCGTGTGGGGCAGCATGTGTATCTATGCGTGTGGGGCAGCATGTGTGTATGCGTGTGGGGCAGGAAGTGTGTGTATGCATGTGGGGCAGGATGTGTGTGTATGCATGTGGGGCAGGATGTGTGTCTATGCTTGTGGGGCAGGATGTGTTTCTATGCTTGTGGGGCAGGATGTGTGTCTATGCTTGTGGGGCAGGATGTGTGTCTATGCTTGTGGGGCAGGATGTGTGTCTATGCTTGTGGGGCAGGATGTGTGTCTATGCTTGTGGGGCAGGATGTGTGTGTATGCGTGTGGGGCAGGATGTGTGTCTATGTGTGTGGGGCAGGATGTGTGTGTATGCGTGTGGGGCAAGATGTGTGGCTATGTGTGTGGGGCACGATGCTAGTCTATGCGTGTGGGGCAGAATGTGTGTGTATGCGTGTGGGGCAGGATGTTTGTGTATGCGTGTGCGGCAGAATGTATGTCTATGCGTGTGGGGGCAGGATGTGTGTGTATGCTTGTGGGGCAGGATGTGTGTCTATGCGTGTGGGGCAGGATGTGTGTCTATGCATGTGGGGCAGGATGTGTGTGTATGCGTGTGGGGCAGGAGGTGTGTGTATGCGTGTGGGGCAGGAGGTGTGTGTATGCGTGTGGGGCAGGAGGTGTGTGTATGCGTGTGGGGCAGGAGGTGTGTGTATGCGTGTGGGGCAGGATGTGTGTGTATGCGTGTGGGGCAGGATGTGCGTGTATGCGTGTGGGGCAGGATGTATGTCTGCGTGTGGGGCAGGATGTGTGTGTATACGTGTGGGGCAGGATGTGTGTGTGGGCGTGTGGGGCAGGATGTGTGTCTATGCGTGTGGGGCAGGATGTGTGTGTATGCCTGTGGGGCAGGTTGTGTGTCTATGCATGTGGGGCAGGATGTATGCCTATGCGTGTGGGGCAGGATGTGTGTCTATGCGTGTGGGGCAGGATGTATGTCTATGCGTGTGGGGCAGGATGTATGTCTAAGCGTGTGGGGCAGGATGTGTGTGTATGCGTGTGGGGCAGGATGTGTGTGTAGGTGTGGGTGCGGAATCTCTGCGTATGTTTGTGTGGCGCAGAATGTATGCCTATGCGTGTGGGGCAGGATGTGTGTGTATGCGTGTGGGGCAGGATGTGTGTCTATGCGTGTGGGGCAGGATGTCTGTCTATACATGTGGGGCAGGATGTCTGTCTATACATGTGGGGCAGGATGTGTGTGTATGCGTGTGGGGCAGGAGGTGTGTGTATGCGTGTGGGGCAGGATATGTGTGTATGCGTGTGGGGCAGGATGTATGTGTATGCGTGTGGGGCAGGATGTGTGTGTAGGTGTGGGTGCGGAATCTCTGCGTATGTTTGTGTGGGGCAGGATGTATGACTATGCCTGTGGGGCAGGATGTGTGTGTATGCGTGTGAGGCAGGATGTGTGTCTATGCGTGTGGGCAGGATGTATGTCTATGCGTGTGGGGCAGGATGTGTGTCTATGCGTGTGGGGCAGGATGTGTGTCTATGCGTGTGGGGCAGGATGTGTGTCTATGCGTGTGGGGCAGGATGTGTGTCTATGCGTGTGGGGCAGGATGTGTGTCTATGCGTGTGGGGCAGGATGTGTGTCTATGCGTGTGGGGCAGGATGTGTGTCTATGCGTGTGGGGCAGGTTGTGTGTGTATGCGTGTGGGGCAGGATGTGTGTGTATGCGTGTGGGGCAGGTTGTGTGTGTATGCGGGTGGGGCAGGATGTGCGTCTATGTGTGTGGGGCAGGATGTATGCCTATGCGTGTGGGGCAGGATGTGTGTGTATGCGTGTGCGGCAGGATGAGCGCCTATGCGTGTGAGGCAGTGTGTGTCTCCACGCGTGTGGGGCAGGGTGTGCGTCTACGCGTGTGGGGCAGGATGTGCGTCTGTGCGTGTGGGGCAGGATGTGTGTCTATGCGTGTGGGGCACGATGCGCGTCTATGCGTGTGAGGCAGGATGTGCGTCTATGCGTGTGGGGCAGGATGTGTGTCTATGCGTGTGGGGCAGGATGTGTGTGTAGGTGTGGGTGCGGAATCTCTGCGCATGTTTGTGTGGGGCAGGATGTATGCCTATGCCTGTGGGGCAGGATGTGTGTGTATGCGTGTGGGGCAGGATGTGTGTGTATGCGTGTGGGGCAGGATGTGTGTGTATGCGTGTGGGGCAGGTTGTGTGTGCATGCGTGTGGGGCAGGATGTGTGTCTATGCATGTGGGGCAGGATATGTGCCTATGCTTGTGGCGCAGGATGTTTGTCTATGCGTGTGGGGCAGGATGTATGCCTATGCGTGTGGGGCAGGATGTGTGTGTATGCGTGTGCGGCAGGATGAGCGCCTATGCGTGTGAGGCAGTGTGTGTCTCCACGCGTGTGGGGCAGGGTGTGCGTCTACGCGTGTGGGCAGGATGTGCGTCTGTGCGTGTGGGGCAGGATGTGTGTCTATGCGTGTGGGGCAGGATGCGCGTCTATGCGTGTGGGGCAGGATGTGCGTCTATGCGTGTGGGGCAGGATGTGCGTCTATACGTGTGGGGCAGGATGTGAGTCTATGCGTGTGGGGCAGGATGTGCGTCTATGTGTGTGGGGCAGGATGTGTGTGTAGTTGTGGGTGCGGAATCTCTGCGTATGTTTGTATGGGGCAGGATGTATGCCTATGCCTGTGCGGCAGGATGTGTGTGTATGCGTGTGGGGCAGGATGTGTGTGTAGGTGTGGGTGCGGAATCTCTGCGTATGTTTGTGTGGGGCAGGATATGTGTCTATGCGTGTGGGGCAGGATGTGTGTCTATGCATGTGGGGCAGGATGTGTGTGTATGCGTGTGGGTCAGGAGGTGTGTGTATGCGTGTGGGGCAGGATGTGTGTGTATGCGTGTGGGGCAGGATGTGTGTGTATGTGTGTGGGGCAGGATGTGTGTGTAGGTGTGGGTGCGGAATCTCTGCGTATGTTTGTGTGGGGCAGGATGTATGCGTATGCCTGTGGGGCAGGATCTGTGTGTATGCGTGTGGGGCAGGATGTGTGTGTATGCGTGTGGGCAGGATGTATGTCTATGCGTGTGGGGCAGGATGTGTGTCTATGCGTGTGGGGCAGGATGTGTGTCTATGCGTGTGGGGCAGGATGTGTGTCTATGCGTGTGGGGCAGGATGTGTGTCTATGCGTGTGGGGCAGGATGTGTGTCTATGCGTGTGGGGCAGGATGTGTGTGTATGCGTGTGGGGCAGGAGGTGTGTGTGTGCGTGTGGGGCAGGATGTGTGTGTATGCGTGTGGGGCAGGATGTGCGTGTATGCGTGTGGGGCAGGATGTGCGTGTATGCGTGTGGGGCAGGATGTATGTCTATGCGTGTGGGGCAGGATGTGTGTGTATACATGTAGGGCAGGATGTGTGTGTGTGCGTGTGGGGCAGGATGTGTGTCTATGCGTGTGGGGCAGGATGTGTGTGTATGTGTGTTGGGCAGGTTGTGTGTCTATGCATGTGGGGCAGGATGTATGCCTACGCGTGTGGGGCAGGATGTGTGTCTATGCGTGTGGGGCAGGATGTATGTCTATGCGTGTGGGGCAGGATGTGTGTGTATGCGTGTGGGGCAGGATGTGTGTGTAGGTGTGGGTGCGGAATCTCTGCGTATGTTTGTGTGGGGCAGGATGTATGCCTATGCCTGTGGGGCAGGATGTGTGTGTATGCGTGTGAGGCAGGATGTGTGTCGATGCGTGTGGGCAGGATGTATGTCTATGCCTGTGGGGCAGGATGTGTGTCTATGCGTGTGGGGCAGGATGTGTGTCTATGCGTGTGGGGCAGGATGTGTGTCTATGCGTGTGGGGCAGGATGTGTGTGTATGCGTGTGGGGCAGGTTGTGTGTGTATGCGTGTGGGGCAGGATGTGTATGTATGCATGTGGGGCAGGTTGTGTGTGTATGCGGGTGGGGCAGGATGTGTGTGTAGGTGTGGGTGCGGAATCTCTGCGTATGTTTGTGTGGGGCAGGATGTGTGCCTATGCGTGTGGGGCAGGATGTGTGTGTATGCGTGTGGGGCAGGATGTGTGTCTATGCGTGTGGGGCAGGATGTGAGTCTATGCGTGTGGGGCAGGATGTGTGTCTATGTGTGTGGGGCAGGATGTGTGTCTATGCGTGTGGGGCAGGATGTGTGTGTATGCCTGTGGGGCAGGATGTATGTGTATGCGTATGGGGCAGGATGTGTGTGTATGCGTGTGGGGCAGGATGTGTGTCTATGCGTGTGGGGAAGGATGTGTGTCTATGCGTGTGGGGCAGGATGTGTGTGTATGCCTGTGGTTCAGGATGTGTGTGTATGCGTATGGGGCAGGATGTGTGTGTATGCGTGTGGGGCAGGATGTGTGTCTATGCGTGTGGGGCAGGATGTGTGTCTATGCCTGTGGGACAGGATGTGTGTGTATGCGTATGGGGGAGGATGTGTGTGTATGCGTGTGGGGCATGATGTGTGTCTATGCGTGTGGGGCAGGATATGTGTGTTTGCGTGGCGGGCAGGATGTGTGTGTATGAGTGTGGGACAGGATGTGTGTGTATGCGTGTGGGGCAGGATGTGTGTGTATGCGTGTGGGGTAGGATGTGTGTGTATGCGCGTGGGGCAGGATGCGTGTGAAGGTGTGGGTACGGAATCTCTGCGTCTGTTTGTGTGGGGCAGGATGTATGCCTATGCGTGTGGGGCAGGATGTGTCCGTATGCGTGTGGGTCAGGATGGGTGTCTATGCGTGTGGGGCAGGATGTGTGTCTATGCGTGTGGGGCAGGATGTGTGTCTATGCGTGTGGGGCAGGATGTGTGTCTATGCCTGTGGGGCAGGATGTGTGTCTATGCTTGTGGGGCAGGATGTGTGTGTATGCGTGTCGGACAGGATGTGTGTGCATGCGTGTGGGGCAGGATGTATGCCTATGCGTGTGGGGCAGGATGTGTGTCTATGCGTGTGGGGCAGAATGTGTGTCTATGCGTGTGGGGCAGGATGTGTGTCTATGCGTGTGGGGCAGGATGTGTGTCTATGCGTGTGGGGCAGGATGTGTGTCTATGCGTGTGGGGCAGGATGTGTGTCTATGCGTGTGGGGCAGGATGTGTGTCTATGCGTGTGGGGCAGGATGTGTGTCTATGCGTGTGGGGCAGGATGTATGTCTATGCGTGTGGAGCAGGATGTGTGTGTATGCGTGTGGGGCAGGATGTATGTCTATGCGTGAGGGGCAGGATGTGTGTGTATGCGTGTGGGGCAGGATGTGTGTCTATGCTTGTGGGGCAGGATGTGTGTCTATGCGTGTGGGGCAGGATGTGTGTGTATGCGTGTGGGGCAGGATGTGTGTGTATGCGTGTGGGGCAGGATGTGTGTTTATGCGTGTGGGGCAAGATGTGTGGCTATTTGTGTGGGGCAGGATGTGTGTCTATTCGTGTGGGGCAGGATGTGTCTCTATGCGTGTGGGGCAGGATGTGTGTGTAGGTGTGGGTGCGGAATCTCTGCGTATGTTTGTGTGGGGCAGGATGTGCGTGTATGCGTGTGGGGCAGAATGTGAGTGTATGCGTGTGGGGCAGGATGTGCGTGTATGCGTGTGGGGCAGGATGTGTGTCTATGCGTGTGGGGCAGGATGTGTGTCTATGCGTGTGGGGCAGGATGAGTGTCTATGCGTGTGGGGCAGGATGTGACTCCATGCGTGTGGGGCAGGATGTGACTCCATGCGTGTGGGGCAGAATGTGTCTGTATGCGTTTGGGGCAGGATGTTTGTGTATGCGTGTGGGGCAGGATGTGTGTGTATGCGTGTGGGGCAGGATGTGTGTGTATGCGTGTGGGGCAGGATGTGTGTGTATGCGTGTGGGGCAGGATGTGTGTGTATGCGTGTGGGGCAGGACGTGTGTGTATGCGTGTGGGGCAGGATGTTTGACAATGCGTGTGGGGCAGGATGTGTGTCTATGCATGTGGGGCAGGATGTATGCCTATGCGTGTGGGGCAGGATGTGTGTGTATGCGTGTGGGGCAGGATGTGTGTGTATGCGTGTGGGGCAGGATGTGCGTGTATGCGTGTGGGGCAGGATGTATGTCTGCGTGTGGGGCAGGATGTGTGTGTATACGTGTGGGGCAGGATGTGTGTGTGGGCGTGTGTGGCAGGATGTATGTCTATGCGTGTGGGGCAGGATGTGTGTGTATGCATGCGTGTGGGGCAGGATGTGTGTTTAAGCGTGTGGGGCAGGATGAGTGTGTATGCAAGTGGGACAAGATGTGTGTGTATGCGTGTGGGGCAGGATGTGTGTGTAGGTGTGGGTGCGGAATCTCTGCTTATGTTTGTGTGGGGCAGGATGTATGCCTATGCGTGTGGCGCAGGATGTGTGTGTATGCGTGTGGGGCAGGATGTGTGTCTATGCGTGTGGGGCAGGATGTGTGTCTATGCGTGTGTGGCAGGATGTGCGTGTATGCGTGTGGAGCAGGATGTCCGTGTATGCGTGTGGGGCAGGATGTGCGTGTATGAGTGTGGGGCAGGATGTATGTCTATGCGTGTGGGGCAGGATGTGTGTGTATGCGTGTGGGGCAGCATGTGTATCTATGCGTGTGGGGCAGCATGTGTGTATGCGTGTGGGGCAGGAAGTGTGTGTATGCGTGTGGGGCAGGATGTGTGTGTATGCATGTGGGGCAGGATGTGTGTCTATGATTGTGGGGCAGGATGTGTGTCTATGATTGTGGGGCAGGATGTGTGTCTATGCTTGTGGGGCAGGATGTGTGTCTATGCTTGTGGGGCAGGATGTGTGTCTATGCTTGTGGGGCAGGATGTGTGTCTATGCTTGTGGGGCAGGATGTGTGTCTATGCTTGTGGGGCAGGATGTGTGTGTATGCGTGTGGGGCAGGATGTGTGTCTATGTGTGTGGGGCAGGATGTGTGTGTATGCGTGTGGGGCAAGATGTGTGGCTATGTGTGTGGGGCACGATGTTAGTCTATGCGTGTGGGGCAGAATGTATGTCTATGCGTGTGGGGCAGGATGTGTGTGTATGCTTGTGGGGCAGGATGTGTGTCTATGCGTGTGGGGCAGGATGTGTGTCTATGCGTGTGGGGCAGGATGTGTGTGTATGCGTGTGGGGCAGGAGGTGTGTGTATGCGTGTGGGGCAGGAGGTGTGTGTATGCGTGTGGGGCAGGAGGTGTGTGTATGCGTGTGGGGCAGGAGGTGTGTGTATGCGTGTGGGGCAGGATGTGTGTGTATGCGTGTGGGGCAGGATGTGCGTGTATGCGTGTGGGGCAGGATGTATGTCTGCGTGTGGGGCAGGATGTGTGTGTATACGTGTGGGGCAGGATGTGTGTGTGGGCGTGTGGGGCAGGATGTGTGTCTATGCGTGTGGGGCAGGATGTGTGTGTATGCGTGTTGGGCAGGTTGTGTGTCTATGCATGTGGGGCAGGATGTATGCCTACGCGTGTGGGGCAGGATGTGTGTCTATGCGTGTGGGGCAGGATGTATGTCTATGCGTGTGGGGCAGGATGTGTGTGTATGCGTGTGGGGCAGGATGTGTGTGTAGCTGTGGGTGCGGAATCTATGCGTATGTTTGTGTGGGGCAGGATGTATGCCTATGCCTGTGGGGCAGGATGTGTGTGTATGCGTGTGAGGCAGGATGTGTGTCTATGCGTGTGGGCAGGATGTGTGTCTATGCGTGTGGGGCAGGATGTGTGTGTATGCGTGTGGGGCAGGATGTGTGTGTATGCGTGTGGGGCAGGATGTGTGTGTATGCGTGTGGGGCAGGATGTGTGTGTATGCGTGTGGGGCAGGATGTGTGTGTATGCATGTGGGGCAGGTTGTGTGTGTATGCGGGTGGGGCAGGATGTGTGTGTAGGTGTGGGTGCGGAATCTCTGCGTATGTTTGTGTGGGGCAGGATGTGTGCCTATGCGTGTGGGGCAGGATGTGTGTGTATGCGTGTGGGGCAGGATGTGTGTCTATGCGTGTGGGGCAGGATGTGAGTCTATGCGTGTGGGGCAGGATGTGTGTCTATGTGTGTGGGGCAGGATGTGTGTCTATGCGTGTGGGGCAGGATGTGTGTGTATGCCTGTGGGGCAGGATGTGTGTGTATGCGTATGGGGCAGGATGTGTGTGTCTGCGTGTGGGGCAGGATGTGTGTGTATGCGTGTGGGGCAGGATGTGTGTCTATGCGTGTGGGGCAGGATGTGTGTCTATGCCTGTGGGACAGGATGTGTGTGTATGCGTATGGGGGAGGATGTGTGTGTATGCGTGTGGGGCATGATGTGTGTCTATGCGTGAGGGGCAGGATATGTGTGTTTGCGTGTGGGGCAGGATGTGTGTGTATGAGTGTGGGGCAGGATGTGTGTGTATGCGTGTGGGGCAGGATGTGTGTGTATGCGTGTGGGGTAGGATGTGTGTGTATGCGCGTGGGGCAGGATGCGTGTGTAGGTGTGGGTACGGAATCTCTGCGTCTGTTTGTGTGGGGCAGGATGTATGCCTATGCGTGTGGGGCAGGATGTGTCTGTATGCGTGTGGGTCAGGATGGGTGTCTATGCGTGTGGGGCAGGATGTGTGTCTATGCGTGTGGGGCAGGATGTGTGTCTATGCCTGTGGGGCAGGATGTGTGTCTATGCCTGTGGGGCAGGATGTGTGTCTATGCCTGTGGGGCAGGATGTGTGTGTATGCGTGTCGGACAGGATGTGTGTGCATGCGTGTGGGGCAGGATGTATGCCTATGCGTGTGGGGCAGGATGTGTGTCTATGCGTGTGGGGCAGAATGTGTGTGTATGCGTGTGGGGCAGGATGTGTGTCTATGCTTGTGGGGCAGGATGTGTGTCTATGCGTGTGGGGCAGGATGTGTGCGTATGCGTGTGGGGCAGGATGTGTGTGTATGCGTGTGGGGCAGGATGTGTGTTTATGCGTGTGGGGCAAGATGTGTGGCTATTTGTGTGGGGCAGGATGTGTGTCTATTCGTGTGGGGCAGGATGTGTCTCTATGCGTGTGGGGCAGGATGTGTGTGTAGGTGTGGGTGCGGAATCTCTGCGTATGTTTGTGTGGGGCAGGATGTGCGTCTATGCGTGTGGGGCAGGATGTGCGTGTATGCGTGTGGGGCAGAATGTGCGTGTACGCGTGTGGGGCAGGATGTGCGTGTATGCGTGTGGGGCAGGATGTGTGTCTATGCGTGTGGGGCAGGATGAGTGTCTATGCGTGTGGGGCAGGATGTGACTCCATGCGTGTGGGGCAGGATGTGACTCCATGCGTGTGGGGCAGAATGTGTCTGTATGCGTTTGGGGCAGGATGTTTGTGTATGCGTGTGGGGCAGGATGTGTGTGTATGCATGTGGGGCAGGATGTGTGTGTATGCGTGTGGGGCAGGATGTGTGTGTATGCGTGTGGGGCAGGATGTTTGACAATGCGTGTGGGGCAGGATGTGTGTCTATGCATGTGGGGCAGGATGTATGCCTATGCGTGTGGGGCAGGATGTGTGTGTATGCGTGTGGGGCAGGATGTGTGTGTATGCGTGTGTGGCAGGATGTATGTCTATGCGTGTGGGGCAGGATGTGTGTGTATGCATGCGTGTGGGGCAGGATGTGTGTTTAAGCGTGTGGGGCAGGATGAGTGTGTATGCAAGTGGGACAAGATGTGTGTGTATGCGTGTGGGGCAGGATGTGTGTGTAGGTGTGGGTGCGGAATCTCTGCTTATGTTTGTGTGGGGCAGGATGTATGCCTATGCGTGTGGCGCAGGATGTGTGTGTATGCGTGTGGGGCAGGATGTGTGTCTATGCGTGTGGGGCAGGATGTGTGTCTATGCGTGTGGGGCAGGATGTGCGTGTATGCGTGTGGAGCATGATGTCCGTGTATGCGTGTGGGGCAGGATGGGCGTGTATGAGTGTGGGGCAGGACGTATGTCTATGCGTGTGGGGCAGGACGTGTGTGTATGCGTGTGGGGCAGCATGTGTATCTATGCGTGTGGGGCAGCATGTGTGTATGCGTGTGGGGCAGGAAGGGTGTGTATGCATGTGGGGCAGGATGTGTGTGTATGCATGTGGGGCAGGATGTGTGTCTATGCTTGTGGGGCAGGATGTGTTTCTATGCTTGTGGGGCAGGATGTGTGTCTATGCTTGTGGGGCAGGATGTGTGTCTATGCTTGTGGGGCAGGATGTGTGTCTATGCTTGTGGGGCAGGATGTGTGTCTATGCTTGTGGGGCAGGATGTGTGTGTATGCGTGTGGGGCAGGATGTGTGTCTATGTGTGTGGGGCAGGATGTGTGTGTATGCGTGTGGGGCAAGATGTGTGGCTATGTGTGTGGGGCACGATGCTAGTCTATGCGTGTGGGGCAGAATGTGTGTGTATGCGTGTGGGGCAGGATGTTTGTGTATGCGTGTGCTGCAGAATGTATGTCTATGCGTGTGGGGCAGGATGTGTGTGTATGCTTGTGGGGCAGGATGTGTGTCTATGCGTGTGGGGCAGGATGTGTGTCTATGCATGTGGGGCAGGATGTGTGTGTATGCGTGTGGGGCAGGAGGTGTGTGTATGCGTGTGGGGCAGGAGGTGTGTGTATGCGTGTGGGGCAGGAGGTGTGTGTATGCGTGTGGGGCAGGAGGTGTGTGTATGCGTGTGGGGCAGGATGTGTGTGTATGCGTGTGGGGCAGGATGTGCGTGTATGCGTGTGGGGCAGGATGTATGTCTGCGTGTGGGGCAGGATGTGTGTGTATACGTGTGGGGCAGGATGTGTGTGTGGGCGTGTGGGGCAGGATGTGTGTCTATGCGTGTGGGGCAGGATGTGTGTGTATGCCTGTGGGGCAGGTTGTGTGTCTATGCATGTGGGGCAGGATGTATGCCTATGCGTGTGGGGCAGGATGTGTGTCTATGCGTGTGAGGCAGGATGTATGTCTAAGCGTGTGGGGCAGGATGTGTGTGTATGCGTGTGGGGCAGGATGTGTGTGTAGGTGTGGGTGCGGAATCTCTGCGTATGTTTGTGTGGGGCAGAATGTATGCCTATGCGTGTGGGGCAGGATGTGTGTGTATGCGTGTGGGGCAGGATGTGTGTCTATGCGTATGGGGCAGGATGTCTGTCTATACATGTGGGGCAGGATGTCTGTCTATACATGTGGGGCAGGATGTGTGTGTATGCGTGTGGGGCAGGAGGTGTGTGTATGCGTGTGGGGCAGGATATGTGTGTATGCGTGTGGGGCAGGATGTATGTGTATGCGTGTGGGGCAGGATGTGTGTGTAGGTGTGGGTGCGGAATCTCTGCGTATGTTTGTGTGGGGCAGGATGTATGACTATGCCTGTGGGGCAGGATGTGTGTGTATGCGTGTGAGGCAGGATGTGTGTCTATGCGTGTGGGCAGGATGTATGTCTATGCGTGTGGGGCAGGATGTGTGTCTATGCGTGTGGGGCAGGATGTGTGTCTATGCGTGTGGGGCAGGATGTGTGTCTATGCGTGTGGGGCAGGATGTGTGTCTATGCGTGTGGGGCAGGATGTGTGTCTATGCGTGTGGGGCAGGATGTGTGTCTATGCGTGTGGGGCAGGATGTGTGTCTATGCGTGTGGGGCAGGTTGTGTGTGTATGCGTGTGGGGCAGGATGTGTGTGTATGCATGTGGGGCAGGTTGTGTGTGTATGCGGGTGGGGCAGGATGTGTGTGTAGGTGTGGGTGCGGAATCTCTGCGTATGTTTGTGTGTGGCAGGATGTGTGCCTATGCGTGTGGGGAAGGATGTGTGTGTATATGCGTGTGGGGCAGGATGTGTGTCTATGCGTGTGGGGCAGGATGTGTGTCTATGCGTGTGGGGCAGGATGTGTGTCTATGTGTGTGGGGCAGGATGCGTGTCTATGCGTGTGGGGCAGGATGTGTGTGTATGCCTGTGGGGCAGGATGTGTGTGTATGCCTGTGGGGCAGGATGTGTGTGTATGCCTGTGGGGCAGGATGTGTGTGTATGCGTGTGGGGCATGATGTGTGTCTATGCGTGAGGGGCAGGATGTGTGTGTTTGCGTGTGGGGCAGGATGTGTGTGTATGCGTGTGGGGCAGGATGTGTGTGTATGCGTGTGGGGCAGGATGTGTGTGTATTCGTGTGGGGTAGGATGTGTGTGTATGCGCGTGGGGCAGGATGCGTGTAGGTGTGGGTACGGAATCTCTGCGTCTGTTTGTGTGGGGCAGGATGTATGCCTATGCGTGTGGGGCAGGATGTGTGCCTATGCGTGTGGGTCAGGATGGATGTCTATGCGTGTGGGGCATGATGTGTGTCTATGCGTGTGGGGCATGATGTGTGTCTATGCGTGTGGGGCAGGATATGTGTCTATGCCTGTGGGGCAGGATGTGTGTCTATGCGTGTGGGGCAGGATGTGTGTGTATGCGTGTCGGACAGGATGTGTGTGTATGCGTGTGGGGCAGGATGTATGCCTATGCGTGTGGGGCAGGATGTGTGTCTATGCGTGTGGGGCAGGATGTGTGTGTATGCGTGTGGGGCAGGATGTGTGTGTAGGTGTGGGTGCGGAATCTCTGCGTATGTTTGTGTGGGGCTGAATGTATGCCTATGCGTGTGGGGCAGGATGTGTGTGTATGCGTGTGGGGCAGGATGTGTGTCTATGCGTGTGGGGCAGGATGTCTGTCTATACATGTGGGGCAGGATGTGTGTGTATGCGTGTGGGGCAGGAGGTGTGTTTATGCGTGTGGGGCAGGATATGTGTGTATGCGTGTGGGGCAGGATGTATGTGTATGCGTGTGGGGCAGGATGTGTGTGTAGGTGTGGGTGCGGAATATCTGCGTATGTTTGTGTGGGGCAGGATGTATGCCTATGCCTGTGGGGCAGGATGTGTGTGTAAGCGTGTGAGGCAGGATGTGTGTCTATGCGTGTGGGCAGGATGTATGTCTATGCGTGTGGGGCAGGATGTGTGTCTATGCGTGTGGGGCAGGATGTGTGTCTATGCGTGTGGGGCAGGATGTGTGTGTATGCGTGTGGGGCAGGATATGTGTGTATGCGTGTGGGGCAGGTTGTGTGTGTATGCGTGTGGGGCAGGTTGTGTGTGTATGCGTGTGGGGCAGGATGTGTGTGTATGCGTGTGGGGCAGGATGTGTGTGTATTCGTGTGGGGTAGGATGTGTGTGTATGCGCGTGGGGCAGGATGCGTGTAGGTGTGGGTACGGAATCTCTGCGTCTGTTTGTGTGGGGCAGGATGTATGCCTATGCGTGTGGGGCAGGATGTGTGCCTATGCGTGTGGGTCAGGATGGATGTCTATGCGTGTGGGGCATGATGTGTGTCTATGCGTGTGGGGCATGATGTGTGTCTATGCGTGTGGGGCAGGATATGTGTCTATGCCTGTGGGGCAGGATGTGTGTCTATGCGTGTGGGGCAGAATGTGTGTGTATGCGTGTCGGACAGGATGTGTGTGTATGCGTGTGGGGCAGGATGTATGCCTATGCGTGTGGGGCAGGATGTGTGTCTATGCGTGTGGGGCAGGATGTGTGTGTATGCGTGTGGGGCAGGATGTGTGTGTAGGTGTGGGTGCGGAATCTCTGCGTATGTTTGTGTGGGGCTGAATGTATGCCTATGCGTGTGGGGCAGGATGTGTGTGTATGCGTGTGGGGCAGGATGTGTGTCTATGCGTGTGGGGCAGGATGTCTGTCTATACATGTGGGGCAGGATGTGTGTGTATGCGTGTGGGGCAGGAGGTGTGTTTATGCGTGTGGGGCAGGATATGTGTGTATGCGTGTGGGGCAGGATGTATGTGTATGCGTGTGGGGCAGGATGTGTGTGTAGGTGTGGGTGCGGAATATCTGCGTATGTTTGTGTGGGGCAGGATGTATGCCTATGCCTGTGGGGCAGGATGTGTGTGTAAGCGTGTGAGGCAGGATGTGTGTCTATGCGTGTGGGCAGGATGTATGTCTATGCGTGTGGGGCAGGATGTGTGTCTATGCGTGTGGGGCAGGATGTGTGTCTATGCGTGTGGGGCAGGATGTGTGTGTATGCGTGTGGGGCAGGATGTGTGTGTATGCGTGTGGGGCAGGATGTATGCCTATGCGTGTGGGGCAGGATGTGTGTCTATGCGTGTGGGGCAGGATGTGTGTGTATGCGTGTGGGGCAGGATGTGTGTGTAGGTGTGGGTGCGGAATCTCTGCGTATGTTTGTGTGGGGCTGAATGTATGCCTATGCGTGTGGGGCAGGATGTGTGTGTATGCGTGTGGGGCAGGATGTGTGTCTATGCGTGTGGGGCAGGATGTCTGTCTATACATGTGGGGCAGGATGTGTGTGTATGCGTGTGGGGCAGGAGGTGTGTTTATGCGTGTGGGGCAGGATATGTGTGTATGCGTGTGGGGCAGGATGTATGTGTATGCGTGTGGGGCAGGATGTGTGTGTAGGTGTGGGTGCGGAATATCTGCGTATGTTTTTGTGGGGCAGGATGTATGCCTATGCCTGTGGGGCAGGATGTGTGTGTAAGCGTGTGAGGCAGGATGTGTGTCTATGCGTGTGGGCAGGATGTATGTCTATGCGTGTGGGGCAGGATGTGTGTCTATGCGTGTGGGGCAGGATGTGTGTCTATGCGTGTGGGGCAGGATGTGTGTGTATGCGTGTGGGGCAGGATATGTGTGTATGCGTGTGGGGCAGGTTGTGTGTGTATGCGTGTGGGGCAGGATGTGTGTGTATGCATGTGGGGCAGGTTGTGTGTGTATGCGAGTGGGGCAGGATGTGTGTGTAGGTGTGGGTGCGGAATCTCTGCGTATGTTTGTGTGGGGCAGGATGTGTGCCTTTGCGTGTGGGGCAGGATGTGTGCGTATGCGTGTGGGGCAGGATGTGTGTCTATGCGTGTGGGGCAGGATGTGTGTGTATGCCTGTGGGGCAGGATGTGTGTGTATGCCTGTGGGGCAGGATGTGTGTGTATGCCTGTGGGGCAGGATGTGTGTGTATGCCTGTGGGGCAGGATGTGTGTGTATGCCTGTGGGGCAGGATGTGTGTGTATGCCTGTGGGGCAGGATGTGTGTGTATGCGTGTGGGGCAGGATGTGTTTCTATATGTGTGGGGCAGGATGTGTGTGTAGGTGTGGGTGCGGAATCTCTGCTTATTTTTGTGTGGGGCAGGATGTGTGTGTAGGTGTGGGTGCGGAATCTCTGCTTATGTTTGTGTGGGGCAGGATGTGTGCGTATGCGTGTGGGGCAGGATGTGTGCGTATGCGTGTGGGGCAGGATGTGTGCGTATGCGTGTGGGGCAGGATGTGTGCGTATGCGTGTGGGGCAGGATGTGTGTGTAGGTGTGGGTGCGGAATCTCTGCTTATGTTTGTGTGGGGCAGGATGCGCGCGTATGCGTGTGGGGCAGGATGCGCGCGTATGCGTGTGGGGCAGGATGCGCGCGTATGCGTGTGGGGCAGGATGCGCGCGTATGCGTGTGGGGCAGGATGCGCGCGTATGCGTGTGGGGCAGGATGCGCGCGTATGCGTGTGGGGCAGGATGCGCGCGTATGCGTGTGGGGCAGGATGCGCGCGTATGCGTGTGGGGCAGGATGCGCGCGTATGCGTGTGGGGCAGGATGCGCGCGTATGCGTGTGGGGCAGGATGCGCGCGTATGCGTGTGGGGCAGGATGCGCGCGTATGCGTGTGGGGCAGGATGCGCGCGTATGCGTGTGGGGCAGGATGCGCGCGTATGCGTGTGGGGCAGGATGCGCGCGTATGCGTGTGGGGCAGGATGCGCGCGTATGCGTGTGGGGCAGGATGCGCGCGTATGCGTGTGGGGCAGGATGCGCGCGTATGCGTGTGGGGCAGGATGCGCGCGTATGCGTGTGGGGCAGGATGCGCGCGTATGCGTGTGGGGCAGGATGCGCGCGTATGCGTGTGGGGCAGGATGCGCGCGTATGCGTGTGGGGCAGGATGCGCGCGTATGCGTGTGGGGCAGGATGCGCGCGTATGCGTGTGGGGCAGGATGCGCGCGTATGCGTGTGGGGCAGGATGCGCGCGTATGCGTGTGGGGCAGGATGCGCGCGTATGCGTGTGGGGCAGGATGCGCGCGTATGCGTGTGGGGCAGGATGCGCGCGTATGCGTGTGGGGCAGGATGCGCGCGTATGCGTGTGGGGCAGGATGCGCGCGTATGCGTGTGGGGCAGGATGCGCGCGTATGCGTGTGGGGCAGGATGCGCGCGTATGCGTGTGGGGCAGGATGCGCGCGTATGCGTGTGGGGCAGGATGCGCGCGTATGCGTGTGGGGCAGGATGCGCGCGTATGCGTGTGGGGCAGGATGCGCGCGTATGCGTGTGGGGCAGGATGCGCGCGTATGCGTGTGGGGCAGGATGCGCGCGTATGCGTGTGGGGCAGGATGCGCGCGTATGCGTGTGGGGCAGGATGCGCGCGTATGCGTGTGGGGCAGGATGCGCGCGTATGCGTGTGGGGCAGGATGCGCGCGTATGCGTGTGGGGCAGGATGCGCGCGTATGCGTGTGGGGCAGGATGCGCGCGTATGCGTGTGGGGCAGGATGCGCGCGTATGCGTGTGGGGCAGGATGCGCGCGTATGCGTGTGGGGCAGGATGCGCGCGTATGCGTGTGGGGCAGGATGCGCGCGTATGCGTGTGGGGCAGGATGCGCGCGTATGCGTGTGGGGCAGGATGCGCGCGTATGCGTGTGGGGCAGGATGCGCGCGTATGCGTGTGGGGCAGGATGCGCGCGTATGCGTGTGGGGCAGGATGCGCGCGTATGCGTGTGGGGCAGGATGCGCGCGTATGCGTGTGGGGCAGGATGCGCGCGTATGCGTGTGGGGCAGGATGCGCGCGTATGCGTGTGGGGCAGGATGCGCGCGTATGCGTGTGGGGCAGGATGCGCGCGTATGCGTGTGGGGCAGGATGCGCGCGTATGCGTGTGGGGCAGGATGCGCGCGTATGCGTGTGGGGCAGGATGCGCGCGTATGCGTGTGGGGCAGGATGCGCGCGTATGCGTGTGGGGCAGGATGCGCGCGTATGCGTGTGGGGCAGGATGCGCGCGTATGCGTGTGGGGCAGGATGCGCGCGTATGCGTGTGGGGCAGGATGCGCGCGTATGCGTGTGGGGCAGGATGCGCGCGTATGCGTGTGGGGCAGGATGCGCGCGTATGCGTGTGGGGCAGGATGCGCGCGTATGCGTGTGGGGCAGGATGCGCGCGTATGCGTGTGGGGCAGGATGCGCGCGTATGCGTGTGGGGAATGCGCGCGTATGCGCGTGGGGAATGCGTGCGTATGCGTGTGGGGAATGTGTGTGTATGCGTGTGGGAAATGTGTGTGTATGCGTGTGGGAAATGTGTGTGTATGCGTGTGGGGGGGATGTGTGTGTATGCGTGTGGGGAATGTGTGTGTATGCGTGTGGGAAATGTGTGTGTATGCGTGTGGGGAATGTGTGTGTATGCGTGTGGGGAATGTGTGTGTATGCGTGTGGGGAATGTGTGTGTATGCGTGTGGGGAATGTGTGTGTATGCGTGTGGGGAATGTGTGTGTATGCGTGTGGGGAATGTGTGTGTATGCGTGTGGGGAATGTGTGTGTATGCGTGTGGGGAATGTGTGTGTATGCGTGTGGGGAATATGTGTGTATGCGTGTGGGGAATGTGTGTGTATGCGTGTGGGGAATGTGTGTGTATGCGTGTGGGGGGGATGTGTGTGTATGCGTGTGGGGGGGATGTGTGTGTATGCGTGTGGGGGGGGATGTGTGTGTATGCGTGTGGGGGGGATGTGTGTGTATGCGTGGGGGGGATGTGTGTGTATGTGTGGGGGTGATGTGTGTGTATGTGTGGGGGGGGAATGTGTGTGTATGTGTGGGGGGGATGTGTGTGTATGTGTGGGGGGGATGTGTGTGCGTGTGCGTGGGAGGGGGATGTGTGCATGTGCGTGGGAGGGGGATGTGTGCATGTGCGTGGGAGGGGGATGTGTGCATGTGCGTGGGAGTGGGATGTGTGCGTGTGCGTGGGAGGGGGATGTGTGCATGTGCGTAGAAGGGGGATGTGTGCATGTGGGTGGGAGGGGGATGTGTGCGTGGGAGGGGGATGTGTGTGTCGGTGTGGGGCGGAATGTGTGTGTATGTATGGGAGGGGGATGTGCATGTATGTGTGGGAGGGGGATGTGTGTGTGTGTGTGTGGGGGCGGATGTGTGTGTATGTGTGGGGGGGGATGTATGTGTATGATTGGGGTGGGATGTGTATGTGTGGCGGTGATGTGTGTGTATGCGCGTGGGGGGGATGTGTGTGTATGCGTGTGGGGGGAATGTGTGTGTATGCGTGTGGGGGGGGATGTGTGTGTATGCATGTGGGGGGGATGTGTGTGTATGCGTTGGGGGGGATATGTGTGTATGTGTTAGGGGGAATGTGTGTGTATGTGTTAGGGGGAATGTGTGTGTATGTGTTAGGGGGAATGTGTGTGTATGTGTTAGGGGGAATGGGTGTGTATGTGTTAGGGGGAATGTGTGTGTATGTGTTAGGGGGAATGGGTGTGTATGTGTTAGGGGGAATGGGTGTGTATGTCTGGGGTGGGGGATGTGTGTGTATGTGTGGGGGGGTTGTGTGTGTATTGTTGGGGGGAAGTGTGTGTATGTGTGGGGGGGGATGTGTCTGTATGTGTGGGGGGGGATTTGTGTGTTGGTGTGGGGAGGAATGTGTGCGTTGGTGTGGGGGGTGGGAATGTGTGTGTTGGTGTGGGGGGGGGATGTGTGTGTAGGTGTGGGGGGGATGTGTGTGTAGGTGTGGGGAGGGATGTGTGTGTCTGTGTGGGGATGGGTGTGTGGGGTGGGGTATGATGTGTATGTCTGGGGTGGGGTATGTGTGTGCATGTCAGGGATGGGGTATGTCTGTGTATGTGTGGGGTGGGATGGATGTGTATGTGTGTGGGGGGGATATGTGTGTATGTTTGGGGGGATGTGTGTGTAGTTATGGAGGGGATGTGTGTGTATGTGTGGGGGGGGGTGCGTGTGTATGTGTGGGGGGGATGTGTGTGTATGTCTGGGGTGGGGGATGTGTCTGTACGTGTGGGGGGGTTGTGTGTGTATCTGTTGGGGTGACGTATGTGTATCTGTGGGGTGGGGATGTGTGTGTAGGTGTTGCGGGGATGTGTGTATAGGTGTTGGGGGGCAATGTGTGTATATGTGTGGGGGGCAGGATGTGTGTGTATGTGTGGGGGGGGCGGTGTTTGTAGATGTGAAGGGGGGATGTGTGTGTAGGTGTGGGGGCCGGGATATGTGTGTAGGTGTGGGGTGAATGTGTGTCTATGTGTGTGGGGGGGAAGTGTGTATATGTGTGGGGGGGGGGGATGTGTGTATATGTGTGAAGGGGGGGGGATGTGTGTGCATGTGTGAGGGGAGGATGTGTGTGCATGTGTGAGGGGGGATGTGTGTGCATGTGTGCACCTATGTATCAGGACTGCTTTACCTTTGCTATAAAACTGATCTCCCAGCCATCAATCAGGAAATGGAATGGTTCCCACTGCACCTCCACTGCTGTCTCAGAGATGGATTTGAAGTGAAGCCCTTGAGGAGTGGAGAGATCTGTGGAGAGATGGTCCACATTAATGACAACCAGATGAACGTAATGTTCTGTGGGATTTTCGGCTGACTGCTCATGTTCAAACAATTCACATAGCAGGATGTTAACATCTGTTCCTTCAACATTCAAGAAGGGAAACCGAGCATTTTGACAGAACTGTTCATCACCTTCCGATGTCCCGGATTGCATTACAACTGTTTAAGCAATGTTGAAGTGTGGTCACTGTTGTGATACAGCAATCAGAGCAAACAGCTTCTCACAGTTACGGGTCATATCTCTAAATACTACATTTTGCTGTGAATGAATGGATGGACTTGGCATGATCTGGACATTTGTACGCTAACCTGGGATTTTTTTTTAAAAAAGACCATAAGCTTAGCTTGGAACTTTCCATAAGCAGGCCTCTTGCAAGAAATCACCTGACCTTGCTGGTACTTCAGGAAGTTCAGGATGTTTGTTTTGAACTGCAATCACTAACTGGTGGAGAAAACAAACTGCAAAGGAAGTTTGGTAACTTGCTGGAAATCACATGGTAGAGAGAAAAAAAACTGAAGTTGTGATCTGCTGGTTTTGAAGACAGTCCTGTTGGGGAAAAAGCTGAGAAAGGAAGGCTACCCTAACTGGCTCCTTCTCTCTACTTTGTCTGTGATTGTGTGGGGCTATCAACCTGTAGTCAGAGAATCTTCATCTGATTGTGACCAGTCGGAATTTGAATCTGAAAAGCTGGACCAGCTGGTGAGAACTTCCAGCCACCCAGCCTCACACCAGAGAATTCGAACAGCATTGAGACACTGTGGATTTTATCCTATATTTTATAACGCCCATCCTCCAAAGCCCATCTCTGCAGGGAGACTCAATCAATTTGTCCTTTGTTTGCATGCGTGTGTGTGTGGGGAGAGCGCGCGCCCGCGCGTTTTGGGGAGAGCGCGCGCCCGCGCGTTTTGGGGAGAGCGCGCGCCCGCGCGTTTTGGGGAGAGCGCGCGCCCCGCGCGTTTTGGGGAGAGCGCGCGCCCGCGCGTTTTGGGGAGAGCGCGCGCCCGCGCGTTTTGGGGAGAGCGCGCGCCCGCGCGTTTTGGGGAGAGCGCGCGCCCGCGCGTTTTGGGGAGAGCGCGCGCCCGCGCGTTTTGGGGAGAGCGCGCGCCCGCGCGTTTTGGGGAGAGCGCGCGCCCGCGCGTTTTGGGGAGAGCGCGCGCCCGCGCGTTTTGGGGAGAGCGCGCGCCCGCGCGTTTTGGGGAGAGCGCGCGCCCGCGCGTTTGGGGTGAGCGTGTGTGTGTGCGTTTGGGGTGAGCGTGTGTGTGTGCGTTTGGGGTGAGCGTGTGTGTGTGCGTTTGGGGTGAGCGTGTGTGTGTGCGTTTGGGGTGAGCGTGTGTGTGTGCGTTTGGGGTGAGCGTGTGTGTGTGGTGTCTGTGTGTGTGTTTGGGAAGAGTGTCTGCCTTAGTTTTTGCCTTTATGTTATCTTCCTTGCTTAGCCATGGATGCTTTTCCCCCCTTTTACCATCTTTCTTCCTCATTGGGATGCATTTAACTTGGGAGGAATTGTATATCTCTTTAAATATCTGCCACTGTTCATCAACTGTCCTACCTTGTAGTCTTCCTGCCAAATCTGCCAAGTCAGTGCTGCACTGTTTAATGTTGAGTGCTGTGGGTTTGCTGCACTCTCTGTGGTTCAGTACTGAGGGAGTGCTGCACTGTCGCAGGGCCAGTACTGAGGGAGTGCTGCACTTCCACAGGGCCAGTATTGAGGGCATGCTGCACTTTCAGATGGTCAGTACCAAAGGAGCACTGCACTCTCCGAGGCTCAGTACTGAGAGAGTGCTGCACTGTCAGAGGCTCAGTACTGACAGAACACTGCACTTTGGAGGGTCAGTACTGAGGGAGTGCTGCATTGTCAGAGGGTCAGTAGTGAGTGAGTGCTGCACTGTCGAAGGGTCAGTAGTGAGTGAGTGCTGCACTGTCAGAGGGTCAGTGCTGAGGGAGTGCTGCACTGTCGAAGGGTCAGTAGTGAGTGAGTGCTGCACTGTCAGAGGGTCAGTAGTGAGCAAATGCTGTTCTTTTGGAGGGTGAGTGCTGAGGGAGTGCTGTACTGTCAGAGAGCCAGTATTAAGGGAGTGATTTATTATTGGATGTTCAGTACTGTAGGGCTGCTGCTTTGTTCGAATGTCAGGACTGAGGGAGTGCTGCAGTGTCTGAGGGTCAGATATGAGGGAGTGTTGCACTGTTGGAAGATCAGTAATGACGGAGTACTGCACTGTCGGGGAATCAGTACTGAGGGAGTGCTGCACTGTCAGGGGGCCAGTCCTTGGGGTGCACTGTACCATTGGATGGCCAGCACTCAGGGAGTGTGTCATCATCAGAGGTTCCATCTACCAGATGAGATGTTAAAGCAAAGCTGTGTCTACCCTTTCAAATGGATGGAAATGATCACACTGCAGTACATCCATTGTGTAGAATGGCTGGGACATGCTGTTTGATATGATCTGCCAGTCTTTGAGGTGTACAGTCTGCAAATCCAGCATCACACTGACTCTGAAATTCATACACCATATTGCTCATTTGTGTGAGAGGCAGAACATCTTTTTGGCTTAACAGCAGCATCTTGTTAGTGACGAATACCACTCATGTTGCTACTGCATAGTAACAACATGAAACAGCTTCAGCTGTTGCTCATATTTTTGAGATACTTACCCTTCCAGGGTAATCTGAGGTAGACTGGGTACTTTTCAGGACCAAAAGTGATGACTTTAGGGCCGTTCATGGGTTTGTGATATACAGTGTGAAATGATCTGATCAGGGTAGTCATTATCCTGTAGGATGCCTTTGATGTGCCTATTTTGCCTTCAAGATTCCATGGTGAGCAAGACTAATCTTATAGTGCGTGGAACTGTAACAATCCCAATGCGTTTATTGACCACTGAAGGTCGGCTTGCGGTAGACGGTGGTGGAGAATCCCCTGGCAGATTTCTCAACTAGTATGTCAAGGAAGGGGAGCTCATTTGACTGCTCCATCTACTGAGCACAGGATGGTATTCACCACTAAGAGGATGCTGCTGTCAAGCCAAAAAGACTTTCTGCCCCTTACACAAATGAGTAATATGGTGTATGAACCTCAGTGCCAGTGTGATCATGGACATGCAGACTATAACCTCAACGACTGGTGGATCGTATCAAACAGCATGTCCCTTCCGCTGTTCGCAATGGACAGGGTGCAGTCCATACCTAACCAGCATATTTGCAAAACTCAAACACAGTGTTAAACATTAGATGTGATTCCGCAATTGGACAACATTTGCTAAGTAATCCTCAGTGTGTTAAGAATTACATTAGAACCATAGAACCATAGAAAAGTTACAGCACAGAAAGAGGCCATTCAGTGCATCTTGTCCATGCCAGCCCAAGGAAATCCAGGTGCCCTTTCTAACCCTACCTTCCTGCACCTGGCCCATAGACCTGCAGCTTATAGCACTTAAGGTACAGATCAAGATACTTTTTAAAAGAGTTTCTGCCTCTACCACCAACTTGGGCAGCGAATGCCAGACACCCACTACCCTCTGTGTAAAAAAGGTCTTCCTCATGTCCCCCCTACACCTTCTGCCACTTATCTTGAATCTATGTCCCCTGATTCTAGAATTCTCCATCAAGGGAAACAATTTTATCCTGTCCAATCTATCTATTCCTCTCATAATTTTGTACACCTCAATCAAGTCACCTCTCAGCCTTCATTGTTCCAGGGAAAATAACCCCAACCTATCCAATCTCTCCTCGTAGCTACACTTTTCTAACCCTGGCAACATTCTTGTAAACCTCCTCTGCACTCTCTCCAGAGCTATTACGTCCTTCCTGTAATGCGGTGACCAGAACTGCACACAATATTCCTGTTGTGGCCTCACCAGTGTTTTATACAATTCCAACATTATATCCTTACTTTTATATTCTATACCTCTGCCAATGAAGGAGAGCATTCCAGATGCCTTCTTTACAACCTTGTCTACTTGAACTGCTGCTTTCAAGGACCTGTGTACTTGTAAGCCAAGATCTCTCACTTCATCTATGTTGACAACCAATTTAAGATTGTCAGTCGTGCTGGCAATGTGGACCATTTGCCTGTACAGGAAGCTACATATATTAATACACAGGGCCCTGTTCTTTGCAGACAGAAAGAACATATACATACACTGCACCTGTTTCAGCTAAACAAAATAAGTGACAGCCATTCACTGACTCATTTCCCAGGGCAATGCCCTGATCAACCAGAGTCAAGCTGCCTGGTTTAAATTTCAAACAATGCCTGGCAGTTAACTGTCACCGTCAGCTGGTGCATTCTCCATGGCAATGCCATGACCAATCAGAGTGTAATGGTCAACCAATCAGCACTTTCTTCTCATACAGTGTAAGTTAATTTTTTCCCTTGTATTGTTTTCTTGTAAATGATCCTGCCGAGTGCAAGATGAAAAGCTTCGACAAAAAGTATATTTTTTCTGCAATACTCTTTTATATACAGCAAAATACACAGTAGTGCTAGCACTGAGACTTGAGGAACACCATTGTCTATCGCCCTCCAGTTTGAAAAATAACCATTTACCACAACTCACTGTCTTCTGTACTTAAGACAATTTTTAACCAAGTTCACACTGATCCTCCTATTCCAAAAGCCTCAATGTTGTTAATCAGCCTTTTATGTGGTACTTTGTCAAACACTTTCTTAAAATCCATATAGACAACATCCACCACATTCACTCCATGAACTTCCTCTGTTACTTCATCTAAAAATTCAATTCGATTAGTCAAACATAATCTGCCTTTTACAAATCTGTGCTGGCTCTCCTTAATTACCTCAAACCTCTCCAAGTGCTTGCTGATTTGTTTGCTGTTTATTGTTTCTAAAACCTTACCCAGCACTGATGTTAGACTAACTGGCCTGTAGTAGCTGGGACTGTCCTTACACCCCTCCTTGAGTTACATTTGCCACTCTCCAATCCTCTGCATCTCCCCTGTGTTTCGGGAAGACTGGAAGATTATAACAAACCCTCCCACTTTCTTCACTCCCACTTCCTTTAACAACCTGGGATGTAAACCATCTGGACCAGGTGACCTATCTGCTCTCAGCATATCCAGCCTTTCCAGTACACCCTGCATCTCAATGTTCACCCCATCCATTCCCTCTACCATCTCCACTTCTGATTCTTTGTCAGATTCCTCTTCCTCAGTAAACACTGATACAAAGAACTCATTAATTATTCTAGCCTAGCCCTGCACCTCTTACCATATCTCACCCTCTCTGTCCCTCATCAGACCTAGTCCACCTCTTACTACTCACTTACTATTTACACACTGGTGGAAGATTTTTGGATTCCCTTTATGTTGACTGCCATTCTATTCTCAGACTTTCTCTCTGCCAGGCTTATTTCCTCTTCATTTACCCCATCAACATAGGAACATGAGACTTAAGAGCAGGAGTAGGCTATTCAGCTTTTCTAGCCTACTCTGCCACTCAATAAGATAATGGCTGATCTGACTGTAGTCTCAACTTCACTTTCCTGTCTGTTCCCCACCCCCGCCAACACCATACCCTCGACTCCCTTGTCTATTAAACATCTGTCTATCTCAGCCTGGAATATATTCAATGACCCAGCCTGCACTGCTTTCTGGAGAAGAGAATTCCACAGATTAATGACCCTCATCTCCTTCTTAAAATGAAGACCTCTTATTCCTAAACTGTGCCCCTTAGTTCTAGTCACTCCCACAAGCAGAAACATCCCCCAGGTATCTACCCTATCAGGTGGAATGCTCCTCCTGTGAGATGTGGGAAATCAGGGTCACTTCCAAAGTCTAGTGTGACCACATGTGCAGGAGGTTTCTCGAGTGCAGCTATCGAAATTCATGGTTCAGAGATGCAGCAGCGGCTGGAGTCATTATGGAGCATCCGCAAGGATGAAATCTTGATAACACATGCAGTGAGGTGGTCACACCGCAGGTAAAGGTTGCATAGGCAGAAAGGGAATGGGTGGCCACCACTCAGAGTAAAAACACTAGGCAGGCAGTGCAGGAGTCCCTTGGGTCCATCTCCCTTGCTAATAGTTTTTCTATTTAGGATACTGCTAAAAGAGATTGTTTCTCAGGGGAATGCAGCAAGAGCCAAGTCAGTGGCATCATGATTGGCTCAGACACATGGGAGAGGGTTGTGGGGAGGAAAAAGAGTGTGAGAGAAATGGTGATGGGGGATTCTATCATAAGGGGAACAGATAGACATTTCTGCAGCTGCAGAAGTGACACCGGTATGTTGCCTCCCTGGTGCCAAGGTCAAGGATGTCACTGAGTGCTGCAGGGCATTCTGAAGGAGGAGGGTGAACAGCCAGAGGTCACGGTCCATATCGGTATGAACAACATAGGTAAAAAGTGGGATGAGTTCCTGAAAGCAGAAGATAGGGAGCTAGGAAAAAAAATCAAAAATGTGGATCTCCATGGCCGTAATCTCAGGATTACTCCAAGTGCCACTTGCTAGCGAGATCAGGAATAGGAGAATAGGCTGGAAGAACGCATGGCTGGAGAGGTGGTGTAGGAGGGAGGGATTTAGATTCCTGAGGCATTGAGACTGATTCTGGGGAAGATGGGACCTGCACAAGCTGGAGAGGTTGCACCCCAGCAGGACCAGGACCAATACCTTGCAAGGGCATTGTTTCCATTAGACGGAGAGACTAGGACTCAAGGGCACAGCCTCAGAGTAAAGGGAAGACCTTTTAGAACAGAGATGAGGAGAAACTTCTTTAGCCAGAGAGTGGTGAATCTATGGAATTCATTGCCACAGAAGGTTGTGGAGGCCAGGTCACTGAGTGTATTTAAGACAGAGATATATAGGTTCTTGATTAGTAAGGGGATCAAAGGTTACAGGGAGAAGGCGGGAGAATGGGGTTGAGAAACTTATCAGCCATGATTGAATGGTGTAGCAGACTCAATGGGCCAAATGGCCTAATTTCTGCTCCTATGTCTTATGATCTTATGCGTATTCACTAGTACTATGGGAGAAGGTTTAAACTAGATTGGCAGGAGGGTGGGAACCTGAGTGGGGAGACACAAGAAAGGGAAACAAAGATAGGGATGAAAGACAGAAAAGTAGAAAGCAGAAGTGGAAGGCAGAGGAAACAGGAGCTAGCAGCAAATAGGGCCATAGTAAAAGAAAATGCATAAAAATGTTGAAAAGACAAGCCTAAAGGCACAGAATCTGAATGCATGGAGTGTTTGCAATAAGGTAGATGGAATTAACAGCACAAATAAATGTAAATGGACATGATATCATTGCGATTAGGGAGACATGGCTGCAGGGTGACCAAGGCTGGGAACTGAGTATCCAAGGGTACTCGACATTTAGGAAGGACAGGAAAAAAGGAGAAAGAGGTGGCATGGCATTGTTAGTTCAGGATGAAATCAGTGTGTTAGTGAAAGGATATTGGCTCAGAAAACCTGGATATAGAATCAGTCTGCGTGGAGCTACGAAGCAACAAGGGGCAGAAAACATTAGTGGGAGTTGTCTACAGGCCTCCAAACAGTAGTGGTAATGTAGGGGACAGCATTAAACAGGAAATTAAAGATAAATGTAACAAGAGTACTACAATCATCATGGGTGACTTTAGTCTACATATAGACTGGGCAAACCAAATTAGCAATAATACTGTGGCAGATGAATTCCTAGAATGGGCACAAGATGATTTTTTTAGACCAGTTTGTCGAGGAACCAACTAGGGAACAGGCTATCCTAGATTTGGTATTCTGCAATGAGAAAGAGTTAATTAATAATCTTGTTGTGCGGGGTCCTTTAGGGAACAGTGACCATAACATGATAGAATTCTTAATTAGGATGGAAGGTGAAATTATCCAACCAAAACTAGCAACCTAAATCTAAACAAAGGAAACTACAAAGGTATGAGGCGTGAGTTGGCAAAGGTAGATTGGTGGATAGGCAATGCCTATTATTTAAGGAATGAATACATGCATTGCATCACTTATACATTCCTTTCTGGTGCAAAAACACAACAGGTAAAGTGACCCATCCATGGCTGGGGGGGTCTAGAGCAAGGCATCACAGTCTCAGGATATGGGGTGGAACATTTAGGACCGAGATAAGGAGAAACCTCTTCACTCAGGGGGTGGTGAACCGATGGAATTCTCTATCACAGAGGGCTGTGGAGGCCAAGCCACTGAATATATTTAAGAAAGAAATAGATCGATTTCTAGACACTAAAGGCATCAAAGAGTATGGGAGAGAGTGGTTATACAGCCATTAAGATAGAGCCTTGATCATATTGAATGGTGGAGCAGGCTCAAAAGGCCTCTCCTGCTCCTATTTTCTATTCAATCAAAAATGTACACAATATTCCAGATGTGGTCTCACCAACAGCTGAAGCAAAACATCCCTATTTTTATATTCCATTCTCCTGTGATAAACACCAACATTCCATTTGCCTTCCTAACCACTTAATGTATCTGTATACTAACTTTTTTTTGGTTCATGTACCAGGACACCCAGATCCCTCGGTACCATTGGGTTTTGCAATCTCTCTCCATTTAAGTAGTATCCTGCTTTTCTATTCTCTCTGCCAAAGTAGACAAGTTCACATTTTCCCACATTATACTCCATCTGCCAATTCTTTGTCCACTCATTTTACCTGTCTACATCCCTTTGCAGGCTCTCAACCTCCTCTTGACAATATATAACCTACTTATCTTGGTGTCAGTGACAACTTAGTTACCATACATTCAGTCCCTTTATCGAAGTCATTGCTATAAATTGTAAGTAGTTGAGGCCCCAGCATTGACCCCTGTGGCACTCCACTAGTTAGAGCTTACCAACCTGAAAATGACCTATTTATCCCTACTCGCTCTTTCCTGTAGCTAACCAATCCTCTAACCATGCTAATATGTTACTCCCTATGCCATGTGCTCATATTTTGTGTCATAACTTTTGATGTGGCATCTTATCAAATACCTTTTTGAAAATTTAAGTACACCACATCTATAGGTTCTCCTTTATCCATGTTGCTGTTACTTCCTCAAATAACTCTAATACATTATTTAAACATGACTTTCCTTTCACAAAACCATGTGGGCTCTGCCTGATTGTATTCTGATTTCCTCATTATCCTGCTATAGCCTCCTTAGTAATGGATTCCAGCAATTTCCCGGTAACATATGTTGAGCTAACTAGCCTATAGTTTCCTGCTTTGTCTCCCTCCTTTTTTGAAGAAAAGGGTTACATTAGTTATTTCCCAAGCTGCTAGAATCCTTCCAGAATCTAAGGAATTTTGGAAGAGCATGACCAATGCATCTACTATCTCAGCAACCACTTCTTTTAAGACCATCTGCAGGCCATCATGTTCTGGGGACTTGTCAACCTTTAGGTCTAACAGCTTTCCCAGCAACTTTTCCCATGATGGTGACTGTTTCAAACTCATCCCTCCCTTTCACCCCTTGATTTTCAAGAATATTTTGGAAATTTTCTAAGTCTTCAACAGAAGACAGACACAAAATACCTGTTTAATGCCTTCGCCTTTGCCTTGTTTTCCATTATTAATTCCCCAGACTCTCTTGAGAGAGGACTAATACTAGCTTTAATTACTCTTTTCATACTTAACTACTTGTAGTAGATCTTACTACTGTTTGTTTAATATTTCATGCTAGCTTTGTCTTATATTCTACTTTCTCCCTCTATTTATTTTAAGTCATTCTTTACTGCCTCTTAAAATCTGTCCAATCTTCTGACCTATTACTAATCTTTGCAGATTTGTACAGTGTTCCTTTCAATATGATATTATCTGTGACTTCCTTATTCAGCCATTGATGATGCATCCTTCTCAAAGAGCCTTTCTTTCTCACTGGGATAAATCTTTGCTGAGAGTCGTTAATTATCTCCTTAAAAGTCTGCCACCACATCTCTACTGTCCTACCAATAACGTAGTTTCCCAGTTCACATTAAATATTTCTCCATATCCTTCTAATTACCTATATTTAGATTTAATACACTAGTCTTAGAACCACACTTCCCACCTTTGAACTGAACTTGAAATCGCTTCATATTATGATCACTGTCACCTAAAGGCCACTTTACTATGAGGTTATTGATTCACCCTGTCTTATTACTCATTGCCAGACCTAGGATAGCCAGCTCCCTGGTTGCACTCAATATGTACTGCTCTGAAAAATTATCCAGAATAAATTCTAACAACTCATTTTCCAGGCTACCTTTGCCAACCTGATGTGCCCAATCTATGTGTGAATTAAAGTCACCAGTGATTACTTCGGTAACTTTCTTACTTGACTCTTGCTGTACACACTGTCCTATGATGTAACTACTGTTAGGGGCAAAAATCTATTCCTGCAAGTGACATCTTTCCTTTTCTATTTATCATCTCTACCCAATCTTATGCTTCATCTTGCTGTTTCAATTTACTAATAAATTCCTTTATTAACAGAGCTACCCCACCACCTTTTCCCAGCATCCTGTCATTCTGAAACATCAAATATGCTTCAATAATCATGTCCCAGCCTTGGTTACCCTGCATCCATGTCTCTGTAATGGCTATTATGTCATACATTCCTATTCTATCTATGCCAACAATTCATCCATTTTGTAGTGAATGATGCATGCATTCAGTGACAGCACTTCTAACTCTGTCTTCCTACTATTTTTGATAACCACACTCTGGTTACCATTACGTAATTTGTTACCCTGCTCTATTACCTTGCATTTACCACATCTCTTACCTTATTATATGGTGATCACTCTTATCCAAATGCACCCCCATAGACACTTGGTCCCTTGGCCCACCTCATTCCTAGCACCAGATCTAGCAATACTTCCTTTCTAGTTGGACTGAGAACATACTGATCAAGGAAGTTCTCCTGAACATATTTCAGAAATTCATCTCCCTCCTTATCCTTTAATTACTCAAATATCGATTGGGATTTTGTTAGAGTAATGTCCCCAATATTACCTCTCTATAGTTTTTGCCCATCACTGTCATTTCCCTGAAGATTTGTTCCTCTATCTCTCTGTCACTATTTGGAGTCCATATAATACCCCCAGTCATGTGATCATTCCCTTTTTGCTTCTGAACTCTAACCAAATGGATTCTGTCTTTTCCTCCTCATGGACATCTCTTCTGAACACTTTATATCCTTGAATATTAAGCACACAGTCCTCACCATTTTCACCACATTTCCATTATTGGCACCACATCATATTCCCACACAGCTGTTTGTGTTTGTAGCTCAGTAACATTTTTCACCACACTGTGTGAGTTGACATACATGCAGTTGAGTCCTGTCTTTGTATTTCTCATAGTCCTTCTAATTTCACTCTTATCTAAGATGTTATTACTTCCTTTTGTAGTGCTGTCCAATACCCTCACTCCTTCCTGCACCTTATTCTTCTTCTTTATGATGGTGCCCATCCCCCTGCCAATTTAGTTTAAACCCTCCCCAACCTCAAATGTCAACTTCTCTGCGAGGACATTGGTCCCTGTTGTTTTGAGGTTCAACTCATCCCTTTTAAATAGTTGCCTCCTGCACCAGAACTGGTCCTCATGTCCTGAGAATCTGAAGCCCTCCCTCCTGCATGGTGCTTCAAGCCACACATCAATCCTCTCTACTGCTCTATTTTTAATCTCACTAGCGTGTGGCAGTCAGAGTAATCCAGAGGTTACTGCCCTTGAGGTGCTACCTTTTAACTTCCTCCCCAGCTCCTGAAAATCTGACCATAGGACCTCAATACCTGGTCTCTCAGTGGCATTGATACCAATGTGCACCATACACTGCCTTCCCCCTTGCAGAATGTTCTGCATCCTCTTCATAATGTCTTTTAAAAGGGAAGCAACAAACCATGTGGAACCCACGGTGACAGTGACAGAAATGCCTATCTGTCCCGCTAATTACAGAATCTCCTATAATGACTGTGTCTCTACTTGCCCATTAGTGCCATGGTCTGGACTGTGCTCCTTCAGGGTATTGTCACTTCCAGCGGTCTCCCATGCTGAGTACCTGTTTGAAATGGGCACATACCCTGAATACTCCTGTACAAACCGCCTCTCTCTACCCTTCTGGATGGCCACCCACTATCCTAACCCCTCACTGCCTGTGGGTTGACCACCTCCTAGAGTGTATGATCCAGGAAACTCTCATCCTCCCTCAGCAGTGACTCCAGCTGCCCCTCAAACTGGGAAATCCTGAACTCGAGCTGGAACTTCCTACACACGTCGTCACCCAAGATACGTGAAGTGTCCTGAAATTCCCACACGGCACAGGAATTGCAAACGGGTCTCCGATACCCATTCATGATGTCAAACAAAACCTTCCAGTTTAGTACGTTGCTTGAAGTATGAATCTTAATGAATACCTTGAGACCTGCTCTGTATTATGAATTAATTTCCTGTTATATTAACTTCAATTGAATATTTTTAATTTCCCAATTCCCATTTTGAACAAATACACTGGTTTAAGTTGATACACCTGTGAATATACCATAACCATATGAGGAAGCATTGGGACATTGAGCAAAAGCTTAGCAAAAGTGTTAAGTGTCAAGGATTGCCATAAAGGATAACAATGATTTATGAAGGGAATTGCTGAGCTTTGGAACAAGGCAGTTGAAGACTTAGTCCAGAGTGATGGAGCATTTAAAGTCAGGAATGCTTAAGAAGCCAGTTCTTGTAGTTTTAGGAATTTAAAGATTCTGAAGGGTTGTGTGCATGGAGATGATCACAGAGATAGGAAGGGGCGAGGTTATGCTGAGATTTTAAAACAAGGATGAGAATTTTAAAATCAAGATGCTGCTTAACCAGGAGCCAATGTGAAAGTTGGAAGCACAGTCTTTCAAACTCAGGCAGGCATGCAAACGTGCAATTGTGTGAGAGTGTGTAGATGTATAAATATGCAAACATCTGGGACATTGCAGTCATACAAGCATGCCAGAGTGTGTAATGAAGTACATATCAGATACTTACGAGTGGTGATCCGTGAGCTGGTGGGAACACTCAGTTTGTTCTTCAGCAGCGCATAGACATGAATGTTGTATTCAATACCAGGTTCCAATCCTGTGATGCTAGCTGCAGTCCAGTTCCCTGGGACACGTAGCTCTGACTGTAACCTGTCTGGGATGTTTGGAGTGTAGGTGATGAGATATTCGGTGATTACCACAGGGCCCTCCCACTCCAGGGCAATGGTGTGATCAGTGACTCCAGTCACTCGGAGACTCTTAGGTGGAAACACTGAGAGAGACAAACACCAAGAGATTCAGCCAAAGATTTTGATACCAACACATGGACATCTCTCTGTCATAACAACATAAGAAATAGGAACAGGAATAGACCAATCGGCCCCTCGAGCCTGCTCCGCCATTCAATAAAATCATGGCTGTTCTGTTTGTGTTTCGACTTCCACATTCCCATCTAACCCTGATAACCTTTGATTCCCTTGCCTAACAAGAATCTATCTACCTCTGCTTTAAAAATATTCAATGACCTCGCCTCCACCATCTTCTGAGACAGACAATTCCAAAGTCGCACAACCCTCAGAAAAAACTTCTCCTCATCTCTGTCCTAAAAGGGCAATCACTAATTTTAAACCAGTGCCCCCTAGTTCTGGACTCACCCACAAGAGGAAACATCCCTTCCACATGCACTTTGTCAAGGCCGTTCAGGATCTTGTATACTTCAGTCAAATCACCCTTCGCTCTTCTAAACTCCAATGGAAACAAAACCAGTCTGTCCAACCTTTCCTCATAAGACAACCCGTTCATTCCAGTATCAGTCTAATAAACCTCCTCAAACCCCCTCAAACTGCCTGCAATGCATTTACATCCTTCCTTAAATAAGGAGACTAAAACTGCACATAGTATTCAAGCTGCGGTCTCATCAACGCCCTGTATAATTGAAGCATAACATCCTTTTATGTTCAATCCCTCTTGTTATAAAGGATAGCACTCCATTAGCCTTCTTGCCCTCCACTCCTTTCCTGATTTAGTCCTTGCCCTGCTAAAGCTCGATATGTTCCTCTGAGCTCAAGATTAACTATGCTACAGGCAACCTACATTTCCCACTATATTCTCTCCACTGAATCAAGTTAAAATGCAATCTCTCAAATGGAAATATAAACAGAAAGTGCTGAAATAACTCAGCAGGTCTGACAGCGTTCGTGGAGAGAGAAACAGAGTTAATGTTTGAAGTCCGTATGACTCTTCTTCAAAGCTAAAGAGGAGTAGAAATGTGATGGATTTTATACTGTTGGAGGGGGATGGACCAGGTGAAGCTGGATAGAAGGTCAGGGATAGGTGGGGGCTAAAGAGAGATTGACAAAGGGAGTGTTAATGGTAGTGTGAAGACCAGAGATGGTGCTGATAGTGGCATAAAGGTGAGAAAGCAGAATATGTTAATGGCAGAATGAGGGTCAGCACTCTGTGAAAGAGCAGATTGAACAAGTGACAGGTGGCCCTGTTGAGGGGGTGGGGGGAGGGGGACAGTGGTTAGGGGAAAAGGATAAAAATTGAATAAAAATAAAAATGAATATAAAAGTAAGTAAATAAAAAATTAAGTACATAAAAAAATTTTAAAAATAAAATAATGAGATTTAAAAAAGGGGTGAAGATAAAGGAGAGAGTTTATGGTCTGAAGTTAATGAACTCAATGTTAAGTCCAGAAGGCTGTAAAGTACCTAGTCAGAATATGAGGTGCTGTTCCTCCAGTTTGCGTTGAGCTTCACTGGAACATTGCAGCAGGCCAAGGACGGACATGCGGGCATGAGAGCAGGGTGGAGTGTTGAAATGGCAAGCGACAGGGAGGTCAGGTCATGCTTGTGGACAGACCAAAGGTGTTCCCCAAAGCAGTCACCCAGTCTGCATTTGCTCTCTCCAGTGTAGAGGAGACCACATTGGGGGCAGCGAATGCAATAGACTAAATTGAAGGAGGTGCAAGTGAAGTGCTGCTTCACCTGAAAAATGTGTTTGGGCCCTTGGACGGTGAGGAGAGAGGAGATAAAGGGGCAGGTGAATCACAAACCACATCTGTTGTGAGGAAGGTGTTAGAATCGATCATTAAGGAGGTTATAGCTGGGCATTTAGAGAAACTCAAGGTAATCGGGAAGAGTCAGCATGGTTTTGTGAAAGGAAAATCATGTTTAACTAATTTATTGGAGTTTTTTGAATGAGTAACATGTGCAGTGGATAAAAGGGAGCTTATAGACGTACTGTACTTGTATTTCCAGAAGTCATTTTATAAGGTGCCACATCAAAGGTTATTGTAGAAAATAAAAGCGCAAGGTGTAGGGGGTAAGATATTAGCATGAATAGAAGATTGGATGGTAACAGGAAGCAGAGAGTATGCATAAATGGGTCTTTTTCTGATTGGCAGGGTGTGACAAGGGGCCTGTGCTGGGGCCTCAAGTTCTTCAATTTAAATCAATGAGTTAGATGAAGGGAGTGAAGGCATGGTAGTTAACTTTGCAAATGACACAAAGATAGGTAGGAAAGTATGTTGTGGAGAGGACATAAGGAGGTTGCAGATGGATATAGATAGGTTAAGTGAGTGGCAAAGAGCTGGCAAATGGAATATAGTGTAGGCAGATATGAAGCTGTTCACTTTGGCAGGAAGAATAAAAAAAGCAGAGGATTACTTAAATGGATAAAGGCTACATCATCCCAAGGTGCAGAGGGATCTGGGTGTTCTAGTACATGAGTCACAAAAAATTAGTTTGCAGGTACAGCAAGTAATTAAGAAGACTAATGGAATGTTATCCTTTATGGTGAGGGAGATTGAACATAAAAGTAAGGATGTTATGCTTCAGCTATACAGGGCATTGGTGAGACAACACCTCGAATATTGTGTGTAGTTTGGTCTCCTTATTTAAGGAAGGATTTAAATGCATTACAGTCAGTTCAGAGGAGGTTTACTAGATTGATACCTGGAATGAGTAGGCTGTCTTATGAGGAAAGGTTGGACAGACTGGGCTTGTTTCCACTGGAGTTTAGAAGAGTGAGAGGTGATTTGATTGAAGATCCTGAATGAAATTGACAAGGTGGACGTGGAAAGGATGTTTCCTCTTGTGGGTGAGTCCAGAACTAGGGGGCACTGGTTTAAAATTAGGGGTGGCCCTTTTAAGACAGAGATGAGGAGAAGTTTTTTCTCTGAGGGTTGTGTGACCTTGGAACTCTCTGCCTCAGAAGGTGGTGGAGGCGGGGTCATTGAATATTTTTAAGACGAAGCTCAATTATTCCTTTGCCTAACAAGAATCTAAGGTTATCAGGGGTAGATGGGAATATGGAATTTGAAATATAAACAGATCAGCAAGGATCTTAATGAATGGCAAAGCAGGCTCAAGGGGCCGAATGGCTGATTTATGCTCCTCTTTTGTATGCTCCTGATCAGGCTGTGGTGAGGCCAGCAGTGGGCCTTCCCCTAGAATAAAGACCCCCGGGGCAGAAATCTCGCCTGAAGGCCGCCAGTTCTCGTGCTCAGCAGCATTGCTGGGGAGGCTGTGGCTGTGGCTGGAAGTATAGGCACCAGAGTCCCAGGATCTCAGAGCGACCCGGGCCACAAGTAAGTAAAATGGGAGAGGAGCGGAGGGGGGTTGGGGTGGGAGCAGGGACATGGGTGGGGGTCACAGAGAGAGATGGGCAGGCAGCAAAGCAGAAAGGTGGCTTTCAGTGGTCCCTCGATCAGGCAGTGAGTGCCTTTGGTCAAGGGAATCCCCCTAGGAGGCAGCGAGCAGACTGCACAGATTCACCGGCCCAGCAGCTGGGAATGAGGCCTTTAAGTGATCGTGAATTGGCCATTGGGAGACCTAAATTAGCAATGGGGCAGGAAGGTCAACCACTGGCTTTCACGTCCAGGAATTAATTCTGGAGAAGGGGGGTTTTGGTACCCCACAATCACAGCAAATTAAATTCCCTTCCCACCTCCAAGCTTACCACCAGTGAGAGCATATCCATGTATTCCACCCACGTATCTCTGTTACAGAGTGATATCTACATATTTCTTTAAGTCTTATAGGATGTCGGCATTTATTTACCATCCCTAATTGCCCTTGAGAAGGTGGTGGTGAGCCGCCTTTTTGATCCGCTGCAGTTCATGTGGTGTAGGTACACCACAGTGCTGTTAGGGAGGGAGTTCCAGGATTTTGATCCAGTGACAGTGAAGGAACGGCAATATATTTCCAAGTCAGGATGGTGAGTGAATTGGAGGGGAACTTCCAGGTGGTGGTGTTCCCATGTGTCTGTTGCCCTTGTCCTTCTAGATGGTAGTGGTCGTGGGTTTGGAAGGTGCTGTCGAAGGAGCCTAGGTGAATTCCTGCAGTGCATCTGCTGCTGCTGTGTGTCAGTGGTGGAGGGTGTGAATGTTTGTGGATGGGGTGCCAGTCAAGCAGGCTGCTTTGTCCTGAATGGAGTCGAGCTTCTTGAGTGTTGTTGGAGCTGCACTCATCCAGGCAAGTGGAGAGTATTCCATCACACTCCTGACCTGTGCCTTTTCAGATGGTGGACAGGCTTTGGGGAATCAGGAGGTGAGTTACTTGTCACACGATTCCTAGCCTCTGACCTGCTCTTGTAGTCATTGTATTTATATGGCTAGTCCAGTTCAGCTTCTGGTCAGTAGTAACCCCCAGGATTTTGATAGTGGAGGAATCCAGTGATGGTAATGCTATTGAACATCAAGGGCCAATAGTTGAATTCTCTCTTGTTGGAGATGGTCATTGCCTGGCACTTGTGTGGCTCAAAATGTTACTTGCCACTTGTCAGCCCAAGCCTGGATATTGTCCAGGTCTTGCTGCATTTGAACATGGACTGTTTCATTCTGAGGAGTCGTGAATGTTGTTGATCATTCTGCAATCATCAGCGAGCACCCACTTCTGACCTCATGATGGAAGGAAGGTCATCGATGAAGCAGCTGAAGATGGTTGGGCCAAGGACACCACCCTGAGGAACTCCTGCAGTAATGTCCTGGAGCTGAGATGATTGACCTCCAACACCACAACCATCCACCTTTGTGCTAGGTATGAATCCAACCAGTAGAGAATATTCCCCCAATTCCCATTGACTCCAGTTTTGCTAGGGGTTCCTTGAGCCACACTCGGTCAAATGAGGCCTTGATGTCAAGGGCAGTCACTCTCACCTCGGGAGGTGAGTTTCCTGGTGGAACCCAAACTGAGCACCAGTGAGCAGGTTATTGCTAAGCAAGTGCTGCTTGATAGCACTGTTAATGGCCCCTTCCATTGCTTTTCTGATGATCGAGAATAAATCGATGGGGTGGTAATTGGCCAGGTATGTCCTGCTTTTTGTGTATAGGACATACCTGGACAATTTTCATAGATGCCATTGTTGTAACTGTACAGAAGCAGCTTGGCCAGGGGCACAGCAAGTTCTGGAGCACAAGTCTACAGTACTATTGCCGGAATATTGTCAGGACCCATAGCCTTTGCAGTGCCCTGTGTCTTCAGCCCTTTCTTGTTATCACATGGAGTGAATCGAATTAGCTGAAAACTGGCATCTGTGATGCTGGGGACCTCTGGAGGAAGCCAAGATGGATCATCCACGCAGCACTTCTGGATGAAGATTATTGCAAATACTTCAGCCTTATCTTTTGCACTGCTGTACTGGGCTCCTCCACCAAGGATGGGGATATTTGTGGAGCCTCCTCCTCCAGTGATTGTTTAATTGTTCACCACTATTCGACTTGTTGTGGCAGGACTGTAGAACTTACATCTGATCTGTTGGTTGTGAGATCGCTTAGCTCTGTATATCACTTGCTGCTTATGCTGTTTGGCACACATGTAGTCCTGTGTTATAGTTTCATCAGGTTGACAGCTCATTTTTAGATATGCCTGGTGCTGCTCCTGGCATGCCCTCCTGCACTCTTCATTGAACCAGGGTTTATCCCCTGGCTTGATGGTAATTGTAGAGTTGGGAATATGCCTAGCAATGAGGTTACAGATTGTGTTCCAGTATAACTCTGCTGCTGCTAATGGCCCACAGTGCCTCATGGATGCTCAGTTTTGAGTTGCTAGATCTGTTCAAAATCTATCCCATTTATCACTGTGGTAGTGCCACAAAACACAATATAGGATGTGAAGGGGGTTAATGTGAAGACAAGACTTTGTCTCCACAAGGACCGTGCAGTTGTCACTCCTACCAAATCTGCCACGCCCCTAGCCAAGCTGTTCCAGTGTGGCTACAACACTGGCAACTACCCAGCTATGTGGAATATTGCCCAGGTATGTCCTATCCACAAAAAGCAGGACAAATTCAACCCAGCCAATTACTGCCAAATCCTCTCCATCATCAGTAAATTGATTGAAGGGGTCATCAACAGTGCTATCAAGCAGCATTTGCTTAGCAAGAACCTGCTCACTGATGCTCAGTTTGGGTTCCGCCAGGGCCACTCAGCTCGTGACCTCGTTACAGCCTTGGTTCAAACATGGACAAAAAAGCTGAATTCCCAAGATGAGGTGAGAGTGATTGCTCTCGACATCAAGGCTGCACTTGACCGACTGTGGCATCAAGGAGACCTAGCAATAATGGAGTCAATGGAAATCGGGGGAAAACTCTGGTTTGAGTCATACTTAGCACAAAGGAAGATGGTTGTGGTTGTTGGGGGTCAGTCATCTCAGTCCCAGGACATCACTGCAGGAGTTCCTCAGTCCCTTGGCCCAACCATCTTCAGCTGCTTCATCAATGACCTTCCTTCCAGGACCTTCCTTCCATCATAAAGTCAGAAATGGAGATGTTAGCTGATGATTTAACAATGTTCAGCACCATTCGCAACTCCTCAGATACTGAGACAGCTCATCTCCAAAGCAACAAGACCTGGACAATATCCAGGCTTGGGTTAACAAGTGGCAAGTAACATTCACACCACACAAGTGCCAGGCAATGACCATCTCCAACAAGAGAGAACCTAACCATCACCCCGTGACATTCAATGGCATTACCATTACTGAATCTCCCACTGTCAACATCCTGGAGGTTACCATTGAGTAGAAACAGAACTGGACTAGCCAGATAAATACTGTGGCTACAAGAGCAGGTCAGAGGCTAGGAATCCTGCGATGAGTAACTCACCTTCTGATTCCCCAAAGCCTGTCCACCATCTACAAGACACAAGTCAGGAGTGTGATGAAATACTCCCCATTTGCCTGGATGAGTGCAGCTCCCACAACACTCAAGAAGCTCAACACCTTCCAGGATAAAGCAACCCCCACTTGATTGGCAGCACATCCATAAACATCCACTCCCTCCACCACCGACGCACAGTGGCAACAGTGTGTATCATCTACAAGATGCACTGCAGGAACTCACCAAGGCTCCTTCGACAGCACCTTCCAAACCCATGACCACTACCAACTAAAAAGACAAGGGCAGCAGAAACATGGGAACACCACTACCTAGAAGCTCCCCTCCAAGTCACTCACCACCCTAATTGGAAATATATCTCCGTTCCTTCACTGTCGCTGGGTCAAAATCCTGGAACTCCCTCTCTAACAGCACTGTGGGTGTACCTACACCACATAGACTGCAGCGGCTCAAGAAGGTAGCTCAGCACCATCTTCTCAAGGGCAACTAGGGATGGGTAATAAATGCAGTTTTAGCTAGTGACCCCCGCATCCCATGAATGAATTTATAAAAAAGTTGAAACCTCGAACAGGAGGCACTGGCTATAACAAGTTCTCAATGGCAAATAGTGACTTTTCCACTCGATAGTTAATCAACTGCAAAGGAGCAAAGATCAGAGGCTCACAGAGCTTACCTTCCCCAAAATCCTCACCCAGACCCCAAAATCAATCCAAACCCCTCACTTACACCCCAAAATCAACCCAAACCCCTCACCCACAAAACAAAACTCATCCACACCCCAAAACCCCCCAAATACCTCACTCACACCCCAAAACATTTCAAAACCCCTCAGCCACGCATGAAAACACCCTAAATCCCTCACTCACACCTCAAAACCCACACCCACATCCTGAAACACCCCAAACCCCTCACCTACTTCCCAAAACCCCTCAAACACTGAAACACCCCAAAACCCCTCACCCATACCCACAAAGTTCTCACCCACAAATCAAAAAACCCAAAAATGCCTCACCCACACACGGAGATGCCCACAAACCAACCTCCCAAACCCCACACCCACACCCCAAAACCCCTCACCCACACACCGAGATGCCCCCAAACTACCCCCAAACCCTACACCCACACCCCAAAACCCCTCACCCACACACCGAGATGCCCACAAACCACCCCCACAAACCCCTCACCAACACCCCAAAATACCCCAAAGTCCCTCACCCCAAAAAACTCCAAACCCCTCATCCATATCCTGAAACGTCCCAAAGCCCCTCACCTACAGCCCAAAACACCCACAAAGCCCCTCACCCACACCCCAAAGCCCCTCACCCACACCCCAAAGCCCCTCACCCACACCCCAAAGCCCCTCACCCACACCCCAAAGCCCCTCACCCACACCCCAAAGCCCAACACCCACACCCCAAAGCCCCTCACCCACACCCCAAAGCCCAACACCCACACCCCAAAGCCCAACACCCACACCCCCAAACCCCCCAAACCCTTCACCCACACCCCGAAACACCCCAACCCCCAAAACCCTGATATACCCCTGAAACTCTCCCAAACCCTTCATCCATAACCCGAAACACCCCCAAAATCCTCACGCACATACCAAACATCCTCACCCACAAACCAAAACACCCCAAAAGCCCTCACCCACACCCCAAAACATCATAAAAAAAACCCTTCACCCACACATCAAAACGCACCAATCCCCTCACCCACACACTGAAACATCCCAAAACCCCTCACCCACACCCCAGAATCCCCCAAACCCCCTCACCAACACCCCAAAACTCCTTAAAACCCCTCACTAATACCCCAAAGCACCTTAAAACCCCCTCACTAATACCCCAAAGCACCTTAAAACCCCCTCACCAACACCCCAGGATCTCCCAAATCCCCTCACCAACAGCCCAAAACACTTTAAAACCCCTTCTTCAACACCCCAAAAAAATTACAACCCCCTCACCAACACACCAGGATCCCCCAAACCCCCCAACACCCCAAAACACCTTAAAACCCCTCACCCACACCCGAAGCACCCCAGAACGTCTCACCCACACCCAAAACCCCTCAACCTGAAACCCCCCAAACCCCACACCCACACCCCAAACCCCACACCCACACCCCAAACCCCACACCCACACCCCAAACCCCACACCCACACCCCAAACCCCACACCCACACCCCAAACCCCACACCCACACCCCAAACCCCACACCCACACCCCAAACCCCACACCCACACCCCAAACCCCACACCCACACCCCAAACCCCTCACCCACACCCCAAACCCCACACCCACACCCCAAACCCCTCACCCACACCCCAAACCCCACACCCACACCCCAAACCCCACACCCACACCCCACACCCACACCCCAAAGCCCACACCCACACCCCAAAGCCCACACCCACACCCCAAAGCCCACACCCACACCCCAAACCCCACACCCACACCCCAAAGCCCACACCCACACCCCAAACCCCACACCCACACCCCAAACCCCACACCCACACCCCAAACCCCACACCCACACCCCAAACCCCTCACCCACACCCCAAACCCCACACCCACACCCCAAACCCCTCACCCACACCCCAAACCCCACACCCACACCCCAAAACCCCACACCCACACCCCAAACCCCACACCCACACCCCAAACCCCACACCCACACCCCAAACCCCTCACCCACACCCCAAACCCCTCACCCACACCCCAAACCCCACACCCACACCCCAAACCCCTCACCCACACCCCAAACCCCACACCCACACCCCAAACCCCACACCCACACCCCAAACCCCACACCCACACCCCAAACCCCACACCCACACCCCAAACCCCACACCCACACCCCAAACCCCTCACCCACACCCCAAACCCCACACCCACACCCCAAACCCCTCGCCCACACCCCAAACCCCACACCCACACCCCAAACCCCACACCCACACCCCAAACCCCACACCCACACCCCAAACCCCTCACCCACACCCCAAACCCCTCACAATCCCTTCACTCATACCACCAAACTGCCTGAACTCCTCATCCATGCTCCATACCTCCGCCAAACCCCTCACCCATACCCCAAAATCTCCCAAACCCCTCTCCTACCTTGAAAACCCTCAAAGCCCTCCCAAACCCCTCATCCACACCTAAACCCCCTCCCCCAAACCCCTCATCTACACCCTGAAACCTCCACAAACCTCCTCACCTATCAACAAAACTCCCCAAACCCCTCATCTACCCCCAAACCCCTCATCTACACCCCAAAATCCATCATCTACACCCCAAAATCCCTCCAAACCCCTGACCCATCCAAAAGTCCCCTCCCTGATCTCCTCACCTACCCCTGAAATGCCCTTGAAGTTCTCACCCACACCCCAAAACCCCCAAATCCCTCACCTACACCCAAAGGCACCCCAAACCACTCACCTGCCCACCAAAACCGCAGAACCCCCTCACCCACACCCCAAAACCACTCCAAACCCCTCAACTGCCCCAGAACACTCGCCCACCCACCAGAATCCTCACCAACTCCCCAAAGCCATCATCTGCACCCTATACTCCCAAAGCCCTCACATACACCCCAAAACCACTCCAAAACCCTCAACTACTCCCCAAAACCCCTAACCCAGACCCAAAAATCCCTCACCTCCCCCCCCGACGACTATCCAAGCCCCTCACTTATCCCGAAGCCACCCCAAACCACTCACCCACACCCCAAAACCCCAACAAACAGCTCATCTAGCCCCCAGATCCTCCCAAATTCATCTCCTAACCTCCAAACACACCCCCCCACCAAACCCCACACCGGCCCCAAACCCCTCACCCGCACCCCCAAATCCTCCAAAACACTCACCTACCTCCCCGAGACCCCAAAATCACTCAACTACCCACAAACCCCCCAAACCCCTCACCCACACCCTGAAGCCCCCACAAACCCCTCAACTACTCCCCCAAACTCCTAACCCATTTCTCAAAACCTGTCATCTACCACCAAGCCCCTCACCTACCCCCCAAAGCGCCTCACCTGCCGCAAAACCACCCAAACCACTCATGCACACCCCAACCCCCCCAAACAGTTCACCCATCCCCCAAGGCCCTCCCGAACCTCTCACCTACACCCCAAAATAATCCCAACCTCCACACCCAACCCTCAAAATGCCTCAGCAGCCCCCAAAACCCCCCAAGTCACTCACCTATCACCAAAACCCTCACCCACACCCCAAAACTCACCCAAAAACCTTACCCACCCACTGAAACACCCCCAAAATTATCACCTCCCCTTTGAAACCCCCAAATCCTACACCTCCTCCCCAAAACCCCAAACCCCTCACCTATCCCCAAAACTCCCCAAACCCCTCACCTACCCACTAACAAACCCCTCACCCACCCCCCCACCAACACCCCACCTACCCGCCACCAATCCCTCAACTATCCCCCCACCAACCCTTCACCTACCTCGATAACCCATTCAGACCCCTCACAAGCTCCCCAAACTCCTCACCTACACCCCAGGGTCCCCCAAAATCACACCTACCACCAACCACCCCCCCCAAACCCTTCACCCACACCCTGAAACACCTCAAATCCCTCACTTAAGGCCCCAAACACCCCAAACCGCTCGCCCACACCACAAAGCCCCCCAAACCCCTCACCCACCCACTGAAACTCCCAAACACCTGACTCATCCCTCACCCCCTCCTAACCCCACCCTTTGCAGTCACCCCACTGCCATCACAACACATTGAGCTGTGAATGTAAGGAGTCTTACCTTCGCCACAATCCTGCCCTGTGTAGCCATCCTGACAGGAGCAAACTCCATGGTTACACAGCCCCTTGTTGCTGCAATCATTCAAACACCTCAGCTGGTTACAGTCCTCTCCAGTGTAGGCCTCGTCGCACAGGCAGCTATCGTTAACGCACTGCCCACGTCCTGAGCACTCTCTGGGACACTTCAACTGCCCACAGTCCTCACCCTTGTAGGGTTCCTCACAGACACACACTGCATCCACACACAGGCCATGCCCACTGCAGTCCCTGGGGCATCTCAGCTCACTGCAGTCCTGCCCTGCATACCCTCGGTCACAGAGGCACTGCCCATCGACACACCTCCCTTGCCCGCTGCAGTTGGATGGGCAGCATTGCACCATGCATCCCTTGCCTGTCCAGCCAAGCTCACAGCTGCAGTCACATGTCTCCATGCTGAAGTTTCCATGGCCATTGCATATGGGGGCATAGTCAATACGACCTGGGGAGAAGGAGAGAGAGAGAGATACAGGGATTAGGAAGACTGACTGCCCACATCTCTGTCTGAGAGTATTGACCTGGGGGTGGCGGAGTGGGGGGAGGTTGCGAAGGGAGAGAAATAAGGAAAGAAAGAGAGAGAGAGGGAGAGGGAGAGAGAGAGAGCTGGGAGAGAGAAAGAGAGAGAGAGAGTGGCAGGGAGGGGGCTGGGAGAGAGAGAGAGAGAGTGCACGAGAGGGAGGGAGGGAGAGAGAGAGGAGTGGGACTCTGACTTTCTGCACTCCAGCAATTACACAAACTGGTATCCATGTCTGTGGTACTTTCTCTTTTAAGTTATTCATAGCTGTAAAAATTCTTCTTTCCTGTCTTCTTATTAGGTGCTTGAGTGTGTATATGAATTTGTGACTATCCCCCAGGTTTGAATGTGTGCATAAAGTAAACTACCGATTTAACCCGAATGAGAGTTGACTGCAAGTCACTTTAAAAACTGACCTCACAAACAGAGGGTTTGTGGAAACACGCCACAGCTTATTTCAAAACTTAAAACACCTCTGACAGTGAGAAAATAAAGGATCCATAGCAATGTCTCTCTCCCCTGCTCATAAAATTATAGAGGGAGTTACAGCACTGATGGGACCTTATAGATAATACAGGGGACAGCTGGGACCTTATGAAGTCTGTATGTTATTGATGGAGACCTTATAAAAAGATATACCTAGAAAAGAGACAGAGTCTGAGAATAGAATGGCAGTGAACATAAAAGGGAATCCAAAAATCTTCTACCAGCATGTAAATAGTAAGTGGGTAGTAAGAGATGGACTGGGTCTGATGAGGCACAGAGAGGGTGAGATATGCTAAGAGGTGTAGCGTCAGGATAGAATAATTAATGAGTTCTTTGTATCAGTGTTTACTGAGGAAGAGGAATCTGACACAGAATCAGTAGAAATGGAGATGGTAGAGGGAATGGATGGGGTGAACATTGAGAGGCAGGGTGTACTGGAAAGGCTGGATATGCTGAGAGCAGATAGGTCACCTGGTCCAGATGGTTTACATCCCAGGTTGTAAAAGTGTGTGAGAAGAAGCAAGATCGAGGGCAGAGGTGGGAGAATAAAGGAGCATGAGAAAGAGCGAGGGTGAGAGCAAAGCTGGGCAGATAAAGGAGCGTGAGAAAGAGCAATAGTGAGATCAGAGACTGGAGTATAAAAGAGTGAGAGAAAGAGCGAGAATGAGAGCAGAGCCAGGAGGATAAAAGGGCACGAGAAAGAGCAGAGCGGAGCTGGAAGAATAAAAGAGCACAAGAAAGAGCGAGAGCGTGTGTGGAGCGGGGGCAATAAAAGAGCATGAGAAAGAGCAAGAGTGAGAGCAGAGGCAGGAGGTTAAAAGAGTGAGAGAAAGAAAGAGAGTGGGAACGGAGCTGTGAGGATAAAAGAGCATGAGAAAGAGAGAGTGAGAGTGGAGTTGGGAAAATAAAATAGTGTGTGAAAGAGTGCAATTGAGAGCGGAGCTGGGAGGAGGATAGTCGGGCAAGAGAAAGTGCTAGGGAGAGCGAGGAGCCAGGAGAATTTAAAAAAGCACAAGAAAGGGTGATAGTGAGATTGGAGGCTGGTGGATAAAAGAGCGTGAGAAAGAGTGAGACATCGCATGGAGCCAGGAGGATAAAAGAGCCTGAGTAAGAGTGAGATTGAGAGTGGAACTGGGACAAAAAAAACAGCATGAGAAAGAGTGAGAGCGGAGTTGGGAGGATAAAAAGTGCAAGAAAAAATGATCATGAGAGTGGAACCAGAAGCATAAGAGAGCACGAGAAAGATTGAGTGTGAGAACGGAACCAGGAGTCTAAAACAGAGTGAGAAAGAACAACATTGAGAGTGGATTCAGGAGGATAAAAGATGAGAGAAAGAGTGAGAGTGCAGCCAGGAGGATAAAAGAGTGTGAGAAAGAACAAGAGTGACTGAGGAGTGAAGAGGATAGAACAAAGCAAAAAAGAGTGGAGCGGAACCAGGAGGGTACTAGTGTGTGAGAAAGTGCAAGCGGAGGCGATAGAATAAAAGAGCGTGAGAATGAATGAGAGTGAGAGCAGAGCTGGGCAGATAAAGGAGCGTGAGAAAGAGCAATAGTGAGATCAGAGACAGGAGGATAAAAGAGCACAAGTAAGAGCAAGGGTGAGAGCAGAGCCGAGAGGATAAGATAGCATGGAAAAGAGTGGGAGTGAGTGTGGAAGAGGGAGAATAAAAGAGTGCGAGAAATAGGGAGAGTGAGAGTGGAGCTGAGAGGACAAAAGAGCATGAGAAAGAATGAGAGTGAGCAGAGCCGGGGGATAAAAGAGCGCAAGAAAGAGCGAGAGTATGCAGAGCTGGGGGAATAAAAGAGCGCAAGAAAGAGCGAGAGTATGCAGAGCTGGGGGAATAAAAGAGCATGAGAAAGAGCGAGAGTATGCAGAGCTGGGGGAATAAAAGAGCGCAAGAAAGAGCGAGAGTATGCAGAGCTGGGGGAATAAAAGAGCGCAAGAAAGAGCGAGAGTATGCAGAGCTGGGGGAATAAAAGAGCACGAGAAAGAATGAACCTGAGAGAGGAAATGGGAGGATAAAAGAGTGTAAGAAAGAACGAGAGTGACTGCAGAGCTGGGAGGATAAAAGAATGCAGGAGAGAGCAGAGCAGAGCTGTATTAATAGAGCATGACAAAGATTGAGAGTGAGGGGAGAGCTGGGAGGATGAACAAGTGCGAGAAAAAGCGAGAGTGAGGTGGAAGTGGGAGAATAAAGAACACAAAATGTGGGACTGAGGTCTGAGCAGGAAGGATAAAGGGTGCGAGAAAGAACGAAAGTCAGAGTGGAGTCTGGAGGATAAAGGAGCGTGAGAAAGAACGAGAGTGACCGTGGAGTCGGGAGGATAAAGGACAGTGAAAAAGAACAAGAATGTGTTCGGAAGCTGGAGGACAGAGAGAGTGTGAGAGCGGAGGCAGGACAATAAAAGTGTGCCAGAAAGAGCGAGAGTGAGACCAGAGGCAGAAGAATAAAGGAGCGTGAGAAAGAGAGTGAGAGCAAAGCTGGGAGGATATAGGAGTGCAAGAAAGAGCGAGAGTGGGTGCGGAGCCAAGAGCATGGTAGAGTGCAAGAAAGAGAGAGAGGGAGAACAGAGCTGGGTGAATAACAGAACGTGTGAAAGAGTGAGAGTGAGAGTGGAGCTGGGATGGTAAAGGGCGCGTGAATGTGAGAGTCTGAGAGCAGAGCTGGAATGATAAAACAGCATGAGAAAGAGCAAGAATGAGATCGGAGCATGGAGGATAAAAGAGCATGAGAAAGAATGAGAGCGATTGTGGAGCTGAGAGCATTTAAGAGCATGAGAAAAAGCGAGAGTGAGAGCAGAAGTCGGACAATAAAACAGTGTGTGAAAGCGTGCGAGTAAGAGTGAGACCAGAGCCGAGAGAATAAAGCAGCGTCAGAAAGAATGACAGTGAGAGTGGATCCAGGAGGATAAAAGAGTGAAAGAAAGAGCAAGAGTGAAAACAGAGCTGGGAAGATAAAAGAATGTGAGAAAGAGCGATAGTGAGAGCAGGGGCGGGACAATAAAACAGTGTGTGAAAGAGTGCTAGTGACAGCAGAGCTGGGAGGAGCATAATGGAGCAAGGGAAAGACCGAGGGTGAGAACAGAACTGGGAGGATAAAGGAGTGAGAGAAAGAGCTAGAATGAGCATGGAGCCAGGAGAATAAAACCAGGTGTGAAAGCATGCGAGTGAGAGTGAGAGTGAGAGTGGAGCTGGGAGGATAAAAGAGCGTGAGAAAGAACGATAGTGAGATTGCAGGCTGAAGGATAAAAGAGCACGAGAAAGAGCGAGAGTGAGAGTGGAGCCGGGAGGATAAAAGAACATGAGAAAGAATGAGAGCGACTGTGGAGCTGGGAGGATAAGGAGCATAAAAAGGAGTGGAGCGGAGCTGGGTGGATAACAGGGCACGTGAAAGAACGAGTGTGAGAGGAGAGCCGGGAGGGTGAATGAGTGCGAGAAAGAACGAGAATGAGAGCAGAGCCAGAAGGACAAAAAGAGCATGAGAGAGGGTGAGAGTGAGATGGGAGGTGGAACAATAAAACAGTGTGTGAAAGAGTGCAAGTGACAGCAGAGCTGGGAGGATAACAGAGCAAGAGAAAGAGCGAGGGTGAGAGCGGATCTCGGAGGATGATATAGTCCAGGAAAGAGCAGGAGTGAGTGCGGAGCTGAGAGGATAAAAGAGTGCAACAGAGATCGAGAATGAGAGGAGAGCTGGGCAAATGAAATAGTGCAAGAAGCAATAACAGTGAGAGTGGCAACGGCCGAATAAAAGACGGTGAGAAAGAACAAAGAAAGAGCAAAGTACAGGAACAGGCCCTTCGGCCCTCCAAGCCTGTGCCGATCATATTGCCTGTCAAACTAAAACATTTTGCACTTCCGGGGTCCGTATCCCTCTATTCCCATCCTATTCATGTATTTGTCAAGCTGCCTCTTAAACACAACTATTGTACCTGCTTCCACCACCTCCTCCGGCAGCGAATTCCAGACACTCACTACCCTCTGCGTAAAAAACATGCCCCGCACATCACCTCTATAGTTTTCTCCTCTCGCCTTTGTCCCCTAGTAATTGACTCTTCCACCCTGGGAAAAAGCTTCTGACTATCTACTCTGTCCATGCCACTCAATTTTGTAAACTTCTATCAAGTCGCCCCTCAATCTCCGTCGCTCTAGTGAGAACAATCTGAGTTTCTCCAACCTCTCCTCATAGTTAAGAACCTCCAGACCAGGCAGCATCCTGGTAAACCTCCTCTGCACCCTCTTCAATGCCTCCATGTCCTTCTGGTAATGTGGTGATCAGAATTGCACGTAATATTCCAAGTGTGGCCTAACCAAGGTTCTATACAGCTGCAGCATGACTTCCCAGCTTTTATACTCAATACCCCTGCTGATGAAGGCAAGCAGGCCATATGCCTTCCTGACTACCTTATGTACCTGCATTGCCACTTTCAGTGACCTGTGGACCTGTACACCCAGATCCCTCTGCCTGTCGATGCACTTAAGGGTTCTGCCATTTACTGTGTAATTCCTGCCTGTATTAGACCTTCCAAAATACATTACCTCGCATTTGTCTAGATTAAACTCCATCTGCCATTTCTCCGCCCGAGTCTCCAACCGATCTATATCCCGTTGTATCCTTTGACAATCCTCCTCACTATCTGCAACTCCTCCAACCTTGATGTCATCTGCAAACTTACTAATTAGCCCAGTTACATTTTCCTCCAAATCATTTATGTATACTACAAACAGCAAAGGTCCCAACACTGATCCATATTGAACACCACTAGTCACAGCTATCCATTCAGAAAATCACCCTTTCACTGCTACCCTCTATCTTCTATGACCAAGCCAATTCTGTATCCATCTTGCCAACTCACCTCTGATCCCATGCAACTTTACCTTCTGTACCAGTCTGCCATGAGGGACCTTGTCAAAGGCCTTACTGAAATCCACGTAGATAACATCCACTGCCCTTCCATCATCGATCATCTTTGTCACTTCCTCGAAAAACTCAATCAAGTTAATGAGACACGACCTCCCTTTCACAAAACCATGTTGCCTCTCACTAATACGCCAATTTGCTTCCAAATGGTAGTAAATCCTGTCACGAAGAATCTTCTCCAATAATTTCCCTACCACTGACGTAAGGTTCACCGACCTGTAATTTCCTGGATTATCCCTGCTACCCTTCTTAAACAATGGAACAACATTGGCCATTCTCCAGTCCTCTGGGACCTCACCTGTAGCCAGTGAGGATACAAAGATTTCTGTCAAGGCCCCAGCAATCTCCTCTCTTGCCTCCCTCAGTACTGTGGGGTAGATCCCAGAGAAAGAGCAAGAAGGGGAGTGCAGCCAGGAGAATAAAACAGTGCATGAAAGCATGCAAGGAAGAGAGTGAAGTGAGAGCGGAGCCCAGAAGATAAAGCAGAGTGAGAAAGAGTGACACAGAGTGCAACCAGGAGAATAAAAGAGTTAGAGAAAGAGGGAGAGTGAGAGCAGAGCTGGGACATTAAAAGAGCATGAGAAAGAGCGAAGAGCGATAGTGAGAGCAGAGCCTGGAGGATAAAAGAGCGCAAGAAAGAGCAAGGGTAAGAGCGGAGGCTGGAGGATATAAGAGCAAAGAAAGGGAGTGAGAGTGGAGGCAGGACAATAAAAGAGTGAAAGAGAGAGAGTGAGACCAGAGCTGGGAGGACACAAGAGCACTAGAAAGAGTGAGAGCGGAGGTGGGAGCATAAAAAAGCATGAGAAGGAACAATAGTGAGATCGGGGGCTGGAGGATAAAAGACCGCGAGAAACAGTAACAGTCAGAGCTGAGCAGCAAGGATAAAGGGCGCGAGAAAGAGCAAGAGAGAGAGCCGAGGCTGCAGGATTAAAGAGCATGAGTGAGAGTGAGAGTGAGAGCGAGAGCGAGAGTGGAGGATGGAGAATAATAGAGTGCATGAAAGAGCAAGAATGAATGCGGAGCTGGGAGGATAAAAGAGCATAAGAAAGAGTGAGAGTGGAGCTGGTAGAATAAAAGAGCATGAGAAAGAGTGAGAGTGATGTGTAGCCAGGAGGATAAAATAGTATGTGAAAGAGCAAGAGAGCAGAACTGGGAGAATAAAACAGTGCATGAAAGCGTGAGAGTGACAGCGGAGCCGGGAGGATAAAAGTGCACAAGAAATAGAGAGTCAAAGCTGAGCAGGGAGGCTAAAGGGCACGAGAAAGAGCGAGAGTGAGAGTGGAGCTGGGACAATAAAAGAGTGAGACAAATAGTGAGAGTGAGAGTGGAACTGGGAAGATAAAAGAGCGCAAGAAGGAGCGAGAGCGAGAATGGAGCCAGGAGAATAAAAGAGTGCGAGAAAGAATGAGGGTGACTGCGGAGCTGGGAGGATAAAAGAGCACGAGAGAGAGAGAGGCATTGCATGGAGCCAGGAGGATAAAAGCACCACAAGCAGCGGAGTGGAGCTGGGTGAATAATAGGGCACGAGAAAGAGCGAGTGTGAGAGGAGAGCTGGGAGGGTGAATGAGTGCGAGAAAGAGTGAGAATGAGAGCGGAGCCAGGGGGATAAAAGAGCACAAGAAAGTGTGAGATCGAGATTTGAGCCGGGAGGGTGAAAGACCGCAAGAAGAGCGAGAGTGAGAGCGGAGCTGAGAGAACAAAATGGTGCGTGAAAGAGTGCGAGAAAGAGGGAGAGTGAGAGTGAGAGCAGAGCCAGGAGAATAAAACAGAGTTAGAAAGAGTGACAGTGAGAGTGGATCCAGGAGGATGAAAGAGCAAGAGAAAGAGCCAGAAGGATAGTGGAGCTGGGGGATAAAAGGACCCAAGAAGAGTGAGAGTGAGGGCAGAGCCTGGAGGATTATACTACAGATTGGAATTTTATAGAGGAATCTATACTACTGATGAGGACCTTATACATCAGTGATATACAGTGATAAACTTTTAAATGAAAACCAAATCAACAAAATCGGGACAAATCAGGCACAGCCCCTAATTCAGGTCAGCTGTAAAACCAAGAACAAAGTTTAAAGGAAACTTACAAACTTTAAATCAAAATGTGATTAAAGGGGTTAACAAAACACCCCAGTCCCCGCGGTGCCCACCGAGCACGGAAGGCCTCGAGAGTGCCAGCAGACACCGCGTGCTCCCTCTCCAGGGACATCCGGCAGCGAACGTAGCCGCGGAAGAGGGACAAACAATCGGGCAGGACTCCCCCGTCGATCGCCTGCTGCCTGGACCTGTTAATGGCCAACTTGGCCAGGCCCAGGAGCAGGTTCACGAGGAGGTCCTCCTCCTTCCCGACCCCCTTCCGCACCGGGTGCCCATAGATCAGGAGCGTGGGGCTGAAGTGCAAACAAAACATCAATAAAAGGTTTTTCAAATAACTAAAAAGGGAGTGCAGCCTACAATACCCTATGTATACATGGTCCACGGACTCCACAAGACCGCAAAAAGGGCACGTGTCCTGAGAATCCGTGAACCTATGCATCCTCTTATTATAGGGGACTGCTGCATGCAACACCCTCCAACCCAGGTCCCCGATAGAAAGGGGGAGGACACCTCCGTAGAGGGCGTCCCATTGGGGGCCTCCACCGCTGGACGGCAACAAGGCACGCCAGGGCGTGTCCGGGCGGCGGACAAGGGCGAGAAAATGGAAGGTGTGCAGCAGCAGTCCGTACAAAAAGCCCCTCTTTGCTGTGCCAAAAGGCACGGAGGGCATGTCCCCGAGGCGGCTCATATTGCGGGGCACCAGCACCCTAGGGAGGGTTCGGGGCTTGGGGCCAATGTGGAATTCTGTCCGAACAGGGGAACGTTCAGACGGAAGACCACCGCGCACCTGGGCCACCTCAAGACCCAAAATAACATCGGGTCCGAGCACGACCGTTCTCAGGTCTTGGATGGCATCGGCTGCGACCTGGACACTCACAGACGCGCGTCGCGCCAACTCCTGCGGGAGCATCCAGCCCAGTCCTCCGCCACCCAGCACATCCCCGATCCTGGTCACCCCTGCGGCCACAGCCCTCCTCTCTGCCAACCACTGAAAAGGACGGAGGGGCGTTTTTTTCTGGAGATAATGGGCTACTCTGTAGTGATGGACAGCTTCTATTTGGATAAAAGATAAAGGAACGTGTAAGGGACAGACTAATTCTCAACATCACACATTGTCAGCTCCTCTGTAATTTAAATAAGGCGGGGTCCAAATGAGCCCTTATCTGTGTGCATACTGCCATGCTGATCCACTCTGTCCCTATTGCTCCTCTCTCCCGAATGATGATGCTCCCAGAATGCTGGCCGCACTCCCTTCACTGTCTGTTTATCAGCCCAGCTGTGGAGACAATGGAGACAGGGACAGGGGCTAGAGTACATAACCTACGTCACCAAACACAGGGAGTCCTGGCTCTGGCTTGAAGACAATGGGCTGTATTGTGTTAAAATGCCAATGCTCACAGCGAGGATTTCACAGTCGATGCTCATGTGACAATTTCGAAACCCTCTCTTTAAAACTTCAGGCACAGCCAGGCAGCAAGGGAGACACCCCGGAGCTCTCCAATGCTCATCCCAGCCCACTCTCCATATCACTGATATCACCAACACACCAGCTCCTGACAGCCCAACCTGCTCATAGGTTCCACTTATTCCCACAAGCACAGCACATGGGGAGAATTTGGAGATCGTACAGACATAAAGGCTATGTGAGTGTGGGCAGAAGCAGAGATAAAAAGGAATAGAGATATTGAAAGGACAAAAATACATCAAAAGGTGATGCAAAAAAGGTCAGGATCACTCAAAGCGAACAAGTCACCTGGTCCAGATGAGATGCATCCTCAGTTGCTGAGGGAACTAGGTGGAGATAGCAGAAGCTTGCTCATGCTCTCAACCCTTTTTGGGTCTGGGGTTGGTGTCAGAGGGCTATAGGATGCACATGTTGCATCTCAGTTTAAAAATAGAGAAGGGAATAAACTTGATAGCTACAAGCCAATCAGAGTCACTCAAACTAGACCTCATTTTCAAGGAGAAGGTTAATCCTTATTTGGAGAAGTATTGGGTTATTAAAGGACAATTAGCAGTAATTGGTTAAAAACAAATTATTCTTGACGAACCAGATTGAGCTGCCTGAAGTGAGAGGGGATTGATGAATGTAGAGCACTGGAAAGAGAGATAGATTATAAAAAAGCATTTGATGATGAACTATATAGCAGATTAAAATAAGCACATGACATCAAAGGGACAATGCTAAACTGGGTCTGTAATTAGTTATGGGATCAGAGGTAAAAAGTAGTGATGAAGATTTGTTGTTCTGACTGGAGTATGATCTCCCGGGATCAGTATTAAGATCATTGCTTTTCTTAATCAGTAGAAATGACTTGGGCTCAGGTAGAGAGAGTGTAATTTCCAAGTTTGCAGATGATGTAAGCTTGGCAACTTTAACAAATAGTGAATAGAATTGGAGCAGACTTTGAGAGGAGAATTTCAGACAGAATTCAATGTGGTTACCTGGAGTGATGCACTTTAAGAGGGCAGTAAAATCAAAATGGATAAAGCAAAATACTGTGGATGCTGGAAACCAGAAATAAAAACAAAATGCTGGAAAAACTCAGCAGGTCATCCAACATCTGTGGAGAGAGACAAAGTTAACATTTCAGATCAATGACATTTTATCAGAACTGAATGGTGTTCTTTGAGAGGGGTGAAAGTAACATTCGCACCACACAAGTGCCAGGCAATGACCATCTCCAACAAGAGAGAATCTAACCATCGCCCCTTGACATTCAATGATATTACTATCACTGAACCCCCCACTATCAACATCCTGGGAGTTACCATTGACCAGAAACTGAACTGGACTAGCCATGGCTACAAGAGCAGGTCAGAGGCTAGGAATCCTGCACAGAGTAGCTCATCTCTTGACTCCCCAAAACCTGTCCGCCATCTACAATGCACAAGTCAGGAGTGTGATGGAATACACCCCACTTGCCTGGATGAGTGCAGCTCCCACAACACTCAAGAAGTTTGACACCATCCAGGACAAAGCAGCCCACTTGATTGGCACCACATCTACAAACATTCACTCTCTGCACCACTGACACACAGTAGTAGCAGTGTGTACCATCTACAAGATGCACCACAGGAATTCACCAAGGCTCCTTGCACAGCACCTTCCAAACCCACAACCGCTACTATCTAGAAGGACAAGGGCAGCAGATACATGGGAACACCACCACCTGGAAGTTCCCCTCCAAGTCACTCACCATCCTGACTTGGAAATATATCGCCGTTCCTTCACTGTCGCTGGATCAAAATCCTGGAATTCCCTTCGTAACAGCACCGTGGGTGCACCTGCACCACATGGACTACAGCAATTCAAGAAAGCAGCTCAGCACCACCTTCTGAAGGGCAATTAGGGATGGGCAATAAATGCTGGCTTAGACAGCGACGCTCACAGCTCATGAAAGCAATAATACATAGAGGGCCCTCAAAGTACACATTTCCAAATTTTTGAAGATGGCAGGATAAGTTGATAAAACGGTAAAGGAAGTTTCTGGGGTACTTGGCTCTGTAAGTCAGGCTTTGGTTATATAAACAAGGAAGTCAGGCTAAACCTTTACAAATCACTGGTTAGGCTTCGGCTGGAGTATTGGGCACAATTCGGGGCTTGCAACCCACATTTCAGGAAGGATGTCAAGGCCTGGGAGAGGGTTCAGGGTAAGTTTTGGCAGGATAATAGAAGGGATGATGAAATTTAGCTGTGTGGAGAGTTTGCAGAAGCTGGGACTGTTCTCCTCAGAACCAAAGAGTTTAAGAGGAGATGTGATGGCTATTCAAAATGATGAGGTGCTTTATACAGCAAGCAGGGAGAAACTGTTTCTTCCAGCAACAGGTTTGTTAGCCATATGCCAATTATTTTAAGTTCGTGACACAGCATTTACAGGGAGAAATTTCTTCACATGGAGAGATGGAATGATCTGGAATGCACTACCTGAAAGGGTGGTGAAAACAGAGCCCACACCAACTTTCAAAAGTAATTGGGTGTGAAAAGGGCTAATTTTCAGGGTTAAGAAAGCTGGAAAAAAGCTGGGGTGTGGGATTAAATTGAGCAGCTCTTTCAAAGCACAGCCACAATGGGCTGAATGTTCACCCATGCTTTAAGACTTCAGTCTGTATCTCATGCACTCACAGATGCTGTAAGCCCTGTTGCTCTCACTCATTCATCCCAGCTTGTAATCATTCCTGAATATCTATTAAACTATTTATCAGTGTCCTGGCCAGAAGACAGGAAAGTAAATATATATCTATGTCAACCTGACTACTTTATAAAATTAGTATTTTATTTTTAAAATGTACAAAAGATTTCCCCTGACATGCCTGGCTAGCCATGACTTACGCCAGAGGAATTTCTAACCTTCAGAAACCAGCATGGACCTTGTTAGCTTTAAAGGTCAGCCATGCTCCCGTGACTGCAGAAAATCAAATTCCAAAGAAATGCGCCAACACCCTTTACATTTCTAATCCAGATATCCAGCCAACAGAGATGGTATGTCTGCAAGGACAAAAGGGATCCTGGCTCCTATATTAAACACCTCAAGATTCCAGACCTAGGAAAGTACATATTTTTGTCCAACACCCACCAGAAGAAGCAGGAGGTATGTTGCCTGACCTCAACCAAGTTGCTAGAACCTATAATATTGCCGTGTGGAACTGAACCCAGTCAGTCTACCATTTTGTCTTCTAACAGGTAGCAGCAGAAAGAGCTCTATCCAGGTGAAGTGCCTGGCCCTCATCTACACTGTGAACTACTGGAACATTGTATCTGTGCCTGCAAGACTGATTCATCTCTATGTGCTTTCTCCCAATGTGGAAGTACTCATTTCTGGAAAGATGATCACCCTGCAACAATTTCAGCCTGCTAACCTCTAACAGAATACACCATTGGATCTTTTGATTCAGGACTCATGGAAAACTTTAACTATTATTTTTATTGTGGTCTTTGCCCTGAACCCCTTTCTTTCCCTTATCCTTCCCTTATTGAATGATTGCAAAAAGGTGCAGAGATTGCAAAATAAACCAAACCTCTTATTTTACCTTATCTCCAGTTTTCTGGGGGGTTATTAATAGAGGGATTGGATAACTTCAAACTGAAGGGATAGAGAAACCAAGCTGCCACTTAGAAAGAGGGAAATCAGAAATCAAAACATCTTTCTGTTTATGGACGGGTAGGGAGAGGAGAAATCAGGGCTGTTTAAATTAATCCCCCTCCTGTCCATAACAATCAGGTATAATTCAGCAGTCTATCTCCATGTGAACAGGGAGATGCCGTTGGGGTAGGAGCTCTGAGGCTTTTGGGGATAGTGCTCCAGAGGCAGAGAGCCCAGGCGGAAGATGTCTATTGGGGAAGAGTCTCCTACCTGAGGCTGAGCTCTCTCCCAAGCAGCCAGTGGTGCACTGTTGTCTGAGGACAGAGACCTCTCTCTCAAGTACTTTGAGTCGGTTGATGACGTTCTCAAGCAGGGTGGTGTGTGGGCAGTCAGATGCCTGTTTCGCTATGTTGATGTTATGAGTGAAAGCTATCTGACTGTCCAGGTTTTGAGTTGGGTTCTCGTACTGTGGAGATTCAGTTTGTTCTGAGGAGCTCTCCATCCTCACTGAACACAAGGATTCCAGGGGCACATTGATGTTGTAGACATGGTTAAAGATGATAGGCTGCTGTTTGACTGGCACCGTGTGGTTAATATGGCGCCCCCTAGCCGAGGCCTCATCACGCTTCCGTTGGAGAGCACTGACCGGCTGCCGGCACTCGCCCAGGTCCAGGAGGGTGCTGAGGCAAACTGCCAGGACAGCGAGCAGCATCATCAGCATCTCACGTTACTGCTTCCTCAGGGAGAGGGTGTCCAAATCAAGGAGCTGCAAAAAAAAAACACGCACAAGTATTTAAAAATTGAAGCCTGAATCCAATTTCCTGCTAAATTCTCAGTTCTAACCCTCTCTTGGCTGGCCTCCCACCTTCCACTCCCCACAAACTCTGCTCTCCCAATCCATACCAAGTCCCATTCACCATTGTGCTTGCAGACTATATCACTTCCAGTCTGACAGCACCTCAATTTTAAACTTCTCATTCTTGTTTTCAGTTCCCTCCATGGTCTCCTCTCTCCCTACCTCAGTGATCTCCTCCAGCCCTATAGCCCTCCAAAATCTCTGCACTCCTCTCATTCTGGCCTCTTGAGAATCCCCAATATTAATCTCTCCAACATTGGGAGCCAGGCTTTCAGTTGCCCAGGCCCCAAGCTCAGGTATTCCCTCCCTAAATATCTTTGTCCCGCAACCTCTCTTTCCTCCTTTAAAGCACTCCTTAAAACCTACCTGTACGAACAATCTTTAGGTCACCCTTCCTAATATCTCCTTGAGGGGCACAGTGTCAAACTCTGTTTGATAATCGCTCCTGTGCAATGCCTTGCGATGTCTACTCCATTTTAAAAATAGAAGTTCTTGTTATTAAATGGAGAGGAAGCTGAGCGGAGAGTGAGAGAGTCTTGTCTCCTTTCTGAGATTGGAAGCAGCAGTGAGAGTTTATATCACAGTGTGATGTCACTGAAACAAACCATTCAGTCAGTTGAAGTGAAGCTCAGTAAATCAGTATCTAACTTATTAGCAATTTACTGAATGCAGCCCTCTGATCTCAAATTCAAAGCATGATCACTTTTAGTCTAACTTGGAGTTCGTCTGTTTCTTTGTTCCCTGTGCATTACACTTTTGGCACTACGGTACGGAAGAGTTTACTTAAACTGTTTCAGGCAGTGGTGCCAGCCACTCCTGCAGCAAGAAACAGTGACAGGATCACACATGTTCCCAAAGCGCAGAGAGAGAGAGTATGAGCAGGATGTCAGCGGAGGTGTGTTGGATACAAACACTAGACTTAGGAAAAGAGGACTTGGATTCATGCCTGCTACATCCTCCACAGTCTGATCCCTGGCAACATTGAGCACAATAATACTGTATTCACTTTGACACTTCTTTCATCTTGTTCCATCAGGGACCTGGCACCTAAATCACCAGCAGACCAGGCTAAAACTCCAACCTCACACTCACAGCTCACAAGCGTGTCGGTGTCAAAGTCTGGATAAGTCCAGAGACTCAATCAAATTAGTGTCACTCAGATACTGACAACACACGCCCGGTTCTGCGAGGAACACCCCATGATAACAACAAGTCAACTAGAGAGAAAAACAGCCAGGCAATTGGGTTGTGTGTCAGCGCCTATACGGAGAGAGTACGAAGCTGATATAAAAAATCAATTCACTTCTGCCTAATCCTGTACAAATTGTGTTTGTCTCAGTGGTAGGTCCTGTACAGATAGAGGAAACAGCTGGTTTAACAGAGCCATTAACTTCTCTACTGTTCAATCTGTGTGTGTCTCATTATCAGCTCCTGTACAATCTGTGTGTGTCTCAGTGTCAGCTCCTATACGATGTGTGTGTATCTCAGTGTCAGCTCCTGTATGATGTGTCGGTCTCAGTGTCAGTTCCTGCATGATGTGTGTGTCTCAGTGTCAGTTCCTGCATGATGTGTGTGTCTCAGTGTCAGCTCCTGCATGATGTGTGTGTCTCAGTGTCAGCTCCTGCATGATGTGTGTGTCTCAGTGTCAGTTCCTGCATGATGTGTGTGTCTCGGTGTCAGCTCCGGTATGACGTGTGTGTCTCGGTGTCAGCTCCTGTATGATGTGTGTGTTGCAGAGTCATCTCCTGCATCATGTGTGTGTCTCAGAGTCAGATCCTGCACGATGTGTGTGTTTCTCAGTGACAGCTCCTGTATGATCTGTGTGTGTCTCAGCATCAGCTCATGGACGATTTGGGTGTCTCAGTTGCAGCTTCGAAAATTTTAGAGTGCAGATCTGACTAAACAGAACAATTCATTTCTGTGTAATACTGAGCGGGCCAGGGTATTTTTCAGAGTCAGCTCCTGTATGATGTGTGTGTCTCAGTGTCAGCTACACTATGACGTGTGTGTCTCAGTGTCAGCTCCTGTATGATGTGTGTGTCTCAATGTCAGCTCCTGTACAATCTGTGTGTTTCTCAGTGTCAGTACCTGCATGATGTGTGTGTCTCAGCGAAAGATCATGTACTAACTGGGTGACTCTGTTGCAGCTTCTAAAATTTTAGAGCGCAGAGCTGATTAGACAGAACAATTCAGTTCTGTGTAATACTGAGCGGGTCATTGTGTTCTTCAGTGTCAGCTCCTGTATGATGTGTGTGTCTCAGTGTTAACTCCTGTATGATGCGTGTGTCTCAGTGTTAACTCCTGTATGATGCGTGTGTCTCAGTGTTAACTCCTGTATGATGCATGTGTCTCAGTGTTAACTCCTGTATGATGTGTGTGTCTCAGTGTTAACTCCTGTATGATGCGTGTGTCTCAGTGTTAACTCCTGTATGATGCATGTGTCTCAGTGTTAACTCCTGTATGATGTGTGTGTCTCAGTGTTAACTCCTGTACGATCTGCGTGTGTCTCAGTATCAGCTTATGTACGATGTGTGCGTGTCTCAGTGTCAGCTCCTCTACGATCGGTGTGTGTCAGTTTCAGCTCGTGTATGATGTGTGTGTCTCAGTGTCAGCTCCTGTACGATCTGTGTGCACCTCTCAGTGAGAGTTCCTGGGAGTAATATGTGTGCCCAAGAGTCCACTCCTGTATGATGTTTGTGTCTAGGTGTCAGTTATTCTCTGAAGTGTGTGTCTCAATTTCAGCTCATATACAACAAGTGCGTGTCTCAGTGTGACCTCCTGTAAGATGTGTGAATATCAGTGTCAGCTCCTATACAATCTGTGTGCATCTCAGTGTCAGCCCCTGCATGATGTGTGTGACTCAGTGACAGCTCCTGTACGATCTGTGTGTGTCTCAGTGACAGCTGCTGTACGATCTGTGTGTGTCTCAGCGAAAGATCATGTACTAACTGGGTGACTCTGTTGCAGCTTCTAAAATTTTAGAGTGCAGAGCTGATTAAACAGAACAATTCAGTTCTGTGTAATACTGAGTGGGTCATTATGTTCTTCAGTGTCAGCTCCTGTATGATGTTTGTGTCTCAGTGTGAACTCCTGTATGATGCGTGTGTCTCAGTGTTAACAACTGTATGATGTGTGTGTCTCAGTGCTAACTCCTGTATGATGTGTGTGTCTCAGTGTCAGCTCGTGTATGATCTGTGTGTCTCAGTGTCAGCTGCTCTATGACGTGTGTGTCTTAGTTTCAGCTCCTGTATGACATGTGTGTGTGTCAGTGTCAGCACCTGTATGACGTGGGTGTCTCGGTGTCAGCTCTATACGATCTGTGTGTGTCTCAGTGTCAGCTCATGTATGATCTGTGTGTGTCTAAGAGCCAGCTGCTGTATGATCTGTGTGTCTCAGTGTCAGCTGCTCTATGACGTGTGTGTCTTAGTTTCAGCTCCTGTACTACATGTGTGTGTCTCAGTGTCAGCTCCTGTATGATGTGTGTGGCTTAGTGTCATCTCCTGCATTATATGTGTGTGACTCAGTGTCAGCTCCTTTACGATCTGTGTGTGCATCTCAGTGTGATCTCCTGGGACTAATATGTGTGCCTGAGTGTCAGCTCCTGTATGATGTATGTTTCTCAGTGGCAGCTACTCTATGACGTCTGTGGCTCAGTTTCAGCTACTGCACGACATGTTTGTGTCTCAGTCTCAGCTCCTTTATGATGCGTGTGTCTCAGTGTTAACACCTGTATGAAATGTGTGTCTCAGTGTGAGCTCGTGTATGATGTGTGTGTCTCAGTGTCAGATCCTGTATAATTTGTGTGTGTCTCAGTGTCAGCTCCTGTATGATGTATGTGTCTCAGTTTAACTCTTGTATGATGTGTGTATCTCACTACCAGCACCTGTACGATCTATGTGTGTCTCAGTATCACCAATTGTATGATCTGTGTGTCTCAGTGTCAGCTCCTGTACGATCTGCGTGTGTCTCAATGTCAGATCATTTATGACATGTGTGTCTTAGTTTCAGCTCCTGTACGACGTGTGTGTGTCTTGGTGTCAGCTCCTGTATGATGTGTGTGTCTCAGTGTCAGCTCCTGTATGCTCTGTGTGTTTCTCAGTGTCAGCTCTTGCACGATCGGTGTGTGCCTCAGTGTCAGCTCCTGTATGATGTGTGTGTCTTAGTGTCAGCTCCTGCATGATATGTGTGTGACTCAGTGTCAGCTCCTGTACGATCTGTGTGTGCCTCTCAGTGTGAGCTCCTGGGATTAATATGTGTGCCTGAGTGTCATGTATGACATGTGTGTGTCTCAGTGTCAGCTCTTGTATGACGTGGGTGTCTCAGTGTTAGCTCCTGTACGATCTATGTGTGTCTCAGTATCACCAATTGTATGATCTGTATGACTCAGTGTCAGCTCGTTTATGACGTGTGTGTCTTAGTTTCAGCTCATGTATGACGTGTATGTGTCTCAGTGTCAGCTCCTGTATGACGTGGGTGTCTCAGTGTCAGCTGCTCTATGACATGTGACTTAGTTTTAGCTCCTGTACGACATCCGTGTGTGTCAGTGTCAGCACCTGTATGACGTGGGTGTGTCCGTGACAGCTCCTGTACCATCTGTGTGTGTCTCAGTGTCAGCTCCTGTATGATGTGTGTGTCTCAGTGTCAGCTCGTGTATGATCTGTGTGTGTCTCAGTGTCAGCTCCTGTAAGATCTGTGAGTGTCAGTGTCAGCTCCTGTATAATGTGTGTGTTTCAGTATCAGCTCCTGTATGATGTGTATGTGTCTAAGAGCCAGCTGCTGTATGATCTGTGTGTTTCAGTATCAGCTCATGTACAATCTGGGTGTCTCAGTTGCAGCATCTAAGATTTTAGAGTGCAGAGCTGATTAAACTGACCAATTCAGTTCTGTGCAGTACTGAGCGGGCCAGGGTATTTTTCAATGTTACCTCCTGTATGATGTGTGTGTCTCAGTTTAACTCTTGTATGATGTGTGTGTCTCACTACCAGCACCTGTATGATCTATGTGCGTCTCAGTATCACCAACTGTATGATCTGTGTGTCTCAGTGTCAGCTCCTGTACGATCTGCGAGTGTCTCAGCGTCAGCTCGTTTATGACGTGTGTGTCTAAGTTTCAGTTCCTGTACGACGTGTGTCTCAGTGTCAGCTCCTGTATGATGTGTGTGTCTCAGTGTGAGCTCGTGTATGATGTTTGTGTCTCAGTGTGAGCTCGTGTTTGATGTGTGTGTATCAGTGTCAGATCCTGTACGATCTGTGTGTCTCAGTGTCAGCTCCTCTGTGACGTGTGTCTTAGTTTCAGCTCCTGTACAACATCTGTGTATGTCAGTGTCAGCACGCGTATGACGTGGGTGTCTCTGTGACAGCTCTTGTACAATCTGTGTGTGTCTCATTATCAGCTCCTGTATGATGTGTATGTGTCTATGAGCCAGCTGCCGTATGATCTGTGTGTGTCTCAGCATCAGCTCATGTACGATCTGGGTTTCTCAGTTGCAGCATCTAAAATTTTAGAGTGCAGAGCTGATTAAACGGACAAATTCAGTTCTGTGCACTACTGAGCGGGCCAGTGAGTTTTTCAGTGTCAGCTCCTGTTTGATGTGTTATTCTCAGTGTTAACTCCTATATGATGTGTGTGTCTCAGTTTAACTCCTGTATGATGTGTGTGTCTCACTACCAGTACCTGTACGATCCTTATGTGTTTCAGTATCACCAACTGTATGATCTGTGTGTCTCAGCGTCAGCTCCTGTACGATCTGCGTGTGTCTCAGTGTCAGCTCCTGTATAATGTGTGTGACACAGTGTCAGCTCCTGAATCATGTGTGTGTCTCAGAGTCAGCTCCTATATGATCTGTGTGTGTCTCAGTTTCAGGTCCTGTGTGATGTGTGTGTCCCATTGTCAGTTCCTGTAACATGTGTGTGTTTCTCAGTGCCAGCTCCTGTACGACCTGTGCGTGTTAGTGTCAACTCCTGCATGAAATGTGTGTCCCAGTGTCAGCTCCTGTATGATCTGTGTGTGCATCTCAGTGTGAGCTCGTGGGACTAATATGTGTGCCTGAGTGTCAGCTCCTGTACGATCAGTTTGTGTCTCAGTGTCAGCTCCTGTATGATGTGTATGTGTCTAAGAGCCAGCTCCTGTATGATCTGTGTGTGTCTCAGCATCAGCTCATGTATGATCTGGGTGTCTCAGATGCAGCATCTAAGATTTTAGAGTGCAGAGCTGATTAAACTGACCAATTCAGTTCTGTGTAGTATTGAACAGGCCAGTGTGTTTTTCAGGGTCAGCTCCTGTATGATGTGTGTGTCTCAGTGTTAACTCCTGTATGATGTGTTTGTCTCAGCAACAGCACCTGTATGATCTATGTGTGTCTCAGTATCACTGACTGTATGATCTGTATGTCTCACTGTCAGCTCCTGTACGATCTGCGTGTGTTTCAGTATCAGCTCCTGTATGATGTGTGTGTCTCAGTGTCAGCTCCTATATGATCTGTGTGTGTCTCAGTTTCAGCTCCTGTTTGATCTGTGTGCGTCTCAGTGTCAGCTCCTGTATGATGTGTGTGACTCAGTGTCAGTTCCTTTACGATCTGTGTGTGCATCTCAGTGTGAGCTCCTGGGACTAATATGTGTGCCTGAGTGTCAGCTCCTGTATGATGTGTGTGTCTGAGTGTCAGCTACTCTATGACGTGTGTGTATCAGTTTCAGCTCCTGTATGACATGTGTGTTTCTCAGTGTCTTTACCTGCATGATGTGTGTGTCTCAGCGTCAGCTCATGTACGATCTGGGTGTTTCAGTTGCAGCTTCTAAAATTTTAGAGTGCAGAGCATATTAAACAGAACAATTCAGATGTGTGTAATACTGAGCGGGCCAGTGTGTACTTCAGTGTCAGCTTCTGTATGATGTGTGTGTCTCTGTGTTAACTCCTGTATGAAGTGTGTCTCTCAGTGTTAACTCCGGTACGATCTGCGTGTGTCTCAGTGTCAGCTTATGTACGATGTGTGTGTGTCTCAGTGTCAGCTCGTGTATGATCTGTGTGTGTCTCAGCGATCTAGATGTCTCAGTTTCAGATTCTAGAATTTTAGAGTACAGAACTGATTAAACAGAACAATTCAGATCTGTGTAGTACTGAGCGGGCAGTGTGTTTTTCAGTGTCAGCTCCTATATGATGTGTGTGTCTCAGTGTTAACTCCTGTATGATGTGTGTGTCTCAGTGTCAGCTCATGTACTATGTGTGTGTGTCTCAGTGTCAGCGCGTATATGATATGTGTGTCTCAGTGTCAGCTCCTGTACGATCTGGTGTGTCTCAGTGCCAGCTCCTGTATGATGTGTGTGTCTCAGTGTCAGATACTCTATGACATGTGTGTCTTAGTTTCAGCTCCTGTACTACTTGCGTATGTATCAGTGTCAGCATCTGTATGACGTGGGTGTCTCAGTGTCAGCTCCTGTATGACGTGTGTGTCTCAGTGTCAGCTCCTGTATGAGCTGTGTGTCTCATTGTCAGCTGCTCTATGATGTTTGTGTGTGTGTCTAAGAGCCAGCTCCTGTATGATCTGTGTGTCTCAGCATCAGCTCATGTACGATCTGGGTGTCTCAGTTGCAGATTCTAAACTTTTAGAGTGCAGAGCTGATTAAACTGACCAATTCAATTCTGAATAGTACTGAGTGGGTCATTGTGTTTTTCAGTGTCAGCTTCTGTATGATGTGTGTGTCTCAGTGTTAACTCCTGTATGATGTGTGTGTCTCAGTGTTAACTCCTGTATGATGTGTGTGTCTCAGTGTTAACTCCTGTATGATGTGTGTGTCTCAGAGTGAGCTCGTGTATGATGTGTGTGTCTCAGTGTCAGATCCTGCATAATCTGTGTGTGTCAGCTCCTGTATGATGTGTGTGTCTCAGTTTAACTCTTGTATGATGTGTGTATCTCACTACCAGCACCTGTACGATCTACGTGTGTCTCAGTATCACCAATTGTATGATCTGTGTGTCTCAGTGTCAGCTCCTGTACGATCTGCATGTGTCTCAGTGTCAGATTTTGTATGATGTGTGTGTCTCAGTGAGAGCTCGCTTATGATGTGTGTGTCTCAGTGTCAGATCCTGTACGATCTGTGTTTGTCTCAGTGTCAGCACCTGTATGATGTGTGTGTCTCAGTGTCCGCTCCTGTATCATATGTGTGTCTCAGATCAGCTCCGGTATGATATGTGTGTCACAGTGTCAGCTCCTGTACGATCTGTGTGTGTCTCAGTGTCAGCTCCTTTATGATGTGTGTGTCCTAGTGTCAGCTCCTGTACAATCTGTGTGTGCATCTCAGTATGAACTCCTGGGACTAATATGTGTGCCTGAGTGGCAGCTCCTGTACACTCTGTGAGAGTCAGTGTTAGCTCTTGTATGATGTTTTTGTCTCTGTATCAGCTCCTGTATGATGTGTATGTTTCTAAGAGCCATCTCCTGTATGATCTGTGTGTGTCTCAGTGTCAGCTCCTGTATGATCTGTGTGTGTCTCAGTTTCAGCTCCTATATGATCTATGTGTGTCTCAGTGTCAGCTCCTGTATCATGTATGTGTTTCTCAGTTTCAGCTCATGTATGATCTGAGCATGTTAGTGTCAGCTCCGTTATGCTGTGTGTGACTGAATGTCATCTCCAGCATGATATGTGTGCCTGAGTGTCAGCTCCTGTTTGATCAGCGTGTGTCTCAGTGTCAGATCGTTTATGACATGTTTGTCTTAGTTTCAGCTCCTGTACGAAATGTGTGTCTCAGTATCAGCTCTTGTATGACGTGGGTGTCTCAGTGTCAGCTCCTGTATGACGTGGGTGTCTCAGTGTCAGCTCCTGTATGACGTGGGTGTCTCAGTGTCAGCTCCGGTATGATCTATGTGTGTCTCAGTGTCAGCTCCTTTATCATGTGTGCGTCTCAGAGTAAGCTCCTGTATGATGTGTGTGTCTCAATGTCAGCTCCTGTATGATCTGTGTGCATCACAGTGTCAGCCCTTGTACGATCTGTGTGTGCCTCAGTGTCAGCTCCTGTATGATCTGTGTGCATCACAGTGTCAGCCCTTGTACGATCTGTGTGTGCCTCAGTGTCAGCTCCTGTATGATGTGTGTGTCTCAGTGTCAGCTCCTGTATGATGGTTGTGTCTCAGTGTCATCTCCTGCATGATATGTGTGTGACTCAGTGTAAGCTCCCGTACGATCTGTGTGTGCGTCTCAGTGTGAGCTCCTGGGAGTAATATGTGCACCTGAGTGTCAGCTCCTGTAGGATGTTTGTGTCTCAGTGTCAGCTACTCTATGACGTGTGTATCTCAGTTTCAGTTCCTGCACGACATGTGTGTGTCTCAGTGTCCGCTCCTGCATGATGTGTGTGTCTCAGTGTCAGTTCCTGTATGATCTGTGTGTGTCTCAGTGTCAGCTCCTGCATGATGTGTTTGTCTCAGTGTCAGTTCCTGTATGATGTGTGTGTCTCAGTGTCAGCTCCTGCATGATGTGTTTGTCTCAGTGTCAGTTCCTGTATGATGTGTGTGTCTCAGTGTCAGCTCCTGTACAATCTGTGTGTTTCTCAGTGTCAGCCCCTGCATGATGTGTGTGTCTCATTGACAGCTCCTGTAGGATCTGTGTGTTTCTCATCGTCAGATCATGTAGAACTGGGTGTCTCAGTTGCACCTTCTAAAATTTTAGAGTCCAGAGCTGATTAAACTGACCAATTCAGTTCTGTGTAGTACTGAGCGGGCCAGTGTGTTTTGCAGTGTCAGTTCCTGTATGATGTGTGTGTCTCAGTGTTAACTCCTGTATGATGTTTGAGTCTCAGTGTTAACTCCTGCATGATGTGTGTGTCTCAGTTAAAACCTGTATAATGTGTCTGTCTCAGCAACAGCACCTGTACGATCTATGTGTCTCAGTATCACCAACTGTATGATCTGTATGTCGCAGTGTCAGAACCTGTACAATCTGCGTGTGTCTCAGTGTCAGCTCCTGTATGATGTGTGTGCCTCAGTGTCAGCTCCTATATGATCTGTGTGTGTCTCATAGTCAGCTCCTGTAACATGTGTGTGTGCCTCAGTGCCAGCTCCGGTATCATGAGTGTGTCTCATAGTCAGCTCCGGTATGATGTGTGTGTCTCAGTGTCAGCTCCTATATGATCTATGTGTGTCTCATAGTCAGCTCCTGTAACATGTGTGTGTGCCTCAGTGCCAGCTCCGGTATCATGAGTATGTCTCATAGTCAGCTCCGGTATGATGTGTGTGTCTCAGTGTCAGCTCCTATAGGATCTGTGTGTGTCTCAGTTTCGGCACCTGTACGATCTGTGTGAGTCTCAGTGTCAGCTCCTGTATGATGTGTACATTTCTCAGTGTCAGCTCCTGTACGAACTGTGCGTGTTAGTGTCAGCTCCTTTATGATATGTGTGACTCAGTGTCATCTCCTGCATGATATGTGTGTCCCAGTGTCAGCTCCTGTACGATCTGTGTATGCATCTCAGTGTGAGGTCCTGGGACTAATATGTGTTCCTGATTGTCAGCTCCTGTATGATGTGTGTGTCTCAGTGTCAGCTACTCTATGAAGTTGTGTCTCAGTGTCAGCTCGTGTTTGATGTGTGAATCTCAGTGTCAGCTCATGTACAATCAGTGTGTTTCTCAATGTCAGCACCTGCATGATGTGTGTGTTTCAGTGACAGCTCCTGTATGATCTGTGTGTGTCTCAGCATCAGCTCATGTACTAACTGGGTGTCTCAGTTGCAGATTCTAAAATTTTAGAGTGCAGTGCTGATTAAACAGAACAATTCAGTTCTGTGTAATACTGAGCGGGTCATTGTGTTCCTCAATGTCAGCTCCTGTATGATGTGTGTGTCTAAGTGTTAACTCCTTTATGATGTGTGTATCTCAGACCAGCACCAGTACGATTTATCTGTCTCTCAGTATCACCAACTGTATGATCTGTGTGTCTCAGTGTGAGCCCCTGTATGATCTGCGTCTGTCTCAGTGGCAGCTCGTGTATGCTGTGTGTATCTCAGTGTCAGCTCATGTATGATCTAGGTTTGTCTCAGTGTCAGCTCCTGTATGATGTGTGTCTCAGTGTCAGCTCCTGTATGAGCAGTTTGTCTCAGTGTCAGCTTCTCTATGATGTGTGTGTGTCTTAGAGGCAGTTCCTCTTTGATCTGTGTGTGTCTCAGCATCAGCTCATGCATGATCTGGGTGTCTCAGTTGCAGATTCTAAACTTTTAGTGTGCAGAGCTGATTAAACTGACCAATTCAGTTCTGTATAGTACTGAGTGGGCCAGTGTGTTTCTCAGTGTCAGCTCCTGTATGATGTTTTTGTCTCAGTTTAACCCCTGTATAATATGTGTGTCTCACTACCAGCACCTGTACAATTTCAGTGTTTCTCAGTATCACCAATGGTATGATCTGTGTGTCTCAGTGTCAGCTCCTGTACAATCTGTGTGTGTCTCAATGTCAGCTTGGTTATGACTTGTGTGTCTTAGTTTCAGCCCCTGTACGACATGTGTGTGTCTCGGTGTCAGGTCCTGTACGATCCTGTACGATCTGTGTGTGTCTCAGCATCAGCTCATGTACGATCTGGGTGTCTCAGTTGCAGCTTCTAAAATTTTAGAGTGTAGAGCTGACTAAGCAGAACAATTCAGTTCTGTGTAATACTGAGCGGGTCATTGTGTTCTTCATTGTCAGCTCCTGTGTGATGTGTGTGTGTCAGTGTTAACTCCTGCCTGATGCGTGTGTCTCAGTGTTAACTCCTGTATGATGTGTGTGTCTCAGTGCTAACTCCTGTATGATGCGTGTGTCTCAGTGTTAACTCCTGTATGATGTGTGTGTCTCAGTGCTAACTCCTGTATGATGCGTGTGTCTCAGTGTGAACTCGTGTATGATTTGTGTGTCTCAGTGTCAGCTCCTGTATGATGTGTGTGTCTTAGTTTCAGCGCCTGTACGACATGTGTATGTGTCAATGTCAGCACCTGTCTGACATGGGTGTCTCAGTGTCAGATCCTGTACGTTCTATGTGTGTCTCAGTGTCAGCTCCTGTATGATGTGTGTGTCTCACTGTCAGCTCGTGTATGATCTGTGTGTGTCTCAGTGTCATCTCCTGTACAATCTGTGAGTGTCAGTATCAGCTACGGTATGATGTGCGTCTCTCAGTATCAGCTCCAGTATGATGTGTATCTGTCTAAGAGCCAGCTCCTGTATGATCTGTGTGTGTCTCAGCATCAGCTCATGTACAATCTGGATGTCTCAGTTGCAGATTCTAAAATTTTAGCGTGCAGAATTGATTAATCAGAACAATTCAGTTCTGTGTAATACTGAGTGGGTCATTGTGTTCTTCAGTGTCAGCTCCTGTATGATATGTGGTTCTCAGTGTTAACTCCTGAATGACGTGTATGTTTCTCAGTGTCAGCTCCTGAATGATGCGTGTGTCTCAGTGTTAACTCCTGTATCATGGGTGTGTCTCAGTGTTAACTCCTGTATGATGTGTGTGTCTCAGTGTTAACACCTGCCTGATGCGTGTGTCTCAGTGTTAACTCCTGTATGATGTGTGTGTCTCAGTGTTAACTCCTGTATCATGGGTGTGTCTCAGTGTTAACTCCTGTATGATGTGTGTGTCTCAGTGTTAACACCTGCCTGATGCGTGTGTCTCAGTGTTAACTCCTGTATGATGTCTGTGTCTCAGTGCTAACTCCTGTATGATGCGTGTGTCTCAGTGTTAACTCCTGTATGATGTGTGTGCCTCAGTACCAGCTCCTGTATGATGTGTGTGTCTCAGTGTTAACTCCTGTATGATGCGTGTATCTCAGTGTTAACTCCTGTATGATGCGTGTGTCTCAGTGTGAACTCGTGTATGATTTGTGTGTCTCAGTGTCAGATCCTGTACGATCTGCGTGTGTCTCAGCATCAGCTCATGTACGATCTGGGTGTCTCAGTTGCAGATTCTGAAATTTTAGAGTGCAGAGCTGATTAAACAGAACAATTCAATTCTGTGTAATACTGAGCGGGTCATTATGTTCTTCAGTGTCAGCTCCTGTGTGATGTGTGTGTGTCAGTGTTAACTCCTGCCTGATGCGTGTGTCTCAGTGTTAACTCCTGTATGATGTTTGTGTCTCACTGTTAACTCCTGTATGATGTTTGTGTCTCAGTGTTAACTCCTGTATGATGTGTGTGTCTCATTGTTAACTCCTGTACGATCTGTGTGTATCTCAGTGGCAGCCCCTGCATGATGTTTGTGTCTCAGTGACTGCTCCTGTACGATCTGTGTGTGTCTCAGCGAAAGATCATGTACTAACTGGGTGACTCTGTTGCAGCTTCTAAAATTTTAGAGTGCAGAGCTGATTAGACAGAACAATTCAGTTCTGTGTAATACTGAGCGGGTCATTGTGTTCTTCAGTGTCAGGTCCTGTATGATGAGTGTCTCTCAGTGTTAACTCCTGTATGATGCGTGTGTCTCAGTGTTAAATGCTGTATGATGTGTGTTCTCTCAGTATAAACACCTGTATGATGTGTTGTCTCATTGCTAACTCCTGTATGATGTGTGTGTTTCAGCGTTAGCTCCTGTATGATGTGTGTGTCTCAGTGTGAGCTCGTGTATGATGTGTGTTTGTCTCATTGTCAGATCCTGTATGATCTGCGTGTGTCTCAGTGTCATATTGTGTATGATGTGTGTGTCTCAGTGTCATCTCGTTTATGATGCTTGTGTCTCAGTGTCAGATCCTGTACGATCTGCATGTGTCTCAATGTCAGCTCCTTTATGATGTGTGTGTCTCAGTGCCAGCTCCTGTATGATCTGTGTGTCTCAGTGTCAGCTGCTCTATGACGTGTGTGTCTTAGTTTCTGCTCCTGTACGATATGAGTGTGTGTCAGTGTCAGAACCTGTACGATCGATGTGTATCTCAGTAACAGCTCCTGTACGATCTGTGTGTGTCTCAGCATCAGCTCATGTGCCATCTGGGTGTCTCAGTTGCAGATTCTAAAATTTATGAGTGCAGAGCTGATTAAACAGAAAAATTTAGTTCTGTGTAGTACTGAGTGGGCCAATGTGTTTTTCAGTGTCAGCTCCTATATGATGCGTGTGTCTCAGTGTTAGCTCCTGTATGATGTGTGAGTCTCAATGTTAACTCCTGTATGATGTGTGTGTCTCAGTGTGAGCTTGTGTATGATGTGTGTGTCTCAGTGTCAGTTCCTGTATGATCTGTGTGTCTCAGTGTCAGCTGCTCTATGAAGTGTATGTCTTAGTTTCAGCTCATGTACGACATGTGTGTGTGTGTGTCAGTGTCAGCACCTGTATGACGTGGGTGTCTCAGTGTCAGATCCTGTACGATCTGTGTGTCTCAGCATCAGCTCATGTACGATCTGGGTGTCTCAGTTGCAGATTCTAAAATTTTAGAGTGCAGAGCTGATTAAACAGAACAATTCAGTTCTGTGTACTACTGAACGGGTCATTGTGTTCTTCAGTGTCAGCTCCTGTATGACCTTTGTGTCTCAGTGTCAGATCCTGTACGATCTGCATGTGTCTCACTGTCAGGTCCTTTATGATGTGTGTGTCTCAGTGCCAGCTCCTGTATGATCTGTGTGTCTCAGTGTCAGCTGCTCTATGACGTGTGTGTCTTAGTTTCTGCTCCTGTACGACATGAGTGTGTGTCAGTGTCAGCTCCTGTATGGCGTGGGTGTCTCAATGTCAGCTCCTGTATGATGTGTGTGTCTCAACGTCAGCTCGTGTATGAACTGTGTGTCTCAATGTCAGCTCGTGTATGATGTGTGTGTGTGTCTCAGTGTCAGCACCTGTATGATCTGTGTGTCTCAGTGTCAGCTCCTGTATGATGTGTGTGTCTCAATGTCAGCTCGTGTATGATCTGTGTGTGTCTCAGTGTCAGCTCCTGTACGATCTGTGAGTGTCAGTTTCAGTCCCTGTATGATGTGTGTGTGTGTCTCAGAATCAGCTCATGTACGATCTCAGTTTCTCAGTTGCAGCATCTAAGATTTTAGAGTGCAGAGCTGATTAAACTGACCAATTCAGTTCTGTGTAGTACTTAGCGGGCCAGGGTGTTTTTCAGTGTCAGCTCCTGTATGATGTGTGTGTCTCGGTTAAAACCTGAGAGAAGTGACTGTCTCCGTGTTAACTCCTGTATGATGTGTGTGTGTCTCAGCACCAGCATCTGTACGATCTATGTGTGTTTCAGTATCACCGACTGTATGATCTGTATGTCTCAGTGTCATCACCTGTACGATCTGCGTGTGTCTCAGTGTCAGCTCCTGTACGATCTGTGTGAGCATCTTAGTATGAGCTCCTGAGACTAATATCTGTTACTGTCTGTCAGCTCCTGTATGATGTATGTGTCTCAGTGTCAGCTACTCTATGACGTGTGTGTCTCAGTTTAGCTCCTTTACGACATGTATGTGTCTCAGTGTCAGCTCCTGTATGATGTGTTTGTCTCAGTGTCAGTTCCTCTATGATGTGTGTGTGTCTCAGTGTCAGTTCCTGTATGAAGTGTAAAACTCAGTGTCAGATCCTGTACAATCTGTGTGTTTCTCAGTGTCAGCATCTGCATGATATGTGTGTCTCAGTGACAGCTCCTGTACGATCTGTGTGTGACTCAGTGACAGTTCCTGTACGATCTGTGCGTGCTCAGTGACAGCTCCTGTACGATCTGTGTGTGTCTCAGCATCAGCTCATGTATGATCCGGGTGTCTCAGTTGCAGATTCTAAAATTTTAAAAGTGCAGATCTGATTAAACAGAACAATTCAGTTCTGTGTAATAGTGAGCGGGTCATTGTGTTCTTTAGTGTCAGCTCCTTTCTGATGTTTGAGTCTCAGTGTTAACTCCTGTATGATGCGTGTGTCTCAGTGTTAACTCCTGTATGATGCGTGTGTCTCAGTGTTAACTCCTGTATGATGTGTGTGTCTCAGTGTTAACTCCTGTATGATCTGGGTCTCTCAGTGTCAGATCCTATATGATGCGTGTGTCTCAGTGTTAGCACCTGTATGATATGTGTGTCTCAGAGTTAACTCCTGTATGATCTGGGTGTCTCAGTGTCAGATCCTATATGATGCGTGTGTCTCAGTGTTAAATCCTGTATGATATGTGTGTCTCAGAGTTAACTCATGTATGCTCCTGTGTGTCTCAGTGTCACTTCCTGTATGAAGTGTGTGCCTCAGTGTCAACTGTTTTATGACATGTGTGTCTCGGACTCAGCTCATGTATGATGTGTGTGTCTCAGTGTCATCTGCTGCATCATGTGTTTCTATCAGTGTCAGCTCCTATGTGAAGTGTGTGTCTCCGTGTCAGCTGCTGTATGTTTTGGGTCTATCGGCCAGCTCCTGTATGATGTATATGTCTCAGAGACAACTCCTGTATGGCGTGTGTGTTTCTCAGTGTCAGCTCCTGCATGATGTGTGTGTCTCAGTGTTAACTCCTGTATGATGTGTGTGTCATAGTGCCAGATCCTGTACGATCTATGTGTGTCTCAGTATCACCAACTGTATGATCTGTATGTCTTAGTGTCAGCTCCTGTACGATCTGCGTGTATCTCAGTGTCAGCTCCTGTATAATGTATGTGTCTCAGAGTCATCTCCGGTATGATGTGCATGTCTCGGTGTCAGCTCCTGTACGATCTGTGCGTGATAGTGTTAGCTCCTTTATGATGTGTGTGACTCAGTGTCAGCTACTGTATGACGTTGTGTCTCAGTTTCAGCTCCTATATGACATGTGTGTGTCTCAGTGTCTTTAACCTGCATGATGTGTGTGTCTCAGTGTCAGCTACTCTGACGTGTGTGTCTCAGTTTCAGCTCCTATACGACATGTATGTGTCTCAGTGTCAGCTCCTGCATGATGTGTAAATCTCAGTGTCAGCTCCTGTACGATCGGTGTGTGTCTCAGCATCAGCTCATGTACGATCTGGGTGTCTCAGTTGCAGATTCTAAAATTTTAGAGTGCAGAGCTGATTAAACAGAACAGTTCAGTTCTGTGTAATACTGAGTGGGTCATTGTGTTCTTCATTGTCAGTTCCTGTATGATGCATGTGTCTCAGTGTTAACTCCTGTATGATCTGTGTGTCTCAGTGTCCGCTCCTGTATGACCTGCATGTCTCAGTATCACTTCCTGAATGATGTGTGTATCTCAGTGTCACCTGTTTTATGACGTGTGTGTCTTGGTGTCAGCTCCTGTATGATGTTATTGTCTTAGTGTCATCTGCTGCATCATGTTTCTCTCTCATTGTCAGCTCCTGTGTGACGTGTGTGTCTTAGTGTCAGCTGCTGTATGTTTTGGGTCTATCTGCCAGCTCCTTTATGATGTATTTGTCTCAGAGACAGCTCCTGTATGACCTGTGTGTCTCAGTGTCAGGTCCTGTGTGATCACTGTGTGTCACAGAGTCATCTCCTGAATCATGTGTGTGTCTCAGTGTCAGCTCCTGTATGACGTGTGTGTTTCTCACTGTCAGCTCCTGCATGATGCGTGTGGCCCAGTGTCAGCTCCTGTACGATCTGTGTGTGCAACTCAGTGTGAGCTACTGGGACTAATATGTGTTTCTGAGTGTCAGCTCCTGTATGATATGTGTGTCTCAGTGTCAGCTACTGTATGACGTTGTGTCTCAGTTTCAGCTCCTATATGACATGTGTGTGTCTTAGTGTCTTTACCTGCATGATGTGTGTGTCTCAGTGTCAGCTACTCTATGACGTGTATGTCTCAGTTTCAGCTCCTATACGACATGTATATGTCTCAGTGTCAGCTCCTGCATGATGTGTTTGTCTCAGTGTCATTTCCTGTGTGATGTGAATGTGTCTCAGTGTCAGCCCCTGCATGATGTGTGAATCTCAGTGTCAGCTCCTGTACGATCTGTGTGTGTCTCAGCATCAGCTCATGTACGATCTGGGTGTCTCAGTAGCAGATTCTAAAATTTTAGATTGCAGAGCTGATTAAACAGAACAATTCAGTTCTGTGTAATACTGAGCGGGTCATTGTGTTCTTCAGTGTCAGTTCCTGTATGATGTGTGTGTCTCAGTGTGAACTCCTGTATGATCTGTGTGTCTCAGAGTTAACTCCTGTATGCTCTTGTGAGTCTCAGTGTCACTTCCTGTATGAAGTGTGTGCCTCAGTGTCACCTGTTTTATGACATGTATGTCTCGGTCTCAGCTCCTGTATGATGTGTGTGTCTCAGTGTCATCTGCTGCATCATGTATTTCGATCAGTGACAGCTCCTGTTTAACGTGTGTGTCTCAGTGTCAGCTGCTGTATGTTTTGGGTCTATCAGCCAGCTCCTGTATGATGTATTTGTCTCAGAGACAGCTCCTGTATGACGTGTGTGTTTCTCAGTGTGAGCTCCTGCATGATGCGTGTGTCTCAGTGTTAACTCCTGTATGATGTGTGTGTCTCAGTGCCAGATCCTGTATGATCTATGTGTGTCTCAGTATCACCAACTGTATGATCTGTATGTCTTAGTGTCAGCTCCTGTACGATCTGCGAGTGTCTCAGTGTCAGCTCCTGTATAATGTATGTGTCTCAGAGTCAGCTCCGGTATGATGTGCGTGTCTCGGTGTCAGCTCCTGTACAATCTGTGCGTGTTAGTGTTAGCTCCTTTATGATGTGTGTGACTCAGTGTCATCTCCTGCATGATATGTGTGTCCCAGTGTCAGCTCCTGTACGATCTGTGTGAGCATCTCAGTGTGAGCTCCTGGGACTAATATGTGTTTCTGAGTGTCAGATCCTGTATGATGTGTGTGTCTCAGTGTCAGCTACTGTATGATGTTGTGTCTCAGTTTCAGGTCCTATATGACATGTGTGTGTCTTAGTGTCTTTAACCTGCATGATGTGTGTGTCTCAGTGTCAGCTACTGTATGACGTTGTGTCTCAGTTTCAGCTCCTATACAACATGTATATGTCTCAGTGTCAGCTCCTGTATGATGTGTTTGTCTCAGTGTCATTTCCTGTATGACGTGAGTGTGTCTCAGTGTCAGCCCCTGCCTGATGTGTGACTCTCAGTGTCAGCTCATGTACGATCTGGGTGTCTCAGTTGCAGCTTCTAAAATTGTAGAGTGCAGTGCTGATTAAACAGAACAATTCAGTTCTGTGTAATACTGAGCGGGTCATTGTGTTCTTCATTGTCAGCTCCTGTATGATGTGTGTGTCTCAGTGTTAACTCCTCTATGATGCATGTGTCTCAGTGTTAACTCCTGTATGATGCATGTGTCTCAGTGTTAACTCCTGTATGATCTGTGTGTCTCAGTGTCAGCTCCTGTATGACCTGCGTGTCTCAGTATCACTTCCTGAATGATGTGTGTATCTCAGTGTCACCTGTTTTATGATGTGTGTGTCTTGGTGTCAGCTCCTGTATGATGTGTTTGTCTTAGTGTCATCTGCTGCATCATGTGTCTCTCTCATTGTCAGCTCCTGTGTGACGTGTGTGTCTCAGTGTCAGCTGCTGTATGTTTTGGGTCTATCTGCCAGCTCCTTTATGATGTATTTGTCTCAGAGACAGCTCCTGTATGACCTGTGTGTCACAGAGTCATCTCCTGAATCATGTGTGTGTCTCAGTGTCAGCTCCTGTATGACGTGTGTGTTTCTCACTGTCAGCTCCTGCATGATGCGTGTGTCTCAGTGTTAACTCATGTATGATGTGTGTGTCTCGGTGCCAGATCCTCTATTATCTGTGTGTGTCTCAGCATCAGCTCATGTATGATCTGGGTGTCTCAGTATCAGATCCTGTATGATCTGCATGTGTCACAGTTTCAGCTCATGCATGATGCGTGTGTCTCAGTTTCTGCTCCTGTTTGATCCGTGTGTAACTCAGTGTCAGCTCCTGTACAATCTGTGTGTTTCTCAGAGTCAGCACCTGCATAAAGTGTGTGTCTCAGTGTCAGCTCCTGTACGATCTGTGTGTGACTCAGTGACAGCTCCTGTACGATCTGTGTGTGTCTGAGCATCAGCTCCTGTGCGATCTGCATATCTCAGTTGCAGCTTCTAAAATTTTAGAGTGCAGAGCTGATTAAACAGAACAATTCAGTTCTGTGTAATACTGAGCGGGTCATTATGTTCTTCATTGTCAGCTCCTGTATGATGTGTGTGTCTCAGTGTTAACTCCTGTATGATGTGTGTGTCTCAGTGTGAGCTCGTGTATGATATGTGTGTCTCAGTTTCAGCTCGTATATGATGTGTGTGTCTGAGTGTCAGATCCTGTACGATCTGCGTGTGTCTCAGTGTCAGCTCGTGTATGATGTGTGTGTCTCAGTGTCAGCTGCTCTATGACGCGTGTGTCTTAGTTTCAGCTCCTGTACAAGATGTGTGTGTGTCATTGTCAGCACCTGTATGACGTGGGTCTCTCAGTATCAGCTCCTGTACGATCTGTGTGCATCTGTGTCAGCTCTTGTATGATGTGTGTGTCTCAGTGTCAGCTCGTGTATGATCTGTGTGTGTCTCAGTGTAAGCTCCTGTATGATCTTTGAGTGTCACTATCAGCTACTGTATGATGTGTGTATCTCAGTATCAGTCCCTGTATGATGTGTGTGTGTGTCTCAGAATCAGCTCATGTACGATCTCAGTTTCTCAGTTGCAGCATCCAAAATTTTAGAGTGCAGAGCTGATTAAACAGAACAATTCAGTTCTGTGTAGTACTGAGCGGGTCATTGTGTTCTTCAGTGTCAGCTCCTGTATGATGTGTGTGTCTCGGTTAAAACCTGAGAGAAGTGACTGTCTCCGTGTTAACTCCTGTATGATGTGTGTGTGTCTCAGCACCAGCATCCTGTATCAGCTCCTGTATCATGTGTGTGTCTCAGTTTCAGCTCCTATATGATCGGTGTGTGTCTCAGTTTCAGCTCCTGTACGATCTGTGTGTGTCTCAGTGTCAGCTCCTGTATGATGTGTGTGTCTCAGTGTCAGCTCCTGGATCATGTGTGTGTTTCTAAGTGTCAGCTCCTGTATGATCTGTGTGTGTTAATGTCAGCTACTTTATGATATGTGTGACTCAGTGTCATCTCTTGCATGATATGTGTGTCCCAGTGTCAGCTCGTGTACGATCAGGATGTGCATCTCAGTGTGAGCTCCTGGGGCTAATAAGTGTTCCTGAGTGTCAGCTCCTGTATGATGTGTGGTCTCAGTGTCAGCTACTCTATGACATGTGTGTCTCATTTTCTGCTCCTTTACAACATGTATGTGTCTCAGTGTCAGTTCCTGTATGATGTGTGTGTGTCTCAGTATCTGCTCCTGTATGATCTGTGTGTGTCTCAGCATCAGCTCATGTACGATCTGGGTGTCTCAGTTCCAGATTCTAAAATTTTAGAGTACAGAGCTGAATAAACAGAACAATTCAGTTCTGTGTAATACTGAGCAGGTCATTGTGTTCTTCAGTGTCAGCTCCTGTATGACATGTGTGTCTCAGTGTTAACTCCTGTATGATGCGTGTGTCTCAGTGTTAACTCCTGTATGATGTGTGTGTCTCAGTGTTAACTCCTGAATGATCTGTGTGCGTCTCAATGTCAGCTCGTAAATGATCTCTGTGTCAAAGTGTCAGCTCCTGTACGATCTGTGTGTGTCTCAGCATCAGCTCATTTAGGATCTGGTTGTCTCAGTTGCAGATTCGAAAATTTATGAGTGCAGACCTGATTAACCAGAACAATTCAGTTCTTTGCAGTACTCAGCGGGCCAGTGTGTATTGCAATGTCAGCTCCTGTATGATGTGTGTGCCTCAGTGGTAATTCCTGTATAATCTGCGTGTCTCAGTGTCAGCTGTTTTATGACTTATGTGTCTCGGTGTCAGATCCTGTATGATGTGTTTGTCTCAGTGTCATCTGCTGCATCATGTGTTTCTCTCATTTTCAGCACCTGTGTGACGTGTGTGTCTCAGTATCAGGTCCTGTGTGATCACTGCGAGTCGCAGAGTCATCTCCTGAATCATGTGTGTGTCTCAGTGTCAGCTCCTGTATGACATGTGTGTTTCTCAGTGTCAGCTCCTGCATGATGCGTTTGTCTCAGTGTTAACTCCTGTATGATGTGTTTGTCTCTGTGCCAGCACCTGTACGATCTATGTGTGTCTCAGTGAAAGCTTCTGTACGATCTATGTGTGTCTCAGCATCAGCTCATGAATGATCTGGGTGTCTCAGTGTCAGATCCTGTATGAAGTGTGTGCCTCAGTGTCACCTGTTTTATGACGTGTGTGTCTCGGTGTCAGATCCTGTATGATGTGTGTGTCTCAGTGTTATCTGCTGCATCATGTGTTTCTCTCAGTGTCAGCTCCTATGTGACATGTGTGTCTCCGTGTCAGCTGCTGTTTGATGTATTTGTCTCCGTGTCAGCTGCTGTATGATGTGTGTGTCTCAGAGACAGCTCCTGTATGACGTGTGTGTCTCAGTGTCAGCTCCTGTGTGATCACTGTGTGTCGCAGAGTCATCTCCTGCATCTTGTGTGTGTCTCAGTGTCAACTCCTGTATGAAGTGTGTGTTTGTCAGTGTCAGCTCCTGCATGATGCCTGTGTCTCAGTGTTAACTCCTGTATGATGTGTGTGTCTCAGTGTGAGCTCGTATATGATGTGTGTGTCTCAGTGTCAGATCCTGTATGATGTGTGTGTCTCAGTGTTAACTCCTGTATGTTGTGTGTGTCTCATTGTTAACTCCTGTATGACGTGTGTTTCAGTGTCAGCTCCTGTTGTTCTGTGTGTGTCTCAGTGTCAGATCGTGTATGATCTGTGTGTCAAAGTTTCAGCTCCTGTACGATGTGTGTGTGTCTCTTTAACAGCTCATGTACGATCTGGGTGTTTCAGTTGCAGATTCTAAAATTTTAGAGTACACAGCTGATTAAACAGAACAATTCAGTTCTGTGTAATACCAAGCGAGTCATTGTGTTCTTCAGTGTCAGCTCCTGTATCATGTGTGTTTTTCTATGTGTCATCTCCTATATGATGTGTGCGTGTTAGTATCGGCTCCTGTATGACGTGGGTGTCTCAGTGTCATCTCCTGCATGATATGTGTGTCCCAGTGTCAGCTCCTGTACAATCTGTGTATGCATCTCAGTGTGAGCTCCTATATGATGTGTTTGTCTCAGTGTCAGTTACTGAATGATGTGTGTGTCTCAGTGTCAGCTCCTGTATGATGTTTGAATCTCAGTGTCAGCTCCTGTACAATCTGTGTGTTTCTCAGTGTCAGCACCTACATGATGTGTGTGTCTCAGTGTCAGCTCCTGTACGATCTGTGTGTGACAGCTCCTCTATGAACTGTGTGTATTTCAGCAGCAGCTCATGTACGATCTGGATGTCTCAGTTGCAGATTCTAAAATTTTAGAGTGCAGAGCTAATTAAACAGAACAATTCAGTTCTGTGTAATACTAAGCGAGTCATTGTGTTCTTCAGTGTCAGCTCCTGTATGATGTGTGTTCTCAGTGTTAACTCCTGTCTGATGTGGGTGTCTCAGTGTTAACTCCTGTATGATGTGTGAGTCTCAGCGTTAACTCCTGTATGACATGTGTGTCTCAGTGACAGCTTATGTACGATGTGTGTGTGTCTCATTGTCAGATCGTGTATGATCTGTGTGTCAAAGTTTCAGCTCCTGTACGATGTGTATGTGTCTCTGTAACAGCTCCTGTATGATCTGTGTGTGTCTCCGCATCAGCTCTTGTACAATCTAGGTGTCTCAGTTGCAGATTCTAAAATTTATGAGTGCAGAGCTGATTAAACAGAAAAATTCAGTTCTCAGTAGTACAGAGCGGGCCAGTGTGTTTTTCAGTGTCAGCTCCTAATTGATGTGTGTGTCTCAGTGTTAACACCTCTATGATGTGTGTGTCTCAGTGTTAACTCCTGTATGAAATGTGTGTCTCAGGGTGAGCTCGTGTGTGATGTGTGTGTCTCAGTGTCAGCTCCTGTATCATGTGTGTGTCTCAGACTCAGCTCCATTATGATTGTGTGAATCTCAGTGTCAGCTACTCTATGACGTGTGTGTCTCAGTTTCAGCTCCTATATGACATGTATGTGACTCAGTGTCAGCTCCTGTAATGTGTTTGTCTCAGTGTCAGTTCCTTTATGAAGTGTGTGTGTCTCAGTGTCAGCTCCTGTATGATGTGTGAATCTCAATGTCAGCTCCTGTACAATCTGTGTGTTACTCAGTGTCAGCACCTTCATGATGTGTGTGTCTCAGCATCAGCTCATGTACGATCTGGGTGTCTCAGTTGCAGATTCTAAAATTTAGAATGCAGAGCTGATTAAACAGAACAATTCAGTTCTGTGTAATACTGAGCGGGTCATTGTGTTCTTCAGTGTCAGCTCCTGTATGATGCGTGTGTCTCAGTGTTAACTCCTGTATGATGTTTGTGTCTCAGTGTTAACTCCATTCTGATGTGGGTGTCTAAGTGTTAACTCCTGTATGGTGCATGTGTCTCAGTGTTAACTCCTGTATGATGTGTGTGTCTCAATGTTAACTCCTGTATGACATGTGTGTCTCAGTGTCTGCTCCTGTACGATCTGTGTGTGACTCAGTGACAGCTCCTGTACGATCTGTGTGTCTCAGTGTCAGCTCGTGTATGATGTGTGTCTCAGTTTTAGCTCCTGCTGTTCTTGTGTGTCTCAGTGTCACTTCCTGTATGATGTGTGTGTCACAGTGTCACATCCTGTATGATGTGTGTGTCACAGTGTCACATCCTGTATGAAGTGTGTGCCTCAGTGTCACCTGTTTTATGACGTGTGTGTCTTGGTGTCAGCTCCTGTATGATGTGTGTATCTCAGTGTCTTCTGCTGTGTGACGTTTGTGTCTGAGTGTCAGCTGCTGTATGTTTTGGGTCTATCTGCCAGCTCCTGTTTCATGTATTTGTCTCAGAGACAGCTCCTGAATGACGTGTGTGTCTCAGTGTCAGTTCCTGTATGATGTGTGTTTGTCTCACTGTCAGCTCCTGTATGATGTGTGTGTCTCATTGACAGCTCCTGTACGATCTGTATGTGACTCAGTGACAGCTCCTGTATGATCTGTGTGTCTCAGTGTCAGCTCGTGTATGATGTGTGTCTCAGTTTCAGCTCCTGTATGTTCTTGTGTGTCTCGGTGTCACTACCTGTATGATGTGTGTGTCACAGTGTCACTTCCTGTATGAAGTGTGTGCCTTAGTATCACCTGTTTTATGACGTATGTGTATTGGTGTTAGCTCCTGTGTGATGTGTGTATCTCAGCGTCATCTGCTGTGTGACGTGTGTGTCTGAGTGTCAGCTGCTGTATGTTTTGGGTCTATCTGCCAGATCCTGTATCATGTATTTGTCTCAAAGACAGATCCTGTATGATGTGTGTGTCTCAGTGTCAGTTCCTGTATGATGTGTGTTTGTCTCAGTGTCAGCTCCTGTATGATGTGTGAATCTCAGTGTCAGCTCCTGTACAATCTGTGTATTTCTCAGTGTCAGCTCCTGTATGATGTGTGTGTCTCAGTGTCAGCTCCTGTACGATCTGTGTGTCTCTCAGCATCAGCTCATGTACGATCTGGGTGTCTCAGTTCCAGATTCTAAAATTTTAGAGTGCAGAATTGATTATCCAGAACAATTCAGTTCTGTGTAATACTGAGCGGGTCATTGTGTTCTTCAGTGTCAGCTCCTGTATGATGTGTGTGTCTCAGTGTTAACTCCTGTAAGATGCGTTTGTCTCAGTGTTAACTCCTGTATGATGTGTGTGTCTCAGTGTTAACTCCTGTAAGATGCGTTTGTCTCAGTGTTAACTCCTGTATGATGTGTGTGTCTCATTGTTAACTCCTGTATGTCATGAGAGTCTCAGTGTCTGCTCCTGTATGACCTGCGTGTGTCTCATTGTCAGCTCGTGTATGATCTGTGCATCACAGTGTCAGCTCTTATATGCTGTGTGCGTGTCTCAGTAACAGATCCTCTGTGTGTGTGTGTCTCAGCATCAGCTCATATGCAGAGCTGATTATCCGGAACAATTCAGTTCTGTGCTGTACTGAGCGGGCCAGTGTGTTTTTCAGTGTCAGCTCCTGTATGAACTGTGTGTCTCAGTGTTAACTCCTGTATGTGTGTCTCAGAGTTAACTCCTGCATGATCTGTGTTTCTCAGAGTCAGCTAGTGTATGTTTTGGCTCTGTCTGCCAGCTCCTGTATGATGTATTTGTCTCAGTGTCAGCTCCTGTGCAATCACTGTGTGTCGCAGAGTCATCTCCTGCGTCATGTGTGTGTCTCAGTGTCAGCTCCTGTATGACGTGTGTGTTTCTCAGGGTTAGCTCCTGTATGATGTGTGTTTCTCAGTGTTAGCTCCTGTATGATGCGTGTGTCTCAGTGTCAGCTCCTGTACGACCTGTGTGTGTCTCTGCATCAGCTCATGTATGATCTGGGTGTTTCAGTTGCAGATTCTAAAATTTATGAGTGCAGAGTTGATTAAACAGAAAAATTCAGTTCAGTGTAGTACAGAGTGGGCCAGTGTGTTTTTCAGTCTCATCTCCTGCAATATATGTGTGTCCCAGTGTCAGCTCCTTTACGATCTGTGTGTGCATCTCAGTGTGAGCTCCTGGGACTAATATGTGTGCCTGAGTGTCAGTTCCTGTTATGATGTGTGAATCTCAGTGTCAGCTACTCTATGATGTGTCTGTCTCAGTATTAGCTCCTATACGACTTGTATGTGACTCAGTGTCAGCTCCTGTATGATGTGTTTGTCTCAGTGTCATAGCTGTATGATGTGTGTGTTTCAGTGTAAGCTCCTGTACGATCTGTGTGTGACTCAGTGAAGCTCCTGTATGATCTGTGTGTGACTCAGTATCAGCTCATGTACGATCTGGGCGTCTCAGTTGCAGATTCTAAAATTTTAGAGTGCAGTGCTGATTAAACTGAACAATTCAGTGCCTCAGTGTTAAATCCTGTATGAATTGTCTGTCTCAGAGTTAAATCCTGTATGAACAGTGAGTCTCAGTGTCAGCTGGTGTATGACGTGTGTCTCAGTTTCAGCTGCTGTATGATGTGTGTGTCTCAGTGTGAATGGCTGCATCATGAGTTTCTCTCAGTGTCAGCTCCTGTGTGACTTGTGTGTATCAGTGTCAGCTGCTGTATGATTTGGCTCTGTCGGCCAGCTCCTGTATTATGTATTTGTCTCAGAGACAGCTCCTGTATGACGTGTGTGTCTCAGTGTCAGGTCCTGTGTGATCACTGTGTGTTGCAGAGTCATCTCCTGCATCATGTGTGTGTCTCAATGTCAGCTCCTGTATGATGTGTGAATCTCAGGGTCAGCTATTCTATGACGTGAGTGTATCTGTATCAGCACCTATATGTCTCAGTATCATTCCTGTATGATGTGTGTGTGTCTCAGTGTCAGCTTCTGTATGATGTGTGAATCTCAGTGTTAACTCCTGTATGACCTGCGTGTCTCACTGTCAGCTCCTGTGTGATCACTGTGTGTTGCAGAGTCATCTCCTGCATCATGTGTGTGTCTCAATGTCAGCTTCTGTATGATGTGTGAATCTCAGTGTCAGCACCTGTATGACGTGGTTGTCTCAATGTCAGCGCCTGTATGATGTGTGTGTCTCAGTGTCAGCACCTTTATGATCTGTGTGTGTCTTAGTGTCAGCTCCTGTATGCTGTGTGTGTCTCAGTGTCAACTCCTGTACGATCTGTGCGTGATCAGTGACAGCTCCTGTATGATCTGTGTGTGTCTCAGCATCAGCTCATGTATGATTTGGGTGTCTCAGTTGCAGATTCTAAAATTTTAGAGTGCAGAGCTGATTAAACAGAACAATTCAGTTCTGTGTAATACTGAGTGGGTCATTGTGTTCTTCAGTGTCAGCTCCTGTATGATGTGTGTCTCTCAGTGTTAACTCCTGTATGACCTGCGTGTCTCACTGTCAGCTCCTGTGTGATCACTGTTTGTCACAGAGTCATCTCCTGCATCATGTGTGTGTCTCAATGTCAGCTCCTGTATGACGTGTGTGTTTCTCAGTGTTAACTCCTGTATGATGTTTCTGTCTCAGTAACAGCTCCTGTATGATGTGTGTGTGTCTCAGCTTCAGCTCATGTGCAATCTGGGTGTATCAGTTGCAGATTCTAAAATTTATTAGTGCAAAGCTGATTCAACAGAAGAATTCAGTTCTGTGTATTACTGAGCGGGCCAGTGTGTTTTTCAGTGTCAGCTCCTGTATTATGTTTGTGTCTCAGTGTTAACTGCTGTGTGATGTGTGCGTCTCAGTGTGAGCTCGTGTATGAGGTTTGTGTCTCAGTGCCAGCTCCTGTATGATCTGTGTGTCTCAGTGTCAGCTGCTCTACGACCTGTGTGTCCTGGTTCCAGCTCCTGTACGACATGTGCCTCTGTCAGTGTCAGCACCTGTATGACGTGGTTGTCTCAATGTCAGCACCTGTATGATGTGTGTGTCTCAGTGTCAGCTCGTCTATGATCTGTGTGTGTCTCAGTGTCAGCTCCTGTATGATCTGTGTGTGCCTCACTGTCAGTTCCTGTGCCATCACTGTGTTTTGCAGAGTCATCTCCTGCATCATGTGTGTGTCTCTGTGTCAGCTCCTGTATGATGTGTGTGTTTCTCAGTGTCAGCTCCTGTATGATCTGTGTGTGTCTCAGTGTGAACTCCTGTGCGATCACTGTGTGTTGCAGAGTCATCTCCTGCATCATGTGTGTGTCTCAGTGTCAGCTCCTGCACAATCTGTGCGTGACTCAGTGACAGCTCCTGTATGATGTGTGTGTTTCTCAGTGTCAGCTCCTGTATGACGTGTGTGTCTCAGTGTCAGCTCCTGTGCGATCACTGTGTGTTGCAGAGTCATCTCCTGCATCATGTGTGTGTCTCAGTGTCAGCTCCTGTACAATCTGTGCGTGACTCAGTGACAGCTCCTGTATGATCTGTGTGTGTCTCAGCATCAGCTCATGTATGATTTGGGTGTCTCAGTTGCAGATTCTAAAATTTTAGAGTGCAGAGCTGATTAAACAGAACAATTCAGTTCTGTGTACTACTGAACGGGTCATTGTGTTCCTCAATGTCAGCTCCTGTATGACGTTTGTGTCTCAGTTTTAATTCCTGTATGATGCATGTGTCTGAGTGTTAACTCCTATATGATGTGTGTGTCTCAGTGTTAACTCCTATATGATGTGTGTGTTTCAGTGTTAAAAATTGTATGATGTGTGTGTCTCAGTGTTAACTCCTGTATGATGTGTGTGTCTCAGTGTTAACTCCTGTATGATGTGTGTGTCTCAGTGTTAACTCCTGTATGATGCGTGTGTCTCAGTGTTAAAACCTGTATGATGTGTGTGTCTCAGTGTTTACACTAGTATGATATGTGTTTCTCAGTGTTAACTCCTGTATGATGTTTGTGTCTGAGTGTTAACTCCTGTATGATGTGTGTGTCTCAGTGTCGGATCCTGTACAATCTGCGTGTGTCTCAGTATCAGCTCCTGTATGATGTGTTTGTCTCTATGTCAGCTACTCTATGACGTGTTTGTCTCAGTTTCAGCTCCGATATGACATGTGTGTGTCTCAGTGTCTGATCCTGTATGATGTGTTTTTCTTAGTGTCAGTTACTGAATGACGTGTGTGTGTCTCAGTGTCAGCTCCTGTATGACGTGTGAATCTCAGTGTCAGCTCCTGTACAATCTGCGTGTTTCTCAGTGTCAGCCCCTGCATGATGTGTACATCTCAGTGTCAGCTCCTGTACGATCTGTGTGTGTCTCAGTGTCAGCTCCTGTATGATCTGTGTGTTTCTCCGTGTCAGCTCATGTACGATCTGTGTGTTTCTCCGTGTCAGCTCATATACGATCTGGGTGTGTCTCAGTTGCATCTTCTGAAATTTTAGAGTGCAGAGCTGATTTAACAGAACAATTCAGTTCTGTGTAATACTGAGTGGGCCAGTGTGTTTTTCAGTATTAGCTCCTGTATGATGTGTGTGTCATAGTGTTAACTCCTGTATGATGGGTGTGTTTCAGTTTTCACTCCTGTATGATGTGTGTGTCTCAGTGTTTACTCCTCCAAGATGTGTGTGTCTCAGTGTCAGCTCCTGGACGATCTGTATGATGTGTGTGTCTCAGTGTCAGCTCCTGTACGATCTTTGTATGCCTCTCAGTGTGAGCTGCTGTGACTAATATGTGTGCATTAATAACAGCTCCTATACGATGTGTGTGTCTCAGCGTCAGCTACTCTATGATGGGTGTGTCTCAGTTTGAGCTCCTGTAAGAAGTGTGTGTGTCCCGGTGTCAGCTCCTGCATGACGTGTGTGTGTCTAAGAGCCAGCTACTGTATGATCTGTGTGTGTCTCAGCATCAGCTCATGTATGATCTGGGTGTCTCAGTTGCAGTTTCTAAAATTTTAGAGTGCAGAGCTGATGAAGCAGAACAATTCAGGTCTGTGTAGTACTGAGCGGGCCAGTGTGTTTTTCAGTGTCAGCTCCTGTATGATGAGTGTGTCTCAGTGTTAACTCCTGTATGATGTGCGTGTCTCAGTGTTAACTCCTGCGTGATGCATGTGTCTGAGTACCAGCACCTGTATGATCTATGTCTCAGTATCACCAACTGTATGATCTGTGTGTCTCAGTGTCAGATCCTGTACAATCTATGCGTGACTCAGTGTCAACTCCTGTATGGTGTGTGTAGCTGCTGTATAATCTGTGTGTGTCTCAGTGTCCGCTCCTGTACGATATGTGTGTGTTTCAATATTAACTCCTGCATGATCTGTGTGTGTCTCAGTGTCAGTTCCTGTACGATCTGTGTGTTTCTCAGTCTTAGCTCTAGTATGACCTGTATGTGTCTCAGCGTCAGCTCACGTATGATCTGGGTGTCTCAGTTGCAGCTTCTGAAATTTTAGAGTGCAGAGCTGATTTAAGAGAACAATTCAGTTCTGTGTAATACTGAGTGGGCCAGTGTGTTTTTCAGTGTTAGCTCCTGTATGATGTGTGTGTCTCAGTGTTAGCTCCTGTACGATCTTTGTGTGCCTCTCAGTGTGAGCTGCTGTGACTAATATGTGTGCCTCATTGTCAGCTCCTGTATGATCTGTGTGTCTCAGTGTCAGCTGCTCTATGACGTGTGTGTCTCAGGTTCAGCTCCTGTACAACATGTGTATGTCTCAGTGTCAGCTCCTGTACAATATGTGTGTTTCTCAGTTTCAGCTCCTGTATGATCTGTTTGTGTCTCAGTGTCAGCTCCTGTATGTTGTCTGTGCCTCAGTGTCAGCTCCTGTATGATGTGTGTGTCTGCCTCAGTGACATCTGCTGTATGTTGAGTTTGTCTCAGTGTCAGCTCCTGTACGATCTGTGTGTGTCAGTGTCTGATCTTTTACAATCTGTGTCTCAATGCCTGCTCCTGTATGATGTGTGTGTGTCTCGGTGTCTGTACCTTTATGATCTGTGTGTGTCTTAGTGTCAGCTCCTGTATGATGAGTATCTCTCATTGTCATCTCCTGTACAATCTGCGTGTGTCTCAGTGACAGCTCCTGTCTGACCTGTGTGTGTCTCAGTGACAGCTCCTGTATGATGTGTGTGTGTATCAGTGTCGGCTCCTGTATGACCTGTATGTTTCTCAGTGTCAGCTACTGTACATATAGAGCACACAGCGAGCTTAACAGAACAATTCAATTCTCTCTAATACTGAAGGTGCCATTATGTGTGTCAGTTCCTGTAATGGTAGTGTTTACAGCTGATTTAACAAAAAAATTAATTCTGTCTGATTCTGTACTGTGAGACTCTAAGTCTCAGCTCCTGTACAATCTGTGTTTGTCTCAGTGTCAGCTGCTCTATGACGTGTGTGTCTCAGTGTCAGCTCCTTTACGATCTGTGTTTTTCTCGATGTCAGCTTCTGTATGATGTGTTTGTCTCATAGTCAGCTCCTGTATGATCTGTATGTGTCATAGTGCCAGCTCCTGTATGATCTGTGTGTTTCTGAGTGTCAGCTCCTGCAAGATGTGTGTGTCTCAGTGTCAGCTCCTGTATGATCTGTGTGTGTCTCAGCGTCAGCTTATGTACGATCTGGGTGTCTCAGTTGCAGCTTCTGAAATTTTAGAGCGCAGAGCTGATTTCACAGAACATTTCAGTTTTGTGTAATACTGAGCGGGTCAGTGTGTTTTTCATTGTTAGCTCCTTTATGATGTGTTTGTCTCAGTGTCAGCTCCTGTACAATCTGTGTTTGTCTCAGTGTCAGCTGCTCTATGACGTGTTTGTCTCAGTGTCAGCTCCTCTACGATCTGTGTGTTTCTCAATGTCAACTCCTGTATGATGTGTTTGTCTCATAGTCAGCTCCTGTACGATCTGTATGTGTCATAGTGCCAGCTCCTGTATGATCTGTGTGTTTCTGAGTGTCAGCTCCTGCAAGATGTGTGTGTCTTGGTATCAGCTCCTGTATGATCTGGTGGTCTCAGTTCCAGCTTCTAAAATTTTAGAGTGCAGAGCTGATTAAACAGAACAATTCAGTTCTGTGTAATACTGAGCGGGCAACTGTGTTTTTCCTTGTCAGCTCCTGTCTGACGTGTGTGTCTCAGTGTTAACTCCTGTACGATGTGTGTGCCTCAGTACCAGCTCCTGTATGATCTATGTGTTTCTCAGTATCACTTCCTGTGTGACCTCTGTGTGCATCAGTGTTATTTCCTATATGATCAGTGTGTTTCTCAATGTCAGCTCCTGTATGATGTGTTTGTCTCTGTGTCAGCTCCTGGAAGATCTGTATGTGTCATTGTATCAGCTCCTGTATGATCTGTGTTGAGAGTGTCAGCTTCTGTTTGATATGCGTGACTCTCAGTGTCAGCTACTGTATGATCTGTGTGTGTCTCAGTGTCAGCTCTTGTATGATCTGTGTGTGCCTCTCAGTGGGAGCTCCTGTGACTAATATTTGTGTCTCAGTGTCAGCTCCTGTATGATTTGTGTGTCTCAGTGTCAGCTGCTCGATGACATGTGTGTCTCAGTTTCAGCTCCTGTACAACATGTGTGTCTCTCAGTGTCAGCTCATTTATGACATGTGTGCCTCAGTGTCAACTCCTGTATGATCTGTGTGTGTTTCAGTGTCAGCTCCTGTACGATGTGTGTGTTTCAGTGTTAGCACCGCCAAGGTGTTTGTGCCTTAGTGCTAGCTCCTTTATGATGTGTGTGTCTCAGTGTCCGCTGCTCTATGCAATGTGTGTCTCAGTGTCAGCTCCTGTATGATGTGTTTGTCTCTGTGGCAGCTGCTGTGTTACATGTGTCTCTCAGTGTCAGCTTTGAACGATCTATATTTGCCTCAGTGTCAGCTCCTGTATGATGTGTGTTTCTCAGCATCAATTCCTGTATGATGTGGGTGTCTCAGTGTTATCTGCTGTATGATGTATGTGTCTCAGTACCAGCTCCTGTACGATCTATGTGTATCTCAGTATCACCTCCTGTGTGACCTGTGTGTGCCTCAGTGTTAATTCCTATACGACAAGCATGTGTCTCATTGTCAGCTCCTGTATGTTCTGTATGTGCCATAGTGTCAGTTCCTTTAAAATCAGTGTCTCTCAGTGTCAGCTACTGTATAATCTGTGTGAGTCTCACTTCCAGCTCATGTATGATGCGTGTGTCTCAGTGTCAGCTCCTGTATGATGTGTGTGTCTCAGTGCCTGCTCCGGTATGATGTTTATGTGTCTAAGAGCCAGCTCCTATGCGATCTTTGTGTGCCTCTCTTTATTAGCTCCTTTGCATTATACGCTTGTCTCAGTGTCAGCTCCTGTACAATCTGCGTGTGTCTCAGTGACAGCTCCTGTCCAATCTGTGTCTGTCTCAGTGACAGCTCCTTTATGAAGTGTTTGTCTCAGTGTCAGCTCCTGTATGATGTGTGTGTGTCTCAGTGTCAACTTCTGTACAACCTGTGTGTGTCTCAGTGAGAGCTCCTTTATGATGTGTTCGTCTCAGTGTCAGCTCCTGTATGATGTGTGTGTGTATCAGTGTCGGCTCCTGTATGACCTGTATGTTTCTCAGTGTCAGCTACTGTACATATAGAGCACACAGCGAGCTTAACAGAACAATTCAATTCTCTCTCATACTGAATGTGACATTGTGTATGTCAGTTCCTGTACAGATAGTGTATACAGCCGATTTAAGAAAAAATTTAATTCTGTCTAATTGTGTACTGTGAGTCTAAGTCTCAGCTCCTGTACAATCTGTGTGAGTCTCAGTGTCAGCTCCTGTACGATCTGTGTGAGTCTCAGTGTCAGCTCCTGTACGACATGTGTGTGTCTCAGTGTCAGCTCCTGTATGACGTTGGTGTCTCAGTGTCAGCTCCTGCATGATGAGTGTGTGTCTCAGTGACAGCTCCTGTCCAATCTGTGTGTGTCTTAGTGTCAGCTCAATTACGATCTGGGTGTCTCAGTTGCAGCTTCTAAAATTTTAGAATGCAGAGCTGATTAAACAAAACAATTCATTTCTGTGTAGTACTGAGTGGGCCAGTGTGTTTTTCAGTATCAGCTCCTGTATGATGTGTCTGCCCCAGTGTTAACTCCTGTATGATGTGCGTGTCTCAGTGTCAGCTCCTGTACGATCTTTGTGTGCCCCTCAGTGTGAGCTGCTGTGACTAATATCAGTGTCGGCTCCTGTATGACGTTGGTGTCTCAGTGTCAGCTCCTGCATGATGAGTGTGTGTCTCTAAGTCTCAGCTCCTATACAATCTGTGTTTGTCTCAGTGTCAGCTCCTTTACGAAATGTGTGTTTCTCAATGTCAGCTCCTGTATGATGTGTTTGTCTCATAGTCAGCTCCTGTACAATCTGTATGTGTCATAGTGCCAGCTCCTGTATGATCTGTGTGTTTCTGAGTGTCAGCTCCTGCAAGATGTGTGTGTCTTGGTATCAGCTCCTGTAATATCTGCTGGTCTCAGTTCCAGCTTCTGAAATTTTAGAGTGCAGAGCTGATTAAATAGAACAATTCAGTTCTGTGTAATACTGAGCGGGCCAATGTCTTTTTCAGTGTTAACTGCTGTATGATGCGTGTGGCTCAGTATTAACTCCTCTGTGATGTTTGTACCTCAGTGTTAAATCCTGTGTGATGAGTGTGTCTCAGTGTTAACTCCTGTATGATGTTTGTGCCTCAGTACAAGCTCATGTATGATCTATGTGTGTCTCAGTATCACCTCCTGTGTGACCAGTGTGTGCGTCAGTGTTAATTCCTATACGATCAGTGTGTTTCTCAATATCAGCTCCTATATGATGTGTTTGTCTCAGTGTCAGCTCCTGGAAGATCTGTATGTGTCATAGTGTCAGCTCCTGTATGATCTGTGTGTCTCAGTATCAGCTCCTGTATGATCTGCATGTCTCTCAGTGTCAGCTTCTATATGATGTGTGTGTGTCTCACTGTCAGCTCGTGTATGATGTGTGTGTCTCAATGTCAGCTCCTGTATGATCTGTGTGTCTCAGTCAGCTGCTCTATGATCTGTGTGTCTCAGTTTCAGTTCCTGTACGACAGGTTTGTGTCTCAGCGTGAGCTCCTGTATGATGTGTGTCTCTCAGTGTCAGCTCCTGTATGATTTTTGTGTGTTTCAGTGTCAACTCCTGTATGGTGTGTGTTGCTCAGTGTCAGCTGCTGTATAATGTGTGTGTGTCTCAGTGTCAGCTCCTGTACGATATGTGTGTGTCTCAGTGTTAACTCCTGTATGATCTGTGTGTGTCTCAGTGTCAGTTGCTGTACATCTGTTTGTGTCTCTGAGTCAGCTCCTGGAGTATCAGTGTGTGGCTCATTGTTAGCTCCTAAATGATGTGTGTGTCTCACTGTCATCTCCTTTATGATGTGTGTGTCTCAGTGTTAACTCCTGTATGATGTGTTTGTCTCAGCGTTAACACATCTATGATGTGTGTGTCTCAGTACCAGCTCTTGTAAGATCTACGTGTGTCTCAGTATCACCTCCTGTGTGATCTGTGTGCCTCAGTGTTAGTTGCTGTATGATCTGTGTGTCTCTCATTGTCAGCTCCTGTATGATCTGTGTGTCTCTCAATGTCTACTCCTGTATGATGTGTTTGTCTCAGTGTCAGCTCCTGCACGATTTATATGTGTCACAGTGTCAGCTGTTGTATGATGCGTGTGTCTCAGTTTCAGCTCCTGTACAACGTGTGTGTCTCAGTGTCAGCTCCTATATGATCTGTGTGTTTCTCAGTGACAGCTCCTGCATGATTTGTGTATCTCAGTGTCAGCTCCTGTACGATGAGCGTGTGCATCTGTGACAGCTCCTGTATGATCTGTTTGTGTTGCAGTGTCAGCTCATGTTCGATCTGGGTGTCTCAGTTGCAGCTTCTAAAATTTTAGAGTGCAGAGCTGATTAAACAGAACAATTCAGTTCTGTGTAGTGCTGAGCGGGCCAGTGTTTTTCAGTGTCAGCTACTGTATGATGTGTGTGTCTCAGCGTTAACTCCTGTGTGATGTGTTTGTGTCGGTGTTAGCTCCTGTATGATCTGTGTGCCTCAGTGTTAACTCCTGTATGATGTGTGTGTCTCAGTAGCAGCTCCTGTACGATCAATATGTTTCTCAGTAGCACCTCCTGTGTGACCTGTGTGTGTCTCAGTGTCAGCTCCTGTATGATCTGTGTGTCTCAGTGTCAGCTCCTGCATGATCTGTGTGTCTCACTGTCAGCTCATGTATGACGCATGTGTCTCAGTGTCAGCTCCTATATAATCTGCGTGTCTCTCACTGTCAGCTCCTGTATGATCTGTTTGTGTCTCACTGTCAGCTCATGTGTGACGCGTGTGTCTCGGTGTCAGCTGCTCTATGACGTGTGTGTCTCAGTGTCGGCTCCTGTATGATGTGTGTGTTTTTCAGTGTCAGCTCCTTTACTATCTATTTGTCTCAGTGTCAGCTCCTATATGATTCGTGTGTCGCAGTATCAGCTCCTGTACAATCTGTGTGTGCCTCTCAGTGGTAACTCTGACTAATATGTGTGTCTCAGTGTCAACTCCTGTATGATGTGTGTGTCCCAGTGTCAGCTGCTCAATGACATGTGTGTGTTAGTTTCAGCACCTGTACGACATGTGTGTGTCTCAGTGTCAGCTCCTGTATGATGTGTGTGCCTCAGTGTCAGCTCCAGTATGATCTGTGTGTGTTTCAGTTTCAGCTGCTGTCTGATGTGTGTCTCAGTGTATGCACCTGTCTGATGTGTGTGTCTCAGTGTCAGCTCCTGTATGATGTGTGTGTCTCAATGTCAGCTGCTCTATGACGTGTCTGTCCCAGTTTCAGCTCCTGTACGACATTTGTGTGTCTCATTGTCATCTCCTGTATGATGTGTTTGTCACAGTGTCAGCCCCTGTATGATCTTTGTGTGTCTCAGTATCAGCTCCCACATGATGTGTGTGTCTCAGTGTCAGCTCCTGTATGATGTGTGTGTCCCAGTTTCATCTCCTGTATGATGTGTTTGTATCAGTGTCAGCTGCTGTATTATGTGTGTGTCTCAGTTTCAGCTCCTGTACGATCTGTGTGTGTCTCTGTCTCAGCTCCTGTATGATGTGTGTCTCTCAGTGTCAGCTCCTGAACGATGTATGTTTGCCTCAGTGTCAGCTCCTGTATGATTTATGTTTCTCAGTGTCTTTATCCTGTATGGTGTGTGTGTCTCAGTGTCTGCTACTGTATAATCTGAGTGTGTCTATGTGTCAGCTCCTGTACAATATGTGTGTGGCTCAGTGTTAGCTGCTGTATGACATTTGTGTCTCAGTGTCAGCTCCTGTAGAATGTGTGTCTCTTAGTGTCAGCTTCTGTCCGATCTACGTGTGATTTAGTCTCAACTCTTGTATGGTTAGTGTGTCTCAGTGTCGGCTGCTGTATAATATGAGTGTGTCTCTGTGTCAGCTCCTGTACAATATGTGTGTGTCTCAGTGTTAACTCCTGTATGATCTGTTTGTGTCTCAGTGTCAGCTCCTGGAGGATCTGTGTGTTTCTCATTGTCAGCTCCTGTATGATATGTGTGTCTCAGTGTCAGCTGCTGTATGCACTGTGTGTCTCAGTGTCTCTATCTGTATGATGTGTGTGTCTCAAGTGTCAGCTCCTGTATGATGTGTGTGTCTCAGTGTCTGCTCCTGTATGAAGTGTGTGTCTCAGTGCCAGCTCCTGTACAATGTGTGTGTGTCTAAGTGTCAGCCCCTGTGTGATTTTTGTGTGCCTCTCAGTATGATCTCCTGTGCATTATATATGTGTTTCTCAGTGTCAGCTACTGTACATATAGAGCACACAGCGAGCTTAACAGATCAATTCACTTCTCGCCAATACTGAATGTGCCATTGTGTGTGTCAGTTCCTGTACAGGTAGTGTATACAGTCAGTTTAACAAAAAAAATAATTCTGTCTAATTGTGTACTGTAAGACTCTAAGTCTCAGCTCCTGTACAATCTGTGTGAGTCTCAATGTCAGCTGCTCTATGACATGTGTGTCTCAGTGTCAGCTCCTGTACGATCTCTACCAAAGAGAGAACAAGGCATGGACTTGGGGTTGTCATTTGATATAAATAAGTAAATTAGGATGAAGTATTTTGTAAGCTGGATGCCACTCAATTGGATAGTGATAAGGTTTTGGACTTCCTATTAAAATGCTTGGATGTAATTTACAAGAAAGCCAATGTGTTAAATGCCTTTGAGGCTTGGTCAGGCTTTGATGGATTTTGAGAAATGATGCTCTTTTCATGGAAGAGTACATCATAGACCTTAACAGACGGTATAAAAAATTGGCAAAATTGAGTATGGAGACCCTAAAATCAGTACCAATATTTATATTGCTGGAATGGGCTAAGGTGTCTCCCATATGGAGAAGCTCCTGATTCTAACTGGTGTTCTAGTTCCCAGAGAGGAAGGTCCTGATGGATCAGATGTCTTGAAAAAAAGTCCTAGGGCAGTATGAATTTCCTTCAGTCTTCATGGAAATGGGACATTGCTCAGTGATACAAAGAGTGGAAGACTCAAAATGGTCCTGATGACTGACACAGTCAACAATATAATACAAGGATTAAAGACAGACAGAATGAGAATGAAATGACATTCAGAAAACCTGGCTATTCAAACAGGAAACAGAAACTGAACAGCAATAATACGTGAATGAATAATAAGTGCTTCAGATGTGACTTAAAGTGTCATTATGCCATGTAGAGAGGCAGAGTCCTCAAAACAACACTTGGCGGAGAGGTTTCTGAGGAAAAAAATGAGGAAAATTATGAATCTGCATGAATTATTCTGGCCCAAAGAGTTTTAGATGAATGTGTTCGTGGTAGACTCTATTAACTGTGCAGTATTAGATAGTACTCCCACTTCAATAGTACAGGGAACACATTGGTTGAAATGTTTCTTAATTCAGTGAGTTGATGCAAGGGTAAAGAATATAAAAGTTAGGTTTGATGCTAAATAACTGAAGTAATGGCTGGTGCTGATATCATCGCTAATGAGCTATCTTTTCTGTTGAGTAAACTTTTATGAAAAGAGTACAAATGAAACTTGATATGGGCCATGATAAGGCAATTATTTTTGGGAAGTCGGTTATATTTGCACTTTACCCAGTCAGAGTATTATTGTATCCTGTTAACAATAGCAAATGTTTTGAGGATCAGACAATATTAACAGTATCAGGTCAAGAAGAATCAGAGAAAAAAGACTTAACTGAGGTTCATTGCTTGACATTGTGAAGAGTGACTGGTTGATGCAGATGTTAGAGTGGACTCTCCCACAGCTGGAAAAGTAATCCTGAAAATCTTTTCAGCTCTTAGGCCACACATTCATGGGAGTGTAGATCAATTGACATCAATGCCTCATTTCTGCAGGATGATATCTTGGAGCAAACAGTTTCTGAAACTGCCCAAAGGGAAACTATGGAAACTAAACAAATGTGTTTATGGTCCGAATAATGTGTTTAAGGTGCAGTTTTTTGGTGAGATCTGTTTTGCTGAAAATAGTTGGTTTCAACTAAAACCAGATTCAACAATTGTTTTAGAAAAAGAAAAACTTTCAGGTATTTTCATGGTGCATGTTGATGATTTCTATAGGGTGGGATGGCAGAAATGAGAAATGTGCATTATTAAAATTAGAGTAGAAATTGGAGTTGAAAGTCAGACTACTGGAGCTTCTAAATATCCTGCTTTCTATAATGAGCAGAGTAGACCTGGAATAACTTTACATCAACAATCCTATTAAATACAATTTGAATAAGGTTTTGATGAGAGGGTGACTATGTGGGTTTTGATCAGAGGGAGGATGGGTAGGTGGGTTTGTTGAGAGGGTGGGTTGGAATGTATGGGTGAGAGTGTGGCTAAGTGAGACCATAAGGTCATAAGACATGGGAGAAGAAGTAAGCCATTCAGCTCATCAAGTCTGCCCCGCTATTCAATGAGATCATGGCTGATCTGATAATCCTCAACTCCACTTTCCTGTCTTTTCCCCATAACCCTTAATTCCCTTACTGATTAAAAACCTGTCTACCTCAACCTTGAATATACCTTACAATCCAGTCTTTACAACCCTCTGCAGTAAAGAATTCCACAGACTCACTACCCTCTGAGAAGAGATTCCTCCTCTTCTCTGTCTTAAATGGGTGACCTCTTACTCTGAGATTATGCCCTCTGGTCCTAGACTCTCCCACAAGGGGAAACAACCTCTCAGCATCTACCCTGTCAAGCGCCCTAAGAATTTTACATGTTTCAATAAGGTCACCTCACATTCTTCTAAATTCCAATGAGTACAGGCCTAACCAACTCAACCTCTCCTCATAAGAAAATCCCTCCATCAACCGAGTGAACCTTCTCTGGACTGCCCCCAATGCCAGTCTATCTTTCCTTAGATAAGAGGACCAAAACTGTTCACAGTATTCTAAGTGCGATCTAACTAGTGCCTTGTATAGTTTTAGCAACACTTCCCTATTTTAATATTCGATTCCCTTTGAAATAAAGGCCAACCTTCCATTTGCCTTCCCTATTACTTGTTGAACTTGTATGTTACCTTTTTTGGCTTCATGCGCGAGGGCCCCCAAATCCCTCTGTGCTGCAGCTTTCTGCAGTCTTTCTCCATTTAAATAATTTTCAGCTCCTCTATTCTTCCTGCCAAAGTGTATAACCTCACATTTCCCACATTATATTCCATCTGCCACATTTTGGCCAACTCACTAAACCTGTCTATATCCCTTTGTAGGCTCCTTGTGTCATCCTCACCATTTTCCTTCCCACCTATTTCTGTGTTATCCACAAACTTGGCGATAGTACATTCACTTCCCTCAAGTCATTAATGTATATTGTAAATAATTAGCCAGTCCTCTATCCATGCTAATATACTACCCTCAACACCATGGGCTCTTATTTTGTGAAGTACCTGATCGAACGCCTTTTGAAAATCCAAATATATTACATCTACATGTTCCCCTTTATCTATCCTGCTTCTTATGTCCTCAAAGAATTCTAATAAATTTGTCAGGCATGATTTCCCCTTCATGAAGCCATGTTGACTCTGCTTGATTAGATTATGCATTACTAAATGCTCTGCCATTACATCCTTTATAACAGACTCCAACATTTTCCCAATGACAAATGTTAAGCTAACTGACCTATAGTTACCTGTTTTTTGTCTCCCTCCCTTTTTGAATAAGGGTGTTACATTGGCAGTTTTCCAAACCTCTGGGGCTTTTCCAGAATCTAAGGATTCTTGGAAGATTACTATCACTGCATCCAGTATCTCAGCAGCTACTTCCCTTAATAACCTATGATGCAACCCATCAGGTCCAGATGAGGTAGCAGCCTTTAGCCCCATTAGTTTCCCTGGTGTTTTTTTCTCTAGTGATAGTTATTTTATTTATTTCCTTCCTGCATTTTGCCCCATGATTATTTAATATTTTTGGTATGCCATTAGTGTCTTCTACCGTGAAGACTGATGCAAAGTATTTATTCAACTCCTCTATCATTTCCTGGTTACCCATTATTATTTCACCAACCTCATTCTCTAAGGGGCCTATATTGACTTTGGTCTCTCTCTTCCTTTTCCTATATTTAAGAAGCTTATAGTCTGTTTTTATATTACTTGCGAGTTTACCCACAAAGTTTATTTTCTCCCTCTTTATTATTTTTTTGGTCATCTTGTGTCGGTTTTTAAAACTTTCCCAATCCTCTGGCTTACCACTCACTAATCTTTGCCACATTGTAAGCTTTTTCTTTCACTTGGATACTATCCTGAACTTCCTTGGTTAACCATGATTGGTTTATCCTGTTCTGAGAATCCTTCTTCTCACTGGGATATATCTTAGTTGTGAATCATGAATTGTTTTCTTAAATGTCTGTCATTATTCAACAATATCTTTCCTGCAAAACTCCTTTCCCAGTCTATTCCAGCCAATTCTGCCCTCATTCCTTTGCAATTACCCTTATTTAAGCTTAGCACAGATGTTTCCAAACTAAATTTCTCCTTCTCAAGCTGAATGTTAAATTCCACCATATTATGATCACTGTTTCCAGGGCATCTTTTACTCTAAGATATTTATGAAACCTGCACCATTACACATTACCAGATCCAAAATAGTCTGATCCCTGGTTAGATCCACAAAATATTGTTCTCGGAAACTGTTCCAAATACACTCTCCGAATTTTTGCTATTGGCTGCATCTGCCAATTTGACTTTCCCATCTACATGGAGATTAAAGTTACTGATGATTAATATACTGCTTTATTTACATGCTCTCATTATTTCCTGATTTATTTTCTGTCGGACAGTATAGATACTGTTGCGGAGCCCATAAACTACTCCCAACACTGTCTTCTTCCCATTGTAATTTCTCACCTCCAACCATGCGGATTCCATATCTTCTGATCCAAGATCATTATTGCTTAGGTACTTATTCCATCTCATACCAACAAAGCTACCCTACTGCCTTTTACCTCCTGCCTGTCCTTTCGAAATGTTACATATTCCTAAATATTTTCTTACCAGTTTGATTGAGAGGGAGAGTAGGTGGGATAAACTGAGAGGGTGGAAAGGTCATTTTTGATGAGATGATGGGTAGGTAGGAATTGATGAGATGTTGGGTAGCTTTACTTTGATGAGAGTGTGTGTATTTGGGCTTTGATGAAATAGTCACTTGATGAGTATGTATAAGTTGGAGATGAGTTCGGTTTTAATGAGAGGATGAATAGGTGGGATTTTGAGAGAGGGTGGATAGGTGGGTTTAAATCAGGTGTTGGGCAAGGGGGTTTTGATGAGAGGGTGGGTAGGTGGGTTTTGATCAAAAGATTGGGTAGTGAGTTTTGATGAGAGGGTGGGAAGGTAGACTTGTTGACAGGGTGGCTGGTGGGTTTTGATGAGAGGGTGGGTAGGGGGGTTTTGATGAGCGGGTGGGTATATGGGTTTTGATGAGAGCATGGGTAAGGTGGGTTTCGATGAGAGATTAGGTGGGTTTTTATGAGAGACTTGGTAGGTGGGCTTTGACGGGTGGGAGTGTAGCTGAGTTCTGATGAGGCAGAGCATAAGTGGGCATCATGAAAGGGGGTAGTTGGATTTTGATGAGAGGGTGGGAAGGTGGGTTTTGATGAAATAGACGCTTGGTGGTTTAGGATTATTTGGATATTATTTCAGTTTTAATGAAATGATGGATAGTTGGGATTTCATGAGAATGTGTAGGTAGGTCTAGGTCAGTAGTTGGTTGGATTCTTTTGATCAGAGGGTGGGTAGGTGGGATTTGGATGAGATGGTGGGTAGGGGGGTTTGGATGAAAAGTGGGTTTCGATGAGAGAGTAGATGGGTGGGTTTTGATGAGAGGGTAGGTGGGTGGGGGAGGTTTTGTAGGTGGGCTTTGATGGGTGGGTGAGTAGCTGATTTCTGATGAGGCAGAGTGTACATGGGCATTATGAAAGTGTGGGTAGTTGGATTGATGTGAGGGTGGAACGGTGGGTTTTGATTACAGAGTGTGAAGGTGGGTTTCAATGAGAGTGGGGGTAGGTGGGTTTCGATCAGAGGTTGGTTGGGTTCTTTTGATGAAGGGGTTGGTAGGTGGGTTCTTTTGATGGTGGGGAGGGGGTTTTGATGAGAGGGTGGGTAGGGGGGCTTTAGATGAAAGGGTGGGTAGGGTGGTTTTTATGAGAGGGTGGGTAGATGTGGTTAGGTGGGTAGCCAGGCTAGTAATTCAGGAACCCAGGGTAATTCTCTGGGCACTGGATGTGAATACTGTCATGGAAGATGGTGGAACTTGGTGGAGAGGGTGGGTAAGTGGGTTTTGATGATAGGGTGAGTAGGTAGGTTTTCATGAGAGAATGGGTAGGTGGATTTTGATGAGAGGGTGGATAGGGGGGTTTTGATGAGTGGATAGGTAAGGGGGTTTTGATGAGAGGGTGGGTAGAAGGGTTTTATTGAGAGGATTTGTAGGTGGGCTTTGATGGGTGTGTTTGTTGCTGAGTTCTGATGAGGTGGAGCGTACATGGGCATCATGAAAAGGTGGGTAGTTGCGTTTAGATCAAAGGTTGTTTGGTTTGTTTTGATGGAAGTGTAGGTAAGTGGGTTTTGAAGAGAGGGTTGGTAGGAGGGTTTTGATGGAAGTGTGGGTTGGTGGCTTTTGAAGACAGAGTGGTTAGGAGGGTATTGATGGAAGTATGGTTAGGTGGGTTCTGAAGGGAGGGTTAGTAGGAGGGTTTTGATGAGAGAGTGTGTATGTGGGTTTAGATGAGAAGGTGGGTAAGTGGCTTTAGATGAATGGGTGGGTAGGTGGGTTTAGATGAGAGGGTGGGTAGGTGGCTTTGGATGAGTGGGTGGGTAGGTGGGTTTTGATGAGTGGGTGGATTTTCATGAGAGAATGGGTTGGTGGGTTTTGATGAGAGGGTGGGTAGGTGGGTTTTCATGAGAGAATGGGTAGGTGGGTCTTGATGAAATAGTCGCTTGGTGTAATCGGATTATTTGGAGATAATTTGGGTTTTATTTAAAAGATGGGTAGATGCGAATTCCTGACAATGCTTAGGAGGGTTTAGATATGAGGGTGGGTAGGGGGGTTTTGATGAGAGGGTGGGTAGAAGGGTTTTAGTGAGAGGATTTGTAGGTGCGCTTTGATGGGTGTGTGTGTTGCTGAGTTCTGATGAGGTGGAGCGTACATGGGCATCATGAAAGGGTGGGTCGTTGCATTTAGATCAAAGGTTGTTTGATTTGTTTTGATGGATGTGTGGGTAGGTGGGTTTTGAAGAGAGGGTGGGTAGGAGGGTTTTGATGGAAGTGTGGGTAGGTGGGTTTTGAAGAGAGGGTGGGTAGGTGGGTTTGGTGAGAGGGTGGGTAGGTGGGTTTAGATGAGAGGGTGCGTAGGGGTGTTTTGATGAGAGGGTGGGTAGGTGGGTTTTGATGAGAGCACGTGTAGGTGGGTTTCAATGAGAGCATGGGTAGGTGGGTTTTGATGAGAGTATGGTTAGGTGGGTTTCAGTGAGAGGGTAGGTAGGTTTTCATGAGAGATTTGGTAGGTGGGCTTTGACGGGTGGGTGTGCCACTGAGTTCTGATGAGGCAGAGCATACCTTGGCAGCATGAAAGGGTGGGTAGTTGGATTTTGATAAGAGGGTGGGTAGATGGGTTTTAATGAAATAGATGAAGTAGTCGTTTTGGATTATTTGGAGATCATTTGAGTTTTAATGAAAAGATGGTAGTTGGGATTTCATGAGAATGGGTAGGTGGGTCTAGATCAGAAGTTGGTTGGATTCTTTTGATCAGAGGGTGGGTACGTGGGATTTGGATGGGAGAGTGGATAGGTGGGTTTCGATCAGAGAGTGGATAGGTGGGTTTTGATGAGAGGTTGGGTGGGTGGGTGAGGTTATGTAGGCGGGCTTTGATGGTTGGGTGTATAGCTGAGTTCTGATGAGGCGGACTGTACATGGGCATTATCAAAAGGGTGGGTAGTTGGATTGGTGTGAGGGTGGGACGGTGGGTTTTGATTACAGGGTGTGAAGGTGGGTTTCAATGAGAGGGTTAGTAGTTGGGTTCTGATGACGGTGGGGAGGGGGTTTTAATGAGAGGGTGGGTAGGTGGGTCTTGATGAAATATTCACTTGCTGGGATCGGATTATTTGGAGATAATTTGAGTTTTAATTATAAGATGGGTAGTTGCGAATTCATGAGAATGGATAGGTGGGTTTAGATCAAAGGGTGGGTAGGGAGGTTTTGATTAAAGGGTGGGTAGAAGGGTTTTAGTGTGAAGATTTGTAGTTGGGCTTGATGGGTGTGTGTGTTGCTGAGTTCTGATGAGGTGGAGCGTACATGGGCATCATGAAATGGTGGGTTGTTGTGTTTAGATCAGAAGTTGTTTGGCTTGTTTTGATGGAAGTGAGGGTATATGGGTTTAGACGAGAGAGTGGGTAGGTGGGTTTTGAAGTGAGGGTGGGTAGGAGGGTTTTGATGAGAGAGTGGGAATGTGGGTTTAGATGAGAAGGTGGGTAGGTGGGATTTGATGAAATAGTCACTTGGTATGTTTGGATTATTTGAAGATTATTTGGGTTTAAATGAAAAGATGGGTAGTTGGGAATTCATGAGAATGGGCAGGTGGCTTTAGATCAGAGGTTTGTTGGTTTCTTTGGATCAGAGGGTGGGTAGGATGGTTTCGATATTCGGGTTATTGGGTTGATTTTGATGAGAGGGTGTGTAGGGGGGTTTGGATGAGAGGTTGGGTAGGAGATTTTGATGAGAGGGTGGGTAGGTGGGTTTTGCTGAGAGGGTGGGTAGGTGGGTTTTGATGAGAGGGTGGGTAGGTGGATTTTGATGAGAGGGTGGGTAGGTGGGTATTGATGAGTGGGTGGGTAGGTGGGATTTGATGAAATCGTCGCTTGGTGGGTTCAGATTATTTGGAGATTATTTGGGATTTTATGAAAGGATGGGTAGTTGCGAATTCTTCAGAATGGGTAGGTGGGATTAGATCAGAGGTTGGTTGGTTTCTTTGGATGAGACTGTGGGTGCGGGTGTTTGATTAGAGGGTGGGTAGGTGGGTTTTGATGAAAGGGTGGATAGTTGGATTGATGTGAGGGTTGGTCAGTGGGTTTTGACGAGAGGGTCGGTAGGTGGGTTAGATCAGAACTTGCTTGGTTTGTTTTGATGGAAATGTGGGTAGGAGGGTTTTGATGAGAGGATGGGTAGGTGGGTTTTGATGAAATAGTCGCTTGCTGGGTTCAGATTATTTGGAGACTATTTGGGTTTTAATGAAAAATGGGTGGTTGGGATTTCATGAGAATGGGTAGGTGGGTTTAGATCAGAGGTTGGTTGATTTCTTTTGATGAGCAGGTGGTTAAGATGGTTTTGATGAGAGGGTGGGTAGGAGGGTTTTGATGAGAGGATGGGCAGGTGGGTTTTGATGATTTAGTCACTTGTTGGCTTCCGATTATTTGGAGATTATTTGGGTTTCAATGAAAAGATGGATAGTTGGGATTTCATGGGAATGGGTAGGTGGCTTTAGATCAGAGGCTGGTTTGTTTCTTTTGATGAGAGGGTGTGGTAGGTGGGTTATGATGAGAGGATGGGTAGGTGGGCTTTGATCAGAGGATGGGTAGGTGGGTTTTGATGAGAGGATGGGTAGGTGGGCTTTGATCAGAGGATGGGTAGGTGGGTTTTGATGAGAGGATGGGTAGGTGGGTTTTGATGAGAGGGTGGGTAGGTGGGCTTTGATCAGAGGATGGGTAGGTGGGTGATGAGAGGGTGGGTAGGTGGGCTTTGATCAGAGGGTAGATGTGTGGTTTTTGATGAGAGATTGAGTAGGTGGGTTTTAATGAGAGGATGGGGACATAAGAATATGAGATGGGAGCCGGATTTATCTCACCAACCTCCAACTGAACACCCTCATCCCTCTGGGGTAGAGGAATCCAAAGATTCTCCAAATTCTTAGTGAAGGAGTTTTTTCTCATCTCAATCCTAAACGATCGTCCATTTTGCTCGAGACACTGCCCCTTTGTTCCAGATTCTTCAGCCAGTGCACGGAAGATGTCAATGTCCGCCCTGGCCAACCCCTTCCAAATGATGTATAAGGTCACTTCTCACTCTTCTAAATCCAAGGAATATTGACCTAATTTACTCAGATTCTCATCATAGGACATAAGGAGACCAAAGCTGTGCATGGTATTCCAGGTGTGGTCTCACCAAAGCATTGTGCACTTGTAGCAAGTTCTCCTTCATCTTGTCCTCCAAATCCTCCGGCAATGAAAGACAACATGCTATTTGCCTTCCTAATTGCTTTCTGTACCTGCCTATTGACTTTCTGTATTCTTTTCACAAGAACACATAAATCTCACTGAACACCAACATTTAAAAGTGCCCTCACATTTTGATGTTCTATTCTTTATCCTAAAGTGAATAACCTCTCACTTGTGTACATACTGCCCTGTTCGATAGTTGTTGTGGCCAATGAGGTCACTTGTCCCTATCTTTTGGCAGCATCTCTGTGTTCTCACCACAGCTTCCATTTCCACCTGGCTTTGTATCATCAGCAAACTCAGATCCATCCCTCTCTGTCTATCTGTGTAAGTCATGAACATCGATTGTATATAGCTGAGGACCCAGCACTGATCGTTACAGCACTCCACTATTCACCGACTGCCAACTTGAAATGCCATGTTTCTTTGTCTTTCTGCCCATTAAGTAATCCTCTGACATGCTGATATATCACCCCCAACTTGGATTTTCCCGCCACACGTGACCTCAGAACTGCCTTGCTCCAGGTGCCATATTTAAAGCACACCAGAGCACAGCCTACTTCATGTCTTCAGGCCAGGACTGCCCTCGGCAACAAATGGCCCTGAAAGCAAAGATGACGGCAGCCCCCAAATTTAGTGACACCTCTCTGGGGTGCCTGCTGGACACAGAGAAAGGCCGCTGTAGGAGGTCCACCAGCGTCACTCAATAGGCAGCAGCAGTCCGTGCCACCGGAGCACCAAGGAAATCAGCCATCGAGACCTGCTCACAACAGCAGGGAGAGGTCCCAGATTGGGGGAGGAAGGAGAGGAGGAGTGGCCCACATGAAGCTCCTCACTCACTTTGAGGAGTGTACCATCGTGCTGACTGGTGAGGACGTGGACTGTGCCTGCAGTGATGATGAGGTCAGCAGCGAACACCCTCATAACGATCCTGCACAACATCATCCTTCTCTCAATGCAACTGTGAGTGCTCTCTCTCCTATTTTTGACTCTGCTGCCATTCACTAATTATCTCTACTTTGGTTCACAGGGAGCTCTGACAAGCGACTGACACTCTCAGCCAGCCTATCCCTCAACTCCATCCAAGTCCTCACCTCCATTGAAGAGCTGAAAATAAGCAACCTGGAAGACCTATCACAGCACTTACCCACACCCTCCACCAGCACAGAGACACACACATCTCTGCATCGAGACCTAGAGCAGGCTCGTGTTCACAATCTGGTGGTCACCACATGGACACATGTCTGCAGCAGGAGGAGGCAGATTCAGCTGAGTTCCCCGGCACTCAGAGGGCTGCTGGGGAAGAGGCATCTGTGAGGTCCAAGTCAGATTATGAACCTCTAGATTTGGCCTTTCTACTCATCATGGAGAGTCAGCAGAAGGCGGGGGAACATCACACAGAGCTGGAAGACCTCAACAGAGTGACATACGAGTCGGAGGAGTGCATCTGCATGCTCTCTGATGAAATGGTGCCCACATGAGCGCATGTGCAGGTCTCCATGGGGAGGATGGTGGATGCCATGGAAAACCTGGTCCAATAGAATGTGGAGATGTGTGCAGACCTGCTCTCCATCGCAGTAGCCATGGGTGACTTCCTGAAGTGGCAATGTGAGAGGGAAACAGGGCACCTTGATATCCCTCCAGGTGCTCCTTCCCCTCAAGGAGTCAAGCCGGGGCCTTCAGGCACCCAAAGGGAGGAGGAGCGGCAGCGACATCCCTGGGTCATCCACTCAGAGGTCTCAGAAGCTGTCTGCTTCCTCCGAGTCCCCTTTGCCTGTGATCCTCCCCTCAACCTCACCCTCTGTCACTGCAGAGGGGGCAGCTGGCCCACAGGAGGACAGCCAAAGCAAGCCGGGGCCCTCAAGGCCTCGGCTCTCCCATGGACACACACCAAGTCATCAGAGGCAACAGGGCCAAGCATTGAACAGGCTGTCCCCACCCCTGCTGCGGATGTCAGGGCAGCACCTAGAAGAAGTGGTGGTAGGCCTGGAAAAGTGAAGAAATTTGATCATAAGTGATTGACAGGGGAACACATCTTGTCACTTTACAATCTGGAAATATATTCTCTTTCACTGAATAATGTGTAATGGTGACTTTCAGATTCGTTTGCAGGCTTCGCGAGTCCTCCTCCTGCATTTCCCCTCACTAGCAGTTCAGCTGCACGTCGCCGGACCACAAGTGATTCTGAAGGGAGAAGTGTTTTTGTGGCAGGGCCTTTCAGAGCCTCGTGCAGATCCACACACACAGATCCTTCCTCCATCACACTCATCCCACTCTCCCGAGCATTTTCAATGCTGCCTGTTGGGGTTCTCTTTAAGTGAGCTGAGCTGCATCTCCGCCCACCCACTGGTCACATTCCCATGCAACACCTGCTCCCGCACAACATGAGGCTCTGCCCACTTTCAATTTGACAAACATGGTCGTGCTCATGTTCTGAATCAGCACCCCCAGTCCTTACTCCCCCTGAAGTCACCCTTGTCCTTTCCCCCATCACTGTCACCCCCCCAGACATCAGCTTCCACCTCTCCACCATCACCTACCACACAAACCCTTTTCTTTCCTGGATGTCTGGTGAACGTGCACATTCCTGATCTTCCCGGGAATCCCACTCCCATCCACAATGACCTCCCCGACCTCCTCCTTCCCACCCTCAAGGTCCATGTCTGCCTCTGAGGCCCCAACAACCACCCCCGCTAGCCCTTCTACTGATACCATTGCGCTCCCACCCTCCCACCCTACTAGCTCCCTCTACCCCTCATACTCATCATTCCGTCCTACTACACCCACACTCAGTTCACTCCCCAGGAGGCTGTCAGGCACCCTCCCCCAACCCATGTTGCATGTTCATCTGGACATCCCCCCACCTTTACTCCCCCCTCCCCCAACCTCCTGACTTGCATCTCTATGTGGTGGGAAAGTTTTGGGGAGTCACTGCCTCTGACCTATTCCTGGAGCCGCAGTATTTATGTGGAGGATCTCATTTAGTTTCTGGTCAATGGTGACTCGAGGATGTTGATTGTGGGGGTGGGGGAGGAATTCCACCATGATGATAACAACAGTGTGCATTTATATAGTGCCTGAATCAAATAAAACAGCCAAAGGTGCTTCACAGCAGCATCTAAAGTGGGGAGGCGGTGGAGCAGTGGTAGTGTCACTGGACTAGTATTCTAGAGATCCAGGTTAATGCTCTGGGAACATGGGTTCAAATCCCACCACGGCAGCTGGTGGAATTTAAATTCAGTTAATAAATCTGGACTTGAAAGCTGGTCTCAGTAATGATGACCCGGTCTGGCCTACATGTGACCCTGACCCACAGCAATGTGGTTGGCTCTGAACTGCCTCTGAAATGACCGAGAAAGCCATTCAGTTGTACGAAACTGGATGGACCATGTGGCATCGACCTAGGCAATGAAAACAAGAAGGGCAAACCCAGCCCTGTCGACCCTGCAAAGTTCTCACTAACTTCTGGGGGCTAGTGCCAAAATTGGGAGAGCTGTCTCACAGACTAGTCAAGCAACAGCCTGACATAATCATCCTCACGGAATCATACTTCACAGATACTGTCCCAGATACCAGCATCACCATCCCTGGGTATGTCCTGTCCCACCGGCAGGACAGACCCAGCAGAGGTGGTGACACAGTGATAAACAGTCAGGAAGGAGTTGCCCTGGGAGTCCTCAACACCGACTCTGGATCGCATGATCACGGCATCAGGTCAAACATGGGCAAGGAAACCTCCGTACCGCCCTCCCTCAGCTGATGAATCAGTGCCCCTCCATGTTGAACATCATTTGGAGGAAGCACTGAGGGTAGCAAGGGCGCTGAAATACTCTGGATGGGGACTTCAATGTCCATCACCAAAAGTGGCTCAGTAGCACCACTACTGACCAAGCTGGTCGAGTCCTAAAAGACAAAACTGTTAGACTGGGTCTGCGGCAGGTGGTGAGGGAAGCAACACCAGGGAAAAATATCCTCACTAACCTGCCTGGCACAGATGCATCTATCCATGACATTATTGATAGGAGTGACCACCACATAGTCCATGTGGAGACAAAGTCCCACCTTCATATTGAGGCTAACCCCTCAGTGTACAGCTACAACATTGGTATCTATCCGGCTATGTGGAAAATTGCCCAGGTTTGTCCTGTACGCAAAAAGCAGGACAAATCCAACCCAACCAATTACAGCCTCATCAGTCTACTCTCGATCATCAGTAAAGGAATGGAAGGGATCATCAACAGTGCTATCAAGCGATACTTGCTTAGCAAAAACCTGCTCACTGGCACCCAGTTTGGGTTCTGCCAGGGTTTAGTGATGTGTAATGAGGCAGATTTGATAACGGTGCTTAAGGTGAAGGAACCCTTAGGAGGAAGTGACCATAATATGATAGAATTTACCCTGCAATTTGAGAGGAAAAAGCTGGAATCAGATGTAACGGTATTACAGTTGAATAAAGATAACTACAGATGGAGGAGCTGGCCAGAATTGACTGGGAGATGAGCCTAGCAGGAAAGACAGTGGAGTTTCTGGGAATAATTTGAGAGAGACAGCAAAAATTCATCCCTGGGAAGAAGAAGCATACTAAAGGGAGGACGAGGCAACCATGGCTGACAAGGGAAGTCAGGGACAGCATAAAAGCTAAAGAGAAAGCATACAATGTGGCGAAGAGCAGTGGGAAACCAGGGGATTGGGAAGCCTACAAAGACCAACAGAGGACAACTAAAAAAGAAATAAGGAGGGAGAAGATTAAATATGAGGGTAAACTAGCCAGTAATATAAAAGAAAATTACAATCCTTGTTTTCGATATATAATGGGTAAGAGAGAGGCAAAAGTGGACATTGGGCCTCTGGAAAATGATGCTGAAGAAGTAATAATGGGGAACAAAGAAATGGCGGAGGAACTGAATAGGTACTTTGCTTCAGTCTTCACGGAGGAAGACACGAGTAACATCCCCAAAATTTAAGAGAGTCGGGGGGCAGAGGTGAGTATGGTGGCTATTACCAAGGAGAAGGTGCTAGGAAAACTGAAAGGTCTGAAGGTGGATAAATCACCTGGACCAGATGGATTACACTCCAGAGGTCTGAAGGAGATAGCTGAAGAGATAGTGGAGATGTTAGTGGTGATCTTTCAGGAATCGCTCGAGTCAGGGAGGGACCCAAAGGACTGGGAAATCGCTAATGTAACCCCCCTGTTTAAGAAGGGAATGAGGCAAAAGATGGGAAATTGAAGGCCAATTAGCCTGAACTTGGTCATTGGTAAGATTTTAGAGTCCATTATTAAGGATGAGATTTCAGAATACTTGTAAATGCATGGTAAAATAGAGCAAAGTCAGCATGGTTTCATCAAGGGGAGGTCATGCCTGACAAATCTGTTAGAATTCTTTGAGGAGATAGTGAGCAGGTTAGACAAAGGAGAGCCAATGGATGTTACCTACTTAGACTTCCAGAAGACCTTTGGCAAGGTGCCACACAGGAGGCTGCTCAGTAAGATAAGAGCCCATGGTGTTAGAGGCAAGGTACTAGCATGGATAGAAGATTGGCTGTCTGGCAGGAGGCATGGAGTGGGGATAAGGGGGTCCTTCTCAGGATGGCGGCCAGTGACTAGTGGAGTTCCGCAGGGGTCAGTGTTGGGACCACAACTTTTCACTTTATACATTAATGATTTAGATGAAGGAACTGAGGGCATTCTGGCTAAGCTTGCAGATGATACAAAGATAGGTGGAGGGACAGATAGTGTTGAGGAGTTGGGGAGGCTACAGAAGGATTTAGACAAGTTAGGAGAATGGGAAAAGAAGTGGCAGGTGGAATACAACATGCGGAAGTGTGAGGTCATGCACTTTGGTAGGAAGAATAGAGACATAGACTATTTTCTAAATGGGGAGAGAATTCAGAAATCTGGAGTGCAAAGGGACTTGGGAGTCCTAGTCCAGAATTCTCTTAAGGTTAACTTGCAGGTTGAGTGGGTAGTTAGGAAGGCAAATGCAAAGTTGGCACTTATTTCGAGAGGATTAAAACATAAAAGAGATGTGCTGCTCAGGTTTTATAAGGCTCTGGTCAGACCACATTTAGAATATTGTGAGCAATCTTGGGCCCTGTATCTCAGGAAGGATGTGCTGGCCCTGGAGAGGGTCCAGAGGAAGTTCACGAGAATGATCCCAGGAATGAAAGGCTTAACATTTGAGGAACATTTGAGGACTCTGGATCTATACTCAATGGAGTTTAGAAGGATGAAGGGGGATCTGATTGAAACTTGCAGAATACTGAAAGGCCTGGATAGAGTGGACGTGGGGAAGATGTTTCCATTAGTAGGAGAGACTAGGACCTGAGGGCACAGCCTCAGAATAAAGGGAAGACCTTTTAGAACAGAGATGAGGAGAAACTTCTTTAGCCAGAGAGTGGTGAATCTATGGAATTCATTGCCACAGAAGGCTGTGGAAAATAGGCCATTGAGTGTATTTAAGAGCGAGATATATAGGTTTTTGATTGGTAAGGGGATCAAAGGTTATGGGGAGAAGGCAGGAGAATAGGGTTAAGAAACATCAGTCATGATTGAATGGCGGAGCAGACCCGATGGGCCGAATGGCCTAATTTCTGCTCCTATGTCTTATGGTCTTATGGCCGCTCAGCTCCAGACCTCATTACAGCCTTTGTTCAAACATGGACAAAAGAGCTGAACTCCCGAGGTGAGGTGAGACTGATTGGCCTTAAAAGTCAACAACTTTACGTAAATAATATTAGTAACGGAATAACGTTGGGGGAAATGATTGAGATTAGGAATGTTCCTGTTTTAGTTTTGGTTTCCTTGCCTAAGGATTGTTGCAGGATAAAGAGACATGCTGTTGAAGCTTTTGCCTTGCATTCAGCAGGCCAGATTTGGAAGAATACCAAATTTTAAAGTGAACAACAATTTATACTACATGAGAAGAGAGTGCCAATTGGTTGGCAAGTGGACTCTGGTAAATGGTGTGAAACTGTTACATTTAGATTTTCAGAGGAAGTTAAGGTTCCATGTACAAGAACAGCAATATTGACATACAGGTACAGTCCAAAATTAGTAAGGAAAATGGCAGGTTGGTCTTTATTGCAGGGGGATTGGAGTAAATGAGTAAGGAGATTTTTCTGCAATTGTACATGGCTTTGGTGAGACTACACCTGGAATACTGAGTACAGTCTGGGTTTCCTTATCTAGGAAGGATATACTCACCTTAGAGAAGAGAAGTTCACAGCAACAGAAGTTCACATCATCAATTCCTGGGATGAAGGTGTTGTCCTACAATGAGAGGCTGAGTAAACGGGGCCTCTATTCTCTACAGTTTACAAGAATGAGAAATGATCTCATTGAAACATACAGGATTCTGAAGGGGCTTGACAGGGTAGATACTGAGAGGTTGATTCCCCTGGCTGAGGAATCGAGAACATGGGGAACAGTCTCAGGATAAGGGGACAATCATTTAGGACTGAGATAAGAAAAATGTCTTCACTCAGGTGGTTGTGAATCTTTGGGATTGTCTACTCCAGAAGATTGTTGCTGTTCCATAGTTGAGTATATTCAAGATGGAGATCAAAAACTTTTTTTTACTCTTCAATGGGATGTGGGCGCCACTGGCAAGGGCAGCATTTGTTGCCCATCCCTAATAGCCCTTGAACTGAGTGGTGGCTGGGCCATTTCAGAGGCAGTTAAAAGTCAACCACATTGCTGTGGGTCTTGAGCCACATGTAGGCCAGAACAGGTAAGGACAGATTTCCTTCCCTAAAGGACATTAGTGAACCAGATGGATTTTTACAATAACTGATGATAGTTTCATGGTCACCATTACTGAGACTAGCTGTATAATCCAGATTTATTAAATTAATTTAAACTCCACCAGCTGCCATGGTGGGATTTGAATCCATGTCCCCAGAGCATTAACCTGGGCCTCTGGGTTACTAGTTCCAATGACATGACGCAGTCATCTCCCCTTGATAGCTAAGAGAAATGTGTTCCCATTAGTAGATTGTGTGGTGATAAGGAGAAACTTGAATTAAAAATTCATGAATAAAATAATTAACCATAATGCAGTAAAGATGGTACGGCAGGTGATGGGTTGTAGCTGTAATATGTGGGCCTTGGTGGATACCAGTATAATCCTTGACAGCCACATCTGCAGTAAGTGTCTACAGCTTGAGGAGCTTTGGCTCAGAGTCATTGAGCTGAGGCCGAGCTACAAACACTGCAACATATCAGGGAGGGGGATTGACAAATGGACAGCTTTTTTATTCCTGAAGGCAGTGACACCCTTTGTTCTCTGATTTGGTTCATGCTCAGAGACAAGATGGTGTGATGGCGAATGAGGCAGGTAAGACGATTGAGAAGATATGGGTGCAGGAGCCTCAAGCCTCATAATTGTCCAACAGCTCTTGCAGCTTGTTTGGACAAGAGTGGGGGCTTCAGGCTGGATGGGAGAACTGACCATGGCACCATGGCACAGGAAGCCATTCAAGCAGGGAGAAATTAACAGTGACATAAACATTTTAATCGCAGAAAATGGTTCGTCTTCAAGGACCAAGAACATTCTGAAGGAATTTGTGTCCTTTAAAAGGCACTGCCCCTTATTAAAGGATCACTGCGAGGACTCTGGCAGCTGTTGTTGCTGGAAAAGACAGCATTTTACAGGAAAAGGTAATGAAGCAGTTTTAAAGAAGCTGCAACCCTCTGGGCCCTGGTGGACTCTTTACAAAAGGGTCACTTGGTGGTTTCTGACTTTGGGAAAAAAAATCATGCCTACAGAAACTGGGTTTAAAAAGTTGGTTTTGCTTTGGAAAAAAGAAGGATCAACTGCTTGTGGGAAAACCACCACAGCTCTTTCCAGTCCAAAGCCGATGTGAAGTGAAGTTGCCCTGAAGTCGCTCTACATTCTATAATTGTCTACAAATTTTGCTCAAGTCCCCCTGAAAAATGGTGCAAGAATCATCGAATGTTTCACAGACCAGTGCTGAGACCCCAACCATACAACTCGGACACCAGTTCAAGGAGTCAACCATTTATCCTTTCCCTCGAAACTTGACTTTTAACCTTTTGGCAATATTCCTCGATTTTATTTTAATTTTTTTCGTGTGTTTTTGTGTGTGAGAGTTATGGTATTTAGAAAGAGTAATTAATACTTTCATACTTTTTACTGCGTGTTAATAAGCTTTGCATTTCTACTTGACAAGTCTGGTTTTACAACAGCCTAATAATTTTGTTGCTTATTGAAGAAACCTGGGCATTGAGTGGTCATTCTGAGATTCATAGGAAAGCACATATTTGGCCGTATAGCTAGCTGGAGAAACCATTGAAATAAATGATGTGACTCGTAGAGAAGTGGAGCTAGAGACAGACATTGCACTCCTCCCATTCCAGTTGCACCAATAGGAATGCAGTATTAGAAAGGATCAGTATAGCCAGGAGATATATACAGTTCTCTGTAGCTGAGAATGGGAGTCCAGAAGACTGTGTTGCCTGTCTAATGCCAGGGTTCAGGACATCTGCTTGGGGCTCGAGAGGAACTTGCAGTGGGGGGGGGATGATCCACTGGTCGTGGTCCATGTAGGTACCAACGAAATCGAGCTGGGGAAGAGGTTCTGTTGAGGGAGCGTGAGTAGTGAGAGGATAAATTAAAAAGCAGAACCCCAAAGGTAATAATCTCTGGATTACTACCTGAGCCATGAACAAATTAGAGTAAATAAGATTAGAGAGCTGAATGCATGGCTCAAAGATTAGTTTGGGAAGAATGGATTTTGATTGATGGGGAACTGGCATCAGTACTGGGGAAAGTGGGAAATGTACCATTGGGAAGGGCTTCACCTGACCAGTGTTCTGGCAAGTCGTACAGCTAGGGTGGTACAAACAGCTTTAAACTCAATAGTGGCGGGGGGGAGGGATCACTTGAGGGAAGGTGTGGTAGATTAAAGGAAAGATCAAGGCAGTAGAGAATGGCAGTAATAAAGGTAAACGATAACCAAAGGTTGGCAAGAAGGGACAGAGTGTAAGAGTGTACAAACTTAAGATTGCAACAGTAGTTAAGTCCAGAGTTCACAAAAATGGTAAAAAGACAAAACTAAAGGCTCTGTATCTGAATGTCAGTGGCATTCATTACAAAATAGTTAAATTGTCAGCTCAAATAAAAATAAATATGTATGATTTGATAGCCATTAGAGACACAGTTACAGGGTGACCAAGGCTGGGACCTGAATATCCAAGGGTTCTTGACATTTTGAAAAAGCAGGAAGCTAGGAAAAAGTAATGGGGCATCTCTATTAATTAAGAATGATATTAGTCCAATTGTGAGAGATGACCTTAATTCTAAAGATCAACATATACAATCAGTTTGGTTAGAGATAGGAAATATCAAAGGTAAGAAGGCGTTTGTGGGACTTCCCAAAAAGTAGCTACACTATCGATGGGGTATACAGGAAGAAATAATGGATGCTTATAAGAAAGGTACGGTAATAATCATGGGTGATTTTAATCTACATATAGATGGAAGAAACATATTGGCAAAGGGAATCTGGAAAATGAGTTCATACAGTGTTTTCAGCAGAGTTTCTCAGAGCAGCACGTGCTAGAGACAACAGGGGTCAAGCTATACCTTCACCAGGTTGACACCTCATTTTCAGCTAAGCCTGGTGCTGCTCCTGACATGCCCTCCTGCACTCTTCATTGACCCAGGGTTGATCCCTGGCTTGATGGTAATGGTAGAGTGAGGGATATGCTGGGCCATGAGGTTACAGCTTGTGGTTGAATACCAAGTTACCACCGTGGTAAATGGGATAGATGCAGAACAGATCTAGTAACTGAACACTGGGCATCCAAGATGGCCCACAGTGTTTCATGGATGCCCAGTCTTGAATTGCTAGATCTGTTCTGTATCTACACCATTTAGCGTGGTGGTAGTGCCACACAACACGATGGAGAGTATCTCCAATGGGAAGACTGACCTTTGTCTACACAGGAACTGTGCGATGTTCACTCCTACTGAAACGCTCATAGGTAGATCCATCTGTGACTGATAGTTCATGAGGATGAAGCCAAGTTGGCTTTTTTCTCTTGGTGGTGCTCGTACCACTTGACACAGGCTTAGCCTGGCAGAGATGTCCTTCAGAACTTGACCATCTTGGTCAGTATTGCTGCTACCAACCCACTCTTGGTGATGGGCTTTGAAGAGTACATTCCATACACTTTGCCACCCTTGGTGCTTCTACTAAGTGGTGGTCAACATGGAGGAGCACTGATTCATCCACTGAGAGAGGTGGGGTTGGGGGAGGGAGTTGGGGTTGCAGGGGGTGTGTTGGGGAGCGGTGGAAGTAGGTGATAAACAGTAGGATGTTTCCATGCCCATGTTAGAGCTAATGACTTGAGAATTCATGGGCCTGGAATCAGTGTTGAGGACTCTCAGGTTAAATCCCTTCTGACTGTATACCACCGTGCAACTACCTCTGCTGGGCCTGTCCAGTAACAAAACCACTTTGCAACCATGGCTTCCCATGCTCATAGGTTGGGCAGGTGGGCAATTCAGGTCGGATATATTTCAGCTGAAGAATCAGGTCTAATGGCAAATAGGAAGGTTTCAACATTTTTAAACAAGAAAGATAAGAAATGAAAAGCCTAAATATAAAACCAAGGCAGGATAAAAATTGTAAGGGAATAAAAAGAGTTACATAATAAGCGTATAAAAAAATGGTTAAAAATGAATTGACAGATAGAACTATTAAAACTGACAGAAATACTCTAATCAGTGAGACACACAGAGTTCATAATAAAACAAGGGTTTGGAGCCAATAATATTATGTGAGTAAGCTGATAAAATAGGAATTATTGGTCCCTGTCCTTGTGATCCTGCACAGTGTTACCCCAGTGTCTGCAGAATTGCTGCTGTTCATTTCGCTAGTCCCTGTCTCGTGCTCCTGCACAGTGTCACCCTAGTGATTGCAGCATGGCAGCTGTTCATTCCTCTAGTCCCTGTCCTCATGTACTGCACAGTGTTACCCCAGTGTCTGCAGCATGGCTGCTCACCATGCCCCTAACCCTGTCCTCGTGCTCCTGCACGCTGTTATCCCAGTGACTGCAGCATGGCTGCTGTTCATTTCGCTAGTCCCTGTCTCGTGCTCCAGCACAGTGTTACCCCAGTGATTGCAGCATGGTTGCTGTTCGTTCCTCTAGTCCCTGTCCTCATGTACTGCACAGTGTTACCCCAGTGTCTGCAGCATGGCTGCTGTTCATTCCCCTAGTCCCTGTCCTCGTGTCCTGCACAGTGTTGACCCAGTGATTGCAGCATTGATGCTGTTCATTCCTCTAGTCCCTGTCCTTGTGTCCTGCACAGTGTTACCACAGCGACTGCAGTATGGGTGCTGTTCATTCCCATAGACCCTGTCCTCATGCTCCTGCACAGTGTTACTCCAGTAACTGCAGCATGGCTGCTGTTCATTCCCCTAGACACCGGTCCTCATCCTCCTGCACAGTGTTACCCCAGTGACAGCAGCATGGCTGCTGTTCATTCCTCTAGTCACTGTCCTCATGTCCCGCAAAGTGTTACCGCAGTCACTGCAGCATGGCTGCTGTTCATTCCCCTTGTCCCTGTCCTTGTGCTCCTTCACAGTGTTACCGCAGTAACTGCAGTATAGCTGCTGTTCATACTCCTTGTCCCTGTACTCTTGCTCCTGCACAGAGTTACCCAAGTGACTGCAGTATGGCTGCCATTAATTACCCTAGTCCGTGTCCTCATGCTACTGCACAGTGTTACACCCGTGAGTGCAGCATGGCTGCTGTTCATTCCCCTAGTCCCTGTCCTCGTGTCCTGCACAGTGTTACCCCAGTGTCTGCAGAATGGCTGCTGATCATTCCCCTAGTCCCTGTCTTTGTGTCATGCACAGTGTTAACCCAGTGTCTGCAGCATGGCTGCTGTTCATTCCTCTAGACCCTGTCCTCATGCTCCTTCACAGTGTTACACCAGTGTCTGTAGCATGGCTGCGGTTCATTCCATTGGTCCATGTCCTCGTGCTCCTGCACTGTGTTACCCCCGTGAGTGCAGCATGGCTGCTGTTCATTCCCCTAGTCCCTGTCCTCGTGTTCTGCACAGTGTTACCCCAGGGACTGCAGTATGGCTGCTGTTCAATCCCCTTGTCCCTGTCCTTGAGCTCCTGCACATTGTTACCCCAGTGACTGCAGCATGGGTGCTGTTCATTCCCTCAATCCCTGTCCTCGTGCTCCTGCACTGTGTTACCGCAGTAACTGCAGCATGGCTGCTGCTCATACCCCCATCCCTGTCCTCGTGTCCTGCATCCATTTACTCCAGTGACGAAAGCATGGCAGCTGCTGAATCCCCTAGTCCCTGTCCTCGTGTCCTGCACAGTGTTAACCAGTGCCTGCAGCTTGGCTGCTGATCATTCCCCTTTTTCCTGTCCTCATATACTGCGCACTGTTACTCCAGTGACTGCAGCATGGCAGCTGTTCATTCCTCTAGTCCCTGTCCTCGTGCTCCTGCACAGTGTTACCCCAATAACTGCAGTATGGATGCTGTTCATTTCCCTAATCCCTGTCTTCGTGCTCCTGCACAGTGTTAGCCCAGTGACTGCAGCATGGCTGCTGTTCAATTCCCTGGTCCCTGTCCTCGTGCTCTTGCACAGTGTTACCCCAGCGTCTGCAGCATGGCTGCTTTTCATTCCCCTAGTCCCTGTCCTCATGCTCCTGCACAGTGTTACCTCAGTGATTGCAGCATGGCTTCTGTTCATTCCCCTAGTCCCTGTACTCATGCTCCTGCAATGTGTTACACCCGTGAGTGCAGCATGGCTGCTGCTCTTTCCCCTAATCCCTGTCCTCGTGTCCTGCACAGTGTTACCCTAGTAACTCCAGTATCGATGCTCTTCATTCCCCTAGACACTGTCCTCATGCTCCTGCACAGTGTTACCTCAGTGATTACAGCATGGCTTCTGTTCATTCCCCTAGTACCTGTCCTCATGCTCCTGCAGACTGTTACCCCAGTGTCTGCAGCATGGCTGCTGTTCATTCACCTAGTCCTTGTACTCAAGCTCCTGCACAGTGGCACCCCAGTGTCTGCAGCATGGCTGCTGTTCATTCCCCTAGTCCCTGTCCTCGTGCTCCTGCAATGTGTTACACCCGTGAGTGCAGCATGGCTGCTGTTCATTCCCCTAGTCCCTGTCTTTGTGTCATGCACAGTGTTAACCCAGTGTCTGCGGCATGGCTGCTGTTCATTCCTCTAGACCCCTGTCCTCATTCTCCTGCACAGTGTTACGCCAGTGGCTCTAGCATGGCTGCTGTTCATTCCCTTGGTGCATGTCCTCGTGCTCCTGCACTGTGTTGCCCCCGTGAGTGCAGCATGGCTGCTGTTCATTCCCCTAGTCCCTGTCCTCGTGTTCTGCACAGTGTCACCCCAGTGACTGCAGTACGGCTGCTGTGCATTCCCCTGGTACCTGTCCTCGTGCTCCTGAACAATGTTACCCCAGTGACTTCAGCATGGCTGCTGTTCATTCCCCTAGTCCCTGTCTTGGTGTCATGCACAGTGTTAACCCAGTGACAGCAGAATGGCTGCTGTTCATTCCTGTTGAGCCTGTCCTCATGCTCCTGCACTGTGTTACCCCAATGACTACAGCATGGCTGCTGCTCATTTCCCTAGTCCCTTTCCTCCTGTACTGCACCGTGTTACCCCAGTGTCTGCAGCATGGCTGCTGTTCATTCCCCTAGTCCCTGTCCTCGTGTCCTGCACAGTGTTACCCCAGTGACTGCAGCATGGCTGCTGTTCATTCTCCGAGTCCCTGTCCTTGTGTGCCTGCACTGTGTTAAACCAGTGTCTGAACCATGGCTGCTGCTAATTACCTTAATCCCTTTCCTCGTGTCCTGCACACTTTTACTCCAGAGACTAAACTATGGCTGCAGTTCATTCCCCTAGTCCCTGTCCTCGTGCTCCTGATCTGTGTTACCCCATTGAGTGCAGCATGGCTGCTGTATATTCTTCTAGTCCCTGTCCTCGTGCTCCTGCACTGTGTTACCCCAGTTACTGCAGCATGGCTGCTGTTCATTCCTCTAGTCACTGTCTTCGTGTCCTGCAGTTTTACCCCAGTAACTGCAGTATGGCTGCTGTTCATTTCCCTAATCCCTGTCCTCGTGTTCCTGCACAGTGTTAGCCCAGTGGCTGCAGCATAGCTGCTGTTCATTCCCCTAGTCCCTGTCCCGATGTCATGCATAGTGTTACCCAAGTGACTGCAGTATGTCTGATGTTCATTTCCCTAATCCCTGTCCTCGTGCTCCGGCACAGTGTTACACCAGTGACTGCAGCATGGCTGCTGTTCATTCCCCTAGTCCCTGTCCTTGTTGTCATGCAAACCTTTCCTTCCGTGACTCCAGCATGGCTGCTGTTCATTCCCCTCATCCCTATCCACGTGTCCTGCACAGTGTTACACCAGAGTCTGCATCTTGGCTGCTGATCATTTCCCTTATTCCTGTCCTCGTATCCTGCGCACTGTTATGCCAGTGACTGCAGCATGGCTGCTGTTCATTCCCGTGGTCCCTGTCCTCGTGCTCCTGCACAGTTTTACCCTAGTGACTCCAGCATCGATGCTGTTCATTCCACTAGACCCTGTCCTCATGCTCCTGCACAGTGTTACCCCAGTGCCTGCAGCATGGCTGCTGTTCATTCCCCTAGTCCCTGTCCTCATGCTCCTGCACAGTGTTACTCTAGTGTCTGCAGCATGGCTGCTGTTCATTCCCTTTGTCCCTGTCTTCGTGCTCCTGCACAGTGTTACCCCAGTGTCTGCAGCATGCCTACTGCTCATTCCTCTAGTCCCAGTCCTCATGTCCTGCACAGTTTTACTGCCAAGACTAAAGCATGGCTGTTGTTCATTCCTCTAGTAGCTGTCTTCAAGCCCTGCACAGTGTTACCCCAGTGTCTGCAGCATTGCTGCTGTTAATTCCCCTAGTCTCTGTCCTCGTGCTTTGCACAGTGTTACCCCAGTGTCTGCAGCATGGATGCTGCTTTTTCCAATAGTCCCTGTCCTCATGTCCAGCACACTTTTACTCTACAGAGTAAAGAATGGCTGTTGTTCATTCCTCTAGTCGCTGTCGTCAAGCCGTGCACAGTGTTACCCCAGTGTCTGCAGCATGGCTGCTGTTCATTCCCCTAGTCCGTGTCCTCGTGCTCCTGCACATTTTTACCCCAGTGACTGCAGCATGGCTGCTGCTCATTCCCCTAGTCAGTGTCTTCGTGTCCTGCACAGTGTTACCCCAGTGTCTGCAGCTTGGTGGCTGATCATTTCCCTTTTTCCTGTCCTCGTTTGCTGCGCACTGTTACACCAGTGACTGCAGTACGGCTGCTGTTCATTCCTCTGGTCCCTGTCCTCGTGCTCCTGCACTGTGTTAACCCCGTGAGTGCAGCATGGCTGCTGTTAATTCCCCTAATCCCTGTCCTCGTGTTCTGCACAGTGTTACCCCAGTGACTGCAGTATGGCTGCACTTCATCCCCCTAGTCCCTGTCCTCGTGCTCCTGCACAATGTTACCCCAGTGACTGCAGCATGGCTGCTGTTTATTCCCCTAGTCCGTGTCTTTGTGTCATGCACAGTGTCAACCCAGTGACAGCAGAATGGCTGCTGTTCATTCCTCTAGACCCTGTCCTCCTGCTCCTGCACAGTGTTACCCCAGTGTGTGCAGCATGGCTGCTGTTCAATCACCTGGTACCTATCCTCGTGCTCTTGCACAGTTTTACCCTAGTGACTCCAGCATGGATGCTGTTCATTCCCCTAGTCCCTGTCCTCATGCTCCTGCACATTGTTACACCAGTGCCTGCAGCATGGCTACCTCTCATTCCCCTAGTCCCTGTCCTCGTGTCCTGCACAATTTTACTCCAGAGACAAAAGCATGGCTGCTGTTCACTCCCCGAGTCCCTGTCCTCGTGCTCCTGCACAGTGTTACCCCAGTGTCTGCAGCATGGCTGCTGCTCATTCCCCTGGTCCCTGTCCTCATGCTCTGCACAGTGTTACCCCAGTGTCTGCAGCATGTCTGCTGTTCATTCCCCTAGTCCGTGTCCTCGATCTCCGGCACAGTGTTACCCCAGAGTCTGCATCATGGCTGCTGTGCATTTCAATAGTCCCTGTCACTGTGCTCCCGTGCATTGTTACCCCAGTGTCTGCAGCATTGCTGCTATTCATTCCCTTGTCCCTGTCACTGTGCTCCTGCACAGTGTTTCCAGTGACTGCAGCATGGCTGCTGCTCATTCCCTTAGTCCCTGTCCTCGTGTCCTGCGCAGTGTTACCCCAGTGTCTGCAGCATTGCTGCTGTTTATTCCGCTAGTCCCTGTCCTTTTGCTCCTGCACAGTGCTACCCCAGCGACTCCAGCATGGCTCCTGTTCATTCCTCTAGTCCCACTCTTCGTGTCCTGCACAGTGTTAACCGAGTGACTGCAGCAAGGCTGCTGTACATTCCCCTAGTCCCTGCTCTCATGCTCCTGCACAGTGTTAACCCAGTGATTGCAGCATGGTAGCTGTTTATTCCCCTAGTCCTTGTCTTCGTGTCCTGCAGAGTGTTACCCCAGTAACTGCTGTCTGGCTGCTGTTCATTTCCATAATCACTGTCCTCGTGCTCCTGCACAGTGTTACACCAGTGACTGCAGCAAGGCTGCTGTTTATTCTCCTAGACTCTGTCCTCGTGATACTGCACGCTGTTACCCCAGAGACTGCAGCATGGCTGCTGTTCATTCCTCTAGTCCCTGTTCTCGTGCTCCTGCACAGTGTTACCCCAGTGACTGCAGTATGGCTGCTGTTCATTCCCCTGGTACCTGTCCTCGTGCTCCAGCACAATGTTACCCCAGTGACTGCAGCATGGCTGCACTTCATTCCCCTAGTCACTGTCCTTGTGGTTCAGCACACTTTTACACCAATGTCTGTAGCATGGCTGCTGTTCATTCCCCTAGTCCCTGGACTCATGGTCCTGCACAGTGTGATCCCAGTGTCTGCAGCATGGCTGCTGCTCATTCCCCTAGTCCCTGTCCTCATATCCTGCCCAGTGTTAAACCAGTGTCTGCAGCTTGGCTGCTGATCATTCCCCTTTTTCCTGTCCTCGTATGCTGCGCTCTGTCATCCCAGTGACTGCAGCATGGCAGCTGTTCAGTCCCTTGGTCCCTGTCCTCGTACTCCTGCACTGTGTTACCCCTGTGAGTGCAGCATGGCTGCTGTTCATTCCCCGAGTCCCTGTCCTCGTGTTCTGCACAGTGTTACCCCAGGGACTGCAGTATGGCTGCTGTTCATTCCCCTGGTACCTGTCCTCGTGCTCCTGAACAATGTTACCCCAGTAACTTCAGCATGGCTGCACTTCATTCTCCTAGTCCCTGTCCTCGTGTTCCTGCACAATGTTACCCCAGTGATTGCAGCATGGCGGCTGTTCATTCCTCTAGTCCCTGTCTTGGTGTCATGCACAATGTTAACCCAGTGACAGCAGAATGGCTGCTGTTTATCCTCCTAGTCCCTGTCCTCGTGCTCCAGCACTGTCTTATTCAAGTGACTGCAGCATGGCTGCTGTTCATTCCCCTAGTACCTGTCCTTGTGGACCTGCACACTGTTACCCCAGTGACTGCAGCATGACTGCTATTTATTCTCCTAGTCCCTGTCCACGTGTCCTGCACAGTGTTACCCCAGTGACTGCAGCATGGCTGCTGTTCATTCTCCTCATCCCTGTCCTCGTGCTCCTGCACAGTGTTAACCAAGTGACTGCAGCATGGCTGCTGTACATTCCCCTAGTCCCTGTGCTCGTGCTCCTGCACAGTTTTACCCGAGTAACTGCAGTATGGCTGCTTTCATATCCCTAGTCCCTGTCTTCGTGCTCCTGCACAGTGTTACCCAAGTGACTGCAGCATGGCTGCTGCTCATTCCCCTAGTCTCTGTCCTCGTGCTCTTGCACAGTGTTACCCCAGTGTCTGCAGCCTGGCTGCTGTTCATTCCCCCAGTCCCTGTCACTATGCTCCTGCGCATTGTTGCCCCAGTGTCTGCAGCATGGCTGCTGTTCATTCTACTAGTCCCTGTCCTCATGCTCCTGAAGTTTGTTACCCCAGTGACTGCAGCATGGCTTCTGTACAATTCCCTAGACCCTGTCCTCGTGCTCTTGCACAGTGTTACCCCAGTGACTCCAGCATGAATGCTGTTCATTCCCCTAAACTATGTCCTCATTCCCTGCACAGTGTAACCCAAGTGATTGCAGCATCGCTGCTGTTCATTCGCCTACTCCCTGGACTCATGTTCCTGCACAGTGTTACCCCAGTGTCTGCAGCATGGCTGCTGTTCATTCCACCAGTCCCTGTCACTAAGCTCTTGCACAATGTTGCCCCAGTGTCTGCAGCATGACTGCTGTTCATTCCCCTACTCCCTGTCCAAGTGTACAGCACATATTTACTCCAGTGTCTAAAGCATGGCTGCAGTTCATTCCTCTAGTCGCTGTCCTCATGCCCGGAAGTGTTACACCAGTGTCTGCAGCATTGCTGCGGTTCATTCCCCTAGTCCAAGTCCTCGAGCTCCTGCACAGTGTTAGCCCAGTGAATCCAGCATGACTGCTGCTCATTCCCCCAGTCACTGTCCTCGCGCTCCAGCACAGTGTTACCTCAGCGTCTGCAGCATGGCTGCTGTTAAATCCTCCAGTCCCTGTCCTCGTGTCCTGCACACTGTTACCCGAGTGACTGCAGTATGGGTGCTGTTCATTTCGCTAATCCCTGTCCTCGAGCTGCTGAACAGTGTTACACCATTGACTGCAGCATGGCTGGTGTTTATCCTCCTAGTCCTTGTCCTCGTGCTCCAGCACTGTCTTACCCAAGTGACTGCAGCATGGCTGCTGTTCATTCCCCTAGTCCCTGTCCTTGTGGTCCTGCACACTGTTACTCCAGTGACTGCAGCATGGCTGCTGTTCATTCCCCTAGTCCCTGTCCTCGTGTCCTGCAAACTGTTACTCCAGTGACTGCAGCATTGCTGCTGTTCATTCCCCTAGTCCATGTCCTCGTGCTCCTGCTCAGTGTTACCCAAGTGACTGCAGCATGACTGCTATTTATTCTCCTAGTCCCTGTCCTCATGATCCTGCACAGTTTTACCTGAGTAACTGCAGTATGGCTGCTTTCATACCCATAGTCCCTGTCTTCGTGCTCCTGCACAGTGTTACCCAAGTGACTGCAGCATGGCTGCTGTTCATTCCCCTAGTCCCTGTCCTTGTGGTCCTGCACACTGTTACTCCAGTGACTGCAGCATTGCTGCTGTTCATTCCCCGAGTCCATGTCCTCATGCTCCAGCACAGTGTTACCCCAGTGACTGCAGCATAACTGCTATCTTTCCTCCTAGTCCCTGTCCTCGTGCTCCTGCACAGTGTTACCCCAGTGACTGCAGCATGACTGCTATTTATTCTCCTAGTCCCTGTACTCATGCTGCTGCACAGTGTTACCCCAGTGACTGCAGCATGGCTGCTGTTCATTCCGCTAGTCCCTGAACTCGTGCTCCTGCACAGTGTTAACCCAGTGTCTGCAGCCATTGCTGCTGTCCATTCCCCTAGTCTCTGTCCTCGTGTTCCATACAGTGTTACCCAAGTGACTGCATAATGGCTGCTGCACATTCCCCTCGTCCCTGTCCTCGTGCTCCTGCACAGTGTTACCCAAGTGACTGAAGCATGGCTGCTGTACATTCCCCTAGTCCCTGTCCTCGTGCTCCTGCACAGTTTTACCCGAGTAACTGCAGTATGGCTGCTTTCATACCCCTAGTCCCTGTCCTCGTGCTCCTGCACAGTGTTACCCAAGTGACTGCAGCATGGCTGCTGCTCATTCCCCGAGTCTCTGTCCTCGTGCTCTTGCACAGTGTTACTTGAGTGTCTGCAGCATGGTTGCTGTTCATTCCCCCAGTCCCTGTCACTATGCTCCTGCGCATTGTTGCCCCAGTGTCTGAAGCATGTCTGCTGTTCATTCTACTAGTCCCTGTCCTCATGCTCCTGAAGTTTGTTACCCCAGTGACTGCAGCATGGTTTCTGTACAATTCCCTAGACCCTGTCCTCGTGCTCTTGCACAGTGTTACCCCAGTGACTCCAGCATGAATGCTGTTCATTCCCCTAAACTATGTCCTCATGCCCTGCACAGTGTTACCCCAGTGATTGCAGCATGGCTGCTGTTCATTCGCCTAGTCCCTGGACTCATGTTCCTGCACAGTGTTACCCCAGTGTCTGCAGCATGGCTGCTGTTCATTCCACCAGTCCCTGTCACTAAGCTCTTGCACAATCTTGCCCCAGTGTCTGCAGCATGGCTGCTGTTCATTCCCCTACTCCCTGTCCAAGTGTACTGCACATATTTACTCCAGTGTCTAAAGCATGGCTGCAGTTCATTCCTCTAGTGGCTGTCCTCATGCCCTGAACAGTGTTACCCCGATGTCTGCAGCATTGCTGCTGTTCATTCCCCTAGTCCATGTCCTCGTGCTCCTGCACAGTGTTACCCCAGTAAATGCAGCATGACTGCTGCTCATTCCCCTAGTCTCTGTCCTCGCGCTCCAGCACAGTGTTACCCCATTTTCTGCAGCATTGCTGCTGTTAAATCCTCCAGTCCCTGTCCTCGTGTCCTGCACACTGTTACCCAAGTGACTGCAGTATGGGTGCTGTTCATTTCGCTAATCCCTGTCCTCGAGCTCCTGCACAGTGTTACACCATTGACTGCAGCATGGCTGGTGTTTATCCTCCTAGTCCCTGTCCTCGTGCTCCTGCACTTTGTTACTCAAGTGACTGCAGCATTGCTGCTGTTCATTCCCCTAGTGCCTGTCCTTGTGGTCCTGCACACTGTTACTCCAGTGACTGCAGCATTGCTGCTGTTCATTCCCCTAGTCCATGTCCTCGTGCTCCTGCTGCTGCACAGTGTTACCGCAGTGACTGCAGCACGGCTGCTGTTCATTCCCCTAGTCCCTGTCCTCATGCTCCTGCACAGTGTTACCGCAGTGACTGCAGCACGGCTGCTGTTCATTCCCCTAGTCCCTGAACTCGTGCTCCTGCATAGTGTTAGCCAACTGACTGCAGCATGGCCGCTGTTCATTCCCCTAGTCCCTGTCCTCCTGTCCTGCACAGTGTTAACCCAGTGACTGCAGCATTGCTGCTGTCCATTCCCCTAGTCCCTGTCCTCATGTTCCATACAGTGTTACCCAAGTGACTGCAGCATGGCTGCTGTTCATTCCCCTAGTCCCTGTCCTTGTGGTCCTGCACACTGTTACCCAAGTGACTGCAGCATTGCTGCTGTTCATTCACCTAGTCCATGTCCTCGTACTCCTGCACAGTGTTACCCCAGTGACTTCAGCATGACTGCTATTTATTCTCCTAGTCCCTGTCCTCATGCTCCTGCACAGTGTTACCGCAGTGACTGCAGCATGGCTGCTGTTCATTCCCCTAGTCCCTGAACTCGTGCTCCTGCACAGTGTTAACTCAGTGATTGCAGCATGGTAGCTGTTTATTCCCCTAGTCCTTGTCTTCGTGTCCTGCAGAGTGTTACCCCAGTAACTGCTGTCTGGCTGCTGTTCATTTCCATAATCACTGTCCTCGTGCTCCTGCACAGTGTTACACCAGTGACTGCAGCAAGGCTGCTGTTTATTCTCCTAGACTCTGTCCTCGTGATACTGCACGCTGTTACCCCAGAGACTGCAGCATGGCTGCTGTTCATTCCTCTAGTCCCTGTTCTCGTGCTCCTGCACAGTGTTACCCCAGTGACTGCAGTATGGCTGCTGTTCATTCCCCTGGTACCTGTCCTCGTGCTCCAGCACAATGTTACCCCAGTGACTGCAGCATGGCTGCACTTCATTCCCCTAGTCACTGTCCTTGTGGTTCAGCACACTTTTACACCAATGTCTGTAGCATGGCTGCTGTTCATTCCCCTAGTCCCTGGACTCATGGTCCTGCACAGTGTGATCCCAGTGTCTGCAGCATGGCTGCTGCTCATTCCCCTAGTCCCTGTCCTCATATCCTGCCCAGTGTTAAACCAGTGTCTGCAGCTTGGCTGCTGATCATTCCCCTTTTTCCTGTCCTCGTATGCTGCGCTCTGTCATCCCAGTGACTGCAGCATGGCAGCTGTTCAGTCCCTTGGTCCCTGTCCTCGTACTCCTGCACTGTGTTACCCCTGTGAGTGCAGCATGGCTGCTGTTCATTCCCCGAATCCCTGTCCTCGTGTTCTGCACAGTGTTACCCCAGGGACTGCAGTATGGCTGCTGTTCATTCCCCTGGTACCTGTCCTCGTGCTCCTGAACAATGTTACCCCAGTAACTTCAGCATGGCTGCACTTCATTCTCCTAGTCCCTGTCCTCGTGTTCCTGCACAATGTTACCCCAGTGATTGCAGCATGGCGGCTGTTCATTCCTCTAGTCCCTGTCTTGGTGTCATGCACAATGTTAACCCAGTGACAGCAGAATGGCTGCTGTTTATCCTCCTAGTCCCTGTCCTCGTGCTCCAGCACTGTCTTATTCAAGTGACTGCAGCATGGCTGCTGTTCATTCCCCTAGTACCTGTCCTTGTGGACCTGCACACTGTTACCCCAGTGACTGCAGCATGACTGCTATTTATTCTCCTAGTCCCTGTCCACGTGTCCTGCACAGTGTTACCCCAGTGACTGCAGCATGGCTGCTGTTCATTCTCCTCATCCCTGTCCTCGTGCTCCTGCACAGTGTTAACCAAGTGACTGCAGCATGGCTGCTGTACATTCCCCTAGTCCCTGTGCTCGTGCTCCTGCACAGTTTTACCCGAGTAACTGCAGTATGGCTGCTTTCATATCCCTAGTCCCTGTCTTCGTGCTCCTGCACAGTGTTACCCAAGTGACTGCAGCATGGCTGCTGCTCATTCCCCTAGTCTCTGTCCTCGTGCTCTTGCACAGTGTTACCCCAGTGTCTGCAGCCTGGCTGCTGTTCATTCCCCCAGTCCCTGTCACTATGCTCCTGCGCATTGTTGCCCCAGTGTCTGCAGCATGGCTGCTGTTCATTCTACTAGTCCCTGTCCTCATGCTCCTGAAGTTTGTTACCCCAGTGACTGCAGCATGGCTTCTGTACAATTCCCTAGACCCTGTCCTCGTGCTCTTGCACAGTGTTACCCCAGTGACTCCAGCATGAATTCTGTTCATTCCCCTAAACTATGTCCTCATTCCCTGCACAGTGTAACCCAAGTGATTGCAGCATCGCTGCTGTTCATTCGCCTACTCCCTGGACTCATGTTCCTGCACAGTGTTACCCCAGTGTCTGCAGCATGGCTGCTGTTCATTCCACCAGTCCCTGTCACTAAGCTCTTGCACAATGTTGCCCCAGTGTCTGCAGCATGACTGCTGTTCATTCCCCTACTCCCTGTCCAAGTGTACAGCACATATTTACTCCAGTGTCTAAAGCATGGCTGCAGTTCATTCCTCTAGTCGCTGTCCTCATGCCCGGAAGTGTTACACCAGTGTCTGCAGCATTGCTGCTGTTCATTCCCCTAGTCCAAGTCCTCGAGCTCCTGCACAGTGTTAGCCCAGTGAATCCAGCATGACTGCTGCTCATTCCCCCAGTCACTGTCCTCGCGCTCCAGCACAGTGTTACCTCAGCGTCTGCAGCATGGCTGCTGTTAAATCCTCCAGTCCCTGTCCTCGTGTCCTGCACACTGTTACCCGAGTGACTGCAGTATGGGTGCTGTTCATTTCGCTAATCCCTGTCCTCGAGCTGCTGAACAGTGTTACACCATTGACTGCAGCATGGCTGGTGTTTATCCTCCTAGTCCTTGTCCTCGTGCTCCAGCACTGTCTTACCCAAGTGACTGCAGCATGGCTGCTGTTCATTCCCCTAGTCCCTGTCCTTGTGGTCCTGCACACTGTTACTCCAGTGACTGCAGCATGGCTGCTGTTCATTCCCCTAGTCCCTGTCCTCGTGTCCTGCAAACTGTTACTCCAGTGACTGCAGCATTGCTGCTGTTCATTCCCCTAGTCCATGTCCGCGTGCTCCTGCTCAGTGTTACCCAAGTGACTGCAGCATGACTGCTATTTATTCTCCTAGTCCCTGTCCTCATGATCCTGCACAGTTTTACCTGAGTAACTGCAGTATGGCTGCTTTCATACCCATAGTCCCTGTCTTCGTGCTCCTGCACAGTGTTACCCAAGTGACTGCAGCATGGCTGCTGTTCATTCCCCTAGTCCCTGTCCTTGTGGTCCTGCACACTGTTACTCCAGTGACTGCAGCATTGCTGCTGTTCATTCCCCGAGTCCATGTCCTCATGCTCCAGCACAGTGTTACCCCAGTGACTGCAGCATAACTGCTATCTTTCCTCCTAGTCCCTGTCCTCGTGCTCCTGCACAGTGTTACCGAAGTGACTGCAGCATGGCTGCTGTTCATTCCCCTAGTCCCTGTCCTTGTGGTCCTGCACATTTTTACTCCAGTGACTGCAGCATTGCTGATGTTCATTCACCGATTCCATGTCCTCGTACTCCTGCACAGTGTTACCCCAGTGACTGCAGCATGACTGCTATTTATTCTCCTAGTCCCTGTACTCATGCTGCTGCACAGTGTTACCCCAGTGACTGCAGCATGACTGCTATTTATTCTCCTAGTCCCTGTACTCATGCTGCTGCACAGTGTTACCCCAGTGACTGCAGCATGGCTGCTGTTCATTCCGCTAGTCCCTGAACTCGTGCTCCTGCACAGTGTTAACCCAGTGTCTGCAGCCATTGCTGCTGTCCATTCCCCTAGTCTCTGTCCTCGTGTTCCATACAGTGTTACCCAAGTGACTGCATAATGGCTGCTGCACATTCCCCTCGTCCCTGTCCTCGTGCTCCTGCACAGTGTTACCCAAGTGACTGAAGCATGGCTGCTGTACATTCCCCTAGTCCCTGTCCTCGTGCTCCTGCACAGTTTTACCCGAGTAACTGCAGTATGGCTGCTTTCATACCCCTAGTCCCTGTCCTCGTGCTCCTGCACAGTGTTACCCAAGTGACTGCAGCATGGCTGCTGCTCATTCCCCGAGTCTCTGTCCTCGTGCTCTTGCACAGTGTTACTTGAGTGTCTGCAGCATGGTTGCTGTTCATTCCCCCAGTCCCTGTCACTATGCTCCTGCGCATTGTTGCCCCAGTGTCTGAAGCATGTCTGCTGTTCATTCTACTAGTCCCTGTCCTCATGCTCCTGAAGTTTGTTACCCCAGTGACTGCAGCATGGTTTCTGTACAATTCCCTAGACCCTGTCCTCGTGCTCTTGCACAGTGTTACCCCAGTGACTCCAGCATGAATGCTGTTCATTCCCCTAAACTATGTCCTCATGCCCTGCACAGTGTTACCCCAGTGATTGCAGCATCGCTGCTGTTCATTCGCCTAGTCCCTGGACTCATGTTCCTGCACAGTGTTACCCCAGTGTCTGCAGCATGGCTGCTGTTCATTCCACCAGTCCCTGTCACTAAGCTCTTGCACAATCTTGCCCCAGTGTCTGCAGCATGGCTGCTGTTCATTCCCCTACTCCCTGTCCAAGTGTACTGCACATATTTACTCCAGTGTCTAAAGCATGGCTGCAGTTCATTCCTCTAGTGGCTGTCCTCATGCCCTGAACAGTGTTACCCCGATGTCTGCAGCATTGCTGCTGTTCATTCCCCTAGTCCATGTCCTCGTGCTCCTGCACAGTGTTACCCCAGTGAATGCAGCATGACTGCTGCTCATTCCCCTAGTCTCTGTCCTCGCGCTCCAGCACAGTGTTACCCCATTTTCTGCAGCATTGCTGCTGTTAAATCCTCCAGTCCCTGTCCTCGTGTCCTGCACACTGTTACCCAAGTGACTGCAGTATGGGTGCTGTTCATTTCGCTAATCCCTGTCCTCGAGCTCCTGCACAGTGTTACACCATTGACTGCAGCATGGCTGGTGTTTATCCTCCTAGTCCCTGTCCTCGTGCTCCTGCACTTTGTTACTCAAGTGACTGCAGCATTGCTGCTGTTCATTCCCCTAGTGCCTGTCCTTGTGGTCCTGCACACTGTTACTCCAGTGACTGCAGCATTGCTGCTGTTCATTCACCTAGTCCATGTCCTCGTACTCCTGCACAGTGTTACCCAACTGACTGCAGCATGACTGCTATTTATTCTCCTAGTCCCTGTCCTCGTGCTCCTGCACAGTGTAAACCCAGTGACAGCAGCATTGCTGCTGTCCATTCCCCTAGTCCCTGTCCTCGTGTTCCATACAGTGTTACCCAAGTGACTGCATAATGGCTGCTGCACATTCCCCTAGTCCCTGTCCTTGTGGTCCTGCACACTGTTACTCCTGTGACTGCAGCATTGGTGCTGTACATTCCTCTAGTCCCTGTCCTCTGCTCCTGCACAGTTTTACCCGAGTAACTGCAGTATGGCTGCTTTCATACCCCGAGTCCCTGTCCTCGAGCTCCCGCACACTGTTACACCATTGACTGCAGCATGGCTGGTGTTCATTGCTCTAGTCTCTGTCTTTGTGTCCTGCACAATGTTAACTGAGTGACTGCAGCATGGCTGCTGTTCATTCCCCTAGTCCCTGTCCTCATGCTCCTACACAGTGTTACCCCAGTAACTGCAGCATGGCTACTGTTCGTACCCCTAGTCCCTGTCCTCGTTGCCTGCACACTTTTACTCCAGAGACTAAAGCATGGCTGCTGTTCATTCATCTAGTCACTGTCCTCAAACCCTGCACAGTGTTAACCAGTGACTGCAGCATGGCTGCTGTTAATTCACCTAGTCCCTGTCACTGTGCTCCTGCACAATTTTACCCCAGTGTCTGCACCATGGCTGCACTTCATTCCCCTAGTCCCTGTCTGCGTGTACTGCACATATTTACTCCAGTGTCTGCAGAAGGCTGCAGTTTATTCCTCTAGTCGCTGTCCTCATGCCCTGAACAGTGTTACCCCAGTGTCTGCGCATTGCTGCTGTTCATTCCCCTAGTCCATGTCCTCGTGCTCCAGCACAGTGTTACCCCAGTGACTACAGCATGGCTGCTGCTCATTCCCCTAGTCTCTGTCCTCACGCTCCAGCACAGTGTTACCTCAGCGTCTGCAGCATGGCTGTTGTTAAATCCTCCAGTCCCTGTCCTCGTGTCCTGCACGCTGTTACCCAAGTGACTGCAGTATGGGTGCTGTTCATTTCGCTAATCCCTGTCCTCGAGCTCCTGAACAGTGTTACAGCATTGACTGCAGCATGGCTGGTGTTTATCCTCCTAGTCCTTGTCCTCGTGCTCCAGCACTGTCTTACTCAAGTGACTGCAGCATGGCTGCTGTTCATTCCCCTAGTCCCTGTCCTTGTGGACCTGCACACTGTTACTCCAGTGACTGCAGCATTGCTGCTGTTCATTCCCCTAGTCCATGTCCTCGTGCTCCTGCACAGTGTTACCCAAGTGACTGCAGCATGGCTGCTGTTCATTCCCCTAGTCTCTGTCCTCGTGCTCCTGCACAGTTTTACCCCAGTGTCTGCAGCATGGCTGCTATTCATTCCCCTAGTCCCTGTCCTTGTGGACCTGCACACTGTTACCCAAGTGACTGCAGTATGGGCGCTGTTCATTTATCTAATCCCTGTCCTCGAGCTCCTGAACAGTGTTACACCAGTGACTGCAGCATGGCTGCTGTTCATTCCCCTAGTCCCTGTCCTTGTGGTCCTGCACACTGTTACTCCAGTGACTGCAGCATTGCTGCTGTTCATTCCCCGAGTCCATGTCCTCATGCTCCAGCACAGTATTACCCCAGTGACTGCAGCATAACTGCTATCTTTCCTCCTAGTCCCTGTCCTCGTGCTCCTGCACAGTGTTACCGAAGTGACTGCAGCATGGCTGCTGTTCATTCCCCTAGTCCCTGTCCTTGTGGTCCTGCACATTTTTACTCCAGTGACTGCAGCATTGCTGATGTTCATTCACCGATTCCATGTCCTCGTACTCCTGCACAGTGTTACCCCAGTGACTGCAGCATGACTGCTATTTATTCTCCTAGTCCCTGTACTCATGCTGCTGCACAGTGTTACCCCAGTGACTGCAGCATGGCTGCTATTCATTCCCCGAGTCTCTGTCCTCGTGCTCTTGCACAGTGTTACTTGAGTGTCTGCAGCATGGTTGCTGTTCATTCCCCCAGTCCCTGTCACTATGCTCCTGCGCATTGTTGCCCCAGTGTCTGAAGCATGGCTGCTGTTCATTCTACTAGTCCCTGTCCTCATGCTCCTGAAGTTTGTTACCCCAGTGACTGCAGCATGGTTTCTGTACAATTCCCTAGACCCTGTCCTCGTGCTCTTGCACAGTGTTACCCCAGTGACTCCAGCATGAATGCTGTTCATTCCCCTAAACTATGTCCTCATGCCCTGCACAGTGTTACCCCAGTGATTCAGCAAGGCTGCTGTTCATTCGCCTAGTCCCTGGACTCATGTTCCTGCACAGTGTTACCCCAGTGTCTGCAGCATGGCTGCTGTTCATTCCACCAGTCCCTGTCACTAAGCTCTTGCACAATCTTGCCCCAGTGTCTGCAGCATGGCTGCTGTTCATTCCCCTACTCCCTGTCCAAGTGTACTGCACATATTTACTCCAGTGTCTAAAGCATGGCTGCAGTTCATTCCTCTAGTGGCTGTCCTCATGCCCTGAACAGTGTTACCCCGATGTCTGCAGCATTGCTGCTGTTCATTCCACTAGTCCATGTCCTCGTGCTCCTGCACAGTGTTACCCCAGTGAATGCAGCATGACTGCTGCTCATTCCCCTAGTCTCTGTCCTCGCGCTCCAGCACAGTGTTACCCCATTTTCTGCAGCATTGCTGCTGTTAAATCCTCCAGTCCCTGTCCTCGTGTCCTGCACACTGTTACCCAAGTGACTGCAGTATGGGTGCTGTTCATTTCGCTAATCCCTGTCCTCGAGCTCCTGCACAGTGTTACACCATTGACTGCAGCATGGCTGGTGTTTATCCTCCTAGTCCCTGTCCTCGTGCTCCTGCACTTTGTTACTCAAGTGACTGCAGCATGGCTGCTGTTCATTCCCCTAGTTCCTGTCCTTGTGGTCCTGCACACTGTTACTCCAGTGACTGCAGCATTGCTGCTGTTCATTCCCCTAGTCCATGTCCTCGTGCTCCTGCTGCTGCACAGTGTTACCGCAGTGACTGCAGCACGGCTGCTGTTCATTCCCCTAGTCCCTGTCCTCATGCTCCTGCACAGTGTTACCGCAGTGACTGCAGCACGGCTGCTGTTCATTCCCCTAGTCCCTGAACTCGTGCTCCTGCATAGTGTTAGCCAACTGACTGCAGCATGGCCGCTGTTCATTCCCCTAGTCCCTGTCCTCCTGTCCTGCACAGTGTTAACCCAGTGACTGCAGCATTGCTGCTGTCCATTCCCCTAGTCCCTGTCCTCATGTTCCATACAGTGTTACCCAAGTGACTGCAGCATGGCTGCTGTTCATTCCCCTAGTCCCTGTCCTTGTGGTCCTGCACACTGTTACCCAAGTGACTGCAGCATTGCTGCTGTTCATTCACCTAGTCCATGTCCTCGTACTCCTGCACAGTGTTACCCCAGTGACTTCAGCATGACTGCTATTTATTCTCCTAGTCCCTGTCCTCATGCTCCTGCACAGTGTTACCGCAGTGACTGCAGCATGGCTGCTGTTCATTCCCCTAGTCCCTGAACTCGTGCTCCTGCACAGTGTTACCCAACTGACTGCAGCATGGCCGCTGTTAATTCCCCTAGTCCCTGTCCTCCTGTCCTGCACAGTGTTAACCCAGTGACAGCAGCATTGCTGCTGTCCATTCCCCTAGTCCCTGTCCTCGTGTTCCATACAGTGTTACCCAAGTGACTGCATAATGGCTGCTGCACATTCCCATAGTCCCTGTCCTTGTGGTCCTGCACACTTTTACTCCTGTGACTGCAGCATTGGTGCTGTACATTCCTCTAGTCCCTGTCCTCTGCTCCTGCACAGTTTTACCCGAGTAACTGCAGTATGGCTGCTTTCATACCCCGAGTCCCTGTCCTCGAGCTCCCGCACAGTGTTACACCATTGACTGCAGCATGGCTGGTGTTCATTGCTCTAGTCTCTGTCTTTGTGTCCTGCACAATGTTAACTGAGTGACTGCAGCATGGCTGCTGTTCATTCCCCTAGTCCCTGTCCTCATGCTCCTGCACAGTGTTACCCCAGTAACTGCAGCATGGCTACTGTTCGTACCCCTAGTCCCTGTCCTCGTTGCCTGCACACTTTTACTCCAGAGACTAAAGCATGGCTGCTGTTCATTCCTCTAGTCACTGTCCTCAAACCCTGCACAGTGTTAACCAGTGACTGCAGCATGGCTGCTGTTAATTCACCTAGTCCCTGTCACTGTGCTCCTGCACAATTTTACCCCAGTGTCTGCACCATGGCTGTACTTCATTCCCCTAGTCCCTGTCCGCGTGTACTGCACATATTTACTCCAGTGTCTAAAGCATGGCTGCAGTTTATTCCTCTAGTCGCTGTCCTCATGCCCTGAACAGTGTTACCCCAGTGTCTGCGCATTGCTGCTGTTCATTCCCCTAGTCCATGTCCTCGTGCTCCTGCACAGTGTTACCCCAGTGACTGCAGCATGGCTGCTGCTCATTCCCCTAGTCTCTGTCCTCGCGCTCCAGCACAGTGTTACCTCAGCGTCTGCAGCATGGCTGCTGTTAAATCCTCCAGTCCCTGTCCTCGTGTCCTGCACACTGTTACCCAAGTGACTGCAGTATGGGTGCTGTTCATTTTGCTAATCCCTGTCCTCGAGCTCCTGAACAGTGTTACACCATTGACTGCAGCATGGCTGGTGTTTATCCTCCTAGTCCCTGTCCTCATGCTCCAGCACCGTCTTACTCAAGTGACTGCAGCATGGCTGCTGTTTATCCTCCTAGTCCTTGTCCTCGTGCTCCAGCACTGTCTTACTCAAGTGACTGCAGCATGGCTGCTGTTCATTCCCCTAGTCCCTGTCCTTGTGGACCTGCACACTGTTACTCCAGTGACTGCAGCATTGCTGCTGTTCATTCCCCTAGTCCATGTCCTCGTGCTCCTGCACAGTGTTACCCAAGTGACTGCAGCATGACTGCTATTTATTCTCCTAGTCCCTATCCTTATGCTCCTGCACACTGTTACCCCAGTGACTGCAGCATGGTGGCTGTTCTTTCCTCTAGTCCCTGTCTTCGTGTCATGCACAGTGTTAAACCAGTGACAGCAACATGGCTGATGTTCATTCCTCTAGTCCCTGTCCTCATGCTCCTGAAGTGTGTTACCCTAGTGACTGCAGCATGGCTGCTGTTCAATCCCATGGACCCTGTCCTCGTGCCCTGCACAGTGTTACCCCAGTGATTGCAGCATGGCTGCTGTTCATTCCCCTAGTCCCTGGACTCATGCTCCTGCACAGTGTTACCCCAGTGTCTGCAGCATGGCTGCTGTTCATTCCCCTAGTCCCTGTCACTGTGCTCCTGCACATTGTTGGCCCAGTCATGGCTGCTGTTCATTCCCCCAGTCCCTGTCCTCGTGTACTGCACTTACTTCATGCCTTCAGTTCATTCCTCTAGTCGCTGTCCTCATGCCCTGAACAGTGTTACCACAGTGTCTGTAGCATTGCTGCTGTTCATTCTCCTAGTCCATGTCCTCATGCTCCTGCACAGTGCAACCCCAGTGACTGCAGCTTGGCTGCTGCTCATTCCCCCAGTCTCTGTCCTCGCACTCCAGCACAGTGTTACCCCAGCGTCTGCAGCATTGCTGCTGTTAAATCCTCCAGTCCCTGTCCTCGTGTCCTGCACACTGTTACCCAAGTGACTGCAGTATGGGTGCTGCTCATTCCCCTAGTCCATGTCCTCGTGCTCCTGCACAGTGTTACCCCACTGACTGCTGCATGACTGCTATTTATTCTCCTAGTCCCTGTCCTCATGCTCCTGCACAGTGTTAAGCGAGTGACTGCAGCATGGCTGCTGTTCATTCCCCTAGTCCCTGTCCTCATGCTCCTGCACAGTGTTAACCGAGTGACCGCAGCATGGCTACTTCTGGTTCCCCTAGTCCCTGTCCTTGTGTCCTGCACACTTTTACTCCAGAGACTAAAGCATGGCTGCTGTTCATTCCTCTAGTCACTGTCCTCAAACTCTGCACTGTGTTACCCAGTGTCTGCAGCATTGCTGCTGTTCATCCGTCAAGTCCCTGTCCTCATGCTCCTGCACAGTGTTAACCAGTGACTGCAGCATGGCAGCTGTTCATTCACCTAGTACCTGTCCTCGTGTCCTGCACAGTTTTGTAGCAGTGTCTGCAGCATGGTTGCTGTTCTTTCCCCTAATCCCTGTCCTAGTGCCCCTGCACAGTGTTACCCCTGTGTCTGCAGCATGGCGGCTGTTTTGTCCCCTAGTCCTTGGATTCAGGCTCCTGCACAGTGTTACTCCAGCGTCTGCAGCATGGCTGCTGTTCTTTCCCCTAGTCCCTGTCACTGTGCTCCTGCACATTGCTGCCCCAGTGTCTGCTGCATGGCTGCTGTTTTTTCCCCTAGTCCCTGTCCGCGTATTCTGCACATATTTTCTCCAGTGTCTAACGCATGGCTGCAGTTCATTCCTCTATTCTCTGTCCTCACGCCCTGAACACTGTCACCACTCTGTCTGCAGCATTGCTGCTGTTCATTCCCCTAGTCCATGTCCTCGTAATCCCGCACAGTGTTACCGCGGTGTCTGCACCATGGCTGCACTTCATTCCCCTAGTCCCTTCCTCATGCTCCTGCACAGTGTTAACCAGTGACTGCAGCATGGCTGCGGCCAATTCAAATAGTACCTGTCCTCGTGTCCTGCACAATGTTACCCCAGTGATTGCAGAATAGCGGCTGTTTTTTCCTCTAGTCCCTGTCTTCGTGTCCTGCACAGTGTCACCCCAGTGACTGCAGTATGGCTGCTCTTCATTCCCCTGTTACCTGAGCTCATGCTCCTGAATAATGTTACCCCAGTGACTGCAGCATGGCGGCTGTTCATTCGTCCACTCCCTGTCTTCGTGTCCTGCAAAGTGTTAACGCAGTGACATCAGCATGGCTGCTGTTCATTCCCCTAGTCCCTATCCTCATTCTCCTGCACAGTGTTACCCCAGTGTTTGCAGCATGGCTGCTATTCATTCCCCCACTCCCTGTCCTCATCCTCCTGTACAGTGTAAGCCCAGTGTCTGCAGCATGGCTGCTGCTCATTCTCCTAGTCCCTGTCCTCGTGCTGCTGCACAGTGTTACCCCAGTGACTGCAGCATAGCTGCTGTTCATTCCTCTAGTTCCTGTCCTTGTGCTCCTGCACAGTGTTACTCCAGTGATTGCAGCATGACTGCTGTTCATTCCTCTAGTTCCTGTCCTCATGTCCTGCACAGTGTTACACCAGTGTCTGCAGTATTGCTGTTGTTCATTCCCCTAGTCCATGTCCTCATGCTCCTGCAGTGTTTTACGCCCGTGACTGCAGTATGGATGCTGTTCAATCCACTGGTCCCTGACATCGTGCTCCTGCACAGTGTTACCCCAATGTCTGCAGCATGGATGCTCTTCATTCCTCTAGTCCCTGTCTTTATGTCCTGCAAATTGTTACGCCAGCGTCTTCAGCATGGCCTCGTTTCATTCCCCTAGTCCCTGTCCTTGTGGTCCTGAACAGTGTTACCCCAGTGACTGCAGCTTGGCTGCTGCTCATTCCCCTAGTCCCTGTCCTCGGGTCCTGCACACTTTTACTCCAGTGTCTGCAGAATGGGTGCTGTTCATCCTCTAGTCGCTGCCTTCATGCACTGTGTTACCCCAGTTCTGCAGAATGGCAGCTGTTCATTCCCCTATTCCCTGTCCTCGTGTCCTGCACAGTGTTACCCCCGTGTCTGCAACATGGCAGCTGTTCATTCCCCTAGTCCCTGTCCTCGTGCTCCTCCACTGTGTTACCCCATGGTCTGCAGCATGGCTGATGTTCATTCCCCTAGTCCCTGGACTCATGCTCCTACACAGTGTTTCCCCACTGTCTGCAGCATGGCTGCTGTTCATTCCCCTAGTCCCTGTCATAGTGCTCCTGCACAGTGTTACCCCAGTGTCTGCAGCATGGCTGCTGTTCATTTCCCTAGTCCATGTCCGCGTGTTCTGCACATATTTACTCCAGTGACTAAAGCATGGCTGCAGTTCATTCCCCTAGTCTCTGACCTCGCTCTCCTGCACAGTGTTACCCATGTGACGGCAGTATGGCTGCTGTTCATTTCGGTAATCCCTGTCTTCGAGCTCCGGCACAGTGTTACCCCAGTGATTGCAGCATGGCTGCTGTTTATTCTATTGTCCCTGTCCTCGTGCTCCTGCACAGCGTTACCCCAGTGCAGCATGGCTGCTGTTCATTCCCCAAGTCCATGTCCTTGTGGTCCTGCACACTGTTACTCCTGTGACTGCAGCATTGCTGCTGTACATTCCTCTAGTCCCTGTCCTCGTGATCCTGCACAGTATTTCCTGAGTAACTGCAGTATGGCTGCTTTCATTCCCCTAGTCCGTGTCCTCGAGCTCCGGCACATTGTTACACCGTTGACTGCAGCATGGCTGGTGTTCATTGCTCCAGTCCCTGTCTTTGTGTCCTGCACTATGTTAACCGAGTGACTGCAGCATGGCTGCTGTTCATTCCCCTAGTCCCTGTCCTCATGCTCCTGCACAGTGTTAACCGAGTGACCGCAGCATGGCTACTTCTGGTTCCCCTAGTTTCTGTCCTCGTGTCCTGCACACTTTTACTCCAGAGACTAAAGCATGGCTGCTGTTCATTCCTCTAGTCACTGTCCTCAAACCCTGCACTGTGGTACCCAGTGTCTGCAGCATTGCTGCTGTTCATCCCTCAAGTCCCTGTCCTCATGCTCCTGTGCAGTGTTAACCAGTGACTGTAGCATGGCAGCTGTTCATTCACCTAGTACCTGTCCTCGTGTCCTGCACAGTGTTGTAGCAGTGTCTGCAGCATGGCGGCTGTTCTTTCCCCTAATCCCTGTCCTAGTGCCCCTGCACAGTGTTACCCCAGTGTCTGCAGCATGGCGGCTGTTCTTTCCCCTAGTCCCTGTCACTGTGCTCCTGCACATTGCTGCCCCAGTGTCTGCAGCATGGCTGCTGTTATTTCCCCTAGTCACTGTCCTCATGCCCTGCACATTGCTGCCCCATTGTCTGCAGCATGGCTGCTGTTCATTTCCCTAGTCCATGTCCGCGTGTTCTGCACATATTTACTCCAGTGACTAAAGCATGGCTGCAGTTCATTCCCCTAGTCTCTGACCTCGCTCTCCTGCACAGTGTTACCCCAGTGTCTGCAGCATGGCGGCTGTTCTTTGCCCTAGTCCTTGGATTCAGGCTCCTGCACAGTGTTACTCCAGCGTCTGCAGCATGGCTGCTGTTCTTTCCCCTAGTCCCTGTCCGCGTATTCTGCACATATTTTCTCCAGTGTCTAACGCATGGCTGCAGTTCATTCCTCTAGTCGCTGTCCTCATGCCCTGAACACTGTTAACCTTCTGTCTGCAGCATTGCTGCTGTTCATTCCCCTAGTCCAGGTCCTCGTAATCCCGCACAGTGTTACCACGGTGTCTGCACCATGGCTGCACTTCATTCCCCTAGTCCCTTCCTCATGCTCCTGCACAGTTAAACAGTGACTGCAGCATGGCTGCAGTCAATTCAAATAGTACCTGTCCTCGTGTCCTGCACAATGTTACCCCAGTGATTGCAGAATAGCGGCTGTTTTTTCCTCTAGTCCCTGTCTTCGTGTCCTGCACAGTGTCACCCCAGTGACTGCAGTATGGCTGCTGTTCATTCCCCTGTTACCTGAGCTCATGCTCCTGAATAATGTTACCCCAGTGACTGCAGCATGGCGGCTGTTCATTCTTCCACTCCCTGTCTTCGTGTCCTGCAAAGTGTTAACGCAATGACATCAGCATGGTTGCTGTTCGTTCCCCTAGTCCCTATCCTCATGCTCCTGCACAGTGTTACCCCAGTGTCTGCAGCATGGCTGCTGTTCATTCCCCTAGTCCCTATCCTCATTCTCCTGCACAGTGTTACCCCAGTGTCTGCAGCATGGCTGCTATTCATTCCCCCACTCCCTGTCCTCGTGCTCCTGCACAGTGTAAGCCCAGTGTCTGCAGCATGGCTGCTGCTCATTCTCCTAGTCCCTGTCCTCGTGCTGCTGCACAGTGTTACCCCAGTGACTGCAGCATAGCTGCTGTTCATTCCTCTAATTCCTGTCCTTGTGCTCCCGCACAGTGTTACTCCAGTGATTACAGCATGACTGCTATTCATTCCCCTAGTCCCTGTCCTCATGTCCTGCACAGTGCTACCCTAGTAACTGCAGTATGGCTGCTGCTCATTACCATAATCCCTGTCCTCGTGCTCCTGCAAATTGTTACCCCAGTGTCTGCAGCATGGCTGCTGTTCATTCCCCTAGTCGCTGTCCTTTTGCTCCTGCACAGTTTTACCCCAGTGTCTGCAGCATGGCTGCTGTTCATTTCCCTAATCCCTATCCTCGTCTCCTGCACAGTGTTACACCAGTGTCTGCAGTATTGCTGCTGTTCATTCCCCTAGTCCATGTCCTCGTGTTCCTGCACAGTGTTACCCCAGTGTCTGCAGCATGGCTGCGTTTCATTCCCCTAGTCCCTGTCCTTGTGGTCCTGAACAGTGTTACCCCAGTGACTGCAGCTTGGCTGCTTCTCATTCCCCTAGTCCCTGTCCTCGGGTCCTGCACACTTTTACTCCAGTGGTTGCAGAATGGGTGCTGTTCATCTTCTAGTCGCTGCCTTCATGCCCTGTACTGTGTTACCCCAGTTCTGCAGAATGGCAGCTGTTCATTCCCCTATTCCCTGTCCTCGTGTCCTGCACAGTGTTACCCCAGTGTCTGCAGCATGGCGGCTGTTCATTCCCCTACTCCCTGTCACTGTGCTCCTGCACATTGCTGCCCCAGTGTCTGCAGCATGGCTGCTGTTCATTCCCCTAGTACCTGTGCGAATATTCTGCTCATATATTCTCCAGTGTCTAAAGCATGGCTGCAGTTCATTCCTCTAGTCGCTGTCCTCATGCCCTGAACACTGTTACCCCTCTGTCTGCAGCATTGCTGCTGTTCATTCCCCTAGTCCATGTCCTTGTGGTCCTGCACACTGTTACCCCTGTGACTGAAGCAAGGATGCTGTTCAATCCCCTGGACCCTGTCCTCGTGCTCTTGCACAGTGTTACCCCAGTGCCTCCAGCATGGATGCTAATCATTCCCCTAGACTCTGTCCTCATGCCCTGAACAGTGTTACCCCAGTTTTCTGCAGCATTGCTGCTGTTCATTCCCCTAGACCATGTCCTCGTGCTCCTGCACAGTGTTACACCAGTGACTGCAGCATGGCTGCTGTTCATTCCCCTGGTCCGTGTCCTCGTGTCCTGCACACTGTTACCCAAGTGGCTGCAGTATGGGTGCTGTTTATTCCCCTAGTCCCTGTCCTCGTGCTCCTGCACAGTGTTGCCCCAGTCATGGCTGCTGTTCATTCCCCCAGTCCCTGTCCTCGCGTCCTGCACACTGTTACCCAAGTGGCTGCAGTATGGGTGCTGTTTATTCCCCTAGTCCCTGTCCTCGTGCTCCTGCACAGTGTTGCCCCAGTCATGGCTGCTGTTCATTCCCCCAGTCCCTGTCCTCATGTACTGCACATATTTACTCCAGTGTCTAAAGCATGGCTGCAGCTCATTCCTCTAGTCGCTGTCCTCATGCCCTGAACAGTGTTACCACAGTGTCTGCAGCATTGCTGCTGTTCATTCCCCTAGTCCATGTCCTCGTGCTCCTGCACAGTGTTACCCCAGTGACTGCAGCTTGGCTGCTGCTCATTCCCCCAGTCTCTGTCCTTGCGCTCCAGCACAGTGTTACCCCAGCGTCTGCAGCATTGCTGCTGTTAAATCCTCCAGTCCCTATCCTCGTGTCCTGCACACTGTTACCCAAGTGACTGCAGTATGGGTGCTGCTCATTCCCCTAGTCCATGTCCTCATGCTCCTGCACAGTGTTACCCCAGTGACTGCAGCATGACTGCTATTTATTCACCTAGTCCCTGTCCTCATGCTCCTGCACAGTGTTAACCGAGTGACCGCAGCATGGCTACTTCTCGTTCCCCTAGTCCCTGTCCTCGTGCCCTGCAAACTTTTACTCCAGAGACAAAAGCATGGCTGCTGTTCATTCCTCTAGTCACTGTCCTCAAACCCTGCTCTGTTTCACCCAGTGTCTGCAGCATTGCTGCTGTTCATTCCTCTAGTCCCTGTCCTCATGCTCCTGTGCAGTGTTAACCAGTGACTGCAGCATGGCTGCGGTCAATTCAAATAGTACCTGTCCTCCTGTCCTGCACAATGTTACACCAGTGATTGCAGAATAGCGGCTGTTTTTTCCTCTAGTCTCTGTCTTCGTGTCATGCACAGTGTTAACCCAATGACAGCAGCATGGCTGCTGTTCATTCCTGTAGTCCCTGTCCTCATGCTCCTGAAGTGTGTTACCCCAGTGGCTCCAGCATGGATGCTAATCATTCCCCTAGACTCTGTCCTCATGCCCTGAACAGTGTTATCCCAGTTTTCTGCAGCATTGCTGCTGTTCATTCCCCTAGTCCCTGTCCTCGTGCTCCTGCACTGTGTTACCGCAGTGACTGCAGCATGTCTACTATTTATTCCCCTAGTCCCTGTCCTCGTGCTCCTGCACAGTATTACCGCAGTGACTGCAACATGGCTGATGTTCATTCCAATAGTCCCTGTCACTGTGCTCCTGCATATTGTTGCCCCGGTTTCTAAAGCATGGCTTCAGTTCATTCCTCTAGTCGCTGTCCTCATGCCCTGAACAGTGTTACCCCAGTGTCTGCAGCATTGCTGCTGTTCATTCCCCTAGTCTCTGTCCTCATGCCCGGCACAGTGTTACCCCATTGTCTGCAGCATGGCTGCTGTTCATTTCCCTAGTCCATGTCCGCGTGTTCTGCACATATTTACTCCAGTGACTAAAGCATGGCTGCAGTTCATTCCCCTAGTCTCTGACCTCGCTCTCCTGCACAGTGTTACCCAAGTGACGGCAGTATGGCTGCTGTTCATTTCGGTAATCCCTGTCTTCGAGCTCCGGCACAGTGTTACCCCAGTGATTGCAGCATGGCTGCTGTTTATTCTATTGTCCCTGTCCTCGTGCTCCTGCACAGCGTTACCACAGTGCAGCATGGCTGCTGTTCATTCCCCAAGTCCATGTCCTTGTGGTCCTGCACAGTGTTACCCCAGTGTCTGCAGCATTGCTGCTGTACATTCCTCTAGTCCCTGTCCTCGTGATCCTGCACAGTATTTCCTGAGTAACTGCAGTATGGCTGCTTTCATTCCCCTAGTCCGTGTCCTCGAGCTCCGGCACATTGTTACACCGTTGACTGCAGCATGGCTGGTGTTCATTGCTCCAGTCCCTGTCTTCGTGTCCTGCACTATGTTAACCGAGTGACTGCAGCATGGCTGCTGTTCATTCCCCTAGTCCCTGTCCTCATGCTCCTGCACAGTGTTAACCGAGTGACTGCAGCATAGCTACTGCTGGTTCCCCTAGTCCCTGTCCTCGTGTCCTGCACACTTTTACTCCAGAGACTAAAGCATGGCTGCTGTTCATTCCTCTAGTCACTGTCCTCAAACCCTGCACTGTGGTACCCAGTGTCTGCAGCATTGCTGCTGTTCATCCCTCAAGTCCCTGTCTTCATGCTCCTGCGCAGTGTTAACCAGTGACTGCCGCATGGCAGCTGTTCATTCACCTAGTACCTGTCCTCGTGTCCTGCACAGTGTTGTAGCAGTGTCTGCAGCATGGTTGCTGTTCTTTCCCCTAATCCCTGTCCTAGTGCCCCTGCACAGTGTTACCCCAGTGTCTGCAGCATGGCGGCTGTTCTTTCCCCTAGTCCCTGTCACTGTGCTCCTGCACACTGCTGCCCCAGTGTCTGCAGCATGGCTGCTGTTATTTCCCCTAGTCCTTGTCCGCGTATTCTGCACATATTTTCTCCAGTGTCTAACGCATGGCTGCAGTTCATTCCTCTAGTCGCTGTCCTCATGCCCTGAACACTGTTAACCTTCTGTCTGCAGCATTGCTGCTGTTCATTCCCCTAGTCCACGTCCTCGTAATCCTGCACAGTGTTACCCCAGTGATTGCAGAATAGCGGCTGTTTTTTCCTCTAGTCCCTGTCTTCGTGTCCTGCACAGTGTCACCCCAGTGACTGCAGTATGGCTGCTGTTCATTCCCCTGTTACCTGAGCTCATGCTCCTGCATAATGTTACCCCAGTGACTGCAGCATGGCTGCTGTTCATTCCCCTAGTCCCTATCCTCATGCTCCTGCACAATGTTACCCCAGTGACTGCAGCATGGCTCCACTTCATTCCCCTAGTCTTTGTCCTTGTGGTCCTGCATACTGTAAACCCATTGACTGCAGTATGGCGGCTGTTCATTCCCCTAGTCCCTGTCCTCATGTCCTGTACAGTGTTACCCTAGTGACTGCAGTATGGCTGCTGTTCATTCCCCTAGTCGCTGTCCTTTTGCTCCTGCACAGTTTTACCCCAGTGTCTGCAGTATGGCTGCTATTCATTTCCCTAATCCCTGTCCTCGTCTCCTGCACAGTGTTACACCAGTGTCTGCAGTATTGCTGCTGTTCATTCCCCTAGTCCATGTCCTCGTGCTCCTGCAGTGTTTAACGCCCGTGACTGCAGTATGGCTGCTGTTCAATCCACTGGTCCCTGTCATCGTGCTCCTGCACAGTGTTACCCCAATGTCTGCAGCATGGATGCTCTTCATTCCTCTAGTCCCTGTCTTCGTGTCCTGCAAATTGTTACGCCAGTGTCTTCAGCAAGGCTGCTTTTCATTCCCCTAGTCCCTGTCCTTGTGGTCCTGAACAGTGTTACCCCAGTGACTGCAGCTTGGCTGCTGCTCATTCCCCTAGTCCCTGTCCTCGTGTCCTGCACACTTTTACTCCAGTGTCTGCAGAATGGGTGTTGTTCTTCCTCTAGTCGCTGCCTTCATGCCCTGTACTGTGTTACCCCAGTTCTGCGGAACGGCAGCTGTTCATTCTCCTAGACCCTGTCCTCGTGTCCTGCACAGTGTTACCCCATGGTCTGCAGAATATCTGCTGTTCATTCCCCTAGTCCCTGTCCTCATTCTCCTCCACTGTGTTGCACCAGTATCATCACCATTGCTGCTGTTCATTCCCCTAGTCCCTGACCTCCTGTCCTGCACAGTGTTACCCCAGTGACTGCAGCATGGCTGCTGTTCATTCCCCTAGTCTTTGTCCTTGTGCTCCTGCACATTGTTACCACAAGCGACAGCAGCATGGCTCCTGATCATTCCCCTAGTCCATGTTCTTGTGCTACTGCACAATGTTACCCCAGTGACTGCAGCATGGCTGCACTTCATTCCCCTAATCTTTGTCCTTGTGTTCCTGCATACTGTAAACCCATTGACTGCAGTATGGCGGCTTTTCATTCCCCTAGTCCCTGTCCTCATTTCCTGCACAGTGTTACCCTAGTGACTGCAGTATGTCTGCTGTTCATTCCCCTAGTCCCTGTCCTCGTCTCCTGCACAGCGTTACACCAGTGTCTGCAGTATGGCTGCTGTTCATTCCCCGAGTCCCTGTCCTCGTCTCCTGCACAGTGTTACACCAGTGACTGCAGCATGGATGCTGTTCATTCCTCTAGTCCCTGTCTTCGTGTCCTGAAAATTGTTACGCCAGTGACTGCAGAATGTGTGATGTTCATTGCTCTAGTCCCTGTCCACATGATGCTGCACAGTGTTACCCCAGTATCTTCAGCATGGCTGTGTTTCATTCCCCTAGTCCCTGTCCTTGTGGTCCTGAACAGTGTTACCCCAGTGACTGCAGCTTGGCTGCTGCTCATTCCCCTAGTCCCTGTCCTCGTGTCCTGCACACTTTTACTCCAGTGTCTGTAGAATGGGTGCTGTTCTTCCTCTAGTCGCTGCCTTCATGCCCTGTACTGTGTTACCCCAGATCTGCAGAATGGCTGCTGTTCATTCCCCTATTCCCTGTCCTCGTGCTCCTCCACTGTGTTACACCAGTATCTGCCCAATTGCTGCTGTTCATTCCCCTAGTCCCTGTCCTCGTGCTCCGGCACAGTGTTACTCCAGTGACTGCAGCATGGCTGCTGTTCATTCCCCTAGTCCCTGTCCTCGTGCTCCGGCACAGTGTTACCCCAGTGTCTGCAGCACGGCAGCTGCTCATTCCTCTTGTCCCTGACCTCCTGTCCTGCACCTTGTTATCCCAGTGCCTCAGCATGGCTGCTGTACATTCCCCTGGTAGCTGTCCTCGTGCTCCTGTGCAGTGTTACCTCAGTGACTGCAGCATGGCTGCTGTTGATTCCCCTAATCCCTGTCCTCATGATCCTGCACACTGTAAACCCATTGACTGCAGTATGGCAGCTGTTCATTCCCCTAGTCCCACTCCTCGTGTCCTGCACAGTTTTATCCCAGAGTCTGCAAAATGGCTGCTGTTCATTCCTCTAGTTACTGTCCTCCTGCTCCTGCACAGTGTTATCCCAGAGTCTGCAGCATGGCTGCTGTTCATTCCCTTAAACCCTGTCCTTGTGCTCCTGCACTGTGTTCCGCCATTGACTGCAGCATGGCTGCTGTTCATTCCCCAAGTCACTGTCCTCGTGTCCTGCACAGTGTTACCCCAGTGTCTGCAGCATGGCTGCTGTACATTTCCCTAGTCTCTGCCCTCAGGCTCCTGCACTCTGTTACCCCAATGTCAGCTGTACATTCCCCTACTCCCTGTCATTGTGCTCCTGCACAGTGTTATCCCAGTGTCTGCAGCATTGGTGCGGTTCATAATCCTAGACCCTGTCCTAGTTCCTGTCCTCGTGTCCTGCACAGTGTTACCGTAGTGTCTGCAGCATGGCTGCTGTTCATTCCCCTAGTCTTTGTCCTCGTGCTCCTGTGCAGTGTTACCCCAGTGACTGCAGCATGGCTGCTGTTGATTCCCCTAATCCCTGTCCTCATGATCCTGCACAGTTACCCCAGTGACTGCAGAATGGCTGCTGTTCATTCCGCTAGTCCCTGTCATCGTGCACTGCACAGTGTTACCCCAGAGTCTGCTGCATGGCTGCTGTACATTCCCCTAGTCCATGTTCTTGTGCTACTGCACAATGTTACCCCAGTGACTGCAGAATGGCTGCACTTCATTCCCCTAATCTTTGTCCTTGTGTTCCTGCATACTGTAAACCCATTGACTGCAGTATGGTGGCTGTTCATTCCCCTAGTCCCTGTCCTCATTTCCTGCACAGTGTTACCCTAGTGACTGCAGTATGTCTGCTGTTCATTCCCCTAGTCCCTGTCTTCGTCTCCTGCACAGCGTTACACCAGTGTCTGCAGTATGGCTGCTGTTCATTCCCCGAGTCCCTGTCCTCGTCTCCTGCACAGTGTTACACCAGTGACTGCAGCATGGATGCTGTTCATTCCTCTAGTCCCTGTCTTCGTGTCCTGAAAATTGTTACGCCAGTGACTGCAGAATGTGTGATGTTCATTGCTCTAGTCCCTGTCCACATGATGCTGCACAGTGTTACCCCAGTATCTTCAGCATGGCTGCGTTTCATTCCCCTAGTCCCTGTCCTTGTGGTCCTGAACAGTGTTACCCCAGTGACTGCAGCTTGGCTGCTGCTCATTCCCCTAGTCCCTGTCCTCGTGTCCTGCACACTTTTACTCCAGTGTCTGCAGAATGGGTGCTGTTCTTCCTCTAGTCGCTGCCTTCATGCCCTGTACTGTGTTACCCCATATCTGCAGAATGGCGGTTGTTCATTCCCCTAGACCCTGTCCTCGTGTCCTGCACAGAGTTACCCCATGGTTTGCAGCATATCTGCTGTTCAGTCCCCTAGTCCCTGTCCTCGTGCTCCTGCACAGTGTTACTCCAGTGATTGCAGCATGGCTGCTGTTCGTTCCCCTAGTCTTTGTCATCGTGCTCCTGCGCAGTGTTACCCCAGTGTCTGCAGCATGGCTGTTGTTGATTCCCCTACTCCCTGTCCGTGTGGTCCTGCACAATGTTACCCCAATGACTGCAGCATGGCTGCTGTTCAGTCCCCTAGTCCCTGTTCTTGTGCTACTGCACAGTGTTATCCCAGTGTCTGCAGCATGGTTGCTGTTCATTCCCCTAGTCCCTGTCCTTGTGCTACTGCACAGTGTTACACCAGTTACTGCAGAATGGCTGCTGTTCATTCCTCTAGTCCCTGACCTCCTGTCCTGCACCTTGTTATCCCAGTGACCGCAGCATTGCTGCACTTCATTCCCCTAGTTGCTGTCCTTGTGGTCCTGCATACTGTAAACCCATTGACTGCAGCATGGCTGCTGTTCATTCCCCTAATCCCTGTCCTCATGATCCTGCACAGTTACCCCAGTGACTGCAGAATGGCTGCTGTTCATTCCCATAGACCCTGTCCTTGTGCTCCTGCCCATTGTTACCACAAACGACAGCAGCATGGCTCCTGATCATTCCCCTAGTCCATGTTCTTGTGCTACTGCACAATGTTACCCCAGTGACTGCAGCATTGCTGCTGTTAAATCCTCCAGTCCCTATCCTCGTGTCCTGCACACTGTTACCCAAGTGACTGCAGTATGGGTGCTGCTCATTCCCCTAGTCCATGTCCTCATGCTCCTGCACAGTGTTACCCCAGTGACTGCAGCATGACTGCTATTTATTCACCTAGTCCCTGTCCTCATGCTCCTGCACAGTGTTAACCGAGTGACCGCAGCATGGCTACTTCTCGTTCCCCTAGTCCCTGTCCTCGTGCCCTGCAAACTTTTACTCCAGAGACAAAAGCATGGCTGCTGTTCATTCCTCTAGTCACTGTCCTCAAACCCTGCTCTGTTTCACCCAGTGTCTGCAGCATTGCTGCTGTTCATTCCTCTAGTCCCTGTCCTCATGCTCCTGTGCAGTGTTAACCAGTGACTGCAGCATGGCTGCGGTCAATTCAAATAGTACCTGTCCTCCTGTCCTGCACAATGTTACACCAGTGATTGCAGAATAGCGGCTGTTTTTTCCTCTAGTCTCTGTCTTCGTGTCATGCACAGTGTTAACCCAATGACAGCAGCATGGCTGCTGTTCATTCCTGTAGTCCCTGTCCTCATGCTCCTGAAGTGTGTTACCCCAGTGGCTCCAGCATGGATGCTAATCATTCCCCTAGACTCTGTCCTCATGCCCTGAACAGTGTTATCCCAGTTTTCTGCAGCATTGCTGCTGTTCATTCCCCTAGTCCCTGTCCTCGTGCTCCTGCACTGTGTTACCGCAGTGACTGCAGCATGTCTACTATTTATTCCCCTAGTCCCTGTCCTCGTGCTCCTGCACAGTATTACCGCAGTGACTGCAACATGGCTGATGTTCATTCCAATAGTCCCTGTCACTGTGCTCCTGCATATTGTTGCCCCGGTTTCTAAAGCATGGCTTCAGTTCATTCCTCTAGTCGCTGTCCTCATGCCCTGAACAGTGTTACCCCAGTGTCTGCAGCATTGCTGCTGTTCATTCCCCTAGTCTCTGTCCTCATGCCCGGCACAGTGTTACCCCATTGTCTGCAGCATGGCTGCTGTTCATTTCCCTAGTCCATGTCCGCGTGTTCTGCACATATTTACTCCAGTGACTAAAGCATGGCTGCAGTTCATTCCCCTAGTCTCTGACCTCGCTCTCCTGCACAGTGTTACCCAAGTGACGGCAGTATGGCTGCTGTTCATTTCGGTAATCCCTGTCTTCGAGCTCCGGCACAGTGTTACCCCAGTGATTGCAGCATGGCTGCTGTTTATTCTATTGTCCCTGTCCTCGTGCTCCTGCACAGCGTTACCACAGTGCAGCATGGCTGCTGTTCATTCCCCAAGTCCATGTCCTTGTGGTCCTGCACAGTGTTACCCCAGTGTCTGCAGCATTGCTGCTGTACATTCCTCTAGTCCCTGTCCTCGTGATCCTGCACAGTATTTCCTGAGTAACTGCAGTATGGCTGCTTTCATTCCCCTAGTCCGTGTCCTCGAGCTCCGGCACATTGTTACACCGTTGACTGCAGCATGGCTGGTGTTCATTGCTCCAGTCCCTGTCTTCGTGTCCTGCACTATGTTAACCGAGTGACTGCAGCATGGCTGCTGTTCATTCCCCTAGTCCCTGTCCTCATGCTCCTGCACAGTGTTAACCGAGTGACTGCAGCATAGCTACTGCTGGTTCCCCTAGTCCCTGTCCTCGTGTCCTGCACACTTTTACTCCAGAGACTAAAGCATGGCTGCTGTTCATTCCTCTAGTCACTGTCCTCAAACCCTGCACTGTGGTACCCAGTGTCTGCAGCATTGCTGCTGTTCATCCCTCAAGTCCCTGTCTTCATGCTCCTGCGCAGTGTTAACCAGTGACTGCCGCATGGCAGCTGTTCATTCACCTAGTACCTGTCCTCGTGTCCTGCACAGTGTTGTAGCAGTGTCTGCAGCATGGTTGCTGTTCTTTCCCCTAATCCCTGTCCTAGTGCCCCTGCACAGTGTTACCCCAGTGTCTGCAGCATGGCGGCTGTTCTTTCCCCTAGTCCCTGTCACTGTGCTCCTGCACACTGCTGCCCCAGTGTCTGCAGCATGGCTGCTGTTATTTCCCCTAGTCCTTGTCCGCGTATTCTGCACATATTTTCTCCAGTGTCTAACGCATGGCTGCAGTTCATTCCTCTAGTCGCTGTCCTCATGCCCTGAACACTGTTAACCTTCTGTCTGCAGCATTGCTGCTGTTCATTCCCCTAGTCCACGTCCTCGTAATCCTGCACAGTGTTACCCCAGTGATTGCAGAATAGCGGCTGTTTTTTCCTCTAGTCCCTGTCTTCGTGTCCTGCACAGTGTCACCCCAGTGACTGCAGTATGGCTGCTGTTCATTCCCCTGTTACCTGAGCTCATGCTCCTGCATAATGTTACCCCAGTGACTGCAGCATGGCTGCTGTTCATTCCCCTAGTCCCTATCCTCATGCTCCTGCACAATGTTACCCCAGTGACTGCAGCATGGCTCCACTTCATTCCCCTAGTCTTTGTCCTTGTGGTCCTGCATACTGTAAACCCATTGACTGCAGTATGGCGGCTGTTCATTCCCCTAGTCCCTGTCCTCATGTCCTGTACAGTGTTACCCTAGTGACTGCAGTATGGCTGCTGTTCATTCCCCTAGTCGCTGTCCTTTTGCTCCTGCACAGTTTTACCCCAGTGTCTGCAGTATGGCTGCTATTCATTTCCCTAATCCCTGTCCTCGTCTCCTGCACAGTGTTACACCAGTGTCTGCAGTATTGCTGCTGTTCATTCCCCTAGTCCATGTCCTCGTGCTCCTGCAGTGTTTAACGCCCGTGACTGCAGTATGGCTGCTGTTCAATCCACTGGTCCCTGTCATCGTGCTCCTGCACAGTGTTACCCCAATGTCTGCAGCATGGATGCTCTTCATTCCTCTAGTCCCTGTCTTCGTGTCCTGCAAATTGTTACGCCAGTGTCTTCAGCAAGGCTGCTTTTCATTCCCCTAGTCCCTGTCCTTGTGGTCCTGAACAGTGTTACCCCAGTGACTGCAGCTTGGCTGCTGCTCATTCCCCTAGTCCCTGTCCTCGTGTCCTGCACACTTTTACTCCAGTGTCTGCAGAATGGGTGTTGTTCTTCCTCTAGTCGCTGCCTTCATGCCCTGTACTGTGTTACCCCAGTTCTGCGGAACGGCAGCTGTTCATTCTCCTAGACCCTGTCCTCGTGTCCTGCACAGTGTTACCCCATGGTCTGCAGAATATCTGCTGTTCATTCCCCTAGTCCCTGTCCTCATTCTCCTCCACTGTGTTGCACCAGTATCATCACCATTGCTGCTGTTCATTCCCCTAGTCCCTGACCTCCTGTCCTGCACAGTGTTACCCCAGTGACTGCAGCATGGCTGCTGTTCATTCCCCTAGTCTTTGTCCTTGTGCTCCTGCACATTGTTACCACAAGCGACAGCAGCATGGCTCCTGATCATTCCCCTAGTCCATGTTCTTGTGCTACTGCACAATGTTACCCCAGTGACTGCAGCATGGCTGCACTTCATTCCCCTAATCTTTGTCCTTGTGTTCCTGCATACTGTAAACCCATTGACTGCAGTATGGCGGCTTTTCATTCCCCTAGTCCCTGTCCTCATTTCCTGCACAGTGTTACCCTAGTGACTGCAGTATGTCTGCTGTTCATTCCCCTAGTCCCTGTCCTCGTCTCCTGCACAGCGTTACACCAGTGTCTGCAGTATGGCTGCTGTTCATTCCCCGAGTCCCTGTCCTCGTCTCCTGCACAGTGTTACACCAGTGACTGCAGCATGGATGCTGTTCATTCCTCTAGTCCCTGTCTTCGTGTCCTGAAAATTGTTACGCCAGTGACTGCAGAATGTGTGATGTTCATTGCTCTAGTCCCTGTCCACATGATGCTGCACAGTGTTACCCCAGTATCTTCAGCATGGCTGTGTTTCATTCCCCTAGTCCCTGTCCTTGTGGTCCTGAACAGTGTTACCCCAGTGACTGCAGCTTGGCTGCTGCTCATTCCCCTAGTCCCTGTCCTCGTGTCCTGCACACTTTTACTCCAGTGTCTGTAGAATGGGTGCTGTTCTTCCTCTAGTCGCTGCCTTCATGCCCTGTACTGTGTTACCCCAGATCTGCAGAATGGCTGCTGTTCATTCCCCTATTCCCTGTCCTCGTGCTCCTCCACTGTGTTACACCAGTATCTGCCCAATTGCTGCTGTTCATTCCCCTAGTCCCTGTCCTCGTGCTCCGGCACAGTGTTACTCCAGTGACTGCAGCATGGCTGCTGTTCATTCCCCTAGTCCCTGTCCTCGTGCTCCGGCACAGTGTTACCCCAGTGTCTGCAGCACGGCAGCTGCTCATTCCTCTTGTCCCTGACCTCCTGTCCTGCACCTTGTTATCCCAGTGCCTCAGCATGGCTGCTGTACATTCCCCTGGTAGCTGTCCTCGTGCTCCTGTGCAGTGTTACCTCAGTGACTGCAGCATGGCTGCTGTTGATTCCCCTAATCCCTGTCCTCATGATCCTGCACACTGTAAACCCATTGACTGCAGTATGGCAGCTGTTCATTCCCCTAGTCCCACTCCTCGTGTCCTGCACAGTTTTATCCCAGAGTCTGCAAAATGGCTGCTGTTCATTCCTCTAGTTACTGTCCTCCTGCTCCTGCACAGTGTTATCCCAGAGTCTGCAGCATGGCTGCTGTTCATTCCCTTAAACCCTGTCCTTGTGCTCCTGCACTGTGTTCCGCCATTGACTGCAGCATGGCTGCTGTTCATTCCCCAAGTCACTGTCCTCGTGTCCTGCACAGTGTTACCCCAGTGTCTGCAGCATGGCTGCTGTACATTTCCCTAGTCTCTGCCCTCAGGCTCCTGCACTCTGTTACCCCAATGTCAGCTGTACATTCCCCTACTCCCTGTCATTGTGCTCCTGCACAGTGTTATCCCAGTGTCTGCAGCATTGGTGCGGTTCATAATCCTAGACCCTGTCCTAGTTCCTGTCCTCGTGTCCTGCACAGTGTTACCGTAGTGTCTGCAGCATGGCTGCTGTTCATTCCCCTAGTCTTTGTCCTCGTGCTCCTGTGCAGTGTTACCCCAGTGACTGCAGCATGGCTGCTGTTGATTCCCCTAATCCCTGTCCTCATGATCCTGCACAGTTACCCCAGTGACTGCAGAATGGCTGCTGTTCATTCCGCTAGTCCCTGTCATCGTGCACTGCACAGTGTTACCCCAGAGTCTGCTGCATGGCTGCTGTACATTCCCCTAGTCCATGTTCTTGTGCTACTGCACAATGTTACCCCAGTGACTGCAGAATGGCTGCACTTCATTCCCCTAATCTTTGTCCTTGTGTTCCTGCATACTGTAAACCCATTGACTGCAGTATGGTGGCTGTTCATTCCCCTAGTCCCTGTCCTCATTTCCTGCACAGTGTTACCCTAGTGACTGCAGTATGTCTGCTGTTCATTCCCCTAGTCCCTGTCTTCGTCTCCTGCACAGCGTTACACCAGTGTCTGCAGTATGGCTGCTGTTCATTCCCCGAGTCCCTGTCCTCGTCTCCTGCACAGTGTTACACCAGTGACTGCAGCATGGATGCTGTTCATTCCTCTAGTCCCTGTCTTCGTGTCCTGAAAATTGTTACGCCAGTGACTGCAGAATGTGTGATGTTCATTGCTCTAGTCCCTGTCCACATGATGCTGCACAGTGTTACCCCAGTATCTTCAGCATGGCTGCGTTTCATTCCCCTAGTCCCTGTCCTTGTGGTCCTGAACAGTGTTACCCCAGTGACTGCAGCTTGGCTGCTGCTCATTCCCCTAGTCCCTGTCCTCGTGTCCTGCACACTTTTACTCCAGTGTCTGCAGAATGGGTGCTGTTCTTCCTCTAGTCGCTGCCTTCATGCCCTGTACTGTGTTACCCCATATCTGCAGAATGGCGGTTGTTCATTCCCCTAGACCCTGTCCTCGTGTCCTGCACAGAGTTACCCCATGGTTTGCAGCATATCTGCTGTTCAGTCCCCTAGTCCCTGTCCTCGTGCTCCTGCACAGTGTTACTCCAGTGATTGCAGCATGGCTGCTGTTCGTTCCCCTAGTCTTTGTCATCGTGCTCCTGCGCAGTGTTACCCCAGTGTCTGCAGCATGGCTGTTGTTGATTCCCCTACTCCCTGTCCGTGTGGTCCTGCACAATGTTACCCCAATGACTGCAGCATGGCTGCTGTTCAGTCCCCTAGTCCCTGTTCTTGTGCTACTGCACAGTGTTATCCCAGTGTCTGCAGCATGGTTGCTGTTCATTCCCCTAGTCCCTGTCCTTGTGCTACTGCACAGTGTTACACCAGTTACTGCAGAATGGCTGCTGTTCATTCCTCTAGTCCCTGACCTCCTGTCCTGCACCTTGTTATCCCAGTGACCGCAGCATTGCTGCACTTCATTCCCCTAGTTGCTGTCCTTGTGGTCCTGCATACTGTAAACCCATTGACTGCAGCATGGCTGCTGTTCATTCCCCTAATCCCTGTCCTCATGATCCTGCACAGTTACCCCAGTGACTGCAGAATGGCTGCTGTTCATTCCCATAGACCCTGTCCTTGTGCTCCTGCCCATTGTTACCACAAACGACAGCAGCATGGCTCCTGATCATTCCCCTAGTCCATGTTCTTGTGCTACTGCACAATGTTACCCCAGTGACTGCAGCATGGCTGCACTTCATTCCCCTAATCTTTGTCCTTGTGTTCCTGCATACTGTAAACCCATTGACTGCAGTATGGCGGCTTTTCATTCCCCTAGTCCCTGTCCTCATTTCCTGCACAGTGTTACCCTAGTGACTGCAGTATGTCTGCTGTTCATTCCCCTAGTCCCTGTCCTCGTCTCCTGCACAGCGTTACACCAGTGTCTGCAGTATGGCTGCTGTTCATTCCCCGAGTCCCTGTCCTCGTCTCCTGCACAGTGTTACACCAGTGACTGCAGCATGGATGCTGTTCATTCCTCTAGTCCCTGTCTTCGTGTCCTGAAAATTGTTACGCCAGTGACTGCAGAATGTGTGATGTTCATTGCTCTAGTCCCTGTCCACATGATGCTGCACAGTGTTACCCCAGTATCTTCAGCATGGCTGTGTTTCATTCCCCTAGTCCCTGTCCTTGTGGTCCTGAACAGTGTTACCCCAGTGACTGCAGCTTGGCTGCTGCTCATTCCCCTAGTCCCTGTCCTCGTGTCCTGCACACTTTTACTCCAGTGTCTGTAGAATGGGTGCTGTTCTTCCTCTAGTCGCTGCCTTCATGCCCTGTACTGTGTTACCCCAGATCTGCAGAATGGCTGCTGTTCATTCCCCTATTCCCTGTCCTCGTGCTCCTCCACTGTGTTACACCAGTATCTGCCCAATTGCTGCTGTTCATTCCCCTAGTCCCTGTCCTCGTGCTCCGGCACAGTGTTACTCCAGTGACTGCAGCATGGCTGCTGTTCATTCCCCTAGTCCCTGTCCTCGTGCTCCGGCACAGTGTTACCCCAGTGTCTGCAGCATGGCTGCTGCTCATTCCTCTTGTCCCTGACCTCCTGTCCTGCACCTTGTTATCCCAGTGCCTCAGCATGGCTGCTGTACATTCCCCTGGTAGCTGTCCTCGTGCTCCTGTGCAGTGTTACCTCAGTGACTGCAGCATGGCTGCTGTTGATTCCCCTAATCCCTGTCCTCATGATCCTGCACACTGTAAACCCATTGACTGCAGTATGGCAGCTGTTCATTCCCCTAGTCCCACTCCTCGTGTCCTGCACAGTTTTATCCCAGAGTCTGCAAAATGGCTGCTGTTCATTCCTCTAGTTACTGTCCTCCTGCTCCTGCACAGTGTTATCCCAGAGTCTGCAGCATGGCTGCTGTTCATTCCCTTAAACCCTGTCCTTGTGCTCCTGCACTGTGTTCCGCCATTGACTGCAGCATGGCTGCTGTTCATTCCCCAAGTCACTGTCCTCGTGTCCTGCACAGTGTTACCCCAGTGTCTGCAGCATGGCTGCTGTACATTTCCCTAGTCTCTGCCCTCAGGCTCCTGCACTCTGTTACCCCAATGTCAGCTGTACATTCCCCTACTCCCTGTCATTGTGCTCCTGCACAGTGTTATCCCAGTGTCTGCAGCATTGGTGCGGTTCATAATCCTAGACCCTGTCCTAGTTCCTGTCCTCGTGTCCTGCACAGTGTTACCGTAGTGTCTGCAGCATGGCTGCTGTTCATTCCCCTAGACCCTGTCCTCGTGCTCATCCACTCTGTTACTCCAGTGTCTGCAGCATGGCTGCTGTTCCTTCACCTAGTCCCTGCCTCGTGCTCCTGCGCAGTGTTACCCCAGTGACTGCAGCATGGCTGCTGTTCATTCCCCTGGTCCCTGTACTCATGCTCCTGCAGAGTGTTACCCCTGTGTCTGAAGCATGGCTATTGTTCATTTCCCTAGTCCCTGTCCTCATGACCTGGACAGTGTTACCATAGTGTCTGCAGCATGGCTGCTGTTCATTCCTCTAGTCCCTGTCCTCGTGCTCATCCATTCTGTTACTACAGTGTCTGCAGCATGGCTGCTGTTCATTTCCTTTGGCCCTGTCCTCGTGCTCCTGCACAGTGCTACCCCAGTAACTGCAGCATGGCTGCTGTTTCTTCCCCTAGTCCCTGTCCTCGTGCCCCTGCTCATGGTATCCCAAATGTCTGCAGCATGACTGCTGTTAATTCCCCTAGTCCCTGCCTCATGCTCCTGCACAGTGTTATCCCAGTGTCTACAGAATGGCTGCTGTTCATTCCCCTAGTACCTGTCCTCGTGCACCTGCACACATTTACCCTTTTGACTTCAGCATGCCTGCTGTTCATTCCTCTCGCCCCTGTATCGTTCTCCTGCACAGTGTTACCCCAGTGACTGCATCATGGCTGCTGTTCATTCTCTTTGCCCCTGTCCTCGTGCTCCTGCACAGAATTTCCCCAGTGTCTGCAGAATGGCTGTTGTTCATTTCCCTAGTCCCTGGCCTTGTGTACTGCACAGTGTTACCCCAGTGTCTGCAGCATGACTGCTGTTCATTCCCCTCATCCCTGTACTCGTGTCCTGCACAGTGTTACACTAGTGTCTGCAGCATAGCTGCTGTTCATTCCCCTAGTTCCTGTCCTCATCCGCTGCACAGTGTTACACCAGTGAATGCAGCATGGCTGCTCTTCATTCCCTTAGCCCCAGTCCTCGTGCTCCTGCCCATTGATACCGCACTGACTGCAGCATGGTTGATATTCATTCACCTTGTCCCTCTCCTTGTGCTCCTGCACAGTGGTACCACAGTGACTGTTGTATGGCTACTGTTCATTCCTCTAGTCCCAGTGCTCATTTTCCTGCACAGTGTTACTCCAGTGTCTGCAGCATGGCTGCTGTTCATTCCCCTAGTCCCTGTCCTCGTGCTATTGCACAATATTACCCCAATTTCTGCGGCATGACTGCTGATCATTCCCCTAGTCTCTGTCCTTGTGCTCCTGCATAGTAATACCCCAGTGTCTGCAGAATTGATGTTGTTCATCCCCTAGTCCCTATCCTCATGTCCTGCACAGGTTTACTCCAGTGACTGCAGCATGGCTGCTGTTCATTCCCCTGGTCTCTGTACTCATGCCCCTGCACGTGTTTCCACACTGTCTGCAGCATGGCTGCTGTTCGTTCCCCTAGTCCCTGTCCTCGTGCTCCTGCACAGTGTTGCCCCAGTGACTGCAGCATGGATGCTCTTCATTCCCCTAGTCCCTGTTCTCATGCTACTGCATAGTGTTACACCAGAGACTGCAGAATGGCTGCTGTTCATTCCCCTACTCCCTGTTCTTGTTCACCTGCACCGTGTTATCCCAGTCTCTGCAGCGTGGCTGCTGTTCATTCCCCTAGTCCCTGTCCTCGTGCTCCTGCACATTGTTACCCCAAGGACTGCTGCATGGATGATCTTCATTCCCCGAGTCGCTGTTCTACTGCTCCTGCACAGTGTTACACCACTGACTGCAGAATGGCTGCTGCTCATTCCCCTAGTCCCTGTCCTTGTGCTACTGCAAGTTGTTACCCCAATTCTGTTGCATGACTGCTGTTCATTCCCCTAGTCCCTGTCCTCGTGCTCCTGCACAGTGTTACCCCAATGTCTGCAGCATGGCTGCTGTTCGTTCCCCTAGTTCCGGTCCTTTTCTCCTGCACAGTGTTACCCCAGTGTCTGCAGCATGGCTGCTCTAAATTCCCCTAGTCCCTGTCCTCGTTTCCTGCACAATGTTACCCCAGTGACTGCAGCATGGCTGCTGTTCATACCCCTAGTCCCTTTCCTCGTGCTCCTGCACAGTGTTACCCCAGTGTCTGCAGCATGTCGGCTGTTCATTCCCCTCGTCCCTATTTCGTGCTCCTGCACACTGTTACCCCAGTGTATGCAGCATGGCTGCTGTTCATTCCCCTAGTCCCTCTCCTCGTGCACCTGCACACATTTAGCCCAGTGACTTCAGCATGTCTGCTGTTCATTCCCCTCGTCCCTGTATTGAACTCCTGCACACTGTTAACCCAGTGACTGCAGCATGGCTTCTGTTCATTCCCCTAGTTACTGTCCTCGTGCTCCTGCATAGTGTTACCCCTGCTTCTGCAGCATGGCTGCTGTTCATTACCCTAGTCCCTGTCCTTGTGCTCCTGCACGGTTTAACCCCAGTGTCTAAAGAAGGGTTGTTGTTCATTCCCCGGGTCCCTGTCCTCGTGTCCTGCACACTTATACTCCAGTGACTGCAGCGTGGCTGCTGTTCATTCCACTAGTCCCTGTCCTCATGCTCCTGCAGTCTGTTACAGCAGTGTCTGCAGCATGGCTGCTGTTCATTCCCTTGTTCCCTGCCCTCGTGCTCCTGCACAGTGTTACCCCAGTGACTGCGTCATGGCTGCTGTTCATTCCCCTAGTCCATAACCTCATTCCCCTGCTCAATGTTACCCCAGTGACTGCAGCATGGCTGCTTTTAATTGCCCAGGTCCCTGTACTCTTGCTCCTGCAGCGTGTTACCCCAGTGTGTACAGCATGGCTGCTGTTCATTCCCCTAGTCCGTGTACTTGTGCTCCTGCACACTGTTACCCCAGTGTCTACAGCATTGCTGCTGTTCATTCCCCTAGTCGTGACCTCGCGCTCTTGCAAAATGTTACCCCATTGACTGCAGCATGGCTGCTGTTTCATTCCCCTGGTCTCTGTACTCATGCCCCTGCACAGTGTTTCCACACTGTCTGCAGCATGGCTGCTGTTCGTTCCCCTAGTTCCGGTCCTTTTGCTCCTGCACAGAGTTACTCCAGTGTCTGCAGCATGGCTGCTCTAAATTCCCCTAGTCCCTGTCCTCGTTTCCTGCACAATGTTACCCCAGTGACTGCAGCATGGCTGCTGTTCATACCCCTAGTCCCTTTCCTCGTGCTCCTGCACAGTGTTACCCCAGTGACTGCAGCATGGATGCTCTTCATTCTACTAGTCCCTGTTCTCATGCTCCTGCATAGTGTTACACCAGAGACTGCAGAATGGCTGCTGTTCATTCCCCTACTCACTGTCCTTGTTCACCTGCACCGTGTTATCCCAGTGTCTGCAGCGCGGCTGCCGTTCATTCATCTTGTCCCTGTCCTCGTGCTCCTGCACAGTGTTACCCCAGTGACTGCAACACGGCTGCTGTTCATTCCCCTAGTCCCTGTCCTCGTGTCCTGCAAAGTGTTACTCCAGTGTCTGCAGCATGGCTGCTGATCATTCCCTTAGTCCCAGTCCTTGTGCTCCTGCCCAATGATACCCCAGTGACTGCAGCATGGTTGATCTTCATTCCCCTAGTCCCTCTCCTTGTGCTCCTGCAAACTGGTACCCCAGTGACTGCTGTATACCTACTGTTCATTCCTCTAGTCCCAGTGCTCATGCTCCTGAACAGTGTTAATCCAGTGTCTGCAGCATGGCTGCTGTTCATTCCCCTAGTCCGTGTCCTCGTGTCCTGCACAGTGTTACCCCAGTGTCCAAGGCATGGCTGCTGTCCATTCTTCTTGTCCCTGGCCTCATGTCCTGCATAGTGTTACACTAGTGTCTACAGCATGGCTGCTGTTCATTCCCCTAGTTCCGGTCCTCATCCTGCGCTCAGTGTTAGCCCAGTGAATGCAGCATGGCTGCTCTTCATTCCCTTAGTACCAGTCCTCGTACTCCTGCCCATTGATACCCCAGTGAATGCAGCATGGTTGATCTTCATTCCCCTAGTCCCTCTCCTTGTACTCCTGCACAGTGGAACCCCAGTGACTGCTGTATGGCTACTGTTCATTCCCCTAGTCCCTTTCCTCGTGCTACTGAACAGTATTACTCCAGTTTCTGCAGCATGGCTGTTGTTCATGCCACTAGTCTCTGTCCTTGTGCTCATGCACAGTGAAACCCCAGAGTCTGCAGAATTGCTGTTGTTCATTCCTCAAGTCCCTGTCCTCGTGTCCTGCACAGTGTTACCCCAGTGTCTGCAGCATCGTTGCTGTACATTTCCCTAGTCTCTGCCCTCATGCTCCTGCACTCTATTACCCCAATGTCAGCTGTACATTCCCCTACTCCCTGTCATTGTGCTCCTGCACAGTGTTATCCCAGTGTCTGCAGCATTGCTGCGGTTCATAATCCTAGACCCTGTCCTAGTTCTCCTGCACAGTGTTACCCAGGTGTCTGCAGCATGGGTGCTGTTCATTCCCCTAGTCCCTGTCTTCATGCTCCTGCATAGTGTTACACCAGTGTCTGCAGCATGTCTGCTGTTCATTCCCCTAGTCCCTGTCCTCGTGCTCCTGCACACTGTTACTCCAGTGTCTGCAGCATGGCTGCTGTTCATTCCCCTAGACACTCTCCTCATACACCTGAACACATTTACCCCAGTGACTTCAGAATGCCTGCTGTTCATTCCCCTCGTCCCTGTATTGTGCTCATGCACAGTATTTCCCCAGTGTCAACAGAATGGCTGTTGTTCATTTCCCTAGTTCCTGTCCTCGTGTCCTGCACAGTGTTACCGTAGTGTCTGCAGCATGGCTGCTGTTCATTCCCCTAGACCCTGTTCTCGTGCTCATCCACTCTGTTACTCCAGTGTCTGCAGCATGGCTGCTGTTCCTTCACCTAGTCCCTGCCTCGTGCTCCTGCGCAGTGTTACCCCAGTGACTGCAGCATGGCTGCTGTTCATTCCCCTTGTCCCTGTACTCATGCTCCTGCGGAGTGTTACCCCTGTGTCTGAAGCATGGCTATTATTCATTTCCCTAGTCCCTGTCCTCGTGACCTGGACAGTGTTACCATAGTGTCTGCAGCATGGCTGCTGTTCATTCCTCTAGTCCCTGTCCTCGTGCTCATCCATTCTGTTACAACAGTGTCTGCAGCATGGCTGCTGTTCATTTCCTTTGGCCCTGTCCTCGTGCTCCTGCACAGTGCTACCCCAGTAACTGCAGCATCGCTGCTGTTTCTTCCCCTAGTCCCAGTGCTCGTGCCCCTGCTCATTGTATCCCAAATGTCTGCAGCATGACTGCTGTTAATTCCCCTAGTCCCTGCCTCATGCTCCTGCACAGTGTTATCCCAGTGTCTACAGAATGGCTGCTGTTCATTCACCTAGTACCTGTCCTCGTGCACCTGCGCACATTTACCCTTTTGACTTCAGCATGCCTGCTGTTCATTCCTCTCGCCCCTGTATCATGCTCCTGCACAGTGTTACCCCAGTGACTGCATCATGGCTGCGGTTCATTCTCTTTGCCCCTGTCCTCGTGCTCCTGCACAGAATTTCCCCAGTGTCTGCAGAATGGCTGTTGTTCATTTCCGTAGTCCCTGGCCTTGTGTACTGCACAGTGTTACCCCAGTGTCTGCAGCATGACTGCTGTTCATTCCCCTCATCCCTGTCCTCGTGTCCTGCACAGTGTTACACTAGTGTCTGCAGCATGGCTGCTGTTCATTCCCCTAGTTCCTGTCCTCATCCGCTGCACAGTGTTACACCAGTGAATGCAGCATGGCTGCTCTTCATTCCCTTAGCCCCAGTCCTCGTTCTCCTGCCCATTGATACTGCAGTGACTGCAGCATGGTTGATATTCATTCACCTTGTCCCTCTCCTTGTGCTCCTGCACAGTGGTACCACAGTGACTGTTGTATGGCTACTGTTCATTCCTCTAGTCCCAGTGCTCATTCTCCTGAACAGTGTTAATCCAGTGTCTGCAGCATGGCTGCTGTTCATTCCCCTAGTCCCTGTCCTCGTGTCCTGCACAGTTTTACACCAGTGTCCACAGCATGGCTGCTGTTCATTCTCCTAGTCCCTGTCCTCGTGTCCTACACAGGTTTACTCCAGTAACTGCAGAAAGGTGCTGTTCATTCGCCTAGTCCCTGTCCTCATGTCCTGCACAGTGTTACCCCAGTGTCGGCAGCATGGCTGCTGTTCATTTCCCTTGTCCCTGTCCTCGTGTCCTGCACAGTGTTACTCTAATGTCTACAGCATGGCTGCTGTTCATTGCCCTAGTTCCTGTCCTCATCGCCTGCACAGTGTTACACCAGTGACTGCAGCATGGCTGCTCTTCATTCCCTTAGACCAAGTCCACATGCTCCTGTCCATTGAATCCCCAGTGACAGCAGCATGGTTGATCTTCATACCCCTAGTCCCTCTCCATGTGCTCCTGCACAGTGGTACCCCAGTGACTTCTGTATGGCTACTGTTTATTCCTCTAGTCCCAGTGCTCATGCTCCTGAACAGTGTTAATCCGGTGTCTGCAGCATGGCTGCTGTTCATTTCCTTAGTCCCTGTCCTCGTGTCCTGCACAGTGTTACCCCAGTGTCTGCAGCATGGCTGCTCTACATTTCCCTAGTCTCTTCCCTCATGCTCCTGCACTCTATTACCCCAATGACAGCTGTACATTCCCCTACTCCCTGTCATTGTGCTCCTGCACAGTGTTATCCCAGTGCCTGCAGCATTGGTGCTGTTCATAATTCTAGACCCTGTCCTTGTTCTCCTGCACAGTGTTACCCCAGTGTCAACAGAATGGCTGTTGTTCATTTCCCTAGTTCCTGTCCTCGTGTCCTGCACAGTGTTACCGTAGTGTCTGCAGCATGTCTGCTGTTCATTCCCCTAGACCCTGTCCTCGTGCTCATCCACTCTGTTACTCCAGTGTCTGCAGCATGGCTGCTGTTCCTTCACCTAGTCCCTGCCTCGTGCTCCTGCGCAGTGTTACCCCAGTGACTGCAGCATGGCTGCTATTCATTCCCCTGGTCCCTGTACTCATGCTCCTGCGGAGTGTTACCCCTGTGTCTGAAGCATTGCTATTGTTCATTTCCCTGGTCCCTGTCCTCGTGACCTGGACAGTGTTACCATAGTGTCTGCAGCATGGCTGCTGTTCATTCCTCTAGTCCCTGTCCTCGTGCTCATCCACTCTGTTACTCCAGTGTCTGCAGCATGGCTGATGTTCCTTCACCTAGTCCCTGCCTCGTGCTCCTGCGCAGTGTTACCCCAGTGACTGCAGCATGGCTGCTGTTCATTCCCCTTGTCCCTGTACTCATGCTCCTGCGGAGTGTTACCCCTGTGTCTGAAGCATGGCTATTATTCATTTCCCTAGTCCCTGTCCTCGTGACCTGGACAGTGTTACCATAGTGTCTGCAGCATGGCTGCTGTTCATTCCTCTAGTCCCTGTCCTCGTGCTCATCCATTCTGTTACAACAGTGTCTGCAGCATGGCTGCTGTTCATTTCCTTTGGCCCTGTCCTCGTGCTCCTGCACAGTGTTACCCCAGTAACTGCAGCATCGCTGCTGTTTCTTCCCCTAGTCCCAGTGCTCGTGCCCCTGCTCATTGTATCCCAAATGTCTGCAGCATGACTGCTGTTAATTCCCCTAGTCCCTGCCTCATGCTCCTGCACAGTGTTATCCCAGTGTCTACAGAATGGCTGCTGTTCATTCACCTAGTACCTGTCCTCGTGCACCTGCGCACATTTACCCTTTTGACTTCAGCATGCCTGCTGTTCATTCCTCTCGCCCCTGTATCGTGCTCCTGCACAGTGTTACCCCAGTGACTGCATCATGGCTGCGGTTCATTCTCTTTGCCCCTGTCCTCGTGCTCCTGCACAGAATTTCCCCAGTGTCTGCAGAATGGCTGTTGTTCATTTCCGTAGTCCCTGGCCTTGTGTACTGCACAGTGTTACCCCAGTGTCTGCAGCATGACTGCTGTTCATTCCCCTCATCCCTGTCCTCGTGTCCTGCACAGTGTTACACTAGTGTCTGCAGCATGGCTGCTGTTCATTCCCCTAGTTCCTGTCCTCATCCGCTGCACAGTGTTACACCAGTGAATGCAGCATGGCTGCTCTTCATTCCCTTAGCCCCAGTCCTCGTTCTCCTGCCCATTGATACTGCAGTGACTGCAGCATGGTTGATATTCATTCACCTTGTCCCTCTCCTTGTGCTCCTGCACAGTGGTACCACAGTGACTGTTGTATGGCTACTGTTCATTCCTCTAGTCCCAGTGCTCATTCTCCTGAACAGTGTTAATCCAGTGTCTGCAGCATGGCTGCTGTTCATTCCCCTAGTCCCTGTCCTCGTGTCCTGCACAGTTTTACACCAGTGTCCACAGCATGGCTGCTGTTCATTCTCCTAGTCCCTGTCCTCGTGTCCTACACAGGTTTACTCCAGTAACTGCAGAAAGGTGCTGTTCATTCGCCTAGTCCCTGTCCTCATGTCCTGCACAGTGTTACCCCAGTGTCGGCAGCATGGCTGCTGTTCATTTCCCTTGTCCCTGTCCTCGTGTCCTGCACAGTGTTACTCTAATGTCTACAGCATGGCTGCTGTTCATTGCCCTAGTTCCTGTCCTCATCGCCTGCACAGTGTTACACCAGTGACTGCAGCATGGCTGCTCTTCATTCCCTTAGACCAAGTCCACATGCTCCTGTCCATTGAATCCCCAGTGACAGCAGCATGGTTGATCTTCATACCCCTAGTCCCTCTCCTTGTGCTCCTGCACAGTGGTACCCCAGTGACTTCTGTATGGCTACTGTTTATTCCTCTAGTCCCAGTGCTCATGCTCCTGAACAGTGTTAATCCGGTGTCTGCAGCATGGCTGCTGTTCATTTCCTTAGTCCCTGTCCTCGTGTCCTGCACAGTGTTACCCCAGTGTCTGCAGCATGGCTGCTCTACATTTCCCTAGTCTCTTCCCTCATGCTCCTGCACTCTATTACCCCAATGACAGCTGTACATTCCCCTACTCCCTGTCATTGTGCTCCTGCACAGTGTTATCCCAGTGCCTGCAGCATTGGTGCTGTTCATAATTCTAGACCCTGTCCTTGTTCTCCTGCACAGTGTTACCCCAGTGTCAACAGAATGGCTGTTGTTCATTTCCCTAGTTCCTGTCCTCGTGTCCTGCACAGTGTTACCGTAGTGTCTGCAGCATGGCTGCTGTTCATTCCCCTAGACCCTGTCCTCGTGCTCATCCACTCTGTTACTCCAGTGTCTGCAGCATGGCTGCTGTTCCTTCACCTAGTCCCTGCCTCGTGCTCCTGCGCAGTGTTACCCCAGTGACTGCAGCATGGCTGCTATTCATTCCCCTGGTCCCTGTACTCATGCTCCTGCGGAGTGTTACCCCTGTGTCTGAAGCATTGCTATTGTTCATTTCCCTGGTCCCTGTCCTCGTGACCTGGACAGTGTTACCATAGTGTCTGCAGCATGGCTGCTGTTCATTCCTCTAGTCCCTGTCCTCGTGCTCATCCACTCTGTTACTCCAGTGTCTGCAGCATGGCTGCTGTTCCTTCACCTAGTCCCTGCCTCGTGCTCCTGCACAGTGTTACCCCAGTGATTGCAGCATGGCTGCTGTTCATTCCCCTGGTTCCTGTACTCATGCTCCTGCGGAGTGTTACCCCTGTGTCTGAAGCATTGCTATTGTTCATTTCCCTAGTCCCTGTCCTCGTGACCTGGACAGTGTTACCATAGTGTCTGTAGCATGGCTGCTGTTCATTCCCTTTGTCCCTGTCCTCGTGCTCCTGCACAGTGTTACCCCAGTGACTGCAACACGGCTGCTGTTCATTCCCCTAGTCCCTGTCCTCGTATCCTGCAAAGTGTTACCCCAGTGTCTGCAGCATGGCTGCTGTTTCTTCCCCTAGTCCCTGTCCTCGTGTCCTGCACAGTGTTACTCCAGTGTCTGCAGCATGGCTGCTGATCATTCCCTTAGTCCCAGTCCTTGTGCTCCTGCCCATTGATACCCCAGTGACTGCAGCATGGTTGATCTTCATTCCCCTAGTCCCTCTCCTTGTGCTTCTGCAAACTGGTACCCCAGTGACTGCTGTATACCTACTGTTCATTCCTCTAGTCGCAGTGCTCATGCTCCTGAACAGTGTTAATCCAGTGTCTGCAGCATGGCTGCTGTTCATTCCCCTAGTCCGTGTCCTCGTGTCCTGCACAGTGTTACCCCAGTGTCCAAGGCATGGCTGCTGTCCATTCTTCTTGTCCCTGGCCTCATGTCCTGCATAGTGTTACACTAGTGTCTACAGCATGGCTGCTGTTCATTCCCCTAGTTCCGGTCCTCATCCTGCGCTCAGTGTTAGCCCAGTGAATGCAGCATGGCTGCTCTTCATTCCCTTAGTACCAGTCCTCGTACTCCTGCCCATTGATACCCCAGTGAAAGCAGCATGGTTGATCTTCATTCCCCTTGTCCCTCTCCTTGTACTCCTGCACAGTGGAACCCCAGTGACTGCTGTATGGCTACTGTTCATTCCCCTAGTCCCTTTCCTCGTGCTACTGAACAGTATTACACCATTTTCTGCAGCATGGCTTCTGTTCATTCTCCTAGTCCCTGTTCTCATGTCCTACACAGGTTTACTCCAGTGACTGCAGAATGGTGCTGTTCATTCCCCTAGTCCCTGTCCTCGTGCTCCTGCGCAGTATTACCCCAGTGTCTGCAGCATGGCTGCTGTTCATTACCCTAGTCCCTGTCCTCGTGCTCCTGCGCAGTATTACCCCAGTGTCTGCAGCATGGCTGCTGTTCATTACCCTAGTCCCTGTCCTCGTGCTCCTGCACAGTGTTACCCCAGTGTCTGCAGCATGGCTGCTGTTCATTACCCTAGTCCCTGTCCTCGTGCTCCTGCGCAGTATTACCCCAGTGTCTGCAGCATGGCTGCTGTTCATTACCCTAGTCCCTGTCCTCATGCTCCTGCGCAGTATTACCCCAGTGTCTGCAGCATGGCTGCTGTTCATTCCCCTAGTCCCTGTCCTCGTGCTCCTGCGCAGTATTACCCCAGTGTCTGCAGCATGGCTGCTGTTCATTACCCTAGTCTCTGTCCTTGTGCTCATTCACAGTGATATCCCTTTGTCTGCAAAATTGCTGTTGTTCATTCCCCTAGTCCCTTTCTTCGTGTCCTGCACAGCTTTACTCCATTGACTGCAGCATGACTGCTGTTCATTCCCCTAGTCCGTGTCCTTGTGTCCTGCACAGTGTTACCCCAGTGTCCAAGGCATGGCTGCTGTCCATTCTCCTTGTCCCTGGCCTCGTGTCCTGCACAGTGTTACACTAGTGTCTACAGCATGGCTGCTGTTCATTCCCCTAGTTCCGGTCCTCATCCCCTGCTCAGTGTTAGCCCAGTGAATGCAGCATGGCTGCTCTTCATTCCCTTAGTACCAGTCCTCGTATTCCTGCCCATTGATACCCCAGTGAAAGCAGCATGGTTGATCTTCATTCCCCTGGTCCCTCTCCTTGTACTCCTGCACAGTGGAACCCCAGTGACTGCTGTATGGCTACTGTTCATTCCCCTAGTCCCTGTCCTCGTGCTACTACACAGTATTACTCCAGTTTCTGCAGCATGGCTGTTGTTCATGCCCCTAGTCACTGTCCTTGTGCTCATGCACAGTGAAACCCCAGTGACTGCAGCATGGGTGCTTTTCATTCCCCTAGTCCCTGTCCTCGTGTCCTGCACAGTGTTACCCCAGTGTCTGCAGCATGGCTGCTCTACATTTCCCTAGTCTCTTCCCTCATGCTCCTGCACTCTATTACCCCAATGACAGCTGTACATTCCCCTACTCCCTGTCATTGTGCTCCTGCACAGTGTTATCCCAGTGTCTGCAGCATTGGTGCTGTTCATAATTCTAGACCCTGTCCTTGTTCTCCTGCACAGTGTTACCCCAGTGTCAACAGAATGGCTGTTGTTCATTTCCCTAGTTCCTGTCCTCGTGTCCTGCACAGTGTTACCGTAGTGTCTGCAGCATGGCTGCTGTTCATTCCCCTAGACCCTGTCCTCGTGCTCATCCACTCTGTTACTCCAGTGTCTGCAGCATGGCTGCTGTTCCTTCACCTAGTCCCTGCCTCGTGCTCCTGCGCAGTGTTACCCCAGTGACTGCAGCATGGCTGCTTTTCATTCCCCTGGTCCCTGTACTCATGCTCCTGCGGAGTGTTACCCCTGTGTCTGAAGCATTGCTATTGTTCATTTCCCTGGTCCCTGTCCTCGTGACCTGGACAGTGTTACCATAGTGTCTGCAGCATGGCTGCTGTTCATTCCCTTTGTCCCCGTCCTCGTGCTCCTGCACAGTGTTACCCCAGTGACTGCAACACGGCTGCTTTTCATTCCCCTAGTCCCTGTCCTCGTATCCTGCAAAGTGTTACCCCAGTGTCTGCAGCATGGCTGCTGTTTCTTCCCCTAGTCCCGGTCCTCATGTCCTGCACAGTGTTACTCCAGTGTCTGCAGCATGGCTGCTGATCATTCCCTTAGTCCCAGTCCTTGTGCTCCTGCACAGTGGTACCCCAGTGACTGCTGTATGCCTACTGTTCATTCCTCTAGTCCCAGTGCTCATGCTCCTATACAGTGTTAATCCAGTGTCTGCAGAATGGCTGCTGTTCATTCCCCTAGTCCGTGTCCTCGTGTCCTGCACAGTGTTACCCCAGTGTCCAAGGCATGGCTGCTGTCCATTCTTCTTGTCCCTGGCCTCATGTCCTGCACAGTGTTACACTAGTGCCTACAGCATGGCTGCTGTTCATTCCCCTAGTTCCGGTCCTCATCCCCTGCTCAGTGTTAGCCCAGTGAATGCAGCATGGCTGCTCTTCATTCCCTTAGTACCAGTCCTCGTATTCCTGCCCATTGATACCCCAGTGAAAGCAGCATGGTTGATCTTCATTCCCCTTGTCCCTCTCCTTGTACTCCTGCACAGTGGAACCCCAGTGACTGCTGTATGGCTACTGTTCATTCCCCTAGTCCCTGTCCTCGTGCTACTACACAGTATTACTCCAGTTTCTGCAGCATGGCTTCTGTTCATTCTCCTAGTCCCTGTTCTCGTGTCCTACACAGGTTTACTCTAGTGACTGCAGAATGGCTGCTGTTCATTCCCCTAGTCCCTGTCCTCATGTCCTGCACAGTGTTACACCAGTGTCCGCAGCATGGCTGCTGTTCTTTCCCCAGTCCCTATCCGCGTGCTACTGCACAGTATTACCCCATTTTCTGCAGCACGGCTTCTGTTCATTCCCCTAGTCTTTGTCCTGGTGCTCATGCACAGTGTTACCCCAGTGTCTGCAGAATTGCTGTTGTTCATTCCCCTAGTCCCTGTCCTCATGTCCTGCACAGTTTTACACCAGTGTCCACAGCATGGCTGCTGTTCATTCTCCTAGTCCCGGTCCTCGTGTCCTACACAGGTTTACTCCAGTGACTGCAGAATGGTGCTGTTCATTCCCCTAGTCCCTGTCCTCATGTCCTGCACAGTGTTACCCCAGTGTCGGCAGCATGGCTGCTGTTCATTTCCCTCGTCCCTGTCCTCGTGTCCTGCACAGTGTTACTCTAATGTCTACAGCACGGCTGCTGCTCATTGCCCTAGTTCCTGTCCTCATCGCCTGCACAGTGTTACACCAGTGACTGCAGCATGGCTGCTCTTCATTCCCTTAGTCCCAGTCCACATGCTCCTGTCCATTGAATCCCCAGTGACAGCAACATGGTTGATCTTCATACCCTTAGTCCCTCTCCTTGTGCTCCTGCACAGTGGAACCCCAGTGACTTCTGTATGGCTACTGTTTATTCCTCTAGTCCCAGTGCTCATGCTCCTGAACAGTGTTAATCCGGTGTCTGCAGCATGGCTGCTGTTCATTCCCCTAGTCCCTGTCCTTATGCTCCTGCACAGTATTACCCCAGTGTCTGCAGCATGGCTGCTGATCATTACCCTAGTCTCTGTCCTTGTGCTCATTCACAGTGATATCCCTTTGTCTGCAAAATTGCTGCTGTTCATTCCCCTAGTCCCTGTCTTCGTGTCCTGCACAGCTTTACTCCATTGACTGCAGCATGACTGCTGTTCATTCCCCTAGTCCCTGTCCTCGTGCTACTACACAGTATTACTCCAGTTTCTGCAGCATGGCTGTTGTTCATGCCCCTAGTCACTGTCCTTGTGCTCATGCACAGTGAAACCCCAGTGTCTGCAGAATTGCTGTTGTACATTCCCCTAGTCCCTGTCCTCGTGTCCTGCACAGGTTTACTCCAGTGACTGCAGCATGGCTGCTGTTCCTTCACCTAGTCCCTGCCTCGTGCTCCTGCGCAGTGTTACCCCAGTGACTGCAGCATGGCTGCTGTTCATTCCCCTGGTCCCTGTACTCATGCTCCTGCGGAGTGTTACCCCTGTGTCTGAAGCATTGCTATTGTACATTTCCCTGGTCCCTGTCCTCGTGACCTGGACAGTGTTACCATAGTGTCTGCAGCATGGCTGCTGTTCATTCCTCTAGTCCCTGTCCTCGTGCTCATCCATTCTGTTACTACAGTGTCTGCAGCATGGCTGCTGTTCCTTCACCTAGTCCCTGCCTCGTGCTCCTGCACAGTGTTACCCCAGTGACTGCAGCATGGCTGCTGTTCATTTCCTTTGGCCCTGTCCTCGTGCTCCTGCACAGTGCTACCCCAGTAACTGCAGCATGGCTGCTGTTCCTTCCCCTAGTACCAGTGCTCGTGCCCCTGCTCATTGTATCCCAAATGTCTGCAGCATGACTGCTGTTAATTCCCCTAGTCCCTGCCTCATGCTCCTGCACAGTGTTATCCCAGTGTCTACAGAATGGCTGCTGTTCATTCACCTAGTACCTGTCCTCGTGCACCTGCACACATTTACCGTTTTGACTTCAGCATGCCTGCTGTTCATTCCTCTCGCCCCTGTATCGTGCTCCTGCACAGTGTTACCCCAGTGACTGCATCATGGCTGCTGTTCACTCCCTTTGCCCCTGTCCTCGTGCTCCTGCACAGAATTTCCCCAGTGTCTGCAGAATGGCTGTTGTTCATTTCCCTAGTCCATGTACTCGTGTACTGCACAGTGTTACCCCAGTGTCTGCAGCATGACTGCTGTTCATTCCCCTCAACCCTGTCCTCGTGTCCTGCACAGTGTAACACTAGTGTCTGCAGCATGGCTGCTGTTCATTCCCCTAGTTCCTGTCCTCATCTGCTGCACAGTGTTACACCAGTGAATGCAGCATGGCTGCTCTTCATTCCCTTAGTCCCAGTCCTCGTGCTCCTGCCCATTGATACCGCAGTGCCTGCAGCATGGTTGATATTCATTCCCCTTGTCCCTCTCCTTGTCCTCCTGCACAGTGGTACCACAGTGACTGTTGTATGGCTACTGTTCATTCCTCTAGTCCCAGTGCTCATTCTCCTGAACAGTGTTAATCCAGTGTCTGCAGCATGGCTGCTGTTCATTCCCCTAGTCCCTGTCCTCGTGCTACTGCACAGTATTACACCATTTTCTGCAGCATGGCTTCTGTTCATTCTCCTAGTCCCTGTTCTCGTGTCCTACACAGGTTTACTCTAGTGACTGCAGAATGGCTGCTGTTCATTCCCCTAGTCCCTGTCCTCATGTCCTGCACAGTGTTACACCTGTGTCCGCAGCATGGCTGCTGTTCTTTCCCCTAGTCCCTATCCGCGTGCTACTGCACAGTATTACCCCATTTTCTGCAGCACGGCTTGTGTTCATTCCTCTAGTGTTTGTCCTGGTGCTCATGCACAGTGTTACCCCAGTGTCTGCAGAATTGCTGTTGTTCATTCCCCTAGTCCCTGTCCTCGTGTCCTGCACAGTGTTACACCAGTGTCCACAGCATGGCTGCTGTTCATTCTCCTAGTCCTGGTCCTCGTGTCCTAAACAGGTTTACTCCAGTGACTGCAGAATGGTGCAGTTCATTCCCCTAGTCCCTGTCCTCATGTCCTGCACAGTGTTACTCTAATGTCTACAGCATGGCCGCTATTCATTGCCCTAGTTCCTGTCCTCATCGCCTGTACAGTGTTACACCAGTGACTGCAGCATGGCTGCTCTTCATGCCCTTAGTGCCAGTCCACGTGCTCCTGTCCATTGAAATCCCAGTGACTGCAGCATGATTGATCTTCATACCCCTAGTCCCTCTCCTTGTGCTCCTGCACAGTGTTGCCCCAGTGTCGGCAGCATGGCTGCTGTTCATTACCCTAGTCCCTGTCCTCGTGCTCCTGCGCAGTATTACCCCAGTGTCTGCAGCATGGCTGCTGTTCATTACCCTAGTCTCTGTCCTTGTGCTCATTCACAGTGATATCCCTTTGTCTGCAAAATTGCTGCTGTTCATTCCCCTAGTCCCTTTCTTCGTGTCCTGCACAGCTTTACTCCATTGACTGCAGCATGACTGCTGTTCATTCCCCTAGTCCGTGTCCTTGTGTCCTGCACAGTGTTACCCCAGTGTCCAAGGCATGGCTGCTGTCCATTCTCCTTGTCCCTGGCCTCGTGTCCTGCACAGTGTTACACTAGTGTCTACAGCATGGCTGCTGTTCATTCCCCTAGTTCCGGTCCTCATCCCCTGCTCAGTGTTAGCCCAGTGAATGCAGCATGGCTGCTCTTCATTCCCTTAGTACCAGTCCTCGTACTCCTGCCCATTGATACCCCAGTGAAAGCAGCATGGTTGATCTTCATTCCCCTGGTCCCTCTCCTTGTACTCCTGCACAGTGGAACCCCAGTGACTGCTGTATGGCTACTGTTCATTCCCCTAGTCCCTGTCCTCGTGCTACTACACAGTATTACTCCAGTTTCTGCAGCATGGCTGTTGTTCATGCCCCTAGTCACTGTCCTTGTGCTCATGCACAGTGAAACCCCAGTGTCTGCAGAATTGCTGTTGTTCATTCCCCTAGTCCCTGTCCTCGTGTCCTGCACAGGTTTACTCCAGTGACTGCAGCATGGGTGCTTTTCATTCCCAAGTCCCTGTCCTCGTGTCCTGCACAGTGTTACCCCAGTGTCTGCAGCATGGCTGCTGTACATTTCCCTAGTCTCTTCCCTCATGCTCCTGCACTCTATTACCCCAATGACAGCTGTACATTCCCCTACTCCCTGTCAGTGTTCTCCTGCAAAGTGTTATCCCAGTGTCTGCAGCATTGGTGCTGTTCATAATCCTAGACCCTGTCCTTGTTCTCCTGCACAGTGTTACCCCAGTGTCAACAGAATGGCTGTTGTTCATTTCCCTAGTTTCTGTCCTCGTGTCCTGCACAGTGTTACCGTAGTGTCTGCAGCATGGCTGCTGTTCATTCCCCTAGACCCTGTCCTCGTGCTCATCCACTCTGTTACTCCAGTGTCTGCAGCATGGCTGCTGTTCCTTCACCTAGTCCCTGCCTCGTGCTCCTGCGCAGTGTTACCCCAGTGACTGCAGCATGGCTGCTGTTCATTCACCTGGTCCCTGTACTCATGCTCCTGCGGAGTGTTACCCCTGTGTCTGATGCATTGCTATTGTTCATTTCCCTAGTCCCTGTCCTCGTGACCTGGTCAGTGTTGCCATAGTGTCTGCAGCATGGCTGCTGTTCATTTCCTTTGTCCCTGTCCTCGTGCTCCTGCACAGTGTTACCCCAGTAACTGCAGCATGGCTGCTGTTCCTTCCCCTAGTCCCAGTGCTCGTGCCCCTGCTCATTGTATCCCAAATGTCTGCAGCATGACTGCTGTTAATTCCCCTAGTCCCTGCCTCATGCTCCTGCACAGTGTTATCCCAGTGTCTACAGAATGGCTGCTGTTCATTCACCTAGTACCTGTCCTCGTGCACCTGCGCACATTTACCGTTTTGACTTCAGCATGCCTGCTGTTCATTCCTCTCGCCCCTGTATCGTGCTCCTTCACAGTGTTACCCCAGTGACTGCATCATGGCTGCTGTTCATTCCCTTTGCCCCTGTCCTCGTGCTCCTGCACAGAATTTTCCCCAGTGTCTGCAGAATGGCTGTTGTTCATTTCCGTAGTCCCTGTACTCGTGTACTGCACAGTGTTACCCCAGTGTCTGCAGCATGATTGCTGTTCATTCCCCTCAACCCTGTCCTCGTGTCCTGCACAGTGTAACACTAGTGTCTGCAGCATGGCTGCTCTTCATTCCCTTAGTCCCAGTCCTCGTGCTCCTGCCCATTGATACTGCAGTGACTGCAGCATGGTTGATATTCATTCCCCTTGTCCCTCTCCTTGTGCTCCTGCACAGTGGTACCACAGTGACTGTTGTATGGCTACTGTTCATTCCTCTAGTCCCAGTGCTCATGCTCCTCCACAGTGTTACTCCAGTTTCTGCAGCATGGCTGCTGTTCATTCCCCTAGTCCCTGTCCTCGTGTCCTGCAAACTGTCTGCCAAGTGTCTGCAGCATGGATGCTGTTCATTCCCCTAGTCCCTGTCCTCGTGCTACTGCACAGTTTTACCCCAGTTTCTGCATCATGGCTACTGTTAATTCCCCGGGACTCTGTCCTTGTGCTCATGCACAGTGATACCCAAGTGTCTGCAGAATTGCTGTTGTTCATTCCCCTAGTCCCTGTCCTCGTGCTCCTGCACAGTGTTACCACTGTGTCTGTGGCATGGCTGCTGTTCATTCCCCTAGTCCCTGGCACTGTGCTCCTGCACAGTATTTCCCCAGTGTCTGCAGAATGGCTGTTGTTCATTTCCCTGGTCCTAGTCCTGGCGTCCTGCGCAGTGTTACCCTAGTGTCTGCAGCATGGCTGCTGTTCATTCCCCTAGAGTGTGTCCTCGTGCTCATGCACTCTGTTACTCCAGTGTCTGCAGCATGGCTGATGTTCATTCACCTAGTCCCTGCCTCGTGCTCCTGTGCAGTTTTGCCCCAGTGACTGCAGCATGGCTGCTGTTCATTCCTCTAGTCCCAGTTCTCATGCTCCTGCACAGTTTTACTCCAGTGTCCGCAGCATGGCTACTGTTAATTCCCCGGGACTCTGTCCTCGTGCTCATGCACTCTGTTACCCCAGTGACCACATCATAGCTGCGGTTCATACCCTTTACCCCTGTCCTCGTGTCCTGCAAACTGTCACCCAAGTGTCTGCAGCATGAATGCTGTTCATTCCCCTAGTCCCTGTCCTCGTGCTCCTGCACAGTTTTACCCCAGTTTCTGCATCATGGCTACTGTTTATTCCCCGGGACTCTGTCCTCGTGCTCATGAACTCTGTAACCCCAGTGACCACATCATAGCTGCGGTTCATTCCCTTTGCCCCTGTCCTCGTGCTCCTGCACAGTGTTACCCCAGTGTCTGCGGCATGGCTGCTTTTCATTCCCCTCGTCCCTGGCACTGTGCTCCTGCCCAGTATTTCCCCAGTGTCTGCAGAATGGCTGTTGTTCATTTTCCTAGTCCCTGGCCTCGTGTCCTGCACAGTTTTACCCTAGTGTCTGCAGCATGACTTCTGTTCAATCCCCTCATCCCTGTCCTCATGTCCTGCACAGTGTTACACAAGTGTCTACAGCATGGCTGCTGTTCATTCCCCTAGTTCCTGTCCTCATCCGCTGCACAGTGTTACACCAGTGAATGCAGCATGACTGCTCTTCATTCCCTTAGTCCAAGTCCTCCTGCTCCTGCCCATTGATACCGCAGTGACTGCAGCATGGTTGATCTTCATTTCCCTAGTCCCTATCCTTGTGTTCCTGCACAGTGGTACCCCAGTGACTGCTGTTTGGCTACTGTTCATTCCCCTAGTCCCTGTCCTCGTGCTCATCAATTCTGTTCCTACAATGTCAGCAGCATGGCTGCTGCTCATTCCCTTTTACACTGTCCTCGTGCACCTGCACACATTTACCTCTTTGACTTCCCAGTTCTCATGCTCCTGCACAGTTTTACTCCAGTGTCCACAGCATGGCTGCTGTTCATTCCCCTAGTCCCTGTTCTCGTGCTACTGCACAGTATTACACCATTTTCTGCAGCATGGCTTCTGTTCATTCCCCTAGTCTCTGTCCTTGTGCTCATGCACAGAGATACCCAAGTGTCTGCAGAATTGCTGTTGTTCATTCCCCTAATCCCTGTCCTTGTGTCGTACAAAAGTTTACTCCAGTGACTGCAGAATGGCTGCTGTTCATTCCCCTAGTCCCTGTCCTCATGTCCTGCACAGTGTTACACCAGTGTCCGCAGCATGGCTGCTGTTCATTCTCCTAGTCCCTGGCCTCGTGTCCTGCACATTGTTACCCCAGTGTCTGCAGCATGGCTGCTGTTCATTCCCCTAGTCCCTGTCCTCATGTCCTGCACAGTGTTACACCAGTGTCCAAGGCATGGCTGCTGTTCATTCTCCTAGTCCCTGGCCTCGTATCCTGCACATTGTTACCCCAGTGTCTGCAGCATGGCTGCTGTTCACTCCCCTAGTTCCTGTCCTCATCCACTGCACAGTGTTAGACCTGTGACTGCAGCATGACTGCTCTTCATTCCCTTAGACCCAGTCCTCGTGCTCCTGCCCATTGATACATCAGTTACTGCAGCATGGTTGATCTTCATTCCCCTAGTCCCTCTCCTTGTGCTCTTGCACAGTGGTACCCTAGTGACTGCTGTATGGCTACTGTTCATTCCTCTAGTCCCAGTTCTCATGCTCCTGAATAGTGTTAAATCAGTGTCTGCTCATTGACTGCTGTTCATTCCCCTAGTCCCTGTCCTCGTCCCCTGCACATTGTTACCGCAGTGTCTGCAGCATGGCTGCTGTTCATTCTCCTAATCCCTATCCTCGTGTCCTGCACAGTGTTACTCTAGTGTCTGCAGCATGGCTGCTGTTCATTCCCCTAGTTCCTGTCCTCTTCCCCTGCACAGTGTTACCCCAGTTTCTGCAGCATGACTGCTGTTCATTCCCCTGGTCCCTGTCCTCATCCCCTGCACATTATTACCCCAGTGTCTGCAGCATGGCTGCTGTTCATTCCCCTCGTCCCTGTCCTCGCGTCCTGCACAGTATTACACTAATGTCTACAGCATGGCTGCTGTTCATTCCCCTAGTCCCTGTCCTCTTATCCTGCACAGTATTACCCCAGTTTCTTCAGCATGGCTGCTGTTCATGCCCCTAGTCTCTGCCCTCGTGCTCCTGCACTCTGTTACCCAATTTCTGCTGTTCATTCTCCTAGTCCCTGTCCTTGTGCTACTGCGCAGTGTTACCCCAGTGTCAGCAGCATGACTGCTGTTCATTCCCCTACTCCCTGTCTTCATGCTCCTGCACAGTGTTACCCCAGTGACTGCAGCATGGCAGCTGTTCATTCCCCTAGACCCTGTCCTTGTTCTCCTGTGCAGTTTTACCCAGTGTCTACAGAATCTCTGCTGTTCAGTCTCCTAGGCCCTGTCCTCGTGCTCCTGCACACTGTTACTCCAGTGTCTGCAGCATGGCTGCTGTTCATTCCCCTAGTCCCACTCCTTGTACACCTGAACACATTTACTTCAGTGACGTCAGAATGCCTGCTGTTCATTCCCCTCGTCCCTGTATTGTGCTCCTGCACAGTGTTACCCCAGTGTCTACAGCGATACTGCTGTTCATTCCCCCAGTTCCTGTTCATGTGCTCCTGCATAGTATTTCCCCAGTGGCAGCAGCATGGCTGCTGTTCATTCCCCTAGTCTCTGTCCTCATGCTCCTGCACAGTATTACCCCAGTTTCTGCAGCATGGCTACTGTTAATTCCCCGAGACTCCGTCCCTGTGCTCATGCACAGTGATACCCAAGTGTGTGCAGAATTGCTGTTGTTCATTCCCTTAGTCCCTGTCCTATTGTCCTACACAGGTTTACTCCAGTGACTGCAGCATCGCTGCAGCTCATTCTCCTAGACCCTGGCCTCGTTTCCGGCACAGTCTTACCCCAGTGTCTGCAGCATGGCTGCTGTTCATTCCTCTCGTCCCTGTCCTGGTGACCTGCACATTGTTACTCTAATGTCTACAGCATGGCTGCTGTTCATTCCCCTAGACCCTGTCCTCTTATCCTGCACAATATTACCCCAGTTTCTGCAGGATGGCTGTTGTTCATGCCCCTAGTCTCTGCCCTCGTGCTCCTGCACTATATTTCCCCAATGTCTGCTGATCATTCCCCTAGTCACTGTCCTTGTGCTACTGAGCAGTGTTACCCCAGTGTCAGCAACATGACTGCTGTTCATTCCCCTACTCCCTGTCATTGTGCTCCTGCACAGTGTTATCCCAGTGTCTGCAGCATTGGTGCTGTTCATAATCCTAGACCCTGTCCTTGTTCTCCTGCACAGTGTTAACCCAGTGTCTGCAGCATGGCTGCTGTTCATTCCCCTAGTCCCTGTCCTCGTGTCCTGCACAGTGTTACCCCAGTGTCTGCAGCCTGGCTGCTGTTCATTCCCCTCGTCCATGTCCTCGTGACCTGCACAATGTTACTCTAGTGTCTACAGCGTGGCTGCTGTTCATTGCCCTAGTTCCTGTCCTCATCCCCTGCACAGTGTTACACCAGTTACTGCAGCATTGCTGCTCTTCATTTCCCTAGTCCATGTCCTCGTGTCCTGCAAACTGTTACCCCAGTGTCTGCAGCATGGCTGCCCTTCATTCCCCTAAACTCTGTCCTCATGTTCCTGTGCAGTGTTACCCCAGTGTCAGCAGCATGACTGCTGTTCATTCCCTACTCCCTGTCATTGTGATCCTGCACCGTGTTATCCCAGTGTCTGCAGCATTGGTGCTGTTCATAATCCTAGACCCTGTCCTTGTTCTCCTGCACAGTGTTAACCCAGTGTCTGCAGCATGGCTGCTGTTCATTCCCCTAGTCCCTGTCCTTGTTCTCCTGCACAGTGTTACCCTAGTGTCTGCAGCATGGCTGCTGTTCATTCCCCTAGTCCCTGTATTGTGCTCCTGCACAGTGTTACCCCATTTTCTGCAGCATGGCTGCTGTTCATTCCCCTAGTCCCTGTCCTTGTGCTCCTGCGCAGTGTTACCCCAGTGTCTGCAGCATGACTGCTTTTCATTCCCCTACTCCCTGTCATTGTGCTCCTGCACAGTGTTATCCCAGTGTCTGCAGCATTGGTGCTGTTCATAATCCTAGTCCCTGTCCTTGTTCTCCTGCACAGTGTTACCCCAGTGTCTGCAGCACGGCTGCTGTTCATTCCCCTTGTCTCTGTCCTTGTTCTCCTGCACAGTGTTACCCCAGTGTCTGCAGCATGGCTGCTGTTCATTCCATTTGCCCCTGTCCTCGTGCTCCTGCAGAGTGTTACCCCAGTGTCTGCAGCATGTCTGCTGTTCATTCCCTTTACCCCTGTCCTCGTGCTCCTCCACTCTGTTACTCCAGTTTCTGCAGCATGGCTTCTGTTCATTCCGCTCGTCCCTGTCCTCGTGTCCTGCACATTGTTACACTAATGTCTACAGCATGGCTGCTGTTCATTCCCCTAGTCCCTGTCCTCTTATCCTGCACAGTATTACCCCAGTTTCTGCAGCATGGCCGCTGTTCATGCCCCTAGCCTCTGCCCTTCTGCTACAGCGCAGTGTTAACCCAGTGTCAGCAGCATGACTGCTTTTCATTCCACTACTCCCTGTCATTGTGCTCCTGCACAGTGTTATCCCAGTGTCTGCAGCATTGGTGCTGTTCATAATCCTAGACCCTGTCCTTGTTCTCCTGCACAGTGTTACCCAAGTGTCTGCAGCATTGGTGCTGTTCATTCTCCTAGTCCCTGGCCTCATTTCCTGCACAGTGTTATCCCAGTGTCTGTAGCATGGCTGCTTTTCATTCACCAGTCCCTGGCATTGTGCTCCTGCACAGTATTTCCCCAGTGTCTGCAGAAAGGCTGTTGTTCATTTCCCTAGTCCCTGTCCTTATGTCTTGCACAGTGTTAACCCAGTGTCTGCAGCATGGCTGCTGTTTATTCCCCTATTCCCTGTCCTTGTGCTCATCCATTCTTGTATTACAGGGTCAGCAGCATGGCTGCTGTTCCTTCCCCTAGTCCCTGTGCTCGTGCCCCTGCTCATTGTATCACCAATGTCTGCAGGATGGCTGCTGTTCATTCCCCTTGTCCCTGTCCCTTTGCTCCTGCACAGTGTTACAACAGTGTCTGCAGCATGTCTGCTGTTCATTCCCCTAGTCCCTGTCCTCTTGCTCCTGCACAGTGTTACCCCAGTTTCTGCAGCATGGCTACTGTTAATTCCCCGAGACTCTGTCCTTGTGCTCATGCACAGTGATACCCAAGTGTCTGCAGAATTGCTGTTGTTCATTACCCTAGTCCCTGTCCTCTTGTCCTACACAGGTTTACTCCAGTGACTGCAGCATCGCTGCAGCTCATTCTCCTAGTCCCTGGCCTCGTGTACTGCACACTGTTACCCCGGTGTCTGCAGCATGGCTGCTGTTCATTCCACTCGCCCCTGTCCTCGTGTCCTGCACATTGTTACACAAATGTCTACAGCATGGCTGCTGTTCATTCCCCTAGTCCCTGTCCTCTTATCCTGCACAGTATTACCCCAGTTTCTGCAGCATGGCTGCTGTTCATGCCCCTAGCCTCTGCCCTTGTGCTACTGCGCAGTGTTACCCCAGTGTCAGCAGCATGACTGCTTTTCATTCCCCTACTCCCTGTAAATGTGCTCCTGCACAGTGTTATCCCAGTGTCTGCAGCTTTGGTGCTGTTCATATCTTAGACCCTGTCCTTGTTCTCCTGCACAGTGTTACCCGAGTGTCTGCAGCATGGCTGCTGTTCATTAACCTAGTCCCTCTCCTCGAACACCTGAACACATTTACCTCAGTGACTTCAGAATGCCTGCTGTTCATTCCCCTCGTCCCTGTAATGTGCTCCTGCGCAGTATTATCCCAGTGTCTGCAGCATGGCTGCAGTTCATTCCCCCAGTTCCTGTTCTTGTGCTCCTGCATAGTGTTTCCCCGGTGGCTGCAGCATGGCTGCTGTGCATTCCCTTTGCCCCTGTTCTCGTGCTCCTGCACAGTGTTACCACAGTGCCTGCGGCATGGCTGCTTTTCATTCCCCTAGTCCCTGGCATTGTGCTCCTGCACAGTATTTCCCCAGTGCCTGCAGCATGGCTGTTGTTCATACACCTAGTCCCCGCCTCCTGCTCCTGAACACTGTTACCCCAGTAATTGCAGCACGGCTGCTGTTCATTCCCCTAGTCCCTATCCTCGTGTCCTGCAAACTGTTACCCCGGTGTCTGCAGCAAGGCTGATGTTCATTCCCCTAGTCCCTATCCTCGTGTCCTGCAAACTGTTACCCCGGTGTCTGCAGCATGGCTTCTGTTCATTCCCTTAGTCTCTGTCCTTGTGCTCATGCACAGTGATACCCCAATGTCTGCAGAATTGCTGTTGTTCATTCCACTAGTCCCTGTCCTCGTGTTCTGCACAGGTTTAGTCCAGTGACTGCAGCATGCCTGCTGTTCATTCCCCTAGACTCTGTCCTCGTGCTCCTGCACTCTGTTACACCAATGACTGCTGTTCATTCCCCTAGTCCCTGTCCTTGTGCTCCTGCACAGTATTACCCCAGTGATTGCTGTATGGCTGCTGTTAATTCCTCTATTCCCTGTCCTTGTGCCTCTGCGCAGTGTTAACCCAGTGTCAGCAGCATGCCTGCTTTTCATTCCCCTAGTCCCTATCATTGTGCTCCTGCACAGTCTTATCCCAGTGTCTGCAGCATTGGTGCTGTTCATAATCCTAGACCCTGTCCTTGTGCTCCTTCACAGAGTTACCCCAGTGTCTGCAGCATGGCTGCTATTCATTCCCCTAGTCCCTGTCTTCATTGTCCTGCACAGTGTTACCACAGTGACTGCAGCATGGCTGCTGTTCATTCCCCTAGTCCCTGTCCTTGTTCTCCTGCGCAGTTTTACCCCAGTGTCTGCAGCATGCCTGCTGTTCATTCCCCTCGTCCCTGTATTGTGCTCCTGCACAGTGTTACCCAAGTGTCTGCAGCATGGCTGCTGTTCATTCCCTTTGCCCCTGTCCTCGTGCTCCTGCACAGTGTTACCACAGTGTCTGCAGCATGGCTGTTTTTCATTCCCCTAGTCCCGGGCATTGTGCTCCTGCACAGTATTTCCCCAGTGTCTGCAGAATGGCTGTTGTTCATTTCCCTAGTCCCTGTCCACGTGTCCTGCACAGTGTTACCCTAGTGTCTGCAGCATGGCTGCTGTTCATTCCTCTAGACCCTGTCCTCATGCTCATCCACTCTGTTACTCCAGTGTCAGCAGCATGGCTGCTGTTCATTCGCCTAGTCCCTGCCTCGTGCTCCTGCGCAGTGTTACCCCAGTGACTGCAGCATGTCTGCTGTTCATTCCCCTAGTCCCTGTCCTCTTGCTCCTGCACAGTGTTACCCCAGTTTCTGCAGCATGGCTACTGTTAATTCCCCGAGACTCTGTCCTTGTGCTCATGCACAGTGATACCCAAGTGTCTGCAGAATTGCTGTTGTTCATTACCCTAGTCCCTGTCCTCTTGTCCTACACAGGTTTACTCCAGTGACTGCAGCATCGCTGCAGCTCATTCTCCTAGTCCCTGGCCTCGTGTACTGCACACTGTTACCCCGGTGTCTGCAGCATGGCTGCTGTTCATTCCACTCGCCCCTGTCCTCGTGTCCTGCACATTGTTACACAAATGTCTACAGCATGGCTGCTGTTCATTCCCCTAGTCCCTGTCCTCTTATCCTGCACAGTATTACCCCAGTTTCTGCAGCATGGCTGCTGTTCATGCCCCTAGCCTCTGCCCTTGTGCTACTGCGCAGTGTTACCCCAGTGTCAGCAGCATGACTGCTTTTCATTCCCCTACTCCCTGTAAATGTGCTCCTGCACAGTGTTATCCCAGTGTCTGCAGCTTTGGTGCTGTTCATATCTTAGACCCTGTCCTTGTTCTCCTGCACAGTGTTACCCGAGTGTCTGCAGCATGGCTGCTGTTCATTAACCTAGTCCCTCTCCTCGAACACCTGAACACATTTACCTCAGTGACTTCAGAATGCCTGCTGTTCATTCCCCTCGTCCCTGTAATGTGCTCCTGCGCAGTATTATCCCAGTGTCTGCAGCATGGCTGCAGTTCATTCCCCCAGTTCCTGTTCTTGTGCTCCTGCATAGTGTTTCCCCGGTGGCTGCAGCATGGCTGCTGTGCATTCCCTTTGCCCCTGTTCTCGTGCTCCTGCACAGTGTTACCACAGTGCCTGCGGCATGGCTGCTTTTCATTCCCCTAGTCCCTGGCATTGTGCTCCTGCACAGTATTTCCCCAGTGCCTGCAGCATGGCTGTTGTTCATACACCTAGTCCCCGCCTCCTGCTCCTGAACACTGTTACCCCAGTAATTGCAGCACGGCTGCTGTTCATTCCCCTAGTCCCTATCCTCGTGTCCTGCAAACTGTTACCCCGGTGTCTGCAGCAAGGCTGATGTTCATTCCCCTAGTCCCTATCCTCGTGTCCTGCAAACTGTTACCCCGGTGTCTGCAGCATGGCTTCTGTTCATTCCCTTAGTCTCTGTCCTTGTGCTCATGCACAGTGATACCCCAATGTCTGCAGAATTGCTGTTGTTCATTCCACTAGTCCCTGTCCTCGTGTTCTGCACAGGTTTAGTCCAGTGACTGCAGCATGCCTGCTGTTCATTCCCCTAGACTCTGTCCTCGTGCTCCTGCACTCTGTTACACCAATGACTGCTGTTCATTCCCCTAGTCCCTGTCCTTGTGCTCCTGCACAGTATTACCCCAGTGATTGCTGTATGGCTGCTGTTAATTCCTCTATTCCCTGTCCTTGTGCCTCTGCGCAGTGTTAACCCAGTGTCAGCAGCATGCCTGCTTTTCATTCCCCTAGTCCCTATCATTGTGCTCCTGCACAGTCTTATCCCAGTGTCTGCAGCATTGGTGCTGTTCATAATCCTAGACCCTGTCCTTGTGCTCCTTCACAGAGTTACCCCAGTGTCTGCAGCATGGCTGCTATTCATTCCCCTAGTCCCTGTCTTCATTGTCCTGCACAGTGTTACCACAGTGACTGCAGCATGGCTGCTGTTCATTCCCCTAGTCCCTGTCCTTGTTCTCCTGCGCAGTTTTACCCCAGTGTCTGCAGCATGCCTGCTGTTCATTCCCCTCGTCCCTGTATTGTGCTCCTGCACAGTGTTACCCAAGTGTCTGCAGCATTGGTGCTGTTCATTCCCTTTGCCCCTGTCCTCGTGCTCCTGCACAGTGTTACCACAGTGTCTGCAGCATGGCTGTTTTTCATTCCCCTAGTCCCGGGCATTGTGCTCCTGCACAGTATTTCCCCAGTGTCTGCAGAATGGCTGTTGTTCATTTCCCTAGTCCCTGTCCACGTGTCCTGCACAGTGTTACCCTAGTGTCTGCAGCATGGCTGCTGTTCATTCCTCTAGACCCTGTCCTCATGCTCATCCACTCTGTTACTCCAGTGTCAGCAGCATGGCTGCTGTTCATTCGCCTAGTCCCTGCCTCGTGCTCCTGCGCAGTGTTACCCCAGTGACTGCAGCATGGCTGATGTTCATTCCCCTGGCCCCTGTACTCATGCTCCTGCAGAGTGTTACCCCTGTGTCTGAAGCATGGCTGCTGTTCATTTCACTAGTTCCTCTCCTCTTAACCTGGACAGTGTTACCAAAGTGTCTGCAGTTTAGCTGCTGTTTATTCCTCTAGTCCCTGTCCTCGTGCTCATCAATTCTGTTACTACAGTTACTGCAGCATGGCTGCAGTTCATTCCCTTTGACCCTGTCCTCGTGCTCCTGCACAGTGTTACCCCAGTGTCTGCAGCATGGCTGCTGTTCCTTCCCCTAGTCCCTGTGCTCGTGCCCCTGCTCATAGTATCCACAATGTCTACTGCATGGCTGTTAATTCCCCTAGTCCCTGCCTCGTGTTCCTGCGCAGTGTTATCCTAGTGTGTGCAGCATGGTTGCTGTTCATTCCCCTAGTCCCTCTCCTCGTGCACCTGCACGCATTTACCCCTTTGACTTCAGCATGCCTGCTATTTATTCCTATCGCCCCTGTATCGCACTCGTGCACAGTGTTACCCCGGTGTCTGCCGCATGGCTTCTGTTCATTCCCCTAGTCCCTGTCCTTGTGCTCCTTCACAGTGTTACCCCAGTGTCTGCAGCATGGCTGCTATTCATTCCCCTAGTCCCTGTCTTCATTGTCCTGCACAGTGTTCCCACAGTGACTGCAGCATGGCTGCTGTTCATTCCCCTAGTCCCTGTCCTTGTTCTCCTGCGCAGTTTTACCCCAGTGTCTGCAGCATGCCTGCTGTTCATTCCCCCCGTCCCTGTATTGTGCTCCTGCACAGTGTTACCCAAGTGTCTGCGGCATGGCTGCTGTTCATTCCCTTTGCCCCTGTCCTCGTGCTCCTGCACAGTGTTACCACAGTGTCTGCGGCATGGCTGCTTTTCATTCCCCTAGTCCCGGGCATTGTGCTCCTGCACAGTATTTCCCCAGTGTCTGCAGAATGGCTGCTGTTCATTTCCCTAGTCCCTGTCCACGTGTCCTGCACAGTGTTACCCTAGTGTCTGCAGCATGGCTGCTGTTCATTCCTCTAGACCTTGTCCTCATGCTCACCCACTCTGTTACTCCAGTGTCAGCAGCATGGCTGCTGTTCATTTGCCTACTCCCTGCCTCGTGCTCCTGCGCAGTGTTACCCCAGTGACTGCAGCATGGTTGATGTTCATTCCCCTGGCCCCTGTACTCATGCTCCTGCAGAATGTTACCCCAGTGTCTGAAGAATGGCTGCTGTTCATTTCCCTAGTTCCTCTCCTCGTGACCTGGACAGTGTTACCAAAGTCTCTGCAGTTTAGCTGCTGTTTATTCCTCTAGTCCCTGTCCTCCTGCTCATCAATTCTGTTACTACAGTGTCTGCAGCATGGCTGCTGTTCATTCCCCTAGTCCCTGTCATTGTGCTCCTGCAGAGTGTTACCCCAGTGTCTGCAGAATGGCTGTTGTTCATTCCCCTGGTTCCTGTCCTCGTGTCCTGCACACCTTTACTCCAGTGCCTGCAGCATGGCTGCTGTTCATTCCCCTAGACCCTGTCCTTGTGCTCATCCACTCTTTTACTCCACTGTCTGCAGCATGACTGCTGTTCATTCCCTTTGTCCCTGTCCTCGTGCTGTTGGTCATTGTTAACCCAATGTCTTCAGCATGGCTGCTGTTCATACCCGTAGTCCCCACCTCCTGCTCCTGCACAGTGTTACCCCAGTAACTGCAGCATTGCTGCTGTTCATTCCCCTAGTCCCTGTCCTCGTGCCCCTTGTCATTTTTACCCCAATGTCTTCAGCATGGCTGCTGTTCTAACCTCTAGTCCCTGCCTCGTGCTCCTGCGCAGTGTTACGCCATTCACTGCAGCATGGCTGCTGTTCATTCCCCTAGTCCCTGTAATGATAATCTTGCGGAGTTTTACCCCAGTGTCTGCAGCATGGCAGCTGTTCATTTCCCTAGTCCTTATCATCGTGCTCATCCACTCTGTTACTTCAGTGTCTGCAGCATGGCTGCTGTTCATTCCCCTAGTCCTGTCCTCGTGATAGTGCACAGTGTTTTCCCAGCGTCTGCGGCAAAGCAGCTGTTGATACCCCTATTGAGTGTCCTTGTTTTCCTGCACACTGTACCCCAGTGTCTGCAGCATGGCTGCTGTTCATTCCCCTAGTCCCTGTTCTCGTGTCCTGCAAACTGTTACCCCGGTGTCTGCAGCATGGCTCCTGTTCATTCTCCTAGTCCCTGTCCTCATGCTACTGCACAATATTACCCCAGTTTCTGCAGCAAGGCTGCTGTTCATTCCCTTAGTCTCTGTCCTTGTGCTCATGCACAGTGATACCCCAATGTCTGCAGAATTGCTGTTGTTCATTCCCCTAGTCCCTGTCCTCGTGTCCTGCACAGGTTTAGTCCAGTGACTGCAGCATGGCTGCTGTACATTCCCCCAGTCCCTGTCCTCGTGTCCTGCACAGTATTACCCCAGTGTCCGCAGCATGTCTGCTGTTCATTCCTCTAGACTCTGTCCTCGTGCTCCTGCACTCTGTTACACCAATGACTGCTGTTCATTCCCCTAGTCCCTGTCCTTGTGCTCCTGCCCATTGTTACCCCAGTGACTGCTGTATGGCTGCGGTTAATTCCCCTATTCCCTGTCCTTGTACTTCTGTGCAGTGTTAACCCAGTGTCAGCAGCATGACTGCTGTTCATTCCCCTACACCCTGTCATTGTGATCCTGCACTGTGTTATCCCAGTAACTGCAGCTTTGGTGCTGTTCATTCCCCTAGACCCTGTCCTTGTTTTATTGCACAGTGTAACCCCAGTGTCTTCAGCATGGCTGCTGTTCATTCCCTTAGTCCCTCTCCTCGTACACCGGAACACATTTAGCCCAGTGTCTGCAGCATGGCTGCTGTTCATTGCCTTTGCCCCTGTCCTCCTGCTCCTGCACAGTGTTCAACCAGTGACTGCAGCATGGCTGCTCTTCATTCCCCCAGCTCCTGTCCTTGTGCTCCTACACTCTGTTACCCCAGTGACTGCAGCATGGCTGCTGTTCATTCCCCTAGTCCCTGTCATTTTCCTCCTGCACAGTGTTACCCCAGTATCTGCAGCATAACTGCTGTACATAACCCTAGACCCTGCCCTTGTTCTCCTGCACAGTGTTACCCCAGTGTCTGCAGAATGGCCGCTGTTAATTCCCCAAGTCCCTTTAATCATGCTCCTGAGGAGTGTTACCCCAGTGTCTGCAGCATGGCTGCTGTTCATTTCCCTAGTCCCTGTCCTCGTTAACTTGACAGTGTTACCCAAGGGTCTGCAGCATGGCTGCTGTTCATGCCTCTAGTCCCTGTCATCGTGCTCATCCACTCAGTTACTCCAGTGACTGCAGCATGGCTGCTGTTCATTCCCTTTGCCCCTGTCCTCGTACCCCTGCACAGTGTTACCCCAGTGTCTGCAGCATGGCTGCTGTTCCTTCCCCTAGTCACTGTGCTCGTGCCCCTGCTCATTGTATCCCCAATGTCTGCTGCATGGCTGTTAATTCCCATAGTCCCTGCCTCGTTCTCCTGAGCAGTGTTATCCCAGTTTCTGCAGCATGTCTGCTGTTCATTCCCCTAGTACCTGTCCTCATGCTCCTGCACAGTATTACCCCAGTTTCTGCAGCATGGCTACTGTTAATTCCCTGAGACTCCGTCCCTGTGCTCATGCACAGTGATACCCAAGTGTGTGCAGAATTGCTGTTGTTCATTCCCCTAGTCCCTGTCCTCTTGTCCTACACAGGTTTACTCCACTGACTGCAGCATCGCTGCAGCTCATTCTCCTAGTCCCTGGCCTCGTGTCCTGCACACTGTTACCCCGGTGTCTGCAGCAAGGCTGCTGTTCATTCCCCTCGTTCCTGTCCTCGTGTCCTGCACATTGTTACTCTAATGTCTACAGCATGGCTGCTGTTCATTCCCCTAGTCCCTGTCCTCTTATCCTGCACAATATTATCCCAGTTACTGCAGGATGACTGCTGTTCATGCCCCTAATCTCTGCCCATGTGCTCCTGCACTCTATTTCCACAATGTCTGCTGTTCATTCCCCTAGTCACTGTCCTTCTGCTACTGCGCAGTGTTACCCCAGAGTCAGCAGCGTGACTGCTGTTCACTCCCGTACTCCCTGTCATTGTGCTCCTGCACAGTGTTAACCCAGTTTCTGCAGCATTGGTGCTGTTCATAATCCTAGACCCTGTCCTTGTTCTCCTGCACAGTATTACCTCAGTGTCTGCAGCATGGCTGCTGTTCATTCCCCTAGTCCCTGTATTGTGCTCCTGCACAGTGTTACCCCATTTTCTGCAGCATGGCTGCCGTTCATTCCCCTAGTCTCTGTCCTCGTGCTACTGCACAGTATTACCGCAGTTTCTGCAGCATGGCTGCTGTTCATTCCCCTAGTCCCTGTTCACTTATCATGCACAGTATTTCCCCAGTTTCTTCAGCATGCCTGCTGCCATTCTCCTAGTCCCTGGCCTCGTGTCCTGCACAGAGTTACCCCAGTGTCTACAGAGTGGCTGCTCTTAATTCCCCTAGTCCCTGTCCTTGTGCTCCGGCACAGTGTTACCCCAGTGTCGGCAGCATGGCTGCTCTTCATTCCTTTTGCCCCTGTCCTCGTGCTCCTGCAGAGTGTTACCCCACTGTCTGCAGCATTGTTGCTGTTCGTTCCCCTAGTTCCTGTCCTCATCCTCTGCACAGTGTTACACCAGTGACTTCAGCACGGCAGCTCTTCATTCCCTTTTGCCAGTCCTCGTGCTCCTGCCCATTGATACCTCAGTGACTGCAACATGGTTGATTTAATTCCCCTAGTCCCTCTCCATGTGCTCCTGCACAGTTGTCCCCCAGTGACTGCTGTATGGCTACTGTTCATTCCTCTAGTCCCAGTGCTCATGCTCCTCCACAGTGTTACTCCAGTGTCTGCAGCATGGCTGCTGTTCATTCCCCTCGTCCCTATCCTCGTGTCCTGCAAACTGTAACCCCGGTGTATACAGCATGGCTGCTGTTCATTCCCCTTGACCCTGTCCTTGTGCTACTGCGCAGTTTTACCCCAGTATCTTCAGCACGGCTGCTGTTCATTCCCCTAGTCCTTGTCCTCATGCTTCTGCACAGTGTTACCCCAGTGTCTGCAGCATGGCTGTTGTTCATTCTCTTAGTCCCTCTCCTCGTACACCAGAACACATTTACCCCAGTGTCTTCAGCATGGCTGCTTTTCATTCCCTTAGTCCCTCTCCTCGTACACCGGAACACATTTAGCCCAGTGTCTGCAGCATGGCTGCTGTTCATTCCCTTTGCCCCTGTCCTCCTGCTCCTGCACAGTGTTCAACCAGTGACTGCAGCATGGCTGCTGTTCATTCCCCCAGCTCCTGTTCTTGTGTTCCTGCATGGTGTTACCCCAATGGCTGCAGCATGGCTGTGGTTCATTCCCCTAGTCCCTGTCCTCGTGCTCCTGCACTCTGTTACCCCAGTGACTGCAGCATGGCTGCTCTTCATTCCCCTAGTACCTGTCATTTTCTTCCTGCACAGTGTTACCCCAGTGACTGCAGCATAACTGCTGTACATAACCCTAGACCCTGCCCTTGTTCTCTTGCACAGTGTTATCCCAGTGTCTGCAGAATGGCCACTGTTAATTCCCCAAGTCCCTTTAATCATGCTCCTGAGGAGTGTTACCCCAGTGTCTGCAGCATGGCTGCTGTTCCTTCCCCTAGTCCCTGTGCTCGTGCCCCTGCACATTGTATCCCCAACGTCTGCTGCATGGCTGTTAATTCCCATAGTCCCTGCCTCGTGCTCCTGCGCAGTGTTATTCCAAGTTTCTGCAGCATTGGTGCTGTTCATTCCCCTAGTACCTGTCCTCATGCTCCTGCACAGTGTTATCCCAGTTTCAGCAGCATGACACTGGTAATTCCCCGAGACTCTGTCCCTGTGCTCATGCACCGTGATACCCAAGTGTCTGCAGAATTGCTGTTGTTCATTCCCCTAGTCCCTGTCCTATTGTCCTACACAGCTTTACTCCACTGACTGCAGCATCGCTGCAGCTCATTCTCCTAGTCCCTGGCCGCGTTGCCTGCACACTGTTACTCTAATGTCTACAGCATGGCTGCTGTTCATTCCCCTAGTCCCTTTCCTCTTATCCTGCACAATATTACCCCAGTTTCTGCAGGATGGCTGCTGTTCATGCCCCTAATCTCTGCCCACGTGCTCCTGCACTCTATTTCCCCAATGTCTGCTGTTCATTCCCCTAGTCACTGTCCTTCTGCTACTGCGCAGTGTTACCCCAGTGTCAGCAGCATGACTGCTGTTCACTCCCCTACTCCCTGTCATTGTGATCCTGCACAGTGTTATCCCAGTTTCTGCAGCATTGGTGCTGTTCATAATCCTAGACCCTGTCCTTGTTCTCCTGCACAGTGTTAACCCAGTGTCTGCAGCATGGCTGCTGTTCATTCCCCGAGTCCCTGTATTGTGCACCTGCACAGTGTTACCCCATTTTCTGCAGCGTGGCTGCTGTTCATTCCCCTAGTCCCTGTCCTCGTGCTACTGCACAGTATTACCGCAGTTTCTGCAGCATGGCTGCTGTTCATTCCCCTCGTACCTGCCCTCGCGTCCTGCAAAGTATTACACTCATTTCTACAGCATGGCTGCTGTTCATTCCACTAGTCCCTGTTCACTTATCATGCACAGTATTACCCCAGTTTTTTCAGCGTGGCTGCTCTTAATTCCCCTAGTCCCTGTCCTTGTGCTCCGGCACAGTGTTACCCCAGTGTCTGCAGCATTGTTGCTGTTCATTCCCCTAGTTCCTGTCCTCATCCCCTGCACAGTGTTACCCCAGTGTCGGAAGAATTGCTGCTGTTCTTTCCTCTAGTCCCTGTCTTCATGCTCCTGCACATTGTTACCCAAGTGTCTGCAGCATGCGTGCTGTTCATTCTCCTAGACCCTGTCCTTGTGCTACTGCGCAGTTTTACCCCAGTATCTTCAGCACGGCTGCTGTTCATTCCCCTAGTCCTTGTCCTCATGCTTCTGCACAGTGTTACCCCAGTGTCTTCAGCATGGTTGCTTTTCATTCCCTTAGTCCCTCTCCTCGTACACCGGAACACATTTAGCCCAGTGTCAGCAGCATGGCTGCTGTTCATTCCCTTTGCCCCTGTCCTCCTGCTCCTGCACAGTGTTCAACCAGTGACTGCAGCATGGCTGCTCTTCATTCCACCAGCTCCTGTTCTTGTGTTCCTGCATGGTGTTACCCCAATGGCTGCAGCATGGCTGTGGTTCATTCCCCTAGTCCCTGTCCTCATGCTCCTGCACACTGTTACCCCAGTGACTGCAGCATGGCTGCTGTTCATTCCCCTAGTACCTGTCATTTTCCTCCTGCACAGTGTTACCCCAGTGACTGCAGCATAACTGCTGTACATAACCCTAGACCCTGCCGTTGTTCTCCTGCACAGTGTTACCCCAGTGTCTGCAGCATAACTGCTGTACATAACCCTAGACCCTGCCCTTGTTCTCCTGCACAGTGTTACCCCAGTGTCTGCAGAATGTCCGCTGTTAATTCCCCTAGTCCCTTTAATCATGCTCCTGAGGAACGTTACCACAGTGTCTGCAGCATGGCTGCTATTCGTTTCCCTAGTCCCTGTCCTCGTTACGTTGACAGTGTTACCCAAGTGTCTGCAGCATGGCTGCAGTTCATTCCCCTAGTCCCTGTGCTTGTGCCGCTGCTCATTGTATCCCCAATGTCTGCTGCATGGCTGTTAATTCCCATAGTCCCTGCCTTGTGCTCCTGCACAGTGTTATCCCAGTTTCTGCAGCATAGCTGCTGTTCATTCCCCTAGTACCTGTCCTCATGCTCCTGCACAGTATTACCCCAGTTTCAGCAGCATGGCTACTGTTAATTCCCCGAGACTCTGTCCCTGTGCTCATGCACAGTGATACCCAAGTGTCTGCAGAATTGCTCTTGCTCATTCCCCTTGTCCCTGTCCTCTTGTCCTACACAGGTTTACTCCACTGACTGCAGCATCGATGCAGCTCATTCTCCTAGTCCCTGGCCTCGTGTCCTGCACACTGTTACTCCGGTTTCGGCAGCAAGGCTGCTGTTCATTCCCCTCGTCCCTGTCCTCGTGTCCTGCACATTGTTACTCTAATGTCTAAAGCATGGCTGCTGTTCATTCCCCTAGTCACTTTCCTCTTATCCTGCACAATATTACCCCAGTTTCTGCCGGATGGCTGCTGTTCATGCCACTAATCTCTGCCCGCGTGCTCCTGCACTCTATTTCCCCAATGTCTGCTGTTCATTCCCATAGTCACTGTCCTCCTGCTACTGCGCAGTGTTACCCCAGTGTCTGCAGCATGGCTGCTGTCCATTCCCCTAGTCCCTGGCCTCATATCCTGCACAGAGTAACCCCAGTGTCTGCAGCGTGGCTGCTCTTAATTGCTGTTCATTCCCCTAGTTCCTGTCCTCATCCTCTGCACAGTGTTACACCAGTGACTGCAGCATGGCAGCTCTTCATTCCCTTTTGCCAGTCCTCGTGCTCCTGCCCATTGATACCTCAGTGACTGCAACATGGTTGATTTAATTCCCCTAGTCCCTCTCCATGTGCTCCTGCACAGTGGTCCCCCAGTGACTGCTGTATGGCTACTGTTCATTCCTCTAGTCCCAGTGCTCATGCTCCTCCACAGTGTTACTCCAGTGTCTGCAGCATGGCTGCTGTTCATTCCCCTAGTCCCTATCCTCGTGTCCTGCAAACTGTTACCCCAGTGTCTGCAGCATGGCTGCTGTTCATTCTCCTAGTCCCTGTCCTCATGCTAATACACAATATTACCCCAGTTTCTGCAGCAATTCCCCTAGTCCCTGTGCTCGTGCCCCTGCTCATTGTATCCCCAATGTCTGCTGCATGGCTGTTAATTCCCATAGTCCCTGCCTCGTGCTCCTGCGCAGTGTTATCCCAGTTTCTGCAGCATAGCAGCTGTTCATTCCCCTAGTACCTGTCCTCAAGCTCCTGCACAGTATTACCCCAGTTTCAGCAGCATGGCTACTGTTAATTCCCTGAGACTCTGTCCCTGTGCTCATGCACAGTGATACCCAAGTGTCTGCAGAATTGCTGTTGTTCATTCCCCTAGTCCCTGTCCTCTTGTCCTACACAGGTTTACTCCACTGACTGCAGCATCGCTGCAGCTCATTCTCCTAGTCCCTGGCCGCGTTGCCTGCACACTGTTACTCTAATGTCTACAGCATGGCTGCTGTTCATTCCCCTAGTCCCTTTCCTCTTATCCTGCACAATATTACCCCAGTTTCTGCAGGATGGCTGCTGTTCATGCCCCTAATCTCTGCCCGCGTGCTCCTGCACTCTATTTCCCCAATGTCTGCTGTGTATTCCCCTAGTCACTGTCCTTCTGCTACTGCGCAGTGTCACCCCAGTGTCTGCAGCATGACTGCTGTTCACTCCCCTACTCCCTGTCATGGTGCTCCTGCACAGTGTTATCCCAGTTTCTGCAGCATTGGTGCTGTTCATAATCCTAGAACCTGTCCTTGTTCTCCTGCACAGTGTTAACCCAGTGTCTGCAGCATGGCTGCTGTTCATTCCCTTAGTCCCTGTCCTTGTGCTCCTGCACAGTGTTACCCCAGTGTCTGCAGCATGGCTGCTGTTCATTTCCCTAGTCCCTGTATTGTGCACCTGCACAGTGTTACCCCCTTTTCTGCAGCATGGCTGCCGTTCATTCCCCTAGTCCCTGTCCTCGTGCTACTGCACAATATTACCGCAGATTCTGCAGCATGGCTGCTGTTCATTCCCCTCGTACCTGTCCTCGCGTCCTGCAAAGTATTACACTAATATCTACAGCATGGCTGCTGTTCATTCCCCTAGTCCCTGTTCACTTATCATGCACAGTATTACCCCAGTTTCTTCAGCATGGCTGCTGTCCATTCCCCTAGTCCCTGGCCTTGTGTCCTGCACAGAGTTACCCCAGTGTCTGCAGCGTGGCTGCTCTTAATTCCCCTAGTCCCTGTCCTTGTGCTCCGGCACAGTGTTACCCCAGTGTCTGCAGCAAGGCTGCTCTTCATTCCCCTCGTCCCTGTCCTCGTGTCCTGCACATTGTTACTCTAATGTCTACAGCATGGCTGCTGTTCATTTCCCTACTCCCTGTCCTCTTATCCTGCACAATATTACCCCAGTTTCTGCAGGTTGGCTGCTGTTCATTCCCCTAGTCCCTGTCCTTCTGCTACTGCGCAGTGTTACCCCAGTGTCAGCAGCATGACTGCTGTTCACTCCTCTACTCCCTGTCATGATCCCAGTTTCTGCAGCATTGGTGCTGTTCATATTCCTAGACCCTGTCCTTGTTCTCCTGCAAAGTGTTACCCCAGTGTCTGCAGCATGGCTGCTGTTCATTCCCCTAGTCCCTGTATTGTTCTCCTGCACAGTGTTACCCCATTTTCTGCAGCATGGCTGCTGTTCATTCCCCTAGACTCTGTCCTCGTGCTACTGCACAGTATTACCGCAGTTTCTGCAGCATGGCTGCTGTTCATTCCCCTCATCCCTGTCCTCGCGTCCTGCAAAGTATTGCACTAATTTCTCCAGCATGGCTGCTGTTCATTCCCCTAGTCCCTGTTCACTTATCATGCACAATATTACCCCAGTTTCTTCAGTATGGCTGCTGTCCATTCTCCTAGTCCCTGCCCTCGTGTCCTGCACAGAGTTACCCCAGTGTCTACAGCGTGGCTGCTCTTAATTCCCCTAGTCCCTGTCCTTGTGCTCCGGCACAGTGTTACCCAAGTGTCTGCAGCATGGCTGCTTTTCATTCCCTTTGCCCCTGTCCTCGTGCTCCTGCAGAGTGTTACCCCAGCGTCTGCAGCATTGCTGCTGTTCATTCCCCTAGTCTCTGACCTCGTGTCCTGCACAGTGTTACCCTAGTGTCTGCAGCATGGCTGCTGTTCATTCCCCTAGACCCTGTCCTCGTTCTCATCCACTCTGTTACTCCTGTGTCTGCAGCATGGCTGCTGTTCATTCCCCTAGTCCATGTCCACGTGACCTGGACAATGTTACCATAGTGTCTGCAGCATGGCTGCTGTTTATTTCTCTGTTCCCTGTCCTCGTGCTCATCCATTCTGATATTACAGGGTCTGCAGCATGGCTGCTGTTCATTCCCTTTGACCATGTCCTCGTGCTCCTGCACAGTGTTACCCCAGTAACTGCAGCATGGCTGCTGTTCCTTCCCCTAGTCCCTGTGCTCGTGCCCCTGCTCATTGTATCACCAATGTCTGCAGCATGACTGCTGTTAATTCCCCTAGTCCCTGCCTCATGCTCCTGCACAGTGTTATCCCAGTGTCTGCAGGATGGCTGCTGTTCATTCCCCTTGTCCCTGTCCCTTTGCTCCTGCACAGTTTTACAACAGTGTCTGCAGCATGTCTGCTGTTCATTCCCCTAGTCCCTGTCCTCATGCTCCTGCAGAGTATTACCCCAGTTTCTGCAGCATGGCTACTGTAATTCCCCGAGACTCTGTCCTTGTGCTCGTGCACAGTGATACCAAAGTGTCTGCAGAATTGCTGTGGTTCATTCCCCTAGTCCCTGTCCTCTTGTCCTACACAGGTTTCCTCCATTGACTGCAGCATCGCTTCTGTTCATTCTCCTTGTCCCTGGCCTCGTGTCCTGCACAGTGTTACCCCAGTGTCTGCAGCATGGCTGCTGTTCATTCCCCTCGCCCTGTCCTCGTGTCCTGCACATTGTTACACTAATGTCTACAGCATGGCTGCTGTTCATGCCCCTAGCCTCTGCCCTTGTGCTACTGCGCAGTGTTATCCCAGTGTCAGCAGCATGACTGCTGTTCACTCCCCTACTCCCTGTCATTGTGATCCTGCACAGTGTTACCCCAGTTTCTGCAGCATTGGTGCTGTTCATAATCCTAGACCCTGTCCTTGTTCTCCTGCACAGTGTTATCCCAGTGTCTGCAGCATGGCTGCTGTTCATTCCCCTAGTCCCTGTCCTTGTGCTCCTGCACAGTGTTACCCCAGTGTCTGCAGCATGGCTGCTGTTCATTCCCCTACTCCCTGTGCTTGTGCCGCTGCTCATTGTATCCCCAATGTCTGCTGCATGGCTGTTAATTCCCATAGTCCCTGTCCTCGTGCTCCTGCACAGTGTTATCCCAGTTTCTGCAGCATAGCTGCTGTTCATTCCCCTAGTACCTGTCCTCATGCTCCTGCACAGTATTACCCCAGTTTCAGCAGCATGGCTACTGTTAATTCCCCGAGACTCTGTCCCTGTGCTCATGCACAGTGATACCCAAGTGTCTGCAGAATTGCTCTTGCTCATTCCCCTTGTCCCTGTCCTCTTGTCCTACACAGGTTTACTCCACTGACTGCAGCATCGATGCAGCTCATTCTCCTAGTCCCTGGCCTCGTGTCCTGCACACTGTTACTCCGGTTTCGGCAGCAAGGCTGCTGTTCATTCCCCTCGTCCCTGTCCTCGTGTCCTGCACATTGTTACACTAATGTCTAAAGCATGGCTGCTGTTCATTCCCCTAGTCACTTTCCTCTTATCCTGCACAATATTACCCCAGTTTTTGCTGGATGGCTGCTGTTCATGCCACTAATCTCTGCCCGCGTGCTCCTGCACTCTATTTCCCCAATGTCTGCTGTTCATTCCCATAGTCACTGTCCTCCTGCTACTGCGCAGTGTTACCCCAGTGTCTGCAGCATGGCTGCTGTCCATTCCCCTAGTCCCTGGCCTCATATCCTGCACAGAGTAACCCCAGTGTCTGCAGCGTGGCTGCTCTTAATTGCTGTTCATTCCCCTAGTTCCTGTCCTCATCCTCTGCACAGTGTTACACCAGTGACTGCAGCATGGCAGCTCTTCATTCCCTTTTGCCAGTCCTCGTGCTCCTGCCCATTGATACCTCAGTGACTGCAACATGGTTGATTTAATTCCCCTAGTCCCTCTCCATGTGCTCCTGCACAGTGGTCCCCCAGTGACTGCTGTATGGCTACTGTTCATTCCTCTAGTCCCAGTGCTCATGCTCCTCCACAGTGTTACTCCAGTGTCTGCAGCATGGCTGCTGTTCATTCCCCTAGTCCCTATCCTCGTGTCCTGCAAACTGTTACCCCAGTGTCTGCAGCATGGCTGCTGTTCATTCTCCTAGTCCCTGTCCTCATGCTAATACACAATATTACCCCAGTTTCTGCAGCAATTCCCCTAGTCCCTGTGCTCGTGCCCCTGCTCATTGTATCCCCAATGTCTGCTGCATGGCTGTTAATTCCCATAGTCCCTGCCTCGTGCTCCTGCGCAGTGTTATCCCAGTTTCTGCAGCATAGCAGCTGTTCATTCCCCTAGTACCTGTCCTCAAGCTCCTGCACAGTATTACCCCAGTTTCAGCAGCATGGCTACTGTTAATTCCCTGAGACTCTGTCCCTGTGCTCATGCACAGTGATACCCAAGTGTCTGCAGAATTGCTGTTGTTCATTCCCCTAGTCCCTGTCCTCTTGTCCTACACAGGTTTACTCCACTGACTGCAGCATCGCTGCAGCTCATTCTCCTAGTCCCTGGCCGCGTTGCCTGCACACTGTTACTCTAATGTCTACAGCATGGCTGCTGTTCATTCCCCTAGTCCCTTTCCTCTTATCCTGCACAATATTACCCCAGTTTCTGCAGGATGGCTGCTGTTCATGCCCCTAATCTCTGCCCACGTGCTCCTGCACTCTATTTCCCCAATGTCTGCTGTTCATTCCCCTAGTCACTGTCCTTCTGCTACTGCGCAGTGTCACCCCAGTGTCTGCAGCATGACTGCTGTTCACTCCCCTACTCCCTGTCATGGTGTTCCTGCACAGTGTTATCCCAGTTTCTGCAGCATTGGTGCTGTTCATAATCCTAGAACCTGTCCTTGTTCTCCTGCACAGTGTTACCCCTGTGTCTGCAGCATGGCTGCTGTTCATTCCCTTAGTCCCTGTCCTTGTGCTCCTGCACAGTGTTACCCCAGTGTCTGCAGCATGGCTGCTGTTCATTTCCCTAGTCCCTGTATTGTGCACCTGCACAGTGTTACCCCCCTTTTCTGCAGCATGGCTGCCGTTCATTCCCCTAGTCCCTGTCCTCGTGCTACTGCACAATATTACCGCAGATTCTGCAGCATGGCTGCTGTTCATTCCCCTCGTACCTGTCCTCGCGTCCTGCAAAGTATTACACTAATATCTACAGCATGGCTGCTGTTCATTCCCCTAGTCCCTGTTCACTTATCATGCACAGTATTACCCCAGTTTCTTCAGCATGGCTGCTGTCCATTCCCCTAGTCCCTGGCCTTGTGTCCTGCACAGAGTTACCCCAGTGTCTGCAGCGTGGCTGCTCTTAATTCCCCTAGTCCCTGTCCTTGTGCTCCGGCACAGTGTTACCCCAGTGTCTGCAGCAAGGCTGCTCTTCATTCCCCTCGTCCCTGTCCTCGTGTCCTGCACATTGTTACTCTAATGTCTACAGCATGGCTGCTGTTCATTTCCCTACTCCCTGTCCTCTTATCCTGCACAATATTACCCCAGTTTCTGCAGGTTGGCTGCTGTTCATTCCCCTAGTCCCTGTCCTTCTGCTACTGCGCAGTGTTACCCCAGTGTCAGCAGCATGACTGCTGTTCACTCCTCTACTCCCTGTCATGATCCCAGTTTCTGCAGCATTGGTGCTGTTCATATTCCTAGACCCTGTCCTTGTTCTCCTGCAAAGTGTTACCCCAGTGTCTGCAGCATGGCTGCTGTTCATTCCCCTAGTCCCTGTATTGTTCTCCTGCACAGTGTTACCCCATTTTCTGCAGCGTGGCTGCTGTTCATTCCCCTAGACTCTGTCCTCGTGCTACTGCACAGTATTACCGCAGTTTCTGCAGCATGGCTGCTGTTCATTCCCCTCATCCCTGTCCTCGCGTCCTGCAAAGTATTGCACTAATTTCTCCAGCATGGCTGCTGTTCATTCCCCTAGTCCCTGTTCACTTATCATGCACAATATTACCCCAGTTTCTTCAGTATGGCTGCTGTCCATTCTCCTAGTCCCTGCCCTCGTGTCCTGCACAGAGTTACCCCAGTGTCTACAGCGTGGCTGCTCTTAATTCCCCTAGTCCCTGTCCTTGTGCTCCGGCACAGTGTTACCCAAGTGTCTGCAGCATGGCTGCTTTTCATTCCCTTTGCCCCTGTCCTCGTGCTCCTGCAGAGTGTTACCCCAGCGTCCGCAGCATTGCTGCTGTTCATTCCCCTAGTCTCTGACCTCGTGTCCTGCACAGTGTTACCCTAGTGTCTGCAGCATGGCTGCTGTTCATTCCCCTAGACCCTGTCCTCGTTCTCATCCACTCTGTTACTCCTGTGTCTGCAGCATGGCTGCTGTTCATTCCCCTAGTCCATGTCCACGTGACCTGGACAATGTTACCATAGTGTCTGCAGCATGGCTGCTGTTTATTTCTCTGTTCCCTGTCCTCGTGCTCATCCATTCTGATATTACAGGGTCTGCAGCATGGCTGCTGTTCATTCCCTTTGACCATGTCCTCGTGCTCCTGCACAGTGTTACCCCAGTAACTGCAGCATGGCTGCTGTTCCTTCCCCTAGTCCCTGTGCTCGTGCCCCTGCTCATTGTATCACCAATGTCTGCAGCATGACTGCTGTTAATTCCCCTAGTCCCTGCCTCATGCTCCTGCACAGTGTTATCCCAGTGTCTGCAGGATGGCTGCTGTTCATTCCCCTTGTCCCTGTCCCTTTGCTCCTGCACAGTTTTACAACAGTGTCTGCAGCATGTCTGCTGTTCATTCCCCTAGTCCCTGTCCTCATGCTCCTGCAGAGTATTACCCCAGTTTCTGCAGCATGGCTACTGTAATTCCCCGAGACTCTGTCCTTGTGCTCGTGCACAGTGATACCAAAGTGTCTGCAGAATTGCTGTGGTTCATTCCCCTAGTCCCTGTCCTCTTGTCCTACACAGGTTTCCTCCATTGACTGCAGCATCGCTTCTGTTCATTCTCCTTGTCCCTGGCCTCGTGTCCTGCACAGTGTTACCCCAGTGTCTGCAGCATGGCTGCTGTTCATTCCCCTCGCCCTGTCCTCGTGTCCTGCACATTGTTACACTAATGTCTACAGCATGGCTGCTGTTCATGCCCCTAGCCTCTGCCCTTGTGCTACTGCGCAGTGTTATCCCAGTGTCAGCAGCATGACTGCTGTTCACTCCCCTACTCCCTGTCATTGTGATCCTGCACAGTGTTACCCCAGTTTCTGCAGCATTGGTGCTGTTCATAATCCTAGACCCTGTCCTTGTTCTCCTGCACAGTGTTATCCCAGTGTCTGCAGCATGGCTGCTGTTCATTCTCCTAGTCCCTGTCCTTGTGCTCCTGCACAGTGTTACCCCAGTGTCTGCAGCATGGCTGCTGTTCATTCCCCTACTCCCTGTGCTTGTGCCGCTGCTCATTGTATCCCCAATGTCTGCTGCATGGCTGTTAATTCCCATAGTCCCTGTCCTCGTGCTCCTGCGCAGTGTTATCCCAGTTTCTGCAGCATAGCTGCTGTTCATTCCCCTAGTACCTGTCCTCATGCTCCTGCACAGTATTACCCCAGTTTCAGCAGCATGGCTACTGTTAATTCCCCGAGACTCTGTCCCTGTGCTCATGCACAGTGATACCCAAGAGTCTGCAGAATTGCTCTTGCTCATTCCCCTTGTCCCTGTCCTCTTGTCCTACACAGGTTTACTCCACTGACTGCAGCATCGATGCAGCTCATTCTCCTAGTCCCTGGCCTCGTGTCCTGCACACTGTTACTCCGGTTTCGGCAGCAAGGCTGCTGTTCATTCCCCTCGTCCCTGTCCTCGTGTCCTGCACATTGTTACACTAATGTCTAAAGCATGGCTGCTGTTCATTCCCCTAGTCACTTTCCTCTTATCCTGCACAATATTACCCCAGTTTTTGCCGGATGGCTGCTGTTCATGCCACTAATCTCTGCCCGCGTGCTCCTGCACTCTATTTCCCCAATGTCTGCTGTTCATTCCCATAGTCACTGTCCTCCTGCTACTGCGCAGTGTTACCCCAGTGTCTGCAGCATGGCTGCTGTCCATTCCCCTAGTCCCTGGCCTCATATCCTGCACAGAGTAACCCCAGTGTCTGCAGCGTGGCTGCTCTTAATTGCTGTTCATTCCCCTAGTTCCTGTCCTCATCCTCTGCACAGTGTTACACCAGTGACTGCAGCATGGCAGCTCTTCATTCCCTTTTGCCAGTCCTCGTGCTCCTGCCCATTGATACCTCAGTGACTGCAACATGGTTGATTTAATTCCCCTAGTCCCTCTCCATGTGCTCCTGCACAGTGGTCCCCCAGTGACTGCTGTATGGCTACTGTTCATTCCTCTAGTCCCAGTGCTCATGCTCCTCCACAGTGTTACTCCAGTGTCTGCAGCATGGCTGCTGTTCATTCCCCTAGTCCCTATCCTCGTGTCCTGCAAACTGTTACCCCAGTGTCTGCAGCATGGCTGCTGTTCATTCTCCTAGTCCCTGTCCTCATGCTAATACACAATATTACCCCAGTTTCTGCAGCAATTCCCCTAGTCCCTGTGCTCGTGCCCCTGCTCATTGTATCCCCAATGTCTGCTGCATGGCTGTTAATTCCCATAGTCCCTGCCTCGTGCTCCTGCGCAGTGTTATCCCAGTTTCTGCAGCATAGCAGCTGTTCATTCCCCTAGTACCTGTCCTCAAGCTCCTGCACAGTATTACCCCAGTTTCAGCAGCATGGCTACTGTTAATTCCCTGAGACTCTGTCCCTGTGCTCATGCACAGTGATACCCAAGTGTCTGCAGAATTGCTGTTGTTCATTCCCCTAGTCCCTGTCCTCTTGTCCTACACAGGTTTACTCCACTGACTGCAGCATCGCTGCAGCTCATTCTCCTAGTCCCTGGCCGCGTTGCCTGCACACTGTTACTCTAATGTCTACAGCATGGCTGCTGTTCATTCCCCTAGTCCCTTTCCTCTTATCCTGCACAATATTACCCCAGTTTCTGCAGGATGGCTGCTGTTCATGCCCCTAATCTCTGCCCGCGTGCTCCTGCACTCTATTTCCCCAATGTCTGCTGTGTATTCCCCTAGTCACTGTCCTTCTGCTACTGCGCAGTGTTACCCCAGTGTCTGCAGCATGACAGCTGTACATTCCCCTACTCCCTGTCATTGTGCTCCTGCACAGTGTTATCCCAGTTTCTGCAGCATTGGTGCTGTTCATAATCCTAGAACCTGTCCTTGTTCTCCTGCACAGTATTACCCCTGTGTCTGCAGCATGGCTGCTGTTCATTCCCTTAGTCCCTGTCCTTGTGCTCCTGCACAGTGTTACCCCAGTGTCTGCAGCATGGCTGCTGTTCATTTCCCTAGTCCCTGTATTGTGCACCTGCACAGTGTTACCCCCTTTTCTGCAGCATGGCTGCCGTTCATTCCCCTAGTCCCTGTCCTCGTGCTACTGCACAATATTACCGCAGATTCTGCAGCATGGCTGCTGTTCATTCCCCTCGTACCTGTCCTCGCGTCCTGCAAAGTATTACACTAATATCTACAGCATGGCTGCTGTTCATTCCCCTAGTCCCTGTTCACTTATCATGCACAGTATTACCCCAGTTTCTTCAGCATGGCTGCTGTCCATTCCCCTAGTCCCTGGCCTTGTGTCCTGCACAGAGTTACCCCAGTGTCTGCAGCGTGGCTGCTCTTAATTCCCCTAGTCCCTGTCCTTGTGCTCCGGCACAGTGTTACCCCAGTGTCTGCAGCAAGGCTGCTCTTCATTCCCCTCGTCCCTGTCCTCGTGTCCTGCACATTGTTACTCTAATGTCTACAGCATGGCTGCTGTTCATTTCCCTACTCCCTGTCCTCTTATCCTGCACAATATTACCCCAGTTTCTGCAGGTTGGCTGCTGTTCATTCCCCTAGTCCCTGTCCTTCTGCTACTGCGCAGTGTTACCCCAGTGTCAGTAGCATGACTGCTGTTCACTCCTCTACTCCCTGTCATGATCCCAGTTTCTGCAGCATTGGTGCTGTTCATATTCCTAGACCCTGTCCTTGTTCTCCTGCAAAGTGTTACCCCAGTGTCTGCAGCATGGCTGCTGTTCATTCCCCTAGTCCCTGTATTGTTCTCCTGCACAGTGTTACCCCATTTTCTGCAGCGTGGCTGCTGTTCATTCCCCTAGACTCTGTCCTCGTGCTACTGCACAGTATTACCGCAGTTTCTGCAGCATGGCTGCTGTTCATTCCCCTCATCCCTGTCCTCGCGTCCTGCAAAGTATTGCACTAATTTCTCCAGCATGGCTGCTGTTCATTCCCCTAGTCCCTGTTCACTTATCATGCACAATATTACCCCAGTTTCTTCAGTATGGCTGCTGTCCATTCTCCTAGTCCCTGCCCTCGTGTCCTGCACAGAGTTACCCCAGTGTCTACAGCGTGGCTGCTCTTAATTCCCCTAGTCCCTGTCCTTGTGCTCCGGCACAGTGTTACCCAAGTGTCTGCAGCATGGCTGCTTTTCATTCCCTTTGCCCCTGTCCTCGTGCTCCTGCAGAGTGTTACCCCAGCGTCTGCAGCTTGCTGCTGTTCATTCCCCTAGTCTCTGACCTCGTGTCCTGCACAGTGTTACCCTAGTGTCTGCAGCATGGCTGCTGTTCATTCCCCTAGACCCTGTCCTCGTTCTCATCCACTCTGTTACTCCTGTGTCTGCAGCATGGCTGCTGTTCATTCCCCTAGTCCATGTCCACGTGACCTGGACAATGTTACCATAGTGTCTGCAGCATGGCTGCTGTTTATTTCTCTGTTCCCTGTCCTCGTGCTCATCCATTCTGATATTACAGGGTCTGCAGCATGGCTGCTGTTCATTCCCTTTGACCATGTCCTCGTGCTCCTGCACAGTGTTACCCCAGTAACTGCAGCATGGCTGCTGTTCCTTCCCCTAGTCCCTGTGCTCGTGCCCCTGCTCATTGTATCACCAATGTCTGCAGCATGACTGCTGTTAATTCCCCTAGTCCCTGCCTCATGCTCCTGCACAGTGTTATCCCAGTGTCTGCAGGATGGCTGCTGTTCATTCCCCTTGTCCCTGTCCCTTTGCTCCTGCACAGTTTTACAACAGTGTCTGCAGCATGTCTGCTGTTCATTCCCCTAGTCCCTGTCCTCATGCTCCTGCAGAGTATTACCCCAGTTTCTGCAGCATGGCTACTGTAATTCCCCGAGACTCTGTCCTTGTGCTCGTGCACAGTGATACCAAAGTGTCTGCAGAATTGCTGTGGTTCATTCCCCTAGTCCCTGTCCTCTTGTCCTACACAGGTTTCCTCCATTGACTGCAGCATCGCTTCTGTTCATTCTCCTTGTCCCTGGCCTCGTGTCCTGCACAGTGTTACCCCAGTGTCTGCAGCATGGCTGCTGTTCATTCCCCTCGCCCTGTCCTCGTGTCCTGCACATTGTTACACTAATGTCTACAGCATGGCTGCTGTTCATGCCCCTAGCCTCTGCCCTTGTGCTACTGCGCAGTGTTATCCCAGTGTCAGCAGCATGACTGCTGTTCACTCCCCTACTCCCTGTCATTGTGATCCTGCACAGTGTTACCCCAGTTTCTGCAGCATTGGTGCTGTTCATAATCCTAGACCCTGTCCTTGTTCTCCTGCACAGTGTTATCCCAGTGTCTGCAGCATGGCTGCTGTTCATTCCCCTAGTCCCTGTCCTTGTGCTCCTGCACAGTGTTACCCCAGTGTCTGCAGCATGGCTGCTGTTCATTCCCCTACTCCCTGTGCTTGTGCCGCTGCTCATTGTATCCCCAATGTCTGCTGCATGGCTGTTAATTCCCATAGTCCCTGTCCTCGTGCTCCTGCACAGTGTTATCCCAGTTTCTGCAGCATAGCTGCTGTTCATTCCCCTAGTACCTGTCCTCATGCTCCTGCACAGTATTACCCCAGTTTCAGCAGCATGGCTACTGTTAATTCCCCGAGACTCTGTCCCTGTGCTCATGCACAGTGATACCCAAGTGTCTGCAGAATTGCTCTTGCTCATTCCCCTTGTCCCTGTCCTCTTGTCCTACACAGGTTTACTCCACTGACTGCAGCATCGATGCAGCTCATTCTCCTAGTCCCTGGCCTCGTGTCCTGCACACTGTTACTCCGGTTTCGGCAGCAAGGCTGCTGTTCATTCCCCTCGTCCCTGTCCTCGTGTCCTGCACATTGTTACACTAATGTCTAAAGCATGGCTGCTGTTCATTCCCCTAGTCACTTTCCTCTTATCCTGCACAATATTACCCCAGTTTTTGCCGGATGGCTGCTGTTCATGCCACTAATCTCTGCCCGCGTGCTCCTGCACTCTATTTCCCCAATGTCTGCTGTTCATTCCCATAGTCACTGTCCTCCTGCTACTGCGCAGTGTTACCCCAGTGTCTGCAGCATGGCTGCTGTTCATTCCCCTAGTTCCTGTCCTCATCCTCTGCACAGTGTTACACCAGTGACTGCAGCATGGCAGCTCTTCATTCCCCTAGACCCTGTCCTCGTTCTCATCCACTCTGTTACTCCTGTGTCTGCAGCATGGCTGCTGTTCATTCCCCTAGTCCATGTCCACGTGACCTGCACAGTGTTACCCTAGTGTCTGCAGCATGGCTGCTGTTCATTCCCCTAGACCCTGTCCTCGTTCTCATCCACTCTGTTACTCCTGTGTCTGCAGCATGGCTGCTGTTCATTCCCCTAGTCCATGTCCACGTGACCTGGACAATGTTACCATAGTGTCTGCAGCATGGCTGCTGTTTATTTCTCTGTTCCCTGTCCTCGTGCTCATCCATTCTGATATTACAGGGTCTGCAGCATGGCTGCTGTTCATTCCCTTTGACCATGTCCTCGTGCTCCTGCACAGTGTTACCCCAGTAACTGCAGCATGGCTGCTGTTCCTTCCCCTAGTCCCTGTGCTCGTGCCCCTGCTCATTGTATCACCAATGTCTGCAGCATGACTGCTGTTAATTCCCCTAGTCCCTGCCTCATGCTCCTGCACAGTGTTATCCCAGTGTCTGCAGGATGGCTGCTGTTCATTCCCCTTGTCCCTGTCCCTTTGCTCCTGCACAGTTTTACAACAGTGTCTGCAGCATGTCTGCTGTTCATTCCCCTAGTCCCTGTCCTCATGCTCCTGCAGAGTATTACCCCAGTTTCTGCAGCATGGCTACTGTAATTCCCCGAGACTCTGTCCTTGTGCTCGTGCACAGTGATAACAAAGTGTCTGCAGAATTGCTGTGGTTCATTCCCCTAGTCCCTGTCCTCTTGTCCTACACAGGTTTCCTCCATTGACTGCAGCATCGCTTCTGTTCATTCTCCTTGTCCCTGGCCTCGTGTCCTGCACAGTGTTACCCCAGTGTCTGCAGCATGGCTGCTGTTCATTCCCCTCACCCTGTCCTCGTGTCCTGCACATTGTTACACTAATGTCTACAGCATGGCTGCTGTTCATGCCCCTAGCCTCTGCCCTTGTGCTACTGCGCAGTGTTATCCCAGTGTCAGCAGCATGACTGCTGTTCACTCCCCTACTCCCTGTCATTGTGATCCTGCACAGTGTTACCCCAGTTTCTGCAGCATTGGTGCTGTTCATAATCCTAGACCCTGTCCTTGTTCTCCTGCACAGTGTTATCCCAGTGTCTGCAGCATGGCTGCTGTTCATTCCCCTAGTCCCTGTCCTTGTGCTCCTGCACAGTGTTACCCCAGTGTCTGCAGCATGGCTGCTGTTCATTCCCCTACTCCCTGTCTTCATTGTCCTGCACAGTGTTACCATAGTGACTGCAGCATGGCTGCTGTTCACTCCCCTAGTCCCTGTCCTTGTTCTCCGGCGCAGTTTTACCCCAGAGTCTGCAGCATGACTGCAGTTCATTCCCCTAGGCCCTGTCCTCGTGCCCCTGCACAGTGTTACTACAATGTCTGCAGCATGGCTGCTGTTCATTCCCCTCGTCCCTGTCTTGTGCTCCTGCGCAGTGTTATCCCAGTGTCTGCAGCATGGCTGCAGTTCATTCCCCCAGTTCCTGTTCTTGTGCTCCTGCATAGTGTTTCCACTGTGGCTGCAGTATGGCTGCTGTTCATTCCCTTTGCCCCTGTCCTCATGCTCCTGCACAGTGTTACCACAGTGTCTGCAGCATGGCTGCGTTTCATTCCCCTAGTCCCTGGCATTGTTCTCCTGCACAGCATTTCCCCAGAGTCTGCAGAATGGCTGTTGTTCATTTTCCTAGTCCCTGTCCACGTGTCCTGCACAGTGTTACCCCAGTGTCTGCAGCATGGCTGCTGTTCATTCCTCTAGACCCTGTCCTCGTGCTCATCCACTGTGTTACTCCCGTGTCTGCAGCATGGCTGCTGTTCATTCCCCTAGTCCCTGCCTCGTGCTCCTGCGCAGTGTTACCCCAGTGACTGCAGCATGGCTGCTGTTCATTCCCCTGGCCCCTGTACTCATGCTCCTGTGGAGTGTTACCCCAGTGTCTGAAGCATGGCTGCTGTTCTTTTCCCTAGTTCCTGTCCTCGTGACCTGGACAGTTTTACCATCGTGTCTGCAGCCTAGCTGATGTTTATTCCTCTAGTCCTTGTCCTCGTGCTCATCAATTCTGTTACTATAGTGTCTGCAGCATGGCTGCTGTTCATTCACGTTGACCCGGACCTCGTAATCCTGTGCAGTGTTATCCCAGTGTCTGCAGCATGACTGCTGTTCATTCCCCTAGTCCCTCTCCTCGTGCACCTGCACACATTTACCCCTTTGACTTCAGCATGCCTGCTGTTCATTCCTATCGCCCATGTATCGTGTTCCTGCACAGTGTTACCCCAGTGTCTGCCGCATGGCTGCTGTTCATTCCTCTAGTCCTTTTCCTCGTTTCCTGCACACTGTTTCCCCAGTGACTGCAGCATGGCTGCTGTTCATTCCCCTAGTCCCTGTCATTGTGCTCCTGCAGAGTGTCACCCCAGTGTCTGCAGATTGGCTGTTGTTCATTCCCCTGGTTCCTGTCCTTGTGTCCTGCACACTTTTACTCCAGTGCCTGCAGCAATGCTGCTGTTCATTCCCCTAGTCCCTGTCCTTGTGCTCATCCACTCTTTTACTCCACTGTCTGCAACATGGCTGCTGCTCATTCCCTTTGTCCCTGTCCTCATGCTGCTGGTCATTGTTAACCCAATGTCTTCAGCATGGCTGCTGTTCATACCCGTAGTCCCCGCCTCCTGCTCCTGCACAGTGTTACCCCAGTAACTGCAGCATGGCTGCTGTTCATTCCCCTAGTCCCTGTAATGATGCTCTTGCGGAGTTTTACCCCAGTGTCTGCAGCAAGGCTGCTGTTCATTCCCCTAGTCCATATCATTGTGCTCATCCACTCTGTTACTTCAGTGTCTGCAGCATGGCTGCTGTTCATTCCCTTAGTCCCTCTCCTCGTACACCTGAACACATTTACCCCAGTGTCTGCAGCATGGCTGCTGTTCATTCCCCTAGTCCCTGTCCTTTTGCTCCTGCACAGATTTACACCAGTGTCTGCAGCATGGCTGCTTTTCATTTCCCTAGTCCTTGTCCTCGTGATCTTGCACACTGTTACTCCAGTGTCTGCAGCATGACTGCAATTCATTCTCCTAGTCCCTGTCCTCATGCTCCTGTATACTGTTATCCCAGAGTCTGCAGCATGGCTGCTGTTCATTCCCCTAGTCCCTCTTCTCGATCACCTTAACACATTTACCCCAGTGACTTCAGAATGCCTGCTGTTCATTCCCCTCGTCCCTGTATTGTGCTCCTGCACAGTGTTACCCCAGTGTCTGCAGCATGGCTGCAGTTCATTCCCCCAGTTCCTGTTCTTGTGCTCCTGCATAGTGTTTCCTCGGTGGCTGCAATATGGCTGCTGTTCATTCCCTTTGCCCCTGTCCTCATGCTCCTGCACAGTGTTACCACAGTGTCTGCGGCATGGCTGCTTTTCATTCCCCTAGACCCTGGCATTGTTCTCCTGCACAGTATTTCCCTAGAGTCTGCAGCATGGCTGCTGTTCATTTCCCTTCACCTGTCCACGTGTCCTGCACAGTGTTACCCTAGTGTCTGCAGCATGGCTGCTGTTCATTCCTCCAGACCATGTCCTCGAGCTCATCCACTCTGTTAGTCCCGTGTCTGCAGCATGGCTGCTGTTCGTTCCCCTAGTCCCTGCCTCATGCTCCTGCGCAGTGTTACCCCAGTGACTGCAGCATGGCTGCTGTTCATTCCCCTGGCCCCTGTACTCATGCTCCTGCGGAGTGTTACCCCAATGTCTGAAGCATGGCTGCTGTTCTTTTCCCTAATTCCTGTCCTCATGACCTGGACAGTGTTACCATCGTGTCTGCAGCCTAGCTGCTGTTTATTCCTCTAGTCCTTGTCCTCGTGCTCATCAATTCTGTTACTATAGTGTCTGCAGCATGGCTGCTGTTCATTCACTTTGACCCTATCCTCGTGCTCCTGCACAGTGTTACCCCAGTGTCTGCAGCATGGCTGCTGTTCCTTCCCCTAGTCCCTGTGCTCGTGCCCCTGCTCATTGTATCCACAATGTCTGCTGCATGGCTGTTAATTCCCCTAGTCGATGCCTCGTGCTCCTGTGCAGTGTTATCCCAGTGTGTGCAGCATGGCTGCTGTTCATTCCCCTAGTCCCTGTCATTGTGCTCCTGCAGAGTGTCACCCCAGTGTCTGCAGAATGGCTGTTGTTCATTCCCCTGGTTCCTGTCCTCGTGTCCTGCACACTTTTACTCCAGTGCCTGCAGCAATGCTGCTGTTCATTCCCCTAGTCCCTGTCCTTGTGCTCATCCACTCTTTTACTCCACTGTCTGCAACATGGCTGCTGTTCATTCCCTTTGTCCCTGTCCTCGTGCTGCTGGTCATTGTTAACCCAATGTCTTCAGCATGGCTGCTGTTCATACCCGTAGTCCCCGCCTCCTGCTCCTGCACAGTGTTACCCCAGTAACTGCAGCATGGCTGCTGTTCATTCCCCTAGTCCCTGTAATGATGCTCTTGCGGAGTTTTACCCCAGTGTCTGCAGCAAGGCTGCTGTTCATTCCCCTAGTCCATATCATTGTGCTCATCCACTCTGTTACTTCAGTGTCTGCAGCATGGCTGCTGTTCATTCCCTTAGTCCCTCTCCTCGTACACCTGAACACATTTACCCCAGTGTCTGCAGCATGGCTGCTGTTCATTCCCCTAGTCCCTGTCCTTTTGCTCCTGCACAGATTTACACCAGTGTCTGCAGCATGGCTGCTTTTCATTTCCCTAGTCCTTGTCCTCGTGATCTTGCACACTGTTACTCCAGTGTCTGCCGCATGGCTGCTGTTCATTCCTCTAGTCTTTGTCCTCGTTTCCTGCACACTGTTTCCCCAGTGACTGCAGCATGGCTGCTGTTCATTGCCCTAGTCCCTGTCATTGTGCTCCTGCAGAGTGTTACCCCAGTGTCTGCAGAATAACTGTTGTTCATTCCCCTGGTTCCTGTCCTCGTGTCCTGCACACTGTTACTCCAGTGTCTGCAGCATGACTGCAATTCATTCTCCTAGTCCCTGTCCTCATGCTCCTGTATACTGTTATCCCAGAGTCTGCAGCATGGCTGCTGTTCACTCCCCTAGTCCCTCTTCTCGATCACCTTAACACATTTACCCCAGTGACTTCAGAATGCCTGCTGTTCATTCCCCTCGTCCCTGTATTGTGCTCCTGCACAGTGTTACCCCAGTGTCTGCAGCATGGCTGCAGTTCATTCCCCCAGTTCCTGTTCTTGTGCTCCTGCATAGTGTTTCCTCGGTGGCTGCAATATGGCTGCTGTTCATTCCCTTTGCCCCTGTCCTCATGCTCCTGCACAGTGTTACCACAGTGTCTGCGGCATGGCTGCTTTTCATTCCCCTAGACCCTGGCATTGTTCTCCTGCACAGTATTTCCCTAGAGTCTGCAGCATGGCTGCTGTTCATTTCCCTAGTCCCTGTCCACGTGTCCTGCACAGTGTTACCCTAGTGTCTGCAGCATGGCTGCTGTTCATTCCTCCAGACCATGTCCTCGAGCTCATCCACTCTGTTAGTCCCGTGTCTGCAGCATGGCTGCTGATCGTTCCCCTAGTCCCTGCCTCATGCTCCTGCGCAGTGTTACCCCAGTGACTGCAGCATGGCTGCTGTTCATTCCCCTGGCCCCTGTACTCATGCTCCTGCGGAGTGTTACCCCGGTGTCTGAAGCATGGCTGCTGTTCTTTTCCCTAATTCCTGTCCTCATGACCTGGACAGTGTTACCATCGTGTCTGCAGCCTAGCTGCTGTTTATTCCTCTAGTCCTTGTCCTCGTGCTCATCAATTCTGTTACTATAGTGTCTGCAGCATGGCTGCTGTTCATTCACTTTGACCCTATCCTCGTGCTCCTGCACAGTGATACCCCAGTGTCTGCAGCATGGCTGCTGTTCATTCCCCTAGTCCCTGTGCTCGTGCCCCTGCTCATTGTATCCACAATGTCTGCTGCATGGCTGTTAATTCCCCTAGTCGATGCCTCGTGCTCCTGTGCAGTGTTATCCCAGTGTGTGCAGCATGGCTGCTGTTCATTCCCCTAGTCCCTCTCCTCGTGCACCTGCACACATTTACCCCTTTGACTTCAGCATGCCTGCTGTTCATTCCTATTGCCCATGTATCGTGTTCATGCACAGTGTTACCCCATGTCTGCCGCATGGCTGCTGTTCATTCCTCTAGTCCTTGTCCTCGTTTCCTGCACACTGTTTCCCCAGTGACTGTTTCCCCATGGCTGCTGTTCATTCCCCTAGTCCCTGACATTGTGCTCCTGCAGAGTGTTACCCCAGTGTCTGCAGAATGGCTGTTGTTCATTCCCCTGGTTCCTGTCCTCGTGTCCTGCACACTTTTACTCCAGTGCCTGCAGCATGGCTGCTGTTCATTCCCCAAGTCCCTGTCCTTGTGCTCCTGCACAGTGTTACCTCAGAAACTGCAGCATGACTGCTGTTCATTCCCCTAGTCCCTGTAATGATGCTCTTGCAGAGTTTTACCCCAGTGTCTGCAGCATGGCTGCTGTTCATTTCCCTAGTCCCTATCCTCATGCTCATCCACTCTGTTACTTCAGTGTCTGCAGCATGGCTGCTGTTCATTCCCCTAGTCCTGTCCTCGTGATAGTGCACAGTGTTTTCCCAGTGTCTGCGGCAAAGCTGCTGTTGATACCCCTAGTCCGTGTCCTTGTGCTCCTGCACACTGTTCCCCAGTGTCTGCAGCATGGCTGCTGTTCATTCCCCTCGTCCCTGTCCTCGTGTCCTGCACAGTGTTACACTAGTGCCTACAGCATGGCTGCTGTTCATTCCCCCAGTTCTTGTGCTCCTGCATGGTGTTACCCCAATGCCTGCAGCATGGCTGCGGTTCATTCCCTTTGCCCCTGTCCTCGTGCTCCTGCACAGTGTTACCCCAGTGACTGCAGCATGGCTGCTCTTCATTCCCCCAGTTCCTTTTCTTCTGCTCCTGCATGGTGTTACCCCAATGGCTGCAGCATGGCTGTGGTTCATTCCCTTTGCCCCTGTCCTCGTGCTCCTGCACTGTGTTAACCAAGTGACTGCAGCATGGCTGCTGTTCATTCCCCTGGTCCCTGTACTCATGCTCCTGAGAATGTTACCCGAGTGTCTGCAGCATGGCTCCTGTTTATTTCCCTAAACCCTATCTCATGCTCCTGCGCAGTGTTACCCCAGTGTCTTCTGCATGGCTGCTGTTCATTCCCCTAGTCCCTGTCTTTGTGCTCCAGCATAGTGTTGCCCCAGTGACTGCAGCATCGTTGATAATCATTCCCCTAGACCCTGTCCTTGGGCCACTGTCCAGTGTTACCCCAGTGTCTGCAGAATGGCTGCTGTTCATTCCCCTAGTCCCTGTCCTTTTGGTCCTGCACAGATTTACACCAGTGTCTGCAGCATGGCTGCTTTTCATTCACCTATTCCCTGTCCTCGTGCTCTTGCACACTGTTACTCCAGTGTCTGCAGCATGGCTGCTTTTCATTCACCTATTCCCTGTCCTCGTGCTCTTGCACACTGTTACTCCAGTGTCTGCAGCATGGCTGCTTTTCATTTCCCTAGTCCCTGTCCTCGTGCTCTTGCACACTGTTACTCCAGTGTCTGCAGCATGGCTGCTGTTCATTCCCCTAGTCCCTGTCCTCATGCTCCTGTATACTGTTATCCCAGAGTCTGCAGCATGGTTGCTGTTCATTCTCCTAGTCCCTCTCCTCGTGCACCTGCACATATTTACCTCAGTGACTTCAGCATGCAAGCTGTTCATTCCCCTCGTCCCTGTATCGTGCTCTTGCACAGTGTTCCCCCAGTGTCTGCAGCATGCCTGCTGTTCATTCCCCTAGTACCTGTCCTCGTGCTCCTGCATAGTGTTACCCCAGTGGCTGCAGCATGGCTGCTGTTCTTTTCCCTAGTTCCTGTCCTCGTGACCTGGACAGTGTTACCATCGTGTCTGCAGCCTAGCTGCTGTTTATTCCTCTAGTCCTTGCCTTCGTGCTCATCAATTCTGTTACTATAGTGTCTGCAGCATGGCTGCTGTTCCTTCCCCTAGTCCCTGTGCTCGTGCCCCTGCTCATTGTATCCACAATGGCTGCTGCATGGCTGTTAATTCCCTTAGTCGATGCCTCGTGCTCCTGTGCAGTGTTATCCCAGTGTGTGCAGCATGGCTGCTGTTCATTCCCCTAGTCCCTCTCCTCGTGCACCTGCACACATTTACCCCTTTGACTTCAGCATGCCTGCTGTTCATTCCCCTAGTCCCTCTCCTCGTGCACCTGCACACATTTACCCCTTTGACTTCAGCATGCCTGCTGTTCATTCCTATCGCCCATGTATCGTGTTCCTGCACAGTTGTTACCCCAGTGTCTGCCGCATGGCTGCTCTTCATTCCTCTAGTCTTTGTCCTCGTTTCCTGCACACTGTTTCCCCAGTGACTGCAGCATGGCTGCTGTTCATTGCCCTAGTCCCTGTCATTGTGCTCCTGCAGAGTGTTACCCCAGTGTCTGCAGAATAACTGTTGTTCATTCCCCTGGTTCCTGTCCTCGTGTCCTGCACACTTTTACTCCAGTGCCTGCAGCATGGCTGCTGTTCATTCCCCTAGTCCCTGTCCTTGTGCTCATCCACTCTTTTACTCCACTGTCTGCAACATGGCTGCTGTTCATTCCCTTTGTCCCTGTCCTCGTGTTGCTGGTCATTGTTAACCCAATGTCTTCAGCATGGCTGCTGTTCATACCAGTAGTCCCCACCTCCTGCTCCTGCACAGTGTTACCCCAGTAACTGCAGCATGGCTGCTGTTCATTCCCCTAGTCCCTGTAATGATGCTCTTGCAGAGTTTTACCCCAGTGTCTGCAGCATGGCTGCTGTTCATTTCCCTAGTCCCTATCCTCATGCTCATCCACTCTGTGACTTCAGTGTCTGCAGCATGGCTGCTGTTCATTCCCCTAGTCCTGTCCTCGTGATAGTGCACAGTGTTTTCCCAGTGTCTGCGGCAAAGCTGCTGTTGATACCCCTAGTCCGTGTCCTTGTGCTCCTGCACACTGTTCCCCAGTGTCTGCAGCATGGCTGCTGTTCATTCCCCTCGTCCCTGTCCTCGTGTCCTGCACAGTGTTACACTAGTGCCTACAGCATGGCTGCTGTTCATTTCCCTAGATCCTGTCGTCATCCCCTGCACAGTGTTACACCAGTGACTGCAGCATGGCTGTGGTTCATTCCACTAGTCCCTGTCCTCGTGCTCCTGCACTCTGTTACCCCAGTGACTGCAGCATGGCTGCTGTTCATTCCCTTTGCCCCTGTCCTCGTGCTCCTGCACTCTGTTACCCCAGTGACTGCAGCATGGCTGCTCTTCATTCCCTTTGCCCCTGTCCTCGTGCTCCTGCACAGTGTTAAACCAGTGTCTGCAGCATGGCTGCTCTTCATTCCCCCAGTTCTTGTGCTCCTGCACTCTGTTACCCCAATGCCTGCAGCATGGCTGTGGTTCATTCCCTTTGCCCCTGTCCTCGTGCTCCTGCACTCTGTTACCCCAGTGACTGCAGCATGGCTGCTCTTCATTCCCCCAGTTCCTTTTCTTCTGCTCCTGCATGGTGTTACCCCAATGGCTGCAGCATGGCTGCGGTTCATTCCCTTTGCCCCTGTCCTCGTGCTCCTGCACAGTGTTAACCCAGTGACTGCAGCATGGCTGCTGTTCATTCCCCCAGTTCCTTTTCTTCTGCTCCTGCATGGTGTTACCCCAATGGCTGCAGCATGGCTGTGGTTCATTCCCTTTGCCCCTGTCCTCGTGCTCCTGCACTGTGTTAACCCAGTGACTGCAGCATGGCTGCTTTTCATTCCCCTGGTCCCTGTACTCATACTCCTGAGAATGTTACCCGAGTGTCTGCAGCATGGCTCCTGTTTATTTCCCTAAACCCTATCTCATGCTCCTGCGCAGTGTTACCCCAGTGTCTTCTGCATGGCTGCTGTTCATTCCCCTAGTCCCTGTCTTTGTGCTCCAGCATAGTGTTGCCCCAGTGACTGCAGCATCATTGATAATCATTCCCCTAGACCCTGTCCTTGTGCCACTGTCCAGTGTTACCCCAGTGTCTGCAGAATGGCTGCTGTTCATTCCCCTAGTCCCTGTGCTTTTGGTCCTGCACAGATTTACACCAGTGTCTGCAGCATGGCTGCTTTTCATTCACCTATTCCCTGTCCTCGTGCTCTTGCACACTGTTACTCCAGTGTCTGCAGCATGGCTGCTTTTCATTTCCCTAGTCCCTGTCCTCGTGCTCTTGCACACTGTTACTCCAGTGTCTGCAGCATGGCTGCTGTTCATTCCCCTAGTCCCTGTCCTCATGCTCCTGTATACTGTTATCCCAGAGTCTGCAGCATGGTTGCTGTTCATTCTCCTAGTCCCTCTCCTCGTGCACCTGCACATATTTACCTCAGTGACTTCAGCATGCAAGCTGTTCATTCCCCTCGTCCCTGTATCGTGCTCTTGCACAGTGTTCCCCCAGTGTCTGCAGCATGCCTGCTGTTCATTCCCCTAGTACCTGTCCTCGTGCTCCTGCATAGTGTTACCCCAGTGGCTGCAGCATGGCTGCTGTTCTTTTCCCTAGTTCCTGTCCTCGTGACCTGGACAGTGTTACCATCGTGTCTGCAGCCTAGCTGCTGTTTATTCCTCTAGTCCTTGCCTTCGTGCTCATCAATTCTGTTACTCTAGTGTCTGCAGCATGGCTGCTGTTCATTCCCTTTGACCCTGTCCTCGTGCTCCTGCACAGTGTTACCCCAGTGTCTGCAGCATGGCTGCTGTTCGTTCCCCTAGTCCCTGTGCTCGTGCCCCTGCTCATTGTATCCACAATGTCTGCTGCATGGCTGTTAATTCCCTTAGTCGATGCCTCGTGCTCCTGTGCAGTGTTATCCCAGTATGTGCAGCATGGCTGCTGTTCATTCCCCTAGTCCCTCTCCTCGTGCACCTGCACACATTTACCCCTTTGACTTCAGCATGCCTGCTGTTCATTCCTATCGCCCATGTATAGTGTTCCTGCACAGTTGTTACCCCAGTGTCTGCCGCATGGCTTCTGTTCATTCCTCTAGTCCTTTTCCTCGTTTCCTGCACACTGTTTCCCCAGTGACTGTTTCCCCATGGCTGCTGTTCATTGCCCTAGTCCCTGTCATTGTGCTCCTGCAGAGTGTTACCCCAGTGTCTGCAGATTGGCTGTTGTTCATTCCCCTAGTTCCTGTCCTCGTGTCCTGCACACTTTTACTCCAATGCCTGCAGCATGGCTGCTGTTCATTCCCCTAGTCCCTGTCCTTGTGCTCATCCACTCTTTTACTCCACTGTCTGCAGTATGGCTGCTGTTCATTCCCTTTGTCCCTGTCCTTGTGCTGCTGGTCATTGTTAACCCAATGTCTTCAGCATGGCTGCTGTTCATACCCGTAGTCCCCGCCTCCTGCTCCTGCATAATGTTACCCCAGTAACTGCAGCATGGCTGCTGTTCATTCCCCTAGTCCCTGTAATGATGCTCTTGTGGAGTTTTACCCCAGTGTCTGCAGCATGGCTGCTGTTCATTTCCCTAGTCCATATCATTGTGCTCATCCACTCTGTTACTTCAGTGTCTGCAGCATGGCTGCTGTTCATTCCCCTAGTCCTGTCCTCCTGATAGTGCACAGTGTTTTCCCAGTGTCTGCGGCAAAGCTGCTGTTGATACCCCTAGTCCGTGTCCTTGTGCTCCTGCACACTGTTCCCCAGTGTCTGCAGCACGGCTGCTGTTCATTCCCCTCGTCCCTGTCCTCGTGTCCTGCACAGTGTTACACTAGTGCCTACAGCATGGCTGCTGTTCATTTCCCTAGATCCTGTCGTCATCCCCTGCACAGTGTTACACCAGTGACTGCAGCATGGCTGCTCTTCATTCCCCTTTTGCCAGTCCTCGTGCTCCTGCCCATTGATACCCCAGTGACTGCAGCATGGTTGATTTAATTCCCCTAGTCCCTGTCCTCCTTGTGCTCCTGCACAGTGGTCCCCCAGTGACTGCTGTATGGCTACGGTTCATTCCTCTAGTTCCAGTGCTCATGCTCCTCCACAGTGTTACTCCAGTGTCTGCAGCATGGCAGCTGTTCATTCCCCTAGTCCCTGTCCTCGTGTCGTGGAAACTGTTACCCCAGTGTCTGCCGCATGGCTGCTGTTCATTCCTCTAGTCTTTGTCCTCGTTTCCTGCACACTGTTTCCCCAGTGACTGCAGCATGGCTGCTGTTCATTGCCCTAGTCCCTGTCATTGTGCTCCTGCAGAGTGTTACCCCAGTGTCTGCAGAATAACTGTTGTTCATTCCCCTGGTTCCTGTCCTCGTGTCCTGCACACTTTTACTCCAGTGCCTGCAGCATGGCTGCTGTTCATTCCCCTAGTCCCTGTCCTTGTGCTCATCCACTCTTTTACTCCACTGTCTGCAACATGGCTGCTGTTCATTCCCTTTGTCCCTGTCCTCGTGCTGCTGGTCATTGTTAACCCAATGTCTTCAGCATGGCTGCTGTTCATACCAGTAGTCCCCACCTCCTGCTCCTGCACAGTGTTACCCCAGTAACTGCAGCATGGCTGCTGTTCATTCCCCTAGTCCCTGTAATGATGCTCTTGCAGAGTTTTACCCCAGTGTCTGCAGCATGGCTGCTGTTCATTTCCCTAGTCCCTATCCTCATGCTCATCCACTCTGTGACTTCAGTGTCTGCAGCATGGCTGCTGTTCATTCCCCTAGTCCTGTCCTCGTGATAGTGCACAGAGTTTTCCCAGTGTCTGCGGCAAAACTGCTGTTGATACCCCTAGTCCGTGTCCTTGTGCTCCTGCACACTGTTCCCCAGTGTCTGCAGCATGGCTGCTGTTCATTCCCCTCGTCCCTGTCCTCGTGTCCTGCACAGTGTTACACTAGTGCCTACAGCATGGCTGCTGTTCATTCCCCCAGTTCTTGTGCTCCTTCATGGTGTTACCCCAATGCCTGCAGCATGGCTGTGGTTCATTCCACTAGTCCCTGTCCTCGTGCTCCTGCACTCTGTTACCCCAGTGACTGCAGCATGGCTGCTGTTCATTCCCTTTGCCCCTGTCCTCGTGCTCCTGCACAGTGTTAAACCAGTGACTGCAGCATGGCTGCTCTTCATTCCCCCAGTTCCTTTTCTTCTGCTCCTGCATTGTGTTACCCCAATGGCTGCAGCATGGCTGTGGTTCATTCCCTTTGCCCCTGTCCTCGTGCTCCTGCACTGTGTTAACCCAGTGACTGCAGCATGGCTGCTGTTCATTCCCCTGGTCCTTGTACTCATGCTCCTGAGAATGTTACCCGAGTGTCTGCAGCATGGCTCCTGTTTATTTCCCTAAACCCTATCTCATGCTCCTGCGCAGTGTTACCCCAGTGTCTTCAGCATGGCTGCTGTTCATTCCCCTAGTCCCTGTCTTTGTGCTCCAGCATAGTGTTGCCCCAGTGACTGCAGCATCGTTGATAATCATTCCCCTAGTCCCTGTCCTTTTGGTCCTGCACAGATTTACACCAGTGTCTGCAGCATGGCTGCTTTTCATTCACCTATTCCCTGTCCTCGTGCTCTTGCACACTGTTACTCCAGTGTCTGCAGCATGGCTGCTTTTCATTCACCTATTCCCTGTCCTCGTGCTCTTGCACACTGTTACTCCAGTGTCTGCAGCATGGCTGCTTTTCATTTCCCTAGTCCCTGTCCTCGTGCTCTTGCACACTGTTACTCCAGTGTCTGCAGCATGGCTGCTGTTCATTCCCCTAGTCCCTGTCCTCATGCTCCTGTATACTGTTATCCCAGAGTCTGCAGCATGGTTGCTGTTCATTCTCCTAGTCCCTCTCCTCGTGCACCTGCACATATTTACCTCAGTGACTTCAGCATGCAAGCTGTTCATTCCCCTCGTTCCTGTATCGTGCTCTTGCACAGTGTTCCCCCAGTGTCTGCAGCATGCCTGCTGTTCATTCCCCTAGTACCTGTCCTCGTGCTCCTGCATAGTGTTACCCCAGTGGCTGCAGCATGGCTGCTGTTCTTTTCCCTAGTTCCTGTCCTCGTGACCTGCACAGTGTTACCATCGTGTCTGCAGCCTAGCTGCTGTTTATTCCTCTAGTCCTTGCCTTCGTGCTCATCAATTCTGTTACTATAGTGTCTGCAGCATGGCTGCTGTTCCTTCCCCTAGTCCCTGTGCTCGTGCCCCTGCTCATTGTATCCACAATGTCTGCTGCATGGCTGTTAATTCCCTTAGTCGATGCCTCGTGCTCCTGTGCAGTGTTATCCCAGTGTGTGCAGCATGGCTGCTGTTCATTCCCCTAGTCCCTCTCCTCGTGCACCTGCACACATTTACCCCTTTGACTTCAGCATGCCTGCTGTTCATTCCTATCGCCCATGTATCGTGTTCCTGCACAGTTGTTACCCCAGTGTCTGCCGCATGGCTTCTGTTCATTCCTCTAGTCCTTTTCCTCGTTTCCTGCACACTGTTTCCCCAGTGACTGTTTCCCCATGGCTGCTGTTCATTCCCCTAGTCCCTGTCATTGTGCTCCTGCAGAGTGTTACCCCAGTGTCTGCAGATTGGCTGTTGTTCATTCCCCTAGTTCCTGTCCTCGTGTCCTGCACACTTTTACTCCAATGCCTGCAGCATGGCTGCTGTTCATTCCCCTAGTCCCTGTCCTTGTGCTCATCCACTCTTTTACTCCACTGTCTGCAGTATGGCTGCTGTTCATTCCCTTTGTCCCTGTCCTTGTGCTGCTGGTCATTGTTAACCCAATGTCTTCAGCATGGCTGCTGTTCATACCCGTAGTCCCCGCCTCCTGCTCCTGCATAATGTTACCCCAGTAACTGCAGCATGGCTGCTGTTCATTCCCCTAGTCCCTGTAATGATGCTCTTGTGGAGTTTTACCCCAGTGTCTGCAGCATGGCTGCTGTTCATTTCCCTAGTCCATATCATTGTGCTCATCCACTCTGTTACTTCAGTGTCTGCAGCATGGCTGCTGTTCATTCCCCTAGTCCTGTCCTCCTGATAGTGCACAGTGTTTTCCCAGTGTCTGCGGCAAAGCTGCTGTTGATACCCCTAGTCCGTGTCCTTGTGCTCCTGCACACTGTTCCCCAGTGTCTGCAGCATGGCTGCTGTTCATTCCCCTCGTCCCTGTCCTCGTGTCCTGCACAGTGTTACACTAGTGCCTACAGCATGGCTGCTGTTCATTTCCCTAGATCCTGTCGTCATCCCCTGCACAGTGTTACACCAGTGACTGCAGCATGGCTGCTCTTCATTCCCCTTTTGCCAGTCCTCGTGCTCCTGCCCATTGATACCCCAGTGACTGCAGCATGGTTGATTTAATTCCCCTAGTCCCTGTCCTCCTTGTGCTCCTGCACAGTGGTCCCCCAGTGACTGCTGTATGGCTACTGTTCATTCCTCTAGTTCCAGTGCTCATGCTCCTCCACAGTGTTACTCCAGTGTCTGCAGCATGGCTGCTGTTCATTCCCCTAGTCCCTGTCCTCGTGTCGTGGAAACTGTTACCCCAGTGTCTGCCGCATGGCTGCTGTTCATTCCTCTAGTCTTTGTCCTCGTTTCCTGCACACTGTTTCCCCAGTGACTGCAGCATGGCTGCTGTTCATTGCCCTAGTCCCTGTCATTGTGCTCCTGCAGAGTGTTACCCCAGTGTCTGCAGAATAACTGTTGTTCATTCCCCTGGTTCCTGTCCTCGTGTCCTGCACACTTTTACTCCAGTGCCTGCAGCATGGCTGCTGTTCATTCCCCTAGTCCCTGTCCTTGTGCTCATCCACTCTTTTACTCCACTGTCTGCAACATGGCTGCTGTTCATTCCCTTTGTCCCTGTCCTCGTGCTGCTGGTCATTGTTAACCCAATGTCTTCAGCATGGCTGCTGTTCATACCAGTAGTCCCCACCTCCTGCTCCTGCACAGTGTTACCCCAGTAACTGCAGCATGGCTGCTGTTCATTCCCCTAGTCCCTGTAATGATGCTCTTGCAGAGTTTTACCCCAGTGTCTGCAGCATGGCTGCTGTTCATTTCCCTAGTCCCTATCCTCATGCTCATCCACTCTGTGACTTCAGTGTCTGCAGCATGGCTGCTGTTCATTCCCCTAGTCCTGTCCTCGTGATAGTGCACAGTGTTTTCCCAGTGTCTGCGGCAAAGCTGCTGTTGATACCCCTAGTCCGTGTCCTTGTGCTCCTGCACACTGTTCCCCAGTGTCTGCAGCATGGCTGCTGTTCATTCCCCTCGTCCCTGTCCTCGTGTCCTGCACAGTGTTACACTAGTGCCTACAGCATGGCTGCTGTTCATTCCCCCAGTTCTTGTGCTCCTTCATGGTGTTACCCCAATGCCTGCAGCATGGCTGTGGTTCATTCCACTAGTCCCTGTCCTCGTGCTCCTGCACTCTGTTACCCCAGTGACTGCAGCATGGCTGCTGTTCATTCCCTTTGCCCCTGTCCTCGTGCTCCTGCACAGTGTTAAACCAGTGACTGCAGCATGGCTGCTCTTCATTCCCCCAGTTCCTTTTCTTCTGCTCCTGCATGGTGTTACCCCAATGGCTGCAGCATGGCTGTGGTTCATTCCCTTTGCCCCTGTCCTCGTGCTCCTGCACTGTGTTAACCCAGTGACTGCAGCATGGCTGCTGTTCATTCCCCTGGTCCTTGTACTCATGCTCCTGAGAATGTTACCCGAGTGTCTGCAGCATGGCTCCTGTTTATTTCCCTAAACCCTATCTCATGCTCCTGCGCAGTGTTACCCCAGTGTCTTCTGCATGGCTGCTGTTCATTCCCCTAGTCCCTGTCTTTGTGCTCCAGCATAGTGTTGCCCCAGTGACTGCAGCATCGTTGATAATCATTCCCCTAGTCCCTGTCCTTTTGGTCCTGCACAGATTTACACCAGTGTCTGCAGCATGGCTGCTTTTCATTCACCTATTCCCTGTCCTCGTGCTCTTGCACACTGTTACTCCAGTGTCTGCAGCATGGCTGCTTTTCATTCACCTATTCCCTGTCCTCGTGCTCTTGCACACTGTTACTCCAGTGTCTGCAGCATGGCTGCTTTTCATTTCCCTAGTCCCTGTCCTCGTGCTCTTGCACACTGTTACTCCAGTGTCTGCAGCATGGCTGCTGTTCGTTCCCCTAGTCCCTGTCCTCATGCTCCTGTATACTGTTATCCCAGAGTCTGCAGCATGGTTGCTGTTCATTCTCCTAGTCCCTCTCCTCGTGCACCTGCACATATTTACCTCAGTGACTTCAGCATGCAAGCTGTTCATTCCCCTCGTCCCTGTATCGTGCTCTTGCACAGTGTTCCCCCAGTGTCTGCAGCATGCCTGCTGTTCATTCCCCTAGTACCTGTCCTCGTGCTCCTGCATAGTGTTACCCCAGTGGCTGCAGCATGGCTGCTGTTCTTTTCCCTAGTTCCTGTCCTCGTGACCTGGACAGTGTTACCATCGTGTCTGCAGCCTAGCTGCTGTTTATTCCTCTAGTCCTTGCCTTCGTGCTCATCAATTCTGTTACTATAGTGTCTGCAGCATGGCTGCTGTTCCTTCCCCTAGTCCCTGTGCTCGTGCCCCTGCTCATTGTATCCACAATGGCTGCTGCATGGCTGTTAATTCCCTTAGGCGATGCCTCGTGCTCCTGTGCAGTGTTATCCCAGTGTGTGCAGCATGGCTGCTGTTCATTCCCCTAGTCCCTCTCCTCGTGCACCTGCACACATTTACCCCTTTGACTTCAGCATGCCTGCTGTTCATTCCTATCGCCCATGTATCGTGTTCCTGCACAGTTGTTACCCCAGTGTCTGCCGCATGGCTTCTGTTCATTCCTCTAGTCCTTTTCCTCGTTTCCTGCACACTGTTTCCCCAGTGACTGTTTCTCCATGGCTGCTGTTCATTCCCCTAGTCCCTGTCATTGTGCTCCTGCAGAGTGTTACCCCAGTGTCTGCAGATTGGCTGTTGTTCATTCCCCTGGTTCCTGTCCTCGTGTCCTGCACACTTTTACTCCAATGCCTGCAGCATGGCTGCTGTTCATTCCCCTAGTCCCTGTCCTTGTGCTCATCCACTCTTTTACTCCACTGTCTGCAGTATGGCTGCTGTTCATTCCCTTTGTCCCTGTCCTTGTGCTGCTGGTCATTGTTAACCCAATGTCTTCAGCATGGCTGCTGTTCATACCCGTAGTCCCCGCCTCCTGCTCCTGCATAATGTTACCCCAGTAACTGCAGCATGGCTGCTGTTCATTCCCCTAGTCCCTGTAATGATGCTCTTGTGGAGTTTTACCCCAGTGTCTGCAGCATGGCTGCTGTTCATTTCCCTAGTCCATATTATTGTGCTCATCCACTCTGTTACTTCAGTGTCTGCAGCATGGCTGCTGTTCATTCCCCTAGTCCTGTCCTCGTGATAGTGCACAGTGTTTTCCCAGTGTCTGCGGCAAAGCTGCTGTTGATACCCCTAGTCCGTGTCCTTGTGCTCCTGCACACTGTTCCCCAGTGTCTGCAGCATGGCTGCTGTTCATTCCCCTCGTCCCTGTCCTCGTGTCCTGCACAGTGTTACACTAGTGCCTACAGCATGGCTGCTGTTCATTTCCCTAGATCCTGTCGTCATCCCCTGCACAGTGTTACACCAGTGACTGCAGCATGGCTGCTCTTCATTCCCCTTTTGCCAGTCCTCGTGCTCCTGCCCATTGATACCCCAGTGACTGCAGCATGGTTGATTTAATTCCCCTAGTCCCTGTCCTCCTTGTGCTCCTGCACAGTGGTCCCCCAGTGACTGCTGTATGGCTACGGTTCATTCCTCTAGTTCCAGTGCTCATGCTCCTCCACAGTGTTACTCCAGTGTCTGCAGCATAGCTGCTGTTCATTCCCCTAGTCCCTGTCCTCGTGTCGTGGAAACTGTTACCCCGGTGTCTGCAGCATGGCTGCTGTTCATTCCCCTAGTCCCTGTCCTCGTGTCGTGGAAACTGTTACCCCGGTGTCTGCAGCATGGCTGCTGTTCATTCTCCTAGTCCCTGTCCTCATACTCCTGCACAGTATTACCCCAGTTTCTGCAGCAAGGCTGCTGTTCATTCCCCTAGACCCTGTCCTTGTGCTACTGCGCAGTTTTACCCCAGTGTCTGCAGCATGGCTGCTGTTCATTCCCCCAGTTCTTGTGCTCCTGCATGGTGTTACCCCAATGCCTGCAGCATGGCTGTGGTTCATTCCACTAGTCCCTGTCCTCGTGCTCCTGCACTCTGTTACCCCAGTGACTGCAGCATGGCTGCTGTTCATTCCCTTTGCCCCTGTCCTCCTGCTCCTGCACAGTGTTCAACCAGTGTCTGCAGCATGGCTGCTCTTCATTCCCCCAGTTCCTTTTCTTCTGCTCCTGCATGGTGTTACCCCAATGGCTGCAGCATGGCTGTGGTTCATTCCCTTTGCACCTGTCCTCGTGCTCCTGCACTGTGTTACCCTAGTTTCTGCAGCATGGTTGCTGTTCATTCCTCTAGTCCCTGCCTCATGCTCCTGCACACTGTTACCCCAATGACTGCAGCATGACTGCTGTTCATTCCCTTTGCCCCTGTCCTCGTGCTCCTGCACAGTGTTACCCCAGTGTCTGCGGCATGGCTGCTTTTCATTCCCCTAGTCCCTGGCATTGTGCTCCTGCACAGTATTTCCCCAGTGTTTGCAGAATGGCTGTTGTTCATTTCCCTAGCCCCTGTCCTCATGTCCTGCACAGTGTTACCCTAGTTTCTGCAGCATGGCTGCTGTTCATTCCTCTAGTCCCTGCCTCATGCTCCTGCACACTGTTACCCCAATGACTGCAGCATGGCTGCTGTTCATTCTCCTGGTCCCCGTACTCATGCTCCCGCGGAGTGTTACCCCAGTGCCTGAAGCATGGCTGCTGTTTATTCCTCTAGTCCCTGTCCTCCTGACCTGGACAGTGTTACCATAGTGTCTGCAGCCTAGCTGCTGTTTATTCCTCTAGTCCCTGTCCTCGTGCTCATCAATTCTGTTACTACAGTGTCTGCAGCATGGCTGCTGTTCATTCCCTTTGACCCTATCCTCGTGCTCCTGCACAGTCATACCCCAGTGACCGCAGCATGGCTGCTGTTCCTTCCCCTAGTCTCTGTGGTCGTGTCCTGCACAGTCATACCCCAGTGTCTGCAGCATGGCTGTGGTTCATTCCCTTTGACCCTGTCCTCGTATTCCTGCACAATGTTACCCCAGTAACTGCAGCATGGCTGCTGTTCCTTTCCCTAGTCCCTGTGCTCATGTCCTGCACAATCTTAACCCAGTGACCGCAGCATGGCTGCTGTTCATTCCCCTAGTCCCTGTCCTTGTGTTCCTGCCCAGTGGTACCCCAGTGTCTGCAGCATGGCCGCTGTTCATTCCCCTCCTCCCTGTCTTTTTGCTCCTGCACAGTTTTACACCAGTGTCTGCAGCATGTCTGCTGTTCATTGCCCTAGTCCCTGTCCTCGTTCTCGTGCACATTGTTACGCCAGTGACCGCAGCATGGCTGCTTTTCATTCCCCTAGTCCTTGTCCTCGTTTCCTGCACACTGTTTCCCCAGTGACTGCAGCATGGCTGCTGTTCATTCCCCTAGTCCCTCTCATTGTGCTCCTGCAAAGTGTTACCCCAGTGCCTGCAGAATGGCTGTTGTTTATTCCCCTGGTCCCTGTCTAGGAGTCCTGCACACTTTTAATCCAGTGTCTGCAGCATGGCTGCTGTTCATTCCCCTGTCCCTGTCCTCATGTCCTGCACAGTGTTACTCAAGTAACTGCAGCATGACTACTGTTCATTTCCCTAGTCCCTGTCCTTGTGTCCCTGGTCATTGTTACTCCAATGTCTTCAGCATGGCTGCTGTTCATACCCCTAGTCCCTGCCTTGTACTCCTGCGCAGTGTTACGCCATTCACTGCAGCATGGCTGCTGTTCATTCCCCTAGTCCCTGTCCTAGTGCTCCTGCAAACGTTGCCCCAGTGACTGCAGCATGGTTGATCTTCTTTCCCCTAGTCCCTGTCCTTGTGCTCCTGCATAGTTTTGCCCCTGTGACTACAGCATGGCTGCCCTTCATTCCCCTAAACCCTGTCCTCATGTTCCTGTGCAGTGTTACCCCAGTGTCTGCAGCATGGCTGCTGTTCATTCCCCTTGTCATTGTCCTCGTTCGCCTGCACAGTGTTACACTAGTGTCTACAGCATGGCTGCTGTTCATTCCCCTAGTCTGTGTAATCATGCTCCTGCGGAGTGTTACCCCAGTGTCTGCAGCATGGCTGCTGTTCGTTTCCCTAGTCCCTGTCCTCGTGATCTGGACAGTGTTACCCAAGTGTCTGCAGCATGGCTGCTGTTCATTACCCTAGTCCCTGTCCTCGTGTCCTGCACAGGTTTATTCCAGTGATTGCTGCATGGCTGCTGTTCATTCCCCTCGTCCCTGTCCTCGTGTCTTGCACAGTGTTACACCAGTGTCTGCAACATGGCGGCTGTTCATTCCCCTAGTCCCTGTCCTAGTGTTCCTGCATAGTGTTGCCCCATTGACTGCAGCATGGCTGCCCTTCATTCCACTAAACCCTCTCCTCATGTTCCTGTGCAGTGTTCCCCCAATCTATTCAGCATGGCTGCTGTTCATTCTCCTAGTCCCTAGCCTTGTGTCCTGCACAGTGGTACCCCAGTGACTGCTGTATGGCTACTGTTCATTCCTCAAGTCCCTGTCCTCATGCTCCTGCACTCTGTTACCCCAGTGTCTGCAGCATGGCTTCTCTTCATTCCCCTAGTCCCTGTCATTGTGTCCTGCACAGTCTTAATCAAGTGTATGTAGCATACTTGCTCCACATATCCCTAGAACCTGTCCTTGTTCTCCTGCACAGTGTTACTCCAGTGTCTGCAGAATGGCTGTTGTTCATTCCTCTAGTCCCTGTCCTCTTGTCCTGCACACTTTTACTCCAATGACTGCAGCATGGCTGCTGCTCATTCCCCTAGTCCCTGTCCTCGTGTCCTGCACAGTATTACCCCAGTGTCCGCAGAATGGCTGCTGTTCATTTCCCTAGTCTCGGTCCTCGTGCTCCTGCACTCTGTTACACCATTGTCTGCTGTTCATTCCCCCAGTCCCTGTCCTTGTGCTCCTGCCCATTGTCACCCCAGTGACTGTTGTATGTCTGCTGTTCATTCCCCTATTCCTTGTCCTTGTGCTCCTGCGCAGTGTTACCCCAGTGTCCCCAGCATGACTGCAGTTCATTCCCCTACTCCCTGTTATTGTGCTCCTGCACAGTGTTATCCCAGAGTCTGCAGCATTGGTGCTGTTCATAATCCTAGACCCTGTCCTTGTTCTCCTTTACAGTGTTACCCCAGTGTCTGCAGCATGGCTTCTGTTCATTACACTAGTACCTGTCTTCACGTTCCTGCACCTTGTTACACCAGTGTCTGCAGCATGGCTGCTGTTCATTCCCCTAGTCCCTGTCCTCGTGTCCTGCACAGTGTTACACCAGTTTCTGCAGCATGGCGGCTGTTCATTCCCCTAGTCCCTGTCCTAGTGCTCCTGCATAGTGTTGCCCCATTGACTGCAGCATGGCTGCCCTTCATTCCACTAAACCCTGTCCTCATGTTCCTGTGCAGTGTTCCCCCAGTCTATTCAGCATGGCTGCTGTTCATTCTCCTAGTCCCTAGCCTTGTGTCCTGCACAGTGGTACCCCAGTGACTGCTGTATGGCTACTGTTCATTCCTCTAGTCCCAGTGCTCATGCTCCTGCACAGTGTTACCCCAGTGTCAGCAGCATGGCTGCTGTTCATTCCCATAGTCCCTGTCCTCATGCTACTGCACAGTATTACACCAGTTTCAGCAGCATGGCTGCTGTTCATTCCCATAGTCCCTGTCCTCATGCTACTGCACAGTATTACACCAGTTTCAGCAGCATGGCTGCTGTTCATTCCCCTAGTCTCTGTCGTTGTGCTCATGCAGAGTGATACCCCAGTGTCTGCAGAATTGATGTTGTTCATTCCCCTAGTACCTGTCCTCGTGCCCTGCACATGTTTACTCCAGTTTCTGCAGCATTGGCTGCTGTTCATTCCCCTAGTCCCTTTCCACGTGTCCTGCACAGTGTTAACCCAGCGTCCACAGCTTGGCTGCTGTTCATTTCCCTAGTCGCTGTCCTTGTGCTCCTGCACTCAGTTACCCCAATGTCTGCTGTTCATTCCCCTCAGCCCTGTCCTTGTGCTGCTGCCCAATGTTAAACCAGTGACTGCTGTATTGCTGCTGTTCATGCTTCTATTCCCTGCCCTTGTGCTCCTGCGCAGTGTTACCCCATTGTCCCCAGCATGACTGCTGTTCGTTCCCCTACTCCCTGTCATTGTGCTCCTGCACAGTGTTATCCCAGAGTTTGCAGCATTGGTGCCGTTCATAACCCTTGACCCTGTCCTTGTTCTCCTGCACAGTGTTACCCAAGTGTCTTCAGCATGACTGCTGTTCATTCCCCTAGTCCCCCTCCTCTTACACCTGAACACATTTACCCCAGTGTCTGCAGCATGGCTGCTGTTCATTCCCCCAGTTCCTGTTCTTGTGCTCCTGCATGGTGTTACCCCAGTGGCTGCAGCATGGCTGTGGTTCATTCCTCAAGTCCCTGTCCTCGTGCTCCGGCAATCTGTTTGCCCAGTGACTGCAGCATGGCTGCTCTTCATTCCCCTAGTCCCTGTCATTGTGTCCTACACAGTCTTAACCAAGTGTATGTAGCATACCTGCTCCACATATCCCTAGAACCTGTCCTTATTCTCCTGCACAGTGTTACTCCAGTGTCTGCAGAATGACTGTTGTTCATTCCCCTGGTCCCTGTCCTCTTGTCCTGCACACTTTTACTCCAATGACTGCAGAATGGCTGCTGCTCATTCCCCTAGTCCCTGTCCTCGTGTCCTGCACAGTATTACCCCAGTGTCCGCAGAATGGCTGCTGTTCATTTCCCTAGTCTCGGTCCTCGTGCTCCTGCACTCTGTTACACCATTGTCTGCTGTTCATTCCCCCAGTCCCTGTCCTTGTGCTCCTGCCCATTGTCACCCCAGTGACTGTTGTATGTCTGCTGTTCATTCCCCTATTCCTTGTCCTTGTGCTCCTGCGCAGTGTTACCCCAGAGTCAGCAGCATGACTGCAGTTCATTCCCCTACTCCCTGTTATTGTGCTCCTGCACAGTGTTATCCCAGAGTCTGCAGCATTGGTGCTGTTCATAATCCTAGACCCTGTCCTTGTTCTCCTTTACAGTGTTACCCCAGTGTCTGCAGCATGGCTTCTGTTCATTACACTAGTACCTGTCTTCACGTTCCTGCACCTTGTTAACCCAGTGTCTGCAGCATGGCTTCTGTTCATTACACTAGTACCTGTCTTCACGTTCCTGCACCTTGTTACCCCAGTGTCTGCAGCATGGCTGCTTTTCATTCCCCTAGTCCCTGTCTTCACGCTCCAGCAAAGTGTTACCCCAGTGTCTGCAGCATGGCTGCTGTTCATTCCCCTAGTCCCTGTCTTCACGCTCCTGCACAGTGTTACCCCAGTGTCTGCAGCATGGCTGCTGTTCATTAACCTAGTCCCTGTCCTTGTGCTCCTGCACAGTGTTAACCCAGTGTCTGCAGCATGGCTTCTGTTCATTACACTAGTCCCTGTATTGTGCACCTGCACAGTGTTAACCCAGTGTCTGCAGCATGGCTGCTGTTCATTCCCCTAGACGCTGTCATTGTGCTCCTGCGCAGTTTTACTCCAGTGTCTGCAGCATAACTGCTGTACATAGCCCTACACCCGGCCCTTGTTCTCCTGCACAGTGTTACCCCAGTGTCTGCAGAATGGCTGCTGTTAATTCCCCTTGTCCCTGTAATCATGCGCCTGAGGAGTGTTACCCAAGTGTCTGCAGCATGGCTGCTGTTCATTCCTCTAGTCCCTGTCCTCATGCTCTTGCACAGTGTTATCCCAGTGTCAACAGCAAGGCTGCTATTCATTCCCCTAGTCCCTGTCCTCGTGCTCGTGCGCAGTGTTACCCCAGTGCCTGCAGAATGGCTGTTGTTTACTCCCCTGGTCCCTATCCTTGAGTCCTGCACACTTTTAATCCAGTGTCTGCAGCTTGTCTGATGTTCATTCCCTTTGTCCCTGTCCTCCTGCTCCTCCGCAGTGTTACTCCAATGTCTGCAGCGTGGCTGCTGTTCATTCCCCTAGTCCCTGTCCTGGTGCCCCTGGTCATTTTTTTCCCAATGTCTTCAGCATGGCTGCTGTTCAGACCCCTACTCCCTGCCTCGTGCTCCTGCACAGTGTTACCCAAGTAACTTCTACATGGCTGCTGTTCATTGCCCTAGTCCTTGTCCTCGTTCCCCTGGTCATTGTTTTCCCAATGTCTTCAGCATGGCTGCTGTTCATACCCCTAGTCCCTGTCCTCGTGCTCCTGCGCAGTGTTACCCCAGTGCCTACAGAATGGCTGTTGTTTATTCCCCTGGTCCCTATCCTCGAGTCCTGCACACTTTTAATCCAGTGTCTGCAGCATGGCTGATGTTCATTCCCCTAGTCCCTGTCCTCGTGCTCCTGCACAGTGTTACTCAATGTCTGCAGCATGGCTGCTGTTCATTCCCCTAGTCCCTGCCTCGTGCTCCTGCACAGTGTTACTCAAGTAACTGCAGCATGGCTGCTGTTCATTGCCCTAGACCCTGCCTCATGCTCCTGCACAGTGTTACTCAAGTAACTGCAGCATGGCTGCTGTTCATTGCCCTAGTCCCTGTCCTCGTGCTCCTGCGCAGTGTTACCCCAGTGCCTACAGAATGGCTGTTGTTTATTCCCCTGGTCCCTATCCTCGAGTCCTGCACACTTTTAATCCGGTGTCTGCAGCATGGCTGATGTTCATTCCCCTCGTCCCTGTCCTCGTGCTCCTGCACAGTGTTACTCAATGTCTGCAGCATGGCTGCTGTTCATTCCCCTAGACCCTGCCTCATGCTCCTGCACAGTGTTACTCAAGTAACTGCAGCATGGCTGCTGTTCATTGCCCTAGTCCCTGCCTCGTGCTCCTGCACAGTGTTACGCCATTCACTGCAGCGTGGCTGCTGTTCATTCCCCTAGTCCCTGCCCTCGTGCTCCTGCACAGTGTTACGCCATTCACTGCAGCATGGCTGTTGTTCATTCCCCTAGTCCCTGTCCTCATGCTCCTGCAAATGTTGCCCCAGTGACTGCAGCATGGTTGATCTTCTTTCCCCTAGTCCCTGTCCTTGTGCTGCTGCCCAGTGTTACCCAGTGTCTGCAGCATGGCTGCTGTTCATTCCTCTAGTCTCTGTCATCATGCTCATTCACTCTGTAACTTCAGTATCTGCAGCATGGCTACAGTTCATTCCCCTTGTCCTGTCCTCATGCTACTGCACAATGTTACCCCAGTGTCTACTGCATGGCTGCTTTTCATTCCCCTAGTCCCTGTCCTAGTGCTCCTGCATAGTTTTGCCCCAGTGACTGCAGCATGGCTGCCCTTCATTCCCCTAAACCCTGTCCTCATGTTCCTTTGCAGTGTTACCCCAGTGTCTGCAGCATGGCTGCTGTTCATTCCCCTAGTCCCTGTAATCTGCTCCTGCGGAGTGTTACCCCAGTGTCTGCAGCATGGCTGCTGTTCGTTTCTCTAGTCCTTGTCCTCGTGTCCTGCACAGTTTTACCCCATGGTCTGCAGCATCGATGCTGTTCATTCCCCTAGTCCCTGTCTTCATGCTCCTGCATATTGTTACCCCAGTGCCTGCAGCATGGCTGCTGTTCATTCCCCTAGACGCTGCCCTTGTGCTCCTGCGCAGTTTTACCCCAGTGTCTGCAGCATGATTGCTGTTCATTCCCCTAGTCCCTGTCCTCGTGCTCCTGCACACTGTTACTCCAGTGTCTTCAGCATGACTGCTGTTCATTCCCCTCGTCCTTCTCCACGTACACCTGAACACATTTACCCCAGTGTCTGCAGCATGGCTGCTGTTCATTCCCCCAGTTCCTGTTCTTGTGCTCCAGCATGGTGTTACCCCAGTGGCTGCAGCATGGCTGTGGTTCATTCCTCTAGTCCCTGTCCTCGTACTCCTGCACACTGTTACTCCAGTGTCTTCAGCATGACTGCTGTTCATTCCCCTCGTCCTTCTCCACGTACACCTGAACACATTTACCCCAGTGTCTGCAGCATGGCTGCTGTTCATTCCCCCAGTTCCTGTTCTTGTGCTCCAGCATGGTGTTACCCCAGTGGCTGCAGCATGGCTGTGGTTCATTCCTCTAGTCCCTGTCCTCATGCTCCTGCACTTTGTTACCCCAGTGACTGCAGCATGGCTGCTCTTCATTCCCCTAGTCCCTGTCATTGTGTCCTGCACAGTCTTAACCATGTGTATGTAGCATACCTGCTGTACATATCCCTGGAACCTGTCCTTGTTCTCCTGCACAGTGTAACTCCAGTGTCTTTTGAATGGCTGTTGTTCATTGCCCTGGTCCCTGTCCTCATGTCCTGCACACTTTTACTCCAGTGACTGCAGCATGGCTGCTGCTCATACCCCTAGTCCCTGTCCTCGTGTCCTGCACAGTATTACCCCAGTGTCCGCAGCATGGCTGCTGTTCATTTCCCTAGTCTCGGTCCTCGTGCTCCTGCACTCTGTTACCCCATTGTCTACTGTTCATTCCCCCAGTCCCTGTCCTTGTGCTCCTGCCCATTGTCACCCCAGTGACTGTTGTATGGCTGCTGTTCATTCCCCTAGTCCCTGTCCTCGTTCTCGTGCACACTGTTACTCCAGTGTCTGCAGCATGGCTGCTCTTCATTCCCCTAGTCCCTGTCCTCATGCTCTTGCACAGTGTTATCCCAGGGGCAACAGCAAGGCTGCTATTCATTTCCCTAGTCCCTCTCCACGTTCACCTGCACACATTTACCACTTTGATTTCAGCATGCCTGCTGTTCATTCCCCTCCCCCCTGTATCTTGCTCCTGCACAGTGTTACCCCAGTGTCTGCCGCATGGCTGCTGTTCATTTCCCTCGTCCTTGTCTTCGTTTCCTGCACACTGTTTCCCCAGTGACTGCAGCATGGCTGCTGTTCATTCCCCTAGTCCCTCTCATTGTGCTCCTGCAAAGTGTTACCCCAGTGCCTGCAGAATGGCTGTTGTTTATTCCCCTGGTCCCTATCCTCGAGTCCTGCACACTTTTAATCCAGTGTCTGCAGCATGGCTGCTGCTCATTCCCCTAGTCCCTGTCCTAGTGCACCTGCATAGTTTTGCCCCTGTGACTGCAGCATGGCTGCCCTTCATTCCCCTAAACCCTGTCCTCATGTTCCTTTGCAGTGTTACCCCAGTGTCTGCAGCATGGCTGCTGTTCATCTGTTCATTCCCCTAGTCCCTGTAATCATGCTCCTGCGGAGTGTTACCCCATTGTCTGCAGCATGGCTGCTGTTCGTTTCCCTAGTCCCTGTCCTCGTGTCCTGCACAGTGTTACCCCATTGTCTGCAGCATGGCTGCTGTTCGTTTCCCTAGTCCCTGTCCTCGTGTCCTGCACAGTGTTACCCCATTGTCTGCAGCATCGATGCTGTTCATTCCCCTAGTCCCTGTCTTCATGCTCCTGCATATTGTTACCCCAGATTCTGCAGCATGGCTGCTGTTCATTCCCCAGTTCCTGCTCTTGTGCTCCTGCATGGTGTTACCCCAGTGGCTGCAGCATGGCTGTGGTTCAATCCTCTAGTCCCTGTCCTCATGCTCCTACACTCTGTTACCTCAGTGACTGCAGCATGGCTGCTCTTCATTTCCCTAGTCCCTGTCATTGTGTCCTGCACAGTCTTAACCAAGTGTATGTAGCATAGCTGCTGTACATATCCCTAGAGCCTGTCCTTGTTCTCCTGCACAGTGTTACTCCAGTATCTTCAGAATGGCTGTTGTTCATTCCCCTGGTCCCTGTCCTCATGTCCTGCACACTTTTACTCCAATGACTGCAGCATAGCTGCTGTTCATTCCCCTAGTCTCTGTCATTGTTCTCATGCAGAGTGATACCCCAGTGTCTGCAGAATTGATGTTGTTCATTCCCCTAGTACCTGTCCTCATGCCCTGCACAGGTTTACTTCAGTGACTGCAGCATGGCTGCTGTTCATTCCCCTAGTCACTTCCCACGTCTCCTGAACAGTGTTAACCCAGCGTCCGCAGCTTGGCTGCTGTTCATTTCCCTAGTCTCTGTCCTCGTGCTCCTGCACTCTGTTACCCCAATGTCTGCTGATCATTCCCCTCATCCCTGTCTTCATGCTCCTGCACACTGTTACTCCAGTGTCTTCAGCATGACTGCCGTTCATTCCCCTCGTCCCTCTCCTCGTACACCTGAACACATTTACCCCAGTGTCTGCAGCATGGCTGCTGTTCATTCCCCCAAGTTCCTGTTCTTGTGCTCCTGCATGGTGTTACCCCAGTGGCTGCAGCATGGCTGTGGTTCATTCCTCTAGTCCCTGTCCTCATGCTCCTGCACTCTGTTACCCCAGTGTCTGCAGCATGGCTGCTGTTCATTCCCCCAAGTTCCTGTTCTTGTGCTCCTGCATGGTGTTACCCCAGTGGCTGCAGCATGGCTGTGGTTCATTCCTCTAGTCCCTGTCCTCATGCTCCTGCACTCTGTTACCCCAGTGACTGCAGCATGGCTGCTCTTCATTCCCCTAGTCCCTGTCATTGTGTCCTGCATTGTCTTAACCAAGTGTATGTAGCATAGCTGCTGTACATATCCCGAGAACCTGTCCTTGTTCTCCTGCACAGTGTTATTCCAGTGTCTGCAGCATGGCTGCTGCTCATTCCTCTAGTCCCTGTCCTCGTGTCCTGCACAGTATTACCCCAGGGTCCGCAGCATGGCTGCTGTTCATTTCCCTAGTCTCGGTCCTCGTGCTCCTGCACTCTGTTACATCACTGTCTGCTGGTCATTCCCCTAGTCCCTGTCCTTGTGCTCCTGCCCATTGTCAACCCAGTGACTGTTGTATGGCTGCTGTTCATTCCCCTATTCCTTGTCCTTGTGCTCCTGCGCAGTGTTACCCCAGTGTCAGCAGCATGACTGCAGTTCATTCCCCTACTCCCTGTCATTGTGCTGCTGCACAGTGTTATCCCAGTGTCTGCAGCATTGGTGCTGTTCATAATCCTAGACCGTGTCCTTGTTCTCCTTCACAGTGTTACCCCAGTGTCTGCAGCATGGCTGCTGTTGATTCCCCTTGACCCTATCTTCATGCTCCTGCACAGTGTTACCCCAGTGTCTGCAGCATGGCTGCAGTTCATTCTCCTAGTCCCTTTCCACGTGTCCTGCACAGTGTTAACCCAGCGTCCACAGCTTGGCTGCTGTTCATTCCCCTAGTCCCTGTCATTGTGCTCCTGCACACTGTTACTCCAGTGTCTGCAGCATAACTGCTGTACATAGCCCTACACCCGGCCCTTGTTCTCCTGCACAGTGTTACCCCAGTGTCTGCAGAATGGCTGCTGTTAATTCCCCTTGTCCCTGTAATCATGCGCCTGAGGAGTGTTACCCAAGTGTCTGCAGCATGGCTGCTGTTCATTCCTCTAGTCCCTGTCCTCATGCTCTTGCACAGTGTTATCCCAGTGTCAACAGCAAGGCTGCTATTCATTCCCCTAGTCCCTGTCCTCGTGCTCCTGCGCAGTGTTACCCCAGTGTCTGCAGTATGGCAGCTGTTCATTCCTCTAGTCCCTGTACTTATGCTCCTGCACAGTGTTACCCCAGTGTCTGCAGCATGGCTGCTGTTCGTTTCCCTAGTCCCTGTCCTCGTGACCTGGACAGTGTTACCAAAGTGTCTGCAGCATGGCTGCTGTTCATTACCCTAGTCCCTGTCCTAGTGTTCCTGCATAGTGTTGCCCCATTGACTGCATCATGGCTGCCCTTCATTCCACTAAACCCTGTCCTCATGTTCCTGTGCAGTGTTCCCCCAGTCTATTCAGCATGGCTGCTGTTCATTCTCCTAGTCCCTAGCCTTGTGTCCTGCACAGTGGTACCCCAGTGACTGCTGTATGGCTACTGTTCATTCCTCTAACCCCAGTGCTCATGCTCCTGCACAGTGTTACCCCAGTGTCAGCAGCATGGCTGCTGTTCATTCCAATAGTCCCTGTCCTCATGCTACTGCACAGTATTACTCCAGTTTCAGCAGCATGGCTGCTGCTGTTCATTCCCCTAGCCTCTGTCATTGTTCTCATGCAGAGTGATACCCCAGTGTCTGCAGAATTGATGTTGTTCATTCCCCTAGTACCTGTCCTCATGCCCTGCACAGGTTTACTTCAGTGACTGCAGCATGGCTGCTGTTCATTCCCCTAGTCACTTCCCACGTCTCCTGAACAGTGTTAACCCAGCGTCCGCAGCTTGGCTGCTGTTCATTTCCCTAGTCTCTGTCCTCGTGCTCCTGCACTCTGTTACCCCAATGTCTGCTGATCATTCCCCTCATCCCTGTCTTCATGCTCCTGCACACTGTTACTCCAGTGTCTGCAGCATGGCTGTTCTTCATTCCCCTAGTCCCTGTCCTCATGCTCCTACACAGTGTTACCCCAGTGTCTTCAGCATGACTGCCGTTCATTCCCCTCGTCCCTCTCCTCGTACACCTGAACACATTTACCCCAGAGTCTGCAGCATGGCTGCTGTTCATTCCCCCAAGTTCCTGTTCTTGTGCTCCTGCATGGTGTTACCCCAGTGGCTGCAGCATGGCTGTGGTTCTTTCCTCTAGTCCCTGTCCTCATGCTCCTGCACTCTGTTACCTCAGTGACTGCAGCATGGCTGCTCTTCATTCCCCTAGTCCCTGTCATTGTGTCCTGCACTGTCTTAACAAGTGTATGTAGCATACTTGCTCCACATATCCCTAGAACCTGTCCTTGTTCTCCTGCACAGTGTTACTCCAGTGTCTGCAGAATGGCTGTTGTTCATTCCCCTGGTCCCTGTCCTCACGCTCCTGCACTTTGTTACCTCAGTGACTGCAGCATGGCTGCTCTTCATTCCCCTAGTCCCTGTCATTGTCTCCTGCACAGTGTTATTCCAGTGTCTGCAGCATGGCTGCTGCTCATTCCTCTAGTCCCTGTCCTCGTGTCCTGCACAGTATTACCCCAGGGTCCGCAGCATGGCTGCTGTTCATTTCCCTAGTCTCGGTCCTCGTGCTGCTGCACTCTGTTACATCACTGTCTGCTGGTCATTCCCCTAGTCCCTGTCCTTGTGCTCCTGCACAGTGTTACCCCAGTGTCAGCAGTATGGCGGCTGTTCATTCCCCTCGTCCCTGTCATTGTGCTCCTGCACAGTGTTACCCCATTGTCTGCAGCATCGCTGCTGTTCATTCCCCTAGTCCCTGTCTTCATGCTCCTGCACATTGTTGCCCCAGTGCCTGCAGCATGGCTGCTGTTCATGCCCCTAGACGCTGCACTTGTGCTCCTACGCAGTTTTACCCCAGTGTCTGCAACATGTCTGCTGTTCATTCCGCTAGTCCCTGTCCTCGTGCTCCTCCACACTGTTACTCCAGTGTCTGCAGCATGGCTGTTCTTCATTCCCCTAGTCCCTGTCCTCATGCTCCTACACAGTGTTACCCCAGTGTCTTCAGCATGACTGCTGTTCATTCCCCTCGTCCCTCTCCTCGTACACCTGAACACATTTAACCCAGTGTCTGCAGCATGGCTGCTGTTCATTCCCCTAGTCCCTGTCCTAGTGTTCCTGCATAGTGTTGCCCCATTGACTGCAGCATGGCTGTCCTTCATTCCAATAAACCCTGTCCTCATGTTCCTGTGCAGTGTTCCCCCAGTCTATTCAGCATGGCTGCTTTTCATTCTCCTAGTCCCTATCCTTGTGTCCTGCACAGTGGTACCCCAGTGACTGCTGTATGGTTACTGTTCATTCCTCTAATCCCAGTGCTCATGCTCCTGCACAGTGTTACCCCAGTGTCAGCAGCATGGCTGCTGTTCATTCCCATATTCCCTGTCCTCATGCTACTGCACAGTATTACACCAGTTTCAGCAGAATTGATGTTGTTCATTCCCCTAGTACCTGTCCTCGTGCCCTGCACATGTTTACTCCAGTGACTGCAGCATGGCTGCTGTTCATTCCCCTAGTCCCTGTCCAAGTGTCCTGAACAGTGTTAACCCAGCGTCCACTGCTTGGCTGCTGTTCATTTCCCTAGTCACTGTCCTCGTGCTCCAGCACTCTGTTACCCCAATGTCTGCTGTTCATTCCCCTCATCCCTGTCCTTGTGCTCCTGCCCAATGTTAAACCAGTGACTGCTGTATTGCTGCTGTTCATGCCCCTATTCCCTGCCCTTGTGTTCCTGCGCAGAGTTACCCCATTGTCCGCAGCATGACTGCTGTTCATTCCCCTCATCCCTGTCCTTGTGCTCCTGCCCAATGTTAAACCAGTGACTGCTGCATTGCTGCTGTTCATGCCCCTATTCCTTGCCCTTGTGCTCCTGCGCAGTGTTACCCCATTTTCCGCAGCATGACTGCTGTTCGTCCCCTTACTCGCTGTCATTGTGATCCTGCACAGTGTTATCCCAGAGTTTGCAGCATTGGTGCTGTTCATAACCCTTGACCCTGTCCTTGTTCTCCTGCACAGTGTTACCCCAGTGTCTACAGCATGGTTGTTTTTCATTCCCCTAGTCCCTGTCCTTGTGCTCCTGCATAGTGTTGCCCCAGTGACTGCAGCATGGCTTCCCTTCATTCCCCTAAACCCTATCCTCATGATCCTGCGCAGTGTTAGCCCAGTCTATGTAGCATGGCTGCTGTTCATTCTCCTAGTCCCTGGCCTCGTGTCCTGCACAGTGTTACCCCAATGTCTGCAGCATGGCTGCTGTTCATTCCCTTCGTCCCAGTTCTCGTGTCCTGCACAGTGTTACACTAGTGTCTACAGAATTGCTGCTGTTCATTCCCCTAGTTCCTGTCCTCATCTCCTGCACAGTGTTACACCAGTGACTGCTGCATGGCTGCTCTTCATTCCCTTAGTCCCAGTCCTCGTGCTCCTGCCTATAGATACCCCAGTGTCTGCAGCATGGTTGATCTTCATTCCCCAAGTCCATCTCCTTGTTCTCCTGCACAGTTGTACCCCAGTGACTGCTGTATCGCTACTGTTCATTCCTCCAGTCCCAGTGCTCATGCTCCTGCACAGTATTACCCCAGTTTCGGCAGCATGGCTTCTGTTCATTCCCCTAGTCTCTGTCCTTGTGCTCATGCACAGTGATACCCCAGTGCCTGCAGAATTGCTGTTGTTCTTTCCCCTAGTCCCTGTCCTCGTGTCCAGAACAGGTTTACTCCAGTGACTGCAGCATGACTGCTGCTCATTCCCCTACTCCCTGTCCTCATGTCCTGCACAGTGTTAACCCAGTGTCCACAGCACGGCTGTTGTTCATTTCCCTAGTCTTTGTCCTCGTGCTCCTGCATTCTGTTACCCCATTGTCTGCAGTTCATTCCCCTGGTCCCTGTCCTTGTGCTCCTACCCATTGTTACCCCAGTGACTGCTCTATGGCTGCTGTTCATTCCCCTATTCCCTGTCCTTGTGCTCATGCGCAGTGTTACCCCAGTGTTAGCAGCATGACTGCTGTTCATTCCCTTTCTCCCTGTCATTGTGCTCCTGCACCGTGTTATCCCAGTGTCTGCAGCATTGTTGCTGTTCATAATCCTAGTCCCTGTCCTTGTTCTCCTGCACAGTGTTACCTCAGTGTCTGCAGCATGGCAGTTGTTCAGTCCCCTAGTTCCTGTCCTTGTGCTCCTGCACTCTGTTACCCCAGTGAATGCAGCATGACTGCTGTTCATTCCCTTTGCCCCTGTCCTCGTGCTCCTGCACAGTGTTAACCCAGTGACTGCAGCATGACTGCTGTTCATTCCCTTTGCCCCTGTCCTCGTGCTCCTGCACAGTGTTAACCCAGTGACTGCCGCATGGCTGCTTTTCATTCTCCTAGACCCTGTCCTCGTGCTCCTGCACAGTGTCACCCCATGTCTGCCGCATGGCTGCTGTTCATTCCCCTAGTCCTTGTCCTCGTTTCCTGCACACTGTTTCCCCAGTGACTGCAGCATGGCTGCTGTTCATTCCCATAGGCCCTCTCATTGTGCTCCTGCAAAGTGTTACCCCAGTGCATGCAGAATTCCCCTGGTCCCTGTCCTCATGTCCTGCACACTTTTAATCCAGTGTCTGCAGCATGGCTGATTCTCATTCCCTTTGACCCTGTCCTCGTGCTCCTGCGCAGTGTTACTCCAATGTCTGCAGCATGGCTGCTGTTCATTCCCCTGTCCCTGTCCTCGTGCTCCTGCGCAGTGTTACCCAAGTAACTTCTGCATGGCTGCTGTTCATTGCCCTAGTCCCTGTCCTCGTGCCCCTGGTCATTGTTTTCCCAATGTCTTCAGCATGGCTGCTGTTCATAACCCTAGTCCCTGCCCTCGTGCTCCTGCACAGTGTTACGCCATTCACTGCAGCATGGCTGTTGTTCATTCCCCTAGTCCCTGTCCTTGTGCTCCTGCAAATGTTGCCCCAGTGACTGCAGCATGGTTGTTCTTCTTTCCCCTAGTCCCTGTCCTTGTGCTGCTGCCCAGTCTTACCCCAATGTCTGCAGCATGGCTGCTGTTCATTCCTCTAGTCCCTGTCATCGTGCTCATACAACCTGTAACTTCAGTGTCTGCAGCATGGCTACTGTTCATTTCCCTAGTCCTGTCCTCATGCTACTGCACAATGTTAACCCAGTGTCTACTGCATGGCTGCTTTTCATTCCCCTAGTCCCTGTCCTAGTGGTCCTGCATATTTTTGCCCCTGTGACTGCAGCATGGCTGCCCTTCATTCCCCTAATCCCTGCCTTGTGCTCCTGCTCAGTGTGACCCCAGTGACTACAGTATGGCTGCTGTTCATTCCCCTAGTCCCTGTTATCATGCTCCTGCGGAGTGTTACTCCATTGTCTGCATGCTTTTCATTTCCCTAGTCCCTGTCCTCGTGACCTGGACAGTGATACCCAAGTGTCTGCAGCGTGACTGCTGTTCATTCCCCTAGTCCCTGTGCTCATGCAACTGCACAGTATTACCCCAGTTTCTGCAGCATGGCTGCTCTTCATTCCCCTAGTCTCTGTCCTTGTGCTCATGCACAGTGATACCCAAGTGCCTGCAGAATTGCTGTTGTTCATTCCCCTAGTCCCTGTCCTCGTGTCCTGCACAGGTTTAATCCAGTGACTGCAGCTTGGCTGCTGCTCATTCCCCTACTCTCTGTCCTCGTGTCCTGCAAAGTGTTACCCCAGCGTCCCCAGCATGGCTGTTGTTCATTTCCCTAGTCTCTGTCCTCGTGCTCCTGCACTCTGTTACCTCAATGACTGCTGTTCATTCCCCTAGTCCCTGTCCTTGTGCTCCTGCCCATTGTTACCCCATTGTCTGCAGCATGGCTGATGTTCATTCCCCTAGACCCTGTCCTTGTGCTCCTGCGCACTTTTACTCCAGTGTCTGCAGCAGGTGTGCTGTTCATTCCCCTAGACCCTGTCCTCATGCTGTTGCACATTTTAACTCCAGTGTCTGCAGCATGGCTGCCCTTCATTCCCCTAGACCCTCTCCTCCTACACCTGCACACATTTACCCCATTGACTTCAGCATGCCCGCTGTTCATTCCCCTCGCCCCTGTATCGTGCTCCTGCACAGTTTTACCCCAGTGTCTGCAGCATGGCTGCTGTTCATTCCCCTAGTCCTTGTCCTCGTTTCCTGCACACTGTTTTCCCAGTGACTGCAGCATGGCTGCTGTTCATTCCACTAGTCCCTGTCATTGTTCTCCTGCACAGTGTTATGCCAGTCTCTGCAGAATGGCTGTTGTTCATTCCCCTGGTCCCTGTCCTGTTGTCCTGCACACTTTTACTCCAGTGCCTGCAGCATGGGTGCTGTTCATTCCCCTGGTCCTTGTCCTGGTGTCCTGCACACTTTTACTCCAGTGTCTGCAGCATGACTGCTGTTCATTCCCCTAGTCCCTCTCCTCGTTCACCTGAACACATTTACCCCAGTGACTTCAGCATGCCTGCTGTTCATTTCCCTCATCCCTGTATAATGCTCCTGCACAGTGTTACCCCAGTGTCTGCAGCATGGCTGTTGTTCATTCCCCAGTTCCTGTTCTTGTGCTCCTGCATAGTGTTACCCCAATGTCGATAGCATGGCTACTTTTCATTCTCCTAGTCCCTGTCATTGTGATCCTACACAGTGTTACTCCAGTGTCTGCAGCATAACTGCTGTACATAACTCTAGACACTGTCATTGTTCTTCTGCACAGTGTTACCCCAGTGACTGCAGAACGGTTGTTATTCATTCCCCTGGTCCGTGTCCTCATGTCCTGCACACTTTTACACCAGTGCCTGCAGCATGGCTGCTGTTCATTCCCCTAGTCCCTGTCCTCGTGCTGATCCGTTCTGTTACCCCAGTGTCTGCAGCATGGCTGCGGTTCATTCCCTTTGTCCCTGTCCTCGTGCTCCTGCACAGTGTTACCCCAGTAACTGCAGCATGGCTGCAGTTCATTCCCCTAGCCCCTGTCATTGAGCCCCTACTCATTGTTACCCCAAAGTCTTCAGCATGGCTGCTGTTCATTCCCCTAGTCCCTGTCCTTGTGCTCCTGCCCATTGTTACCCCAGTGACTGCCCTATGTCTGCTGTTCACTCCCGTATTCCCTGTCCTTGTGCTCATGCGCAGTCTTACTCCAGTGTTAGCAGCATGACTGCTGTTCATTCCCCTTCTCCCTGTCATTGTTCTCCTCCACATGTTATCCCAATGTCTGCAGCATTGTTGCTGTTCATTCCCCTGGTCCTTGTCCTCGTTTCCTGCACACTGTTTCCCCAGTGACTGCAGCATGGCTGCTGTTCATTCCCTTTGCCCCTGTCCTCGTGCTCCTGCACAGTGTTAACCCAGTGACGGCCGCATGGCTGCTTTTCATTCTCCTAGACCCTGTCCTCGTGCTCCTGCACAGTGTTACCCTATGTCTGCCGCATGGCTGCTGTTTATTCCCCTAGTCCTTGTCCTCGTTTCTTGCACACTGTTTCCCCAGTGACTGCAGCATGGCTGCTGTTCATTCCCATAGTCCCTCTCATTGTGCTCCTGCACAGTGTTACCCCAGTGCCTGCGGAATCGCTGTTGTTCATTCCCCTGGTCCCTGTCCTTGTGTCCTGCACACTTTTAATCCAGTGTCTGCAGCTTATCTGATGTTCATTCCCTTTGTCCCTGTCATCGTGCTCCTGCACAGTGTTACTCAAGTAACTGCAGCATTGCTGCTGTTCATTGCCCTAGTCCCTGTCCTCATGCCCCTGGTCATTGTTTCCCCAATGTCTTCAGCATGGCTGCTGTTCATTCCCCTAGTCCCTGCCTCGTGCTCCTGCACAGTGTTACGCCATTCACTGCAGCATGGCTGCTGTTCATTCCCCTAGTCCCTTTCCTCGTGCTCCTGCACAGTGTTACCCAAGTAACTTCTGCATGACTGCTGTTCATTGCCCTAGTCCCTGTCCTCGTGCCCCTGGTCATTGTTTTCCCAATGTCTTCAGCATGGCTGCTGTTCATACCCCTAGTCCCTGCCTCGTGCTCCTGCGAAGTGTTAGCCCAGTGTCTGTAGCATGGCTGCTGTTCATTACCCTAGTCCCTGTACTTGTGCTCCTGCGCACTTTTACTCCAGTGTCTGCAGCATGGCTGATGTTCATTCCTCTAGACCTTGTCCTTGTGCACCTGCGCAGTTTAACCCCAGTGTCTGCAGCAGGTGTGCTGTTCATTCCCCTAGACCCTGTCCTCGTGCTGTTGCACATTTTAACTCCAGTGTCTGCAGCATGGCTGCTCTTCATTCCCCTAGTCCCTCTCCTCCTTCATCTGCACACATTTACCCCATTGACTTCAGCATGCTCGCTGTTCATTCCCCTCGCCCCTGTATCGTGCTCCTGCACAGTGTTAACCCAGTGACTGCCGCATGGCTGCTTTTCATTCTCCTAGACCCTGTCCTCGTGCTCCTGCACAGTGTTACCCCATGTCTGCCGCATGGCTGCTGTTCGTTCCCCTAGTCCTTGTCCTCGTTTCCTGCACACTGTTTCCCCAGTGACTGCAGCATGGCTGCTGTTCATTCCCCTAGTCCCTGTCATTGTTCTCCTGCACAGTGTTACCCCGTCTCTGCAGAATGGCTGTTGTTCATTCCCCTGGTCCCTGTCCTGGTGTCCTGCACACTTTTACTCCAGTGCCTGCAGCATGGGTGCTGTTCATTCCCCTGGTCCCTGTCCTGGTGTCCTGCACACTTTTACTCCAGTGTCTGCAGCATGACTGCTGTTCATTCCCCTAGTCCCTCTCCTCGTTCACCTGAACACATTTACCCCAGTGACTTCAGCATGCCTGCTGTTCATTTCCCTCATCCCTGTATCGTGCTCCTGCACAGTGTTACCCCAGTGTCTGCAGCATGGCTGTTGTTCATTCCCCCAGTTCCTTTTCTTGTGCTCCTGCATAGTGTTACCCCAGTGTCTGCAGCATGGCTTCTTTTCATTCCCCTAGTCCCTGTCATTGTGCTCCTGCACAGTGTTACTCCAGTGTCTGCAGCATAACTGCTGTACATAACCCTAGACACTGTCCTTGTTCTCCCGCACAGTGTTACCCCAGTGCCTGCAGCATAACTGCTGCACATAGCCCTAGACACTGTCCCTGTTCTCCTGCACAGTGTTACCCCAGTGTCTGCAGCATAACTGCTGTACATAACCCTAAACCCTGTCCTTGATCTCCTGCACTGTGTTACCCCAGTGTCTGCAGATTGGCTGTTATTCATTCCCCTGGTCCGTGTCCTCATGTCCTGCACACTTTTACACCAGTGCCTGCAGCATGACTGCTGTTCATTCCTCTAGTCCCTGTCCTCGTGCTCATCCGCTCTGTTACTCCAGTGTCTGCAGCATAACTGCTGTACATAACCCTAGACACTGTCCTTGTTCTCCCGCACAGTGTTACCCCAGTGCCTGCAGCATAACTGCTGCACATAGCCCTAGACACTGTCCCTGTTCTCCTGCACAGTGTTACCCCAGTGTCTTCAGCATAACTGCTGTACATAACCCTAAACCCTGTCCTTGATCTCCTGCACTGTGTTACCCCAGTGTCTGCAGATTGGCTGTTATTCATTCCCCTGGTCCGTGTCCTCATGTCCTGCACACTTTTACACCAGTGCCTGCAGCATGGCTGCTGTTCATTCCTCTAGTCCCTGTCCTCGTGCTCATCCGCTCTGTTACTCCAGTGTCTGCTGCATGGCTGTGGTTCATTCCCTTTGTCCCTGTCCTCATGCTCCTGCACAGTGTTACCCCAGTAACTGCAGCATGGCTGCTGTTCATTCCCCTAGTCCCTGTCCTCGAGCCCCTGCTCATTGTTACCCCAAAGTCTTCAGCATGGCTGCTGTTCATTCCCCTAGTCCCTGTCCTCCTGCCCCTGCTCATTCTAACTCCAGAATCTGCAGCATGGCTGCTTTTAATTTCCCTAGTCCCTGTCATTTTTCTCCTGCACCATGTTACCCCAGTCTCTGCAGAATGGCTGTTGTTCATTCCCCTGGTCCCTGTCCTGTTGTCCTGCACACTTTTACTCCAGTGCCTGCAGCATGGGTGCTGTTCATTCCCCTGGTCCCTGTCTTGGTGTACTGCATACTTTTACTCCAGTGTCTGCAGCATGACTGCTGTTCATTCCCCTAGTCCCTCTCCTCGTACACCTGAACACATTTACTCCAGTGACTTCAGCATGCCTGCTGTTCATTTCCCTCATCCCTGTATCGTGCTCCTGCACAGTGTTACCCCAGTGTCTGCAGCATGGCTGTTGTTCATTCCCCCAGTTCCTGTTCTTGTGCTCCTGCACAGTGTTACTCCAGTGTCTGCAGCATAACTGCTGTACATAATCCTAGACACTGTCCTTGTTCTCCCACACAGTGTTACCCGAGGGTCTGCAGCATAACTGCTGCACATAACCGTAGACACAGTCCTTGTTCTCCTGCACAGTGTTACCCCGGTGTCTGCAGCATAACTGCTGTACATAGCCCTAGACCCTGTCCTTGATCTCCTGCACAGTGTTACCCCAGTGTCTGCAGAATGGCTGTTATTCATTCCCCTGGTTCGTGTCCTCATGTGCTGCACACTTTTACTCTAGTGCCTGCAGCATGGCTGCTGTTCATTCCTCTAGTTCCTGTCCTCATGCTCATCCGCTCTGTTACTCCAGTGTTTGCAGCATGGCTGCTGTTCATTCCCTTTTTCCCTGTCCTCTTGCTCCTGCACAGTGTTACCCCAGTAACTGCAGCATGGCTGCTGTTCATTCCCCTAGGCCCTGCCTCGTTCTCCTGCGCAGTGTTACCCCAGTGACTGCAGCATGGCTACTGTCAATTCCCATGGTCCCTGTAATCATGCTCCTGTGCAGTGTTAACCCAGTGTCTGCAGCATGGCTGCTGTTCATTCCTCTAGTCCCTGTCGTCATGCTCATCCACTCTGTTACTACAGTGTCTGCAGCATGGCTGCTGTTCCTTCCCCTAGTCCCTGTCCTCGTGTCCCTGCTCATTGTAACTCCAGTGTCTGCAGCATGGCTGCTGTACATTTCCCTAGTCCCTTTCCTTGTGTCCTGCACACAGTTACCCCAAAGACTGCAGCATGCCTTCTGTTCATTCCCCTAGTCCCTGTCCTTTTGTTCCTGCATAGTGTTGCCCCAGTGACTGCAGCATGGTTGATCTTCATTCCCCTAGTCCTGGTCCTTGTGCTCCTGCACAGTTTTAACCCAGTGTGTGCAGCATGGCTGCTGTTCATTCCCCTAGTCCCTGTCTTCGTGTCCTGCACAGTGTTACCCCAGTGTCTGCAGCATAGCTGCTGTTCATTACCCTAGTCCCTGTCCTCGTGCTCCTGCACATTGTGACCCCAATATCTGCTGTTCATTCCCCTGGTCACTGTCCTTGTGCTCCTGCACATTGTTTCCACACTGTCTGCAGCATGGCTGCTGTTCGTACCCCTATTACCTGTCCTTGTGCTCCTGCGCAGTGTTACCCCAGTATCTGCAGTATGGCTGCTCTTGATTCCCCTAGTCCCTGTCCTCGTGCTCCTGCTCATTGTTACCCCAATGTCTGCAGAATGGCTGCTGTTCATTCCCCTAGTCCCCGTCATTGTGCATCTACACAGTGTTACCCCAGTAACTGCAGTATGGCTGCTCTTGATTCCCCTAGTCCCTGTCCTCATGCTCCTGTACATTATTACCCCAGTGACTGCAGCATGGCTGCTGTTCATTCCCCTAGTCCCGGAGCTCATGCTCCTGCACATTGTTACCCCATTCTCTGCAGCATGGCTGCTGTTCATTCCCCTAGTCCCATTCCTTGTTCTCCTGCACAGTGTTACCCCAGAGACTGCAGCATGGTTAGTCTTCATTCCCCTAGTCCCTGTCCTCGTGTCCTGCAAAATTTTACACCAGTGTCTGCAGCATGGCTGCTGTTCATTCCCCTAGACCCTATCCTCGTGCCCTGCACAGTGTTACACCAGTGTCTGCAGCATGGCTGCTGTTCATTTCCCTAGTCCCTGTCCTTGTGCTACTGCACAGTGTTACTCCAGTGACTGAAGCATGGCTGCTGTTCATTCCCCTAGTCCCTGTCCTAGTGTCCTGCACAGTGATTCCGCAGTGTCTGCACCATAGCTGCTGTTCATTCTCCTCGTCCCTGTCCTCATGCTCCTGCACAGTGTTACCCCAGTGACTGCTGCATGGCTGCTCTTGATTCGCCTAGTCCCTGTCCTCGTGCTCCTGCACTCTGTTACTCCAGTGTCTGCAGCATGGCTGCTGTTCATTCCACTCGTCCCTGTCCTCGTGCTCCTGCACAGTGTTTCCACAGTGACTGCTGTATGGCTGCTGTTCATTCCCTGAGTCCCCGTCCTTGTGAACCTGCACAATGTTACCCCAGTGTCTGCTGCGTGGCTGCTGTTCATTCCCCTGGTCCCTGTCCTCGTGTCCTGCACACTTTTACTCCAGTGACTGCCGCATGGCTGCTGTTCATTCCCCTAGTCCCTGTACTCATGCTCCTGCAGAGTGTTACCCCAGTGTCTGCAGCATGGCTGCTGTTCATACCCCTAGTCCGTTTCCTTGTGCTCCTGCACACTGTTACCCCAGTGTCTACAGTACGGCTGCTGTTCATTCTCCTAGACCCTGTCCTCGTGCTCCTGCACACTGTTACTTCAGTGACTGCTGCATGGCTGCTTTTCATTCCCCTAGACCCTGTGCTTGTGCTCCTGCGCAGTGTTACCCCAGTGTCTGCAGCATGGCTGCTTTTCATTCCCTATGCCCTCTCCTCGTGCACCTGCACAAATTTTCCCCTGTTTCTGCAGCATGGCTGCTGTTCATTCCCCTAGTGCCTGTTCTGGTTCTCCTGAACAGTGTTACCCCAGTGGCCGCAGCATGGCTGCTGTTCATTCCCCTAGTCCCTGTCCTTGTGCTCCTGCACAGTTTTACCCCAGCGTCTGCCGCATGTCTGCTGTTCATTTCCTTAATCCCTGTCCTAGTGCTCCTGCACACTGTTACTTCAGTGACTGCAGCATGGCTGCTTTTCATTCCCCTAGACCCTGTGCTCGTGCTCCTGCACAGTGTTAACCCAGTGTCTGCAGCATATCTGCTGTTCATTCCCCAATGCCTGTTGTTGTGCTCCTGCATAGTGTTACCCCAGTGGCGGCAGCATTAGCTGCTCATCATTCCCCTAGTCCCTGTCCTTCAGCTACTGCACATTTTTACCCCAGTGATTGCTGTATGGCTGCTGTTCATTCCCCTGGTGACTGTCCTCGTGTCTTGCACAGTTTAACACCAGTGTCTGTAGCATGGCTGCTGTTCAATCCCAAAGTCCATGTCCTCATGGTCCTGCCCATTTTTACCGCAATGTCTGCTGTTCATTCCCCTAGTTCCTGTCCTTGAGCTCCTGTACAGTGTTACCCCAGTGACTGCAGCTTGGTTGCTGTTCATTCCCCTATTTCCTGTCCACGTGTCCTGCACTCTGTTACTCCACTATCTGCAGCATGGCTGCTGTTCATTCCCCTCGTCCCTGTCCTCGTGCTCCTGCACAGTGTTACCCCAGTGTCTGCAGCATAGCTGCTGTTCATTACCCTAGTCCCTGTCCTCGTGCTCCTGCACATTGTAACCCCAATAACTGCAGCATGACTGCTGTTCATTCCCCAAGTCCCTGTCTTCATGCTGCTGCACAGTGTTACCCCAGTGTCTGCAGCATGGCTGCTGTTCGTTCCCCTATTACCTGTCCTCGTGCTCCTGCACAGTGTTTCCACACTGTCTGCAGCATGGCTGCTGTTCGTTCCCCTATTATCTGTCCTCGTGCTACTGCACAGTGTTTCCACACTGTCTGCAGCATGGCTGCTGTTCGTTCCCCTATTATCTGTCCTCGTGCTACTGCACAGTGTTACCCCACTAACTGCAGTATGGCTGCTATTGTTTCCCCTATTCCCTGTCCTCGTGCTCCTGCACATTGTTACCCCAATAACTGCAGCATGACTGCTGTTCATTCCCCAAGTCCCTGTCTTCATGCTGCTGCACAGTGTTACCCCAGTGTCTGCAGCATGGCTGCTGTCATTCCACTGGTCCCTGTCATTTTTCTCCTGCACATTTTTACCCCAGTGACTGTAGCATGGCTGCTGTTCTTTCCCCTGGTCCCAGTGCTCGTGCTCCTGCTCATTGTTACCCCAGTCTCTGCAGCATGGCTGCTGTTCAATCCCCTACTCCCATTCCTTGTTCTCCTGCACAGTGTTACCCCAGTGTCTGCAGTATGGCTGCCGTTCATTCTGCTGAGCCCTGTGTTCGCGCCTCTGCACAGTGTTACCCCAGTGACAGCAGCCTGGTTGGTCTTCATTCCCCTAGTCCCTGTCCTTGTGCTCCTGCAAAGTGTTACCCCAGTTTCTGCAGCTTGGCTGCTGTTCATTCCCCTAGTCCCTGTCATTGTGCTCCTGCACATTGTTTCCCCAGTGTCTGCAGAATGGCTGCTGTTCATTCCCCTAGTCCCTGTCCTCGTGCTCATCTGCTCTGTTACTCCAGTGTCTGCAGCATGGCTGCTGATAATTCCCCTAGTCCCTGCTTCGTGCTCACGCAGTGTTACCCCAGTGACTGCAGAATGGCTGCTGTTCATTCCCCTGGTCCCTGTACTCATGCTCCTGCAGAGTGTTACCCCTGTGTCTGCAGCATGGCTGCTGTTCATACCCCTAGTCCGTGTCCTTGTGCTCCTGCACACTGTTACCCCAGTGTCTACAGTACGGCTGCTGTTCATTCCCCTAGACCCTGTCCTCGTGCTCCTGCACACTGTTACTTCAGTGACTGCTGCATGGCTGCTTTTCATTCCCCTAGACTCTGTGCTTGTGCTCCTGCGCAGTGTTACCCCAGTGTCTGCAGCATGGCTGCTTTTCATTCCCTATGCCCTCTCCTCGTGCACCTGCACAAATTTTCCCCTGTTTCTGCAGCATGGCTGCTGTTCATTCCCCTAGTGCCTGTTCTGGTTCTCCTGAACAGTGTTACCCCAGTGGCCGCAGCATGGCTGCTGTTCATTCCCCTAGTCCCTGTCCTTGTGCTCCTGCACAGTTTTACCCCAGCGTCTGCCGCATGTCTGCTGTTCATTCCCCTAGACCCTGTCCTCGTGCTCCTGCACACTGTTACTTCAGTGACTGCAGCATGGCTGCTTTTCATTCCCCTAGACCCTGTGCTCGTGCTCCTGCACAGTGTTAACCCCAGTGTCTGCAGCATGGCTGCTGTTCATTCCCCAATGCCTGTTGTTGTGCTCCTGCATAGTGTTACCCCAGTGGCGGCAGCATTGGCTGCTCATCATTCCCCTAGTCCCTGTCCTTCCGCTACTGCACATTTTTACCCCAGTGATTGCTGTATGGCTGCTGTTCATTCCCCTGGTGATTGTCCTCGTGTCTTGCACAGTTTAACACCAGTGTCTGTAGCATGGCTGTTGTTCATTCCCCTTGTCGCTGTCCTCGTTGTCCTGCACAGTTTTACCCCAGTGTCTGCAGCATGTCAACTGTTCATTCCCCTAGTGCCTGTCCTCGTGCTCTTGCACAGTGTTTCCCCAGTGTTTGCAGCATGGCTCCTGTTCATTCCCCTAGACCCTGTCCTTTTGCTACTGCACAGTGTTACCCCAGTTTCTGCAGCTTGGCTGCTGTTCATTCCCCTAGTCCCTGTCCTCGTGTCCTGCACACTTTTACTCCAGTGACTGCAGCATGGCTGCTGTTCATTCCCCTCGTCCCGGTCCTTGTGCTCCTGTACAGTGTTACCCCAGTGTCTGCAGCATGGCTGCTGTTCAATCCCCTATTTCCTGTCCACGTGTCCTGCACTCTGTTACTCCACTATCTGCAGCATGGCTGCTGTTCATTCCCCTCGTCCCTGTCCTCGTGCTCCTGCACAGTGTTACCCCAGTGTCTGCAGCATAGCTGCTGTTCATTACCCTAGTCCCTGTCCTCGTGCTCCTGCACATTGTAACCCCAATATCTGCTGTTCATTCCCCTGGTCCCTGTCCTCCTGCTCCTGCACAATGTTTCCACACTGTCTGCAGCATGGCTGCTGTTCGTTCCCCTATTACCTGTCCTCGTGCTACTGCACAGTGTTACCCCACTAACTGCAGTATGGCTGCTATTGTTTCCCCTATTCCCTGTCCTCGTGCTCCTGCACATTGTTACCCCAATGTCTGCAGTATGACTGCTGTTCATTCCCCAAGTCCCTGTCTTAATGCTCCTGCACAGTGTTACCCCAGTGACTGCAGCATGGCTGCTGTTCATTCCCCTGGTCCCAGTGCTCGTGCTCCTGCTCATTGTTACCCCAGTCTCTGCAGCATGGCTGCTGTTCGTTCCTCTAGTCCCATTCCTTGTTCTCCTGCACAGTGTTACCCCAGCGTCTGCAGTATGGCTGCCGTTCATTCTGCTGAGCCCTGTGTTCGTGCCCCTGCACAGTGTTACCCCAGTGACAGCAGCCTGGTTGGTCTTCATTCCCCTAGTCCCTGTCCTCATGCTACTGCACAGTGTTACCCCAGTTTCTGCAGAATGGCTGTTGTTCATTCCCCTAAGCCCCTGTCCTCGTTTCCTGCACACTTTTAATCCAGTGACAGAAGCATGGCTGCTTTTCAATCCCCTAGTCTCTGTCCTCGTGTCCTGCACACTGATTGCCCAGTGTCTGCAGCACAACTGCTGGTCATTAACCTAGTCCGTGTCCTCGTGCTCCTGCACATTGTAACACGAATATCTGCTGTTCGTTCCCCTGGTCCCTGTCCTTTTGCTCCTGCACAGTGTTACCCCAGTGACTGCAGCATGGCTGCTCTTGTTTCCCCTGCTCTCTGTCCTCGTGCTCCTGCACTCTGTTACTCCAGTGTCTGCAGCATGGCTGCTGTTCATTCCCCTCGTCCCTGTCCTTGTGCTCCTGTACAGTGTTACCCAAGTGTCTGCAGCATGGCTGCTGTTCAATCCCCTAGTTCCTGTCCTCGTGGTCCTGCACGTTGTTACCCCAGTGTCTGCTGCATGGCTGCTGTTCATTCTCCTAGTCCCTGTCCTTGTGCTCCTGCACAGTGTTTCCCCAGTGACTGCTGTATGGCTGCTGTTCATTCCCCTAGTCCCTTTCCTTGTTCTCCTGTAAAGTGTTCCCCCAGTGTCTCCATGTAGCTGCTGTTCATTCCCCTATTCCATGTCCTTGTGCTCCTGCAGTGATTCCCCGGTGTCTGCAGCATGGTTGCTGTTCATTCCCCTAGTCCCAGTCCTTGTGCTCCTGCACAGTGTCACTCCAGTGTCTGCAGCATGGCTGCTGTTCTTTTCCCTAGTCCCTGTTCTTCTGCTCCTGCACAGTGTTACCCCAGTGATTGCAGCAGGGCTGCTGTTCATTCCCCAAGTCCCTGTCCTCGGGTCCTGCTCACTTTTACTCCAGTGACTGCAGCATGGCTGCTGTTCATTCCCCTAGCCCCTGTCCTCGGGTCCTGCACAGTGTTACCCCAGTGTCTGCAGGATGGCTGCTGTTCAATCCTCTAGTCCCTGTCCTCTTGGTCTTACACATTGTTACCCCAATGTCTGCAGTTCATGCCCCTAGTCCCTGTCCTTGTGCTCCTGCACAGTGTTTCCAGTGTCTGCAGCAAGGCTGCTGTTCATTCCCCTAGTCCCTGTCCTCATGTTCCTGCTCAGTTTAACCCCAGTGACTGCAGCATGGCTGCTCTTCATTCCCCTAGTCCCTGTCCCCGTGCTCCTGCACAGTGTTCACCCGTGACTGCAGCATGGCTGCTGTTCATTCCCCTAGTCCCGGTGCTCGTGCTCCTGCAAATTGTTACCCCAGTTTCTGCAGAATGGCTGTTGCTCATTCCCCTAGTCCCATTCCTTGTTCTCCTGCACAGTGTTACCCCAGTGACAGCAGCCTGGTTAGTCTTCATTCCCCTAGTCCCTGTCCTTGTGCTCCTGCACAGTGTTACCCCAGTGACTGCTGTATGGCTACTGTTCATTCCCCTAGTCCCTGTCCTTGTGCTCCTGCACAGTGTTACTCCAGTGTCTGCTGCGTGGCTGCTATTCATTCCCCTACTCCCTGTCCTTGTGCTGCTGCAGAGTGTTACCCCAGTTTCTGCAGAATGGCTGTTGTTCATTCCCATAGTCCCTGTCCTCGTTTCCTGCACACTTTTAATCCAGTGACTGCAGCATGGCTGCTGTTCATTCCCCTAGTCTCTGTCCTCGTGTCCTGCACACTGATTCCCCAGAGTCTGCAGCACAACTGCTGGTCATTACCCTAGTCTGTGTCCTCGTGCTCCTGCACATTGTAACCCCAATATCTGGTGTTCGTTCCCCTGGTCCCTGTCCTCATGCTCCTGCACAGTGTTACCCCAGTGACTGCAGCATGGCTGCTCTTAATTCCCTTAGTCTCTGTCCTCGTGCTCCTGCACTCTGTTACTCCCGTGTCTGCAGCATGGCTGCTGTTCATTCCCCTCGTCCCTGTTCTTGTGCTCCTGTACAGTGTTACCCAAGTGTCTGCAGCATGGCTGCTGTTCAATCCCCTAGTCCCTGTCCTCGTGGTCCTGCACGATGTTACCCCAATGTTTGCTTTTCATTCCCCTAGTCCCATTCCTTGTGCTCCTGCACAGTGTTACCCCAGTGACTGCTGTATGGCTACTGTTCATTCCTCTAGTCCCAGTGCGCATGCTCCTGCACAGTGTTACCCCAGTGTCTGCAGCATGGCTGCTGTTCATTCCCCTAGTCCCTGTCCTTGTGCTGCTGCACAGTGTTACCCCAGTTTCTGCAGCTTGGCTGCTGTTCATTCCCCTAGTCCCTGTCCTCGTTTCCTGCACACTTTTAATCCAGTGACTGCAGCATGGCTGCTGCTCATTCCCCTAGTCTCTGTCCTCGGGTCCTGCACACTGATTCCCCAGAGTCTGCAGCACAACTGCTGGTCATTACCCTAGTCTGTGTCCTCGTACTCCTGCACATTGTAACCCCAATATCTGGTGTTCATTCCCCTGGTCCCTGTCCTCGTGCTCCTGCACAGTGTTACCCCAGTGACTGCAGCATGGCTGCTCTTGATTCCCTTAGTCTCTGTCCTCGTGCTCCTGCACTCTGTTACTCCAGTGTCTGCAGCATGGCTGCTGTTCATTCCCCTAGTCCCTGTCCTTGTTCTCCTGAAAAGTGTTCCCCCAGTGTCTCCATGTAGCTGTTGTTCATTCCCCTATTCCATGTCCTTGTGCCCCTGCAAAGTATTTCCCCGGTGTCTGCAGCATGGCTGCTGCTCATTCACTTGGTCCCTGTCCTCGGGCTCCTGCACAGTGTTACCCCAGTGACTGCAGCATGGCTGCTGTTCATTCCCCTAGTCCCTGTCCTTCTGCTCCTGCACAGTGTTAACCCAGTGAATGCAGCAGGGCTGCTGTTCATTCGCCAAGTCCCTGTCCTCGTGTCCTGCTCACTTTTACTCCAGTGACTGCAGCATGGCTGCTGTTCATTCCCCTAGCCCCTGTCCTCGAGTCCTGCACAGTGTTACCCCAGGGTCTGCAGCATGGCTGCTGTTCAATCCACTAGTCCCAGTCCTCTTGGTCTTGCACATTGTTACCCCAATGTCTGCAGTTCATGCCCCTAGTCCCTGTCCTTGTGCTCCTGCACAGTGTTACCCCAGTGACTGCAGAATGGCTGCTCTTCATTCCCCTAGTCCCTGTCCTCGTGCTCCTGCCCATTGTTGCCCCAGTGACTGCAGCATGGCTGCTGTTCATTTTCCTTGACCCTCTCCTTGTTGTCCTGCGCTGTGTTACCTCAATATCTGCAGCATGGCTGCTGTTCATTCCCCTAGTCCCCGTCCTTGGGGTCCTGCACAGTTTTACCCCTGTGTCTGCAGCAGAGCTGCTGTTCAATTCCCTAGTCCCCATCCTCTTTGTCTTGCACATTGTTACCCCAATGTCTGCAGTTCATGCCCCTAGTCCCTGTCCTTGTGCTCCTGCACAGTGTTTCCAGTGTCTGCAGCAAGGCTGCTGTTCATTCCCCTAGTCCCTGTCCTCGTGTACTGCACAATGTTACCCCAGTGTCTGCAGCGTAGCTGTTGTTCATTACCCTAGTCCTTGTCTTCGTTCTCCTGCACATTGTAACCCCAGTATCTGCTGTTCATTCCCCTGGTCCCTATCCTCCTGCTCCGGCACAGTGTTTCCACACTGTCAGCAGCATGGCTGCTGTTCATTCGCCTATTACCTGTCCTTATGCTCCTGCACACTGTTATCCCAGTGACTGCAGCATAGCTGCTCTTAGTCCTAGTCCCTGTCCTGGTGCTCCTGCACATTTTTACCCCAATGTCTGCAGCATGACTGCTGTTCATTCCCCTAGTCCCTGTCTTCATGCTCCTGCACAGTTTATCCCTGTGTCTGCAGCATGGCTGCTGTCATTCCTCTAGTCCCTGTCCTTGTTCTCCTGCTCAGTGTTACCCCAGTGTCTCCAGCACAGCTGCTGTTCATTCCCCTAGCTCATGTCCTTGTGCTCCTGCACAGTGTTACCCCAGTGACTGCAGCAGGGCTGCTGTTCATTCCCCTGGTGCCTGTCCTCGTGTCCTGCACACTTTTACTCCGGTGTCTGCAGCATGGCTGCTGTTCATTCCCCTAGTCCCTGTCCTTGTGCCCTGAACAGTGTTGCCCCAGTGTCTGCAGCATGGCTGCTGTTCATTCCTCTAGTCCCTGTCCTCGTGCTCCTGCACAGAGTTACCCCACTGACTGCAGAAAGCCTGTTCTTCATTCCCCTAGTCCCTGTCCTTGTTGTCCTGCACAGTTTTATCCCAGGGTCTGCAGCATGGCTGCTGTTCATTCCCCTTGTCTGGGTCCTCGTTTCCAGCACACTGTTGCCCCAGTGGCTGCAGCATGGCTCCTGTTCATTCCCCAAGTGCCTGTCCTTGTTTCCTGCACACTTTTAATCCAGTGACAGAAGCATGGCTGCTTTTCAATCCCCTAGTCTCTGTCCTCGTTTCCTGCACACTGATTGCCCAGTGTCTGCAGCACAACTGCTGGTCATTAACCTAGTCCGTGTCCTCGTGCTCCTGCATATTGTAACACGAATATCTGGTGTTCGTTCCCCTGGTCCCTGTCCTCGTGCTCCTGCACAGTGTTACTCCAGTGTCTGCAGCATGGCTGCTGTTGTTTCTCCTGCTCTCTGTCCTCGTGCTCCTGCACTCTGTTACTCCAGTGTCTGCAGCATGGCTGCTGTTCATTCCCCTCGTCCCTGTCCTTGTGCTCCTGTACAGTGTTACCCAAGTGTCTGCAGCATGGCTGCTGCTCAATCCCCTAGTCCCTGTCCTCGTGGTCCTGCACGTTGTTACCCCAGTGTCTGCTGCATGGCTGCTGCTCAATCCCCTAGTCCCAGTCCTTGTGCTCCTGCACAGTGTCACCCCAGTGTCTGCAGCATGGCTGCTGTTCTTTTCCCTAGTCCCTGTTCTTCTGCTCCTGCACAGTGTTACCCCAGTGAAAGCAGCAGGGCTGCTGTTCATTCCCCAAGTCCCTGTCCTCGGGTCCTGCTCACTTTTACTCCAGTGACTGCAGCATGGCTGCTGTTCATTCCCCTAGCCCCTGTCCTCGGGTCCTGCACAGTGTTACCCCAGTGTCTGCAGGATGGCTGCTGTTCAATCCTCTAGTCCCTGTCCTCTTGGTCTTACACATTGTTACCCCAATGTCTGCAGTTCATGCCCCTAGTCCCTGTTCTTGTGCTCCTGCACAGTGTTTCCAGTGTCGGCAGCAAGGCTGCTGTTCATTCCCCTAGTCCCTGTCCTCGTGTTCCTGCACAGTTTAACCCCAGTGACTGCAGCATGGCTGCTCTTCATTCCCCTAGTTCCTGTCCCCGTGCTCCTGCACAGTGTTCACCCGTGACTGCAGCATGGCTGCTGTTCATTCCCCTAGTCCCTGTCCTTGTTCTCCTGAAAATTGTTCCCCCATAGTCTCCATGTAGCTGCTGTTCATTGCCCTATTCCATGTCCTTGTGCTCCTGCACAGTGTTTTCCCAGTGTCTGCAGCATGGCTGCTGCTCATTCACTTGGTCCCTGTCCTCGGGCTCCTGCACAGTGTTACCCCAGTGACTGCAGCATGGCTGCTGTTCATTCCCCTAGTCCCTGTCCTTCTGCTCCTGCACAGTGTTAACCCAGTGAATGCAGCATGGCTGCTGTTCATTCGCCAAGTCCCTGTCCTCGTGTCCTGCTCACTTTTACTCCAGTGACTGCAGCATGGCTGCTGTTCGTTCCCTAGCCCCTGTCCTCGAGTCCTGCACAGTGTTACCCCAGTGTCTGCAGCAAGGCTGCTGTTCATTCCCCTAGTCCCTGTCCTCGTGCTCCTGCCCATTGTTGCCCCAGTGACTGCAGCATGGCTGCTGTTCATTTTCCTTGACCCTCTCCTTGTTGTCCTGCGCTGTGTTACCTCAATATCTGCAGCATGGCTGCTGTTCATTCCCCTAGTCCCCGTCCTTGGGGTCCTGCACAGTTTTACCCCTGTGTCTGCAGCATAGCTGCTGTTCAATTCCCTAGTCCCTGTCCTCGTGTTACTGCACATTGTTACCCCAGTGACTGCAGAATGGCTGCTCTTCATTCCCCTAGTCCCTGTCCTCGTGCTCCTGCCCATTGTTGCCCCAGTGACTGCAGCATGGCTGCTGTTCATTTTCCTTGACCCTCTCCTTGTTGTCCTGCGCTGTGTTACCTCAATATCTGCAGCATGGCTGCTGTTCATTCCCCTAGTCCCCGTCCTTGGGGTCCTGCACAGTTTTACCCCTGTGTCTGCAGCATAGCTGCTGTTCAATTCCCTAGTCCCCGTCCTCTTTGTCTTGCACATTGTTACCCCAATGTCTGCAGTTCATGCCCCTAGTCCCTGTCCTTGTGCTCCTGCACAGTGTTTCCAGTGTCTGCAGCAAGGCTGCTGTTCATTCCCCTAGTCCCTGTCCTCGTGTCCTGCACAATGTTACCCCAGTGCCTGCAGCGTAGCTGTTGTTCATTACCCTAGTCCTTGTCTTCGTTCTCCTGCACATTGTAACCCCAGTATCTGCTGTTCATTCCCCTGGTCCCTATCCTCCTGCTCCGGCACAGTGTTTCCACACTGTCAGCAGCATGGCTGCTGTTCATTCGCCTATTACCTGTCCTCATGCTCCTGCACACTGTTATCCCAGTGACTGCAGCATAGCTGCTCTTGTTTCCCCTAGTCCCTGTCCTGGTGCTCCTGCACATTTTTACCCCAATGTCTGCAGCATGACTGCTGTTCATTCCCCTAGTCCCTGTCTTCATGCTCCTGCACAGTTTATCCCTGTGTCTGCAGCATGGCTGCTGTCATTCCTCTAGTCCCTGTCCTTGTTCTCCTGCCCAGTGTTACCCCAGTGTCTCCAGCAGCGCTGCTGTTCATTCCCCTGGTGCCTGTCCTCGTGTCCTGCACACTTTTACTCCAGTGACTGCAGCATGGCTGCTGTTCATTCCCCAAGTCCCTGTCCTCGTGTCCTGCACACTTTTACTCCGGTGTCTGCAGCATGGCTGCTGTTCATTCCCCTAGTCCCTGTCCTCGTGCCCTGAACAGTGTTACCCCAGTGTCTACAGCATGGCTGCTCTTCATTCCTCTAGTCCCTGTCCTCGTGCTCCTGCACAGAGTTACCCCACTGACTGCAGAAAGCCTGTTCTTCATTCCCCTAGTCCCTGTCCTTGTTGTCCTGCACAGTTTTATCCCAGGGTCTGCAGCATGGCTGCTGTTCATTCCCCTTGTCCGGGTCCTCGTTTGCAGCACACTGTTGCCCCAGTGGCTGCAGCATGGCTCCTGTTCATTCCCCTTGTGTCTGTCCTCGTGCTCTTGCACAGTGTTATGACAGTGCCTGCAGCATGGCTGCTGTTCATTCCCCTAGTCCCTGCCCTGATGCTACTGGACAGTGTTACCCCAGTGTCTGCAGCTTGGCTACTGTTCATTCCCCAAGTCCCTGTCCTCGTGTCCTGCACACTTTTACTCCAGTGACTGCAGCATGGCTGCTGTTCATTCCCCTATTTCCTGTCCACGTGTCCTGCACTCTGTTACTCCAGTATCTGCAGCATGGCTGCTGTTCATTCCCCTCGTCCCTGTCCTCATGCTCCTGCACAGTGTTACCCCAGTGTCTGCAGCATAGCTGCTTTTCATTAACCTAGTCCCTGTCCTCGTGCTCCTGCACATTGTAACCCCAATATCTGCTGTTCATTCCCCTGGTCCCTGTCCTCCTGCTCCTGCACAATGTTTCCACACTGTCTGCAGCATGGCTGCTGTTCGTTCCACTATTACCTGTCCTCGTGCTCCTGCACAGTGTTTCCACACTGTCTGCAGCATGGCTGCTGTTCGTTCCCCTATTATCTGTCCTCGTGCTACTGCACAGTGTTACCCCACTAACTGCAGTATGGCTGCTATTGTTTCCACTATTCCCTGTCCTCGTGCTCCTGCACATTGTTACCCCAATGTCTGCAGCATGACTGCTGTTCATTCCCCAAGTCCCTGTCTTCATGCTGCTGCACAGTGTTACCCCAGTGTCTGCAGCATGGCTGCTGTCATTCAACTAGTGCCTGTCATTTTTCTCCTGCACACTTTTACCCCAGTGACTGCAGCATGGCTGCTGTTCATTCCCCTGGTCCCGGTGCTCGTGCTCCTGCACATTGTTACCCCAGTCTCTGCAGCATGGCTGCTGTTCAATCCCCTACTCCCATTACTTGTTCTCCTGCACAGTGTTACCCCAGTGTCTGCAGTATGGCTGCCGTTCATTCTGCTGAGCCCTGTGTTCGTGCACCTGCACAGTGTTACCCCAGTGACAGCAGCCTGTCATTCCCCTAGTCCCTGTCCTTGTGCTCCTGCACAGTGTTACCCCAGTTTCTGCAGCTTGGCTGCTATTCATTCCTCTACTCCCTGTCCTTGTGCTCCTGAAAACTGTTACCCCAGTTTCAGCAGAATGGCTGTTGTTCATTCCCCTAGTCCCTGTCCTCATTTCCTGCACACTTTTAATCCAGTGACTGCAGCATGGCTGCTGTTCATTCCCCTAGTCTCTGTCCTCGTGTCCTGCACACTGATTCCCCAGTGCCTGCAGCACAACTGCTGGTCATTACCCTAGTCCGTGTCCTCGTGCTCCTGCACATTGTAACCCGAATATCTGCTGTTCGTTCCCCTGGTCCCTGTCCTCGTGCTCCTGCACTGTGTTACCCCAGTGACTGCAGCATGTCTGCTCTTGTTTCCCCTGCTCTCTGTCCTCGTGCTCCTGCACTCTGTTACTCCAGTGTCTGCAGCATGGCTGCTGTTCATTCCCCTCGTCCCTGTCCTTGTGCTCCTGTACAGTGTTACCCAAGTGTCTGCAGCATGGCTGCTGTTCAATCCCCTAGTCCCTGTCCTCGTGGTCCTGCACGATGTTACCCCAATGTTTGCTTTTCATTTCCCTCATCCCTCTCCTTGTGCTCCTGCACAGTGTTACCCCAGTAAGTGCAGCATGGCTGCTCTTCATTCCCCTAGTCCCTGTCCTCATGCTCCTGCCCATTGTTACCCCAAAGTCTGCAGCATGGCTGCTGTTCATTTCCCCTAGTCCCCGTCCTTGTGCACCTGCACTTTGTTACCCCAGTGTCTGCAGCATGGCTGCTGTTCATTCTCCTATTCCCTGTCCTTGTGCTCCTGCACAGTGTTACCCCAGTGACTGCTGTATGGCTGCTGTTCATTTCCCTAGTCCCTGTCCTTGTTCTCCTGTAAAGTGTTCCCCCAGTGTCTCCATGTAGCTGCTGTTCATTCCCCTATTCCACGTCCTTGTGCTCCTGCAAAGTATTTCCCCGGTGTCTGCAGCATGGCTGCTGTTGATTCCCCTTGTCCTTTTCCTTGTTGTCCTGCGCTGTGTTACCTCAATATCTGCAGCATAGCTGCTGTTCATTCCCCTAGTCCCCGTCCATGGGCTCCTGCGCAGTGTTACCCCAGTGTCTGCAGCATAGCTGCTGTTCATTCCCCTAGTCCCTGTCCTCGTGTCCTGCACAGTGTTACCCCAGTGTGTGCCGCGTAGCTGCTGTTCATTACCCTAGTCCTGATCCTTGTGCTCCTGCACATTGTAACCACAATATCTGCTGTTCATTCCCCTGGTCCCTATCCTCCTGCTCCTGCACAGTGTTTTCACACTGTCAGCAGCATGGCTGCTGTTCGTTCCCCTATTACCTGTCCTCATGCTCCTGCACACTGTTATCCCAGTGACTGCAGCATAGCTGCTCTTAGTCCTAGTCCCTGTCCTGGTGCTCCTGCACATTTTTACCCCAATGTCTGCAGCATGACTGCTGTTCATTCCCCTAGTCCCTGTCTTCATGCTCCTGCACAGTTTATCCCTGTGTCTGCAGCATGGCTGCTGTCATTCCTCTAGTCCCTGTCCTTGTTCTCCTGCCCAGTGTTACCCCAGTGTCTCCAGCAGGGCTGCTGTTCATTCCCCTGGTGCCTGTCCTCGTGTCCTGCACACTTTTACTCCAGTGTCTGCAGCATGGCTGCTGTTCATTCCCCAAGTCCCTGTCCTCGTGTCCTGCACACTTTTACTCCGGTGTCTGCAGCATGGCTGCTGTTCATTCCCCTAGTCCCTGTCCTCGTGCCCTGAACAGTGTTACCCCAGTGTCTACAGCATGGCTGCTCTTCATTCCTCTAGTCCCTGTCCTCGTGCTCCTGCACAGAGTTACCCCACTGACTGCAGAAAGCCTGTTCTTCATTCCCCTAGTCCCTGTCCTTGTTGTCCTGGACAGTTTTATCCCAGGGTCTGCAGCATGGCTGCTGTTCATTCCCCTTGTCCGGGTCCTCGTTTGCAGCACACTGTTGCCCCAGTGGCTGCAGCATGGCTCCTGTTCATTCCCCTTGTGTCTGTCCTCGTGCTCTTGCACAGTGTTATGACAGTGTCTGCAGCATGGCTGCTGTTCATTCCCCTAGTCCCTGCCCTGATGCTACTGGACAGTGTTACCCCAGTGTCTGCAGCTTGGCTACTGTTCATTCCCCAAGTCCCTGTCCTCGTGTCCTGCACACTTTTACTCCAGTGACTGCAGCATGGCTGCTTTTCATTCCCCTATTTCCTGTCCACGTGTCCTGCACTCTGTTGCTCCACTATCTGCAGCATGGCTGCTGTTCATTCCCCTCGTCCCTGTCCTCATGCTCCTGCACAGTGTTACCCCAGTGTCTGCAGCATAGTTGCTTTTCATTAACCTAGTCCCTGTCCTCGTGCTCCTGCACATTGTAACCCCAATATCTGCTGTTCATTCCCCTGGTCCCTGTCCTCCTGCTCCTGCACAATGTTTCCACACTGTCTGCAGCATGGCTGCTTTTCGTTACCTATTACCTGTCCTCGTGCTCCTGCACAGTGTTACCCCACTAACTGCAGTATGGCTGCTATTGTTTCCCCTATTACCTGTCCTCCTGCTCCTGCACAATGTTTCCACACTGTCTGCAGCATGGCTGCTGTTCGTTCCCCTATTATCTGTCCTCGTGCTCCTGCACAGTGTTTCCACACTGTCTGCAGCATGGCTGCTGTTCGTTCCCCTATTATCTGTCCTCGTGCTACTGCACAGTGTTACCCCACTAACTGCAGTATGGCTGCTATTGTTTCCACTATTCCCTGTCCTCGTGCTCCTGCACATTGTTACCCCAATGTCTGCAGCATGACTGCTGTTCATTCCCCAAGTCCCTGTCTTCATGCTGCTGCACAGTGTTACCCCAGTGTCTGCAGCATGGCTGCTGTCATTCAACTAGTGCCTGTCATTTTTCTCCTGCACACTTTTACCCCAGTGACTGCAGCATGGCTGCTGTTCATTCCCCTGGTCCCGGTGCTCGTGCTCCTGCACATTGTTACCCCAGTCTCTGCAGCATGGCTGCTGTTCAATCCCCTACTCCCATTACTTGTTCTCCTGCACAGTGTTACCCCAGTGTCTGCAGTATGGCTGCCGTTCATTCTGCTGAGCCCTGTGTTCGTGCACCTGCACAGTGTTACCCCAGTGACAGCAGCCTGTCATTCCCCTAGTCCCTGTCCTTGTGCTCCTGCACAGTGTTACCCCAGTTTCTGCAGCTTGGCTGCTATTCATTCCTCTACTCCCTGTCCTTGTGCTCCTGAAAACTGTTACCCCAGTTTCAGCAGAATGGCTGTTGTTCATTCCCCTAGTCCCTGTCCTCATTTCCTGCACACTTTTAATCCAGTGACTGCAGCATGGCTGCTGTTCATTCCCCTAGTCTCTGTCCTCGTGTCCTGCACACTGATTCCCCAGTGCCTGCAGCACAACTGCTGGTCATTACCCTAGTCCGTGTCCTCGTGCTCCTGCACATTGTAACCCGAATATCTGCTGTTCGTTCCCCTGGTCCCTGTCCTCGTGCTCCTGCACTGTGTTACCCCAGTGACTGCAGCATGTCTGCTCTTGTTTCCCCTGCTCTCTGTCCTCGTGCTCCTGCACTCTGTTACTCCAGTGTCTGCAGCATGGCTGCTGTTCATTCCCCTCGTCCCTGTCCTTGTGCTCCTGTACAGTGTTACCCAAGTGTCTGCAGCATGGCTGCTGTTCAATCCCCTAGTCCCTGTCCTCGTGGTCCTGCACGATGTTACCCCAATGTTTGCTTTTCATTTCCCTCATCCCTCTCCTTGTGCTCCTGCACAGTGTTACCCCAGTAAGTGCAGCATGGCTGCTCTTCATTCCCCTAGTCCCTGTCCTCATGCTCCTGCCCATTGTTACCCCAAAGTCTGCAGCATGGCTGCTGTTCATTTCCCCTAGTCCCCGTCCTTGTGCACCTGCACTTTGTTACCCCAGTGTCTGCAGCATGGCTGCTGTTCATTCTCCTATTCCCTGTCCTTGTGCTCCTGCACAGTGTTACCCCAGTGACTGCTGTATGGCTGCTGTTCATTTCCCTAGTCCCTGTCCTTGTTCTCCTGTAAAGTGTTCCCCCAGTGTCTCCATGTAGCTGCTGTTCATTCCCCTATTCCACGTCCTTGTGCTCCTGCAAAGTATTTCCCCGGTGTCTGCAGCATGGCTGCTGTTGATTCCCCTTGTCCTTTTCCTTGTTGTCCTGCGCTGTGTTACCTCAATATCTGCAGCATAGCTGCTGTTCATTCCCCTAGTCCCCGTCCATGGGCTCCTGCGCAGTGTTACCCCAGTGTCTGCAGCATAGCTGCTGTTCATTCCCCTAGTCCCTGTCCTCGTGTCCTGCACAGTGTTACCCCAGTGTGTGCCGCGTAGCTGCTGTTCATTACCCTAGTCCTGATCCTTGTGCTCCTGCACATTGTAACCACAATATCTGCTGTTCATTCCCCTGGTCCCTATCCTCCTGCTCCTGCACAGTGTTTTCACACTGTCAGCAGCATGGCTGCTGTTCGTTCCCCTATTACCTGTCCTCATGCTCCTGCACACTGTTATCCCAGTGACTGCAGCATAGCTGCTCTTAGTCCTAGTCCCTGTCCTGGTGCTCCTGCACATTTTTACCCCAATGTCTGCAGCATGACTGCTGTTCATTCCCCTAGTCCCTGTCTTCATGCTCCTGCACAGTTTATCCCTGTGTCTGCAGCATGGCTGCTGTCATTCCTCTAGTCCCTGTCCTTGTTCTCCTGCCCAGTGTTACCCCAGTGTCTCCAGCAGGGCTGCTGTTCATTCCCCTGGTGCCTGTCCTCGTGTCCTGCACACTTTTACTCCAGTGTCTGCAGCATGGCTGCTGTTCATTCCCCAAGTCCCTGTCCTCGTGTCCTGCACACTTTTACTCCGGTGTCTGCAGCATGGCTGCTGTTCATTCCCCTAGTCCCTGTCCTCGTGCCCTGAACAGTGTTACCCCAGTGTCTACAGCATGGCTGCTCTTCATTCCTCTAGTCCCTGTCCTCGTGCTCCTGCACAGAGTTACCCCACTGACTGCAGAAAGCCTGTTCTTCATTCCCCTAGTCCCTGTCCTTGTTGTCCTGGACAGTTTTATCCCAGGGTCTGCAGCATGGCTGCTGTTCATTCCCCTTGTCCGGGTCCTCGTTTGCAGCACACTGTTGCCCCAGTGGCTGCAGCATGGCTCCTGTTCATTCCCCTTGTGTCTGTCCTCGTGCTCTTGCACAGTGTTATGACAGTGTCTGCAGCATGGCTGCTGTTCATTCCCCTAGTCCCTGCCCTGATGCTACTGGACAGTGTTACCCCAGTGTCTGCAGCTTGGCTACTGTTCATTCCCCAAGTCCCTGTCCTCGTGTCCTGCACACTTTTACTCCAGTGACTGCAGCATGGCTGCTTTTCATTCCCCTATTTCCTGTCCACGTGTCCTGCACTCTGTTGCTCCACTATCTGCAGCATGGCTGCTGTTCATTCCCCTCGTCCCTGTCCTCATGCTCCTGCACAGTGTTACCCCAGTGTCTGCAGCATAGTTGCTTTTCATTAACCTAGTCCCTGTCCTCGTGCTCCTGCACATTGTAACCCCAATATCTGCTGTTCATTCCCCTGGTCCCTGTCCTCCTGCTCCTGCACAATGTTTCCACACTGTCTGCAGCATGGCTGCTTTTCGTTACCTATTACCTGTCCTCGTGCTCCTGCACAGTGTTACCCCACTAACTGCAGTATGGCTGCTATTGTTTCCCCTATTACCTGTCCTCCTGCTCCTGCACAATGTTTCCACACTGTCTGCAGCATGGCTGCTGTTCGTTCCCCTATTATCTGTCCTCGTGCTCCTGCACAGTGTTTCCACACTGTCTGCAGCATGGCTGCTGTTCGTTCCCCTATTATCTGTCCTCGTGCTACTGCACAGTGTTACCCCACTAACTGCAGTATGGCTGCTATTGTTTCCACTATTCCCTGTCCTCGTGCTCCTGCACATTGTTACCCCAATGTCTGCAGCATGACTGCTGTTCATTCCCCAAGTCCCTGTCTTCATGCTGCTGCACAGTGTTACCCCAGTGTCTGCAGCATGACTGCTGTTCATTCCCCTAGTCCCTGTCTTCATGCTCCTGCACAGTTTATCCCTGTGTCTGCAGCATGGCTGCTGTCATTCCTCTAGTCCCTGTCCTTGTTCTCCTGCCCAGTGTTACCCCAGTGTCTCCAGCAGGGCTGCTGTTCATTCCCCTGGTGCCTGTCCTCGTGTCCTGCACACTTTTACTCCAGTGTCTGCAGCATGGCTGCTGTTCATTCCCCAAGTCCCTGTCCTCGTGTCCTGCACACTTTTACTCCGGTGTCTGCAGCATGGCTGCTGTTCATTCCCCTAGTCCCTGTCCTCGTGCCCTGAACAGTGTTACCCCAGTGTCTACAGCATGGCTGCTCTTCATTCCTCTAGTCCCTGTCCTCGTGCTCCTGCACAGAGTTACCCCACTGACTGCAGAAAGCCTGTTCTTCATTCCCCTAGTCCCTGTCCTTGTTGTCCTGCACAGTTTTATCCCAGGGTCTGCAGCATGGCTGCTGTTCATTCCCCTTGTCCGGGTCCTCGTTTGCAGCACACTGTTGCCCCAGTGGCTGCAGCATGGCTCCTGTTCATTCCCCTTGTGTCTGTCCTCGTGCTCTTGCACAGTGTTATGACAGTGTCTGCAGCATGGCTGCTGTTCATTCCCCTAGTCCCTGCCCTGATGCTACTGGACAGTGTTACCCCAGTGTCTGCAGCTTGGCTACTGTTCATTCCCCAAGTCCCTGTCCTCGTGTCCTGCACACTTTTACTCCAGTGACTGCAGCATGGCTGCTTTTCATTCCCCTATTTCCTGTCCACATGTCCTGCACTCTGTTGCTCCACTATCTGCAGCATGGCTGCTGTTCATTCCCCTCGTCCCTGTCCTCATGCTCCTGCACAGTGTTACCCCAGTGTCTGCAGCATAGTTGCTTTTCATTAACCTAGTCCCTGTCCTCGTGCTCCTGCACATTGTAACCCCAATATCTGCTGTTCATTCCCCTGGTCCCTGTCCTCCTGCTCCTGCACAATGTTTCCACACTGTCTGCAGCATGGCTGCTTTTCGTTACCTATTACCTGTCCTCGTGCTCCTGCACAGTGTTACCCCACTAACTGCAGTATGGCTGCTATTGTTTCCCCTATTACCTGTCCTCCTGCTCCTGCACAATGTTTCCACACTGTCTGCAGCATGGCTGCTGTTCGTTCCCCTATTATCTGTCCTCGTGCTCCTGCACAGTGTTTCCACACTGTCTGCAGCATGGCTGCTGTTCGTTCCCCTATTATCTGTCCTCGTGCTACTGCACAGTGTTACCCCACTAACTGCAGTATGGCTGCTATTGTTTCCACTATTCCCTGTCCTCGTGCTCCTGCACATTGTTACCCCAATGTCTGCAGCATGACTGGTGTTCATTCCCCAAGTCCCTGTCTTCATGCTGCTGCACAGTGTTACCCCAGTGTCTGCAGCATGGCTGCTGTCATTCCACTAGTGCCTGTCATTTTTCTCCTGCACACTTTTACCCCAGTGACTGCAGCATGGCTGCTGTTCATTCCCCTAGTCCTGGTGCTCGTGCTCCTGCACATTGTTACCCCAGTCTCTGCAGCATGGCTGCTGTTCGTTCCTCTAGTCCCATTCCTTTTTCTCCTGCACAGTGTTACCCCAGTCTCTGCAGTATGGCTGCCGTTCATTCTGCTGAGCCCTGTGTTCGTGCACCTGCACAGTGTTACCCCAGTGACAGCAGCCTGTCATTCCCCTAGTCCCTGTCCTTGTGCTCCTGCACAGTGTTACCCCAGTTTCTGCAGCTTGGCTGCTATTCATTCCTCTACTCCCTGTCCTTGTGCTCCTGAAAACTGTTACCCCAGTTTCAGCAGAATGGCTGTTGTTCATTCCCCTAGTCCCTGTCCTCATTTCCTGCACACTTTTAATCCAGTGACTGCAGCATGGCTGCTGTTCATTCCCCTAGTCTCTGTCCTCGTGTCCTGCACACTGATTCCCCAGTGCCTGCAGCACAACTGCTGGTCATTTACCTAGTCCGTGTCCTCGTGCTCCTGTACAGTGTTACCCCAATGTTTGCTTTTCATTCCCCTCGTCCCTCTCCTTGTGCTCCTGCACAGTGTTACCCCAGTAAGTGCAGCATGGCTGCTCTTCATTCCCCTAGTCCCTGTCCTCATGCTCCTGCCCATTCTTACCCCAAAGTCTGCAGCATGGCTGCTGTTCATTTCCCCTAGTCCCCGTCCTTGTGCACCTGCACATTGTTACCCCAGTGTCTGCAGCATGGCTGCTGTTCATTCTCCTATTCCCTGTCCTTGTGCTCCTGCACAGTGTTACCCCAGTGACTGCTGTATGGCTGCTGTTCATTTCCCTAGTCCCTGTCCTTGTTCTCCTGTAAAGTGTTCCCCCAGTGTCTCCATGTAGCTGCTGTTCATTCCCCTATTCCATGTCCTTGTGCTCCTGCAAAGTATTTCCCCGGTGTCTGCAGCATGGCTGCTGTTGATTCCCCTTGTCCCTTTCCTTGTTGTCCTGCGCTGTGTTACCTCAATATCTGCAGCATAGCTGCTGTTCATTCCCCTAGTCCCCGCCCATGGGCTCCTGCGCAGTGTTACCCCAGTGTCTGCAGCATAGCTGCTGTTCATTACCCTAGTCCCTGTCCTCGTGTCCTGCACAGTGTTACCCCAGTGTATGCCGCATAGCTGCTGTTCATTACCCTAGTCCCTGTCCTTGTGCTCCTGCACATTGTAACCACAATATCAGCTGTTCATTCCCCTGGTCCCTATCCTCCTGCTCCTGCACAGTGTTTCCACACTGTCAGCAGCATGGCTGCTGTTCGTTCGCCTATTACCTGTCCTCCTGCTCCTGCACACTGTTATCCCAGTGACTGCAGCATAGCTGCTCTTGTTTCCCCTAGTCCCTGTCCTGGTGCTCCTGCGCAATGTTACTCCAATGTCTGCAGCATGACTGCTGTTCATTCCCCTAGTCCAGTCTTCATGCTACTGCACAGTTTTACCCCAGTGTCTGCAGGATGGCTGCTGACATTCCTCTAGTCCCTGTAATTGTTCTCCTGCCCAGTGTCACCCCAGTGTCTCCAGCATAGCTGCTGTTCATTCCCCTAGCTCATGTCCTTGTGCTCCTGCACAGTGTTACCCCAGTGTCGGCAGTATGGCTGCTGTTCATTCCTCTAGTCCATGTCCTCATGCTCCTGCACAGAGTTACCACACTGACTGCAGCAAGCCTGTTCTTCATTCCCCTAATCCCTCTCCTTGTTTTCCTGCACAGTTTTACCCCACTGTCTGCAGCATGGCTGCTGTTCATTCCCCTTGACCGGGTCCTCATTTCCAGCACACTGTTGCCCCAGTTGCTGCAGCATAGCTCCTGTTCATTCCCCTAGTCCCTGTCCTCGTGTCCTGCACACTTTTACTCTAGTGACTGCAGCATGGCTGCTGTTCATTCCCCTGGTCCTTGTACTCATGCTCCTGCACAGTATTACCCCAGTGTCTGCGGCATGGCTGCTTTTCATTCCCCTAATCCCTGTCATTGTGCTCCTGCACAATGTTACCCCAGTGTCTGCTGCCTAACTGCTGTTCATTCCCCTAGTCTTGTCCTCGTGCAACTGCACAACGTTATCCTAGTGTCAGCAGCAAGGCTGCTGTGCATACCCCTAGTCCGTGTCCTTGTGCTCCTGCACACTGTTACCCCCTTGTCTACAGTACGGCTGCTGTTCATTCCCCTAGACCCTGTCCTCGTGCTCCTGCACACTGTTACTTCAGTGACTGCTGCATGGCTGCTTTTCATTCCCCTAGACCCTGTGCTTGTGCTCCTGTACAGTGTTACCCCAGTGTCTGCAGCATGGCTGCTGTTCATTCCCCTAGTGCCTGTTCTGGTTCTCCTGCACATTGTTACCCCAGTGGCCGCAGCATGGCTGCTGTTCATTCCCCTAGTCCCTGTCCTTGTGCTCCTGTACAGTTTTACCCCAGCGTCTGCCGCATGTCTGCTGTTCATTCCCCTAATCCCTGTCCTCGTGCTCCTGCACACCATTACTTCAGTGACTGCAGCATGGCTGCTTTTCATTCCCCTAGACCCTGTGCTCGTGCTCCTGCACAGTGTTAACCCCAGTGTCTGCAGCACGGCTGCTGTTCATTCCCCAATGCCTGTTGTTGTGCTCCTGCATAGTGTTACCCCAGTGGCGGCAGCATTGGCTGCTCATCATTCCCCTAGTCCCTGTCCTTCCGCTACTGCACATTTTTACCCCAGTGATTGCTGTATGGCTGCTGTTCATTCCCCTGGTGATTGTCCTCGTGTCTTGCACAGTTTAACACCAGTGTCTGTAGCATGGCTGTTGTTCATTCCCCTTGTCGCTGTCCTCGTTGTCCTGCACAGTTTTACCCCAGTGTCTGCAGCATGTCAACTGTTCATTCCCCTAGTGCCTGTCCTTGTGCTCTTGCACAGTGTTTCCCCAGTGTTTGCAGCATGGCTCCTGTTCATTCCCCTAGACCCTGTCCTTTTGCTACTGCACAGTGTTACCCCAGTTTCTGCAGCTTGGCTGCTGTTCATTCCCCTAGTCCCTGTCCTCGTGTCCTGCACACTTTTACTCCAGTGACTGCAGCATGGCTGCTGTTCAATCCCCTAGTTCCTGTCCACGTGTCCTGCACTCTGTTACTGCAGTATCTGCAGCATGGCTGCTTTTCATTCCCCTCGTCCCGGTCCTTGTGCTCCTGCACAGTGTTACCCCAGTGTCTGCAGCATGGTTGCTGTTCAAACCCATAGTCCCTGTGCTCATGGTCCTGCCCATTTTTACCGCAATGTCTGCTGTTCATTCCCCTAGTCCCTGTCCTTGTGCTCCTGTACAGTGTTACCCCAGTGACTGCAGCATGGTTGCTGTTCATTGCCCTAGTCCCTGTCCTCGTGCTCCTGCACATTGTAACCCCAATATCTGCTGTTCATTCCCCTGGTCCCTGTCCTCCTGCTCCTGCACAATGTTTCCACACTGTCTGCAGCATGGCTGCTGTTCGTTCCCCTATTACCTGTCCTCGTGCTCCTGCACAGTGTTACCCCAGTGACTGCAGCATGGCTGCTGTTCATTCCCCTAGTCCCGGTGCTCATGCTCCTGCATATTGTTTCCCCAGTGGCCGCAGCATGGCTGCTTTCCATTCTACTAGTCCCATTCCTTGTTCTCCTGCACAGTGTTAACCCACTGACAGCAGCCTGGTTAGTCTTCATTCCCCTAGTCCCTGTCCTTGTGCTCCTGCACAGGGGTACCCCAGTGACTGCTGTATGGCTACTGTTCATTCCTCTAGTCCCAGTGCTCATGCTCCTGCACAGTGTTACCCCAGTTTCTGCAGAATGGCTGTTGTTCATTCCCCTAGTCCCCGTCCTTGTTTCCTGCACACTTTTAATCCAGTGACTGCAGCATGGCTGCTGTTCATTGCCCTAGTCTCTGTCCTCGTGTCCTGCACACTGATTCCCCAGAGTCTGCAGCACAACTGCTGGTCATTACCCTAGTCTGTGTCCTCGTGCTCCTGCACATTGTAACCCGAATATCTGCTGTTCGTTCCTCTAGTCCCTGTCCTCGTGCTCCTGCACAGTGTTACTCCAGTGACTGCAGCATGGCTGCTCTTCATTCCTCTAGTCCCTGTCCTCATGGCTCCTGCACAGAGTTACCCCACTGACTGCAGAAAGCCTGTTCTTCATTCCCCTAGTCCCTGTCCTTGTTGTCCTGCACAGTTTTACCCCAGTGTCTGCAGCATAGCTGCTGTTCATTCCCCTTGTCCGCGTCCTCGTTTCCAGCACACTGTTGCCCCAGTGGCTGCAGCATGGCTCCTGTTCATTCCCCTTGTGTCTGTCCTCGTGCTCTTGCACAGTGTTACCCTAGTGTCTGCAGCATGGCTGCTGTTCATTCCCCTAGTCCCTGTCCTCGTGTCCTGCACACTTCTACTCCAGTGACTGCAGCATGGCTGCCTTTCATTCCCCTAGTCCCTGCCCTGATGCTACTGGACAGTGTTACCCCAGTGTCTGCAGCTTGGCTACTGTTCATTCCCCAAGTCCCTGTCCTCGTGTCCTGCACACTTTTACTCCAGTGACTGCAGCATGGCTGCCTTTCATTCCCCTATTTCCTGTCCAAGTGTCCTGCACTCTTTTACTCGAGTATCTGCAGCATGGCTGCTGTTCATTCCCCTCGTCCCTGTCCTCGTGCTCCTGCACAGTGTTACCCCAGTGTCTGCAGCATAGCTGCTGTTCATTCCCCTAGTCCCTGTCCTCGTGCTCCTGCACAGTGTTACCCCAGTGTCTGCAGCATGGCTGTTGTTCATTACCCTAGTCCCTGTCCTCGTGCTCCTGCACATTGTAACCCCAATATCTGCTGTTCATTCCCCTGGTCCCTGTCCTCCTGCTCCTGCACAATGTTTCCACACTGCCTGCAGCATGGCTGCTTTTCGTTACCTATTACCTTTCTTCATGCTCCTTCACAGTTTTACCCCAGTAACTGCAGTATGGCTGCTCTTGATTCACCTAGTCCATGTCTTCGTGCTCCTGCACATTATAACTCCAATGTCTGCAGCATGACTGCTGTTCATTCCCCAAGTCCCTGTCTTAATGCTCCTGCACAGAGTTACCCCAGTGACTGCAGCATGGCTGCTGTTCACTCCCCTGGTCCCGGTGCTCGTGCTCCTGCACATTGTTGCCCCAGTCTCTGCAGCATGGCTGCTGTTCATTCCCCTAGTCCCATTACTTGTTCTCCTGCACAGTGTTACCCCAGCGTCTGAGGTATGGCTGCCATTCATTCTCCTGAGCCCTGTGTTCGTGCCCCTGCACAGTGTTACCCCAGTGACAGCAGCCAGGTTAGACTTCATTCCCCGAGTCCCTGTCCTTGTGCTCCTGCACAGTGTTACCCCAGTGTCTGCAGCATGGCTGCTGTTCATTCCCCTAGTCCCTGTCCTCGTTTCCTGCACACTTTTAATCCAGTGTCTGCAGCATGGCTGCTGTTCATTCCCCTAGTCTCTGTCCTTGTGTCCTGCACACTGATCCCCCAGTGTCTGCAGCACAACTGCTGTTCATTCCCCTGGTCCCTGTCCTCGTGATCCTGCACATTGTTACCCCAGTGTCTGCATCATTACTGCTGTTCAATCCCATAGTCCCTGTCCTCATGGTCCTGCACATTTTTACCCCAATGTCTGCTGTTCATTCCCCTCGTCCCTGTCCTTGTGCTCCTGCACAGTGTTACCCAAGTGTCTGCTGCATGGCTGCTGTTCAATCCCCTAGTCCCTGTCCTCGTGTTCCTGCATGTTGTTACCCCAATGTTTGCTTTTCATTCCGCTCGTCCCTGTCCTTGTGCTCTTGCACAGTGTTTCCACAGTGTCTGCAGCATGGCTGCTGTTCGTTCCTCTAGTCCCTGTCCTCGTGCTCCTGCAAACTGTTACCCCAGTGATTGCAGCATGGCTGCTGTTCGTTCCTCTAGTGCCTGTCCTCGTGCTACTGCACAGTGTTACCCCAGTAACTTCAGCATGGCTGCTCTTCATTCCCCTAGTCCCTGTCCTCGTGCCCCTGCCCATTGTTACCCCAGTGTCTGCAGCATGGCTGCTGTTCATTCCCCTAGTCCCCATCCTTGTGCACCTGCACATTGTTAAACCAGTGTCTGCTGCGTGGCTGCTGTTCATTCTCCTAGTCCCTGTCCTTGTTCTCCTGTAAGGTGTTCCCCCAGTGTCTCCATGTAGCTGCTGTTCATTCCCCTATTCCATGTCCTTGTGCTCCTGCACAGTGTTTACCCAGTGCCTGCAGCATGGCTGCTGCTCATTCCCCTGGTCCCAGGCCTCGGGCTCCTGCACAGTGTTACCCCAGTGTCTCCAGCATGGCTGCTGTTCATTCCCCAAGTCCCTGTCCTCGTGTCCTGCACAATTTTACTCCGGTGACTGCAGCATGGCTGCTGTTCATTCCCCTAGCCCCTGTCCTCGTGCCCTGCACACTGTTACCCCAGTGTCTGCAGATTGGCTGCTCTTCAATCCTATAGTCCCTGTCCTCGTGCTCCTACACAGAGTTACCCCACTGATTGCAGAAAGCGTGTTCTTCATTTCCCTAGTCCCTGTCCTTTTTGTCCTGCACAGTTTTACCCCAGTGTCTGCAGCATGGCTGCTTTTCATTCCCCTTTTCCACGTCCGCGTTTCCAGCACACTGTTGCCCCAGTGGCTTCAGCATGGCTCCTGTTCATTCCCCTAGTGCCTGTACTACTGCTCCTGCACAGTGCTTCCCCAGTGTCTGCAGCATGGCTGCTGTTCATTCCCCTTGTCCCTGTCCTCATCTCTACTGCACAGTGTTACCCAAGTGTCTGCAGCATGGCTGCTGTTCATTCCCCTAGTCCCTGTCCTCGTGCTCCTGCACATTGTAACCCAAATATCTGCTGTTCATTCCCCTGGTCCCTGTCCTCCTGCTCCTGCACAATGTTTCCACACTGCCTGCAGCATGGCTGCTGTTCGTTCCCCTATTACCTGTCCTCGTGCTACTGCACAGTGTTACCCCACTAACTGCAGTATGGCTGCTATTGTTTCCACTATTCCCTGTCCTCGTGCTCCTGCACAGTGTTACCCCAGTAAGTGCAGCATGGCTGCTGTTCATTCCCCTAGTCCCCATCCTTGTGCACCTGCACAGTGTTACTCCAGTGTCTGCTGCGTGGCTGCTGTTCATTCTCCTATTCCCTGTCCTTGTGCTCCTGCTCAGTGTTACCCCAGTGACTGCTGTATGGCTGCTTTTCATTCCCCTAGTCCCTGTCCTCATGCTCCTGCACAGTGTTACCCCAGTGTCTGCAGCATGGCTACTGTTCATTCCCCAAGTCCCTGTCCTCGTGTTCCTGCACAGTGTTACCCCAGTGACTGCAGCATGGCTGGTCTTCTTTCCCCTAGTCCCTTTCCTCGTGCTCCTGCCTATTGTTACCCCAGTATCTGCAGCATGGCTGCTGTTCATTCTCCTAGTCCCTGTCCTTGGGCTCCTGCACAGTGTTACCACAGTGACTGCTGTATGGCTGCTTTTCATTCCCCTAATCCCTGTCCTTGTGCTCCTGTAAAGTGTTCCCCCAGTGTCTCCATGTAGCTTCTGTTCATTCCCCTCTGGTCCCTGGCCTCGGGCTCCTGCACAGTGTTACCCCAGTGAATGCAGCAGGGCTGCTGTTCATTCCCCAAGTCACTGTCCTTGTGTCCTGCTCACTTTTACTCCAGTGACTACAGCATGGCTGCTGTTCATTCCCCTAGTCCCTGTCCTTTGGCTCCTGCACCGTGTTAACCCAGTGTTTGCAGAATGTCTGTTGTTCATTCCCCTTGTCGCTCTCCTCGTTTCCTGCGCAGTTTTACCCCAGTGTCTGCAGCATAGCTGCTGTTCATTCCCCTAGTCCCTGTCCTTGTTCTCCAGGAAAGTGTTCCCCCAGTGTCACCATGTAGTTGCTGTTCATTCCCCTATTCCATGTCCTTGTGCTCCTGCACAGTGTTACCCCAGTGTCTGCATTTTGGCTGCTGTTCATTCCCCTAGTCGCTGTCCTCGTGTCCTGCACACTTTTACTCCAGTGACTGCAGCATGGCTGCTGTTCATTCCCCTCGTCCCTGTCCTCGTGCTCCTGCACAGTGTTACCCCAGTGTCTGCAGCATGGCTGCTGTTCAATCCCATAGTCCCTGTCCTCATGGTCCTGCACATTGTTACCCCAATGTCTGCTGTTGATTCCCCTAGTCCCTGTCCTTGTGCTCCTGTACAGTGTTACGCAAGATTCTGCAGCATGGCTGCTGTTCAATCCCCTAGTCCCTGTCCTCGTGCTCCTGCACATTGTTACCCCAGTGTCTGCAGCATGGCTGCTTTTCATTACCCTAGTCCCTGTCCTCGTGTCCTGCACAGTGTTACCCCAGTATCTGCAGCATAGCTTCTGTTAATTACCCTAGTCCCTGTCCTCGTGTCCTGCACAATGTAACCCCAATATCTGCTGTTCATTCCCCTGTTCCCTGTCCTCCTGCTCCTGCACAATGTTTCCACACTGTCAGCAGCATGGCTGCTGTTATTTCCCCTATTACCTGTCCTCGTGCTCCTGCACACTGTTATCCCAGTGACTGCAGCATAGCTGCTGTTCATTCCCCTAGCTCATGTCCTTGTGCTCCTGCACAGTATTACCCCAGTGTCGGCAGCATGGCTGCTGTTCATTCCCCAAGTCCCTTTCCTCGTGCTACAGCACAGTGTTTCCCCAGTGACTGCAGCATGGCTGCTCTTCATTCTTCTAGTCCCTGTCCTCATGCTCTTGCACAGAGTTACCCCACTGACTGCAGCAAGCCTGTTCTTCATTCCCCTAATCCCTGTCCTTGTTGTCCTGCACAGTTTTAATCCAGTGTCTGCAGCATGGCTGCTGTTCATTCCCCTCGTCCCTGTCCTCGAGCTCCTGCATATTGTTACCCCAGTGTCTGCAGCATGGCTGCTGTTCAATCCCCTATTCTCTGTCCTCATGGTCCTGCACACTGTTACCCCAATGTCCGCTGATCATTCCCCTACTCCCTTTCCTTGTGCTCCTGCACAGTGTTTCCACAGTGTCTGCAGCATGACTGCTGTTTGTTCCCCTAGTCCCTGTCCTCGTGCTCATGCCCATTTTTACCCCAGTGACTGCTGTATGGCTGCTGTTCATTCCCCTAGTCCCCGTCCTTGTGCACCTGCACAGTGTTACGCAAGTGTCTGCTGCGTGGCTGCTGTTCATTCCCCTAGTCCCTGTCCTTTTGCTACTTCAGTGTTACCCCAGTGACTGCTGTATGGCTGCTGTTTATTCCCCAAGTCCCTGTCCTCGTGCTCCTGCACAGTGTTTTCCCAATGTCTGCAGAATGGCTGCTGTTCATTCCCCTAGTCCCTGTCCTCTTTTCCTGCACACTGTTACCCCTGTGACTGCAGCATTGCTGCTGTTCATTCCCCTCATCCCTGTCTTCATGCTCCTGCACAGTTTTACCGCAGTGTCTGCAGCATGGTTGCTGTTCATTCCCCTAGTCCCTGTCCTTGTGCTCCTGCACTCTTTTACCCCAGTGTCTGCAGCGTGGCTGCTGATCATTCCCCTGGTCCCTGTACTCATGTTCCTGCACAATTTTACCTCAGTGTCTGCAGCAAGGCTGGTGTTCATTCCCCTAGTCGCTGTCCTCATGCTCCTGCACAGTGTTACCCCAGTGTCTGCAGCATGGCTGCTGTTCATTCCCCTAGTCCTTGTCCTCGTCCTTCTGCACAGTGTTACCCCAGTGTCTGCAGCATGGCTGCTGTTCATTCTCCTAGTCCCTGTCCTCATTCTCCTGCACATTGCTACTCCAGTGTCTGCAGCATGGTTGCTGTTCATTCCCCTCTTCCCTGTCCTAGTCCTCCTGCACTGTGTTACCCCAGTGTCTGCAGCATGGCTGTTGGAAGATAGCTGGCCTACTGGGAGAGGCTGCAGATCCCTGTGGAACACAACAGTGCACTACCCTTTAGCCTGAAACAATTGTGCATTACTGATGTGTGCTTTGTGAATCCACGCTACCATTTAATCCCATTGCCTTTACTTCTGTTCGCAATTTTCATGTGGGTTCATTGCTACAAGCAAGCTTCTGAAAGTTCAATGTATGAACCTCATCAACCCTCTCTGTTACTGCATAAAAGAACTTTGCCAGAACAGGCTTCCTGTTCAACATCTCCTTTTCGATTATTTTTGTCTCCACCATCAATGTTTGACTGACTGGCATGTTGTTTCTCCTTCTCCCATTTTGTAAACAGCAGTCTATGTTTAACAATCCCGCAGTTCCTCTGTCACCACTCCCTTACCTGAGGATGATTGAAAGATTTTGACCAGAGGTGCTACGATTTCCCTCAGTAAGGAGCTCTTGTGGCACACTGGCTCACAGTACTGCCTCAGAGCCCGAGGTTCCAGGTTTGAGTCCCACCCCAGGGCTTGATGGCCACGGTAGGTGCATTCATAACGCAGCCATTCAGGTAAGCGCAGGGGAAATTCCTGGTCAACAAATAACAAAGCTAAAGAAATTGAGGAAATAGGGGCAGGAGTAGGCCATTCAGCCCATTGAGCTGGCACTGCCATTCAGAATCAGAATCACAGATTCACAGTGCAGAAGTGGCCCTTTGGCCCATCGAGTCTGCACCAACATGTGAGAGACACCTGACCTACTTCCCTAACCCCATTTACCAGCACTTGGCCCATAGACTTGAATGTTATCACGTGCCAAGTGCTCATCCAGGTACTTTTTAAAATATGGGAGGCAACCAGCCTCCACCACCCTCCCAGGCAGCACATTCCAGACCGTCACCACCCTCTGGGTAAAAATATTTTTCCTCACATCCCCCTAAACCTCCTGCCCCTCACCTTGAACTTATGCCTCCTTGTGACTGACCCTTCAACTAGGGGAACAGCTGCTCCCTATCCACACTATCCATCCCTCTCATAACCTTGTACACCTCGATCAGGTTGCCCCTCAGTCTTCTCTGCTCCAATGAAAACAAACCAACCTCTCTTCATAACTTAAAAGTTTCATCCCAGGCAACATCCTGGTGAATCTCTTTTGCACCCCGTCCAGTGCAATCACATCCTTTCTATAATGTGGCGACCAGAACTGCACACAATACTCTAGCTGTGGCCTCAGCAAGGTTCTATACAACTCCAACATGACCTTCCTACTTTTGTAATCTATGCCTCAATTGATAAAAGCAAGTGTCCCATATGCCTTTTTCACCACCCCACTAACATGCCCCTCCGCTTTCAGAGTTCAATAAGATCATGGCAGATCTCATCTGGTCATAACTCCTCCACCATCACCAATTGTAGCTCTGGATTACAACGTGCGTGTATAAGTGCAAGTTGCCATAGCAACTCGGGGACCAGTTGGCTGGACAGCTGGTGTGGATCAGGTTGGTGCCAACAGCAGGGGGTTCAATCACCTGAGGTGGGTTTGGGATCTGCCTCCTGGCCCTATCCATGGTTGAGATCATGGTACTGTGGGTCAGACCTGCCTTCGGGTGCAGAACTGAAATAAGTGGTCCCTCAGTAACCTAAGATGCATCTCATGCAGCTCAAGTTAACTTTCTATTTTGAGCATTTTAAGTAGCTGCTGTTTATTTTTATCCTATCCAACATCTCTACTCTCATCCTCTGCTGCCACACAGCATTTTACTGAAGACAGCTGCAATTTGGTATCTCAGCCATGCCCTCTGCCTCCAGACAAAGACCTTGTTTTTGGTCATTAATCTTCCCCATAATTACTGTGACTTCCCTTTTTACTAATTTAACACCTCTTCAATTACAATGGAGCCCAGAGGGAGGGGGCAGGGGGACCAGGGTGAGGGAGAGGTGGAAAGAGATAGAGGAGGGAAGGACAGGAGGGAGGGAAAAGGGAGATGAGTAGAGGGGAGAGGGACTGAGTTCGGGGAGAGAAAAAGGAGAGGAGAGAATGGGAGAGAGCAGGAAATAGATAGCAGAGAGGGGAGGAATGGAATGGGTGAGAATATAACTGATACAAACACAGAAGGCTGCCCTTTGACAGCCTAAATACAAATCCATGATTTTAACTGAAGAATCTGTTCAGAATAACAGCTCTTGCTGTCAGAAGCTTGTGCAGAATGCAATATGATAGAGGGACATGGCCTGGTGAGATCAGGCAGTCACAGCTGAGAAACGGGCTGACTATCTGATTAAAGAGAGCGTTCTAAGCTTACCTTTCTCAGCAGCTGCTGCACCACAGAGTGGGACTGGTACTTGTGCACAGACCACCTCGGATTCTCTCACTCTCCTTCCGGCTGCCAGCTCTATCCTTTCCTAGTGGAGAGGAAAATGAGAGAGAGCTGCTTAGATTGAAGAATTCAGAATCATTGCCAGCCTCTCTGTGATAATCCACACAGTCGATTCACACACAGCTCTGCACCTGCAGTATTCATAATGCCTTGACTCCACAATCTGCAGTGTCTCTCAGCAATTCCTGGCCTTATTTCACTGATACATGCTCAGCAGACAAGCTTAATGCTGAAAAATATCCCAATCACAGGGACATCAAGGGACAATATCCCAATCATGGAGACATCATGGGACAATATACTGGTCACAGGGAAATCACGGGACAATATCCCAGTCACAGGGAAACTGCAGGAAAAATATTCCAGTCACAAAGAAATAGTGGGACAATATCCAGATCAAAGGCACATTTTGAAAAATTATCCCGGTGACAGGGACATCGAGGGACAATATCCCGGTGACAGGGACATCGAGGGACAATATCCCGGACACAGGGATACGGCGGGAACAATATCCTGGTCACAGGGAAATTGCGGGAGCAATATCCCAGTCACAGGGAAATCACGGGACAATATATGGATGAAAGGGAGGCCACAGGGCAATATCTGGGTCACAGCAAATCGCTGGAGATTATTCCAGTCACAGGGACATCAGGGGACAATATCCCAGTCACAGGGCAAAAGCAGGAACAATATCCCGGTCACAGGGATATCATGGGAAAGTATCCCAGTTACAGGGACATCGTGGGACAATATCCCAGTCAAGGGAAATCGTGGGAAAATATCCCAGTCACAAAGAAATGGTGGGACAATATCCACATCATAGGCACATTGTGAAAAATTATCCCGGTCTCCGGGAAATCGGGGGAACAATATCCCGTTCACAGGGAAATCGCAGGAACAATATCCCAGTCACGGGGAAATTGCGGGAACAATATACTGGTCACAGGGAAATTGCGGGACAATATCCAGGTCACAGGGACATCGCAGGACAATATCCCAGTCACAGGGACATGGAGGGAAAATATCCGTGTCTCAAGGACATCGCTCACAATATCCGGATCAAAGGGAGGTTGAGAAACAATATCCCAGTCAAGGCACATTTCAAAAAAATATCCCAGACACAGGAACATCTCTGGACAATATCCAGGACACAGGGACATCCCTGGACAATATGATGGTCGCAGGGACATCGTGGGACAATATCCCAGTCACAGGGAAATCATGGGACAACATCCCAGTCACAGGGACATCATGGGACAACATCCCAGTCACAGGGACTTTGGGGGACAATATCCCAGTCACAGAGGCATCACGGGACAATATCCCAGTTGCAAGGAAAAAGTGGGAACAATATCCCGGTCACAGGGACAACGCAGGACAATATTCGAACACAGGGCTATCGCAGGACAATATGACGGCCACAGGGACATCATGGGAAAATATCCCAGTCACAGGGAAATCACAGGACAACATCCCAGTCACAGGGACATCGAGGGACAATATCCCGGTCACAGGGACATTGAGGGACAATATCCCGGTCACAGGGAAATCACAGGACAACATCCCAGTCACAGGGACATCGAGGGACAATATCCCGGTCACAGGGACATTGAGGGACAATATCCCGGTCACAGGGACAGCGCAGGACAATATTTGAACACAGGGTTATCGCAGGACATTATGACGGCCATAGGGACATCATGGGAAAATATCCCAGTCACAGGGACATCAGGGGACAATATCCCAGTCACTGGGACATCGGAGAACAATATCCCGGTCACAGGGACATTGAGGGACAATATCCCGGTCACAGGCACAGTGTGGGACACAATCCTGGTCACAGGGACACCGAGGGACAATATCCTAGTCACAGGGACATCAAGGGACAATATCCCGGTCACAGGGATATCACGGGACAATATCCCGGTCACAGGGACATTGTTGGACTATATCCCAGCCGCTGGGACATCGAGGGAGAATATCCCAGTCACAGGGACATTGAGGGACAATATCCTGATCACAGGGATATCAAGGGACAATATCCCCGTCACATGGACATTGTAGGACAATATCCGAGACTCAGGGATATCACGGGACAATATCCCATTCACAGGGAGATCAGGGACATTGTCGCATTCATAGGGACATCAGGGGCAATATCTTGGTCACAGCGACATCGTGGGATAATGTCCCAGTCACAGGGACATCTCTAGACAATATCCCAGACACAGGGATGTCTCTGGACAATATCCCCGGTACAAGGAAATCGCGGGAACAATTTCTCAGTCACAGGGAAATCGTGAGACAATTTCTGGATCAAAGGGAAGTCACAGGCCAATCGCAGGACAATATCCCAGGCACAAGGAAATTGCTGGAAAATATCCCAGTCACTGTGACATCGCAGATCAATATCCCAGTCACAGGGAAATCGCAGGGACAATATCCCAGTCACAGGGACAACACAGGACAATATCCTAGTGACAGGCTCAACGTGCAACAATATCTTTGTCACAGGGATATCACGGTAAAATATCCCGCTCTTTGGGATAATATCCAGGTCAAAGAGAGGGTATGGGACAATATCGCAGTCACTGAGGCATCGCTGGTCAATATTCCACTCACAGGGAAATCACAGGACAAAATCCCAGTCACAGGGACATCAGAGGCAATATATCAGTCACAGGGACATCGAGGGCCAATATCCCGGTCACAGGGATATTGTGGGACAATATCCCATCACGGGGATATCGCGGAACAATATCCCAGTCACAGAGATATCGCGGAACTATATCTCATTCACAGGTACATCTCGGAAAACATCCCAGTCTCAGTGATATTTTGGGACAATATCCCACTCATTGGGATAATATCCAGGTCAAAGAGAGGGTGTGGGACAATATCACAGTCACTGGGGCATCGCTGGTTAATATTTTAGTCACAGGGATTGAACGGGACAAAATTCCAGTTACAGGGACACTGTGGGACATTATCCCAGTCACAAGGACATTGTGGGAAACATCCTGAGCATAGTGATATCGTGGGACAATATCCTGGTCAGGGGGTCATCGTGAGACAATATCCCGGTCACAGGGTCATCAAGTGCCAATATCCTTATCAGGGTAATATCACGGAACAATATCCTGGTCACAAGGATATTTCGGGGCAAAATCCAAATCACAGGGACATTGCGGGAAATATCCTGGTCTCAGTGGCATCACCCGGCCAATATCCCGGTCACAGAGACACCGCGGGACAAAAACCTGGTCACAAGGACATTGCAAGACAATATCTGGGTCAAAGGGACATCGTGGGATAAAATCCCAGTCACAGGGCCATCGTAGGACAATATTTCAGTCACAGGGTCAACACGGGACAAAATTCCATTACAGGAATATTTCAGGACAATATCCCAGATGCTGGAACATCAGGAGCAATATCACTGTCGTAGGGATATAGCGGGATAATATCCGGGTCCCAGGTCATCGAGAGACAATATCCAGGTCACAGGGACATCAAAGTACAATATCCCGGTCACAGCGACATTGAGGGACAATATCCCAGTCACAGGGACATCAGGAGCAATATCCCAGTTATAGGGCTATCGCTGGACAATATGCAGGTGTCAGGGACATTGAGGGATAATATTCCCATCATATGGAAATCACGGGACAACATCCAAATCATAGTAACTTCAAGGGACAAGATCCCTGTCACAGGGGCATCATGGAACAAAATCCCGGACACCGAGTCATCGTGGGACAATTTCCCAGTCACAGGGATATCATGGGAAAAAATCCCAGTCACAGGGACATCGTGGGAACACATCCCAGTCGCAGGGATGATATCCCGCTCATTGGGATAATATCCAGGTCAAAGAGATGGTGAGGGACAATATCGCAGGCACTGAAGCATCGCTGGTCAATATTCCAGTCAATGGGACATCACGGGACAAAATCCCAGTCACAGGGACTCCATAGGACACAATGCCCATCACAGGGACACCATGGGACAATATCCTGTACACATGGACCATCATGGGACAATATTCTGCTCACATGGACATTGTGGGACAATATCCCAGACACAGGGATATCATGGGACAATATCTGGGTCACAAGAACATCATGGGCAATATCCCGGTCACAGGGACATAAGGGGCAATATCCCGGTCACAGCGACATCGTGGGACAATATCCCGGTCGCAGTTTCATCTTGGGACAATATCCCTATCACAGGGACATCACAGGGCAATAACCCAGTCACATGGACAACGTAGGACAATATCCTGGTCATAGTGTCAACGCGGGACAATATGTCAGTCACAGGGATATTGCGGGATAATCTCCCAGTCACAGGGACGTTGCAGGGCAATATCTCGATCACAGCGACATTGTGCGCCAATATCCCAGTCCCAGGGTCAACGCAGGACAATATCCTGGTCACATAGTAGTCGCGGGAAAATATCCTTGTCACTTGGACATCACATGACAAAATCCCAGTCACAGGGTCAACACGGGAAAATATCCTGATCACATAGTAATTGTGGGACAATATCCCGGTCACTTGGACATCATGTGACAATATTCCAATCACAGGGATATCAGGGGCAATATGCCAGTCATAGGGACATTGCGGAACAATATCCCAGTCGCAGGGACATCATGGGACAATATCCCGGTCACAGGGTCAACACGGCACAATATCCTGGTCACAGGGTCATCAAGTGCCAATATCCTTTTCAGGGTAATATCGTAACAATATCCTGGTCACAAGGATATTTTGGGACAAAATCCAAATCACAGAGACATTGTGGGAAATATTCTGGTCATAGGGACATCACCTGGCCAATATCCTGGCCGAAGAGACACCGCGGGACAAAATCCTGGTCACAAGCACATTGCGGGACAATATCAGGGTCAAAAGGATATCGCGGGATAATATCCGGGCCCCAGGTCATCGAGAGATAATACCCAGGTCACAGGGACATTGAGGTACAATATCTTGGTCACAGGACATTGAGGGACAATATCCCAGTCAGAGGGACATCAGGGACAATATCCCGGTCGTATGGATATCGCTGGACAATATGTAGGTGCCAGGGACGTTGAGGGATAATATTCCCATCGCATGGAAATCACGGGACAACATCCAGGTCATAGTAACTTCAAGGGACAAGATCCCTGTCACAGGGGCATCACGGAACAAAATCCAGGAGACTGGGACATCGCGGGACAATATCCCGGTCACAGGGATATCGCGGGAAAACATCCCAGTCACAGGGACAATATCCCACTCATTGGGATAACATCCAGGTCAAACAGAGGGTGTGGGACAATATCATAGTCACTGAGGCATCGCTGGTCAATATTCCAGTCATAGGGACATCACGGGATAAAATCCCAGTCACAGGGACTCCATAGGACACAATGCCTGTCACAGGGACAGCATGGGACAATATCCGTTCACATGGACATCGTGTGACAATATCCCAGGCACAGGGATATCACGGGACAATATCCCAGACACAGGGATATCACGGGACAATATCCTAGACACAAGGACATCAGGTCAGAGAGTCAACGCGGCACAATATCCTGGTCACGTGGTCATCGCTGGACAATATCCCTGTCACAGGGACGTCGCGGGCCAATGTCTCTGTCACAGGGACATCGCAGGACAATAGTCCGGTCCCAGGGTCAATGTGGGACAATATCTATGTCACTGGGTCAATGCAGGACAATATCCTGATAACATGGTCATCGCGGGACAATATCCCTGTCACAGAGACATTGTGGGACAATATCCTGGTCACAGGGTCAACGCAAGACAATATCCTGGTCACATGGTCATCGCGGGACAATATCCCAGTCACAGGAACATCGCAGGACAATATCCCAGTCACATGGACATCGCAAGACAATATTCCAGTAACAGGGATATTGCCGGATAATATACTGGTCACATGGTCATCGCGGGAAAATATCCCCTTCACTGGGACATTGAGGGAAAATATCCCGGTCACAGGGAAAATGCAGGACTATGAAACGGTCACAGGTATATGGCGAGAAAATATCCTGGTCACAGGTAAATCGTGGGACAATATCCCAGTCACGGTGACATCGAGAGCCAATATCCTTATCAGGGTAATATCGCAGAGCAATATCCTGGTCTCAAGGATATTTCAGAACAAAATCCAAATCACAGGGACATTACGGGCAACATCCCAGTCACAGGGACACCGTGGGACAATATACTGCTCACAAGGACATTGCGGGACAACATCTGGGTCAAATGGACAATGTGGGACAATATCCCATTCACAGGGACATCGCGGGACAATATTCCTGTCACAGGGTCATCATGGGACAATATCCCAGTCACAGGGACATCATGGGACAATATGCCAACACAGGCACACTCACAGGACAATATCTCAGTCACAGGGACATCACGGGAAAATATTCCAGTCACAGGGACATTGTGTGACAATACATCAGTCACAGGGACATTGTGGGGAAATATCTGAGTCACAGGCACATTGTGGGACAATATCTAAGTCACAGGGACATTGCGGGACAATATCTCAGTCACAGGGACATCTTGGGATAATATCCCTGTCACAGGGTCATCGAGGGTCAATATCCCAGTCACAGGTACATCGCAGGACAATATCCATGTCACAGGGTCAATGCAAGATAATATCCCACTCACAGAAACATCAGGGGCAGTATCGCGGTCGCAGGAATTTCGCGGGACAATATCCAGGTGCCAGGGACATCGAGAGATAATATTCCCATCACAGGACATTATCCTGGTTACAAGGTCATCGCGGGACAATATCCCAGTCATAAGTTCATCGTGGGAACAATATCCTGGTCAAAGGGAAATCTGGGAACAATATCCTGGTCACAGGGACATTGAGTGACAATATTCCAGTCACAGGGACATTGAGGGACAATATCCCAGTCATAAGTTCATCGTGGGAACAATATCCTGGTCAAAGGGAAATCTGGGAACAATATCCTGGTCACAGGGACATTGAGTGACAATATTCCAGTCACAGGGACATTGAGGGACAATATCCCAGTCACAGGGACATCAGGGGCAATATCCCGGTCATAGGGATGTCGCCGGACATTATGCAGGTGCAAGGGACATTGAGGGAAAATCCCATCACAAGGGAAACATGGGACAACATCCAGGTCATAGTAACTTCAAGGGACAAGATCCCTGTCACTGGGGCATCATGGAACAAAATCCCGGACACTGGGACATTGCGGGACAATATCCCAGTCACAGGATATCGCGGGAAAACATATTTGTTACAGGGATGATATCCCACTCATTGGGCTAATATCCAGGTCAAACAGAGGGTGCCGAACAACATCATAGTCGCTGAGGCATCGCTGGTCAATATTCCAGTCACAGAGACATCACAGGACAAAATCCCAGTCAAAGGGAATCCATAGGACACAATGCCCATCACAGGGACAGCATGGGTCAAAATCCATTCACATGGCCGTTGTGGGACAATATCCCAGACACAGGGATATCACAGGACAATATCCCAGACATAGGGATATCATGGGACAATATCCCGGACACAAGGACATCAGGGGCAATAACCCAGACACAGGGACATAAGGGGCAATATCCCGGTCACAGGGACATCGCGGGACAATAGCCCGGTCACATGGACATCGCAGTACAATATTCCAATCACAGGGACATCACAGGACAATAACACTGTCATAGGGACATCGTGGGACAATATCACAGTCACAAGGTCAACACGCGACAATTTCCTGGCCACATGGTGATCACGAGACAACATCCCGGTCACAGGGACATCGTGGGACAATATCCCTTTAACAGGGACATCGCCGGACAATATCGCTGTCACAGGTATGCATGGAAAATATCCCGGTCACGGGGACATCGAGAGCCAATATCCTTATCAGGGTAATATCGGGGAACAATGTCCTGGTCACAAGGATATTTCGGGACAAAATCTAAATCAGAGGGACATTGCGGGAAATAGATCGGTCACAGGGACACCACCCGGGCAATATCCTGGTCACAGGGAGACCGTGGGACAATATCCTGGTCACAAGGAAATTGCGGGACAATATCTGTGCCAAAGAGACATCGTGGGACAATATCCCTGTCACAGGGATATCGCAGGACAATATCCCTGTAACAGGGACATCGCAGGACAATATTCAAGTTGCAGGGACATCATGGGACAATATCCCAGTCACAGGGACATTGCGGGTCAATATCCCAGTAACAGGGACATTGTTGGACAATATTCCGGTCACAGTTATATCGCAGGATAATCTCCCGGTCGCAGGGATATCATGGGACAATATCCCAGTCATAGGAACGTCCGGGGGAATATCTCATCGTAGGGAATTTGTGGGACAATATCCAGGTCCCAGGGATATCGAGAGATAATATTCCCATCACAGGACACTATCCTGCTCACAAGTTCATTGCGGGACAATATCCCGTTCACTGGGAAATCGCGGGAACAATATCGCAGGCACAGGGTCATCGAGGGGCAATATCCCTGTATCCCTGTCACAGGGTCATTGAGGGACAATATCCCTGTCACAGGGTCATTGTAGGACAATATCCCTGTGCCAGGGACATTGCGGGGCAATAACCCAGTCACAGGGACATTGCAGGATAATCTGCAGTCACAGTGACATTGCGGGCAATATCTTGATCACAGGGACATTGTGCACCAAGATCCCAGTCACAGGGTCAATGCAGGAAAATATCCAGGTCACTTGAACATTGTGTGACAAAATCCCCATCACTGGGACATCAGGGACAATATGCCGGTCACAGGGATATCTGGGACAATATCCCAGTCGCAGGGACATCGGGGGACAATATCCCAGTCACAGGGACAACGCAGCGCAATATCCTGGTGACAGGGACATCGTGCGACAATATCGCAGTCACAGGGATTCCATAGGACACAAAGCCCATTACAAGGACAGCATGGGACAATTTCCATTCACATGGACATCGTGGGACAATATCCCATTCACAGGGATATCACGGGACAATATCCTGGACACAAGAACATCAGGGGCAATAACCCGGGCACAGGGACATAAGGGGCAATATCCTGGTCACAACGACTTAGTAGGACAATATCCATGTCACAGGGACAACGCGGGACAATATCCTGGTCATAGTTTCAACGTGGGACAATATCCCAGTCACAGGGTTATTGCGGGATAATTTCCCAGTCACAGGGACATTGTGTGCCAATATCCCAGTCACAGGGTCAACAAGGGAAAATATCCTGGTCACACTGTAATTTCGGCAAAATATTCTTGTCACTTGGTCATCGCATGATAATATCCCAGTCACAGGGACATCAGGGGCAATATGCCGGTCACAGAGTCATCGCGGCACAATATCCTGATCACATGATCATCGCAGGAAAATATCCCTGTCACTGGGACATTGAGGGACAATATCTCGTTCACAGGGACATCGCAGGACAATATCCCAGTCACAGGAACATCATGGGAAAATATCCCAGTAACAGGGACATTGCGGGACAATATCTCAGTCACAGGGATATTGTGGGATAATATCCGAGTCACAGGCACATTGTGGAACAATATCCAAGTCACAGGGACATCACGGGACAATATCCCAGTCACAGGGACATCATGGGACAATATCCCAGTCACAGGGATATCACGGGACAATATCCCAGTCACTGGGATATCACAGGACAATATCCCAGTCACAGGGACATCATGGGACAATATCCCTTTCACAAAAACATCGCTGGACAATATCCCTTTAACAGGGACATCGATGGAAAATATTCCGCTCACAGTTACATCGCAGGAGAATCACCTGGGCCCAGGGATATCACGGGACAATATTCCAGTCATAAGAACGTTAGGTGTAATATCTAGGTCGTAGGGATTTTGCGGGACAATATCTGGGTCCCAGGGACAACGGGAGATAATATTCACATCACGGGACAATATCCCGGTCACAGGGACATCGAGGGACAACATCTGGTCACAGGGACATCACGGGGCAATATCCCTGTCACACGGACATCATGGGACAATATCTTGGTAACAGGGACATCGCGGGACAATATCCCAGTCACAGGAACATCGCAGGACAATATCCCAGTCACATTGACATCGCAAGACAATATTCCAGTAACAGGGATATTGCCTGGTAATATGCTGGTCACCTGGTCATCGCGGGACAATATCCCAGTCACTGGGACATCGCGGGACAACATCATGGTCACAGGGACATCACGGGACAATATCCCTGTCACAGGTCAATGTGAGATAATATCCTGGTCACATGGTCATCACGGGACAATATTGCAATCACAGGGACAAAGCAGGACAGTAGGCCAATCACATGGACATCGCAGTACAATATTCCAGTCACAGGGACATCGCAGGACAATATCCCTCTAACAGGGAAATCGCAGGACAATATTCAAGTTGCAGGGACATCATGGGACAATATCCCTGTCACAGGGACATTGCAGGACAATATCCCAGTAACAGGGACATTGTTGGACAATATTTCGGTCACAGTTACATCGCAGGAGAATCTCTCAGTCCCAGGGATATCAAGGGACAATATCCCAGTCATAGGAACATCCGGGGAAATACCTCATCGTAGGGAATTTGTGGGATAATATCCAGGTCCCAGGGACATCGAGAGATAATATTCCCATCACAGGACACTATCCTGCTCACAAGTTCATCGTGGGACAATATCCCGGTCACCTGGAAATCGCGGGAACAATATCCCAGTCACAGGGTCATTGAGGGACAATATCCCTGTCACAGGGTCTTTGTGTGACAATATCCCTGTGCCAGGGAAATCGCGGGGCAATAACCCAGTCACAGGGACATTGCAGTATAGTCTCCAGTCACAGTGACATTGCGGGCAATACCTTGATCACAGGGACGTTGTGCACCAAGATCCCAGTCACAGGGTCAATGCAGGAAAATAAACCTGGTCACTTGAACATCGTGTGACAAAATCCCCTTCACAGGGGCATCAGGGACAATATGCCGGTCACAGGGATATCTGAGACAATATGCCGGTCGCAGGGACATCGTGGGACAATATCCCTGTCACAGGGACAACACGGCGCAATATCCTGCTGACAGGGAAATCGTGCGACAATATCGCAGTCACAGGGTCAACGCCGGGAAATATCCTGCTCACATGGTCATCGCGGGACCATATCCTGGTCACAAGGACATCGCAGGACAATATCCCAGTCACAGGGTCAATGCGAGATAATATCCAAGTCACATGGTCATCAAGGGACAATATTCCAGTCACAGGGAAAGCACGGGACAATAACACTGTCATAGGGACATCGTGGAACAATATCCCGGTCACAAGGTCAACGTGGGACAATATCCTGGCCACATGGTGATCGTGGGACAACACCCAATCACAGGGACATTGTAGGACAATATTTCAATCAAAGGGTCAACACGGGACAAAATTCTGTCACAGGGACATTGCAGGACAATATCTCAGACGTAGGAACATCAGGAACAATATCACTGTCGTAGGGATATAGTGGGATAATATCTGGGTCCGAGGTCATCAAGAGACATTAACCAGGTCACAGGGACATCAAATATCTTGGTCACAGCGACATTGAGGGACATCATCCCAGTCACAGGGACATCAGGGGCAATATCCCGGTCGTATTGATATCGCTGGACAATATGCAGGTGCCAGGGACATTGAGGGATAAAATTCCCATCACATGGCAATCACGGGACAACATCAAGCTCATAGTAAATTAAAGGGATAAGATCCCTGTCACAGGAGCATCGTGGGAGAATATCCCGGTCACAGGATAATTGAGAGACAATATCCCCTTCACAGGGACATTGAGGGACAACATCCCTGTCATTGGGACATAAGGGGCAATATCCCGGTCGTATGGATATTGCTGGACAATATGCAGTTGCCAGGGATATTGAGGGATAATATCCCCATCGCATGGAAATCACGGGACAACATCCAGGTCATAGTAACTACAAGGGACAAGATCCCTGTCACTGGGTCATCATGGAACAAAATCCCGGACACTGGGACATCGCGGGACAATATCCCAGTCACAGGGACATGGCGTGAACACATCCTGGTCACAGGGACGAAATCCCACTCATTCGGATAATATCCAGGTCCAAGAGAAGGTGCGGGACAATATCATAGTCACTGAGGCATCGCTGGTCAATATTCCAGTGACAGGGACATCACAGGACAAAATCACAGGCACAGGGACTCCATAGGACACAATGCCTGTCACAGGGACAGCATGGGACAATATCTGTTCACATGGACATCATGGGACAATATCCCAAACACAGGGATATCACGGGACAATATCCCAGACACAGGGATATCATGGGACAATATACAAGACACAAGGACATCAGGGGCAATAACCCGGACACAGGGACATAAGGGGCAATATCCCGGTCACAGCGACATCATGGGACAATATCCCGGTCGCAGGTTCATCTTGGGTCAATATCCTTGTCACAGGGACATCGTGGGTCAATAACCCTGTCACGGGGACAACGCGGGACAATATCCTGGTCATAGTTTCAACATGGGACAATATCCCAGTCACAGGGATATTGCGGTAAAAATTCCCAGTCAGAGGGATGTTGCAGGGCAATATCTCGATTACAGGGAAACTGTGTGCCAATATCCCAGTCACAGGGTCAACAGGGGATAATATCCTGGTCACATAATAATCGTGGGAAAATGTTCATGTCACTTGGTCATCGCGTGATAATATCTCAGTCACAGGGATACCAGGGGCAATATGCCGGTCAAAGGGAAATCGCCGGACAATATTTTGGTAAAATGGTCATCACGGGACATCAAGGGACAATATCTCATTCACAGGGACATCGCGGCACAATATCCAAATCACAGGGACATAGCGGAACAATATTCCAGTCACAGGGACATCGGGGCATAATAAACCTGTCACAGGGTCATCGCGGGACAATATCCCAGTCACAGGTACTACACAGGACAATATCCCAGTCACAGGGACATCACGGGAAAATATCCCAGTCACAGGGACATCGTAGAACAATTTTTAAATCACAGGGTCAACACGGGGCAAAATTCAGTCACAGGGACATTTTGGGACAATATCCCAGATGCAGGAACATCAGGAGCAATATCATTATCATAAGGATATCGCGGGATAATATCCGGGTCACAGGTCATCGAGAGACAATACCCAGGTCACAGGGACATCGAAGTACAATAACCAGCTCTCAGCGACATTGAGGGACAATATCCCAGTCACAGGGAATCGCGGGATAATATCCCTTTCACATGGTTATCGCGGGACAATATCCCAGTCACAGGAACATCGCAGGACAATATCCCAGTCACATGGACATCGCTGACAATATTCCAGTAACAGGGATATTGCCGGATAATATCCTGGTCACAGGGTCAATGCGGGACAATATCCTGATAACATGGTCAACGCGGGACATTATCCCTGTCACAGGGACATCGAGGGACAATATCTCGTTCACAGGGACATCGCAGGACAATTTCCCTGTCACAGGAACATCACTTGACAATATCCCGGTGACAGGGTCAACGCGAGACAATATCCTGGTCACATGGTCATCGTGCAAAAATATCTCAGTCACAGGAAAATCGCAGGACAATATCCCAGTCACATGGACATTGCAAGACAATATTCCAGTAACAGGGATATTGCCGGATAATATCCTGGTCACAGGGTCAATGCGGGACAATATCCTGATAAAATGGTCAACGCGGGACATTATCCCTGTCACAGGGACATCGAGGGACAATATCTCGTTCACAGGGACATCGCAGGACAATTTCCCTGTCACAGGAACATCACGGGACAATATCCCGGTCACAGGGTCAACGCAAGACAATATTCCAGTAACAGGGATATTGCCGGATAATATGCTGGTCATATGGTCATCGTGGGAAAATATCTCAGTCACAGGAAAATCGCAGGACAATATCCCAGTCACATGGACATCGCATGACAATATTCCAGTAACAGGGATATTGCCGGATAATATGCTGGTCATATGGTCATCGTGGGAAAATATCCCCTTCACTGGGACATTGAGGGACAATATCCCAGTCACAGGGACAATGCAGGACTAGAACACGGTCGCAGGGATATTGAGAGAATATATCCTCGTCACAGGTACATCGTGGGACAATTTCCCGGTCATGGTGACATTGAGAGCCAATATCCTTATCAGGGTAACCTCGCGGAGCAATATTCTGGTCTGAAGGATATTTCGGGACAAAATCCAAATCACAGGGACATTACGGGAAATATCACAGTCACAGGGAAAGCAGCCGGGCAACATCCCAGTCACAAGGACACCGTGGGATAATATACTGCTCACAAGGACATTGCAGGACAATATCTGGGTAAAATAGACATCGTGTGACAATATCTGATTCACAGGGACATCGCAGGACAATATCCCAGTCACAGGTCATCATGGGACAATATCCCAGTCACAGGTACTTCACAGGACAATATCCCAGTCACAGGGACATCATGGGAAAATATCCAAGTCACAGGGACATTGCGGGAAATATCTCAGTCGCAGGGACATTGTTGGACAATATCCAAGTCACAGGCACATTGTGAGGCAATATCCGAGTAACAGGGACATCGCGGGAAAATAACACTATCATAGGGACAACGTGGGACAATATCCCGTTCACAAGGTCAACGTGGGACAATATCCTGGCCACTTGGTGATCGCGGGACAATGCCCCAGTCACAGGGACATCGTAGAACAATATATCAGTCACAGGGTCAACATGGGACAAAATTCCGTCACAGGGACATTTTGGGACAATATCCCAGATGCAGGAACATCAGGAGCAATATCACTGTCATAGGGATATCGCGGGATAATATCCGGGTCCCAGGTCATCGAGAGACAATACCCAGGTCACAGGGACATCGAAGTACAATATCCCGCTCTCAGCGACATTGAGGGACAATATCCCAGTCACAGGGAAACGCAGGATAATATCCCTTCACATGGTTATCGCGGGACAATATCCCCTTCACTGGGACATTGAGGGACAATATCCCAGTCACAGGGACAATGCAGGACTGGAAACCCGTCACAGGGATTTTGAGAGAAAATATCCTCATCACAGATACATCGTGGGACAATTTCCCGGTCACGGTGACATCAAGAGGCAATATCCTTATTAGGGTAATCTCGCAGAGCAATATCCTGGTCTGAAGGATATTTCGGGACAAAATCCAAATCACAGGGACATTACGGGAAATATCCCAGTCACAGGGACAGCACCCGGGCAACATCCCAGTCACAAGGACTCCGTGGGACAATATGCTGCTCACAAGGACATTGCAGGACAATATCTGGGTCAAATGGACATCGTGAGACAATATCTCATTCACAGGGACATAGCAGGACAATATTCCTTTCACACGAACATTGTGGGACAATATACGAGTCACAGGGATAATCATGGGTCAATATCCCAGTCACAGGGACATCATGGGACAATATCTCAGTCACAGGTACATCACGGGATAATATCCCTGTCACAGGGTCATTGAGGGTCAATATCCCAGTAACAGGTACATCGCGGGACAATATCCCTATCACAGGGTCAATGCAGGACAATATCCCAGTCACAGGAACATCAGTGGCAGTATCTTGGTCACAGGAATTTCGCAGGACAATATCCAGGTCCCAGGGAAATCGAGAGATAATATTCCCTTCACAGAACCATATCCTGGTCACAAGGTCATCGTGGCACAATATCCCGGTCACAAGTTCATCGTGGGAACAATATCCCAGTCAAAGGGAAATCTGGGAACAATATCCTGGACACAGGGACATTGAGTGACAATATTTCGGTCACAGGGACATCGAAGTACAATATCCCAGTCACATGGACATAATGAGACAATATCCGAGTCTCAGGGATATCACGGGACAATATCCTGGTCACAGGGACATCACGGGACAACATCTCAGTCACAACGACATCGAGGCTCTTTATCTCGGTCACAGGGACAACGCGGGCTAATTACCTGGTCACAGGGACATCACGAGAAAATATCCTGGTCACAGGTACTCATGGAAAATATCTCGGTCGCGGGGACATCGAGAGGCAATATACTTATCAGGGTAATATCGCGGAACAATATCCTGGTCACAAGGATATTTCAAGACAAAATCCAAATCACAGGGACATCGTGGGACAATATCCTGTTCCCAAGGAAATTGCGCGACAATATCTGGGTCAAAGGAACATCACTGGACAATATCCCTTTAACAGGGACATCGATGGACAAAATTCCGGTGACAGTTACATTGCAGGAGAATCACCTGGACCCAGGGATATCACGGGACAATATTGCAGTCATAAGAATGTCAGGGGCAATAGCTAGGTCATAGGGATTTTGCGGGATAATATCTGGGTCCCAGGGACAATGGGAGATAATATTCACATCACAGGACAATATCCCTGTCACAGGGTCATTGTGGGACAATATTCCTGTGCCAGAGACATCGCGGGGCAATAACCCAGTCACAGGGACATTGCAGTATAATCTACAGTCACAGTGACATTGCGGGCAATATCTTGATCACAGGGACATTGTGCACCAAGATCCCAGTCACAGGGTCAATGCAGGAAAATATCCCGGTCACTTGAACATCGTGTGACAAAATCACCGTCACAGGGACATCAGGGGACAATATGCCAGTCACAGGGATATCTGGGACAATATCCCAGTCGCAGGGACATCGGGGGACAATATCCCAGTCACAGGGCCATCACGAGGCAATAACACTGTCATAGGGATATCGTGGGACAATATCCCAGTCACAAGGTCAACGCGGGTCAATATCCTAGCCACATGGTGATCGCGGGACAACAGCCCAATCACAGGGACATCGTAGGACTATATTTCAGTCACAGGGTAAACAAGGGACAAAATTCTGTCACAGGGACATTGCGGGACAATATCCCAGATGCAGGAACATCAGGAGCAATATGACTGTCATAGGGATATCGCGGTATAATATCCGGGTCCCAGGTCATCGAGAGACAATAACCAGGTCACAGGGACATCAGATTAAAATAAATTGGTCACAGCAACATTGAGGGACAATATCCCAGTCACAGGGACATTAGGGGCAATATCCCGGTCGTATTGATATCGCTGGACAATATGCAGGTGCCAGGGAAATTGAGGGATAATATTCCCATCACATAGAAATCAAGGGACAACATCCAGCTCTTAGTAAATTCAAGGGACAAGATCCCTGTCACAGGAGCATCGTGGGAGAATATCCCGGTCACAGGATAATTGAGAGACAATATACCAATCACAGGGACATCAAGGTACAACATCCCGGTCACAGGGACATTGAGGGATTTCATGCCAGTCATAGGGACATCAAGGGCAATATCCCGGTCGTATGGATATTGCTGGACAATATACAGGTGCCAGAGACATTGAGTGATAATATTGCCATCCCATGGAAATCACGGGACAACATCCTGGTCATAGTAACTTCAAGGGACAAGATCCCTGTTACTGGGGCATCATGGAACAAAATCCCAGACACTCGGACAGCACGGGACAATATCCCAGTCACAGGGATATCGCGGGAACACATCCCGGTCACAGGGATGATATCCCACTCACTGGGATAATATCCATGTCAAAGAGAGGGTGCGGGACAATATCATTGTCACTGAGGCATTGCTGGTCAATATTCCAGTCACAGGGACATCACAGGACAAAATCCCAGTCACAGGGACTCCATAGGACACAATGCCCGTCACAGGGACAGCATGGGACAATATCCGTTCACAAGGATATCATGGGACAATATCCCAGACACAGGGATATCATGGGCCAATATACCAGACACAGGGATATCATGGGACAATATTCTAGACGCAAGGACATCAGGAGCAATAACCCGGACAGAGGGATATCGTGTGACAATATCCTGGTCGCAGGTTCATCTTGGCAAAATATCCCTGTCACAGGAACATCATGGGGCAATAACCCAGTCAGGGGGACAACGCGGGACAATATCCTGGTCATACATTCAACACGGGACAATATCCCAGTCACAGGGATATTGCGGGAAAAATTCCCAGTCACAGGGATGTTGCAGGGCAATATCTCGATCACAGGGACATAGTGTGCCAATATCCCAGTCACAGAGTCAATGCGGGACAATATCCTGGTCACATGGTCATCGTGGGACATTATCCCTGTCACAGGGACATTGAGGGGCAATATCTCATTCACAGGGACATCGGAGGACAATATCCCTTTCGCAGGGAAATCATGGGACAATATCCCGTTCACAGGGTCAATGCGAGACATTATCCTGGTCAAATGGACATCGCAAGACAATATTCCATTAACAGGGATATTGCCGGATAATATGCTGGTCATATGGTCATCGCGGGACAGTATCCCCTTCACTGGGACATTATCCCAGTCACAGGGACAATGCAGGACTAGAACCCGGTCACAGGGATATTGAGAGAATATATCCCCGTCACAGGTACATCGTGGGACAATTTCCCGGTCACGGTGACATCGAGAGCCAATATCCTTATCAGGGTAATCTCGCGGAGCTATATCCTGGTCTGAAGAATATTTTGGGATAAAATCCAAATCACAGGGACATTACGGGAAATATCCCAGTCACAGGGACTGCACCCGGGCAACATTCCAGTCACAAGGACAACGTGGGACAATATGCTGCTTACAAGGACATTGCAGGACAATATCTGGGTCAAATGGACATCGTGGGACAATAACCCATTCACAGGGACATCGCAGGACAATATTCCTGTCACAAGGACATTGTGGGACAAATTCCCAGTAACAGGTCATCATGGGACAATATCCCAGTCACAGGTACATCACAGGACAATGTACCAGTCACAGGGACATCACGGGAAAATATCCCAGTCACAGGGACATCGCGGGATAATATCCCTGTCACAGAGTCAATGAGGGTCAATATCCCAGTCACAGTTACATCGTGGGACAATATCCCTGTTCGAGGGTCAATGCTGGACAATATCCCAGTCACAGGAACATCAATAACAGTATCTCAATTGCAGGAATTTTGCGGGACAATATCCTGGTCACATCGTCATCATGGGACAATATCATGGTCACAAGGACATCGCGGGACATTTTCCCCGTCACAGGTCAATGCGAGATAATATCCTGGTCACATGGTCATCGATGGACAATCTGGCAATCAAAGGGACATCGCGGGACAATAGCCCGGTCACATGGACATCGCAGGACAATATCCCTGTCACAGGGACATCATGGTTTAATATCCCGTTCACAGGGTCAACGCGAGACATTATCCTGGTCACATGGTCATCGCGGGAAAATATCTCAGTCACAGGAAAATCGCAGGACAATATCCCAGTCACATGGACATCGCAAGACAATATTCCAGTAACAGGGATATTGCCGGATAATATTCTGGTCATATGGTCATCGCGGGACAATATCCCATTCACTGGGACAATGTGGGACAATATCCCAGTCACAGGGACAATGCAGGACTAGAACCCGGTCACAGAGATATTGAGAGAAAATATCCTCGTCACAGCTACATCGTGGGGCAAATTCCCGGTCATGGTGACATCGAGAGCCAATATCCTACTCAGGGTAATCTCGCGGAGCAATTTCCTGGTCTGAAGGATATTTCGGGACAAAATCCAAATCACAGGGAGATTACGGGAAATATCCCTGTCACAGGGACTTCTCCCGGGAAACATCCCAGTCACAAGGACATTGCAGGACAATATGCTGCTCAAAAGGACACTGCAGGACAATATCTGGGTCAAATGGACATAGTGGGACAATATCCCATTCACACGACATCGCAGGACAATATTCCTGTCACAGGGACATTGTGGGACAATATCCCAGTCACAGGTCATCATGGGACAATATCCCAGTCACAGGTACATCACAGGACAATATCCCAGTCACAGGGACATGACGGGAAAATATCCCAGTCACAGGGACATTGCGGGACAATATCTCAGTCGCAGGGACATTGTTGGACAATATCCAAATCACAGGCACATTGTGGGGCAATATCCGTGTCACAGGGACATCACGGGACAATATCCCAGTCACAGGGACATCACTGGATAATATCCCTGTCACAGGGTCAATGAGGGTCAATATCCCAGTCACAGTTACATCGTGGGTCAATATCCCAGTCACAGGAACATCAGTGGCAGTCTCTCGGTTGCAGGAATTTCGCGGGACAATATCTTGGTCACATGGTCAACACGGGACAATATCATGGTCACAGGGACATCGCGAGACATTATCCCTGTCACAGGTCAAGGCGAGATAATATCCTGGTCACATAGTCATCGCGGGACAATCTGGCAATCAAAGGGACATCGCGGGACAGTATCGCTGTCACAGGTATGCATGGAAAATATCCCGGTCACGGGGACATCGCGAGCCAATATCCTTATCAGGTTAATATCGGGGAACAATGTCCTGGTCACCAGGACATTTCGGGAAAAATCTAAATCACAGGGACATTGCGGGAAATAGACTGGTCACAGAGACACCACCCGGGCAATATCCCGGTCAAAGGGAGACCGTGGGACAGTATCCTGGTCACAAGGAAATTGTGGGACAATATCTGTGTCAAAGAGACATCATGGGACAATATCCCAGTCACAGGGATATCATGGGACAATATCCCAGCCACAAGGACATCAGGGGCAATAACCCGGAGACAGGGACATAAGGGGCAATATCCCGGTCACAGGGACCTCATGGGACAGTATCCCGGACACATGGTCATCGCGGGAAAATATCTCAGTCACAGGAAAATCACAGGACAATATCCCAGTCACATGGACATCGCAAGACAATATTCCAGTAACAGAGATATTGCCGGATAATATGCTCGTCATATGGTCATTGCGGGACAATATCCCCTTCACTGGGACATTGAGGGACAATATTCTAGTCACAGGGACAATGCAGGACTAGAACCCGGTCACAGGGATATTGAGAGTAAATATCCTCATCACAGGTACATCATGGGACAATTTCCCGGTCACGGTGACATCGAGAGCCAATATGCTTATGAGGGTAATCTTGCGGAGCAATACCCTGGTCTGAAGGATATTTCGGGACAAAATCCAAATCACAGGGACATTACGGGAAATATCCCAGACACAGGGACATTGCGGGACAATATCCCATTCACAGGGACATCGCTGGATAATATCCCTGTCACAGGGTCATCGAGGGTCAATATCCCAGTCACAGTTGTATGGCGGGACAGTATCCCTGTCACAGGGTCAATGCAGGACAATATCCCAGTCACAGGAACATCAGTGGCAGTCTCTCGGTTGCAGGAATTTCGCGGGACAATATCTTGGTCACATGGTCAACACGAGACAATATCATGGTCACAGGGACATCGCGGGACATTTTCCCTGTCACAGGTCAATGCGAGATAATATCCTGGTCAGATGGTCATCGCGGGACAATCTGGCAATCAAAGGGACATCGCGGGACAATAGCCCGGTCACATGGACATCGCAGTACAATATTCCAGTCACAGGGACATCACATGACAATAACACCGTCATAGGGACATCGTGGGACAATATCACAGTCACAAGGTCAATGCGGGACAATATCCTGGCCACATGGTGATCGCGGGACAACATCCCAGTCACAGGGACATCGTCGGACAATATCCCTTTAACAGGGACATCACGGGACAGTATCGCTGTCACAGGTATGCATGGAATATATCCCGGTCACGGGGACATCGAGAGCCAATATCCTTATCAGGGTAATATCGGGGAACAATGTCCTGGTCACAAGGATATTTCGGGACAAAATCCAAATCACAGGGACATTGAGGGAAATATCCCAGTCACAGGATCAATGTGAGACAATATCCTGTTCACTTTGTTATCGAGGGACAATATCCCTGTCACATGGATATCGTGGGACAATATCTTGGTCACAGGGAAAACATGGGTCAATAACTGGGTCACAGGGACATTGCGATAAAATAGCCTGGTCACAGGAACATCACAGGACAATATCCCAGTCACAGGGACATCAAGATCCAATATCCTTAGGTTAATATTGCGGAAAAATATCCTGGTCACAGGCATATTTCTGGAAAAATTCCAAATCGCAGGAACATTTCGGGAAGTATCTCACTCCAAGGGACTTCACGTGATCAATATCCTGCTCAAAGGGACACGGTGTGACAATATCCTGGTCACAAGGACATTGCGGGAAACACCTGGGTCAAAGGGAAATCGTGGGACAATATCCTGTTCACTTGGTCATCGCGGGACAATATCCCTGTCACTTGGACATCGCGGGACAATACCTTTGTCACAGGGATATTGCAGGACAATATCTTGGTAACAGGTACAACACGTGGAATAACTGGGTCACAGGGACATTGCAATAAGATATCGTAGCCACAGGTACATCGTGGACGATATCCCAGTCACGGGGTCATCGAGAGCCAATATCCTTATCAGGGTAATATTGCTGAAAAATATCCTGGTCACTGGCATATTTCGGGACAAAATTAAAATCACAGGAACATTTCAGTACGTATTCCAGTCCGAGGGACATCACGCGGCAATATCCTGGTCACAGGGTCATTGGGGGAAGCATCTGTGTCAAAGGGACATCATGGGACAATATCCCAATCATGGGGACATCATGGGACAATATCCCGTTCACAGGGTCAACGCGAGATTTTATCCTGGTCATTAGGTCATCACGGGAAAATATCTCAGTTACAGGAAAATCACAGGACAATAACCCAGTCACATGGACATCGCAAACAATATTCCAGTAATAGGGATATTGCCAGATAATATGCTGGTCAAATGGTCATCGTGGGACAATATCCCCTTCACTGGGACAATGTGAGACAATATCCCAGTCAAAGGGACGATGCAGGACTAGAACCCGGTCACAGGGATATTGAGAGAAAATATCCTCGTCACAGGTACATCGTGGGACAATTTCCCGGTCATGGTGACATTGAGAGCAAATATCCTTATCAGGGTAATCTCGCGGAGCAATATCCTGGTCTGAAGGATATTTCGAGATAAAATCCAAATCACAGGGACATTACGGGAAATATCCCAGTCACAGGGACTTCTCCCGGGCAACATCCCAGTCACAAGGAAACCGTGGGACAATATGCTGCTCAAAAGGACATTGCAGGACAATATCTGGGTCAAATGGACATCGTGGGACAATATCGCATTCACACGACATCGCGGGACGATATTCCTGTCACAGGGACATTGTGGGACAATATCCCAGTCACAGGTCATCATGGGACAATATCCCAGTCACAGGTACATCACAGGACAATATCCCAGTCACAGGGACATCACGGGAAAATATCCCAGTCACAGAGACATTGCGGGACAATATCTCAGTCGCAGGGACATTGTTGGACAATATCCAAGTCACAGGCACAATGTGGGGCAATATCCATGTCACAGGGACATCGCGGGACAATATCAGAGTCACAGGGACATCACTGGATAATATCCCTGTCACAGGGTCAATGGGGGGTCAATATCCCAATCACAGTTACATCGTGGGACAATGTCCCAGTCACAGGAACATCAGTGGCAGTATCTCGGTTGCAGGAATTTCGCGGGACAATATCCTAGTCACATGGTCATCACGGGACAATATCATGGTCACAGGGACATCCCGGGACATTATCCCTGTCACAGGCCAATGCGAGATAATATCCTGGTCACATGTTCATCACGGGACAATCTGGCAATCAAAGGGACATCGCGGGACAATAGCCCGGTCACATGGACATCGCAGTACAATATTCCAGTCACAGGGACATCACAGGACAATAACACTGTCATAGGGACATTGTTGGACAATATCACAGTCACACGGTCAATGCGGGACAATATCATGGCTACATGGTGATTGCGGGACAACATCCCAGTCACAGGGACATCGTTGGACAATATCCCTTTCACAGGGACATCGCGGGACAATATCGCTGTCACAGGTATGCATGGAAAATATCCCGGTCACGGAGACATCGAGAGCCAATATCCTTATCAGGGTAATATCGGGGAACAATGTCCTGGTCACAAGCATATTTCGGGACAAAATCCAAATCACAGGGACATTGCGGGAAATAGACCGGTCACAGGGACACCACCCGGGCAATATCCCGGTCACAGGGAGACCGTGGGACAATATCCTGGTCACAAGGAAATTGCGGGACAATATCTGTGTCGAAGAGACATCGTGGGACAATATCCCGCTCAAAGGGTAATCTGGGAACAATATCCTGGACACAGGGACATTGAGTGACAATATTTCGGTCACTGGGACATCAAGGTACAATATCCCAGTCACATGGACATAATGAGACAATATCCGAGTCTCAGGGATATCACGGGACAATATCCTGGTCACAGGGATATCGCGGGACAACATCTCAGTCACAGGGACATCGAGTGTCATTCTCTCGGTCAAAGGGACAATGCGGGCTAATTACCTGGTCACAGGGACATCACGAGAAAATATCCTGGTCACAGGTACTCATGGGAAAATATCCCGGTCACGGGGACATCGAGAACCAATATACTTATCAGGGGAATATCGCAGAACAATATCCTGGTCACAAGGATATTTCAAGACAAAATCCAAATTACAGGGACATTGAGGGAAATATCCCCGTCGCAGGTACTCCACCCGGGCAATATCCCAGTCACAGGGACATCATGGGACAATATCCTGGTCCCAAGGAAATTGCGCGACAATATCTGGGTCAAAGGGATATCATGGGACAATATCCCAGTTGTAGGGACATCATGGGACAATATTCCAGTCACAGGGACATCGGGGGACAATATCCCTGTCACAGAGATATCGCGGGACAATATCCCTGTAACAGGGACATGGATGGCAATATTCCAGCCACAGTTACATCGCAGGAGAATGTCCTAGTCCCGGGGATATCACGGAACAATATTCCTGTCATAAGAACGTCAGGGACAATATTGTGTTCGTAGGGCATTTTTGGGACAATATCTGGGTCCCAGGGACAACGGGAGATAATATTCAAATCACAGGACAATATCCCGCTCACAAGTTCATTGCAGGATAATATCCCCAGTCACAGGGACATTGAGGGAAAATATCCCAGTCACAGGGACATCATGGGACAATATCCTGGTCCCAAGGAAATTGCGCAACAATATCTGGGTCAAACGGATATCATGGGACAATATCCCAGTCGTAGGGACATCATGGGACAATATTCCAGTCACAAGGACATAGGGGGACAATATCCCTGTCACAGAGATATCGCGGGACAATATCCCTGTAACAGGGACATGGATGGCAATATTCCAGCCACAGTTACATCACAGGAGAATGTCTTAGTCCCGGGGATATCACGGAACAATATTCCTGTCATAAGAACGTCAGGGACAATATTGTGTTCGTAGGGCATTTTTGGGACAATATCTGGGTCCCAGGGACAACGGGAGATAATATTCAAATCACAGGACAATATCCCGCTCACAAGTTCATTGCGGGATAATATCCCCAGTCACAGGGACATTGAGGGAAAATATCCCTGTCACAGGGACATCATGGGACAATATCATGGTAACAGGGACATCGTGGGACAATATCCCAGTCACAGGAACATCACTGGACAATATCCCAGTCACATGGACATCGCAAGATAATATTCCAGTAACAGGGATATTGCCGGAGAATATGCTGGTCACATGGTCATCGTGGGACAATAACCAGGTCACAGGGACGTGGCGAGAAAATATCCTGGTCACATGTACATCGTTAGACAATATCCCGGTCACGGTGACATCGAGAGCCAATATCCTTATCAGGGTGACTGCCTGGGTCGCAGAAACATCAGGGGTAATCTGCCAGTCTCAGCGACATTGTGGGACAATATCCCGGTCTCAGAGACATCTTGGGACAATATCCCAATTACAGAGACAAAGCGGACAATATCCCAGTCACATGGTCATCACGGGACAACATCACAGTCACAGGGACATCGCAGGACAATATCCCAGTCACAGGGATATTGCAGGACAATAACCTGTTTACTTGGTGATCGCGGGACAATATCCCTCTCATAGGGACATCGTGGGACAATATCCCGGTCACAGGATCAATGTGAGACAATATTCTGTTCACTTTGTTATCGAGGGACAATATCCCTGTCACATGGATATCGTGGGACATTATCCTGTTCACTTGGTCATCGCGGGACAATATCCCTGTCACTTGGACATCGCGGGACAATACCTTTGTCACAGGGATATTGCAGGACAATATCTTGGCAACAGGTACAACACGTGACAATAACTGGGTCACAGGGACATCGCAATAAGATATCCTAGCCACAGGTACATCATGGACAATATCCCAGTAACGGGGTCATCGAGAGCCAATATCCTTATCAGGGTAATATTGCTGAAAAATATCCTGGTCACTGGCATATTTCGGGACAAAATTAAAGTCACAGGAACATTTCTGTACGTATTCCAGTCCCAGGGACATCACGCGGCAATATCCTGGTCACAGGGTCATTGGGGGAAGCATCTGTGTCAAAGGGACATCATGGTACAATATCCCAATCATGTGGACATCATGGGACAATATCCCGGTCACAGGGTCAACGCGAGACATTATCCTGGTCACATGGTCATCGCGGGAAAATATCTCAGTCACAGGAAAATCACAGAACAATATCCCAGTCACATGGACATCGCAAGACAATATTCCAGTAACAGGGATGTTGCCGGATAATATGCTGGTCATATGGTCATCTCCGGACAATATCCCCTTCACTGGGACATTGAGGGACAATATCCCAGTCACAGGGACAATGCAGGACTAGAACCCGGTCACAGGGATATTGAGAGAAAATATCCTCGTCACAGCTACATCGTGGGACAATTTCCCAGTCACGGTGACATTGAGAACAAATATCCTTATCAGGGTAATCTCGCGGAGCAATATCCTGGTCTGAAGGATATTTCAGGACAAAATCCAAATCACAGGAACATTATGGGAAATATCCCAGTCACAGGGACTTCTCCCGGGCAACATCCCAGTCACAAGGAAACCGTGGGACAATATGCTGCTGAAAAGGACATTGCAGGACTATATCTGGGTCAAATGGACATTGTGGGACAATATCGCATTCACACGACATCGCGGGACAATATTCCTGTCACAGGGACATTGTGGGACAATATCCCAGTCACAGGTCATCATGGGACAATATTTCAGTCACAGGTACATCACAGGAAAATATCCCAGTCACAGAGACATTGCGGGACAATATCCCAGTCACAGAGACATTGCGGGACAATATCTCAGTCGCAGGGACATTGTTGGAAAATATCCAAGTCACAGGCACAATGTGGGGCAATATCCACATCACAGGGACATCGCGGGACAATATCAGAGTCACAGGGACATCACTGGATAATATCCCTGTCACAGGGCCAATGGGGGTCAATATCCCAGTCACAGTTACATCGTGGGACAATGTCCCAGTCACAGGAACATCAGTGGCAGTATCTCGGTTGCAGGAATTTCGCGGGACAATATCCTAGTCACATGGTCATCACGGGACAATATCATGGTCACAGGGACATCCCGGGACATTATCCCTGTCACAGGCCAATGCGAGATAATATCCTGGTCACATGTTCATCACGGGACAATCTGGCAAACAAAGGGACATCGCGGGACAATAGCCCGGTCACATGGACATCGCAGTACAATATTCCAGTCACAGGGACATCACAGGACAATAACACTGTCATAGGGACATCGTGGGACAATATCACAGTCACAAGGTCAATGCGGGACAATATCCTGGCCACATGGTGATCGCGGGACGACATCCCAGTCACAGGGACATCGTCGGACAATATCCCTTTAACAGGGACATCACGGGACAGTATCGCTGTCACAGGTATGCATGGAAAATATCCCGGTCACGGGGACATCGAGAGCCAATATCCTTATCAGGGTAATATCGGGGAACAATGTCCTGGTCACAAGCATATTTCGGGACAAAATCTAAATCACAGGGACATTGCGGGAAATAGACCGGTCACAGGGACACCACCCGGGCAATATCCCGGTCACAGGGAGACCGAGGGACAATATCCTGGTCACAAGGAAATTGCGGGACAATATCTGTGTCGAAGAGACATCATGGGACAATATCCCGGTCAAAGGGAAATCTGGGAACAATATCCTGGACACAGGGACATTGAGTGACAATATTTCGGTCACAGGGACATCGAGGTACAATATCCCAGTCACATGGATATAATGAGACAATATCCGAGTCTCAGGGATATCACGGGACAATATCCTGGTCACAGGGATATCGCGGGACAACATCTCAGTCACAGGGACATCGAGTGTCATTCTCTCGGTCAAAGGGACAACGCGGGCTAATTACCTGGTCACAGGGACATCACGAGAAAATATCCTGGTCACAGGTACTCATGGGAAAATATCCCGGTCACGGGGACATCGAGAACCAATATACTTATCAGGGGAATATCGCAGAACAATATCCTGGTCACAAGGATATTTCAAGACAAAATCCAAATTACAGGGACATTGAGGGAAATATCCCAGTCGCAGGTACTCCACCCGGGCAATATCCCAGTCACAGGGACATCATGGGACAATATCCTGGTCCCAAGGAAATTGCGCGACAATATCTGGGTCAAAGGGATATCATGGGACAATATCCCAGTTGTAGGGACATCATGGGACAATATTCCAGTCACAGGGACATCGGGGGACAATATCCCTGTCACAGAGATATCGCGGGACAATATCCCTGTAACAGGGACATGGATGGCAATATTCCAGCCACAGTTACATCGCAGGAGAATGTCCTAGTCCCGGGGATATCACGGAACAATATTCCTGTCATAAGAACGTCAGGGACAATATTGTGTTCGTAGGGCATTTTTGGGACAATATCTGGGTCCCAGGGACAACGGGAGATAATATTCAAATCACAGGACAATATCCCGCTCACAAGTTCATTGCAGGATAATATCCCCAGTCACAGGGACATTGAGGGAAAATATCCCAGTCACAGGGACATCATGGGACAATATCCTGGTCCCAAGGAAATTGCGCAACAATATCTGGGTCAAACGGATATCATGGGACAATATCCCAGTCGTAGGGACATCATGGGACAATATTCCAGTCACAAGGACATAGGGGGACAATATCCCTGTCACAGAGATATCGCGGGACAATATCCCTGTAACAGGGACATGGATGGCAATATTCCAGCCACAGTTACATCACAGGAGAATGTCTTAGTCCCGGGGATATCACGGAACAATATTCCTGTCATAAGAACGTCAGGGACAATATTGTGTTCGTAGGGCATTTTTGGGACAATATCTGGGTCCCAGGGACAACGGGAGATAATATTCAAATCACAGGACAATATCCCGCTCACAAGTTCATTGCGGGATAATATCCCCAGTCACAGGGACATTGAGGGAAAATATCCCTGTCACAGGGACATCATGGGACAATATCATGGTAACAGGGACATCGTGGGACAATATCCCAGTCACAGGAACATCACTGGACAATATCCCAGTCACATGGACATCGCAAGATAATATTCCAGTAACAGGGATATTGCCGGAGAATATGCTGGTCACATGGTCATCGTGGGACAATAACCAGGTCACAGGGACGTGGCGAGAAAATATCCTGGTCACATGTACATCGTTAGACAATATCCCGGTCACGGTGACATCGAGAGCCAATATCCTTATCAGGGTGACTGCCTGGTCGCAGAAACATCAGGGGTAATCTGCCAGTCTCAGCGACATTGTGGGACAATATCCCGGTCTCAGAGACATCTTGGGACAATATCCCAATTACAGAGACAAAGCGGCACAATATCCCAGTCACATGGTCATCACGGGACAACATCACAGTCACAGGGACATCGCAGGACAATATCCCAGTCACAGGGATATTGCAGGACAATAACCTGTTTACTTGGTGATCGCGGGACAATATCCCTCTCATAGGGACATCGTGGGACAATATCCCGGTCACAGGATCAATGTGAGACAATATTCTGTTCACTTTGTTATCGAGGGACAATATCCCTGTCACATGGATATCGTGGGACATTATCCTGTTCACTTGGTCATCGCGGGACAATATCCCTGTCACTTGGACATCGCGGGACAATACCTTTGTCACAGGGATATTGCAGGACAATATCTTGGCAACAGGTACAACACGTGACAATAACTGGGTCACAGGGACATCGCAATAAGATATCCTAGCCACAGGTACATCATGGACAATATCCCAGTAACGGGGTCATCGAGAGCCAATATCCTTATCAGGGTAATATTGCTGAAAAATATCCTGGTCACTGGCATATTTCGGGACAAAATTAAAGTCACAGGAACATTTCTGTACGTATTCCAGTCCCAGGGACATCACGCGGCAATATCCTGGTCACAGGGTCATTGGGGGAAGCATCTGTGTCAAAGGGACATCATGGTACAATATCCCAATCATGTGGACATCATGGGACAATATCCCGGTCACAGGGTCAACGCGAGACATTATCCTGGTCACATGGTCATCGCGGGAAAATATCTCAGTCACAGGAAAATCACAGAACAATATCCCAGTCACATGGACATCGCAAGACAATATTCCAGTAACAGGGATGTTGCCGGATAATATGCTGGTCATATGGTCATCTCCGGACAATATCCCCTTCACTGGGACATTGAGGGACAATATCCCAGTCACAGGGACAATGCAGGACTAGAACCCGGTCACAGGGATATTGAGAGAAAATATCCTCGTCACAGCTACATCGTGGGACAATTTCCCAGTCACGGTGACATTGAGAACAAATATCCTTATCAGGGTAATCTCGCGGAGCAATATCCTGGTCTGAAGGATATTTCAGGACAAAATCCAAATCACAGGAACATTATGGGAAATATCCCAGTCACAGGGACTTCTCCCGGGCAACATCCCAGTCACAAGGAAACCGTGGGACAATATGCTGCTGAAAAGGACATTGCAGGACTATATCTGGGTCAAATGGACATTGTGGGACAATATCGCATTCACACGACATCGCGGGACAATATTCCTGTCACAGGGACATTGTGGGACAATATCCCAGTCACAGGTCATCATGGGACAATATTTCAGTCACAGGTACATCACAGGAAAATATCCCAGTCACAGAGACATTGCGGGACAATATCCCAGTCACAGAGACATTGCGGGACAATATCTCAGTCGCAGGGACATTGTTGGAAAATATCCAAGTCACAGGCACAATGTGGGGCAATATCCACATCACAGGGACATCGCGGGACAATATCAGAGTCACAGGGACATCACTGGATAATATCCCTGTCACAGGGCCAATGGGGGTCAATATCCCAGTCACAGTTACATCGTGGGACAATGTCCCAGTCACAGGAACATCAGTGGCAGTATCTCGGTTGCAGGAATTTCGCGGGACAATATCCTAGTCACATGGTCATCACGGGACAATATCATGGTCACAGGGACATCCCGGGACATTATCCCTGTCACAGGCCAATGCGAGATAATATCCTGGTCACATGTTCATCACGGGACAATCTGGCAAACAAAGGGACATCGCGGGACAATAGCCCGGTCACATGGACATCGCAGTACAATATTCCAGTCACAGGGACATCACAGGACAATAACACTGTCATAGGGACATCGTGGGACAATATCACAGTCACAAGGTCAATGCGGGACAATATCCTGGCCACATGGTGATCGCGGGACGACATCCCAGTCACAGGGACATCGTCGGACAATATCCCTTTAACAGGGACATCACGGGACAGTATCGCTGTCACAGGTATGCATGGAAAATATCCCGGTCACGGGGACATCGAGAGCCAATATCCTTATCAGGGTAATATCGGGGAACAATGTCCTGGTCACAAGCATATTTCGGGACAAAATCTAAATCACAGGGACATTGCGGGAAATAGACCGGTCACAGGGACACCACCCGGGCAATATCCCGGTCACAGGGAGACCGAGGGACAATATCCTGGTCACAAGGAAATTGCGGGACAATATCTGTGTCGAAGAGACATCATGGGACAATATCCCGGTCAAAGGGAAATCTGGGAACAATATCCTGGACACAGGGACATTGAGTGACAATATTTCGGTCACAGGGACATCGAGGTACAATATCCCAGTCACATGGATATAATGAGACAATATCCGAGTCTCAGGGATATCACGGGACAATATCCTGGTCACAGGGATATCGCGGGACAACATCTCAGTCACAGGGACATCGAGTGTCATTCTCTCGGTCAAAGGGACAACGCGGGCTAATTACCTGGTCACAGGGACATCACGAGAAAATATCCTGGTCACAGGTACTCATGGGAAAATATCCCGGTCACGGGGACATCGAGAACCAATATACTTATCAGGGGAATATCGCAGAACAATATCCTGGTCACAAGGATATTTCAAGACAAAATCCAAATTACAGGGACATTGAGGGAAATATCCCAGTCGCAGGTACTCCACCCGGGCAATATCCCAGTCACAGGGACATCATGGGACAATATCCTGGTCCCAAGGAAATTGCGCGACAATATCTGGGTCAAAGGGATATCATGGGACAATATCCCAGTTGTAGGGACATCATGGGACAATATTCCAGTCACAGGGACATCGGGGGACAATATCCCTGTCACAGAGATATCGCGGGACAATATCCCTGTAACAGGGACATGGATGGCAATATTCCAGCCACAGTTACATCGCAGGAGAATGTCCTAGTCCCGGGGATATCACGGAACAATATTCCTGTCATAAGAACGTCAGGGACAATATTGTGTTCGTAGGGCATTTTTGGGACAATATCTGGGTCCCAGGGACAACGGGAGATAATATTCAAATCACAGGACAATATCCCGCTCACAAGTTCATTGCAGGATAATATCCCCAGTCACAGGGACATTGAGGGAAAATATCCCAGTCACAGGGACATCATGGGACAATATCCTGGTCCCAAGGAAATTGCGCAACAATATCTGGGTCAAACGGATATCATGGGACAATATCCCAGTCGTAGGGACATCATGGGACAATATTCCAGTCACAAGGACATAGGGGGACAATATCCCTGTCACAGAGATATCGCGGGACAATATCCCTGTAACAGGGACATGGATGGCAATATTCCAGCCACAGTTACATCACAGGAGAATGTCTTAGTCCCGGGGATATCACGGAACAATATTCCTGTCATAAGAACGTCAGGGACAATATTGTGTTCGTAGGGCATTTTTGGGACAATATCTGGGTCCCAGGGACAACGGGAGATAATATTCAAATCACAGGACAATATCCCGCTCACAAGTTCATTGCGGGATAATATCCCCAGTCACAGGGACATTGAGGGAAAATATCCCTGTCACAGGGACATCATGGGACAATATCATGGTAACAGGGACATCGTGGGACAATATCCCAGTCACAGGAACATCACTGGACAATATCCCAGTCACATGGACATCGCAAGATAATATTCCAGTAACAGGGATATTGCCGGAGAATATGCTGGTCACATGGTCATCGTGGGACAATAACCAGGTCACAGGGACGTGGCGAGAAAATATCCTGGTCACATGTACATCGTTAGACAATATCCCGGTCACGGTGACATCGAGAGCCAATATCCTTATCAGGGTGACTGCCTGGTCGCAGAAACATCAGGGGTAATCTGCCAGTCTCAGCGACATTGTGGGACAATATCCCGGTCTCAGAGACATCTTGGGACAATATCCCAATTACAGAGACAAAGCGGCACAATATCCCAGTCACATGGTCATCACGGGACAACATCACAGTCACAGGGACATCGCAGGACAATATCCCAGTCACAGGGATATTGCAGGACAATAACCTGTTTACTTGGTGATCGCGGGACAATATCCCTCTCATAGGGACATCGTGGGACAATATCCCGGTCACAGGATCAATGTGAGACAATATTCTGTTCACTTTGTTATCGAGGGACAATATCCCTGTCACATGGATATCGTGGGACATTATCCTGTTCACTTGGTCATCGCGGGACAATATCCCTGTCACTTGGACATCGCGGGACAATACCTTTGTCACAGGGATATTGCAGGACAATATCTTGGCAACAGGTACAACACGTGACAATAACTGGGTCACAGGGACATCGCAATAAGATATCCTAGCCACAGGTACATCATGGACAATATCCCAGTAACGGGGTCATCGAGAGCCAATATCCTTATCAGGGTAATATTGCTGAAAAATATCCTGGTCACTGGCATATTTCGGGACAAAATTAAAGTCACAGGAACATTTCTGTACGTATTCCAGTCCCAGGGACATCACGCGGCAATATCCTGGTCACAGGGTCATTGGGGGAAGCATCTGTGTCAAAGGGACATCATGGTACAATATCCCAATCATGTGGACATCATGGGACAATATCCCGGTCACAGGGTCAACGCGAGACATTATCCTGGTCACATGGTCATCGCGGGAAAATATCTCAGTCACAGGAAAATCACAGAACAATATCCCAGTCACATGGACATTGCAAGACAATATTCCAGTAACAGGGATGTTGCCGGATAATATGCTGGTCATATGGTCATCTCCGGACAATATCCCCTTCACTGGGACATTGAGGGACAATATCCCAGTCACAGGGACAATGCAGGACTAGAACCCGGTCACAGGGATATTGAGAGAAAATATCCTCGTCACAGCTACATCGTGGGACAATTTCCCAGTCACGGTGACATTGAGAACAAATATCCTTATCAGGGTAATCTCGCGGAGCAATATCCTGGTCTGAAGGATATTTCAGGACAAAATCCAAATCACAGGAACATTATGGGAAATATCCCAGTCACAGGGACTTCTCCCGGGCAACATCCCAGTCACAAGGAAACCGTGGGACAATATGCTGCTGAAAAGGACATTGCAGGACTATATCTGGGTCAAATGGACATTGTGGGACAATATCGCATTCACACGACATCGCGGGACAATATTCCTGTCACAGGGACATTGTGGGACAATATCCCAGTCACAGGTCATCATGGGACAATATTTCAGTCACAGGTACATCACAGGAAAATATCCCAGTCACAGAGACATTGCGGGACAATATCCCAGTCACAGAGACATTGCGGGACAATATCTCAGTCGCAGGGACATTGTTGGAAAATATCCAAGTCACAGGCACAATGTGGGGCAATATCCACATCACAGGGACATCGCGGGACAATATCAGAGTCACAGGGACATCACTGGATAATATCCCTGTCACAGGGCCAATGGGGGTCAATATCCCAGTCACAGTTACATCGTGGGACAATGTCCCAGTCACAGGAACATCAGTGGCAGTATCTCGGTTGCAGGAATTTCGCGGGACAATATCCTAGTCACATGGTCATCACGGGACAATATCATGGTCACAGGGACATCCCGGGACATTATCCCTGTCACAGGCCAATGCGAGATAATATCCTGGTCACATGTTCATCACGGGACAATCTGGCAAACAAAGGGACATCGCGGGACAATAGCCCGGTCACATGGACATCGCAGTACAATATTCCAGTCACAGGGACATCACAGGACAATAACACTGTCATAGGGACATCGTGGGACAATATCACAGTCACAAGGTCAATGCGGGACAATATCCTGGCCACATGGTGATCGCGGGACGACATCCCAGTCACAGGGACATCGTCGGACAATATCCCTTTAACAGGGACATCACGGGACAGTATCGCTGTCACAGGTATGCATGGAAAATATCCCGGTCACGGGGACATCGAGAGCCAATATCCTTATCAGGGTAATATCGGGGAACAATGTCCTGGTCACAAGCATATTTCGGGACAAAATCTAAATCACAGGGACATTGCGGGAAATAGACCGGTCACAGGGACACCACCCGGGCAATATCCCGGTCACAGGGAGACCGAGGGACAATATCCTGGTCACAAGGAAATTGCGGGACAATATCTGTGTCGAAGAGACATCATGGGACAATATCCCGGTCAAAGGGAAATCTGGGAACAATATCCTGGACACAGGGACATTGAGTGACAATATTTCGGTCACAGGGACATCGAGGTACAATATCCCAGTCACATGGATATAATGAGACAATATCCGAGTCTCAGGGATATCACGGGACAATATCCTGGTCACAGGGATATCGCGGGACAACATCTCAGTCACAGGGACATCGAGTGTCATTCTCTCGGTCAAAGGGACAACGCGGGCTAATTACCTGGTCACAGGGACATCACGAGAAAATATCCTGGTCACAGGTACTCATGGGAAAATATCCCGGTCACGGGGACATCGAGAACCAATATACTTATCAGGGGAATATCGCAGAACAATATCCTGGTCACAAGGATATTTCAAGACAAAATCCAAATTACAGGGACATTGAGGGAAATATCCCAGTCGCAGGTACTCCACCCGGGCAATATCCCAGTCACAGGGACATCATGGGACAATATCCTGGTCCCAAGGAAATTGCGCGACAATATCTGGGTCAAAGGGATATCATGGGACAATATCCCAGTTGTAGGGACATCATGGGACAATATTCCAGTCACAGGGACATCGGGGGACAATATCCCTGTCACAGAGATATCGCGGGACAATATCCCTGTAACAGGGACATGGATGGCAATATTCCAGCCACAGTTACATCGCAGGAGAATGTCCTAGTCCCGGGGATATCACGGAACAATATTCCTGTCATAAGAACGTCAGGGACAATATTGTGTTCGTAGGGCATTTTTGGGACAATATCTGGGTCCCAGGGACAACGGGAGATAATATTCAAATCACAGGACAATATCCCGCTCACAAGTTCATTGCAGGATAATATCCCCAGTCACAGGGACATTGAGGGAAAATATCCCAGTCACAGGGACATCATGGGACAATATCCTGGTCCCAAGGAAATTGCGCAACAATATCTGGGTCAAACGGATATCATGGGACAATATCCCAGTCGTAGGGACATCATGGGACAATATTCCAGTCACAAGGACATAGGGGGACAATATCCCTGTCACAGAGATATCGCGGGACAATATCCCTGTAACAGGGACATGGATGGCAATATTCCAGCCACAGTTACATCACAGGAGAATGTCTTAGTCCCGGGGATATCACGGAACAATATTCCTGTCATAAGAACGTCAGGGACAATATTGTGTTCGTAGGGCATTTTTGGGACAATATCTGGGTCCCAGGGACAACGGGAGATAATATTCAAATCACAGGACAATATCCCGCTCACAAGTTCATTGCGGGATAATATCCCCAGTCACAGGGACATTGAGGGAAAATATCCCTGTCACAGGGACATCATGGGACAATATCATGGTAACAGGGACATCGTGGGACAATATCCCAGTCACAGGAACATCACTGGACAATATCCCAGTCACATGGACATCGCAAGATAATATTCCAGTAACAGGGATATTGCCGGAGAATATGCTGGTCACATGGTCATCGTGGGACAATAACCAGGTCACAGGGACGTGGCGAGAAAATATCCTGGTCACATGTACATCGTTAGACAATATCCCGGTCACGGTGACATCGAGAGCCAATATCCTTATCAGGGTGACTGCCTGGTCGCAGAAACATCAGGGGTAATCTGCCAGTCTCAGCGACATTGTGGGACAATATCCCGGTCTCAGAGACATCTTGGGACAATATCCCAATTACAGAGACAAAGCGGCACAATATCCCAGTCACATGGTCATCACGGGACAACATCACAGTCACAGGGACATCGCAGGACAATATCCCAGTCACAGGGATATTGCAGGACAATAACCTGTTTACTTGGTGATCGCGGGACAATATCCCTCTCATAGGGACATCGTGGGACAATATCCCGGTCACAGGATCAATGTGAGACAATATTCTGTTCACTTTGTTATCGAGGGACAATATCCCTGTCACATGGATATCGTGGGACATTATCCTGTTCACTTGGTCATCGCGGGACAATATCCCTGTCACTTGGACATCGCGGGACAATACCTTTGTCACAGGGATATTGCAGGACAATATCTTGGCAACAGGTACAACACGTGACAATAACTGGGTCACAGGGACATCGCAATAAGATATCCTAGCCACAGGTACATCATGGACAATATCCCAGTAACGGGGTCATCGAGAGCCAATATCCTTATCAGGGTAATATTGCTGAAAAATATCCTGGTCACTGGCATATTTCGGGACAAAATTAAAGTCACAGGAACATTTCTGTACGTATTCCAGTCCCAGGGACATCACGCGGCAATATCCTGGTCACAGGGTCATTGGGGGAAGCATCTGTGTCAAAGGGACATCATGGTACAATATCCCAATCATGTGGACATCATGGGACAATATCCCGGTCACAGGGTCAACGCGAGACATTATCCTGGTCACATGGTCATCGCGGGAAAATATCTCAGTCACAGGAAAATCACAGAACAATATCCCAGTCACATGGACATCGCAAGACAATATTCCAGTAACAGGGATGTTGCCGGATAATATGCTGGTCATATGGTCATCTCCGGACAATATCCCCTTCACTGGGACATTGAGGGACAATATCCCAGTCACAGGGACAATGCAGGACTAGAACCCGGTCACAGGGATATTGAGAGAAAATATCCTCGTCACAGCTACATCGTGGGACAATTTCCCAGTCACGGTGACATTGAGAACAAATATCCTTATCAGGGTAATCTCGCGGAGCAATATCCTGGTCTGAAGGATATTTCAGGACAAAATCCAAATCACAGGAACATTATGGGAAATATCCCAGTCACAGGGACTTCTCCCGGGCAACATCCCAGTCACAAGGAAACCGTGGGACAATATGCTGCTGAAAAGGACATTGCAGGACTATATCTGGGTCAAATGGACATTGTGGGACAATATCGCATTCACACGACATCGCGGGACAATATTCCTGTCACAGGGACATTGTGGGACAATATCCCAGTCACAGGTCATCATGGGACAATATTTCAGTCACAGGTACATCACAGGAAAATATCCCAGTCACAGAGACATTGCGGGACAATATCCCAGTCACAGAGACATTGCGGGACAATATCTCAGTCGCAGGGACATTGTTGGAAAATATCCAAGTCACAGGCACAATGTGGGGCAATATCCACATCACAGGGACATCGCGGGACAATATCAGAGTCACAGGGACATCACTGGATAATATCCCTGTCACAGGGCCAATGGGGGTCAATATCCCAGTCACAGTTACATCGTGGGACAATGTCCCAGTCACAGGAACATCAGTGGCAGTATCTCGGTTGCAGGAATTTCGCGGGACAATATCCTAGTCACATGGTCATCACGGGACAATATCATGGTCACAGGGACATCCCGGGACATTATCCCTGTCACAGGCCAATGCGAGATAATATCCTGGTCACATGTTCATCACGGGACAATCTGGCAAACAAAGGGACATCGCGGGACAATAGCCCGGTCACATGGACATCGCAGTACAATATTCCAGTCACAGGGACATCACAGGACAATAACACTGTCATAGGGACATCGTGGGACAATATCACAGTCACAAGGTCAATGCGGGACAATATCCTGGCCACATGGTGATCGCGGGACGACATCCCAGTCACAGGGACATCGTCGGACAATATCCCTTTAACAGGGACATCACGGGACAGTATCGCTGTCACAGGTATGCATGGAAAATATCCCGGTCACGGGGACATCGAGAGCCAATATCCTTATCAGGGTAATATCGGGGAACAATGTCCTGGTCACAAGCATATTTCGGGACAAAATCTAAATCACAGGGACATTGCGGGAAATAGACCGGTCACAGGGACACCACCCGGGCAATATCCCGGTCACAGGGAGACCGAGGGACAATATCCTGGTCACAAGGAAATTGCGGGACAATATCTGTGTCGAAGAGACATCATGGGACAATATCCCGGTCAAAGGGAAATCTGGGAACAATATCCTGGACACAGGGACATTGAGTGACAATATTTCGGTCACAGGGACATCGAGGTACAATATCCCAGTCACATGGATATAATGAGACAATATCCGAGTCTCAGGGATATCACGGGACAATATCCTGGTCACAGGGATATCGCGGGACAACATCTCAGTCACAGGGACATCGAGTGTCATTCTCTCGGTCAAAGGGACAACGCGGGCTAATTACCTGGTCACAGGGACATCACGAGAAAATATCCTGGTCACAGGTACTCATGGGAAAATATCCCGGTCACGGGGACATCGAGAACCAATATACTTATCAGGGGAATATCGCAGAACAATATCCTGGTCACAAGGATATTTCAAGACAAAATCCAAATTACAGGGACATTGAGGGAAATATCCCAGTCGCAGGTACTCCACCCGGGCAATATCCCAGTCACAGGGACATCATGGGACAATATCCTGGTCCCAAGGAAATTGCGCGACAATATCTGGGTCAAAGGGATATCATGGGATAATATCCCAGTCGTAGGGACATCATGGGACAATATTCCAGTCACAGGGACATCGCGGGACAATATCCCTGTCACAGAGATATCGCGGGACAATATCCCTGTAACAGGGACATGGATGGCAATATTCCAGCCACAGTTACATCGCAGGAGAATGTCCTAGTCCCGGGGATATCACGGAACAATATTCCTGTCATAAGAACGTCAGGGACAATATTGTGTTCGTAGGGCATTTTTGGGACAATATCTGGGTCCCAGGGACAACGGGAGATAATATTCACATGACAGGACAATATCCCGCTCACAAGTTCATTGCGGGATAATATCCCGGTCACAGGGACATTGAGGGAAAATATCTCTGTCACAGGGATATCATGGGACAATATCATGGTAACAGGGACATTGCGGGACAATATCCCAGTCACAGGAACATCGCTGGACAATATCCCAGTCACATGGACATCGCAAGACAATATTCCAGTAACAGGGATATTGCCGGATAATATGTTGGTTACATGGTCATCGTGGGACAATAACCATGTCAACGGGACGTGGCGAGAAAATATCCTGGTCACACGTAGATTGTTAGACAATATCCCGGTCACGATGACATCGAGAGCCAATATCCTTATCAGGGTGACTGCCTGGTCGCAGGAACATCAGGGGTAATCTGCCAGTCTCAGCGACATTGTGGGACAATATCCCGCTCTTAGAGACATCTTGGGACAATATCCCAATTACAGAGACAAAGCGGCACAATATCCCGGTCACATGGTCATCACGGGACAAAATCACAGTCACAGGGACATTGCAGGACAATATCCCAGTCACAGTGATATTGCAGGACAATAACCTGTTTACTTGGTGATCGCGGGACAATATCCCTGTCATAGGGACTTCGTGGGACAATATCCCGGTCACAGGATCAATGTGAGACAATATCCTGTTCTCTTTGTTATCGAGGGACAATATCCCTGTCACATGGATATCGTGGGACAATATCTTGGTCACAGGGAAAACACGGGTCAATAACTGGGTCACAGGGACATTGCGATAAAATAGCCTGGTCACAGGAACATCGCAGGACAATATCCCAGTCACAGGGACATCAATATCCAATATCCTTAGGTTAATATTGCGGAAAAATACCCTGGTCACAGGCACATTTCGGAAAAAATTCCAAATCACAGGAACATTTCGGGAAGTATCTCAATCCAAGGGACTTAACACGATCAATATCCTGGTCACAGGGACACGGAGGGACAATATCCTGGTCACAAGAACATTGCGAGAAACACCTGGGTCAAAGGGACATCGTGGGACATTATCCTGTTCACTTGGTCATCGCGGGACAATATCCCTGCCACTTGGACATCGCGGGACAATACCCTTGTCACAGGGATATTGCAGGACATTATCTTTGTAACAGGTACAACACGTGACAATAACTGGGTCACAGGGACATCGCAATAAGATATCCTAGCCACAGGTACATCGTGGACAATATCCCAGTCACAGGGTCATCGAGAGCCAATATCCTTTTCAGGGTAATATTGCTGAAAAATATCCTGGTCACTGGCATATTTCAGGACAAAATTAAAATCACAGGAACATTTCAGTACGTATTCCAGTCCGAGGGACATCACGCGGCAATATCCTGGTCACAGGGACATTGGGGGAAGCATCTGTGTCAAAGGGACATCATGGGACAATATCCCAATCATAGGGACATCGTGGGACAATTTCCCAGTCACATGTACATCACAGGAATACATCCCAGTCACAGGGACAGCGCAGGACAATATCCCGTTCACCGTGACATCACGGGACAATATCCTGGTCACAGCTTCAGCGTGGGACAATATCCCTGTAACAGGGTCAACGCGGGACAATATCCCTGTCACAGGGACTTTGCTGGACAATATCTCAGTCACAGGGACATCATGGGACAATATCCTGGTCACAGGGGCATCGCGGGACAATATCCCGGTCACAGGGAAATCGCAGGACAATACCCCTGTCACAGGGACATAGCAGGACAATATCCCTCTCACAGGGTCATCGCGGGACAATATCCAAACTCACAGGGATGTCACGGGATAATATCCCGATTACAGGAACATCGTGGGACAATATCCCGGTCACAGGGTCGACGCTAGACAATATTCTGGTCAAATGGTCATTGCGGGACAATAGCCCAGTCACAGGGATATTGAGGGACAATAACCCTTTCACAGGGAATCATGGGACAATATCCCGGTCACGGGGACATCAAAGATGGACAGGGTCATCAGGGGCAATATCCCAGTCACAGCAACATTGTGAGACAATATCCCAGTCTCAGTGACACGATGGGACAAAATCCCGGACACAGGGTCAGCGTGGGACAATATTCGAGTCACTGGGGCATCATAGGACAATATCAGAGTCACAGGGTCAATACAGCACAATATCCTGGACACAGGGATATCGCGGGATAATATCCCAGTCAGAGGTTCAACATGGGACAATATCCCAGTCACAGGGTTATCGAGGTACAATCTCTCAGTCACAGGGTCATTGAGGGACAATATAACTCTTACAGGGTCATCGTGGGACAATATCCCTGTCACAGGGTCATCTTGGGACCATAACCCTGTCACAGGAACATCGTGGGGCAATATCCAGACACCGATCAACGCGAGATAATATCCTGGTCACATGGTCATTGCGGGACAATGTTCCAGTCACAGGGACATCGCGGGACAATGACACTGTCATAGGGACATCGTGGCACAATATCCCATTCACAAGGTCAACGCGGGACAATATCCGAGCCACATGGTGATTGCGGGACAACATCCAGGTCACAGGGTCATCACGGGGCAATATCCCTGTTAAAGGGATATTGCAGGATAATATCCCAGTCGCAGGGACATCATGGAACAATATCCCAGTCACAGGAACAGTTTGGGACAATATCCCAGTCACAGGGACATCGTGGGAAAATAGCACTTTAAGAGGGACATCGTTGGACAATATTCCAGTCACAGTTACATCGCAGGAGAATCTCCCATTCCCAGGGATATCATGGGACAATATCCCAGTCATAGAAACATCAGGGGAAATATCTCATCAAAGGGATTTAGCGGGACAATATCTGGGTACCAGGCACATCGAGAGATAATCTTGCCATCATAGGACAATATCCCGCTCACAAGTTCATCATGGGTCATTATCACGGTCACAGGGAAATTGCGGGATAAATATCCTGGTCACAGAGACATGGAGGGATAATATTTTGGTCACAGGGACATTGAGGTACAATATCACGGTCACAGGGACACCTTGGGACAATATCCGAGTCCCAGGGATATTACAGGACAATATCCCTGTCACAGGGGCTTCAGGGGCAATATCCTGGTCAGAGATACATTGTGGGACAATATCCTAATCGCAAGGAAATTGTGGGACAATATTCCAGTCTCAGGGACATCATGGGACAATATCCCAGTCACAGGGTCAACACGGGATAATATCCTGGATGCAGGGAATTGCGGGACAATATCCTGGTCACAGTGTCATCGAGGATCATTATCCCTGTCACAGGATCATCGCAGGACAATATACCTGTCATAAGGTCATCTTGGGACAATATCCCTGTCACAGCGTCATCGCAGGACAATATCCCTGTCACAGGGTCATCTTGGGACAATATTCCTAGTCACAGGGACATCACAGGGTAATAACCCAGTCACAGGGTCAATGTGGGGCAACATGCTGGTCAAATGGTCATCGTGGGATAATATCCTGGTCAAAGGGATATCGTGGGACAATATCCCAGTCACAGGTCAACGCAAGATAATGTCACGGTCACAGGGACACCATGGGACAATATCCCTATTAACGGGGCATCACCGGACCATATCCATGTCACAGGGACATTGTGTGACAATACCCCTGTCACAGGGACATTATGGGACAATATCCCGGTCACAGGGTCATCGCAGGACAATATCCTGGTCACAGGGATGTCGTGCGACAATATCCCTATTACAGGGTCATCGTGGGACAATATCTCAGTCACAGGGATATCATGGGACCATATCAATGTCACAGGGACATTGTGTGACAATATCCCTGTCACAGGGACATCACGGGACAATATCCCTATTACAGGGACATCCTGGGACAATATCCCAGCTACAGGGTCATTGCAGGACGATATCCTGGTCACAGGGATGTCGCGGGACAATATCCCTATTACAGGGACATCGCGGGACAATATCCTAGTCACATGGTCATCGCGGGACAGTAACCCAGTCATAGGGACAACGCGGGACCATATCCTGGCAACATGGACATCGAGGGACAATCACCCTGTTACAGAGGATCACGGGACAATATCCAGGTTTCAGGGCCATCAAGAGCCAATATCCTTATCAGGGTAATATCGCAGAACAATATCCTGGTCACAAGGGAATTTTGGGACAAAATCCAAATCACAGGGACTTTGCGGGAAATATCCCCATAACAGGGACATCACCCAGGCAATATCCCAGTCATAGGGTCAACGTGTGACAATATCCTGGACACAGGGACATTGCGGGTCAATTTCCTGGTCACAGGTCACTGGGGGACAATATCCCAGTCACAGGGTCAACACAGGACAATATCACCATCACAGGATCATTGAGGGACAACATATCTGTCACAGGGTTATTGAGGGAAAATAACCCTGTCACAGGGTCATCTTGTGACAATATCTGTCACAGGGACATCACAGGCCAATAACCCAGTCACAAGGACAATGCGGGACAATATCCCAGTCACAGGGACATCGGGGGATAATCTCCCATTCACAGTGATGTTGCGGGGCAATATCGCGATCACAGGGACATTGTGCACCAATATCCAAGTCACAGGGTCAACGGAGGACAATATCCCGGTCGCAGGGAAATCACGGGTCAATATCCCAGTCACAGGGTCAATGCAAGGCAATATAGTGGTCACATAGCAATCGCGGGACAATATCCTGGTCACATGGTCTTTGCGGGACAATATCATAGTCACAGGGACATTGCGGGACAATAGCCCGGTCACATGTACATCGCAGTACAATATTCCAGTCACAGGGACATCACAGGACCATAACACTGTCATAGGGACATTGTTGGACAATATCACAGTCACACGGTCAATGCGGGACAATATCATGGCTACATGGTGATTGCGGGACAACATCCCAGTCACAGGGACATCGTTGGACAATATCCCTTTCACAGGGACATCGCGGGACAATATCGCTGTCACAGGTATGCATGAAAAATATCCCGGTGAAGGGGACATCGAGAGCGAATATCCTTATCGGGGTAATATCGGGGAACAATGTCCTGGACACAAGGATATTTCGGGACAAAATCTAAATCACAGGGACATTGCAGGAAATAGACTGGTCACAGGGAGACCGTGGGACAATAACCTGGTCACAAGGAAATTGCAGGACAATATCTGTGTCAAAGGGACATCGTGGGACAATATCCCTGTAACAGGGACATCGCATGACAATATTCAAGTTGCAGGGAGATCATGGGCTAATATCCCTGTCACATGAACATTGTTGGACAATATTCCGGTCATAGTTACATCGCAGGATAATCTCTCGGTCCCAGGGATATCCAGGTCAATATCCCAGTCATAGGAATGTCCGGGGAAATATCTCATCGTAGGGAATTTGTGGGACAATATCCAGTTCCCAGGGACATCGAGAGATAATATTCCCATCCCAGGACACTATCCCGCTCACAAGTTCATCGCGGGACAATATCCCGGTCACTGGGAAATCGCGGGAACAATATCCCAGTCACAGGGTCTTCGAGGGACAATATTCCAGTCACAGGGTCATCGGGGGACAATATCCCTGTCACAGGGACATTGTGCGACAATATCCCTGTGCCAGGGAAATGGCAGGGCAATAACCCAGTCACAGAGCCATTGCAGTATAATCTACAGTCATAGTGACTTTGCGGGCAATATCTTGATCACAGGGACATTAAGCACCAAGATCCCAGTCACAGGGTCAATGTAGGAAAATATCCTGGTCACTTGAACATCATGTATCAAAATCTCCATCAAAGGGACATCAGGGACAATATGCCAGTCACAGGGATATCTGGGACAATATCCCGGTCATAGTGACATTGAGGGACAATATCCCAGTCACGGGGACATCGAGAGCCAATATCCTTTTCAGGGTAATATTGCTGAAAAATATCCTGGTCACTGGCATATTTCAGGACAAAATTAAAATCACAGGAACATTTCAGTACGTATTCCAGTCCCAGGGACATCACGCGGCAATATCCTGGTCACAGGGACATTGGGGGAAGCATCTGTGTCAAAGGGACATCATGGGACAATATCCCAATCATAGGGACATCGTGGGACAATTTCCCAGTCACATGTACATCACAGGAATACATCCCAGTCACAGGGACAGCGCAGGACAATATCCCGTTCACCGTGACATCACGGGACAATATCCTGGTCACAGCTTCAGCGTGGGACAATATCCCTGTAACAGGGTCAACGCGGGACAATATCCCTGTCACAGGGACTTTGCTGGGCAATATCTCAGTCACAGGGACATCATGGGACAGTATCCTGGTCACAGGGGCATCGCGGGACAATATCCCGGTCACAGGGAAATCGCAGGACAATACCCCTGTCACAGGGACATAGCAGGACAATATCCCTCTCACAGGGTCATCGCGGGACAATATCCAAACTCACAGGGATGTCGCGGGATAATATCCCGATTACAGGAACATCGTGGGACAATATCCCGGTCACAGGGTCGACGCTAGACAATATTCTGGTCAAATGGTCATTGCGGGACAATAGCCCAGTCACAGGGATATCTGGGACAATATCCCGGTCATAGTGACATTGAGGGACAATATCCCAGTCACGGGGACATCAAGGGCAATATCCCGGCCGTATTCAAATTGCTGGACAATATGCAGGTGCCAGGGAAATTGAGAGATAATATTCCCATCTCATGGAAATCACGGGACAACATCCTGCTCATAGTAAATTCAAGGGACAAGATCCCTGTCACTGGGGCATCGTGGGGGAATATCCCGGTCACAGTATCATCGAGAGACAATATCGAGGTCACAGGGACATTGAGGTACAATATCCCCATCACAGGGACATTGAGGGACAACATCCCAGTCACAGGGTCATCAGGGGCAATATCCCGGTCGTACAGATATTGCTGGACAATATGCAAGTGCCAGGGATATTGAGGGATAATATTCCCATCACAAGGAAATCACGGCACAACATCCAGGTAATAGTAACTTAAAGGGACAAGATCCCTGTCACTGGGACATCATGGAACAAAATCCTAAACACTGGGACGTCACGGGACAATATCCCAGTCACAGGGATATTGCGGGAACACATCCCGGTCACCGGAACGATATCCCACTCGTTGGGATAATATCCAGGTCAAAGAGTGGTTGCAGGACAATATCATAGTCACTGAAGCATCACTGGTCAATATTTTAGTCACAGGGACATCACGGGAGAAAATCCCAGTCACAGGGAATCCATAGGAAACATTGCCCATCACAGGGACAGAGTGGGACAATATCCATTCACATGGACATCGTGGGACAATATCCCAGACACGGGGATATCACGGGACAATATCCCAGACACAGGGATATCACGGGACAATATCCCGGACACAAGGACATCAGGGGCAATAACCCAGACATAGGGACATAAGGGGCAATATCCCGATCACAGCAACATCTTGGGACAATATCCCGGTAGCAGGTTCATCCTTAGACAATATCCCTGTCACAGGGACATCGTGGGGCAATAACCGAGTCACAGGGACAACGCGGGACAATATCCTGGTCATTGTTTCAATAAGGGACAATATCCCAGTCACAGGGATATTGCGGGAAAAATTCCCAGTCACAGGGATGTTGCAGGGCAATATCTCGATCACAGGGACATTGTGTGCCAATATCCCAGTCACAGGGTCAACAGGGGACAATATCTTGGTCACATAGTAATCGCGGGAAAATGTTCTTGTCACTTGGTCATCGCGTGATAATATCCCAGTCACAGGGATATCAGGGGCAATATTCCGGTTACAGGGACATCGCGGGACAATATCCTGGTCACAGAGTCAACGCGGCGCAATATCCTGGTCGCGTGGTCATCGTGGGACAATGTCCCTGTCACAGGGACATCGCGGGAAAATATCCTGGACACAGGGACTTTGAGTGACAATATTTCGGTCACAGGGACATCGAGGTACAATATCCCAGTCACATGGACATAATGAGACAATATCCGAATCTCAGGGATATCACGGGACAATATCCTGGTCACAGGGATATCGCGGGACAACATCTCAGTCACAGGGACATCACGGGAAAATATCCCAGTCACAGGGACATTGTGGGAAAATATCTCAGTCGCAGGGATGTTGTGAGACAATATCCGAGTCACAGGCACATGGTGGGACAACATCCGAGTCACAGGGACATCGTGGGTCAATATCCCAGTCACAGGGACATCGTGGGATAATATCCCTGTCACAGGGTCAATGCAGGAAAATATCTCAGTCACAGGAACATCAGCGGCAGTATCTCGGTCGCAGGAATTTCGCGGGACAATATCAAGGACCCAGGGACATCGAGAGATAGTATTCCCATCACGGGACAATATCCTGGTCACTTGGTCATCGCGGCACAATATCCTGCTCACAAGTTTATCATGGGGACAATATCCCGGTCAAAGGGAAATCTGGGAACAATATCCTGGACACAGGGACATTGAGTGACAATATTTCGGTCACAGGGACATCAAGGTACAATATCCCAGTCACATGGACATAATGAGACAATATCCGAGTCTCAGGGATATCACGGGACAATATCCTGGTCATAGGGATATCGCGGGACAACATCTCAGTCACAGGGACATTGAGTGTCATTAACTAAGTCAAAGGCACAACGTGGGCTAATTACCTGGTCACAGGGACATCACGAGAAAATATCCTGGTCACAGGTACTCATGGGAAAATATCCCAGTCACGGGGACATCGAAAGCCAATATACTTATCAGGGTAATATCGCAGAACAATATCCTGGTCACAAGGATATTTCCAGACAAAATCCAAATCACAGGGACATTGAGGGAAATATCCCAGTCGCAGGTACTCCACCCGGGCAATATCCCAGTCACAGGGACATCATGGGACAATATCCTGGTCCCAAGGAAATTGCGTGACAATATCTGGGTCAAAGGGATATCATGGGACAATATCCCAGTCGTAGGGACATCATGGGACAATGTTCAAGTCACAGGGACATCATGGGACAATATCCTAGTCACAGGGACATCACAGGATAATATCTCAGTCACTGGGATATCACGGGACAATATCCCAGTCACAGGGACATCGCGGGACAATATCCCTGTCACAGAGATATCGCGGGACAATATCCCTGTAACAGGGACATGGATGGCAATATTCCAGCCACAGTTACATCGCAGGAGAATGTCCTAGTCCCAGGGATATCACGGAACAATATTCCTGTCATAAGAACGTCGGGGCAATATTGCCTTCGTAGGGCATTTTTGGGACAATATCTGGGTCCCAGGGACAACGGGAGATAATATTCACATGACAGGACAATATCCCGCTCACAAGTTGATTGCGGGATAATATCCCGGTCACAGGGACATTGAAGGACAATATCCCTGTCACAGGGACATCATGGGACAATATCATGGTAACAGGGACATCATGGGACAATATCCCAGTCACAGGAACATCGCTGGACAATATCCCAGTCACATGGACATCGCAAGACAATATTCCAGTAACAGGGATATTGCCGGATAATATGCTGGTCACATGGTCATCGTGGGACAATAACCAGGTCACAGGGACGTGGCGAGAAAATATCCTGGTCACATGTACATCGTTAGACAATATCCCGGTCACAGTGACATCGAGAGCCAATATCCTTATCAGGGTGACTGCCTGGTCGCAGGAACATCAGGGGTAATCTGCCAGTCTCAGCGACATTGTGGGACAATATCCCGGTTATAGAGACATCTTGGGACAATATCCCAATTACAGAGACAAAGCGGCACAATATCCCGGTCACATGGTCATCACGGGACAACATCACAGTCACAGGGACATCGCGGGACAATATCCCAGTCACAGTGATATTGCAGGACAATAACCTGTTTACTTGGTGATCGCGGGACAATATCCCTCTCATAGGGATATCGTGGGACAATATCCCGGTCACAGGATCAATGTGAGACAATATCCTGTTCACTTTGTTATCGAGGGACAATATCCCTGTCACATGGATATCGTGGGACATTATCCTGTTCACTTGGTCATCGCTTGATAATATCCCAGTCACAGGGATATCAGGGGCAATATTCCGGTTACAGGGACATCGCGGGACAATATCCTGGTCACAGAGTCAACGCGGCACAATATCCTGGTCGCGTGGTCATCGTGGGACAATGTCCCTGTCACAGGGACATCGCGGGAAAATATCCTGGACACAGGGACTTTGAGTGACAATATTTCGGTCACAGGGACATCGAGGTACAATATCCCAATCACATGGACATAATGAGACAATATCCGAATCTCAGGGATATCAGGGGACAATATTCTGGTCACAGGGATATCGCGGGACAACATCTCAGTCACAGGGACATCACGGGAAAATATCCCAGTCACAGGGACATTGTGGGAAAATATCTCAGTCGCAGGGATGTTGTGAGACAATATCCGAGTCACAGGCACATTGTGGGACAACATCCGAGTCACAGGGACATCGTGGGTCAATATCCCAGTCACAGGGACATCGTGGGATAATATCCCTGTCACAGGGTCATCGATGTTCAATATCCCAATCACAGTTACATCGCGGGACAATATCCCTGTCACAGGGTCAATGCAGGACAATATCTCAGTCACAGGAACATCAGCGGCAGTATCTCGGTCGCAGGAATTTCGCGGGACAATATCAAGGTCCCAGGGACATCGAGAGATAGTATTCCCATCACGGGACAATATCCTGGTCACTTGGTCATCGCGGCACAATATCCTGCTCACAAGTTTATCATGGGGACAATATCCCGGTCAAAGGGAAATCTGGGAACAATATCCTGGACACAGGGATATTGAGTGACAATATTTCGGTCACAGGGACATCAAGGTACAATATCCCAGTCACATGGACATAATGAGACAATATCCGAGTCTCAGGGATATCACGGGACAATATCCTGGTCACAGGGATATCGCGGGACAACATCTCAGTCACAGGGACATTGAGTGTCATTAACTAAGTCAAAGGCACAACGCGGGCTAATTACCTGGTCACAGGGACATCACGAGAAAATATCCTGGTCACAGGTACTCATGGGAAAATATCCCGGTCACGGGGACATCGAAAGCCAATATACTTATCAGGGTAATATCGCAGAACAATATCCTGGTCACAAGGATATTTCCAGACAAAATCCAAATCACAGGGACATTGAGGGAAATATCCCAGTCGCAGGTACTCCACCCGGGCAATATCCCAGTCACAGGGACATCATGGGACAATATCCTGGTCCCAAGGAAATTGCGTGACAATATCTGGGTCAAAGGGATATCATGGGACAATATCCCAGTCGTAAGGACATCATGGGACAATGTTCAAGTCACAGGGACATCATGGGACAATATCCTAGTCACAGGGACATCACAGGATAATATCTCAGTCACTGGGATATCACGGGACAATATCCCAGTCACAGGGACATCGCGGGACAATATCCCTGTCACAGAGATATCGCGGGACAATATCCCTGTAACAGGGACATGGATGGCAATATTCCAGCCACAGGGACGTGGTGAGAAAATATCCTGGTCACACGTAGATTGTTAGACAATATCCCGGTCACGGTGACATCGAGAGCCAATATCCTTATCAGGGTGACTGCCTGGTCGCAGGAACATCAGGGGTAATCTGCCAGTCTCAGCGACATTGAAGGACAATATCCCGGTTATAAAGACATCTTGGGACAATATCCCAATTACAGAGACAAAGCGGCACAATATCCCGGTCACATGGTCATCACGGGACAACATCACAGTCACAGGGACATCGCGGGACAATATCCCAGTCACAGTGATATTGCAGGACAATAACCTGTTTACTTGGTGATCGCGGGACAATATCCCTCTCATAGGGACATCGTGGGACAATATCCCGGTCACAGGATCAATGTGAGACAATATCCTGTTCACTTTGTTATCGAGGGACAATATCCCTGTCACATGGATATCGTGGGACATTATCCTGTTCACTTGGTCATCGCGGGGCAATATCCCTGTCACACGGGTCAATAACTGGGTCACAGGGACATTGCGATAAAATAGCCTGGTCACAGGAACATCACAGGACAATATCCCAGTCACAGGGACATCAGGATCCAATATCCTTAGGTTAATATTGCGAAAAAATACCCTGGTCAGAGGCATATTTCGGGAAAAATTACAAATCACAGGAACATTTCAGGAAGTATCTCAATCCAAGGGACTTCACGCAATCAATATCCTGGTCACAGGGCCACGGTGGGACAATATCCTGGTCACAAGGACATTGCAGGAAACACCTGGGTCAAAGGGACATCGTGGAACAATATCCTGTTCACTTGGTCATCGCGGGACAATATCCCTGTCACTCGGACATCGCGGGACAATACCCTTGTCACAGGGATATTGCAGGACAATATCTTGGTAACAGGTACAACACGTGACAATAACTGGGTCACAGGGACATCGCAATAAGATATCGTAGCCACAGGTACATCGTGGACAATATCCTAGTCACGGGGTCATCGAGAGCCAATATCCTTATCAGGGTAATATTGCTGAAAAATATCCTGGTCACTGGCATATTTCAGGACAAAATTAAAATCACAGGAACATTTCAGTACGTATTCCAGTCCCAGGGACATCACGTGGCAATATCCTGGTCACATGGTCATTGGGGGAAGCATCTGTGTCAAAGGGACATCATGGGACAATATCCCAATCATGGGGACATCGTGGGACAATATCCCAGTCACATGTACATCACAAGAATACATCCCAGTCACAGGGACAGCGCAGGACAATATCCCGGTTACCGGGACATTGCGGGACAATATCCTGGTCACAGCTTCAGCGTGGGACAATATCCCTGTAACAGGGTCAACGCGGGACAATATCCCTGTCAGAGGGACTTTGCTGGACAATATCTCAGTCACAGGGACATCATGGGACAATATCCTGGTCACAGGGGCATCGCGGGACAATATCCCGATAACAGGGACATCGTGGAATAATATCCTGGTCACAGGGACATAGCGGAACAATACCCCTGTCACAGGGACATAGTGGGACAATATCCCTCTCACAGGGTCATCGCGGGACAATATCCACACTCACAGGGATGTCGCGGGATAATATCCCGATTACAGGAACATCGTGGGACAATATCCCGGAAACAGGGTCAACGCTAGACAATATTTTGGTCAAATGGTCATTGCGGGACAATAGCCCAGTCACAGGGATATTGAGGGACAATAACCCTTTCACAGGGAATCATGGGACAATATCCCGGTCACGGGGACATCGTCAGATGGACAGGGTCATCAGGGGCAATATCCCAGTCACAGCAACGTTGTGGGACAATATCCCAGTCACAGTGATATGATGGGACAAAATCCCGGGCATAGGGTGAGCGTGGGACAATATTCGAGTCACTGGGGCATCATAGGACAATATCAGAGTCACAGGGTCAACACAGCACAATATCCTGGACACAGGGATATCGCGGGACAATATCCCAGTCAGAGGTTCAACATGGGACAATATCCCGGTTATAGAGACATCTTGGGACAATATCCCAATTACAGAGACAAAGCGGCACAATATCCCGGTCACATGGTCATCACGGGACAACATCACAGTCACAGGGACATCGCGGGACAATATCCCAGTCACAGTGATATTGCAGGACAATAACCTGTTTACTTGGTGATCGCGGGACAATATCCCTCTCATAGGGACATCGTGGGACAATATCCCGGTCACAGGATCAATGTGAGACAATATCCTGTTCACTTTGTTATCGAGGGACAATATCCCTGTCACATGGATATCGTGGGACATTATCCTGTTCACTTGGTCATCGCTTGATAATATCCCAGTCACAGGGATATCAGGGGCAATATTCCGGTTACAGGGACATCGCGGGACAATATCCTGGTCACAGAGTCAACGCGGCACAATATCCTGGTCGCGTGGTCATCGTGGGACAATGTCCCTGTCACAGGGACATCGCGGGAAAATATCCTGGACACAGGGACTTTGAGTGACAATATTTCGGTCACAGGGACATCGAGGTACAATATCCCAATCACATGGACATAATGAGACAATATCCGAATCTCAGGGATATCAGGGGACAATATTCTGGTCACAGGGATATCGCGGGACAACATCTCAGTCACAGGGACATCACGGGAAAATATCCCAGTCACAGGGACATTGTGGGAAAATATCTCAGTCGCAGGGATGTTGTGAGACAATATCCGAGTCACAGGCACATTGTGGGACAACATCCGAGTCACAGGGACATCGTGGGTCAATATCCCAGTCACAGGGACATCGTGGGATAATATCCCTGTCACAGGGTCATCGATGTTCAATATCCCAATCACAGTTACATCGCGGGACAATATCCCTGTCACAGGGTCAATGCAGGACAATATCTCAGTCACAGGAACATCAGCGGCAGTATCTCGGTCGCAGGAATTTCGCGGGACAATATCAAGGTCCCAGGGACATCGAGAGATAGTATTCCCATCACGGGACAATATCCTGGTCACTTGGTCATCGCGGCACAATATCCTGCTCACAAGTTTATCATGGGGACAATATCCCGGTCAAAGGGAAATCTGGGAACAATATCCTGGACACAGGGATATTGAGTGACAATATTTCGGTCACAGGGACATCAAGGTACAATATCCCAGTCACATGGACATAATGAGACAATATCCGAGTCTCAGGGATATCACGGGACAATATCCTGGTCACAGGGATATCGCGGGACAACATCTCAGTCACAGGGACATTGAGTGTCATTAACTAAGTCAAAGGCACAACGCGGGCTAATTACCTGGTCACAGGGACATCACGAGAAAATATCCTGGTCACAGGTACTCATGGGAAAATATCCCGGTCACGGGGACATCGAAAGCCAATATACTTATCAGGGTAATATCGCAGAACAATATCCTGGTCACAAGGATATTTCCAGACAAAATCCAAATCACAGGGACATTGAGGGAAATATCCCAGTCGCAGGTACTCCACCCGGGCAATATCCCAGTCACAGGGACATCATGGGACAATATCCTGGTCCCAAGGAAATTGCGTGACAATATCTGGGTCAAAGGGATATCATGGGACAATATCCCAGTCGTAAGGACATCATGGGACAATGTTCAAGTCACAGGGACATCATGGGACAATATCCTAGTCACAGGGACATCACAGGATAATATCTCAGTCACTGGGATATCACGGGACAATATCCCAGTCACAGGGACATCGCGGGACAATATCCCTGTCACAGAGATATCGCGGGACAATATCCCTGTAACAGGGACATGGATGGCAATATTCCAGCCACAGGGACGTGGTGAGAAAATATCCTGGTCACACGTAGATTGTTAGACAATATCCCGGTCACGGTGACATCGAGAGCCAATATCCTTATCAGGGTGACTGCCTGGTCGCAGGAACATCAGGGGTAATCTGCCAGTCTCAGCGACATTGAAGGACAATATCCCGGTTATAGAGACATCTTGGGACAATATCCCAATTACAGAGACAAAGCGGCACAATATCCCGGTCACATGGTCATCACGGGACAACATCACAGTCACAGGGACATCGCGGGACAATATCCCAGTCACAGTGATATTGCAGGACAATAACCTGTTTACTTGGTGATCGCGGGACAATATCCCTCTCATAGGGACATCGTGGGACAATATCCCGGTCACAGGATCAATGTGAGACAATATCCTGTTCACTTTGTTATCGAGGGACAATATCCCTGTCACATGGATATCGTGGGACATTATCCTGTTCACTTGGTCATCGCGGGGCAATATCCCTGTCACACGGGTCAATAACTGGGTCACAGGGACATTGCGATAAAATAGCCTGGTCACAGGAACATCACAGGACAATATCCCAGTCACAGGGACATCAGGATCCAATATCCTTAGGTTAATATTGCGAAAAAATACCCTGGTCAGAGGCATATTTCGGGAAAAATTACAAATCACAGGAACATTTCAGGAAGTATCTCAATCCAAGGGACTTCACGCAATCAATATCCTGGTCACAGGGCCACGGTGGGACAATATCCTGGTCACAAGGACATTGCAGGAAACACCTGGGTCAAAGGGACATCGTGGAACAATATCCTGTTCACTTGGTCATCGCGGGACAATATCCCTGTCACTCGGACATCGCGGGACAATACCCTTGTCACAGGGATATTGCAGGACAATATCTTGGTAACAGGTACAACACGTGACAATAACTGGGTCACAGGGACATCGCAATAAGATATCGTAGCCACAGGTACATCGTGGACAATATCCTAGTCACGGGGTCATCGAGAGCCAATATCCTTATCAGGGTAATATTGCTGAAAAATATCCTGGTCACTGGCATATTTCAGGACAAAATTAAAATCACAGGAACATTTCAGTACGTATTCCAGTCCCAGGGACATCACGTGGCAATATCCTGGTCACATGGTCATTGGGGGAAGCATCTGTGTCAAAGGGACATCATGGGACAATATCCCAATCATGGGGACATCGTGGGACAATATCCCAGTCACATGTACATCACAAGAATACATCCCAGTCACAGGGACAGCGCAGGACAATATCCCGGTTACCGGGACATTGCGGGACAATATCCTGGTCACAGCTTCAGCGTGGGACAATATCCCTGTAACAGGGTCAACGCGGGACAATATCCCTGTCAGAGGGACTTTGCTGGACAATATCTCAGTCACAGGGACATCATGGGACAATATCCTGGTCACAGGGGCATCGCGGGACAATATCCCGATAACAGGGACATCGTGGAATAATATCCTGGTCACAGGGACATAGCGGAACAATACCCCTGTCACAGGGACATAGTGGGACAATATCCCTCTCACAGGGTCATCGCGGGACAATATCCACACTCACAGGGATGTCGCGGGATAATATCCCGATTACAGGAACATCGTGGGACAATATCCCGGAAACAGGGTCAACGCTAGACAATATTTTGGTCAAATGGTCATTGCGGGACAATAGCCCAGTCACAGGGATATTGAGGGACAATAACCCTTTCACAGGGAATCATGGGACAATATCCCGGTCACGGGGACATCGTCAGATGGACAGGGTCATCAGGGGCAATATCCCAGTCACAGCAACGTTGTGGGACAATATCCCAGTCACAGTGATATGATGGGACAAAATCCCGGGCATAGGGTGAGCGTGGGACAATATTCGAGTCACTGGGGCATCATAGGACAATATCAGAGTCACAGGGTCAACACAGCACAATATCCTGGACACAGGGATATCGCGGGACAATATCCCAGTCAGAGGTTCAACATGGGACAATATCCCGGTTATAGAGACATCTTGGGACAATATCCCAATTACAGAGACAAAGCGGCACAATATCCCGGTCACATGGTCATCACGGGACAACATCACAGTCACAGGGACATCGCGGGACAATATCCCAGTCACAGTGATATTGCAGGACAATAACCTGTTTACTTGGTGATCGCGGGACAATATCCCTCTCATAGGGACATCGTGGGACAATATCCCGGTCACAGGATCAATGTGAGACAATATCCTGTTCACTTTGTTATCGAGGGACAATATCCCTGTCACATGGATATCGTGGGACATTATCCTGTTCACTTGGTCATCGCTTGATAATATCCCAGTCACAGGGATATCAGGGGCAATATTCCGGTTACAGGGACATCGCGGGACAATATCCTGGTCACAGAGTCAACGCGGCACAATATCCTGGTCGCGTGGTCATCGTGGGACAATGTCCCTGTCACAGGGACATCGCGGGAAAATATCCTGGACACAGGGACTTTGAGTGACAATATTTCGGTCACAGGGACATCGAGGTACAATATCCCAATCACATGGACATAATGAGACAATATCCGAATCTCAGGGATATCAGGGGACAATATTCTGGTCACAGGGATATCGCGGGACAACATCTCAGTCACAGGGACATCACGGGAAAATATCCCAGTCACAGGGACATTGTGGGAAAATATCTCAGTCGCAGGGATGTTGTGAGAAAATATCCGAGTCACAGGCACATTGTGGGACAACATCCGAGTCACAGGGACATCGTGGGTCAATATCCCAGTCACAGGGACATCGTGGGATAATAGCCCTGTCACAGGGTCATCGATGTTCAATATCCCAATCACAGTTACATCGCGGGACAATATCCCTGTCACAGGGTCAATGCAGGACAATATCTCAGTCACAGGAACATCAGCGGCAGTATCTCGGTCGCAGGAATTTCGCGGGACAATATCAAGGTCCCAGGGACATCGAGAGATAGTATTCCCATCACGGGACAATATCCTGGTCACTTGGTCATCGCGGCACAATATCCTGCTCACAAGTTTATCATGGGGACAATATCCCGGTCAAAGGGAAATCTGGGAACAATATCCTGGACACAGGGATATTGAGTGACAATATTTCGGTCACAGGGACATCAAGGTACAATATCCCAGTCACATGGACATAATGAGACAATATCCGAGTCTCAGGGATATCACGGGACAATATCCTGGTCACAGGGATATCGCGGGACAACATCTCAGTCACAGGGACATTGAGTGTCATTAACTAAGTCAAAGGCACAACGCGGGCTAATTACCTGGTCACAGGGACATCACGAGAAAATATCCTGGTCACAGGTACTCATGGGAAAATATCCCGGTCACGGGGACATCGAAAGCCAATATACTTATCAGGGTAATATCGCAGAACAATATCCTGGTCACAAGGATATTTCCAGACAAAATCCAAATCACAGGGACATTGAGGGAAATATCCCAGTCGCAGGTACTCCACCCGGGCAATATCCCAGTCACAGGGACATCATGGGACAATATCCTGGTCCCAAGGAAATTGCGTGACAATATCTGGGTCAAAGGGATATCATGGGACAATATCCCAGTCGTAAGGACATCATGGGACAATGTTCAAGTCACAGGGACATCATGGGACAATATCCTAGTCACAGGGACATCACAGGATAATATCTCAGTCACTGGGATATCACGGGACAATATCCCAGTCACAGGGACATCGCGGGACAATATCCCTGTCACAGAGATATCGCGGGACAATATCCCTGTAACAGGGACATGGATGGCAATATTCCAGCCACAGGGACGTGGTGAGAAAATATCCTGGTCACACGTAGATTGTTAGACAATATCCCGGTCACGGTGACATCGAGAGCCAATATCCTTATCAGGGTGACTGCCTGGTCGCAGGAACATCAGGGGTAATCTGCCAGTCTCAGCGACATTGAAGGACAATATCCCGGTTATAGAGACATCTTGGGACAATATCCCAATTACAGAGACAAAGCGGCACAATATCCCGGTCACATGGTCATCACGGGACAACATCACAGTCACAGGGACATCGCGGGACAATATCCCAGTCACAGTGATATTGCAGGACAATAACCTGTTTACTTGGTGATCGCGGGACAATATCCCTCTCATAGGGACATCGTGGGACAATATCCCGGTCACAGGATCAATGTGAGACAATATCCTGTTCACTTTGTTATCGAGGGACAATATCCCTGTCACATGGATATCGTGGGACATTATCCTGTTCACTTGGTCATCACGGGGCAATATCCCTGTCACACGGGTCAATAACTGGGTCACAGGGACATTGCGATAAAATAGCCTGGTCACAGGAACATCACAGGACAATATCCCAGTCACAGGGACATCAGGATCCAATATCCTTAGGTTAATATTGCGAAAAAATACCCTGGTCAGAGGCATATTTCGGGAAAAATTACAAATCACAGGAACATTTCAGGAAGTATCTCAATCCAAGGGACTTCACGCAATCAATATCCTGGTCACAGGGCCACGGTGGGACAATATCCTGGTCACAAGGACATTGCAGGAAACACCTGGGTCAAAGGGACATCGTGGAACAATATCCTGTTCACTTGGTCATCGCGGGACAATATCCCTGTCACTCGGACATCGCGGGACAATACCCTTGTCACAGGGATATTGCAGGACAATATCTTGGTAACAGGTACAACACGTGACAATAACTGGGTCACAGGGACATCGCAATAAGATATCGTAGCCACAGGTACATCGTGGACAATATCCTAGTCACGGGGTCATCGAGAGCCAATATCCTTATCAGGGTAATATTGCTGAAAAATATCCTGGTCACTGGCATATTTCAGGACAAAATTAAAATCACAGGAACATTTCAGTACGTATTCCAGTCCCAGGGACATCACGTGGCAATATCCTGGTCACATGGTCATTGGGGGAAGCATCTGTGTCAAAGGGACATCATGGGACAATATCCCAATCATGGGGACATCGTGGGACAATATCCCAGTCACATGTACATCACAAGAATACATCCCAGTCACAGGGACAGCGCAGGACAATATCCCGGTTACCGGGACATTGCGGGACAATATCCTGGTCACAGCTTCAGCGTGGGACAATATCCCTGTAACAGGGTCAACGCGGGACAATATCCCTGTCAGAGGGACTTTGCTGGACAATATCTCAGTCACAGGGACATCATGGGACAATATCCTGGTCACAGGGGCATCGCGGGACAATATCCCGATAACAGGGACATCGTGGAATAATATCCTGGTCACAGGGACATAGCGGAACAATACCCCTGTCACAGGGACATAGTGGGACAATATCCCTCTCACAGGGTCATCGCGGGACAATATCCACACTCACAGGGATGTCGCGGGATAATATCCCGATTACAGGAACATCGTGGGACAATATCCCGGAAACAGGGTCAACGCTAGACAATATTTTGGTCAAATGGTCATTGCGGGACAATAGCCCAGTCACAGGGATATTGAGGGACAATAACCCTTTCACAGGGAATCATGGGACAATATCCCGGTCACGGGGACATCGTCAGATGGACAGGGTCATCAGGGGCAATATCCCAGTCACAGCAACGTTGTGGGACAATATCCCAGTCACAGTGATATGATGGGACAAAATCCCGGGCATAGGGTGAGCGTGGGACAATATTCGAGTCACTGGGGCATCATAGGACAATATCAGAGTCACAGGGTCAACACAGCACAATATCCTGGACACAGGGATATCGCGGGACAATATCCCAGTCAGAGGTTCAACATGGGACAATATCCCGGTTATAGAGACATCTTGGGACAATATCCCAATTACAGAGACAAAGCGGCACAATATCCCGGTCACATGGTCATCACGGGACAACATCACAGTCACAGGGACATCGCGGGACAATATCCCAGTCACAGTGATATTGCAGGACAATAACCTGTTTACTTGGTGATCGCGGGACAATATCCCTCTCATAGGGACATCGTGGGACAATATCCCGGTCACAGGATCAATGTGAGACAATATCCTGTTCACTTTGTTATCGAGGGACAATATCCCTGTCACATGGATATCGTGGGACATTATCCTGTTCACTTGGTCATCGCTTGATAATATCCCAGTCACAGGGATATCAGGGGCAATATTCCGGTTACAGGGACATCGCGGGACAATATCCTGGTCACAGAGTCAACGCGGCACAATATCCTGGTCGCGTGGTCATCGTGGGACAATGTCCCTGTCACAGGGACATCGCGGGAAAATATCCTGGACACAGGGACTTTGAGTGACAATATTTCGGTCACAGGGACATCGAGGTACAATATCCCAATCACATGGACATAATGAGACAATATCCGAATCTCAGGGATATCAGGGGACAATATTCTGGTCACAGGGATATCGCGGGACAACATCTCAGTCACAGGGACATCACGGGAAAATATCCCAGTCACAGGGACATTGTGGGAAAATATCTCAGTCGCAGGGATGTTGTGAGAAAATATCCGAGTCACAGGCACATTGTGGGACAACATCCGAGTCACAGGGACATCGTGGGTCAATATCCCAGTCACAGGGACATCGTGGGATAATATCCCTGTCACAGGGTCATCGATGTTCAATATCCCAATCACAGTTACATCGCGGGACAATATCCCTGTCACAGGGTCAATGCAGGACAATATCTCAGTCACAGGAACATCAGCGGCAGTATCTCGGTCGCAGGAATTTCGCGGGACAATATCAAGGTCCCAGGGACATCGAGAGATAGTATTCCCATCACGGGACAATATCCTGGTCACTTGGTCATCGCGGCACAATATCCTGCTCACAAGTTTATCATGGGGACAATATCCCGGTCAAAGGGAAATCTGGGAACAATATCCTGGACACAGGGATATTGAGTGACAATATTTCGGTCACAGGGACATCAAGGTACAATATCCCAGTCACATGGACATAATGAGACAATATCCGAGTCTCAGGGATATCACGGGACAATATCCTGGTCACAGGGATATCGCGGGACAACATCTCAGTCACAGGGACATTGAGTGTCATTAACTAAGTCAAAGGCACAACGCGGGCTAATTACCTGGTCACAGGGACATCACGAGAAAATATCCTGGTCACAGGTACTCATGGGAAAATATCCCGGTCACGGGGACATCGAAAGCCAATATACTTATCAGGGTAATATCGCAGAACAATATCCTGGTCACAAGGATATTTCCAGACAAAATCCAAATCACAGGGACATTGAGGGAAATATCCCAGTCGCAGGTACTCCACCCGGGCAATATCCCAGTCACAGGGACATCATGGGACAATATCCTGGTCCCAAGGAAATTGCGTGACAATATCTGGGTCAAAGGGATATCATGGGACAATATCCCAGTCGTAAGGACATCATGGGACAATGTTCAAGTCACAGGGACATCATGGGACAATATCCTAGTCACAGGGACATCACAGGATAATATCTCAGTCACTGGGATATCACGGGACAATATCCCAGTCACAGGGACATCGCGGGACAATATCCCTGTCACAGAGATATCGCGGGACAATATCCCTGTAACAGGGACATGGATGGCAATATTCCAGCCACAGGGACATGGTGAGAAAATATCCTGGTCACACGTAGATTGTTAGACAATATCCCGGTCACGGTGACATCGAGAGCCAATATCCTTATCAGGGTGACTGCCTGGTCGCAGGAACATCAGGGGTAATCTGCCAGTCTCAGCGACATTGAAGGACAATATCCCGGTTATAGAGACATCTTGGGACAATATCCCAATTACAGAGACAAAGCGGCACAATATCCCGGTCACATGGTCATCACGGGACAACATCACAGTCACAGGGACATCGCGGGACAATATCCCAGTCACAGTGATATTGCAGGACAATAACCTGTTTACTTGGTGATCGCGGGACAATATCCCTCTCATAGGGACATCGTGGGACAATATCCCGGTCACAGGATCAATGTGAGACAATATCCTGTTCACTTTGTTATCGAGGGACAATATCCCTGTCACATGGATATCGTGGGACATTATCCTGTTCACTTGGTCATCGCGGGGCAATATCCCTGTCACACGGGTCAATAACTGGGTCACAGGGACATTGCGATAAAATAGCCTGGTCACAGGAACATCACAGGACAATATCCCAGTCACAGGGACATCAGGATCCAATATCCTTAGGTTAATATTGCGAAAAAATACCCTGGTCAGAGGCATATTTCGGGAAAAATTACAAATCACAGGAACATTTCAGGAAGTATCTCAATCCAAGGGACTTCACGCAATCAATATCCTGGTCACAGGGCCACGGTGGGACAATATCCTGGTCACAAGGACATTGCAGGAAACACCTGGGTCAAAGGGACATCGTGGAACAATATCCTGTTCACTTGGTCATCGCGGGACAATATCCCTGTCACTCGGACATCGCGGGACAATACCCTTGTCACAGGGATATTGCAGGACAATATCTTGGTAACAGGTACAACACGTGACAATAACTGGGTCACAGGGACATCGCAATAAGATATCGTAGCCACAGGTACATCGTGGACAATATCCTAGTCACGGGGTCATCGAGAGCCAATATCCTTATCAGGGTAATATTGCTGAAAAATATCCTGGTCACTGGCATATTTCAGGACAAAATTAAAATCACAGGAACATTTCAGTACGTATTCCAGTCCCAGGGACATCACGTGGCAATATCCTGGTCACATGGTCATTGGGGGAAGCATCTGTGTCAAAGGGACATCATGGGACAATATCCCAATCATGGGGACATCGTGGGACAATATCCCAGTCACATGTACATCACAAGAATACATCCCAGTCACAGGGACAGCGCAGGACAATATCCCGGTTACCGGGACATTGCGGGACAATATCCTGGTCACAGCTTCAGCGTGGGACAATATCCCTGTAACAGGGTCAACGCGGGACAATATCCCTGTCAGAGGGACTTTGCTGGACAATATCTCAGTCACAGGGACATCATGGGACAATATCCTGGTCACAGGGGCATCGCGGGACAATATCCCGATAACAGGGACATCGTGGAATAATATCCTGGTCACAGGGACATAGCGGAACAATACCCCTGTCACAGGGACATAGTGGGACAATATCCCTCTCACAGGGTCATCGCGGGACAATATCCACACTCACAGGGATGTCGCGGGATAATATCCCGATTACAGGAACATCGTGGGACAATATCCCGGAAACAGGGTCAACGCTAGACAATATTTTGGTCAAATGGTCATTGCGGGACAATAGCCCAGTCACAGGGATATTGAGGGACAATAACCCTTTCACAGGGAATCATGGGACAATATCCCGGTCACGGGGACATCGTCAGATGGACAGGGTCATCAGGGGCAATATCCCAGTCACAGCAACGTTGTGGGACAATATCCCAGTCACAGTGATATGATGGGACAAAATCCCGGGCATAGGGTGAGCGTGGGACAATATTCGAGTCACTGGGGCATCATAGGACAATATCAGAGTCACAGGGTCAACACAGCACAATATCCTGGACACAGGGATATCGCGGGACAATATCCCAGTCAGAGGTTCAACATGGGACAATATCCCAGTCACAGGGTTATCGAGGTACAATCTCTCAGTCACAGGGTCATTGAGGGACAATATAACTCTCACAGGGTCATTGTGGGACAATATCCCTGTCACAGGGTCATCTTGGGACCATAACCCTGTCACAGGGACATCGTAGGGCAATATCCCAGACACCGATCAATGCGAGATAATATCCTGGTCACATGGTCATTGCAGGACAATGTTCCAGTCACAGGGACATCGCGGGACAATGACACTGTCATGGGGACATCGTGGCACAGTATCCCAGTCACAAGGTCAACGCGGGACAATATCCGAGCCACATGGTGATTGCGGGACAACATCCAGGTCACAGGGTCATCTCGGGGCAATATCCCTGTTAAAGGGATATCGCAGGATAATATCCCAGTCGCAGGGACATCATGGGACAATATCCCAGTCACAGGAACAGTGTGGGACAATATCCCAGTCACAGGGACATCACGGGAAAATACCACTTTCAGAAGGACATTGTTGGACAATATTCCAGTCACAGTTACATCGCAGGAGAATCTCCCATTCCCAGGGATATCATGGGACAATATCCCAGTCATAGAAACATCAGGGGAAATATCTCATCAAAGGGATTTAGCGGGACAATATCTGGGTACCAGGCACATCGAGAGATAATCTTGCCATCATAGGACAATATCCCGCTCACAAGTTCATCATGGGTCATTATCACGGTCACAGGGAAATTGCGGGAAAAATATCCTGGTCACAGAGACATGGAGGGATAATATTTTGGTCACAGGGACATCGAGGTACAATATCGTGGTCACAGGGACACCTTGGGACAATATCCGAGTCCCAGGGATATTATAGGACAATATCCCTGTCACAGGGGCATCAGGGGCAATATCCTGGTCAGAGATACATTGTGGGACAATATCCTAATCGCAAGGAAATTGTGGGACAATATTCCAGTCTCAGGGACATCATGGGACAATATCCCAGTCACAGGGTCAACACGGGATAATATCCTGGATGCAGGGACATTGCGGGATAATATCCTGGTCACAGGGTCATCGAGGATCAATATCCCTGTCACAGGGTCATCGCAGGACAATATACCTGTCATAAGGTCATCTTGGGACAATATCCCTGTCACAGCATCATCGCAGGACAATATCCCTTTCACAGGGTCATCTTGGGACAATATCCCTTGTCACAGGGACATCACAGGGTAATAACCCAGTCACAGGGTCAATGCGGGGCAATATGCTGGTCAAATGGTCATCGCGGGACAATATTCTGGTCAAAGGGACATCGTGAGACAATATCCCAGTCACAGGTCAACGCAAGATAATGTCACGGTCACAGGGACACCGTGGGACAATATCCCTGTTTAAGGGGCATCACCAGACCATATCCCTGTCACAGGGACATCGTGTGACAATACCCCTGTCACAGGGACATTATGGGACAATATCCTGGTCACAGGGTCATTGCAGGACAATATCCTGGTCACAGGGATGTCGTGGGACAATATCCCTATTACAGGGTCATCGTGGGACAATATCTCGGTCACAGGGATATCGCGGGACCATATCACCGTCACAGGGACATCGTGTGACAATATCTTTGTCACAGGGACATCACGGGACAATGTCCTTATTACAGGAACATCCTGGGACAATATCCCAGCCACAGGATCATTGCAGGACAATATCCTGGTCACCGGGATGTCGCGTGACAATATCCCTATTACAGGGACAATGCCGGACAATATCTCGGCAACATGGACATCGAGGGACAATCACCCTGTTACAGGGGATCGTGGGACAATATCCAGGTCACAGGGCCATCGAGAGCCAATATCCTTATAAGGGTAATATCGCAGAACAATATCCTGGTCACAAGGGTATTTTGGGACAAAATCCAAATCACAGGGACATTACGGGAAATATCCCCATAATAGGGTCATCACCCAGGCAACATCCCAGTCATAGGGTCAACGTGTGACAATATCCTGTTCACAGGGACATTGCTGGACACTACCCCAGTCACAGGGTCAACATGGGACAATATCCTGGACAGAGGGAAATTGCGGGTCAATATCCTGGTCACAGGTCACTGGGGGACAATATCCCAGTCACAGGGTCAACACAGGACAATATCACCGTCACAAGATCATTGAGAGACAATATATCAGTCACAGGGTTATTGAGGGACAATAACCCTGTCACACGGTAACCTTGTGACAATATCTGTCACAGGGACATCGCAGGCCAATAACCCAGTCACAGGGACAATGCGGGACAATATGCCAGTCACAGGGACATCGGGGGATAATCTCCCATTCACAGTGATGTTGCGGGGCAATATCGCGATCACAGGGACATTGTGCACCAATATCCAAGTCACAGGGTCAACGGAGGACAATATCCCGGTCTCAGGGAAATCACGGGTCAATATCCCAGTCACAGGGTCAATGCAGGACAATATATTGGTCACATAGCAATCATGAGACAATATCCCGGGTACTTGGAGATCATGTGACAAAATCCCAGTCACAGGGGCATCAGGGGCAATCTGCCAGTCACAGGGACATTGTGTGACAATATCCCTGTTGCAGGGAAATCTTGGGACAATATCCCGATCACAGACGCAATGCGGCGCACTATCCTGGTCACATGGTCATCGGGGGAATATATCTTGGTCACAGGGACTTCGCGGGACAATATCCCAGTCACAGGTGAAAGCGAGACAATGCCCTGCTCACAGGGACATTGCGTGACAACATCCCAGTTACAAAAATATTGCGGGACAACATCCCAGTCACAGTGACATCGTGGGACAATATCTCAGTCACAGGGATGTCGCGGGACAATATCCCGGTCACTGGATCAACCCGAGACAATATCCTGTTCACTTGGTCATCGAGGGACAATATCCCTGTCACATGGACATTGCAGGAAAATATCCCTGTCACATGGACATCCCGGGACAATATCCCTGTCTCAGGGATACCGTGGGACAATATCTTGTTCACAGGGACAACACGGGTCAATAACTGGATCACAGGGACATCGCGATAAAATATCCTGATCACAGGCACATCGCGGGACAACATCCCAGTCACAAGGACATCGCGGGACAGCATCCCAGTCACAAGGACATCGCGGGACAACATCCCAGTCACAAGGACATCGCGGGACAATATCCCGGTCACGGGGACATCGCGGGACAATATCCTGCTCACAGGGACATCACGTGACAACATCCCAGTCACAAGGATATTGCAGAAGAACATCCCAGTCACAGAGACATCAAGAGACAATATCTCAGTCACAGGATCAACCGAGACAATATCCTGTTCACTTGGTCATCGAGGGACAATATCCCTGTCACATGGACATCGTACGACAATATCCCTGTCACATGGACATCGCGGGACAATATCTCTGTCTCAGGGATACCGTGGGACAATATCTTGTTCACAGGGACAACACGGGTCAATAACTGGGTCACAGGGACCTCGCGATAAAATATCCTGATCACAGGCACATCGCGGGACAATATCCCGGTCACGGGGACATCGAGAGCCAATATCTTTAGGCTAATATTGCGGAAAAATATCCTGGTCACAGGCATATTTCAGGAAAAAATCCAAATCACTGGATCATTTCAGGAAGTATCCCAGTCACAGGGACTTCATGCGATCAATATACTGGTCAAAGGGACACTGTGAGACAATATCCTGGTCACCAGAAGATTACGGGAAACATCTGGGTCAAAGGGACATCGTGGTACAATATCCAAATCATGGGGACATTGTGGGACAATATCCCAGTCACATGTACATCACAGGAATACATCCCAGTCACAGGGACAGCGCAGGACAATATTCCAATTACCGGGACATCGCGGGACAATATCCTGGTCACAGCTTCAGCGTGTGACAATATCCCTGTAACAGGGTCAGCGCGGGACAATATCACTGTCATAGGGACTTTAATGGACAATATCTCAGTCACAGGGACATCATGGGACAATATCCCGGTCACAGGGGCATCGCGGGACAATATCCCGGTAACAGGGACATCGCAGGACAATATCCCTGTCACAGGAACATTGCAGGACAATATCCCTGTCACAGGGTAATCACAGGACAATATCCACACTCACAGGGATGTCGCGGGATAATATCCCAATTACAGGAACATCGTGAGACAATATCCCGGTCACAGGGTCAACGCTAGACAATATTCTGGTCAAATGATCATTGCAGGACAATATCCCAGTCACAGGGATTTTGAGGGACAGTAACCCTTTCACAGGGAATCGTGAGACAATATCCCGGTCACGGGGACATCGAGAGTCAATATCCTTATCAGGGTAATATTGCAGAACAATATCCTGGTCACAAGGGAATTTTGGGACAAAATCCAAATCACAGGGACATTGCAGCAAATATCCCCATAACAGGGACATCACCGAGGCAATATCCTGGTCATAGGGACATTGTGTGACAATATCCTGGTCACAGGGACATTCTGGGACAATATCCCAATCGCAGGTACAGTGCGGGGCTATATCCCAGTCACAGGGGCATCGTGGGACAATATCATAATCACAGGAACATCATGGGACAATATCCCTGTCACAGGGACTTCATGAGACAATATCCCAGTAACAGGGACATCGTTGGACAATATACCGGTCACAGATACATCGCAGGAGAATATCCCGGGCCCAGGGATATCCCGGGACAATATCCCAGTCATTGGAACGTCAGGGGGAATATCTCGGTCGTAGGGATTTCGCAGGACAATATCCGGGTCCCAGGGACATCGAGAGATAATATTCCCATCATGGGACAATATCCCGGTCACAAGTTCTTGATGGAACAAAATCCCGGTCACAGGGAAATCGCGGAACAATATCCTTGTCAAAGGCAAATCACTGGAATTATATCCTGGTCACAGGGACATCGAGGTACTATACCCCAGTCAGATGGACATCGTCAGATGAACAGGGTCATCAGGGGCAATATTCCGGTCACAGCAACATTGTGGGACAATATCCAGTCTCAGAGACGGATGAGACAAAATCTCGGTCACAGGGTCACCATGGGACAAGATTCGAGTCACTGGGGCATCATGGGACAATATCTAAGTCACAGGGTCAACACGGCACAATATCCTGGACACAGGGATATCGCGGGACAATATCCCAGTCAGAGGTTCAATATGGGACAATATCCCAGTCACAGGGTTATTGAGGTACAATATCCCTGTCACAGGGACATCGCAGGGCAATATCCCAGACACCGTTCAACGCGAGATAATATCCTGGTCACATGGTCATTGCAGGACAATGTTCCAGTCACAGGGACATCGCGGGACAATAACACTGTCATAGGGACATCGTGGCACAATATCCCAGTCACATGGTCAACGCGGGACAATATCCAAGCCACATGGTGATTGCGGGACAACATCCCACACAGGGTCATCACGGGGCAATATCCCTGTTAAAGGGATATTGCAGGATAATATCCCAGTCACAGGGACATCATGGGACAATATCCCAGTCACAGGAACAGTGTGGGACAATATCCCAGTCACAGGGACATTCCGGGAAAATACAACTGTCAGAGGGACATCGTTGGACAATATTCCAGTCACAGTTACATCGCAGGAGAATCTCCCATTCCCAGGCTTATATGGGACAATATTCCAGTCATAGAAACATCAGGGGATATATCTCATCATAGGGATTTAGCGGGACAATATCTGGGTCCCAGGGACATCAAGAGATAATCTTGACAGCATAGGACAATATCCCGCTCACAAGTTCATCATGCGTCAATATCACGGTCACAGGGAAATTGCGGGAAAAATATCCTGGTCACAGGGACATGGAGGTATAATATTTTGGTCACAGGGTCATCGAGGTACAATGTCATGGTCACATGGACACTTTGGCACAATATCCGAAGCCCAGGGATATTACAGGACCATATCCCGGTCACAGGGGCATCAGGGGCAATATCCCGGTCACAGCAACATTGTGGGACAATATCCTAGTCGCAAGGAAATTGTGGGACAATATTCCAGTCTCAGGGACATCATGGGACAATATCCTAGTCACAGGGTCAACACGGGATAATATCCTGGGCACAGGGACATTGCGGGACAATATCCTGGTCACAGGGTCATCGAGGATCAATATCCCTGTCACAGGATCATCGCAGGACAATATACCTGTTGTAGGGTCATCTTGGGACAATATCCCTGTCACAGGGTCATTGCAGGACAACATCCCTGTCACAGGGTCATCTTGGGACAATATCGCTGTCACAGGCACATCACAGGGTAATAACACAGTCACAGGGTCAACGCGGGGCAATATCCTGGTCAAATTGTCATTGCGGGACAATATCCTGGTCAAAGGGACATCGTGGGACAATATCCCAGTCACAGGTCAACGCAAGATAATATTCGGGTCACAGGGACACCGTCGAACAATATCCCTGTTAAAAGGACATCGCCGGACCATATCCCTGTCACAGGGATATCTTTTGACAATACCCCTGTCAAAGGGACATTATGGGACAATGTCCCGGTCAAAGGGTCATCGCAGGACAATATCCTGGTCACAGGGATGTCACGGGACAATATCCCTATTACAGGGACATCGCGGGACAATATCTCGGTCACAGTGATATCGCGGGACCATATCCCTGTCACAAGGACATCGTGTGACAATACCCCTGTCACAGGGACATCACGGGACAAAATCCCTATTACAGGGACATCCTGGGACAATATCCCTGTCACAGGGACATCATGGGACAATATCCTGGTCACAGGGATGTCGCGGGACAATATCCCTATTACAGGGACATTGCGGGACAATATCCTGGTCACAAGGGTATTTCGGGACAAAATCCGAATCACAGGGACAATGCGGGACAATATCCACATCAGAGGGACAACGGGAGATAATCTCCCATTCACAGTGATGTTGCGGGGCAATATCGCAATCACAGGGACATTGTGCGCCAATATTCAAGTCACAGGGTCATCGGAGGACAATATCCCAGTCCCAGGGATATCACGGGACAATATCTCAGTCACAGGGTCAATGCAGGACAATATATTGGTCACATAGCAATTGCGGGACAATATCCTGACACTTGGACATCATGTGACAAAATCCCAGTCACAGGGGCATCAGGGGCAATCTGCCGGTCACAGGGACATTGTGTGACAATATCCCTATCGCAGGGAAATCATGGGATAATATCCCGATCACAGAGGCAATGGGGCGCAATATCCTGGTCACATGGTCATCGCGGTAATACATCTTGGTCACAGGGACATCGCGGGACAATATCCCAGTCACAGGCTCAAGGCGAGACAATATCCTGCTCACAGTGACATCGCGTGACAACATCCCAGTCACAAGGATATTGCAGGACAATATCTCAGTCACAGGGATGTCGCGGGACAATATCCCGCTCACAGGATCAACCCGAGACTTAATCCTGTTCACTTGGTCTTCGAAGGACAATATCCCTGTCACATGGACATCGCGGGACAATATCCCTGTCTCAGGGATACCGCGGGACAATATCCCGGTCACGAGGACATCAAGAGCCAATATCTTTAGGCTAATATTGCAGAAAAATATCCTGGTCACAGGCATATTTCAGGAAAAAATCCAAATCACTGGAACATTTCAGGAAGTATCCCAGTCACAAGGACTTCATGCGATCAATATCCTGGTCAAAGGGACACTGTGAGACAATATCCTGGACACAAGGAGATTGCGGGGAACATCTGGGTCAAAGGGACATCATGGGACAATATCCAAATCATGGGGACATCGTGGGACAACATCCCAGTCACATGTACATCACAGGAATACATCCCAGTCACAGGGACAGCGCAGGACAATATCCCGGTTACTGGGACATCGCGGGACAATATCCTGGTCACAGCTTCAGCGTGGGACAATATCCCTGTAACAGGGTCAGCGCGGGAGAATATCACTGTCACAGGGACTTTGCTGGACAATATCTCAGTCACAGGGACATCATGGGACAATATCCCGGTCACAGGGGCATCACAGGATAATATCCCGGTGACAGGGACATCGTGGAATAATATCCCGGTCACAGGGACATCGCAGGACAATATCCCTGTCACAGGGACATCGCGGGACAATATCCCTGTCACAGGGTCATCGCGGGACATTATCCACACTCACAGGGATGTCGCGGGATAATATCCCGATTACAGGAACATCGTGAGACAATATCCCGGTCACAAGGTCAATGCTAGACAATATTCTGGTCAAATGGACATTGCGGGACAATATTCCAGTCACAGGAATATTGAGGGACAATAACCATTTCACACGGAATCGTGGGACACTATCCTGGTCACGGGGACATCGAGAGTCAATATCCTTATCAGGGTAATATCGCGGCACAATATCCAAGTCACAAGGGAATTTTGGGACAAAATCCAAATCACAGGGACATTGCAGGAAATATCCCCATAACAGGGACATGACCCAGGCAATATCCTGGTCACAGGGACATTGTGGAACAATATCCTAAGCGCAGGTACAGTGCGGGGCTATATCCCAGTCACAGGGACATCGTGGGACAATATCATAATCACAGGAACATCATGGGACAATATCCCTGTCACAGGGAATTCATGGGACAACATCCCAGTAACAGGGACATCGTTGGACAATATACCGGTCACAGTTGCATCGCATGAGAAAATCCCTGGCCCAGGGATATCCCGGGACAATATCCCAGTCATTGGAACGTCAGGGGGAATATCTCAGTCGTAGGGATTTCGCAGGACAATATCCGGGACCCAGGGACATCGAGAGATAATATTCCCATCATGGGACAATATCCCGGTCACAAGTTCTTGACGGGACAATATCCCGGGCACAGGGAAATTGAAGAACAATATCCCTGTCAAAGGCAAATCGCTGGAATTATATCCTGGTCACAGGGACATCGAGGTACAATACCCCAGTCAGATGGACATCGTCAGATGGACGGGGTCATCAGGGGCAATATCCCGGTCACAGCAAATTTGTGGGACAAAATCCCTGTCTCAGTGACATGATGGGACAAAATCCCAGTCACAGGGTCACCGTGGGACAAGATTCGAGTCACTGGGGCATCATGGGACAATATCAGAGTCACAGGGTCAACACGGCACAATATCCTGGACACAGGGATATCGGGGGACAATATCCCAGTCAGAGGTTCAATATGGGACAATATCCCTGTCACAAGGTTATCGAGGTACAATATCTCAGTCACAGGGTCATTGAGGGACAATATAACTCTCACAGGGTCATCGTGGGACAATATCCCGGTCACAGGGTCATCTCAGGACAATATCCTGGTCACAGGGATGTTGTCCGACAATATCCCTATTACACGGACTTCGCGGGACCATATCCCTGTCACAGGGACATCGTGTGACAATTCCCCTGTCACAGGGACATCACGGGACAATACCCCTATTACAGGGACATCCTGGGACAGTATCCCAGCCACAGGGTCATTGCAGGACAATATCCTGGTCACAGGGATTTCGCGGGACAATATCCTAATTACAGGGACATCACGGGACAATATCCTGGTCACATGGTCATCGCGGGACAGTATCCCAGTCATAGGGACAACGCGGGACAATATCCCGGCAACATGGACATCGAGGGACAATCACCCTGTTACAGGGGATCGCGGGACAATATCCAGGTCACAGGGCCATCGAGAGCCAATATCCTATTCAGGGTAATATCGCAGAACAATATCCTGGTCACAAGGGTATTTTGGGACAAAATCCAAATCACAGGGACATTGCGGGAAATATCCCCGTAACAGGGACATCACCCAGGCAACATCTCAGTCATCGGGTCAACGTGTGACAATATCCTGGTCACAATGACATTGCTGGACAATACTCCAGTCACAGGGTCAACATGGGACCATATCCGGGACACCGGGACATTGCGGGTCAATATCCTGGTCAAAGGTCACTGGGGGACAATATCCCAGTCACAGGGTCAACACAGGACAATATCACCGTCACAGGATCATTAAGGGACAATATATATATCACAGGGTAATTGAGGGACAATAACCCTGTCCCAGGGTCATCTTGTGACAATATCTGTCACAGGGACGTCGCAGGCCAATAACCCAGTCACAGGGACAATGCGGGACAATATGCCACTCACAGGGAAATCGGGGGATATTCTCCCATTCACAGTGATGTTGCGGGGCAATATTGTGATCACAGGGACATTGTGCGCCAATATCCAAGTCTCAGGGTCAACAGAGAACAATATCACGGGACAATATCCCAGTCACAGGGTCAATGCAGGACAATATATTGGTCACATAGCAATCGCGGGACAATATCCCGGACACTTGTACATCATGTGAGAAGATCCCAGTCACAGGGGCATCAGGGGCAATCTGCTGATCACAGGGACATTGTGTGACAATATCCCTGTCGCAGGGAAATCTTGGGACAATATCCCGATCACAGAGACAATGCGGTGCAATATCCTGGTCACATGGTCATCGCGGGAATATATCTTGTTCACAGGGACATCGCGGGAAAATATCCCAGTGAAAGTGTCAAGGCGAGTCCATACCCTGCTCACAGGGACATCGCGTGACAACATCCGTCACAAGGATATTGCGGGACAACATCCCATTCACAGAGACATCGCGGGACAATATCTCAGTCACAGGGATGTCACGGGACAATAGCCCGGTCACAGGATCAACGTGAGACAATATCCTGTTCACTTGGTCATCGAGGGACAATATCCCTATCACATGGACATCGCAGGACAATATCCCTGTCACATGGACATCGCGGGACAATATCCCTGTCTGAGGGATGTCGCGGGACAATATCTTGTTCACAGGGACAACACAGGTCAGTAACTGGGTCACAGGGACATCACGATAAAATAGCCTGGTCACAGGTACATCACAGGACAATATCCCTGTCACAGGGACATCTAGAGCCAATATCTTTAGGCTAATATTGCGGAAAAATATCCTGGTCACAGGTATATTTCAGGAAAAAATCCCAATCACTGGAACATTTCAGGAAGTATCCCAGTCACAGGGACTTCATGCGATCAATATCCTGGTCAAAGGGACACTGTGAGACAATATCCTGGACACAAGGACATTGTGGGAAACATCTGGGTCAAAGGGACATCATGGGACAATATCTAAATCATGGGGACATCGTGGGACAATATCCCAGTCACATGTACATCACAGGAATACATCCCAGTCACAGGGACAGCGCAGGACAATATCCTGGTCACCGGGACATCGCGGAACAATATCCTGGTCACAGCTTCAGCGTGGGACAATATCCCTGTAACAGGGTCAACGCGGGACAATATCTCTGTCACAGGGACTTTGTTGCACAATATCTCAGTCACAGGGACATCAGGGGACATTATCCCGGTCAAAGGGGCATCGCGGGATAATATCCCGGTAACAGGGACATCGTGGAATAATATCCCGGTCACAGGGACATCGCAGGACAATATCCCTGTAACAGGGGCATCGTGGGACAATATACCGGTCACAGGGTCATCACGGGACAATATTCACACTCACAGGGATGTCGCGGGATAATATCCCAATTACAGGAACATCGTGAGACAATATCCTGGTCACAGGGTCAATGCTAGACAATATTATGGTCAAACGGTCATTGCCGTACAATATACCATTCGCAGGGATATTGAGGGACAATAACCCTTTCACAGGGAATCGTGGGACAATATCCTGGTCATGGGGACATCGAGAGTCAATATGCTTATCAGGGTAATATCGCGGAACAATATCATGGTCACAAGGGAATTTTGGGACAAAATCCAAATCACAGGGACATTGCAGGAAATATCCCCATAACAGGGACATCACCCACGCAATGTCCTGGCCATAGGGACATTGTGTGAAAATATCCTGGTCACAGGGATATTCTGGGACAATATCCCAATCTCAGGTACAGCGCGGGGCTATATCCCAATCACAGGGACATCGTGGGACAATATCATAGTCACAGGATCATCATGGGACAATATCCTTGTCACAGGGACTTCATGGGACAATATCCCAGTAACAGGGATATCGTTGGACAATATTCCGGTCACAGTTACATCGCAGGAGAATATCCCAGGCCCAGGGATATCCCGGGACAATATCCAAGTCATTGGAATGTCAGAGGGAATATCTCGGTCGTAGGGATTTCGCAGGATAACATCCGGGTCTCAGGGGCATCGAGAGATAATATTCCCATCATGGGACAATATCCCGGTCACAAGTTCTTGACCGGACAATATCCCGGGCACAGGGAAATTGAAGAACAATATCCCTGTCAAAGGCAAATCGCTGGAACTATATCCTGGTCACAGGGACATCGAGGTACAATACCCTAGTCAGATGGACATTGTCAGATGGACAGGGTCATCAGGGGCAATATCCCGGTCACAGCAACATTGTGGGACAATATCCCAGTCGCAGTGACATGATGGGACAAGATCCCGGGCACAGGGTCACTGTGGCATAAGATTCGAGTCACGGAGGCATCATGGGACAATATCAGAGTCACAGGGTCAACACGGCACAATATCCTGGACACAGGGATATCGCGGGACAATATCCCAGTCAGAGGTTCAACATGGGACAATATCCCTGTCACAGGGTTATCGAGGTACAATATCTCAGACACAGGGTCATTGAGGGACAATATAACTCTCACAGGGTCGTCATGGGACAATATCCCTGTCACAGTGTCATCTTGGGACCATATCCCTGTCACAGGGACATCACGGGGCAATATCCCAGACACCGTTCAACGCGAGATAATATCCTGGTCACATGGTCATTGCAGGACAATGTTCCAGTCAGAGGGACATTGCGGGACAATAACACTGTCATAGGGACAACGTGGCACAATATCCCATTCACAGGGTCAATGCGGGTAATATCCGAGCCACATGGTGATTGTAGGACAACATCCCAGTCACAGGGTCATCACGGGGCAATATCCCTGTTAAAGGGATATCGCAGGATAATATCCCAGTCGCAGGGACATCATGGGACAATATCCCAGACACAGGAACAGCATGGGACAATACCCCAGTCACAGGGACATCGTGGGAAAATACCACTGTCAGAGGGACATCGTTGGACAATATTCCAGTCACAGGTCCATCGCAGGAGAATCTCCCATTCCCAGGGATATATGGGACAATATCCCAGTCATAGAAACATCAGGTGATATATGTCATCATAAGGATTTAATGGGACAATATCTGGGTCCCAGGGACATCGAGAGATAATCTTGCCATCATAGGACAATATCCCGCTCACAAGTTCATCATGGGTCAATATCACGGTCACAGGGAAATTGCGGGAAAAATATCCTGGTCACAGGGACATGGAGGGATAATATTTTGGTCACAGGGACATCGAGGTACAATATCACGGTCACATGTCCTTGGGACATCATCTGAGTCTCAGAGATATTACAGGACAATATCCCGGTCACAGGGGCATCCGGGGCAATATCCCAGTCACAGCAACATGTGGGACAATATCCCATTCGCAAGGAAATTGTGGGACAATATTCCAGTCTCAGAGACATCATGGGACAATATCCCAGTCACAGGGTCAACACGGGATAATATCCTGGACACAGGGACATTGCGGGACAATATTCTGGTCACAGGGTCATCAAGGATCAATATCCCTGTCACAGGATCATCGCAGGACAATATACCTGTCATAGGGTCATCTTGGGACAATATCCATGTCGCAGGGTCATCGCAGGAAAATATCCCTGTCACAGGGACATCACAGGTTAATAACCCAGTCACAGGGTCAATGCGGGGCAATTTCCTGGTCAAATGGTCATCGCGGGACAATATCCTGGTCAAAGGGACATCGTGGGACAATATCCCAGTCACAGGTCAACGCAAGATAATATCCCGCTCACAGGGACAGAGTGGGACAATGTCCATGTTAAAGGGACATCGCCAGACCATATTCCTGTCACAGGGACATCGTTTGACAATACTCCTGTCACAGGGACATTATGGGACAATATCCCGGTCACAGGGTCATCGCAGGACAATATACTGGTCACAGGGATGTCGCGGGACAATATCCCTATTACAAGGACATTGCGGGACAATATCCCTGTCACAGGGACATCGTGTGACAATACCCCTGTTACAGGGACATCACGGGACAATATCCCTATTACAGGGACATCGTGGGACAATATCCCAGCCACAGGGTCATTGCAGGACAATATCCTGGTCACAGGGATGTCGCGGGACAATATCCTAATTATAGGGACATCGCAGGACAATATCCTGGTCAAATGGTCATGGCGGGACAGTATCCCAGTCATAGGGACAACGTGGGACAATATCCCGGCAACATGGACATCGAGGGACATTCACCCTGTTACAGGGGATCGTGGGACAATATCCAGGTCACAGGGCCATCGAGAGCCAATATCCTATTCAGGGTAATATCGCAGAACAATATCCTGGTCACAAGGGTATTTTGGGACGAAATCCAAATCACAGGGACATTGCGGGAAATATCCCCGTAACAGGGAAATCACCCAGGCAACATCCCAGACATAGGGTCAACGTGTGACAATATCCGGCTCTCTGGGATTTTGCTGGACAATACCACCGTCAGAGGGTCAACACGGGACCATATCCTGGACACAGGGACATTGAGGGTCAATATCCTGGTCACAGGTCACTGGGGGACAATATCCCAGTCACAGGGTCAACACAGGACAATATCACCGTCACAGGATCATTGAGGGACAATATATATGTCACAGGGTTATTGAGGGACAATAACCCTGTCACAGGGTCATCTTGTGACAATATCTGTCACAGGGACATCGCAGGCCAATAACCCAGTCACAGGGACAATGCGGAACAATATCCCAGTCACAGAGACAATGCGGGACAATATCCCAGTCACAGGGACATCAGGCAATATTCTCCCATTTACAGTGATGTTGCGGGGCAATATTGCGATCACTGGGACATTGTGCGCCAATATCCAAGTCACAGGGTCAACGGAGGACAATATCCCGGTCACAGGGATATCACGGGTCAATATCCCAGTCACAGGGTCAATGCAGGACAATATATTGGTCACATAGCAATCGCGGGACAACATCCCGGACACTTGGACATCATGTGACAAAATCCCAGTCACAAGGGCAACAGGGGCAATCTGCCAGTCACAGGGACATTGTGTGTCAATATCCCTGTCGCAGGCAAATCTTGGGACAATATCCCAATCACAGAGACAATGCGGTGCAATATCCTGGTCACATGGTCATCGCGGGAATATATCTTGTTCACAGGGACATCGCGGGACAATATCCCAGTGAAAGTGTCAAGGCGAGTCCATATCCTGCTCACAGGGACATCGCATGACAACATCCCAGTCACAAGGATATTGCGGGACAACATCCCAGTCACAGAGACATCGCGGGACAATATCTCAGTCACAGGGATGTCGCGAGACAATACCCCGGTCACAGGATCAACGCGAGGCAATATCCTGTTCACTTGGTCATCGAGGGACAATATCCCTGTCACATGGACATCGCGGGACAATATCCCTGTCACAGGGTCTACACGGGACAATATCCACACTCACAGGGATGTCGCGGGATAATATCCCGATTACAGGAACATCGTGAGACAATATCCCGGTCACAGGATCAGCGCTTGACAATATTCTGGTCAAATGGTCATTGTTGTACAATATCCCAGTCACAGGGATATTGAGGGACAATAACCCTTTCACAGGGAATCGTGGGACAATATCCCGGTCACAGGGACATTGAGAGTCAATATACTTATCAGGGTAATATCGCGGAAAAATATCCTGGTCACAAGGGAATTTTGGGACAAAATCCAAATCACAGGGACATTGCAGGAAATATCCCCATAACAAGGACATCACACAAGCAATATCCTGGTCATAGGGACATCGTGTGACAATATCCTGGTCAGAGGGACATTGTGGGATATCATCGGTCAATATCCCAGTCATAGAAACATCAGGGGAAATATCTCATCATAGGGATTTTGCGGGACAATATCTGGGTACCAGGGACATCGAGAGATAATCTTGCCATCATAGGACAATATCCCGCTCACAAGTTCATCATGGGTCAATATCACGGTCACAGGGAAATTGCGAGAAAAATATCCTGGTCACAGAGACATGGAGGGATAATATTTTGGTCACAGGGACATCGAGGTATAATATCACGGTCACATGGACCCCTTGGGACAATATCCGAGTCCCAGGGATATTTCAGGACAATATCCCGGTCACAGGGGCATCAGGGGCAATATCCCGGTCACAGCAACATTGTGGGACAATATCCCAGTCGCAAGGAAATTGTGGGACAATATTCCAGTCTCAGGGACATCATTGGACAATATCCCAGTCACAGGGTCAACACGGGATAATATCCTGGACACAGGGACAGTGCGGGACAATATCCTGGTCACTGGGTCATCCCGGATCAATATCCCTGTCACAGGGTCATCGCAGGACAATATAACTGTCTTAGGGTCATCTTGGGACAATATCCATGTCACAGGGTCATCGCAGGACAATATCCCTGTCACAGGGTCATCTTGGGACAATATCCCTGTCTCAGGGATATCACAGGGTAATAACCCAGTCAAAGGGTCAAAGCGGGGCAATATCCTGGTCAAATGGTCATCGCGGGACAATATCCTGGTCAAAGGGACATCGTGGGACAATATCCCAGTCACAAGTCAAAGCAAGATAATATCCGGGTCACAGGGACACCGTGGGACAATATCCCTGTTAAAGGGAGATCGCTGGACCATATCCCTGTCACAGGGACATCGTGTGACAATACGCCTGTCACAGGGACATTATGGGACAATATCCCGGTCAAGGGGTCATCGCCGGACATATATTGGTCACAGGGATGTCGCGGGACAATATCCCTATTACAGGGACATCGCGGGATAATATCTCGGTCACAGGGTTATCGCGGGACCATATCCCTTTCACAGGGACATCGTGTGACAAAACCCCTGTCCTAGGGACATTACGGGACAATATCCCTATTACAGGGACATCCTGGGACGATATCATGGCCACAGGGTCATTACAGGACAATATCCTGGTCACAGGGATGTCACGGGACAATATCCCTATTACAGGGACATCGCGGGACAATATCCTGGTCACGTAGTCATCGCGGGACAGTATCCCAGTCATAGGGACAATGCGGGACAATATCCCGGCAACATGGACATCGAGGGACAATCACCCTGTTACAGGGGATCGCTGGACAATATCCAGGTCACAGGGCCATCGAGAGCCAATATCCTATTCAGGGTAATATCGCAGAACAATATCCTGGTCACAAGGGTATTTTGGGACAAAATCCAAATCACAGGGACATTGCGGGAAATATCCCCGTAACAGGGACATCATCCAGGCAATATCCCAGTCATCGGGTCAACGTGTGTCAATATCCTGCTCACAGGGGCATTGCTGGACAATACCCCAATCACAGGGTCAACACGGACAATATCCTGGACACAGGGACTTTGCGGGTCAATGTTCTGGTCACAGGTCACTGGGGGACAATATACCAGTCACAGGGTCAACACAGGACAATATAACCATCACAGGATCATTGAGGGACCATATATCTGTCACAGGGTTATTGAGGGACAATAACCTATCACAGGTTCATCTTGTGACAATATCTGTCGCAGGGGCGTCGCAGGCCAATAACCCAGTCACAGGGACAATGCGGGACAATATCCCAGTCACAGGGACTTCGGGGGATAATCTCCCATTCACAGTGATGTTGCGGGGCAATATCGCAATCACTGGGACATTGTGCACCAATATCCAAGTCACAGGGTCAACGGAGAACAATATCCCGGTTACAGGGATATCATGGGACAATATCCCAGTCACAGGGTCAATGCAGGACAATATATTGGTCACATAGCAATCGCGGGACAATATCCCAGACACTTGGAGATCATGTGACAAAGTCCCAGTCACAGGGTCTTCAGGGGCAGTCTGCCAGTCACAGGGACATTGTGTGACAATATCCCTGTCGCAGGGAAATCTTGGGATAATATTCCGATCACAGACGCAATGCGGCGCAATATCCTGGTCACATGGTCATCGTGGGTATATATCTTGGTCACAGGGACATCGCGGGAATATATCTTGGTCACAGGGACATCACGGGACAATAACCCAGTCACAGGGTCAAGGCAAGACAATATCCTGCTCACAGGGACATCGCGTGACAACATCCCAGTCACAAGGATTTTGCGGGACAACATCCCAGTCACAGGGACATCGCGGGACAATATCTCAGTCACAGGGATGTCGCGGGACAATAACCCGGTCACAGGATCAACGCGAGACAATATCCTGTTCACCTGGCCATCGAGGGACAATATCCCTATCACATGGACATCGCAGGACAATATCCCTGTCACATGGACATCGTGGGACAATATCCCTGTCTCAGGGATATCACGGGACAATATCTTGTTCACAGGGACAACACGGGTCAATAACTGGGTCACAGGGACCTCGCGATAAAATATCCTGATCACAGGCACATCGCGGGACAATATCCCGGTCACGGGGACATCGAGAGCCTATATCCTTAGGGTAATATTGCAGAAAAATATCCTGGTCACAGGCATATTTCAGGAAAAAATCCAAATCACTGGAACATTTCAGGAAGTATCCCAGTCACAGGGACTTCATGTGATCAAAATCCTGGTCAAAGGGACACTGTGAGACAGTATCCTGGTCACAAGGACATTGCAGGAAACAACTGCGTCAAAGGGACATCGTGGGACAATATCCCTGTCAAAGGGACAACGCGGGACAATATGCTGTTCACTTGGTCATTGCGGGACAATATTCCTGTCACTTGGACATCGCTCGACAATCTCCCTGCCAAAGGGATATTGCGGGACAATATCTTGGTCAGAGGTACAACACAGGACAATAAATGGGTCACAGGGACATTGCGATAAAATATCCTGGTCACATGTACATGGTGGACAATATCCCATTCACAGGGACATCACGGGACAATATCCTGGTCACAGGGTCATCGTGGGACAATATCCCTCTAACAGGGTCAGCGCGCGTATTTCTGTCACAGGTACATTGCGGGACAATATCCCTGTCACAGGGATATCGCAGGACAATATCTTGGTCAAAGGGACATCATGAGACAATAACTGGGTCACAGGGACATCGCAATAAAATATCCTGGTCACAGGTACATCGCGGACAATATCCCGGTCACGTTTTCATCGAGAGCCAATCTCCTTATCAGGGTAATATAGTGGAAAAATATCCTGGTCTCAGGCATATTTTGGGAAAAAATCTAAATCACAGGAACATTTCAGGCAGTATCCCAGTCACAGGGACTTCACGCAATCAATATCCTGGTCACAGGGACACTGAGGGATAATATCCTGGTCACAAGGACATTGCGGGAAACATCTGGGTCAAAGGGACATTGCGGGACAATATTCCAAACATGAGGATATCATTGGACAATATCCCAGTCACATGTACATCACAGGAATATATCCCGCTCACAGGGACACCGTGGGACAACATCCCTGTAACAGGGTCAGTGCGGGACAATATCCCTGTCATAGGGACTTTGCGGGACAATATCTCGGTCACGGGGACATCTTGGGATAATATCCTAGTCTCAGAGACATCGCGGAACAATATCCCTGTCACAGATTAATCGCGCGACCATATCCCTGTCACAGGGTCATTGTGGGACAATATCCCTGTCAGAGGGTCATCGCGGGACAATATCCCACTCACAGGGATGTCACAGGACACTATCCCGATTACAGGGACATAGTGGGTCAATATCCCAGTCACAGGGTCAACACGAGACAATATTCTGGTATCAGGGTCAGTGTGGGAAAATATCCCTGTAAGAGTGTCAGCATGGGACAATATCCCTGTCACAGGGACTTTGCGGGACAATATCTCATTCACAGGGACATCGTGGGAAAATATTCCGGTCACCGGGACATCAAGGTACAATATCCCGGTCAGATGCACATCGTGGGATAATATCCGAGTCTCAGGGATATCATCGGACAAAATCCCGGTCACAGGGTCATCAGGGGCAATATCCCAGTCACAGTGGCACCATGGGACAATATTCCACTCACTGGGATGTCATGGGACAATATCAGAGTCACAGGGTAAACATGGGACAATATCCTGGACACAGGGACATCATAGGACAATATCCTGGACACAGGGACATCATGGGACAATATCGCAGTCAGAGGGTCAACACGGGACAATATCCCAGTCACAGGGTCATCGAGAGACAATATCACAGTCACAGGAACATCATGGGACAATATCCTTGTCACAGGGACTTCATGGGACAATATCCCAGTAACAGGGACATCGCTGGACAATATTCCAGTCACAGTTACATTGCAGGAGAATATCCCGGGCCCAGGGATATCCCGGGACAATTTCCCAGTCATTGGAATATCAGGGAGAATATCATGGTCGTAGGGATTTCTCTGGACAATATCCGGGTCCCAGGGACATCGAGAGATAATATTCCCATCATGGGACAATATCATGGTCACAAGTTCTTGGCGGGACAATATCCCGGTCACAGGGAAATTGCGGAACAATATCCATGTCAAAGGGAAATCGCAGGAACTATATCCTGGTCACAGGGAAATTGAGGCACAATACCCCAGTCATATGGGCATCGTCAGATGGACAGGGTCATCAGGGGCAATATCCCAGTAACAGCAACATTGTGGGACAATATCCCAGTCGCAGTGACATGGTGGGACAAAATCCCGGTCACAGGGTCACCATGGGACAATATTCGAGTCACTGGGGCATCATGGGACAATATCAGAATCATAGGGTCAACACGGCACAATATCCTGGACACAGGGATATCGCGGGACAATATCCCAGTCAGAGGTTCAACATGGGACAATATCCCAGTCACAGTGTTATCGAGGTACAATATGCCAGTCACAGGGTCATTGAGGGACAATATAACTCTCCCAGGGTCATTACGGGACAATATCCCTGCCACAGGTTCATCTTGGGACAATATTCCTGTCACAGGGACATCGCGGGGCAATATCCCAGACACCGTTAAATGCGAGATAATATCCTGTTCACATGGTCATTGCAGGGCAATGTTCCAGTCACAGGGACATTGCTGGACAATAACACTGTCAAAGGGACATCGTGGCACCATATCCCAGTCACAATGTCAACGCGGGACAAAATACTAGCCACATGGTGATTGCGTGACAACATCCAGGTCACAGGAACATTGCGGGACAATATCCCTGTCAGAGGGATATCGCAGGAAAATATCCCAGTCGCAGGGACATCATGGGACAATATCTCAGTCACAGGAACAGCGTGGGACAAAATCCCTGTAACAGGGATATCGTGGGAAAATATCACAGTCACAGTTACATCGCAGGAGAATCTCCCATTCCCAGGGTTATCATGGGACAATATCCCAGTCATAGAAACATCAGGGGAAATATCTCATCATAGGGATTTTGCGGGACCATATCTGGGTCCCAGGGAAATCAAGAGATAATATTGGCATCAAAGGACAATATCCCGCTCACAGATTCATCATGGGTCAATATTCCGGTCACAGAGGAAATTGTGGGAAAAATATCCTGGTCACAGGGAAAAGGAGGGATAATATTTTGGTCACAGGGACATCAAGGTACAATATCCCGGTCACATGGACACCTTGAGACAATATCCAAGTGTCAGGGACATTACAGGACAATATCCCTGTCACAGGGTCATCGCAGGACAATATCCCTGTCATAGGTTCATCTTGGGAAAATATCTCTGTCACAAGGACATCACAGGGTAATAACCCAGTCACAGGGTCAACGCGGGGCAATATCCTGGACAAATAGTCATCGCAGGACAATATCCTGGTCAAAAGGGACATCGTGGGACAATATCCCAGTCACAGGTCAACGCAAGATAATATCCCGGTCACAGGGACATTGTGGGACAATATCCCTGTTAAAGGGACATCGCCGGACCATATCCCTGTCACAGGAACATCGTGTGACAATACCCCTGTCACAGGGACATTATGGGACATTATCCCAGTCACAGGGTCATCGCAGGACAATATCCTGGTCACAGGGACATCGTGGGACAACATCTCGGTCACAGGGATATCGCAGGACAATATCCCTGTCACAGGGTCATCGTGGTACAATATCCCGGTCATAGGGTCAATGCGAGACAATATCCTGGTCACATGGTCATTGCGGGACAATATCCCAGTCATAGTGACAACGCGGGACAATATCCCGGATACATGGACATCGAGGGACAATAACCCTGTTACAGGGGATCGCGGGACAATATCTAGGTCACAGGGACATCGAGAGTCAATATCCTTATCAGGGTAATATCGCGGAACAATATCCTGGTCACAAGGGTATTTTGGGACAAAATCCAAATCACAGGGATATTGCAGGAAACATCCCCATAACAGGGACATCAACCAGGCAATATCCCAGTCATAGGGTCAATGTGTGACAATATCCTGGACACAGGGACATCGCGGGTCAATATCCTGGTCAAAGGTCACTGAGGGACAGTATCCCAGTCACAGGGTCAATGCAGGACAATATCGCCAATACAGGATCATTGAGGGACAATATATCTGTCACAGGGTTATTGAGGGACAATAACCCTGTCACAGGGTCATCTTGGGACAATATCTCTGTCACAGGGGTGTTGCGGGACAATATCCCTGTCACAGGGATATCGCAGGACAATATCTTGTCACAGGGACAACATGGGTCAATAACGGGGTCACAGGGACATCGCGATAAAATATCCTGATCACAGGCACATCGCGGGACAATATCCCGGTCACGGGGACATCGAGAGCCAATATCCTTAGGGTAATATTGCGGAAAAATATCCTGGTCACAGGCATATTTCGGAAAAAATCGAAATCACTGGAACATTTCAGGAAGTATCACAATCACAGTAACTTCACGCGATCAATATCCTGGTCACAGGGACACTGTGGGACAATATCCTGGTCACAAGGACATTGCAGGAAACAACTGGGTCAAAGGGACATCGTGCGACAATATCCAAATCATGGGGACATCGTGGGACAAAATCCCAGTCACAGGAACAACACGGGACAATATCCTGTTCACTTGGTCATCGCGGGACAATATTCCTGTCACTTGGACATCGCGGGACAATATCCCTGTCACGGGGATATTGCGGGACAATATCTTGGTCAGAGGTACAACACAGGAGAATAACAGGGTCACAGGGTCATTGCGATAAAATATCCTGGTCACAAGTACATGGCGAACAATATCCCAGTCACAGTTACATCGTGAAACTATAGCCCAGTCACAGGGACATTGAAGGACAATATCCCGGCCACAGGGACATCGCGGGACAATATCCTGGTCACAGGGTCATTGTGGGATAATAGCCCTCTAACAGGGTTAGCGCATGACAATATTCCTGTCACAGGTACATTGCGGGACAATATCCCTGTCACACGGATATCGCGGGACAATATCTTGGTCACAGGGACATCACGAGACAATAACTGGGTCACAGGGACATCGCAATAAAATATCCTGGTCAGAGGTACATCGCGGACAATATGCCGGTCACGGGGACATCGAGAGCCAATCTCCTTATCAGGGTAATAAAGTGGAAAAATATCCTGATCTCAGGCATATTTTGGGAAAAAATCCAAATCACAGGAACATTTCAGGCCATAGCCCAGTCACAGGGACTTCAAGCGATCAATATCCTGGTCACAAGGACTCTGTGGGATAATATCCTGGTCACCAGGACATTGCGGGAAACATCTGGGTCAAAGGGACATCGCGGGACAATATTCCAAACATGGGGATATCATGGGAAAATATCCCAGTCACATCTACATCACAGGAATATATTCCGGACACAGGGACATCGTGGGACAATATCCTGGTCACAGGGTCAGCATGGGACAATAGCCCTGTAACAGGGTCAGTGCGGGACAATATCCCTGTCATAGGGACTTTGCGGGACAATATCTCAGTCACAAGGACATCGTGGGACAATATCCCGGTCACAAGGGCATCGCGGTACAATATCCCGGTAAGAAGGACATTGCGGAATAATATCCCGGTCACAGGGACTTCGCGGGACAATATCCCTGTCACAGGGATATCGCGGGACTTGATCCCTGTCACAGAGACATCGCGGGACAATATCCCTGTCACAGATTAATCGGGGACAATATCCCTTTCACAGGGTCATCACGGGAAAATATCCCACTCACAGGGAGGTCACGGGACAATATCCCGATTGCAGGGACATCGTGGATAAATATCCCAGTCACAGGGTCAAGGCGAGACAATATTCTGGTATCAGGGTCAGTGTGGGACAATATCCCTGTAATAGGGTCAGCGCGGGACAATATCCCTGTCACAGGGACTTTGCAGGACAATATCAGGTTTACAGGGACATAGTGGAAAAATATTCCGCTCACCGGGATATCGAGGTACAATATCCCGGTCAGATGCACATCGTAGGATAATATCCGAGTCTCAGGGATATCATTGGACAATATCCTGGCCACAGGGTCATCAGGCGCAATATCCCGGTCACAGCAACATTGTGTGACAATAGCCCGGTCGCAGAGACATCGTGGGACAAAATCCCGGTCACAGGGGTACTGTGGGACAATATTCCACTCACTGGGACGTCATGGGACAATATCAGAGTCACAGGGTCAACATGGAACAATATCCTGGACACAGGGACATCGCAGGACAATATCGCAGTCAGAGGGTCAACACGGGACAATATCCCAGTCACAGGGTCATCGCGGGACAGTATCCCTGTCACAGGGTCATCTTGGGACAATATCCCTGTCACAGGGACATCGTGGGGCAATAACCCAGACACCGTTAAATGTGAGATAATATCCTGGTCACATGGCCATGGTGGGACAATGTTCCAGTCACAGGGACATCGCGGGACAATAACACTGTCATAGAGACATCGTGGCACAATATCCCAGTCACAAGGTCAACGCGGGACAATATTCTAGCCACATGGTGATCGCGGGAAAACATCCCGGTCACAGGGACATCGTGGAACAAGATCCCTTTCAGAGGGATAGCGCGAGACAATATCCCAGTCGCAGGGACATCATGGCACAATATCCCTGTAACAGGTACATCGCGGGGAAAATATCCCAGTTACAGGGATATCGTTGGACAATATTCCGGTCACAGATCCATCACCGGAGAATCTCCCAGTCCCAGGGATATCCTGGGACAATATTCCAGTCATAGGAACAACAGGTGAAATATCTTGTCGTAGGGATTTCACGGGACAATATCTGGGTCCCAGGGACAATAAGTGATAATATTGCCATTACAGGACAATATCCAGCTCACAAGTTCATCGCGCGTCAATATCCCAGTCACAGGGAAATTGCGGGAACAATATCCCTGTCAAAGGGAAATTGCGGGAAAAATATCCTGGTCACATGGACACCTTGGGACAATATCCGAGTCTCAGGGATATTACAGGACAATATCCCAGTCACAGGGAAATTGCGGGAACAATATCCCTGTCAAAAGGAAATTTTGGGAAAAATATCCTGGTCACAGAGTCATCGCGGGACAATATCCCTGTCACAGGGTCATCTTGGGACAACATCCATGTCACAGTGTCATCGCGGGACAATAGCACCGTCACAGGTCAATGCGAGATAATATCCCGGTCACAGGGACACCGTGGGACAATATCCTGGTTATATGGGCATCGTGGGACAATATCCCTGTTAAAGGGACTTCGCCGAACTAGATCTCTGTCACAGGGACATTGTGTGACAATATCCCGGTCACAGGGTCATCACAGGACAATATCCAGGTCACAGGGATGTCGCAGGACAATATCCCTATTACAGGGACATCGCGGGACAATATCCATGTCACAGGGATATCGTGGGACAATATCTGTGTCAAAGGAACAGTGCGGGACCATATCCCAGTTACAGAGACATTGCGGGAAAATATCCCAGTAACAGGGACATAATTGGACAATATTCCAGTCACAGTTACATCGCAGGAGAATCTCCCAGTCTCAGGGATATCTTGGGACAATATCCCAGTCATAGGAGCAACCGGTGAAATATCTCATCGTAGGGATTTCGCGGGACAATATCTGCGTCCCAGGGACATTGAGTGATTATACTGCAATCACAGGACAATATCCCAATCACGGGGTCAACACGGGACAATATCCTGGACACAGGGTGATCGCGGGACAATATCCCTGTCACAGGGTCATCTTCGGACAACATGTCTGTCACAGGATCAACACAGGACAATATCCCAGTCACAGGGTCAATATATCTGTCACAGGGACTTCTCAGGCCAATAACCCAGTCACAACTACAATGCGGGAAAATATCCTGTTCATAGTGGCAATGAGGGACAATATCCCATTCACATGGACATCGGGGGATAATCTCCCATTCAAAGTGATGTTGTGAGGCAATATCTCGATCACAGGGACATTGTGCACCAATATCCCAGTCACAGGGTCAACGGAGGACAATATCCCGGTCACAGGAATATCACGGGACAATATCCCAGTCACAGGGTCAACAATGGACAATATATTGGACACAGAGCAATCACGAGACCATATCCCGGACACTTGGACATCGTGTGACAAAATCCCAGTCACAGTGACATCAGAGGCAATCTGCCAGTCACAGGGACATTGTGTGACAATATCCCGGTTGCAGGGACAGCTTGGGACAATATCCCGATCACAGAGACAATGCGGCGCAATATCCTGGTCACATGGTCATGGCGGGAAAATATCTTGGTCAGAGGCACATCGCGAGACAACATCCCAGTCACAAGGATATTGCGGGACAACATCTCAATCACAGGTACATCACGGGACAGTATCCTGGTCACAGGGATGTCGCGTGACAATATCCCTTTTACAGGGACTTTGTGGGACAATATCTCAGTCACAGGGACACCGTGGGACAATATCCCTGGTCACAGGATCAACGCGAGACAATATCCTGTTAACTTGGTCATCGAGGGAGAATATCCCTGTCACATAGACATCGCGGGTCAATATCCCGGTCACAGGGATATCGCCAGACAAATATCCCTGTCAAAGGGAAATTTCAGGAAACATATCCTGGTCACAGGGACATTAAGGGATAATATTTTAGTCACAGGGTCATTGAGGTATAATATCCGCATCTCAGGGATATTACTGGACAATATCCCGGTCACAGCGGCAATATCCCGGTCACAGCCATATTGTAGGACAATATCCCGGTCGCAAGGAAATTGTGGGACAATATTCCAGTCTCAGAGACATCATGGGACAATATCCCAGTCACAGGGTCAACATGGGGCAATATCTTGGACATGGGTTCATCGCGGGACAATATCCCTGTCACAGGGTCATCGAGGGCCAATATGACAGTCACAGGGTCATCGAGGGACAATATAAATCTCACACGGTCATCGCGGGACTGTATCCATGTCACAGGGAAATCTTGGCACAATATCCCTTTCACAGGGACATCGCGGGGCAATAACACAGAGACCGTTAACTGCGAGATAATATCCTGTTCACATGGTCATGGCGGGACAATGATCCAGTTACAGGGACATCGCGGGACAATAACACTGTCATAGGGACATCGTGGGACAATATCCCAGTCACAAGGTCAACGCAGGACAATATCCTAGACACACGGTAATCGCGGGACAACATCCCGGTCACAGGGACATCGCGGAACAAGATCCCTTTCAGAGGGATAGCGTGGGACAATATCCCAGTCGCAGGGACATCATGGGACAATTTCCCAGTCACAGGGGCATCGCAGGAAAATATCCCAGTTACAGGGATATCTTTGGACAATATTCCAGTCACAGATACATCACGGGATAATCTCCAAGTCCCAGGGATATCCTGGGACAATATTCCAGTCATGGGAACATCAGGTGAAATATCTCGTCGTAGGGATTTCATGGGACAATATCTGGGTCCCAGGGACATCGAGTGATAATATTGCCATCACAGGACAATATCCCACTCACAAGTTCATCGTGCGTCAATATCCTTGTCACAGGGAAATTGCGGGAACAATATCCCTGTCAAAGGGAAATTGCGAGAAAAATATCCTGGTCACAGGGACATTGAGGGATAACATTTTGGTCACAGGGTCATCGAGATACAATATCCTGTTCACATGGACACCTTGGGACAATATCTGAGTCTCAGGGATATTACAGGACAATATCCCGGTCACAGGGGCATCAGGGGCAATATCCCGGTCACAGCAAAATTGTGGGACAATATCCCGGTTGCAAGGAAATTGTGGAACAATATTCCAGTCTCAAGGACATCATGGGATAATATCCCAGTCATAGGGTCAACACGGGATTATATCCTGGACACAGGGTCATCGCGGCACAATATCCCTGTCACAGGCTCATCTTGGGACAACATGCCTCTCACAGGTTCATCACGGAACAATATCACTGTCACATGGACATTGCGGGACAATATCCCGGTCACAGGGATATCGCCGGACCAATATCCCTGCCAAAGGGAAATTGCAGGAAAAATATCCTGGTCACAGGGACATTGAGGGATAACATTTTGGTCACAGGGCCATTGAGGTACAATATCCTGGTCACATGGACACCTTGGTACAATATCCAAGTCTCAGGGATACTCCAGGACAGTATCCCGGTCACAGAGGAATCAGGGGCAATATCCCGGTCACAGCAAAATTGTTGGACAATATCCCGGTCACAAGGAAATTGTGGGACAATATTCCAGTCTCAGGGACATCATGGGACAATATCCTGGTCATATGGGCATCGCAGGACAATATCCCTTTTAAAGGGACATCACTGGACCATATCCCTGTCACAGGGTCAACATGGGGCAATATCTTGGAGACAGGGTCATCGCGGGACAATATCCCTGTAACAGGGTCATCTTGAGACAACATCCCTGTCACAGGGTCATTGCGGGACAATATCCCTGACAAAGGGACATCGCAGGGTAATAGCCCAGTCACAGGTTGAACGTGGGGTAATATCCTCATCAAATGGTCATTGCGGGACAATATCCCAGTCACAGGTCAATGCAAAATAATATCCCGGTCACAGGGACACCGTGGGACAAAATCCTGGTCACATGGGCATCCAGGGACAATATCCCTTTTAAACAGACAACGCCGGTCCAATTCCTTGACACAGGGACATCGTGTGACTGTACCCCTGTCACAGGGACATTATGGGACAACATCCCGGTCACAGGGTCATCGCTGGAAAATATCCTGGTCACAGGGATTACATGGGACAATATCTCCGTCACAGTGTCATCTTTGGACAACATCCCTGTCACAGGGTCATCGCGGGACAATATCCCTGTCACAGGGCCATCGCAGGCCAAATTTCCTGTCAAAGGGTTATTGCAGCCAAATCCCTGCCACAGTGACATTGCAGGGTAATAGCACAGTCACAGGGTCAACGTGGGGCAATATCCTGGTCAAATGGTCATTGCGGGACAATATCCTGGTCAAAGGAATATCACGGGACAATATTCCAGTCACAGGTCAATGTGAAATAATATCCCAGTCACAGGGACACCGTGGGACAATATCCTGGTCATATGGGCATTGCAGGACAATATCCTGTTAAAGGGACATCACCGTACCATATCCCTGTCACAGGAACATCATGTGACAATATCCCAATCACAGGGTCATTGCAGGACAATATCCTGGTCAGAGTGATGTCGCGGGACAATATTACTATTACAGGGACATCGCGGGACAATATCCCTGTCACAGGATCAACACAGGACAATATCCCAGTCACAGGGTCATTGAGGGACAATATATCTGTCACAGGGACTTCGCAGGCCAATAAGCCAGTCACAGGTACAATGCGGGAAAATATCCTGCTCATAGTGGCAATGCGGGACAATATCCCATTCACAGGGACATCGGGGGATAATCTCCCATGCACAGTGATGTTGCGAGGCAATATCTCGATCACAGGGACATTGTGCACCAATATCCCAGTCACAGGGTCAACGGAGGACAATATCCCGGTTCAAGGGATATCAGGGGACAGTATCCCAGTCACAGGGTCAACACGGGACAATATATTGGACACATAGCAATCACAGGACCATATCCCAGACACTTGGACATCGTGTGACAAAATCCCAGTCACAGGGACATCAGAGGCAATCTGCCAGTCACAGGTACATTGTGTGAGAATATCCTGGTCGCAGGGACAGCTTGGGACAAAATCCCGATCACAGAGACAATGCGGCACAATATCCTGGTCACATGGGCATCGCGGGAAAATATCTTGGTCACAGGCACATCGCGAGACAATATCCCAGTCACAGGGACATCGCGTGACAACATCCCAGTCACAAGGATATTGCGGGACAACATCTCAATCACAGGGATATCGCGGGACAGTATCCCGGTCACAGGGATGTCGCGGGACAATATCCCTTTTACAGGGACTTTGTGGGACAATATCTCAGTCACAGGGACATCGTGGGACAATAAAACTTGTCACAGGATCAACGCGAGACAATATCCTGTTCACTTGGTCATCGAGGGACAATATCCTTGTCACATGGACATCGCGGGTCAATATCCCGGTCACAGGGATATCGCCGGACCAATATCCCTGTCAAAGGGAAATTGCAGAAAAAATATCCTGGTCACAGGGACATTGAGGAATAATATTTTGGTCACAGGGTCATCGAGATACAATATCCTGGTCACATGGACTCCTTGGGACAATATCCGAGTCTCAGGGATATTACAGGACAATATCCTGTCACAGGGGCATCAGGGGCAATATCCCGGTCACAGCAAAATTGTAGGACAATATCCCGGTCACAAGGAAATTGTGGGACAATATTCCAGTCTCAGGGACATCATGGGACAAATATCCCTGTCGCAGGGTCAACATGGGGCAATATCTTCGACACAGGGTCATCGCGAGACAATATCCCTGTCACAGGGTCATCTTGAGACAACATCCCTGTCACAGGGTCATTGCGGGACAATATACCTGACAAAGGGACATCGCAAGGTAATAGCCCAGTCACAGGTTGAACGTGGGGTAATATCCTCATCAAATGGTCATTGCGGGACAATATCCCAGTCACAGGTCAATGCAAAATAATATCCCGGTCACAGGGACACCGTGGGACAATATCCTGGTCACATGGGCATCTAGGGACAATATCCCTTTTAAAGGGACAATGCCGGTCCATATCCTTGTCACAGGGACATCGTGTGACAGTACCCCTGTCACAGGGACATTATGGGACAACATCCCGGTCACAGGGTCATCGCAGGATAATATCCTGATCACAGGGATTTCGCGGGACAATATCCCTGTCACAGGGTCATGTTCGGACAACATCCCTGTCACAGGGTCACCGCGGGACAATATCCCTGTCATAGGGCCATCACAGGACAAATTTCCTGTCAAAGTGTTATTTCAGCCAAATCCCTGTCACAGTGACATTGCAGGGTAATAGCACAGTCACAGGGTCAACGTGGGGCAATATCCTGGTCAAATCGTCATTGCGTGACAATATCCTGGTCAAAGGAATATCGTGGGACAATATCCCTGTCACAGGTCAAAGCATGATAATATCCCAGTCACAGGGACACTGTGGGACAATATCCTGGTCATATGGGCATCGCAGGACAATATCCCTGTTAAAAGGACATCACCGGACCATATCGCTGTCACAGGGACATCATGTGACAATATCCCAATCACAGGGTCATTGCAGGACAATATCCTGGTCAGAGTCATGTCGCGGGACAATATTACTATTACAGGGACATCGCGGGACAATATCCCTGTCACAGGATCAACACAGGACAATATCCCAGTCACAGGGTCATTGAGGGTCAATATATCTGTCACAGGGTCTTCGCAGGCCAATAACCCAGTCACAGGTACAATGCGGGAAAATATCCTGCTCATAGTGGCAATGCGGGACAATATCCCATTCACAGGGACATCAGGGGATAATTTCCTGTTCACAGTCATGTAGTGAGGCAATATCTCGATCACAGGGACATTGTGCGACAATATCCCAGTCACAGGGTCAACGGAGGACAATATCCCAGTCACAGGGATATCACGGGACAGTATCCCAGTCTCAGGGTCAACACGGGACAATATATTGGATACATAGCAGTCACAGGACCATATCCCGGACACTTGGACATCGTGTGACAAAATCCCAGTCACAGGGACATCAGAGGCAATCTGCCAGTCACAGGGACATTGTGTGACAATATCCCGGTCATAGGGACAGCTTGGGACAATATCCCGATCACAGAGACAATGCGGCGCAATATCCTGGTCACATGGTCATCACGGGAAAATATCTTGCTCACAGGCACATGTGTGACAACATCCCAGTCACAAGGATATTGCGGGACAACATCTCAATCACAGGGACATCGCGGGATAGTATCCCGGTCACAGGGATGTCGCGGGACAATATCCCTATTACAGGGACTTTGTGGGACAATATCTCAGTCACAGGGACACCGTGGGACAATATCCCTGGTCACAGGATTAACGCGAGACAATATCCTGTTCACTTGGTCATCGAGGGAGAATATCCCTGTCACATGGACATCGCGGGTCAATATTCCGGTCACAGGGATATCGCCGAACCAATATCCCTGTCAAAGGGAAATTGCAGGAAACATATCCTGGTCACAGGGACATTGAGGGATAATATTTTGGTCACAGGGTCATTGAGGTACAATATCCGCATCTCAGGGATATTACAGGACAATATCCCGGTCACAGGGGCATCAGGGGCAATATCCCGGTCACAGCCATATTGTAGGACAATATCCCAGTCGCAAGGAAATTGTGGGACAATATTCCAGTCTCAGGGACATCATGGGACAATATCCCAGTCAAAGGGTCAACATGGGACAACATTTTGGACACGGGTTCATCGCGGGACAATATCCCTGTCACAGGGTCATCGAGGGACAATATCCCCATCATAGGGACGTCGAGGGACAATATAAATCTCACAGGGTCATCGCAGGACAGCATCCCTGTCACAGGGTCATCTTGGCACAATATCCCTTTCACAGGGATATCGCGGGGCAATAACCCAGACACCGTTAAATGCGAGATAATATCCTGTTCACATGGTCATGGTGGGACAATGTTCTAGTCACAGGGACATCGCAGGACAATAACACTGTCATAGGGACATCGTGGCGCAATATCCCAGTCACAAGGTCAATGCGGGACAATATCCTAGCCACATGGTGATCGCGGGACAACATCCCGGTCACAGGAACATCGCGGAACAAGATCCCTTTCAGAGGGATAGCGCAGGAAAATATCCCAGTCACAGGGACATCATGGGACAATATCTCTGTCACAGGGACAGCGCGGGACCATATCCCAGTCACAGGGACATCGCGGGAAAATATCCCAATTACAGGGATATCGTTGGACAATATTCCGGTCACAGATATATCCCAGGAGAATCTCCCAGTCCCAGGGATATCCTGGGACAATATTCCCGTCATAGGAACATCAGGTGAAATATCTCGTCGTAGGGATTTCATGGGACAATATCTGGGTCCCAGGGACATCGAGTGATAATATTGCCATCACAGGACAATATCCCACTCACAAGTTCATCGCGCGTCAATATCCCGATCACAGGGAAATTGGGGGAACAATATCCCTGTCAAAGGGAAATTGCGGGAAAAATATCCTGGTCACATGGACACCTTGGGACAATATCCGAGTCTCAGGGATATTACAGGACAATATCCTGGTCACAGGGGCATCAGGAACAATATCCCAGTCACAGCAAAATTGTGGGACAATATCCCCTTTGCAAGGAAATTGTAGGACAATATTCCAGTCTCAAGGACATCATGGGGTAATATCCCAGTCATAGGGTCAACACGGGACAATATCCATGTCACAGGGTCATCATAGGACAATATCCCTGTCACAGGGTCGTCTTGGTACAATATCCCTGTCACAGGGACATCGCGGGGTAATAGCACAGTCACAGGGTCAACGCGGGACAATATCCCTGTCACAGGGACACCGTGGGACAATATTCTAGTCATATGGGCATCGTTGGACAATATCCCTGTTAAAGGGACATCGCCGGACCAGATCTCTGTCACAGGGACATTGTGTGACAATACCCCTGTCACAGGAACATTATGGGACAATATCCCGGTCACAGGGTCATCACAGGACAATATCCTGGTCACAAGGAAGTCAAGGGACAATATCCCTATTACAGGGGCATCGCGGGACAATATCTCGGTCACAGCGATACAATGGGACAATATCCATGTCACAGGGACATCGTGGGACAATATCCCAGTCACAGGAACAGTGCGGGACCATATCCCAGTTACAGGCACATGGCGGGAAAATATCCCACAAACAGGGACATCTTTGGACAATTTTCCATTCACAGTTACATCGCAGGAGAATCTAACAGTCTCAGGGATATCTTTGGACAATATCTCAGTCATAGGATCATCCGGTGAACCAGCTCGTCGTAGGGATTTCGTGGGACAATATCTGCGTCCCAGGGACATCGACTGATTATACTGCCATCACAAGACAATATTCTGCTCACAGGGTCAACACGGGACAATATCCAGGACACAGGGTCATCGCAGGACAATATCCCTGTCACAGGGTCATCTTCGGACAACATCCCTGTCACAGGGTCATCGCGGGACAATATCCCTGTCACAGGGTCATCGCAGGACAAATTTCCTGTCAAAGGGTTATCGCAGACAAATCCCAATCACAGTGACATTGCAGGGTAATAGCACAGTCACAGGGTCAACGTGGGGCAATATCTTGGTCAAATGGTCTTTGCAGGACAATATCCTGGTCAAAGGAATATCGCGGGACAATATCCCAGTCACAGGTCAAAGCGAGATAATATCCCAGTCACAGGGACACCGTGGGACAATATCCTGGTCATATGGGCATCACAGCACAATATCCCTGTTAAAGGGACATCACCGGACCATATCCCTGTCACAGGGACATCATGTGACATTATCCCAGTCACAGGATCATTGCAGGACAATATCCTGGTCAGAGTGATGTCGCGGGACAATATTACTATTGCAGGGACATCGCGGGACAATATCTCTGTCACAGGATTAACACAGGACAATATCCCAGTCACAGGGTCATTGAGGGACAATATATCTGTCACAGGGACTTCACAGGGCACTAACCCAGTCACAGGTACAATGCGGGAAAATATCCTGCTCATAGTGGCAATGCGGGACAATATCCCATTCAAAGGGACATCGGGGGATAATCTCCCATTCACAGTCATGTAGCGAGGCAATATCTCGATCACCGGGACATCGTGCGTAAATATCCCAGTCACAGGGTCAACAGAGGACAATATCCCGGTCACAGGGATATCACGGGACAGTATCCCAGTCTTAGTGTCAACACGGGACAATATATTGGACACATAGCAATCATGGGACCATATCCCGGACACTTGGACATCGTGTGACAAAATTCCAGTCGCAGGGACATCAGAGGCAATCTGCCAGTCACAGGGGCATTGTGTGACAATATCCCGGTCGCAGGGACAGCTTGGGACAATATCCCGATCACAGAGACAATGCGGCGCAATATCCTGGTCACATGGTCATCGCAGGAAAATATCTTGTTCACAGGCACATCGTGAGACAATATCCCAGTGAAAGGGACATCGCGTGACAACATCTCAGTCACAAGGATATTGCGGGACAACATCTCAATCACAGGGACATCGCGCGACAGTATCCCGATCACAGGGATGTCGCGGGACAATATCCCTTTTACAGGGACTTTGTGGGACAATATCTCAGTCACAGGGACATCGTGGGACAATATACCTGGTCACAGGATCAACGCGAGACAATATCCTGTTCACTTGGTCATCAAGGGGCAATATCCCAGTCACAGGGATATCGCCGGACCAATATCCCTGTCAAAAATATCCTGGTCACAGGGACATTGAGGGATAATATTTTGGTCACAGGGTCATTGAGGTACAATATCCTGGTCACATGGACACCTTGGTACAATATCCAAGTCTCAGGGATATTACAGGACAATATCCCGGTCACAGGGGCATCAGGGGCAATATCCCGGTCACAGCAAAATTGTAGGACAATATCCTGGTCGCATGGAAATTGTGGGACAATATTCCAGTCTCAGGGACATCATGGGACAATATCCCAGACACAGAGTCAACATGGGACAATATCTTGGACACAGGGTCATCGCGGGACAATATCCCTGTCAGAGGGTCATCTTGAGACAACATTCCTCTCACAGGGTCATTGCGGGACAATATCCCTGACAAAGGGACATCGCAGGGTAATAGCCCCATCACAGGTTGAACATGGGGTAATATCCGCGTCAAATGGTCATCGCGGGATAATAACACTGTCACAGGTCAATGCAACATAATATCCCGGTCACAGGGACACCGTGGGACAATATCCTGGTCACATGGGCATCAAGGGACAATATCCCTGTTAAACGGACAACGCCGGTCCATATCCTTGTCACAGAGACATCGTGTGACAGTACCCCTGTCACAGGGACATTATGGGACAATATCCCGGTCACAGGGTCATCGCAGGATAATATCCTGATCACAGGGATTTTGCGGGACAATATCTCGGTCACAGGGTCATCTTCGGACAACATCCCTGTCACAGGGTCATCGCGGGACAATATCCCTGTCACAGGGTCATCGCAGGACAAATTTCCTGTCAAAGTGTTATTGCAGCCAAATCCCTGCCACAGTGATATTGCAGAGTAATAGCACAGTCACAGGGTCAACGTTGGGCAATATCCTGGTCAAATGGTCATTGCGGGACAATATCCTGGTGAAAGGAATATCGCGAGACAATATCCCAGTCACAGGTCAATGTGAGATAATATCCCAGTCACAGGGACACCGTGGGAGAATATCCTGGTCATATGGGCATTGCAGGACAATATCCCTTTTAAAGGGTCATCGCCAGACCATATCCCTGTCACAGGGACATCATGTGACAATATCCCGGTCAAAGATTCAACATGGGACAATATCTTGGACACAGGGTCATCGCGGGACAACATCCCTGACACAGGGACATTGCAGGGTAATAGCCCAGTCACAGGGTCAACGTGGGGCAATATCCCGGTCAAATGGTCATCGCGGAACAATATCCCAGTCACAGGTCAATGCAAAATAATATCCCAGTCACAGGGACACCGTGGGACAATATCCTGGTCACATGGGCATCGAGGGACAATATCTCTGTTAAAGGGACATCAACGGACCATATCCTTGTCACAGGGACATCGTGTGACAGTACCCCTGTCACAGAGACATTATGGGAACATATCCCGGTCACAGGGTCATCGCAGGATAACATCCTGGTCACAGGGATGTCGTGGGATAATATCTCGGTCACAGGGATATCGCGGGACAATATCCCTGTCACAGGGTCATCGTGGGACAATGTCCCAGTCACAGAGGCATCGCGCGACAACATACCTGCTAAAGGGACATCGGAGGAATATATCCCTGTCACAGGGATATCGTGTGACAACACCCCTATCACATGGACATCATGGGACAATATCCCAGTCACAGGGTCATCACAGGACAATATCCTGGCCAAAGGGATGTCGTGGGACAATATGACTATTACAGGGACATTGCGGGACCATATCTCGGTAATGGGGATATCGCGAGACAACATCCCTGTCACAGGGTCAACACAGGACAATAGCCCAGTCACAGGGTCATTGAGGAACAATATATCTGCCACAGGGTCATTGCGGGACAATATCCATTCACAGCGATTTCGCGGGCCAATCACGCAGTCACAGGGACAACGCGGGAAAATATCCTGGTCATAGTGGCAATGCGGGACAATATCCCATTTACAGGGACATCGGGGGATAATCACCCATTCACAGTGATGTTGCGAGGTAATATCTCGATCACAAGGACATTGTGCGCCAATATCCTATTCACAGGGTCAACGGAGGACAATATCCCAGCCACAGGGATATCACGGGACTATATACCAGTCACAGGGTCAACACAGGACAATATATTGGTCACATAGCAATCGCGGGACAATATCCCAGACACTTGGACATCGTGTGATAAAATCCCAGTCACATGGACATCAGGGGCAATCTGCCGGTCACAGGGACATTGTGTGAAAATATCCCGGTTGCAGGGACAGCTTGGGACAATATCCCAATAACAGAGACAATGCGGCGCAATATCCTGGTCACATGGTCATTGCGGAAAAATATCTTTGTCACAGGCACATCGCGGGACAATATCCCAGACACAGGGTCAATGCGCGACAATATCCTGCTCACAGGGACGTCACGTGACAACATCCCAGTCTCAAGGATATTGCAGGACAACATCCCAGTCACAGGGACATCGTGGGACAGTATCCCGGTCACTGGGATGTCGCAGGACAATATCCCTATTACAGGGACTTTGTGGGACAATATCTCAGTCACAGGGACATCGTGGGACAATATCCCTGGTCACAGAATCAACGCGAGACAATATCCTGTTCACTTGGTCATCAAGGGACAATATCCGAGTCTCAGGGATATTACAGGACAATATCCCGTTCACAGGGGCATCAGGGGCAATATCTTGGTCACAGCAAAATTGTGGGACAATATCCCGGTCGCAAGGAAATTGTGGGACAATATTCCAGTCTCAGGGACATCATGGGACAATATCACAGTCATAGGAACATCCGGTGAAATATCTCATTGTAGGGATTTCGCGGGACAATATCTGGGTCCCAGGGACATCGAGTGATAATATTGCCATCACAGGACAATATCCCGCTCACAAGTTCATCGTGGGTCAATATCCCGGTCACAGGGAAAATGCGGGAACAATATCCCTTTCAAAGGGAAATTGCGGGAAAAATATCCTGGTCACAGGGACATTGAGGGATGACATTTTGGTCATTGGGTCATCGAGATACAATATCCCGGTCACATGGACACATTGGGACAATATCTGAGTCTCATGGATATTACAGGACAATATCTCAGTCACAATGGCATCAGGGGCAATATCCCGGTCACAGCAAAAGAGTGGGACAATATCCCGGTTGCAAGGAAATTGTGGGACAATATTTCCAGTCTCAGGGACATCATGGGATAATATCCCAGTCATAGGGTCAACACGGGACAATATCCTGGACACAGGGTCATCCTGGGATAACATCACTGTCACAGGGTCATCGCAGGACAATATCCCTGTCACAGGGTCATCTTGGGACAGTATCCCTGTCACAGGGATATCGCAGGTTAATAGTACAGTCACAGGGTCAATGCAGAACAATATCCTGGTCAAAGGAACATCGCAGGACAATATCCCAGTCACAGGTCAACGCGAGATAATATCCCGGTCACAGGGACATCGTGGGACAATATCCTGGTCATATCGGCATCGCGGGACAATATCACTGTTAAAGGGACATCGCCAGACCAGATCCCTGTCACAGGGACATTGTGTGACAATACCCCTGTCACAGGGACATTATGGGAGAATATCCCGGTCACAGGGTCATCACAGGACAATATCCTGGTCACAGGGATGTCGCGGGACAATATCGCTATTACAGGGACATCATGGGACAATATCTCAGTCACAGGGATATCGCGGGACAATATCCGTCTCACAGGGACATCGTGGAATAATATCCCAGTCACAGGAACAGCACGGGACCATATCCCAGTCACAGGGACATCGCGGGAAAATATCCCAGTAACAAGGTCTTCGTTGGACAATATTCCTGTCCCAGTTACATCGCAGGAGAATCATGGGACAATATCCCAGTCATAGGAACGTCTGGTGAAATATATCGTCGTAAGGATTTCGCGGGACAATATCTGCGTCCCAGGGACAACGAGTGATTATATTGCCATCACAGGACAATGTCTCGCTCACAAGTTCATCGCTGGGCAATATCCCGGTCACAGGGAAATTACGGAACAATATCCCTGTCAAAGGGAAATTGCGGGAAAAATATCCTGGTCACAGGGACATTGAGGGACAACATTTTGCTCACAGGGTCATCGAGATACAATAGCTTCTTCACATGGACACCTTGGGACAATATCCGAGTCTCAGGGATATTACAGGACAATATCTCAGTCACAGTGGCATCAGGGGCAATATCCCGGTCACAGCAAAATTGTGGGACAATATCCCGGTTGCAAGGAAATTGTGGGACAATATTTCCAGCCTCAGGGACATCATGGGATAATATCCCAGTCACAGGGTCAACACGGGACAATTTCCTGGACACAGGGACATCGCGGGACAATATCCCTGTCGCAGGGTCATCTTGGGACAACATCCCTGTCACTGGGTCATCACGGGACAATATCCCTGTCACAGGGTTATCGCAGGACAAATTTCCAGTCAAAGGGTTATCGCAGCCAAATCCCTGTCACAGTGACATTGCAGGGTAATAGCACAGTCACAGGGTCAACGTGGGGCAATATCCTGGTCAAATCGTCATTGCAGGACAATATCCTGGTCAAAGAAATATCGCGGGACAATATCCCAATAACAGGTCAATGCGAGATAATATCCCAGTCACAGGTACACCGTGGGACAATATCCTGGTCATATGGGCATCGCGGGACAAAATCCCTGTTCAAGTGACATCACCGGACCATATCCCTGTCACAGGGACATTGTGTGTCAATAACCCTGTCACAGGGATGTTATGGACAATATCATGGTCATGGGATCATCTCAGAACAATATCCTGGTCACTGGGATGTCGCGGGACAATATCCCTGTCACAGGGACATCGCGGGACAATATCTCGGTCACAGGGTCATTGCAGGACAATATCCTGGTCAGAGGTATGTTGCGTGACAATATTACTATTACAGGGACATCGCGGGACAATATCCCTGTCACAGGTTCAACACAGGACAATATCCCAGTCACAGGGTCATTGAGGGTCAATATATCTGTCACAGGGACTTTGCAGGCCAATAACCCAGTCACAGGTACAATGCGGGAAAATATCCTGTTCATGGTGACAATGCGGGACAATATACCATTCACAGGGATATCGGGGGATAATCTCCCATTCACAGTGATGTTGCGAGGCAATATCTCGTTCACAGGGACATTGTGCACCAATATCCCAGTCACAGGGTCAACGGAGGACAATATCCCAGTCACAGGGATATCATGGGACAATATCCCAGTCACGGGGTCAACACGGGACAATATATTGGACACATAGCAATCACGGGACCATATCCCGGACACTTGGACATCGTGTGACAAAATCCCAGTCACAGGACATCAGAGGCAATCTGCCAGTCACAGGGACATTGTGTGACAATATCCCTGTTACAGGGACAGCTTGGGACAATATCCCGATCACAGAGACAATGCGCACAATATCCTGGTCACATGGTCATTGCGGTAAAAAATATCTTGGTCACAGGCACATCGCGAGACAATATCCCAGTCACAGGGTCAACGCGAGACAACATCCTGCTCACAGGGACATCGCGTGACAACATCCCAGTCACAAGGATATTGCAGGACAACATCCCAGTCACAGGGACGTCGCAGGACATTATCCCTTATACAAGGACTTTGTGGGGCAATATCTGAGTCACAGAGACATCGTGGGAAAATATCGCTGGTCACAGGATCAATGCGAGACAATATCCTGTTCACTTGGTCGTCAAGGGACAATAACCCTGTCACATGGACATTGCGGGACAATATCCCTGTCATAGAATCAACACAGGACAATATCCCAGTCACAGGGTCATTGCGGCTCAATATATCTGTCACAGGGACTTCGCAGGCCAATAACCCAGTCACAGCTACAATGCGGGAAATTATCATGATCATAGTGGCAATGCGGGACAATATCCCATTCACAGGGACATCGGGGGATAATCTCCCATTCACAGTGATGTTGCGAGGCAATATCTCGATCACAGGGACATTGTGCACCAATATCCCAGTCACAGGGTCAACGGAGGACAATATCCCGGTCACAGGGATATCATGGGACAATATCCCAGTCACAGGGTCAACACGGGACAATATATTGGACACATAGCAATCACGGGACCATATTCCGGACACTTGGACATTGTGTGACAAAATCCGAGTCACAGGGACATCAGGGGCAATCTGCCAGTCACAGGGACATTGTGTGACAATATCCCGGTCACAGGGACAGCTTGGGACAATATCCCGATCACAGAGACAATGCAGCGAATATCCTGGTCACATGGTCATTGCGGGAAAATATCTTGGTCACAGGCACATCGCGGGACAATATCCCAGTCACAGGGTCAACGCGAGACAATATCCTGCTCACTTGGTCATCGAGGGACAATATCCGAGTCTCAGGGATATTACAGGACAATATCCCGGTCACAGGAGCATCAGGGGCAATATCCTGCTCGCAGCAAAATTGTGGGACAATATCCCAGTCGCAAGGTAATTGTGGGACAATATTCCAGTCTCGGGGACATCATGGGACAATATCACAGTCATAGGAACATCAGGTGAAATATCTCATCGTAGGGATTTCGCGGGACAATATCTGGGTCCCAGAGACATCGAGTGATAATATTGACATCACAGGACAATATCCCGCTCACAAGTTCATCGCGCGCCATTATCCCGGTCACAGGGAAACTGCGGGAACAATATCCCTTTCACAGGGAAATTGTGGGAAAAATATCCTGGTCACAGGGACATTGAGAGATAACATTTTGGTCACAGGGTCATTGACATACAATATCCCGGTCACATGCACAACTTGGGACAATATCCGAGTCTCAGGGATATTACAGCACAATATCTCAGTCACAGTGGCATCAGGCGCAATATCCCGTTCACAGCAAAAGTGTGGAACAATATCCCGGTTGCAAGGAAATTGTGGGACAATATTTCCAGTCTCAGGGACATCATGGGGTAATATCCCAGTCATAGGGTCAACAGGGGACAATATCCTGGACACAGGGTCATCTTCGGACAACATCCCTGTCACAGGGTCATCGCGGGACAATATCCCTGTCACAGGGTCATCGCAGGCCAATTTCCTGTCAAAGGGTTATTGCAGCCAAATCCCTGCCACAGTGATATTGCAGAGTAATAGCACAGTCACAGGGTCAACGTTGGGCAATATCCTGGTCAAATGGTCATTGCGGGACAATATCCTGGTGAAAGGAATATCGCGGGACAATATCCCAGTCACAGGTCAATGTGAGATAATATCCCAGTCACAGGGACACCGTGGGAGAATATCCTGGTCATATGGGCATTGCAGGACAATATCCCTTTTAAAGGGTCATCGCCAGACCATATCCCTGTCACAGGGACATCATGTGACAATATCCCGGTCACAGATTCAACATGGGACAATATCTTGGACACAGGGTCATCGCGGGACAACATCCCTGACACAGGGACATTGCAGGGTAATAGCCCAGTCACAGGGTCAACGTGGGGCAATATCCCGGTCAAATGGTCATCGCGGAACAATATCCCAGTCACAGGTCAATGCAAAATAATATCCCAGTAACAGGGACACCGTGGGACAATATCCTGGTCACATGGGCATTGAGGGACAATATCCCTGTTAAAGGGACATCAACGGACCATATCCTTGTCACAGGGACATCGTGTGACAGTACCCCTGTCACAGAGACATTATGGGAACATATCGCGGTCACAGGGTCATCGCAGGATAATATCCTGGTCACAGGGATGTCGTGGGATAATATCTCGGTCACAGGGATATTGTGGGACAATATCCCTGTCACAGGGTCATCGTGGGACAGTGTCCCAGTCACAGAGGCATCGCGCAACAACATCCCTGCTAAAGGGACATCGGAGGAATATATCCCTGTCACAGGGATATCGTGTGACAACACCCCTATCACATGGACATCATGGGACAATATCCCGGTCACAGGGTCATCACAGGACAATATCCTGGTCAAAGGGATGTCGTGGGACAATATGACTATTACAGGGACATTGCGGGACCATATCTCGGTAATGGGGATATCGCGAGACAACATCCCTGTCACAGGGTCAACACAGGACAATAGCCCAGTCACAGGGTCATTGAGGAACAATATATCTGCCACAGGGTCATTGCGGGACAATATCCATTCACAGCGATTTCGCGGGCCAATCACGCAGTCACAGGGACAACACGGGAAAATATCCTGGTCATAGTGGCAATGCGGGACAATATCCCATTTACAGGGACATCGGGGGATAATCTCCCATTCACAGTGATGTTGCGAGGCAATATCTCGATCACAAGGACATTGTGTGCCAATATCCTATTCACAGGGTCAATGGAGGACAATATCCCAGCCACAGGGATATCACTGGACTATATACCAGTCACAGGGTCAACACAGGACAATATGAACTCTTTCTTAGACTCGAAATCAAGTTCTGTCGAAGGGTCATGAAGACTCGAAACGTCAACTCTTTTCTTCTCCGCCGATGCTGCCAGACCTGCTGAGTTTTTCCAGGTAATTCTGTTTTTGTACAGGACAATATATTGGTCACATAGCAATCGCGGGACAATATCCCAGACACTTGGACATCGTGTGATAAAATCCCAGTCACATGGACATCAGGGGCAATCTGCCGGTCACAGGGACATTGTGTGAAAATATCCCGGTTGCAGGGACAGCTTGGGACAATATCCCAATAACAGAGACAATGCGGCACAATATCCTGGTCACATGGTCATTGCGGAAAAATATCTTGGTCACAGGCACATCGCGGGACAATATCCCAGACACAGGGTCAATGCGTGACAATATCCTGCTCACAGGGACGTCACGTGACAACATCCCAGTCTCAAGGATATTGCAGGACAACATCCCAGTCACAGGGACATCGTGGGACAGTATCCCAGTCACTGGGATGTCGCAGGACAATATCCCTATTACAGGGACTTTGTGGGACAATATCTCAGTCACAGGGACATCGTGGGACAATATCCCTGGTCACAGAATCAACGCGAGACAATATCCTGTTCACTTGGTCATCAAGGGACAATATCCGAGTCTCAGGGATATTACAGGACAATATCCCGTTCACAGGGGCATCAGGGGCAATATCTTGGTCACAGCAAAATTGTGGGACAATATCCCGGTCGCAAGGAAATTGTGGGACAATATTCCAGTCTCAGGGACATCATGGGACAATATCACAGTCATAGGAACATCCGGTGAAATATCTCATTGTAGGGATTTCGCGGGACAATATCTGGGTCCCAGGGACATCGAGTGATAATATTGCCATCACAGGACAATATCCCGCTCACAAATTCAGCGTGGGTCAATATCCCGGTCACAGGGAAAATGCGGGAACAATATCCCTTTCAAAGAGAAATTGCGGGAAAAATATCCTGGTCACAGGGACATTGAGGGATGACATTTTGGTCATTGGGTCATCGAGTTACAATATCCCGGTCACATGGACACCTTGGGACAATATCTGAGTCTCATGGATATTACAGGACAATATCTCAGTCACAATGGCATCAGGGGCAATATCCCGGTCACAGCAAAAGTGTGGGACAATATCCCGGTTTCAAGGAAATTGTGGGACAATATTTGCAGTCTCAGGGACATCATGGGATAATATCCCAGTCATAGGGTCAACACGGGACAATTTCCTGGACACAGGGTCATCCTGGGATAAAATCACTGTCACAGGGTCATCGCAGGACAATATCCCTGTCACAGGGTCATCTTGGGACCGTATCCCTGTCACAGGGATATCGCAGGTTAATAGTACAGTCACAGGGTCAATGCAGAACAATATCCTGGTCAAAGGAACATCGCAGGACAATATCCCGGTCACAGGGACATCGTGGGACAATATCCTGGTCATATCGGCATCGCGGGACAATATCACTGTTAAAGGGACATCGCCAGACCAGATCCCTGTCACAGGGACATTATGGGAGAATATCCCGGTCACAGGGTCATCACAGGACAATATCCTGGTCACAGGGATGTCGCGGGACAATATCGCTATTACAGGGACATCATGGGACAATATCTCAGTCACAGGGATATCGCGGGACAATATCCGTCTCACAGGGACATCGTGGGATAATATCCCAGTCACAGGAACAGCACGGGACCATATCCCAGTCACAGGGACATCGCGGGAAAATATCCCAGTAACAAGGTCTTCGTTGGACAATATTCCTGTCCCAGTTACATCGCAGGAGAATCTCCCAGTCCCAGGGATATCATGGGACAATATCCCAGTCATAGGAACATCTGGTGAAATATATCGTCGTAAGGATTTCGCAGGACAATATCTGCGTCCCAGGGACAACGAGTGATTATATTGCCATCACAGGACAATGTCCCGCTCACAAGTTCATCGCTGGGCAATATCCCGGTCACAGGGAAATTACGGAACAATATCCCTGTCAAAGGGAAATTGCGGGAAAAATATCCTGGTCACAGGGACATTGAGGGACAACATTTTGCTCACAGGGTCATCGAGATACAATAGCTTCTTCACATGGACACCTTGGGACAATATCCGAGTCTCAGGGATATTACAGGACAATTTCTCAGTCACAGTGGCATCAGGGGCAATATCCCGGTCACAGCAAAATTGTGGGACAATATCCCGGTTGCAAGGAAATTGTGGGACAATATTTCCAGCCTCAGGGACATCATGGGATAATATCCCAGTCACAGGGTCAACACGGGACAATTTCCTGGACACAGGGACATCGCGGGACAATATCCCTGTCGCAGGGTCATCTTGGGACAACATCCCTGTCACTGGGTCATCACAGGACAATATCCCTGTCACAGGGTCATCGCAGGACAAATTTCCAGTCAAAGGGTTATCGCAGCCAAATCCCTGTCACAGTGACATTGCAGGGTAATAGCACAGTCACAGAGTCAACGTGGGGCAATATCCTGGTCAAATCATCATTGCAGGACAATATCCTGGTCAAAGAAATATCACGGGACAATATCCCAATAACAGTTCAATGCGAGATAATATCCCAGTCACAGGGACACCGTGGGACAATATCCTGGTCATATGGGCATCGCGGGACAAAATCCCTGTTCAAGTGACATCACCGGACCATATCCATGTCACAGGGACATTGTGTGTCAATAACCCTGTCACAGGGACGTTATGGACAATATCATGTTCATGGGATCATCTCAGAACAATATCCTGGTCACTGGGATGTCGTGGGACAATATCCCTGTCACAGGGACATGGCGGGACAATATCTCGGTCACAGGGTCATTGCAGGACAATATCCTGGTCAGAGGTATGTTGCGTGACTATATTACTATTACAGGGACATCGCGGGACAATATCCCTGTCACAGGTTCAACACAGGACAATATCCCAGTCACAGGGTCATTGAGGGTCAATATATCTGTCACAGGGACTTTGCAGGCCAATAACCCAGTCACAAGTACAATGCGGGAAAATATCCTGTTCATGGTGACAATGCGGGACAATATCCCATTCACAGGGATATCAGGGGATAATCTCCCATTCACAGTGATGTTGCGAGGCAATATCTCGTTCACAGGGACATTGTGCACCAATATCCCAGTCACAGGGTCAACGGAGGACAATATCCCAGTCACAGGGATATCACGGGACAATATCCCAGTCACAGGGTCAACACGGGACAATATATTGGACACATAGCAATCACGGGACCATATCCCGGACACTTGGACATCGTGTGACAAAATCCCAGTCATAGGACATCAGAGGCAATCTGCCAGTCACAGGGACATTGTGTGACAATATCCCTGTTACAGGGACAGCTTGGGACAATATCCCGATCGCAGAGACAATGCGCACAATATCCTGGTCACATGGTCATTGCGGGAAAATATCTTGGTCACAGGCACATCGCGGGACAATATCCCAGTCACAGCGTCAACGCGAGACAACATCCTGCTTACAGGGACATCGCGTGACAACATCCCAGTCACAAGGATATTGCAGGACAACATCCCAGTCACAGGGACATCGCAGGACAGTATCCCGGTCACAGGGATGTCGCAGGACAATATCCCTTATACAAGGACTTTGTGGGGCAATATCTGAGTCACAGAGACATCGTGGGAAAATATTGCTGGTCACAGGATCAATGCGAGACAATATCCTGTTCACTTGGTCGTCAAGGGACAATAACCCTGTCACATGGACATTGCGGGACAATATCCCTGTCATAGGATCAACACAGGACAATATCCCAGTCACAGGGTCATTGAGGCTCAATATATCTGTCACAGGGACTTCGCAGGCCAATAACCCAGTCACAGCTACAATGCGGGAAATTATCATGTTCATAGTGGCAATGCGGGACAATATCCCATTCACAGGGACATCGGGGGATAATCTCCCATTCACAGTGATGTTGCGAGGCAATATCTCGATCACAGGGACATTGTGCACCAATATCCCAGTCACAGGGTCAACGGAGGACAATATCCCGGTCACAGGGATATCATGGGACAATATCCCAGTCACAGGGTCAACACGAGACATATTGGACACATAGCAATCACGGGACCATATTCCGGACACTTGGACATTGAGTGACAAAATCCGAGTCACAGGGACATCAGGGGCAATCTGCCAGTCACAGGGACATTGTGTGACAATATCCCAGTCACAGGGACAGCTTGGAACAATATCCCGATCACAGAGACAATGCAGCGAATATCCTGGTCACCTGGTCATTGCGGGAAAATATCTTGGTCACAGGCACGTCGTGGGACAATATCCCAGTCACAGGGTCAACATGAGACAATATCCTGCTCACTTAGTCATCGAGGGACAATATCCGAGTCTCAGGGATATTACAGGACAATATCCCGGTCACAGGAGCATCAGGGGCAATATCCTGCTCGCAGCAAAATTGTGGGACAATATCCCGGTCGCAAGGTAATTGTGGGACAGTATTCCAGTCTCGGGGACATCATGGGACAATATCACAGTCTTAGGAACATCAGGTGAAATATCTCATCGTAGGCATTTCGTGGGACAATATCTGGGTCCCAGAGACATCGAGTGATAATATCGACATCACAGGACAATATCCCGCTCACAAGTTCATCGCGCGTCATTATCCCGGTCACAGGGAAAATGCGGGAACAATATCCCTTTCACAGGGAAATTGTGGGAAAAATATCCTGGTCACAGGGACATTGAGGGATAACATTTTGGTCACAGGGTCATCGAGATACAATATCCCGGTCACATGCACACCTTGGGACAATATCCGAGTCTCAGGGATATTACAGCACAATTTCTCAGTCACAGTGGCATCAGGCACAATATCCCGTTCACAGCAAAAGTGTGGAACAATATCCCGATTGCAAGGAAATTGTGGGACAATATTTTCAGTCTCAGGGACATCATGGGGTAATATCCCAGTCATAGGGTCAACAGGGGACAATATCCTGGACACAGGGTCATCATGGGGCAACATCTCTCTCACAGGGTCATCAGGGGACAATATCCATTTCAAAGGGTCATCACAGGACAATATCCCTGTCACAGGGTCATCTTGGGACAATATCCCTGTCACAGGGACATCGCAGGGTAATAGTACAGTCACAGGGTCAATGCGGAACAATATCCTGGTCAAAGGAACATCGCAGGACAATATCCCAGTCACAGGTCAATGCGAGATAATATCCCAGTCATAGGGACACCGTGGGACAATATCCTGGTCATATCGGCATCACGGGACAATATCCCTGTTAAACGGACATCGCTAGAACAGATCCCTGTCACAGGGACATTGTGTGACAATACCCCTGTCACAGGGACATTATGGGACAATATCCTGGTCACAGGGTCATCACAGGACAATATCCTGGTCACAGGGATGTTGTGGGACAATATCCCTATTACAGGGACATCGTGGGCCAATATCTCAGTCACAGGGATATCGCGGGACAATATCCGTCTCACAGGGACATCGTGTGACAATATCCCTGTCACAGGAACAGCGCGGGACCATATCCCAGTCACAGGGACATCGCGGGAAAATATCCCAGTAACAGGGACATCGTTGTACAATATTCCTGAACAAGTTACATCGCAGGAGAATCTCCCAGTCCCAGGGATATCATTGGACAATATCCCAGTCATAGGAGCATCCGGTGAAATATATCGTCGTAGGGATTCGCGGGACAATATCTGCATCCCAGGGACATCGAGTGATAATATTGCTATCACAGGACAATATCCCACTCACAAGTTCATTGCGCGTCAATATCCCGGTCACAGGGAAAATGCGGGAACAATATCCCTGTCAAAGGGAAATTGCGGGAAAAATATCCTGGTCACAGGGACATTGGGGGACAACATTTTGGTCACAGGGTCATCGAGATACAATATACCGGTCACATGGACACCTTGGGACATTATCCGAGTCTAAGGGATATTACAGGACAATTTCTCAGTCACAGTGGCATCAGGGGCAATATCCCGGTCACAACAAAATTGTGGAACAATATCGCGGTTGCAAGGAAATTGTGAGACAATATTTCCAGTCTCAGGGACATCATGGGATAATATCCCAGTCATAGGGTCAACACGGGACAATATGCTGGACACAGGGTCATCGTGGGACAACATCCCTGTCACAGGGTCATCGCAGGACAATAGCCATGTCACAGGGTCATCTTGGGACAATATCCCTGTCACAGGGACATCGCAGGGTAATAGTACAATCACAGGGTCAATGCGGAACAATATCCTGGTCAAAGGAACATCGCAGGACAATATCCCAGTCACAGGTCAACGCGAGATAATATCCGGGTCACAGGGACACCATGGGACAATATCCTGGTCACATCGGCATCGCGGGACAATATCCCTGTTAAAGGGACATCGCCGGACCAGATCCCTGTCACAGGGACATTGTGTGACCATACCCCTGTCACAGGGACATTATGGGACAATATCCCGATCACAGGGTCATCACAGCACAATATCCTGGTCTAAAGAATGTCGCGGGACAATATCCTTATTACAGGGACATCGTGGGACAATATCTCAGTCACAGGGATATCGCGGGACAATATCCGTGTCACAGGGACATCGTGGGACAATATCCCAGTCACAGGAACAGCGCGGGACCATATCCCAGTCACAGGGACATCATTGGACAATATTCCTGAACAAGTTACATCGCAGGAGAATCTCCCAGTCCCAGGAATATCATGGGCCAATATCCCAGTCATAGGAACATCCGGTGAAATATATCGTCGTAGGGATTTAGCGGGACAATATCTGCGTCCCAGGGACATCGAGTGATTACATTGCCATCACAGGACAATATCTCGCTCACAAGTTCATCGCAGGACAATATCCCGGTTACAGGGCAATTGCGGGAACAATATCCCTGTCAAAGCGAAATTGCAGGAAAAATATCCTGGTCACAGGGACATTGAGGGATAATATTTTGGTCACAGGGTCATCGAGATACAATAGCCTGGTCACATGGACACCTTAGGACAATATCCGAGTCTCAGGGATATTACAGGACAATATCCCGGTCACAGAGGCATCGGGGGCATTATCCAGTTCACAGCAAAATTGTGGGACAATAACCCGGTCGCAAGGTAATTGTGGGACAATATTCCAGTCTCAGGGACATCATCCGATAATATCCCAGTCACAGGGTCAACACGGGACAATATCCTAGACACATTGTCATCGCGGGACAACATCCCTGTTACAGGGTCATCGCAGGACAAATTTCCTGTCAAAGGGTCATCACAGCCAAATCCCTGTCACAGGGACATTGCAGGGTAATAGCACAGTCGCAGGGTCAACATGGGGCAATATCCTGGTCAAATGGTGATTGTGGGACAATATCCTGGTCAAAGGAACATCGCAGGTCAATATCCCAGTCACAGGTCAATGCGAGATAATATCCCAGTCACAGGGACACCGTGGGACAATATCCTGGTCATATGGGTATCGCGGGACAACATCCCTGTTAAAGGGACATCGCCGGACCATATCCCTCTCATAGTGACATTGTGTGACAATAACCCTGTCACAGGGACATTATGGGACAATATCCCGGTCGTGGGGTCATCGCAGAACAATATCCTGGTCACTGGGATGTCGCGGGACAATATCCCTATTACAGGGACATCGCGGGACAATATCTCGGTCACAGGGTCATTGCAGGACAATATCCTGGTCAGAGGGATGTCGCAGGACAATATTACTATTACAGGGACATTGCAGGACAATATCCCTGTCACAGGATCAACACAGGACAATATCCCAGTCACAGGGTCATTGAGGGTCAATATATCTGTCACAGGGACTTTGCAGGCCTATAACCCAGTCACAGGTACAATGCGGGAAAATATCCTGTTCATAGTGGCAATGCGGGACAATATCCCATTCACAGGGACATCGGGGGTTAATCTCCCATTCACAGTGATGTTGTGAGGCAATATCTCGATCACAGGGACATTGCGCACCAATATCCCAGTCACAGGGTCAACGGTGGACAATATCCCAGTCACAGGGATATCACGGGACAATATCCCAGTCACAGGGTCAACACGGGACAATATATTGGACACATAGCAATCACGGGACCATATCCCGGACACTTTGACATGGTGTGACAAAATCCCAGTCACAGGACATCAGGGGCTATCTGCCAGTCACAGTGACATTGTGTGACAATGTCCCGGTCACAGGGACAGCTTGGCACAATATCCGGATCAATGAGACAATGCGGCGCAATATCCTGGTCACATGGTCATCGCGGGAAAATATCTTTGTCACAGGCACATCGCGGGGCAATATCCCAGTCACAGGGTCAACGCGAGACAATATCCTGCTCACAGGGACATCGCATGACAACATCCCAGTCACAAGGATATTGCAGGAAAACATCCCAATCACAGGGACATCGCAGGACAGTATCCCGGTCGCAGCGATGTCGCGGGACAATATCCCTATTACCGGGACTTTGTGGGACAATATCTCAGTCACAGGGACATCATGGGATAATATCGCTGGTCACAGCATCAATGCGAGACAATATCCTGTTCACTTGGTCATAAAGGGACAATATCCCTGTCTCATGGTCATCGCAGGACAATATCTCTGTCACAGGGATATCGCCGGACCAATATCCCTGTCAAAAAAAAATTGCAGGAAAAATATCCTGGTCACAGGGACATTGAGGGACCACATTTTGGTCATAGGTTCATCGAGGTACAATATCCCAGTCACATGGACACCTTTGGACAATATCCAAGTCTCAGGGATATTACAGGACAATATCCCGGTCACAGGGGCATCAGGGGCAATATCCCGGTCACAGCAAAATTGTAGGACAATATCCCATTCTCAAGGAAATTGTGGGACAATATTCCAGTCTCAGGGACATCATGGGACAATATCCCAGTCACAGGGTCAACATGGGGCAATATCTTGCACACAGGGTCATTGCGGGACAATATCCCTGTCACAGGGTCATCGCGGGACAATATCACTGACGCAGGAACATCGCTGGGTAATAGCCCAGTCACAGGTTCAACGTGGGACAATATCCTGGTCAAATGGTCATTGGGGGACAATATCCCAGTCACAGGTCAACGCAAAATATAATCCCGGTCACATGGACACTGTGGGACAATATCCTGGTCACATGGGCATCGAGGGACATTATCGCTGCTAAAGGGACATCGCCAGACCATTTCCTTGTCACAGGGACATCGTGTGACAATACCCCTGTCACAGGGACATTATGGGACAATATCCCAGTCACAGGGTCATCGCAGGATAATATCCTGGTCACAGGGATGTCACGGGACAATATCCCTATTACAGGGACATCATGGGACAATATCCTGGTCACAGGGACAACAAGGGTCAATAACCTGGTCACAGGGACATCGCAATAAAATATCCTGGTCATAGGTACATGGTGAGACAATATGCCAGTCAAGGGGTCATCGAGAGCCAATATCCTTAGGGTAATATTGCGGAAAAATATCCTGGTCACGGGCATACTTTGGGAAAAAAATTCAAATCACAGGAACATTTCAGGAAGTATCCCAGTCCCAGGGACTTCACGCAATCAATATCCTTGTCAAGGGACACTGTGGGACATTATCCTGGTCACAAGGACATTGCGGGAAACATCTGGGTCAAAGGGACATCGTGGGACAATATCCCAATCATGGGGACATCGTGGGACAATTTCCCAGTCACAGGTCAATGCGGGACAATATCCTGTTCACTTGGTCATCACGGGAAAATATCCCTGTCACTTGGACCTCGCGGGACAGTAGCCCTGTCACAGGGATTTTGCAGGAGAATATCTTGGTCAGAGGTACAATATGGGACAATAACTGGGTCAGGGACATCGCGATAAAATATCCCGGTCACAGGTACATCGCGGAACTATATCCCAGTCATAGTTACATCGCAGGCAATATCCCAGTCACAGGGACATCACGGGACAATATCCTGGTCACAGGGTCATCGTGGGACAATATCACTCTAACAGGGCCAGCGCGGGACAATATCTCTGTCACAGAGACATTGCAGGACATTATCCCTGTCACAAGGATATCGTGGGACAATATCTTGGTCACAGAGACATCACAGGACAATAACTGGGTCACAAGGACATCGCAATAAAATATCCTGGTCACAGGTACATCGCGGACAATAACCCAGTGATGGGGATATCGAGACCCAATATCCTTATCAGGGTAATATCGCAGAAAAATATCCTGGTCACAGGCATATTTCAGGAAAAAATCAAAATCACAGAAACACTTCAGGAAGTATCCCAGTCCCAGGGACTTCACACGATCAATATCCTGGTCACAGGGACAGTGTGGGATAATATCCTGGTCACAAGGACATTGCGGGAAACATCTGGGTAAAAGGGACATCGTGGGACAATATCCCAAACATGGGGACATCATGGGACAATATCCCAGTCACATGTACATCACAGGAATATATAACAGTCACAGGGACAGCGCAGGACAATATCCTGGTCACTTGGACATCGCGGGACAATATCCCGGTCACAGGTTCATTGCGGGACAATTTCCCACTCACTGGGATGTCGCGGTACAATATCCCGATTACAGTGACAACGTGGGACAATATCCCGGTCACAGGGTCAACGCGAGACAGTTTTCTGATCAAAGTGGCAGCGTGGGACAATATCACTGTAACAGGGTCAGCGCGGGACAATATCCCTATTACAGGGAAATCGCAGGACAATATCTTGGTCGCAAGGACATTGTGGGACAATATCCCGGTCACAGGGACATCGAGGTATAATATCCCGGTCAGATGGACATCATGGGATAATATCCGAGTCTCAGGGATATCATGGGACAATATCCTGGTCACGGGGCATCAGGGGCAATATCCCGGTCACAGCAACATTGTGGGACAATATCCCAGTCGCAGAGACATCGTGGGACAAAATCCCAGTCACAGGGTCATCAAGGGACAATATAAATCTCACAGGGTCATCGTGAGAAAATATCCTTGTCACAGGGTCATCTTGGGACAATATCCCAGTCACCGTTCAACACGAGATAATATCCAGGTTACATGGTCATTGCAGGACAATATTTCAATGACAGGGACATCGAAGGACAATATTCCAAGTCACAGGGAGATGGCGGGACAATAACACTGTCATAGGGACATCGTGGCACAATACCCAGTCACAAGGTCAATGCGGGACAATATCCTAGCCAGATGGTGATCACAGGACAACATCCTAGTCACAGGGACATCGCGGGAAAATATCCCTGTCACAGGGATATCGTGGGAAAATATCCCAGTCACAGGGACATCATGGGAGAATATCCCAGTCACAGGTACAGCGCAGGACAATATCCCAGGCACAGGGACATCGTGGAAAAATCTCCCAGCCCCAGGGATATCATGGAACAATATCCCAGTCACAGGTACAGCGTAGGACAATATCCCAGTCACAGGGACATCGTGGGACAATGGCTCAGTAACAGGGACATCGTTGGACTATATCCCAGTCACAGTTACATCGCAGGAGAATATCCCAGGCCCAGGGATATCCCGGGAGAATATACCAGTCATAGGAACGTCAGGGGCAATATCTCGATCGTAGGGATTTTGCAGGACAATATCTGTGTCCAAAGGACATCGAGAGATAATATGCCCATCATGGGACAAATTCCCGGTCACAAGTTCATCACGGGATAAAATCCCGGTCACAGGGAAATCGCGGAACAGTATCCTTGTCAAAGAGAAATCGCAGGAACAATATCCTGGTCACAGGGACTTCAAGGAACAATATCCCGGTGAGATGGACTTCGTGGGATAATATCCGAGTCTCAGGGATATCATGGGGCAATATCGCATTCAAAGCAACATTCTGGGACAATATCCCGGTCGCAGAGACATCATGGGACAAAACCCGGGTCACAGGGTCACCATGGGACAATATTCCAGTCACTGGGACATCGTGGGACAATATCACAGTCAGAGGATCAACACGGGACAATATCCCAGTCACAGGGTCATCGCGGGACAATATCCCTGTCACAGGGTCATATTGGGACAATATCCCTGACACAGTGACATCGCGGGACAATATCCCAGTAACAGGGATATTGCGGAATAATATCCCGGTCACAGGGACCTGGCGGGACCATATCCCTGTGACAGGGACATTGCAGGACCATATCTCTGTCACAGGGGGATCGCGGGTCAATATCCCTGTCATAGATTAATCGTGGGACAATATCCCTGTCACAGAGTCATCGTGGGACAATATCCCGGTCACAGGGTCATCGCGGGACCATATCCCACTCACAGGGATATCGCGGGACATTACCCCGATTACAGGGACATTGTGGGACAATATCCCGGTCACAGAGTCAATGCGAGACAATATTCTGGTCAAATGGTCATCGCAGGACACTCTCCAAGTCACAGGGACATCGTGGGACAATAACCCTGTCATACAGAATCGCGGAACAATATCCCGGTCATGGGGACATCGAGAGCCAATATCCTTATCAGGGTAATAACATGGAACAATATGCTGGTCACAAGTGAATTATTGGACAAAATCCAAATCACAGGCACATTGCGGGAAATATCCCCATAACAGGGACAACACCCGGGCAATATCCCGGGAAACCGGGTGATAATATCCTGGTTACAGGGACATTGTGGGACAATATCCCTGTCACAGGGACATCGTGGGACAATATCCCAGTAACAGGGACAACATTGGACAATATTCCGTTCACAGTTACATTGCAGGAGAATATCTCAGGCCCAGGGATATCCCAGGACAATATCCCAGTTGTAGGAACATAGGGGGCAATATTGCGGTCGTAGGGAATTTGCAGGACAATATCCGGGTCCCAGGGACATCGAGAGATAAATTCCCATCATGGGACAATATCCCGGTCACAAGATCATCACGGGAAAATATCTCGGTCACAGGGAAATCGCGGAAACAATATCCCTATCAAAGAGAAATCGCAGGAACAATATCCTGGTCACAGGGGCATAAGGGGCAATATCCCGGTCACAACAACATTGTCGGACAATATCCAGGTCGCAGAGACACCGTGGGACAATATTCCAGTTACTGGAACATCATGGGACAATATCAGAGTCAGAGGGTCAACACGGGACAATATCCTGGACACAGGGACATCGCGGGACAATATCCCAGTTAGAGGGTAAACACGGGACAATTTCCCAGTCGCAGGGTCATCGAGCGACAATATAACTCTCACAGGGTCATCACGGGACTTTATCCCTGTCAAAGGGTCTTCCTGGGACAATATCCCGGCCACAGGGTCATTGCAGGGCAATATCCCAGTCACCAGTCAACATGAGATTATATCCGGGTCACATGGGCATTGCAGGACAATATTTCAATGACAGGGAAATCGCAGGGCAATGTTCCAGTGAAAGGGTCATTGCGGGGCAATAACATTGTCATAGGGACATCGTGGCACAATATCCCAGTCACAAGGTCAATGCGGGACAATATCCTAGCCACACGGTGATCGCGGGACAATATCCCAGTCACAGGGACATCACGGGACAATATCACTGCCAAAGGGATATCGCGGGAAAAAATCCCAGTCGCAGGGACATCATGGGACAATATCCCAGTCACCGGTACAGCGCAGGAAAATATCCCTGTAACAGGGACATGGCAGAAAAATCTCCCAGTCCCAGGGATATCACGGAACAGTATCCCAGTCCCATAGATATCACAGAAAAATATCCCTGTCACATGTACAGTGCGGGACAATATCCCAGTCATAGGGACATCGTGGGACAATATCCCAGTAACAGGGACATCATTGGACTATATTCCGGTCACAGTTACATTGCAGGAGAATATCCCGGGCCCAGAGATAATCCGGGACAATATTCCAGTCATAGGAGAGTCAGTGTCAATATCTCGGTCGTAGCGATTTCGCAGGACAATATCCGGGTCCCAGGGACATCGAGAGATAATATTCCCATCATGGGACAATATCCCGGTCACAAGTTCATCACGGGACAATATCACGGTCACAGGGAAATCGCGGGAACAGTATCCCTGTCAAAGAGATTTCGCAGGAACAATACCCTGGTCACAGGGACATTGTTTTACAATATCACGGTCAGTTGGACATTGTGGTATAATATCCGAGTCTCAGCAATATCATGGGACAATATCCCGGACACAGGGGCATCAGGGGCAATATCCCGGTCACAGCATCATTGTGGGACAATATCCGTCTCAGAGACATCATGGGACAAAACCCTGCTAACAGGGTGAATTTGGGACAATATTCCAGTCACTGGGACATCATGGGAAAATATCAAAGTCACAGGGTCAACATGGTCAATATCCGGGTTACAGGGACATTGCAGGACATTATTGCAGTCAGACGGTCATCGAGGGACAATATCCCTGTCACAGGGTCATCTTGGGAAAATATGCCAGTCACAGGGACATCACAGGGCAATATCTCAGTCACTGTTCAACGCGAGATAATATTTTGGTCATATGGACATTGCGGGACAATATTTCAATAACAGGGACATTGCAGGACAATGTTCCAGTCACAGGGAGATGGCGGGACCATAACACTGTCATAGGGATATCGTGGCACAATATCCCAGTCGCAAGGTCAACGCAGGACAATATCCTAGCCACATGGTGATCGTGGGACAACATCCTGGGCACAGGAACATCGCGGGACAATATCCCAGTCAAAGGGACATCGTGGGACAATATCCCACAAACAGGGACATCATTGGACTATATTCCAGTCACAGTTACATTGCAGGAGAATATTCCGGGCCCAGGGATATCCCGGGACAATATCCCAGTCATAGGAACATCGGGGCAATATCTCATTCGTAGCGATTTTGCAGGACAATATCCAGGTCGCAGGGACATCGGGAGATAATATTCCCATCATGCGACAATATCCCGGTCACAAGTTCATCACGGGACAATATCCTGGTCAAAGAGAAATCGCAGGAACAATATCCTGGTCACAGGGACTTCGAGGTACAATATCCCGGTCAGCTGGACATTGTGGGATAATATCCGAGTCTCAGCAATATCATGGGACAATATCCCGGACACAGTGGCATCAGGGGCAATATCCCGGTCACAGCAACATTGTGGAACAATATCCCGGTTGCAGAGACTTCATGGGACAAAATCCTGCTGACAGGGTGAATTTGGGACAATATTCCAGTCACTGCGACATCATGGGAAAATATCAGAGTCACAGTGTCAACATGGTTCAATATCCTGGTTACAGAGACATCGCAGGACAATATCCCAGTCGGAGGGTCATCAAGGGAGAATATCCCAGTCACAGGGTCATCGAGGGACAATACAATGCTCACAGTGTCATCGCGGGACAATATCCCAGTCACAGGGTCATCTTGGGACAATATCCCATTCACTGTTCAACACGAGATAATATCCAGGTCACATGGTCATTGCGGGACAATATTTCAATGAAAGGCACATCGCAGGACAATGTTCCAGTCACAGAGAGATGGCGGGACCATGACACTGTCTTAGGGAGATCGTGGCACAATATCCCAGTCGCAAGGTCAATGTGGGACAATATCCTAGCCACGTGGTGATCACGGGACAACATCCTGCTCACAGGGATAGCGCGAGACAATATCCCTGTAACAGGGATATTGTTGGAAAATATCCCAGTCACAGGTACATCATGGGAGAATATCCCATTCACAGGTAAAGTGCAGGACAATATCCCAGGCACAGGGACATCGTGGAAAAATCTCCCAGTCCCAGGGATATCATGGAACAATATCCCAGTCACAGGTACAGCGCGGAACAATATCACAGTCACAGGGACATCATGGGACAATAGCCCAGTTACTGGGACATCGTTGGACAATATTCCATTCACAGTTACATCGCAGTAGAATATCCCAGGCGAAGGGATATCATGGGACAATATCCAAGTCATAGGAATGTCAGGGGCAATATCTCGGTCATAGGGATTTTGCAGGACAATGCCCGGGTCCCAGCGACATCAGGAGATAATATGTCCATCATGGGACAATATCCCGGTCACAGGTTCAACACAGGACAATATCCCTGTAACAGGGAAATCGCGAGAACAGTATCCCTGTCAAAGAGAAATCGCAGGAACAATATCCTGGTCACAGGGACATCAAGGAGCAATATCCCGGTCAGATGGACTTCGTGGGATAATATCCGAGACACAGGGATATCATGGGACAATATCCTGTTCACAGGGGCATTAGGGGCAATAAATCGTTCAAAGCAATATTCTGGGACAATATCCCAGTAGCAGAGACATCATGGGACAAAGCCTGGGACAATATACTAGTCACTAGGACATCGTGGGACAATATCAGAGTCACAGAGACAACACTGGAGAATATCCTGGACACAGGGACATCGCGGGACAATATCCTGGCCAGCGGGTCAACATGGACAATATCCCAGTCACAGGGTCATTGCAGGAAAATATCCCTGTCACAGGGTCATCTTGGGACAATATCTCTGTCACAGTAGCATTAAGGGACAATATCCCAGTAACAGGGATATTGCGAAATAATATCCTGGTCACAGGGACATGGCGGGACCATATCCCTGTGACAGGGACATGGCAGGACCATATCCCTGTCACAGGGATATCGCAGATCAATATCCCTGTCACAGAGTAGTCACGGCACATTATCCCTGTCACAGGGTCATCGTAGGACAATATCCCGGTCACAGGGGCATCGCGGGACCATATCCCACTCACAGGGATGTCGCGGGACAATACCCGGATTACAGGGACATTGTGGGACAATATCCCAGTCACAGGGTCAATGCGAGACAATATTCTGGTCAAATGGTCATCGCAGGACACTATCCCAGTCACAAAGACATTGACGGACAATAACCATATCTTAGAGATTCGCGGAACAATATCACGGTCATGGGGACATCGAGAGCCAATATCCTTATCAGGGTAATATCGTGGAACAATATCCTGGTCGCAAGGGAATCTTTGGTCAAAATCCAAATCACAGACACATTGCGGGAAAAATCCCCATAACAAGGACATCACCCGGGCAATATCCGGGTCATAGGGACACCGGGTGACAATATCCCAGTTACAGGGAAATTGTGGGACAATATCCCAGTGACAGGGACATCGTTGGACAATATTCCGGTCACAGTTACATTGCAGGAGAATATCACGGGCCCAGAGATATCCCAGGACAATATCCCAGTCATAAGAATGTCAGGGGCAAAATCTCGGTCGTAACGATTTCGCAGGAGAATATCCAGGTCCCAGGGACATCGAGAGATAATATTCCCATCATGGGACAATATCCACGTCACAAGATCTTCACGGGACAATATCCCGGTCACAGGGAAATCGCAGGAATTGTATCCATGTCAAAGAGAAATCACAGGAACAATATCCTGGTCAAAGGGACATCGAGGTACAATATCCCAGTCAAATGAACATCGTGGGAAATTATCCGAGTCTCAGGGATATCATGGGATAATATGCCTGCCACTGGGGCATCAGGGGCAATATCCCGGTCATAGCAATATTGTGGGACAATATCCCGGTCGCAGAGACATTATGGGAGAAAACCCCGCTCACAGGTTCACTGTGGGACAATCTTCCAGTCACTGGGATATCATTGGACAACATCAGAGTCACACGGTCAAGACAGGAGAACATCCTGGACTCAGGGACATCCCAGAACAATATCCCAGTCAGAGGGTCAACAAGGGACAATATCCCTGTCACGGGGCCATCGAGGGACAATATCCCAGTCACAGGGTCATCGAGGGATAAAATAACTCTCACAAGGTCATCGTGGGACTATATCCCTGTCACAGGGTTATCTTGGGACAATATCCCGGCTACAGGGTCATTGCAGGATAATATCCCAGTCACCATTCAACACGAGATAATATCCGGGTCACATGGACATTGCGGGATGGTATTTCAATCACATGGAAATCGCAGGAGAATGTTCCAGTCAAAGGGACATTGCAAGACAATAACACTGTCATAGGGACATCGTGGTACAATATCCCAGTCACAGGGTAAACGCGGGACAATATCCTAGCCATACAGTGATCGCAGGACAACATCCCGGTCACAGGGACATCACGGGACAATATCCCTGTCACAGGGATATCGCGGGAACAGTATCCCTGTCAAAGAGAAATCGCAGGAACAATATCCTGTTCACAGTGACATCGAGGTACAATATCCCGGTCAGTTGGACATTGTGGGATAATATCCGACTCTCAGCAATATCATGGGACAATATCCCGGACACAGGGGCATCAGGGGCAATATCCCGGTCACAGCAACATTGTGGGACAATATCCTGGTCGCAGAGACATCATGGGACAAAACCCTGCTGACAGGGTGAATTTGGGACAATATTCCAGTCACTAGGACATCATGGGATAATATCAGAGTCACAGGGTCAACATGGGTCAATATCCTGTGTACAGGGACATCGCAGGACAATATCCCAGTCGGAGGGTCATCTTGGGACAATATCCCAGTCACATGGTCATCGAGGGACAATATAATGCTAACAGTGTCATAGCGGGAAAATATCCCTGTCACAGGGTCATCTTGGGACAATATCCTTGTCACAGTGGCATCGCGGGACAATATCCCAGTAACAGGGATATTGCGGAATAATATCCTGGTCACAGGGACATGGCGGGACCATATCCCTGTGACAGGGACATCGCAGGACCATATCCCTGTCAAAGGGATATCGCAGGTCAATATCCCTGTCGCAGATTATTCGCGGCACAATATCCCTGTCACAGGGTCATCGTAGGACAATATCCCGGTCACAGGGTCATCACGGGACCATATCCCACTCACAGGGATGTCGCGGGACAATACTCCGATTACAGGGACATCGTGGGACAATATCCTAATCACAGGGTCAATGGGAGACAATATTCTGGTCAAATGGTCATTGCAGGACACTATCCCAGTCACAGAGACATCGAGGGACAATAAGCATATCATACAGAATCGCGGAACAATATCAAGGTCATGGGGACATCGAGAGCCAATATTCTTATCAGGGTAATATCGTGGAACAATATCCTGGTCACAAGGGAATCTTTGGTCAAAATCCAAATCACAGGCACATTGCGGGAAATATCCCCATAACAAGGGCATCGCCTGGGCAATATCCGGGTCATAGGGACACCGGGTGATAATATTCCCTTTACAGGGACATTGTGGGACAATATCCCAGTGACAGGGACATCATTGGACAATATTCCGGTGACAGTTACATCACAGGAGAATATCCCAGGCCAAGGGATATCCCCGGACAATATCCCAGTCATAGGAATATCTGGGGCAATATCTCGGTCGTAGGGATTTTGCAGGGCAACGTCCGGGTCCCAGGGACATCAGGAGATAATATTCCCATCATGGGACAATATCCCGGTCACAGGTTCATCACAGGACAATATCCCTGTAACAGGGAAATCGTGGCAACAGTATACCTGTCAAAGAGAAATTGCAGGAACAATGTCCTGGTCAAAGCGACATCAAGGAGCAATGTCCCGGTCAGATGGACTTCGTGGGATAATATCCAAGTCACATGGATATCATGGGACAATATCCTGTTCACAGTGGCATTAGGGGCAATATCCCATTCAAAGCAACATTCTGGGACAATATCCCAGTCGCAGAGAGATCATGGGACAAAACCCCGGTCACAGTGTCTCCGTGGGACAATATTCCAGTCACTGGGACATCGTGGGACAATATCAGAGTCACACGGTCAACACAGGTCAATATCCTGGACACAGGGACATCGCGGGACAATATCCTGGCCAGCGGCTCAACATGGGACAATATCCCAGTCACAGGGTCATTGCAGGAATATATCCCTGTCACAGGGTCATCTTGGCACAATATCTCTGTCACAGTGGCATCACGGGACAATATCCCAGTAACAGGGATATTGCGGAATAATATCCTGGTCACCGGGACATAGCGGGACCATATCCCTGTGACAGGGACATGGCAGGACCATATCCCTGTCGCAGGGATATCGCAGATCAATATCACTGTCACAGAGTAGTCACGGCACAATATCCCTGTCACAGGGTCATCGTAGGACAATATCCCAGTCACAGGGTCATCGCGGGAGCATATCCCACTCACAGGGATGTCGCGGGCCAATACCCCGATTACAGGGACATTGTGGGACAATATCCCAGTCACAGGGTCAATGCGAGACAATATTCTGGTCAAATGGTCATCGCAGGACACTATCCCAGTCACAAAGACATCGATGGACAATAACCATATCTTACAGATTCGCGGAACAATATCACGGTCATGGGGACATCGAGAGCCAATATCCTTATCAGGGTAATATCGTGGAACAATATCCTGGTCACAAGGGAATCTTTGGTCAAAATCCAAATCACAGACACATTGCGGGAAAAATCCCCATAACAAGGACATCACACGGACAATATCCGGGTCATAGGGACACCGGGTGACAATATCCCAGTTACAGGGAAATTGTGGGACAATATCCCAGTGACAGGGACATCGTTCGACAATATTCCGGCGACAGTTACATCGCAGGAGAATATCCCATGCCAAAGGCTATCCCGGGGCAATATCCCAGCCATAGGAATGTCAGGGGCAATATCTCGGTCGTAGGGATTTTGCAGGACAATGTCCGGGTCCCAGCAACATCGGGAGATAATATTCCCATCATGGGACAATATCCCCGTCACAGGTTCATCACAGGACAATATCCCTGTAACAGGGAAATCGCGGCAAACAGCATACCTGTCAAAGAGAAATCGCAGGAACAATGTCCTGGTCACAGGGACATCAAGGAGCAATATCCCAGTCAGATGGACTTCGTGGGATAATATCCGAGTCACAGGGATATCATGGGACAATATCCTGTTCACAGGGGCATTGGGGACAATATCCCGTTCAAAGCAACATTCTCGGACAATATCCCGGTCGCAGAGAGATTATGGGACAAAACCACGGTCACAGTGTCTCCGTGGGAGAATATTCCACTAACTGGGACATCGTGGGATAATATCAGATTCACACAGTCAACACTGGACAATATCATGGACACAAGGACATCGCGGGACAATATCCTAGTCAGAGGGTCAACACGGACAAAATCCCTGTCACAGGGTCATCGCGGGAAAATATCCCTGTCACAGGGTCATCTTAGGACAATATTCCTGTCACAGTGCCATCGCGGGACAATTTCCCAGTAACAGGGATATTGCGGAATAATATCCTGGTCACAGGGACATGGCGAGACCATATCCTTGTGACAGGGACATTGCAGGACCATATCCCTGTCACAGGGATATCACAGATCAATATCCCTGTCACAGATTAGTCGCATAACAATATCCCTGTCACAGGGTCATCGTAGGACATTGTCCCGGTCACAGGGTCATCGCGGGACCATATCCCACTTACAGGGATGTCGCGGGACAATATCCCGACTACAGGGACATTGTGGGACAATATCCCAGTCACAGGGTCAATGCGAGACAATATTCTGGTCAAATGGTCATCGCAGGACACTATCCCAGTCACAGGGACATCGAGGGACAATAACCATATCATACAGAATCGCGGAACAATATCCCGGTCATGGGGACATCGAGAGCCAATATCCTTATCAGAGTAATATCGTGGAACAATATCCTGGTCACAAGGGAATCTTTGGTCAAAATCCAAATCACAGGCACATTGCGGGAAATATCCCCAAAACAAGGACATCACCCGGGCAATATCCGGGTCATAGGGACACTGGGTGACAATATCCCAGTTACAGGGAAATTATGGAACAATATCCCAGTGACAGGGACATCGCTGGACAATATTCTGGTCACAGTTACATTGCAGGAGAATATCACGGGCCCAGAGACATCCCGGGACAATATCCCAGTCATAAGAATGTCAGGGGCAAAATCTCAGTCATAGCGATTTCACAGGAGAATATCCAGGTCCCAGGGACATCGAGAGATAATATTCCCATCATGGGACAATATCCCCGTCATAAGTTCTTCACGGGACAATATCCCGGTCACAGGGAAATCGCAGGAACTGTATCCCTGTCAAAAAGAAATCACAGGAACAATATCCTGGTCAAAGGGACATCGAGGTACAATATCCCAGTCAGATGAACATCGTGGGAAATTATCCGAGTCTCAGGGATATCATGGGATAATATGCCTGCCACTGGAGCATCAGGGGCAATATCCCGGTCATAGCAATATTGTGGGACAATATCCCGGTCGCAGAGACATTATGGGAGAAAACCCCGCTCACAGGTTCACTGTGGGACAATCTTCCAGTCACTGGGATATCATTGGACAACATCAGATTCACACGGTCAAGACGGGACAACATCCTGGACTCAGGGACATCCCAGGGCAATATCCCAGTCAGAGGGTCAACAAGGGACAATATCCCTGTCACGGGGCCATCGAGGGACAATATCCCAGTCACAGGGTCATCGAGGGATAAAATAACTCTCACAAGGTCATCGTTGGACTATATCCCTGTCACAGGGTTATCTTGGGACAATATCCCGGTTACAGGGTCATTGCAGGACAACATCAAAGTAACCATTCAACACGAGATAATATCCGGGTCACATGGACATTGCGGGACGGCATTTCAATGACATGGAAATCGCAGGAGAATGTTCCAGTCAAAGGGACATTGCAGGACAATAACACTGTCATAGGGACATCGTGGCACAATATCCCAGTCACAGGGTAAACGCGGGACAATATCCTAGCCATACAGTGATTGCAGGACAACATCCCGGTCACAGGGACATCAATGGACAATATCCCTGTCAAAGAGAAATCGCAGGAACAATATCCTGTTCACAGTGACATCGAGGTACAATATCCCGGTCAGTTGGACATTGTGGGATAATATCCGTCTCTCAGCAATATCATGGGACAATATCCCGGACACAGGGGCATCAGGGGCAATATCCCGGTCACAGCAACATTGTGGGACAATAACCTGGTCGCAGAGACATCATGGGACAAACCCCTGCTGACAGGGTGAATTTGGGACAATATTCCAGTCACTGGGACATCATGGGATAATATCAGAGTCACAGGGTCAACACGGGTCAATATCCTGTGTACAGGGACATCGCAGGACAATATCCCAGTCACAGGGTCATCGAGGGACAATATAATGCTAACAGTGTCATAGCGGGAAAATATCCCTGTCACAGGGTCATCTTGGGACAATATCCTTGTCACAGTGGCATCGCGGGACAATATCCCAGTAACAGGGATATTGCAGAATAATATCCTGGTCACAGGGACATGGCGGGACCATATCCCTGTGACAGGGACATCGCAGGACCATATCCCTGTCAAAGGGATATCGCAGGTCAATATCCCTGTCGCAGATTATTCGCGGCACAATATCCTTGTCACAGGGTCATCGTAGGACAATATCCCGGTCACAGGGTCATCACGGGACCATATCCCACTCACAGGGATGTCGCGGGCCAATACTCCGATTACAGGGACATCGTGGGACAATATCCCAGTCACAGGGTCAATGGGAGACAATATTCTGGTCAAATGGTCATTGCAGGACACTACCCCAGTCACAGAGACATCGAGGGACAATAAGCATATCATACAGAATCGCGGAACAATATCAAGGTCATGGGGACATCGAGAGCCAATATCCTTATCAGAGTAATATCGTGGAACAATATCCTAGTCAGAGGGTCATAACGTTCAAAATCCCAGTCACAGGGTCATCTTGGGACAATATCCCTGTCACAGTGGCATCGCGGGACAATATCCCAGTAACAGGGATATTGCAGAATAATATCCTGGTCACAGGGACATGGCGGGACCATATCCTTGTGACAGGGACATTGCAGGACCATATCCCTGTCACAGGGATATCAGAGATCAATATCACTGTCACAGATTAGTCGCGGCACAATATCCCTCTCTCAGGGTCATCGTAGGACAATATCCCGGTCACAGGGTCATTGCGGGACAATATTCCACTTACAGGGATGTCGTGGGACAATACCCCGATTGCAGGGACATTCTGGGACATTATCCCAGTCACAGGGTCAATGCGATACAATATTCTTGCCAAATGGTCATCGCAGGACACTGTCCCAGTCACAGGGACATCGAGGGACAATGACCATATCATACAGAATCGCGGAACAATATCCCGGTCATGGGGACATCGAGCGCCAATATCCTTATCAGGGTAATATCGTGGAACAATACCCGGGTCACAAGGGAATCTTTGGTCAAAATCCAAATCACAGGCACATTGCAGGAAATATCCCCATAACAAGGGCATCGCCCAGGCAATATTCGGGTCATAGGGACACCGGGTGACAATATCCCAGTTACAAGGACATTGTGGGACAATATCCCAGTGACAGGGATATCGTTGGACAATATTCCGGTCACAGTTACATTGCAGGAGAATATCCCGGGCCCAGAGATATCCCGGGACAATATCCCAGTCATAAGAATGTCAGGGGCAAAATCTCGATCGAAGCGATTTCGCAGGACAATATCCAGGTCCCAGGGACATCGAGAGATAATATTCCCATCATGGGACAATATCCCAGTCACAAGTTCTTCACGGGACAATATCCCGGTCACAGGGAAATCGCGGGAACTGTATTCCTGTCATAAAGAAATCACAGGAACAATATCCTGGTCACAGGGACATCGAGGTACAATATCCCAGTCAGATGAACATCGTGGGAAATTATCCGAGTCTCAGGGATATCATGGGATAGTATGCCTGCCACTGGGGCATCAGGGGCAATATCCCGGTCACAGCAATAATGTGGGACAATATCCAGGTCGGAGAGATATTATGGGAGAAAACCCCGCTGACAGGGTCACTGTGGGACAATCGTCTAGTGACTGGGATATAATTGGACAACATCAGAGTCACACGGTCAAGATGGGACAATATCCTGGACTCAGGGACATCGCAGGACAATATCCCAGTCAGAGGGTCAACAAGGGACAATATCCTAGTCACTGGGCCATAGAGGGACAATATCCCAGTCACAGGGTCATCGAGGGTTAAAATAACTCTCACAAGGTCAGCATGGGACTATATCCCTGTCACAGGGTTATCTTGGGACAATATCCCGGCCACAAAGTCATTGCAGTGCAATATCCCAGTCACCATTCAACACGAGATAATATCCAGGTCACGTGGACATTGCGGGACATTATTTCAATGACATGGACATCGCAGGACAATGTTCCAGTCAAAGGGACATTGCAGGACAATAACACTGCCATAGGGACATCGTGGCACAATATCCCAGTCACAGGGTCAACGCGGGACAATATCCCTGTAACAGGGATATCGCAGGAACAGTATCCATGTCAAAGAGAAATCGCAGGAACAATATCCTGTTCACAGAGACATCGTGGTACAATATCCCGGTCAGTTGGACATTGTGGGATAATATCCGACTCTCAGCAATATCATGGGACAATATCCCAGAAACAGGGGCATCAGGGGCAATATCCCGGTCACAGCAACATTGTGGGACAATATCCTTGTCGCAGAGACATCATGGGACAAAACCCTGCAGACAGGGTGAATTTGGGACAATATTTGAGTCACTGGGACATCATGGGATAATATCAGAGTCACAGGGTCAACACGGGTCAATATCCTGGGTACAGGGAAATCGCAGGACAATATCCCTGTCACAGGGTCATCTTGGGGCAATATCCCGGTCACAGGGTCATCGCGGGACCATATCCCACTCACAGCGATGTCGCGGGACAATACCCGACTACAGGGACATTGTAGGACAATATCCCAGTCACAGGGTCAATGCGAGACAATATTCTAGTCAAATGGTCATCGCAGGACACTATCCCAGTCACAGGGACATCGAGGGAAAATAACCATATCATACAGAATCGCGGAACAATATCCCGGTCATGGGGATATAGAGAGCCAATTCCTTATCAGAGTAATATCGTGGAACTTTATCCTGGTAAAAAGGGAATCTTTGGTCAAAATCAAATCCACAGGCACATTGCGGGAAAAATCCCCATAACAAAGGCATCACCCGTGCAATATCCGGGTCATAGGGACACCGGGTGACAATATACCAGTTACAGGGACATTGTTGGACAATATTACGGTCACAGTTACATTGCAGGATAATATCCCAGGCCCAGAGATATCCCAGTCATAAGAATGTCAGGGGCAAAATCTCGGTCCTAGCGATTTCGCAGGACAATATCCATGTCCCAGGGACATCGAGAGATAATATTCCCATCATGGGACAATATCCCAGTCACAAGTTCTTCACGGGACAATATCCCGGTCACAGGGAAATCGCAGGAACTGTATCCCTGTCAAAAAGAAATCACAGGAACAATATCCAGGTCACAGGGACATCGAGGTACAATATCCCAGTCAGATGAACATCGTGGGAAATTATCCGAGTCTCAGGGATATCATGGGATAATACGCCTGCCACTGGGGCATCAGGGGCAATATCCCGGTCACAGCAATATTGTGGGACAATATCCCGGTCGCAGAGACATTATGGGAGAGAACCCCGCTCACAGGTTCACTGTGGGACAATCTTCCAGTCACTGGGATATCATTGGACAACATCAGAGTCACACGGTCACGATGGGACAACATCCTGGACTCAGGGACATCGCAGGTCAATATCCCAGTCAGAGGGTCAACAAGGGACAATATCCCAGTCACGGGGCCATCGAGGGACAATATCCCAATCACAGGGTCATCGAGGGATAAAATAACTCTCACAAGGTCATCGTGGGACTATATCCCTGTCACAGGGTTATCTTGGGACAATATCCCGGCTACAGGTCATTGCAGGACAATATCCCAGTCACCATTCAACACGAGATAATATCCGGGTCACATGGACATTGCGGGTCAGTATTTCAATGACATGGACAACGCAGGAGAATGTTCCAGTCAAAGGGACATTGCTGGACAATAACAATGTCATAGGGACATCGTGGTACAATATCCCAGTCACAGGGTAAACGCGGGACAATATCCTAGCCATACAGTGATCGCAGGACAACATCCCGGTCACAGGGACATCACGGGACAATATCCCTTTCAAAGGGATGTCGCGGGAACAGTATCCCTGTCAAAGAGAAATCGCAGGAACAATATCCAGTTCACAGTGACATCGAGGTACAATATCCCGGTCAGTTGGACATTGTGGGATAATATCCGTCTCTCAGCAATATCATGGGACAATATCCCGGAAACAGGGGCATCAGTGGCAATATCCCGGTCACAGCAACATTGTGGGACAATATCCTGTTCGTAGAGACATCATGGGACAAAACCCTGCTGACAGGGTGAATTTGGGACAATTTTCCAGTCACTGGGACATCATGGGATAATATCAGTGTCACAGGGTCAACACGGCACAATATCCTGGGTACAGGGACATCGCAGGACAATATCCCAGTCGGAGGGTCATCGAGGGACAATATAATGCTAACAGTGTCATAGCGGGAAAATATCCCTGTCACAGGTTCATCTTGGGACAATATCCCTGTCACAGTGGCATCGCGGGACAATATCCCTGTAACAGGGATATTGCAGAATAATATCCTGGTCACAGGGACATGGCGGGACCATATCCCTATGACAGGGACATTACAGGACCATATCCCTGTCAAAGGGGTATCGCAGGTCAATATCCCTGCCGCAGATTTGTCGCAGCACAATATCCCTGTCACAGGGTCATCGTAGGACAATATCTCGGTCAGAGGGTCATCGCGGGACCATATCCCACTCACAGGGATGTCGCGGGACAATACCCTGATTTCAGGGACATTGTGGGACAATATCCCGGTCACAGGGGCATCGGGGGACCATATCCCACTCACACGGATGTCGCGGGAAATACCCCGATTACAGAGACATTGTGGGACAATATCCCAGTCACAGGGTCAATGTGAGACAATATTCTGGTCAAATGGTCTTCACAGGACACTATCCCAGTCACAGGGACATCAAGGGACAATAACCATATCATACAGAATCGCGGAACAATATCACGGTCATGGGGACATCGAGAGCCAATATCCTTATCAGAGTAATATCGTGGAACAATTTCCTGGTCACAAGGGAATCTTTGGTCAAAATCCAAATCACAGGCACACTGCGGGAAATATCCACATAACAAGGACATCACCCGGGCAATATCCGGGTCATAGGGACACCGGGTGTCAATATCCCAGTTACAGGGAAATTGTGGGACAATATCCCAGTGACAGGGACATCGTTGGACAATATTCCAGTGACAGTTAGATCGCAGGAGAATATCCCAGGCCAAGGGATATCCCGGGACAATATCCCAGTCATAGGAACGTCAGGGGCAATATCTCGGTCGTAGGGATTTTGCAGGGCAACGTCCGGGTCCCAGGGACATCAGGAGATAATATTCCCATCATGGGACAATATCCCGGTCACAAGTTCATCACAGGACAATATCCCTGTAACAGGGAAATCGTGGCAAAAGTATACCTGTTAAAGAGAAATCGCAGGAACAATGTCCTGGTCACAGGGACATCAAGGATAAATATCCCAGTCAGATGGACTTCGTGGGATAATATCTGAGTCACATGGATATCGTGGGACAATATCGTGTTCACAGGGGCATTAGGGGCAATATCCCATTCAAAGCAACATTCTGGGACAATATCCCGGTCTCAGAGAGATCATGGGACAAAACCACGGTCACAGTGTCTCCGTGGGACAATATTCCAGTAACTGGGACATCGTGGGACAATATCAGAGTCACACGGTCAACACTGGTGAATATCCTGGACACAAGGACATTGTGGAACAATATCCTAGTCAGAGGGTCAACACGGACAAAATCCCATTCACAGGGTCATCGCGGGAAAATATCCCTGTCACAGGGTCATCTTGGGACAATATCCCTGCCACAGTGGCATCGCGGGACAATATCCCACTACCAGGGATATTGAGGAATAATATCCTGGTCACAGGGACATGGCGGGACCATATCCTTGTGTCAGAGACATTGCAGGACCATATCACAGTCACAAGGATATCGCAGATCAATATCCCTGTCACAGATTAGTCGCATAACAATATCCCTGTCACAGGTTCATCGTAGGACAATATCCCGATCACAGGGTCGTCGCGGGACAATATCCCACTTACAGGGATGTCGTGGGACAATACCGCGATTACAGGGACATTGAGGGACAATATCCCAGTCACAGGGTCAATGCGAGACAATATTCTGGTCAAATGGTCATCTCAGGATACTATCCCAGTCACAGGGACATCGAGGGACAATAACCATATCATACAGAATCGCGGAACAATATCCCGGTCATGGGGATATCGAGAGCCAATATCATTATCAGAGTAATATCGTGGAACAATATCCTGGTCACAATGGAATTTTTGGTCAAAATCCAAATCACAGGCAAATTGCGGGAAATATCCAGATAACAAGGACATCACCCGGGCAATATCCCGTTCATAGGGACACCGGGTGACAATATCCCAGTGACAGGGACATCGTGGGACAATATTACGGTCACAGTTACATTGCAGGAGAATATCCCGTGCCCAGGGATATCCCGGGACAATATCCCAGTCATAAGAACGTCAGGGGCAATATCTCGGTCGTAGTGATTTTGCAGGACAATATCCGGGTTCCAGGGACATCGAGAGATAATATTCCAATCATGGAGCAATATCCCGGACACAAGTTCATCACGGGACAATATCCAGGTCAAAGAGAAATTGCAGGAACAATATCCTGGTCACAGGGACACCGAGGTACAATATCCCCGTCAGTTGGACATTGTGGGTAATATCCGAGTCTCAGCAATATCATGGGACATTATCCCGGACACAGGGGCTTCGGGGGCAATATCCCGGTCACAGCAACATTGTGGAACAATATCCCGGTTGCAGAGACATCATGGGACAAGACCCTGCCTTCAGGGTGAATTTGGGACAATATTCCTGTCACTTGGACAACATGGGACAATATCAGAGTCACAGTGTCAACACGGGTCAATATCCTGGTTACAGAGACATTGCAGGACAATATCCCAGTCAGAGGGTCATTGAGGGACAATATCCCAGTCACAGCGTCATCGAGGGACAATATAATGCTCACAGTGTCATCGCGGGACAATATCCATGTCACAGGGTCATCTTGGGACAATATGCCTGTCACAGGGACATCGCAGGGCAATATCCCAGTCACTGTTCAACACGAGATAATATCCTGGTCATATGGACATTGCGGGACAATATTTCAATGACAGGGACATCGCAGGACAATGTTCCAATCACAGGGAGATGGCGGGACCATAACACTGTCATAGGGACATCGTGGCACAATATCCCAGTCGCAACCTCAACGCGGGACAATATCCTAGCCACATGGTGATCACGGGACAACATCCTGGTCACAGGGACATTGCGGGACAATATCCCTGTCACAGGGATATCGTTGGTAAATATCGAAGTCTCAGGAAAGTCATGGGAGAATATCCCGTTCACAGGTTAAGCGCAGGACAATATCCCAGGCACAGGGACATCGTGGAAAAATCTCCCTGTACTCAGGATATCATGGAACAATATCCCAGTCACAGGTACAGCGTGGGACAATATCCCAGTCACAGGGACATCGTGGGACAATAGCTCAGTTACAGGGACATCGTTGGACTATATTCCAGTCACAGTTACATCGCAGGAGAATATCCAAGGCCAAGGGATATCCCGGGACAATATCCCAGTCATAGGAACGTCAGGGGCAATATCTCGGTTGTAGGGATTTTGCAGGACAATGTCCGGGTCCGAGGGACATCGGGAGATCATATTACCATCATGGGACAATATCCCAGTCACAGGTTCATCACAGGGCAATATCCCTGTAACAGGGAAATCGCGGCAACATTATACCTATCAAAGAGAAATCGCAGGAACAATGTCCTGGTCACAGGGACATCAAGGAGCAATATCCCAGTCAGATGGACTTCGTGAGATAATATCCGAGTCACAGGGATATCATGGGACAATATCCTATTCACAGGGAAATTAGGGGCAATATCCTGTTCAAAGCAGCATTCTGGGACAATATCCCGGTCGCAGAGACATCATGGGACAAAACCCTGCTCACAGGGTCTCCGTGGGAAAATATTCCAGTCATTGGGAATTCGTGCGACAATATCAGAGTCACACGGTCAACACTGGACAATATCCTGGACACAGGGACATCACGGGACAATATCCTAGTTAGAGGGTCAACACGGGACAATATCCCAGTCACAGGGTCATCGCGGGAAATTATCCCTGTCACAGTGTCATCTTGGGACAATATCCCTATCACAGTGGCATCGCAGGACAATATCCCAGTAACAAGGATATTGCGGAATAATATCCTGGTCACAGGGACATGGCGGGACCATATCCCTGTCACAGGGACATCGCAGGACCATATCCCTGTCACAGGGATATTGCAGATCAATATCCCTATCACAGATTAGTCACGGCACAATATCCCTGTCACAGGGTCATCGTAGGACAATATCTCTGTCACAGGGTCAATGCAAGAAAATATTCTGCTCAAATGGTCATCGCAGGACACAATCCCAGTCACAGGGACATCGAGGGACAATGACCATATCATACAGAATCGCGGAACAATATCCCGGTCATGGGGACATCGAGCGCCAATATCCATATCAGGGTAATATCGTGGAACAATATCCTCGTCACAAAGGAATCTTTGGTCAAAATCCAAATCACAGGCACATTGCGGGAAATATCCCCATAACAAGGAAATCACCCGGGCAATATCCAGCTCATAGGGACACCGGGTGACAATATCCCAGTTACAGGGACATTGTGGGACAATATTCCATTGACAGTAACTTTGCAGGAGATTATCCCGGCCCAGGGATATCCTGGGACAATATCCCAGTCATAAGAATGTCAGGGGCAAAAACTCTGTCGTAGCGATTTCGCAGGACAATATCCAGGTCCCAGGGACATCGAGAGATAATATTCCCATCATGGGACAATATCCCCGTCACAAGTTCATCATGGGACAATATCCCGGTCACAGGGAAATCACGGGAACTGTATCCCTGTCAAAAAGAAATCACAGGAACAATATCCTGGTCACAGGGACATCGAGGTACAATATCCCAGTCAGATGAACATCGTGGGAAATTATCCGAGTCTCAGGGATATCATGGGATAATATGCCGGTCACAGGGGCATCAGGGGCAATATCCTGGTCACAGCAATATTGTGGTACAATATCCCGGTTGCAGAGACATTAATGGAGAAAACCCCGCTCACAGGGTCACTGTGGGACAATCTTCCAGTCACTGGGATATCATTGGACAACATCAGAGTCACACGGTCAAGACGAGACAACATCCGGGACTCAGGGACATCGCAGGACAATATCCCAGTCAGAGGGTCAACAAGGGACAATATCCCTGTCACGGGGCCATCGAGGGACAATATCCCAGTCAAAGTGTCATCGAGGGATAAAATAACTCTCACAAGGTCATCGTGGGACTATATCCCTGTCACAGAGTTATCTTAGGACAATATCCTGGCCACAGGGTCATTGCAGGGCAATATCCCAGTCACCATTTAACACGAGATAATATCCGGGTCACATGGACATTGCGGGACAATATTTCAATGACATGGACATCGCAGGACAATGTTCCAGTCAAAGGGACATTGCAGGACAATAACACTGTTATTGGGAAATCGTGGCACAGTATCCCAGTCACAGGGTCAACGCGGGACAATATCCAAGCCATAGAGTGATTGCAGGACAACATCCCGGTTAGAGGGACATCACGGGACAATATCCCTGTCACAGGGATATCGCAGGAACAGTATCCCTGTTAAAGAGAAATCACAGGAACAATATCCTGTTCACAGTGAAATCGCGGTACAATATCCCGGTCAGTTGGACATTGTGGGATAATATCCGACTCTCAGCAATATCATGGGACAATATCCCGGACACAGGGGCATCAGGGGCAATATCGCATTCACAGCAACATTGTGGGACAATATCCTCGTCGCAGAGACATCATGGGACAAAACCCTGCTGACAGGGTGAATTTCGGACAATATTCCAGTCATGGGACATCATGGGAAAATATCAGTGTCACAGTGTCAACATCCTGGGTACAGAGACATCGCAGGACAATATCCCAGTCGGAGGGTCATCGAAGGACAATATCCCAGTCACAGGGTCATCGAGGAACAATATAATGCTCACAGTGTCATAGCGGGACAATATCCATGTCACAGGGTCATCTTGGGACAATATGCCTGTCACAGGGACATCACAGAGCAATATCTCAGTCACTGTTCAACACGAGATATTAACCTGGTCATATGGACATTGCGGGACAATATTTCAATGACAGGTACATTGCAAGACAATGTTGCAGTCACAGGGAGACGGCAGGACAATAACACTGTCATAGTGGCATCGTGGCACAATATCCCAGTCGCAAGCTCAACGCGGGACAATATCCTAGCCACATGGTGATCGCGGGACAACATCCTGGTCACAGGGACATCGCGGGACAATATCCCTGTCACAGGGATATCATTGGAAAATATCCCTGTCACAGGTACATCATGGGAGAATATCCCAGTCACAGGTACAGCGCAGGACAATATCCCAGGCACAGGGACATGGTGGAAAAATCTCACAGTCCCAGGGTTATCATGGAACAATATCCCAGTCACAGGTACAGCGCGGGACAATATCCCAGGCACAGGAACATCGTGGGACAATAGCCCATTTACAGGGATATCGTTGGACTATATTCCGGTCACAGTTACATCGCAGGAGAATATCCCATGCCAAGGGATATCCCTGGACAACATCCCAGTGATAGGAACGTCAGGGGCAATATCTCGGTCATAGGGATTTTGCAGGACAATTTCCGGGTCCCAGGGACATCGGGAGATAATATTACCATCATGAGACAATATCCTGGTCACAGGTTCATCACAGGGCAATATCCCTGTAACAGCAAAATCGCGGGAACAGTATCCCTGTCTAAGAGAAATTGCAGGAACAATATCCTGGTCACAGGGACATCAAGGAACAATATCCCGGTCAGATGGACTTCGTGGGCTAATATTCGAGCCACAGGAATATCATGGGACAATATCCTGTTCACAGGGGCAATATCCCATTCAAAGCAACATTCTGGGACAATATCCCGATAGCAGAGACATCATGGGATAAAATCTCAGTCACAGGGTCTCCGTGGGACAATATTCCAGTCACTGGGACATCGTGGGACAATATCAGAATCACACGGTCAACACTCTGAAAAATGCTGGACACAAGGACATCGCGGGACTATATCCAATTCAGAGGGTCAACATGGGACAATATCCCAGTCACAAGGTCATCACGGGAAAATATCCCTGTCACAGGGTCGTCTTGGGACAATATCCCTGTCACAGTGGCATCGCGGGACAATATCCCACTAACAGGGATATTGCGGAATAATATCCTGGTCACAGGGACATGGCGGGACCATATCCCTGTGACAGGGACATCGCAGGACCATATCACTGTCAGAGGGATATTGCAGGTCAATAGCTCTATCACAGATTAGTCGCGGCACAATATCCCTGTCACAGGGTCATCGTAGGACAATATCCCACTCACAGGGATGTTGCGGGACAATACCCCGAATTAAGGGACATTGTGGGACAATATCCCAGTCACAGGGTCAATGCGAGACAATATTCTGGTCAAATGGTCATTGCAGGACACTATCCCAGTCACAGGGACATCGAGGGTCAATGACCATTTCATACAGAATCGCGGAACAATAGCCCGGTCATAGCGACATCGAGAGCCAATATCCTAATCATGGTAATATCGTGGAACAATATCCTGGTCACAAGGGAATTTTTGGTCAAAGTCCAAATCACAGGCAAATTGCGGGAAATATCCCGATAACAAGGACACCACCCGGGCAATATCCCGGTCATAGGGACACCGGGTGACAATATACCAGTTACAGGGACATCGTGGGACAATTTCCCAGTGACAGGGACATCGTTGGACAATATTTCGTTCACAGTTACATTGCAAGAGAATATCCTGGGCCCAGGGATATCCCAGGACAATATCCCAGTCATAAGAACGTCAGGGGCAATATCTCGGTCGTAGCGATTTTGCAGGACAATATCCGGGTCCCAGGAACTTCGAGAGATAATATTCCAATCATGGAACAATATCCCGGTCAAAAGTTCATCACGGGACAATATCCCGGTCACAGGGAAATCGCGGGAACTGTATCGCTGTCAAAAAGATATCATAGTAACAATATCCTGGTCACAGGGACATCGAGGTACAATATCCCCGTCAGGTGAACATCGTGGGAAATTATCCGAAAATCAGGGATATCATGGGCCGATTTCCCGGTCACAGGGGCATCAGGGGCAATATCCCGGTCACAGCAATATTGTGGTACAATTTCCCGGTCACAGAGACATTATGGGAGAAAACCCCGCTCACAGGTTCACTGTGGGACAATCTTCCAGTCACTGGGATATCATTGGACAACATCAGATTCACACAGTCTTTTCGGGACAAAATCCTGGACACAGGGACATCGCAGGACAATATCCCAGTCAGAGGGTCAACAAGGGACAATATCCCAGTCACGGGGCCATCGAGGGACAATGTCCCAGTCACAAGGTCATCGAGGGATAAAATAACTCTCACAAGGTCATCGAAGGACAATATCCCTGTCACAGGGACTTCGAAGGTTAATATCCCAGTCACTGTTCAACGTGAGATAATATCCTGGTCATATGGATATTGCAGGACAATATTTCAATGACAGGGACATTGCTGGACAATGTTCCAGTCACAGGGAGATGGCGGGACAATCACATTGCCAAAGGGACATCGTGGAACAATATCCCAGTCACAAGGACAACACGGGACAGCATCCTGCTCACAGGGACATCGTGGGACAATATCCCTGTCACAGGGATATCATGGGACAATTGTCCAGTTACAGGGACATTGTTGGACTATATTCCAGTCACAGTTACATCGCAGGGGAATTTCGCGGGCCAAGAGATATCCCGGGACAATATCCCAGTCATAGGAACGTCAGGGGCAATATCTCGGTAGTAGGGATTTTGCAGGACAATGTCCGGGTCCCAGGGACATCGGGAGATAATATTCCCATCATGGGACAATATCCCGGTCACAGGTTCATCACAGGACAATATCCCTGTAACAGGGAAATCGCGGGAACAGTATCCCTGTCAAAGAGAAATTGCAGGAACAATATCCTGGTCACAGGGACATCAAGGAGCAATATGCCAGTCAGATGGACTTCGTGGGATAATATGAGAGTCACAGGGATATCATGGGACAATATCCTGTTCACAGGGGCATCAGGGGCAATATCCCATTCAAAACAACATTTTGGGACAATATCCCAGTCGCAGAGACATCATGGGACAAAACCCCGATCACAGGGTCTCTGTGGGACAATATTCCAGTCACTGGGACATCATGGGACAATATCAGAGTCACACGGTCAACACTGGAAAATATCCTGGACACAGGGACATCGCGGGACAATATCCTAGTCAGAGGGTCAACACGGGTCAATATCCCAGTCACAGGGTCATCGCGGGAAAATATCCCTGTCACAGGGTCATCTTAGGACAATATTCCTGTCACAGTGCCATCGCGGGACAATTTCCCAGTAACAGGGATATTGCGGAATAATATCCTGGTCACAGGGACATGGCGAGACCATATCCTTGTGACAGGGACATTGCAGGACCATATCCCTGTCACAGGGATATCACAGATCAATATCCCTGTCACAGATTAGTCGCATAACAATATCCCTGTCACAGGGTCATCGTAGGACATTGTCCCGGTCACAGGGTCATCGCGGGACCATATCCCACTCACAGGGATGTCGCGGGACAATATCCCGACTACAGGGACATCGAGGTACAATAACCATATTATAAAGAATCGCGGAACAATATCCGGTCATGGGGACATCGAGAGCCAATATCCATATCAGGGTAATATCGTGGAACAATATCCTGGTCACAAGGGAATCTTTGGTCAAAATCCAAATCACAGGCACATTGCGGGAAATATCCCCATAACAAGGACATCACCCGGGCAATATCCGGGTCATAGGGACATCGGGTGACAATATCCCACTTACAGGGACATTGTGGGACAATATCCCAGTGACAGGGACATCGTTGGACAATATTCCGGTCACGGTTACATTGCAGGAGAATATCCCCGCCCAGGGATATCCCGGGACAATATCCTAGTCATAAGAATGTCATTGGCAAAATCTCGGTCGTAGCGCTTTCGCAGGACAATTTCCAGGTCCCAGGGACATCGAGAGATAATATTCCCATCATGGGACAATATCCCGGTCACAAGGTCATCATGGGACAATATCCCTGTCACAGGGAAATCGCGGGAACTGTATCTCTGTCAAATGGAAAGCACAGGAAAAATATCCTGGTCACAGGGACATCGAGGTACAATATCCCAGTCAGATGAACATCGTGGGAAATTATCTGAGTCTCTGGGATATCATGGGATAATATGCTGGTCACAGGGGCATCAGGGGTATTATCCCGGTCACAGCAATATTGTGGGACAATGTCCCGGTCGCAGAGACATTATGGGAGAGAACCCCGCTCACAGGTTCACTGTGGGACAATCTTCCAGTCATTGGGATATCATTGGACAACATCAGAGTCACACGGTCAAGACGGGACAACATCCTGGACTCAGGGACATCGCAGGACAATATCCCAGTCAGCGGGTCAACAAGGGACAATATCCCAGTCACGGAGCCATCGAGGGATAATATCCCAGTCAAAGGGTCATCGAGGGATAAAATAACTCTCACAAGGTCATCGTGGGATTATATCCCTGTCACAAGGTTATCTTGGGACAATATCCCGGCCACAGGGTCATTGCAGGGCAATATCCCAGTCACCATTTAACACGAGATAATATCGGGGTCACATGGACATTGCGGGACAATATTTCAATGACAGGGACATCGCATAACAATGTTCCAGTCAAAGGGACATTGCAGGACAATAACACTGTCATAGGGACATCGTGGCACAATATCCCAGTCACAGGGTCAACGCGGGAAAATATCCTAGCCATAGAGTGATTGCAGGACAATGTCCCGGTCACATGGACATAACGGGACAAAATCCTTGTCACAGGGATATCGCAGGAACAGTATCCCTGTTAAAGAGAAATTGCAGGAACAATATCTTGTTCACAGTGAAATCGAGGTACAAATCCCGGTCAGTTGGACATTCTGGGATAATATCCGACTCTCAGCATTATCATGGGACAATATCACGTTCACAGGGGCATCAGGGGCAATATCCCGTACAAAACAACATTCTGGGACAATATCCCGGTTGCAGAGACATCTTGGGAGAAAATCCCGGTCACAGGGTGTCCGTGGGACAATATTCCAGTCACTGGGACATCGTGGGACAATATCAGAGTCACATGGTCAACACTGGACAATATCTTGGACACAGGGACATCGCAGGTCTATATCCAATTCAGAGGGTCAACAATGGTCAATATCCCAGTCACAGGGTCATCGCGGGAAAATATCCCTGTCACAGTGGCATCGGGGGACAATATCCCAGTAACAGGGTCAACGCGGGACAATATCCGAGCCACACAGTGATCGCGGGACAACATCCTGATCACAGGGAAATCACGGGACAATATCCCTGTCACAGGGATATCGTGGGAACAGTATCCCTGTCAAAGAGAAATCCCAGGAATATTATCCTGGTCACCGGGACATCGAGGTACAATATCCCGGTCAGTTGGAAATTGTGGGATAATATCCGAGTCTCAGCAGTATCCTGGGACAATATCCCGGATAAATGGGCATCAGTGGCAATATCCCGGTCACAGCAAAATTGTGGAACAATATCCTGGTCGCAGAGACATCATGGGACAAAACCCTGCTGACAGTGTGCATTTGGGACAATATTCCAGTCACTGGGACATCATGGGAAAATATCAGCGTCACAGGGTCAACACGAGTCAATATCCTGGGTACAGGGACATCGCAGGACAATATCCCAGTCAGAGGGTCATCGAGGGACAATATCCCAGTCAGAAGGTCATCGAGGGACAATATAATGCTCACAGTGTCATAGCGGGCCATATCCCTGTCACAGGGTCATCTTGGGACAATATGCCTGTCACAGGGACATCGCAGGGCAATATCCCAGTAACTGTTCAACGCGAGATAATATCCTGGTCATATGGACATTGCGGGACATTATTTCAATGACAGGGACATTGCAGGACAATGTTCCAGTCACAGGGAGATGGCGGGACCATAACACTGTCATAGGGACATTGTGGCACAATATCCCAGTCGCAAGGTCAACGCGGGAAAATATCCTAGCCACATGGTGATCACGGGAAAACATCCTGGTCACAGGGACATCGCGGGACAATATCCCTGTCACAGGGATATCGTGGGAGAATATCCCAGTCACAGGTACAGCGCAGGACAGTATGCCAGGCACAGGGACATCGTGGAAAAATCTCCCAGTCCCAGGGATATCATGGAACAATATCCCAATCACAGGGAAATTGTGGGACAACAGCCCAGTTACAGGGACATGGTTGGACTATATTCCAGTCACAGTTACATCGCAGGAGAATATCCCGTGCCCAGGGATATCCCGGGACATTATCCCAGTCATAGGAACGTCAGGGGCAATAACTCGGTCGTAGGGATTTTGCAGGACAATGTCCGGGTCCCAGGGACATCAGGAGATAATATTCCCATCATGGTCACAGGTTCATCACAGGAAAATATCCCTGTAACAGGGAAATCGCGGCAACAGTATCCCTGTCAAAGAGGACTCGCAGGAACAATATCCTGGTCACAGGGACATCAAGGAGCAATATCCCGGTCTGGTGGACTTCGTGGAATAATATCTGAGCCACAGGGATATCATGGGACAATATCCTGTTCAGAGGGGCTTCAAGGGCAATATCACCGTTCAATGCAACATTCTGGGACAATATCCCAGTCGCAGGGTCTCCGTGGGACAATATTCCAGTCATTGGGACATCGTGGGACAATATCAGAGTCACACGGTCAACACTGGACAATATCCTGGACACAGGGACATCGCAGGACAATATCCTAGTCAGAGGGTCAACAGGGGACAATGTCCCAGTCACAGGGTCATCGCGGCAAAATATTCCTGTCACAGGGTCATCTTGGCAAAATATCCCTGTCACACTGGCATTGCGGGACAATATCCCAGTAACATGGATATTGTGGAATAATATCCCAGTCACAGGGAAAAGCCGGGATCATATCCCTGTGACAGGGACATCGCAGGACCATATTCCTGTCACAGGGATATCGCAGATGAATATCCCTGTCACAGATTAGTCGCAGCACAATTTCCCTGTCACAGGGTCATCGCAAGACCATATCCCACTCACAGGGATGTCGCGGGACAATACCCCCATTAGAGGGACATTGTGGGACAATATCCCAGTCACAGGGTCAGTGCAAGACAATATTCTGGTCAAATGGTCATCGCAGGACACTATCCCAGTCACAGGGACATCGAGGTACAATATCCCAGTCAGTTGGACATTGTATCCGAATCTCAGCAATATCATGGGACAATATCCCTGACACAGGGTCATCAGGGGTAATATCCCGGTCACAGCAACATTGTGGGACAATATCCAGGTCACAGAGACATCATGGTACAAAACCTTGCTGACAGGGTGAATTTGGGACAATATTCCATTCACTGGGACATCATGGGAAAATATCAGAGTCACAGGGTCAACATGGGTCAATATCCTGTGTACAGGGACATCGCAGGATAATATCCCAGTCAGAGGGTTAAGGATGGCCAATATCCCAGTCACAGGGTCATCGAGGGAAATATAATGCACATAGTGTCATCGCGGGACAATATCCATGTCAAAGGGTCATCTTGGGAAAATATGCCTGTCACAGGGACATCGCAGGGCAATATCCCAGTCACTGTTCAATGCGAGATAATATCCTGGTCATATGGACATTGTGGGACAATATATCAATGACAGGGACATTGCAGGACAATATTCCAGTCACAGGGAGACGGCAGGACAATAACACTGTCATAGGGACATCGTGGCACAATATCCCAGTCGCAAGGTCAACGCGGGACAATATCCTAGCCACATGGTGATCACGGGAAAACATTCTGGTCACAGGGACATCGCGGGACAATATTGCTGTCACAGGGATATCGTGGGAAAATATCCCAGTCACAGGAACATCATGGGAGAATATCCCAGTCCCAGGTATAGCGCAGGACCATATCCCAGGCACAGGGACATTGTGGAAAATTCTCCCAGTCCCAGGGATATCATGGAACAATATCCCAGTCACAGGTAAAGCGTGGGACAATATCCCAGTCACAGGGACATCGTGGGACAATAGCCCAGTTACAGGGACATCGTTGGACTATATTCCAGTCACAATTGCATCGCAGGAGAATATCCCGTGCCCAGGGATATCCCGGGACATTATCCCAGTCATAGGAACGTCAGGGGCAATAACTCGGTCGTAGGGATTTTGCAGGACAATGTCCGGGTCCCAGGGACATCAGGAGATAATATTCCCATCATGGTCACAGGTTCATCACAGGAAAATATCCCTGTAACAGGGAAATCGCGGCAACAGTATCCCTGTCAAAGAGGACTCGCAGGAACAATATCCTGGTCACAGGGACATCAAGGAGCAATATCCCGGTCTGGTGGACTTCGTGAAATAATATCTGAGCCACAGGGATATCATGGGACAATATCCTGTTCAGAGGGGCTTCAAGGGCAATATCACCGTTCAATGCAACATTCTGGGACAATATCCCAGTCGCAGGGTCTCCGTGGGACAATATTCCAGTCATTGGGACATCGTGGGACAATATCAGAGTCACACGGTCAACACTGGACAATATCCTGGACACAGGGACATCGCAGGACAATATCCTAGTCAGAGGGTCAACAGGGGACAATGTCCCAGTCACAGGGTCATCGCGGCAAAATATTCCTGTCACAGGGTCATCTTGGCAAAATATCCCTGTCACACTGGCATTGCGGGACAATATCCCAGTAACATGGATATTGTGGAATAATATCCTAGTCACAGGGAAAAGCCGGGATCATATCCCTGTGACAGGGACATCGCAGGACCATATTCCTGTCACAGGGATATCGCAGATGAATATCCCTGTCACAGATTAGTCGCAGCACAATTTCCCTGTCACAGGGTCATCGCAAGACCATATCCCACTCACAGGGATGTCGCGGGACAATACCCCCATTAGAGGGACATTGTGGGACAATATCCCAGTCACAGGGTCAGTGCAAGACAATATTCTGGTCAAATGGTCATCGCAGGACACTATCCCAGTCACAGGGACATCGAGGTACAATATCCCAGTCAGTTGGACATTGTATCCGAATCTCAGCAATATCATGGGACAATATCCCTGACACAGGGTCATCAGGGGTAATATCCCGGTCACAGCAACATTGTGGGACAATATCCAGGTCACAGAGACATCATGGTACAAAACCTTGCTGACAGGGTGAATTTGGGACAATATTCCATTCACTGGGACATCATGGGAAAATATCAGAGTCACAGGGTCAACATGGGTCAATATCCTGTGTACAGGGACATCGCAGGATAATATCCCAGTCAGAGGGTTAAGGATGGCCAATATCCCAGTCACAGGGTCATCGAGGGAAATATAATGCACATAGTGTCATCGCGGGACAATATCCATGTCAAAGGGTCATCTTGGGAAAATATGCCTGTCACAGGGACATCGCAGGGCAATATCCCAGTCACTGTTCAATGCGAGATAATATCCTGGTCATATGGACATTGTGGGACAATATATCAATGACAGGGACATTGCAGGACAATATTCCAGTCACAGGGAGACGGCAGGACAATAACACTGTCATAGGGACATCGTGGCACAATATCCCAGTCGCAAGGTCAACGCGGGACAATATCCTAGCCACATGGTGATCACGGGAAAACATTCTGGTCACAGGGACATCGCGGGACAATATTGCTGTCACAGGGATATCGTGGGAAAATATCCCAGTCACAGGAACATCATGGGAGAATATCCCAGTCCCAGGTATAGCGCAGGACCATATCCCAGGCACAGGGACATTGTGGAAAATTCTCCCAGTCCCAGGGATATCATGGAACAATATCCCAGTCACAGGTAAAGCGTGGGACAATATCCCAGTCACAGGGACATCGTGGGACAATAGCCCAGTTACAGGGACATCGTTGGACTATATTCCAGTCACAATTGCATCGCAGGAGAATATCCCGGGCCCAGGGATATCCCGGGACAATATCCCAGTCATAGGAACGTCAGGGGCAATATCTCGGTCGTAGGGATTTTGCAGGATAATGTCCGGGGCCCAGGGACATCGGGAGATAATATTACCATCATGGGACAATATCCTGGTCACAGGTTCATCACAGGACAATATCCCTGTAACAGGGAAATCGCGGGAACAGTACCCTGTCAAAGAGAAATCGCAGGAACAATATCCTGGTCACAGGGAAATCAAGGAGCAGTATCCCGGTCAGATGGACTTCGTGGGATAATATCCGAGTCACAAGGATATCATGGGACAATATCCCGTTCACAGGGGCAATATCCCATTCAAAGTGGCATTCTGGGACAATATCCCGGTCGCAGAGACATCATGGGACAAAACCCGACTGACAGGGTCTCCGTGGGACAATTTTCCAGTCACTGGGACATTGTGAGACAATATCAGAGTCACAATGTCAACACTGGACAATATCCTGGACACAGGGACATCGCGGGACAATATCCTAGTCAGAGGGTCAATACAGGACAATATCCCAGTCACAGGGTTATCGCGGGAAAATATCCCTGTCACAGGGTCATCTTGGCAAAATATCCCTGTCACAGTGGCATCGCAGGACAATATCCCAGTAACAGGGATATTGCAGAATAATATCCCAGTCACAGGGGCATAGTGGGGCCATATCCCTGTGACAGGGACATCGCAGGACCATATCCCTGTCACAGGGATATCGCAGGTCAATATCCCTGTCACAAATTAGTCGCGGCACAATATCCCTGTAACAGGGACATCGTAGGACAATATCTCGGTCACAGGGTCATCGCGGGACCATATCCCAAACACAGGGATGTCGCGGGACAATACCCCAATTACAGGTACATTGTGGGACAATATCCCAGTCACAGGGTCAATGCGAGACAATATTCTGCTCAAATGGTCATCGCAGGACACTATCCCAGTCACAGGGACGTCGAGGAACAGTAACCATATCATACAGAATCGCGGAACAATATCCCAGTCATGGGGACATCGAGAGCCAATATCCTTATCAGAGTAATATCGTGGAACAATATCGTGGTCACAAGGGAATTTTTGGTCAAAATCCAAATCACAGGCAAATTGCGGGAAATATCCCCATAACAAGGACATCACCCGAGCAATATCCGGGTCATAGGGACACCGGGTGACAATATCCCAGTTACAGTGACATTGTGGGACAATATCCCAGTGACAGGGACATCGTTGGACAATATTTCGTTCACAGTTACATTGCAGGAGAATATCCCGGACCCAGGGATATCCCGGGACAATATCCCAGTCATAAGAACCTCAGGGGCAAAATCTCGGTTTTAGCGATTTCGCAGGACAATATCCGGGTCCCAGGGACATCGAGAGATAATATTCCTGTCATGGGACAATATCCCGGTCACAATTTCATCACGGAACAATATCCCTTTCGCAGGGAAATCCCGGGAACTGTATCCCTGTCAAAAGAAATCACTGGAACAATATCCTGGTCAGAGGGACATCGAGGTACAATATCCAAGTCAGATGAACATCGTGGGAAATTATCCGTGTCTCAGGGATATCATGGGACAATATCCGGTTCACAAGGGCATCAGGGGCAATATCCTGGTCACAGCAATATTGTGGGACAATATCACAGAAGCAGAGACATTATGGGAGAAAACCCTGCTCACAGGGTCACTGTGGGACAATCTTCTAGGCACTGGGATATCATTGGACAACATCAGAGTCGCACAGTCAAGACGGGACAACATCCTGGACTCAGGGACATCGCAGGACAATATCCCAGTCAGAGGCTCAACAAGGGACAATATCCCTGTCACGGGGCCATCGAGGGACAATATTCCAGTCACAGGGTCATCGAGGGATAAAATAACTTTCACAAGGTCATCATGGGACTATATCCCTGTCACAGAGTTATCTTGGGACAATATCCCGGCCACAGGGTCATTGCAGGGCAATATCCCTGTCACCATTCAACAGGAGATAATATCCGGGTCACATGGACATTGCAGGACAATATTTCAATGACAGGGACATTGCAGGACAATGTTCCAGTCAAAGGGACATTGCGGGACAATAACACTGTCATAGGGACATCGTGGCACAATATCCCAGTCACAGGGTCAACGCGGGACAAAATCCTAGCCGCACAGTGATCGCGGGACAACTTCCCGGTCACAGGCACATCACGGGACAATATCCCTGTCACAGGGATATCGCGGGAACATTATCCCTGTAAAAGAGAAATCGTAGGAACAATATCCTGGTCACAGGGACATCGAGGTAAAATATCCCGGTAAGTTGGACATTGTGGGATAATATCCGAGTCTCAGCAATATCATGGGACAATATCCCAGACAGAGGGGCATCAGGGGCAATATCACTGTCACAGCAACATTGTGGGACAATATCCCGGTCGCAGGGTCATCGAGTGACAATATAATGCTCACAGTCATCGCGGGACAATATCCCTGTCACAGGGTCATCTCGGGACAATACGCCTGTCACAGGGACATCGCAGGGCAATATCCCAGTCAGTGCTCAACGCGAGATAATATCCTGGTCACATGGACATTGTGGGACATTATTTCAATGACAGGGACATTGCAGGACAGTGTTCCAGTCACAGGGAGAAGGCGGGACAATAACACATTCATAGGGACATCGTGGCACAATATCCCAGTCGCAAAGTCAACGCGGTGCAATATCCCAGCCATATGGTGATCACGGGACAACATCCTGGTCACAGGGCAACATGGGACAATATCCCTGTAACCGGGATATCGTGGGAAAATATCCCAGTCACAGGTACATAATGGTAGAATATCCCAGTCACAGGTACAGTGCAGGACAATATCCCAAGCACAGGGACATCGTGGAAAAATCTCCCAGTCCCAGGGATATCATGGAACAATATCCCAGTCACAGGTACAGCGCGGGACAACATGCCAGTCACAGGGACATCGTGGGATAATAGCCCAGTTACAGGGACATCGTTGGAATATATTCCAGTCACAGTTACATCGCAGGAGAATATCCCAGGACCAGGATATCCCGGGACGATATCCCAGTCATAGGAATGTCAGAGGCAATATCTCGGTCGTAGGGATTTTCCAGGATAATGTCCGGGGCCCAGGGACATCAGGAAATAATATTCCCATCATGGGACAATATCCCGGTCGCAGGTTCATCACAGGACAATATCCCTGTAACAGGGAAATCGCGGGAACAGTATCCCGGTCAAAGAGAAATCGCAGGAACAATATCCTAGTCACAGGGACATCAAGGAGCAATATCCTGGTCAGATGGACATCGTGGGAAAATATCCGAGTCACAGGGATATCATGGGACAATATCCTGTTCACAGGGGCATCAGGGGCAATATCCCGGACACAGCAACATTGTGGGACAATATCCCAGTCGCAGAGACATCATGGGACAAAGCCTTGCAGACAGGGTGAATTTGGGACAATATTCCAGTCACTGGGACATCATGGGAAAATATCAGTGTCACAGGGTCAACACGGGTCAATATCCTGTGTACAGGGACATCGCAGGACAATATCCCAGTCACAGGGTCATCGAGGGACAATATCCCAGTCACAGGGTCATCAAGGGAAATATAATGCTCACAGTGTCATCGCGGGACAATATCCATGTCAAAGGGTCATCTTGCGAAAATAAGCCTGTCACAGGGACATTGCAGGGCAATATGCCAGTAACTAATCAACGCGAGATAATATCCTGGTCATATGGACATTGCGGGACAATATTTCAATGACAGCGACATTGCAGGACAATATTCCAGTCACAGGGAGATGGCGGGACAATAACACTGTCATAGGGACATCGTGGCACAGAACAATATCCCAGTCATAGGAACGTCAGGGGCCATACCTCGGTCATAGGGATTTTGCAGGATAATGTCCGGGGCCCAGGGACATCGGGAGATAATGTTCCCATCATGGGACAATATCCCGGTCACAGGTTCATCCCAGTTGCAAGGTCAATGCGGGACAATATCCTAGCCACATGGTGATCACGGGAATACATCCTGGTCACAGGGACATCGCGGGACAATATCGCTGTCACAGGGATATCATGGGAAAATATCCCAGTCACAGGAACATCATGGGAGAATATCCCAGTCACAGGTATAGCACTGGACTATATCCCTGGCACAGGGACATTGTGGAAAATTCTCCCAGTCCCAGGGATGTCATGGAACAATATCCCAGTCACAGGTAAAGCGTGGGACAATATCCCAGTCACAGGGACATCGTGGGACAATAGCCCAGTTACAGGGACATCGTTGGATTATATTCCAGTCACAATTAGATCTCAGGAGAATATCTCGGGCCCAGGGATATCCCGGGACAATATCCCAGTCATAGGAACGTCAGGGGCCATATCTCGGTCATAGGGATTTTGCAGGATAATGTCCGGGGCCCAGAGACATCGGGAGATAATGTTCCCATCATGGGACAATATCCCGGTCACAGGTTCATCGCAGGACAATATCCCTGTAACAGGGAAATCGCGGCAAACAGTATCCCTGTCAAAGAGAAATCGCAGGAACAATATCCTGGTCACAGGGACATCAAGGAGCAATATACCGGTCAGATGGACATCGTGGGAAAATATCCGAGTCACAGGGATATCATGGGTCAATATCCCGTTCACAGGGGCATCAGGGGCAATATCCCATTCAAAGCAACAGTGTGGGACAATATCCCGGTCGCAGAGACATCATGGGACAAAACCCCGGTCACAGTGTCTCCGTGGGACAATATTCCAGTCACTGGGACATCGTGGGGCAATATCAGAGACACACTGTCAACACTGGACAATATCCTGGACACAGGGACATCGCGGGACAATATCCCAGTCAGAGGGTCAACACGGGACAATATCCCAGTCACAGGGTCATTGCAGGAAAATATCCCTGTCACAGGGTCATCTTGGGACAATATCCCTATCACAGTGGCATCGCGGGACAATATCCCACTCACAGGGATGTCACAGGACAATACCCCGATTACAGGGACATTGTGGGACCATATCCCAGTCACAGGGTCAATGCGAGACAATATTCTGGTCAACTGGTCATCGCAGGACACTATCCCAGGCACAGTGACATCGAGGGACATTAACCCTGTCATACAGATTCATGGAACAATATCCCGGTCATGGGGACATCGAGAGCCAATATCTTTATCAGGGTAATATCATAGAACAATATCCTGGCCACAAGGGAAATTTTGGTCAAAATCCAAAGCACATGCACATTGCGGGAAATAACCCCAAAACAACGACATCACCCGGGCAATATCCGGGTCATAGGGACACCAGGTGACAATATCCCAGTTTCAGGGACATCGTTGGACAATATCCCAGTGACAGGGACATTGTTGGACAAATTTCCGATCACAGTTACATTGCAGGAGAATATCCCGGGCCCAGGTTTATCCCGGGACAATATCCCAGTCATAAGAATCTCAGGGGCAAAATCTCGGTCATAGCGATTTCGCAGAACAATATCCAGGTCCCAGGGACATCGAGAGATAATATTCCCATCACGGGACAATATCCTGCTCACAGGGAAATCGCAGGAACTGTATCCCTTTCAAAAAGAAATCACAGGAAAAATATCCTGGTCACAGGGACATCAAGATACAATATCCCAGTCAGATGAACATCGTGGGAAATTATCCGACTCTCAGGGATATCATGGGACAATATCCCAGTCACAGGGGCATCAGGGGCAATATCCCGGACACAGCAATATTTTGGGACAATATCCCGGTCGCAGAGACATTATGGGAGAAAACCCCGCTCACAGGGTCACTGTGGGACAATCTTCCAGTCACTGGGATATCATTGGACAACATCAGAGTCACATGGTCAAGATGGGACAATATCCTGGACTCAGGGACATCGCAGGACAATATCCCAGTCAGAGGGTCAACAAGGGACAATTTCCCAGTCACGGGGCCATCGAGGGACAATATCCCAGTCAAAGGGTCATCAAGGGATAAAATAACTCTCTAAGGTCATCGCGGGACAATATCCCTGTCACAGGGTTATCTTGGGACAATATCACGGCCACAGCGTCAATGCAGGGCAATATCCCAGTCACCATTCAACACGAGATAATATCCGGGTCACATGGACATTGCGGGACAATATTTCAATGACAGGGACATCGCAGGACAATGTTCCAGTCAAAGGGACATTGCGGGACAATAACACTGTCATAGGCACATCGAGGCACAATATCCCAGTCACAGGGTCAACGCGGGACAATATCCTAGCCACACGGTGATCGTGGGACAACATCCCGGTCACGGGGACATCACGGGCCAATATCCCTGTCAAATGGATATCGCGGGAAAATATGCCAGTAGCAACGACATCATGGGACAATATTCTGGTCACAAGCACAGTGCAGGACAATATCCCTGACACAGGGACATCGCAGAAATATCTCCCAGTCCGCGGGTTATCACGGAACTATATCCCAGTCCCAGGGATATCACAGAACAATGTCCCAGTCACAGTTACAGCGCGGGACAATATCCCAGTAACAGGGACATTGTGGGACAATATCCCAGTAACAGAGACATCGTTGGACTATATTCCGGTCACAGTTACATTGCAAGAGAATATCCCAGGCCCTGGGATATCCTGGGATAATATGCCAGTCATAGGAACATCAGGGGCAATTTCTCGGTCATAGCAAATTCGGAGGACAATATCCAGGTCCCAGGGACAGCGTGAGATAATATTCCCATCATGGGACAATATCCCGGTGACAAGTTCATCACGGGACAATATCCCGGTCACAGGGAAATCGCGGGAACTGTATCCCTGTCAAAAAGAAATCACAGGAACAATATCCTGGTCACAGGGACATCGAGGAACAATATCCCGTTCAGAAGGATATGGTGGGATAATATCCAATTCTCAGCAATATCATGGGACAATATCCCGGACACAGGGGCATCAGGGGCTATATCCCAGTAACAGGAACATTGTGGGACAATATCCCAGGTGCAGAGACATTATGGGACAAATCACTGGTCACGGGGTGACTTTGGGACAATATTCCAGTCACTGGGACATCATGGAAAAATATCAGAGTTACAGGGTCAACACGGGTCAATATCCTGGGTACAGGGACATTGCGGGACAATATCCCAGTAAGAGGGTCATCGAGGGACAATATCCCAGTCACAGGTTCATCGAGGGTCAATATAACTCTCAGTGTCATCGCGGGACAATATCCCTGTCATAGGGTCATCTTGGGACAATATGCCTGTCACAGGGACATTGCGGGGCAATATCTCAGTCACTGTTCAACGGGAGATAATATCCTGGTCATATGGACATTGCAGGACAATATTTCAATGACAGGGACATTGCAGGACAATAGACAAGTCACAGGGAGATGGCGGGACAATAACACTGTCGTAGGGACATCGTGGCACAATATACCAGTCGCAAGGTCAACGCGGGACAATATCCTAGCCACATGGTGATCACGGGACAACATCCTGGTCACAGCGACATCGCGGGACAATATCCCTGTCACAGGGATATCGTTGGAAAATATCCCAGTCACAGGTACATCATGGGAGAATATCCCAGTCACAGGTACAGCGCAGGACAACATCCCAGGCACAGGGTTATCCCGGGACAATATCCCAGTCAGAGGAACGTCAGGGGCAATATCTCGGTCGTAGCAATTTTGCAGGACAATATCCGGATCCCAGGGACATCGAGAGATAATATTAACATCATGGGACAATATCCCATTCACAAGTTTTTCATGGGACAATATCCCAGTCACAGGGTCATTGTGAGACAATCTCCCAGTCACAGGGTCATCTTGGGACAATATCCCTGTCACAGTGGCATCGTGGGACAATATCCTGGTAACAGGGATATTGCGGAATAATATCCCTATCACAGGGACATGGCGGGACCATATCGCTGTGACAGGGACATCGCGGGACCATATCCCTGTCACAGGGAGGTTGCGGGTCCATATACCCGTCACAGATTAATCACGGGACATTATCACTGTCACAGGGTCATCGTGGGATAATATCCTGGTCATAGGGGCATCGCGGGACAATATCCCACTCACAGGGATATCACGGACAATACCCCAATTAAAGGACATTGTGGGGAAATATCCTGGTCACAGGGTCAATGCGAGACAATATTCTGGTCAAATGGTCATCGCAGGACAATATCCCAGTCACAGGGATATCGAGGGACAATAACACTGTCATACAGAATCGTGGAACAATATCCCGGTCATGAGGACATCAATAGCCAATATCCTTATCAGGGTATTATTGTTGAGCAATATCCTGGTCACAAGGGAATTTTTGGACAAAATCCAAATCACAGGAACATTGCAGGAAGTATCCCAATAACAGGGACATCACCCGGGCAATATCCCAGTCATAGGGACACCGGGTGACAATATCCTGGTCACAGGGACATTGTGGGACAATATCCCAGTAACAGGGACATTGTGGGACAATATCCCAGTAACAGGGACATCGTTGAACAATATTCCAGTCACAGTTACATTGCAGGAGAATATCCCGGGCCCAGGGATATCCCGGGACAATATCCCAGTCATAGGAACATCAGGGGCAATATCTCCATCGTAGCGATTTCGCAGGACAATATCCAGGTCCCAGGGACATCGAGAGATAATATTCCCATCATGGGAAAATATCCTGGTCACAATTTCAACACGGGACAATATCCCGGTCACAGGGAAATCGTGGGAACTGTATCCCTGTCAAAAAGAAATCACAGGAACAATATCCTGGTCACAGGGACATCGAGGTACAATATCCCAGTCAATTGGACATTGTGGGATAATATCCGAGTCTCAGCAATATCATGGGACAATATCCCGGACACAGGGGCATCAGGGGCAATATCCCGGTCGCAGAGACATCATAGGACAAAACCCCGGTCACAGGGTGACTTTGGGACAATATTCCAGTCACTGGGACATCATGGGAAAATATCAGAGTCACAGGGTCAACACGGGTCAATATCCTGGGTACAGGGATATCGCGGGACAATATCCCAGTCAGAGGGTGATCGAGGGACAATATCCCAGTCATAGGGTCATCGAGGGACAATATAATGCTTACAGTGTCTTCGCAGGACAATATCCCTGTCACAGGATCATCTTGGGACAATATGCCTGTCACAGGGATATCGCGGGGAAATATCGCAGTCACTGTTCAACGCGAGATAATATCCTGGTCATATGGACATTGTGGGACAATATTTCAATGACAGGGACATCGCGGGACAATGTTCCAGTCACAGGGACATCGCAGGAAAATAACACTGTCATAGGGACACCGTGGCACAATATCCCAGTCACAGGTACAGCGCAGGAAAATATCCCAGTTACATGGACATCGTGGAAAAATCTCCCAGTCTCAGGGATATCACGGAACAATATTCCAGTCACAGGTACAGCGCGGGATAATATCAAAGTCACAGGGACATCGTGGGACAATAGCCCAGTAACAGGGACATCGTTGGACTATATTCCAGTCACAGTTACATTGCAGGAAAATATCCCAGGCCCAGGGATATCCTGCAACAATATCCCAGTCATAGGAATGTCAGTGGCAATATCTCGGTCGTAGGCATTTTGCTGGACAATATCCGGGTCCCAGGGACATCGAGAGATAATATTCCCATCATGAGACAATATTCCGGTCAAAAGTCCATCACGGGATAATATTCCGGTCACAGGGAAATTGAGGGAACAGTATCCCTGTCAAAGAGAAATCGCAGGAACAATATCCTGGTCACAGGGACATCAAGGAACAATATCCCGGTCAGATGGACTTCGTGGGATAATATCAGAGTCTCAGGGATATCATGGGACCATATCCCATTCACAGGGGCATCAGGGGCAATATCCCGGTCACAGCAACATTCTGGGACAATATCCCGGTTGCAGAAACATCATGGGACAAAACCCCGGTCACAGGGTCACTGTGGGACAATATTCCAGTCACTGGTACATCATGGAACAATATCAGAGTCACACTGTCAACACGGGACAATATCCTGGACACAGGGATATCGGGGGACAATATCCCAGTCAGAGGGTCATCGAGGGACAATATCCCAGTCACAGAGACATCGAGGGACAATATAACTCTCACAGTGTCATCGCGGGACAATATCCCTGTTACAGGGTCATCTTGGGACAATATGCCTGTCACAGGGACATCGCGGGGCAATATCCCAGTCACTGTTCAACATGAGATAATATCCTGGTCATATGGACATTGCAGGACAATATTTCAATGACAGGGACATTGCAGGACAATGTTCCAGTCACAGGGACATCGCAGGAAAATAACACTGTAATAGCGACATTGTGGCACAATATCCCAGTCACAAGTTCAATGTGGGACAATATCCTATCCACATGGTGATCGCGGGACAACATCCCGGTTACAGGGTCATCGTGGGACAATATCCCAGTCACAGGGTCATCGCAGAACAATATCCCACTCACAAGGATTTCGCGGGACAATATCCCGATTTTAGGGACATTGTGGGACAATATCCCAGTAACAGGGTCAACGCGCGACAATATTCTGGTCATATGGTCATCGCGGGATAGTATCCCAGTCACAGGGACATCGAGGGACAATAACCCTGTCACACAGAATCACGGAACAATATCCCGGTCATGGGGACGTCAAGAGCCAACATCCTGATCAGGTTAATATCGCGGATCAATATTCTGGTTACAAGGGAATTTTGAGACAAAATCCAAATCACAGGGACATTGCGGGAAATATCCCCATAAAAGGGACGTCACCCGGGCAATATCCCAATCATAGGGGCACCGGATGACAATATCCCAGTCACAGGTACAGTGCCTGACAATATCCCAGTCACAATGTCAACGTGGGACAATATCCTAGCCACATGGTGATCGTGGGGCAACATCCCGGTCACAGGGTCATCGTGGGACAATATCCCCATCACAGGGTCATCGCGGGACAATATCCCGATTATAGGGATATTGTGGGACAATATTGGTCAACGCGAGACAATATTCTGGTCAAATGGTCATCGCGGACAATATCCCTGTCACAGTGACATCGAGGGACAATAACCCTGTTGCAGAGAATCATGGAACGTTATCCCAGCCATGGGGACATCGAGAGCCAACATCCTTAACAGCGTAATATCGCGGGCCAATATCCTAGCCACATGGTGATCGCGGGACAACATCCCGGTCATAGGGTCATCGTGGGATAATATCCTCATCACAGGGTCATCGCGGGACAATATCTCACTCACAGGGATGTCGAGGGACAATATACTTGTCACACAGAATCACGGAACAATATCCCGGCCATGGGGTCCTCGAGAGCCAACATCTGACAGGAATAAAATCCCATGATGGCCAAGTGACTTGGATTTGTCCCTCAATCTCCATGTGATTTGGATTTTGGCCCAAAACGTCCTTGTGACCAGGATATAGTTGTTCGATATAACTCTCATAAGGATATTGGCTCTCGATGTCCCCGCGACATGGATGTTGTCCCGCGATGTTCCTGTGACCTGAATATTTTCTCATGATGTCCCTGTTACCGGGATATTGCCCCTGATGTCCCTGTGACTGGGATATTTTCCAGCTATATCCCATGACCAAGATATTGTGCAACGATGTCCCTGTGACTAGGATATTGTCCCGCGATATTCCTATGATTGGGATATTGCCCTGCGATGTCACTGTGACTGTGATGTTGTTCCTCGATGTCCCTATGTCAGGGATGTGGTCTCGTGATGCACCTGTGCCTGGGATATTGTCCCTTGATGATCATGTGACAGATATATTTTCCAATGATGACCCTGTGAAAGGGATATTGTCCCATAATGTCCTTGTCACAGGATATTGTCCCACAATGTCCCTGTGATTGGGATATTGTCCCACGATGTCTCTTTGACACAGATATGTCCCTCAATGAACTTCTGACCAGGATATTATTCCACTAGTGTCTCTGTGACTGGGATACTGCCCGGGTGATATCCCTGTGACCGGGATATTTCCCGCAATCTCCATGTGATTTGGGGTTTTGTCCCAAAACGTCCTTGTGACCAGGATATTGTTCTGTGATATTACCCTGATAAGGATATGGGCTCTCGATGTCCCCGTGACTGTGATATTGCCCGCAATGTCCCTGTGACTGGGATATTAATGCGCGATGTGCCTGATCCTCAGATAATGTCCCGTGATGTCCCTGTTAATGTGATATTGTCCTGCGTGACCCTGTGACTAGGATTTTTTCCTGTGCTGACCCTTTGACAGGGATATTGTCCGATGATGTCCCTGTGCCTGAGATATTGCCCCTCGCTGTTCCTGTGATTGGGATACTGTATCTCAATGTCCCTGTGACCGGGAGATAGTACCTTGATGTCTGCTTGACCCGGAATTTGTCATTTGTTGTCCCTGTGACAGGGATTTTATCCCACGATGTTCCTGTGATCGGGATATTGTTAATCAACGTCCCTGTGATGAGAATATTATCCCTCGATGTCCCTCTGACTGAGATATTGTTCCCGCGATTTCCCTGTGACCAGGATATTGTCTCGTTATCGGAATATTATCCGTCAATTCCCCCTGGATCTGGATATTATTCCGCGATGTCATTGAGACCGGGATATTGTCCCCTGTTGACCTTGTGACTGGGATATTGCCCCACGATTTCCCTGTGACTGCAATATTGTCCCTCGATGACCCTGTGACCTGGATATTGCTCCACATGGACCCTGTGTCTGGGATATGGTCCTGCGATGTCCCTGTGACTGCATTATTTTCCCTCAATGACCCTGTTACCGGGATATTCTCGAACATTGACCCTGTGACAGTGATATTGTCCCGCATTGTCTCTGTGACGGGGATATTGTCCTGCGATGACCCTGTGACTTGGATGTTAACCCATGATGTCCCTGTTATTGGGATATTGGCCTGCATTCACCTTGTGACGAGGATATAGTCGCACGTTGACCCTGTGACTGGGATATTGCCCCATGATGTCCATGTGACTGGGATATTGTCCTGCAATGTACCTGCGACCGGGATATTGTCCCACGATGTGCCTGTGACCAGGATATTGCCCTTGATGTCCCTTTGACTGGAATATTGTTCCTGATGTCCTTGTGGCCGAGACATAGTCCCATGATGTCCATGTGACAGGGATAAAGTCCCGCGATGGCCCTGTGACTTGGATATGGTGCCTCAATGTCCATGTGATTTGGATTTTTTCCCAAAAAGTCCTTGTGACCAGGATATTGTTCCTCGACATTACCCTCGTAAGGATATTGTCTCTTGATGTCCCCCTGACTTGAATGCTGTCCCGTAATGTTCTTGTGACCTGGATATTTTCTCGCGATGTCCCTGTTACTGGGATATTGCCCCTGATGTCCCTGTGACCGGGATATTGTCTCGCGATGTCCCTGTTACTGGGATATTGCCTCGCGATGTCCCTGTTACTGGGATATTGTCCCATGATAACTCTGTGACAGGGACATTAACCCACGATGTCCCTGTGAATGGGATGTTGTCCTCTAATGTCACTATGACTGGAATATTGTCCTGCGATATCACTGTGACTGGGATACTGTCTCACGATATCCCTGTGACTGGAATAATTACACACGGTATGCCTGTGAGCGGACTATTGTCCCAAGAAGTGCCTGCGACTGGGATATTGTCCCAAGATGTCACTGTGACTGGGATATTGCCCCTGATGTCCCTGTGACCTGGATATTGTCCCGTGGTATCCCTGAGACTCGGATATTGTCCCACAATGTCCATGTGACTGGGATATTGCTGCACGATATCCATGTGACCTGTCTATTGTCCCACGATTTCCATGTGATAGGGAAATTGTCCCACGGTGTCCATTTGACCAACTTTTTGTCCCATGGTGTCCCTGTGGCCAGAATGTTCTCCCGTGTTGTCCCTGTGACTGGAATAGTGACCAACGATGCCTCCGTGACTGTGATATTGTCCCACGCCCTCTCTTTGACCTGGATATTATCCCAATGTGCGGGATATCGTCCCGCGATATCTCGGTGCCTGGTATGTTTTCCTGCAATTTCCCTGTGACTGGGACATTTTCCGGCTATATCCTGTGACCAGGATATTGTACCACGATGTCCCTGTCACTGTGATATTGTCCCGCGATGTCCCTGTGACTGCGATATTGTCCCGCAAAGTCACTGTGACAGGGATATTGATCCGTGATACCCCTGTGACTGGGATATTGTCTCACCGTGTCCCTGTGACCGTGAGATTGTCTTGTAGCCCCTGTGATTTCAATTTTGTCCTGAAATATCCTTTTGACCAGGATATTGTTCCGCTGCATTACCCTGATAAGGATATTGGTTCTCAATGTCCCCGTGACCGGGATATTGTCACGCAATATCTCTATGACTGGAATATTGTGAATCGCTGTTACTGTGACTGGGATATAGTCCTGCGATGTCACTGCGACTGGGATGCTGCTCCTCGTTGTCCCTGTGACCGGGATATTGTCCCGCGATTTCCCTGTGACTGGGAATTTGCCTCGCGATATCCCTGTTACTGGGATATTGTCATGCAATGTCCTTGTGACTGGGATATTGTCCCTCAATATCGCTGTGACTGGGATATGTTTCCACGATATCCCAGTGACTGAGATATTGTCCCACGATGACCCTGTGACTGAGATATTGTCCCTCGCTGTTCCTGTGATTGGGATACTGTATCTCCATGTCCCTGAGACCGGGATATAGTACGTCGTCGTCTCCTTGACCCACATATTATCTATTGTTGACCCTGAGGCGGGGATATTTTCCCACGATGTCCCTGTGATTGGGATATTGCCCCGATGTCTCTGTGACTGGGTTATTGTCTCGTGATATCCCTGTGAACGGGATATTGTCCCGCGATGTCCTTGTGACTGGGATATTGCCTTGCGATGTCCCTGTTACTGGGATATTGTCCCGCTATGTCCCAGTGTTTGGGATATTGCCTTGCGATGTCCCTGATCCTCAGATAATGTCCTGTGATGTCCCTGTTAATGTGATATTGTCTGGAGATGACCCTGTGACTAGGATATTGTCCAGTGTTGACCCTGTGACTGGGATATTGTCCCATGATGTCCCTGTGACTGAGATATTGTCCCTCGCAGTTCCTGTGATTGGGATACTGTATCTCCATATCCTTGTGACCAGGATATAGCACCTCGATGTCTCCTTGAACCGGCTATTGTCTCTTGTTGACCCTAGACCGGGATATTATCCCACTATGTCCCTGTGACCGGGATATTGTCATTCAACGTTCCTGTGACCAGAATATTATCCCTCGATGTTCCTGTGACTGAGATATTGTTCCTGCGATATCTCCGTGACAAGGATATTGTCTCATTATGGGAATATTATTGATCAATTCCCCTTGGACCTGGATATTATCCCGTGATGCCTCAGGGACCAGGACATTGTCCCCTGTTGACCTTGTGACTGGGATATTGCCCCGCGATTTCACTGTGACTGCAATATTGTCCCTCGATGACCCTGTGATCGGGATACTGTTCCACATTGACCCTGTGACTGGGATATTGTCCCTCAATAACTCTGTAACCGGGATATTCTTGAACATTGACCCTGTGACAGGGATATTGTCCCACATTGTCTCTGTGACAGGGATATTGTCCTGCGATGACCCTGTGACTTGGATATTGTACCCATGATGTCCCTGTGACAAGGATATAGTCCTGCATTGTCCCTGTGACTGGGATATTGCTCCATGATGTCCCTGTGACTGGGATATTGTCCTGCGATGTACCTGCGACCGGGATATTGTCCCACGATGTGGCTGTGACCAGGATATGTCCTTGATGTCCCTGTGATTGGAATAATATTCCTGAAGTCCCTGTGACCGAGATACAGTCCCATGATGTCCATGTGATTGGGATAAAATCCCGTGATGGCCCTGTGACTGGGATATTGTCCCACAATCTCCATGTGATTTGTATTTTGTCCCAAAACGTCCTTGTGACCAGAATATTGTTCCTCGATGTTACCCTCATAAGGATACTGTCTCTCGATGTCCCCGTGACTTGGATGTTGTCCCGTGATGTTCCTGTGACCAGGATATTTTCTCGCGATGTCCCTGTTACCGGGATATTGCCCCTGATGTCCCCGTGAATGGGATATTGTCCCTCGATGTCCCTGTGACCGGGATATTGTCCCGCGATGTCTCTGTTACGGGGATATTGCCTCGCGATGTCCCTGTTACTGGGATATTGTCCCATGATATCTCTGTGACTGGGATATTGTCGCACGATGTCCCTGTGAACGGGATATTGTCCTGCTATGTCACTATGACTTGGATATTGTCGTGCAATGTCATGTGACTGGGATAATGTCTCACGAGGTCCCTGTGACTTCGATATTGTCCCACGATATCCCTGTGACTGGAATAATTAAACACGGTATGCCTGTGAGCGGAATTTTGTCCCACGAAGTGCCTGGGATTGGTATATTGTTCCATGATGTCACTGTGACTGGGATATTGCCCCTGATGTCCCTGTGACCTGGATATTGTCCCGTGATACCCCTGAGACTCAGATATTGTCCCACAAAGTCCATGTGACTGGGATATTGTCCCCCAGTGTCCATGTGAAAGGGAAATTGTCCCACGGTGACCATTTGACCAACATTTTGTCCCATGGTGTCCCTGTGGACGGGACTTTCTCCAGTGATGTCCCTGTGACTGGAACAGTGACCAACGATGCCTCAGTGAATGTGATATTGTCCCGCGCCCTCTCTTTGACCAGGATATTATCCCAATGTGTGGGATATCATCCCGCGATATCCCGGTGACTGGTATGTTTTCCTGCGATGTCCTTGTGACTGGGACGTTTTCCAGCTATATCCCGTGACCAGGATATTGTACCACGATGTCCCTGTGACAGGGCTATTGATCCGTGATACCCCTTTTACAGGGATATTGTCTCACGGTGTCCGTGTGACCATGAGCTTGTCCTGTGATGTCCCTGTGATTTCGATCTTGTCCCGAAATACCCTTCTAACCAGGACATTGTTCTGTGACATTACCCTGATAAGGATATTGGTTCTCAATGCCCCCGTGACTGGGATATTGGCACGCGATATCCCTACGACCGCAATATTCTCAATCGCTGTTCCTGTGCCTGGGATATTGTCCTATGATGTCTCTGCGACAGGGATGTTGTTCCTCGTTGTCGCTGTGACCGGGATATTGTCCCGAAATATCCCTGTGACTGGGAATTTGCCTCGCAATATCCCTGTTACTGGGATAAAGTCATGCAATGTCCTTGCGACTGGGATATTGTCCCTCATTATCGCTGTGAATGGTATATTGTCCTGCAATGTCACTGTGACTGGGATATTGTCCCGCGATATCACAGTGACTGGGATATTGTCCCACGATGACCCTGTGACTGGGATACTGTCCCATGATGTCCCTGTGACAGAGATATTGTCCCTCGCTGTTCCTGTGATTGGGATATTGTCCTGCAATGTCACTGTGACAAGGATATTGTCCCGCGATGTCACTGTGTCTGGGATATGGTCCCGCGATGTCACTGTGATTGGGATATGGTCCCGCGATTGTCCCTCGCTGTTCCTGTGATTCTGATACTGTATCTCCATGTCCCTGTGACCGGGATATAGTACCTCGATGTCTCCTTGGCCCACATATTGTTTATTGTTGACCCTGTGACCGGGATATTTTCCCACGATGTCCCTGTGACCGGGATATTGTCATTCAACAGCCCTGCGACCAGAAAATTATCCCTCGATGTCCCTGTGACTGAGATATTGTTCTCGCGATTTCCCTGTGACCAGGATATTGTCTTGTTATCGGAATATTATCCATCAATGCCCCTGGGACCTGGATATTATCCCACGATGTCCCTGAGACCGGTATATTGTCCCCTGTTGACCTTGTGACTGGGATATTGCCCCACGATTTCCCTGTGAATGCAATATTGTCCCTCGATGACCCTGTGACCTGGATATTTCCCCAGATGTCCCTGTGACTGGGATATTGTTCCTCAATTTCCCTGTGACTGCAATATTGTCCCTCGATGACCCTGTGACCTGGATATTGTCCCACATTGACCCTGTGACTGGGATATTGTCCTGCGATGTCCCTGTGACTGCAATATTTTCTCTCAATGACCCCGTGACCGGGATATTCTCGAACATTGAACCTGTGACAGAGATATTGTCCCGCTTTGTCTCTGTGACAGGGATATTGTCCTGCGATGACCCTGTGATTTGGATATTGTACCCATGATGTCCCTGTGACAGGGATATTGTCCCGCATTCACCTTCTTACCAGGAGATAGTCCCGCATTGACCCTGTGACTAGGAGATTGCCCCATGATGTCCCTGTGACTGGGATATTGTCCTGCGATGTACCTGTGGCCGGGATATTTTCCCACGATGTGGCTGTGACCGGGATATTGCCCTTGATGTCCCTTTGATCGGATTATTGTCCCTGATGTCCATGTGACTGGGATAAAATCCTGCAGTGGCCCTGTGACTGGGATATTGTCCCGCAATCTCCATGTGATTTGGATTTTGCCCCAAAACGTCCTTGTGACCAGGACATTGTTCCTCGATATTACCCTCATAAGGATATTGGCACTTGATGTCCCCGTGACTTGGATGTTGTCCAGTGATGTTCCTGTGACCTGCATATTGTCTCGCGATGTCCCTGTTACTGGGATATTGCCCCTGATGTCCCTGTGACTGGGATATTGTCCCTTGATCTCCCTGTTTCCGGGATATTGTCCTGCGATGTCTATGTTACTGGGATATTGCCTCGCGATGTCCCTGTTAGTGGAATATTTTCCCATGATATCTGTGACTGCGATATTGTCCCACGATGTCCCTGTGAATGGGATATTGTCCTGCAATGTCACTGTGACTGGGATATTGTTGAACGATGTCCCTGTGACTTCGATATTGTCCCACGATATCCCTGTGTCTGGGATAATTTCCCACGGTATGCCTGTGAGTGGAATTTTGTCCCACGAAGTGCCTGCGACTTGTATATTGTCCGATGATCTCACTGTGACTGGGATATTGCCCCTGATGTCCCTGTGACCTGGATATTGTCCCGTGATATCCCTGAGACTCGGATATTGTCCCACAATGTCCATGCGACTGGGATATTGTCCCAAGATGCCCATGTGACTGGGATATTGTCCCACGATATCCATGTGACCGGTCTATTGTCCTACAATGTCCATGTGATAGGGAAATTGTCCCACGGTGTCCATTTGACCAACATTTTGTGCCATGGTGTCCCTGTAGCCGGGATTTTCTCCCCTGATGTCTCTGTGACTGGAATAGTGACCAGAGATGCCTCAGTGAATGTGATTTTGTCCCGCGCCCTCTCTTTGACCTGGATATCATCCCAATGTGTGGGATATCGTCCCGCGATATCCCTGTGACGGGGATGTCTTTCTGCGATGCACCTGTGACTGAGACATTTTCAGGCTATATCCCGTGACCAGGATATTGTACCACGATGTCCCTGTGACTGTGATATTGTCCCGCAATGTCCCTGTGACTGGGATATCGTCCTGCGATGTCACTGCGACTGGGAGGTTGTTCCTCATTGTCCCTGTAACCAGGATATTGTCCTGTGATGTCCTTGTGACTGGGAATTTGCCTCGCAATGTGCCTGTTACTGGGATATTATCATGCATTGACCTTGTGACTGGGATATTGTCCCACATTGACCCTGTGATTGGGATATTGTCCTGCGATGTCCCTGTGACTGCAATATTTTCTCTCAATGACCCCGTGACCGGGATATTCCCGAACATTGAACCTGTGACAGGGATATTGTCCCGCATTGTCTCTGTGACAGGGATATTCTCCTGCGATGACCCTGTGATTTGGATATTGTACCCATGATGTCCCTGTGACAGGGATATTGTCCCGCATTCCCCTTATTACCAGGAGTTATTCCCGCATTGACCCTGTGACTGGGATATTGCCCCATGATGTCCCTGTGACTGGGATATTGTCCTGCGATGTACCTGTGGCTGGGATATTGTCCCACGATGTGGCTGTGACCGGGATATTGCCCTTGATGTCCCTTTGATCGGAATATTGTCCCTGATGTCCATGTGACTGGGATAAAATCCTGCAGTGGCCCTGTGACTGGGATATTGTCCCGCAATCTCCATGTGATTTGGATTTTGCCCCAAAACGTCCTTGTGACCAGGACATTGTTCCTTGATATTGCCCTCATAAGGATATTGGCACTTGATGTCCCCGTGACTTGGATGTTGTCCAGTGATGTTCCTGTGACCTGCATATTTTCTTGCGATGTCCCTGTTACTGGGATATTGCCCCTGATGTCCCTGTGACTGGGATATTGTCCCTTGATCTCCCTGTGACCGGGATATTGTCCTGCGATGTCTATGTTACTGGGATATTGCCTCGCGATGTCCCTGTTAGTGGAATATTGTCCCATGATATCTGTGACTGCGATATTGTCCCACGATGTCCCTGTGAATGGGATATTGTCCTGCAATGTCACTGTGAATGGGATATTTTTCCGCGATGTCCCTGTGACTTCGATATTGTCCCACGATATCCCTGTGTCTGGGATAATTTCCCACGGTATGCCTGTGAGTGGAATTTTGTCCCACGAAGTGCCTGAGAGTTGTATATTGTCCCACGATCTCACTGTGACTGGGATATTGCCCCTGATGTCCCTGTGACCTGGATATTGTCCTGTGATATCCCGGAGACTCGGATATTGTCCCACAATGTCCATGCGACTGGGATATTGTCCCACGATGCCCATGTGACTGGGATATTGCGCCACGATATCCATGTGACCGGTCTATTGTCCTACAATGTCCATGTGATAGGGAATATGTCCCACGGTGTCCATTTGACCAACATTTTGTGCCATGGTGTCCCTGTAGCCGGGATTTTCTTCAGTGATGTCCCTGTGACTGGAATAGTGACCAGTGATGACTCAGTGAATGTGATTTTGTCCCGCGCCCTCTCTTTGACCTGGATATCATCCCAATGTGCGGGATATCGTCCCGCGATATCCCTGTGATGGGGATGTCTTCCTGCGATGCACCTGTGACTGGGACATTTTCAGGCTATATCCCGTGACCAGCATATTGTACCACGATGTCCCTGTGACTGTGATATTGTCCCGCGATGTCCCTGTGACTGGGATATCATCCTGCGATGTCACTGCGACTGGGAGGTTGTTCCTCATTGTCCCTGTAACCAGGATATTGTCCTGCGATGTCCTTGTGACTGGGAATTTGCCTCGCAATGTGCCTGTTACTGGGATATTATCATGCAATGACCTTGTGACTGGGATATTGTCCCGCAATATCACTGAGAATGGGATATTGTCCTGCAATGTCACTGTGACCGGGATATTGTCCTGCGATGTCAATGTGATTGGGATATGGTCCCGCGATATCCCTTTGACTGGGATAATGTCGCACGATGACACTGTGTCAGGGATATTGTCCTGCCATGTCCCTATGAATAGGATATTGTCCCACGATATCCCTGTGAATGGGATATTGTCTCACGATGACCCTGTGATCGGGATATTGTCCCACGATCTCCCTATGACTAGGATATTGTTAAACAATGTCCCATTGACCCAGATATTGCCCTACAATGACCCTGTGTCCAGGATATTTTCCTGTGTTGACCCTGAGACTGGGATATTATCCCATGCTCTCCCTGTGACTGCAATATTGTCCCTCGATGTCCCTGTGACCGGGATATTGTCCCGCGATGTCTCCGTTACTGGAATATTGCCTCATGATGTCCCTGTTACTGGGATATTGTCCCATGATATCTCTGTGACAGGGACATTGTCCCACGATGTCCCTGTGAATGGGATATTGTCCTCCAATGTCACTATGAATTGGATATTGTCTTGCAATGTCACTGTGACTGGGATATTGTCTCACGAGGTCCCTGTGAATTTGATATTGTCCCACGATATCCCTGTGACAGGAATAATTTCACACAGTATGCCTGTGAGTGGACTTTTGTCCCATGAAGTGCCTGCGTCTGGTAGATTGTCCCAAGATGTCACTGTGACTGGGATATTGCCCTTGATGTCCCTGTGACTTGGATATTGTCCCATGGTATCCCTGAGACTCGGATATTGTCCCACAATGTCCATGTGACTGGGATATTGCCGCACGATATCCATGTGACCGGTCTATTGTCCCACGATTTCCATGTGATAGGGAAATTGTCCCCACGGTGTCCATTTGACCAATATTTTGTCCGATGGTGTCCCTGTGGCCGGGATTGTCTCCCATGATGTCCCTGTGACTGGAATAGTGACCAACGATGCCTCCGTGACTGTAATATTGTCTCACGCCCTCTATTTGACCTGGATATTATCCCAATGTGCGGGATATCGTCCCGCCATATCTCGGTGACTGGTATGTTTTCCTGCAATTTCCCTGTGACTGGACATTTTCCGGCTATAGCCCATGACCAGGATATTGTACCATGATGTCCCTGTCACTGTGATATTGTCCCGCAATGTCCCTGTGACTGGGATATTGTCCCGCAATGTCACTGTGACAGGGATAATGATCCGTGATACCCCTGTGACTGGGATATTGTCTCACGGTGTCCCTGTGACCGTGAGATTGTCTTGTAGTCCCAATGATTTCGATTTTCTCCTGAAATACCCATTTGACCAGGATATCGTTCCGTTACATTACCCTGATAAGGATATTGGTTCTCAATGTCCCCGTGACCGGAATATTGTCACGCGATATCCCTACGACCGGAATATTGTCAATCGGTGTTCTTGTGACAGGGATATTGTCCTGCGCTGTCACTGCGACTGGGATTTTGCTCCTCGTTGTCACTGTCACCGGGATATTGTCCCGCGATGTCCCTGTGAATGGGAATTTGCCTCGCGATATCCCTGTTACTGGGATATTGTCATGCAATGTCCTTGTGACTGGGATATTGTCCCTCGATATCGTTGTGAATGGGATATTTTCCTGCAATGTCACTGCGACTGGGATATTGTACCGCAATGTCACTGTGACTCGGATATTGTCCCGCAATGTCACTGTGACTGGGATATGGTTCCACCATATCCCAGTGACTGAGATATTGTCCCACGATGACCCTGTGACTGGGATATTGTCTCATGATGTTCCTGTGACTGAGATATTGTCCCTCGCTCTTCCTGTGATTGGGATACTGTATCTCCATGTCCCTGTGACCGTGATATAGTACCTCGATGTCTCCTTGACCCACATATTATCTATTGTTGACCCTGAGACAGGGATATTTTCCCACGATGTCCCTGTGATTGGGATATTGTCATTCAACATCCCTGTGACCAGAATATTATCCCTCGATGTCCCTGCGACTGAGATATTGTTCCTGCGATTTCCCTGTGACCAGAATATTGTCTCCTTTTAGGAATATTATCCGTCAATGCCCCTGGGAACTGGATATTATCCCGCGATGTCACTGAGACAGGGATATTGTCCCCTGTTGACCTTGTGACTGGGATATTGCCCCGCAATTTCCCTGTGACTGCAATATTGTACCTCGATGACCCTGTGACCTGGATGTTGTTCCACATTGACACTGTGACTGGGATATTGTCCTGCGATGTCCTTGTGACTGCAATATTGTCCCTCAATGACCCCGTGACTGGGATATTCTCGAACATTGACCCTGTGACAGAGATATTGTCCCGCATTGTCTCTGTGACAGGGATATTGTCCTGCAATGACCCTGTGACTTGGATATTGTACCCATGATGTCCCTGTGACCAGGATATTGTCCCGCATTCACCTTATGACAAGGATATAGTCCCGCATTGACCCTGTGACTGGGATATTGCCCCAAGAAGTCCCTGTGACTGGGATATTGTCATGTGATGTACCTGCGACCCGGGATATCGTCCCACGATGTTGCTGTGACCGGATTATTGTCCCTGATGTCCCTTTGACCGGGATATAGTCCCATGAAGTCCATGTGACAGGGTTAAAATCCTGCGATGTCCCTGTGACAAGATAATGTCCCGCAATCTCAGTGTGATAAGGATTTTGTCCCAAAACGTCCTTGTGACCAGGATTTTTTTCTGCGATATTAAACTGATAAGGATACTTTCTATCTATGTACCCGTGACAGGGATATTGTCTCGCGATGTACCTGTTACCGGAATATTTTCACGCGATATCCCTGTTACCAGGATATTGCCCCGATGTCTCTGTGACTGGGTTATTGTCTCGTGATATCCCTGGGAACGGGATATTGTCCCGCAATGTCCCTGTGTTGGGATATTGCCTTGCGATGTCCCTGATCCTCAGATAATGTCCTGTGATGTCCCTGTTAATGTGATATTGTCCGGAGATGACCCTGTGACTAGGATATTGTCCAGTGTTGACCCTGTGACTGGGATATTGTCCCATGATGTCCCTGTGACTGAGATATTGTCCCTCGCAGTTCCTGTGATTGGTTTACTGTGTCTCCATGTCCTTGTGACCGGGATATAGCACCTCGATGTCTCCTTGAACCGGCTATTGTCTCTTGTTGACCCTAGACCAGGATATTATCCCACTATGTCCCTGTGACCGGAATATTGTCATTCAACGTCCCTGTGACCAGAATATTATCCCTCGATGTTCCTGTGACTGAGATATTGTTCCCGTGATTTCTCCATGACAAGAATATTGTCTCGTTATGGGAATATTATGCGTCAATTCCCCTTGGACCTGGATATTATGCCGTGATGCCCCAGGGACCAGGACATTGTCCCCTGTTGACCTTGTGACTGGGATATTGCCCCGCGATTTCACTGTGACTGCAATATTGTCCCTCGATGACCCTGTGATCTGGATACTGTTCCACATTGACCCTGTGACTGGGATATTGTCCTGCGATGTCCCTGTGACTGCAATATTGTCCCTCAATGACTCTGTAACCGGGATATTCTCGAACATTGACCCTGTGACAGGGATATTGTCCCACGTTGTCTCTGTGACAGGGATATTGTCCTGCGATGACCCTGTGACTTGGATATTGTACCCATGATGTCCCTGTGACAAGGATATAGTCCTGCATTGACCCTGTGACTGGGATATTGCTCCATGATGTCCCTGTGACTGGGATATTGTCCTGCGATGTACCTGCGACCAGGATATTGTCCCACGATGTGGCTGTGACCAGGATATTGCCCTTGATGTCCCTCTGATTGGAATAATGTTCCTGATGTCCCTTTGACCGAGATACAGTCCCATGATGTCCATGTGATTGGGACAAAATCTCGTGATGGCCCTGTGATTGGGATATTGTCCCACAATCTCCATGTGATTTGGATTTTCTCCCAAAACGTCCTTGTGACCAAGATATTGTTCCTCGATATTACCCTCATAAGGATACTGTCTCTTGATGTCCCCGTGACTTGGATGTTGTCCCGTGATTTTCCTGTGAATTGGATATTTTCTCGCGATGTCCCTGTTACCGGGATATTGCCCCTGATGTCCCTGTGAGTGGGATATTGTCCCTCGATGTCCCTGTGACCGGGACATTGTCCCGCGATGTCTCTGTTACTGGGATATTGCCTCGTGATGTCCCTGTTACTGGGATATTGCCGCACGATGTCCCTGTGAATGGGATATTGTCCTGCTATGTCACTATGACTTGGATATTGTCGTGCAATGTCATGTGACTGGGAAAATGTCTCACGAGGTCCCTGTGACTTCGATATTGTCCCACGATATCCCTGAGACTGGAATAATTTCACACGGTATGCCTGTGAGCGGAATTTGTCCCACGAAGTGCCTGGGATTGGTATATTGTCCCACGATGTCACTGTGACTGGGATATTTCCCCTGATGTCCCTGTGACCTGGATATTGTCCCGTGATACCCCCGAGACTCAGATATTGTCCCACAAAGTCCATGTGACTGGGATATTGTCCCCCGGTGTCCATGTGAAAGGGAAATTGTCCCACGGTGACCATTTGACCAACATTTTGTCCCATGGTGTCCCTGAGGCCGGGACATCCTCCCGTGATGTCCCTGTGACTGGAACAGAGACTAACGATGCCTCAGTGAATGTGATATTGTCCCGCGCCCTCTCTTTGACCAGGATATTATCCCAATGTGCGGGATATCATCCCGCGATATCCCGGTGACTGGTATGTTTTCCTGCGATGTCCTTGTGACTGGGACGTTTTCCGGCTATATCCCGTGACCAGGATATTGTACCACGATGTCCCTGTGACAGGGATATTGATCCGTGATACCCCTTTTACAGGGATATTGTCTCACGGTGTCCCTGTGACCATGAGCTTGTCCTGTGATGTCCCGGTGATTTCGATCTTGTCCCGAAATACACTTTTGACCAGGATATTGTTCTGTGACATTACCCTGATAAGGATATTGGTTCTCAATGCTCCCGTGACCAGGATATTGGCACGCGATATCCCTACAACTGCAATATTTTCAATCGCTGTTCCTGTGACTGGGATATTGTCCTACGATGTCTCTGCGACAGGGATGTTTGTTCCTCGTTGTTGCTGTGACCGGGGATATTGTCCCGCGATGTCCCTGTGACTGGGAATTTGCCTCGCGATATCGCTGTTACTGGGGATAAAGTCATGCAATGTCCTTGCGACTGGGATATTGTCCCTCATTATCGCTGTGAATGGTATATTGTCCTGCAATGTCACTGTGACTGGGATATTTTCCCACGATGTCACTGTGACTGGGATATGGTCCCATGATGTCAGTGTGACTGGGATATTGTCCCGCGATATCACAGTGATTGGGATATAATCCCACGATGACCCTGTGACTGGGATACTGTCCCATGATGTCCCTGTGACTGAGATATTGTCCCTCGCTGTTCCTGTGATTGGGATATTGTCCTGCAATGTCACTGTGACAGGGATATTATCCCGCGATGACACTGTGACTGGGATATGGTCCCGCGATGTCACTGTGATTGGGATAAGGTCCCGCGATTGACCCTCGCTGTTCCTGAGATACTGATACTGTATCTCCTTGTCCCTGTGACCGGGATATAGTACCTCGATGTCTCCTTGGCCAACATATTGTTTATTGTTGACCCTGTGACCGGGATATTTTCCCACGATGTCCCTGTGACCGGGATATTGTCATTCAACATCCCTGTGACCAGAATATTATCCCTCGATGTCCCTGTGACTGAGATATTGTTCTCGCTGTTCCTGTGATTGGGATACTGTATCTCCATGTCCATGTGAGCGGTATATAGGACCTTGATGTCTCCTTGACCCGGAATTTCTCTCTTGTTGACCCTGTGACCGGGATTTTATCCCACGAAGTCCCTGTGACCAGGATATTGTTATTCAACGTTCCTGTGATGAGAATATTATCCCTCGATGTCCCTGTGACTGAGATATTGTTCCCGCGATTTCCCTGTGGCCAGGATATTCTCTCGTTATCAGAATATTATCCGTCAATTCCCCTTGGACCTGGATATTATCCCGCGATGTCATTGAGAACAGGATATTGTCCCCTGTTGACCTTGTGACTGGGATATTGCCCCACGATTTCCCTGTGACTGCAATATTGTCCCTCGATGACACTGTGACATGGATATTGTTCCACATGGACCCTGTGACTGGACTATTGTCCTGCGATGTCCCTGTGACTGCAATATTGTCCCTCAATGACCCTGTTACCGGGTGTATTCTCGAACATTGTCTCTGTGACAGGGATATTGTCCTGCGATGACCCTGTGACTTGCATATTGTACCCATGATGTCGCTGTGACAGGGATGTAGTCCCGCATTCACCTTGTGACTATGATATTGTCCCGCATAGACACTGTGACTGGGATATTGACCCATGATGTCCCTGTGACTGGGATATTGTCCTGCGATGTACCTGCGAACGGGATATTGTCCCACGATGTGGTTGTGACTGGGATAATGCCCTTGATGTCCCTTTCATCGGATTATTGTTCCTGATGTCCCTGTGACCAATGCATAGTCCCATGATGTCTATGTGACTGGGATAAAATCCCGCGATGGCCTTGTGACTGGGATATTGTCCCGCAATCTCCATGTGATTTGGATTTTGTCCCAAAACATCCTTGTGGCCAGGATATTGTTCCTCGATATTACCATCATACGGATATTGTCTCTCGATGTCCCCGTGACTTGGATGTTGTCCCGTGATGTTCCTGTGACCTGGATATTTTCTCGCGATGTCCCTGTTACCGGGATATTGCTCCTGATGTCCCTGTGACTGGGATATTGTCCCTCAATATCTCTGTGACCAGGATATTGTCCCGCGATGTCTCTGTTCCTGGGATATTGCCTCACGATGTCCCTGTTACTAGGATATTGTCCCATGAAATCTCTGTGACAGGGATATTGTCCCACAATGTCCCTTTGATAGGGATATTGTCCTCCAATGTCACTAAGACTGGGTTATAGTCCCGCGATGTCACTGTGACTGGGATATTGTCTACGAGGACCCTGTGACTTCGATATTGTCCACGATATCCCTGTGACTGAGATAAATTCACACGGTATGCATGTGAGCGGACTTTTGTCCCAGGAAGTGCCTGCGACTGGTATATTGTCCCACGATGTCACTGTGACTGGGATATTTCCCCTGATGTCCCTGTGACCTGGATATTATCCCGTGGTATCCCTGAGACTCGGATATTGTCCCACAATGTCCATGCGACTGGGATATTTTCCCTCGATGCCCATGTGACTGGGATATTGTCCCACGATATCCATGTGACCGGTCTATTGTCCCACGATTTCCATGACATAGGGAAATTCTCCCACGGTGTCCATTTGACCAACATTTTGTCCCATGGTGTCCCTGTGGCCGGGATTGTCTCCCGCGATTTCCCTGTGACTGGAATAGTGACCAACGATGCCCCCGTGACTGTGAAACTGTCCCGCGCCCTATCTTTGACCTGGATATTATCCCAATGTGCGGGATATCGTCCTGCGATATCCCGGTGACTGGTATGTTTTCCTGCGATGTCCCTGTGACTGGGACATTTTCTACCTGTATCCCATGACCAGGATATTGTACCACGATGTCCCTGTCACTGTGATATTTTCCCGCGATGTCCCTGTGACTGGGATATTGTCCCGCAATGTCACTGTGACAGGGATATTGATCCGTGATAGCCCTGTACTGGGATATTGTCTCACGGTGTCCCTGTGACCGTGAGATTGTCCTCTGATGTCCCTGTGATTTCGATTTTTGTCCTGAAATACCCTTTAGAACAGGATATTGTTCCGTTACATTACCCTGATAAGGATATTGGTTCTCAATGCCCCCGTGACCGGGATATTGTCACACGATATCCCTACGACCGGAATATTGTCAATCGCTGTTCCTGTGACTGGGATATTGTCCTACGATGTCACTGCGACGGGGATGTTTCTCCTCTTTGTCCCTCTGACTGGGATATTGTCCCGCGATGTCCCTGTTACTGGGAATTTGCCTCGCAATATCCCTGTTACTGGGATAAAGTCATGCAATGTCCTTGTGACTGGGATCTTTTCCCAAAATGTCACTGTGACTGGGGACATGGTCCTGCGATGTCACTGTGACTGGGATATCGTCCCACGATATCCCAGTGACTGGGATATTGTCCCATGATGTCCCTGAGACTGACATATTGTCCCTCAACAAAAACAGAATTACCTGGAAAATCTCAGCAGGTCTGGCAGCATCGGCGGAGAAGAAAAGAGTTGACGTTTTGAGTCCTCATGACCCTTCGACAGAACTTGATTTCGAGTCCAAGAAAGAGTTGAAATATAAGCTGGTTTAAGGTGTGTGGGGGGGGGGGGGCGGAGAGAGAGAGAGAGACAGAGGTGCTTGTGTAGACAAACAAGCAGTGATAGAAGCAGATCATCAAAAGATGTCAGTGACAATGGTACAGAAGAACACATAGGTGTTAAAGTTAAAGTTGGTGATATTATCTAAACGAATGTGCTAATTAAGATGGATGGTAGGGCACTCAAGGTATTGCTCTAGTGGGGGTGGGGGGGAGCATAAAAGATTTTAAAATATTAAAAATAATGGAAATAGGTGGGAAAAGAAAAATCTATAAAATTTATAGGGAAAAAAAAGGGGAAAAAAAGGGGGAAACAGAAAGGGGGTGGGGATGGGGGAGGGAGCTTACAACCTAAAGTTATTGAATTCAATATTCAGACCGGAAGGCTGTAAGGTGCCTAGTCGGAAGATGAGGTGTTGTTCCTCCAGTTTGCGTTGGCTTCACTGGAACAATGCAGTAAGCCAAGGACAGACATGTGGGCAAGAGAGCAGGGTGGAGTGTTAAAATGGCAAGCGACAGGGAGGTTTGGGTCATTCTTGCGGACAGACCGCAGGTGTTCTGCAAAGCGGTCGCCCAGTTTACGTTTGGTCTCTCCAATGTAGAGGAGACCACATTGGGAGCAACGAATGCAGTAGACTAAGTTGGGGGAAATGCAAGTGAAATGCTGCTTCACTTGAAAGGAGTGTTTGGGCCCTTGGACGGTGAGGAGAGAGGAAGTGAAGGGGCAGGTGTTATATCTTTTGCGTGGGCATGGGGTGGTGCCATAGGAGGGGGTTGAGGAGTAGGGGGTGATGGAGGAGTGGACCAGGGTGTCCCAGAGGGGAGCGATCCCTACGGAATGCCGATAAGGGGGGTGAAGGGAAGATGTGTTTGTGGTGGGCATCATGCTGGAGTTGGCGGAAATGGCGGAGGATGATCCTTTGAATGCGGAGGCTGGTGGGGTGATAAGTGAGGACAAGGGGGACCCTATCATGTTTCTGGGAGGGAGGAGAAGGCGTGAGGGTGGATGCGCGGGAGATGGGCCGGACACGGTGATGGGCCGGACACGGTTGAGGGCCCTGTCAACAACCGTGGGTGGAAAACCTCGGTTAAGGAAGAAGGAGGACAAGTCAGAGGAACCGTTTTTGAAGGTAGCATCATCGGAACAGATGCGACGAAGGCGAAGGAACTGGGAGAATGGGATGGAGTCCTTACAGGAAGCGGGGTGTGAGGAGCTGTAGTCGAGGTAGCTGTGGGAGTTGGTGGGTTTGTAATGGATATTGGTGGACAATCTATCACCAGAGATTGAGACAGAGAGGTCAAGGAAGGGAAGGGAAGTGTCAGAGATGGACCCACGTGAAAATGATGGAGGGGTGGAGATTGGAAGCAAAATTAATAAATTTTTCCAAGTCCCGACGAGAGCATGAAGCGGCACCGAAGTAATCATCGATGTACCGGAGAAAAAGTTGTGGAAGGGGGCCGGGGTAGGACTGCAACAAGGAATGTTCCACATATCCCATAAAGAGACAGGCATAGCTGGGGCCCATGCGGGTACCCATAGCCCACACCTTTTATTTGGAGAAAGTGAGAGGAGTTGAAGGAGAAATTGTTCAACGTGAGAACAAGTTCAGCCAGACGGAGGAGAGTAGTGGTGGATGGGGATTGTTCGGCGCCTCTGTTCGAGGAAGAAGCTAAGGGCCCTCAGACCATCCTGGTGGGGGATGGAGGTGTAGAGGGATTGGACGTCCATGATGAAGAGGAAGCGGTTGGAGCCAGGGAACTGGAAATTGTTGATGTGACGTAAGGTGTCAGAGGAATCACGGATGTAGGTGGGAAGGGACTGGACAAGGGGAGAGAGAAGGGAGTCAAGATAACGAGAAATGAGTTTCTGTGGGGCAGGAGCAAGCTGAGACGATCGGTCTACCGGGGCAGTTCTGTTTGTGGATTTTGGGTAGGAGATAGATGCGGGCCGTCCGAGGTTGGGCGACTATCAGGTTGGAAGCTGTGGGAGGGAGATCCCCAGAGGAGATGAGGTCAGTGACAGTCCTGGAAACAATGGCTTGATGTTCAGTGGTGGGGTCATGGTCCAGGGAGAGGTAGGAGGAAGTGTCTGCGAGTTGACGCTCAGCCTCCGCGAGGTAGAGGTCAGTGCGCCAGACAACAACAGCACCACCCTTGTCAGCGGGTTTGATGACAATGTCAGGGTTGGACCTGAGAGAATGGAGTGCAGTAAGTTCAGAGAGAGGACAGGTTAGAATGGGTGAGAGGAGCAGAGAAATTGAGACGACTAATGTCGCGCCGACAGTTCTCAATGAAAAGATCAAGAGAAGGTAAGAATCCAGAGGGAGGGGGTCCAGGTGGAGGGAGAATATTGGAGATGGGTAAAAGGATCCGTTGAACTGGGAGAGGACTCCTGCCCAAAGAAGTGAGCCCGGAGACGAAGACGGCGAAAGAAGAGTTCAGTATCATGCCGAGCCCGAAATTCATTGAGGTGAGGGCGTAAGGGTATGAAACTAAGTCCTTTGCTGAGCACTGAACGTTCAGCATCGGAGAGGGGAAGGTCAGGGGGTATAGTGAATACCCGGCTGGGGCTGGGATTGGAAGATGGGGTGGGGACGGAGGGACAGGCTGGGGTGGAGGGTCCTAGATGGGTGTTGGTGTCGATGAGTTGTTGGAGCTTGCGTTCCTTAGCAGTTGAGAGAAAGAGAAAAAGTTTCTTGTTAAGGCGTCGGATGAGCCGAAGGATAAAATGAAACTGGGGGCACACGCAGCTTTGAAAAAGGGTACGGCGGTGCTGCTGGAGGGAGAGGTCGAGTGTGTTCATATGGCGGCGCATGGCACTGAGTGTGGATTTCAGAATGTGACGGGAACAGCAGTCTGAGAAACGTTTTATGTCCCCGGAGATACCGGTAATCCCTGGGTGGGTTCGAAAGATGAGGGGTGGAATTTCAGTTGAAATCCACGTGGGGTAAGTCGGAGACGGAGGCAGTCACTGAGAAAGGAGATATGGCTGTGAAAGTGAGTTTTAGTAAACACCTTGTCAAACACTAGGAGGGAAATGTTGTCCCTCGCTGCTCCTGTGATTGGGATATTGTCCTGCAATGTCACTGTGACTGGGATATGGTTCCGTGATGTCACTGTGATTGGGATATGGTCCCGCGATTGTCCCTCGCTGTTCCTGTGATACTGATACTGTATCTCCATGTCCCTGTGACTGGGATATAGTACCTCAATGTCTCCTTGGCCAACATATTGTCTATTGTTGACCCTGTGACCGGGACATTTTCCCACGATGTCCCTGTGACCGGGATATTGTCATTCAACATCCCTGCGACCAGAATATTATCCCTCGATGTCCCTGTGACTGAGATATTGTTCTCGCGATTTCCCTGTGACTAGGATATTGTCTTGTTATCGGAATATTATCCGTCAATGCCCCTGGGAACTGGATATTATCCCACGATGTCCCTGAGACCGGGATATTGTCCCCTGTTGACCTTGTGATTGGGATATTTCCCCACGATTTCCCTGTGACTGCAATATTATCCCTCGATGACCCTGTGACCTGGATATTGCCCCAGATGTCCTTGTTTTTGGGATATTGTTCCTCAATTTCCCTGTGACTGCAATATTGTCCCTCGATGACCCTGTGACCTGGATATTGTCCCACATTGACCCTGTGATTGGGATATTGTCCTGCGATGTCCCTGTGACTGCAATATTTTCTCTCAATGACCCCGTGACCGGGATATTCTCGAACATTGAACCTGTGACAGGGATATTGTCCCGCATTGTCTCTGTGACAGGGATATTGTCCTGCGATGACCCTGTGATTTGGATATTGTACCCATGATTTCCCTGTGACAGGGATATTGTCCCGCATTCACCTTATTACCAGGAGATAGTCCCGCGTTGACCCTGAGACTGGGATATTGCCCTATGATGTCCCTGTGACTGGGATATTGTCCTGCGATGTACCTGTGGCCGGGATATTGTCCCACGATGTGGCTGTGACCGGGATATTGCCCTTAATGTCCCTTTGATCGGAATATTGTCCCTGATGTCCATGTGACTGGGATAAAATCCTGCAGTGGCCCTGTGATTGGGATATTGTCCCGCAATCTCCATGTGATTTGGATTTTGCCCCAAAACGTCCTTGTGACCAGGACATTGTTCCTCGATATTACCCTCATAAGGATATTGGCACTTGATGTCCCCGTGACTTGGATGTTGTCCAGTGATGTTCCTGTGACCTGTATATTTTTTCGCGATGTCCCTGTTACTGGGATATTGCCCCTGATGTCCCTGTGATTGGTATAGTGACCAGAGATGCCTCAGTGAATGTGATTTTGTCCCGCGCCCTCTCGTTGACCTGGATATCATCCCAATGTGCGGGATATCGTCCCGCGATATCCCTGTGACGGGGATGTCTTCCTGCGATGCCACTGTGACTGGGACATTTTCAGGCTATATCCCATGACCAGGATATTGTACCACGATGTCCCTGTGACTGTGATATTGTCCCGCGATGTCCCTGTGACTGGGATATTGTCCAGCGATGTCACTGCTACAGGGAGGTTGTTCCTCGTTGTCCCTGTGACCGGGATATTGTCCTGCCATGTCCTTGTGACTGGGAATTTGCCTCGCATTGTGCCTGTTACTGGGATATTATCATGCAATGACCTTGTGACTGGGATATTGTCCCTCGATATCACTGAGAATGGGATATTGTCCTGCAATGTCACTGTGACGGGGATATTGACCCGCGATGTCAATGTGACTGGGATATGTTCCCGCGATATCCCTGTGACTGGGATAATGTCGCACGATGACACTGTTTCAGGGATATTGTCCTGCCATGTCCCTATGAATAGGATATTGTCCCATGATATCCCTGTGAATGGGATATTGTCTCACGATGACCCTGTGATCGGGATATTGTCCCACGATGCCCCTATGACTAAGATATTGTGAAACAATGTCCCATTGACCCAGATATTGTCCAACAATGACCCTGTGACCAGGATATTTTCCTGTGTTGACCCTGAGACTGGGATATTGTCCCATGCTCTCCCTGTGACTGCAATATTGTCCCTCAATGACCCCGTGACCGGGATATTGTCGAACATTGACCCTGTGAGAGGGTATTGTCCCGCAATGTCTGTGACAGGGAAATAGTCCCGCAATGTCCCTATGACAGAGATATTGTCCCGCATTGATCTTGTGACCAGGATATAGTCCCGTGTTGACCATGGGACTGGGATTTTGTCCCATGATGTCCCTGTTAATGTGATATTGTCCTGCGATGTACCTTCGACCGTGATATTGTCCCACAATGTGCCATGACCGGGATATTGACCTTGATGTCCCTTTGATCGGAATATTTTCTTTGATGTTCCTGTGACCGAGATATAGTCCCATGATGTCCATGTGACCTGGATAAAATCCCGCAAAGGCCCTGTGACTGGGATATTGTCCCATGCTCTCCCTGTGACTGCAATATTGTCCCTCAATGACCCCGTGACTGGGATATTGTCGAACATTGACCCTGTGACAGGGTATTGTCCCGCAATGTCTGTGACAGGGAAATTGTCCCACAATGACCCTATGACAGGGATATTGTCCAGCATTGATCTTGTGACCAGGATATAGTCCCGTGTTGACCATGTGACTGGGATTTTGTCCCATGATGTCCCTGTGACTGGGATATTGTCCTGCAATCTCCCTGCAACCGGGATATTTTTCCATGATATCGCCGTGACCAGGCTATTGCCCTTGATGTCCCTTTGACCGGGATATAGTCCCATGTTGTCCATGTGACCGGGATATAATCCCGTGATGTCCCTGTGACTGGGATATTGTCCCACAATGTCCCTGCACCTGGGATATCGTCCCACGATGTTGCTGTGAGCGGAATATTGTCCCTGATGTCCCTTTGACCGGGATATTGTCCAATTATGTCCATGTGACAGGGATAAAATCCTGCTATGTCCCTGTGACAAGATATTGTCCCGCCACCGCAATGTGAAAAGCATTTTGTCCCAAAACGTCCTTGTGACCAGGATTTTGTTCTGCGATATTAAACTGATAAGGATATTGTCTCTCGATGTCCCCGTGACAGGGATATTGTCCCGCAATGTACCTGTTACCGGAATATTTTCTCGCGAGTCCCCTGTTACCGGGATATTAGCCCCTGTTGTCTCTGTGACTGGGATATTGTCCCACGATGTCCATGTGAACAGGATATTGTCTCGCGATGTCCTTGTGACCGGGATATTGCCTTGCGATGTCCCTGTTACTGGGATATTGTACCACGATGTCCTTGTGACTGGGATATTTCCCCACAATATCCCTTTGACTGGGATGTTGTTCCTCGATGTCCCTATGACAGGGACGTGGTCTCACGATGCACATGTGCTTTGGATATTGTCCCTTGATGATCATGTGACAGATATATTGTCCAGTGATGACCCTGTGAAAGGGATATTGTCCCGTAATGTCCCTGTCACAGGATATTGTCCCACAATGTCCCTGTGACTGGGATATTGTCCCGCGATGTCCCTGATCCTCAGATAATGTCCCGTGATGTCCCTGTTAATGTGATATTGTCCTGCGATGACCCTGTGACTAGGATATTGTCCCATGCTGACCCTTTGACTGGGATATTGTCCGATGATGTCCCTGTGACAGTGATTTTTGTCCCTCGCTATTCCTGTGATTGGGATACTGTATCTCCATGTCCATGTGAGCGGTATATAGGACCTTGATGTCTCCTTGACCCGGAATTTGTCTCTTGTTGACCCTGTGACCGGGATTTTAGCCCACGATGTCCCTGTGACCGGGATATTGTTATTCAACGTCCCTGTGATGAGAATATTATCCCTCGATGTCCCTGTGACTGAGATATTGTTCCCGCGATTTCCCTGTGGCCAGGATATTCTCTCGTTATCAGAATATTATCCGTCAATTCCCCTTGGACCTGGATATTATCCCGCGATGTCATTGAGAACGGGATATTGTCCCCTGTTGACCTTGTGACTGGGATATTGCCCCACGATTTCCCTGTGACTGCAATATTGTCCCTCGATGACACTGTGACATGGATATTGTTCCACATGGACCCTGTGACTGGACTATTGTCCTGCAATGTCCCTGTGACTGCAATATTGTCCCTCAATGACCCTGTTACCGGGATATTCTCGAACATTGACCCTGTGACAGGGATATAATCCCGCATTGTCTCTGTGACAGGGATATTGTCCCGCATAAACACTGTGACTGGGATATTGACCCATTATGTCCCTGTGACTGGGATATTGTCCTGCGATGTACCTGCAAACGGGATATTGTCCCACGATGTGGTTGTGACTGGGATAATGCCCTTGATATCCCTTTGATCGGATTATTGTTCCTGATGTCCCTGTGACCAATGCATAGTCCCATGATGTCTATGTGACTGGGATAAAATCCCGCGATGGCCTTGTGACTGGGATATTGTCCCGCAATCTCCATGTGATTTGGATTTTGTCCCAAAACATCCTTGTGGCCAGGATATTGTTCCTCGATATTACCATCATACGGATATTGTCTCTCGATGTCCCTGTGACTGGGACATTTTCTACCTGTATCCCATGACCAGGATATTGTACCACGATGTCCCTGTCACTGTGATATTTTCCCGCGATGTCCCTGTGACAGGGATATTGATCCGTGTATCCCTGTGTCTGGGATATTGTCTCACGGTGTCCCTGTGACCATGAGATTGTCCTCTGATGTCCCTGTGATTTCGATTTTGTCCTGAAATACCCTTTAGAACAGGATATTGTTCCGTTACATTAACCTGATGAGGATATTGGTTCACAATGCCCCCGTGACCGGGATATTGTCACGCGATATCCCTACGACCGGAATATTGTCAATCGCTGTTCCTGTGACTGGGATATTGTCCTACGATGTCCCTGCGACGGGGATGCTGTTCCTCTTTGTCCCTGTGACCGGGATATTGTCCCGCGATGTCCCTGTGACTGGGAATTTGCCTCGCGATATCGCTGTTACTGGGATAAAGTCATGCAATGTCCTTGTGACTGGGATATTGTCCCTCGATATCGCTGTGAATGTTATATTGTCCTGCAATGTCACTGTGACTGGGATCTTTTCCCAAAATGTCCCTGTGACTGGGACATGGTCCTGCGATGTCACTGTGACTGGGATATCGCCTGCGATAACCCAGTGACTGGGATATTGTCCCATGATGACCCTTTGAATGACATATTGTCCCTCGCTGTTCCTGTGATTGGGATATTGTCCTGCAATGTCACTGTGACAGGGATATTTTCCCGTGATGACACTGTGACTGGGATATGGTCCTGTGATGTCACTGTGATTGGGATATGGTCCCGCGATTGTCCCTTGCTCTTCCTGTGATTCTGATACTGTATCTCCATGTCCCCGTGACCGGGGTATGGTACCTCGATGTCTCCTTGGCCCACATATTGTCTATTGTTGACCCTGTGACCGGGATATTTTCCCACGATGTCCCTGTGACCGGGATATTGTCATTCAACATCCCTGTGACCAGAATATTATCCCTCGATGTCCCTGTGACTGAGATATTGTTCTCGCGATTTCCCTGTGACCAGGATATTGTCTCGTTATCGGAATATTATCCGTCAATGCCCATGGGAGCTGGATATTATCCCGCAATGTCCCTGAGACCGGGATATTGTCCCCTGTTGACCTTGTGACTGGGATATTGCCCCGCGATTTCCCTGTGACTGCAATATTGTCCCTCGAAGACCCTGTGACCTGAATATTGTTCCACATTGACACTGTGACTGGGATATTGTCCTGCGATGTCCCTGTGACTGCAATATTTTCCCTCAATGACCCCGTGACAGTTATATTCTCGAACACTGACCCTGTGACAGGGATATTGTCCCGCATTGCCTCTGTGACAGGGATATTGTCCTGCGATGACTCTGTGACTTGGATATTGTACCCATGATGTCCCGGGTGACAGGGATATTGTCCCGCATTCGCCTTGTTACCAGGATATAGTCCCACATTGACCCTGTGAATGGGATATTGCCCCATGATGTCCCTGTGACTGGGATATTGTCCTGCAATGTACCTTTGACTGTGATATTGTCCCACAATGTGCCGTGACCGGAATATTGACCTTGATGTCCCTATGATCGGAATATTTTCTTTGATGTTCCTGTGACTGAGATATAGTCCCTTGATGTCCATGTGACCTGGATAAAATCCCGCAGTGGCCCTGTGACTGGGATATTGTCCCATGCTCTCCCTGTGACTGCAATATTGTCCCTCAATGACCCCGTGACCGGGATATTGTCGAACATTGACCCTGTGACAGGGTATTGTCCCGCAATGTCTGTGACAGGGAAATTTTCCCGCAAAGTCCCTATGACAGGGATATTGTCCCGCATTGATCTTGTGACCAGGATATAGTCCCGTGTTGACCATGTGACTGGGATTTTGTCCCATGATGTCCCTGTGACTGGGATATTGTCCTGCAATCTCCCTGCAACCGGGATATTTTTCCATGATATCGCCGTGACCAGGATATTGCCCTTGATGTCCCTGTGACCGGGATATAGTCCCATGTTGTCCATGTGATCGGGATATAATCCCGTGATGTCCATGTGACTGGGATATTGTCCCCCAATGTCCCTGCACCTGGGATATCATCCCGCGATGTTGCTGTGACCGGAATATTGTCCCTGATGTCCCTTTGACCCGGATATTGTCCAATGATGTCCATGTGACAGGGATAAAATCCTGCTATGTCCCAGTGACAGGATATTGTCCCGCAATCGCAATGTGAAAAGCATTTTTTCCCAAAACGTCCTTGTGACCAGGATTTTGTTCTGCGATATTAAACTGATAAGGATATTGTCTCTCGATGTCCCCGTGACAGGGACGCTGTCCCGCAATGTACCTGTTACCGGAATATTTTCACGCGAGTTCCCTGTTACCAGGATATTGCCGCTGTTGTCTCTGTGACTGGGATATTGTCCCGCGATGTTCCTGTGAACGGGATATTGTCCCACGATGTCCTTGTGACCGGGAGATTGCCTTGCGATGTCCCTTTTACTGGGACATTGTACCACGATGTCCTTGTGACTGGGATATTGTCCCACAATGTCCCTGTGACTAGGATATTTCCCCACAATATCCCTTTGACTGTGATGTTGTTCCTCGATGTCCCTATGACAGGGATCTGGTCTCACGATGCACCTGTGCCTGGGATATTGTCCCTTGATGATCATGTGACAGATATATTGTCCAGTGATGACCCTGTGAAAGGGATATTGTCCCATAATGTCCCTGTCACAGGATATTGTCCCACAATGTCCCTGTGACTGGGATATTGTCCCGCGATGTCCCTGATCCTCAGATAATGTCCCGTGATGTCCCTGTTAATGTGATATTGTCCTGCGATGACCCTGTGACTAGGATATTGTCCCGTGCTGACCCTTTGACTGGGATATTGTCCGATGATTTCCCTGTGACTGAGATATTGTCCCTCGCTGTTCCTGTGATTGGGATACTGTATCTCCATGCCCCTCTGACCGGGATATAGTACTTTGATGTCTCCTTGACCTGGAATTTGGCTCTTGTTGACCCTGTGACCGGGATTTTATCCCACGTTCTCCCTGTGACCGGGATATTGTTATTCAACGTCCCTGTGATGAGAATATTATCCCTCGATGTCCCTGTGACTGAGATATTGTTCCCGCGATTTCCCTGTGACCAGGATATTGTCTCGTTATCGGAATATTATCCGTCAATTCCCCTTGGACCTGGATATTATCCCGTGATGTCATTGAGAATGGGATATTGTCACCTGTTGACCTTGTGACTGGGATATTGCCCCACGATTTCCCTGTGACTGCAATATTGTCCCTCGATGACCCTCTGACCTGGATATTGTTCCACATGGACCCTGTGACTGGAATATTGTCCTGTGATGTCCCTGTGACTGCAATATTGTCCCTCAATGACCCTGTTACCGGGATATTCTCGAACATTGACCCTGTGACAGGGATATAGTCCCGCATTGTCTCTGTGACAGGGATATTGTCCTGCGATGACCCTGTGACCTGGATATTGTAACCATGATGTCGCTGTGAGAGGGATATTGTCCCGATTGTCTCTGTGACAGGGATATTGTCCTGCAATGACCCTGTGACAGGGATATTGTAACCATGATGTCCCTGTGAAAGGGATATTGTCCCGCATTCACCTTGTGACCAGGATATTGTCCCGCATAGACCCTGTGACTGGGATATTGACCCATGATGTCCCTGTGACTGGGATATTGTCCTGCGATGTACCTGCGACCGGGATATTGTCCCAAGATGTGGTTGTGACCGGGATATTGCCCTTGATGTCCCTTCGATCGGATTATTGTCCCTGATGTCCCTGTCACCGAGATATAGTCCCATGATGACCATGTGACTGGGATAAAATCCCGCGATGGCCTTGTGACTGGGATATTGTCCCGCAATCTCCATGTGATTTGGATTTTGTCCCAAAACGTCCTTGCAACCAGGATATTGTTCCTCGATATTACCATCATAAGGATAGTGTCTCTCGATGTCCCCCTGACTTGGATGTTGTCCGGTGATGTTCCTGTGACCTGGATATTTTCTTGCGATCTCCCTTTCACCAGGATATTGCCCCTGATGTCCCTGTGAATGGGATACTGTCCCTCAATGTCCCTGTGACCGGGATATTGTCCCGCGATGTCTCTGTTCCAGGGATATTGCCTCACGATGTCCCTGTTACTAGGATATTGTCCCATGAAATCTCTGTGACAGGGATATTGTCCCACAATGTCCCTATGATAGGGATATTGTCCTCCAATGTCACTAAGACTGGGTTATTGTCCTGTGATGTCACTGTGACTGGGATATAGTCTACGAGGTCCCTGTGACTTTGATATTGTCCCATGATATCCCTGTGACTGAGATAAATTCACACGGTATGCCTGTGAGCGGACTTTTGCCCCACGACGTGCCTGCGACTGGTATATTGTCCCACGATGTCACTGTGACTGGGATACTGCCCCTGATGTCCCTGTGACCTGAATATTATCCCGTGGTATCCCTGAGACTCGGATATTGTCCCACAATGTCCATGCGACTGGGATATTGTCCCGCGATGCCCATGTGACTGGGATATTGTCCCACGATATCCATGTGACCGGTCTATTGTCCCATGATTTCCATGACATAGGGAAATTGTCCCACGGTGTCCATTTGACCAACATTTTGTCCCATGGTATCCCTGTGGCCGGGATTGTCTCCCGTGATGTCCCTGTGACTGGAATAGTGACCAACGATGCCTCCGTGTCTGTGATATTGTCCCGTGCCCTATCTTTGACCTGGATATTATCCCAATGTGCAGGATATCGTCCCGCGATATCCCGGTGACTGGTATGTTTTTCTGCGATGTCGCTGTTACTGGGACATTTTCCGGCTGTATCCCATGACCATGATATTGTACCAAGATGTCTCGGTCACTGTGATATTGTCCCGCGATGTCCCTGTGACTGGTATAATATCCCGCAATGTCCCTGTGACAGGGATATTGATCCGTGATACCCCTGTGACAGGGATATTGTCTCATGGTGTCCCTGTGACCGTGCGATTGTCTCCATTATCCCTGTGATTTCGATTTTATCCTGAAATACCCTTTTGACCAGGATATTGTTCCGTTACATTACCCTGATAAGGATATTGGTTCTCAATGCCCCCATGCCCGGGATATTGTCACGCGATATCCCTATGACCAGAATATTGTCAATTGCTGTTCCTGTGACAGGGATATTTTCCTGCAATGTCACTGGGACTGGGATATGGTCCCGCGATTGTCCCTCGCTGTTCCTGTGATTCTGATACTGTATCTCCATGTCCCTGTGACCGGGATATAGTACCTCGATGTCTCTTTGGCCCACATATTGTCTATTGCTGACCCTGTGACAGGGATATTTTCCCACGATGTCCCTGTGACCGGGATATTGTCATTCAATATCCCTGTGACCAGAATATTATCCCTCGATGTCCCTGTGGCTGAGATATTGTTCTCGCGATTTTCCTGTGACCAGGATATTGTCTCGTTATCGGAATATTATCCGTCAATGCCCCTGGGACCTGGATATTATCCCGCAATGTCCCTGTGACCTGGATATTGTCCCGTGATATCCCTGAGACTCGGATATTTTCCCATAACTTCCATGTGACTGGGATATTGTCTCGCGATGCCCATGTGACTGGGATATTGTCCCACGATATCCATGTGACCGTTCTATTGTCCTACAATGTCCATGTGATAGGGAAATTGTCCCATGGTGTCCATTTGACCTACATTTTGTGCCATGGTGTCTCTGTGGCCGGGATTTTCTCCCGTGATGTCCCTGTGACTGGAATAGTGACCAGTGATGCCTCAGTGAATGAGATATTGTCCCGTTCCCTCTCTTTGACCTGGATATTATCCCAATGTGCGGGATATCGTCCTGCAATATCCCTGTCACTGGGATGTTTTCCTGTGATATCCCTGTGACTGGGACTTTTTCCGGCTATATCCCGTGACCAGGATATTGTACCACGATGTCCCTGTGACTGTGATATTGTCCCGCGATGTCCCTGTGACTGGGATATTGTTCCTCAATGTCCCTGTGACAAGGATATTGTTTCCTGATACCCCTGTGACTGTGATACTGTCCCGCGATGTCCCTGTGAAAGGGATATTGTTCCCTGATACACCTCTTGACTGGGATATTGTCTCATGCTGTCCCTGTGACCGTGAGATTGTCCTGTGATGTCCCTGTGATTTCGATTTTGTCCCAAAATACCCTTTTGTCCAGGATATGGTTCCATGACATTACCCTGATAAGGATATTGGTTCTCAATGCCCCTGTGTCCGGCATATTGTCACGCGATATCCCTACAACCGGAATATTGTCAATCGCTGTTCCTGTGACTGGGATATTGTCCTGCAATGTCATTGAGACTGGGATATTGTCCCGCGATGTCCCTGTGACTTCGATATTGTCCCACGATATTCCTGTGTCTGGGATAATTTCCCACGGTATGCCTGTGAGTGGAATTTTGTCCCACAAAGTGCCTGCGACTTCTATATTGTCCCACGATCTCACTGTGACTGGGATATTGCCGCTGATGTCCCTGTGACCTGGTTATTGTCCCGTGATATCCCTGAGACTCGGATATTGTCCTAAAATGTGCATGCGATTTGGGATATTGTCCCACGATGCCCATGTGACTGGGATATTGTCCCACGATATCCATGTGACCGGTCTATTGTCCTACATTGTCCACGTGACAGGGAAATTGTCCCATGGTGTCCATTTGACCAACATTTTGTGCCATGGTGTCCCTGTGGACGGGATTTTCTCCCCTGATGTCCCTGTGACTGGATTAGAGACCGGTGATGCCTCAGTGAATGTGATTTTGTCCCGCGCCCTCGCTCTGACCTGGATATCATCCCAATGTGCGGGATATCGTCCCGCGATATCCTTGTGACTGGGATGTCTTCCTGCGATGCCCCTGTGACTGGCACATTTTCAGGCTATATCCCGTGACCAGGATATTGTACCACGATGTCCCTGTGACTGTGATATTGTCCCGCAATGTCCCTGTGACTGGGATATCGTCCTGCGATGTCACTGCTACTGGGATGCTGTTCCTCGTTGTCCCTGTGACCGGGATATTGTCCTGCCATGTCCCTGTGACTGGGAATTTGCCTTGCAATGTGCCTGTTACTGGGATATTATCATGCAATGACCTTCTGACTGGGATATTGTCCCGCGATATCACTGAGAATGGGATATTGTTCTGCAATGTCACTGTGACTGGGATATTGTCCCGCGATGTCACTGTGACTAGGATATGGTCCCGCAATATCCCTGTGACTGGGATAATGTCACACGATGACACTGTGTCAGGGATATTGTCCTGCCATGTCCCTATGAATAGGATATTGTCCCACGATATCCCTGTGAATGGGATATTGTCTCACGATGACCCTGTGATCGGGATATTGTCCCACGATGCCCCTATGACTAGGATATTGTTGAACAGTGTCCCATTGACCCAGATATTGTCCAACAATGACCCTGTGTCCAGGATATTTTCCTGTGTTGACCCTGAGACTGGGATATTGTCCCATGCTCTCCCTGTGACTGCAATATTGTCCCTCAATGACCCCGTGACTGGGATATTGTCGAACATTGACCCTGTGACAGGGATATTGTCCCGCAATGTCTGTGACAGGGAAATTGTCCCGCAATGTCCCTGTGACAGGGATATTGTCCCGCATTCATCTTGTGATCAGGATATAGTCCCGTGTTGACCATGTGACTGGGATTTTGTCACATGATGTCCCCGTGACTGGGATATTGTCCTGCAATCTCCCAGCAACCGGGATACTTTTCCATGATATCGCCGTGACCAGGATATTGCCCTTGATGTCCCTGTGACCGGGATATAGTCCGATGTTGTCCATGTGACCAGGATATAATCCTGTGATGTCCATTTGACCGGAATATTGTCCCTGATGTCTCTTTGACTGGGATGCTGTCCCATGAAGTCCATGTGAAAGGGATAAAGTCCTGCTATGTCCCTGTGATAGGATATTGTCCCGCAATCGCAATGTGAAAAGCAATTTTTCCCAAAACATCCTTGTGACCAGGATTTTGTTCTGCGATATTAAACTGATAAGGATATTGTCTCTCGATGTCCCCGTGACAGGGATATTGTCCCGCAATGTACCTGTTACCGGAATATTTTCTTGCGATGTCCCTGTTACCGGGATATTGCCCCTGTTGTCACTGTGACTGGGATATTGTCCCGCGATGCCCATGTGACTGGGATATTGACCCACAATATCCATGTGACCGGTCTATTGTCCCACGATTTCCATGTCATAGGGAAATTGTCCCATGGTGTCCATTTGACCAACATTTTGTCCCATGGCCTACTTGTGGCTGGGATTGTCTCCCGTGATGTCCCTGTGACTGGAATAGTGACCAACGATGCCTCCGTGACTGTGATAGTGTCCGGCGCCCTCTCTTTGACCTGGATATTATCCCAATGTGCGGGATATCATCCTGCGATATCCCGGTGACTGGTATGTTTTCCTGCAATGTCCCTGTGACTGGGACATTTTCTGGCTGTATCCCGTGACCAGGATATTGTACCACGATGTCGCTGTCACTGTGATATTGTCCCGCAATATCCCTGTGACTGGGATATTGTCCCGCAATGTCCCTGTGACAGGGACATTGATCCGCGATATCCCTGTGACTGGGATATTGTCTCACGGTGCCCCTGTGACCGTGAGATTGTCCTCTGATGTCCCTCTGATTTCGATTTTGTCCTGAAATACCCTTTAGACCAGGATATTGTTCCATTACATTACCCTGATAAGGATATTGGTTCTCAATGCCCCCATGACCAGGATATTGTCACGCGATATCCCTACGACCGCAATATTCTCAATCGCTGTTCCTGTGACTGGGATATTGTCCTATGATTTCACTGCGACTGGGATGTTGTTTCTCTTTGCCCCTGTGACCGGGATATTGTCCCGCGATGTCCCTGTGACTGGGTATTTGCCTCGCGATATCGCTGTTGCTGGGATAAAGTCATGCAATATCCTTGTGACTGGGATATTGTCCCTCGATATCGCTGTGAATGGTATATTGTCCTGCAATGTCACTGTGAGTGGGATCTTTTTCCAAAATGTCACTGTGACTGGGAAATTGTTTCACGATGACCCTGTGACTGGGAAATTGTCCCATGATGTCCCTGTGACTGACATATTGTCCCTCGCTGTTCCTGTGTTTGCGATATTGTCCTGCAATGTCACTGTGACAGGGATATTGTCCCGCGATATCACTGTGATTGGGAGATGGTCCCGCGATGGTCCTCGCTGTTCCTGTGATTCTGATACTGTATCTCCATGTCCCCGTGACCGGGGTATAGTACCTCGATGTCTCCTTGGCCCACATATTGTCTATTGTTGACCCTGTGACCAGGATATTTTCCCACGATGTCCCTGTGACCGGGATATTGTCATTCAACATCTTTGTGAACAGAATATTATCCCTCGATGTCCCTGTGACAGAGATATTGTTCTCGCGATTTCCCTGTGACCAGGATATTGTCTTGTTATCGGAATATTATTCGTCAATGCCCATGGGAGCTGGATATTATCCCGCAATGTCCCTGAGACCGGGATATTGTCCCCTGTTGACCTTGTGATTGGGATATTGCCCCGCGATTTCCCTGTGACTGCAATATTGTTCCTCGAAGACCCTGTGACCTGGATATTGTTCCACATTGACACTGTGACTGGGATATTGTCCTGCGATTTCCCTGTGACTGCAATATTTTCCCTCAATGACCCCGTGACAGGTATATTCTCGAACATTGACCCTGTGACAGGGTTATTGTCCCGCATTGTCTCTGTGACAGCGATATTGTCCTGCGATTACCCTGTGACTTGGATATTGTACCCATGATGTCCCTGTGACAGGGATATTGTCCCGCATTCACCTTGTTACCAGGATATAGTCCCGCGTTGAACCTGTGACTGGGATATTGCCCCATGATGTCCCTGTGACTGGGATATTGTCCTGCGATGTATCTTCGACCGGGATATTGTCCCATGATGTGCCGTGACCGGGATATTGCCCTTGATGACCCTATGATCGGAATATTTTCTTTGATGTTCCTGTGACCGAGATATAATCCCATGATGTCCATGTGACCTGGACAAAATCCCGCAGTGGCCCTGTGACTGGGATATTGTCCCATGCTCTCCCTGTGACTGCAATATTGTCCCTCAATGACCCCGTGACCGGGATATTGTCCCGCATTCATCTTGTGACCAGGATATAGTCCCGTGTTGACCGGGATATTGTCCCACGATGTGGCTGTGACCGGGATCTTGCCCTTGGTGTCCCTATGATCGGAATATTGTCAAACATTGACCCTGTGAGAGGTTATTGTCCCACAATGTCTGTGACAGGGAAATTGTCCCGCAATGTCCCTGTGACAGGGATATTGTCCCGCATTCATCTTGTGACCAGGATATAGTCCCGTGTTGACCGGGATATTGTCCCACGATGTGGCTGTGACCGGGATCTTGCCCTTGGTGTCCCTATGATCGGAATATTGTCCCTGATGTCCCTGTCACTGAGATATAGTCCCATGATGACCATGTGAATGGGATCAAATCCCGCAGTGGCCCTGTGACTGGGATATTTTCCCGCAATCTCCATGTGATTTGGATTTTGTCCCAAAACGTTATTGTGACCAGGATATTGTTCCTCGATATTACCCTCATAAGGATATTGGCTCTCGATGTCCCCGTGACTTGAATGTTGTCCCGTGATGTTCCTGTGACCTGGATATTTTCTCGCTATGTCCCTGTTACTGGGATATTGTCCCATGATATCTGTTACTGGGATATTGTCCTACGATGTCCCTGTGAATGGGATATTGTCCTGCAATGTCACTGTGACTGGGATATTGTCCCTTGATGTCCCTGTGACCGGGATATTGTCCTGCGATGTCTCTGTTATGGAGATATTGCCTCTCGATGTCCCTGTTACTGGGATATTGTCCCATGATATCTGTGACCGGGATATTGTCCTACGATGTCCCTGTGAATGGGATATTGTCCTGCAATGTCACTGTGACTGGGATATTGTCCCACAATGTCCCTGTGACTTCGATATTGTCCCACGATATCCCTGTGTCTGGGATAATTTCCCACGGTATGCCTGTGAGCGGAATTTTGTCGAAACGAAGGGCTTGCGACTTGTATATTGTCCCACGATGTCACTGTGACTGGGATATTGGCCCTGATGTCCCTGTGATCTGGATATTGTCCCGTGATCTCCCTGAGACTCGGATATTGTCCCACAATGTCAATGCGACTGGGATATTGTCCCACGATGCCCATGTGACTGGGATATTGTCCCACAATATCCATGTGACCGGTCTATTGTTCTACAATGTCCATGTGCTTGGGAAATTGTCCCACGGTGTCCATTTGACCAACATTTTGTGCCATGGTGTCCCTGTGGCCGGGATGTTCCCCCGTGATGTCCCTGTGACTGGAATAGTGACCAGTGATGACTCAGTGAATGTGATATTGTCCCGCGCCCTCTCTTTGACCTGGATATTATCCCAATGTGCGGGATATCGTCCCGCGATATCCCTGTGACTGGGATGTTTTCCAGCGCTGTCCCTGTGACTGGGACATTATCCGGCTATATCCAGTGACAGGATATTGTACCACGATGTCCCTGTGACTGTGATATTGTCCCGCGATGACCCTGTGACTGGGATATTGTCCTGCAATGTCCCTGTGACCGGGATATTGTTGTTCAACGTCCCTGTGATGAGAAAATTCTCCCTCAATGTCCCTGTGACTGAGATATTTTTCCCGCGATTTCCCTGTGGCCAGGATATTGTCTTGTTATTGCAATATTATCCATCAATTCCCCTTGGACCTGAATATTATCCCGCGATGTCATTGAGACCGGGATATTGTCCCCTGTTGACCTTGTGACTGGGATATTGCTCCACAATTTCCCTGTGACTGCAATATTGTCCCTCAATGACCCTGTGACCTGGATATTGTTCTACATGGACCTTGTGACTGGAATATTTTCCTGCGATGTCCCTGTGACTGCAATATTGTCCCTCAATGACCCTGTTATCGGATATTCGCGAACATTGACCCTGTGACAGGGATATTGTCCCGCATTGTCTCTGTGACAGGGATATTGTCCTGCGATGACCCTGTGACTTGGATAATGTAACCATGATGTCCCTGTGACAGGGATATTGTCCCGCATTCACCTTGTTACCATGATATAGTCCCGCATAGACCCTGTGACTGGGATATTGCCCCATGATGTCCCTGTGACTGGGATATTGTCCTGCAATGTACCTGCGACCGGGATATCATCCCACGATGTGGCTGTGACCGGGATATTGCCCTTGATATCCCTTTGATCGGAATATTGTTCCTGATGTCCCTGTGACCAAGGCAAAGTCCCATGATGTCCATGTGACTGGGATAAAATCCCGCGATGGCCCTGTGACTGGGATATTGTCCCGCAATCTCCATGTGATTTGGATTTTGCCCCAAAACGTCCTTGTGACTAGGATATTGTTCCTCGACATTACCCTCATAAGGATATTGTCTCTCGATGTCCCTGTGACTTGAATGTTGTCCCGTGATGTTCCTGTGACCTGGATATTTTCTCGCGATGTCCCTGTTACCGGGATATTGCCCCTGATGTCCCTGTGACTGGGATATTGTTCCTCAATGTCCCTGTGACCAGGATATTGTTCCCTGAACTCCTGTGACTGTCATATTGTCCTGCAATGTCCCTGTGACCAGGATATTGTTATTCAATGTCCCTGTGATGAGAATATTATCCCTCGATATCCCTGTGACTGAGATTTTGTTCCCACGATTTCCCTGTGGCCAGGATATTGTCTGGTTATTGCAATATTTTCCGTCAATTCCCCTTGGACCTGGATATTATCCCGCAATGTCATTGAGACCGGGATATTGTCCCCTGTTGACCTTGTGACTGGGATATTGCCCCACAATTTCCCTGTGACTGCAATATTGTCCCTCAATGACCCTGTGACCTGGATATTGTTCCACATGGACCTTGTGACTGGAATATTGTCCTGCGATGTCCCTGTGACTGCAATATTGTCCCTCAATGACCCTGTTTTGGGATATTCTCGAACATTGTCTCTGTGACAGGGATATTGTCCTGCGATGTCTCTGTTACTGGGCTATTGCCTCGCGATGTCCCTGTTACTGGGATATTGTCCCATGATATCTGTGACCGGGATATTGTCCCACGATGTCCCTGTGAATGGGATATTGTCCTGCAATGTCACTGTGACTGGCATATTGTCCCGCTATGTCCCTGTGACTTCGATATTGTCCCACGATATCCCTGTGTCTGGGATAATTTCCCACGGTTTGCCGGTGAGTGGAATTTTGTCCCACGAAGTGTCTGCGACTTGTATATTGTCCCGTGATATCCCTGAGACTCGGATATTGTCCCACAATATCCATGCGACTGGGATATTGTCCCACGATATCCATGTGACCGGTCTATTGTCCTACAATATCCTCGTGATAGGGAAATTGTCCCATGGTGTCCATTTGACCAACATTTTGCGCCATGCTGCCCCTGTGGCTGGGATTTTCTCCTGTGATGTCCCTGTGACTGGAATAGTGACCAGTGATGCCTCAGTGAATGAGATAATGTCCCGCGCCCTCTCTTTGACCTGGATATTATCCCAATGTGCGGGATATCGTCCCCCGATATCCCTGTGACTGGAATGTTTTCCTGCGATATCCCTGTGACTGGGACATTTTCAGACTATATCCCGTGACCAGGATATTGTACCACGATGTCCCTGTGACTGTGATATAGTCTCGCGATGTCCCTGTGACTGGGATATTGTTCCTCAATGTCCCTGAAACAGGCATATTGTTCCCTGATACCCCTTTGACAGGGATATTGTCCCACAATGTCCCTGTGAATGGGATATTGTCCTCCAATGTCACTATGACTGGGATATAGTCCCGCGATGTCACTGTGACTGGGATATTGTCTACGAGGTCCCTGTGACTTCGATATTGTCCCACAATATCCCTGTGACTGGGATAATTTCACACGGCATGCCTGTGAGCGGACTTTTGTCCCACGAAGTGACTGCGACTGGTATATTGTCCCATGATGTCACTGTGACTGGGATATTGCCCCTGATGTCCCTGTGACCTGGATATTGTCCCGTGGTATCCCTGAGACTCGGATATTTTCCCACAATGTCCATGTGACTGGGATATTGTCCCACGATATCCATGTGACCTGTCTATTGTCCCACGAATTCCATGTCATAGGGAAATTGGCCCACGGTGTCCATTTGACCAACATTTTGTCCCATGGTGTCCCTGTAGCCGGGATTTTCTCCGTGATGTCTTGTGACTGGAATAGTGACCAACGATGCCTCCGTGACTGTAATATTGTCCCGTGCCCTCTCTTTGACCTGGATATTATCCTAATGCGTGGGATATAGTCCCGCGATATCCCGGTGACTGGTATGTTTTCCTGCGATGTCCCTGTGACTGGGACATTTTCTGGCTATATCTCGTGACAAGGATATTGTACCATGATATCCCTGTGACTGTGATATTGTCCTGCGATGTCCCTGTGACTCGGATATTGTCTCACGGTGTCCCTGTGACCGTGAGATTGTCCTCTGATGTCCCTGTGATTTTGATTTTGTCCTGAAATACCCTTTAGAACAGGATATTGTTCCGTTACATTTCCCTGATAAGGATATTGGTTCTCAATGTACCTGTTAGCGGAATATTTTCTTGCGATGTCCCTGTTACCGCGATATTACCGCTGTTGTTCCACATTTTCACTGTGACTGGGATATTGTCCTGCGATGTCCCTGTGACTGCAATATTGTCCCTCAATGACCCCGTGACCGGGATATTCTCAAACATTGACCCTGTGACAGGGATATTGTCCTGCTTTGTCTCTGTGACAGGGATATTGTCCTGCGATGACCCTGTGACTTGGATATTGTACCCATGATGTCCCTGTGACAGGGATATTGTCCCGCATTCACCTTGTTACCAGGATATAGTCCCGCGTTGACCCTGTGACTGGGATATTGCCCCATGATGTCCCTGTGACTGGGATATTCTCCTGCGATGTACCTGCGACCGGGATATTGTCTCACGATGTGGCTGTGACCGGGATCTTGCCCTTGGTGTCCCTATGATCGGAATATTGTCCCTGATGTCCCTGTCACTGAGATATAGTCCCATGATGACCATGTGAATGGGATCAAATCCCGCAGTGGCCCTGTGACTGGGATATTTTCCCGCAATCTCCATGTGATTTGGATTTTGTCCCAAAACGTTATTGTGACCAGGATATTGTTCCTCGATATTACCCTCATAAGGATATTGGCTCTCGATGTCCCCGTGACTTGGATGTTGTCCCGTGATGTTCCTGTGACCTGGATATTTTCTCGCTATGTCCCTGTCACCGGGATATTGCTCCTGATGTCCCTGTGACTGGGATATTGTCCTGCGATGTCTCTGTTATGGAGATATTGCTTTGCGATGTCCCTGTTACTGGGATATTGTCCCATGATATCTGTTACTGGGATATTGTCCTACGATGTCCCTGTGAATGGGATATTGTCCTGCAATGTCACTGTGACTGGGATATTGTCCTGCGATGTCTCTGTTATGGAGATATTGCCTCGCGATGTCCCTGTTACTGGGATATTGCCTCGCGATGTCCCTGTTACTGGGATATTGTCCCATGATATCTGTGACCGGGATATTGTCCCACAATGTCCCTGTGAATGGGATATTGTCCTGAAAGGTCACTGTGACTGGGATATTGTCCCGCGATGTCCCTGTGACTTCGATATTGTCCCACGATATCCCTGTGTCTGGGATAATTTCCCACGGTATGCCTGTGAGCGGAATTTTGTCCCACGAAGTGCTTGCGACTTGTATATTGTCCCACGATGTCACTGTGACTGGGATATTGGCCCTGATGTCCCTGTGACCTGGATAATGTCCCGTGATCTCCCTGAGACTCGGATATTGTCCCACAATGTCAATGCGACTGGGATATTGTCCCACGATGCCCATGTGACTGGGATATTGTCCCACGATATCCATGTGACCAGTCTATTGTCCTACAATGTCCATGTGATAGGGAAATTGTCCCACGGTGTCCATTTGACCAAAATTTTGGGCCATGGTGTTCCTGTGTCCGGGATGTTCTCCCGTGATGTCCCTGTGACCGGGAGAGTGACCAGTGATGACTCAGTGAATGTGATATTGTCCCGCGCCCTCTCTTTGACCTGGATATTATCCCAATGTGCGGGATATCGTCCCGTGATATCCCTGTGACTGGGATGTTTTCCTGCGCTGTCCCTGTGACTGGGACATTTTCCGGCTATATCCAGTGATCAGGATATTGTACCACGATGTCCCTGTGACTGTGATATTGTCCCGCGATGTCCCTGTGACTGGGATATTGTTCACTGATACCCCTGTGACTGTGATATTGTCCTGCAATGTCCCTGTGACCGGGATATTGTTGTTCAACGTCCCTGTGATGAGAATATTATCCCTCGATGTCCCTGTGACTGAGATATTGTTCCCGCGATTTCCCTGTGGCCAGGATATTGTCTCGTTATTGCAATATTATCCGTCAATTCCCCTTGGACCTGAATATTATCCCGCGATGTCATTTAGACCGGATATTGTTATTCAACGTCTGTGTGAGGAGAATATTATGCCTCGATGTCCCTGTGACTGAGATATTGTTCCCCGCGATTTCCCTGTGACCAGGATATTGTCGCGTTATCGGAATATTATCCATCAATTCCCCTTGGATCTGGATATTATCCCGCGATGTCATTGAGACCGGGATATTGTCCCCTATTGAACTTGTGACAGGAATATTGCCCCACGATTTCCCTGTGACTGCAATATTGTCCCTCAATGACCCTGTGAACTGGATATTGTTCCACATGGACCCTGTGACTGGGATATTGTCCCGCATTGTCTCTGTGACAGGGATATTGTCCTGTGATGACCCTGTTACCGGGATATTGTCCTGCAATGTTTCTCTGATTGGGATATTGCCGATATCCCGGTCACAGGGACATCGTGGGATAAAATCCCAGTCATAGGGTCAACAAGAGACAAATTCCGGGTCAAGGAGACATAAAGGTACTATATCCCGGTCACCGGGACATGGAGATACAGTATCCCAATCACAGGAACAGCAAGGGGCAATAGCTCAGGCACAGGGATATCATCGGACAATATCCCAGTCAAAGGGTCAGCACGGGACAAAATCCTAGTCACAGGGTCATCGCAGGACAATATTACATTAAGAGGGACATCATGGGACATTATCTGAGGATCAGGGACATCGTGCACTAATATCCCAGTCACAGGGACATTGCGGGACAACATCACAGTCACGGGGACATCGAGAGCCCATATCCTTATCAGGGTAATATCACAGAGCAATATCCTGGTCACAAGGAAGTTTTGGGACAAAACCACAAATCACATGGAGATTGCGGGAAATATCCCGGTCAAAGGGATATCACCCGGGCTGTATCCCAGTCACAGGGACACTAGTGGAATAATATCCTGGTCAGAAGTTCATTGAGGGACAATATCTGTGTCAAAGAGACATCGTGGGACAATATCCCAATCACAGAGAAATTGTCGGACAATATCCTGTGACAGGGACATTACGGGACAATATCCCTTTCACAGGGTCATCATTGGACTATATATCTGTCACAGGATCTTCAAGGGACAATATCCCAGGCACAGTTGCATCGCTGGACCACATCCCTGTCATAGGGACATCGAGGAACTACATCCCAGTCACAGTGACATCGCAGGACAATATCCCAGTCATAGGAACATCGCGGGACAATATCCCAGTCACAGGGACATCGTTGCACAATATCCTGTTCACGGGATATAGCCGGAAAATGTCCCAGTCACAGGGACATCATGGGAAAATATCCAGCACTTAGGGATAATATCCAGCTCATAAAAAGGGCGCGGGACAATTTCACAGTCACTGAGGCATCGCTGGTCACCTTTCCAGTCATAGGGACATCATGGGAGAAAATCCAGGCAACATGGACACCCATGGAAAAAATGTTGGTCAAATGGACACCATGGGAAAATTTCCCAATCCCGTGGACATTGTGAGACACTATACCGGTCACATGGATATCGTGGGACAATATCCCAGTCACGTAGTCATCGTGGGGCAATATCCCATGTGCATGGACATTGTGGGACAATATCCGAATCTCAGGGCTATCACGGGACATTATCCAGGTCACAGGGACATTCGGGCAATATCACAGTCACAGCGACCTCATTGGAAAATAGACCAGTCGCAGGGACATCGTGGGACAAAATTCCGCTCCCAGGCATACTGTGCGAAATTATCCCAGTCACAGGGATATCATGGGACAATATCCCAATCTCAGGGACATCGCAGGACAATATCCCACTCACAGAGTCATCGCAGGACAATATTACATTAAGAGGGACATCACAGGACATTATCTGAGGATCAGGGACATCGTGCACTAATATCCCAGTCACAGGGACATTGCGGGACAATATCACAGTCACGGGGACATCGAGATCCCATATCCTTATCAGGGTAATATCACAGAGCAATATCCTGGTCACAAGGAAGTTTTGGGACAAAACCCCAAATCACATGGAGATTGCGGGAAATATCCCGGTCACAGAGATATCACCCGGGCTGGATCACAGTCACAGAGACACTAGTGGAATAATATCCTGGTCACAAGTTCATTGCGGGACAATATCTGAGTCAAAGAGACATCGTGGGACAATATCCCAATCACAGGGAAATTGTGGGACAATATCCTGTGACAGGGACATTACGGGACAATATCCCTTTCACAGGGTCATCATTGGACTATATATCTGTCACAGGATCTTCAAGGGACAATATCCCAGGCACAGTTGCATCGCTGGACCACATCCCTGTCATAGGAACATCGAGGAACTACATCCCAGTCACAGTGACATCGCAGGACAATATCCCAGTCATAGGAACATCGCGGGACAATATCCCAGTCACAGGGACATCGTTGCACAATATCCTGGTCACGGGATATAGCCGGAAAATGTCCCAGTCACAGGGATATCATGGGAAAATATCCAGCACTTAGGGATAATATCCAGCTCATAAAAAGGGCGAGGGACAATTTCACAGTCACTGAGGCATCGCTGGTCACTCTTCCAGTCACAGGGACATCATGGGAGAAAACCCAGGCAACATGGACACCCATGGAAAAAATGTTGGTCAAATGGACACCATGGGACAATTTCCCTATCCCATGGACATTGTGAGACACTATACCGGTCACATAGATATCGTGGGACTATATCCCAGTCACGTGGTCGTCGTGGGGCAATATCCATGTGCATGGCCATTGTGGGACAATATCCGAGATTCAGGGATATCACGGGACATTATCCAGGTCTCAGGGACATCGGGGCAATATCCCAGACACAGCGACCTCATTGGAAAATACACCAGTCGCAGGGACATCGTGGGACAAAATTCCGCTCCCAGGCATACTGTGCGAAATTATCCCATCGCAGGGATATCGTGGGGCAATATCCCAATCAGAGGAACATTGCAGGACAATATCCCGGTAACAGGGTCATCACAGGACAATATCCCTGTCACAGAGACAATGCGGGACAATATCCCAGTCAGAGGGTCCATGTGGAACAATATCCAGTTCACAGGGTCATTGAGGAACAATATTGCAGTCACAGGGAAATCATGGGGCAATATCCCAGTCACAAGTTCAATAGGGGACAATATCCCGGTCTCAATGACATCGCGGTATAATATCCAGATCCAAGGGGAATTGATGGATAATATTCCGATAACGAGACAATATCCTGGTCACAGGGAAATCGCGGGAATAATATCTCAGTCACAGGGACATCGAGGGATAATATTCTCCTCACACGGACGTTGAATAACAATATCCCGGTCACAGGGACATCGTGGGATAAAATCCCGGTCATAGGGTCAACAAGAGACAAATTCCGGGTCAAGGAGACATAAAGGTACTATATCCCGGTCACAGGGACATGGAGATACAGTATCCCAATCACAGGAACAGCAAGGGGCAATATCTCAGGCACAGGGACATCATCGGCCAATATCCCAGTCAAAGGGTCAGCACGGGACAAAATCCTAGTCACAGGGTCATCGCAGGACAATATTACATTAAGAGGGACATCACGGGACATTATCTGAGGATCAGGGACATCGTGCACTAATATCCCAGTCACAGGGACATTGCGGGACAATATCACAGTGACGGGGACATCGAGAGCCCATATCCTTATCAGGGTAATATCACAGAGCAATATCCTGGTCACAAGGAAGTTTTGGGACAAAACACCAAATCACATGGAGATTGCGGGAAATATCCCGGTCACAGAGATATCACCCGGGCTGGATCACAGTCACAGAGACACTAGTGGAATAATATCCTGGTCAGAAGTTCATTGCGGGACAATATCTGAGTCAAAGAGACATCGTGGGACAATATCCCAATCACAGGGAAATTGTGGGACAATATCCTGTGACAGGGACATTACGGGACAATATCCCTTTCACAGGGTCATCATTGGACTATATATCTGTCACAGGATCTTCAAGGGACAATATCCCAGGCACAGTTGCATCGCTGGACCACATCCCTGTCATAGGAACATCGAGGAACTACATCCCAGTCACAGTGACATCGCAGGACAATATCCCAGTCATAGGAACATCGCGGGACAATATCCCAGTCACAGGGACATCATTGCACAATATCCTGGTCACGGGATATAGCCGGAAAATGTCCCAGTCACAGGGATATCATGGGAAAATATCCAGCACTTTGGGATAATATCCAGCTCATAAAAAGGGCGAGGGACAATTTCACAGTCACTGAGGCATCGCTGGTCACTCTTCCAGTCACAGGGACATCATGGGAGAAAACCCAGGCAACATGGACACCCATGGAAAAAATGTTGGTCAAATGGACACCATGGGACAATTTCCCTATCCCATGGACATTGTGAGACAATATACCGGTCACATAGATATCGTGGGACTATATCCCAGTCACGTGGTCGTCGTGGGGCAATATCCATGTGCATGGCCATTGTGGGACAATATCCGAGATTCAGGGATATCACGGGACATTATCCAGGTCTCAGGGACATCGGGGCAATATCCCAGACACAGCGACCTCATTGGAAAATACACCAGTCGCAGGGACATCGTGGGACAAAATTCCGCTCCCAGGCATACTGTGCGAAATTATCCCATCGCAGGGATATCGTGGGGCAATATCCCAATCAGAGGAACATTGCAGGACAATATCCCGGTAACAGGGTCATCACAGGACAATATCCCTGTCACAGAGACAATGCGGGACAATATCCCAGTCAGAGGGTCCATGTGGAACAATATCCAGTTCACAGGGTCATTGAGGGACAATATTGCAGTCACAGGGAAATCATGGGGCAATATCCCAGTCACAAGTTCAATAGGGAACAATATCCCGGTCTCAATGACATCGCGGTATAATATCCAGATCCAAGGGGAATTGATGGATAATATTCCGATAACGAGACAATATCCTGGTCACAGGGAAATCGCGGGAATAATATCTCAGTCACAGGGACATCGAGGGATAATATTCTCCTCACACGGACGTTGAATAACAATATCCCGGTCACAGGGACATCGTGGGATAAAATCCCGGTCATAGGGTCAACAAGAGACAAATTCCGGGTCAAGGAGACATAAAGGTACTATATCCCAGTCACAGGGACATGGAGATACAGTATCCCAATCACAGGAACAGCAAGGGGCAATATCTCAGGCACAGGGACATCATCGGCCAATATCCCAGTCAAAGGGTCAGCACGGGACAAAATCCTAGTCACAGGGTCATCGCAGGACAATATTACATTAAGAGGGACATCACGGGACATTATCTGAGGATCAGGGACATCGTGCACTAATATCCCAGTCACAGGGACATTGCGGGACAATATCACAGTGACGGGGACATCGAGAGCCCATATCCTTATCAGGGTAATATCACAGAGCAATATCCTGGTCACAAGGAAGTTTTGGGACAAAACACCAAATCACATGGAGATTGCGGGAAATATCCCGGTCACAGGGATATCACCCGGGCAGTATCCCAGTCACAGAGACACTAGTGGAATAATATCCTGGTCAGAAGTTCATTGCGGGACAATATCTGTGTCAAAGAGACATCGTGGGACAATATCCCAATCACAGGGAAATTGTGGGACAATATCCTGTGACAGGGACATTACGGGACAATATCCCTTTCACAGGGTCATCATTGGACTATATATCTGTCACAGGATCTTCAAGGGACAATATCCCAGGCACAGTTGCATCGCTGGACCACATCCCTGTCATAGGAACATCGAGGAACTACATCCCAGTCACAGTGACATCGCAGGACAATATCCCAGTCATAGGAACATCGCGGGACAATATCCCAGTCACAGGGACATCATTGCACAATATCCTGGTCACGGGATATAGCCGGAAAATGTCCCAGTCACAGGGATATCATGGGAAAATATCCAGCACTTTGGGATAATATCCAGCTCATAAAAAGGGCGAGGGACAATTTCACAGTCACTGAGGCATCGCTGGTCACTCTTCCAGTCACAGGGACATCATGGGAGAAAACCCAGGCAACATGGACACCCGTGGAAAAAATGTTGGTCAAATGGACACCATGGGACAATTTCCCTATCCCATGGACATTGTGAGACAATATACCGGTCACATAGATATCGTGGGACTATATCCCAGTCACGTGGTCGTCGTGGGGCAATATCCATGTGCATGGCCATTGTGGGACAATATCCGAGATTCAGGGATATCACGGGACATTATCCAGGTCTCAGGGACATTGGGGCAATATCCCAGACACAGCGACCTCATTGGAAAATACACCAGTCGCAGGGACATCGTGGGACAAAATTCCGCTCCCAGGCATACTGTGCGAAATTATCCCATCGCAGGGATATCGTGGGGCAATATCCCAATCAGAGGAACATTGCAGGACAATATCCCGGTAACAGGGTCATCACAGGACAATATCCCTGTCACAGAGACAATGCGGGACAATATCCCAGTCAGAGGGTCCATGTGGAACAATATCCAGTTCACAGGGTCATTGAGGGACAATATTGCAGTCACAGGGAAATCATGGGGCAATATCCCAGTCACAAGTTCAATAGGGGACAATATCCCGGTCTCAATGACATCGCGGTATAATATCCAGATCCAAGGGGAATTGATGGATAATATTCCGATAACGAGACAATATCCTGGTCACAGGGAAATCGCGGGAATAATATCTCAGTCACAGGGACATCGAGGGATAATATTCTCCTCACACGGACGTTGAATAACAATATCCCGGTCACAGGGACATCGTGGGATAAAATCCCGGTCATAGGGTCAACAAGAGACAAATTCCGGGTCAAGGAGACATAAAGGTACTATATCCCGGTCACAGGGACATGGAGATACAGTATCCCAATCACAGGAACAGCAAGGGGCAATATCTCAGGCACAGGGACATCATCGGCCAATATCCCAGTCAAAGGGTCAGCACGGGACAAAATCCTAGTCACAGGGTCATCGCAGGACAATATTACATTAAGAGGGACATCACGGGACATTATCTGAGGATCAGGGACATCGTGCACTAATATCCCAGTCACAGGGACATTGCGGGACAATATCACAGTGACGGGGACATCGAGAGCCCATATCCTTATCAGGGTAATATCACAGAGCAATATCCTGGTCACAAGGAAGTTTTGGGACAAAACACCAAATCACATGGAGATTGCGGGAAATATCCCGGTCACAGGGATATCACCCGGGCAGTATCCCAGTCACAGAGACACTAGTGGAATAATATCCTGGTCAGAAGTTCATTGTGGGACAATATCTGTGTCAAAGAGACATCGTGGGACAATATCCCAATCACAGGGAAATTGTGGGACAATATCCTGTGACAGGGACATTACGGGACAATATCCCTTTCACAGGGTCATCATTGGACTATATATCTGTCACAGGATCTTCAAGGGACAATATCCCAGGCACAGTTGCATCGCTGGACCGCATCCCTGTCATAGGGACATCGAGGAACTACATCCCAGTCACAGTGACATTGCAGGACAATATCCCAGTCATAGGAACATCGCGGGACAATATCCCAGTCACAGGGGCATCATTGCACAATATCCTGGTCACGGGATATAGCTGGAAAATGTCCCAGTCACAGGGATATCATGGGAAAATATCCAGCACTTTGGGATAATATGCAGCTCATAAAAAGGGCGTGGGACAATTTCACAGTCTCTGAGGCATCGCTGGTCACTCTTCCAGTCACAGGGACATCATGGGAGAATACCCAGGCAACATGGACACCCATGGAAAAAATGTTGGTCAAATGGACACCATAGGACAATTTCCCTATCCCCTGGACATTGTGAGACAATATACCGGTCAAATGGATATCGTGGGACACTATCCCAGTCACGTGGTCATCGTGGGGCAATATCCCATGTGCACGGACATTGTGCGACAATATCCGAGTCCCAGGGATATCACGGGACATTATCCAGGTCACAGGGACTTCAGGGGCAATATCCCAGTCACAGCGACCTCATTGGAAAATATACCAGGCGCAGGGACATCGTGGGACAAAATTCCGCTCCCAGGCATACCGTGCGAAATTATCCAAGTCACAGGGATATCGTGGGACAATATCCAAGTCACAGGGACATCGCAGGACAATATTCCAGTCACAGTGACATTGCAGGACAATATCCCATTCAAGGGACATCGTGGGACTATATCACAGTCACAAGGACATTGCAGGACAACATCCCAGTAAAAGGGACATCGCGAGGCAATATCCCAGTCACAGGGACATGCCGGGACAATATCCCGGTCACAGGGACATCGAGGGACAATATCCCAGTCACGGGGACTTTGAGAGCCAATATCCTTATCAGTGTAATATCGAGGAACAATATCCTGGTCACAATGTGAATGGGGGACAATATCCCTGTCACAGAGACATAGCGGGACAATATCCCTGTCACAGGGTCAATGTTCGACAATATCCCGGTCACGGGGTCATTGACCGTCAATATTGCAGTCACAGGGACATCGCAGGAGCATCTCCCAGTCACAGGGTCAATATGGGACAATATTCAGGTCACAGGGTCATCGAGGGATAATATTACAGTCACAGGGAAATTGTGGGGCAATATCCCAGTAGCAAGGTCAACAGGGGACAATATCCCGCTCACAGGGACATCACGTGATAATATCCAGGTGCCAGGGGCATCGACGGATAATATTGCCGTGACAAGACAATATCCCAGTCACAGGGATATCGCGGGAACAATATCTCAGTCACAGTGACTTCAAGGGATAATATTTTGGACACAGGGATGTTGAATGACAATATCCCGGTCAGAGGGACATCGTCGGATAATATCCCGGTCACAGGGTCGTCAAGAGACAATATCCGGGTCCAGAAGACATCGAGGTACTCTATCCCGGTCACAGGGACATGGAGGTACAATATCCCAATCACAGGATCAGCGAGGGACAATATCCCAGTCACAGGGTCAACACGGGACAATATCCGAGACACAGGATCATCGCGGGACAATATCTCAGTCAATGGGACATTGTTTGACAATGTCACATTCACAGCGATATCGTGGGACAATATCCTAGTCACAGGGACATCGCTGGACAATATCCCTTTCACAGGCTCATCGTGTGAAAATATCCCAGTCACAGGGGTATCGCGGGACCATATCCCAGTCACAGTGACATCGCAGGAAAATATCCCCGTCATTGTGACATTGCAGGACAATATCCCAATCACAAAGACATGGCAGGACATTATCAAATTCACAGGGATATTGCGGGACAAAAGCCCAGTCACAAGGACATTGCAGGACAATATCCCAGGCATAGATGCATCAAGGGACAATATCCCAGTCATAGGGACATCAAGGAACAACATCCCATTCGCAGTGACATCGCAGGACAATATCCCAGTCACAGGAAAAGCGAGGGACAATATTCCGGTCATAGGGATATCGCGTGACAATATCCCGGTCACAGGGGCATTGAGAACCAATATCCTTATCAGGGTAATATCACAGAACACTATCCTTGTCAAAAGGGTATTTCGGGACAAAATCCAAATCACCGGGACATCACAGGACAATCTCATGGTCACAGGGAAATCGTGAGACAATATCCCTTTCACAGGGGTATCACGGAACAATGTCACAGTCACAGACACATCGTTGTACAATATCCTGGTCGCGGGATAAAGCCAGAAAATGTCCCAGTCACAGGGATATCGCAGGAAAATATCCCATACGCATGGATATCGCGGGACGATATCCCGCACATTGGGATAATATCCAGTTGAAAGAGAGGGTGCTGGACAATATTTCTGTCACTGAGGCATCGTTGGTCACTATTCCATTCACAGAGACATCACGGGAGATATTCCCGACCATTGGGACACCATGGGACAAAATGTTGGTCAAATGGACACCATGGAACAATTTCCCTATCACATTGACATCGTGGGACAATATACCGGTCACATGGATATCGTGCGACAATATCCCAGTCACATGGGCATCGTGGGACAATATCCCAGTCGTATGGACATTGTGGGACAATATCCGAGTCTCAGGGATATCACGGGACAATATCCAGGTCACAGGGCCATCAGGGGCAATATCCCAGTAACAGGGACATCGTGAGGCAATATCCCAGTCACAGGGATATTGCGGGACAATATCCCAGTCACACGGATATTGAGGGACAATATCCCAGTCACAGTGACATCGGGGCAATATCCCGGTAACAGGGACATCGCGAGAAAATATTCTGGTCACAGGATCATCGAGGGATAATATCCCAGCCACCGGTGCATCAAGGGACAATATCCCTGTCATAGGTACATCAAGGAACAACATCCCAGTCGCAGTGACAGCGCAGGACAATATTCCAATCACAGGAACAGCGAGGGACAATATTCCAGTCATAGGGATACCGCGTGACAATATCCCGGTCACAGGGGCATTGAGAACCAATATCCTTATCAGGGTAATATCACGAAACAATATCCTGGTCAAAAGGGTATTTCGGGACAAAATCCAAATCACAGGGATATCACAGGACAATCTCATGGTCACAGGGACATCGTGAGACAATATCCCTTTCACAGGATTATCACGGAACAATATCACAGTCACAGAGACATCGTTTTACAATATCCTGGTCACGGGATAAAGCCGGAAAATGTCCCAGTCACAGGAACATTGTGGGACAATATCCTGTGACAGGGACATTGCGGGGCAATATCCTTTTCACAGGGTCAGCATTGTACAATCTATCTGTCACAGGATCATCGAGGAACAACATCCCAGTCACAGTGACATCACAGGACAATATCCGAGTCACAGGGACATCGCAGGACAATATCCCAGTCACAGGGTCATCGTTGTACAATATCCTGGTCACGAGATATAGCCGGAAAATGTCCCAGTCACAGGCATAAGGCGGGAAAATATCCCAGTCACAGGGATATCGCGGGACCATATCCCAGTCACAGTGACATCGCCGGACAATATCCCATTCATAGTGACATTGTAGGACAATATCCCATATACAGGGATATTGTTGGACAATATCCCAATCACAAAGACATGGCAGGACAATATCCAATTCACAGGGATATTGCGGGACAATAGCCCAGTCACAATGACATTGCAGGACAATATCCAAGGCATAGGTGCATCAAGGGACAATATCCTGGTCGTAGGGACATCAAGGAACAACATCCCATTCACAGTGAAATCGCAGGATAATATCCCAGTCACAGGAACAGCAAGGGACAATATTCCAGTCATAGGGATATCGCGTGACAATATCCCAGTCACAGGGGCATTGAGAACCAATATCCTTATCAGGGTAATATCACAGAACACTATCCTTGTCAAAAGGGTATTTCGGGACAAAATCCAAATCACCGGGACATCACAGGACAATCTCATGGTCACAGGGAAATCGTGAGACAATATCCCTTTCACAGGGGTATCACGGAACAATGTCACAGTCACAGACACATCGTTGTACAATATCCTGGTCGCGGGATAAAGCCAGAAAATGTCCCAGTCACAGGGACATCGCAGGAAAATATCCCATACGCATGGATATCGCGGGACGATATCCCGCACATTGGGATAATATCCAGTTGAAAGAGAGGGTGCTGGACAATATTTCTGTCACTGAGGCATCGTTGGTCACTATTCCATTCACAGAGACATCACGGGAGATATTCCCGACCATTGGGACACCATGGGACAAAATGTTGGTCAAATGGACACCATGGAACAATTTCCCTATCACATTGACATCGTGGGACAATATACCGGTCACATGGATATCGTGCGACAATATCCCAGTCACATGGGCATCGTGGGACAATATCCCAGTCGTATGGACATTGTGGGACAATATCCGAGTCTCAGGGATATCACGGGACAATATCCAGGTCACAGGGCCATCAGGGGCAATATCCCAGTAACAGGGACATCGTGAGGCAATATCCCAGTCACAGGGATATTGCGGGACAATATCCCAGTCACACGGATATTGAGGGACAATATCCCAGTCACAGTGACATCGGGGCAATATCCCGGTAACAGGGACATCGCGAGAAAATATTCTGGTCACAGGATCATCGAGGGATAATATCCCAGCCACCGGTGCATCAAGGGACAATATCCCTGTCATAGGTACATCAAGGAACAACATCCCAGTCGCAGTGACAGCGCAGGACAATATTCCAATCACAGGAACAGCGAGGGACAATATTCCAGTCATAGGGATACCGCGTGACAATATCCCGGTCACAGGGGCATTGAGAACCAATATCCTTATCAGGGTAATATCACGAAACAATATCCTGGTCAAAAGGGTATTTCGGGACAAAATCCAAATCACAGGGATATCACAGGACAATCTCATGGTCACAGGGACATCGTGAGACAATATCCCTTTCACAGGATTATCACGGAACAATATCACAGTCACAGAGACATCGTTTTACAATATCCTGGTCACGGGATAAAGCCGGAAAATGTCCCAGTCACAGGAACATTGTGGGACAATATCCTGTGACAGGGACATTGCGGGGCAATATCCTTTTCACAGGGTCAGCATTGTACAATCTATCTGTCACAGGATCATCGAGGAACAACATCCCAGTCACAGTGACATCACAGGACAATATCCGAGTCACAGGGACATCGCAGGACAATATCCCAGTCACAGGGTCATCGTTGTACAATATCCTGGTCACGAGATATAGCCGGAAAATGTCCCAGTCACAGGCATAAGGCGGGAAAATATCCCAGTCACAGGGATATCGCGGGACCATATCCCAGTCACAGTGACATCGCCGGACAATATCCCATTCATAGTGACATTGTAGGACAATATCCCATATACAGGGATATTGTTGGACAATATCCCAATCACAAAGACATGGCAGGACAATATCCAATTCACAGGGATATTGCGGGACAATAGCCCAGTCACAATGACATTGCAGGACAATATCCAAGGCATAGGTGCATCAAGGGACAATATCCTGGTCGTAGGGACATCAAGGAACAACATCCCATTCACAGTGAAATCGCAGGATAATATCCCAGTCACAGGAACAGCAAGGGACAATATTCCAGTCATAGGGATATCGCGTGACAATATCCCAGTCACAGGGGCATTGAGAACCAATATCCTTATCAGGGTAATATCACAGAACACTATCCTTGTCAAAAGGGTATTTCGGGACAAAATCCAAATCACCGGGACATCACAGGACAATCTCATGGTCACAGGGAAATCGTGAGACAATATCCCTTTCACAGGGGTATCACGGAACAATGTCACAGTCACAGACACATCGTTGTACAATATCCTGGTCACGGGATAAAGCCAGAAAATGTCCCAGTCACAGGGACATCGCAGGAAAATATCCCATTCGCATGGATATCGTGGGACGATATCCCGCACATTGGGATAATATCCAGTTGAAAGAGAGGGTGCTGCACAATATCTCTGTCACTGAGGCATCGTTGGTCACTATTCCATTCACAGAGACATCACGGGAGATATTCCCGGCCATTGGGACACCATGGGACAAAATGTTGGTCAAATGGACGCCATGGAACAATTTCCCTATCACATGGACATCGTGGGACAATATACCGGTCACATGGATATCGTGCGACAATATCCCAGTCACATGGGCATCGTGGGACAATATCCCAGTCGTATGGACATTGTGGGACAATATCCGAGTCTCAGGGATATCACGGGACAATATCCAGGTCACAGGGCCATCAGGGGTAATATGCCAGTCACAGTGACATCGCAGGACAATATCTCAGTCATAGTGACATTGCAGGACAATATCCTATTTACAGGGATATTGCGGGACAATATCCCAGTCACAAGGTCATTGCAGGACAATATCCCAGTAACAGGGACATCGTGAGGCAATATCCCAGTCACAGGGATATTGCGGGACAATATCCCAGTCACAGGGATATTGAGGGACAATATCCCAGTCTCAGTGACATCGGGGCAATATCCCGGTAACAGGGACATTGCGAGAAAATATTCTGGTCACAGGATCATCGAGGGATATTATCCCAGCCACTGGTGCATCAAGGGACAATATCCTTGTCATAGGTACATCAAGGAACAACATCCCAGTCGCAGTGACATCGCAGGACAATATTCCAATCACAGGAACAGCGAGGGACAATATTCCAATCATAGGGATACCGCGTGACAATATCCCGGTCACAGGGGTGTTGAGAACCAATATCCTTATCAGGGTAATATCAGGGAACAATATCCTGGTCAAAAGAGTATTTCGGGACAAAATCCAAATCACAGGGACATCACAGGACAATCTCATGGTCACAGGGACATCGTGAGACAATATCCCTTTCACAGGGGTATCACGGAACAATATCACAGTCACAGAGACATCGTTTTACAATATCCTGGTCACGGGATGAAGCCGGAAAATGTCCCAGTCACAGGGACATCGCAGGAAAACATCCCATTCGCAGGGATATCGCGGGACGATATCCCGCACATTGGGATAATATCCAGTTGAAAGAGAGGGTGCTGGACAATATCTCTGTCACTGAGGCATCATTGGTCACTATTCCATTCACAGGGATATTCCCGGCCACTGGGACACCATGGGACAAAATGTTGGTCAAATGGACACCATGGAACAATTTCCCTATCACATTGACATTGTGGGACAATATACCGGTCACATGGATATCGTGGGACAATATCCCAGTCACATGGGCATCGTGGGAGAATATCCCAGTCGTATGGACATTGTGGGACAATATCCGAGTCTCAGGGATATCACGGGGAATATCCAGGTCACAGGGCCATCAGGGGCAATATCCCAGTCACAGCAACCTCGTTGGACAATATACATTTTGCAGGTACATCGTGGCACAAAATTCCGCTCACAGGCATACTGTGGGAAATTTTCCCAGTCACAGGGATACCGTGGGACAATATCCAAGTCACAGGGACATCGCAGGACAATATCGCTGTCACAGGGACATCGAGGGACAATATCCCTTTCACAGGGACATCAGGGGAAATATCCCGGTAACAGGGACATCGGGAGAAAATTTCCTGGATACAGGTACATTGCGAAACATATCCCAGTCACAGGGATATCGAGAGCCAATATTCCTTTCAGTGTAATATCCAAAAACAAAATCCTGGTCACAAGCACGTTTTGGGACAAAATCCAATCACATGGAGATTGGGGGCCGATATCCCAGTCACAGGGACATCGCACGATTTTATCCCGGCCACATGGATGTCATGGGACGATATCTCGGTCACATGGTCAATGCGGGACTATATCATGGTCACAATGTGAATGCGGGACAATATCCCTGTCACAGGGACATCAGGGGACAATATCCCTCCACAGAGTCAATTGTTCGACAATATCCCGGTCACGGGATCATTTAGGGACAATATTGCAGTCACAGGGACATCGCAGGACAATGTCCCAGTCACAGGGTCAATGTGGGACAATATCCAGGTCACAGGGTCATCGAGGGACAATATTGCAGTCACAGGGAAATCGCGGGGCAATATCCCAGTCACAAGGTCAACAGGGGACAATATCCCAGTCACAGGGACATCGCGGGATAATACCGAGGTGCCAGGGGCATGGATGGATAATATTCCCACAACAAGATAATATCTCATTCACAGGGTGATGGCGGAAAAATATCTCAGTCATAGGGACATCGAGCAATAATATTTTGGTCACAGGGATGTTGAATGACACTTTCCCAGTAACAGGGACATCGTGGCATAATATCCCGTTCACAGGGTCATCAAGAGACAATATCCGGGTCAAGTAGTCTTCGAGGTACTATTTTCGTTGACAAACACATGGAGGTACAATATCCCAATCACAGGACCAGAGAGGGACAATATCCCAGTCACAGGGACATCATGGGACAATATCCCAGTCACAGTGACATTGCAGGACAATATCCCATTCACAGGGATATCGCAGGACAATATCCCTGTCACAGGGACATTGCGTGGCAATATCCCGGTCACAGGGATATCGAGGGACTATATCCCAGTCACAGGGACATCGAGAGCCAATATCCTTATCAGGGAAATATTGCGGACCAATATCCTATCACAAGGACGCTTTGCGACAAAATCCAAGTCACAGTGAGATTACGGGAAATATCCCGGTCACAGGGACATCACACAGGCAATATCCCGGACATAGAGACACTGTGGGACAATATCCTGGTCACAAGGTCATTGCGGGACAATATCTGTGTCAAAGAGACATCGTGGGACAATGTCACAGTCACAGGGAATTCGTGGGACCATATCCCAGTCACAGGGACATCACAGCTCAATATCACCTCGCAGGGCCTTTGTGGGACAATATCGCGGTCACAGGGACATTGCGAGACCATTTCCCATTCACAGGGACTTTGTGGGACAATAACCCAGTCACAGGGATATCGTGGGACAATATCACATTCACAGTGCAACGCGGGACAATACCCGAGTAACAGGGATATCGCGAGGCAATATCCCAGTCAGAGTGACATCAGGGGCAATATCCTGGTACTAGTGACATCATGAAAAAATATCCTGGTCACAGGAACATTGCAGGACAATATCCCAATCACTGGGACATCGAGAGCCAATATCATTATCAGGGTAATATCACAGAAAAATATCCTGGTCACAAGGACCTTTTGGGACACAATCCAAATCACATGGAGATTGCGGGAAATATCCCGGTCACAGGGATATCACCCGGGCAGTATCCCAGTCACAGAGACAGTAGTGGGACAATATCATGGTCACAAGTGCATTGAGGGACAATATCTGTGACAAGGAGACATTGTGGGACCATATACCAATCACAGGAACATTGTGGGACAATATCCTGTGACAGGGACATCGCGGGACAATAACCCTTTCACAGGGTCATCATTGGACAATATATCTGTCACAGGATCATCGAGAACAACATCCCAGTCACAGTGACATCACAGGACAATATCCGAGTCACAGGGTCATTGCAGGACAATATCCCAGTCACAGGGACATTGTCGTAAAATATCCGAGTCACGAGATATAGCCGGAAAATTTCGCAGTCACAGGGATATCGCGGGATCATATGCCAGTCACAGTGACATTGCAGGAAAATGTCCCCATCACAGTGACGTTGCAGGACAATATCCCATTCACAGGGATATTGCAGGACAATATCCCAGTCACAAGGACATTGCAGGACAATATCCAATTCCTAGGGATATTGTGGGACAATATCCCAGTCACAAGGACATTGCAGGACAATATCCCAGTAATAGGGACATCGCAAGGCAATATCCCAGTCATAGGGACACTGCGGGACAATATCCCAGTCACAGGGATATTGAGGGACAATATCCCAGTCACAGTGACATCAGGGGCAATATCCCGGTAACAGAGACATCGCAAGAAAATATCCTGGTCACAGGATCATCGAGGGACAATATCCCAGGCACCGGTGCATCAAGGGACAATATCCCTGTCAGAGGGACATCAAGTAACAACATCCCAGTCGCAGTGACATTGCAGGACAATATCCCAGTCACAGGAACAGCGAAGGACAATATTCTGGTCGTAGGGATATCGCGTGACAATATCCCGGTCACGGGGGCATTGAGAAGCAATATCCTTATCAGGGTAATATCACGGAACAATATCCTGGTCAAAAGGGTATTTCGAGAGAAAATCCAAATCACAGGGACATCACAGGACAATCTCATGGTCACAGGGACATTGTGAGACAATATCCCAGTCAAAGGGGTATCACGGAACAATATCCATGTCACAGGGATATCACGGAACAATATCCTGGTCGAAAGGGTATTTCGGGACAAAATCTAAATCATAGGGACATCATAGGACAATCTCATGTTCACAGGGAAATGGCGGGACAATATCACAGTCACAGAGACATCTTTGTACAATATCCTGGTCACGGGATATAGCCGTAAATGTCCCAGTCACAGGGACATCGCAGGAAAACACCCCAGTCACAGGGATATCGCGGGACGATATTCCGCACATTGGGATAATATCCAAGTGAAAAAGAGGGTGCGGGACAATATAACAGTCGCTGAGGCATCGCAGGTCACTATTCCATTGACAGGGACAGCATGGGAGATATTCCCGGCCACAGGAACACCATGGGACAAAATGTTAGTCAAATGGACACCATGGAACATTTTCCCCATCACATGAACATCGTGGGAAAATATATCGGTCACATGGATATCGTGGGACAATATCCCAGTCGCATGGACAACAGTGGACAATATCTGAGTCTCAGGGATATCACGGGACAATATCCAGGTCACAGGGACATCAGGGGCAATATCCCAGTCACAGTGACCTCGTGGGACAATATACATTTTGCAGGGACATCGTGGCACAAAATTCTGCTCGCAGGCAAACCATGAGAAATTTTCCCATTACAGGGATATCGTGGGACAATATCCAAGTCACAGGGACATTGCGGGACAATGTCCCAGGCACAGGGACAACAGGGGCAATATTCCGGTAACAAGGACATCACGAGGAAATTTCCTGGTCACAGTGACATCACAGGACAATATCCGAGTCACAGGTTCATCGGAGGACAATATCCCAGTCACAGGGAAATCGCAGGACTTTATCCCGGTCACATTGACTTCATGGGACAATATGCAGGTCACAGGGACATCAGGGACAGTATTCCGGTCACAGCAACATCGTGGGACGATATCCCACCCACGGGACGATATCCCACTCAAGGGACATCATGGGATTATATCCCAGTCACATGGACATCATGGGAGTATATCCCGGTCAGAGTGACATCAAGGACAATTTTCCGGTCACAGGGCCATCAAGGGCAATATCCTGGTCACAGCGACATTGTGGGATAATATCCCAGTGGCAGGGAGATCGCAGGACAATATCCCAGTCACAGGGCCATTGTGGGATAAATTCCCAGTCACATGGTCAACACGGGACTATATCCTGTTCACAAGGTGAATGCAGGACAATATCCCTATCACAGGGACATCATGGGACAATATCCAAGTCACAGGGCCATCGCGGGACAATATCCCTGACATAGAGACATTGCGGAACAATATCCCTGTCACAGGGTCAATGTTCGAAAATATCACATTCACGGGGTCATTGAGGGAAAATATTGCAGTCACAGGGCTAGCGTGGGACAATATTCCAGTCAGAGGGTCAACACAGGACAATATCCTGGACACAGGGTCATTGTGGGACAATATCTGGGTCACTGGGACATTGTTTGACAATATCCTAGTCACAGGGTCATCGCAGGACAATATCCCGTTCACAGGTTCATCGTGAGACAATATCCCATTCACTGGGATATCGCGGGACAATAACCAAGTCACAGTGACATTGAAGGACAATATCCCAGTCACAGTGACTTTGCAAGACAATATCCCATTCAAAGGGATATCGCGGGACAATGTCCCAGTCACAAGGACATTGCAGGACAATATCCCGGTCACAGGGACATCGCGAGGCAATATCCCAGTCACAGGGACATAGCGGGACAATATCCCGGTCACAGGGACATCAGGGAACAACATCTCAGTCACAGTGACATCGCAGGACAATTTCCCATTAACAGGGATATCGTTGGAAAATATCCCAGTCACAAGGATATCGCAGGACAATATCCCGGTCAGGGGGACATGATGAGGCAATATCCCAGTCACAGGGATATTGCGTGACAATATCCCGGTCACGGGGGCATTGAGAACTAATGTCCTTATCAGGGTAATATCACTGAACAATATCCTGGTCAGAAGGGTATCTCAAGACAAAATCGAAATTACAGGGACATCACAGGACAATCTCACGGTCACAGGGGCACCGTGAGACAATATCCCAGTCACAGGGTTATCACGGAACAATATCCCTGTCACAGGGACATCGTTGTACAATATCCTGGTCAGGGGATATAGCCGTAAATGTGCCAGTCACAGGGACATCGCAGGAAAACACCAGAGTCACAGGGATATCGTGGGACGATATTCCGCACATTTGGATAATATCCAGGTGAAAGAGAGGGTGCGGGACAATATAACAGTCACTGAGGCATCGCTGGTCACATTTCCATTGACAGGGACAGCATGGGAGATATTCCAGGCCACAGGGACACCATGGGACAAAATGTTGGTCAAATGGACACCATGGAACAATTTCCCCATCACATGAACATCGTGGGAAAATATACCGGTCACATGGATATCGTGGGACAATATCCCAGTCGCATGGACAACAGTGGACAATATCTGAGTCTCAGGGATATCACGGGACAATATCCAGGTCACAGGGACATCAGGGGCAATATCTCAGTCACAGTGACCTCGTGGGACAATATAGCTTTTGCCGGGACATCGTGGCACAAAATTCTGCTCGCAGGCATACCATGGGAAATTTTCCCATTACAGGGATATCGTGGGACAATATTCAAGTCACAGGGACATTGCGGGACAATGTCCCAGGCACAGGGACAACAGGGGCAATATTCCGGTAACAAGGACATCACGAGGAAATTTCCTGGTCACAGGTACATTGCGGGACAATATCCGAGTCACAAGGACATCGAGGGCCGATATCCGTATCAATGTAACATCGAGGAACAATATCCTGGTCACAAGGACGTTTTGGGACAAAATCCAAATCACATGGAGATTGCGGGCCAATATACCAGTCGCAGGGACATCACAGGAGTTTATCCCAGTCACATGGACAACCTGGGACTATATCTCGGTCACAGGGACATCAGGGACAATATTCTGATCATAGGGACATCAAGGGCAATATCCCGGTCACAGCCACATCGTGGGACAATATTCCATTCGCAGGTACATTGCAGGACAATATCCCAGTCACAGGGACATCATGGGGCGATATCCCAGTCACAGGGTCAACGCGGGACAATATCCTGGTCACAAGGTAAATGCGGGACAATATCCAAGTCACAGGGTCTTGACGGGACAATATCCCTGTCACAGAGTCATAGCGGGGCAATATCCCTGTCACAGGGTCAATGTTCGACAATATCCCGGTCACTGGGTCATTGGGGGACAATATTGCAGTCACAGGGACATCGCAGGACAATGTCCCAGTCACAGGGTCAATGTGGGACAATATCCAGGTGACAGGGTCATCGAGGGACAATATTACAGTCACAGTGACAATGCGGTACATTATCCCAGTCACAGTGACATTGCAGGACAATATCCCATTCACAGGGACATCGTGGGACAATATCCCAGTGACAAGGACATTGCAGGACAATACCCCAGTAACATAGAAGTCGCAATGAAATATCCCAGTCACAGAGACATCGCGGGACAATATCCCGGTCACAGGGACAACAGTAGCAATATTCCGGTAACAAAGACATCGCGAGAAAATTTCCTGGTCAAACGTACATTGCGGGACAATAGCCCAGTCAGAAGAACATCGAGGGCCATTATCCGTATCAGTGTAACATAGAGGAACAATATCCTGGTCACAAGGACGTTTTGGGACAAAATCCAAATCACATGGAGATCGTGGGCCAATATACCAGTCACAGAGACATCGCAGGATTTTATCCCGGTCACATGGACATCCTGGGACTAGATCTCAGTTACAGGGACATCATGGGGCAATATCCCAGTCACAGGGTCAATGCGGGGACAATATCCTGGTCAGAAGGTAAATGCGGGACAATATCCAAGTCAGAGGGTCTTGACGGGACAATATCCCTGTCACAGAGACATAGCGGGACAATATCCCTGTCACAGGGTCAATGTTCGACTATATTCCGGTCACTGGGTCATTGGGGGACAATATTGCAGTCACAGGGACATCGCAGGCCAATGTCCCCAGTCACAGGGTCAATGTGGGACAATATCCAGATGATAGGGCCATCGAGGGACAATATTACAGTCACAGTGACATCGCGGTACATTATCCCAGTAACATTGACATTGCAGGACAATATCCCATTCACAGAGACATCGTGGGACAATGTCCTTGTGACAAGGACATTGCAGGACAATATCCCAGTAACAGGGACATCGCGATGAAATATCCGAGTCACAGTGACATCGCGGGACAATATCCCGGTCACAGTGACATCGATGGACAATATCCCAGTCACAGGGACATGAGGGGCAATATCCCGGTAACAGGGACATCGCAAGAAAATATCCTGGTCACAGGAACATCGCGGGAGAACATCCAAGTCACGGGGACATCGAGAGCCAATATCCTTATCAGGGTAATATCGAGAAACAGTATACTGGTCACAAGGCCGTTTTGTGACAATATCCAAATCACATGGAGATTGCAGGACAATATCTCAGTCACAGGGACATCGCGGGATTTTATCCTGGACACATGGACATCAAGGGACTATATCTCGGTCACAGGGACATCAGGGACAATATTCCATTCATAGGGACATCAAGGGCAATATCCCGCTCGCAGTGATATCATGGACAATATCACGGTCGCAGGTACATTGCAGGACAATATCCCAGTCTCAGGGAGATAATGGGGTAATATTCCATTCACAGGGTCAAGGCGGGACTATATCCTGGTCACAATGTGAATGCGGGACAATATCCCTGTCACAGGGACATCATGGGACAATATCCAAGTCACAGGGTCTTCGCGGGACAATATCCCAGTTAAAGGAACATTTTGGGACAATATCCTGTGTCAGGGACATCGCAGGACAATATCCCTTTCACAGGGTCATCATTGGACAATATATCTGTCATAGGATCATTGAGGAACAACATCGCAGTCACAGTGACATCACAGGACAATATCCGAGTCATAGGGACATCGCAGGACAATATCCCAGTCACAGACATCTTTGTACAATATCCTGGTCACGAGATATAGCCGGAAAATGTCCCAGTCACAGGCATATGGCGGGAAAATATCCCAGTCACAGGGATATCGCGGGACCATATCCCAGTCACAGTGACATCGCAGGACAGTATCCCAGTCATAGTGACATTGCAGGACAATATGCTATTTACAGGGATATTGTGGGACAATATCCCAATCACAAGGACATTGTAGGACAATGTCCAATTCACAGGGATATTGCAGGACAATATCCCAGTCACAAGGACATTGCAGGACAATATCCCTGTAACAGGGACATCGTGAGGAAATATCCTAGTCACAGGGACATCAGGGGCAATATCTTGGTAACTGGGACATCGCGAGAAAATATCCTGGTCACAGGTACATTGCAGGACAATATAGCACTCATGGGGATATCGAGAGCCAATTTCCTTATCAGGGTAATATCACAGAACAATAGTGGACATTTCGAGTCCTCATGACTCTTCGACAGAACTTGAGTTCGAGTCCAAGAAAGAGTTGAAATATAAGCTGCAAGTTCTGTCGAAGGGTCATGAGGACTCGAAACTTCAACTCTTTTCTTCTCCGCCGATGCTGCCAGACCTGCTGAGTTTGTCCAGGTAATTCTGTTTTTGTTTTTGTTTTGAATTTCCAGCATCAGCAGTTTTTTTTTGTCACAGAACAATATCCTGGTCACAAGGATGTTTTGGGACAAAATCCAAGTCACATGGAAATTGTGGGAAATATCCTAGTCACAGGGATATCACCCGGGCAGTATCCAGGTCACGGAGACACAGGTGGGACAATATCCTGGTCACAAGGGCATTGAGCGACATTATCTGTGAAAAGGACATCGTGGGACAATATCCCAATCACAGAGACTTTGTAGAACAATATCCTGTGACAGGGAGATCGCGGGACAATATTCCTTTCAAAGGGTCATCATTGGACAATATATTTGTCACAGGATCATTGAGGGACAATATCCCAGGCACAGGTGCATCGCAGGACAATATCCCGTCATAGTGACATCGAGGAACAACATCCCAGTCACAGTGAATTCGCAGGAAAATATCCCAGTCACAGGGACATCGTTGTACAATATCCTGGTCACGGGATATTGCCGGAAAATGTCCCAGCGTCAGCGATATCGCGGGACAATATGCCGCACATTGGGATAATATCCAGGTCAAAGGGAGAGCACGGGACAATATGACAGTCACTGAGGCATCACTGGTCACTTTTCCAGTCACAGGGACATCACGGGAGAAAATCCCGGCCACAGGGACACCATGGGACAAAATGTTGGTCAAATGGACACCGAAGGACAATATCCCTATCGCATGGACATCGTGGGACAATACACCAGTCACATGGATATCGTAGGACAATATCTCAGTCACATGGGCATCCTGGCACAATATCTGAGTCACAAAGATATCGTGGGACAATATCCAAGTCTCAGCGATATCACAGGACAATATCCAGGTCACAGGGACATCAGGGGCAATATCCCAGTCACAGTGACCTCGTGGGACAATATAGCTTTTGCAGGGACATCGTGGCACAAAATTCTGCTCGCAGGCATACCATGGGAAATTTTCCCATTACAGGGATATCGTGGGACAATATCCAAGTCACGGGGACATTGCGGGACAATGTCCCAGGCACAGGGACAACAGGGGCAATATCCCGGTAACAAGGACATCACGAGGAAATTTCCTGGTCACAGGTACATTGTGGGACAATATCCGAGTCACAAGGACATCGAGGGCCGATATCCTTATCAATGTAACATCGAGGAACAATATCCTGGTCACAAGGACGTTTTGGGACAAAATTCAAATCACATGGAGATTGCGGGCCAATATACCAGTCACAGGGACATCAGAGGAGTTTATCCCGGTCACATGGACAACCTGGGACTATATCTCGGTCACAGGGACATCAGGGACAATATTCTGATCATAGGGACATCAAGGGCAATATCCCGGTCGCAGCCACATCGTGGGACAATATTCCATTCGCAGGTACATTGCAGGACAATATCCCAGTCACAGGGACATCATGGGGCGATATCCCAGTCACAGGGTCAACGCGGGACAATATCCTGGTCACAAGGTAAATGCGGGACAATATCCAAGTCACAGGGTCTTGACGGGACAATATCCCTGCCGCAGAGTCATAGCGGGGCAATATCCCTGTCACAGGGTCAATGTTCGACAATATCCCGGTCAGTGGGTCATTGGGGGACAATATTGCAGTCACAGGGACATCGCAGGACAATGTCCCAGTCACAGGGTCAATGTGGGACAATATCCAGGTGACAGGGTCATCGAGGGACAATATTACAATCACAGTGACAATGCGGTACATTATCCCAGTCACAGTGACATTGCAGGACAATATCCCATTCACAGGGACATCGTGGGACAATATCCCAGTGACAAGGACATTGCAGGACAATATCCCAGTAACAGGGAAGTCGCAATGAAATATCCCAGTCACAGAGACATCGCGGGACAATATCTCGGTCACAGGGACAACAGTGGCAATATTCCGGTAACAAAGACATCGCGAGAAAATTTCCTGGTCAAACGTACATTGCGGGACAATAGCCCAGTCAGAAGGACATCGAGGGCCATTATCCGTATCAGTGTAACATAGAGGAACAATATCCTGGTCACAAGGACGTTTTGGGACAAAATCCAAATCACATGGAGATCGTGGGCCAATATACCAGTCACAGAGACATCGCGGGATTTTATCCCGTCACATGGACATCCTGGGACTAGATCTCGGTCACAGGGACATCATGGGGCAATATCCCAGTCATAGGGTCAATGCGGGACAATATCCTGGTCAGAAGCTAAAAGCGGGACAATATCCAAGTCACAGGGTCTTGACGGGACAATATCCCTGTCACAGAGACATAGCGGGACAATATCCCTGTCACAGGGTCAATGTTCGACTATATTCTGGTCACTGGGTCATTGGGGGACAATATTGCAGTCACAGGGACATCAGGGGCAATATCCCGGTAACAGGGACATCGCGAGAAAATATCCTGGTCACAGGAACATCGCGGGGAGAACATCCAAGTCACGGGGACATCGAGAGCCAATATCCTTATCAGGGTAATATCGAGGAACAGTATCCTGGTCACAAGGCCGTTTTGTGACAATATCCAAATCACATGGAGATTGCAGGACAATATCTCAGTCACAGAAACATCGCGGGATTTTATCCCGGACACATGGACATCAAGGGACTATATCTCGGTCACAGGGACATCAGGGACAATATTCCATTCATAGGGACATCAAGGGCAATATCCCGCTCGCAGTGATATCGTGGACAATATCACGGTCGCAGGTACATTGCAGGACAATATCCCAGTCACAGGGACATAATGGGGTAATATTCCATTCACAGGGTCAACGCGGGACTATATCCTGGTCACAATGTGAATGCGGGACAATATCCCTGTCACAGGGACATCATGGGACAATATCCAAGTCACAGGGTCTTCGGGGGACAATATCCCTGTCACAGAGACATAGCGGGACAATATCCCTGTCACAGGGTCAATGTTCGACAATTTCCCGGTCACGGGGTCATTTATGGACAATATTGCAGTCACAGGGACATCGCAGGACAATGTCCCAGTCACAGGGTCAATGTGGGGCAATATCCAGGTCACAGGGTCATCGAGGGACAATATTGCAGTCACAGGGAAATCGCGGGGCAATATCCCAGTCACAAGGTCAACAGGGGACAATATCCCGGTCACAGGACATCGCGGGATAATATCCAGTTGCCAGGGGCATGGACGGATAATATTCCCATAACGAGACAATATCTCATTCACAGGGTGATGGCGGGAAAATATCTCAGTCACAGGGACATTGAGGGATAATATTTTGGTCACAGGGATGTTGAATGACAATATCCCGGTCACAGGGACCTCGTGGGATAATATCCCGGTCACAGGGTCATCAAGAGACAATATCCGGGTAAAGGAGACTTTGTGGTACTATATTCGTTCACAGGGACATGGCGGTACAATATCCCAATCACAGGAACAGCGAGGGACAATATCCCAGTCACCGGGACATCATGGGACAATATCCCATCAGAAGGTCAACAGGGAACAATATCCTAGACAGAGGGTCAACGCGGGACAATATCTCAGTCAATGGGGCATTGTTTGACAAAATCTCATTCGCAGGGATATAGTGGGACAATACCCTAGTCACAGGGACAACGCGGGACAATATCCCTGTCACAGTCATCGTGGGACAATATCCCATTCACAAGGATATCGCGGGACCATATCCCAGTCACAGTGACATCACAGGACAATATCCCGGTCACAGTGACATTGCAGGACAATATCCCATTCACAGGGATATCGCAGGAAAATATCCCATCACAAGGACATTGCTCGATAATATCCCAGTAACAGGGGCATCGCGAGGCAATATCCCTGTCACAGGGACATCGCGTGAGAATATTCCGGTCGCAGGGACATCGTGGGACTATATCCCAGTCACAGTGACATCGAGAGCCAATATCCTTTTCAGGGAAATAGCGCGGAACAATATCCTATCACAAGGACGCTTTGGGACAAAATCCAAGTCACATTGAGATTACGGGAAATATCCCGGTCACAGGGACATCACACAGGCAATATCCCGGTCACAGAGACATTGTGGGACACTATCCTGGTCACAAGGTCATTACGGGACAATATCTGTGTCAAAGAGACATCGTGGGACAATATAACAGTCACAGGGACATCGTGGGACCATATCCCAGTCACAGGGACATCACAGCTCAATATCATTTCACAGCCCTCCGGGGGACATTATCGTGGTCACAGGGAAATTGCGGGACCATTTCCCACTCACAGGGACATCGTGGGACAATATCCCAGTCACAGGGATATCGTGGGACAATATCCCAGTCACAGTGACATTGCCGGCAATATCCCAGTCACAGTGACATTGCTGGCAATATCCCAGTCACAGTGACATTGCCGGCAATATCCTAGTCACAGTGACATTGCAGGACAATATCACATTCACAGTGCTTCGCGGGACAATACCTGAGTAACAGGGATATTGCGAGGCAATATCCCAGTCACAGGGGCATCAGGGGCAATATCCTGGTAACAGTGACATCACGAAAAAATAACCTGGTCACAGGTACATTGCAGGATAATATCCTACTCACTGGGACATCGAGAGCCAATATCATTATCAGGGTAACATCACAGAACAATATCCTGGAAACAAGGACCTTTTGGGACACAATCCAAATCACATGGAGATTGCGGGAAATATCCTGGTCACAGGGATATCACCCTGGCAGTATCCCAGTCACAGAGACACTAGTGGGACAATATCATGGTCACAAGTGCATTGAGGGACAATATCTGTGACAAAGAGACATTGTGGGACCATATCCCAATCACAGGAACATTGTGGGACATAATCCTGTGACAGGGACATCGCAGGACAATATCCCTTTCACAGGGTCATCATTGGACAATATATCTGTCACAGGATCATCGAGAAACAACATCCACGTCACAGTGACATCACAGGACAATATCCGAGTCACAGGGACATCGCAGGACAATATCCCAGTCACAGGGAAATCGCAGGACTTTATCCCGGTCACATTGACTTCATGGGACAATATGCAGGTCACAGGGACATCAGGGACAGTATTCCGGTCACAGCAACATCGTGGGACGGTATCCCACTCACGGGACGATATCCCACTCAAGGGACATCACGGGATTATATCCCGGTCACATGGACATCATGGGAGTATATCCCGGTCAGAGTGACATCAAGGACAATTTTCCGGTCACAGGGCCATCAAGGGCAATATGCTGGTCACAGCGACATTGTGGGACAATATCCCAGTCGCAGGAAGATCGCAGGACAATATCCCAGTCACAGGGCCATTGTGGGACAAATTCCCAGTCACATGGTCAACACGGGACTAAATCCTGTTCACAAGGTGAATGCAGGACAATATCCCTATCACAGGGACATCATGGGACAATATCCAAGTCACAGGGCCATCGCGGGACAATATCCCTGACATAGAGACATTGCGGAACAATATCCTAGTCACAGAGTCATCGCGGGACAATATCCCGTTCACAGGTTCATTGTGAGACAATATCCCATTTACTGGGATTTCGTGGGACAATATCCAAGTCACAGTGACATTGAAGGACAATATCCCAGTCACAGTGACTTTGCAAGACAATATCCCATTCAAAGGGATATCGCGGGACAATGTCCCAGTCACAAGGACATTGCAGGACAATATCCCGGTCACAGGGACATCAGGGGCAATATCCCAGTCACAGTGACCTCGTGGGACAATATAGCTTTTGCAGGGACATCGTGGCACAAAATTCTGCTCGCAGGCATACCATGGGAAATTTTCCCATTACAGGGATATCGTGGGACAATATCCAAGTCACGGGGACATTGCGGGACAATGTCCCAGGCACAGGGACAACAGGGGCAATATCCCGGTAACAAGGACATCACGAGGAAATTTCCTGGTCACAGGTACATTGTGGGACAATATCCGAGTCACAAGGACATCGAGGGCCGATATCCTTATCAATGTAACATCGAGGAACAATATCCTGGTCACAAGGACGTTTTGGGACAAAATTCAAATCACATGGAGATTGCGGGCCAATATACCAGTCACAGGGACATCAGAGGAGTTTATCCCGGTCACATGGACAACCTGGGACTATATCTCGGTCACAGGGACATCAGGGACAATATTCTGATCATAGGGACATCAAGGGCAATATCCCGGTCGCAGCCACATCGTGGGACAATATTCCATTCGCAGGTACATTGCAGGACAATATCCCAGTCACAGGGACATCATGGGGCGATATCCCAGTCACAGGGTCAACGCGGGACAATATCCTGGTCACAAGGTAAATGCGGGACAATATCCAAGTCACAGGGTCTTGACGGGACAATATCCCTGCCGCAGAGTCATAGCGGGGCAATATCCCTGTCACAGGGTCAATGTTCGACAATATCCCGGTCAGTGGGTCATTGGGGGACAATATTGCAGTCACAGGGACATCGCAGGACAATGTCCCAGTCACAGGGTCAATGTGGGACAATATCCAGGTGACAGGGTCATCGAGGGACAATATTACAATCACAGTGACAATGCGGTACATTATCCCAGTCACAGTGACATTGCAGGACAATATCCCATTCACAGGGACATCGTGGGACAATATCCCAGTGACAAGGACATTGCAGGACAATATCCCAGTAACAGGGAAGTCGCAATGAAATATCCCAGTCACAGAGACATCGCGGGACAATATCTCGGTCACAGGGACAACAGTGGCAATATTCCGGTAACAAAGACATCGCGAGAAAATTTCCTGGTCAAACGTACATTGCGGGACAATAGCCCAGTCAGAAGGACATCGAGGGCCATTATCCGTATCAGTGTAACATAGAGGAACAATATCCTGGTCACAAGGACGTTTTGGGACAAAATCCAAATCACATGGAGATCGTGGGCCAATATACCAGTCACAGAGACATCGCGGGATTTTATCCCGTCACATGGACATCCTGGGACTAGATCTCGGTCACAGGGACATCATGGGGCAATATCCCAGTCATAGGGTCAATGCGGGACAATATCCTGGTCAGAAGCTAAAAGCGGGACAATATCCAAGTCACAGGGTCTTGACGGGACAATATCCCTGTCACAGAGACATAGCGGGACAATATCCCTGTCACAGGGTCAATGTTCGACTATATTCTGGTCACTGGGTCATTGGGGGACAATATTGCAGTCACAGGGACATCAGGGGCAATATCCCGGTAACAGGGACATCGCGAGAAAATATCCTGGTCACAGGAACATCGCGGGAGAACATCCAAGTCACGGGGACATCGAGAGCCAATATCCTTATCAGGGTAATATCGAGGAACAGTATCCTGGTCACAAGGCCGTTTTGTGACAATATCCAAATCACATGGAGATTGCAGGACAATATCTCAGTCACAGAAACATCGCGGGATTTTATCCCGGACACATGGACATCAAGGGACTATATCTCGGTCACAGGGACATCAGGGACAATATTCCATTCATAGGGACATCAAGGGCAATATCCCGCTCGCAGTGATATCGTGGACAATATCACGGTCGCAGGTACATTGCAGGACAATATCCCAGTCACAGGGACATAATGGGGTAATATTCCATTCACAGGGTCAACGCGGGACTATATCCTGGTCACAATGTGAATGCGGGACAATATCCCTGTCACAGGGACATCATGGGACAATATCCAAGTCACAGGGTCTTCGGGGGACAATATCCCTGTCACAGAGACATAGCGGGACAATATCCCTGTCACAGGGTCAATGTTCGACAATATCCCGGTCACGGGGTCATTTATGGACAATATTGCAGTCACAGGGACATCGCAGGACAATGTCCCAGTCACAGGGTCAATGTGGGGCAATATCCAGGTCACAGGGTCATCGAGGGACAATATTGCAGTCACAGGGAAATCGCGGGGCAATATCCCAGTCACAAGGTCAACAGGGGACAATATCCCGGTCACAGGACATCGCGGGATAATATCCAGTTGCCAGGGGCATGGACGGATAATATTCCCATAACGAGACAATATCTCATTCACAGGGTGATGGCGGGAAAATATCTCAGTCACAGGGACATTGAGGGATAATATTTTGGTCACAGGGATGTTGAATGACAATATCCCGGTCACAGGGACCTCGTGGGATAATATCCCGGTCACAGGGTCATCAAGAGACAATATCCGGGTAAAGGAGACTTTGTGGTACTATATTCGTTCACAGGGACATGGCGGTACAATATCCCAATCACAGGAACAGCGAGGGACAATATCCCAGTCACCGGGACATCATGGGACAATATCCCATCAGAAGGTCAACAGGGAACAATATCCTAGACAGAGGGTCAACGCGGGACAATATCTCAGTCAATGGGGCATTGTTTGACAAAATCTCATTCGCAGGGATATAGTGGGACAATACCCTAGTCACAGGGACAACGCGGGACAATATCCCTGTCACAGTCATCGTGGGACAATATCCCATTCACAAGGATATCGCGGGACCATATCCCAGTCACAGTGACATCACAGGACAATATCCCGGTCACAGTGACATTGCAGGACAATATCCCATTCACAGGGATATCGCAGGAAAATATCCCATCACAAGGACATTGCTCGATAATATCCCAGTAACAGGGGCATCGCGAGGCAATATCCCTGTCACAGGGACATCGCGTGAGAATATTCCGGTCGCAGGGACATCGTGGGACTATATCCCAGTCACAGTGACATCGCGAGCCAATATCCTTTTCAGGGAAATAGCGCGGAACAATATCCTATCACAAGGACGCTTTGGGACAAAATCCAAGTCACATTGAGATTACGGGAAATATCCCGGTCACAGGGACATCACACAGGCAATATCCCGGTCACAGAGACATTGTGGGACACTATCCTGGTCACAAGGTCATTACGGGACAATATCTGTGTCAAAGAGACATCGTGGGACAATATAACAGTCACAGGGACATCGTGGGACCATATCCCAGTCACAGGGACATCACAGCTCAATATCATTTCACAGCCCTCCGGGGGACATTATCGTGGTCACAGGGAAATTGCGGGACCATTTCCCACTCACAGGGACATCGTGGGACAATATCCCAGTCACAGGGATATCGTGGGACAATATCCCAGTCACAGTGACATTGCCGGCAATATCCCAGTCACAGTGACATTGCTGGCAATATCCCAGTCACAGTGACATTGCCGGCAATATCCTAGTCACAGTGACATTGCAGGACAATATCACATTCACAGTGCTTCGCGGGACAATACCTGAGTAACAGGGATATTGCGAGGCAATATCCCAGTCACAGGGGCATCAGGGGCAATATCCTGGTAACAGTGACATCACGAAAAAATAACCTGGTCACAGGTACATTGCAGGATAATATCCTACTCACTGGGACATCGAGAGCCAATATCATTATCAGGGTAACATCACAGAACAATATCCTGGAAACAAGGACCTTTTGGGACACAATCCAAATCACATGGAGATTGCGGGAAATATCCTGGTCACAGGGATATCACCCTGGCAGTATCCCAGTCACAGAGACACTAGTGGGACAATATCATGGTCACAAGTGCATTGAGGGACAATATCTGTGACAAAGAGACATTGTGGGACCATATCCCAATCACAGGAACATTGTGGGACATAATCCTGTGACAGGGACATCGCAGGACAATATCCCTTTCACAGGGTCATCATTGGACAATATATCTGTCACAGGATCATCGAGAAACAACATCCACGTCACAGTGACATCACAGGACAATATCCGAGTCACAGGGACATCGCAGGACAATATCCCAGTCACAGGGAAATCGCAGGACTTTATCCCGGTCACATTGACTTCATGGGACAATATGCAGGTCACAGGGACATCAGGGACAGTATTCCGGTCACAGCAACATCGTGGGACGGTATCCCACTCACGGGACGATATCCCACTCAAGGGACATCACGGGATTATATCCCGGTCACATGGACATCATGGGAGTATATCCCGGTCAGAGTGACATCAAGGACAATTTTCCGGTCACAGGGCCATCAAGGGCAATATGCTGGTCACAGCGACATTGTGGGACAATATCCCAGTCGCAGGAAGATCGCAGGACAATATCCCAGTCACAGGGCCATTGTGGGACAAATTCCCAGTCACATGGTCAACACGGGACTAAATCCTGTTCACAAGGTGAATGCAGGACAATATCCCTATCACAGGGACATCATGGGACAATATCCAAGTCACAGGGCCATCGCGGGACAATATCCCTGACATAGAGACATTGCGGAACAATATCCTAGTCACAGAGTCATCGCGGGACAATATCCCGTTCACAGGTTCATTGTGAGACAATATCCCATTTACTGGGATTTCGTGGGACAATATCCAAGTCACAGTGACATTGAAGGACAATATCCCAGTCACAGTGACTTTGCAAGACAATATCCCATTCAAAGGGATATCGCGGGACAATGTCCCAGTCACAAGGACATTGCAGGACAATATCCCGGTCACAGGGACATCGCGAGGCAATATCCCAGTCACAGGGACATAGCGGGACAATATCCCGGTCACAGGGACATCAGGGAACAACATCTCAGTCACAGTGACATCGCAGGACAATTTCCCATTAACAGGGATATCGTTGGAAAATATCCCAGTCACAAGGACATCGCAGGACAATATCCCGGTCACAGGGACATGGTGAGGCAATATCCCAGTCACAGGGATATTGCGTGACAATATCCCGGTCACGGGGGTATTGAGAACTAATGTCCTTATCAGGGTAATATCACTGAACAATATCCTGGTCAAAAGGGTATCTCAAGACAAAATCGAAATTACAGGGACATCACAGGACAATCTCACGGTCACAGGGGCACCGTGAGACAATATCCCAGTCACAGGGTTATCACGGAACAATATCCCTGTCACAGGGATATCGTTGTACAATATCCTGGTCAGGGGATATAGCCGTAAATGTGCCAGTCACAGGGACATCGCAGGAAAACACCAGAGTCACAGGGATATCGTGGGACGATATTCCGCACATTTGGATAATATCCAGGTGAAAGAGAGGGTGCGGGACAATATAACAGTCACTGAGGCATCGCTGGTCACATTTCCATTGACAGGGACAGCATGGGAGATATTCCAGGCCACAGGGACACCATGGGACAAAATGTTGGTCAAATGGACACCATGGAACAATTTCCCCATCACATGAACATCATGGGAAAATATACCGGTCACATGGATATCGTGGGACAATATCCCAGTCGCATGGACAAAAGTGGACAATATCTGAGTCACAGGGACATCACGGGAGAAAATCCCGGCCACAGGGACACTATGGGACAAAATGTTGGTCAAATGGACACCGAAGGACAATATCCCTATCACATGGATCTCGTGGGACAATATACCAGTCACATGGATATCGTGGGACAATATCTCAGTCACATGGGCATCCTGGCACAATATCTGAGTCACAAAGATATCGTGGGACAATATCCAAGTCTCAGCGATATCACAGGACAATATCCAGGTCACAGGGACATCAGGGGCAATATCCCAGTCACAGTGAACTCGTGGGACAATATAGCTTTTGCAGGGACATCGTGGCACAAAATTCTGCTCGCAGGCATACCATGGGAAATTTTCCCATTACAGGGATATCGTGGGACAATATCCAAGTCACGGGGACATTGCGGGACAATGTCCCAGGCACAGGGACAACAGGGGCAATATCCCGGTAACAAGGACATCACGAGGAAATTTCCTGGTCACAGGTACATTGTGGGACAATATCCGAGTCACAAGGACATCGAGGGCCGATATCCTTATCAATGTAACATCGAGGAACAATATCCTGGTCACAAGGACGTTTTGGGACAAAATTCAAATCACATGGAGATTGCGGGCCAATATACCAGTCACAGGGACATCAGAGGAGTTTATCCCGGTCACATGGACAACCTGGGACTATATCTCGGTCACAGGGACATCAGGGACAATATTCTGATCATAGGGACATCAAGGGCAATATCCCGGTCGCAGCCACATCGTGGGACAATATTCCATTCGCAGGTACATTGCAGGACAATATCCCAGTCACAGGGACATCATGGGGCGATATCCCAGTCACAGGGTCAACGCGGGACAATATCCTGGTCACAAAGTAAATGCGGGACAATATCCAAGTCACAGGGTCTTGACGGGACAATATCCCTGCCGCAGAGTCATAGCGGGGCAATATCCCTGTCACAGGGTCAATGTTCGACAATATCCCGGTCACTGGGTCATTGGGGGACAATATTGCAGTCACAGGGACATCGCAGGACAATGTCCCAGTCACAGGGTCAATGTGGGACAATATCCAGGTGACAGGGTCATCGAGGGACAATATTACAGTCACAGTGACAATGCGGTACATTATCCCAGTCACAGTGACATTGCAGGACAATATCCCATTCACAGGGACATCGTGGGACAATATCCCAGTGACAAGGACATTGCAGGACAATATCCCAGTAACAGGGAAGTCGCAATGAAATATCCCAGTCACAGAGACATCGCGGGACAATATCTCGGTCACAGGGACAACAGTGGCAATATTCCGGTAACAAAGACATCGCGAGAAAATTTCCTGGTCAAACGTACATTGCGGGACAATAGCCCAGTCAGAAGGACATCGAGGGCCATTATCCGTATCAGTGTAACATAGAGGAACAATATCCTGGTCACAAGGACGTTTTGGGACAAAATCCAAATCACATGGAGATCGTGGGCCAATATACCAGTCACAGAGACATCGCGGGATTTTATCCCGTCACATGGACATCCTGGGACTAGATCTCGGTCACAGGGACATCATGGGGCAATATCCCAGTCATAGGGTCAATGCGGGACAATATCCTGGTCAGAAGCTAAAAGCGGGACAATATCCAAGTCACAGGGTCTTGACGGGACAATATCCCTGTCACAGAGACATAGCGGGACAATATCCCTGTCACAGGGTCAATGTTCGACTATATTCTGGTCACTGGGTCATTGGGGGACAATATTGCAGTCACAGGGACATCGCAGGAGAATGTCCCAGTCACAGGGTCAATGTGGGACAATATCCAGATGATAGGGCCATCGAGGGACAATATTACAGTCACAGTGACATCGCGGTACATTATCCCAGTAACATTGACATTGCAGGACAATATCCCATTCACAGAGAGATCGTGGGACAACGTGCTTGTGGCAAGGACATTGCAGGATAATATCCCAGTAACAGGGACATCGCGATGAAATATCCCAGTCACAGAGACATCGCGGGACAATATCCCGGTCACAGTGACATCGATGGACAATATCCCAGTCACAGGGACATCAGGGGCAATATCCCGGTAACAGAGACATCAGGGGCAATATCCCGGTAACAGGGACATCGCAAGAAAATATCCTGGTCACAAGAACATTGTGGGAGAATATCCAAGTCACGGGGACATCGAGAGCCAATATCCTTATCAGGGTAATATCGAGGAACAGTATCCTGGTCACAAGGCCGTTTTGTGACAATATCCAAATCACATGGTGGTTGCGGGACAATATCTCAGTCACAGGGACATCGCGGGATTTTATCCCGGACACATGGACATCATGGGACTATATCTCTGTCACTGGGACATCAGGGACAGTATTCCATTCATAGGGACATCAAGGGCAATATCCCGCTCGCAGTGATATCGTGGACAATATCACGGTTGCAGGTACATTGCAGGACAATATCCCAGTCACAGGGAGATAATGGGGTAATATTCCAGTCACAGGGTCAACGCGGGACTATATCCTGGTCACAATGTGAATGCGGGACAATATCCCTGTCACAGGGACATCATGGGACAATATCCAAGTCACAGGGTCTTCGCGGGACAATATCCCAGTTAAAGGAACATTTTGGGACAATATCCTGTGTCAGGGACATCGCGGGACTATATCCCTTTCACAGGGTCATCATTGGACAATATATCTGTCACAGGATCATTGAGGAACAACATCGCAGTCACAGTGACATCACAGGACAATATCCGAGTCATAGGGACATCGCAGGACAATATCCCAGTCACAGGGACATCTTTGTACACTATCCTGGTCACGAGATATAGCCGGAAAATGTCCCAGTCACAGGCATATGGTGGGAAAATATCCCAGTCACAGGGATATCGCGGGACCATATCCCAGTCACAGTGACATCGCAGGACAGTATCCCAGTCATAGTGACATTGCAGGACAATATGCTATTTACAGGGATATTGTGGGACAGTATCCCAATCACAAGGACATTGCAGGACAATGTCCAATTCACAGGGATATTGCGGGACAATAACCCAGTCACAAGGACATTGCAGGACAATATCCCTGTAACAGGGACATCGTGAGGCAATATCCTAGTCACAGGGACATCAGGGGCAATATCCTGGTAACTGGGACATCGCGAGAAAATATCCTGGTCACAGGTACTTTGCAGGACAATATAGCACTCATGGGGATATCGACAGCCAATTTTCTTATCAGGGTAATATCACAGAACAATAGTGGACGTTTCGAGTCCTCATGACTCTTCGACAGAACTTGAGTTCGAGTCCAAGAAAGAGTTGAAATACAAGCTGCAAGTTCTGTCGAAGGGTCATGAGGACTCGAAACTTCAACTCTTTTCTTCTCCGCCGATGCTGCCAAACCTGCTGAGTTTGTCCAGGTAATTCTGTTTTTGTTTTTGTTTTGAATTACCAGCATCAGCAGTTTTTTTTTGTCACAGAACAAAATCCTGGTCACAAGGATGTTTTGGGACAAAATCCAAGTCACATGGAAATTGTGGGAAATATCCTAGTCACAGGGATATCACCTGGGCAGTATCCGGGTCACGGAGACACTGGTGGGACAATATCCTGGTCACAAGGGCATTGAGCGACATTATCTGTGAAAGGGGCATCGTGGGACAATATCCCAATCACAGGGACTTTGTGGAACAATATCCTGTGACAGGGACATCGCGGGACAATATTCCTTTCAAAGGGTCATCATTGGACAATATATTTGTCACAGGATCATTGAGGGACAATATCCCAGGCACAGGTGCATCGCGGGACAATATCCCGTCATAGTGACATCGAGGAACAACATCCCAGTCACAGTGAATTCGCAGGACAATATCCCAGTCACAGGGACATCGTTGTACAATATCCTGGTCACGGGATATTGCCGGAAAATGTCCCAGCAACAGCGATATCGCCAAACAATATGCCACACATTGGGATAATATCCAGGTCAAAGGGAGAGCACGGGACAACATGACAGTCACTGAGGCATTGCTGGTCACTTTTCCAGTCACAGGGACATCACGGGAGAAAATCCCGGCCACAGGGACACCATGGGACAAAATGTTGGTCAAATGGACACCGAAGGACAATATCCCTATCACATGGACATCATGGGACAATATACCAGTCACATGGATATCGTGGGACAATATCTCAGTCACATGGGCATCTTGGCACAATATCCGGGTCACAAAGATATCGTGGGACAATATCCAAGTCTCAGCGATATCACAGGACAATACCCAGGTCACAGGGACATCAAGGGCAATATCCCGGTCACAGCGACCTCGTGGGACAATATAAAAGTCTCAGGGACATCGTGGGACAAAATCCCTGTCACAGACACACCGTGGGAAATTATCCCAGTCACAGGGATATCGTGGGACAATATGCAGGTCACAATGGGATCGCAGTAACAATATCCCAGTAACAGCGACATCGCAAGGCAATGTCCCAGTCACAAGGACATCACGGGACAATATCCAGGTAACAGTGACATCATGAGAAAATATTCCGGTAACTGGTACATCGTGGGAAAATATCCCTGTCACGGGGACATCGAGGGCCAATATCCTTACCAGGGTAATATCGCGGAACAATATCCTGTTCACAAGGATCTATTGGAACAAAATCCATATCACATTGAGATTGCAGGACAATATCCTGTCACAGGGAAATCACAGGATTATATCCAGGTCACATTGTCATCATGGGACTATATTCCGGTCACAGTGACATCAAGGACAATTTTCCGGTCACAGGGCTTTCAAGGGCAATATCCTAGTCACAGCGACATTGTGGAAGAATATCGCGGTCGCAGGGAGATCGCAGGACAATATCCCAGTCACAGGGCCATCGTGGGACAATATACCAGTCACATGGTCAACACGGGACTATATCCTGTTCACAAGGTGAATGCAGTACAATATCCCTATCACAGGGACATCATGGGACAATATCCCTGACATAGAGACATTGCGGAACAATATCCCTGTCACAGGGTCACTGTTCGAAAATATCACGTTCACGGGGTCATTGAGGGAAAATATTGCAGTCACAGGGATAGCGTGGGACAATATCCCAGTCACAGGGTCAACACAGGACAATATCCAGGACGTAGGGTCATTGTGGGGCAATATCTGGGTCAATGGGACATTGTTTGACAATATCCTAGTCACAGGGTCATCGTGAGACAAGATCCCATTCACAGGCATATCATGGGACATATCCTAGTCACAGAGACATGGTGGGACAATGTCCCTGTCACAGGGTCATCGTGGGACAATATCCAATTCACTGGGATATCGTAGGACAATATCCCAGTCACAAGGTCATCGCAGGACAATATACCAGTCCCAGGGACATCGCGACGCAATATCCCAGTCACAGGGACATCGCATGACAATATCCCGGTCATGGGGGCATTGAGAACCAATGTCCTTATCAGGGTAATATCACGGAAAAATATCCTGGTCAAAAGGGTATCTCAGGACAAAATCGAAATTAAAGGGACATCACAGGACAATCTCACGGTCACAGGGGGACCGTGAGACAATATCCCAGTCACAGTGACATTTCGGGACAATATCACGGTCACAGGGACATCGTTGTAGAATATCCTGGTCACGGGATATAGCCGGAAAATGTCCTCGTCACAGGGACATCGCAGGAAAACATCCCAGTCACGGTAGAAATTGCCGTCCACAGGGACACCATGGGCCAAAATGTTGGTCAAAATGGACACCATGGGACAATTTCCCTATTACATGGACATCGTGGGACAATATACCGGTCACATGGATATCGTGGGACAATATTCCAGTCACATGGGCAACATGGGACAATTTCCCAGTCGCATTGACATTTTGGGACAATATCCGAATCTCAGTGATATCACGGGACAATATCCAGGTCACAGGGACATCAGAAGCAATATCCCAGTCGCAGCAAAATCGTCGGACAATATACCAGTCGCAGGGACTTTGCGGGACAAAATTCCGCTCACAGGCATACCGCGGGAAATTATCCCAGTCACAGGGATATCGTGGGACAATATCCAAGTCACAGGGACATCGTGAGACAGTATACCAGTTAAAGTAACATTTTGGGACAATATCCTGTGACAGGGACATCGCGGGACAATATTCCTTTCACAGGGTCATCATTGGACAATATATCTGTCACAGGATCATTGAGGAACAACATCCCAGTCACAGTAACATCACAGGACAATATCCTAGTCACAGGGACATCGCAGGACAATATCCCAGTCACGGGGACATCTTTGGACAATGTCCTGGTCACGAGATATAGCCGTAAAATGTCCCAGTCACAGGCATATGGCGGGACAATATTCCAGTCACAGTGACATCGCAGGACAATATCCCAGTCATAGTGACATTGCAGGACAATATCCTATTTACAGGGATATTGTGGGACAATATCCCAGTTACAACATCGTTGCTGGACAATATCCCAGTCACAGGGATATTGAGGGACAATATCCCAGTCACAGTGTCATCAGGGGCAATATCCCGGTAATAGGGATATCGCGAGAAAATATCCTGGTCACAGGATCATCGAGGGATAATATCGCAGGCACCGGTGCATCAAGGGACAATATCCGTGTCATAGGTACATCAAGGAACAACATCCCATTTGCAGTGACATTGCAGGACAATATTCCAGTCACAGGAACAGCAAGGGACAATATTCCGGTCGTAGGGATATCGCGTGACAATATCCCGGTCACAGGGGCATTGAGAACCAATTTCCTTATCAGGGTAATATCAGGGAACAATATCCTGGTCAAAAGTGTATTTTGGAACAAAACCTAAATCACAGGGACATCACAGGACAATCTCATGGTCACAGGGACATCGTGAGACAATATCCCTTTCACTGGGGTATCACGGAACAATATCACAGTCACAGGGACATCATTGTACAATATCCTGGTCACGGGATAAAGCCGGAAAATGTCCCAGTCACAGGGACATCACAGGAAAGCATCTCGCTCACAGGGATATCGCGGGACGATATCCCGCACATTGGGATAATGTTCAGTTGAAAGAGAGGGTGCTGGACAATATCTCTGTCACTGAGGCATCGCTTGTCATTATTCCTTTCACAGGGACATCACGGAGTTATTCCAGGCCACAGGGACACCATTCGAAAAAATGTTGGTCAAATGGACACCGAGGGACAATATATCTATCACATGGACATCGTGGGACAATATCCTGGTCACATGGATATCGTGGGACAATATCCCAGTCACATGGGCATCGTGGGACAATATCCCAGTCGCATGGACATTGTGGGACAATATCCGACTCTCAGGGATATCACGGGACAATATACAGGTCACAGGGACATCAGGGGCAATATCCCAGTCACAGCGACATTGTGGGACAATATAAATTTCGCAGGTACATCATGGCACAAAATTCCGCTCACAGGCATACCGTGGGAAAGTTTCCCAGTCACAGGGATATCATGGGACAGTATCCAAGTCACAGGGACATCGTGGGAAAATATCCCGTCACAGGGACATCGAGAGACAATATCCCATTCACAGGGACATCAGAGGAAATATCCCGGTAACAGGGACATCGCGAGAAAATTTCCTGGTCACAGGTACATTGCGGGACAATATCCCAGTCACAGGGACATCGAAAACCATTATCCTTATCAGTGTAATATCAAGGAATATCCTGGTTGCAAGGACGTTTTGGGACAAAATCCAAATCACATGGAGATTGCGGGCCAATATCCCAGTCACAGGGTCATCGCGGGATTTCATCCCAGTCACATGGACATCAGGGACAATATTCCGATCATAGGGACATCAAGGGCAATATCCCGGTCGCAGCCAGATCGTGGGACAATATCCCGTTCGCAGGTACATCGCAGGACAATATCCCAGTCACAGCGACATCATGGGGGAATATCCCAGTCACAGGGACATCGCGGGACAATATCACGGTCACAAGGACATCATCGTACAATATCCTGGTCACTGGATATAGCCGGAAGATCTTCCAGTCACAGGGACATCGCAGGAAAACATCCCAGTCACAGAGATATCGCGGGACAATATCCCGCACATTGAGATATTATCCAGGTCAAAGAGAGGGCGCGGGACAATATCACAGTCACTGAAGCATCGCTGGTCACTATTCCAGTCAGAGGGACATCACGGGAGCAATTCCCATCCGCAGGGACACCATGGGCCCAAATGTTGGTCAAATGGACACCATGGGACAATTTCCCTATCACATGGACATCGTGGGACAATATACCGGTCACATGGATATCATGGGGCAATATCCCAGTCACATGGGCATCGCGGGACAATTTCCCACTCGCATTGACATTGTGGGACAATATCCGAGTCTCAGGGATATCACGGAACAATATCAAGGTCACAGGGACATCAGGGGCAATATCCCAGTCCCAGCGACATTGTGGGACAATATACCAGTCGCAGGGACTTTGTGGGACAAAATTCCGCTCACAAGCATACCGTGGGAAATTATCCCAGTCACAGCGATATCGTGGGCCAGTATCCCAGTCACAGGAACATTGTGGGACAATATCCTATGACAGGGACATTGCAGGACAATATCCTTTTCACAGGGGCATCATTGTACAATCTATCTGTCACAGGATCATCGAGGAACAACATCCCAGTCACAGTGACATCACAGGACAATATCCGAGTCACAGGGACATCGCAGGACAATATCCCAGTCACAGGGACATCGTTGTAAAATATCCTGGTCATGAGATATAGCCGGAAAATGTCCCAGTCACAGGCATATGGCGGGAAAATATCCCAGTCACAGGGATATCGCGGGACCATATCCCAGTCACAGTGACATCGCAGGAAAATATCCCCGTCATTGTGACATTGCAGGACAATATCCCAATCACAAAGACATGGCAGGACATTATCAAATTCACAGGGATATTGCGGGACAAAAGCCCAGTCACAAGGACATTGCAGGACAATATCCCAGGCATAGATGCATCAAGGGACAATATCCCAGTCATAGGGACATCAAGGAACAACATCCCATTCGCAGTGACATCGCAGGACAATATCCCAGTCACAGGAAAAGCGAGGGACAATATTCCGGTCATAGGGATATCGCGTGACAATATCCCGGTCACAGGGGCATTGAGAACCAATATCCTTATCAGGGTAATATCACAGAACAATATCCTTGTCAAAAGGGTATTTCGGGACAAAATCCAAATCACAGGGACATCACAGGACAATCTCATGGTCACAGGGACATCGTGAGACAATATCCCAGTCACAGGGGTTTCACGGAACAATATCCATGTCACAGGGATATCACGGGACAATAACCAGGTCACAGGGACATCAGGGGCAATATCCCAGTTACAGCGACCTCGTGGGACAATATACATTTCGCAGGTACATCGTGGCACAAAATTCCGCTCACAGGCATACAGTGGGAAATTTTCCCAGTCACAGGGATATCGTGGGACAATATCCAAGTCACAGCGACAATCCAGGACAATATCCCAGTCACAGGGACATCGAGGGACAATATCCCTTTCACAGGGACATCAGGGGAAATATCCCGGTAACAGGGAGATTGCGAGAAAATTTCTGGACAATGGTACATTGCGGGACATATCCCAGTCACTGGAACATCGAGAGCCAATATCCTTTTCAGTGTAATATCCAGGAACAATATCCTGGTCACAAGGACGTTTTGGGACAAAATCCAAATCACATGGAGATTGGGGGCCAATATCCCAGTCACAGGGACATTGCGGTATTTTATCCCAGTCACATGGACGTCATGGGACGATATCTCGGTCACAGGGTCAACGCAGGACTATATCCTGGTCACAATGTGAATGCGGGACAATATCCTTGTCACAGGGACATCATGGGACAATATCCAATTCACAGGGTCTTCGTTGGACAATATCCCTGTCACAGAGAGATAGTGGGACGATATCCCTGTCACAGGGTCAATGTTCAACAATATCCCGGTGACGGGGTCATTTAGGGACAATATTGCAGTCATAGGGACATCGCAGGACAATGTCCCAGTCACAGGGTCAATGTGGGACAATATCCAGGTCACAGGGTCATCGAGGGACAATATTGCAGTCACAGGGACATCGCGGGGCCGTATCCCAGTCACAAGGTCAACAGGGGACAATATCCTAGTCACAGGGACATCACGGGATAATATCCAGGTGCCAGGGGCATCGACGGATAATATTCCCTTAATGAGACAATATCCCGGTCACAGGGAAATCGCGGGAACAATATCTCATTCACAGAGACATTGAGGGATAATATTCTGGTCACAGGGATGTTGAATGACAATATCCCGGTCACAGGGACATCGTGGGATAATATCCTGGTCACAGGGTCATCAAGAGACAATATCCGGGTCAGGGAGTCTTTGAGGTACTATTTTCATTCACAAATACATGGAGGCACAATATCCCAATCACAAGACCAGAGAGGGACAATATCCCACTCACAGGGACATCATGGGACAATATCCCAGTCACAGGGTCAACACGGAAAAATATCCTAGACAGAGGGTCATCGCGGGACAATATCTCGGTCAATGGGACATTGACAATATCCCATTCACAGGGATACCATGGGACAATATCTTAGTCACAGGGACAACGCGGGACAATATCCCTGTTAGAGTCATCGTGGGACAATATCCCATTCACAGGGATATCGCTGGACCATATCCCAGTCATAGTCACATCGCAGGACAATATCCTAGTCACAGTGACATTGCAGGACAATAACCCATTCACAGGGATATCGCAGGACAATATCCCAGTCACAAGGGCATTGTGGGATAATATCCCAGTCACAGGGACATCGAGAGCCAATATCCTTATCAGGGAAATATCGCGGACCAATATCCTATCACAAGGACGCTTTGGGACAAAATCCAAGTCACATTGAGATTACGGGAAATATCCCGGTCAGAGGGACATCACACAGGCAATATCCCAGTCACAGAGACACTGTGGGACAATATCCTGGTCACAAGGTCATTGCGGGACAACATCTGTGACAAAGAGACATCGTGGGACAATATCACAGTCACAGGGAATTCGTTGGACCATATCCCAGTCACAGGGACATCACAGTTCAATATCAATTCACAGGGCCTTCGTGGGACAATATCGCGGTCACAGGGACATTGCGGGACCATTTCCCAGTCACAGGGACATCAGGGGCAATATCCTGGTAACAGTGACATCATGAAAAAATACCCTGGTCACAGGTACATTGCAGGACAATATCCCAATCACTGGGACATCAAGAGCCAAAATCATTATCAGGGTAATATCACAGAAAAATATCCTGGTCACAAGGACCTTTTGGGACACGATCCAAATCACATGGAGATTGCGGGAAATATCCCAGTCACAGGGATATCACCCGGGCAGTATCCCGGTCACAGAGACACTAGTGGGACAATATCATGGTCACAAGTGCATTGAGGGACAATATCTGTGACAAAGATACATCTTGAGACCATATCCCAATCACAGGAACATTGTTGGACAATATCCTGTGACAGGGACATCGCGGGACAATATCCCTTTCACAGGGTCATCATTGGACAATATATCTGTCACAGGATCATCGAGAAACAACATCCCTGTCACAGTGACATCACAGGACAATATCCGAGTCACAGGGTCATCGCAGGACAATATCCCAGTCACAGGGACATTGTTGTACAATATCCTAGTCAGGAGTTATAGCTGGAAAATGTCGGAGTCACAGGGATATTGCGGGACCATATCCCAGTCACAGTGACATCGCAGGATGATATCCCCGTCACAGTGACATTGCAGGACAATATCCCATTCACAGGGATATTGCGGGACAATATCCCAGTCACAAGGACATTGCAGGACAATATCCAATTCACAGGGATATTGCGGGACAATAACCCAGTCACAAGGACATTGCAGGACAATATCCCAGTAACAGGGAAAATCGCGAGGCAATATCCCAGTCACTGGGACATCACGGGACAATATCCCAGTCACAGGGATATTGAGGGACAATATCCCAGTCACAGTGACATCAGGGGCAATATCCCGGTAACAGAGACATTGCGAGAAAATATCCTGGTCACAGGATCATCGAGGGACAATATCCTAGGCACCGGTGCATCACGGGACAATATCCCTGTCATAGGGACATCAAGTAACAACATCCCAGTCGCAGTGACATTGCAGGACAATATCCCAGTCACAGGAACAGCGAAGGACAATATTCCGGTCATAGGGATATCGCGTGACAATATCCCGGTTACGGGGGCATTGAGTACCAATATCCTTAGCAGGGTAATATCACGGAAAAATATCCTGGTCAAAAGGGTATTTCGAGAGAAAATCCAAATCACAGGGATATCACAGGACAATCTCATGGTCACAGGGACATCATGAGACAATATCACAGTCACAGGTGTATCACGGAACAATATCCATGTCACAGGGATATCACGGAACAATATCCTGGTCAAAAGGGTATTTCGGGACAAAATCCAAATCACAGGGACATCACAGGACAATCTCATGTTCACAGGGAAATCGTGGGACAATATCACTGTCACAGAGACATCGTTGTACAATATCCTGGTCACGGAATATAGCCGCAAAATCTTCCAGTCACAGGGACATCGCAGGAAAACATCCCAGTCACCGGGATATCGCGGGACAATATCCCGCACATTGAGATAATATCCAGGTCAAAGAGAGGGCGCGGGACAATATCACAGTCACTGAGGCATCGCTGGTCACTATTCAGGTCAGAGGGAAATCACGGGAGAAATTCCCGTCCGCAGGGACACCATGGGCCAAAATGTTGGTCAAATGGACACCATGGAACAATTTCCCTATCACATGGACATCGTGGGACAATATACCGGTCACATGGATATCGTGGGACAATTTCCAAGTAAACATTGACATTGTGGGGCAATATCCGAGTCTCAGGGATATCAGGGGAGAATATCCAGATCACAGGGACATCATGGGCCAGTGACCTGCTGGGACAATATACATTTCGCAGGTACATCGTGGCACAAAATTCCTCTCACAGGCATACTTTGGGAAAGTTTCCCAGTCTCAGGGATATCATGGGACAATATCCAAGTGACAGGGACATCGAGAGACAATATCACATTCACAGAGACATCAGGGGAAATATCCCGGTAACAGGGACATCGCGAGAAAATTTCCTGGTCACAGGTAAATTGCGGGACAATATCCCAGTCACAGGGACATCGACAACCATTATCCTTATCGGTGTAATATCAAGGAATATCCTGGTTGCAAGGACGTTTTGGGACAAAATCCAAATCACATGGAGATTGTGGGCCAATATCCCAGTCACAGGGTCATCACGGGATTTTATCCCAGTCACATGGACATCAGGGACAATATTCCGATCATAGGGACATCAAGGGCAATATCCCGGTCGCAGCCAGATCGTGGGACAATATCCCATTCGTAGGTAAATCGCAGGACAATATCCCAGTCACAGGGACATCGCAGGACAATATCACGGTCACAGGGACATCATTGTACAATATCCTGGTCACGGGATATAGCCGGAAAATCTTCCAGTCACAGTGACATCGCAGGAAAACATCCCAGTCACAGAGATATCGCGGGACAATATCCTGCACATTGAGATAACATCCAGGTCAAAGAGAGGGCGTGGGACAATATCACAGTCACTGAAGCATCGCTGGTCACTATTCCAGTCAGAGGGACATCACGGGAGAAATTCCCGTCCGCAGGGACACCATGGGCCCAAATGTTGGTCAAATGGACACCATGGGACAATTTCCCTATCACATGGACATCGTGGGACAATATACCGGTCACATGGATATCGTGGGACAATATCCCAGTCACATGGGCATCGCGGGACAATTTCCCACTCACATTGACATTGTGGGACAATATCTGAGTCTCAGGGATATCACGGGACAATATCAAGGTCACAGGGACATCAGGGGCAATATCCCAGTCCCAGCGACATTGTGGGAAAATATACCAGTCGCAGGGACTTTGTGGGACAAAATTCCGCTCACAAGCATACCGTGGGAAATTATCCCAGTCACAGCGATATCGTGGGCCAGTATCCCAGTCACAGGAACATTGTGGGACAATATCCTATGACAGGGACATTGCAGGACAATATCCTTTTCACAGGGGCATCATTGTACAATCTGTCACAGGATCATCGAGGAACAACATCCCAGTCACAGTGACATCACAGGACAATATCCGAGTCACAGGGACATCGCAGGACAATATCCCAGTCACAGGGACATCGTTGTAAAATATCCTGGTCACGAGATATAGCCGGAAAATGTCCCAGTCACAGGCATATGGTGGGAAAATATCCCAGTCACAGGGATATCGCGGGACCATATCCCAGTCACAGTGACATCGCAGGACAATATCCCAGTCATAGTGACATTGCAGGACAATATCCCATTTACAGGGATATTGTGGGACAATATCCCAATCACAAAGACATGGCAGGACAATAACAAATTCACAGGGATATTGCGGGACAAAAGCCCAGTCACAAGGACATTGCAGGACAATATCCCAGGCATTGGTGCATCAAGGGACAATATCCCGGTCATAGGGACATCAAGGAACAACATCCCATTCGCAGTGACATCGCAGGACAATACCCCAGTCACAGGAACAGCGAAGGACAATATTCCGGTCATAGGGATATCGCATGACTATATCCCGGTCACAGGGGCATTGAGAACCAATATCCTTATCAGGGTAATATCACAGAACAATATCCTTGTCAAAAGGGTATTTCGGGACAAAATCCAAATCACAGGGACATCACAGGACAATCTCATGGTCACAGGGACATCGTGAGACAATATCACAGTCACAGGGACATCGTTGTACAATATCTTGGTCACGGGATATAGCCGTAAATGTCCCCGTCACAGGGACATCGCAGGAAAACACTGCAGTCACAGGGATATCGCGGGATGATATTCCGCACATTGGGATAATATCCAGGTGAAAGAGAGGGTGCGGGACAATATCACAGTCACTGAGGCATCGCTGGTCACTATTCCATTGACAGGGACAGCACGGGAGATATTCCCGACCACAGGGACACCATGGGACAAAATGTTGGTCAAATGGACACCATGGAACAATTTCCCTACCACATGGACATCCTTGGACAGTATACCGGTCACATGGATATCGTGGGACAATATCCCATTCACATAGGCATCGTGGGACAATATGCCAGTCGCATGGACATTGTGGGACAATATCCGAGTCTCAGGGATATCACGGGACAATAACCAGGTCACAGGGCATCAGGGGCAATATCCCGGTTACAGCGACCTCATGGGACAATATACATTTCGCAGGTACATCGTGGCACAAAATTCCGCTCACAGGCATACAGTGGGAAATTTTTCCAGTCACAGGGATATCGTGGGACAATATCCAAGTCACAGGGACAATCCAGGACAATATCCCAGTCACAGGGACATCGAGGGACAATATCCCTTTCACAGGGACATCAGGGGAAATATCCCGGTAACAGGGACATCGCGAGAAAATATCCTGGTCACAGCAACATCGCAGGACAACATCCAAGTCACGGGGACATCGAGAGCCATTATCCTTATCAGGGTAATATCGAGGAACAGTTTCCTGGTCACAAGGCCATTTTGGGAAAATATCCAAATCACATGGAGATTGCGGGACAATATCTCAGTCACAGGGACATCACGGGATTTTATCCTGGATACATGGACATCAAGGGACTATATCTCGGTCACAGGGACATCAGGGACAGTATTCCATTCATAGGGACATCAAGCGCAATATCCCGCTCGCAGTGATATCATGGACAATATCACGTTCGCAGGTACATTGCAGGACAATATCCCAGTCACAGGGACATAGTGGGGTAATATTCCAGTCACAGGGTCAATGCGGGACTATATCCTGGTTACAATGTGAATGCGGGAAAATATCCCTGTCACAGGGACATCATGGGACAATATCCAAGTCACAGGGTCTTTGCGGGACAATATCCCTGTCACAGAGACATAGCGGGAAAATATCACTGTCACAGGGTCAATGTTCGACAATATCCCGTTCACGGGGTCATTTATGGACAATATTGCAGTCACAGGGACATCGCAGGACAATGTCCCAGTCACAGGTCAATGTGGGACAATATCCATGTCACAGGGTCATCGAGGGACAATATTGCAGTCACAGGGACATGGCGGTACAATATCCCAATCACAGGAACAGCGAGGGACAATATCCCAGTCACAGGGACATCATGGGACAATATCCCATCAGAAGGTCAACAGGGAACAATATCCTAGACAGAGGTTCAACGCGGGACAATATCTCAGTCAATGGGACATTGTTTGACAAAATCTCATTCGCAGGGATATCGTGGGACAATACCCTAGTCACAGGGACAAGGCGGGACAATATCCCTGTCACAGTCATTGTGGGACAATATCCCATTCACAAGGATATCGCGGGACCATATCCCTGTCACAGTGACATCGCAGGACAATATCCCAGTCACAGTGACATTGCAGGACAATATCCCATTCAGCGGGATATCGCAGAAAAATATCCCAGTCACAAGGACATTGCTGGATAATATCCCAGTAACAGGGACATCACGAGGCAATATCCCTGTCACAGGGACATCGCGTGACAATATCCCGGTCACAGGGACATCGAGGGACTATATCCCAGTCACAGTGACATGGAGAGCCAATATCTTTTTCAGGGAAATATCGCGGAACAATATCCTATCACAAGGACGGTTTGGGACAAAATCCAAGTCACATTGAGATTACGGGAAATATCCCGGTCACAGGGACATCACACAGGCAATATTCCGGTCACAGAGACATTGTGGGACAATATCCTGGTCACAAGGTCATTGCGGAACAATATCTGTGGCAAAGAGACATCGTGGGACAATATAACAGTCACAGGGACATCGTGGGACCATATCCCAGTCACAGGGACATCACAGCTCAATATCAGCTCACAGCACTCCGGGGGAAAATATCAATGTCACAGGGACATTGCATCACCATTTCCCATTCACAGGGACATCGTGGGACAATATCCCAGTCACAGGGATAGCGTGGGACAATATCCCAGTCACAGTGACATTGCCGGCAATATCCCAGTCACAGTGCATCGCAGGACAATACCCGAGTAACAGGGATATCGCGAGGCAATATCCCAGTCACAGGGACATCAGGGGCAATATCCTGGTAACAGTGACATCACGAAAAAATATCCTGGTCACAGGTACATTGCAGGACTATATCCCACTCACTGGGACATTGAGAGCCAATATCATTGTCAGGGTAATATCACAGAACAATATCCTGGTCACAAGGACCTTTTGAGACACAATCTAAATCACATGGAGATTGCAGGAAATATCCCGGTCACAGGGATATCACCCTGGCAGTGTCCCAGTCATAGAGACAGTAGTGGGACAATATCATGTTCACAAGTGCATTGAGGGACAATATCTGTGACAAAGAGACATCGTGGGACCATATCCCAATCACAGGAACATTGGGGGACAATATTCTGTGACAGGGACATCGCAGGACAATATCCCTTTCACAGATCATCATTGAACAATATATCTGTCACAGGATCATCGAGAAACAACATCCAGTGACATCACAGGACAATATCCGAGTCACAGGTTCATCGCAGGGCAATATCCCAGTCACAGGGTCATTGTTGTACAATATCCTAGTCATGAGATATAGCCGGAAAATGTACCAGTCGCAGTGACATTGCAGGACGATATCCCCATCACTTTGACATTGCAGGACAATATCCCATTCACAGGGATATTGCGGGACAATATCCCAGTCACAAGGACATTGCAGTATAATATCCCAGTAACAGGGACATCGCGAGTCAATATCCCTGTCACAGGGACATCGCGGGACAATATCCCATGCACAGGGATATTGAGGGACAATATCGCAGTCACAGTGACATCAGGGGCAATATCCCGGTAACAGAGACATCGCGAGAAAATATCCTGGTCACAGGATGATTGAGGGACAATATCCCAGCATCGGTGCATCACGGGACAATATCCCTGCCATAGGGACAGCAAGTAACAACATCACAGTCGCAGTGACATTGCAGGACAATATCCCAGTCACAGGAACACCGAAGGACAATATTCCGGTCGTAGGGATATCGCATGACAATATCCTGGTCACGGGGGCATTGAGAACCAAAATCCTAAATCAGGGTAATATCACGGAACAATATCCTGGTCAAAAGGGTATTTCGAGAAAAAATCCAAATCACAGGGACATCACAGGACAATCTCATGGTCACAGGGACATTGTGAGACAATATCCCAGTCACAGGGGTTTCACGGAACAATATCCATGTCACAGCGATATCACGGAACAATATCCTGGTCAAAAGGGTATTTCGGGACAAAATCCAAATCACAGGGACATCAAAGGACAATCTCTTGTTCACAGGGAAATCGCGGGACAGTATAACACTGAGGCATCACTGGTCACTATTCCATTGACAGGGACAGCACGGGAGATATTCCCAGCCACAGAGACACCATGGGACAAAATGTTGGTCAAATGGACACCATGGAACAATTTCCCCATCACATGAACATCGTGGGAAAATATACTGGTCACATGGATATCGTGGGACAATATCCAGTCGCATGGACAACGTGGGACAATATCTGAGTCTCAGGGATATCACGGGACAATATCCAGGTCACAGGGACATCAGGGGCAATATCCCAGTCACAGTGACCTCGTGGGACAATATACCTTCCGCAGGTACATTGTGGCACAAAATTCTGCTCACAGGCATACTGTGGCAAATTTTCCCAGTCACAGGGATATCGTGGGACAATATCCAAGTCACAGGGACATTGCGGGACAATGTCCCAGGCACAGGGACAACAGGGGCAATATCCCGGTAACAAGGACATCGCGAGGAAATTTCCTGGTCACAGGTATATTGCGGAACAATATCCGAGTCACAAGGACATCGAGGGCTGATATCCTTTTCAGTGTAACATCGAGGAACAATATCCTGGTCACAAGGACGTTTTGGGACAAAATCCAAATCACATGGAGATTGCGGGCCAATATACCAGTCACAGGGACATCGCGGGATTTTATCCCGGTCACATGGAAATACTGGGACTATATCTCGGTCACAGGGACATCAGAGACAATATTCCAATCATAGGGACATCAAGGGCAATATCCCGGTCACAGCCGCATCGTGGAACAATATCCCATTCGCAGGTACATTGCAGGACAATATCCCAGTCACAGGGACATCATGGCGCAATATCCCAGTCACAGGGTTAACGCGGAACAATATCCTGGTCACAAGGCAAATGCGGGACAATATCCAAGTCACAGGGTCTTGACGGGGCAATATCCCTGTCACAGAGACATAGCGGGACAATATCCCTGTCGCAGGGTCAATGTTCGACAATATCCCGGTCACTGGGTCATTGGGGGACAATATTGCAGTCACAGGGACATTGCAGGACAATGTCCCAGTCACAGGGTCAATGTGGGACAATATCCAGGTGACAGGGTCATCGAGGGACAATATTACACTCACAGTGACATTGCGGTACATTATCCCAGTCACAGTGACATTGCAGGACAATATCCCATTCACAGGGACATCGTGGGACAAAATCCTTGTGACAAGGACATTGCAGGACAATATCCCAGTAACAGGGAAATTGCAATGAAATATCCCGGTCACAGGGACATCGAGGGACAATATCCCGATCACAGGGACATCAGGGGCAATATCCCGGTAACAGGAACATCGCGAGAAAATATCCTGGTCACAGGAACATCGAAGGACAACATCCAAGTCATGCGGACATCGAGAGCCAATATCCTTTTCAGGGTACTATCGAGGAACAGTATCCTGGTCACAACGACATTTTGGGACAATGTCCAAATTACATGGAGATTGCGGGACAATATCCCAGTCATAGGGACATCGCGGGACAATATCACGGACACAGGGATATTGACGGAAAACATCCCAGTCACAGGGACATCAGGGGGCAATATCCCGCTAACAAGGACATCGCGAGAAAATTTCCTGGTCACAGGTACATTGCGGGTCAATATACCAGTCACAAGGACATCGAGGGCCAATATCCTTTTCAGTGTAACATCGAGGAACAATATCCTGGTCACAAGGACGTTTTGGGACAAAATCCAAATCACATGGAGATTGTGGGCCAATATACCAGTCACAGGGACATCGCGGGATTTTATCCCAGTCACCTGGACATCCTGGGACTATATCTCGGTCACAGGGACATCAGGGACAATATTCCGATCATAGGGACATCAAGAGCAATATCCCGGTCGCAGACACATCGTGCGACAGTATCCCATTCGCAGGAACATTGCAGGACAATATCCCAGTCACAGGGACATCATGGGGCAATATCCCAGTCACAGGGTCAACGCGGGACAATATCCTGGTCACAAGGTAAATGCGCGATAATATCCAAGTCACAGGGTCTTGACAGGAGAATATCCCTGTCACAGAAACATCGCGGGACAATATCCCTGTCACAGGATAATTGTTCGACAATATCCCGGTCACTGGGTCATTGGGGGACAATATTGCAGTCACAGGGACATTGCAGGACAAGGTCCCAGTCACAGGGTCGATGTGGGACAATATCCAGGTGACAGGGTCATCGAGGGACAATATTACAGTCACAGTGACATTGCGGTACATTATCCCAGTCACATTGACATTGCAGGACAATATCCCATTCACAGGGACATCGTGGGACAATATCCCAGTGACAAGGACATTGCAGGACAATATCCCAGTAACAGGGACATCGCAATGAAATATCCCAGTCACAGAGACATCGTGGGACAATATCCCGGTCACAGTGACATCGAGGGACAATATCCCAGTCACAGGGACATCGTGGGGAAATATCCCGGTAACAGGCACATCGCAAGAAAATATCCTGGTCACAGGAACATCGCGGGACAACATCCTAGTCACGGGGACATCGAGAGCCAATATCCTTATCTGGGTAATATCGAGGAACAGTATCCTGGTCACAAGGACGTTTTGGGACAATATCCAAATCACATGGAGATTGTGGGACAATATCCCAGTCACAGGGACATCGCGTTATTTTGTCCCGGTCACATGGACATCATGGGACTATATCTCGGTCACAGGGACATCAGGGACAATATTCCATTCATAGGGACATCAAGGGCAATATGCCACTCGCAGTGATATCGTGGACAATATCACGGTCGCAGGTACATCGCAGGACAGTATCCCAGTCAAAGGGGCATAATGGGGCAATATTCCAGTCACAGGGTCAACGCGGGAGTATATTCTGTTCACAAGGTGAATGCAGGAGAATATCACTGTCACAGGGATATCATGGGGCAATATTCAAGTTACAGGCTCATTGCGGGACAATATCCCTGTCACAGTCACATTGTGGTAAAATATCCCTGTCACAGGGTCAATGTTCGACAATATCCCGGTCACGGGGTCATTGAGGGACAATATTGCAGTCACAGGGACATCGCAGGACTATATCCAAGTCAAAGGGTCAATGTGGGACAATATACAGGTCACAGGGTCATCGAGGGGCAATATTGCAGTCACATGGAAATCGCGGGGCAATATCCCAATCACAATGTCAACAGGGGACAACCTCCCGGTCACAGGGACATCGCAGGATAATATCCAGGTCACAGAGTCATCAAGAGACTATATCTGGGTCAAGGGGACATCGAGGTACTATATCCCGGTCACATGGACATCGAGGTACAATATCCCAATCACAGGAACAGCGAGGGACAATATCCCATTCATAAGGACATCATGGGACAAGATCCCAGTCACAGGGTCAACGCGGGAGAATAACCTTGTCACAGGGTCATCGCAGGACAATATCACATTCACAGGGACATCGCGGGACAACACCCGATTAACAGGAACATCGCGAGGCAATATCCCAGTCACAGGGATATCAGGAGCAATGTCCTGGTAACAGGGACATCATGAGAAAATATCCTGGTCACAGGTACATTGCGGGACAATATCCCCATCATGGTGATTGCGAGAGCCAATATCCTTATCAAGGTAATATCACAGAACAATATCCTGGTCACAAGGATGTTTTGGGAAAAAACCCTAATCACATGGAGATTGCGGCAAATATCCAGGTCACAGGGATATCACCCGGGCAGTATCCCAGTCACAGAGACACTAGTGGGGCAATATCCTTGTCACAAGGGCATTGAGGGACAATATCTGTGTCAAAGAGACATTGTGGGACAATATCCCAATCAGAGGGACATTGTAGGACAATATCGTGTTACAGGGTCATCATTGGACAATATATATGTCACAGGATCATCAACGGACTATATCTCAGGTACAGGTGCATCGCGGGTCAATATCTCTGTCACAGGCGCATCGAGGAACAACATCCTAGACACAGTGACATCGCAGGACAATATCCCAGTCATAGGGACATCGAGGGACAATATCACAGTCACAGGGACATCGTTGTACAATATCTTTGTCATGAAATATAGCCGGAAAATGTCCCAGTCACAGGGATAATGTGGGACGATATCCCGCACATTAGGATAATATCCAGGTCAAAGAGAGGGCGCGGGACAATATGACAATAGAGGCATCGCTGCTCTCTATTCCAGTCACAGGGACATCACCGGAGAAAATCCAGGCCACAGGGACACCATGGGACAAAATGTTGGTCAAATGGAAACCGAGGGACAATGTCCCAATCACATGGACATTGTGGGACAATTTACCGGTCACATGGGCATCGTGGGACAATATCGCAGTCACATGGACATCGTGGGACAATATCGGAGTCTCAGGGATATCACGGGACAATGTCAAGGTCACAGGGACATTAGGGGCTATATCCCTGTCACAGCGACCTTGTGGGACAATTTACCAGTCGCAGGGACATTGTGGGACAAAATTCCACTCGCAGGCATACGGTGGGAAATTATCCCAGTCACAGGGATATCGTGGGACAATATCCGAGTCACAGTGAGATCGCGGGGCAATATCCCAGTCACAGTGACATTGCTGCTCAATATCCCAGTCACAGTGACATTGCAGGAAAATATCCCATTCACAGGGATATCGCGGGACAATATCCCATTCACAAGGACATTGCGGAACAATATCCCAGTAACAGGGACATCGCGAGGCAATATCCCAGTCACAGATACATCGCGGGACAATATCACGTTCAAAGGGACATTGAGGGACAATATGCTAGTCACAGGGACATCGGGGCAATATCCCGGTAACAGGGACATCGCGAGTAAATATCCTGGTCACAGGTACATCATGGGACAATATCCCAGTCACAGGGACATCGTGGGATTTTATCCCGGTCACTTGAACATCATGGGAAAATATCTCGGTCAGAGGGACATCAGGGGCAATATTCTGATCATAGGGACATCAAGGGGAAATATCCCGGTCGCAGCCACATCGTGGGACAATATCCCTGTCTCAGGCAGATTGCAGGACAATATCCCAGTCACAGGGTCAACGCGGGACTATATCCTGGTCACAAGGTGAATGCGGGACAATATCCCAGTCACAGGGACATCATGGGACAATATCCATGTCACCGGGTGATCGCGGGTTAATATCCCTGTCACAGAGACATTGCAGGAAAATATCCCTGTCACAGGGTCAATGTTCAACAATATCCCGGTCACGGGGTCATTGAGGGACAATATTGCAGTCACAGGGACATCGCAGGACAATATCCCTGTCACAGGGTCAATGTGGAACAATATCCAGGTCATGGGGTCATCGAGGGACAATATTGCAGTCACAGGGACATCGCGGGGCAATATCCCAGTCACAAGGTCAACAGGGGACAATAATCCAGTCACAGGGACATCACGGGATAATATCCAGGTGCCAGGGGCATCGAAGGATAATATTCCCATAATGAGACAATATCCCGGTCACAGGGAAATCGCGGGAACAATATCTCATTCACAGAGACATTGAGGGATAATATTCTGGTCACAGGGACATTGAATGACAATATCCCAGTCACAGGGACATCGTGGATAATATCCCGGTCACAGTGTCATCAAGAGACCATATCCAGGTCAAGGGGACATCGAGGTACTATATCCCGGTGACAGGGACTTCGAGGTACAATATCCCAATCACAGGAAAAGCGAGGGACAATATCCCAGTCACAGGGACCTCATGGGACAAATCCCAGTCACAGGGTCAACATGGGACAATATGCTTGTGACAGGGACATCGCAGGACAATATCACATTCACAGGGACATCGCGGGACAATACCTGAGCAACAGGGAATTCGCGAGGCAATATCCCAGTCACTGGAACATGAGGAGCAATATCGTGGTAACAGGGACATCATGAGAAAATATCCTGGTCACAGGTACATTGTGGGACAATATCCCAGTCACGGGGACATCGAGGGCCAATATCCTTATCAGGGTAATATCACAGAAAAATATCCTGGTCACAAGGACGTTTTGGGACAAAACCCCAAATCACATGCAGATTGTGGGGAATATCCGGGCCACAGGGATATCACCCGGGCAGTATCCCGGTCACAGGGACATCGAGAGACTATATCCTGGTTACAAAGGCAGTGAGGGACAATATCTGTATCAAAGAGACATCGTCTGACAATATCCCAATCACAGGGACATTATGGGACAATATCATGTGACAGGGACATCACAGGACAATGTCCATTTCACAGGGTCATCATTGGACAATATATCTGTCACAGGATCATCGAGGGACAATATATCAGACTCAGGTGCATTGCAGGACAATATCCCTGTCATAGGGCCATCGAGGAACAACATCCCAGTCACAGTGACATTGCAGGACAATATCCCAGTCACAGGGACATCACGGGACAATATCCCAGTCATATGGACATCGCGGGACAATATCCCAGTCACAGGGACATCGTTGTACAATATCCTGGTCACGGGATATAGCCAGAAAATGTCCCATTCACAGGGATATTGTGGGACGATATCCCGCACATTGGGATGATATGCAGGTCCAGGAGAGAGCGTGGGACAATATGACAGTCAATGAGTCATTGTTGCTTACTATTCCGGTCACAGGGACATCACGGGAGAAAATCCAGGCCACAGGGAAAACATGGGACACAAAGTTGGTCAAATGGACACCGGCGGAAAATATTCCTATCTCATGGACATCGTGGGACAATATACCGGTCACATGGATATCGTGGGACAATATCCTAGCCACATGGGCATCGTGGGACAATATCCCAATCATATGGTCATCGTGGGATAATATCCAGATCACAGGGGCATTAAGGGCTATATCCCAGTCACAGCGACCTCGTGGGACAATACACCACTCGCAGGGAAATCGTGGGTCAAAATTCCGCTCACAGGCATACCGTGGGAAATTATCCCAGTCACAGGTATATCGTGGGACAATATCCTAGTCACAGTGAGTTCGCGGGACAATATCCCAGTCACAGTGACATCGCGGGACAATATCCCAGTCACAGTGAAATTGCAGGACAAAATCCGATTCACAGGGATATCGTGGGACAATATCGCAGACACAAGGACATTGCGGGACAATATCCCAGTCACAGGGATATTGTGGGACAATATCCCGGTCACAGGGACATTAGTGGCAATATCCCGGTAACAGGGACATCGCGAGAAAATATCCTGGTCACAAGTACATCGCGGGACAACATCCCCGTCACGGGGACATCGAGTGCCGATATCCTTATCAGGGTAATATCGCGGAACAATATCCTAGTCACAACGATGCTTTGGGACAAAATCCAAATCACATTGAGATTGTGGGAAATATCCCCGTCACAGGGACATCACTCTGGCAATATCCCAATCACAGGGACATCGCGGGACAATATCCCGGTCTCAGGGATATCGCGGAACAATATCGTAGTCACCAGGATATCGCAGTAATATATCCCATTCACAAGTACATGGCGGGGAAACATCCCAGTCAATGTGATATCGTGGGACAATATCCCGCTCATTTGCATAATATCTCGGTCATTGAGGAGGCTTGGGACAATATCACAGTCACTGGGGAATCACTGGTCAACATTCCAGTCACAAGGAAAATCCCGGTCACAGGGACACCGTGGGACATTAAAATAATATAAAAACAAAAAAAAACTGCGGATGCTGGAAATCCAAAACAAAAACAGAATTACCTGGAAAAACTCAGCAGGTCTGGCAGCATCGGCGGAGAAGAAAAGAGTTGACGTTTTGAGTCCTCGTGACCCTTCGACAGAACTTGATTTCGAGTCCAAGAAAGAGTTGAAATATAAGCTGGTTAAAGGTGTGTGTGTGGGGGGCGGAGAGATAGAGAGAGAGAGACTTGGAAAAATTTATTAATTTTGCTTCCAATCTCCACCCCTCCGTCATTTTCACGTGGTCCATCTCTGACACTTCCCTTCCCTTCCTTGACCTCTCTGTCTCAATCTCTGGTGATAGACTGTCCACCAATATCCATTACAAACCCACTGACTCCCACAGCTACCTCGACTACAGCTCCTCACACCCCGCTTCCTGTAAGGACTCCATCCCATTCTGCCAGTTCCTTCGCCTTCGTCGCATCTGTTCCGATGATGCTACCTTCAAAAACGGTTCCTCTGACATGTCCTCCTTCTTCCTTAACCGAGGTTTTCCACCCACGGTCGTTGACAGGGCCCTCAACCGTGTCCGGCCCATCTCCCGCGCATCCGCCCTCACGCCTTCTCCTCCCTCCCAGAAACATGATAGGGTCCCCCTTGTCCTCACTTATCACCCCACCAGCCTCCGCATTCAAAGGATCATCCTCCACCATTTCCGCCAACTCCAGCATGATGCCACCACCAAACACATCTTCCCTTCACCCCCCTTATCGGCATTCCGTAGAGATCGCTCCCTCCAGGACACCCTGGTCCACTCCTCCATCACCCCCTACTCCTCACCCTCCTATGGCACCACCCTATGCCCACGCAAAAGATGTAACACCTGCCCCTTCACTTCCTCTCTCTTCATCGTCCAAGGGCCCAAACACTCCTTTCAAGTGAAGCAGCATTTCACTTGCATTTCCCCCAACTTAGTCTACTGCATTCGTTGCTCCCAATGTGGTCTCCTCTACAATGGAGAGACCAAATGTAAACTGGGCGACCGCTTTGCAGAACACCTGCGGTCTGTCCGCAAAAATGACCCAAACCTCCCTGTCGCTTGCCATTTTAACACTCCACCCTGCTCTCTTGCCCACATGTCTGTCCTTGGCTTGTTGCATTGTTCCAGTGAAGCCCAACGCAAACTGGAGGAACAACACCTCATCTTCCGACTAGGCACCTTACAGCCTTCCGGTCTGAATATTGAATTCAACAACTTTAGGTCGTGAGCTCCCTCCCCCATCCCCACCCCCTTTCTGTTTCCCCCTTTTTCCTTTTTTTTCCCTATAAATTATATAGATTTTTCTTTTCCCACCTATTTCCATTATTTTTAAATATTTTAAAATCTTTTATGCTCCCCCCACCCCCACTAGAGCTGTACCTTGAGTGCCCTACCATCCATTCTTAATTAGCACATTCGTTTAGATAATATCACCAACTTTAACTTTAACACCTATGTGTTCTTTTGTACCATTGTCGCTGACATCTTTTGATGATCTGCTTCTATCACTGCTTGTTTGTCTACACAACCACCTCTCTCTCTCTATCTCTCCGCCCCCCACACACACACCTTAAACCAGCTTATATTTCAACTCTTTCTTGGACTCGAAATCAAGTTCTGTCGAAGGGTCATGAGGACTCGAAACGTCAACTCTTTTCTTCTCCGCCGATGCTGCCAGACCTGCTGAGTTTTTCCAGGTAATTCTGTTTTTGTCACCGTGGGACATTATCCCATTCAAAAGGACATCGTTGGGACTATAGTATGAGCATAGGGATTTTGCGGGAGAATATCCCAGTTCCAGGATCAACGATGGATAGTATCCCAATCACAGGGACTTCGAGGGACAATATGATAATCACAAAAAGAGCGAGGGACAAATTTCCAGTTGTCAGGATATCGCATGACAATATCCGCTGCACAGGGACATTGAGGGATAATATTGTCATCGCGGGGCAATATCCCAGTCACAGGGACATCAGGGGCAAAACCTGGTAACAGGGACATCGCGAGAAAATATCCTGGTCGCAGGTACATTGCGAGACAATATCCCAGTCACGGGGACATCAAGAGCCAATATCATTATCAGAGTAATATCACAGAACAATATCCTGGTGACAAGGATGTTTTGGGACAAAATCCAAATCACATTGAGATTGTGGGAAATATCCGGGTCACAGGGACATCACCCTGCGATATCCCAGTCACAGGGACATCGTGGGACCATATCCCAGTCACAGTGACATTGTGGGACAATATCCCCATCACAGGGATATCATGAGACAATATCCCGGTCTCAGGGATATCGCAGAACAATATCGCAGTCACCAGGATATCGCGGGACAATATCCCAGTCACAGTGACATTGCAGGACAATGTCACATTCACAGGGACATTTTGGGACAATACCAGAGTAACAGGGTTATCACGAGGCAATATCCCAGTCACAGGGACATCAGGAGCAATATCCTGGTAACAGGGACATCGCGAGAAAATATCCTGGTCACAGGTACATTGCAGGACAATATCCCAGTCACGGGGACATCGAGAGCCAATATCATTATCAGAGTAATATCACAGAACAATATCCTGGTCACAAGGACGTTTTGGGACAAAATCCAAATCACATGGAGATTGCGGGAAATATCCCGGTCACAGGGATATCACCCGGGCAGTATCCCGTCACAGAAAAACTAGTGTGACAATATCCTGGTCACAAGGGCATTGACGGACAATATCTGTGTCAAAGAAATGTTGTGGGACAATATCCCAATCACAGGGACATTGTGGGACAATATCCCAATCACAGGGACAATGCGGGACAATATCCCTTTCACAGGGTCATCGTGGGACAATATCCCAGTCACGGGGATATTGTGGGACAATAACACGGTCACAGTGACATCGCGGGAAAATATCCCAGTCACATTGACATTGCAGGACAATTTCCCATTCACAGGTATTTCGTGGGACAATATCCGAGCCACAAGGTCATCGCAGTAAAATATCCCAGTAACAGGGACATCGCGAAGCAATATCCCAGTCACAAGGACGTCACGGGACAATATCCCGGTCACAGGGACGTCGCGGGACAATATCCCGGTCACAGGGACATCGAGGGACAATATCCCAGTCACTGGAACATCAGGAGCAATATCGTGGTAAGAGGGACATCACGAGAAAATATCCTGGTCACAGGTACATTGCAGGACAATATCCCAGTCACGGGGACATCGAGGGCCAATATCCTTATCAGGGTAATATCACAGAACAATATCCTGGTAAAAGGACGTTTTGGGACAAAACCCCAAATCAAATGGAGATTGCAGGAAATATCCCGGTCACAGGGATATCACCCGGGCGGTATCCCGGTCACAGGGACATCGAGGGAACATATCCTGGTTACAAGGGCAGTGAGGGACAATATCTGTGTCAAAGAGACATCGTGGGACAATATCCCAATCACAGAGATATTATGGGACAATATCCTGTGACAGCGACATCACAGGACAATATCCATTTCACAGGGTCATCATTGAACAATATATCTGTCACAGGATCATCGAGGGACAATATCCCAGGCACAGGAGCATCGCGGGGCAATATCCCTGTCATAGGGCCATCAAGGAACAACATCCCAGTCACAGTGACATCGCAGGACAATATCCCAGTCACAGGGACATCACGGGACAATATCCCAGTCCCAGGGACATCGCGGAACAATATCCCAGTCACAGGGACAGCATTGTACAATATCCTGGTCACGGGATATAGCCAGAAGATGTCCCATTCACAGAGATATTGTGAGACGAAATCCCGCACATTGGGATAATATCCAGGTCAAAGAGAGGGCGCGGGACAATATGACAGTCAATGAGTCATCGCTGCTTACTATTCCAGTCACAGGGACATCACGGGAGAAAATCCAGGCCACAGGGAAACCATGGGGCACAATGTTGGTCAAATGGACACCAGGGAAAAATATTCCTATCTCAGGGACATTGTGGGACAATATACCGGTCACATGGATATCGTGGGACAATATCCTAGCCACATGGGCATCGTGGGACAATATCCCAGTCATATGGTCATCGTGGGATAATATCCAGGTCACAGGGATATTAAGGGCTATATCCCAGTCACAGCAAACTCGTGGGACAATATACCAGTCGCAGGGACATCGTGGGACAAAATTCCGCTTACAGGCATACCGTGGGAAATTATCCCAGTCACAGGGATATCGTGGGACAATATCCTAGTAACAGTGACATTGCGGGAAAATATCGCAGTCACAGTGAAATTGCAGGACAAAATCCCATTCACAAGGATATCGCAGGACAATATCGCAGTCATAATGACATTGCAGAACAATATCAAAGTCACAGGGATATCGCGGGGCAATATCCCAGTCACAGGGACATCAGGGGCAATATCCTGGTAACAGGGACATCACGAGAAAATATCCTGGTCACAGGTACATTGCGGGACAATATCCCAGTCATGGGGACATCGAGAGCCAATATCATTATCAGAGTAATATCACAGAACAATATCCCAGTCACAAGAACGGTTTGGGACAAAATCCAAATCACATGGAGATTGCGGGAAATACCCTGGTCACAGGGATATCACCCGGGCAGTATCCTGCTCGCAGAGACACTAGTGGGACAATATCCTGGTCACAAGGGCATTGAGGGACAATATCTGTGTCAAAGAAACATCGTGGGACAATATCCCAATCACAGGGACGTTGTAGGACAATATACTGTGACAAGGGCATCGCCGGACAATATTCCTTTCACAGGGTCATCATTGGATAATAAATCTGTCACAGGATCATCAAGGGACAATATCCCATGCACAGGTGCATCGCGCGACAATATCCTGGTCACAGTGTAATCGTGGGACAATATCCCTGTCACAGGGAAATTGTGGGACAATATCCTAATCACTGGGAAATCGCGGGGCAATATCCCTCTCACAGGGCCATCGTGGGACAATATCCCAGTCACGGGGATATTGTGGGACAATAACAGAGTCACAGTGACATCGCAGGACAATATCCCAGTCACATTGACATTGTAGGACCATATCCCATTCACAGGTACTTCGTGGGACAATATCCGAGTCACAAGGTCATCGCAGAACAATATCCCAGTAACAGGGACATGGCGAGGCAATATCCCAGTCACAAGGACATCGAGGGACAATATCCCAGTCACAGTGATATCAGGGGCAATATCCCGGCAACAGGGACATCGTGAGAAAATATCCTGGTCACAGGTACATCGCGAGACAATATCCCAGTCATGGTGACATTGAGAGGCAATATCCTTATCAGGGTAATATCGCGAAACAGTATCCAAGTCACAAGGTCACTTTGGGACAAAATCAAAATCACATGGAGATTGCGGGACAATATCCTGTCACAGGGAAATCACGGGATTTTATCACGGTCACCTCGACTTCATGGGACAATATCCTGGTCACAGGGGTATCAGGGACATAATTCCGGTCTCAGGGACATCAGGGGTAATATCCTGGTCACAGCAACATCGTGGGACAATATACCAGTCACAGGGACATTGTTGGACAAAATCCTGGTCACAGGCACACCGTGGGAAATTATCCCTGTCACAGGGATATCATCGGACAATATCCTAGTCACAGGGAGCTCGCGGGACAATTTCCCAGTCACAGTGACATTGCAGGACAATATCCCAGTCACAGGGACATGGTGGGCAATATCCACTTCACAATGACATTGCAGGACAATATCCCTCTAACAGGGACATCGCGAGACAATATCCCAGTCACAGGGACATCGCGGAAAAATATCCCAGTCACAGGGGTATCACGGAACAATATCCCTTTCACAGGGACATCGAGGGACAATATCGTAGTCACAGGGACATCAGGGGCATTATCCCGGTAACAGGGACATCACGAGAAAATATCCTTGTTACAGGAACATCGCGGAATAATATCCCAGTCACGGGGACATCGAGAGCCAATATCCTTATCAGGTTAATATCGAGGAACAATATCCTGGTCACAAGGACGTTTTGGGACAAAATCCAAATCACATGGAGATTGCAGGACAATATCAAAGTCACAGGCACATCGGGGCATTTTATCCCGGTCACATGGACATCATGGGACTATATCTTGGTCACAGGGACATCAGGGACAATATTCCGTTCATAGGGACATCAAGGGCAATATCCCGGTTGCAGCCACATTATGGGACAATATTCCACTCGCAGGTACATTGCAGGACAATATCCCAGTCACAGGGACAGCATGGGACAATATCCCAATCACAGGGTCAACAAGGGACAATACCATAGACACAGGGTCATCACGGGACAATATCTCGGTCAATGGAATATTGCTTGACAATATCCTAGTCACATGACATTGCGGGACAATATACCTGCCACAGGGTGATCGTGGGACAATATTCCATTCACAGGGATATCATGGGACAATATCCTCATCACAGGGACATCGGAGGACAATATCCCTGTCACAGGCTCATCGTGGGACAACATCCCAGTCACAGGGAAATCGCGGGATCATATCCCAGTCACAGTGACATTGCAGGACAATATCACTTTCACAGGGATATCGCAGGACAATATCCCATTAACAGGGACATCGCGAGGCAATATCCCAGTCACAGGGACAACGCGGGACAATATCCCGGTCACAGGGACATCGAGAGACAATATCCCAGTCACAGGGACATCAAGAGCCAATATACTTATCAGGGTAATATCGCGAAACAATTTCCTAGTCACAAGGACGCTTTCGGACAAAATCCAAATCACATTGAGATTGTGGGAAATATCCTGGTCACAGGGACATCACCCTGGCAATATCCTGGTCACAGAGACACTGTGGGACAATATCCTGGTCACAATTTCATTGTGGGACAATATCTGTTTCAGAGACATCGTAGGACAATATCCCAGTCACCGTAACATCGTGGGACCATATCCCAGTCACAGGGACATCACGGGACAATGTTCCAGTCATAAGGATATCGTTGGACAAGATCCTAATCACAGGGACATTGCGGGATAAGATTCCTGTCACAGGGTCATCGTGGGGCAATATCCAAGTAACAGGGATATCGCGGGACCATATCCCAGTCACAGTGACATTGCAGGCAATATCGCAGTCACAGTGGTATTGCAGGACAATATCACATTCACAGGGATATCGCGGGACAATACCCCAGTCACAGGGACATCAGCGGCAATATCCTGGTAACAGAGACATTGCGAGAAAATTTCCTGGTCACAGGTACATTGCGGGACCATATCCCAGTCACGGGGACATCGAGAGCCAATATCCTTATCAGGGTAATATCACAGAACAATATCCTGGTCACAAGGACATTTTGGGACAAAATTCAAATCACATGGAAATTGTGGGAAATATCCCAGTTACAGGGATATCACCCGGGAAGTATCCCGGTCATGGAGACACTAGTAGGACAATATGACGGTCACAAGGGCATTGAGGGACAATATCTGTGTCAAAGAGACATCATGGGACAATATCCCAATCACAGGGATATTGTGGGACAATATCCTGTGACAGGGACATCGCGGGACAATATCCTTTTCACAGGGTCTCATTGGACAATATATCTGTCACAGGATCATCAAGGGACAATATCCGAGGCACAGGTGCATTGTGGGACAATATCTCTGTCATAGGGACATAGAGGAACAACGTCCCAGTCACAGTGACATCGCAGGACAATATCCCAGTCACAGGGACATCGCTGGACAATATCCCAGTAAAAGGGACATCGTTGTACAATATCTTGTTCACAGGATATAGATGGAAAATCTCCCAGTCACAGGGATATCGCGGGATGAAATCCCGCACATTGGAATAATATCAAGGTCAAAGAGAGGGCATGGGACAATATGACAGTCACTGAGGTATCCCTGGTCACTATTCCAGTCACAGGGACATCATGGGTGAAAATCCAGGCCACAGGGACAGCATGGGACAAAATGTTGGTCAAATGGGCACCGTGGGACAATATCCCTATCACATGGACATGATAGGACAATATACTAGTCACATGCATATCGTGGGACAATATCAAAGTCACATGGACATCATGTGATGATATCTGAATCTCAGGGATATCTTGGGACAATATCCCGCTCACAGGGACATCAGGGGCAATATCCCAGTCACAGCGACCTCGTGGGACAATATGCCAGTTGCAGGGACATCGTGGGACAAAATCCCGGTTTTAGTCACGCCGTGTGAAATTATCCCAGTCACAGGGATATCATGGGACAATATCCCTGTCACAGGGTCATCGCGGTACAATATCCCATTCACAGGGACCTCAAGAGCCAATATCCTTATCAGGGTAATATCGCGGAACAATATCCTGGTCACAAGGACATTTTGGGACAAAATCCAAATCACATTGAAATTGCGGGACAATATTCCGTCATGGGGACATCGAAGGACAATGCCCCAGTCACAAGTTCATCAGGGGCAATATCCCCATAACAAAGACATCGCGAGATAGAATCCTGATCACAGGTACATCACGGGACAATATAACAGTCATGGGGACATCGAGAGTCAATATCCTTACCAGGGTAATATCGCGGAACAATATCCTGGTCACAAGGAAGTTTTGGGACAAAATCCAAGTCATAATGAGTTTGCAGGACTATATCCAGTCACAGGGACATCGCAGGATTTTATCCCGGTCACATGGACTTCATGGGACAATATCCCGGTAACAGGGACATCAGGGACAATATACCGGTCACAGGGACATCAGGAGCAATATCCCGGTCACAGCAACATCGTGGGACAATATCCCAGTCGCAGGGACATCATGGGACAATATCCCAGTCACAGGGACACCATAGGATTATATCCCGGTCACGTGGACATCATGGGACTATATCCCAGTCACAGGGACATCATGGGAAAATATCCCAGTGACATCATCAACATGGCACTATATCCTGGTCACAAGGTGATTGCGGGACTATATCCCTGTCACAGGGACATCATGGGAGAATATCCAAGTCTCAGGGCCATCGCGGGACAATATCCCTGTCACAGAGAGATTGCGGGACAATATCCCTGTCACAGGGTCAATGTTCGACAATATCCCGGTCATGGGGTCATTGAGGGACAATATTGCAGTGACAGGGACAGCGCGGTACAATATCCCAGTTTCAGGGTCAACACAGGACAATCTCCTGGACACAGGGTCATCGTGGGACAATATCTGGGTCAATGGGACATTGTTTGACAATGTCCTAGTCACAGGGACATCGCAGGACAATATCCCTGTCAAAGGGTCTTCGGGAGACAATATACCATTCACAGGGATATCGTGGGACAATATCCTTGTCATAGGGACATCGCGGGATAATATCCATGTCACAAGGTCATCGTGGGAGAATATCCCAGACACAGGGATACCGCGGGACAATATCCTAGTCACAGTGACATCACAGGACAATATCCCAGTCACAGTGACATTGCGGGACAACATCCCATTCACAGGGATATCACGGGACAATCTCCCAGTCACAAGGACATTGTGGGATAATATCCCAGTAACAGGGACATCGCGAGGCAATATCCAAGTCACAGGAACAGCGAGGGACAGTATTCCGGTCGTAGGGATATCGCGTGACAATATCCCAGTCATTAGGACATTGAGAACCAATATCCTTATCAGGGTGATATCACGGAACAATATCCCCATCACAGGGACATCGTAGGACAATATCCCAGTCACAGGGACATCGCAGGACAATATCCCTGTCAAAGGGTCTTCGGGAGACAATATACCATTCACAGGGATATCGTGGGACAATATCCTTGTCATAGGGACATCGCGGGATAATATCCATGTCACAAGGTCATCGTGGGAGAATATCCCAGACACAGGGATACCGCGGGACAATATCCTAGTCACAGTGACATCACAGGACAATATCCCAGTCACAGTGACATTGCGGGACAACATCCCATTCACAGGGATATCACGGGACAATCTCCCAGTCACAAGGACATTGTGGGATAATATCCCAGTAACAGGGACATCGCGAGGCAATATCCAAGTCACAGGAACAGCGAGGGACAGTATTCCGGTCGTAGGGATATCGCGTGACAATATCCCAGTCATTAGGACATTGAGAACCAATATCCTTATCAGGGTGATATCACGGAACAATATCCCCATCACAGCGACATCGCAGGAATACATCCCAGTCACAGGGATATCGCGGGACGATATCCTGCACATTTTGTTAATATCCAGGTCAAAGAGAGGGTGCGGTGCAATATCACTTCACTGAGGCATCGATGGTCACTATTCCAATCACAGGGACATCGCAGGAGAAACTCCCAGGCTCAGGGACATCATGGGACAAAATGTTTGTCAAATGGACACCTTGGGACAATATCCCTATCACATGGAGATTGTGGGACAATATACCGGTCACATGGATATCATGGGAAAATATCCCGGTCACAAGGGCATCGTGGGACAATATTGCAGTCACATGGACATCGTAGGACAGTATCCGAGTCTCAGGGATATCATGGGACAATATCTCGCTCACAGGGACATCAGGGGCAATATCACGGTCTCAGCGACCTCGAGGGACAAGATACCAGTCGCAGGAACATCGTCGGACAAAATCCTGGTCACAGGCATACCGTTGGAAATTATCCCAGTCACAGGGACATCACCCAGGCAATATCGCAGTCACAAGGACATCAGGGGCAATATCCCGGTCTCAGGGATAGCGAAGGACAATATCCCAGTCAAAGGGATATCAGGGGAAATATCCAGGTCACAGGTACATCGTGGGACAATATCCTGGTCATCACGGAACATTATCCTGATCACAAGGACATTTCGGGACAAAATCCAAATCACTGGGAGATTGAAGGAAATACCTCGGTTACAGAGAAACCACCAACGCAGTATCCAGGTCACAGGGACACCTTTGGACAATATCCTGGTCACTAGGACTTTGCAGGACAATATCGGGGTCAAAAGGACATCTTGAGACAATATTCCTGTCACAGCGACATCATGGGACAGTATCACTGTCACAGGGACATCGAGAGCCAATATCCCTATCAGGATAATATCGCGGAACAATATCCTGGTCACAAGGACATTTTGGGACAAAATCCAAATCACAGGTATATCGTGGGACAATATCTCAGTCACGGGGATATCGAGGGACAATATCCCGTTCACAGGGACATCATGGTACAATATCCTGGGCACAGGTATATTGCCGGAAAATGTCCCAGTCACAGGGACATCAAGAGAAAAAATCCCAGTCACAGGGATATCGCGGGATGATTTCTCACTCATTGGGATAATATCCATGTCAAGGTCAATATGACAGTCACTGAGGCATCGCTGGTCAATGTTCCAGTCACACGGACATCACAGGACAAAATCCAAGCCACACGGACACAGTGGGACAAAATGCCAGTCAAAAGGACATCAAGGGACAATATCCCGGTCACATGGACATCGTGGGACAATATACCGGTCACATGGATATCATGGGACAATATCCCGGTCACAGGGACATCAGGAGCAATATCCCAGTCACAGCGACATTGTGGGACAATATCCCAGTCTCAGGGAAATCGTGGGACAAAATCCGTGTCACAGGCACAGCATGGGACAATATCCCAGTCACAGGGACATAATGGTTCAACACCCTAGTCACAGTGACATTGCAGGACAATAACCTAGTCACAGGGACATCACAGGACAATATCCCAGTCACAGGGACATCACGGAACAATATCCCCATCACAGGGCCTTCACGGGACAATATCCCAGTCACTGGGACATCATGGGACCATATCCTAGTCACAGGGTCAACACGGGACAATATGCTAGACACAGGGTCATCGCAAGACAATATCTGGGACAATGGGACATTGTTTGACAATATCCCAGTCACAGGGATATTGTGGGACAATATCATAGTCACAGGGACATCGCGGGACAATATCCCAGTCACAGGGTCATCGTGGGACAATATCCCAGTCACCGGGATATCGCGGGACCATATCCCAGTCACAGTGACATCGCAGGACTATATCCCTTTCACAGGGTCATCATTGGACAATATATCTGTCACAGGATCATTGAGGGACAATATCCCAGGCACAGGTGCATCGTGGGACAATATCACAGCCATTGGGACATTGAGGAACAACTTTGCAGTCACAGTGACATCGCAGGACAATATCCCAGTCACACGAACAGCGAGAGACAATATTCTGGTCGTAGAGATATTGCGTGACAATATCCTGGTCACGGGGACATCGAGAGCCAATATCCTTATCAGGGTAATATCACGGAAAAATATCGTGGTCAAAAGGGTATTCGGGACAAAATCCAAATCACAGGGACATCGCAGGACCATCTCACGGTCAGAGGAATATCGTGTGACAATATCCCAGTCACAGGAATATCACGGAACAATATCCCAGTCAGAGGGACATCGTGGGACAATTTCCCAGTCACAGGGATATCGTTGTACAATATCCTAGTCACGGGATATAGCCGGAAAATGTCCCAGTCACAGGGACATCGCAGGAAAACATCCCAGTCACAGGGATATCACGGGACGATATCCTGCACATTGGGTTAAAATCCAGGTCAAAGAGGACAATATCACAGTCAGTGAGGCATCGCTGATCACTATTCCAGTCACGGGGACATCACGGGAGAAAATCTTGGCTTCAGGGACATCATTGCATAAAATGTTGGTCAAATGGACACCGTGGGACAATCTCCCTATCACATGGACATCGTGGGACAATATCCGAGTCTCAGAGATATCACGGGACAATATCCCGATTACAGGGACATCAGGGGCAATTTCCCAGTCACAGTGACCTCGTGGGACAAGACACCAGTCGCAGGGATATCGTGGGACAAAATCCTGGTCACAGGCACACTGTGGGAAATTATCCCAGTCACAGGAACATCACCCAAGCAATATCCCAGTCACAAGAACATCAGTGGCAATATCCCGGTCACAGGGACATCAAGGAACAATATCCCAGTCACAGGGACATCAGGGGAAATATCCTGGTCACTGGTACATAGTGGGAAAATATCCTGGTCACAAGGACATTTCGGGACAAAATCCAAATCACAAGGACATTGCGGGAAATATCTTGGTCACAGGCAAACCACCAAGGCAATATCATGGTTACAGGGACACCTTTGAACAATATCCTGGTTACAAGGACATTGCAGGACAATACCTGGGTCAAAAGGGCATCTTGGGACAATATTCCTGTCATATGGACATCGTGGGACAATCTCAAAGTCACAGGCACTTCGTGAGCCAATATCCCTATCAGGGTCATATTGCGGAACAATATCTTGGTCACAAGGACATTTTGGGACAAAATCCAAATCACAGAGAAATCGTGGGACAATAACCCAGTCACAGGGATATTGAGGGACAATATCCCAATCACATGGATATCGAGGGACAATATCCCTGTCACAGGGATATGGTGAGACAATATCCTTGTCACAGGGACATCGTGGTACAATATCCTGGTCACAGGGATATCGCTGGTAAATGTCCCAGTCACAGGGACATCAAGGGAAAGAACCCAGTAACAGGGATATCGCGGGACAATTTCCCACTCATTGGGATAATATCCAGGTCAAAGTCAATATTACAGTCACTGAGGCATCGCTGGTCAATATTCCATTCACAGGTACATCACAGGACAAAATCCAAGCCACAGGGACACAGTGGGACAAAATGCCAGTCAAAAGGACATCAAGGGACAATATCACATTCACATGGACATCGTGGGGCAATATACCGGTCACATGGACATCGTGGGACAATATCTCGGCCACATGGACATTGTCAGACAATATCTGAGTCTCAAGGATATCACAGGACAATATCCCGGTCACAGGGACATCAATGTCAATATCCCGGTCACAGCGACATTGTGAGACAATATCCCAGTCTCAGGGAAATTGTGGAACAAAATCCATGTCACAGGCACACCATGGGACAATATCCCAGCCACTGGGTAAACACAGGGCAATATCCTAGACACAAGGTCATTGCAGGACAATGTCTGGGTCAATGGGACATCGCGGGACAATATTCTAGTCACAGGGTCATCGCAAAACAATATCTCAGACACAGGGTCATCGAGGGACAATATCACAATCTCAGGAAGAGCGAGGGACAATATTCCTGTTGTAGGGATATCGCGTGACAATATCCGGGTCCCAGGGACATTAAGGGTTAATATTCACATCACCGGACAATATCCAGGTGACAGGGACATAGGGAGAAAATATCCTGGTCACAGGAACATCATGGGATGATATCCCGTTCACAGGGTCATCGAGAGACAATATCCTTATCAGGATAATATTGCAGAAAAATGTCCTGGTCACATGGACAGTTCAGGATAAAATCCAAATCACCATGACATTAAGGGAAAATATTCTGTTCACAGGGACATCACCCAGGCAGTATCCCAGTCACAGGGACAGCGTGAGACAATATCCCAGTCACAAGAACATTGAGGGACATTATCTGGGTCAAAGGGACATCGTGGGATAATTTCCCAGTCACATGGACATTGTGGAACAATATCCTGATCACAGCAATGTCTTGCGAGAATATCCCAGTCACTGGGTCAAGGCGGGAACATATCTTGAACAAAGGGTCATTGTGGGAAAATATCCGTGTCACAGGGTCATTGAGCTACAATATACCAGTCAAAGGTACATGGCAGGACAATATCCCTGTCACAGGGACATTGCGGGACAATATCCCAGTGATGGGGACATCATGGGACAATATCCTGGTCACACGGACATCGCAGGAAAATATCATGGTCACAGACATCGTGGGTTAATATCCCGGTCACAGGGTCATCAAGAGACAATATCCGGGTCAAGGGAACATTGAGGTACAATATTCCAATCACAGGAAGAGCAAGGGACAATATCCCAGTCACAGGGACATCATGGGACAATATCCCAGTGACAATATTCTAGACACAGGGTCATCGTGGGACAATATCTGGGTCAATCGGACATTGTTTGACAATATCCTCGTCACTGGATCATTGTGGGACAATAACCCTGTCACAGGGTCATCGTGGGACAATATCTCATTCACAGGGATATCTTGGGACAATAAACCAGTCACAAAGAAATTGCAGGACAATATCCCAGTTACAGGGACATCGCGAGGCAATATCCCAGTCACATGGACATTGCAGGACAATATCCCAGTAACAGAGACATCGCAAGGCAATATCCCAGTCACAGGGACATCGCAGGACAATTTCCCGGACAGAGGGATATCGAGGGACAACATCCCAGTCATGGGGACATCGAGAGCCAATATCCTTATCAGGGTAATAACGCGGAACAATGTCCTGGTCACAAGGACGTTTTGGGACAAAAGCCAAATCACATGGAGATTGCAGGTCAATATCCCAGTCACAAGGGATATCGCGGAACGATATCGCAGTCACCAGGATATTGCAGAACTATATCCCATTCACAAGTACATCACAAGGAAACATCCCAGTCAAGGTAATATCGTGGGACGATATCCCGCTCATTGGGATAATATCTCGGTCAAAGAGGAGGCTTGGGACAATATCACAGTCATTGGGCCTCGCTGGTCAATATTCCAGTCACAAGGAAAATCCCGTTCACAGGGACACCATGGGACATTATCCCAGTCAAAAGGATATCGTTGGGACTATATCCTGAACATAGGGATATCACGGGAGAATATCCCGGTTGCAGGATCAACGAAGGACAGTATCCCGATCACAGGGACTTAAAGCTATAATATCACAATCACAGGAAGAGCAATATTCCAGTTGTAGGGATATCGCGTGACAATATCTGGGTCCCAGGGACATTGAGGGGTAATATTCTCATCAGGGGCAATATCCAGGTCGTAGGGACATCGTGAGAAAATATCTTGGTCACAGGTACATCGCGAGACAATATCCCAGTCACAGGGACATCGAGAGCCAATATCATTATCAGGATAATATCACGGAACAATGTCCCGGTCACAAGGACGTTTTGGGACAAAATCCAAATCACATGGAGATTGCGGGAATTATCCCAGTCACATTGACATCACCCAGGCAGTATCCCGGTCACAGAGACAATAGTGGGACAATATCCTGGTCATATGGGTATTGCAGGACAATATCAGTGTCAAAGAGACATCATGGGACAATATCCCAGTCACAGGGACATTGTGGGACAATATCCTGTGACAGGGACATCGCAGGACAATATCTCTTTCACAGGGTTATCATTGGACAATATTTCTGTCACAGGATCATCGAGGGACAATATCCCAGGCACAGGTGCAACGCGGGACAATATCCCTGTCATAGGGACATCGAGGAGCAACATCCCCATCACAGTGACATCGCAGGACAATATCCGGTCATAGGGATATCGTCTTACAATATCCCGGTCACGGGGACATCGCGAGAAAATATCCTGGTCACAGGTATATTGCGGGACAATATCCCAGTCACGGGGACATCATGAGCCAATATCCTTATCAGGGTAATATCACAGAACAATATCCTGGTCAAAAGGGTATTTCGGGACAAAATCCAAATCACAGGGACATCACAGGACAATCTCCCGGTCACAGGGACATCGTGAGACAATATCCCAGTCACAGGGATATCAGGGAACAATATGCTAGTCACAGGGACATCGCAGGACAATATCCCAGTCACAGGGATATCGTTGTACAATATCCTGGTCACGGGATATAGCCGTAAAATGTCCCAGTCACAGGGACATCACAGGAAAAGAGTCCAGTCACAGGGATATTGTGGGACGATATCCTGCACATTGGATTAATACCCAGGTCAAAGAGAGGGTGCGGGACAATATCACAGTCACTGAGGCATCGCTGGTCACTCTTCCAGTCACAGGGACATCACATTAGTTAATCCCGGCCACAGAGACATCATGGGACAAAATGTTCGTCAAATGGACACCGTGGGACAATACCTTGGTCAAATGGACACCGTGGGACAATATCCCTATCACATGGACAGCATTGGACAATATACCGGTCACATGGATATCGTGGGACAATATGCCAGTCATATGGACATCGTGGGACAATATCCGTGTCTCAGGGATATCACGGGAAATATCCCACTCACAGGAACATAAGGGGCAATATCCCAGTCACAGCGACCTCGTGGGACAAGAAACCAGTCGCAGGGACCTTGTGGATCAAAATCCTGGTCACAGGCACACTGTAGGAAATTATCCCATTCACAGGGACCTTACCCGGGCAATATCCCAGTCACAAGGACAACTGGGGAAATATCCCGGTCATAGGGACATCGAAGGACAATATCCCAGTCACAGGGACATCAGGGGAAATATCCTGGTCACAGGTACATCGTGGGACAATATCCTGGTCATAGGGTCATCGGGAGCCAATATCCTTATCAGAGTAACATCACGGAACATTATCCTGGTCACAAGGACATTTCGGGACTAAATCAAAATCACAGGGACATTGCGGAAAATATCACGGTCAAAGGGCAAGCACCAAGGCAATATCCTGGTCTCAGGGACACATTTGGACAATATCCTGGTCACAAGGACATCGCCCGGTCAATATCTAGTTCAAAAGGACATATTGGCACAATATTCCTGTCACAGGGACATCGTTGGACAATATCCCAGTTACAGGGATATCGAGGGAGAATATCCCAGTCACAGGGATATCGAGGGACAATAACACAGTCACATGGATATCATGGGACTATATCCTTGTCACAGGGACATAGCGGGACAATATCCCAGTCACAGGGGCATCGCAGAACAATATCATGATCACAGGGATATTGCCGGAAAATGTACCAGTCACAGGGACATCAAAGGAAAAGATCCGATTCACAGGGATATCGTGGGACGATTTCCCACTCATTGGGATAATATCCAGGTCAAAGACAATATGACAGTCACTGAGGCATCGCTGGTCAATATTCCAGTCACTGGGTCATCACGGGACAAAATCCAAGTCACAGGGACACTGTGGGACAAAATGCCAGTCAAAAGGACATCAAGGGACAATATCCCTTTCACATAGATATCGTGGGACTATGTACCGGTCACATGGACATCGTGGGACAATATGCCGGTCACATGGATATCGTGGGACAATATCACGGCCACATGGACATCGTTGGACAATATCTGAGTCTCAGGGATATCACAGGACAATATCCCGGTCACAGGGACATCGGAACAATATCCCAGTCACAGCGACATTATGGGACAATATCACGGCCACATGGACATCGTTGGACAATGTCTGAGTCTCAGGGATATCACGGGACAATATCCCGGTCACAGGGACATCGGGGCAATATCCCATCACAGCGACATTATGGGACAATATCCCAGTCTCAGGGAAATCGTGGGACAAAATCCATGTCACAGGCACACCATGGGACAATATCCTAGTCACAGGGACATCGCGGGACAATATTCCTGTCAAAGGGTCATCACAAAACAATATCCCAGTCACAGGGTCAACACGGGGCAATATCCTAGACACAAGGTCATTGCGGGATGATATCTGGGTCAATGGGACATCGTGGGACAATATCCTACTCTCAGGGATATCGCGGAACAATATCCTGGTCACAAGCACATTTCGGGACAAAATCCAAATCACAGGGACATTGCAGGAAATATCCTGGTCACAGGGACATCACCTGAGCAATGTCCCAATCACAAGGACATCAGGGGCAATATCCCAGTCACAGGGACATCGAGGGACAATAACCCAGTCACAGGGACATCAGGTGAAATATCCTGGTCACAGGTACATCGTGGTACATATCCTGGTCATGGGGACATCGAGAGCCAATATCCTTATCAGGGTAACATCGCGGAACATTATACTGGTCACAAGGTCATTTCGGGACAAAATCCAAATCACAGGGACATTGCGGGAAATATCTCGGTCACAGGGATATCGAGGGACAATATCCCAGTCACAGGGACATTGTGGTACAATATCCTGGTCACATGGATATCGCCGGAAAATGTCTCAGTCACAGGGATATCAGGGGACGATTTCCTGCTCATTGGGATTATATTCAGGTCAAAGACAATATCACAGTCACTGAGGCATTGCTGGTCAATATTCCAATCACAGGGACATCACGGGACAAAATCCCAGCCACAGGGAAACAGTGGGACAAAATGCCTGTCAAAAAGACATTGCGGGACAATATCCCGGTCACATGGATATCATGGGACAATATCTCAGTCACATGGACATTGTCAGACTTTGCCCCGCTCTCAGTGTCCGAGTGTCCATCTCCCCTATCAGTGTCTGAGGCTCCCTTTCTCTGTCTAACAGTCCGATTGTCCATCTCCCACTCTCAGTATTCCAGGTTCCGTGTGCCCCTCTCAGTGTCTGAAGGTCCATATCCACCCTTTCAGTGTCCGAGTGTCTATTTCCCCCTCTCACTGTCCGAGGTTCTATGTCCCTCTCTCTCTGTCTGAGGGTCCGTGTCCTCCCTCTCAGTCACCGAGGTTCCATCTCCCCCTCTTAGTGTCTGGGGTTCCATGTCCCCCTTCTCTCTGCAATAGGGTCCATGGCATCCTCTCTCTCTCTGTCCTAGAGTCCGTGTTCCCGTCTCAGTCCCTGAGGGTCCGTGACCCTCTCTCTCTCTGCCCAAGGGTGCGTGTCCCCCTCTCAGGGTCCAAGGGTCCGTGTCTCCCCTTTCAGTTTCTGAAGATCCATGTGCCCCTCTCAGTGTCCGAGGGTCCCTTTCTCTTTCTCAGTGTCCGTTGGTCCATGTCCCCCTCTCAGTGTTTAAGGGGCCGTATCCACCGCTCATTGGCTGAGGGTCTGTGTCTCCCCTTTCAGTGTCCGAAGTCCATGTCACCCTCTTTCCTAGTGTCTGCGTCTCCCTCTCAGTGTCCGAGGATCCTTGTCCCCCTCTCATTGTCCGAGGTTCTGAGTCCAACTCTCTCTGTTCAAGGGTCCGTGTCCCCCTCTCAGTGTTCGAGGGTCCATGTCCCCCTCTCAGTGTCCGAGGGTCAAAGTCTCCCTCTCTCTCTTTCCCAGTGTCCGTGTCCGCCTCTCACTGTCCAAGGTTCTGTGTCCCTCTCTCTCTGACCGATGGTCCGTGCCCCCCCTCTCAGTGACCAAGGTTCCATGTCCCCTTCTCGGTGTCCGAGGTGCGTTGACGCCCTTCTCTCTGCAAAACGGTCCTTGTCCCGCTCTCTCTCTGTCCGAGAGTCGGTATGCCCCTCTCAGTGTCCGAGGTTCCATGTTTTTCTCTCTCTGTCCGAGGTTCCATGTCCCACGCTCAGTGTCCGAGTATCCATGTCCCCCTTTCAGTGTACATGGGTCTGTAACCCCCACTCAGCACCCGAGTGTCCATGTCCCCATCTCAGCGTCTGAGTGTCTGTGTCCCTCTCTCATTTTCGAAGGGTCCGTGTCCCCCTCTCAGTGTCCGGGTGTCCGTGTCCACCCTCTCAAATTCGAGGCTCTCTATCTTCTTCTCATGTCCAAGGGTCAATATCTCCCTCTCTCGCTGTCCGAGGTCCATGTCCCCCTGTTTCCTAGGGTCCGTGTCCCCACCTCAGCGTCCGAGGGTCCATGAACCCCTCTCAGTGTCCAAGGGTCCGCATCCCCCACTCAGTTTTTGAGGGTCTGTATCCACCTCTCAATGTCTGATGGCCCGTGTCCTCCTCTCTCTGTCCGAGGATCCATGTCCCCCACTCAGTGTCCGAGGGTCCGTGACACTCACTCACTGTCCAAGGTTCCGTGTTCCTCTCTCTCTGTCCGAAGGTCCATGTTCCCCTGTTTCATAGGGTCCGTGGCCCCCTCTCAGTGTCCAAGGTTCTGAGTCCCTCTCTCTGTTCCCGAGGGTCCGTGACGCCTCTCAGTGTCCGAGGGACCTTGCCCCCTCTCAGTGTCCAACGTTCTGAGTCCCTATCTCTCTTTCCGAGTTTCCGTGTCTCCCCTCTCAGTGACCGAGTTTCCATGTCCGCCTCTCAGTGTAGAAGTTTCCTTGACCCCCTTCTCTCTCCAAAACTGTCCATGCCCCACTCGCTCTTTGTCCAAGAGTCCGTATGCCCCTCTCAGTGTCTGAGATTCCGGGTGTTTCTCTCTCTGTCCGAGGTTCCATTTCCCACGCTCAGTGTCCGAGGATCCATGTCCCCCTCTCAGTGTATGAGGGTCCGTGACACTCCCTCACTGTCCAAGGTTCCGTGCTTCTCTCTCTCTGTCAGAAGGTCCATGTCCCTCTGTTTCCTTAGGTACATGTCCCCCTCTCAGTATCCAATGGTCCTTGGCCCCCTCTCAGTTTCCGAGGTTCTGAGTGCTTCTCTCTCTGTCCGAGGGTCCGTGTCCACCTCTCAGTGTCTGAGGGACCTTGTCTCCTCTCAGTGTCCAAGGTTCAGAGTCCCTCTCTCTCTTTCCCCGTGTCCGTGACCCTCCTCTCAGTGACCGAGGTTCCAAGTCCCCCTCTCAGTGTACGAGTTTCCTTGATCTCCTTCTCTCTCCGAAATAGTCCATGTCCCTCTCGCTCTCTGTCTAATAGTCCATATGCCCCTCTCAGTGTCCGATGTTCCGAGTGTCTCTCTGTCCAAGGTTCCATGTCCCACGCTCAGTGTCCGAAGATCCATGTCCCCCTCTCAGTGTACGAGGGTCTGTAACGCCCACTCTGTGCCCGAGGGGCCATGTCCCCATCTCAGCTTCTGAGGGTCTGTGTCCCCCTCTCATTTTCGGAGGTTCCGTGTCCCCCTCTCATTGTCCAGGGGTCCATGTCACCCTCTCAATTTCCGAGGCTCTCTATCTCCTTCTCATGTCCAAGGGTCAATGTCTCCCTCTCCCTCAGTCTGCGGTCCATCTCCCCCTTTGTTTCCGAGACTCCATGTCACCCTCTCAGTGTCCGGGGGTTCGTGTCCACCCTCTCAATTTCTGAGGCTCTCTATCTCCTTCTCACGTCCGAGGGTCAATATCTCCCTCTCTCTCAGTCTGAGGTCCATGTCTCCCTCTGTTTCCGAGGGTCCCTGCACCCCTCTCAGTTTCCGAGGTTCCGTGTCTCCCGTCACAGGGTTAGAGGGATTGTATTCCCCTCTCTATCTGTCTGAGGTTCCATGTTCCTCTCCCAGTGTCCGAGGATCTGTGTCTCCCTCTCAGTATCCGAGGGTCATTGCCTCCTTCTTTCTCTGTCTGAGGTCCCTGTCCCCCTCTCAGTGTCCGAGGGTCAAAGTCTCCCTCTCTCTCAATGTCTGAGGGTCCGTGTCCCCCCATCAGTGTCTGATGTTCCGTGTCCACCCGTTCAATGTCCGAGGGTCCGTATCTGCTTCTCAGTGTCCAAGGTTCAATATCTCCCTCTCACTCTGTCCGAGGTGCATGTCCCTCTGTTTCCTAGGGTCCGTGACCTCTCTCAGCGTCCAAGTGTCCATGACCCCCACTAGGTGTCCAAGGGTTCGCATCCCCCACTCATTGTCCGAGGGTCTGTATCCCCCTCTCAATGTCTGATGGTCCTTGTCCTCCTTTCTCTGTCCAAAGGTCCATGTCTCCCACTCAGTGTCTGAGGGTTCATGTTCCTCTCTCTCTGTCCGAGGGCCCGTGTTGCCCTCAATGTCCTAGGATCCGTGTCCCTCTCTCAGTTTTTGAGGGTCCGTGTCCCCCTCTCAGTGTCCGAGTCTCCATGTCCCCCTCTCATTGTTCGCGGCGCCGTGTTACCCTCTTAGAGTCCGCGGGTCCATGTCCCCCCTCGCAGTGTGCGAGGTTCCGTGTCCACCCTCTCAATGTCCGAGGTTCCGTATCTGCCACTCAGTGTCCGAGGGGCAATATCTCCCTCTCTCTCTGTCCAAGGTCCGTGTCCTCCTGTTTCCTAGGGTCTGTGTCCCCCTCTCAGTATCCGATGGTCCTTGTCCGCCTCTCAGTGTCTGAGGGTCCTTGTCCACCTCTCAGTGTCCAATGTTCTGAGTCCCTCTCTCACTTTCCGAGTATCCGTGTCCCCCCCTCTCAGTGACCGAGGTTCCAAGTCCCCCTCTCAGTGTCCAAGGTGCCTTGACCCCCTTCTCTCTGCAAAACGGTCCATGTCCCACTCTCTCTCTCTGAGAGTCCTTATGGCCCTATCACTGTTCGAGGTGCCGGGTGTTTCTCTCTCGGTCTAAGGTTCCATGTCCCACTCTCAGTGTCCGAGGATCCATGTCCCTCTTTCAGTGTACGTGGGTCTGTAACACCCCCTCAGCACCCAAGGGTCCATGTCCCCATCTCAGCGTCCAATTGTCCGTTTCCCTCTCTCATTTTTGGAGGGTCCGTGTCCCCTCTTAGTGTCCGGGGGTCCGTGTCCACCTTCTCAATTTTCGAGGCTCTCTATCTCCTTCTCATTTCTGAGGGTCAATGTCTCCCTCTCTCTCAGTCTGCAGTCCGTCTCCCCCTCTGTTTCCGAGGGTCCGTGTCTCCACTCTCAGTTTGCGTGGTTCCGTGTCCACACTCTCAATGTCCGAGGTTCTGTATCTGCCTCTTAGTGTACGAGGTTCCTTGACCCCCTTCTCTTTCCAAAACAGTCCATGTCCCACTTTCTCTCTGTTCGAAATTCCGTGTCCCCCTGTTTCCTAGGGTCCCCCTCTCAGTGTCCGATGGTGCTTGTCCCCCTCTCAGTGTCTAAGGTTCTGAGTCCCTCTCTCTCTTTCTGAGTATCCGTGTCCCCCCCTCAGTGACCAAGGTTCCATGTCCCCCTCTCAGTGTACGAGGTTCCTTGACCCCCTTCTCTTTCCAAAACAGTTCATGTCCCACTCTCTCTCTGTCCGAAATTCCGTATGCCCCTCTCAGTGTCCGAGGTTCCGAATGTTTCTCTCTCTGTCCAAGGTTCCATATCCCACGGTCAGTGTCCGAGGATCCATGTCTCCCTCTCAGTGTACAAGGGTCCGTAACCCGCACTCTGCACACGAGGGTCCATGTCCCCATTTCAGCACCTGAGGGTCTGTGTCCCCCTCTCATTTTCGGAGGTTCCGTGTCCCCCTCTCAGTGTCCGGGGGTTCGTATCCACCCTCTCAATTTCCGCGGCTCTCTATCTCTTTCTCATGTCTGAGGGTCAATGTCTCCCTCTCTCTCAGTTTGTGGGTCCCTCTCCCCCTCTGTTTCTGAGGGTCCCTGTACCCCTCTCTGTTTCCAAGGTTCCGTGTCTCACTCTCAGTGTTCGAGGTTCCGTGTCCACCAGCTCAATGTCCAAGGGACCGTATCCGCCTCTCAGTGTCTGAAGTCAATATCTCCCTATCTATCTGTCCGAGGTCCTTGTCACCCTGTTTCCTAGGGTCCGTGTCCCCGTCTCAGTGTCCGAGGCTCCTTGTCCCCCTCTCAGTGTCCGAGGTTCTGAGTCTCTCCCTCTCCGTCTGAGGGTCCGTGTCCCCCTCTAAATGTCCAAGGTTCCGTGTCCCCCTCTCAGTGTTCAAGGGTCAACGCCTCCCTCTGTCTCTTTCCGAGGGTCCATGTCCCCCCCTCTCAGTGACCAAGGTTCCACATCCCCCTCTCACTGTCCGAGGTTCCATGACCCCCTTCTCTCTGCACTAGGGTCCATGTCCGGCTCTCTCTCTGTCTGAGCGTCCGTGTCCCCCTCTCAGTGTCCGAGGTTCCGATTGTTTCACTCTCTGTCCGAGGATGCGTGTCCCACACCCAGTTTCCGAGGATGCATGTCCCCTTCTCAGTGTACGAGGGTCCGTGAACCCCCACTCGGTGTCCAAGGGTCCCTGTCCCCCTCTCAGTGTCCAAGGGTCCGTTTCCCCCTCTCAGTGCGCAATGCTCCGTGTCGCCATCTAACTGTCTGAGGGTCCATGTCCGACTCTCAGCACCCGGGCTCCGTGTCCCCCTATCATTGTCCGAGGATCAAAATCTCCATCTTTCTCAGTCCGAGGGTCCGTGTCCCCCTTTCAGTGTCTGAGTGTCTTTTTCCCACTCTCACTGTCCGAGTTTCTGTGTCCCTCTCTCTCTCTCTGAGGGTCTGTGTTCCCCCTCTCAGTGACCGAGGTTCCATGTCCCCCTCTCAGTGTCAGAGGTTCCATGTCCCCCTTCTCTGTGCAATAGGGTCCATGGCCCACTCTCTCTCTGCCCGAGAGTCCATGTCCCCCTCTTAGTGTCCGAGGTTCCGGGTGTTTCTCTCTCTTTCCGATAGTCCATGTCCCCAGTTCAGTTTGCGAGGGTCCATGTCCCCCCTCTCAGTGTACAAGGGTCCGTGACCCTGATGCGGTGTCTGAGGTTCCATGTCCCCCTCTCAGGGTCGAGTGTGGGAGTGTCCGTGTCTCCTACTCAGTGTCTGAGGAACAGTGTCCCCCACTCAATGTCTGATGGTCCGTGTTCTCCCTCTCTCTGTCCAAGGGTCCATGTCCCCCACTCAGTGTCTGAGGGTCTGTGACCCTACCTCACTCTCTGAGGTTCCGTGTTCCTTTCTCTCTCTCCAAGGGTCCGTGTCGCCCTCAATGTCCGAGGATCCGTGTCCCCCTCTAAGTTGCCGAGGATCCGTGTCCCCCTCTCAGTGTCTGAGTCTCCATGTTAGCCTCTCAGTGTTCGAGGGGCCGTGTCACCCTCTCAGTGTCTGAGAATCCGTGTCCCTCCTCTCAGTGTGTGAGGTTCCGTGTCCATCCTCTCAATGTCCGACGGTCTGTATCTGCCTTTCAGTGTCCGAGGGTCAATATCTCTCTCTCTCTCTGTCCGAGGTCCATGTCCCGCTTTTTACTAGTTTCCGTGTCCCCTTCTCAGTGTCCGATGGTCCTTCTCCCCCTCTCAGTGTCCAAGGTTCTGAGTCACTCTCTCTCTGTCCGAGGATCCATGTCCCCCTCTCAGTGTCCGAGGGTCCGTGTCCCCTGTTCAGTGTCGGGGGGGTCTGTGTCCCGCTGTCAGTATTTGAAGGTCCGTTTCCCCCTTCAGTGTCCGATGTTCTGAATCATTCCCTCCCTGTCCGAGGATCCATGTCTCCCAAACGGTTCCAAGGCTCCCTTTCCCCACCTAACTGTCTGAGGATCCATGTCCCACTCTCAGTATCTGAGGTTCCATGTACCCCTCTCATTGTCCGAGTGTCCATGTCCCCCTCTCAGTGTCCGAGGATCAAAATCTCCCTCTCTCTCTGTCTGAAAGTCCATGTCCTGCTTTCTGTGTCTGAGCATCTGTTTTCCACTCTCACTGTCCGAGGTTCTGTGTCCCTCTCTCTCTGTCTGACTGTCCGTGTCGTCCCTCTCAGTGACCTAGATTCCATGTCCCCCTCTCAGTGTCCGAATTTCCATGTCTGCCTTCTCTCTGCAATAGGGTCCATGGCCTCCTCTCTCTCTGCCCGAGAGTCCGTGTCTCCCTCTTAGTGTCCAAGATTCCAGGTATTTCTCTCTCTGTCCGAGTTTCCTTATTCCCCGCTCAGTGTCCGAGGTTCCATGTCCCCCCTCTCAGTGTCCAAGGGTCCGTGAACTTCTCTCAGTGTCCGATTGTCCGTGACCCCCCTCTCTATGTCTGAGGGTCCGTGTCCTCCACTCAGTTTCCGAGGGTCTGTGCCCCCCTCTCTGTCTGAGAGTCCGTGTTCATCTCTCAATGTCTGATGGTCCGTGTCTCCCCTCTCAGTGTCCGAGGGTCTGTCTCTCCCTCTCAGTGTCTGAGGGTCATTGGCTCCCTCTCTCACTGTCCGAGGTCCGTTTCCCCCTCTCAGTGACCGAGTGTACCTGTCCCCCTCGCAGTGTCCGAAGGTCCGTATCCCCCTCTCTGTGTCCGATGGTCCGTCTCACCCTCTCAGTGTCCGAGGGTCTTTGTCCCGCTCTCAGTGTCGGACAGTCCGTCTCTCCCTCTCAGTGTCCGAGGGTCATTGGCTCCCTCCCTCACTGTCTGAGGTCCATGTCCCCATCTCAGTGTCCGAGTGTCCCTGTCCCCCTCTCAGTGTCCGAGGGTCCGTATCCCCCTCTCTGTGACCGATGCTCCGTGTCACCCTCTTAGTGTCCGAGGGTCTTTGTCCCACTCTCATTGTCTGAGGGTCTTTGTCCCGCTCTCAGTGCCCAAGTATCCAGCTCCCCTATCAGTGTCCGAGGCTCCCTGTCCGCTTCTAACTGTCCGAGTGTCCATGTCCCACTGTCAGTATCCGAGGTTCCGTGTGCCCCTCTCAATGTCGTAGGGTCCTTGTCACCCTCTCAGTGTCTGAGGTGCTGTGTCCTTCTCTCTCTGTCTGAGGGTCTATGTCCCACCTCTCAGTGTCCGAGGGGCCATGTCCGAGGGTCCGTGTTCCCCTCTCAGCGTCCAAGGATCAAAATCTCACTCTCTCTCTGTCCGAGGGTCTGTGTCCCACTCTCAGTGTCCGAGTGCCTATTTCCCTCTCTAACTGTCCGAGGTTCTATGTCCCTCTCTCTCTGTCTGATGGTCCGTATCCCCCCTCTCAGTGTCCGAGGTTCCATATCCCCCTCCAAGTGTCTGAGGTTCTAAGACCCCCTTCTCTCTGCAATACGGTCTATGGCCCCTTCTCTCTCTGTCCTAGAGTCCGTGTGCCCCTCTCAGTGTCTGAGGGTCCGTGACCCTCTCTCTCTCTCTGCCCAACTGTGTGTGTCCCCCTCTCAGGGTCCAAGGGTCCATGTCCCCCAAATCAGCATCCAAGGGTCCGTGACCCCCACTCGGTGTCTGATGGTCCGTGACCCCCTCTCTCTTTGGGAGTGTCCCTGTCCCCCACTCAGTGTCCGAGGGTCTGTGTCCCCTTTGCAATGTCTGATGGTCCATGTCCCTCTCTCTCTGTATGAGAGCCCATGTCCCCCACTCAGTGTCCGAGGGTCTGTGACTCTACCTCACTGTCCGAGGCTCTGTGTTCCTCTCTATCTCTCAGAGGGTCCGTGTCACTCACAATGTCCGGGGATCTGAGTCCACCTCTAGGTTTCTGAGTCTCTATGTCCCCCTCTCAGTGTTCGACGGGCCGTGTCACCCTCTCAGAGTCCGAGGGTCCGTGTCCCCCCTCTCAGTGTGCGAGGTTCCGTGTCCATCCTCTCAATGTCCGTGGGTCTGTATCTGCCTCTCAGTGTCCGAGGGTCAATATCTCCCCCTCTCTCTGTCCGAGGGCTATTTCCCCCTGTTTGCTAGGGTCCGTGTCCCCCTCTTAATGTCCGATGGTCCTTGTCCCCCTCTCAGTGTCCGAGGTTCTGAGTCACTCTCTCTCTGTCTGAGGATCTATATCCCCCTCTCTGTCTCCGAGGGTCCATGTCCCCTGTTCAGTATCGGGGGTGTTTGTGTCCCACTCTCAGAATTCGAAGGTCTGTGTCCCGCTCTCAGTGTCCGAGGGTCCATATCCCCCTATCATTTTCCGAGGCTCCCTGTCCCCATCTAACTGTCTGAGGGTCCATGTCCCACCATCAATATCCGAGGTTTCGTGTACCCCTCACAGTGTCCGAGTGTCCGAGTCCCCCTCTCAGTGTCGGAGGATCAAAATCTCCCTCTCTCTCAGTGTCCGACAGTCCATCTCCTGCTTTCTGTGTTTGAGCGTCTGTTTCCCACTCTCCCTGTCCGAGGTTCTGTGCCCCTCTCTCTCTGTCTGAGGGTCCGTGTCCCCCCTCTCAGTGACCGAGGTTCCATGTCTGCCTTCTCTCTGCAATAGGGTCCATGACCTCCTCTCTCTCTGCCCGACAGTGCGTGTCACCATCTTAATGTCCGAGGTTCCGGGTGTTTCTCTCTCTGTCCAAGTTTCCATATCCCCCGCTCAGTGTCCGAGGTTCCATATCCCACCTCTCAGCATTCAAGGGTCCATGAACCCCAACCAGTGTCCGAGGGCATGTTTCCCCCTCTCAGTGTTCGATTGTCCATGACCCCCCTCTCTCAATCCGAGGTTCCGTGTCCCACGCTCAGTGTCGGAGAATCCATGTCACCCTTTCAGTGTACGTGGGTCCGTAACGTCCACTCGGTGCCGAAGGTTCCATGTCCCCCTCTCAGTGTCTGAGGCAACTTGATTCCCTTCTCTCTGCAAAATGGTCCATGCCCCACTCTCTCTCTGTCCAAGAGTCTGTATGCCCCTCTCAGTGTCCGAGGTTCCGGGTGTTTCTCTCTCTGTCCGAGATTCTTTGACCCACGCTTAGTGTCTGAGGATCCCTGTCCCCTTTTCAGTGCGTAACCCCACTCAACGTCTAAATGTCCTTGTCCCTCTCTCATTTTTGGAGGTTCCGTGTCCCTCTCTCAGTGTCTGGTGGTCCGTGTCCACGCTCTCAATTTCTGAGACCCTCTATCTACTCCTCATGTCCATGGGTCAATATCTCCCTCTCTCTCAGTCTGAGGTCCGTGTCCCCATTTGTTTCCGAGGGTCCCTGTACCCTTCTCAGTCTCCGAGGTTCCATGTCTCCCCTCTCAGTGTTCGAGGGACTGTATCCCCCTCTCTATCTGTCCAAGGTTCCTTGTTCCCTCTCTCAGTGCCCGAGGGTCTGTGTCTCATCTCTCATTGACTGAGGGACTGTGTCTCCCTCTCAGTGTCCGAGGTTGCGTGTCTCCCTCTCAGTGTCCAAGGGTCAAAGTCTCCCTCTCTCTCAGTGTCCGACTGTTCATGTACCCCCTTCAGTGTCCGAGGTTCCCTGTCCACCCGCTCAATGTCCGAGGTTCTGTTTCTGCCTCTCTGTGTCCGAGGGTCAATATCTCCCTCTCTTTCTGTCCAAGGTCCATATCCCACTGTTTCCTAGAGTCCGAGTTACCCTCTCAGCGTCCGAGGGTCCATGACCCCCATGCGGTTTCTGAGGGTCCGCGTCCCCCTCTCAGTGTCCAACGGTCCATGACCCCCTCTCTCTGACTGAGTGTCCATATCCCCCACTCAGTATCCGAGGGTCCGTGACCCTCCCTCACTGTGCAAGGTTCCATGTTCCTGTCTCTCCGTCCGAGGGTCCATGTCGCCCTCAAATTCAGAGGATCCGTGTCCCCGTCTCAGTGTCCGAGTCTCCAGGCCCCCACTCAGTGCCCGAGGGTCCATGTCTGATCTCTCCTTGACTGAGGGACTGTGTCTCCCTCTTAGTGTCCGAGGTTGCGTGTCTCCCTCTCAGTGTCCGAGGGTCAAAGTGTCCCTCTCTCTCAGAGTCCGAGTGTTCGTGTCCCCCCCTCAGTGTCCGAGGTTCCATTTCCACCCACTCAATGACCGAGGGTCCGTATCTGCCTCTCAGTGTCCGAGGGTCAATATCGCCCACTCTTTCTGTCCGAGGTTCATATCCCCCTGTTTCCTAGGGTCCGTGTCACCCTCTCAGCGTCCGAGGGTCCATGACCCCCACTCGGTGTCAGAGGGTCCGCATCCCCCTCTCAGTGTCCGAGGTTCCGCGTATTTTTCTCTCTGTCCGAGGTTCTGTGTGCCACACTCAGTGTGTGAGGATCCATGTCACCCTTTCAGTGTACATGGGTCCGTAACATCCACTCAGCACCTGAGGTCCGTGTCCCCATCTCAGCATCTGAGTGTCCATGTCCCTCTCTCAATTTCAGAGGTTCCATGTCCCTCTCAGTGCCTGGGAGTCCTTGTCCACCCTCTCAATTTCTGCGGCTCTCTATCTCTTTCTCATGGACCGATGGTCAACATCTCCCTCTCTCTCAGTCTGAGGTCTGTGTCCCGCTATGTTTCCGAGGGTCCCTGTACCCCTCTCAGTTTCCGAGGTTCGATTTCTCCTCTCTCAGTTTTCGAGGGACTGTATCCCCCTTTCTATTTGTGCGAGGTTCCTTGTCCCTCTCTCAGTGTCCGAGGGTCCGTGAATCATCACTCATTGACTGAGGGACTGTGTCTCCCTCTCAGTGTCCGAGGTTTGTGTGTCTCACTCTCAGTATCTGAGGGTCATGGTCTTCCTCTCTATCTGTCTGATGTCCCTGTCTTCCTCTCAGTGTCCGAGGGTCAAAGTCTCCCTCTATCTCAGTGTCCGAGGGTCCATGTGCCCCCCTCAGTGTCCGAGGTTCCGTGTCCACCCGCTCAATTTCCAAGGGTCCATTTCTGCCTCTCAGTGTCTGAGGGTCAATAGCTCCTTCTCTCTCTGTCCAAGGTCCGTGTCACCCTCTTTCCTAGGGTACATGTCCCCCTCTCAGTTTCCGAGTATCCTTGTTCCCTTCCTATTGTCTGAAGTTCTTGAGTCCCTCTCTCTCTGTCCGAGAGTCTGTATGCCCCTCTCAGTGTCCGAGGTACTGGGTGTTTCTCTCTCTGTCAGAGATTCTGTGTTCCACGCTCAGGTGTCCAAAGATCCATGTCCCCCTTTCAGTGTACTTGGGTCCGTAACCCCACTCAGAGTCCAAGTGTCCTTACCCCTCTCTCATTTTCGGAAGTTCCGTGTCCCTCTCTCAGTGTCTGGGGGTCCGTGTCCACGCTCTCAATTTCTGACGCTCTTTATCTCCTTCTCATGTCCGTGGGTCAATATCTCCCTCTCTCTCAGTCTGAGGTCCATGTCCCCATCTGTTTCCGAGGGTCCCTGTAAACCTCTCAGTCTCCGAGTATCCATATTTCCCCTCTCAGTATTCGAGGGACTGTATACCACACTCTATCTGTCCAAGGTTCCTTGTCTGTCTCTCAGTGCCCGAGGGTCTGTGTCTCATCTCTCATTGACTGAGGGATTGTGTCTCCCTCTCAGTGTCCGAGGTTGCGGGTCTCCCTCTCAGTGTCCAAGGGTCAAAGTCTCCCTCTCTCTCAGTGTCCGAGTGTTCGTGTACCCCCTTCAGTGTCCGAGGTTCCCTGTCCACCCGCTCAATGTCCGAGGTTCTGTATCTGCCTCTCAGTGTCCGAGGGTCAATATCTCCCTCTCTCACTTTACAAGGTCCATATCCCCCTGTTTCCTAGGGTCCGTGTCACCCTCTCAGCGTCCGAGGGTCCGTGACCCCCATGCAGTGTCAGAGGGTCTGTGTCCCCCTCTCAGTGTCCAACGGTCCATGACCCCCTCCCTCTGACTGAGTGTCCATGTTCCCCACTCAGTATCCGAGGGTCAGTGACCCTCCCTCACTGTCCGAGGTTCCATGTTCCTGTCTCTCTGTCCGAGGGTCCGTGTCGCCCTCAAATTCGGAGGATCCGTGTCCCTGTCTCAGTGTCCAAGTCTCCATGCCCCCTCTCAGTGTGCGAGGTTCCTTGTCCACCCTCTCAAAGTCCGAGTGTCCATATCTGCCTCTCAGTGTCCGATGGTCACTATCTCCCTTCTCTCTCTGTTTCCTAGGGTCCGTGTCCCCCTCTCAGTGTCCGAGGTTCTGATTCACTCTCTATGTCCAAGGGTCCGTGTCCCGCTCTCTTTTTTCCGAAGGTTGGTGTCCCGCTCACAGTGTCCAAGTGTCAAAGTCTCCCTCTGTCTCTCTCCTAGTGTCCGTGACCCCCCTCACAGTGACTGAGGTTCCATGTGCCCCTCTCAGTGTCCACGGTTCCATGACCCCCTTCTCTCTCCAAAACAGTGCATGTCCCATTCTCTCTCTGTCCGAGAGTATGTATGCCCCTCTCCGTGTCCGAGTTTCCGCGTGTTTCTCTCTCTGTCCGAGGTTCCGTGTCCCCCTCTCAGTGTAGGAGGGTCAATAACCCCCATTCAGCGCCCGAGGGTCTATGTCCCCATCTCAGCATCCGAGTGTCCGTGTCCCCCTCTCATTTTCAGAGGTTCCGTGTCGCCCTCTTAGTGTCGGGGGGTCCGTGTCCACCCTCTCAATTTCTGAGGCTCTCTATCTCTTTCTCATGACAGAGGGTCAATGTCACCTTCTCTCTCAGTCTGAGGTCCGTGTCCACCTCTGTTTCGGAAGGTCCCTGTAACCCTCTTAGTTTCCAAGGCTCCCTGTCTGTCTCCACTCCCAGTGTTCGAGGAATCGTATCCCCCTTTCTACCTGTCCAAAGTTCCTTGTCAATCTCTCAGTTTCCGAGGGTCCATGTGACCCTCTGAGTGCCCAATGGTCCGAATCCCCCTTTCTGTCTGTCCAAGGGTTCCTGTCCCTCCCTCAATATCCGAGGCTTCATGTCTGCCCTCTCATTGTCTGAGGGACTGTATCCCCCTCTCAGTGCCGAGGTTGTGTGTCACCCTCTCACTGTCCAAGGATCACAGTCTCCTTCTCAGAGTCCGGGTTTCGATGTCCCGCTCTCATTATCAGAGGTTCCGTGACCACCTCACTCTCTGCACCAGGGTCCATGTCACCCTCTCTCTTTGTCTGATGGTCCATCTCCCCTTCTCTTTCACCATTGGTCCGTGTCTCCCACTCAGTGTCCAAGGGTCAATGGCTCCCACTCTCAATGCCTGATGACGTGTCCCCATCTCAGTATCCGAGGGTCCACTTCCCCCTCTCAGTTTCTGAGAGTCCGTAACTCCCTCTCAGTGTCCACGAGTCAATAACTCCCTCTCTCTCTGTCTGAGGTCCATGTCATCCTTTGTTTCCGAGGGTCCATGTCCCCTCTGTCAGTGTCTGAGTGTCTGTGTCCCCCCTCAGTGTCCGAGGTTCCACGTCTTCCTCTCAGTGTCTGAGGGTACGTGTCCCCCTCTCAGAGTCTGAGTGTCCATGTCCCCTTTTCAGTGTCTGAGGTTCTGTGTCCCTCTCCCTCTGTCCGAGTGTCCGTGTCCACCTCTCGGTGTCCGAGGTTCCATGTCTTCCTTTCAGTGTCCGAGGGTACGTGTCACCCTCTCAGAGTCTGAGTGTCCATGTCCCCTTTTCATTGTCCGAGGTTCTGTGTCCCTCTCCCTCTGTCCGAGTGACCGTGTCCCCCTCTCAGTGTCCAAGGGTCAATGGTTCCCTCTCTCATTGTCCTAGTGTCCGTGCCCCCCACTCTGTGTCCAAGGATCCGTGACTCTTACTCAGTGTCCGAGGGTTCATGTCCCCCTCTCAGTGTCTGAAGGTCCGTGTCCCCCTATCTCTTTCCGAGACTCCGTGTCCCCCTCTCTCTCTCCGAGGGTCTGTGTCCCCCACACAGTGTCTGAGGGTCCATATCCCCCTCACAGCATCCAAGTGTCCATGTGCCCCCTCAGTGTCCGAGGATCTGTAACCCCCTTCTCAGTGTCTAAGGATCTGTGTCCCACTCTCATTTTCTGAGGGACCGTGTTCCCCTCTCAGTTTCCAAGGGTCCGTATCACCACTCTCTATCTGTTCGAGGCTCCATGTACCAGTCTCAGTGTCCGATGTTCTGTGTCCCTCTCTCTCGTTCCGAGGGTTCTTGTTGCCATTTGAGTTTCTGTGGGTCCGTGTCCCCCACTCAGTGACCGATTTTCTGTGTCCCTCTCTCTCTGTCCGAATATCCGTGTCCCAATCTCACTATCTGAGTGTCCTTGTCCACCTTTCATTTTCCGAGGGTCCGAGTCCCCCACTCAGTGTCCAAGGTTCCGTGACCCCCTATCTTTCTGCTCTGGGGTCCATATCTCCCTCTCTCTCTGTCCGAGGGCCTTTGTCCCCCGATCACTGTCCAAGGGTCCGGGCCCTCCTCGCCGTATCTGAGAGTCCGAGATTCAGTGACTCCATCTCTCACTGTCCGTGGTTCATCTCCCCCATCTCATTGTCCTAGGGTCGCTGTCCCCCTCTCATTGCCCGAGGCTCCGTGTCCCTCTCCCTCTGCCTGAAGGTCCGTGTCCCTCTCTCTCTCTGCCCGAGTTTCCATGTCCACCGCTCTCTCTGCACTATGGTCATGTCCCCTCTCTCTCTGGCCTAGGGTTCCTGTTAAATTCTCAGTGCCCGAGGGTCCATGTCCCCCACTCAGTGCCCGAGGGTCCATGTCTGATCTGTCCTTGACTGAGGGACTGTGTCTCCCTCTCAGTGTCTGAGGTTGCGTGTCTCCCTCTCAGTGTCCGAGGGTCAAAGTGTCCCTCTCTCAGAGTCCAAGGGTTCGTCTGTCCCCCTCAGTGTCCGAGGTTCCCTGTCCACCCGTTCAATGACCGAGGGTCCGTATCTGCCTCTCAGTGTCCGAGGGTCAATATCGCCCACTCTCTCTGTCCGAAGTTCATATCCCCCTGTTTCCTAGAGTCCGTGTCACCCTCTCATCATCTGAGGGTCCATGACCCCCACTCGGTGTCTGAGGGTCCGCATCCCCCTCTCAGTGTCCAAGGTACCGCGTGTTTTTCTCTCTGTCCGAGGTTCTGTGTCCCACGCTCAGTGTGTGAGGATCCAGGTCACCCTTTCAGTGTACGTGGGTCCGTAACATCCACTCAGCGCCTGAGGTCCATGTGCCCATCTCAGCATCCGAGTATCCATGTCCCTCTCTCAATTTCCAAGGTTCCATGTCCCTCTCAGTGTCTGGGAGTCCGTGTCCACCCTCTCAATTTCTGAGGCTCTCTATCTCTTTCTCATGGACGATGGTCAACATCTCCCTCTCTCTCAGCCTGAGGTCCGTGTCCCGCTATGTTTCCGAGGGTCCCTGTACCCCTCTCAGTTTCTGCAGTTCCATTTCTCCTCTCTCAGTTTTCGAGGGACTGTATCACCCTTTCTATTTGTGTGAGGATCCTTGTCCCTCTCTCAGTGTCCGAGGGTCCGTGAATTATCACTCATTGACTGAGGGACTGTGTCTCCCTCTCAGTGTGCGAGGTTGTGTGTCTCACTCTCAGTATCTGAGGGTCATTGTCTTTCTCTCTCTCAGTCTGAGGTCCCTGTCCCCCTCTCAGTGTCCGAGGGTCAAAGTCTCCTTCTCTCTCAGTGATCGAGGGTCCATGTGCCCCACTCAGTGTCCGAGGTTCCGTGTCCACCTGCTCAATGTCCGAGGGTCCATTTCTGCCTCTCAGTGTCTGAGGGTCAATAGCTCCTTCTCTCTCTGTCCAAGGTCCTTGTCACCCTCTTTCCTGGGGTCCATGTCCCCCTCTCTGTGTCCGAGGTTCAATGTCTCCCTCTCTCTCAGTGTCCGAGTGTTCATGTACCACCCTCAGCATCCAAGGTTCCCAGTCCACCCGCTCAATGTCCGAGGGTCTGTATCTGCCTCTCAGTGTCCGAGGGTCAATATCGCCCACTCTCTCTGTCCGAAGTTCATATCCCCCTGTTTCCTAGAGTCCGTGTCACCCTCTCATCATCTGAGGGTCCATGACCCCCACTCGGTGTCTGAGGGTCCGCATCCCCCTCTCAGTGTCCAAGGTACCGCGTGTTTTTCTCTCTGTCCGAGGTTCTGTGTCCCACGCTCAGTGTGTGAGGATCCAGGTCACCCTTTCAGTGTACGTGGGTCCGTAACATCCACTCAGCGCCTGAGGTCCATGTGCCCATCTCAGCATCCGAGTATCCATGTCCCTCTCTCAATTTCCAAGGTTCCATGTCCCTCTCAGTGTCTGGGAGTCCGTGTCCACCCTCTCAATTTCTGAGGCTCTCTATCTCTTTCTCATGGACGATGGTCAACATCTCCCTCTCTCTCAGCCTGAGGTCCGTGTCCCGCTATGTTTCCGAGGGTCCCTGTACCCCTCTCAGTTTCTGCAGTTCCATTTCTCCTCTCTCAGTTTTCGAGGGACTGTATCACCCTTTCTATTTGTGTGAGGATCCTTGTCCCTCTCTCAGTGTCCGAGGGTCCGTGAATTTTCACTCATTGACTGAGGGACTGTGTCTCCCTCTCAGTGTGCGAGGTTGTGTGTCTCACTCTCAGTATCTGAGGGTCATTGTCTTTCTCTCTCTCAGTCTGAGGTCCCTGTCCCCCTCTCAGTGTCCGAGGGTCAAAGTCTCCTTCTCTCTCAGTGATCGAGGGTCCATGTGCCCCACTCAGTGTCCAAGGTTCCGTGTCCACCTGCTCAATGTCCGAGGGTCCATTTCTGCCTCTCAGTGTCTGAGGGTCAATAGCTCCTTCTCTCTCTGTCCAAGGTCCTTGTCACCCTCTTTCCTGGGGTCCATGTCCCCCTCTCTGTGTCCGAGGTTCAATGTCTCCCTCTCTCTCAGTGTCCGAGTGTTCATGTACCACCCTCAGCATCCAAGGTTCCCAGTCCACCCGCTCAATGTCCGAGGGTCTGTATCTGCCTCTCAGTGTCCGAGGCTCAATATCTCCCTCTCTCTCTGTCCAAGGTCCATATCCCCCTGTTTCCTAGGGACTATGTCACCCTCTCAGTGTCCAAGGGTCCGTGACCCCCACGCGGTGTCTGAGGGTCCGCCTCCCCCTCTCAGTGTCCAATGCTCCATGACCCCCTCTCTCTGACTGAGTGTCCATGTCTCCCACTCAGTATCCGAGGGTCCGTGATCCTCCCTCACTGTCCGAGGTTTCATGTTCCTGTCTCTCTGTCTGAGGGTCCATGTCGCCCTCAAATTCGGAGGATCCGTCTCCCCGTCTCAGTGTCCGAGTCTCCAGGCCCCCTCTCAGTGTGTGAGGTTCCTTGTCCAACCTCTCAAAGTCTGAGTGTCCATATCTGCCTCTCAGTGTCCGATGGTCAATATCTCCCTTCTCTCTCTGTTTCCTAGGGTCCGTGTCCCCCTCTCAGTGTCCGAGGTTCTGAGTCACTCTCTCTCTGTCCAAGGGTCCGTGTCCCACTCTCTTGTGTCCGAGGGTCGGTGTCCCCCTCACAGTGTCCAAGTGTCAAAGTCTCCCTCTCTCTCTCTCCGAGTGTCCATGACCCTCCTCACCGTGACCGATGTTGCATGTACCCCTCTCAGTGTCCGAGGTTCCTTGACCCCTTTCTCTCTCCAAAAAAGTGCATGTCCCATTCTCTCTCTGTCCGAGAGTCTGTATGCCCCTCTCCGTGTCCGATTTTCCGGGTGTTTCTCCGTCTGTCCGAGGTTCCGTGACCGCATCTCACTGTACGAGTGTCCATAACACCCATTCAGCGCCCGAGGGTCTATGTCCCCATCTCAGCATCCGAGTGTCCATGTCCCCCTCTCATTTTCGGAGGTTCTGTGTCGCCCTCTCACTGTCAGGGGGTCCGTGTCCATCCTCTCAATTTCTGAGGCTCTCTATCTCCTTCTCATGACAGAGGGTCAATGTCACCTTCTCTCTCAGTCTGAGGTCCGTGTCCCCCTCTGTTTTGGAAGGTCCCTGTAGCCCTCTTAGTTTCCAAGGTTCCCTGTCTGTCTCCACTCTCAGTGTTCGAGGGATCGTATCCCCCTCTCTACCTGTCCAAAGTTCCTTGTCAATCTCTCAGTTTCCGAGGGTCCATGTGACCCTCTCAGTGCCCGAGGGTCCGTATCCCCCTTTCTATCTGTCCAAGTGTTCTTGTCCCTCCCTCAATATCCGTGGGTCCATGTCTCCCCTCTCATTGTCTGAGGGACTGTATCCCCCTCTCAGTGCCGATGTTGCGTGTCACCCTTTCACTGTCCAAGGGTCACAGTCTCCCTCTCAGAGTCCGCGTTTCGATGTCCCGCTCTCAGTATCCGAGGTTCCGTGACCACCTCACTCTCTGCACTAGGGTCCATGTCACCCTCTCTCTCTGTCTGACGGTGTCTCTCCCCCTCTCTTTGTCCATTGGTCCGTGTCTCCCTCTCAGTGTCCATGGATCCGTGTCTCCCTCTCAGTGTCCAAGGGTCAATGGCTCCCGCTCTCAATGCCTGATGACGTGTCCCCATCTCATTATCCGAGGGTCCATTTCCCCCTCTCAGTTGCTGAGAGTCCGTAACTCCCTCTCAGTGTCCACGAGTCACTAACTCTCTCTCTCTCTGTCTGAGGTCCAAGTCATCCTTTGTTTCCGAGGGTCCATGTCCCCTCTCTCAGTGTCTGAGTGCCTGTGTTCCCCCTCAGTGTCCGAGGTTCCATGTCTTCCTTTCAGTGTCAGAGGGTACGTGTCCCCTTCTCAGATTCTGAGTGTCCATGTCCGCTTTTCAGTGTCCGAGGTTCTGTGTCCCTCTCCCTCTGTCCGAGTGTCCGTGTCCCCCTCTCAGTGTCCAAGGGTCAATGGTTCCCTCTCTCATTGTCCGAGTGTCCGTGCCCCCCAATCTATGTCCGGGGATCCTTGACTCCCACTCAGTGTCCGAGGGTTCGTGTCTCCCTCTCAGTGTCTGATGGTCCGTATCCCCCTATCTCTGTCAGAGATTCTGTGTCCCCCGATCTCTCTCCGAGGGTCTGTGTCCCCCACACAGTGTCTGAGGGTGCATATCCCCCTCACAGCATCCAAGTGTCCATGTCCCCCCTCAGTGTCCGAGGATCTGTAACCCCCTTCTCAGTGTCTGAGGATGTGTGTCCCGCTCTCATTTTCTGAGGGACCGTTTTCCCCTCTCAGTTTCCAAGGGTCTGTATCACTGCTCTCTATCTGTTCGAGGCTCCATGTTCCACTCTCAGTGTCCGATTTTCTGTGTCCGTCTCTCTCGTTCCGAGAGTCCTTCTTGCCATTTAAGTTTCTGAGGGTCCGTGTCCCCCACTCAGTGTCCGATTTTCTGTGTCCCTCTCTCTCTGTCCGAGGATCCGTGTCCCACTCTCAGTGTCCGAGGGTCCTTGTCCACCATTCATTTTCCGAGGGTCCGAGTCCCCCACTCAGTGTCCGAGGTTCCGTGACCCCCTCTCTCTCTGTCCGAGGGCCTGTGTCCCCCATTCAGTGTCCATGGGTCCGTGTCCACCTCTCAGTATCTGAGAGTCCGAGATTCAGTGACTCCATCTCTCACTCTCCGTGGTCCATCTCCCCATCTCAGTGTCCTAGGGTCTTTGTCCCCCTCTCATTGCCCCAGGCTCCGTGTCCCTACCCCTCTGCCTGAGGGTCCGTGTCCCTCTCTCTCTCTGCCCGAGGTTCCATGTCCCCCTCTCTCTCTGCACTAGGGTCATGTCCCCCTCTATCTCTGGCCTATGGTCCCTGTTACCTTCTCAGTGCCCGAGGGTCCATGTCCCCCACTCAGTGCCCGAGGGTCCATGTCCTACTCTGATTGTCCGAGGGTCCGTGTCCCTGTCACTCTGCCCGAGGGTCTGTTTCCCCCGCTCAGTTTTCGACGGTCAGCGTCTCCCCTCTCAGTGTCCGATGTTTATATGTCCCTCTCAGACAGAAAGAGAGGGAATTATTCATCCTCGGACACTGAGAAGGCGAGTCGGACCATGGACATTGAAAGGTTGGCCACGAAACCTCCGAGGGTCAGTGTCTCCCTCTCTCTCTCTGTACGAGGTCCGTATCTGCCTCTCAGTGGCTTTGAGTCTGTGTCGCACCTTTCAGTGTCCGAGTGTCCATGATCCCCTCTCAGTGTCCAAGGGTCCGTGCCGTCCCCCTCTCAGTGTCCGAGGGTCCGTATCACCCCTCTCTATCTGTCCGAGGCTCCGTGTCCCCATCTCAGTGTCTGAGGGTCCGTGCACCCAATCAGTGTCCGTGGTTCCGAGTGCACCCCCTCAGTGTCCGAGGTTCCGTGGCCACCCTCTCAATGTCCGAGGGTCCGACTCTCCCTCTCAGTGTCCGAGGATGAATAACTCCCTCTCACTGTCTGAGGTCCCTGTCCCCCGTTTCCAAGGGTCCATGTCCCCCTCTCTCTCTGTCCGAGGGCCTGTGTCCCCCATTCAGTGTCCAAATGTTCGTGTCCACCTCTCAGTATCTGAGAGTCCGAGATTCAGTGACTCCATCTCTCACTTTCCGTGGTCCATCTCCTCATCTCAGTGTCCTAGGGTTCCTGTCCCCCTCTCATTGCCCGAGGCTCCGTGTCCCTCTCTCTCTGCCTGAGGGTCTGTGTCCCTCTCTCTCTCTGCCCGAGGTTCCATGTCCCCCTCTCTCTCTGCACTAGGGTCATGTCCCCCTCTCCCTCTGGCCTAGGGTCCCTGTTACCTTCTCAGTACCCGAGGTTCCACGTCCCCCACTCAGTGCCCGAAGGTCCATGTCCCACTCTGATTGTTCGAAGGTCTGTGTCCCTGTCACTCTGCCCGAGGGTCTGTGTCCCCCGCTCAGTGTTCAACAGTCAGCGTCTCCCCTCTCAGTGTCCGATGGTTTATATCTCCCTATCAGACAGAGAGGGAGTTATTCATCCTTGGACACTGAGAGGGAGAGTCGGACACATGGACATTGAGAGGGTGGCCAAGGAACCTCCGAGGGTCAATATCTCCCTCTCTCTCTGTGCGAGGTTCGTATCTGCCTCTCAGTGGCAGTGAGTCCGTGTCACACCTTTCAGTGTCCGAGTGTCCATGATCGATTCTCAGTGTCCGAGGGTCTGTACCGCCCGCTCTCAGTGTCCGCGGGTCCCTTTCCACGTCTCAGTGTCCGAGAATCTGTGTCGCCCCTCAGTGTCCGAGGGTCCGTATCCCCCCTCTCTATCTGTCCGAGGCTCCGTGGCCACCCTCTCAATGTCCGAGGGTCCGACTCTCCCTCTTAGTGTCCGAGGATGAATAACTCCCTCTCTCTGTCTGAGGTCCCTGTCCCCCGTTTCCGAGGGTCCATGTCCCCCTCACAGTGTCCGAGGGACCGTGACCCTCCCTCATTGTCCGAGGTTCCGTGTTCCAGTCTCTCTGTCCGAGGTTCCATGTCCCACGCTCAGTGTCCGAGGATCCATGTCCCCCTCTCAGTGTAAGAGGGTCCGTAACCCCCACTAAGTGTGCGAGAGTCCATGTACCCATCTTAGTGTCTGAGGGTCGGTGTCCCCCTCTCATTTTCTGTTGTTCCGTGACCCCCTCTCAGTGTCCAGTGGTCCCTGTCCATCCTCTCAATTTCCGAGGCTCTCTATCTCCTTCTGATATCCGAGGGTCAATGTCTCCCTCTATCTCAGCCTGAGGTCCATGCCCCCTCTGTTTCTGAGGGTCCCTGTAGCCCTCTCAGTTTCCAAAGTTCTGTGTCTCCGCTCTCAGTGTTCGAGGGACCCTATCCCCCTTTCTGTCTATCCAAGGCTTCTTGGCCCTCTCTCAGTATCCGAGGGTCCATGTCTCCCCTCTCACTGTCTGAGGGACTGTATCCCGCTCTCAATGCAGAGGTTGCCTATCTCCCTCTCAGAGTCCGAGGTTCAATGTCCCGCTCCCAGTGTCCGAGGTTCCGTGACCACCTATCTCTCTGCACTAGGGTCCATGTCTCCCTCTGTCTCTGTCCGAGGGTCCATCTCCCCCTCTATTTGTCCATGGGTCTGTGTCTCCCTCTCAGTGACCATGGATCCGTGTCTACCTCTCAGTGTCCAAGGGTCAATGGCTCCCCTTCTCAGTTCCTGACGACATGTCCCCATCTCAGTATGCGAGGGTCCATTTCCCACCCTCAGTTTCTGAGGGTCCGTAACTTCCTCTCAGTGTCCAAGAGTCAATAACTCCCTGTCTTACTGTCTGAGGTCCATGTCCTCCTCTGTTTCCGAGGGTCCCTGTCCCCTCTTTCAGTGTCTGAGTGTCTGTGTCCCCCTCTCAGTGTCCGAGGTTCCATGCCTTCCTCTCAGTGTCTGAGGCTACTTGTCCCCCTCTCAGAGTCTGAGTGTCCATGTCCGCTTTTCAGTGTCCGAGGTTCTGTGTCTTTCTCCCTCTGTCCGAGTGTCCGTGAACCCCTCTCAGTGTCTGAGGCTCCGTGTCTCCCTCCCAGTGTCTGAGGGTCAATGGCTCCCTCCCTCATTGTCCGATGGTCCGTGCCCCGCACTCAGTGTCCGAGGGTCCGTGTCCCCCTCCCTCTGTCCGAGAGTCCGTGTCCCCCTCTCTCTCCGAGGGTCCATGACCCCCTCAAACCTTGCGAGTGTCCATGTCCCTGCTCAGTTTCCGAGGATCCATAACCCCCCTCTCATTTCCGAGGGACCGTGTTCCCCTTTCAGTTTCCGAGGGTCCGTATCATCGCTGTCTATCTGTTCGAGGCTCTGTGTCCACCTCTCAGTGTCCGAGTGTCTCTGACCAACTCTCAGTTTCCGAGGATCCGTTTACACCCTCGCAATGTCTGTTGGTCCGTAACTCCCTCTAAGTGTCCCAGGGTCATTGTCTCCCTCTCTCTGTCTGACATCCGTGTCCCCCTCTTAGTGTCCGAGGGTCTTTGTCTCCCCTCTCAGTGTTTGAGGGACTGTGTCCCCCACTGAGTGTCCAACGTTGCATGTCTCCCTCTCAGTTTCCAAGGGTCAAAGTCTCCGTCTCTCTCATTCTGAGGGTCCCTGTACCCTATAACTGTACGAGGATCTATGTCCCACTCTCAGTGTCCGATGCTCTGTGTCCCTCTCTCTCGGTCCGAGGTTCCTTGTTGCCCTTTCAGTTTCCGAGGGTCTTTGTCCCCCACTCAGTGTCCGAGGATCTCTGAAACCCTTTCACTCTGTCCAAGGGTCTGTGTCCCCCTTTTCAGTGTCCGAGTGTCCGTGTCCTCCTCTCAGTGTCCGAGGGCCAGTGGCTCTGTCACTCTATGTCAGAGGTCCGTGTCCCCATCTCAGTGTCCTAGGGTCCCTGTCCCCTGCTCAGTGTCCGAGGGTCCGAGTCCCCCATTCAGTGTCCAAGACTCGCGTACCCCTCTAGGTGTCTGAGGATCCATTTCCCACTCTCAGAGTCCGAGTGTGCTTGTCCCCCTTTCAGTTTCCGAGGGTCCGTGTCCCCCACTCAGTGTCCGAGATTCAATGACACCCTCTCTCTCTGCACTAGGGTCCATGTCCCCCTCTCTCTCTGTCCGAGGGTCCGTGTCCCCCTCTCAGTGTCCGAGGGTCCGTGTCCCTCTCACTCTGCCCAAGGTTCCATGTCCCTCTCTCTCTCTGCTCGAGGTTCTGTGTCCCCCACTCAATGTGTGAGGTTCCGTGAACCCTCTCTCTCTGTCCTAGGGTCCCTGTACAAATCTCAGTGTCCGAGGGTCCGAGTCCCCCTCTCAGTGTCTGAGGGTCAGTGTCTCCCTGTCTCACTGTCCGAGGGTGTGTGTCCCCACTCAGTGTCCGAGTGTCCGTGTCCCTGTGACTCTGCCCGTGGGTCCATGTCCCTCTCTCTCTCTGCCCAAGGTTCCGTGTCCCCCACTCAATGTGTGAGGTTTCGTGACCCCCACTCTCTCAGTCCTAGGGTCCCTGTACAAATTTCAGTGTCCGAGGGTCTATGTCCCCTTCTCAGTGTCTGAGGTTCCATGTCCCTCTCTCTCTGCCCGAGGGTCCGTGTCCCTCTCGCTCTGCCCGAGGGTCCGTGTTCCTCTCTCACTCTGCCTGAGGGTCCGTATCCACCCTCTCTATCTGTCCGAGGCTCCGTGACCCCCTCTCATTGTCCGAGGCTCCGTGTCCCTCTCTCAATGTCTGAGGGTCCATGTCCCCCCTCACAGTGTCTGAGGTTCTGTGTCCACCCTCAGAAATTCTGAGGCCCGAATCTTCTGCTCAGAGTCTGAGGTTAAATAACTCCCTCTCTCTCTATCTGAGGTCCCTGTCCCCCTGTTTCCGAGTGTCCATGTCCCCCTCTTAGTGTCCGAGGTTCCGTGTCTCCCCTCTCAGTGTCTGAGGGTCCGTATCCCCCGCTTTCTCTGTCCAAGGGTCCCTGTCCCTCTCTCAGTATCCGAGGGTCCGTGTCTCCCCTCTCAGTTTCTGAGGGCCTGTGTCCACGCTCTCCTTGTCCGAGGTTCCGTGTCTCCCCTCTCAGTGTCTGAGGGTCCGTATCCCCCGCTTTCTCTGTCCAAGGGTCCCTGTCCCTCTCTCAGTATCCGAGGGTCCGTGTCTCCCCTCTCAGTTTCTGAGGGCCTGTGTCCACGCTCTCCTTGTCCGAGGTTCCGTGTCTCCCTCTTAGTGTCTGAGGGCCAATGGCACCCTCTCTCACTGCCCGAGGTCCCTATCCCCATCTCAGTTTCCGAGGGTCCATGTCCACCTCTCAGTATTTGAGAATCCGAGGGTCAGTGACTCCGTCTCTCACTGTCCGTGGTCCGTCTCCCCATCTCAGTGTCCTAGGGTTCCTGTCCCCCTCTCATTGTCCGAGGCTCCATGTCCCTCTCTCTCTGCCTGAGGGTCCGTGTCCCTCTCTCTCTCTGCTCAAGGGTCCATGTCCCCCTCTCTCTCTGCACTAGGGTCCATGTCCCCCTCTCTCTCTGGCCTAGGGTCCCTTTCTCCTTCTCAGTGCCCGAGGGTCCATGTCCCCCACTCAGTGTCCGAAGGTCCGTGTGCTCCTCTCAGCGCCCGAAGGTCCGTGTCCTACTCTGATTGTCCGAAGGTCTGTGTCCCTGTCACTCTGCCCAAGGATCCGTGTCCCCCACTCAGTGTTCCAGGGTTAGCGTCTCCACTCTCAGTGTCCGACGGTTTGTATCTCCCTCTCAGACAGAGAGAGGGGAAGTTATTCATCCTCGGACACTGAGAGGGAGAGTCGGAGACACGGACATTGAGAGGGTGTCCACGGAACATCCGAGGGTCAATGTCTCCATCTTTCTCCGAGTTCGGTATCCGCCTCTCAGTGGCACTGAGTCCGAGTCACACATTTCAGTGTCTGAGTGTCCATGACCCCTTCCCTGTGTCCACAGGTCCCTTTCCATGTCTCAGTGTCTGAGAATCCGTGTCCCCCTCTCAGTGTCTGAGGTTCCGTATCCCCCCTCTCTATCTGTCCGAGGCTCGGTTTCCCCCTCTCAGTGTCTGAGGGTCCATGTCCACCCTTTCAATTTCTGAGGCTCTCTATCTCCTTCTCATGTCCGAGGGTCAATGTCTCCCTCTCTCTCAGTCTGAGGTCCGTGTCCCCTCTGTTTCAGAGGGTCCCTGTAGCCCTCTCAGTTTCCAAGGTTCCATGTCTCCGCTCACAGTGCCCGAGGATCCGAATCCCCCTCTCTATCGGTCTGAGGGTCCTTGTCCCTCTCTCAGTATCTGAGGGTCCATGTCTCCCCTCTCAGTGTCTGAGGGACTGTATCCCCTCTCAGTATAGAGGTTGCCTGTCTCCCTCTCAGAGTTCGAGGTTCGAAGACCCGCTCTCAGTGTCCGAGGTTCCAGGACCACCTCTCCCTCTGCACTAGGCTCCATGTCTCCCTCTCTCTCTGCCCGAGTATCCGTCTCCCCCTCTCTTAGTCCATGGGTTCGTGTCTCCCTCTCAGTGTCCATGGATATGTGTCTCCCTCTCAGTGTCCAAGGGTCAATGGCTCCCCCTTGCAATGCCTGAAGACGTGTCCCCATCTCATTATCCGAGGGTCCATTTCCCCCCCTCAGTTTCTGAGGGTCCGTAACTCCCTCTCAGTGTCCAAGAGTCAATAACTCCCTCTCTCTCTGTCTGAGGTCCATGTCCTCCTCTGTTTCCGAGGTGCCCTGTCCCCTCTCTCAGTGTCTGAGTGTCTGTGTCCCCCTCTCAGTGTCCGAGGTTCCATGTCTTACGGTCAGTGTCCGAGGGTACGTGTCCCCCTCTCAGAGTCTGAGTGTCCATGTCCTCTTTTCAGTGTCCGAGGTTCTGTGTCCCTTCCCTCTGTCCGAGTGTCCGTGTCCCCCTCTCAGTGTCCGAGGGTCAATGGCTCCCTCTCTCATTGTCTGAGAGTCCGTGTCCCCCCTTCTCTCTCCGAGGGTCTGTGTCCCCCGCACACTGTCCGAGGGTCCATGCCCCCTTACAGCGTGTGAGTGTCCATGTCCCCGCTCAGTGTCTGCGGATCTGTGTCCCCCTCTCATTCTACGAGGGACCGTGTTCCCCTCTAAGTTTGCGAGGGTCCGTATCACCGCTCTCTATCTTTTCGAGGCTCTGTGTCCCACTCTCAATGTCCAAGTGTCTCTGACCCCATCTCAGTTTCCGAGGATCTGTTTACACCCTCGCAATGTCCCAGGGTCCATAACTCCCTCTATGTGTCCCAGGGTCATTGTCTCCCTCTCTCTGTCTGAGGTCCATGTCTCCCTCTTAGTGTCCGAGGGTCTGTGTCTCCCCTCTGCGTGTCCAAGTTTGCATGTCTCCCTCTCAGTTTCCAAGTGTCAAAGTCTCCCTCTCTCTCATTCTGAGGGTTCCTGTACCCTATAACTGTACGAGGATCCATGTCCCACTCTCAGTGTCCAACGTTCTGTGTCCCTCTTTCTCGGTCCGAGGGTCCTTGTTGACCATTCAGTTTCTGAGGGTCCGTGTCCCTCCTCTCAGCTCCCGAGGGCTCGTCTCCCTGTCTCCGTGTCTACCCTCTCAGTGTCCAAGGGTCCATATTCCCCTCGCTCTCTGTCCGAGGGTCCCTGTCCCTCTCTCAGTGTCCGGGTGTCCTTGTCTCCCCTCTCAGTGTCAAAGGTTGCGTGTCTCCCTCTCAGTGTCCGAGGGTCAAAGGCTCCCTCTCTCACGGTCCGTGTCCCCATCTCAGTGTTTGAGGGTCCTGTCCCCCCATCAGTGTCCAAGGCTCACATACCCCTCTAGGTGTCTGAGGATCCATGTCCCAATCTCAGTGTCCGAGTGTCCTTGTCCCCCTTTCAGTTTCCGAGGGTCCGTGTCCCCACTCAGTGCCCGAGGGTCCGTGTCCCTCTCATTCTGCCCGAGGGTCCATGTCCCTCTCTCTCTCTGCCCGAGGTTCCGTGTCCCCCACTCAATGTGTGATTTTCCGTGACCCCCTCTCTCTCTGTCCTAGGGTCCCTGTACAAATCTCAGTGTCCGAGGGTCCGTGTCCCCTTCTCAGTGTCTGAGGGTCTGTGTCCCTCTCTCTCTGTCCGAGGGTCCGTGTCCCTCTCTCTCTCTGCCCGAGGGTCCGGGTCCACCCTCTCTATCTGTCCGAGGCTCCATGACCCCCTCTCAGTGTCCGAGGCTCCGTGTCCCTCTCTCAATGTCCGAGGGTCCGTGTCCCCCCTCACAGTGTCCGAGTTTCCGTGTCCACGCTCTCAATTTCTGAGGGCCCGAATCTCCCTCTCAGAGTCTGAGGTTAAATAACTCCCTCTCTCTCTATCTGAGGTCCCTGTCCCCCTGTTTCTGCGGGTCCCTGTCTCCCCTCTGAGTTTCTGAGCGCCTGTGTCCACCCTCTCCTTGTCCGAGGTTCCGTGTCTCCCTCTTAGTGTCTGAGGGTCAATGGCTCCCTCTCTCACTGTCTGAGGTCCTTATCCCCATCTCAGTGTCCGAGGCTCCATGTCCTCCTCGCAGTGTCTGAGTGTCCATGTCCCCCTCTCAGCGTCCGAGGTTCTGAGTCCCTCTCTCTCTGTCCAAGGGTCCGTGTCCCCACTTTGTGTCCAAGGGTCCATGTCCCGCCTCATTGTCCGAGGTTCTGTGTCCTTCTCTCTCTGTCTGAGGTTCTGCGTCCCTCTCTCTCTGTCCAAGGGTCCGTGTTCCCCCTCTCAGTGACCGAGTTTCCATGACACCCTTGTCTCTGAAATAGGGTCCATGTCCCCCTCTCTCTGTCCGAGAGTCCGTGTCCCCCTCTCAGTGTCCAAGTTTCCATGTGTTTTCTCTCTGTCCGAGGTTCCGTGTCCCCCATATATTTTCCAAGGGTCCATGCCCCCTCACAGCGTCCGATGGTCCATGTCCCCTCTTAGTGTCCGAGGATCCATAACCCGCCTCTCTGTGTCTGAGGATCTGTGTTCCCCTCTCATTTTCTGAGGGACCGTGTCACCCTCTCAGTATCCGAAGTTCCGTGTCACCCCTCTCTATCTGTTCGAGGTTCTGTGTCCCCCTCTCAGTGTCCAAGCGTCTCTCTATCCCTCTCAGTTTCCGAGGATCCGTTTACACCCTCACAATGTCTGAGGGTCTGTATCTCCCTCTCAGTGTCCGAGGGTCATTGTCTCCCTCTCTCTGTCTGAGGTCCATGTCCCCATTTGTTTCCAAGGGTCCTTGTCCCCTCGCAGTGTCCAAGGATCCATCACTCTCCTCTCAGTGTCTGAGTGACTGTGTCCCCCTCTGAGTGTCCAAGGTTGCGTTTCTCCCTCTCAGTTGCCGAGGGTCAAAGTCTCCCTCTCTCTCATAATGAGGGTCCCTGTACTCTATAACTGTACAATGATCCATGTCACACTCTCAGTGTCCGAGGTTCTGTGTCCATCTCTCTCGGTCCAAGGGTCCTTGTTGCCTGTTCAGTTTCCGAGGGTCCGTGTCCCCCACTCATTGTCTGAGGTTCTGTGAAACCCTCACTCTCTGTCCGAGGGTCCGTCTCCCCCTCTCAGTGTCCGAGGGTCCGTGTCCCCATCTCAGTGTCCTAGAGTTTCTGTCCCCCTCTCAATGTCCAAGGGTCCATGTCCCCCTCTCAGTGTCCGATGGGTCCATGTCCCCCTCTCAGTGTCTGAAGGTCCATGTCCCACTATCAGTTTCCGAGGGTCCATGTCCCTCTCTCTACCCAAGCTTCCGTTTCCCTCTCTCTCTGCCCAAGGGTCTGTGTCCCTCTCTCTATCTGCCCGAAGTTCCGTATCCCCCACTCAGTGTCTGAGGTTCCGTGTCCACCTCTCTCTTTGCACTAGGGTCAATGTCCCCCTCTCTCTCTGTCCGAGGGTTCCTGTCCCTCTCTCAGTGTCCGAGGGTCCGTGTCTCCCCTCTCAGTTTCTGAGGGTCTGAATCCCCCTCTCCTTGTCCAAAGTTTCGTGTCTCCCTCTTAGTGACCGAGGGTCAATGGCTCCCTCTCTCACTATCCAAGGTCCGTATCCCCATCTCATTTTCTGAGGATCCATGTCCCCCTATCAGTGTCTGAGGCTCCATGTCCCCCTCTCAGTGTCTGAGGGTCCATCTCCCTCTCTGTCAGCCTGAGGGTCCATGTCCCCCTCTCAGGGTCCGAGTGTCTGTGTCCCCCTCTCGGTGTCCGAGGTTCTTGTCCCTTTTCTCTGTCTGATTGTCCATGTCCCCCTCGCAGTTTCTGAGGTTTGATGTCCCGTTCTCAGTATAGGAAGTTCCGTGAACCCCTCTCTCACTGCACTAGGGTCCATGTACCCCTCTCTCTCTGTACAAGGGACGGTCTACCTCTTTCAGTGACAATGGGTCCATGTCCCCATCTCAGTGTCCGAAGGTCCATGTCCCCCTTTCAGTGTCCGAGGGTCCGTGTCCCTCTCTCAGTGTCCAAGTGTCCGTGTCCCCATATCAGTGTCCGAGGCTCCCATTCCTGCCGTAACTGTCCGAGGATCAATGTCCCACTCTCTGTGTCCGATTGTGGATTTCCCCCTCTCTCTCTGTCCGAGGGCCCGTGTCCCCCGTTCATTGTCCGAGGGTCCATGTCCCCCTCTCAGTGCCTGAGAGTCCGAGGGTCAGTGACTCCATCTCTCACTCTCCGTAGTCTGTGTCCCCATCTCAGTGTCCTAGGGTCCCTGTCCCCCTCTCATTGTCCGAGGGTGCATGTCCCTCTCTCTCTGCCTGAGGGTCTGTATCCCTCTCTATTTCTGCCCGAGGGTTCATGTCCTCCTCTCTCTCTGCACTAGGGTCCATGACCCCCTTTCTCTCTGGCCTAGGGTCCCTGTTCCCTTCTCAGTGCCCGAGCGTCCATGTCCTCCACTCAGTGTCCGAGGATCCGTGTGCCCCTCTAGGTGCCCGAGGGTCCGTGTACCACTCTGATTGTCCGAGGGTCCGTGTCCCTGTCACTCTGCCCGAGGGTCCATGTCCCCTGCTCAGTGTTCGAGGGTCCGTGTCTCCCCTCTCAGTGTCCGATGGTTTATTTCGTCCTCTCAGTTACCGAGGGTCAATGTCTCCCTCTCTCTCTCTCCGAGGTCCCTATGCCCCTCTCAGTGGCAGTGGGTCCTTGTCGCACCTTTCAGTGTCCGAGTGTCCATGACCCCCTCACAGTGTCCGAGGGTCCGTAACATCCGTTCTCAGTGTCTGAGGGTCCCTTTCCACGTCTCAGTGTCAGAGAATCCGTGTCCCCCCTCAGTTTCCGAGGGTCCGTATCCCCCCTCTCTATCTGTCCAATACTCCGTGTCCCCCTCTCAGTGTCTGAGGGTCTGTGCACCCTCTCAGTGTCTGAGTTTCTGAATGCACCCCCTCAGTGTTCGAGGTTCCATCGCCACCCTCTCAATGTCCGAGGGTCCGACTCTCCCTCTCAGTGTCCGAGGATCAATAACTCCCTCTCCCTCTGTCTGGGGTCCCTGTCCCCTTTTTCTGAGGGTCCATGTCCACCTCTCAGTATCTGGGTTTCTGTGTTGCTCCTCTCAGTGTCTGAGCGTCCGTATCCCCCCTCTCACTGTCCGAGGATCCTTTTCCCTCTCTCACTGTCCGAGATTCGTGTCCCCCTGTCAGTGTCTGAGAGTCCATATACCCTCTCAGTGTCTGAGGCTCCGATTCCCACTCTCAATATCCAAGGGTCTGTGTCCCCCTCTGATTGTCCGAGTGTCCATATCCCATACTCAGTCTCTAAGATTCCGTGTACCCCTCTTAGTGTCCCAGGGTCCGTGTCCCCCTCTCAGCGTCTGAGGTTCTGAGTCTCTATCTCATTGTCCGATGGTCTGCGTCCCCCCTCTGTGACCGAGGGTCCCTGTCCCCCCTCATTGTCCAATGATCCTTGTCCTTATCTCTCTGTCTGAGGATTCGTTTCCCCCTCTCAGTGTCCGAGGGTCAGAGTCTCCCTCTCTCTCTTTCTGAGGGTCCGGTCCTGCTCTCAGTGTCCGAGTGTCCATGTCACCCTCTCACTGTCCGAGGTTCTGCGTCGCTCTCTCTCTATTCGATGGTCTATGTTCTCCCACTCTGTGACGGATATTCCATGACATCCATTCTCTCTGAAATAGGGTCCATGTCCCCTTCTCTCTCTCTCCGAGAGTCCGTGTCCCCCTCGCAGTGTCCGAGGATCCATGTCTCCCCTCTCAGTGTCTGAGTGACTGTGTCCCCCTCTGAGTGTCCAAGGTTGCGTTTCTCCCTCTCAGTTTCCGAGGGTCAGTCTCCCTCTCTCTCAGTCTGAGGGTCCCTGTACTCTATAACTGTATGAGGATCCATGTCCCAATCTCAGTGTCTGAGGTTCTGTGTCCATCTCTCTTGGTCCATGGGTCTTTGTTGCCCGTTCAGTTTCCAAGGGTCCGTGTCCCCCACTCAGTTTCTGAGGTTCTGTGAAACACTCACTCTCTGTCCGAGGGTCCGTGTCCCCCTCTCAGTGTCTGAGGGTCTGTGTCCCCCTCTCAGTGTGCGAGGGCCAGCAGCTCTGTCACTCAATGTCTAAGGTCCGTGTCCTCATCTCATTGTCCCTGGGTCCCTGTCCCCCTCTCAGTGTCCAAGGGTCCGTGTCCCCCTCTTAGTGTCCGATGGGTCCATTTCCCCATCTCAGTTTCTGAGGGTCCATGTCCCACTTTCATTTTCTGAGCGTCCGTGTCCTTCTCTCTGCCCGCAGGTCCATGTACCTCCCTCTCTGCCCGAGGGTCTGTGTCCCGCTCTCTATCTGCCCGAATGTCCGTGTGCCCCACTCAGTGTCTGAGGTTCCGTGTCCCCCTCTCTCTCTGCACTAGGGTGAATGTCCACCTCTCTCTCTGTCCGAGGGTCCCTGTCCACCTCTCTCTGTGTCCGAGGGTCCATGTCTCCCCTCTCAGTTTCTGAGGGTCTGTGTCCCCCCTCTCCTTGTCCAAAGTTCCGTGTCTCCCTCTTAGTGACCGAGGGTCAATGGCTCCCTCTCTCACTGTCCAAGGTCCGTATCCCCATCTCATTGTCTGAAGATCCGTGTCCCCATATCAGTGTCTGAGGGGCCAGGTCCCACTCTCATTTTCCGAGGGTCCGTGTCCCTCTCTCATTCTGCCCGAGTGTCCGTGTCGCCCACTCAGTGTGCGAGGTTCTGTGTCCCCTTTTCTCCCTGTCCTAGGGTCCCTGTCCAACTCTCAGTGTCCAAGGGTCCGTGTCCCTCTCTGACTCTGCTCGAGGGTCCGTATCCCCCCTCTCTATCTGTCCGAGGCTCCGTGTCCCCCTCTCAGTGTCCAGGGCTCCGTGTCCCCCTCTCAGTGTCCAAGGCTCCGTGTCCTCCTCTTAGTATCCGAGGGTCCGTGTCCCCCCTCTCTGTGTCCGAGGTTCCATGTTCACCCTCTCAATGTCCGAGGGCATGAACCTCGCTCTCAGAGTCCCTCTCTCTCTGTCTGAGGTCCCTGTTCCCCTGTTTCCGAGGGTCCGTGTCCCCCTCTTAGTGTCCGAGGTTCCGTGTCTCCCCTCTCAGTGCCTGAGTGTCCGTGTCCCTCTCTCACTCTGCCGAGTGTTCCTGTCCCCCTCTCAGTGTCTGAGGGTCCGTGTCCCCCCTTTCAGTGTCTGATGGTCCCTTTCCTCTTCTCAGTGTCCGAGGGTCAGTGTGCTCCTCTCAGTGTCCGAGGGTCCATAACCTCCCCTCTCTATTTGTCTGAGGGTCCGTGTCTCCCTTCTCAGTATCTGAGGGTTTGTGTCCCCCCCTCTCAGTATCCCAGGTTCCATGTCTCCCTCTCAGTGTCTTAGTGCCAATGGCTCCCTCTCCCACTGTCTGAGGTCCATGGCCCCATCTCAGTGTCTGAGGGTCCGTGTCCCCCTATCAGCATCCGTGGCTCTGTGTACCCTTCTCGGTGTCTTAGGGCCCATGTCCCCATCTCAGTATATGAGGGTCCGTGTCCTCCTGTCATTGTCCGAGGGTCTGTGTCACCCCTCTTTGTGTCCGAGGTTCCGTGTCCGCGCTCTTAATGTCCGAGGGCCCGAATCTCTTTCTCAGAGTCCGAGGTTCAATACCTCCCTCTCTCTCTGTCTGAGGTCCCTGTCTGCCTGTTTCCGAGGGTCCGTGTCCCCCTCTCAGTGTCCAAGGTTCCGTGTCACCCCTCTCAGTGTCCAAGGATCTGTATCCTCCTCTCTCTCTGTCCGAGGGTCCTTGTCCCTCTCTCAGTGTCCGAGGGTCTGTGTCTCCCCTCTCAGTGTCTGATGGTCTGTGTGCCCCCTCTCAGTCTCCCAGTTTCCGTGTCTCCCTCTCAGTGTCCGAGGGCCAATGGCTCCTTCTGCAACTGTCCGAGTTCCGTGTCCCCCTCTCAGTGTCCGAGGTTCCGTGTCACCCCTCTCAGTGTCCAAGGATCCGTGTCCTCCTCTCTCTCTCTGTCCAAGAGTCTTTGTCCCTCTCTCAGTGTCTGATGTTCTGTGTCCCGCCTCTCAGTCTCCCAGGTTCCGTGTCTCCCTCTCAGTGTCCGAGGGCCAATGGCTTGTTCTGTAACTGTCCGAGGTCTGTGTCCCCATCTCTGTGTCTGAGGGTCCGTGTCCTCCAATTAACATCTGAGGCTCTGTGCACCCCTCTAAGTTCTGAGGGTTTGTGTCCCCCTCTAACTGTCCAAGGGTCCATGCCCCTCTCTCAGTGTCTGAGTTTCCATGCGCCGCTCACAGTGTCCGAGGGTCCGTGTCCCCCTCTTAATGTCTGACGTTCTGTGTCCCTCTCTCTCTGTCCGCAGGTCCTTGTCCCCTCTCAGTGTCCGAGGGACGTGTCCCCTTTCTCAGTGTCCGAGGGTCCATGACTCCACTCTCAGTGTCCGAGGGTCAATGTCTCCCACTCTCTCTTTCCGAGGGTCTGGTCCCTCTCTTAGTTTCCGAATGTCTGTGTCCCCCTCTCTTTGTCCGAGATTCTGCGTCCCTCCCGCTCTGTCTGAGGGTCTGTATCCCCCTCTCAGTGTCCGAGGTGCTGGCTGTTTCTCTCTCTGTCTGGACACTGAGCCCCCTCTATCAGACACAGAAGGGAGACATGGACCCTCGGACACTGAGACGGGGACACGGATCCTCGGACAGAGAGAAAGGGAGACAATGACCCTTGGACATTGAGAGGGATACTCAGCGTCCACGGGTCCATAGCACCCCCCTCAGTGACCGAGGAACAATACCCCCCCTCTCAGTGTCCGAGGATCTGTATCCCGCTCTACTTTTCCGAAGCTCCATGTCCCCCTCTCAGTCTCCGAACGTCCAAATACCCCCTCTCTATCTGTCCGAGGCTCTGTGTCTCCATTCCAGTGTCCGAGGTTCCGTTTCCCCGCTCTCAGTGTCCAAAGTTCCATGTCCACCCTGTCAATGTCCGAGGGTCCATATCTCTCCCTCAGTGTCCAAGGGTCCGTGTCTCCCTCTCAGTGTCTGAGGGTCAAAGTTTCCCACACTCTCAGTCTAAGGATCCATGTCCCCCTCTTAGTGTCCGAGTGTCCATGTCCCCCTGGCATTGTCCGAGGTTTGATGTCCTGCTCTCTGTGTATGATGTTCCGTGAACCCCTCTCTCACTGCACTAGGGTCAATGTACCCCTCTTTCTCTGTACGAGGGACGGTCTACCTCTCTCAGTGTCCATGGGTCCGTGTCTCCCTCTCAGTGTCCGAGTGTCCATGTCCCCCTTACAGTGTCCGAGGGTCCGTGTCCCCCTCTCAGTGTCCAAGTGTCCGTGTTCCCATATCAGTGTACGAGGCTCCCTGTCTCCCTGCAACTGTCCGAGGATCAATGTCCCACTCTCTGTGTCCGATTTTCTGTGACCCTCTCTCTCTGTCCGAGGATCCGTGTCTCCCTCTCAGTGTCCAAGGGTCCATGTCCTGCTCTCAGTGTCCGAGGTTCTGAGCCTTTCTCTCTTTGTCTTTGGGTCCATTTCCCTCCTTTGTGTCCGAGAGTCCGTTTCGCCCCTCAGTGTCCGAGGTTCAGTGTTCTTCACTCTTTGACCGAGGGTCCGAGTCCCCCTCTCTGTCTGAGGGTCAGTGTCACCCCTCTCAGTGTCCAAGGGTCCACATCCTCCTCTCAGTGTCCAAGGGTCCATGTCCCCCTCTCAGCGTCTGAGGGTCAAAGTCTCCCTCTCTCTCTTTCCAAGGGTCCGGTCCCGGTCTCAGAGTCCGAGGTTCCGGGTGCTTCTCTCTCTGTCCGAGGTTCCGTGTCACCCATACAGTTTTTGAGGGTCCATGTCCCCGTCTCAACGCCCGAGGGTTCATGTACCCCTCAGTGTCTGAGGATCCGTACCACCTCTCTGAGTGTCCAAGGATCCGTGACCCCTCTCAGTTTCGGATGGTCCGTGTCGCGCTCTCAGTGTCCGAGTGTCCATATCCCCCCTCTCTATTTGTTTGAGGCTCTGTGTCCCCCTCTCAGTGTCCGAGGTTCTTGGTCCCCATCTCAGCTTCCGAGGATCCATTTTGCACCCTGGCAATGTCCGAGGGTCCGTATCTCCCTCTCAGTGTCCGAAAGTCATTGTCTCCCTCTCTCTCTCTGAGGTCCATTTTTCCCTCTGTTTCCAAGGGTCCATGTCCCCCTCTCAGTGTCCGAGGGTCCATGTCTCCCCTCTCAGTGTCTGAGTGACTGTGTGCCCCTCTGAGTGTCCGAGGTTGCTTGTCTCCCTCTCCGTTTCCGAGGGTCAACGTCTCCCTCTCTCTCAGTCTGAGGGTCCCTGTCCCTTATAACTGTCTGATGATCTATGTCCCACTCTCAGTGTCTGAGGTTCTGTGTCCCTCTTTCTCGGTCCGAGGGTCCTTGTTGCCCTTTCAGTTTCCGAGGGTCCGTGTCCCCCACTCGGTGTCCAAGGTTCTGTGACCAACTCTCTCTCTGACCTAGGGTTCATGTCCCCCTCTCTCTCTGTCCAAGGGTCCTTGTCCCCCTGTCAGTGTCCAAGGGTCCGTGTCTTCCTCTCAATGTCCGAGGGTCAGTGGCTCCTTCACTCAAGTCCGAGGTCCGTGTCCCCATCTCAGTGTCCCAGTGTCCCTGTCCTCCTCTTAGTGTCTGAGGGTCCGTGACCCACTCACATTTTCCGAGGGTCCGTGTCCCCCTCTCATGTCCGTGGTCTGCCTCTCCCTCTCATGTCCGTGGTCTGCCTCTCCCTCTCAGTGTCCGAGGGTCAATGGCTCCCTCTCTCACTGTTCGAGGTCCGTGTCCCCCTCTCAATGTATGAGGGTCTGTGTCCCCCATCAGTGTCCGGGGCTCTGTGTTCCCTCTCAGTGTCTGAGCTTCCGTATTCCCCTCTGTATCTGTCCAAGATTCCTTGTCCTTCTCTCAATGTCCGAGCGTCGGTGTCTCCCCTCTCAGTGTCTGAGGGACTGTGCACCCTCTCAGTGTCCGAGTGTCTGTGTCCCCTTTCAGTGTCCGAGATTTGATGTCCCCCTCTAAGTGTCCGAGGTTCCGTGACCCCTTCTCTCGCTACACTAGGGTCCATGTCCACTTCTTTCTCTGTCCTAGGGTCCCTATCACTCTCTCAGTGTCCAAGGGTCAGTGTCCCACTCTCAGTTTACGAGGGTCGGTGCCACCCTCTCAGCGCCTGAGGGTCCGAGTACAACACACTATCATGTCCTAGGGTCCTTGTCCCTCTCTCAGTGTCCGAGGGTCTGTGTCTCCCCTCAGAGTCTGAGGGACGGTCTCCCTCTCTCAATGTCCATTGTCCGTGTCCCCATTTCAGTGTCCGAAGGTACGTATCCCCCTTTCCATCCGTCCGAGGTTCCTTGTCCCTCTTTCAGTGTCCGAGGATCGGTGTCTCCCCTCTCAGTGTCTGAGGTACTGTGTCCCCCTCTCAATGTCTAAGGTTGCATGTCTCACTCTCAGTATCCGAGGGTCATTGTCTCCCTCTCTCTCTGTCTGAGGACCTCGTCCCCCTCTCTTTGTCCAAGTGTCTGTGTCCCCCTCTCAGTTTCCGATATTCCGTGTCCTTTTCTCTCTGTCTGATTGTCCATATCCCCTTCTCAGTGTCCGAGAGTACGTAAGGCCCCCTTTCAGTGTCCGAAGGTCCCTTTCCCCTACTCAGTGTCCGATGGACATGTCCCCCACTCAGTGTCCTAGTGTCCGTAACCCTCTCTCAGTGTCTGATGCTCCGTGTGCCCCCTCTCAGTGTCTGAGGTTTGCTCTCCACCCGCTCAATGTCTGAGGGTCCGAATCTCCCTCTCGGTATCCGAGGGTCAATATCTCCCCTCTCAGTGTCTGAGGGGCCGTATAGCCCTCTCTTTCTGTCCAAGGGTCTGTCTCCCCCTCTCATTGTCTGAGGTTCCGCGTCTCCCTCTCAGTGTCCGAGGGTCAATGGCTCCCTCTCTCACTGTTCGAGTTCCGTGTCCCCATCTCGATGTATGAGGGTCTGTGTCCCAATATCAGTATCCCAGCCTCTGGGTTCCCTCTCATTGTCCAAGGTTCCATGGACCTTTCTCTCTGTCCGATTGTCTGTGTCCCCTCTGTCTGTTCGAGGTTTGATGACCCCCTCTAAGTGTCCGAGGTTCCGTGACCCCTTCTCTCGCTACACTAGGGTCCATGTGCCCTTCTTTCTCTGTCCTAGGGTCCCTATCACTTTCTCAGTGTCCGAGGGTCAGTGTCCCACTCTCAGTTTATGAAGGTCCGTGTCACCCTCGCAGCGCCTTATGGTCCGAGTCCCACACTCTATCTGTCCGAGGGTCCTTGTCCCTCTCTCAGTGTCCGAGGGTCTGTGTCTCCCCTCTCAGTGTCTGTGGGACGGTGTCCCTCTCTCAATGTCCGAGGTCCGTGTCCCCATTTCAGTGTCCGAATGTCTGTATCCCTCTTTCTATCTGTCCGAGGTTCCTTGTCCCTCTTTCAGTGTCCGAGGGTCGGTGTCTCCCCTCTCAGTGTCTGAGGTACTGTGTCCCCCTCTCAATGTCTGAGGTTGTGTGTCTCGCTCTCAGTATCCAAGGGTTATTGTCTCCCCCTCTCTCTGTCTGAGGTCCATGTCCCCCTCTCAGTGTCCAAGTTTCTGTGTCCCCCTCTTAGTGTCCGATGTTCTGTGTCCTTTTCTCTCTGTCTGATTGTCAATGTCTCCCTCTCAGTTTCTGAGGATCCGTGAACCCTTCTCTTGCTGCGCTAGGTTCCATGTCCCCCTCTTGCTCTGTCCTAAGGTCCCTGTCCCCCTCTCAGTGTCCGAGGGTGCGTGTCCCCCTCTGTGTCTGAGGGTCCGTGTCCCCCCTCTCAGAGTCTGCGAGTCCGTGTCCCCCTCTCACTGTCTTATGGTCCATGTCCCACTCTCATTTTCCAATGGTTCATGTCCCACTCTCATTGTCCGATGGTCCGTGTCCCTTTCTCTCTGCCTGATGGTCCGTGTCCCTCTCTCAGTGTTCGAGGGTCCCTGTCTTCCCTCTCAGTGTTCGACGGTGTATTTATCCCTCTCAGTGTCCGAGGGTCAATGTCTCCCTCTCTCTCTGTCCGGGGTCCTTATCCCGCTCTCAGTGGCAGTGGGTCCGTGTCGCATCTATCAGTGTCCAAGGTTCCATGACCCCCTTTCAGTGTCACAAGGTACATAATGCCCGTTCTCAGTGTCTGAGGGTCCGTGTCCCCCTCTCAGACTCTGAGGGTCCGTGCACCCTCTCAGTGTCCAAGGTTCCGTGTTCACCTCTCATTTTTGGAGGGTCTGTGTGCCCCTCTCAGTGTCTGAGGGTCCTTACCCACACTCTCTATCTTTCCAAGGCTCCGCATCCCCCTCTCTGTGTCCTAGGGTCTGTGTCATCCTCTCAGTGTCTTAGGGTCCGAGTCCCCACTCTCAGTGTCAGATGTTCTGTGTCTACCCGCTCAATGTCCGAGGGTCCATATCTCACTCTCAGTGTCCAAGGGTTATTGTCTCACTCCCTCTGTCTGGGGTCACTACCCCCCTCTGTTTCTGAGGGTCCATGTCCCCCTCTCAGTGCCTGAGAGACTGTGTCCGAGGTTCTTTGTCTCCCTCTTAGTGACCGAGGGTCAATGTCTATGTCTCTCTCTGTCCGAGGGTCCATGTCCCCCTCTCAGTGTCCGAGGGTCCGTGACCCACTCTCAGTGTACGAGGTTTGATGTCCCCCTCTCAGAGTCCGAGAGTACGTGTCCCATTCTCAATTTCCGAGGGTCCATGTCCCCCTCTCAGTGTCTGAGGCTCCATATCAACCCTCTTTATTTGTCTGAGGCTACGTGTCCCCCTCTCAGTGTCCGAGGATCATTGTCTCCCTCTCTCTCTGTCTGAGGTCCGAGTCCCATTTCAGTGTCTGAGAGTCTGTGTCTCCCTCTCACTGCCCGAGGTTCAGCGTCTGTCTCTCTCTGTCCAACTGGCCATGTCCCCCTCTCATTGTCCGAAGTTTGATGTCCCCCTCTCAGTGTCTGTTGTCCATCTCCCCCTCTCAGTGTCCGAGAGTCCGTTTCTCCCTCTCACTGTCCGAGTTTCTGTGTCCCTTTCTCTCTGTCCGATTGTCCGTGTCCCCCTCTCATTGTCCGAGGTTTGATGTCCCCAAATCAGTGTCTGAAGTTCCGTTACCCCCTCTCTCACTGCACTGGGGTCATGTACACCTCTATCTCTGTCTGAGGAATGGTCTCACCCTCTCAGTTTCCGAGGGTCCATGTGCCCCTCTCAGTGTCGGAAGGTCCGTGTCCCCCTCTAGGAGGCCGAGAGTCCATGACCACCTCAAAGTGTCCGAGGATCCGTGTCTCCCTCTCATTTTCCGAGGGTCGTTGTCCCCCTCTCAGTGTCCGAGGACCTGAGTCCCTCTCTCTCTCTATCCGAGGGTCTATGTCCCCGCTTTCAGTGTCCGAGGATCCGCGCCCCCTCTCAGTGGCCGAGGGTCCATTTCAACCCTCTCTATCTGTCTGAGGCTATGTGTCCTCCTCTCAGTGTCAGTGGGTTTGTGTCCCACTCTCCGTGTCCGAGGGTCCGTTTCTTCCTCTCAGTGTCTGAGGGTCATTGTCTCCCTCTCTCTTGTCTGATGTCCATGTCCCCCTCTGTGTTCGAGAGTCCGTGTCTCCCACTCACTGTCCGACGGTCAAAGTCACCCTCTCCCTCAGTCCACGGGTCCATGCCCCCTCCCTGTCTGAGGTCCGTGTCATCCTCTAAGTTTCCGAGGTTCAGTGTCCCTTTCTCTCTATCCGATTATCCGTGTCCCCCTCTCATTGTACGAGGTTTGATGTCCTCCTCTCAGTGTCTGATGTTCCGTTACCCTCTCTCTCACTGCATTGGGATCATGTACACCTCTATCTCTGTCCGAGTGATGGTCTCACCCTTTCAGTGTCCCTGGGACCGTGTCTCCCTCTCAATGTCCAAGGTCTCCCCCTCTCAGTGTCCAAGGGTCCATGTGCCCCACTCAGTGTTCGATGGTTCCATGTCCCCCTCTCAGTGTCTGAGGGTCCATGTCCCACTCTCAGTGTCCGAGGATCATTGTCCCACTCTCTCTCTGAGGTCTGTGTCCCCCTCTGTATCCAAGGGTCCTTGTCCCCCTCTCAGTGTCCGAGGGTCCGTGTCTCCCCTCAGTGTCTGAGTGATTGTGTCCACCTCTGAGTGTCCGAGGTTGCGTCTCTACCTCTCAGTTTCCGATGGTCAAAGTCTCCCTCTCTCTCAGTCTGATGGTCCCTGTCCGCTAAAACTGTCCGAAGATCCATGTCCCACTCTCAGTGTCCGAAGTTCAGTGTTTGCCTCTCCCGGATTGAGGGTCCTTGTTGCCCCTTCAGTTTCCGAGGGTCCGTGTCCTCCACTCAGTGTCCGAGGTTCTGTGACCACTTCTCTCTCTGCACTAGGGTCCATCTCCCCCTCTCTCTCTGTCCGACGGTCCGTGTACCCCTCTCAGTGTCCGAGGATCTGTGTCAACCATTCAGTGTCTGAGTATCCATGTCCCCCTGTCAGCATCCGAGGGTCTGTGACCCCCACTCAACTTCCAAGGGTCTGTGTCCACCCACTCTGTCCAAGGGTCCGTGTCCCTCCCTCACATTCCGAGGTTCCGTGTCATTCTCTCTCTCTATGAGGTTCCATGTCCCCTCTCAGTGTCCGAGGATCCATGTCTCCCTTTCAGTGACCAAGGCTCCGTGTCCCCCCCTCAGTTTTCGAGTGTCCATATCTCCCATCTCTCTGTCCGAGTGTCCATGTCCGCCTCTCAATGTCTGAGGTCTGTGTCCCTCTCTCAGTGTCCAATGTTCCATGTCCCCCTACCAATGTCTGAGGCTCCCTGTCCCCCTCTTACTGTCCAAGGATCCATGTCCCACTCTCAGTGTCCGAAGATCCGTGTCCTCCTCTCAGTTTCTGAGGCTCCGTGTCCCCCTTTCAGTGACCGAGGTTCCGTGTCCCCCCATTAGAATTCGAGGCTCGGTGTCTCGCCAGTCAGTGTCCGAGGGTCCGTTTCTGTCTCTTAGTATCCAAGGTTCTGTGTGCCCCTCTCAGTGTCCAAGGTCCTGAGTCCCTCTCTCTCTCTGTCCAAAGGTTCGTGTCCCCCATCTCAGTGTCCGAGTGTCTGCGCTGCCCTCTCAGTGTCCGAGGGTATGTGTCCCCCCCTCAGTGTCCAAATGTCCGTGTTTCCCTCTCAGTGTCCGAGAGACCATATCCCACAGCTCTATCCCTCCGAGACTCCCGAACCCCTCTCAGTGTCCGAGGGTACATGTCCCCCTCTCAGTGTCCGAGGCTCCGAGCCGGAGGTCTGTGTCCAGCTCTCAGTGTCCGAGGGTATATGTCCCCTTATCAGTGTGAGGCTTCCTGTCCCCATCTTACTGTCTGAGGGTCCATGTCCCATTCTCAGTATCTGAGCTTCCATGTAACCCTCTCAGTGTCCGAGGGTCTGTATCCACCTCTCAGTGTCCGAGGACCTGAGTCCCTCTCTCTCTATCCGAGGGTCCGTGTCCTCCCTTTCAGTGTCTGAGGATCCGCGCCCCCTCTCAGTGGCCGAGGGTCAGTGTCCCCCTCTCAGTGTCCAAGGGCCCGCATCCCCCTCTCAGTGTCCGAAGATCCATGTTCTCCTCTCAGTTTCTGAGGGTCCGTGACCCCCTTTCAGTGACCGAGGCTCTGAGTCCCCCCCTCAGTTTTCGAGGGTCCATATCTCCCATCTCAGTTTGTGACTGTCCGTGTCCGCATCTCAGTGTCTGAGGTCCGTGTCCTTTGTTCAGTGTCCGAGAGTCCATGGCCCCCTACCAGTGTCTGAGGCTCCCTGTCCCCCTCTAACTGTCTGAGGATCCATGTCCCACTCTCAGTGTCCGAAGATGCGTGTCCTCCTCTCAGTTTCCTAGGCTCCGTGTCCCCCTTTAAGTGACCAATGTTCCGTCTCCCCCCATCAGTTTTTGCGACTCAGTGTCTCGCCTCTCAGTGTCCGAGGTTTCGTTTCTGTCTCTTAGTATCCAAGGTTCTGTGTGCCCCTCTCAGTGTATGAGGGTCTGTGTCCCGCTCTCATTGTCCGAGGGTCCATGTCCCCCTTTCAGTGCCTGAGGCTCTCTGTCCCCCTCCAACTGTCCGAGGGTCCATGTGCCACTCTCACTATCTGAACTTCTGTGTGCCCCTTTCTGTGTCTAAGGGTCTGTTTCCCCTTCTCAGTGTCCGAGGTCTTGAGTCCCTCTCTCTCTCTTTCCGAGGGTCCATGTGCCCCCTCTCAGAGTCCGAGGGTCCATGTCCCCCATCAGTGTCCGAGGTTTTGTATTCTCCTCTCTCTGTCCGAGGGTCTGGTCCCGCTCTCAGTGTCTGACTGTCTGTGTCCCCCTCTCACTCTCTGAGATTTTGCGTCCCACTCTCTCTGTCTGAGGGTCCGTTCCCACTCTCAGTGTCTGACAGTCCGTGTCCCCCTCTCACTGTCTGAGGTTTTGCGTCCCTCTCTCTCTGTCCGAGGGTCCGTGTTTCCCCTCTCAGTGACCGAGGTTCCATGGCCCCTTCTCTATGCAATAGTGTACATGTTACCCTCTCTTTCTGTCCGAGAGGCATGTGCCCCTGTCAGCATCTGAGGGTCCATGACACCCTCTAAGCTTCTGAGGGTCAATGTCCCCTTCTCAGAGACCGAGGCTATGTGTCCCTCTGTCTCTGTCTGAGGGTCCTTGTCCCCCTTTCAGTGTCCGAGGATCTGTGTCCAACCTCACAATGTCCGAGGGTCTGTAAATCCCTTTCAGTTTCCAAGGGTCAATATCTCCGTCTCTCTCTGTCTGAGGTCCCTGTTCCCCTCTGCTTCTAAGTGTCCGTGTCCCCGTCTCAGTGTCCGAGGGTCTGTGTCTCCCCTCCCAGTGTCTGAGTGACTGGTTCCCCCTCTGATTGTCCGAGGTTGCGTTTCTCCCTCTCAGTGTCCGAGGGTCAAAGTCTCCCACTCTCTCAGTCTGAGGGTTCATGTTCCCCTCTCAGTGCCGAGTGCCCATGTCCCAATCTCAGTGTCCGAGGTTGTCTATCCTTTTCTATCTGTCCGATTGTCAGTGTCCCCTTCTCAGCGTCTGAGGTTTGATGTCTCCCTCTCTGTGTCTGTGGTTCTGTGACCCCCTCTCTCACTGCGCTCGGGTCCATGTACCCCTTTCTCTGTCTGAGGGATGGTCTCACCATCTCATTGTCCGTGAAGCCTTGTCTCCCTGTCAGTGTCCGAACGTCAATGGCTCCATCTCTCAATTTCCGAGGTCTGTGTCCCCAACTCAGTGTCCGAGAGTCCATGTCCCCATCTTTGGGTCCGAGAGTCCATGTCCCCCTCTCAGTGTCCGAACGTCCGTGTCCCCTCTCAGTGTCCGAGTGTCCATGTCCGCCTCTCAATGTCTGAGGGTCCATGTCCCTCTCTCAAATTCTGAGGGTCTGTGTTCCCCTTTCAGAGTCCGTGGTTCCATTTCCCCCTCTCAGAGTTCGAAGGTCCATGTCCCCCTTTAGTGTCCGAGGTTCCCTGTCGCCCTATCAGTGTCTGAGGCTGCCTGTCCCCCTGTCAGTGTCCGAGGCTCCCTGTCCCCCTCTAACTGTCCTTGGATTCAGGTCCCACTCTCAGTGTCTGAGTTTCTGTGTCCCTCTCTCTCTGTCCGAGGGTCCTTGTCCCCGTTTCAGTTTCCGAATGTCCGTGTCCCCCATTCAGTGTCTGAGGTTCTGTGACCCACTCTCTCTCTGCACTAGGGTCCATGTCCCCCTCTCTCTCTGTCCGAGGGTCCGTGTCCCCTGCTCAGTGTCCAAGGCTCCTTGGCCCCTCTCAGTGTCCAAGAGTCAGTGTCTCCCTCTCAGTGTCCAAGGGTCAGTGTCTCCCTCTCTCATTGTTTGAGGGTCCGTGTCCCTCTCTCTCTGCCCAAGGGCCCATGTAACTCTCTCTGTCTGCCCAAGCGTCCGTGTCCCCCAGTCAGTGTCCGAGGTTCTGTGTCCCCCTTTCTCTCTGCATGAGGGTCCGTGTCCCCCTCTCAGTGTTCAAGGGTCCATGTCTACCCTTCTCAGTGTCCGAGGGTTCTTTGTCCCGCTCTTAGTGACCAAGGGTCCGTATCCCCCCTCTCTATCTGTCCGAGGTCCTGTGTCCCATTTTCAGTGTCCGAGGGTCCGGGTCCTCCTCTGTGTCCAGGATTCCGTGTCCACCCTCTCATTGTCCGAGGATGCAAATCTTCCTCTCAGTTTCTGAGGGTCAGAATCTCCCTCTCTCTGAGTTCCCTGTCCCCCTCTGTTTCTGAGGGTCCGTGACCTCGTCTCAGTATCCATGGTCTGCATCTCCCCTCCCAGTGTCTGAGCGACTGTGTCACCCTCTGAGTGTCCGAGGTTGCGTTTCTCCCTCTCAGTGTCCGAGGGTCAAAGTCTGTCACTCTCTCAGTGTGAGGGTCCATGTTCCCCTCTTAGTGCTGAATGTCCGTGTCCTACTCTCAGTGCCCGAGGTTCTCTATCCTTTTCTATCTGTGCGATTATCTGTGTCCCCTTCTCAGAGTCCGAGGTTTGATGTCCCCCTCTCAGTGTCTGTGGTTCCGTGACCCCTTCTCTCGCTGCACTCGGGACCATGTATCCCTTTCTCTGTCCGAGGGATGGTCTCCCCATCTCAGTGTCCGTGAGTCCGTGTCTCCCTCTCAGTGAGCGAAGTTCTATGGCTCCCTCTAAATGTCCGAGCATCCATGTCCTCCTCTCAGTGTGTGAGGTTCCATTTCCGCCTCTCAATGTCTGAGGGTCCGTTTCCCTCTCTCAGATTCCGAGAGTCCATGTCCCCCTCTCAGAGTTCGTGTCTCCATTTCCCCCTCTCAGAGTTTGAAGGTCCGTGTCCCCCTCTCAGTGTCCGAGGTTCCGTGTCCCCCTATCAGTGTCCGAGGCTCCGTGTCACCCTCTAACAGTCCGAGGATCCACGTCCCACTCTCAGTGTCCGAGGTTCTATGTCCCTTTCTCTCTGTCCGAGGGTCCCTGTCTCCCTTTCAGTTTCCGAGGGTCCATGTCCCCCACTCAGTGTCCGAGGAACTGTGACCCCCTCTCCCTGTGCACTAGGGTCCATGTCCTCCTCTCTCTCTGTCCGAGGGTCCATGTCACCCGTTCAGTGTCCCAGGGTCCGTGTCCCCCTCTCAGGTTCCAAGGGTCAGTGTCTCCCTCTCAGTGTCCAAGGGTCAGTGTCTCCCTCTCTCATTGTCTTAGGATCTGTGTCCCTCTCTCTCTGCCCCAGGGTCAGGTGTACCTCTCTCTGCCCGAGGGTCCGTGTCCTCCTCTCAGTGTCCGAGATTCCATGTCCCCCTATCAGTGTCCGAGGCTCCCTGTCCCCCTCTAACAGTCCGAGGATCCACGTCCCAATCTCAGTGTCCGAGGTTCTATGTCCCTCTCTCTCTGTCCGAGGGTCCCTGTCTCCCTTACAGTTTCCGAGGGTCCATGTCCCCCACTCAGTGTCCGAGGTTCTGTGACCCCCTCTCTCTGTGCACTAGGGTCCATGTCCCCCTCTCTCTCTGTCCGAGGGTCCATGTCCCCCTCTCAGTGTCCAAGGGTCAGTGTCTCCCTCTCAGTGTCCAAGGGTCAGTATTTCCCTCTCTCATTGTCTTAGGGTCCGTGTCCCTCTCTCTCTGCCCAAGGGTCCATTTACCTCTCTCTCTCTGCCCGAGGGTCCGTGTCCCCCACTCAGTATCCGAGGTTCCGTGACCCCTCTCTCTCTGCACAAGGGTCCATGTGCTGTTCTCTCTCTTTCCTCAGGTCCCTGCGCCCCTATCTTGTCCGTGGGTCAGTCTCCCTCTCTCTCATCTGAGGGTCAATGACCCCCTCTTGTTGTCCGAGTGTCCGTGTCCCCCTCTTAGTTTCCGAGGTTCTGTGTCCCTTTCTCTCTGTCCGATTGTCCATGTCCCCCTATCAATGTCCGAGGTTTGATGACCCCCTCTCAGTGTCTGAGGTTCCTTGACCGGCTCCTTCTCTGTCCAAGGGACAGTCTCCCCCCCTCAGTTTCCCTGGGTCCGTGTATTCTCTCAGTGTCTGCGGTTCAATGGCTCCCTCTCTCAACGTCCGCAGGTCCATCTCAGTGTCCGAGGGTTCATGTATCTCTCTCAGGTTCCAAGTGTCCATTCCCCCTCTCAGATTCCGAGCGTCCATGTCCCCCTCTCAGATTCCGAGGGTCCATGTCTCCCTCTCAGAGTCCGAGGGTCCGTGTCCCCCTGTCAGTTTGCTAGAGTCCGTGTCCCCCTATCAGTGTCGGAGGCTCCGTGTCCACCCTTTCAATGTGCGAGGCTCTGTGTCCCTTTCTCTCTGTCCGATTGTCCATGACCCCTCTTAGTATCCGAGGTTTGATGTTCCCCTCTCAGTGTCTGAGGTTCTGTGACCCCCACTCTCACTGCACTAGGGTCCATGTACCCCTCTTTCCCTGTCCGAGGGATAGGCTCCCTCTTTCATTGTTCATGGGTCAGTGGCTTCCTATATCACTGTCTGAGCAATCCGTGTCCCCATCTCCGTGTCCTAGGTTCCTTGTCCCCCTCTCAGTGTCCAAGGGTCCGTGTCCAACTCTCAGGGTCCGATCTTCCGTGTCCAACTTCTCAATGTCCGAGGGTCCGTGTTCCCCTCTCAGAGGCCGTGTTTTGACATCCCCCTCTCAGTGTCTGAGGTTCTGTGACCCCCTCTCTCGCTGCACTAGGGTCTATGTACCACTCTTTCTCTGTCCGAGGGACAGTCTTTCCCTCTCAGTGTCCGTGGGTAGGTGTCTCCCTCTCACTGTCCTAGGGTCCATGTCCCCCTCTCAGTGCCGGAGGGTCCGTGTCCCTCTCTCAGAGTCTGATGTTCCGTGTCCCCCTCTCAGATTCCGAGGGTACATGTCCCCCTCTCAGATTTCAAGGGTCCATGTCTCTCGCTCAAGTCCGAGGGTCCATGTCACCCTCTCAGTCCCTGAGTGTCCATGTCCCCCTCTCAGTCCCTGTGTGTCCGTGTCCCTCTCTCAGAGACCAAGGGTCCGTGTCCACCTCTCAGATTCCGAGGTTCCATGTCCCCTTCTCAGTGTCTTAGGGTCCATGTCCCCCTCTCAGTGTCTGATTGTCCATGCCCCTCTCTCAGAGTCTGAGGATCCATGTCCCCCTCTCAGATTCCAAGGGTCCATGTCCTCCTCTCAGTGTCCGAGGGTCCATGTCACCCTCTCATTGTCTGAGTGTCCGTGTCCATCTCTCAGAGTCCGAGGTTCTGTGTTCCCCTCTCAGATTCCAAGGGTCCATGTCCCCCTCTCAGGTTCCGAGCGTCCATGTCTCCCACTCTGTGTTCGAGGTTCTGTGACCCCCTCTCTCTCTGCACTAGGGTGCATGTCACCCTCTCTCACTCTGCACGAGGGTCCGTGTCCTCCCTCAGTGTCTGAGGGTCCGTTTCTCCCTCCTAGTGTCTGTGGGTCAGTGGCTCCCTCTCACACTGTCCGAGGTTCCGTGTCCACGTCTCAGTGTCCGAGGTCCTGAGTCCCTCTCTCTCTGTCCGAGAGTCCATGTACCCCATCAGTGTTCGTGGTTATGTGCCCTTCTCTCTCTGTCCGAGTTTCCCTGTCCCCCCTCTCCGTGTCTGATTGTCCATATACCCCTATGAGTGTCCTTGGCTCCGTGTATCCCTCTCAGTGTCTGAAGGTCCATGTCCCCTCTCAGTGTCCGAGGCTCTGAGTCCCCCTCTCACTGTCCGAGGGTCTGTGTCCCACGCTCAATGTCTGAGGGTCCATGTCCCCCTATCAGAGCCTGAGGCTCTCTGTCCCCCTCTAACTGTCCGAGTCCATGTTGCACTCTCAGTATCTGAGATTCTGTGTGCCCCTTTCCGTGTCCAAGGGTCTGTGTCCCCCTCTCAGTGAGGGTGGTCCTGAGTCCCTCTCTCTCTCTGTCCAAGGGTCCGTGTCCCCCCTCTCAGAGTCCGAGGGTCCGTGTCCCCCATCAGTGTCCGAGGTTCTGTATTCTTCAATCTCTGTCTGAGGGTGCGGTACCGCTCTCAGTGTCTGACTATCCATGACCCCTCTCAGTGTACAAGGGTCCCCGCCCCCCTCTCAGTGTCCGATGAGCCGTGTCCTCCTCTCAGTTTCCGAGGCTCTGTGTCAACCTTTCATTGACCAAGGCTCCGTGAGCCCCCTTCAGTTTTCCAGGGTCCGTGTCTCCCCTCTCAGTGGCCGAGGTCCTGAGTCCCTCTCTCTCTCTGTCAGAGGGTCCGTGTCCCCCATCAGGGTCCGATGTTCTGTGTCCTTCCCTCTCTGTCCAAAGGTCAGTGTCCCCCCTCTCATTGTCCGAGGGTCCATGTCCTCCTCTCAGTGTCCGAGGGTCTGTGGACCCTCTCAGTGTCCGAGCTGCCATGCCCCCTCTCAGTGTGCGAGGGTCCATACCCCACCTCTCTATCTGTTTGAGGCTCCCGGTCCCCCTCTCAGTGTCCGAGGGTCCGTACCCCTCCTCAGTGTTGGAGGGTCGGTATCCCCGCTCTCAGTGTCCGAGGTTCTGTGACCCCCTCTCTCTCTGCACTAGGTGCATGTCCCCCTCTCTCCATCCAAGGGTCCATGTCCCCCTCTCAGTGTCCGAGGTTCTGAGTCGCTCTCTCGCTGTCCGAGGGTCCATCTACCCCATCAGTGTTCGAGGTTATTTGTCCTTCTCTCTCTGTCCAAGGTTCCCTGTTCCCCTCTCAGTGTCTGAGGGTCTGTGGACCCCTATCAGTGTCCGTGGCTCCATGTACTGCTCTCAGTGTCTGAGGGTCCATGTCCCCCTCTCAGTGTCCGAAGTTCCGAATCCCCCTCTCAATGTCCAAGGGCTGTCTCCCGCTTTCACTGTCCGATGTGCCATGTCCCCCTATCAGGGCCTGAGGCTCCCTGTCCCCCTCTACCTGTCCAAGGGTCCATGTCCCACTCTCGGTATCTGAGCTTCTGTGCCCCTTTCCATGTCTGAGGGTCTGTATACCCCTCTAAGTGTCCAAAGGTCCATGTCCCCCTCTCAGTGCCCAAAGTTCTGTGACCCCCCCTCTCTCTGCGCTAGGGTGCATGTTCCCCAGCGTGCCCCTTTCCGTGCCTGAGGGTCTGTATCCCCCTCTCAGTGTCTGAGGTCCTGAGTCCCTCTTTCTCTCTGTCCGAGGGTCCGTGTCCCCTTTACAGAGTCTGAGGGTCCATGCCCCTCTGTCTCTGTCTGAGGGTCCGTGTCCCCCTTTCTATCTGTCCATTGTTTCATGTCCCTCTCTCAGTGTACGAGTGTCCGTGTCCCCCATAGTGTGCGAGGTTCTGTGTCCCTCTCTCTCTATCCAGAGGTCCATGTGCCCCCATCAGTGTCCGAGGTTCTGTGTCATTCTGTCTCTGTCCGAGGGTCCTGTCCCCCTCTCGATGTCCAAGGCTCCGTGTCCCCCTCTAACTGTCTGAGGGTCCATGCCCCACTCTCAGTATCTGAGCATCCGTGTGCCCCTCATCTGTGTCTCCCTCACATATTCCGAAGGTGTGTGTCCGAGTTTCTGTGTGCTTCTCCCTCTGTTTGAGGGTCCATGTCCACCATCATTGTCCGAGGTTCTGTGTCCTTCTCTCTCTGTCTGAGGTTCTGGTCCCGCTCTCGGTGTCCGAGTGCTCGTGTCGCCCTCTCAATGTCAGAAGTTGTGCGTCGTTCTCTCTCTGTCCAATGGTCTGTGTCCTGCCTCTCAGTGTCCAAGGTTCCGTGTCACCCGCTCAGTGTCCAAGTGTGCGTGTCCCCCTCTCAGTGTCCGAGTGCCCGTGTCCGCCTCTCAATGTCTGAGGGTCCATGTCCCTCTCTCAGTGTCCGAGCATCCGTGTCCCCTATCAGTGCCTGAGGGTAGCTGTCCCCATCTAACTGTCCAAGGCTCCATGTCCCACTCTCATTGTCCAAGATTCTGTGCCCCTCTCTCTCTTTCCGAGGGTCCTCGTCCCCCTTTCAGTTTCTGAGAGTCCGTGTCCCCCACTCAATGTGCGAGGTTCCGAATCCCCCTCTCAATGTACAAGGGTCTGTCTCCCGCTTTCAGAGTCCGATGTTCCATGTCCCCCTATCGGTGTCTGGGGCTCCCTGTCCCCCTCTAACTGTCCAAGGGTCCATGTCCCAATCTCAGTATATGAGCTTCTGTGTGCCCCTTTCCATGTCCGAGGGTCTGTATATCCCTCTACGTGTCCAAAGGTCCATGCCCCCCTCTCAGTGTCCGAGGTTCTGTGACCTCCTCTCTCAGCTCTAGGGTGCATGTCCCCCTCTCTCTCCGTCCGAGTGTCCGTGTCCCCCTATCAGTGTCTGAGGTCCTGAGTCCCTCTCTCTCTGTCTGATGGTCTGTATACTCCATCAGTGTTTGAGGTTATGTGTCCTTCTCTCTCTCTCTGAGGTTCCCTCTACCCCGTTCAGTGTCTGACGGTCTGTGGATCCCTATCTGTGTCCATGGCTCTGTGTACAGCTCTCAGTGACCGAGGCTCAGAATTCCCCTCTCAGTGTCCCAGGAATTGTATCCTGCTTTCAGTGTCTGATGTTCCCTGTCCCCCGATCAGTGTCTGAGGCTTTCTGTCCCACTCTTACAGTCCAAGGGTCCATGTCCCACTCTCAGTATCTGAGATTCTGTGTGCCCCTTTCCGTGTCTGAGGGTCTGTATCCCCCTCTCAGTGTCTGAGGTCCTGAGTCCCTCTTTCTCTCTGTCTGAGGGTCTGTGTCCCCCTTCTCAGAGTCTGAGGGCCGTGCCCCTCTGTCTCTGTCTGAGGGTCCGTGTCCCCCTTTCTATCTATCCATTGTTCCATGTCCCTCTTTCAGTGTACGAGTGTCCGTGTCCCTCTTAGTGTGCGAGGTTCTGTGTCTCTCTCTCTCTATCCGGAGGTCCATGTGCCCCCATCAGTGTCCGAGTTTCTGTGTCATTCTGTCTCTGTCCGAGGGTCCGGTCCCCCTCTCGAATTCCGAGGCTCCGTGTCCCCCTCTAACTGTCTGAGGGTCCATGCCCCACTGTCAGTATCTGAGCATCTGTGTGCCCCTCTCAGTTTCCGAGGGTCTGTATCTCCCTCACAGATTCCGAAGGTGTGTGTCCGAGTTTCTGTGTGCTTCTCCCTCTGTCCGAGGGTCCATGTCCCCCATCATTGACTGAGGTTCTGTGTCCTTCTCTCTCTGTCCGAGGTTCTGGTCCCGCTCTCGGTGTCCGAGTGCTCGTATCGCCCTCTCAATGTCAGAAGTTGTGCGTCGTTCTCTCTCTGTCCAATGGTCTGTGTCCTGCCTCTCAGTGTCCGAGGTTCCGTGTCACCCGCTCAGTGTCCGAGTGTGCGTGTCCCCTCTCAGTGTCCGTGTGCCCGTGTCCGCCTCTCAATGTCTGAGGGTCCATGTCCCTCTCTCAGTGTCCGAGCATCCGTGTCCCCTATCAGTGACTGAGGCTCTCTGTCCCCCTCTAACTGTCCGAGGCTCCATGTCCCACTCTCAGTGTCCAAGGTTCTGTGCCCCTCTCTCTTTCTGAGGGTCCTTGTCCCCCTTTCAGTTTCCGAGAGTCCGTGTCCACCACTCAATGTCCGAGGTTCTGTGACGCCCTCTCTCTCTGCGCTAGGGTGCATGTCACCCTCTCTCTCCGTCCGAGAGTCCGTGTCCCCCTATCAGTGTCTGAGGTCCTGAGTCCCTCTCTCTCTGTCCGACGGTCCATGAAAACCATCAGTGTTCAAGGTTATGTGTCCTTCTCTCTCTGTCCGAGGTTCCCTGTCCCCCTCTCAGTGTCTGAGGATCTGTGGACCCCTTCAGTGTCCATGGCTCCATATACCGCTCTGTGTCTGAGGGTCCATGTCCCCCTCTCAGTGTCCGAGGCTCCAAATCCCCCTCTCAATGTCCAAGAGTCTGTCTCCCGCTTTCAATGTCCGATGTTCCATGTCCCCCTATCAGTGTCTGAGGTCCTGAGTCCCTCTCTCTCTGTCCGACGGTCCATGAAAACCATCAGTGTTCAAGGTTATGTGTCCTTCTCTCTCTGTCTGAGGTTCCCTGTCCCACTCTCAGTGTCTGAGGATCTGTGGACCCCTTCAGTGTCCATGGCTCCATATACCGCTCTGTGTCTGAGGGTCCATGTCCCCCTCTCAGTGTCCGAGGCTCCAAATCCCCCTCTCAATGTCCAAGAGTCTGTCTCCCGCTTTCAATGTCCGATGTTCCATGTCCCTGTATCAGTGTCTGGGTCTCCCTGTCCTCCTCTAACTGTCCAAGGGTCCATGTCCCACTCTCAGTATCTGAGCTTCTGTGTGCCCCTTTCCGTGTCCGAGGGTCTGTATGACCCTCTAAGTGTCCGAAGGTCCATGTCCCCCTCTCAGTGTCCGACGTTCTGTGACCCCCTCTCTCTGCACTAGGGTGCATGTCCCCCTCTCTCTCCGTCCGAGAGTCCGTGTCCCCCTATCAGTGTCTGAGGTCCTGAGTCCCTCTCTCTCTGTCCGAGGGCCTATGTCCAGCCTCTCAGTGTCCGAGGTTCCGTGTCAGCCACTCAGTGTCCGGGTGTCCATTTGTCCCTCTCAGCATCCGAGGTTCCGTGACACCCATCCAGCGTCTGATGATCCGTGCCTCCCCTCTGAGTGTCTCATGGTCCGTGTCCCCCTCTCAATGTCTGAGGATCCGTGAGGATCCGCTGAGGACCCAGCGTCTGATGATCCGTGCCTCCCCTCTGAGTGTCTCATGGTCCGTGTCCCCCTCTCAATGTCTGAGGATCCGTGTCCCCTTCTTAGTGTCCAAGGGTCCTGGTCCCCATCTCAGTGTCTGATGATCCGTGTCCTTCTCTCAGTTTCCGAGCTCTGTGTCAACCTTTCACTGACTGAGGGTCCGTGAGCCCCCCTCAGTTTTCCAGGATCCGTGTCTCCCCTCTCAGTGCCCGAGGTCCTGAGTCCCTCTCTCTCTCTGTCAGAGGGTCCATGTCCCCCATCAGGGTCCAAGATTCTGTGTCCTTCACTCTTGTCCAAAGGTCGGTGTCCCCTCTCTCACTGTCCGAGGTTCTGTGTCAACCATACAGTGTCTGAGTGTCCATATTCCCCTCTCAGCATCCGATGGTCTGTGACCCCCAATCAGCTTACGAGGGTCCGTGTCCACCCTGTCTGTCCAAGCGTCCGTGTCCCTCCCTCACATTCCGTGGTTCCGTGTCAACATCTCTCTGTCCGAGGATCCACATCCCCTCTCAGTGTCCGAGGATCCGCCTCTCCCCTCTCAGTGTCCGATGGTCCCTGTCCCCCTCTCAGTTTCCGAAGGTCCATGTTCCCCGCTTAGTTTCCGAGGGTCCGTGTCCTCCTTTCAGTAACCGAGGCTCCACGTACCCCCCTCAGTTTTTGAAGATCCATATCTCCCATCTCAGTGTCCAAGTGTCCTTGTCCCCCTCTCAGTGTCCGTGTGCCCGTGTCCGCCTCTCAAAGTCTGAGGGTCCATGTCCCTCTCTCAGTGTCCGAGCGTCCGTGTCCCCTATCAGTGTCTGAGGCTCTCTGCCCCCCTCTAACTGTCCGAGGATCCATGTCCCACTCTCAGTGTGCAAGGTTCTGTGCCCCTCTCTCTCTTTCCAAGGGTCCTTGTCCCCCTTTCAGTGTCTGATGTCCTGAGTCCCTCTCTCTCTGTCCGAGGGTCCATGTACCCCATCAGTGTTCAAGGTTATGTGTCCTTCTCTCTCTGTCCGAGGTTCCCTGTCCCCCTTTCAGTGTCCGTGGCTCTGTGTACCGCTCTCAGTGTCTGAGGCTCCATGTCCCCCTCTCAGTGTCCAACGCTCCGAATCCCCCTCTCAATGGCCAAGGGTCTGTCTCCCGCTTTCATTGTCCAAGGTTCCATGTCCCCCAACAGTGTCTGGGGCTCCCTGTCCCCCTCTTACTGTCCAAAGGTCCATGTCCCACTCTCAGAATCTGAACTTCTGTGTGCCCCTTTCCGTGTCCGAGGGTCTGTATCCCCCTCTACATGTCTAAAGGTCCATGTTCCCCTCTCAGTGTCCGAGGTCCTGAGTCTTTCTCTCTCTTCCGAGGGTCCATGTACCCCATCAGTGTTAAAGGTTATGTGTCTGTCTCTCTCTGTCTGAGTTTCCCTGTCTCCCTCTCATCGTCTGATGTTCCGTGTACCCCTATTAGTGTCCGTTGCTCCATGTGCCCCTCTCAGTGTCCGAGGGCCCTTACCTCCCTCTCACTCTCCGACAGTCAATGTTTCCCTCTCTCTCTGTCCGAGGTCAATGTCCCCCTCTTTTTCTGATGGTCCGTGTCCCTCTCACAGTGTCCGACATTCCGTGTCCCCCTCTCAGTGTCCAAGTGTCCGCGTGCACCTCTCAGTGTCCGAGGTATCATTTCCCTCTCTCTCTGTCCGATGGTCTGTGTCCCTCTCTCAGTGACCGAGGTTCCGTGTCCTCGCTCTCAATGTCCAAGGGTCCATGTCTCCCTCTCAGTGTCCTTGTGTCCATGTCTTCCTCTCCCTCTGTCCAAGTTTGGTGTCCCCCTCTCAGAGTCCGAGGGTCTGTGCCCCCTCTCGGATTCCAAGGGTCCGTGTCCCCTTCTCACTGTCTGACACTCTGAATCCCCGCCTCAGTGTCCGAAGTTCCGTGTCCCTCTCTCAGTGTCCAAGGGTCCGTGCCCTCTCTCAGTGTCCAAGGGTCTGTGTCCCTCTCTCTCTCTGTCCGAGGGTCTGTGTGCCCCCTCTCAGTGTCCATGATTTTGTGTCCTCCCTCTCAGTGTCCGAGGGTCTGTGTCTCCCTCTCTCTCTGTCCAGGGTCCCTGTCCCTCTCTCAGTGTCTGAGGGTTTGTGTCCCCCTCTCATTGTCCAACGTTCCATGTCTCCCTCTCATTGTCCGAGGGTACATGTCTCCCTCTCTCAGTGTCTCTGAGTCCAGATCCCCCTCTTTCTCTGTCTGATGGTCTGTGCCCCCCTCTCATTGTCCGAGGTTCCGTGTCTCCAACTCATTGTCCGAGAGTCCGTGTCCCCCTCTCAGTGACTGAGGGTCAATGCCTCCCTCTCAGTGTCTGAGGGTCCATGTCCCCCTCTCAATGTCCGAGGCTCCGTGTCCCCCTCTCAATGTCTGAGGGTCCACGTCTCCCTCTCAGTGTCCGAGGGTCCGTGTGCCACCCCTAGTTTTCAATTGTCTGTGTCTCCCCTCTCAGTGTCCAAGGGTCCGTTTCTCCCTCTTGGTATCCGAGGTTCCGTGTGCCCCTCTCAGTGTCTGAGGGTCCGTGTCCCCCTCTCAGTTTCCGAGATCCTGAGTCCCTCTCTCTCTGTCCAAGGGTCAATGTCCCCCTCTCAGTGTCCGAAAGTCCATATCCCCCCTCTCTATCTGTCCGAGGGTCCGTGTCCCCACTCTCAGTGTCCGAGGTTCTGTTTCATGCTCTCAATATCCAAGGGTCTGTATCTCCCACTCAGTGCCAACGGTCAATGTCTCCCTCTCTCTCTCTCTCTCCAAGTGTTCTTGTTCCTCTCTCAGTGTCCGAGGGTCCATGTCTCCCCTCTCAGTGTCTGAGGGACTGTTTCCCCATTTCAGTGTCCGATGGTGCATGTCTCCCTTTCGGTTTCTGAGGTTCTGTCTCCCTCTCTCTCTGCCCAAGTGTCCATTTCCCCCTCTCAGTGTCTGAGGTTCCGTGATCCCCTCTCTTTCTGTACAAGGGTCTATGACTCCCTCTCTCTGATTCCGAGGGTCCGTCTCCCCCTCTCAGTGCTCGTGGGTCTGTGTCTCCCTCTCAGTGTCCGAGGGTCAATGGCTCCCTCTCTCAATGTCTGAGATCCATGTCCCCATCTCAGTGTCTGAGGGTCCGTGTCCCCTTCTCAGTGTCCGAGGGCCCGTACCTCCCTCTCAGTGTCCGACAGTCAATATTTACCTTTGTCTCTGTCCGTGGTCCGTGACCCACTCTGTTTCCGATGGTCCGAGTCCCTCTCACAGTGTCCAAAATTCTATGTCCCCCCTCTCAGTGTCCGAGTTTCTGTATCTCTCTCTCAGTGTCTGAGGTTCCGTGTCCCCCCTTTCAATGTCCAAGGGTCCGTGTCTCCTTCTCAGTGTCCGAGGGTGCGTGTTCCCCTCTCAGTGTCCGACGGTCCATGTCTACCCTCTCAGTGTCCAAGGGTCTGTGCCCCCTCACGGATTTGGAGGGTCCGTGTCCCCTTCTCACAGTCTGAGGCTCTGAAGCCCCGTCTCAGTGTCTGAAGTTCTGTGTCCCTCTCTCAGTATCCAAGGGTCCGTGTCCCTCTCTCTCTCTGTCTGAGGATCCATGTCCCCCCTCTGAGTGTCTGGGGGTCCATGTCCCCCCTCTCAGTGTCCGAGCATTGGTTCCTCCAACTCTGTGTCCAAGGGTCAATGTCTCCCTCTCTCTCTGTCCGAGCCTCAATGTACCCCTCTCAGAGTCCGAGGGTCCGTGTCCCCCTCTCAGTGTCCGAGGTTCCGCATCCCCATTCTCATTGTCCGTGGGTCTGTAACCCCCTCTCTCTCTATCTGTGGGTCTGTGTCCCCTCCCTCTCAGTGTCCGAGGTGCCGCGTCTCCATCTCAGTGTCTGAGGTACTATTTCCCTCTCTCTCTCTGTCCGATGTCTGTCTCCATCTCAGTATCCAAGGGTCCGTGTCCCTCTCTCTCTCTGTCCGAGGGTCTGTGTCCCCTCTCTCAGTGTCCGAGGGTCCATGTCCCCTCTCAGTGTCCGAGCGTTGGTTTCTCCAACTCTGTGTCCGAGGGTCAATGTCTCCCTCTCTCTCTGTCCGAGCCTCCGTGTACCCCTCTCAGTGACCGAGGTTCCATGTCCCCCTCTCAATGTCCAAGGGTCTATGTCTCCCTCTCAGTGTCCGATGGTCAATTTCTCCCTCTCAGTGTCCAAGGATCCATGGCCCCCTCTCAGGGTCCAAGTGTCCGTGTCTCCCCGCTCAGTGTCCAAGAGTCTGTGCCCCCTTTCGGAGTCTGAGTGTCTGTGTCCCTTTCTCACGGTCTGAGGCTCCGAATCCCTGTCTCAGTGTCTGAGGTTCCATGTCCCTCTCTCAGTGTCCAAGTGTCCGTGTCCCTCTCTCTCTCTGTCTGAGGGTCGGTGTCACCCCACCCCCCCCAGTGTCCGAGATTCCGTGTCCCCCCCCTCAGTGTCCGAGTGTCCATGTCCCCCTCTCAGTGTCCGAGGGTCCATTTCTCCAACTCTGTGTCCGGGGGTCAACGTCTCCCTTTCTCACTTTCTGCGGTTCCGTGTCCCCCTCTCAGTGTCTGAGGTTCCGTGTCCCCACTCCGTGGGTACGTTTCTCCCTCTCAGTGTCCGAGGGTCAATGTCTCCCTCTCTCTCTGTCCGAAGGTCCAAGTCCCCCTCTAAGTGTCCAAGGGTCCGTGTCTCCCCTCTCAGTGTCCGAGTGTCCGTGTGCCCCTCTCAGTGTCTGAGGTTACGTGTCCCCCCTTTCAATTTCCAAGTGTCCGTGTCTCCCTCTCAGTGTCCATGGGTCCGTGTCCCCCTCTCAGTGTCCGAGGGTCAATTTCTCCCTCTCAGTGACCAAGGATCCATGCACCCCTCTCAGTGTCCAAGTGTCCGTGTCTCCCCGTTCAGTGTCCAAGAGTCTGTGCCCCCTGTCGGATTCCAAGGGTCCTTGTCCCTTTCTCACTGTCTGAGGCTCCGAATCCCCGTCTCAGTGTCTGAGGTTCCATGTCCCTCTCTCAGTGTCCAAGTGTCCGTGTCCCTCTCTCTCTCTGTCAGAGTGTCGGTGTACTCCCCCACCTCAGTGTCCGAGAATCCGTGTTCCCCCCCTCAGTGTCCGAGGGTCCATGTCCCCGTCTCAGTGTCTGAGGACCCAAGTCACCCCTCTCAGTGTCCGAGGGTCCGTTTCTCCAACTCTGTGTCCAAGGATCAACGTCTCCCTCTCTCAGTGTCTGAAGGTTCCGTCTCCCCCTCTCAGTGTCTGAGGTTCCGTGTCCCCACTCTCATTGTCCGTGGGTACGTGTCTCCCTCTCAGTGTCCGAGGGTCAATGTCTCCCTCTCTCTCTGTCCAAAGGTCCAAGTCCCCCTCTCAGTGTCCAAGGGTCCGTGTCTCCCCTCTCAGTGTCCAAGTGTCCATGTGCCCCTCTCAGTGTCTGAGGTTCAGTGTCCCCCCTTTCAATGTCCAAGTGTTCGTGTCTCCCTCTCAGTGTCCGAGGGTCCATGTCCCCCTCTCAGAGGCCGATGGTCCATGTGTACCCTCTCAGTGTCTGAGGTTCCATGTCCCTCCTTTGAATGTCCAAGGGTTCTGTGTCCCCCTCTCAGTGTCTGAGATTCCGTGTCCCCCCTTTCAATGTCCAAGGGTTCGTGTCTCCTTCTCAGTGTCCGAGGGTCCGTGTCCCACTCTCAGCGTCCGACGGTCGATGTCTACCCTCTCAGTGTCCGTCGGTCTGTGCCCCCTCATGGATTCGGAGGGTCCTTGACCCCTTCTCACTGTCTGAGGCTCTGAAGCCCTGTCACAGTGTCCAAGGTTCCTTGTCCCTCTCTCAGTATCCAAGGGTCTGTGTCCATCTCACTCTCTGTCCGAGGGTCCGTGTCCCCCCACTCAGTGTCTGAGGGTCCACGTCCCCCCTCTCAGTGTCCAAGTGTTGGTTTCTCCAACTCTGTGTCCAAGCGTCAATGTTTCCCTCTCTCTCTGTCCAAGCCTCCGTGTACCCCTCTCAGTGTCCGAGGGTCCATGTCCCCCTCTCAGTGTCCGATGTTCTGCGTCTCCACTCTCATTGTCTGTGGGACGTAACCCCCTCTCTCTCTATCTGAGCGTCTGTGTCCCCTCCCTCTCAGTGTCTGAGGTACCGTGTCTCTGTTTCAGTGTCTGAGTCTCCATGGGCCCCTCTCAGTGTCTGAGGGTCCGTGTCCCCCTCTCAGTGTCTGAGGTTCCGTGTCTCCCCTTTCAATGTCCAAGGGTTCATGTCTCCCTCTCAGTGTCCGAGGTTCTGCATCCCAACTCTCATTGTCCGTGGGTCCGTAACCTCCTCTCTCTCTATCTGAGGGTCTGTATCCCTTCCCTCTCAGTTTCTGAGGTGCCGTGTCTCTGTTTTAGTGCCTGAATCTCGGTGTGCCCCTCTCAGTGTCCGAGGTACTGTTTCCCTCTCTCTCTGTCCGATGTCTGTCTCCGTCTCAGTGTCCGAGGTTCCATGTCCCTCTCTCAGTGTCCAAGTGTCTGTGTCCATCTCTCTCTCTGTCCGAGAGTCCATGTCCCCCTCTCAGTGTCTGTGGACCCAAGTCCCCCCTCTCAGTGTCCGAGGGTACATTTCTCCAACTCTGTGTCCGAGGGTCAACGTCTCCCTCTCTCACTGTCTGAGGTTCCGTGTCCCCACTCTCATTGTCCGTGGGTTTGTGTCTCCCTCTCAGTATCCGAGGATCCGTGGCCCCCTTTCAGTGTCAAAGGTTCCATGTCCCCCCCTCTCAGTGTCTGAGGGTCCATTTCCCCCTCTCAGTGTCCGTGGCCCCCTCCCAGTGTCTGAGTTTCCGTGTCCCCGCTCTGTGTCTGAGGGTCCCTGTCTCATTCTCAGTGTCTGAGGATCAATGTCTTCCACTCTCTCTGTCTGTGGTCCGTGTCCCCCTCTCAGTGCCCGTGGGTCCATATCCCCCTCTCAGTGTCTGAGGGTCCATGGCCCCCTATCAGTGTCCAAGGGTCCGTGGCCCCATCTCAGTGTCCAAGGGTCCGTGGCCCCCTCTCAGTGTCTGAGGGTCCGTGGTCCCCTCTTAGTGTCCGAGGGTCCGTGTCTCCCTCTCAGTGACCAAAGTTCCATGTCCCCCTTTGACTGTCTGAGGGTCCATGTCCCACTTTCAGTATCCAAATGTCTGTGTCTCCCTCTCAGTGTCCGATCGTTAATGTCTCCCTCTCTCTCTGTCCGATGTCCGTGTCTCCCTCTCGGTGTCCAAGGGTCAATGTCTCCCTCTCACTCTGTCCGAGGTTCTGTGTCTACCTCTCAGTGTCCGAGAGTCCATGTCCCCCTCTCATTGTCCGAGGTTCCTTGTCCCCCTGTCAGTGTCCCAGGCTGCATGTCCCCCTCTCAGTGTCTGAATGTACGTGTCCCCCTCTCAATGTCCGAGGGTCTATATCCCTCTCAGTGTCCGAGGGTCCGTGTCTCCCTCTTACTTTGTCAAAGCTTCAGTGTCTCCCTCTCTCAGTGTCTGAACCTCAATGTCTTTCTCTGTTTCTGTGTCTGAGTGTCAGTGTCCGAGGGTCCATGTCCCCCTCTCACTCTACCTGAAGGTTCGTGTCCCAGTCTCACTCTGCCCGAGGGTCAATGTCTCCCTCTCTCAGTGTCTGAGGGCAGTGCCCCCACCAACAATTAAGACTGCAATTAAGCCCATTAACAGCACAATGGTCACTGATTTTTCATGGTCCAATCTAACTCACAGTTGCCAGATGAGCGATTCAGCCAGGTGGCCTTTACATTTTTTGCAGCTTTTTACACCTTTTTTTCATCAATTGCAGGTCTGCAGCTCCCTGAGGCAGCTGTCTGGATTCAGGGAGCTCTCTTACAGTGCTCATTCATACCTGCCCTCACCCTGCCTCCCCACCCTGGCAGCGCTGAGCATTTCAGCGCACGGTTCACACTGGTTAGCCAGCACAAAATCACGGTCGGAGGCTGATCACAGTCAGGGGACCATTTCCCAATTGCTCCCAGGTCACCAACCCATCCGCCCGCCAAAGGTCAAATTCGGGCAAAGGAGTTTTGCAAGAAAAGGGTCCACTGTTTGCAAGGAAAGTTCAATCAAGTCGAGCACTCCCTCAATCCTGACCCTCTGACAGTGCAGCACTCCCTCAATCCTGACCCTCCGACAGTGCAGCACTCCCTCAATCCTGACCCTCTGACAGTGCAGCACTCCTTCAATCCTGACCTTCCGACAGTGCAGCACTCCCTCAATCCTGAGCCTCTGACATTGCAGCACTCCCTCAATTCTGAGCCTCCGACAGTGCAGCACTCCCTCAACCCTGACCGTCTGACAGTGCAGCACTCCCTCAATACCAAACCTCAGACTGTGTAGCGCTCCCTCAGTGCTGACCATCTGACAGTGTGACACTCCCTCAGTGCTGACAATCTAATAGCGCAATACTTCCTCAGTGCTGACCCTCTGTCAATGCAGCGTTCCCTTAGGACTGACCTTATCATAGTGCAGCACTCTCTCAGGACTGACCTTATCATAATGCAGCATTCCCTCAGGACTGACCTTATCACAGTGCAGCACTCCCTCAGGACTGACATTATCACAGTGCAGCTCTCCCTCAGGACTGACCTTATCACAGTGCAGCTCTCCCTCAGGACAGGCCTTATCACAGTGCAGCTCTCCCTCAGGACTGGCCTTATCACAGTGCAGCTCTACCTCAGGAATGACCGTCCGACAGTACAGCTTTCCCTCAGGACTGACCCTCCGACAGTGCAGCACTCCCTCAGTTCTGACCCTCTGACAGTGCAGCTCTCCCTCAGTTCTGACCCTCCGACAGTGCAGCTCTCCCTCATTTCTGACCCTCCAACAGGGCAACACTCCCTCAGTTCTGACCCTCTAACAGTTCAGCTCTCCCTCAGGACTGATCCTCCGAAAATGCATCACTTTCAAAAATATAACAACATTCACTACTTCAGCTAGCACTGCAGTGTCCATTCGAATTCCAACTTTTTTCTCTGTCTTTCCCTCCATTGAATCATTGTCCAGAAAGAGGCCATTTGACCCCTCATTACAGCACAGAATCTGACCATTCAACCTGATTACAGCACAGAAACTGCACATTCAAACCCTCATTACAACACAGAATCTAGTCATTCGACCCCTCATTGCAGCACAGAATCTGACCATTCAACCCAATTACAGCACAGAAACTGAACATTTGACCCCTCATTAAAGCACAGGATCTGGCCATTTGACCCCTAATTACAGCACAGAAATTGAACATTCGACTCCTCATGACAGCACAGAATCTGACCATTCAACCCGATTACAGCACAGAAACTGAACATTAGACCCCTCATTACAACACAGAATCTGGGCATTCGACCCCTCATTACAGCACAGAATCTCGCCATTCGACCCCTCATAACAACACAGAATCTGGCCATTTGACCCCTCATTACAGCACAGAATCTCACCATTCGACCCCTCATTACAGCACAGAATCTGACTGTTCGACCCCTCATTACAGTAGAAAATCTGGCCATTTAGCCCCTCCCCTCATTACAGCACAGAATCTGGCCATTCGACACCTCATTACAGCACAAAAATGGCCATTTGACTCATCATTACAACACAGAATCTGACAATTCGACCCCTCATTACAGCACAGAATCTCACCATTCGACCCGTCATTACAGCACAGAATCTGACTGTTCGACCCCTCATTACAGTAGAGAATCTGGCCATTCAGCCCCTCCCCTCATTACAGCACAGAATCTGGCCATTCGACCCCTATTTACAGCACAAAAATGGCCATTCGACCCATCATTACAACACAGAATCTGACCATTTGACCCCTCATTGCAGCACAGAATGAGGCCATTTGACCCCTCATTAAAGATCAGAATCTGGTCATTGGACACCCCATTTTAGCACAGAATGAGGCCAATCAGCCCCTCATACAGCACAGAAGCTGGGCATTCGGCCTGTTATGTCTAAGTCAGTTCATTACAACTGTATCACAGCTAATTGCACTGTTCCAGATTTTCCCCATATCCTTGCAATATTTTTCCCCTCTGGTAATTATCCAATTCCCTTTGGAAGCTAGCACTGAGCCTGCCTCCACTACACTGTCAGGCAGTGCATTCCAGGCCCTAACCACTCACTGCAGGAAAAATATTTCCTCATCTCATTCCCCAGATGCAGATCCAACAATGCCTCTAATTGGGTCAGAAACACACTGATCTGGGACACTCCTGAACACACTTCAGAAGCTCTTCAGAAGGAGGGCCCTGTCCTTTACACGATTATCACAGTCTGAATTCAGATCATTGAATTGTCCTATTATAAAACAACTCAATAGTTTGTGTTCTTCTCTGTAATTTCCCTATTGCTGGCCAAAAGAATACACCCAGTCATGTAATGGTAACTCCATTATGTCTCAGCTCATCTGTCCAGCCTATCATCTTTGAATTCTTCTCCCCTCCTCCTTTCCATGTCTCTGCATTTGTTTAACAGCTATTACATCTCCAACTTTTCCCAGTTCTGATGAAAGATCATTGACTCAAAACATTAACTCTGTTTCTCTCTCCACAGATACTGGCTGACCTGAGATTTCCCAGCATTTTATGTTATTATTCCAGATTTCTGGCATCTGTAGTGATAGTAAAGATGACTGTAATGTTACCTGACAATGTCCTGAGCTGACACAATCGATCACACCTTCAGTGACACTCCCACACTCGAACCTCTGCACATGGTTCCAAAATCTTGTCAGGGGTCTGGTTTAAAATGGTAGCCCCACGATGCTAAGGATCATTCTACCAACAGTGGAGTTCAGATGTGTGGGTGGATTGGTTTATATAAGGCAAGATATCGACCACAGTGCAATCTAACCAAACCATCACCATGGATGATGTGCTAATTTTGCAGGCAGCTTTTAACCCATTAATGGCAAAATACCCCAGGTCTTGCTCTGTAACTGAACACTGCACAGCATGAAACATTGATTCTGGAAGTTTGTGTACTGATTTGTGATAGGAAGCATGTGTGCAATTGCAGGAGCCAAACATCATGCAGCCAACTCCAAGAGGCTCTTAGCAGCTGCTCACATACAATTCTTGCTGCACACTTTAACTTCAGGCTGCAGAAACATGAGCCTATGAAGCAGAGCGGTGAGCTGGAATATGTCAAAATGGTATTCAAGTTTGGTCAGCACATTATAGGAAGGATGTGATTGCACTGGAGTGGGTGCAGAGGAGATTCACCGGGATGTTGCCTGGGATGAAACATTTAAGTTATGAATAGAGGTTGGATAGACTTGGCTTGTTTTCTTTGGAGCAGAGAAGACTGAGGGGGTGACTTGATCGAGGTGTACAAGATTATGAGGGGCATGGACAGGGTGGATAGGAAGCAGTTGTTCCCCTTAGTTGAAGGGTCAGTCACGAGCAGACACGAGTTCAGGATGAGGGACAGGTGGGGATGTGAGGAAAAACTTTTTTACCCAGAGGGTGGTGACAGTCGGGAATGCACTGCCTGGGAGGGGGTGGAGGCGTGTTGCCTCACATCCTTTAAAAAGTACCTGGATAGCACTTGGCACATCATAACATTCAAGGCTATGGGCCAAGTGCTGGTAAATGGGATTAGGTTGGTAGGTCAGGTGTTTCTCACGTGTTGGTGCAGACTAGAAGGGCTGAATGGCCGATTCTGCACTGTGATTCTGTGATTCTGAGTGCAGCAGCTGTGGGGCTCTCTGTGACTGACACCGTCAATCAGAAGAGGTTAGGTCCACTCCTGGCTGAATGTGTATGCTTGTGTATGTGTGTGTTTGGAGAAGGTGTGTCTGCATGAGTTTGGTGAGTGAGTGTATAAGCGTGTGTGTGCGCGCATATGTGTGCGTGCTTGTATGTGTGTTTGGGGAGTGTTTGTGTGTTTGGGATTATGTGCCTATGATTGGGACTGTGTGTTTGAGGTGTGTGAGGTTTGGAGAGTATGGGCAGAATTTTATGTCCCATGGGTGGGCACATGCCGGACCTGATCGGGAGTAAAATAGTGCATGATGAGTTGGGGCGCTAAGGTCATCATGCACTCCCACAGTATTTCAGTCAGCAAGAGTCAGCAGCGCACCCACCTACAATTAAGAGGCCTATGAAAGCCACTAAACTAGAAATTAATTTGTATTTTTTGCTGTCCATCCAGCCTTACGGCTGGCAAGTGGGTGAATACAGCAGGAAGCCATTGCATTTTTTAGGAAACCTCATCCACAGTCAGAATGAGGTTTCTGAAAGTAATTTTTTCAAAATTTCAATACATCCCTGTTCATGTCACTGAGTCAAATGTGCAGACACATTTACCTTATCCGTAAAATCTTTATTTATTCATTGTAACATTCTATAGCTCCCTCAGGCAGCTCTGTATCTTCAGGGAGCATTCAGTGTGGGCTCCTGCAACACATCCGCACACTTCAGCGTGCTCCTCATGTGCCGCCCCACCACTTGTGAGAGTGAGTGAGTGATTGACAGAGAGTGAGTGAGAGAGAGATGGGGGAGTGAAAGAGAGTGAGAGTGAGTGAGAGAGTGAATGAGGGTGAGAGTGAATGAGTGTGAGAGTGAGATAGAGAGTGAGAAAGAGTGAGTGAGAGAGAGTAAGGACTGTGAGAGAGTGAGGGAATGAGAGTGAGAGAGTGAGAGTGTGAGTGAGAGAGTGAATGAGAGTGAGAGAGTGTGAGAGAGTGTGAGAGAGAGTGAGAGAGTGAGAGATTGAGAGATTGAGAGGTTGAGAGATTGAGAGATTGAGAGAGAGTGAGAGACTGAGAGAGTGAGAGTGAGTGTGGGAGAGTAAGAGTGATAGTAAGAGAGTGAGAGAGAGACTGAGAGAGAGTGAGACAGAGACTAAGTGATAGAGAGTGAGAATGAAAGAGAGAGTGAGACAAAGAGTGAGAGAGAGACAGAGTGAGTGAGAAAGTGAGAGAGAGTGAGAGAGAATGAGAGACAGAGAGAGAGAGTGTGTGAGAGTGGGAGAGAAAGAGCTAGAGAGAGTGAATGAGAAAGAGTGAGAATTTGAGAGAGAGTGAGAGACAGAGAGTGAGATGGAGAGCGTGAGAGTGAGAGAAAGACTAAGAGACAGTGAGACAGAGAGTGAGTGAGAAAGTGAGAGAGAGTAACAGACAGTGAGACAGAGTGAGAAAGAGTAAGAGAGAGAGAGTGAGAGACAGAAGAGAGTGTGAGTGAGTGTGAGAGTGAGAGAGTGAAAGGCGGAGAGAGCAAGATAGTGTGAGAGAGAGAGTGAGATAATGAGAGAGAGAGTGAGGGAGAGAGGGAGAGAGAGAATGAGGGAGAGAGAGAGTGATAGTGTGATAGTAAGTGAGAGAGAGAGTGAGACAGTGAGTGAGGGGGCGAGAGTGAGAGAGTGGGTGAGAGAGAATGAGAATGAGAGAGTGAGCCCAAGAGAGTGAGTTAGTAACTGAGAGAGAGAGTGAGAGAGGGACAGAGAGAGTGCAAGTGTGAGTGAGTAAGAGAATGAGACAGTGAGTAAGAGAGTGAATGAGAGTGAGAGTGAGTGTGAGAGAGGGAGTGATAAATAGAGAGTGAGACAGAGTGAGAGTGAGAGATTGTGAGAGAGAGAGTGTGACAGTGAGTGAGAAAGCGAGAGAGAGTGAGAGACAGTGAGAGACAGTGAGACACAGAGAGAGTGAGAGTGAGAGTGGGAGAGAAAGACAGTGAGTGTGAGAGAGAGTGTGAGAGAGAGGGGGAGAGTGAGAGTCAAGTAGAGAGAGACAGAGAGAGAGAGAGTGAGTGAGTAAGAGAGTGTCAGTGAGAGAGTGAGCATCAGAATGAGAGAGAGTGAGTGAGTGTGTGTGTGTGTGAGTGAGTGAGTGTCAGAGTAAGAGAGTGAGAGAGGTAGAGAGTGAATAAGTGAGAGAGTGAGAGAGAGACAGTGAGGAAGAGAGAGAGAGTGAGATGGTGAGTGAGAGAGACAGAGAGTGAGTGTGAGAGAGTGAGGTAGTGAGAGTGAGACAGCAAGTGACAGAGACAGAGAGAGTAGGTGAGAGTGAGAGAATGGGTGAGAGAGAATGAGAGTGAGAGAGAGTGAGTGAGAAAGTGAAATGGAGAGAGTGAGTTAGTGACTGAGAGAGAGTGAGAGAGGGACAGAGTGAGAGAGAGAGTGAGACAGAGAGTGAGTGAGAAATTGAGAGAGAGTGAGAGACAGTGAGACAGAGTGAGACAGGGTGAGACAGTGAGTCACAGAGAGAGAGAGACTGAGAGAGAGTGAGAGTGAGAGAGAGTCTAAGTGAGAGAGTGAGGAAATGAGTAAGAGAGTGAGTGAGGGAGTGAGTGAGAGAGTAAGTGTGAGAATGAGAGAGGGGGAGTGAGAGAGCGAGATAGTGAGAGAGAGAGAGAGTGAAAGTGAGAGTGAGAGAATGAGGGAGAAAGTGAGAGAGAAAGAGTGAGAGACAGGGAGAGAGAGAGCAAGTGAGAGTGTGAGACAGTAAGAGAGGGAGAGGGAGGGAGAGGGAGAGGGAGGGAGAGGGATTGAGAAAGAGGGAGTGAGAGGGAATGAGAGGGAGTGAGAGTGGGTGAGAGAGAGTGAGAGCGGGTGAGAGAGAGTGAGAGTGGGTGAGAGAGAGTGAGAGAGAGAGAGAGAGTGAAAAAGAGAGTGAATGAGTGAGAGAGAGAGAGAAAGAGAGTGTAAGCGAGAAAGTCGGGGAATGAGAGACTAAGAGTGTGAAAGAGTGAAAGAGTGAGTGAGTGAGTAAGAGAGTGAGAGTGAGCGAGTGAGAGAGAAAGTGAGATAAAGAGTAAGGGAATGACAGACCGAGAGTGTGAGAGACTGAGGGAGCGTGAGAGTGAGTGAGAGTCAGATAGTGAGAGAGAGTGAGAGAGGGAGTCAGAGAGAGAGAGTGAGGGATTGAGTAAGAGTGAGAGAGTGAGAGAGGGAGAGAGAGAGAGCGAGATAATGTGTGTGAGAGAGAGAGTGAGTGAGTGAGTAAGAGAGTGAGAGTGAGCAAGAGAGTGGGAAAGTGAGAGAGAGTGAGGGAATGAGAGACTGAGAGTATCAGAGAGTGAGGGAGTGAGGGAGTGTGAGAGTGAGGGAGTGAGTAAGACAGTGAGATTGAGAGTGTAAGTGTTAAGGTGAGAGAGGGACAGAGAGAGTGCAAATGTGTGCCATTGAGGGAATGAGACAGTGAGTGAGAGAGTGAATGAGAGTGAGAGTGGGTGAGAGAGAGTGAGAGTGTGAGAGAGAGTGAGAGAGAGTGAGAGAGAGTGAAAGAGTAGGAGAGTGAGAGTGTGTGTGAGAGAGTGAGAGACTGAGAGAGTGAGACTGAATGTGAGGGAGTGAGAGTGGGAGAGCGAGTGAGCGAGAGTGAGAGTGAGAGAGTGAGAAAGCGAGAGAGTGATACAGAGAGTGAGTGAGAAAGTGAGAGAGAGTGAGAGACAGTGAGACAGAGTCAGAGAGGGTGAAAGACAGTGAGACACACACACAGAGAGAGAGAGAGAGAGAGAGAGAGAGAGGGAGAGAAATAGTAAGAGTGAGAGTCAGGTGGAGACTGAGTGAGTGAGACTGAGAGAGTGAGTGTGAGACAGAGAGAGAGAATGTGAATGAGAGAGCGAGAGTGTGAAATAGTGAGAGAGACAGAGTTAGTGAGGGAGACAGTGAGAGAGAGAGGGTGAGGGAGAGAGCGAGTGATAGTGAGATAGTGAGTGAGGGGGTGGGAGTGAAAGTGTGAGGTAATGAGAGTGAGACAGTGAGTGAGAGAGACAGGGTGAGTGAGAGTGAGTGGGTGAGAGAATGAGAGTGAGAGAGTGAGACCGAGAGAGTGAGTTAGTGACTGAGAGAATGAGAGAGGGACAGAGAGAGTGCAAGTGTGTGTGAGTGAGAGAATGAAACAATGAGTGAGAGATTGAGAGAGAGTGAGAGTGAGAGAGTGTAAGAGAGAAAGAGTGTGAGAGGTGTGAGAAATTGAGAGAGAGTGACAGAAAGTGAGAGAGTGAGAGGGGGGAGAGTGAGAGTCAGGTAGAGAGTAGTGAGTGAATGAGAGAGAGACAGTGTGAGTGAGTGAGTAAGAGAGTGAGAGTGAGAGGGTAGTGAGTGAATGAGAGAGAGACAGTGTGAGTGAGTTTGAGAGAGTGAGTGTGAGAATGAGAGGGAGAGTAGTGACTGAGAGTGACAGTGAGTGAGTTTGTGGGTAAGAGAGTGAGAGAGGGAGAGATTGAGATAGTGTGAGAGAGAGAGTGAGAGAGTGAGTCGGAGAGAGAGTGTGAGTGAGAGGGGGTGAGAATGAGAGAGTGAGGTAGTGAGAGTGAGACAGCAAGTGACAGAGACAGAGAGGGTGAGTGAGAGGGAGAGAGTGGGTACAGAGAATGAGAATGAGAGAGAGAGAGTGAGAGTGTGAGATGGAGAGAGTGAGTTTGTGACTGAGAGAGAGTGAGAGGGACAGAGAGAATGAGAGCATGAATGTGAGGGAGTGAGATGGAGTGAGAGGGAGTGAGAGAGAGTGAGAGAGAGTGAGAGAGAGTGAGAGTGGGTGAGAGAGAGTGAGAGTGGGTGAGAGAGAGTGTGAGTGGTTGAGGGAGAGTGAGAGAGGAAGAATGAGAGATTGAGAGAGAGTGAAAAAGAGAGTGAAAGAGTGAGAGAGAGAGAGTAAGCGAGAAAGCGGGGAATGAGAGTCTAAGAGTGTGGAAGAGTGAGAGCGTGAGTGAGTGAGTAAGAGAGTGAGAGTGAGCAAGAGAGTGAGAAAGTGAGAGAGAGCATGAGGGAATGACAGACTGAGCGTGTGAGAGAGTGAGGGAGCATGAGAGTGAGTGAGAGTCAGAGAGTGAGAGAGGCAGTCAGAGAGAGAGTGAGGGAGGAAGTGAGAGAGTGTGAGAGACAGAGACAGTGAGTGAAAGAGAGTCTAAGTAAGAGAGTGAGGGATTGAGTAAGAGTGAGAGAGTGAGAGAGTGAGAGTGAGAGAGCAAGATAATTTGAGAGAGAGAGAGTGAGTAAGAGAGTGAGAAAGTGAGAGAGAGTGAGGGAATGAGAGACTGAGAGTTTCAGAGAGTGAGGGAGTGTGAGAGTGAGGGAGTGAGTAACATTGTGAGTGTGAGAGTGTAAGTGTTAAGATGAGAGAGGGACAGAGAGAGTGCAAGTGTGTGCCATTGAAGGAATGAGACAGTGAGTGAGAGAGTGAGATAGTGAGAGAGAGTGTGAGAGAGTGAGAGAGAGTGAGAGAGAGTGAGAGACAGTGGGACACAGAGAAAGAGTTAGAGTGGGAGAGAAAGACTGAGAGTGAGTGACAGTGTGTGAGAGAGGGTGAGAATGAGAGTGAGTGACAGTGTGTGAGAGAGGGTGAGAATGAGAGTGAGTGACAGTGTGTGAGAGAGGATGAGAATGAGAGTGAGTGACAGTGTGTGAGAGAGGATGAGAATGAGAGTCAGTTAGAGAGTGAGTGAGTGAGAGAGACAGAGATTGAGACAGAGAGTGAGCAAGTGAGAGAGAGTGAGAGACTGAGAATGAGTGAGAGTGAGAGTGTGAGATAGTGACAGAGAGAAAGAGAGTGAGAGACAGAGTGAGAGAAAGAGTGAGAGTGAGAGAGAATGAGGGAGAAGGTGACAGTGAGAGAGGGAGAGAGTGTGTGAGAGTGTGAGACAGTGTGAGAGTGTGTGTGAGAGAGTGAGTGTGAGAGAAAGTGAGAGACAGAGAGTGAGAGTGAGTGTGAGAGAGTGAGTGTGAGAGAGTGAGTGAGAGAGAGAGTGAGAGACAGAGTGAGAGTGAGTGTGAGAGAGTGAGTGTGAGAGTGAGTGTGAGAGATAGAGAGATTGAAAGAGTGGGAGAGTGAGAGACTGAGAGAATGTGTGCGAGAGGGAGTGAGAGACAGAGAGTGAGAGTGAGCATGAGAGAGTGAGAGAGAAGTGTGAGAGGGAGAGTGATAGAGAGATTGACAGAGAGATTGAATGAGAGAGAATGAGAGAGATTGAAGGAGTGGGAGTGTGAGAGATTGAGAGAGTGTGTGTCAGAGAGAGTGAAAGACAGAGAGTGGGAGAGAGAGTGAGACAGAGAGTGAGAGTGAGATTGAAACAGTCTGAGAGTGAGAGTGAGAGAGAGAGTGAGAGTGAGAGAGAGAGAAAGTGAGAGAGAGAGTGAGAGTGAGTGAGAGAGTGAGAAAGTGAGAGAGTGTGTGAGGGAATGAGAGGCTATGAGTGTGGGAGAGTGAGAGAGTGAGAGAGTGAGGGAGTGAGTGAGAGAGTGAGGGAGTGTGAGAGTGACAGTCAGCGAGAGAGAGAGAGAGTGAGAGAGAGAAAGAGAGTGAGGGAGTGAGTGAGAGAGTGTAAGAGTAAGAGTCAGAGAGTGAAGGAGAGAGGAAGATAGAGAGAGTGATAGTGAGATAGTAAGTGTGAGAGAGAGAGAGTGAGAGAGTGAGTGAGAGAGAGGGAGAAAGGGACAGAGAAAGTGAGAGAGGGACAGAGAGTGTGAGACAGGGACAGAGAGAGTGAGAGCGTGAATGAGAGAGAGCGTGTGAGAGAGAGTGAGACAGAAAGTGAGTGAGAAAGAGAGACAGTGAGACACTGAGAGACAGTGAGACACAGAGAGAGAGAGAGAGTGAGTGGGAGAGAAAGACAGTGAGAGTGAGGGTTATATGGAGACTGATTGAGTGAGAGAGAGACTGAGAGAGAGTAAGAGAGTGAGAGTGAGAGAGTGAGTGTGAGACAGAGAGAGAGAGTGTGAGTGAGTGTGAGAGTGAGATAGTGTGAGAGAGAGTGAGGTAGAGACAGAGAGAGTGAGAATGAAAGAGAATGAGGGAGAAAGTGAGAGAGAGGGAGAGACAGGTAGAGAGAGCGAGTGAGAGTGTGAGAGAGTGAGTGTGAGAGAGTATGAGAGAGTAAGAGAGTGAGAGGAGAGAGTGCGTGTGAGAGGCGGAGAGAGTGAGATGGTGTGTGAGAGAGAGAGTGAGGGAGTGAGAGTGAGATAGTGAGTGAGAATGAGAGAGAGTGAGGGGGTGAGAGTGAGTGAGTGAGTTAGTGAGAGTGAGAGAGCGAGTGAGAGAGACAGAGAGAGTGAGTGAAAGAGTGGGTGAGAGAATGAGAGTGAGAGTGAGAGTGTGAGATGGAGAGAGGGAGTTAGTGATTGAGAGAGAGAGAGAGGGGGACAGAGAGAGTGAGAGTGTGAGCGTGTGAGGGAATGAGAGTGAGAGTGAGTGAGAGAGTGCTAAATAGAGAGTGGGAGAGAGTGAGAATGAGAGTCAGAGAGAGTGAGAGAGTGTGAGAGAGTGAGACAGAGAGTTAGAGGGAGAGGGAGAGTGAGAGTGATAGAAAGTGAGAGAGAGAGAGAGAGAGTGAGTGGGAGTAACAGAGAGAGAATGAGTGTGAGAGAGTGAGAGTGACAGTAGAGTGAGAGAGAGTGAGAAAGAGTGAGAGAGAGGGAGAGAGAGGGAGAGAGATTGAGAGAGATTGAGAGAGTGAGAGAGAGTGAGAGAGAGTGAGAGAGAGTGAGAGAGAGTGAGAGAGAGAAAAAGTGAGAGGGAGAGAGAGAGAGTTGAGGGAGAGTGAAAGATGGTGAGAGTGAATGAGAGAGAGAGTGAGAGTGTCTGAGAGATTGTGAGAGAGAGAAAGTGAGACTCATAGTCAGATAGAGACTGAGTGAGAGAGTGAGTGAGAGTGAGGGTGAGAGTGAGGGTGAGGGTGAGGGTGAGTGTGAGGTTGAGAGTGAGGGTGAGTGAGAGTGAGAGTGAGAGTGAGGGGGAGATTCAGAGTGAGAGTGAGGGTTACAGTGAGAGTGAGGGTGAGGGTGAGAGTGAGTGTGAGAAAGGTTGAGAGTGAGGGTGAGGGTGAGAGTGATGGTGAGAGTGAGGGTGAGAGTGTGGGTGAGAGTGAGGGTGAAGGTGAGGGTGAGAGTCAGGGTGAGAATGAGGGTGATGGTGAGAGTGAGGGTGAGGTTGAGTGAGGGTCAGGGTGAGTGAAGGTGAGAATGAGGGTGAGAGTGAGAGTGTGAGTGAGAGTGCTGGTGAGAGTGAGGGTGTGAGTGATTGTGAGAGAGAGGGTGAGAGAGAGGGTGAGGGTGAGAGTGAGGGTGAGGATGAGGTTGACTGAGGGTCAGGATGAGGGTGAGAGTGAAGATGAGAATGAGGGTGAGAGTGAGACTGTGAGTGAGAGTGTGGGTGAGAGTGAGGGTGCGAGTGATTGTGAGAGAGAGGGTAAGAGAGAGAGGGAGAAAGAGAGGGTGAGAGTGAGGGGGAGATTGAGAGTGAGAGTGAGGGTTACTGTGAAAGTGAGGGTGAGTGTCAGGGTGAGAGTCAGGGTGAGTGTTAGGGTTAGAATGAGGGTGAGAATGAGAGTGAGATTGCTGGTGAGAGTGAGGGTGTGAGTGATTGTGAGAGAGGGAGATAGAGAGGGAGATACAGAGGAAGAGTGTTAGGGTGAAAGTGAAGGTGAGAGTGAGGGTCAGAGCGAGGGTGAGAGCGAGGGTATGAATGAGAGTGAGAATGAGGGTAAGAGTGAGAGTGAGGCTGAGGGTGAGGGTGAGGGTGAAAGTGAGGGTGAGAGTGAGGATGAGAGCGAAGGTGAGAGACAGGGGGAGATTGACAGTGAGAGTGAGAGTGAGGATGAGTGAAGGTGAATGAGGGTGAGAGCAAGGGTGAGAGTGAGGGGAAGATTGAGAGTGAGAATGAGAGTGAGGATGAGTGAAGGTTAATGAGGGTGAGAGTGAGGGTGAGAGTGAGGGTAACAGAGTGGGTTAGAGTGAGGGTAAGAGTGAGGGAGAGATTGAGGGTGAGAGTGAGGGATACGGTGAAGGTGAGGGTGAGAGTGAGGGTGAGTGAGGGTGAGAGTGAGGGTGAGGGTGAGAGTGAAAGTGCAGGAGAGATTGATGGTGAGAGTTACAGTGACAGGTTGAGATTGAGAGTGAGAGTGAGGGTGAGGGTGAGAGTGAGTCAGGGTGAGGGTGAGGGTGAGGGTGAGTGCTAGGGTTAGGATGAGGGTGAGAATGAGGGTGATGGTGAGAGTGAGGGTGAGGTTGAGTGAGGGTCATGGTGAGGGTGAGAGTGAAGGTGAGAATGAGGGTGAGAGTGAGAGTGTAAGTGAGAGTGCTGCTGAGAGTGAGGGTGCGAGTGATTGTGAGAGAGAGGGTGAGAGAGAGGGTGAGGGTGAGGATGAGGGTTAGGATAATGGTGAGAATGATAGTCATGGTGAGATTGAGGGTGAGGTTGAGTGAGAGTCAGAGTGAGGGTGAGAGTAAAGGTGAGAATGAGGGTGAGAGTGAGAGTATGAGTCAGAGTGCGGTTGAGAGTGAGCATGCAAGTGAATGTGGGAGAGAACGTGAGAGATAGAGTGACAGAAGGAGAAAGAGAGGGAGAGAGTGAGGGGGAGATTGAGAGTGAGAGTGAGGGTTACTGTGAGAGTGAGGGTGAGAATCAGGGTGAATGTCAGGGTGAGAGTCAGGGTGAGTGTGAGGATGAGAGTCAGGGAGAGAGTCAGGGTGAGAAAGAGGGAGAGAGCGAGGGTGAGAGAGAGGCTGAGAGAGAGGGAGATAGAGAGGGAGATAGAGAGGGAGATAGAGAGGGAGAGAGTGAGGGTGAAAGTGAAGGAGAGAGTGAGGGTCAGAGCAAGGGTGAGAGCGAGGGTGTGAATGAGAGAGAGAATGAGGGTGAGAGATAGAGTGAGGGTGAGGGTGAGATTGAGGGTCAGACTGAGGGTGAGATCGAGCGTGAGAGTGAGGGGGAGATTGACAGTGAGAGGGAGGATGAGGGAAGGTGAATGAGGGTGAGAGCGAGGGGGAGATTGAGAGTGAGAGTGACAGTGAGAGTGAGGATGAGTGAAGGTGAATGAGGGTGAGAGCGAGGGTGAGAGTGAGGGTAATAGAGTGGGTGAGATTGATGGTGAGAGTGAGGGATACAGTGAAGGAGAGGGTGAGAGTGAGGGTGAGATTGAGGGTGAGAGTGAGAGTGAGAGTGAGGGTGAGGGTGAGAGTGAGGTTGAGAGTGAGAGTGAGAGTGAGAGTGAGGGTGAGTGTGAGGGTGAGGTTGAGTGAGAGTCAGTGTGAGGGTGAGAGTGAAGGTGAGAGGGAGGGTGAGAGTGAGAGTCTGATTGAGAGTGAAGGTGAGAGTGAGGGTGAGAGTGAGGGTGAGAGTGAGAGTGAGAGTGAGAGTGAGGGTGAGTGTGAGGGTGAGGGTGAGGTTGAGTGAGATCAGTGTGAGGGTGAGAGTGAAGGTGAGAGGGAGGGTGAGAGTGAGAGGGAGAGAGCGAGGGTGAGATTGAGGGTCAGAGTGAGGGTGAGAGCGAGGGTGATATTGAGGGAGAGATTGACAGTGAGACTGAGGATGAGGGAACGTGAATGAGGGTGAGAGTGAGGGTGAGAGTGAGGGTAATAGAGTGGGTGCGATTGAGTGTGAAAGTGAGGGATACTGTGTAGGAGAGGACGAAATGAGGGTGAGTGAGAGTGAGAGTGAGAGTGAGAGTGAGGGTGAGAGTGAGGGTGAGAGTGAGAGTGAGGGTGAGGGTGAGAGTGAGGGTGAGGATGAGGTTGAGTGAGAGTCAGTGTGAGGGTAAGAGTGAAGGTGAGAGGGAGGGTGAAAGTGAGTCTGATTGAGAGTGAGGGTGAGAGTGAGGGTGAGAGTGAGGGTGAGAGTGAGGTTGAGAGAGGGAGATAGCACGGGTGAGAGTCAGGGTGAGAGTTAGGGTGAGATTGACAGTGAGAGATGGAGTGAGGGTGAGGGTGAGGGTGAGAGTGACAGTGGGGGTGAGTGATAGTGAGGGTGAGAGTGAGAGGGATATTAAGATTGAGAGTGAGGGTTACAGTGAGGGTCAGGGTGAGTATGTAGGTCAGAGTGAGGGTGAGAATGAGGGTGTGAGTGTGGGTGATAGTGAGGGTGAGAGTGAGGGTGAGAGAGAGGGTGAGAGAGGTGGTGAGAGTGAGAGAGAGCGAGGGTGAGATTGAGGGTCAGAGTGAGGTTGAGAGAGAGGGTGAGATTGACAGTGAGAGTCAGAGAGAGGGTGAGAGAGAGGATGAGAGTGAGTGGGAGATTCAGAGTGAGAGTGAGGTTTACAGTAAGGGTGAGATTGATGGTGAAGTTGAGTGAGGGTGAGGGTGAGAGTGTAGGAGAGAGTGAGGGTGAGAGTAAGGGTGAGGGTGAGGGTGAGAGTGAGGGTGAGGTTGAGTGAGGGTCAGGGTGAGCCTGAGAGTGAAGGAGAGAGTGATGGTGAGAGTGAAGGTGAGAGTAAGGGTCAGAGTGAGGATGAGAGAGAAGGTGAGAGAGACCGAGGGTGAGAGGGAGGGTGATAGGGAGTGTGATGAGGGGGAAATTGAGAGTGAAGGTTACAATGAGGGTGAGGGTGAGAATGAGGGTGATTGAGGGTGAGAGTGATGGTGAGAGTGTCGGTGAGAGGGAGGGTGAGAGTGAGGGTGAGAGTAAAGGTGAGAGTGAGAGTGTGGGTGAGTATGTGCGTCAGATTGAGGGTGAGAGTGAGGGTGAGAATGAGTTTGAGAATGAGGTTGAGAGGGAGGGTGAGAATGAGGGTGAGAGTGAGAGTGAGAGTGAGGGTTACTGTGAGAGTGAGGGGAGAGTCAGGGTGAATGTCAGGGTGAGAATGAGGGTGAGAGTGAGGATGAGAGTCAGGGTGAGAGTCAGTGTGAGAGAGAGGGAGAGAGCGAGAGTGAGAGAGAGGTTGAGAGAGAGGGAGATAGAGAGGGAGATAGAGAGGGAGATAGAGAGGGAGATAGAGAGGGAGAGAGCGAGGGTGAAAGTGAAGGTGAGAGTGAGGGTCAGAGCAAGGGTGAGAGCGAGGGTGTGAAGGAGAGTGAGAATGAGGGTGAGAGAGAGAGAGTGAGGGTGAGGGTGAGGGTGAGAGCGAGTGTCAGAATGAGGGGGAGATTGACAGTGAGAGGGAGGATGAGGGAAGGTGAATGAGCAGGAGAGCGAGGGTGAGAGTGAGGGGGAGATTGAGAGTGACAGTGAGAGTGAGGATGAGTGAAGGTGAATGAGGGTGAGAGTGAGGGTGAGAGTGAGGGTTTTAGAGTGGGTGAGATTGAGGGTGAGAGTGAGGGATACTGTGAAGGACAGGGTGAGAGTGAGGGTGAGTGAGGGTGAGAGTGAGAGTGAGGGTGAGGGTGAGGGTGAGAGTGAGGTTGAGAGTGAGAGTGAGAGTGAGGGTGAGTGTGAGGGTGAGGGTGAGGTTGAGTGAGAGTCAGTGTGAGGGTGAGCGTGAAGGTGAGAGTGAGGGTGAGAGGGAGGGTGAGAGTGAAGATGAGAGTGAGGATGAGAGTGAAGGTGAGAGTGAGGGTGAAAATGACAGTGAGAGTGAGAGAGTGCATGAGAGTAAGGGTGATAGTGAGGGTGAGAGAGAGGGTGACAGAGAGGGGGAGGGTGGGAGAGAGTGAGGGTGAGATTGAGGGTCAGATTGAGGGTGAGAGCGAGGGTGATAGTGAGGGGGAGTTTGACAGTGAGAGTGAGGATGAGGGAAGGTGAATGAGGGTGAGAGCGAGGGTGAGATTGTGGGTAATAAAGTGGGTGAGATTGAGTGTGAGAGTGAGGGATATGGTGAAGGAGAGGGCGAAATGAGGGTGAGTGATGGTGAGAGTGAGAGTGAGGGTGAGAATGAGGGTGAGAGTGAGGGTGAGGTTAATGAGGATGAGGATGAGGGTGAGAGTCAGAGTGAATGTGAGATGGAGGGAGAGAGTGTGGATGCAAGAGATGTTGAGAGCGAGGGTGAGAGTGAGAGTGTGAGTGAGAGTGAGGGTGAGAGTGAGAGAGAGGAGGAGAGCAAGTATGAGAGCGAGGGTAAGAGCGAGGGTGAGAGCGATTGTGAGAGTGAGAGTATGGGTGAGGGTGAGGGTGAGAGTGAGGGTGAGGGTGAGGTTGAGGGTGAGGGTGAGGTTGAGTTTGAGTTGAGTGAGGGTGAGGGTGAGATTGAAGGTGAGAGGGAGGGTTAGAGAGAGGCTGAGAGAGAGGGAGAGCGTGAGAGAGAGAGGGTGAGGGAGAGGGTGGGAGAGACAGTGATGGAGAGGCAGAGAGAGGGAGAGAGAGAGAGAGAGAGAGAGGGAGAGAGCGAGGTGAGAGTGAGGGTGAGAGCAAGGCTGCGAGTGAGAGTATGGGGGAGAGTGAGGGTGAAGTGAGGGTGGGGGTGAGGGTGGGGGTGAGGTTGTGGGTGAGAGTGAGTGTGAGAGTGAGGGGGAGATTGAGAGTGTGGGTGAGATTGAGGGTGAGAGTGAGGGTGAGGGTGAGGGTGAGAGTGAGGGTGAGAGTGAGAGTGAGAGTCAGAGTGAGGGTGAGGGTGAGGGGGAGAGTGAGGGTGAGGGTGAGGGTGAGGGTGAGGGTGAGGGTGAGGGTGAGGGTGAAGGTGAGGGTGAGTGTGAGAGTGAAGGTGAGGCTGAGAGTGTGGGCAAGAGAGAGGGCGAGAGAGAGGGCGAGAGAAAGAGGGTGAGAGAGAGGGTGAAACATATGGAGAGGGCGAGATAGAGGATAAGAGAGAGGGCGAGAGAGAGGGTGAAAAAGAGGGTGAGAGAGAGGGCGAAACAGAGGTTGAGTGTGGGTGAGCGTGAGGGTGAAGGTTGTAGTGTAGTTGTGAGTGAGGGTGAGAGTGGGGGTGAGAGACATGTTGAGAGCGAGGGTGAGAGTGAGAGTGAGTTTGAGAGTGAGGGTGAGAGCGAGTATGAGAGCGAGGGTGAGACCGATTGGGAGATTGAGAGTATGGGTGAGAGTGAGGTTGAGAGTGAGTGTGGGGGTGAGGGTGGGATGAGGGTGGGGTGAGGGTGGAGGTGAGAGTGGGCGTGAGTGTGAGGGGGAGTTTGAGAGTGTGGTTGAGATTGAGGGTGAGAGTGAGAATGAGGGTGTGGGTGAGGGTGAGGCTAAGGGTGAGGCTGAGGAAGAAGGTGAGGCTGAGGGTGAGGTTGAGAGTGGGGGTGTGGTTGAGGGTGAGGGTGAGAATGAGGGTGAGGGTGACAGTGTGGGTGAGAGTCTGCATGAGTTGAGGGTGAGAGTGATGTTGAGAGAGAGGGTGAGATGAGGGTGAAAGTGAGGGTGAGAGTGAGGGTGAGAGAGAGGGTGAGAGAGAGGGTGAGAGAGAGGGTGAGCTTGAGGGTGAGACTGAGGGTGAGGCTGAGGCTGAGGGTAAGGGTAGGGGTAAACATGTGGGTGTGTGAGAGTGAGGGTGAGAGTGTGAGTGAGATTGATGGTGTGAGTGATGGTGACAGGGTGAGAGTGAGAGTGAGAATGAGAGTGAGATTGAGAGTGAGAGTGACGGTGAGGGTGAGAATGAGGGTGAGGGTGAGAGTGAGGGTGAGAGTGAGGTTGAAAGTGAAGGTGATAGAGTCGGTGAGACAGAGGCTCAGAAGGTTGAGAGAGGGAGAAAGAGAGGGTGAGATTGAGGGGGAGATTGAAAATGAGAGTGAGGGTTACAGTGAGGGTGAGGGTTACAGTGAGAGTGAGGGTGATGGTGAGAGTGAGTGTGAGAGTCAGTGTGAGAGAGAGAGTGAGAGGAAGAGTGAGAGAGGGAGTGAGAGAGAGGGTGAGAGAAAGGGAGAAAGAGAGAGTGAGAGTGTGGGGGAGATTGAAGTGAGAGTGAGGGATAGAGTGAGAGTGAGGGTGAGAGTGACGGTGAGAGTCAGGGTGAGAGAGAGGGAGATGGAGAGGGCGAAAGAGAGGGCAAGAGAGAGGGAGAGATAGAGGGTGAGAGTGAGGTTGAGTGTGGGTGAGCGTGAAGGTGAGGGTTAGAGCGTGTGTGAGAGTGGGGTTGAAAGTGAGGGAGAGGGTGGGGGTGAGAGAGAGGTTGAGAGTGAGGGTGAGAGCCCCGAGTGAGAGTGAGGGTGAGAGCGAGGGTGAGAGTGAGGGTGAGAGCGAGGGTGAGAGCGAGTGTGAGAGCGAGGGTGAGAGCTAGGGTGAGAGCGAGGGTGAGAGCTAGGGTGAGAGCGAGGGTGAGAGCGAGGGGGAGATTGAGAAAGAGTGTGAGGGTGAGAGAGAGGGTGAGTGAAGTTGAATGAGGTTGAGAGGGAGGGTGAGAGTGTGGGTGCGAGAGATGTTGAGAGCGTGGGTGAGAGTGAGAGTGGGAGTGTGAGTGAGATTGTGGATGAGAGTGAGTGTAAGAGTGAGCCTGAGAGTGAGCGTGAGAGTGAGCGTGAGAGTGAGCGTGAGAGTGAGAGTGAGAGTGAGGGTGAGAGAGAGGGTGAGAGCGAGGGTGAGAGCCAGAGTGAGAGTGAGAATATGGGTGAGGGTGAGGGTGAGGGTGAGAGTGAGGCTGTGGGTGAGGGTGAGGTTGAGGATGAGGTTGAGTGAGGATTAGGGTGAGAGTGAAGGTGAGAGGGAGGGTTAGAGAGAGGCTGAGACAGAGGGAGAGAGAGAGGGTGAGGGAGAGAGTGGGCGAGAGGGTGAGGGAGAGGGAGAGAGAGAGGGAGAGAGAGAGGGATATAGAGAGGGATAGAGAGAGGGAGAGAGCAAGGGTGAGAGCAAGGGTGAGAGGAAGGGAAAGAGTGAGAGTATTCGGGAGAGTGAGGGAGATGGTGAGGGTGAGGGTGAGGGTGAGGGTGGGGGTGAGGATGTGGGTGATGGTGAGAGTGAGAGTGAGAGTGAGAGTGAGAGTGAGAGTGAGAGTGAGAGTGAGGGTCAGGGTGAGAGCGAGGATAAGGCTGAGATTGTGGGCGAGAGACAGGCTGAGAGAGAGGGCGAGAGAGTGGGTAAGAGAGAGGGCGAGAGAGAGGGCGAGAGAGAGGGCGAGAGAGAGGGCGAGAGAGAGGGCGAGAGAGAGGGCGAGAGAGAGAGGTTGAATGGGGGTGAGCATGAGGGTGAGGGTTAGGTTGTGGTTGAGAGTGACGTTGAGAGTGAGGGTGAGAGAGATGTTGAGAGTGAGGGTGAGAACGAGACTGATAATGTGGATGAGAGTGAGGTTGAGAGTTGCTTTGAGAGAGTTGGTGAGAACAAGAGTGAGAGTGAGAGTGTGAGTGAGAGTGTGGGTGAGTTTGAGGGCGAGATTGAGGGTGAGAGTGAGGGTGAGAGTGAAAGTGTGGATGAGGGTGAGAGTGAGGGTGATTGAGAGGGTGAGAGAGATGGTGAGAGAGGGGTGCGAGAATGGGTGAGAGAGAGGGAGAGAGAATGAGGGAGAGAGCAAGGGTGGGGTGAGGTTGAGAGTGAGGGTCAGAGCGAGGGTGAGAGTGAGAGTGAGATCAAGGGTGAGAATGAGGGTGAGGGTGAGGGTGAGAGTGAGGGTAATGGTGAGAGTGAGACTGAGGGTGAGGGTGAGAGTGAGGGTGAGAGTGAGGGTCAGAGTGAGGGTCAGAGTGAGGGGGAGGTTGAGAGTGAGAGTGAGAGTGAGAGTAAGAGTGAGAGTGAGAGTGAGATAGACGTTGAGGGTGAGGGTAAGCTGAGAGTGTGGGCAAGGAAGAGGGCGAGATAGCGGGCGAGAGAGTGGACGAGAGAGATGGAGGGGGCGAGAGAGATGGCAAGAGAGAGGGTGAGAGAGAGGGCGAGAGTGTGGTTGAGTGTGGGTGAGCATGAGGGTGAGGGTTAGAATGTGTTTGAGAGTTGGGTTGAAAGTGACGGTGAGGGTGGGGGTGAGAGAGATGTTGAGAGCGAGGGTTAGAGGCCGAGTGAGAGTGAGGGTGAGAGCGAGGGTGAGAGCGAGGGTGAGAGCAAGGGTGAGAGCGAGCGTGAGGTTGAGAGTGAGAGTACGGTTGAGCGTGAGGGTGAGACAGAGGGTGAGGGTGATGTTGAGGTTGAGGGTGAGGGTGAGGTTGAGCGTGAAGTTTAGTGAGGGTGAGGGTGAGATAGAAGGTGAGAGGGAGGGTTAGAGAGAGGCTGAGAGGGAGAGAGAGAGATAGGATTAGAGAGAGGCAGAGGATGTGGGTGAGAGAGAGGGTGAGGGAGAGGGAGAGAGAGGAATAGAGAGAGGGAGAGAGAGAGGGAGAGAGAGAGGGAGAGAGAGAGGGAGAGAGAGAGGTGAGAGCGAGGGTGAGAGCAAGAGTGAGAGTGAGAGTATGGGAGAGAGTGAGGGTGAGGGTGATGGTGGGGGTGAGGTGGGGGTGAGGATGTGAGTGAGAGTCAGCGTGAGAGTGAGGGGGGGATTGAGAGTGTGGGTGAGATTGAGGGTGAAAGTGAGGGTGAGGGTGAGGGTGAGGTTGAAGTTGATGGTGATGGTGAGAGTGAGAGTGAGGGTGATGGTGAGAGGGAGAGTGAGGTTGAAGTTGAGGGTGAGGTTGAGGGAGAGAGTGAGGGTGAGGGTGAAGGTGAGGTTGAGTTGAGAGTGAGGGTGAGGGTGAGGGTGAGGTTGAGTGAGGGTGAGTGTGATATTGAATGTGAGAGGGAGGGTGAGAGATGGGGTGAAAGAGATGTTGAGAGCGAGGGTGAGAGCGAGAGTGAGAGTGTGAGTGAGAGTGTTGATGAGAGTGAGCATGAGAGTGAGCGTGAGAGTGAGGGTGAGATAGAGGGTGAGAGCAAGGGTGAGAGCAAGTGTGAAAGCGAGGGTGAGAGTGAGAGTGAGGGTGAGAGTGAGAGTATGGTTGAGCGTGAGGGTGAGACTGAGGGTGAGATTGAGAGTGAGGGTCAGGTTTAGTGAGGGTGAGGGTGCGAGTGAAGGTGAGAGGGAGGCTGAGAGAGATGGTGAGTGAGAGGGAGAGAGAGAGGGTGAGAGAGAGGTGAGAGAGAGGGTGAGAGAGAGGGAGAGAGAGTGAGAGAGGGGGAGAGAGAGAGAGAGAGAGAGGGAGAAAGCGAGGGTGAGAGCGAGAGTGAGAGTGTGGGTGAGAGTGTTGAGGAGAGTGAGCATGAGAGTGAGTGTGAGAGTGAGGGTGAGAGCAAGGGTGAGAGCGAAGTTGAGAGTGAGGGTGAGGGTGAGAGTGAGAGTATGGTTGAGCATGAGGGTGAGATTGAGGGTGAGATTGATTGTGAGTGTCAGGTTTACTGAGGGCGAGGGTGCGAGTGAAGGTGAGAGGGAGGCTGAGAGAGAGTGAGAGAGAGAGGGTGAGTGAGAGGGAGAGAGTTAGGGTGAGAGAGAGGTGAGAGAGAGGGTGAGAGAGAGGGAGAGAGAGTGAGAGAGGGGGAGAGAGAGAGAGAGGGAGAGAGCGAGGGTGAGAGCGAAAGTGAGAGTGAGAGTATGGGTGAGAGTGAGGTTGAGGGTGAGTGTGGGGGTGAGCATGGGATGAGGGTGGTGTGAGGGTGAGCATGAGAGTGAGGGGGAGATTGAGAGTGTGGTTGAGATTGAGGGTGAGAGTGAGAATGAGAGTGAGGGTGAGGGTCTGGCTGAGGCTGAGGGTAAGGGTAGGGGTAACCGTGTGAGTGTGTGAGAGTGAGGGTGAGAGTGTGTGTGAGATTGATGGTGAGAGTGATGGTGACAGTGTGAGAGTGAGAATGAGAGTGAGATTGAGAGTGAGAGTGATGGTGAGGGTGAGAATGAAGGTGAGGGTGAGAGTGAGGTTGAAAGTGAAGGTGATAGAGTGGGTGAGACAGAGGCTTAGAAGGTTGAGAGAGGGAGAAAGAGGGTGAGATTGAGGGGGAGATTGAAAATGAGAGTGAGGGTTACAGTGAGAGTGAGAGTGATGGTGAGAGTGAGTGTGAGAGTCAGTGTGAGAGAGAGAGTGAGAGGAAGAGTGAGAGAGGGGGTGAGAGAGAGGGTGAGAGAAAGGGAGAAAGAGAGAGTGAGAGTGTGGGGGAGATTGAAGTGAGAGTGAGGGATAGAGTGAGAGTGAGGGTGAGAGTGACGGTGAGAGTCAGGGCAAGAGAGAGGGAGAGATAGAAGGTGAGAGTGAGGTTGAGTGTGGGTGAGCGTGAAGGTGAGGATTAGAGTGTGTGTGAGAGTGGGGTTGAAAGTGAGGGTGAGGGTGGGGGTGAGAGAGAGGTTGAGAGCGAGGGTGAGAGCCCGAGTGAGAGTGAGGGTGAGAGCGAGGGTGAGAGCGAGTGTGAGAACGAGGATGAGAGTGAGGATGAGAGCGATGGTGATAGCGAGGGTGAGAGCGAGGGGGAGATTGAGAAAGAGAGTGAGGGTGAGAGAGAGGGTGAGTGAAGGTGAATGAGGGTGAGAGGGAGGGTGAGAGTGTGGGTGAGAGAGATGTTGAGAGCAAGACTGAGAGTGTGAGTGAGATTGTGGATGAGAGTGAGTGTAAGTGTGAGCCTGAGAGCGAGCGAGAGAGTGAGCGTGAGAGTGAGTGTGAGAGAGAGGGTGAGAGCAAGTATGAGAGCGAGGGTGAGAGCGAGGGTGAGAGTGAGAGTATGGGTGAGGGTGAGGGTGAGGGTGAGAGTGAGGGTGAGGGTGAGGTTGAGGGTGAGGTTGAGGGTGAGGTAGAGGATGAGGTTGAGTGAGGGTAAGGGTGAGAGTGAAGGTGAGAGGGAGGGTTAGAGAGAGGCTGAGAGAGAGGGAGAGAGCGAGGATGAGAGAGAGGGAGAGAGAGAGGGAGAGAGAGAGGGAGAGAGCGAGGGTGAGAGCAAGGGTGAGAGGAAGGGTGAGAGTGAGAGTATTCAGGAGAGTGAGGGAGACGGTGAGGGTGAGGGTGAGGGTGGGGGTGAGGATGTGGGTGATGGTGAGAGTGAGATTGAGAGTGAGAGTGAGGGTGAGGGTGAGAGCGAGGGTAAGGCTGACATTGTGGGTGAGAGACAGGGCGAGAGAGAGGGCAAGAGAGGGTAAGAGAGAGGGCAAGAGAGAGGTTGAGTGGGGGTGAGCATGAGGGTGAGGGTTAGGGTGTGGTTGAGAGTGAGGATGAGAGTGAGGGTGAGAATGAGAGTGAGAATGTGGATGAGAGTGAGGTTGAGAGTTGCTTTGAGAGAGTTGGTGAGAGCAAGGGTGAGAGTGAGAGTGTGGGTGAGGTGTGGGCGAGATTGAGGGTGAGAGTGAGGGTGAGAGTGAGAGTGTGGGTGAGGTTGAGAGTGAGGGTGAGTGAGAGGGTGAGAGAGATGGTGAGAGAGGGGTGAGAGAATGGGTGAGAGAGGGGTGAGAGAGAGGGAGAGAGAATGAGGGAGAGAGCAAGGGTGGGGTGAGGGTGAGAGTGAGGGTCAGAGCGAGGCTGAGTGAGAGTGAGATTGAGGGTTAGAATGAGGGTGAGGGTGAGGGTGAGAGTGAGGGTAATGGTGAGAGTGAGAGTGAGGGTGAGTGTTAGAGTGAGTGTCAGAGTGAGGGGGAGGATGAGAGTGAGAGTGAGAGTAAGAGTGAGAGTGAGAGTGAGATAGAGGTTGAGGGTGAGGGTGAGGCTAAGAGTGAGGGTGAAGTTGAGAGTGTGGGCGAGAAAGAGGGCGAGATAGCGGGTGAGAGAGTGGATGAGAGAGATGGAGAGGGCGAGAGAGATGGCAAGAGAGAGGGTGAGAGAGAGGGCGAGAGTGTGGTTGAGTGTGGGTGAGCATGAGGGTGAGGGTTAGAATGTGTTTGAGAGTGAGGTTGAAAGTGAGGGTGAGGGTGGGGGTGGGGGTGAGAGAGATGTTGAGAGCAAGGGTGAGAGGCTGAGTGAGTGTGAGGGTGAGAGCGAGGGTGAGAGCAAGGGTGAGAGCAAGCGTGAGAGTGAGAGTGAGTTTGAGAGTGAGAGTACGGTTGAGCGTGAGGGTGAGACAGAGTGTGAGGGTGATGTTGAGGTTTAGGGTGAGGGTGAGGTTGAGCGTGAGGGTCAGTGAGGTTGAGGGTGAGATTGAAGGTGAGAGGGAGGATTAGAGAGAGGCTGAGAGGGAGGGAGAGAGATAGGATTAGAGAGAGGGAGAGGATGTGGGTGAGAGAGAGGGTGAGGGATAGGGAGAGAGAAGAAGAGAGAGAGGGAGAGAGAGGGAGAGAGAGAGAGGGAGAGAGAGAGGTGAGAGCGAGGGTGAGAGCAAGAGTAAGAGTGAGAGTATGGGAGAGAGTGAGGGTCAGGGTGATGGTGGGGGTGAGGTGGGGGTGAGGATGTGGGTGAGAGTCAGCGTGAGAGTGAGGGGGAGATTGAGAGTTTGGGTGAGATTGAGGGTGAGAGTGAGGGTGAGGGTGATGGTGATGATGAGAGTGAGAGTGAGAGTGAGGGTGAGAGAGAGAGTGAGGGTGAGGTTGTGGGTGAGGTTGAGGGTGAGGTTGAGGGTGAGCGTGAGGGTGAGGTTGAGTTTGAGGGTGAGGGTGAGGGTGAGGTTGAGTGAGGGTGAGTGTGATAGAGAATGTGAGAGGGAGGGTGAGAGATGGGGTGAAAGAGATGTTGAGAGCGAGGGTGAGAGCGAGAGTGAGAGTGTGAGTGAGAGTGTTGATGAGAGTGAGCATGAGAGTCAGCGTGAGAGTGAGGGTGAGAGAGAGGGTGAGAGCAAGGGTGAGAGCAAGTGTGAAAGCAAGGGTGAGAGTGAGAGTGAGGGTGAGAGTGAGAGTATGGTTGAGCGTGAGGGTGAGACTGAGGGTAAGATCTGTGAGGGTGAGGGTGCGAGTGAAGGTGAGAGGGAGGCTGAGAGAGAGGGAGAGAGACAGGGTGAGTGAGAGGGAGAAAGAGAGGGTGAGAGAGAGGGAGAGAGAGTGAGAGAGGGGGAGAGAGAGAGAGAGAGAGAGGGAGAGAGCGAGGGTGAGAGTGAGTGTGAGAGTGTGAGCGAGAGTGTTGATGAGAGTGAGCATGAGAGTGAGTGTGAGAGTGAGGGTGAGAGCAATGGTGACAGCGAAGTTGAGAGTGAGTGTGAGGGTGAGAGTGAGAGTATGGTTGAGCATGAGGGTGAGACTGAGGGTGAGATTGATTGTAAGGGTCAGGTTTACTGAGGGTGAGGGTGCGAGTGAAGGTGAGAGGGAGGCTGAGAGAGAGGGAGAGAGAGAGGGTGAGTGAGAGGGAGAGAGGGTGAGAGAGAGGTGAGAGAGAGGGTGAGAGAGAGGGAGAGAGAGTTAGAGAGGGGGAGCGAGAGAGAGAGGGAGAGAGCGAGGGTGGGAGCGAAGGTGAGAGTGAGAGTATGGGTGAGAGTGAGGTTGAGGGTGAGTGTGGGGGTGAGCGTGGGATGAGGGTGGGGTGAGGGTGGTGTGAGGGTGGGGGTGAGAATGAGCGTGAGAGTGAGGGGGAAATTGAGAGTGTGGTTGAGATTGAGGGTGAGAGTGAGAATGAGAGTGAGGGTGAGGGTGAGGCTATGGGTGAGGCTGAGGGAGAGGGTGAGGCTGAGGGTGAGTTTGAGATTGAGGGTGTGGTTGAGGGTGAGGGTAAGAATGAGGGTGTGGGTGACAGTGTGGGTGAGAGTCTGCATGAGTTGAGGGTGAGAGTGAGGTTGTGAGAGAGGGTGACAGAGAGGGTGAGAGTGAGGGTGAGAGAGAGGGTGAGTTTGAGGGTGAGAGTGAGGGTGACAGTGAGAGTGAGGGTGATGGTGAGAGTGATTGTGAGAGTGAGTGTGAGAAAGAGGGTGAGAGGGAGAGTGACAGAGATGGTGAGAGAGAGGGTGAGAGTGAGGGTGAGAGTGAGCGTGAGAGAGAGAGTGAGGGAGAGGGTGAGTTTGAGGGTGAGAGTGAGGGTGAGAGTGAGGGTGAGGCTTAGGCTGAGGCTGAGGCTGAGGGTAAGGGTAGGGGTAAACATGTGGGTGCGTGAGAGTGATGGTGAGAGTGTATGTGAGATTGATGGTGAGAGTGATGGTGACAGGTTGAGAGTCAGAGTGAGAGTGAGATTGAGAGTGAGTGTGACGGTGAGGGTGAGAATGAGGGTGAGGGTGAGGGTGAAAGTGAAGGTGATAGAGTGGGTGAGACAGAGGTTTAGAAAGTTGAGAGAGGGAGAAAGAGAGGGTGAGATTGAGGGGTGATTGAATGTGAGAGTGAGGGTTACAGTGAGAGTGAGGGTGATGGTGAGAGTAAGTGTGAGAGTGAGTGAGAGAAATAGGATGAGAGGGAGAGTGAGAGAGGTGGTGAGAGAGAGGGTGAGAGAAATGGAGAAAGAGAGAGTGAGTGTGGGGGAGATTGAAAGTGAGAGTGAGGGATACAGTGAGAGTGAGGGTGAGAGTGATGATGAGAGTCAGGGTGAGAGAGAAGGAGATGGAGAGGGTGAGAGAGAGGGCAAGAGAGAGGGTGAGATAGAGGGCGAGAGTGAGGTTGAGTGTGGGTGAGCGTGAGGGTGAGGGTTAGAGTGTGTGTGAGACTGAGGTTGAAATTGAGGGTGAGGGTGGGGGTGAGAGAGAGGTTGAGAGTGAGGTTGAGCTTGAGGGTGAGAGCGAGGGAGAGATTGAGAAAGAGAGAGGGTGAGAGAGAGTGTGAGTGAAGGTGAATGAGGGTGAGAGGGAGGGTGAGAGTGTGGGTGAGAGAGATGTTGAGAGTGAGAGTGAGAGTGTGAGTGAGAGTGTGGATGAGAGTGAGTGTAAGAGTGAGCTTGAGAATGAGTGTGAGAGTGAGCATGAGAGTGAGCGTGAGAGAGTGGGTGAGAGCAAGTATGAGAGCGAGGGTGAGAGTGAGAGTATGGGTGAGGGTGATGGTGAGAGTGAGGGTGAGGGTGAGGTTGAGGGTGAGGTTGAGGGAAAGGTTGAGTGAGGGTAAGGGTGAGAATGAAGGTGAGAGGGAGGGTTAGAGAGAGGCTGAGAGAGAGGGAGAGAGAGAGGATGAGAGAGACCGTGAGAGGGTGAGAGAGAGGGTGAGGGAGAGTGTGGGAGAGAGGGTGAGGGAGAGGGAGAGAGAGAGGGATAGAGAGAGGGATAGAGAGAGGGAGAGACCGAGGGTGAGAGCAATGGTGAGAGCAAGGGTGAGAGGAAGGGTGAGAGTGAGAGTATTCGGGAGAGTGAGGGAGAGGGTGAGGGTGGAGGTGAGGGTGGGGGTGAAGGTGTGGGTGATGGTGAGAGTCAGATTGAGAGTGAGAGTGAGAGTGAGAGTGAGGGTGAGGGTGAGAGTGAGACCGAGGGTAAGGCTGTGATTGTGGGCGAGAGAGAGGATGAGAGAGAGGGCGAGAGAGAGGGTAAGAGAGAGGGCGAGTGGGGGTGAGCATGAGGGTGAGGGTTAGAGTGTGGTTGAGAGTGAGGGTGAGAATTGGGGTGAGAGAGATGTTGAGAGTGAGGGTGAGAATGAGAGTTAGAATGTGGAAGAGAGTGAGGTTGATAGTTGCTTTGTGAGAGTTGGTGAGAGCAAGCGTGAGAGTGAGAGTGTGAGTGAGAGTGTGGGTGAGATTGAGGGGAGATTGAGGGTGAGAGTGAGGGTGAGACTGAGAGTGTGGGTGAGGGTGAGAGTGAGGCTGAGAGAGAGGGTGAGAGGGATGGCGAGAGAGGGGTTAGAGAATGGGTGAGAGAGGGGGTGAGAGAGAGGGAGAGAGAAAGAGGGAGAGAGTAAGGGTGGGGTGAGGTGAGAGTGATGGTCAGAGCAAGGGTGAGAGTGAGAGTGAAATCGAGGGTGAGAATGAGGATGAGGGTGAGGGTGAGAGTGAGGGTAGCGTTGAGAGTAAGAGTGAGGGTGAGAGTGAGGGTGAGAGTGAGGGTCAGAGTGATGGGGAAGTTGAGAGTGACAGTGAGAGTGAGAGTAAGTGTGAGAGTGAGAGTGAGATAGAGTTGAGGATGAGGGTGAGGGTGAGGATAAGGGTGAGGGTGAAGCTGAGAGTGTGGCCGAGAAAGAGGGCAAGAGAGTGGGTGAGAAAGTGGACGAGAAAGATGGAGAGGGCGAGAGAGACGGCAAGAGAGAGGGTGAGAGAGAGGGCGAGAGTGAGGTTGATTGTGGGTGAGCATGAGGTTGAGGGTTAGAGTGTGTTTGAGAGTGAGGTTGAAAGTGAGGGTGAGGGTGGGGGTGAGAGAGATGTTGAGAGCGAGGGTGAGAGGCCGAGTGAGAGTGAGGGTGAGAGCGAGGGTGAGAGCGAGGGTGACAGTTAGCGTGTGAATGAGGGTGAGTGAGGGTGAGGTTAATGAGGGTGAGGTTGAGGGTGAGGGTGATGTTGAGGGAGAGTGAGAGTGACAGTGAAGATGAGAGGGAGGGTGAGAGTGTGGTTGAGAGAGTTGTTGAGAGCGAGGGTGAGAGTGAGAGTGAGAGTGTGAGTGAGAGTGTGGATGAGAGTGAGCGTGAGAATGAGCATGAGAGTGAGCGTGAGAGTGAGCGTGAGAGTGAGGGTGTGAGGGAGGATAAGAGAGCGATTTGAGAGCGAGGGTGAGAGCAAGGGTGAGAGTGAGAGTATGGGTGAGGGTGAGGGTGAGATTGAAGGTGAGAGGGAGTGTTAGAGAGAGGCTGAGAGAAAGGGAGAGAGATAGGATGAGAGAGAGGGAGAGAGAGATGGTGAGAGAGAGGGTGAGGGAGAAGGTGGGAGAGAGGGTGAGAGTGAGGTTGAGAGTTGGGGTGACAGTTGGGTTGAGAGAGATGGTGAGAGCAAGAGTGAGAGCGAGAGTGAGAGTGTGAGTGAGACTGTGGTTGAGATTGAGGAGGAGATTGAGATGAGAGTGAGGGTGAGAGTGAATGTGACTGAGGGGGATTGAGGGTAATAGTGAGGGTGAGAGTGAGAGTCTGGGTGAGTGTGAGGGTGAGTGTGAGTGTGAGAATGAGTGTGAGAGAGAGGTTGAGAGAGAGGGTGAGAGAGATGGTGAGAGAGATGGTGAGAGATAGGGTGAGAGAGAAGGTGAGAGAGTGAGAAAGAAATATGGAGAGTGAGGCAGAGATTGAAAGTGAGAGTGAGGGTGAGGGAGAGAGTGACAGTGAGAGTCAGGGTGAGGGTGAGAGTCATGTTGAGGGTTAGGGTGATGGTGAGGGTGGGGTGAGGGTGAGAGTGAGCATGAGAGAGAGGGAGTGAGAGATGGTGAGAGAGAGGGTGAGAGAGAGAGAGAGAGAGGGTGAGAGAGAGGGAGAGAGAGAGGGAGAGTGAGATGGTGAGAGTGAGGGTGAGAGTGGATGAGAGTGAGTGTGACAGAGAAGGTGAGAGAGAGATTGAGAGAGAGAGGGAGAGAGAGTGGGTGAGAGTCAGGGTGAGGGTGAGAGTCATGTTGAGGGTTAGGGTGATGGTGCGGGTGGGGTGAGAGTGAGTGTGAGGGTGAGAGAGAGGCTGAGAGAGAGGGAGAGAGAGAGGGAGTGATAAATGGTGAGAGAGGGTGTGAGAGAGAGAGGGAGAGACAGAGGGAGAGAGAGAGAGGGAGAGAGAGTGGGTGAGGGTGAGAGTGAGGGTCAGAGCGAGTAAGAAAGCGAGGGTGAGAATGAGCGTGAGGGTGAGAATGAGGGTGAGTGTGAGGATGAGAGTGATGTGAGGGTACGGTGAGAGTGAGTGTGAGAGTGCAAGTAAGGGTGAGGGTGAGGGTGAGAGGGAGGGTGAGAGTGAGGGTGAGTGAGGGTGAGAGTGAGGGTCAGATTGAGGGTGAGAGTGAGGGTCAGAGTGAGGTTCAGAGTGAGGGTCAGAGTGAGGGTGAGGGAGAAGGTGAGAGTGAGGGTGAGGCTGAGATTGTGAGTGAGAGAGAGGGTGCGAGAGAGGTTGAGAAAAAGAGGGTGAGAGTGAGGGTGAGAATGAGAGTGAGAGAGTGAGTGAGAGTGAGGTTGAGAGTTGGGGTAACAGCTGGGATGAGAGAGATGGTGAGAGCAAGAGTGAGGGCGAGAGTCAGAGTGTGACTGAGAGTGTGGTTGAGATTGAGGGGGAGATTGAGAGTGAGAGTGAGGGTGAGAGTGAGTGTGACTGAGGGAGATTGAGGGAGATAGTCAGCGTGAGAGTGAGAGTGTGGGTGAGGGTGAGTGTGAGGGTGAGAATGAGGATGAGAGAGAGGGTGAGAGAGAAGGAGAGAGAGCGGGAGAGAGAGGGAGAGAGAGGGAGAGAGAGAGGGAGAGAAAAATGGTAAGAGAGAGGGTGAGAGAGAGGGTGAGAGAGGGAGAAAGAGATATTGAGACTGAGGCGGAGATTGAAAGTGAGAGTGAGGTTTATCATGAGAGTGAGGGTGAGTGAGAGAGTGAGGGTGAGAGTCAGCGTGAGGGTGAGAGTCATGTTGAGTGTTAGGGTGATGGTGAGGGTGGGGTGACGGTTTGATTGAGGGTGAGAGAGAGGCTGAGAGAGAGAGAGCGGGAGAGAGAGATGGTGAGAGTGAGGGTGAGAGAGAGGGTGAGAGTGAGGGTGACAGAGAAGGTGAGAGAGAGGTTGAGAGAGAGAGGGAGAGAAAGAGAGGGAGAGAGAGTGGGTGAGGGTGAGAGTGAGGGTCAGAGCGAGGGTGAGAGCAAGGGTGAGAATGAGGGAGAGTTTGAGGGTGAGAGTGAGGGGGACAATGAGAGTGAGAGTGAGCGTATGGTGACATTGAGAGTGAGGGTACGGTGAGACTGAGTGTGAGAATGTGAGTGAGGGTGAGGGTGAGGGTGAGAGTGAGGGTGAGAGTGAGGGTCAGAGCGAGGGTCAGAGTGAGGGTGAGGGTGAAGGTGAGAGTGTTTGATGGTGATGGTGAGGTTGAGAGTGAGGGTGAGGCTGAGAGTCTGGGTGAGATTGGGTGTGACAGAGATATTGAGAGCGAGGGTGAGAGCCCGAGTGAGAGTGAGGGTGAGAGCGAGAGTGAGAGTGTTAGTGAGAGTGTGGATGAGAGTGAGCGTGAGAGTGAGCATGAGAGAGAGCGTGAGAGAGAGCATGAGAGAGAGCATGAGAGAGAGCATGAGAGAGAGCGTGAGAGCGAGGGTGAGAGTGAGGGTGCGAGCGAGGGTGAGAGCGAGGGAGAGAGCGAGCATGAGAGTGAGGTATTGGTGAGGGTGAAGGTGAGAGTGAGGGTGAGGTTTCGGGTGAGGGTGAGGTTGAGGGTGAGTTTGAGTGAGGGTGAGGTGAGAGTGAGGGTGAGAGTGAGGGTGAGACAGAGGGTGAGAGAGAGGGAATGAGAGAGGGTGAGAGCAAGGGTGAGAAGGAGAGATTGGGTGAGATTGAGGGTGAGGGTGAGGGTGAGGTTGAGAGTGAGGGTGAGAGTCAGGGTGAGGGTGAGAGACATGTTGAGGGTTAGGGTGAGTGAGGATGCAGTGAGGGTGAGGGTCAGGGTGAGAGTGAGTGTCAGGGTGATAGACAGGGTGAGAGTGAGGGTGAGAGATGGTGAGAGAGAGGGTGAGAGAGAGGGTGAGAGAGAGGGTGAGAGTGAGGGTTAGGGTGAAGGTGAGAGTGAGGGTGAGGCTGAGAGTGTTGCTGAGAGAGAGGGCCCGAGAGAGGGCGAGAGACAGGCCCCGAGAGATGGTGAGAGAGAGGGCGCGAGAGAGGGTGAGGGTGAGGGTGAGAGAGAGGGTGAGATAGAGGGTGAGAGAGAGGGAGAGAAAGAGAGGGAGAGAGAGGGAGAAAGTGAGGGTGAGAGTGAGGGTGACAGAGAAGGTGAGAGAGAGAGGGAGAGAGAGTGAGGGAGAGAGAGTGGGTGAGGGTGAGAGTGAGGGTGAGAGGGAGGGTGAGAATGAGGGTGAGAGCAAGGGTGAGAGTGAGGATGAGCGTGAGCATGAGAATGAGGGTGAGAGTGAGGGTGAGAATGAAAGTTGAGAGTGTGGGTGAGAGTAGGGGGGATTGAGAGTTAGAGTGAGGGATACAGTAAGTGTGAGGGATGAGAGTGAGTGTGAGGGGCAGAGTGAGTGTGAGGGTGACAGTGAGGGTGAGTGAGAGGAAGAGAGTGTGTTTGAGGGTGAGGGTGAGGTTGAAGGTTAGGGTGAGGTGGATTGAGGGTGAGAAGGAGAGTGAAGGTGAGAGGGAGGGTGAAGGTGGGGTGAGAGTAATGTTGAGAGTGAGGGTAAGAGTGAGACTTAGAGTGTGAGTGAGAGTGAGGATGAGAGTGAGCGTGAGATTGAGCGTGAGAGTGAGGGTGAGAGTGAGGATGAGAGTGAGGGTGAGAGCGAGTGTGAGAGCGAGTGTGAGAGTGAGAGTATGGGTCAAGGTGTGGGTGAGAGTGAGGTTGAAGGTGAGATTGAAGGTGCGGTTGAGGGGTGGTTGAGGGTGAGGTTGAGGATGAGAGTGAAGGTGAGAGGTAGGGTTAGAGAGAGGCTGAGAGAGAGGGAAAGACAGAGGTGGGAGAGAGGGAGAGAGAGAGGGTGAGAGAGAGGGTGAGGGAGAGGGTGGGAGAGAGCGCGGGAGAGAGGGCAAAATTGATGGAGAGGGCGAGAGAGAGGGTAAGAGAGAGGGTGAGAGCGAGGGTGAGAGTGAGAGTATTGGTGAGGGTGAAGTGAGAGTGAGGGTGAGGTTGAGTGTGCGGTTGAGTGACAGTGAGGGTGAGAGTGAAGGTGAGAGTGAGGGTGAGAGTGAGGGTGAGAGTGAGGGTGAGAGTGAGGGTGTGAGAGAGGGAGAGATAGAGGGTGAGAGCGAGGGTGAGAAGGAGAGTATGGGTGAGAGTGAGGGTGGGGGCGAGGGTGGGGGCGAGGGTGGGGGCGAGGGTGGGGGTGAGGGTGGGGGTGAGGGTGGGGGTGAGGGTGGGGTGAGGGTAGTGGTGAGAGTGAGCATGACAGTGAGGGGGAGATTGAGAGTGTGGGTGAGATTGAGGGTGTGAGTGAGAATGAGAGTGAGGGTGAGCGTGAGGCTGAGGGTAAGGCTGAGGGTGAGGCTGAAGGTGAGGCTGAGGGTGAGCATGAGGCTGAGTGTGAGGATGAGAGTGAGGGTGAGAGTCAGTGTGAGGGTGACAGTGTGGGTGAGAGTCTGCATGAGTTGAGGGTGAGATGATTGTTAGATTGATGGTGTCAGTTAGGTTGAGAGTGAGAATGAGAGTGAGATGTGGGTGAGGGTGAGAGTGAGGTTGAGTGAGGATGAAAGTGAAGGTGAGAGAGGGTGTGATGGAGGTTGAGAGAGGGAGAAAGAGAGGGTGAGAGTGAGGGGGAGATTGAAAGTGAGAGTGAGGGTTACAGTGAGAGTAAGGGTGATGGTGAGAGAGAGTGTGAGAGTGAGTGTGAGAGAGAGGGTGAGAGGGAGGGTGAGAAGGAGGGTGAGAGAGAGGGTGAGAGAGGGAGAAAGACAGTGAGAGTGAGGGGGAGATTGAAAGTGAGAGTGAGGGTTACAGTGAGAGTGAGGGTGACAGTGAGTGTGAGAGGGAGGGTGAGAGGGAGTGTGAGAGGGAGGGTGAGAGAGAGGGTGAGAGAGAGGGTGAGAGACAGGGTGAGAGACAGGGTGAGAGAGAGGGTGAGAGAGAGAGGGTGAGAGAGGTAGAAAGAGAGAGTGAGACTGAGGGGGAGATTGAAAGTGAGAGTGAGGATTAGTGAGAGTCAGGGTGAGAGTCAGGGTGAGAGTCAGGGTGAGGGTGAGAGTCATGTTGAGGGTTAGGGTGATGGTGAGGCTGGGGTAAGGGTGAGAGTGAGTGTCAGTGTGAGATTCAGGGTGAGAGTGAGGGTGAGAGAGAGGCTGAGAGAGAGGAAGAGAAAGAGCATGAGTGAGGGTGAGAGTGAGGGTGAGAGTGAAGGTGAGAGTGAAGGTGAGGGAGAGGGTGAGGGAGAGGGTGAGAGTGAGTGTGAGAGTGAGTGTCAGTGTGAGATTCAGGGTGAGAGTGAGGCTGAGAGAGAGGCTGAGAGAGAGGCTGAGAGAGAGGAAGAGAAAGAACATGAGTGAGGGTGAGAGTGAGGGTGAGAGTGAAGGTGAGAGTGAAGGTGAGGGAGAGGGTGAGGGAGAGGGTGAGAGTGAGTGTGAGAGTGAGTGTCAGTGTGAGATTCAGGGTGAGAGTGAGGGTGAGAGAGAGGCTGAGAGAGAGGCTGAGAGAGAGGAAGAGAAAGAACATGAGTGAGGGTGAGAGTGAGGGTGAGAGTGAGGGTGAGAGTGAGGCTGAGGGAGAGGGTGAGGGAGAGGGTAGAGAGAGGGTGAGAGATATTTTGAGAGAGGGAGAAAGAGTGGGTGAGAGTGAGGGGGAGAATGAAAGTGAGATTGAGGGTTACAGTGAGGGTGAGAGTGAGTGTGAGAGTGAGTGTGAGACACAGGGTGAGAGAGGGTGAGAGTCAGGTTGAGAGTGAGGGTAAGAGAGTTGATGAAAATGAGAGTAAGAGTGAGGGGGAGATTGAGAGTGAGAGAGAGGGATACGGTGAGCATGAGTGTGAGAGTGCAGTTGAGTGAGGGTGAACATGTGCGTGAGTGTGAGAATGAGGGTGAGATTGAGGGTAGAATGAGGGTGAGGTTGTTGGTGATGATGAGGGTGAGTTTGTCGGTGAGGGTGAGGGTGAGAGTGAATGTGTGAGAGTGTGAGTGAGAGTGAAGGGTTAGAGAGATGTTGAGAGTGAGGGTGAGAACGAGGGTGAGAGCCAGGGTGAGAGTGAGGGTGACAGTGAGGGTGAGAGTGAGCGTGAGAATGAGGGTGAGAGTGAGGGTGAGCATGAAAGTTGAGAGTGTGGGTGAGAGTGAGGGGGGATTGAAAGTTAGGGTGAGGGATACAGTGAGTGTGAGGGGCAGAGTGCATGTGAGGTGTAGTGTGAGTGTGAGGGTGACAGTGAGGGTGAGTGAGAGGATGAGAGTCAGAGTGAGGGTGAGGGTGAGGTTAATGAGGGTGAGGTTGAGGGTGAGGGTGTGGTTGAGGGTGAGGGTGAAGTTTAGTGAGGGTGAGAGTGAGAGTGAAGGTGAGAGGGAGGGTGAGAGTGGGGGTGAGAGAGATGTTGAGAGCAAGGGTGAAAGCGAGAGTGAGAGTGTGAGTGAGAGTGTGGATGAGAGTGATTGTGAGATTGAGCGTGAGAGTGAGCATGAGAGTGAGCGTGAGAGTGAGGCTGTGAGAGAGGGTGAGAGCAAGTATGAGAGCAAGGGTGAGAGTGAGGGTGAGAGCATGGGTGAGAGTGAGTGTGAGAGTGAGATTATGGGTGAGGGTGAGAGTGAGGGTGAGGATGAGGTTGAGGGTGAGGCTGAGAGTGAGGTTGAGTGAGGGAGAGGGTGAGAGTGAAGGTGAAAGGGAGGGTGAGGGAGAGGGTGGGAGAGAGGGTGAGAGAGAGATGCAGAGAGAGAGAGGGTAAGAGAGAGGGTGAGAGATAGTTTGAGAGAGGGAGAAAGAGCGGGTGAGAGTGAGGGGGAGAATGAAAGTGAGATTGAGGGTTACAGTGAGGGTGAGATTGAGTGTGAGAGTGAGTGTGAGAGACAGGGTGAGAGAGAGGGTGAGAGTGTGGGTGAGAGTGAGGGTAAGAGAGTTGATGAGAATGAAGGTAAGAGTGAGGGGGAGATTGAGAGTGAGAGAGAGGGATATGGTGAGCATGAGGGTTAGAATGAGGGTGAGGTTGTTGGTGATGATGAGGGTGAGGGTGAGAGTGAGAGTATGGGAGAGTGTTAGATTGAGGGCGAGGGTGGGTGTGATGGTGGGAGTGAGGGTGGGGGTGAGGATGGGGGTGAGAGAGAGCGTGAGAGTGAGGGGGAGATGAGAACGTGGGTGAAATTGAGGGAGTGAGTGAGGGTGATGGTGAGTGAGGGTGCAGGTGAGGGTTAGGGTGAAGGTGAGAGTGTGGGTGAGGCTGAAAGATGGTGAGAGAGAGGGTGAGAGAGAGGGTGAGAGAGAGGGAGAGAAAGAGAGAGAGAGAGAGAGAGGGAGAGAGTGAGGGTGAGAGTGAGGGTGACAGAGAAGGTGAGAGAGAGGGGGAGAGAGTGAGGGAGAGAGAGTGGGTGAGGGTGAGAGTGAGGGTGAGAGGGAGGGTGAGAGCGAGGGTAAGAGCAAGGGTGAGAGCAAGGGTGAGACCGAGGATGAGAGTGAGCATGAGAATGAGGGTGAGAGTGAGGGTGAGAATGAAAGTTGAGAGTGTGGGTGACAGTAGGGGGGATTGAGAGTTAGAGTGAGGGATAAAGTACATGTGAGGGATGAGAGTGAGTGTGAGGGGCAGAGTGAGTGTGAGGGTGACAGTGAGGGTGAGTGAGAGGATGAGACTGTGGTTGAGGGTGAGGGTGAGGTTGAAGGTTAGGGTGAGGTGGATTGAGGGCGAGAAGGAGAATGAAGGTGAGAGGGAGGGTGAAAGTGGGGTGAGAGAGATGTTGAGAGTGAGGGTAAGAGTGTGAGTGAGTGTGTGAGTGAGAGTGTGGATGAGAGTGAGCGTGAGATTGAGCGTGAGAGTGAGGGTGAGAGCGAGCATGAGAGTGAGGGTGAGAGCGAGTGTGAGAGCGAGTGTAAGAGTGAGAGTATGGGTGAGGGTGTGGGTGAGAGTGAGGTTGAAGGTGAGATTGAAGATTCGGTTGAGGGGTGGTTGAGGGTGAGGTTGAGGGTGAGAGTGAAGGTGAGAGGTAGGGTTAGAGAGAGGCTGAGAGAGAGGGAAAGACAGAGGTGGGAGAGAGGGAGAGAGAGGGTGAGAGAGAGGGTGAGGGAGAGGGTGGGAGAGAGAGTGGGAGAGAGGGTGATAGAGAGGGCCAGAGAGAGGGCGAGAAAGAGGGCAAGAGTGATGGAGAGGGCGAGAGAGATGGTAAGGAGAGAGGGTGAGAGCAAGGGTTAGAGTGAGATTATTGGTGAGAGTGAAGTGAGAGTGAGAGTGAGGGTGAGGTTGAGTGTGCGGTTGAGTGACAGTGAGGGTGAGTGTGAAGGTGAGAGTGAGGGTGAGAGTGAGGGCGAGAGTGAGGGTGAGAGTGAGGGTGAGAGTGAGGTGAGAGTGAGGGAGAGATAGAGGGTGAGAGCGAGGGTGAGAAGGAGAGTATGGGTGAGAGTGAGGGTGGGGGTGAGGGTGGGATTGAGGGTGGGGGGTGAGGTTGGGGGTGAGGGTGGGGTGAGGGTAGTGGTGAGAGTGAGCGTGAGAGTGAGGGGGAGATTGAGAGTGTGGGTGAGATTGAGGTGTGAGTGAGAATGAGAGTGAGGGTGAGTGTGCGGCTGAGGGTGAGGCTGAGGGTGATGCTGAGGTGAGGCTGAGGGTGAGCATGAGGCTGAGTGTGAGGGTGAGAGTGAGGGTGAGTGTCAGTGTAAGGGTGACAGTGTGGGTGAGAGCCTGCATGAGTTGAGGGTGAGATTGATTGTTACATTGTTGGTGTCAGTTAGGTGTGAGAGTGAGGGTATGGGGGAGTGTTAGGTTGAGGACAAGGGTGGGTGTGAGGGTGGGGTTGAGGGTGGGGTGAGGATCGGGGTGAGGATGGGGTGAGAGAGCGTGAGAGTGAGGGGGAGATCAGAACGTGGGTGAAATTGAGGGAGTGAGTGAGGGTGAGGGTGAGAGTGAGGGTGAGAGTGAGAGTGAGAGTGAGAGTGAGAGTGAGGGTGAGGGTGAGGGTGAGGGTGAGAGTGAGGGTGAGGGTGAGGGTCAGAGGGAGGGTCAGAGTGAGGGTCAGAGTGAGAGAGAGTGAGAGAGAGGCTGAGGGTAAGGGTGAGAGTGAGGGTCAGAGTAAGGGTCAGAGTGAGGGTGAGGGTGAGAGTGAGAGTGAGAGTGAGGGTGAGGGTGAGGCCTAGAGTGGGGAGTGAGATTGAGGGTGAGGGGTGAGAGAGAGGGTGAGGGAGAGGGTGAGGGAGAGGGCGAGAGAGAGTCCGATAGAGAGGGCGAGAGAGATGGAGAGGGCGAGAAAGAGGGTGAGAGAGAGCGCGAGAGAGAGGTTGAGTGGGGGTGAGCGTGAGGGTGAGGGTTAGAGTATGGGTGAGAGTGAGGTTGACAGTGAGGCTGAGAGTGGGGGAGAGATAGAAGTTAAGAGTGTAGGTGAGAGCCCGAGTGAGAGCCTGAGTGAGAGCGAGTGTGAGAGCGAGAGTGAGTGAGGGTGAGATCGAGGGTGAGAGCGAGGGTGAGAGCGAGGGTGAGAGCGAGGGTGAGAGCGAGGGTGAGAGCGAGGGTGAGAGCTAGGGTGAGAGTGAGTGGTAGATTGAGGGTGAGAGTGAGGGTGAGTGAAAGTGAATCAGTGTGAGAGTGAGAATGAGAGTGAGAGTGTGGATGTGAGTGAGGGTGAGACTGAGGGTAAGAGAGTGGATGAGAATGAGGGTAAGAGTGAGGGGGAAATTGAGAGAGAGACAGAGTGAGGGATACATTGAGCATGAGGATGACAGTGAGCATGAGCATGAGGGTGAGTGCGAGAGTGAGGGTGAGAGTGAGGGTGAGAATGAGGGTGAGGTTGTTGGTGAGGGTGAGGGTGAGGTTGTTGGTGAGGGTGAGAGTGAATATGTGAGAATTTGGGTGAGAGTGAAGGGTGAGAGTGAGGCTGAGGAGGGTGAGAGGTGGGTGAGAGCGAGGGTGAGACCGAGGGTGAGAGTAAGGCTGAGAGTGAGTGTGAGAATGAAAGTTGAGAGTGTGGGTGAGAGTGAGGGGGGATTGAGGAGTGAGAGTGAGGGATACAGTGAGTGTGAGGGGGAGAGTGAGTGTGGGGGGAGAGTGAGTGTGAGGGTGACAGTGAGGGTGAGTGAGAGGATGAGAGAGAGAGTGAGGGTGAGAGTGAGCATGAGGTTAATGAGGGTGAGGTTGAGGGTGAAGGTGAGGTTGAGGGTGAGGGTGAGGTTGAGTGAGGGTGAGGAGTGAGAGTAAAGGTGAGAGGGAGGGGTGAGAGTAAGGGTGAAAATGAGGGTGAGGTTGTTGGTGAGGATGAGGCTGAGGTTGTTGGTGAGAATGAGACTGATTGTGTGAGAGTGTGGCTGAGAGTGAACGGTGAGAGTGAAGCTGAGAGGAGGGTAAGAGGTGGGTGAGAGAGAGTGTGAGAGGATTGTGACAGAGAGAGTGAGAGCGAGGGTGAGAGCGAGGGTGAGAGTGAGGGTGAGAGCGAGGGTGACAGCGAGGTTGAAAGCGAGGGTGAGATTGAGTGTCAGAATGAAGGTGAGAGTGAGGGTGAGAATGAAACTTAAGAGTGTGGGTGAGAGTGAGGAGGGTTTGAGAGTGAGAGTGAGGGATACAGTGAGTGTGAGGGTGACAGTGAGAGTGAGGTTGAGGGTGAGGTTAATGAGGGTGAGGTTGATGGTGAGGTTGAGGTGAGGTTGTTTGACGGTGAGAGGGAGGTGAGAGTGGGGGGTGAGAGAGATGTTGAGTGCGAGGGTGAGAGCGAGAGTGAGAGTGTGAGTGAGAGTGTGGATGAGAGTGAGCGTGAGATTGAGCATGAGAGTGAGCATGACAGTAAGCGTGAGAGTGAGGGTGAGAGAGAGAGTGAGAGCAAATATGAGAGTGAGGGTGAGAGTGAGGTTGAGAGCGAGGGTGAGAGTGAGGGTGGGAGCGACTGTGAGGGTGAGGGTGAGGTTGAGGGTGAGGGTGAGGTTGAGGGTGAGATTGAGTGAGGGTGAGGGTGAGAGTGAAAGTGAGAGGGAGGAGGTGGGAGATAGGGTGAGAGATGGTGAGAGAGAGGGAGAGAGAGATGGAGAGAGAGAGGGAGAGAGTGAGTGTGAGAGCAAGAGTGGGAGTGAGAGTATGGGGAGAGTGAGGGTGAGGGTGGGGGTGAGGGTGTGGGTGAGAATGAGAGTGAGGGTGAATGTGAGGGTGAGAGTGAGGGTCAGGTTGAGGATCAGAGTGAGGTTCAGAGTGAGGGTGAGGGTGAGGGTCAGGGTGGGGGTAATGCTGAGAGTGTGGGTGAGAGAGAGGGTGAGAGAGAGGGCGAGAGAGAGGACGTGAGAGAGGGGGGGGAGAGGGGGCGAGAGAGAGGGTGAGAGAGAAGGAGAGGTCGAGATAGAGGGGGAGAAAGAGGGTGAGAGAGAGGGGGAGAAAGAGGGTGAGAGAGATGGCGAGAGAGAGGGCGAGAAAGAGGTTGAGTGTGGGTGAGCGTAACGGTGAGGGTTAGACTGTGGGTGAGAGTGTGGTTGTGAGTGAGGGTGAGAGCGAGGATGAGAGCGAAGTTGAGAGCGATGGTGAGAGCGATCGTGAGAGCGATTGGGAGAGTGAGGGTGAGAGTGAGGGTGAGTGAAGGTGAATATGTGTGAGAGTGAGGGTGAGAGCAGTGAGAGTGAGGGTGAGAGTGAGGGGGAGTGAAGGTGAATGAGTGTGAGGGTGAGGGTGAGAGTGAGAGTGTGGATGTGAGTGAGGGTGAGAGTGAGGGTAAGAGAGTGGATGAGACTGAGGGTTAGAGTGACGGGGAAATTGAGGGTGAGAGTGAGGGTACGTTGAGCATGAGAGTGAGAGTGAACTTGAGCATGAGGATGAGTGTGAGAGTGAGGGTGAGACTGAGGGTGAGAATCAGGGTGAGAATGAGGGTGAAGTTGTTGGTGAGGGTTAGGGTGAGGGTGAGTGAGGGTGAGAGTGAGAGTGAAGGTGAGAGGGTGGTTGAGAGTGGGGGTGAGAGAGATGTTGAGTGCGAGGGTGAGAGCGAGAGTGAGAGTGCGAGTGAGTGTGGATGAGAGTGAGCGTGAGATTGAGCGTGAGAGTGAGCGTGAGTGATCGTGAGAGTGAGCGTGAGAGTGAGCGTGAGAGTGAGCGTGAGAGTGAGGGTGAGAGAGAGGGTGAGAGCAAGTATGAGAGTGAGGGTGAGAGCGAGGGTGAGAGCGAGGGTGAAAGCAAGGCTGAGAGCGATTGTGAGAGCAAGGGTGGGGGTGAGGGTGAGGGTGAGGATGGGGGTGAGGATGGGGGTGAGAGTGAGCATGAGACTGAGGGTGAGATTGAGAGTCTAGGTGAGATTGAGGGTGAGAGGGAGGTTGAGCGTGAGAGTGAGGTTGAGGGTGAGGGTGAGAGTGAGAGTGAGGGTGAGAGTGAGGGTCAGATTGAGGGCCAGACTGAGGGTCAGAGTGAGGGTCAGAGTGAGGGTCAGAGTGAGCGTGAGATTGAGCGTGAGAGTGAGCGTGAGTGAGCGTGAATGAGCGTGAATGAGCGTGAGAGTGAGCATGAGAGTGAGCGTGAGAATGTGCGTGAGAGAGAGGGTGAGAGCAAGTATGAGAGTGAGGGTGAGAGCAAGAGTGAGAGCGAGGGTGAGAGCGAGTGTGAGGGTGAGGCTGAGGGTGAGAGTGAGGGTGAGAGTGACGGTGAGGTTGAGGGTGAGGTTGAGTGAGGGTGAGGATGAGAGGGGTTAGAGAGAGGGTGAGGGAGGGGGTTGGAGAGAGGGTGAGGGAGAGGGTGTGACAGAGGGAGAGAGAGACGGAGAGAGAGATTGAGAGAGAGAGGGACAGAGCGAGGGTGAGAACAAGGGTGAGAGTCAGAGTATGGGGGAGAGTGAGGCTGAGGGTGATAGTGAGGTTGAGGATTTGGGTGAGAGTGAGTGTGAGAGTGAGGGGGAGAATGAGAGTGTGGGTGAGATTGAGGGTGAGAGTGAGGTTGAGGGTGTGGGTGAAGGTGAGAGTGATGGTGAGAATGAGGGTCAGAGTGAGGGTCAGATTGAGGGCCAGAGTGAGGGTCAGAGTGAGGGACAGATTGAGAGTGAGAGTGAGGGTGAGGGTGAGGGCGAGGCTTAGAGTTTGGGTGAGAGAGAGGGCAAGAAAAAGGGCGAGAGAGAGGGAGAGAGAGAGGGCGAGAGAGATGGAGAGGGCGAGAGAGAGTGTAAGAGAGAGGGCGAGAGAGAGGACGCGAGAGAGGGCGAGAGAGAGGGCGAGAGAGAGGTTGAGTGTGGGTGAGCGTGAGTGTGAGGGTTAGAGTATGGGTGAGAGTGAGGTTGAGAGTGAGGGAGAAAGTTGGGGTGAGAGAGATGTCATGAGCGAGGGTGAGAGCAATGGTGAGAGCGAGGGTGTGAGCGAAGGTGAGAGCGAGTGGGAGAGTGAGGGTGAGATTGAGGGTGAGGATGAGGGTGAGGGTGAGTTTGAGGGTGAGGTTGAGTGAGGGTGAGGGTGAGAGTGAAGGTGAGAGGGAGGGTGAAGAGGGGGTGGGAGAGAGGGTGAGGGAGAGGGTGTTAGAAAGGGAGTGAGAGAGGGAGAGAGAGGGACAGAGCGAGGGTGAGAGCAAGGGTGAGAGTGAGAGTATGGGGAGGGTGAGGGTGAAGGTGGGGGTGAGGGTGTGGGTGAGGATGGGGGTGAGAGTGAGCATAAGAGTGAGGGGGAGATTGAGAGTGTGGGTGAGATTGAGGGTGAGAGTGAGGTTGAGGGTGAGAGTAAGGGTGAAAGTGAGGGTGAGAGTGAGGGTGAGAATGAGGGTCAGATTGAGGGCCAGAGTGAGGTTCAGAGTGAGGATGAGAGTGAGAGTGAGAATGAGAGTGAGGGTGAGGTTGAGGGTGCGGTTGAGGCTGAGGATTTGGGTGAGAGAGAGGGTGAGAGAACAGGCGCGAGAGAGGGCGAGAGAGATGGAGAGGACAAGAGAGAGGGTAAGAGAGAGGGTGAGAGAGAGGGCGAGAGAGAGGGCGAGAGAGAGGGCAAGAGAGAGGTTGAGAGAGAGGGCGAGAGAGAGGTTGAGTGTGGGTGAGCGTGATTGTGTGGGTTAGAGTGTGCGTGAGAGTGAGTTTGAGAGTGAGGTTGAGAGTGGGGGTGAGAGAGATGTTGAGAGCGAGGGTGAGAGCCCGAGTGAGAGCCCAAGTGAGAGTGAGGGTGAGAGCGAGGGTGAGAGCGAAGGTGAGAGCAAGTGGGAGAGTGAGGGTGAGAGTTAGGGTGAGTGAAGGTGAATGAGTGTGAGAGCAAGGGTGAGAGCGAGTGGGAGATTGAGAGTGAGAGTGTGGGTGAGAGTGAGGGTGAGTGAAGGTGAATGAGTGTGAGAGTCATGGGGAAATTGAGAGTGAGAGTGAGGGATATGTTGAGTGTGAGGCTAAGTGAGAGCGTGAGTACGAGGGTGAGTGTGAGAGTGAAAGTGAGAGAGAGTGTGAGAGTAAGGGTAAGAATGAGGTTGAGGTTGTTGGTGAGTGTGAGGGTGAGCGTGAGGTTGTTGGTGAGTGTGAGACTGAATGTTTGAGAGTGTGGGTAAGAGTGAAGGGTGAGAGTGAGGCTGAGAGGAGGGTGAGAGGTGGGTTAGAGAGAGGGTGAGAGCGAGGAAGAGAGTGAGGATGAGAGTGAGTGTGAGAATGAAAGTTGAGAGTGTGGGTGAGAGTGAGGGGGATTGAGAGTGAGAGTGAGGGATACAGTGAGTGAGAGCTGGAGAGTGAGTGTGAGGGAGAGAGTAAGTGTGAAGGTGCCAGTGAGGGTGAGTGAAAGGATGAGAAAGAGAGTGAGGGTGAGAGTGAGAGTGAGGTTAATGAGGGTGAGGTTGAGGGTGAAGGTGAGGTTGAGGGTGAGGGTGAGGTTGAGTGAGGGTGAGAGTGAGAGTGAAGGTGAGAATGAGGGTGAGGATGTTGGTGAGTGTGAGGGTGAGGCTGAATGTGTGAGAGTGTGGGTGAGAGTGAAGGGTGAGAGTGAGGCTGAGAGGAGGGTAAGAGCTGGGTGAAAGAGAGGGTGAGGGAGAGTGTGAGAGCGAGGGTGAGAGTGAGGGTGAGAGCGAGGGTGAGAATGAGGGTGAGAGTGAGGGTGAGAATGAAAGTTTAGAGTGTGGGTGAGTGTGAGTGGGGATTGAGAGTTAGAGTGAGGGACACAGTGAGTGTAAGGGGGAGAGTGAGTGTGTGGAGGAGAGTCAGTGTGAGGTTGAGAGTGAGGGTGAGATTGTGGGTGAGAGAGATGTTGAGAGCGAGGGTGAGAGCCTGAATGAGAGCCCGAGTGAGAGTGAGGTTGAGAGCGAGGGTGAGAGTGAGTGTGAGAGCGAAGGTGAGAGCGAGTGGGAGAGTGAGGGTAAGAATGAGAGTGAGGTTGTTGTTGAGGGTGAGGGTGAGCGTGAGGTTGTTGGTGAGGGTGAGAGTGAATGTGTGAGAGTATGGGTAAGAGTGAAGGGTGAGAGTGAGGCTGAGAGGAGGGTGAGAGGTGGGTGAGAGAGAGGGTGAGAGTGAGTGTGAGAGTGAATGTGTGAGAGTGTGGGTAAGAGTGAAGGGTGAGAGTGAGGCTGAGAGGAGGGTGAGAGGTGGGAGAGAGAGAGGGTGAGAGTGAGTGTGAGAGTGAATGTGTGAGAGTGTGGGTAAGAGTGAAGGGTGAGAGTGAGGCTGAGAGGAGTGTGAGGGGGAGAGTGAGTGTGAAGGATACAGTGAGGGTGAGTGAAAGGGTGAGAGTGAGGGTGAGGTTAATGAGGGTGAGGTTGTGGGTGAAGGTGAGGTTGAGGGTGAGGGTGATGTTGAGTGAGGGTGAGAGTGAGAGTGAAGGTGAGAGGGATGGTTAGAGTGAAGGTGAGAATGAGGGTGAGGTTGTTGATGAGGATGAGGGTGAGGTTGTTGGTGAGGGTGAGGCTGAATGTGTGAGAGTCTGGGTGTGAGTGAAGGGTGAGAGTGAGGCTGAGAGTAGGGTAAGAAGTGGGTGAGAGAGAATGTGAGAGAGAGGGTGAGTGCGAGGGTGAGAGTGAGGGTGAGAGCCAGGGTGAGAATGAGAATGAGAGTGAGGGTGAGAATGAAAGTTGAGAGTGTGGGTGAGTGTGAGGGGGGATTGAGAGTTAGAGTGAGGGATACAGTGAGTGCGAGGGGAGAGTGAGTGTGAGGAGGAGCGTCAGTGTGAGGTTGAGAGTGAGGGTGAGAGTGTGGGTGAGAGAGATGTTGAGAGCGAGGGTGAGAGCCTGAATGAGAGCCCGAGTGAGAGTGAGGTTGAGAGCAAGGGTGAGAGCGAGTGTGAGAGTGAAGGTGAGAGCGAGTGGGAGAGTGAGGGTAAGAATGAGTGTGAGGTTGTTGTTGAAGGTGAGGGTGAGCGTGAGGTTATTGGTGAGGGTGAGAGTGAATGTGTGAGAGTGTGGGTAAGAGTGAAGAGTGAGAGTGAGGCTGACAGGAGGGTGAGAGGTGGGAGAGAGAGAGGGTGAGAGTGAGTGTGAGAGTGAATGTGTGAGAGTGTGGGTAAGAGTGAAGGGTGAGAGTGAGGCTGAGAGGAGTGTGAGGGGGAGAGTGAGTGTGAGGGATACAGTGAGGGTGAGTGAAAGGATGAGAGAGAGAGTGAGGGTGAGGTTAATGAGGGTGAGGTTGAGGGTGAAGGTGAGGTTGAGGGTGAGGGTGATGTTGAGTGAGGGTGAGAGTGAGAGTGAAGGTGAGAGGGATGGTTAGAGTGAAGGTGAGTATGAGGGTGAGGTTGTTGATGAGGATGAGGGTGAGGTTGTTGGTGAGTGTGAGGGTGAGGCTGAATGTGAGAGAGTCTAGGTGAGAGTGAAGGGTGAGAGTGAGGCTGAGAGTAGGGTAAGAAGTGGGTGAGAGAGAATGTGAGAGAGAGGGTGAGTGCGAGGGTGAGAGAGAGGGTGAGAGCCAGGGTGAGAATGAGAATGAGAGTGAGGGTGAGAATGAAAGTTGAGAGTGTGGGTGAGTGTGAGGGGGGATTGTGAGTTAGAGTGAGGGATACAGTGAGTGTGAGGGGAGAGTGAGTGCGAGGAGGAGAGTCAGTGTGAGGTTGAGAGTGAGGGTGAGAGTGTGGGTGAGAGAGATGTTGAGAGCGAGGATGAGAGCCTGAGTGAGAGCCCGAGTGAGACTGGGTTGAGAGCGAGAGTGAGAGTGAGTGTGAGAGCGAAGGTGAGAGCGAATGGGAGAGTGAGGGTAAGAATGAGGGTGAGGTTGTTGTTGAGGGTGAGGGTGAGCGTGAGGTTGGTGAGTGTGAGAGTGAATGTGTGAGAGTGTGGGTAAGAGTGAAGGGTGAGAGTGAGGCTGAGAGGAGGGTGAGAGGTGGGTTAGAGAGAGGGTGAGCGCGAGGGTGAGAGTGAGGATGAGATTGAGTGTGAGAATGAAAGTTGAGTGTGTGGGTGAGAGTGAGGGGGGATTGAGAGTGAGAGTGAGGGATACAGTGAGTGACAGCTGGAGAGTGAGTGTGAGGGAGAGAGTAAGTGTGAGGGAGTCAGTGAGGTTGAGTGAAAGGATGAGAGAGTGTGAGGGTGAGAGTGAGAGTGAGGTTAATGAGGGTGAGGTTGAGGGTGATGGTGAGGTTGAGGGTGAGGGTGAGGTTGAGTGAGGGTGAGAGTAAGAGTGAAGGTGAGAGGGACAGTGAGAGTGAAGGTGAGAATGAGGGTGAGGTTGTTGGTGAGGATGAGGGTGAGGTTGTTGGTGAGGGTGAGGGTGAGGCTGAATGTGTGAGAGTGAGGGTGAGAGTGAGGCTGAGAGGAGGGTAAGAGGTGGGTGAGAGAGAGTGTGAGAGAGAGGGTGAGAGCGAGGGTGAGAATGAGGGTGAGAGTGAGGGTGAGAATAAAAATTGAGAGTGTGGATGAGTGTGAGGGGGGATTGAGAGTTAGAGTGAGGGATACAGTGAGTGTGAGGGGGAGAGTGAGTGCGAGGAGGAGAGTCAGTGTGAGGTTGAGAGTGAGGGTGAGAGTGTGGGTGAGAGAGATGTTGAGAGCGAGGGTGAGAGCCTGAATGAGAGCCCAAGTGAGAGTGAGGTTGAGAGCGAACGTGAGAGCGAGTGCGAGAGCAAAGGTGAGAGCGAGTGGGAGAGTAAGGGTAAGAATGAGGGTGAGGTTGTTGTTGAGGGTGAGGGTGAGCGTGAGGTTGTTGGTGAGGGTGAGAGTGAATGTGTGAGAGTGTGGGTAAGAGTGAAGAGTGAGAGTGAGGCTGAGAGGAGGGTGAGAGGTGGGTGAGAGAGAGGGTGAGAGCGAGGGTGAGAGTGAGGATGAGAGTGAGTGTGAGAATGAAAGTTGAGAGTGTGGGTGAGAGTGAGGGGGGATTGAGAGTGACAGTGAGGGATACAGTGAGTGTGAGGTGCAGAGTGAGTGTGAGGGGGAGAGTGAGTGTGAGGGTGTCAGTGAGGGTGAGGAACTGATGAGAGAGAGAGTGAGGGTGAGAGTGAGGGTGAGGTTAATGAGGGTGAGGTTGAGGGTGATGGTGAGGTTGAGGGTGAGGGTGAGGTTGAGTGAGGGTGAGAGTTAGAGTGAAGGTGAGAGGGACGGTTAGAGTGAAGGTGAGTATGAGGGTGAGGTTGTTGATGAGGATGAGGGTGAGGTTGTTGGTGAGGGTAAGGGTGAGGCTGAATGTGTGGGAGTGTGGGTGAGAGTGAAGGGTGAGAGTGAGGCTGAGAGGAGGGTAAGAGGTGGGTGAGAGAGAAGGTGAGAGAGAGGGTGAGAGCGAGGGTGAGTGCGAGGGTGAGAGTGAGGGTGAGAGCCAGGGTGAGAATGAGGATGAGAGTGAGGGTGCGAATGAAAGTTGAGAGTGTGGGTGAGTGTGAGGGGGGATTGAGAGTTAGTGTGAGGGCTACAGTGAGTATGAGGGGGAGAGTGAGTGCGAGGAGGAGAGTCAGTGTGAGGTTGAGAGTGAGGGTGAGAGTGTGGGTGAGAGAGATGCTGAGAGCGAGGGTGAGAGCCAAAGTGAGAGCCCGAGTGAGAGTGAGATTGAGAGCGAGGGTGAGAGCGAGTGTGTGACCGAGGCTGAAAGCAAGGGTGAGAGCGAGGTTGAGAGTGACAGTGAGTGAAGGTGAATGCGTGTGAGAGTGAGGGTGAGAGTGAGAGTGTGGATGTGAGTGAGGGTGAGAGTGAGTGTAAGAGAGTGGATAAGAATGAGGGTAAGTGTGAGGGCGAAATTGAGAGTGAGAGTGAGGGTTATGGTGAGCGTGAGGGTGAGAGTGAGAGTGAGCATGAGGGTGAGTGTGAGTGAGGGTGAGAGTGAGGGTGAGAATGAGGGTGTGAATGAGGGTGAGGGTGAGAGTGAGGGTGAGAGTGAGGGTCAGAGTGAGGGTCAGAGTGAGGGTCAGAGTGAGGGTCAGAGTGAGGGTCAGATTGAGGGCCAGAGTGAGGATCAGAGTGAGAATGAGAGTGAGGGTGAGGTTGAGGGTGAGGTTGAGGCTGAGAGTTTGGGTGACAGAGAGGGCAAGGGAACGGGTGAGAGAGAGGGCGAGAGAGAGGGCGAGAGAGATGGAGAGGGCGAGAGAGAGGGTAAGAGAGAGGGTGAGAGAGAGGGCGAGAGAGAGGGCGAGAGAGAGGGCGAGAGAGAGGGCGAGAGAGAGGTTGAGTGTGGGTGAGCATGCGTGTGAGGGTTAGAGGTGGGTGAGACTGAGGTTGAGAGTAAGGGTGAGAGTGGGGATGAGAGAGATGTTGAGAGCGAGGGTGAGAGTGAGGTGAGAGCAAGTGGGAGAGAGAGGTGGAGAGTGAGTGTGAGGGGGAGAGTGAGTGTGAGGGTGCCAGTGATGATGAGTGAAAGGATGAGAGCGAGAGTGAGGGTGAGAGTGAGAGTGAGGTTAATGACGGTGAGGTTGAGGGTGAAGGTGATGTTGAGGGTGAGGGTGAGGTTGAGTGAGGGTGAGAGTGAGAGTGAAGGTGAGAGGGAGGGTAAGAGTGAAGGTGAGAATGAGGGTGAGGTTGTTGGTGAGGATGAGGGTGAGGTTGTTGGTGAGGGTGAGGGTGAGACTGAAAGTGTGAAAGTGTGGGTGAGAGTGAAGGGTGAGAGTGAGGCTGAGAGGAGGGTAAGAGGTGGGTGAGAGAGAGGGTGAGAGAGAGGGTGAGAACGAGGGTGAGAGTATGGGGGAGAGTGAGGGTGAGGGTCAGGGTGAGGGTGGGGGTGAGGGTGTGGGTGAGGATGGGGGTGTGAGAGAGCATGAGAGTGAGGGGGAGATTGAGAGTGTGGGTGAGATTGAGGGTGAGAGTGAGGTTGAGGGTGAGAGTGAGGGTGAGAGTGAGGGTGAGAGTGAGGGTCAGAGTGAGGGTCAGATTGAGGGCCAGAGTGAGGGTCAGAGTGAGAATGAGTGTGAGGGCGATGTTGAGAGGAGGTTGAGGCTGAGAGTTTGGGTGACAGAGAGGGCGAGAGAATGGGTGAGAGAGAGGGTAAGAGAGAGGGCGTGAGAGAGAGCGAGAGAGAGGGCGAGAGCGAGGGTGAGAGAGAGGTTGAGTGTGGGTGAGCGTGCGTGTGAGTGTTAGAGTGTGGGTGAGACTGAGGTTGAGAGTGAGGGTGAGAGTGGGGATGAGAGAGATGTTGACAGCGAGGCTGAGAGCGAAGGTGAGAGCGAGTGGGAGAGTGAGGGTGAGTGAAGGTGAATGATTGTGAGAGTGAGGGTGAGAGTGAGTGGGAGATTGAGGGTGAGGTTGAGGGGAGGTTGAGGCTGAGAGTTTGGGTGACAGAGAGGGCGAGAGAACGGGTGAGAGAGAGGGCAAGAGAGAGGGCGAGAGAGAGGGCGAGAGAGAGGGCGAGAGAGAGGGCGAGAGAGAGGGCGAGAGAGAGGGCGAGAGAGAGGGCGAGAGAGAGGGCGAGAGAGAGGTTGAGTGTGGGTGAGCATGCGTGTGAGGGTTAGAGGTGGGTGAGACTGAGGTTGAGAGTAAGGGTGAGAGTGGGGATGAGAGAGATGTTGAGAGCGAGGGTGAGAGTGAGGTGAGAGCAAGTGGGAGAGAGAGGTGGAGAGTGAGTGTGAGGGGGAGAGTGAGTGTGAGGGTGTCAGTGATGATGAGTGAAAGGATGAGAGCGAGAGTGAGGGTGAGAGTGAGAGTGAGGTTAATGACGGTGAGGTTGAGGGTGAAGGTGATGTTGAGGGTGAGGGTGAGGTTGAGTGAGGGTGAGAGTGAGAGTGAAGGTGAGAGGGAGGGTAAGAGTGAAGGTGAGAATGAGGGTGAGGTTGTTGGTGAGGATGAGGGTGAGGTTGTTGGTGAGGGTGAGACTGAAAGTGTGAAAGTGTGGGTGAGAGTGAAGGGTGAGAGTGAGGCTGAGAGGAGGGTAAGAGGTGGGTGAGAGAGAGGGTGAGAGAGAGGGTGAGAACGAGGGTGAGAGTATGGGGGAGAGTGAGGGTGAGGGTCAGGGTGAGGGTGGGGGTGAGGGTGTGGGTGAGGATGGGGGTGTGAGAGAGCATGAGAGTGAGGGGGAGATTGAGAGTGTGGGTGAGATTGAGGGTGAGAGTGAGGTTGAGGGTGAGAGTGAGGGTGAGAGTGAGGGTGAGAGTGAGGGTCAGAGTGAGGGTCAGATTGAGGGCCAGAGTGAGGGTCAGAGTGAGAATGAGTGTGAGGGCGATGTTGAGAGGAGGTTTAGGCTGAGAGTTTGGGTGACAGAGAGGGCGAGAGAATGGGTGAGAGAGAGGGTAAGAGAGAGGGCGTGAGAGAGAGCGAGAGAGAGGGCGAGAGCGAGGGTGAGAGAGAGGTTGAGTGTGGGTGAGCGTGCGTGTGAGTGTTAGAGTGTGGGTGAGACTGAGGTTGAGAGTGAGGGTGAGAGTGGGGATGAGAGAGATGTTGAGAGCGAGGCTGAGAGCGAAGGTGAGAGCGAGTGGGAGAGGGAGGGTGAGTGAAGGTGAATGATTGTGAGAGTGAGGGTGAGAGTGAGTGGGAGATTGAGGGTGAGGTTGAGGGGAGGTTGAGGCTGAGAGTTTGGGTGACAGAGAGGGCGAGAGAACGGGTGAGAGAGAGGGCAAGAGAGAGGGCGAGAGAGAGGGCGAGAGAGAGTGCGAGAGCGAGGGTGAGAGAGAGGGCGAGAGAGTGGGTGAGCGTGCGTGTGAGTGTTAGAGTGTGGGTGAGACTGAGGTTGAGAGTGAGGGTGAGAGTGGAGATGAGAGAGATGTTGAGAGCGAGGGTGAGAGCGAAGGTGAGAGCGAGTGGGAGAGTTTGGGTGATAGTGAGGGTGAGTGAAGGTGAATGAGTGTGTGAGTCATGGGGAAACAGAGTGAGAGTGAAGCATACGTTGAGTGTGAGGGTAAGTGTGAGCGTGAGCATGAGGGTGAGTGTGAGAGTGAGGTTGAGAGTGTGTGTGAGAGTGAGGGTGAGAATGAGGGTGAGGTTGTTGTTGAGGGTGAGGGTGAGCGTGAGGTTGTTGGTGAGGGTGAGAGTGAATGTGTGAGAGTGTGGGTATGAGTGAAGGGTGAGAGTGAGGCTGAGAGGAGGGTGAGAGGTGGTTGAAAGAGAGGGTGAGAGCGAGGGTGAGAGTGAGGATGAGAGCGAGGGTGAGAGTGAGGATGAGAGTGAGTGTGAGAATGAAAGTTGAGAGTGTGGGTGAGACTGAGGGAGAATTGAGATTGAGAGTGAGGGATAAAATGAGTGAGAGGTGGAGAGTGAGTGTGAGGGGGAGAGTGAGTGTGAGGCTGCCACTGATGATGCGTGAAAGGATGAGAGAGAGAGTGAGGGTGAGAGTGAGAGTGAGGTTAATGACGGTGAAGTTGAGGGTGAAGTTGATGTTGAGGGTGAGGGTGAGGTTGAGTGAGGGTGAGAGTGAGAGTGAAGGTGAGAGGGAGGGTGAGAGTGAAGGTGAGAATGAGGGTGAGGTTGTTGGTCAGGATGAGGGTGAGGTTGTTGGTGAGGGTGAGGGTGAGACTGAATGTGTGAAAGTGTGGGTGAGAGTGAAGGGTGAGAGTGAGGCTGAGAGGAGGGTGAAAGGTGGGTGAGAAAGAGGCTGAGAGAGAGGGTGAGAGCGAGGGTGAGAGTATGGGGGAGAGTGAGGGTGAGGGTCAGGGTGAGGGTGGGGTTGAGGGTTTGGTTGAGGATGAGGGTGAGAGTGAGCATGAGAGTGAGGGGGAGATTGAGAGTGTGGGTGAGATTGAGGGTGAGAGTGAGGTTGAGGGTGAGGGTGAGGGTGAGAGTGAGGGTCAGAGTGAGAGTCAGAGTGAGGGTCAGAATGAGGGCCAGAGTGAGGGTGAGAGTGAGAATGAGAGTGAGGGTGAGGTTGAGGGGAGGTTGAGGCTGAGAGTTTGGGTGACAGAGAGGGCGAGAGAACGGGTGAGAGAGAGGGCGAGAGAGAGGGCGAGAGCGAGGGTGAGAGAGAGGTTGAGTGTGGGTGAGCGTGCGTGTGAGTGTTACAGTGTGGGTGAGACTGAGGTTGAGAGTGAGGGTGTAAGTGGGGATGAGAGAGATGTTGAGAGCGAGGCTGAGAGCGAAGGTGAGAGTGAGTGGGAGAGTGAGGGTGAGAGTGAGGGTGAGTGAAGGTGAATGATTGTGAGAGCGAGGGTGAGAGTGAGTGGGAAATTGAGAGTGAGAGTTTGGGTGATAGTGAGGGTGAGTGAAGGTGAATGAGTGTGTGAGTCATGGGGAAACTGAGAGTGAGAGTGAAGCATACGTTGAGTGTGAGGGTAAGTGTGAGCGTGAGCATGAGGGTGAGTGTGAGAGTGAGGTTGAGAGTGTGTGTGAGAGTGAGGGTGAGAATGAGGGTGAGGTTGTTGTTGAGGGTGAGGGTGAGCGTGAGGTTGTTGGTGAGGGTGAGAGTAAATGTGTGAGAGTGTGGGTATGAGTGAAGTGTGAGAGTGAGGCTGAGAGGTGGTTGAGAGAGAGGGTGAGAGTGAGGGTGAAAGCGAGGATGAGAGCGAGGGTGAGAGTGAGGATGAGAGTGAGTTTGAGAATGAAAGTTGAGTGTGTGGGTGAGAGTGAGGGTGAATTGAAACTGAGAGTGAGGGATACAATGAGTGAGAGGTGGAGAGTGAGTGTGAGGGGGAGAGTGAGTGTGAGGGTGCCAGTGAGAATGAGTGAGGATGAGAGCGAGGGTGAGATTGAGGGTGAGAGTGAGGTTGAGGGTGAGGGTGAGGGTGAGAGTGAGGGTGAGAGTGAGAGTGAGGTTAATGAGGGTGAGGTTGAGGGTGAAGGTGATGTTGAGGGTGATGGTGAGGTTGAGTGAGAGTGAGAGTGAGAGTGAAGGTGAGAGGGAGGGTGAGAGTGAAAGTGAGAATGAGGGTGAGGTTGTTGCTGAGGATGAGGGTGAGGTTGTTGGAGAGGTTGAGGGTGAGACTGAATGTGTGAAAGTGTGGGTGAGAGTGAAGGGTGAGAGTGAGGCTGAGAGGAGGGTAAGAGGTGGGTGAGAGAGAGGGTGAGAGAGAGGGTGAGAGCGAGGGTGAGAGTATGGGGGAGAGTGAGGGTGAGGGTCAGGGTGAGGGTGGGGGTGATGGTTTGGGTGAGGATGGGGGTGAGAGTGAGCATGAGAGTGAGGGGGAGATTGAGAGTGTGGGTGAGATTGAGGGTGAGAGTGAGGTTGAGGGTGAGGGTGAGGGTGAGAGTGAGGGTCAGAGTGAGGGTCAGAGTGAGGGTCAGATTGAGGGCCAGAGTGAGGGTGAGAGTGAGAATGAGAGTGAGGGTGAGGTTGAGGGGAGGTTGAGGCTGAGAGTTTGGGTGACAGAGAGGGCGAGAGAATGGGTGAGAGAGGGCGAGAGAGAGGGCGAGAGAGAGGGCGAGAGCGAGGGTGAGAGAGAGGTGGAGTGTGGGTGAGCGTGCGTGTGAGTGTTAGAGTGTGGGTGAGACTGAGGTTGAGAGTGAGGGTGAGAGTGGGGATGAGAGAGATTTTGAGAGTGAAGGTGAGAGCAAAGGTGAGAGCGAGTCGGAGAGTGAGGGTGGGAGTGAGAGTGAGTGAAGGTGAGTGATTGTGAGAGCGAGGGTGAGAGCGAGTGGGAGATTGAGAGTCAGAGTTTGGCTGAGAGTGAGGGTGAGTGAAGGTGAATGAGTGTGAGAGTCATGGGGAAACTGAGAATGAGAGTGAAGCATACGTTGAGTGTGAGGGTAAGTGTGAGCGTGAGCATGAGGGTGAGTGTGAGAGTGAGGTTGAGAGTGTGTGTGAGAGTGAGGGTGAGAATGAGGGTGAGGTTGTTGTTGAGGGTGAGGGTGAGCGTGAGGTTGTTGGTGAGGGTGAGAGTGAATGTGTGAGAGTGTGGGTATGAGTGAAGGGTGAGAGTGAGGCTGAGAGGAGGGTGAGAGGTGGTTGAGAGAGAGGGTGAGAGTGAGGGTGAGAGCGAGGATGAGAGTGAGGGTGAGAGTGAGGATGAGAGTGAGTTTGAGAATGAAAGTTGAGGGTGTGGGTGAGAGTGAGGGAGAATTGAGATTGAGAGTGAGGGATACAATGAGTGAGAGGTGGAGAGTGAATGTGAGGGGGAGAGTGAGTGTGAGGGTGCCAGTGATGATGAGTGAAAGGATGAGAGAGAGAGTGAGGGTGAGAATGAGAGTGAGGTTAATGAGGGTGAGGTTGAGGGTGAAGGTGAGGTTGAGGGTGAGGGCGAGGTAGAGTCAGGGTGAGAGTGAGAGTGAAGGTGAGAGGGAGGGTGAGAGTGAAGGTGAGAATGAGGGTGAGGTTGTTGGTGAGGATGAGGGTGAGGTTGTTGGTGAGGATGAGGGTGAGGTTGTTGGTGAGGGTGAGGGTGAGACTGAATGTGTGAAAGTGTGGGTGAGAGTGAAGGGTGAGAGTGAGGCTGAGAGGAGGGTAAGAGGTGGGTGAGAGAGAGGGTGAGAGAGAGGGTGAGAACGAGTGTGAGAGTATGGGGGAGAGTGAGGGTGAGGGTCAGGGTGAGGGTGGGGGTGAGGGTGTGGGTGAGGATGGGGTGAGAGTGAGCATGAGAGTGAGGGGGAGATTGAGAGTGTGGGTGAGATTGAGGGTGAGAGTGAGGTTGAGGGTGAGGGTGAGGGTGAGAATGAGGGTCAGAGTGAGGGTCAGATTGAGGGCCAGAGTGAGGGTCAGAGTGAGAATGAGAGTGAGGGTGAGAGTGAGGGTGAGAATGAAAGATGAGAGTGTGGGTGAGTGTGAGTTGGGATTGAGAGTTAGAGTGAGGGATACAGTGAGCGTGAGGGGGAGAGTGAGTGCGAGGACAAGAGTCAGTGTGAGGTTGAGAGTAAGGGTGAGAGTGTGGGTGAGAGAGATGTTGAGAGTGGGGGTGAGAGGCCGAGTGAGAGCCCTAGTGAGAGGGAAGTTGAGAGCGAGGGTGAGACCGAGGGTGAGAGCGAGGGTGAGAGCGAGGTTGAGAGCAAGGCTGAAAGCAAGATTGAGAGCGAGGTTGAGAGTGAGTGTGAGTGAAGGTGAATGAGTGTGAGAGTGAGGGTGAGAGTGAGAGTGTGGATGTAACTGAGGGTGAGAGTGAGGGTAAGAGAGTGGATGAGAATGAGGGTAAGAGTGAGGGGGAAATTGAGAGTTAGAGTGAGGGATATGGTGAGTGTGAGGGTGAGAGTGAGAGTGAGCATGAGGGTGAGTGTGAGTGAGGGTGAGAGTGAGGGTGAGAATGAGGATGTGAATGAGGGTGAGGATGTTGGTGAGGCTGAGGGTGAGGGTGAGGTTGATGGTGAGGGTGAGAGTGAATGTGTGAGTGTGTGGCTGAGAGTGAGGGGGGATTGAGAGTTAGAGTGAGGGATATAGTGAGTGTGAGGGGGCGAGTGAGTGTGAGGAGGAGAGTCAGTGTGAGGTTGAGAGTGAGGGCAAGAGTGAGGTTGAGAGCGAGGGTGAGAGCGAGGGTGAGAGCGAGGGTGAGAGCGAGGCTGAAAGCAAGTGTGAGAGCGAGGTTGAGAGTGAGGGTGAATGAAGGTGAATGAGTGTGAGAGTGAGGGTGAGAGTGAGAGTGTGGATGTGAGTGAGGGTAAGAGAGTGGATGGGAATGAGGGTAAGAGTGAGGGTGAAATTGAGAGTGAGAGTGAGGGATATGGTGAGGGTGAGAGTGAGCATGAGGGTGAGTGTGAGGGTGTGCATGAGGGTGTGAATGAGGGTGAGGTTGTTGGTGAGGGTGAGAGTTGGGGTGAGAGAGATGTTGAGAGTGAGTGGGAGAGTGAGAGCCTGAGTGAGAGTGAGGGTGAGAGCGAGGGTGACAGTGAGGGTGAGAGCGAAGGTGAGAGTGAGTGGGAGAGTGAGGGTGAGAGTGACTGTGAGGGTGAGGGTGAGGGTGAGAGTGAGGATGAGGGTGAGGATGAGAGTGAGGGTGAGGTTGAGGGTAATGTTGAGTGAGGGTGAGGGTGAGAGTGAAGGTGAGAGGGAGGGTGAGGGATGGGGTGGGAGAGATGGTGAGGGAGAGCGTGTGAGAGAGGGAGAGAGAGACGGAAAGAGAGAGGGAGAGAGAGAGGGACAGAGCGAGTGTAAGAGCAAGGGTGAGAGTGAGAGTATGGGGGAGAGTGAGGGTGAGGGTGGGGGTGAGAGTGAGCATGAGAGTGAGGGTGAGAGTGAGAGTGTGAATGTAACTGAGGGTGAGAGTGAGGGTAAGAGACTGGATGAGAATGAGGGTAAGAGTGAGGGGGAAATTGAGAGTTAGAGTGAGGGATATAGTGAGTGTGAGGGGGCGAGTGAGTGTGAGGAGGAGAGTCAGTGTGAGGTTGAGAGTGAGGGCGAGAGTGAGGTTGAGAGCAAGGGTGAGAGCGAGGTTGAGAGCGAGGGTGAGAGCGAGGCTGAAAGCAAGTGTGAGAGCGAGGTTGAGAGTGAGGGTGAATGAAGGTGAATGAGTTTGAGAGTGAGGGTAAGAGTGAGAGTGTGGATGTGAGTGAGGGTAAGAGAGTGGATGAGAATGAGGGTAAGAGTGAGGGTGAAATTGAGAGTGAGAGTGAGGGATATGGTGAGGGTGAGAGTGAGCATGAGGGTGAGTGTGAGGGTGTGCATGAGGGTGTGAATGAGGGTGAGGTTGTTGGTGAGGGTGAGGGTGAGAGTTGGGGTGAGAGAGATGTTGAGAGCGAGGGTGAGAGCCTGAGTGAGAGTGAGGGTGAGAGCGAGGGTGACAGTGAGGGTGAGAGCGAAGGTGAGAGTGAGTGGGAGAGTGAGGGTGAGAGCGACTGTGAGGGTGAGGGTGAGGGTGAGAGTGAGGGTGAGGGTGAGGATGAGGGTGAGGCTGAGGTTGAGGGTAATGTTGAGTGAGGGTGAGGGTGAGAGTGAGAGTGAGGTTAATGAGAGTGAGGTTGAGGGTGAAGGGTAGGTTGAGGGTGAGGGTGAGGTAGAGTGAGGGTGAGAGTGAGAGTGAAGGTGAGAGGGAGGGTGAGAGTGAAGGTGAGAATGAGGGTGAGGTTATTGGTGAGGATGAGGGTGAGGTTGTTGGTGAGGGTGAGGGTGAGACTGAATGTGTGAGAGTGTGGGTGAGAGTGAAGGGTGAGAGTGAGGCTGAGAGGAGGGTGAGAATGAGGGTGAGAGTGAGGGTGAGAATGAAAGTTGAGAGTGTGGGTGAGTGTGAGGGGGGATTGAGATTTAGAGTGAGGAATACAGTGAGTGTGAGTGGGAGAGTGAGTCCGAGGAGGAGAGTCATTGTGAGGTTGAGAGTGAGGGTGAGAGTGTGGGTGAGAGTGATTTTGAGAGTGAGGGTGAGAGCCCAAGTGAGAGCCCGAGTGAGAGTCAGGTTGAGAGCGAGGGTGAGATCGAGGGTGAGAGCGAGGCTGAAAGCAAGGGTGAGAGAGAAGTTGAGAGTGAGTTTGAGTGAAGGTGAATGAGTATGAGAGTGAGGATGAGAGTGAGAGTGTGGATGTGAGTGAGGGTGAGATTGCCGGTAAGAGAGTGGATGAGAATGAGGGTAAGAGTGAGGGGGAAATTGAGAGTGAGAGTGAGGGATATGGTGAGCGTGAGGGTGAGAGTGAGAGTGAAAGTGAGCTTGAGGGTGATTGTGAGTGAGGGTGAGAGTGATGGTGAGAATGAGGGTGTGAATGAGGGTGAGGTTGTTGGTGAGGGTGAGGGTGCGGTTGTTCGTGAGGGTGAAAGTGAATGTGTGAGTGCGTGGGTAAGAGTGAGGGGGTATTGACAGTTAGATTGAGGGATATGGTGAGGGTGAGAGTGAGAGTGAGCATGAGGGTGAGTGTGAGTGAGGGTAAGAGTAAGGGTGAGAATGAGGGTGTGAATGAGGGTGAGGTTGTTGGTGAGGGTGAGGGTGAGGTTGTTGGTGAGGGTGAGAGTGAAGGTTGAGAGTGTGGCTGAGAGGAGGGTGACAGGTGGTGAGAGTGAGGCTGAGAGGGAGGGTGAGAGTGAGGGTGAGGGTGAGTGTGAGAATGAAAGTTGAGAGTGTGGGTGAGAGTGAGAGGGGGATTGAGAGTGAGAGTGAGGGATACAGTGATTGAGAGGTGGAGAGTGAGTGTGAGGGGGAGAGTGAGTGTGAGGGTGTCTGTGAGGGTGAGTGAAAGAGTGAGGGTGAGAGTGAGAGTGAGGTTAATGAGGGTGAGATTGAGGTTGAAAGTGAGGTTGAGGGTAAGAGGTGGGTGAGAGAGAGGGTGAGAGCGAGGGTGAGAGCGAGGGTGAGAGCGAGGGTGAGAATGAGGGTGAGAATGAGGGTGAGAGTGAGGGTGAGAATGAAAGTTGAGAGTGTGGGTGAGAGTGAGGGGGGATTGAGATTTAGAGTGAGGGATACAGTGAGTATGAGGGGGAGAGTGAGTGCGAGGAGGAGAGTCAGTGTGAGGTTGAGAGTGAGGGCGAGAGTGTGGGTGAGAGAGATGGTGAGAGCGAGGGTGAGAGCCCGAGTGAGAGCCCTGTGAGAGTGAGGTTGAGAGCGTGGTTGAGGGCGAGGGTGAGAGCGAGGCTGAAAGCAAGGGTGAGAGCGAGGTTGAGTGAAGGTGAATGAGTATGCGAGTGAGGGTGAGAGTGAGAGTGTGGATGTGAGTGAGGGTGAGAGTGAGGGTCAGAGAGTGGATGAGAATGAGGGTAAGAGTGAGGGGGAAATTGAGAGTGAGAGTGAGGGATATGGTGAGCATAAGGGTGAGAGTGAGAGTGAGAGTGAGCATGAGGGTGAGTGTGAGTGAGGGTGAGAGTGACGGTGAGAATGAGGGTGTGAATGAGGGTGAGGTTGTTGGTGAGGGTGAGGGTGAGGTTGTTGGTGAGGGTGACAGTGAATGTGTGAGTGCGTGGGTGAGAGTGAAGGGTGAGAGTGAGGCTGAGAGGAGGGTGAGAGGTGTTGAGAGAGAGGGTGAGAGCGAGTGTGAGAGCGAGTGTGAGAGTGAGTGTGAGAATGAAAGTTGAGAGTGCAGGTGAGAGTGAGGGGGGTTTGAGAGTGAGAGTGATGGATACAGTGAGTGTGAGGGGGAGAGAGAGTGTGAGGGGGAGAGGGAGTGTGAGGGTGACAGTGAGGGTGAGTGAGAGGATGAGAGAGAGTGAGGGTGAGAGTGAGGGTGAGGTTAATGAGGGTGAGGATGAGGGTGGAGGTGAGGTTGAGGGTGAGGGTGAGGTTGAGTGAGGGTGAGAGTGAAGGTGGAAGGGAGGGTGAGAAGGAGGGTGAGAGTGGGCTGAGTGAATGTGAATGAGTTTGAGAGTGAGGGTGAAAGTGAGAGTGTGGATGTGAGTGAGGATGAGAGTGAGGGTTAAAGAGTGGATGATAATGAGGGTAAGAGTGAGGGGGATATTGAAAGTGAGGGATATGGTGAGCCTGAGGGTGTGAGTGAGAGTGAGCATGAGGGTGAGTGTGAGTGAGATGAGAGTGAGGGTGAGAATGAGGGTGAGAATGAGGGTGAGGTTGTTGTGAGGGTGAGGGTGAGCGTGAGGTTGTTGTGAGGGTGAGAGTGAATGTGTGAGTGTGTGGGTGAGAGTGAAGGGTGAGAAGTGAGGCTGAGAGGAGAGTGAGAGGTGGGTGAGAGTGAGGGTGAGAGCGAGGGTGAGAGCGAGGGTGAGAGCGAGGCTGAGAGCGAGGGTGAGAGTGAGTGTGAGAATGAAAGTTGAGAGTGTCGTTGAGAGTGAGGGGGGATTTAGAGTGAGACTGAGGGATACAGTGAGTGTGAGGGGGAGAGTGAGTGTGGGGGGAGAGTGAGTGTGAGGGTGACAGTGAGGGTGAGTGAGAGGATGAGAGAGAGAGTGAGGGTGAGATTGAGTTTGATGTTAATGAGGGTGATGTTGAGGGTAGAGGTGAGGTTGAGGGTGAGTGTGAGGTTGAGTGAGGGTGAGAGTGAAGGTGAAAGGGCGGGTGAGAGGGAGGATGAGAGTGGGGGTGGGAGAGATGTTGAGAGCGAGGGTGAGAGCCTGAGAGAGATCCCGAGTGAGAGTGAGGGTGAGAGCGAGGCTGAAAGCAAGGGTGAGAGCGAGTTTGAGAGTGAGGGTGAGTGAAGGTGAATGAGTGTGAGAGTGAGGGCGAGACTGAGAGTGTGGAAGTGAGCGAGGGTGAGAGTAAGGGTAATAGAGTGGATGAGAATGAGGGTAAGAGTGAGGGGGAAATTGAGAGTGAGAGTGAGGGATATGGTGAGCGTGAGGGTGAGAGTGAGAGTGAACGTGAGCATGAGGGTGAGTGTGAGTGAGGGTGAGAGTGAGGCAGAGAATGAGGGTGTGAATGAGGGTGAGGTTGTTGGTGAGGGTGAGAGTGAATGTTTGAGTGTCTGGGTGAGAGTGAAGGGTGAGAGTGAGGGTGAGAGGCGGGTGAGAGTGAGTGTGAGAATGAAAGTTGAGTGTTGGTGAGAGTGAGGGGGGATTGAGAGTGAGAGTGAGGGATACAGTGAGGGTGAGGGGGAGAGAGAGGGTGAGGGGGAGAGAGAGTGTGAGGGGGAGAGTGAGTGTGAGGGTGACAGTGAGGGTGAGTGATAGGATGAGAGATAGAGTGAGGGTGAGAGTGAGAGTGAGGTTAATGAGGGTGAGGTTGAGGGTGGAGGTGAGGGTGAGGGTGAGTTTGAGTGAGGGTGAGAGTGAAGGTGAGAGGGAGGGTGAGAGGGAGGGTGAGAGTGACGGTGAGTGAAGGTGAATGAGTGTGAGAGTGAGGGGAAAGTGAGAGTTTGGATGTGAGTGAGGGTGAGAGTGAGGGTAATAGTGTGGATGAGAATGAGGCTAAGAATGAGGGGGAAATTGAGAGTGAGAGAGAAGGATATGGAGACCCTGAGGGTGAGAGTGATAGTGAGCATGAGGGTGAGTTTGTGTGAGGGTGAGAGTGAGGGTGAGAATGAGGGTGAGAATGAGGGTGAGGTTGTTGGTGAGGGTGAGGGTGAGGGTGAGGTTGTTGGTGAGGGTGAGAGTGATTGTGTGAGAGGTGGGTGAGAGAGAGGGTGAGAGCGAGGGTGAGAGCAAGGGTGAGAGTGAGTGTGAGAATGAAAGTTGAGAGTGTGGGTGAGAGAGAGGGGGGGGTTGAGAGTGAGAGTGAGGGATACAGTGAGTGTGAGAGGGAGAGTGAGTGTGAGGGGGAGTGTGAGATTGAGGGTGACAGTGAGGGTGAGTGAGAGGATGAGAGATAGAGTGAGGGTGAGAGTGAGGGTGAGGTTAATGAGGGTGAAGTTGAGGGTGGAGGTGAGGTTCAGGGTGAGGGTGAGGTTGAGTGAGGGTGAGAGGGAGGGTGAGAGGGAGGGTGAGAGTGGGGGTGAGGGAGATGTTGAGAGCGAGGGTGCAAGTGAGAGTGAGAGTGTGAGTGTGAATGTTGATGTGAGTGAGCGTGAGAGTCAGCGTGAGAGTCAGCGTGAGAGTAAGGGTGAGTAAGGGTGAGAGCAAGTGCGATGGTGAGGGTGAGAGTGATAGTGTGGGTGAGTGTGAGGGTGAGAGTGAGATTGAGGTTGAGGGTCAGGTTGAGTGAGGGTGAGGGTGCGAGTGAAGGTGAGAGGGAGAGTTAGAGTGAGGGTGAGAGAGAGGGAGAGAGAAAGGGAGAGAGAGAGGAAGAGAGAGGGAGAGAGAGAGGGAGAGAGAGAGGGAGAGAGCAAGGGTGAGAGCGAGGGTGAGGGTGAGGGTCAGGGTGAGGGTGGGGTGAGGGTGTGTTGACGGAGGGGTGAGAGTCGGCATGAGAGTGAGAATGAGAGTGAGGGGGAGATTGAGAGTGTGCGTGAGATTCAGAGTGTGAGTGAGAATGAGAGTGAGGGTGAGGGTGAGGCTGAGGATGAGGCTGAGGGTGAGGCTGAGGGTGAGTCTGAGGGTGAGGGTGATTCAGAGGGTGAGGGTGAGACTGAGGGTGAGGGTGACAGTGTGGGTGAGAGTCTGCGTGAGTTGAGGCTGAGTGTGACTGTGAGAGACAGGCTGAGAGAGAGGGTGAGAGTGAGGGTGAGGGAGAGGGTGAGAAAGAGGGCGAGAGAGAGGGTGAGAGAGCGGGTGAGAGTGAGGCTGAGGCTACGGCTGAGGCTGAGGGTGAGGGTGAGAGTAAACGTGTGTGTGTGTGAGAGTGAGGGTGAGAGTGTGGGTGAGATTGATGGTGAGAGTGATGGTGACAGATTGAGAGTGAAAGTGAGTTTGAGAGTGAGAGTGAGAGTGAGTGTGAGGGTGAGGGTGAGGGTGAGAGAGAGGCTGAGAGAGAGAGAGGGTGAGAGATGGTGAGAGAGATGGTGAGAGAGAGGTTGAGAGAGAGGGTGAGAGAGAGGGTGAGAGTGAGGGTGAGTGTGAGTGTGAGCGTGAGGGTGAGAATGTGTGTGAGGGTGAGAGTGAGAGAGAGGTTGAGTGAGGGTGAAAGTGAAGGTGAGAGACTGGGTGAGAGGGAGGCTGAGAAGGAGGTTGAGAGAGGGAGAAAGAGAGGGTGAGATTGAGGGGGAGATTGAAAGTGAGAGTGAGGGTTACAGTGAGAGTGAGGGTGATGGTGAGAGTGAGTGTGAGAGTGAGTGTGAGAGAGAGGGTGAGAGGGAGGTGAGAGAGAGGGTGAGAGAGAGGGTGAGAGAGGGAGAAAGAGACATTAAATGTGAGGCGGAGATTGAAAGTGAGAGTGAGGGTTACAGTGAGAGTGAGGGTGATGGTGAGATTGAGGCTGAGAGTCAGGGTGAGGGTGAGAGTCATGTTGAGGGTTAGGGTGATGGTGAGGGTGGGGTGATGGTGAGAGTGAGGGTGAGAGAGAGGCTGAGAGAGAGAGAGAGTGTGTGAGAGATGGTGAGAGAGAGGGTGAGAGAGAGGGTGAGAGTGAGGGTCACAGTGAGGGTGAGAGTGAGAGTGACAGAGAAGGTGAGAGGGAGGGTGAGACAGAGAGGGAGAAAGAGGGAGAGAGAGTGGGTTACGGTGAGAGTGAGGGTCAGAGCGAGTGTGAGAGTGAGGGTGAGTATGAGGGTGAGTGTGAGGGTGAGAGTGAGGGGGAGAATGAGAGTGAGAGTGAGGGTACAGTGTGAGTGAGTGTGAGAGTGCGAGTGAGGGTGAGGGTGAGAGTGAGGTTGAGTGTTGGTGAGTGTGAGGGTGAGGGTTAGAGGGATGGTGAGAGCGACAGTGTGGTTGAGAGTGAGGTTGAGAGTGGGGGTGAGAGAGATGTTGAGAGCGAGTGTCAGAACGAGAGTGACATTTTAAGTTAGAGAGTGGTTGCGAGTGAGGTTGAGAGTTGGGGTGACAGTTGGGGTGAGAGAGATTGTGAGAGCAAGGGTGAGAGCAAGAGTGAGAGTGTGAGTGAGAGTGTGGGTGAGATTGAGGGGGAGATTGAGGGGGAGATTGAGAGTGAGAATGAGGGTGAGATTGAGTGTGACTGAGGGAGATTGAGGGTGAGAGTGAGGGTGAGAGTGAGAGTGTGGGTGAGTGTGAGGGTGGGTAAGACTGAGGGTGAGAGTGAGGGTGAGAGAGAGTGTGTGAGAGAGGGTGAGAGAGAGGGGAAGAGAGAGGGGGAGAGAGAGAGGGAGAAAGCGAGTGTGGGGGTGAGGCTGAGAGTGAGGGTCAGAGCGAGGGTGAGGGTGAGGGTGGGGGTGAGGGTGGGGTGAGGGTGGGGTGAGGGTGGGTTGACGGAGGTGTGAGATACGGCGTGAGAGTGAGCATGAGAGTGAGGGGGAGATTGAGAGTGTGTGTGAGATTCAAGGTGTGAGTGAGAATGAGAGTGAGGGTGAGGGTGAGGGTGAGGGTGAGGCTGAGGATGAGGCTGAGGGTGAGGGTGAGGCTGAAGGGGAGGCTGAGGGTGAGGGTGATTCAGAGGGTGAGGTTGAGTCTGAGGGTGAGGGTGACAGTGTGGGTGAGAGTCTGCGTGAGTTGAGGGTGAGTGTGAGGGTGAGAGACAGGGTGAGAGAGAGGGTGAGAGTGAGGCTGAGGCTGAGGCTGAGGGTGAGGGTGAGAGTAAATGTGTGTGTGTGTGAGAGTGAGGGTGAGAGTGTGGGTGAGATTGATGGTGAGAGTGATGTGACAGGTTGAGAGTGAGAGTGAGGGTGAGAGTGAGAGTGAGAGTGAGTGTGAGCGTGAGGGTGAGGGGGAGATTGAGAGAGAGGTTGAGAGAGAGGGTGAGAGTGAGGGTGAGAGTGAGGGTGAGAGTGAGTGTGAGCGTGAGGGTGAGAATGTGTGTGAGGGTGAGAGTGAGAGAGAGGTTGAGTGAGGGTGAAAGTGAAGGTGAGAGACTGGGTGAGAGGGAGGCTGAGAAGGAGGTTGAGAGAGGGAGAAAGAGAGGGTGAGATTGAGGGGGAGATTGAAAGTGAGAGTGAGGGTTACAGTGAGAGTGAGGGTGATGGTGAGAGTGAGTGTGAGAGTGAGTGTGAGAGAGAGGGTGAGAGTGAGGTGAGAGAGAGGGAGAAAGAGAGATTGAGAGTGAGGGGGAGATTGAAAGTGAGAGTGAGGGTTACAGTGAGAGTGAGGGTGATGGTGAGATTGAGGGTCAGATTCAGTGTGAGGGTGAGAGTCATGTTGAGGGTTAGGGTGATGGTGAGGGTGGGGTGATGGTGAGAGTGAGGGTGAGAGAGAGGCTGAGAGAGAGAGAGAGAGGGTCAGAGAGAGGGTGAGAGTGAGGGTCACAGTGAGGGTGAGAGTGAGGGCGACAGAGAAGGTGAGAGGGAGGGTGAGGCAGAGAGGGAGAGAGAGGGAGAGAGAGTGGGTTACGATGAGAGTGAGGGTCAGAGTGAGTGTGAGGGTGAGAGTGAGGGGGAGAATGAGAGTGAGAGTGAGGGTACGGTGAGAGTGTGTGAGAGTGCGAGTGAGGGTGAGGGTGAGAGTGAGGTTGAGTGTTGGTGAGTGTGAGGGTGAGGGTTAGAGGGATGGTGAGAGCGACAGTGTGGTTGAGTGTGAGGTTGAGAGTGGGGGTGAGAGAGATGTTGAGAGCGAGTGTCAGAACGAGAGTGACATTTTGAGTTAGAGAGTGGGTGAGAGTGAGGTTGAGAGTTGGGGTGACAGTTGGGGTGAGAGAGATTGTGAGAGCAAGGGTGAGAGCGAGAGTGAGAGTGTGAGTGAGAGTGTGGGTGAGATTGAGGGGGAGATTGAGAGTGAGAGTGAGGGTGAGAGTGAAGGTGAGTGGGAGGGTGAAGGAGGGGTTGGGAGAGACGGTGAGAGAGAGAGAGAGAGAGGGAGAGAGCGAGGGTGAGAGCAAGGGTGAGAGTGAGAGTATGGGGGAGAGTGAGGGTGAGGGTGAGGGTGAGGGTGAGGGTGGGGGTGAGGGTGGGTGTTGGTGTGCGTGTGGGGGTGCGGTTGGGGGTGAGAGTGAGCGTGAGAGTGAGGGGGAGATTGAGAGTGAGGTTGATGGTGAGGCTGAGAGTGAAGGTGAGAGTGAGGTTCAGGGTCAGGGTCAGAGTGTGGGCCAGAGGGAGGGTCAGAGTGAGGATGAGAGTGAGAGTGAAGGTGAGAGGGAGGGTGACAGTCGGGGTGAGAGATTTTGAGAGCGAGGGTGAGAGCGAGAGTGAGAATGTGAGTGAGAGTGTGGATGAGAGTGAGCATGAGAGAGAGGGTGAGAGCAAGTATGAGAGTGTGGGTGAGGGTGAGTCTGAGAGTGTGGGTGAGAGAAAGGGCGAGAGAGAGGGCCAGAGAGATGGCAAGAGACAGGGCGAGAGAGAGGGCGAGAGAGATGGAGAGGGTGAGAGAGAGGGTGAGAGAGAGGGCGAGAGAGAGGGCGAGAGAGAAGGCGAGAGAGAGGTTGAGTGTGGGTGAGCGTGAATGTGAGGGTTAAAGTGTGGGTGAGAGTGAGGTTGAGAGTGAGGGTGTGAGCCCGAGTGAGAGCCCAAGTGAGAGTTAGGGTGAGAGCGAGGGTGAGAGCGAGGGTGAGAGCGAGTGGGAGAGTGAGGTTGAGAGTGAGGGTGAGTGAAGGTGAATGAGTTTGAGAGCAAGGGTGAGAGCGAGTGGGAGATTGAGAGTGAGAGTGAGGGTGAGTGAAGGTGAATGAGTGTGAGAGTGAGGGTTAGAGTGAGAGTGTGGATGTGAGGGAGGGTGAGACTGAGGGTAAGAGAGTGGATGAGAATGAGGGTTAGAGTGAGGGAGAAATTGAGAGTGAGTGTGAAGGATATGTTGAGTGTGAGGGTGAGAGTGAGTGTGAGCATGAGGGGGAGTGTGCCAATGAGAGTGAAAGTCAGGGTGAGAATGAGGGTGAGAATGAGGGTGAGGTTGTTGGTGAGGGTGAGGTTGTTGGTGAGGGTGAGAGTGAATGTGTTAGAGTGTGGGTGAGAGTGAAGGGTGAGAGTGAGGCTGAGAGGAGGGTAAGAGGTGGGTGAGAGAGAGTGTGAGAGTGAGGGTGAGAGTGAGTGTGAGAATGAAAGTTGAGAGTGTGGGTGAGAGTGAGGGGGGATTGAGTATGAGATTGAGGCATACAGTAAATGAGAGGTGGAGAGTGAGTGTGAGGGGGAGAGTGAGTGTGAGGGTGACAGTGAGGGTGAGTGAAAACATGAGAGAGAGTGAGGGTGAGAGTGAGGGTGAGGTTGAGTGAGGGTGAGAGTGAGAGTGACAGTGAGAATGAGGGTGAGGTTGTTGGTGAGGATGAGGGTGAGGTTGTTGTTGTGGGTGAGGGTGAGAGTGAATGTGTGAGAGTGTGGGTGAGAGTGAAGGGTGAGAGTGAGGCTGAGAGGAGGGTGAAAGGTGGTTGAGAGAGAGGGTGAGAGGTGTGTGAGAGCAAGGGTGAGAGCGAGGGTGAGAGTGAGCGTGAGAATGAGGGTGAGATTGAGGGTGAGAATGAAAGTTGAGAGTGTGGGTGAGAGTGAGGGGGGATTGAGAGTTAGATTGAGGGATACAGTGAGTGTGAGGGGAAGAGTGAGTGTGAGGGTGACAGTGAGGGTGAGGGTGAGAATGAGAGTGAGAGTGTGGCTGATGGTGAGGTTAATGTGGGTGATGTTGAGGGTGAGGGTAAGGTTGAGGGTGAGGGTGAGGTTGGGTGAGGGTGAGAGTGAGAATGAAGGTGAGAGAGAGGGTAAAAGTGGGCTGAGAGAAATGTTGAGAGTGAGGTTGAGAGCGGGAGTGAGAGTTTGAGTGAGAGTGTGGATGAGAGTGAGCGTGAGAGTGAGCATGAGTTTGAGGGTGGGATCGAGTGTGAGAGTGAGTGTGAGAGTGACGGGTATAGGTGAGGGTGAGGGTGAGGTTGAGGGTGAGGTTGAGTGAGGGTGAGGGTGAGGGTGAGTGAAGGTGAGAGGGAGGGATAGAGAGAGGCCGAGAGAGAGGGAGAGAGAAAGGATGAGAGAGAGGGAGAGAGAGAGGGTGAGAGAGAGGGTGAGGAAGAGGGTGGGAGAGAGGGTGAGAGAGAGCGTGAGAGAGAGGGAGAGAGAGAGGGAGAGAGAGGGGGGAGAGAGAGGGAGAGATCAAGGGTGAGAGTGAGTGTATGATGGAGAGTGAGGATGAGGTTGAGGGTGGGGGTAAGGGTGGGGGTGAGGATGGGGGTGAGGATGGGGGTGAGTATGAGCATGAGAGTGAGGGGGAGATTGAGTGTGTAGGTGAAATTGAGGGTGAGAGTGAGGGTGAGAGTGAGGGCGAGAGTGAGGGTCAGAGTGAGGGTCAGAGTGAGGGTCAGAGTGAGGGTCAGAGTGAGGGTCAGTGTGAGGGTGAGGGTCAGGGTGAGATTGAGAGTGAGATTGAGAGTGAGAGTGAGAGTGAGAGTGAGAGTGAGAGTGAGAGTGAGAGTGAGAGTGAGAGTGGAGGTAAGATAGATGTTGAGAGCAAGAGTGAGAACGAGAGTGAGAGTGTGAGTGAGTTTGGGTGAGAGTGAGTTTGAGAGTTGGGGTGACATTTGGGGTGAGAGAGATGTTGAGAGCAAGGGTGAGAGCGAGAATGAGAGTGTGAGTGAGAGTGTGGGTGAGATTGATGGGGTGATTGATGGGGAGATTGAAAGTGAGAGTGAGAGTGAGTGTGACTGAGGGAGATTGAGGGTGAGAGTGAGAGTGTGGGTGAGTGAGAGGGTGACAGTGATGGTAAGAATGAGGGTGAGAGAGAGGGTGAGAGAGAGGTTGAGAGAGAGGGAGAGAGAGAGGGGTGAGAGAGGGGGAGAGTGAGGGTGAGATTGATGGTGAGAGTCAGGGTGAGGGTGAGAGTGAGCGTGAGAGACAGGCTGAGAGATAGAGAGAGAGAGAGGGTGAGAGAGAGGAAGAGAGAGAGGGAGAGAGAAATGGTGAGAGTGAGGGTGAGAGTGAGGGTAAGTGCGAGGGTGACAGAGAATGTGAGAAAGAGGTTGAGAGAGAGAGGGACAGAGAGAGAGAGGGAGAGAGAGTGGGTGAGGGTGAGAGTGATGGTCAGAGCAAGGGTGAGAGGAAGGGTGAGAATGAGAGGGTGAGGGTGAGAGTGAGGGCAAGAGTGAGGGCGAGGTTGAGGGTGAGTGCGAGGATGAGGGTGAGAGTGGGGGTGAGAGAGAGTGTGAGAGAGAGGGTTAGAGTGAGGGTGAGAGTGAGGTTGAGAGTGAGGGTGAGAGTGAGTGTGAGAGATAGTGAGAATTAGTGAAAGAGTGAGAGAGTGAGATAGTGAGATAGTGAGATAGTGAATGAGAGGCAGTGTGTGAGAGTGAGTGAGGGTGAGTGTGATAGTGAGATTGGGTGAGAGAGAGCGAGAGAGGGAGAGTGAGAGCGTGAGAGAGTTAGAGAGTGAGAGGGTGAGAGTGTGAGAGTGTGAGCGAGTGAGAGAGTGTGAGAGTGTGAGAGAGTGAGAGACTGAGAGAGTGAGAGTGAGAGGGTGAGAGAGTGAGAGGGTGAGAGGGTGAGAGAGTGAGAGAGTGAGAAGGTTAGCGAGTGAGAGAGAGGGAGAGTGGGATAGTGGGAGAGTGGGAGAGAGAGAGAGTGAGAGACCGAGAGTGTGAGAGAGTGAGAGAGAGTGAGAGTGAGTGAGAGAGTGAAATGACTGAGTGTGAGAGTGTTTGAGAGTGCTTGATAGTGATTGAGAGTGAGTGAGATTGATTGAGACTGAGTGAGACTGAGTGAGATAGGGTGAGAGAGAGAGAGTGAGAGGGTGAGTGGGCGAGAGGGTGAGCGAGTGAGTGAGTGAACGATTGAGCGAGTGACAGAGTGACAGAGTGACAGAGCGTGAGAGTGTGAGAGAGTAATAGAGTGAGAGAGTGAGTTGGAGAGGGAGAGTGAGTGAGTGAGAGGGTGAGAGTGAGTGTGAGAGAGAATGACAGTGTAAAATGAGTGAGAGTGATTGAGAGTGAGTGAGAGTGAGTGGTAGTAAGAGAGAGTGCGACAGTGAGAGATATTGATAGTTCGTAAATTCGAGAGTGAGTGAGAGTGAGAGAGTGAGTGATGGTGAGAGGTTGAGAGAATGTGAGATTGTGAGAGAGTGACAGAGCGAGAGAGTGAGATAGAGATAGAGAGTGAGAGAGAGATTAAGTGACAGAGAGATTGATTGAAAGTGAGAGTGAGAGTGAGTGTGAGGGCGATGGTGAGAGTGAGTGTGAGAGTGTGAGAGAGAGGGTGAGAGAGAGGGTGAGAGAGAGGGTGAGAGAGAGGGTGAGAGAGAGGGTGAGAGGGAGGGTGAGAGAGAGGGTGAGAGAGAGGGTGAGAAGGGGCTGAGAAGGAGGGTGAGAGAGGGAGAAAGAGAGAGTGAGTTTGAAGGTTACAGTGAGAGTGACGGTGAGGGTGAGATTGAGGGTGAGAGTCAGGGTGAGGGTGACAGTCATGTTGTGGGTTAGGGTGATGGTGACGGTGGGGTGAGGGTAAGAGTGAGGGTGAGAGTGAGAGTCATGGTGAGAGTCGGGGTGAGACAGAGGGTGAGAGAAAGGCTGAGAGAGAGGCTGAGAGGGAGGGTGAGAGAGATCGTGAGAGGGAGGGTGAGAGAGAGGGTGAGGAGAGAGGGTGAGGAAGGGGGCTGAGAAGGAGGGTGAGAGAGGGAGAAAGAGAGAGTGAGTTTGAAGGTTACAGTGAGAGTGAGGGTGAGGGTGAGATTGAGGGTGAGAGTCAGGGTGAGGGTGACAGTCATGTTGTGGGTTAGGGTGAGGGTGGACGGTGGGGTGAGGGTAAGAGTGAGGGTGAGAGTGAGAGTCATGGTGAGAGTCGGGGTGAGAGAGAGGGTGAGAGAAAGGCTGAGAGAGAGGCTGAGAGGGAGGGTGAGAGAGAGGGTGAGAGTGAGGGTGAGAGTGAGGGTGAGAGTGAGTGTGAGAGATAGTGAGAGTGAGAGAGTGTGCGAGTGAGATAGTGAGAGAGTGAGATAGTGAGACAGAGGCAGTGTGAGAGAGTGAGCGAGGGTAAGCGTGATAGTGAGATTGGTGGGAGAGATTGAGAGTGAGAGAGTGAGAGTGAGAGGTGTGAGAGTGTGAGAGTGTGATAAATTGAGAGAGTGAGAGAGAGGGAGAGTGGAACAGTGGGAGAGTGGGAGAGAGAGAGAGTCAGAGACAGAGGGTGAGAGAGTGAGAGACAGTGAGAGTGAGTGAGAGTGTGTGAAATGAGTGAGAGTTTGTGAGAGTGTTTGAGAGTGAGTGAGAGTGATTGAGAGTGAGCCAGATTGAGTGAGAGTGCGTGAGAGTGAGTGAGAGAGAGAGAGTGAGACGGTGAGAGGGGGAGCGAGTGAGCAATGTGAGCAATTGAGCAAGTGGCAATGTGGTGAGAGTGTGAGAGTGTAATAGAGTGAGTGTGTGAGTGGGAGTTAGAGAGAGAGAGCGAGTGAGAGGTTTGAGTATGAGTGTGAGAGAATGAGAGTGTAAAATGAGTGAGAGTGATTGAGAGTGAGTGAGAGTAATTGAGAGTGAGTGATAGTGAGAGAGAGTGCGACAGTGAGAGATATTGATAGTTCGAGAATTCGAAGTGGAGAGAGTGAGTGAGGGTGAGAGGTTGAGAAAATGTGAGATTGTGAGAGAGTGATAGAGTGAGATAGTGAGAGAGAGGCAGTGTGTGAGAGTGATTGAGCGTGAGAGTGGTAGTGTGATTGGGTGGGAGAGTGAGAGATTGAGAGTGAGAGTGAGAGTGAGAGGGTGAGAGGGTGAGAGGGTGAAGGGGGTGAGCAAGTGACAGTGTGAGAGTGTGAGAGTGTGATTGAGTGAGAGAGTAAAAAAGAGCGTGAGTGGGACAGTGGGAGAGTGACAGAGTGAGAGAGTGAGTGAGAGTGTGTGAAATGCGTGAAAGTTTGTGAGAGTGTTTGAGAGGAGAGTGAGATTGATTGAGAGTGAGTAAGATTGAGGGGAGACTGTGTGGGAGTGAGTGAGAGAGTGAGAGGGTGAGAGGGTGAGCGAGTGAGCGATTGAGCAAGTGACAGAGTGTGAGAGTGTGAGAGTGTAATAGAGTGAGAGAGTGAGTGGAAAGAGAGAGAGTGAGAGAGTGAGAGTGAGTGTGAGAGAGAATGAGAGTGTAAAATGAGTGAGAGTGATTGAGAGTCAGTGAGAGTAAGTGAGAGTGAGTGATAGCGAGAGAGAGTTACACAGTGAGAGGTATTGATAGTTCGAGTATTCGAGAGTGAGTGAGAGTGAGAGTGAGTGAGGGTGAGAGGTTAAGAGAATGTCAGATTGTGAGAGAGTGACAGAGCGAGAGAGTAAGCGAGAGAGAGGGAGAGAGAGAGAGATTGACAGAGAAAGAGATTGAATGAGAGTGAGAGTGAGAGTGAGAGTGATGGTGAGAGTGAGTGTGAGAGTGAGTGTGAGGGAGAGGGTGAGAGAGAGGGTGAGAGAGAGGGTGAGATTGAGGGTGAGAGTGAGGGTGAGAGTGAGTGTGAGAGATAGTGAGAGTGAGAGAGAGAGTGAGAAAGTGAGAGAGTGAGATAGTGAGAGAGAGGTAGTGTGTGAGAGTGAGCGTGGGTAAGCGTGATAGTGAAATTGGTTGGGAGAGATTGAGAGAGTGAGAGTGACAGTGAGAGTGTGAGAGTTTGAGAGTGTGATAGATTGAGAGAGTGAGAGAGAGGGAGAGTTGAACAGTGGGAGAGTGGAAGAGAGAGAGTGAGAGACAGAGGGTGAGAGAGTGAGAGACAGTGAGAGTGAGTGAGATGGTGTGAAATAAGGGAGAGTTTGTGAGAGTGTTCGAGAGTGAGTGAGAGTGATTGAGAGTGAGTGAGATTGAGTGAGAGTAAGTGAGTGAGAGTGAGAGAGAGAGAGAGAGAGTGAGAGGGTGAGCGAGTGAGCGAGTGGGCGAGTGAGTGAGTGAGCAATTGAGCAAGTGGCAGAGTGTGAGAGTGTGAGAGTGTAATAGAGTGAGTGTTTGAGTGGGAGATAGAGAGAGTGAGAGAGTGAGAGGTTGAGAATGAGTGTGAGAGAATGAGAGTGTAAAATGAGTGAGAGTGATTGAGAGTGAGTGAGAGTAAGTGAGAGTGAGTGATAGTGAGAGAGAGTGCGACAGTGAGAGTTATTGATAGTTTGAGAATTCGTGAGTGAGTGAGAGTGAGAGAGTGAGTGAGGGTGAGAGGTTGAGAAAATGTGAGATTGAGAAAGAGTGAGAGAGCGAGAGAGTGAGAGAGAGTGAGAGGGAGAGAGAGTGAGATAGAGTGAGAGAGAGATTGAGTGAGAGAGAGATTGAGTGAGAGTGAGAGAGTGAGAGTGAGGTTGAGAGTAAGGGTGAGAGTAAGGGTGATGGTGAGTGTGAGTGTGAGAGTGAGAGTGAGAGAGAGGGTGAGAGGGAGGGTGAGAGGTAGGGTGGGAGAGAGGGTGAGAGAGAGGGTGAGAAGGAGGGTGAGAGAGGGAGAAAGAGAGAGTGAGAGTGAGGGGGAGATTGAAAGTGTGAGTTAGGGTTACAGTGAGAGTGAGGGTGAGGGTGAGATTGAGGGTGAGAGTCAGGGTGAGTGTGAGAGTTACGTTGAGGGTTAGGGCGATGGTGAGGGTGGGGTGAGGGTGAGAGTGATGGTAAGAGTGAGAGTCATGGTGAGAGTCAGGGTGAGAGAGAGGGTGAGAGAGAGGCTGAGAGAGAGGGTGAGAGACAGTTTGAGAGTGAGGGTGAGAGTGAGGTTGAGAGTGAGGGAGAGAGTGTGCGTGAGAGATAGTGAGAGTGAGAGATAGTGAGAGAGTGAGAGAGGCAGTGTGTGAGAGTGAGTGAGGGTGAGTGTGATTATGAGATTGGGTGGGAGAGAGTGAGAGAGTGAGAGAGTAAGAGTGAGATTGAGAGAATGAGAGGGTGAGCGTGTGATAGTGTGAGAGTGTGATAGAGTGAGAGAGTCAGAGAGTGGGAGAGTGGGACAGTGGGACAGTGGGAGAGCGGGAGAGAGAGAGAGAGTGAGAGGGTGAGACAGTGAGAAAGAGTGAGAGTGAGTGAGAGTGTGTGTAATGAGTGACAGTTTGTGAGAGTGTTTGAGAGAGAGTGAAAGTGATTGAGAGTGGTTGAGATTGAGTGCGAGTGAGTGAGTGAGTGAGAGAGAGAGAGAGATTGAGAGGGTGAGACGGTGCGCGAGTGAGCGAGTGAGCAATTGAGCAAGTTACACAGTGTGAGAGTGTGAGAGTGTGAGAGTGTAATAGAGTGAGAGAGTGACTGCGAGAGAGAGAGAGTGAGAGAGTGAGAGAGTGAGAGTCGGTGTGAGAGAGAATGAGAGTGTAAAACGATTGAGAGTGAGTGAGAGTGAGTGATAGTGAGAGAGAGTGTGACAGTGAGAGATATTGATAGTTGGAGAATTCGAGAGTGAGTGAGAGAGAGAGACTGAGAGGGTGAGCGAGTGACAGAGTGTGAGAGAGTGAGAGTGAGAGAGTGAGAGAGTGAGAGAGTGAGAGAGTGAGAGGGTGAGAGAGTGAGAGTGTGAGAGGGTGAGAGTGTGAGAGGGTGAGAGTGTGATAGAGTGAGAGAGTGAGAGAGAGCGAGAGTGCGACAGTGGGAGAGTGGGAGAGAGAGAGAGTGAGTGACAGAGGGTGCGCGAGTGAGAGACAGTGAGAGTGAGTGAGAGTGTGTGAAATGAGTGAGAGTTTGTGAGAGTGTTTGAGAGTGAGTGAGAGTGATTGAGAGTGAGTCAGATTGAGTGAGAGTGCGTGAGAGTGAGTGAGAGAGAGAGAGAGTGAGACGGTGAGAGGGTAGGCGAGTGAGTGAGTGAGCAATTGAGCAAGTGGCAGAGTGTGAGAGTGTGAGAGTGTAATAGAGTGAGTGTGTGAGTGGGAGATAGAGAGAGTGAGAGAGTGAGAGGCTGAGAATGAGTGTGAGAGAATGAGAATGTAAAATGAGTGACAGTGATTGATAGTGAGTGAGAGTAAGTGAGAGTGAGTGATAGTGAGAGAGAGTGCGACAGTGAGAGATATTGATAGTTCGAGAATTCGAGAGTGAGTGAGAGTGAGAGAGTAGTGATGGTGAGAGGTTGAGAGAATGTGAGATTGTGAGAGAGTGACAGAGCAAGAGTGTGAGAGAGAGTGAGATAGAGAGAGTGAGTGAGAGAGAGATTGAGTGACAGAGAGATTGAGTGAGAGTGATGGTGTGAGTGAGGGTAATGGTGAGAGTGAGTGTGAGAGTGAGTGTGAGAGAGAGGGTGAGAAAGAGGGTGAGAGGGAGGGTGAGAGAGAGGGTGAGAGAGAGGGTGAGAAGGAGGTTGAGAGAGGGAGAAAGAGAGAGTGAGAGTGAGGGTTGCAGTGAGGGTGAGGGTGAGATTGAGCGTGAGAGTCAGGGTGATAGTGAGAGTCATGTTGAGGGTTAGGGTGATGGTGAGGGTGCGGTGAGGGTGACAGTGAGAGTGAGAGTGAGAGTCATGGTGATAGTCGGGGTGAGAGAGAGGGTGAGAGAAAGGCTGAGACAGAGGCTGAGAGAGAGGGTGAGAGAGAGGGTGAGAGATAGTGAGAGTGAGAGATAGTGAGAGTGAGAGATTGTGAGAGTGAGAGATAGTGAGAGAGTGAGAGAGTGAGATAGTGAGAGAGAGGAAATGTGTCAGAGTGAGCGAGGATAAGCGTGATAGTGAGATTGGCTGGGAGAGATTGAGACTGTTAGATTGAGAGTGAGAGTGAGAGTGTGAGATTGTGAGAGTGTGTTACAGTGAGAGAGAGGGTGAGAGTGAGGGTGAGAGTGAGTGTGAGAGATAGTGAGAGAGAGAGTTAATGAGAGAGTGAGATTCGAGAGAGAGGCATTGTGTGAGAGTGAGTGAGTGTGAGTGTGATAGTTAGATTGGGTAAGAGAGATAGTGAGAGTGAGAGATAGTGACAGAGTGAGAGAGTGAGATAGTGAGAGAGTGAGAGAGTGAGATAGTGAGAGAGTGAGAGACAGTGAGAGTGAGTGAGAGTGTGTGAAATGAGTGAGAGTTTGTGAGAGTGTTTGAGAGTGAGTGAGAGTGATTGAGAGTGAGCCAGATTGAGTGAGAGTGCGTGAGAGTGAGTGAGAGAGAGAGAGAGTGAGACGGTGAGAGGGTGAGCGAGGTGAGCAAGTGAGCAATTGAGCAAGTGGCAATGTGTGAGAGTGTGAGAGTGTAATAGAGTGAGTGTGTGAGTGGGAGTTAGAGAGAGAGAGCGAGTGAGAGGTTGAGAATGAGTGTGAGAGAATGAGAGTGTAAAATGATTGAGAGTGATTGAGAGTGAGTGAGAGTAATTGAGAGTGAGTGATAGTGAGAGAGAGTGCGACAGTGAGAGATATTGATAGTTCGAGAATTCGAAAGTGAGAGAGTGAGTGAGGGTGAGAGGTTGAGAAAATGTGAGATTGTGAGAGAGTGATAGAGCGAGAGAGTGAGAGAGAGTGAGAGAGAGAGATTGAGAGAGAGTGAGAGAGAGATTGAGTGAGAGAGAGATTGAGTGAGAGTGAGAGTAAGAGTGAGAGAGTGAGAGTGAGGTTGAGAGTAAGTGTGAGAGTAAGGGTGATGATGAGTGTGAGTGTGAGAGTGAGTGTGAGAGAGAGGGTGAGAGGGAGGGTGAGAGGTAGGGTGAGAGAGGGTGAGAAAGTGGGTGAGAAAGAGGGTGAGAGAGGGAATAAGAGAGAGTGAGAGTGAGGGGGAGATTGAAAGTGTGAGTTAGGGTTACAGTGAGAGTGAGGGTGAGGGTGAGATTGAGAGTGAGAGTCAGGGTGAGGGTGAGAGTTATGTTGAGGGTTAGGTCGATGGTGAGGTTGGGGTGAGGGTGAGAGTGATGGTGAGAGTGAGAGTCATGGTGAGAGTCAGGGTGAGAGAGAGGCAGAGAGAGAGGCTGAGAGAGAGGGTGAGAGACAGATTGAGAGTGAGGGTGAGAGTGAGATTGAGAGTAAGGGAGAGAGTGTGTGTGAGAGATAGTGAGAGTGAGAGATAGTGAGAGAGTGAGAGAGTGAGAGAGGCAGTGTGTGAGAGTGAGTGAGGGTGAGTGTGATAGTGAGATTGGGTGGGAGAGAGTGAGAGAGTGAGTATGAGGGTTAGAGTGAGAGAGTGAGAGTGAGAGTGAGATTGAGAGTTAGTGAGAGTGAGAGATAGTGAGAGAGTGATAGAGTGAGATAGTGAGAGAGAGGCAGTGTGTGAGAGTGATTGAGCGTGAGAGTGGTAGTGTGATTGGGTGGGAGAGTGAGAGATTGAGAGTGAGAGTGAGAGTGAGAGGGTGAGAGGGTGAGAGGGTGAGAGGGTGAGCAAGTGACAGTGTGAGAGTGTGAGAGTGTGATTGAGTGAGAGAGTAAAAAAGAGCGTGAGTGGGACAGTGGGAGAGTGACAGAGTGAGAGAGTGAGTGAGAGTGTGTGAAATGCGTGAAAGTTTGTGAGAGTGTTTGAGAGAGAGTGAGATTGATTGAGAGTGAGTAAGATTGAGGGAGACTGTGTGGGAGTGAGTGAGAGAGTGAGAGGGTGAGAGGGTGAGCGAGTGAGCGATTGAGCAAGTGACAGAGTGTGAGAGTGTGAGAGTGTAATAGAGTGAGAGAGTGAGTGGAAAGAGAGAGAGTGAGAGAGTGAGAGTGAGTGTGAGAGAGAATGAGAGTGTAAAATGAGTGAGAGTGATTGAGAGTCAGTGAGAGTAAGTGAGAGTGAGTGATAGCGAGAGAGAGTTACACAGTGAGAGGTATTGATAGTTCGAGTATTCGAGAGTGAGTGAGAGTGAGAGTGAGTGAGGGTGAGAGGTTAAGAGAATGTCAGATTGTGAGAGAGTGACAGAGCGAGAGAGTAAGCGAGAGAGAGGGAGAGAGAGAGAGATTGACAGAGAAAGAGATTGAATGAGAGTGAGAGTGAGAGTGAGAGTGATGGTGAGAGTGAGTGTGAGAGTGAGTGTGAGGGAGAGGGTGAGAGAGAGGGTGAGAGAGAGGGTGAGATTGAGGGTGAGAGTGAGGGTGAGAGTGAGTGTGAGAGATAGTGAGAGTGAGAGAGAGAGAGAGTGAGAAAGTGAGAGAGTGAGATAGTGAGAGAGAGGTAGTGTGTGAGAGTGAGCGTGGGTAAGCGTGATAGTGAAATTGGTTGGGAGAGATTGAGAGAGTGAGAGTGACAGTGAGAGTGTGAGAGTTTGAGAGTGTGATAGATTGAGAGAGTGAGAGAGAGGGAGAGTTGAACAGTGGGAGAGTGGAAGAGAGAGAGTGAGAGACAGAGGGTGAGAGAGTGAGAGACAGTGAGAGTGAGTGAGATGGTGTGAAATAAGGGAGAGTTTGTGAGAGTGTTCGAGAGTGAGTGAGAGTGATTGAGAGTGAGTGAGATTGAGTGAGAGTAAGTGAGTGAGAGTGAGAGAGAGAGAGAGAGAGTGAGAGGGTGAGCGAGTGAGCGAGTGGGCGAGTGAGTGAGTGAGCAATTGAGCAAGTGGCAGAGTGTGAGAGTGTGAGAGTGTAATAGAGTGAGTGTTTGAGTGGGAGATAGAGAGAGTGAGAAAGTGAGAGGTTGAGAATGAGTGTGAGAGAATGAGAGTGTAAAATGAGTGAGAGTGATTGAGAGTGAGTGAGAGTAAGTGAGAGTGAGTGATAGTGAGAGAGAGTGCGACAGTGAGAGTTATTGATAGTTTGAGAATTCGTGAGTGAGTGAGAGTGAGAGAGTGAGTGAGGGTGAGAGGTTGAGAAAATGTGAGATTGAGAAAGAGTGAGAGAGCGAGAGAGTGAGAGAGAGTGAGAGGGAGAGAGAGTGAGATAGAGTGAGAGAGAGATTGAGTGAGAGAGAGATTGAGTGAGAGTGAGAGAGTGAGAGTGAGGTTGAGAGTAAGGGTGAGAGTAAGGGTGATGGTGAGTGTGAGTGTGAGAGTGAGAGTGAGAGAGAGGGTGAGAGGGAGGGTGAGAGGTAGGGTGGGAGAGAGGGTGAGAGAGAGGGTGAGAAGGAGGGTGAGAGAGGGAGAAAGAGAGAGTGAGAGTGAGGGGGAGATTGAAAGTGTGAGTTAGGGTTACAGTGAGAGTGAGGGTGAGGGTGAGATTGAGGGTGAGAGTCAGGGTGAGTGTGAGAGTTACGTTGAGGGTTAGGGCGATGGTGAGGGTGGGGTGAGGGTGAGAGTGATGGTAAGAGTGAGAGTCATGGTGAGAGTCAGGGTGAGAGAGAGGGTGAGAGAGAGACTGAGAGAGAGGGTGAGAGACAGTTTGAGAGTGAGGGTGAGAGTGAGGTTGAGAGTGAGGGAGAGAGTGTGCGTGAGAGATAGTGAGAGTGAGAGATAGTGAGAGAGTGAGAGAGGCAGTGTGTGAGAGTGAGTGAGGGTGAGTGTGATTATGAGATTGGGTGGGAGAGAGTGAGAGAGTGAGAGAGTAAGAGTGAGATTGAGAGAATGAGAGGGTGAGCGTGTGATAGTGTGAGAGTGTGATAGAGTGAGAGAGTCAGAGAGTGGGAGAGTGGGACAGTGGGACAGTGGGAGAGCGGGAGAGAGAGAGAGAGTGAGAGGGTGAGACAGTGAGAAAGAGTGAGAGTGAGTGAGAGTGTGTGTAATGAGTGACAGTTTGTGAGAGTGTTTGAGAGAGAGTGAAAGTGATTGAGAGTGGTTGAGATTGAGTGCGAGTGAGTGAGTGAGTGAGAGAGAGAGAGAGATTGAGAGGGTGAGACGGTGCGCGAGTGAGCGAGTGAGCAATTGAGCAAGTTACACAGTGTGAGAGTGTGAGAGTGTGAGAGTGTAATAGAGTGAGAGAGTGACTGCGAGAGAGAGAGAGTGAGAGAGTGAGAGAGTGAGAGTCGGTGTGAGAGAGAATGAGAGTGTAAAACGATTGAGAGTGAGTGAGAGTGAGTGATAGTGAGAGAGAGTGTGACAGTGAGAGATATTGATAGTTGGAGAATTCGAGAGTGAGTGAGAGAGAGAGACTGAGAGGGTGAGCGAGTGACAGAGTGTGAGAGAGTGAGAGTGAGAGAGTGAGAGAGTGAGAGAGTGAGAGAGTGAGAGAGTGAGAGGGTGAGAGAGTGAGAGTGTGAGAGGGTGAGAGTGTGATAGAGTGAGAGAGTGAGAGAGAGCGAGAGTGCGACAGTGGGAGAGTGGGAGAGAGAGAGAGTGAGTGACAGAGGGTGCGCGAGTGAGAGACAGTGAGAGTGAGTGAGAGTGTGTGAAATGAGTGAGAGTTTGTGAGAGTGTTTGAGAGTGAGTGAGAGTGATTGAGAGTGAGTCAGATTGAGTGAGAGTGCGTGAGAGTGAGTGAGAGAGAGAGAGAGTGAGACGGTGAGAGGGTAGGCGAGTGAGTGAGTGAGCAATTGAGCAAGTGGCAGAGTGTGAGAGTGTGAGAGTGTAATAGAGTGAGTGTGTGAGTGGGAGATAGAGAGAGTGAGAGAGTGAGAGGCTGAGAATGAGTGTGAGAGAATGAGAATGTAAAATGAGTGACAGTGATTGATAGTGAGTGAGAGTAAGTGAGAGTGAGTGATAGTGAGAGAGAGTGCGACAGTGAGAGATATTGATAGTTCGAGAATTCGAGAGTGAGTGAGAGTGAGAGAGTAGTGATGGTGAGAGGTTGAGAGAATGTGAGATTGTGAGAGAGTGACAGAGCAAGAGTGTGAGAGAGAGTGAGATAGAGAGAGAGAGTGAGAGAGAGATTGAGTGACAGAGAGATTGAGTGAGAGTGATGGTGTGAGTGAGGGTAATGGTGAGAGTGAGTGTGAGAGTGAGTGTGAGAGAGAGGGTGAGAAAGAGGGTGAGAGGGAGGGTGAGAGAGAGGGTGAGAGAGAGGGTGAGAGAGAGGTTGAGAGAGGGAGAAAGAGAGAGTGAGAGTGAGGGTTGCAGTGAGGGTGAGGGTGAGATTGAGCGTGAGAGTCAGGGTGATAGTGAGAGTCATGTTGAGGGTTAGGGTGATGGTGAGGGTGCGGTGAGGGTGACAGTGAGAGTGAGAGTGAGAGTCATGGTGATAGTCGGGGTGAGAGAGAGGGTGAGAGAAAGGCTGAGACAGAGGCTGAGAGAGAGGGTGAGAGAGAGGGTGAGAGATAGTGAGAGTGAGAGATAGTGAGAGTGAGAGATTGTGAGAGTGAGAGATAGTGAGAGAGTGAGAGAGTGAGATAGTGAGAGAGAGGAAATGTGTCAGAGTGAGCGAGGATAAGCGTGATAGTGAGATTGGCTGGGAGAGATTGAGACTGTTAGATTGAGAGTGAGAGTGAGAGTGTGAGATTGTGAGAGTGTGATACAGTGAGAGAGAGGGTGAGAGTGAGGGTGAGAGTGAGTGTGAGAGATAGTGAGAGAGAGAGTTAATGAGAGAGTGAGATTCGAGAGAGAGGCATTGTGTGAGAGTGAGTGAGTGTGAGTGTGATAGTTAGATTGGGTAAGAGAGATAGTGAGAGTGAGAGATAGTGACAGAGTGAGAGAGTGAGATAGTGAGAGAGTGAGAGAGTGAGATAGTGAGAGAGTGAGATAGTGAGAGAGAGGCAGTGTGTGAGAGTGAGTGAGGGTAAGTGTGATTGTGAGATTGGTTGGGAGAGATTGAGAGTGAGAGAGAGAGAGTGAGAGAGTGTGAGAGTGTGATAGAGGGAGAGTGAGAGAGAGGGTGAGAGTGAGGTTGAGAGTGATGGTGAGAGTGAGGTTGAGAGTGATGGTGAGAGTGAGTCTGAGAGAGTGAGATTGTGAGAGTGACAGAGCGAGAGAGTAAGTGAGAGTGAGAGAGAGAGCGTGAGAGAGAGAGAGAGATTGAGTGAGAGTGAGAGTGATGGTGAGAGAGAGTGTGAGAGTGAGTGTGAGACAGAGGGTGAGAGGGAAGATGAGAGAGAGGGTGAGAGAGGGATAAAGAAAGAGTGAGAGTGGGGGGAGATTGACAGTGAGTGTGAGGGTTACAGTGAGAGTGAGGGTGAGGGTGAGATTGAGGGTGAGTCAGGGTTAGGGTGAGAGTTATGTTGAGGGTAATGGTGATGGTGAGGGAGGGGTGAGGGTGAGAGTGATGGTGAGAGTGAGTGTCATGGTGAGAGTCAGGGTGAGAGAGAGGCTGAGAGAGAGGGTGAGAGAGAGGTTGAGAGTGAGGGTGAGAGTGAGGGTGAGAGTGAGTGTGAGAGATAGTGAGAGTGAGAGATAGTGAGAGAGTGAGAGAGTGAGATATTGAGAGGGAGGCAATGTGTGAGTGTGAGTGAGGGTGAGTGTGATGGTGAGATTGGGTGGGTGAGAGTGAGACTGAGATAGTGAGAGTGAGAGAGTGAGAGAGTGAGATGGTGAGAGGGTGAGAAGGTGAGCGACTGACAGTGTGAGAGTGTGAGAGTGTGAAAGTGTGATAGAGTGAGAAAGTATGAGAGAGGGAGAGTGGGAGAACAGAGAGAGAGAATGTGAGACTGAGAGGGTGAGAGAGTGAGAGAAAGTGAGAGTGAGTGAGTGTGTGAAATGAGTGAGAGTTGGTTAGAGTGTTTGAGAGTGAGTGAGAGTGATTGAGAGTGAATGAGATTGAGTGAGAGTGAGTGAGAGTGAGTGAGAGAGAGTGAGCAAGTGAACGATTGAGCAAGTGACACAGTGTGAGAGTGTGAGAGTGTAATAGATTGAGAGAGTGAGTGGGAGAGAGAGAGAGAGTGAGAGAGTTAAAGGGTGAGAGTGAGTGTGAGAGAGAATGAGAGTGTAAAATGAGTGAGAGTGATTGAGAGTAAGTGAGAGTGAGTGATAATGAGAGAGAGTGCGACAGTGAGAGATATTGATAGTTCAAGAATTCGAGAGTGACAGAGTGAGTGAGGGTGAGAGGTTGAGAGAATTTGAGATTGTGAGAGAGTGACAGAACGAGAGTGAGAGAGAGAGATTGAGAGAGAGATTGAGTGAGAGAGAGATTGAGTGAGAGTGTGAGTGAGAGAGAGGGTGAGAGTGAGGGTGAAAGTGAGAGTAAGAGTGAGTGTGAGAGATTGTGAGAGTGAGAGTTAGTGAGAAAGTGAGATAGTGAGTGAGAGGCAGTGAGTGAGAGTCAGTGAGAGGGTGAGTTTGATAGTGAGATTGGGTGGGAGAGAGTGAGATTGAAGTGGGAGAGAGCATGAGAGTGAGAGAGTGAGAGAGAGAGTGAGAGGGTGAGAGTGTGAGAGGGTGAGTGTGTGAGAGGATGGGAGGATGAGAGGGTGAGCGAGTGATAGAGTGTGAGAGTGTGAGAGAGTGAGAGAGTGAGAGAGAGGAAGACTGGGACTTTGGGAGAGTGGGAGAGAGAGAGAGTGAGAGACTGAGAGAGTGAGAGAGAGTGAGTGAGAGTGTGTGAAATGAGTGAGAGTTTGTGAGAGTGTTTGAGAGAGAGTGAGTGATTGAGAGTGAGTGAGATTGCTTGAGAGTGAGTGAGAGTGAGTGAGAGAGAGAGAGGGTGAGAGGGTGTGCGAGTGAGTGAGTGAGCGATTGAGCAAGTGACAGAGTGTGCGAGTGTGCGAGTGTGCGAGTGTGAGAGTGTGAGAGTGTGCGAGTGTGAGAGTGTAATAGAGTGAGACAGTGAGTGGGAGAGAGAGAGTGAGAGAGTCAGAGGGTGAGAGTGAGTGAGTGAGTAAGAGAGAGAGAGAGAATGAGAGGGTGAGAGGGTGAGCGAGTGAGTGATTGAGCAAGTGACAGAGTGTGAGAGTGTGAGAGTGTGAGAGTGGAATAGAGTGAGAGACTGAGTGGGAGAGAGAGGGTGTGAGTGAGTGAGAGGGTGACAGTGATTGTGAGAGAAAATGAGAGTGTAAAATGAGTGAGAGTGATTGAGAGTGAGTGAGAGTAAGAGAGAGTGAGTGATAGTGAGAGAGAGTGCGACAGTGAGAGATATTGATAGTTCGAGAATTCGAGAGTGAGTGAGAGTGAGAGAGTGAGTGAGGGTGAGAGGTTGAGAGAATGTGAAATTGTGAGTGACAGAGCGAGAGAGTGGGAGAGAGTGAGAGAGGGAGTGAGAGAAAGTGAGAGAGAGATTGAGGGAGAGAGAGATTGAGTTAAACTGAGAGTGTGAATGAGAGTGAGGGTGAGAATGAGGTTGAGAGTGAGGGTGAGAGTGAGTGTGAGAGAGGGTGAGAGCAAGAGATAGTGAGAGAGAGGCAGTGTGTGAGAGTGAGTGAGGGTGAGTGTGATTGTGTGATTGGGTGGCAGAGAGTGAGAGAGTGAGAGAGTAAGAGTGAGATTGAGAGAATGTGAGGGTGAGAGTGATAGTGTGAGAGTGTGATAGAGTGAGAGAGTCAGAGAGTGGGGGAGTGGGACAGTGGGAGAGTGGGAGAGAGAAAGAGTGAGAGACAGAGAGGGTGAGACAGTGAGAATGAGTGAGAGTGAGTGAGAGTGTGTGAAATGAGTGAGAGTTTGTGAGAGTGTTTGAGAGAGAGTGAGAGTGATTGAGATTGAGTGAGATTGAGTGGGAGTGAGTGAGTGAGAGAGAGAGAGAGAGATTAGAGGGTGAGAGGGTGAGAGGGTGCGCGAGTGAGCGAGTGAGCGATTGAGCAAGTTACACAGTGTGAGAGTGTGAGAGTATGAGAGTGTGAGAGTGTAATACAGTGAGAGAGTGACTGCGAGATAGAGAGTGAGAGAGTGAGAGAGTGAGAGGGTGAGAGTGGGTGTGAGAGAGAATGAGAGTGTAAAACGATTGAGAGTGATTGAGAGTGAGTTAGAGTAAGTGAGAGTGAGTGATAGTGAGAGAGAGTGCGACAGTGAGAGATATTGATAGTTCCAGAATTCGGGAGTGAGTGAGAGTGAGAGAGTGAGAGGGTGAGTGAGTGACAGAGTGTGAGAGAGTGAGAGTGAGAGGGTGAGAGAGTGAGAGAGTGAGAGGGTGAGAGAGTGAGAGAGTGAGAGGGTGAGCGAGTGAGCGATTGAGCGAGTGACAGATTGTGAGAGTGTGAGAGTGTGAAAGTGTGAGAGTGTGAGAGTGAGAGAGTTTGAGTGTTTGAGAGTGTGAGATTGTAATAGAGTGAGAGAGTGAGTGGGAGAGAGAGAGAGTGAGAGAGTGAAAGGGTGAGAGTGAGTGTGAGAGAGAATGAGAGTGTAAAATGAGTGAGAGTGATTGAGAGTGAGTGAGAGTAAGTGAGAGTGAGTGATAGTGAGAGAGAGTGGGGAGTGTGACAGTGAGAGATATTGATAGTTCGAGAATTCGAGAGTGAGTGAGAGTGAGAGAGTGAGTGAGAGTTGGAGTGAGTGAGGTTGAGAGGTTTAGAGAATGTGAGATTGTGAGAGAGTGACAGAGCGAGGGAGTGAGAGAGAGTTATAGAGAGAGCGAGAGAGATTGAGTGAGAGAGAGATTGAGTGAGAGAGAGATTGAGTGAGAGCGAGGGTGAGGGTGAGAGTGAGAGAGAGGGTGAGAGTGAAGGTGAGAGTGAGGGTGAGAGATAGTGAGAGTGAGAGTTAGTGAGAGAGTGAGATAGTGAGAGAGAGAGACAGTGTTTGAGAGTGAGTGAGGGTGAGTGTGACAGTGAGATTGGGTGAGAGATAGAGAGTGAGAGATTGAGAGTGAGAGAGTGAGAGAGTGAGAGTGAGAGAGTGAGAGAGCGAGAGAGTGAGTGAGGGTGAGAGAGTGAGAGTGTGAGAGGGTGAGAGGGTGAGCGAGTGAGAGAGTGTGAGAGTGTGATAGAGTGAGAGACTGAGATAGAGGGAGAGTGGGAGAGTGGGAGAGAGAGAGAGTGAGAGACTGAGAGGTTGAGTGAGTGAGAAAGAGTGACAGTGAGTGAGAGTGTGTGAGAGTGTATGAGAGTGAATGAGAGTGAGTGAGAGTGAGTGAGAGTGAGTGATAGTGAGTGAGAGTGAGTGAGAATGATTGAGCGTGAGTGAGATTGAGTGAGAGTGAGTGAGAGTGAGTGAGAGAGAGTGAGAGGGTGAGAGTGTGAGAGTGTAATAGAGTGGGAGAGTGAGAGAGGGAGAGTGGGAGAGAGAGAGTGAGAGACAGAGGGTGAGAGAGTGAGAGAGACTGAGAGTGAGTGAGAGTGTGTGAAATGAGTGAGAGTTGATGAGAGTGAGTGAGAGTGTTTGAGAGTGAGTGAGATTGATTGAGAGTGAGTGAGAGTGAGTGAGAGAGAGAGAGTGAGAGGGTGAGCAAGGGAACGATTGAGCAAGAGACAGAGTGTGAGAGAGTGCGAGTGTGAGAGTGTGAGACTGTAATAGAGAGAGAGAGTGAGTGGGAGAGAGAGAGTGAGAGAGTGAAAGGGTGAGAGTGAGTGTGAGAGAGAATGAGAGTGTAAAATGAGTGAGAGTGATTGAGAGTGAGTGAGAGTAAGGGAGAGTGAATGATAGTGAGAGAGAGTGCGACAGTGAGAGATATTGATAGTTCGAGAATTCCAGAGTGAGTGAGAGTGAGAGAGTGAGTGAGAGTTGGAGTGAGTAAGTGTGAGAGGTTTAGAGAATGTGAGATTGTGAGAGAGTGACACAGCGAGGGAGTGAGAGAGAGTGACAGAGAGAGAGTGAGAGAGATTGAATGAGAGAGAGATTGAGTGAGAGAGAGATTGAGTGAGAGCGAGAGTGAGAGTGAGAGTGAGAGAGAGGGTGAGAGTGAAGGTGAGAGTGAGGGTGAGAGATAGTGAGAGTGAGAGTTAGTGAGAGAGTGAGAGAGTGAGATATTAAGAGAGAGAGACAGTGTTTGAGAGGGAGTGAGGGTGAGTGTGATAGTAAGATTGGGTTACAGATAGAGAGAGAGAGAGTGAGAGTGAGAGAGTGAGAGTGAGGGACTGAGAGAGCGAGAGAGTGAGTGAGGGTGAGAGAGTGAGAGTGTGAGAGGGTGAGAGGGCAAGAGGGCGAGCGAGTGTGAGAGTGTGATAGAGTGAGAGAGTGGGAGAGTGGGAGAGAGAGAGAGTGAGAGACTGAGAGGGTGAGAGAGTGAGAAAAAGTGACAGTGAGTGAGAGTGTGTGAGAGTGTGTGAGAGTGAATGAGAGTGAGTGAGAGTGAGTGAGATTGAGTGAGAGAGAGAGAGTGAGAGGGTGAGAGTGTGAGAGTGTAATAGAGTGGGAGAGAGAGAGTGAGAGGGTGAGAGTGAGAGAGAATGAGAGTGTAAAATGAGTGAGAGTGATTGAGAGTGAGTGAGACTAAGTGAGAGTGAGTGATAGTGAGAGAGAGTGCGACAGTGAGAGATATTGATAGTTTGAGAATTCAAGAGTGAGTGAGAGAGAGTGAGTGAGGGTGAGAGGTTGAGAGAATGTGAAATTGTGAGAGTGAGAGAGCGAGTGAGTGAGAGAGAGTGAGATAGAGTGGGATAGAGAGAGCGAGAGAGAGTGAGAGAGAGATTGAGTGAGAGTGAGAGAGAGAGTGAGAGTGATGGTTATGGTGAGAGTGAAAGTGAGTGAGTGTGAGAGTGAGTGTGAGAGAGGGGGAGGGTGAGAGGGAGGTTGAGAGGGAGGTTGAGAGGGAGGGTGAGAGAGAGGGTGAGAAGGAGGGTGAGAGAGGAAGAAAGAGAGAGTGAATTTCAGGGGGAGATTGGAATTGAGAGTGATGGTTACAGTGACAGTGAGGGTGAGGGTGAGATTGAGGGTGAGAGTCGGGGTGATGCTGAGAGTCATGTTGAGGGTTAGGGTGATGGTGAGGGTGAGGTGAGGGTGAGAGTGAGTGTGAGAGTGAGAGTCGTGGTGAGAGTAGGGGTTAGAGAGAGGGTGAGAGAGAGGCTGAGAGAGAGGCTGAGAGAGAGGCTGAAAGAGAGTGAGGGTGAGAGTGAGGTTGAGAGTGAGTGAGAGAGACACTGAGAGTCAGAGATAGTGAGAGAGTGAGAGAGTGAGATAGTGAGAGAGGCAGTGTGTGAGTGAGGGTGAGTGTGATAATGAGATTGGGTGGGAGAGAGTGAGAGATTGAGAGTACGAGTGAGAGTGAGAGAGTGAGAGAGTGAGAGGGTGAGCGAGTGACAGAGCGTGAGAGTGTGAGAGTGTGATAGAGTGAGAGAGTAAAAAACAGGGAGAGTGGGAGAGAGAGAGAGTGAGAGAATGAGAGGGTGAGAGATTGAGAGAGAGTGAGAGTGGGTGAGAGTGTGTAATGAGTGAGAGTTTGTGAGAGTGTTTGAGAGTGATTGAGAGTGAGTGAGATTTAGGGAGAGTGAGTGAGAGTGAGTGAGAGTGAGTGAGAGAGAGAGAGAGTGAGAGGGTGAGAGGGTGAACGAGTGAGTGATTGAGCAAGTGACAGAGTGTGAGAGTGTGAGAGAGTGCAAGCGTGAGAGTGTGAGAGTGTGAGAGTGTAATAGAGTGAGAGAGTGAGTGAGGGTATGAGGTTGAGAGAATTTGAGATTGTGAGAGAGTGACAGAGTGAGAGAGTGAGAGGGACTGAGATCGAGTGAGATAGAGAGAGTGAGAGAGAGTGAGAGAAAGATTGAGTGACAGAGAGATTGAGTGAGAGTGAGAGTGATGATGATGGTGAGAGTGAGTGTGAGAGTGAGTGTGAGAGACAGGGTGAGAGGGAGTGTGAGAGGTAGGGTGAGAAAGAGGGTGAGGGCGAGGGTGAGTTTGAGGGTGAGGGCGAGAGTGAGCATGAGAGAGAGGGTGAGAGAGAGTGTGAGAGAAAGGGTGAGAGTGAGGGTGAGTGAGGTTGAGAGTGAGGGTGAGAGTGAGTGTGAGAGATAGTGAGAGGTAGTGAGAGAGGGAGAGAGTGAGAGAGAGGAAGTGTGTGAGAGTGAGGGAGTGTGAGTGTGATAGTGAGATTGGGTGAGAGAGAGTGAGAGAGGGAGAGAGTGAGAATGAGAGAGTGAGAGGGTGAGAGGGTGAGAGGCTGAGAGTGTGAGAGGGTGAGAGGGTGAGCGAGTGACAGAGTGTGAGAGTGTGAGAGAGTGAGAGAGTGAGAGGGTGAGAGGGTGAGCGAGGGACAGAGTGTGAGATTGTGAGAGTGTGATATAGTGAGAGAGTGAGAGAGAGGGAGAGTGGGACAGTGGGAGAGTGGGAGAGAGTGAGAGTGGGAGACCGAGAGGATGAGAGAGTGAGAGTGAGTGAGAGTGTGCGAAATGACAGAATGTAAGAGTGTTTGAGAGTGTTTGAGAGTGATTGAGAGTGAGTGAGATTGAGTGAGACTGAGTGAGATTGAGTGAGAGAAAGTGAGAGGGTGAGAGGGTGAGTGAGTGAGCGAGTGAGCGAGTGAGCAAGTGACAGATTGACAGAGTGACAGAGTGTGAGAGTGTGAGAGTATGAGAGTGTGATAGATGAGAGAGTGAGTGGGAGAGGGAGAGTGAGTGAGTGAGAGGATGAGAGTGAGTGTGAGAGAGAATGAGAGTGTAAAATGAGTGAGAGTAATTGAGAGTGATTGAGAGTAAGTGAGAGTGAGTGATAGTGAGAGTGTGCGACAGTGAGAGATATTGATAGTGCGAGAATTCGAGAGTGAGTGACAGTGAGAGAGTAGTGATGGTGAGAGGTTGAGAGAATGTGAGATTGTGAGAGAGTGACAGAGCGAGAGTGTGAGAGAGAGAGTGAGATAGAGAGAGAGAGAGTGAGAGAGAGATTGAGTGACAGAGAGATTGAGTGAGAGTAATGGTGTGAGTGAGGGTGATGGTGAGAGTGAGTGTGAGAGGGAGTGTGAGAGTGAGTGTGAGAGGGAGTGTGAGAGAGAGGGTGAGAGGGAGGGTGAGAGAGAGGGTGAGAGAGAGGATGAGAGAGAGGGTGAGAGAGACGGTGAGAAGGAGGTTGAGAGAGGGAGAAAGAGAGAGTGAAAGTGAGGGTTGCAGTGAGGGTGAGGGTGAGGGTGAGATTGAGCGTGAGAGTCAGGGTGAGGGTGAGAGTCATGTTGAGGGTTAGGGTGATGGTGAGGGTGGGGTGAGGGTGACAGTGAGGGTGAGAGTGAGAGTCATGGTGATAGTCGGGGTGAGAGAGAGGGTGAGAGAAAGGCTGAGACAGAGGCTGAGAGAGAGGGTGAGAGAAAGGGTGAGAGAGAGGGTGAGAGTGAGGGTGAGAGTGAGGGTGAGAGTGAGTGTGAGAATGAGTGTGAGAGTGAGTGTGAGAGATAGTGAGAGTGAGAGATAGTGAGAGTGAGAGATAGTGAGAGAGTGAGATAGTGAGACAGAGGAAGTGTGTGAGAGTGAGCGCGGATAAGCGTGATAGTGAGATTGGTTGGGAGAGATTGAGACTGAGAGAGTGAGAGTGAGAGTGAGAGTGTGAGATTGTGAGAGTGTGATACAGTGAGAGAGAGGGTGAGAGTGTGATAGTGTGAGAGTGTGATAGAGTGAGAGAGTCAGAGAGTGGGAGAGTGGGACAGTGGGAGACTGGGAGAGAGAGAGAATGAGAGACTGAGAGGGTGAGACAATGAGAAAGAGTGAGAGTGAGTGAGAGTGTGTGAAATGAGTGAGAGTTTGTGAGAGTGTTTGAGAGAGAGTGATTGAGATTGAGTGAGATTGAGTGGGAGTGAGTGAGTGAGAGAGAGAGAGATTAGCGAGTGAGAGGGTGCGCGAGTGAGCGAGTGAGCGATTGTGCAAGTTACACAGTGTGAGAGTGTGAGAGTGTGAGAGTGTAATAGAGTGAGAGAGTGACTGCGAGAGAGAGAGAGTGAGAGAGTGAGAGGGTGAGAGTGGGTGTGAGAGAGAGTGAGAGTGTAAAACGATTGAGAGTGATTGAGAGTGAGTGAGAGTAAGTGAGAGTGAGTGATAGTGAGACAGAGTGCGACAGTGAAAGATATTGATAGTTCCAGAATTCGGGAGTGAGTGAGAGTGAGAGAGTGAGAGGGTGAGTGAGTGACAGAGTGTGAGAGAGTGAGAGAGTGAGAGTGAGAGGCTGAGAGAGTGAGAGAGTGAGAGAGTGAGAGGGTGAGAGAGTGAGAGTGTGAGAGGGTGAGAGAGTGAGAATGTGAGAGGGTGAGAGTAGTGATAGAGTGAGAGAGTGAGAGAGAGGGAGAGTGGGCAGTGGGAGAGTGGGAGAGAGAGTGAGAGACTGAGAGTGAGAGTGAGTGAGAGGGTGTGAAATGAGTGAGAGTGTTTGAGAGTGCGTGAGAGTGATTGAGAGTGAGTGAGATTGAGTGAGAGTGAGTGAGATTGAGTGAGAGAGAGAGAGTGAGAGGGTGAGAGGGTGAGCGAGTGACAGAGTGTGAGAGTGTGAGATGGTCATAGAGTGAGAAGTGAGAGAGAGGGAGATTGGGACTGTGGGAGAGTGGGAGAGAGAGAGAGTGAGTGACTGAGAGACTGAGAGTGTGAGAGAGAGAAAGAGAGTGAGAGTGTGTGAGAGTGTGCGAGAGTGTGCGAGAGTGAGTGAGAGTGAGTCAGAGTGAATTAGAGTGATTGAGAGTGAGTGAGATTGAGTGAGATTAAGTGAGATTGAGTGAGATTGAGTCAGAGAGAAAGAATGAGAGGGTGAGCGAGTGAACGATTGAGCGAGTGAAAGATTGTGAGAGTGTGAGAGTGAGAGAGTTTGAGAGTTTGAGAGTGTGAGAGTGTAATAGAGTGAGAGAGTGAGTGGGAGAGAGAGAGTCAGAGAGTGAAAGGGTGAGAGTGAGTGTGAGAGAGAATGAGAGTGTAAAATGAGTGAGAGTGATTGAGAGTGAGTGAGAGTAAGTGAGAGTGAGTGATAGTGAGAGAGAGTGGAGAGTGTGACAGTGAGAGATATTGATAGTTCGAGAATTCAAGAGTGAGTGAGAGTGAGACAATGAGTGAGAGTTGGAGTGAGTGAGGTTGAGAGGTTTAGAGAATGTGAGATTGTGAGAGAGTGACAGAGCGAGGGAGTGAGAGAGAGTGATAGAGAGAGTGAGAGAGATTGAGTGAGAGAGAGATTGAGTGAGAGAGAGATTGAGTGAGAGCGAGGGTGAGGGTGAGAGTGAGAGAGAGGGTGAGAGTGAAGGTGAGAGTGAGGGTGAGAGATAGTGAGAGTGAGAGTTAGTGAGAGAGTGAGATAGTGAGAGAGAGACAGTGTTTGAGAGTGAGTGAGAGTGAGTGTGACAGTGAGATTGGGTGAGAGATAGAGAGTGAGAGAGTGAGAGTGAGAGAGTGAGAGTGAGAGAGGGTGAGAGGGTGAGAGGGTGAGCGAGTGAGAGAGTGTGAGAGTGTTATAGAGTGAGAGACTGAGATAGAGGGAGAGTGGGATAGTGGGAGAGTGGGAGAGAGACAGAGTGAGAGACTGAGAGGTTGAGAGAGTCAGAAAGAGTGAGAGTGAGTGAGAGTGTGTGAGAGTGTGTGAGAGTGTGTGAGAGTGAATGGGAGTGAGTGAGAGTGAGTGATAGTGAGTGAGAGTGAGTGAGAGTGATTGAGAGTGAGTGAGATTGAGTGAGAGTGAGTGAGAGTGAGTGAGATTGAGTGAGAGAGAGTGAGAGGGTGAGAGTGTGAGAGTGTGAGAGTGTAATAGAGTGGGAGAGTGAGAGAGGGAGAGTGGGAGAGTGGGAGAGAGAGAGAGTGAGAGACTGAGAGGGTGAGAGAGTGAGAAAGAGTGACAGTGAGTGAGAGTGTGTGAGAGTGTGTGAGAGTGAATGAGAGTGAATGAGAGTGAGTGAGAGTGAGTGAGAGTGAGTAAGATTGAGTGAGAGTGAGTGAGAGTGAGTGAGATTGAGTGAGAGAGAGAGAGTGAGAGGGTGAGAGTGTGAGAGTGTAACAGAGTGAGAGAGTGAGTGGGAGAGAGAGAGTCAGAGAGTGAAAGGGTGAGAGTGAGTGTGAGAGAGAATGAGAGTGTAAAATGAGTGAGAGTGATTGAGAGTGAGTGAGAGTAAGTGAGAGTGAGTGATAGTGAGAGAGAGTGGAGAGTGTGACAGTGAGAGATATTGATAGTTCGAGAATTCAAGAGTGAGTGAGAGTGAGACAATGAGTGAGAGTTGGAGTGAGTGAGGTTGAGAGGTTTAGAGAATGTGAGATTGTGAGAGAGTGACAGAGCAAGGGAGTGAGAGAGAGTGATAGAGAGAGTGAGAGAGATTGAGTGAGAGAGAGATTGAGTGAGAGCGAGAGTGAGAATGAGAGTGAGAGAGAGGGTGAGAGTGAAGGTGAGAGTGAGGGTGAGAGATAGTGAGAGTGAGAGTTAGTGAGAGAGTGAGATAGTGAGAGAGAGACAGTGTTTGAGAGTGAGTGAGAGTGAGTGTGACAGTGAGATTGGGTGAGAGATAGAGAGTGAGAGAGTGAGAGTGAGAGAGTGAGAGTGAGAGAGGGTGAGAGGGTGAGAGGGTGAGCGAGTGAGAGAGTGTGAGAGTGTTATAGAGTGAGAGACTGAGATAGAGGGAGAGTGGGATAGTGGGAGAGTGGGAGAGAGACAGAGTGAGAGACTGAGAGGTTGAGAGAGTCAGAAAGAGTGAGAGTGAGTGAGAGTGTGTGAGAGTGTGTGAGAGTGTGTGAGAGTGAATGGGAGTGAGTGAGACTGAGTGATAGTGAGTGAGAGTGAGTGAGAGTGATTGAGAGTGAGTGAGATTGAGTGAGAGTGAGTGAGAGTGAGTGAGATTGAGTGAGAGAGAGTGAGAGGGTGAGAGTGTGAGAGTGTGAGAGTGTAATAGAGTGGGAGAGTGAGAGAGGGAGAGTGGGAGAGAGAGAGAGTGAGAGACAGAGGGTGAGAGAGTGAGAGAGACTGAGAGTGAGTGAGAGTGTGTGAAATGAGTGAGAGTTGGTGAGAGTGAGTGAGAGTGAGTGAGATTGATTGAGAGTGAGTGAGAGTGAGTGAGAGAGAGAGAGTGAGAGGGTGAGCGAGGGAACGATTGAGCAAGTGACAGAGTGTGAGAGAGTGTGAGTGTGAGAGTGTAATAGAGTGAGAGAGTGAGTGGGAGAGAGAGAGTGAGAGAGTGAAAGGGTGAGAGTGAGTGTGAGAGAGAATGAGAGGGTAAAATGAGTGAGAGTGAGTGAGAGTAAGTGAGTGTGAATGATAATGAGAGAGAGTGCGACAGTGAGAGATATTGATAGTTCGAGAATTCCAGAGTGAGTGGGAGTGAGAGAGTGAGTGAGAGTTGGAGTGAGTGAGTGTGAGAGTTTTAGAGAATGTGAGATTGTGAGAGAGTGACAGAGCGAGGGAGTGAGAGAGAGTGAGAGAGAGAGAGTGAGAGAGATTGAGTGAGAGAGAGATTGAGTGAGAGAGAGATTGAGTGAGAGCGAGAGTGAGAATGAGAGTGAGAGAGAGGGTGAGAGTGAAGGTGAGAGTGAGGGTGAGAGATAGTGAGAGTGAGAGTTAGTGAGAGAGTGAGCTATTGAGAGAGAGACAGTGTTTGAGAGTGAGTGAGGGTGAGTGTGATAGTGAGATTGGGTTACAGATAGAGAATGAGAGAGTGAGAGTGAGAGAGTGAAAGAGTGAGAGTGAGGGAGTGAGAGAGCGAGAGAGTGAGTGAGGGTGAGAGAGTGAGAGTGTGAGAGGGTGAGAGGGCGAGAGGGCGAGCGAGTGTGAGAGTGTGATAGAGTGAGAGAGTGAGAGAGAGGGAGAGTGGGAGAGTGGGAGAGAGAGAGAGTGAGAGACTGAGAGGGTGAGAGAGTGAGAAAGAGTGACAGTGAGTGAGAGTGTGTGAGAGTGTGTGAGAGTGAATGAGAGTGAATGAGAGTGAGTGAGAGTGAGTGAGAGCGAGTAAGATTGAGTGAGAGTGAGTGAGAGTGAGTGAGATTGAGTGAGAGAGAGAGAGTGAGAGGGTGAGAGTGTGAGAGTGTAACAGAGTGGGAGAGAGAGAATGAGAGGGTGAGAGTGAGAGAGAATGAGAGTGTAAAATGAGTGAGAGTGATTGAGGGTGAGTGAGACTAAGTGAGAGTGAGTGATAGTGAGAGAGAGAGCGACAGCGAGAGATACTGATAGTTCGAGAATTCAAGAGTGAGTGAGAGAGAGTGAGTGAGGGTGAAAGGTTGAGAGAATGCGAGATTGTGAGAGTGAGAGAGAGTGAGATAGAGTGAGATAGAGAGAGCGAGCGAGAGTGAGACAGAGATTGAGTGAGAGAGAGATTGAGTGAGAGTGAGAGTGAGAGTGAGAGTGATGGTTATGGTGAGAGTGAAAGTGAGAGTGAGTGTGAGAGAAAGGGAGGGTGAGAGGGAGGGTGAGAGGGAGGGTGAGAGAGAGGGTGAGAAGGAGGGTGAGAGAGGGAGAAAGAGAGAGTGAAACTCAGGGGGAGATTGGAATTGAGAGTGATGGTTACAGTGAGAGTGAGGGTGAGGGTGAGAGTCAGGGTGATGCTGAGAGTCATGTTGAGGGTTAGTGTGATGGCGAGGGTGAGGTGAGGGTGAGAGTGAGTGTGAGAGTTAGAGTCGTGGTGAGAGCAAGTATGAGAGTGAGGGTGAGAGCGAGGGTGTGAGTGAGGGTGAGAGTGAGGGTGAAAGTGAGGGTGAGGGTGAAAGTGAGTGTGGGGGTGAGGTTGAGGTTGAGAGTGAGAGTGAGAGTGAGAGTGAGAGTGAGAGTGAGAGTGAGGGTGAGGGTGAGGGTGAGGGTGAGTTTGAGGGTGAGGTTGAATGAGGGTGAGGGTGAGAGTGAAGGTGAGAGCGAGGGTGAGGGAGGGGGTGGGAGAGAGGGTGAGAGAGAGGGTGAGAGATAGGGAGAGAGGGACGGAGAGAGAGGGAGAGAGAGAGGGAGAGAGTAAGGATGAGTGCAAGGGTGAGAGTGAGAGTATGGGGGAAGAGTGAGGGTGAGGGTGAGGGTGAGGGGGAGATTGAGAGTGTGGGTGAGATTGAAGGTGACAGTGAGGTTGAGGGTGAGGATGAGGGTTAGAGTGAGGGTGAGAGTGAGCGTCAGAGTCAGGGTCAGAGTGAGGGCCAGAGGGAGGGTCAGAGTGAGGATGAGAGTGAGAGTGAAGGTGAGAGGGAGGGTGAGAGTAAGGGTGAGAGAGATTTTGAGCGCGAGAGTGAGAGTGTGGATGTGAGTGAGCATGAGATTGAGCGTGAGAGAGAGGGTGAGAGCAAGTATGAGAGCGAGGGTGAGGGTGAGGGTGAGGCTGAGAGTGTGGGTGAGATTGAGCGTGAGATTGAGCGTGAAATTGAGCGTGAGAGTGAGCGTGAGAGTGAAGGTGAGAGTGAGGGTGAGAGGGAGGGTGAGAGTGGGGGTGAGAGAGATGTTGAGAGCCAGGGTACAAGTGAGAGTGAAAGTGTGAGTGAGAGTGTTGATGTGAGTGAGCGTGAGAGTCAGCGTGAGAGTGAGGGTGAGAGCCAGGGTGAGAGCGAGTGCGAGGGCGAGGGTGAGAGTGAGAGTATGGGTGAGCGTGAGGGTGAATGTCAGAGTGAGAGTGAGGGTGAGGTTGAGATTGAGGGTGAGAGTCAGGGTGAGGGTGAGAGTCATGTGGAAGGTTAGGGTGATGGTGAGGGTGAGGTGAGGGTGAGGGTGAGGGTGAGAGAGAGGCTGAGAGAGAGAGAGGGTGAGAGATGGTGAGAGAGAGGGTGAGAGAGAGGGTGAGAGTGAGGGTGAGAGTGAGGGTGAGGGTGAGGCTGAGGATGAGGCTGAGGGTGAGGGTGAGGCTGAAGGGGAGGCTGAGGGTGAGGGTGATTCAGAGGGTGAGGTTGAGTCTGAGGGTGAGGGTGACAGTGTGGGTGAGAGTCTGCGTGAGTTGAGGGTGAGTGTGAGGGTGAGAGACAGGGTGAGAGAGAGGGTGAGAGTGAGGCTGAGGCTGAGGCTGAGGGTGAGGGTGAGAGTAAATGTGTGTGTGTGTGAGAGTGAGGGTGAGAGTGTGTGTGAGATTGATGGTGAGAGTGATGTGACAGGTTGAGAGTGAGAGTGAGGGTGAGAGTGAGAGAGAGGTTGAGTGAGGGTGAAAGTGAAGGTGAGAGACTGGGTGAGAGGGAGGCTGAGATGGAGGTTGAGAGAGGGAGAAAGAGAGGGTGAGATTGAGGGGGAGATTGAAAGTGAGAGTGAGGGTTACAGTGAGAGTGAGGGTGATGGTGAGAGTGAGTGTGAGAGTGAGTGTGAGAGAGAGGGTGAGAGGGAGGTGAGAGAGAGGGTGAGAGAGAGGGTGAGAGAGGGAGAAAGAGACATTAAATGTGAGGCGGAGATTGAAAGTGAGAGTGAGGGTTACAGTGAGAGTGAGGGTGATGGTGAGATTGAGGCTGAGAGTCAGGGTGAGGGTGAGAGTCATGTTGAGGGTTAGGGTGATGGTGAGGGTGGGGTGATGGTGAGAGTGAGGGTGAGAGAGAGGCTGAGAGAGAGAGAGAGTGTGTGAGAGATGGTGAGAGAGAGGGTGAGAGAGAGGGTGAGAGTGAGGGTCACAGTGAGGGTGAGAGTGAGAGTGACAGAGAAGGTGAGAGGGAGGGTGAGACAGAGAGGGAGAAAGAGGGAGAGAGAGTGGGTTACGGTGAGAGTGAGGGTCAGAGCGAGTGTGAGAGTGAGGGTGAGTATGAGGGTGAGTGTGAGGGTGAGAGTGAGGGGGAGAATGAGAGTGAGAGTGAGGGTACAGTGTGAGTGAGTGTGAGAGTGCGAGTGAGGGTGAGGGTGAGAGTGAGGTTGAGTGTTGGTGAGTGTGAGGGTGAGGGTTAGAGGGATGGTGAGAGCGACAGTGTGGTTGAGAGTGAGGTTGAGAGTGGGGGTGAGAGAGATGTTGAGAGCGAGTGTCAGAACAAGAGTGAGATTTTAAGTTAGAGAGTGGTTGCGAGTGAGGTTGAGAGTTGGGGTGACAGTTGGGGTGAGAGAGATTGTGAGAGCAAGGGTGAGAGCGTGAATGAGAGTGTGAGTGAGAGTGTGGGTGAGATTGAGGGGGAGATTGAGGGGGAGATTGAGAGTGAGAATGAGGGTGAGATTGAGTGTGACTGAGGGAGATTGAGGGTGAGAGTGAGGGTGAGAGTGAGAGTGTGGGTGAGTGTGAGGGTGGGTAAGACTGAGGGTGAGAGTGAGGGTGAGAGAGAGTGTGTGAGAGAGGGTGAGAGAGAGGGGGAGAGAGAGGGGGAGAGAGAGAGGGAGAAAGCGAGTGTGGGGGTGAGGCTGAGAGTGAGGGTCAGAGTGAGGGTGAGAGCGAAGTTGAGAATGAGGGTGAGAGTGAGGGGGTATTGAGAGTAGGAGTGAGGGATACAGTGTGTGAGGGGGAGAGTGGGTGTTATGGGGAGAGTGAGTGTGAGGGCCACAGTGAGGTTGAGTGAGAGGATGAGAGTGAGGGTGAGGGTGAGGGTGAGGTTGAGTGAGAGTGAGAGTGAAGGTGAGAGGGAGGGTGAGAGTGGGGGTGAGAGAGATTTTTGGAGCGAGGGTGAGAGCGAGAGTGAGAGTGAGAGTGAGAGTGTGTATGAGAGTGAGCGTGAGATTGAGCGTGAGAGTGAGGGTGAGAGTGAGTGTGAGAGTGAGGGTGAGAGCAAGTATGAGAATGAGGGTGAGAATGAGGGTAAGGTTAATTTTGAGGGTGAGGGTGAGGTTGTTGGTTAGGGTGAGAGTGAATGTGTGAGAGTGAAGGGTGAGAGTGAGGCTGAGAGGAGGGTGAGACTGAGGGTGAGAGTGAGTGTGAGAATGAAAGTTGAGAGTGTGGATGAGAGTGAGGGGGGATTGAGAGTGAGAGTGAGGGATACAGTGTATGTGAGCGGGAGAGTGAGTGTGAGGGTGACAGTGAGGGTGAGTGAGAGGATGAGAGAGAGAGGGTGAGAGTGAGGGTGAGGTTAATGAGGGTGAGGTTGAGGGTGGAGGTGAGTTTCAGAGTGAGGGTGAGGTTGAGTGAGTGTGAGAGTGAAGGTGAGAGTGAGGGTGAGAGGGAGGGTGAGAGTGGGGGTGAGAGAGATGTTGAGAGCGAGGGTGCGAGTGAGAGTGAAAGTGTGAGTGAGAGTGTTGAAGTGAGTGAGCGTGAGAGTGAGGGTGAGAGCGAGGGTGAGAGCAAGGGTGAGAGTGAGGGTGAGTGCGAGTGCGAGGGCGAGGGTGAGAGTGAGAGTGAGAGTATGGGTGAGCGTGAGGGTGAGAGTGAGATTGAGAGTGAGGGTGAGGGTCAGGTTGAGTGAGGGTGAGGGTGTGAGTGAAGGTGAGAGGGAGAGTTAAAGAGAGGGTGAGAGAGACGGAGAGAGAGAGGGTGAGAGAGACGGAGAGAGAGAGGAAGAGAGAGAGGGTGAGATAGAGGAAGAGGCGAGGAATAGAGAGAAGGAGAGAGAGAGGGAGAGAGAGAGGGAGAGAGAGAGGGAGATAGCGAGGGTAAGAGCGAGGGTGAGGGTGAGGGTGGGGGTGAGGGTGGGGTGAGGGTGGGTTGACGGAGGTGTGAGATACGGCGTGAGAGTGAGCATGAGAGTGAGGGGGAGATTGAGAGTGTGTGTGAGATTCAAGGTGTGAGTGAGAATGAGAGTGAGGGTGAGGGTGAGGGTGAGGGTGAGGCTGAGGATGAGGCTGAGGGTGAGGGTGAGGCTGAAGGGGAGGCTGAGGGTGAGGGTGATTCAGAGGGTGAGGTTGAGTCTGAGGGTGAGGGTGACAGTGTGGGTGAGAGTCTGCGTGAGTTGAGGGTGAGTGTGAGGGTGAGAGACAGGGTGAGAGAGAGGGTGAGAGTGAGGCTGAGGCTGAGGCTGAGGGTGAGGGTGAGAGTAAACGTGTGTGTGTGTGAGAGTGAGGGTGAGAGTGTGGGTGAGATTGATGGTGAGAGTGATGTGACAGGTTGAGAGTGAGAGTGAGAGTGAGAGTGAGAGTGAGAGTGAGAGTGAGTGTGAGCGTGAGGGTGAGGGGGAGATTGAGAGTGTGTGTGAGATTCAAGGTGTGAGTGAGAATGTGTGTGAGGGTGAGAGTGAGAGAGAGGTTGAGTGAGGGTGAAAGTGAAGGTGAGAGACTGGGTGAGAGGGAGGCTGAGAAGGAGGTTGAGAGAGGGAGAAAGAGAGGGTGAGATTGAGGGGGAGATTGAAAGTGAGAGTGAGGGTTACAGTGAGAGTGAGGGTGATGGTGAGAGTGAGTGTGAGAGTGAGTGTGAGAGAGAGGGTGAGAGTGAGGTGAGAGAGAGGGTGAGAGTGAGGGAGAAAGAGAGATTGAGAGTGAGGGGGAGATTGAAAGTGAGAGTGAGGGTTACAGTGAGAGTGAGGGTGATGGTGAGATTGAGGGTCAGATTCAGTGTGAGGGTGAGAGTCATGTTGAGGGTTAGGGTGATGGTGAGGGTGAGGGTGAGAGAGAGGCTGAGAGAGAGAGAGAGAGGGTCAGAGAGAGGGTGAGAGTGAGGGTCACAGTGAGGGTGAGAGTGAGGGCGACAGAGAAGGTGAGAGGGAGGGTGAGGCAGAGAGGGAGAGAGAGGGAGAGAGTGTGGGTTACGATGAGAGTGAGGGTCAGAGTGAGTGTGAGGGTGAGAGTGAGGGGGAGAATGAGAGTGAGAGTGAGGGTACGGTGAGAGTGTGTGAGAGTGCGAGTGAGGGTGAGGGTGAGAGTGAGGTTGAGTGTTGGTGAGTGTGAGGGTGAGGGTTAGAGGGATGGTGAGAGTGACAGTGTGGTTGAGTGTGAGGTTGAGAGTGGGGGTGAGAGAGATGTTGAGAGCGAGTGTCAGAACGAGAGTGACATTTTGAGTTAGAGAGTGGGTGAGAGTGAGGTTGAGAGTTGGGGTGACAGTTGGGGTGAGAGAGATTGTGAGAGCAAGGGTGAGAGCGAGAGTGAGAGTGTGAGTGAGAGTGTGGGTGAGATTGAGGGGGAGATTGAGAGTGAGAGTGAGGTTGAGAGTGAAGGTGAGTGGGAGGGTGAAGGAGGGGTTGGGAGAGACGGTGAGAGAGAGAGAGAGAGAGGGAGAGAGCGAGGGTGAGAGCAAGGGTGAGAGTGAGAGTATGGGGGAGAGTGAGGGTGAGGGTGAGGGTGAGGGTGAGGGTGGGGGTGAGGGTGGGTGTTGGTGTGCGTGTGGGGGTGCGGTTGGGGGTGAGAGTGAGCGTGAGAGTGAGGGGGAGATTGAGAGTGAGGTTGATGGTGAGGCTGAGAGTGAAGGTGAGAGTGAGGTTCAGGGTCAGGGTCAGAGTGTGGGCCAGAGGGAGGGTCAGAGTGAGGATGAGAGTGAGAGTGAAGGTGAGAGGGAGGGTGACAGTCGGGGTGAGAGATTTTGAGAGCGAGGTTGAGAGCGAGAGTGAGAATGTGAGTGAGAGTGTGGATGAGAGTGAGCATGAGAGAGAGGGTGAGAGCAAGTATGAGAGTGTGGGTGAGGGTGAGTCTGAGAGTGTGGGTGAGAGAAAGGGCGAGAGAGAGGGCCAGAGAGATGGCAAGAGACAGGGCGAGAGAGAGGGCGAGAGAGATGGAGAGGGTGAGAGAGAGGGTGAGAGAGAGGGCGAGAGAGAGGGCGAGAGAGAAGGCGAGAGAGAGGTTGAGTGTGGGTGAGCGTGAATGTGAGGGTTAAAGTGTGGGTGAGAGTGAGGTTGAGAGTGAGGGTGTGAGCCCGAGTGAGAGCCCAAGTGAGAGTTAGGGTGAGAGCGAGGGTGAGAGCGAGGGTGAGAGCGAGTGGGAGAGTGAGGTTGAGAGTGAGGGTGAGTGAAGGTGAATGAGTTTGAGAGCAAGGGTGAGAGCGAGTGGGAGATTGAGAGTGAGAGTGAGGGTGAGTGAAGGTGAATGAGTGTGAGAGTGAGGGTTAGAGTGAGAGTGTGGATGTGAGGGAGGGTGAGACTGAGGGTAAGAGAGTGGATGAGAATGAGGGTTAGAGTGAGGGAGAAATTGAGAGTGAGTGTGAAGGATATGTTGAGTGTGAGGGTGAGAGTGAGTGTGAGCATGAGGGGGAGTGTGCCAATGAGAGTGAAAGTCAGGGTGAGAATGAGGGTGAGAATGAGGGTGAGGTTGTTGGTGAGGGTGAGGTTGTTGGTGAGGGTGAGAGTGAATGTGTTAGAGTGTGGGTGAGAGTGAAGGGTGAGAGTGAGGCTGAGAGGAGGGTAAGAGGTGGGTGAGAGAGAGTGTGAGAGTGAGGGTGAGAGTGAGTGTGAGAATGAAAGTTGAGAGTGTGGGTGAGAGTGAGGGGGGATTGAGTATGAGATTGAGGCATACAGTAAATGAGAGGTGGAGAGTGAGTGTGAGGGGGAGAGTGAGTGTGAGGGTGACAGTGAGGGTGAGTGAAAACATGAGAGAGAGTGAGGGTAAGAGTGAGGGTGAGGTTGAGTGAGGGTGAGAGTGAGAGTGACAGTGAGAATGAGGGTGAGGTTGTTGGTGAGGATGAGGGTGAGGTTGTTGTTGTGGGTGAGGGTGAGAGTGAATGTGTGAGAGTGTGGGTGAGAGTGAAGGGTGAGAGTGAGGCTGAGAGGAGGGTGAAAGGTGGTTGAGAGAGAGGGTGAGAGGTGTGTGAGAGCAAGGGTGAGAGCGAGGGTGAGAGTGAGCGTGAGAATGAGGGTGAGATTGAGGGTGAGAATGAAAGTTGAGAGTGTGGGTGAGAGTGAGGGGGGATTGAGAGTTAGATTGAGGGATACAGTGAGTGTGAGGGGAAGAGTGAGTGTGAGGGTGACAGTGAGGGTGAGGGTGAGAATGAGAGTGAGAGTGTGGCTGATGGTGAGGTTAATGTGGGTGATGTTGAGGGTGAGGGTAAGGTTGAGGGTGAGGGTGAGGTTGGGTGAGGGTGAGAGTGAGAATGAAGGTGAGAGAGAGGGTAAAAGTGGGCTGAGAGAAATGTTGAGAGTGAGGTTGAGAGCGGGAGTGAGAGTTTGAGTGAGAGTGTGGATGAGAGTGAGCGTGAGAGTGAGCATGAGTTTGAGGGTGGGATCGAGTGTGAGAGTGAGTGTGAGAGTGACGGGTATAGGTGAGGGTGAGGGTGAGGTTGAGGGTGAGGTTGAGTGAGGGTGAGGGTGAGGGTGAGTGAAGGTGAGAGGGAGGGATAGAGAGAGGCCGAGAGAGAGGGAGAGAGAAAGGATGAGAGAGAGGGAGAGAGAGAGGGTGAGAGAGAGGGTGAGGAAGAGGGTGGGAGAGAGGGTGAGAGAGAGCGTGAGAGAGAGGGAGAGAGAGAGGGAGAGAGAGGGGGGAGAGAGAGGGAGAGATCAAGGGTGAGAGTGAGTGTATGATGGAGAGTGAGGATGAGGTTGAGGGTGGGGGTAAGGGTGGGGGTGAGGATGGGGGTGAGGATGGGGGTGAGTATGAGCATGAGAGTGAGGGGGAGATTGAGTGTGTAGGTGAAATTGAGGGTGAGAGTGAGGGTGAGAGTGAGGGCGAGAGTGAGGGTCAGAGTGAGGGTCAGAGTGAGGGTCAGAGTGAGGGTCAGTGTGAGGGTGAGGGTCAGGGTGAGATTGAGAGTGAGATTGAGAGTGAGAGTGAGAGTGAGAGTGAGAGTGAGAGTGAGAGTGAGAGTGGAGGTAAGATAGATGTTGAGAGCAAGAGTGAGAACGAGAGTGAGAGTGTGAGTGAGTTTGGGTGAGAGTGAGTTTGAGAGTTGGGGTGACATTTGGGGTGAGACAGATGTTGAGAGCAAGGGTGAGAGCAAGAATGAGAGTGTGAGTGAGAGTGTGGGTGAGATTGATGGGGTGATTGATGGGGAGATTGAAAGTGAGAGTGAGAGTGAGTGTGACTGAGGGAGATTGAGGGTGAGAGTGAGAGTGTGGGTGAGTGAGAGGGTGACAGTGATGGTAAGAATGAGGGTGAGAGAGAGGGTGAGAGAGAGGTTGAGAGAGAGGGGGAGAGAGAGGGGTGAGAGAGGGGGAGAGTGAGGGTGAGATTGATGGTGAGAGTCAGGGTGAGGGTGAGAGTGAGCGTGAGAGACAGGCTGAGAGATAGAGAGAGAGAGAGGGTGAGAGAGAGGAAGAGAGAGAGGGAGAGAGAAATGGTGAGAGTGAGGGTGAGAGTGAGGGTAAGTGCGAGGGTGACAGAGAATGTGAGAAAGAGGTTGAGAGAGAGAGGGACAGAGAGAGAGAGGGAGAGAGAGTGGGTGAGGGTGAGAGTGATGGTCAGAGCAAGGGTGAGAGGAAGGGTGAGAATGAGAGGGTGAGGGTGAGAGTGAGGGCAAGAGTGAGGGCGAGGTTGAGGGTGAGTGCGAGGATGAGGGTGAGAGTGGGGGTGAGAGAGAGTGTGAGAGAGAGGGTTAGAGTGAGGGTGAGAGTGAGGTTGAGAGTGAGGGTGAGAGTGAGTGTGAGAGATAGTGAGAATTAGTGAAAGAGTGAGAGAGTGAGATAGTGAGATAGTGAGATAGTGAATGAGAGGCAGTGTGTGAGAGTGAGTGAGGGTGAGTGTGATAGTGAGATTGGGTGAGAGAGAGCGAGAGAGGGAGAGTGAGAGCGTGAGAGAGTTAGAGAGTGAGAGGGTGAGAGTGTGAGAGTGTGAGCGAGTGAGAGAGTGTGAGAGTGTGAGAGAGTGAGAGACTGAGAGAGTGAGAGTGAGAGGGTGAGAGAGTGAGAGGGTGAGAGGGTGAGAGAGTGAGAGAGTGAGAAGGTTAGCGAGTGAGAGAGAGGGAGAGTGGGATAGTGGGAGAGTGGGAGAGAGAGAGAGTGAGAGACCGAGAGTGTGAGAGAGTGAGAGAGAGTGAGAGTGAGTGAGAGAGTGAAATGACTGAGTGTGAGAGTGTTTGAGAGTGCTTGATAGTGATTGAGAGTGAGTGAGATTGATTGAGACTGAGTGAGACTGAGTGAGATAGGGTGAGAGAGAGAGAGTGAGAGGGTGAGTGGGCGAGAGGGTGAGCGAGTGAGTGAGTGAACGATTGAGCGAGTGACAGAGTGACAGAGTGACAGAGCGTGAGAGTGTGAGAGAGTAATAGAGTGAGAGAGTGAGTTGGAGAGGGAGAGTGAGTGAGTGAGAGGGTGAGAGTGAGTGTGAGAGAGAATGACAGTGTAAAATGAGTGAGAGTGATTGAGAGTGAGTGAGAGTGAGTGGTAGTAAGAGAGAGTGCGACAGTGAGAGATATTGATAGTTCGTAAATTCGAGAGTGAGTGAGAGTGAGAGAGTGAGTGATGGTGAGAGGTTGAGAGAATGTGAGATTGTGAGAGAGTGACAGAGCGAGAGAGTGAGATAGAGATAGAGAGTGAGAGAGAGATTAAGTGACAGAGAGATTGATTGAAAGTGAGAGTGAGAGTGAGTGTGAGGGCGATGGTGAGAGTGAGTGTGAGAGTGTGAGAGAGAGGGTGAGAGAGAGGGTGAGAGAGAGGGTGAGAGAGAGGGTGAGAGAGAGGGTGAGAGGGAGGGTGAGAGAGAGGGTGAGAGAGAGGGTGAGAAGGGGCTGAGAAGGAGGGTGAGAGAGGGAGAAAGAGAGAGTGAGTTTGAAGGTTACAGTGAGAGTGACGGTGAGGGTGAGATTGAGGGTGAGAGTCAGGGTGAGGGTGACAGTCATGTTGTGGGTTAGGGTGATGGTGACGGTGGGGTGAGGGTAAGAGTGAGGGTGAGAGTGAGAGTCATGGTGAGAGTCGGGGTGAGACAGAGGGTGAGAGAAAGGCTGAGAGAGAGGCTGAGAGGGAGGGTGAGAGAGATCGTGAGAGGGAGGGTGAGAGAGAGGGTGAGAGAGAGGGTGAGAAGGGGCTGAGAAGGAGGGTGAGAGAGGGAGAAAGAGAGAGTGAATTTGAAGGTTACAGTGAGAGTGAGGGTGAGGGTGAGCTTGAGGGTGAGAGTCAGGGTGAGGGTGAGAGTCATGTTGTGGGTTAGGGTGATGGTGACGGTGGGGTGAGGGTAAGAGTGAGGGTGAGAGTGAGAGTCATGGTGAGAGTCGGGGTGAGAGAGAGGGTGAGAGAAAGGCTGAGAGAGAGGCTGAGAGGGAGGGTGAGAGAGAGGGTGAGAGTGAGGGTGAGAGTGAGGGTGAGAGTGAGTGTGAGAGATAGTGAGAGTGAGAGAGTGTGCGAGTGAGATAGTGAGAGAGTGAGATAGTGAGACAGAGGCAGTGTGAGAGAGTGAGCGAGGGTAAGCATGATAGTGAGATTGGTTGGGAGAGATTGAGAGTGAGAGAGTGAGAGTGAGAGTGTGAGAGTGTGAGAGTGTGATAGATTGAGAGAGTGAGAGAGAGGGAGAGTGGAACAGTGGGAGAGTGGGAGAGAGAGAGAGTCAGAGACAGAGGGTGAGAGAGTGAGAGACAGTGAGAGTGAGTGAGAGTGTGTGAAATGAGTGAGAGTTTGTGAGAGTGTTTGAGAGTGAGCCAGATTGAGTGAGAGTGCGTGAGAGTGAGTGAGAGAGAGAGAGAGTGAGACGGTGAGAGGGTGAGCGAGTGAGCAAGTGAGCAATTGAGCAAGTGGCAATGTGTGAGAGTGTGAGAGTGTAATAGAGTGAGTGTGTGAGTGGGAGTTAGAGAGAGAGAGCGAGTGAGAGGTTGAGAATGAGTGTGAGAGAATGAGAGTGTAAAATGAGTGAGAGTGATTGAGAGTGAGTGAGAGTAATTGAGAGTGAGTGATAGTGAGAGAGAGTGCGACAGTGAGAGATATTGATAGTTCGAGAATTCGAAAGTGAGAGAGTGAGTGAGGGTGAGAGGTTGAGAAAATGTGAGATTGTGAGAGAGTGATAGAGCGAGAGAGTGAGAGAGAGTGAGTGAGAGAGAGATTGAGAGAGAGATTGAGTGAGAGAGAGATTGAGTGAGAGTGAGAGTAAGAGTGAGAGAGTGAGAGTGAGGTTGAGAGTAAGTGTGAGAGTAAGGGTGATGATGAGTGTGAGTGTGAGAGTGAGTGTGAGAGAGAGGGTGAGAGGCAGGGTGAGAGGTAGGGTGAGAGAGGGTGAGAAAGTGGGTGAGAAAGAGGGTGAGAGAGGGAATAAGAGAGAGTGAGAGTGAGGGGGAGATTGAAAGTGTGAGTTAGGGTTACAGTGAGAGTGAGGGTGAGGGTGAGATTGAGAGTGAGAGTCAGGGTGAGGGTGAGAGTTATGTTGAGGGTTAGGTCGATGGTGAGGTTGGGGTGAGGGTGAGAGTGATGGTGAGAGTGAGAGTCATGGTGAGAGTCAGGGTGAGAGAGAGGCAGAGAGAGAGGCTGAGAGAGAGGGTGAGAGACAGATTGAGAGTGAGGGTGAGAGTGAGATTGAGAGTAAGGGAGAGAGTGTGTGTGAGAGATAGTGAGAGTGAGAGATAGTGAGAGAGTGAGAGAGTGAGAGAGGCAGTGTGTGAGAGTGAGTGAGGGTGAGTGTGATAGTGAGATTGGGTGGGAGAGAGTGAGAGAGTGAGTATGAGGGTTAGAGTGAGAGAGTGAGAGTGAGAGTGAGATTGAGAGTTAGTGAGAGTGAGAGATAGTGAGAGAGTGATAGAGTGAGATAGTGAGAGAGAGGCAGTGTGTGAGAGTGATTGAGCGTGAGAGTGGTAGTGTGATTGGGTGGGAGAGTGAGAGATTGAGAGTGAGAGTGAGAGTGAGAGGGTGAGAGGGTGAGAGGGTGAGAGGGTGAGCAAGTGACAGTGTGAGAGTGTGAGAGTGTGATTGAGTGAGAGAGTAAAAAAGAGCGTGAGTGGGACAGTGGGAGAGTGACAGAGTGAGAGAGTGAGTGAGAGTGTGTGAAATGCGTGAAAGTTTGTGAGAGTGTTTGAGAGAGAGTGAGATTGATTGAGAGTGAGTAAGATTGAGGGAGACTGTGTGGGAGTGAGTGAGAGAGTGAGAGGGTGAGAGGGTGAGCGAGTGAGCGATTGAGCAAGTGACAGAGTGTGAGAGTGTGAGAGTGTAATAGAGTGAGAGAGTGAGTGGAAAGAGAGAGAGTGAGAGAGTGAGAGTGAGAGTGAGAGAGAATGAGAGTGTAAAATGAGTGAGAGTGATTGAGAGTCAGTGAGAGTAAGTGAGAGTGAGTGATAGCGAGAGAGAGTTACACAGTGAGAGGTATTGATAGTTCGAGTATTCGAGAGTGAGTGAGAGTGAGAGTGAGTGAGGGTGAGAGGTTAAGAGAATGTCAGATTGTGAGAGAGTGACAGAGCGAGAGAGTAAGCGAGAGAGAGGGAGAGAGAGAGAGATTGACAGAGAAAGAGATTGAATGAGAGTGAGAGTGAGAGTGAGAGTGATGGTGAGAGTGAGTGTGAGAGTGAGTGTGAGGGAGAGGGTGAGAGAGAGGGTGAGAGAGAGGGTGAGATTGAGGGTGAGAGTGAGGGTGAGAGTGAGTGTGAGAGATAGTGAGAGTGAGAGAGAGAGAGAGTGAGAAAGTGAGAGAGTGAGATAGTGAGAGAGAGGTAGTGTGTGAGAGTGAGCGTGGGTAAGCGTGATAGTGAAATTGGTTGGGAGAGATTGAGAGAGTGAGAGTGACAGTGAGAGTGTGAGAGTTTGAGAGTGTGATAGATTGAGAGAGTGAGAGAGAGGGAGAGTTGAACAGTGGGAGAGTGGAAGAGAGAGAGTGAGAGACAGAGGGTGAGAGAGTGAGAGACAGTGAGAGTGAGTGAGATGGTGTGAAATAAGGGAGAGTTTGTGAGAGTGTTCGAGAGTGAGTGAGAGTGATTGAGAGTGAGTGAGATTGAGTGAGAGTAAGTGAGTGAGAGTGAGAGAGAGAGAGAGAGAGTGAGAGGGTGAGCGAGTGAGCGAGTGGGCGAGTGAGTGAGCAATTGAGCAAGTGGCAGAGTGTGAGAGTGTGAGAGTGTAATAGAGTGAGTGTTTGAGTGGGAGATAGAGAGAGTGAGAGAGTGAGAGGTTGAGAATGAGTGTGAGAGAATGAGAGTGTAAAATGAGTGAGAGTGATTGAGAGTGAGTGAGAGTAAGTGAGAGTGAGTGATAGTGAGAGAGAGTGCGACAGTGAGAGTTATTGATAGTTTGAGAATTCGTGAGTGAGTGAGAGTGAGAGAGTGAGTGAGGGTGAGAGGTTGAGAAAATGTGAGATTGAGAAAGAGTGAGAGAGCGAGAGAGTGAGAGAGAGTGAGAGGGAGAGAGAGTGAGATAGAGTGAGAGAGAGATTGAGTGAGAGAGAGATTGAGTGAGAGTGAGAGAGTGAGAGTGAGGTTGAGAGTAAGGGTGAGAGTAAGGGTGATGGTGAGTGTGAGTGTGAGAGTGAGAGTGAGAGAGAGGGTGAGAGGGAGGGTGAGAGGTAGGGTGGGAGAGAGGGTGAGAGAGAGGGTGAGAAGGAGGGTGAGAGAGGGAGAAAGAGAGAGTGAGAGTGAGGGGGAGATTGAAAGTGTGAGTTAGGGTTACAGTGAGAGTGAGGGTGAGGGTGAGATTGAGGGTGAGAGTCAGGGTGAGTGTGAGAGTTACGTTGAGGGTTAGGGCGATGGTGAGGGTGGGGTGAGGGTGAGAGTGATGGTAAGAGTGAGAGTCATGGTGAGAGTCAGGGTGAGAGAGAGGGTGAGAGAGAGGCTGAGAGAGAGGGTGAGAGACAGTTTGAGAGTGAGGGTGAGAGTGAGGTTGAGAGTGAGGGAGAGAGTGTGCGTGAGAGATAGTGAGAGTGAGAGATAGTGAGAGAGTGAGAGAGGCAGTGTGTGAGAGTGAGTGAGGGTGAGTGTGATTATGAGATTGGGTGGGAGAGAGTGAGAGAGTGAGAGAGTAAGAGTGAGATTGAGAGAATGAGAGGGTGAGCGTGTGATAGTGTGAGAGTGTGATAGAGTGAGAGAGTCAGAGAGTGGGAGAGTGGGACAGTGGGACAGTGGGAGAGCGGGAGAGAGAGAGAGAGTGAGAGGGTGAGACAGTGAGAAAGAGTGAGAGTGAGTGAGAGTGTGTGTAATGAGTGACAGTTTGTGAGAGTGTTTGAGAGAGAGTGAAAGTGATTGAGAGTGGTTGAGATTGAGTGCGAGTGAGTGAGTGAGTGAGAGAGAGAGAGAGATTGAGAGGGTGAGACGGTGCGCGAGTGAGCGAGTGAGCAATTGAGCAAGTTACACAGTGTGAGAGTGTGAGAGTGTGAGAGTGTAATAGAGTGAGAGAGTGACTGCGAGAGAGAGAGAGTGAGAGAGTGAGAGAGTGAGAGTCGGTGTGAGAGAGAATGAGAGTGTAAAACGATTGAGAGTGAGTGAGAGTGAGTGATAGTGAGAGAGAGTGTGACAGTGAGAGATATTGATAGTTGGAGAATTCGAGAGTGAGTGAGAGAGAGAGACTGAGAGGGTGAGCGAGTGACAGAGTGTGAGAGAGTGAGAGTGAGAGAGTGAGAGAGTGAGAGAGTGAGAGAGTGAGAGGGTGAGAGAGTGAGAGTGTGAGAGGGTGAGAGTGTGAGAGGGTGAGAGTGTGATAGAGTGAGAGAGTGAGAGAGAGCGAGAGTGCGACAGTGGGAGAGTGGGAGAGAGAGAGAGTGAGTGACAGAGGGTGCGCGAGTGAGAGACAGTGAGAGTGAGTGAGAGTGTGTGAAATGAGTGAGAGTTTGTGAGAGTGTTTGAGAGTGAGTGAGAGTGATTGAGAGTGAGTCAGATTGAGTGAGAGTGCGTGAGAGTGAGTGAGAGAGAGAGAGAGTGAGACGGTGAGAGGGTAGGCGAGTGAGTGAGTGAGCAATTGAGCAAGTGGCAGAGTGTGAGAGTGTGAGAGTGTAATAGAGTGAGTGTGTGAGTGGGAGATAGAGAGAGTGAGAGAGTGAGAGGCTGAGAATGAGTGTGAGAGAATGAGAATGTAAAATGAGTGACAGTGATTGATAGTGAGTGAGAGTAAGTGAGAGTGAGTGATAGTGAGAGAGAGTGCGACAGTGAGAGATATTGATAGTTCGAGAATTCGAGAGTGAGTGAGAGTGAGAGAGTGAGTGAGGGTGAGAGGTTGAGAAAATGTGAGATTGTGAGAGAGTGACAGAGCGAGAGAGTGAGAGAGAGTGAGAGAGAGAGAGAGTGAGAGAGAGTGAGAGAGAGATTGAGTGAGAGAGAGATTGAGTGAGAGTGAGAGTGAGAGAGTGAGAGTGAGGTTGAGAGTGTGGGTGAGAGTAAGGGTGATGGTGAGTGTGAGTATGAGAGTGAGAGTAAGAGAGCGGGTGAGAGGAATGGTGAGAGAGAGGGTGAGAAGGAGGGTGAGAAGGATGGTGAGAGTGGGAGTAAGAGAGAGTGAGAGTGAGGGGGAGATTGAAAGTGTGAGTTAGGGTTACAGTGAGAGTGAGGGTGAGGGTGAGATTGAGGGTGAGAGTCAGGGTGAGGGTGAGAGTTATGTTGAGGGTTAGGGCGATGGTGAGGGTGTGGTGAGAGTAATGGTGAGAGTGAGAGTCATGGTGAGAGTCAGGGTGAGAGAGAGGGTGAGAGAGAGGCTGAGAGACAGGGTAAGAGACAGTTTGAGAGTGAGGGTGAGAGTGAGATTGAGAGTGAGGGAGAGAGTGTGTGAGAGAGATAGTGAGAGTGAGAGATAGTGAGAGAGTGAAAGAGTGAGAGAGGCAGTGTGTGAGTGAGTGAGGGTGAGTGTGAGAGTGAGATTGGGTGGGAGAGAGTGAGAGAGTGAGTGTGAGAGTTAGAGTGAGAGTGAAAGTGATTGTGAGAGATAGTGAGAGTGAGAGATAGTGAGAGAGTGATAGAGTGAGATAGTGAGAGAGAGGCAGTGTGTGAGAGTGAGTGAGGGTGAGTGTGATAGTGTGATTGTGTGGGAGAGAGTGAGAGATTGAGAGTGAGAGTGAGAGTGTGAGAGATTGAGAGTGAGAGAGTGAGAGGGTGAGAGGGTGAAAGGGTGAGCAAGTGACAGAGCGTGAGAGTGTGAGAGTGTGATTGAGTGAGAGAGTAAAAAAAGAGGGTGAGTGGGACAGTGGGAGAGTGAAAGAGAGAGAGAGTGAGTGAGAGTGTGTGAAATGAGTGAGAGTTTGCGAGAGTGTTTGAGAGAGAGTAAGAGTGATTGAGAGTGAGTGAGATTGAGGGAGAGTGAGTAGGAGTGAGTGAGAGAGAGAGTGAGAGTGAGAGTGTGAGAGGGTGAGCGAGTGAGCAATTGAGCAAGTGACAGATTGTGAGAGTGTGAGTGTAATAGAGTGAGAGAGTGAGTGGGAAAGAGAGAGAGTGAGAGAGTGAGAGTGAGTGTGAAGAGAATGAGAGTGTAAAATGAGTGACAGTGATTGAGAGTGAGTGAGAGTAAGTGAGAGTAAGTGAAGTGAGAGAGAGTTACACAGTGAGTGGTATTGATAGTTTGAGAAGTCGAGAGTGAGTGAGAGTGAAAGTGAGTGAGGGTGTGAGGTTAAGAGAATGTGAGATTGTGAGAGAGTTACAGAGCGAGAGAGTAGTCGAGAGAGAGAGAGAGAGAGTGAGATAGAGAGAGATTGAGTGAGAAAGAGATTGAATGAGAGTGAGAGTGAGAGTGAGAGTGAGTGTGAGAGATAGTGAGAGTGAGAGAGTGAGAGAGTGAGATAGTGAGAGAGTGAGATAGTGAGAGTGAGGCAGTGTGTGAGAGTGAGTGAGGGTAAGCATAATAGTGAGATTGGTTGGGAGAGATTGAGAATGAGAGAGTGAGAGTGAAAGTGTGAGAGTGTGATAGATTGAGAGAGTGAGAGAGAGGGAGAGTGGAACAGTGGGAGAGTGGAAGAGAGAGAGAGTGAGAGACAGAGGATGACAGAGTGAGAGACAGTGAGAGTGAGTGAGAGTGTGTGAAATGAGTGAGAGTTTGTGAGAGTGCTTCAGAGTGATTGAGAGTGAGTGAGATTGAGTGAGAGTGAGTGAGAGAGAGAGAGAGAGTGAGAGGGTGAGAGGGTCAGTGAGTGTGCGAGTGAGCAACTGAGCATGTGGCAGAGTGTGAGAGCGTGAGAGTGTAATAGAGTGAGAGAGTGAGTGGGAGAGAGAGAGAGTGAGAGAGTGAAAGGGTGAGAGTGAGTGTGAGAGAGAATGAGAGTGTAAAATGAGTGAGAGTGATTGAGAGTGAGTGAGAGTAAGTGAGAGTGAGTGATAGTGAGAGAGAGTGCGACAGTGAGAGATATTGATAGTTCGAGAATTCGAGAGTGAGTGAGAGTGAGAGAGTGAATGAGGTTGAGAAAATGTGAGATTTTAAGAGAGTGACAGAGCAAGAGAGTGAGAGAGAGTGAGAGAGAGTGAGAGAGAGATTGAGTGAGAGAGAGATTGAGTGAGAGTGAGAGTGAGAGTGAGAGAGTGAGGGTGAGGTTAAGAGTGCGGGTGAGAGTAAGGGTGATGGTGAGTGTGAGTGTGAGAGTGAGAGTGAGAGAGAGGGTGAGAGAGAGGCTGAGAGAGAGGGTGAGAGAGAGGTTGAGAGTGAGGGTGAGAGTGAGGGTGAGAGTGAGGTCGAGAGTGAGGGTGAGAGTGAGTGTGAGAGATAGTGCGAGTGAGAGATAGTGAGAGAGTGAGATAGTGAGAGAGAGGGTGAGAGTGAAGGTGAGAGTGAGGGTGAGAGATAGTGAGAGTGAGAGTTAGTGAGAGAGTGAGAGAGTGAGATAGTGAGAGAGAGACAGTGTTTGAGAGTGAGTGAGGGTGAGTGTGATAGTGAGATTGGGTGAGAGATAGAGAGTGAGAGTGAGAGTGTGAGAGTGTCAAAGTGTGATAGAGTGAGAAAGTGTGAGAGAGGGAGTGGGAGAGTGGGTGAGAGAGAATGTGAGAGACTGAGAGGGTGAGAGAGTGAGAGAGAGTGACAGTGAGTGAGTGTGTGAAATGAGTGAGAGTTGGTGAGAGTTTTTGAGAGTGAGTGAGAGTGATTGAGAGTGAGTGAGATTGAGTGAGGAGTGAGTGAGAGTGAGAGAGAGTGAGAGGGTGAGCAAGTGAACGATTGAGCAAGTGAGACAGTGTGAGAGTGTGAGAGTAAAAGGGTCAGAGTGAGTGGGAGAGAGAGAGAGTGAGAGAGTGAAAGGCTGAGAGTGAGTGTGAGAGAGAATGAGAGTGTAAAATGAGTGAGTGATGGAGAGTAAGTGAGAGTGAGTGATAATGAGAGAGAGTGCGACAGTGAGAGATATTGATAGTTCAAGAATTTGAGAGTGAGTGAGGGTGAGAGGTTGAGAGAATTTGAGATTGTGAGAGAGTGACAGAGCGAGAGAGTGAGAGAGAGAGAGTGAGAGAGAGATTGAGTGAGAGAGAGATTGAGTGAGAGAGAGTGTGAGTGAGAGAGAGGTTGAGAGTGAGGGTGAAAGTGAGAGTAAGAGTGAGTGTGAGAGATTGTGAGAGTGAGAGTTAGTGAGACAGTGAGATAGTGAGTGAGAGGCAGTGAGTGAGAGTCAGTGAGAGGGTGAGTGTGATAGTGAGATTGGGTGGGAGACAGTGAGAGATTGAGAGTGAGAGTGAGCGTGAGAGTGAGAGAGTGAGAGAGAGAGTAAGAGGTTGAGAGTGTGAGAGGGTGAGAGTGTGAGAGGTTGAGAGGGTGAGCGAGTGATAGAGTGTGAGAGTGTGAGAGTGTGAGAGTGTGATAGAGTGAGAGAGTGAGAGAGAGGAAGACTGGAAACTTTGGGAGAGTGAGAGACTGAGAGAGTGAGAGAGAGTGAGAGTGAGTGAGAGTGTGTGAAAAAGGTGAGAGTTTGTGAGAGTGTTTGAGAGAGAGTGAGAGTGATTGAGAGTGTGTGAGATTGCGTGAGAGTGAGTGAGAGTGAGTGAGAGAGAGAGATAGGGTGAGAGGGTGTGCGAGTGATTGAGGTGAGCGATTGAGCAAGTGACAGAGTGTGCGAGTGTGCGAGTGTGAGTGTGAGAGTGTGAGAGTGTAATAGAGTGAGAGAGTGAGTGGAAGAGAGAGAGAGTCAGAGGGTGAGAGTGAGTGAGAGTGAGTAAGAGAGAGAGAGAGAGTGAGAGGGTGAGAGGCTGAGCGAGTGAGTGATTGAACAAGTGACAGAGTGTGAGAGTGTGAGAGTGTGAGAGTGGAATAGAGTGAGAGACTCAGTGGGAGAGAGAGAGTGTGAGTGAGTGAGAGGGTGAGAGTGAGTGTGAGAGAGAATGAGAGTGTAAAATGAGTGAGACTGATTGAGAGTGAGTGAGATTAAGTGAGAGTGAGTGATAGTGAGAGAGAGTGCGACAGTGAGAGATATAGATAGTTCGAGAATTCGATAGTGAGTGAGAGTGAGAGAGTGAGTGAGGGTGAGAGGTTGAGAGATTGTGAGATTGTGAGTGACAGAGCGAGAGAGTGAGAGAGAGTGAGAGAGAGAGAGAGTGAGAGAGAGTGAGAGAGAGATTGAGTGGGAGAGAGATTGAGTTAGACTGAGAGCGTGAGTGAGAGTGAGGGTGAGAATGAGGTTGAGAGTGAGGGGGAGAGTGAGGGGGAGAGTGAGTGTGCGAGAGGGTGAGAGTGAGAGATAGTGAGAGAGAGGCAATGTGTGAGAGTGAGTGAGGGTGAGTGTGATTATGAGATTGGGTGGGAGAGAGTGAGAGATTGAGAGAGTAAGAGTGAGATTGAGAGAATGAGAGGGTGAGCGTGTGATAGTGTGAGAGTGTGATAGAGTGAGAGAGTCAGAGAGTGGGAGAGTGGGGACAGTGGGACAGTGGGAGAGTGGGAGAGAGAGAGAGTGAGAGACTGAGAGGGTGAGACAGTGAGAAAGAGTGAGAGTGAGTGAGAGTGTGTGTAATGAGTGACAGTTTGTGAGAGTGTTTGAGAGAGAGTGAAAGTGATTGAGAGTGGGTGAGATTGAGTGCGAGTGAGTGAGTGAGTGAGAGAGAGAGAGATTGAGAGGGTGAGACGGTGCGCGAGTGAGCGAGTGAGCAATTGAGCAAGTTACACAGTGTGAGAGTGTGAGAGTGTGAGAGTGTGAGAGTGTAATAGAGTGAGAGAGTGACTGCGAGAGAGAGAGAGTGAGAGAGTGAGAGAGTGAGAGTCGGTGTGAGAGAGAATGAGAGTGTAAAACGATTGAGAGTGATTGAGAGTGAGTGAGAGTGAGTGATAGTGAGAGACAGTGTGACAGTGAGAGATATTGATAGTTCGAGAATTCGAGAGTGAGTGAGAGAGAGAGAGTGAGAGGGTGAGCGAGTGACAGAGTGTGAGAGAGTGAGAGTGAGAGAGTGAGAGAGTGAGAGAGTGAGAGAGTGAGAGGGTGAGAGAGTGAGAGTGTGAGAGGGTGAGAGTGTGAGAGGGTGAGAGTGTGATAGAGTGAGAGAGTGAGAGAGAGCGAGAGTGCGACAGTGGGAGAGTGGGAGAGAGAGAGAGTGAGTGACAGAGGGTGCGCGAGTGAGAGACAGTGAGAGTGAGTGAGAGTGTGTGAAATGAGTGAGAGTTTGTGAGAGTGTTTGAGAGTGAGTGAGAGTGATTGAGAGTGAGTCAGATTGAGTGAGAGTGCGTGAGAGAGAGAGAGAGAGTAAGACGGTGAGAGGGTGAGCGAGTGAGTGAGTGAGCAATTGAGCAAGTGGCAGAGTGTGAGAGTGTGAGAGTGTAATAGAGTGAGTGTGTGAGTGGGAGATAGAGAGAGTGAGAGAGTGAGAGGCTGAGAATGAGTGTGAGAGAATGAGAATGTAAAATGAGTGACAGTGATTGATAGTGAGTGAGAGTAAGTGAGAGTGAGTGATAGTGAGAGAGAGTGCGACAGTGAGAGATATTGATAGTTCGAGAATTCGAGAGTGAGTGAGAGTGAAAGTGAGTGAGGGTGTGAGGTTAAGAGAATGTGAGATTGTGAGAGAGTTACAGAGCGAGAGAGTAGTCGAGAGAGAGAGAGAGAGAGTGAGATAGAGAGAGATTGAGTGAGAAAGAGATTGAATGAGAGTGAGAGTGAGAGTGAGAGTGAGTGTGAGAGATAGTGAGAGTGAGAGAGTGAGAGAGTGAGATAGTGAGAGAGTGAGATAGTGAGAGTGAGGCAGTGTGTGAGAGTGAGTGAGGGTAAGCATAATAGTGAGATTGGTTGGGAGAGATTGAGAATGAGAGAGTGAGAGTGAAAGTGTGAGAGTGTGATAGATTGAGAGAGTGAGAGAGAGGGAGAGTGGAACAGTGGGAGAGTGGAAGAGAGAGAGAGTGAGAGACAGAGGATGACAGAGTGAGAGACAGTGAGAGTGAGTGAGAGTGTGTGAAATGAGTGAGAGTTTGTGAGAGTGCTTCAGAGTGATTGAGAGTGAGTGAGATTGAGTGAGAGTGAGTGAGAGAGAGAGAGAGAGTGAGAGGGTGAGAGGGTCAGTGAGTGTGCGAGTGAGCAACTGAGCATGTGGCAGAGTGTGAGAGCGTGAGAGTGTAATAGAGTGAGAGAGTGAGTGGGAGAGAGAGAGAGTGAGAGAGTGAAAGGGTGAGAGTGAGTGTGAGAGAGAATGAGAGTGTAAAATGAGTGAGAGTGATTGAGAGTGAGTGAGAGTAAGTGAGAGTGAGTGATAGTGAGAGAGAGTGCGACAGTGAGAGATATTGATAGTTCGAGAATTCGAGAGTGAGTGAGAGTGAGAGAGTGAATGAGGTTGAGAAAATGTGAGATTTTAAGAGAGTGACAGAGCAAGAGAGTGAGAGAGAGTGAGAGAGAGTGAGAGAGAGATTGAGTGAGAGAGAGATTGAGTGAGAGTGAGAGTGAGAGTGAGAGAGTGAGGGTGAGGTTAAGAGTGCGGGTGAGAGTAAGGGTGATGGTGAGTGTGAGTGTGAGAGTGAGAGTGAGAGAGAGGGTGAGAGAGAGGCTGAGAGAGAGGGTGAGAGAGAGGTTGAGAGTGAGGGTGAGAGTGAGGGTGAGAGTGAGGTCGAGAGTGAGGGTGAGAGTGAGTGTGAGAGATAGTGCGAGTGAGAGATAGTGAGAGAGTGAGATAGTGAGAGAGAGGGTGAGAGTGAAGGTGAGAGTGAGGGTGAGAGATAGTGAGAGTGAGAGTTAGTGAGAGAGTGAGAGAGTGAGATAGTGAGAGAGAGACAGTGTTTGAGAGTGAGTGAGGGTGAGTGTGATAGTGAGATTGGGTGAGAGATAGAGAGTGAGAGTGAGAGTGTGAGAGTGTCAAAGTGTGATAGAGTGAGAAAGTGTGAGAGAGGGAGTGGGAGAGTGGGTGAGAGAGAATGTGAGAGACTGAGAGGGTGAGAGAGTGAGAGAGAGTGACAGTGAGTGAGTGTGTGAAATGAGTGAGAGTTGGTGAGAGTTTTTGAGAGTGAGTGAGAGTGATTGAGAGTGAGTGAGATTGAGTGAGAGTGAGTGAGAGTGAGAGAGAGTGAGAGGGTGAGCAAGTGAACGATTGAGCAAGTGAGACAGTGTGAGAGTGTGAGAGTAAAAGGGTCAGAGTGAGTGGGAGAGAGAGAGAGTGAGAGAGTGAAAGGCTGAGAGTGAGTGTGAGAGAGAATGAGAGTGTAAAATGAGTGAGTGATGGAGAGTAAGTGAGAGTGAGTGATAATGAGAGAGAGTGCGACAGTGAGAGATATTGATAGTTCAAGAATTTGAGAGTGAGTGAGGGTGAGAGGTTGAGAGAATTTGAGATTGTGAGAGAGTGACAGAGCGAGAGAGTGAGAGAGAGAGAGTGAGAGAGAGATTGAGTGAGAGAGAGATTGAGTGAGAGAGAGTGTGAGTGAGAGAGAGGTTGAGAGTGAGGGTGAAAGTGAGAGTAAGAGTGAGTGTGAGAGATTGTGAGAGTGAGAGTTAGTGAGACAGTGAGATAGTGAGTGAGAGGCAGTGAGTGAGAGTCAGTGAGAGGGTGAGTGTGATAGTGAGATTGGGTGGGAGACAGTGAGAGATTGAGAGTGAGAGTGAGCGTGAGAGTGAGAGAGTGAGAGAGAGAGTAAGAGGTTGAGAGTGTGAGAGGGTGAGAGTGTGAGAGGTTGAGAGGGTGAGCGAGTGATAGAGTGTGAGAGTGTGAGAGTGTGAGAGTGTGATAGAGTGAGAGAGTGAGAGAGAGGAAGACTGGAAACTTTGGGAGAGTGAGAGACTGAGAGAGTGAGAGAGAGTGAGAGTGAGTGAGAGTGTGTGAAAAAGGTGAGAGTTTGTGAGAGTGTTTGAGAGAGAGTGAGAGTGATTGAGAGTGTGTGAGATTGCGTGAGAGTGAGTGAGAGTGAGTGAGAGAGAGAGATAGGGTGAGAGGGTGTGCGAGTGATTGAGTGAGCGATTGAGCAAGTGACAGAGTGTGCGAGTGTGCGAGTGTGAGTGTGAGAGTGTGAGAGTGTAATAGAGTGAGAGAGTGAGTGGAAGAGAGAGAGAGTCAGAGGGTGAGAGTGAGTGAGAGTGAGTAAGAGAGAGAGAGAGAGTGAGAGGGTGAGAGGCTGAGCGAGTGAGTGATTGAACAAGTGACAGAGTGTGAGAGTGTGAGAGTGTGAGAGTGGAATAGAGTGAGAGACTCAGTGGGAGAGAGAGAGTGTGAGTGAGTGAGAGGGTGAGAGTGAGTGTGAGAGAGAATGAGAGTGTAAAATGAGTGAGACTGATTGAGAGTGAGTGAGATTAAGTGAGAGTGAGTGATAGTGAGAGAGAGTGCGACAGTGAGAGATATAGATAGTTCGAGAATTCGATAGTGAGTGAGAGTGAGAGAGTGAGTGAGGGTGAGAGGTTGAGAGATTGTGAGATTGTGAGTGACAGAGCGAGAGAGTGAGAGAGAGTGAGAGAGAGAGAGAGTGAGAGAGAGTGAGAGAGAGATTGAGTGGGAGAGAGATTGAGTTAGACTGAGAGCGTGAGTGAGAGTGAGGGTGAGAATGAGGTTGAGAGTGAGGGGGAGAGTGAGGGGGAGAGTGAGTGTGCGAGAGGGTGAGAGTGAGAGATAGTGAGAGAGAGGCAATGTGTGAGAGTGAGTGAGGGTGAGTGTGATTATGAGATTGGGTGGGAGAGAGTGAGAGATTGAGAGAGTAAGAGTGAGATTGAGAGAATGAGAGGGTGAGCGTGTGATAGTGTGAGAGTGTGATAGAGTGAGAGAGTCAGAGAGTGGGAGAGTGGGACAGTGGGACAGTGGGAGAGTGGGAGAGAGAGAGAGTGAGAGACTGAGAGGGTGAGACAGTGAGAAAGAGTGAGAGTGAGTGAGAGTGTGTGTAATGAGTGACAGTTTGTGAGAGTGTTTGAGAGAGAGTGAAAGTGATTGAGAGTGGGTGAGATTGAGTGCGAGTGAGTGAGTGAGTGAGAGAGAGAGAGATTGAGAGGGTGAGACGGTGCGCGAGTGAGCGAGTGAGCAATTGAGCAAGTTACACAGTGTGAGAGTGTGAGAGTGTGAGAGTGTGAGAGTGTAATAGAGTGAGAGAGTGACTGCGAGAGAGAGAGAGTGAGAGAGTGAGAGAGTGAGAGTCGGTGTGAGAGAGAATGAGAGTGTAAAACGATTGAGAGTGATTGAGAGTGAGTGAGAGTGAGTGATAGTGAGAGACAGTGTGACAGTGAGAGATATTGATAGTTCGAGAATTCGAGAGTGAGTGAGAGAGAGAGAGTGAGAGGGTGAGCGAGTGACAGAGTGTGAGAGAGTGAGAGTGAGAGAGTGAGAGAGTGAGAGAGTGAGAGAGTGAGAGGGTGAGAGAGTGAGAGTGTGAGAGGGTGAGAGTGTGAGAGGGTGAGAGTGTGATAGAGTGAGAGAGTGAGAGAGAGCGAGAGTGCGACAGTGGGAGAGTGGGAGAGAGAGAGAGTGAGTGACAGAGGGTGCGCGAGTGAGAGACAGTGAGAGTGAGTGAGAGTGTGTGAAATGAGTGAGAGTTTGTGAGAGTGTTTGAGAGTGAGTGAGAGTGATTGAGAGTGAGTCAGATTGAGTGAGAGTGCGTGAGAGAGAGAGAGAGAGTAAGACGGTGAGAGGGTGAGCGAGTGAGTGAGTGAGCAATTGAGCAAGTGGCAGAGTGTGAGAGTGTGAGAGTGTAATAGAGTGAGTGTGTGAGTGGGAGATAGAGAGAGTGAGAGAGTGAGAGGCTGAGAATGAGTGTGAGAGAATGAGAATGTAAAATGAGTGACAGTGATTGATAGTGAGTGAGAGTAAGTGAGAGTGAGTGATAGTGAGAGAGAGTGCGACAGTGAGAGATATTGATAGTTCGAGAATTCGAGAGTGAGTGAGAGAATGTGTGTGAGAGATAGTGAGAGTGAGAGATAGTGAGAGAGTGAAAGAGTGAGAGAGGCAGTGTGTGAGTGAGTGAGGGTGAGTGTGAGAGTGAGATTGGGTGGGAGAGAGTGAGAGAGTGAGTGTGAGAGTTAGAGTGAGAGAGTGAGAGTGAGAGTGATTGTGAGAGATAGTGAGAGTGAGAGATAGTGAGAGAGTGATAGAGTGAGATAGTGAGAGAGAGGCAGTGTGTGAGAGTGAGTGAGGGTGAGTGTGATAGTGTGATTGTGTGGGAGAGAGTGAGAGATTGAGAGTGAGAGTGAGAGTGAGAGTGTGAGAGATTGAGAGTGAAAGAGTGAGAGGGTGAGAGGGTGAGAAAGTGACAGAGCGTGAGAGTGTGAGAGTGTGATTGAGTCAGAGAGTAAAAAGAGGGTGAGTGGGACAGTGGGAGAGTGAAGGAGAGAGAGAGTGAGTGAGAGTGTGTGAAATGAGTGAGAGTTTGTGAGAGTGTTTGAGAGAGAGTGAGAGTGATTGAGAGTGAGTAAGATTGAGGGAGAGTGAGTAGGAGTGAGTGAGAGAGAGAGTGAGAGTGAGAGTGTGAGAGGGTGAGCGAGTGAGCGATTGAGCAAGTGACAGATTGTGAGAGTGTGAGAGTGTAATAGAGTGAGAGAGTGAGTGGGAAAGAGAGAGAGTGAGAGAGTGAGAGTGAGTGTGAAGAGAATGAGAGTGTAAAATGAGTGACAGTGATTGAGAGTGAGTGAGAGTAAGTGAGAGTGAGTGAAGTGAGAGAGAGTTACACAGTGAGTGGTATTGATAGTTTGAGAAGTCGAGAGTGAGTGAGAGTGAAAGTGAGTGAGGGTGTGAGGTTAAGAGAATGTGAGATTGTGAGAGAGTTACAGAGCGAGAGAGTAGTCGAGAGAGAGAGAGTGAGATAGAGAGAGATTGAGTGAGAAAGAGATTTTTGAGAGTGAGAGTGAGAGTGAGAGCGAGTGTGAGAGATTGAGAGAGTGAGAGAGTGAGATAGTGAGAGAGTGAGATAGTGAGAGTGAGGCAGTGTGTGAGAGTGAGTGAGGGTATGCGTAATAGTGAAATTGGCTGGGAGATATTGAGAATGAGAGAGTGAGAGTGAGAGTGTGAGAGTGTGAGAGTGTGATAGATTGAGAGAGTGAGAGAGAGGGAGAGTGGAACAGTGGGAGAGTGGAAGAGAGAGAGAGTGAGAGACAGAGGATGAGAGAGTGAGAGACAGTGAGAGTGAGTGAGAGTGTGTGAAATGAGTGAGAGTTTTGAGAGTGTTGAGAGTGATTGAGAGTGAGTGAGATTGAGTGAGAGTGAGTGAGAGAGAGAGAGAGTGAGAGGGTGAGAGGGTCAGTGAGTGTGCGAGTGAGCAATTGAGCATGTGGCAGAGTGTGAGAGTGTGAGAGTGTAATAGAGTGAGAGAGTGAGTGGGAGAGAGAGACAGAGTGAGAGAGTGAAAGGGTGAGAGTGAGTGTGAGAGAGAATGAGAGTGTAAAATGAGTGAGAGTGAGTGAGAATAAGTGAGAGTGAGTGATAGTGAGAGAGAGTGCGACAGTGAGAGATATTGATAGTTCGAGAATTCGAGAGTGAGTGAGAGTGAGAGAGTGAGGGAGGTTGAGAAAATGTGAGATTTTGAGAGAGTGACAGAGCGAGAGAGTGAGAGAGAGTGAGAGTGAGTGAGAGTGTGTGAAATGAGTGAGAGTTTGTGAGAGTGCTTGAGTGAGTGAGAGTGATTGAGAGTGATTGAGATTGAGTGAGAGTGAGTGAGAGAGAGAGAGTGAGAGGGTGAGAGGGTCAGCGAGTGTGCGAGTGAACAATTGAGCATGTGGCAGAGTGTGAGAGTGTGAGAGTGTAATAGAGTGAGTGTGTGAGTGGGAGATAGAGAGAGTGAGAGAGTGAGAGGCTGAGAATGAGTGTTGGAGAATGAGAGTGTAAAATGAGTGAGAGTGATTGAGAGTGAGTGAGAGTAAGTGAGAGTGAGTGATAGTGAGAGAGAGTGCGACAGTGAGAGATATTGATAGTTCGAGAATTCGTGAGTGAGTGAGAGTGAGAGAGTGAGTGAGGGTGAGAGGTTGAGAGAATGTGAGATTGTCAGAGAGTGACAGAGAGAGAGAGTGAGATAGAGAGAGAGAGTGAGAGAGAGATTGAGTGAGAGAGAGATTGAGTGAGAGTGAGAAAGAGAGTGAGAGGGTGAGAGTGTGAGAGGGTGAGAGTGTGAGAGGATGAGATGGTGAGCGAGTGACAGAGTGTGAGAGTGTGAGAGTGTGAGAGTGTGAGAGAGTGAGAGAGTGAGAGAGAGAGGAAGACTGGGACTTTGGGAGACTGGGAGAGAGAGAGAGTGAGAGACTGAGAGAGTGAGAGAGAGTGAGAGTGAGTGAGAGTGTGTGAAATGAGTGAGAGTTTGTGAGAGTGCTTGAATGAGTGAGAGTGATTGAGAGTGAGTGAGATTGAGTGAGAGTGAGTGAGAGAGAGAGAGAGTGAGAGTGTGAGAGGGTCAGTGAGTGTGCGCATGAGCAATTGAGCATGTGGCAGTGTGAGAGTGTGAGAGTGTAATAGAGTGAGTGTGTGAGTGGGAGATAGAGAGAGTGAGAGAGTGAGAGGCTGAGAATGAGAGTTAGAGAATGAGAGTGTAAAATGAGTGAGAGTGATTGAGAGAGAGTGAGAGTGGGTGATAGTGAGAGAGAGTGCGACAGTGAGAGATATTGATAGTTCGAGAATTTGTGAGTGAGTGAGAGTGAGAGAGTGAGTGAGGGTGAGAGGTTGAGAAAATGTGAGATTGTGAGAGAGTGAGAGAGAGTGAGAGAGGGAGAGAGTGAGAGAGTGATTGAGTGAGAGAGACATTGAGTGAGAGTGAGAGTGAGAGAGCGAGAGTGAGGTTGAGAGTAAGGGTGAGAGTAAGGGTGATGGTGAGTGTGAGTGTGAGAGTGAGAGAGAGAGAGGGTGAGAGAGAGGGTGAGAAGGAGGGTGAGAGGTGGAGTAAGAGAGAGTGAGAGTGAGGGGAGATTGAAAGTGTGAGTTAGGGTTACAGTGAGAGTGAGGGTGAGGGTGAGATTGAGAGTGAGAGTCAGGGTGAGGGTGAGAGTTATGTTGAGGGTTAGGGTGATGGTGAGGGTGGGGTGAGGGTGAGAGTGATGGTGCGAGTGAGAGTCATAGTGAGAGTCAGGATGAGAGAGAGGGTGAGAGAGAGGCTGAGAGTGAGGGTGAGAGACAGTTTGAGAGTGAGGGTGAGAGTGAGGTTGAGAGTGAGGGAGAGAGTGTGTGTGAGAGATAGTGAGAGTGAGAGATAGTGAGAGAGTGAGAGAGTGAGAGAGGCAGTGTGTGAGAGTGAGTGAGGGTGTGTGTGATAGTGAGATTGGGTGGGAGAGAGTGATAGAGTGAGTGTGAGAGATAGAGTGAGAGAGTGAGAGTGAGAGTGAGAGTGGGTGTGAGAGATAGTGAGATTGAGAGATAGTGAGAGAGTGAGAGAGTGAGAGATTGAGAGAATGAGAGAGGCAGTGTGTGAGAGTGAGTGAGGGTGAGTGTGATAGTGCGATTGGGTGGGAGAGAGTGAGAGATTGAGAGTGAGAGTGAGAGGGTGAGAGGGTGAGTGGGTGAGAGGGTGAGAGGGTGAGCAAGTGACAGAGTGTGAGAGTGTGAGAGTGTGATTGAGTGAGAGAGTAAAAAAGAGGGTGAGTGGAACAGTGGGAAAGTGACAGAGAGAGAGAGTGAGTGAGAGTGTGTGAAATGAGTGAGAGTTTGTGAGAGTGTTTGAGAGAGAGTGAGAGTGATTGAGAGTGTGTAAGATTGAGGGAGAGTGAGGGAGAGTGAGTGTGAGAGAGAGAGAGAGTGACAGGGTGAGAGGGTGAGCGAGTGAGCGATTGAGCAAGTGGCAGAGTGTGAGAGTGTGAGAGTGTGAGAGTGTGAGAGTGTAATAGAGTGAGAGAGTGAGTGGGAAAGAGAGAGAGTGAGAGAGTGAGAGTGAGTGTGAGAGAGAATGAGAGTGTAAAATGAGTGAGAGTGATTGAGAGTGAGTGAGAATAAGTGAGAGTGGCTGATAGTGAGAGAGAGTTACACAGTGAGAAGTATTGATAGTTCGAGAATTCGAGAGTGAGTGAGAGTGAGTGAGGGTGAGAGGTTAAGAGAATGTGAGATTGTGAGAGAGTGACAGAGCGAGAGAGTAAGTGAGAGAGAGAGAGAGAGAGAGAGATTGAGTGAGAGAGAGATTGAATGAGAGTGAGAGTGAGAGTGATGGTGAGAGTGAGTGTGAGAGAGAGGGTGAGAGGGAGGGTGAGAGGGTGAGAGAGGGATAAAGAGAGAGTGAGATTGAGGGGGAGATTGACAGTGAGAGTGAGGGTTACAGTGAGAGTGAGGGTGAGAATGCGGGTGAGAGTCAGGGTTAGGGTGAGAGTTATGTTGAGGGTAAGGGTGATGGTGAGGCTGGGGTGAGGGTGAGAGTGATGGTGAGAGTGAGAGTCATGGTGAGAGTCAGGGTGAGAGAGAGGGTGAGAGAGAGGCTGAGAGAGAGGCTGAGAGAGAGGGTGACAGATAGGTTGAGAGTGAGGGTGAGAGTGAGTTTGAGAGTGAGGGTGAGAGTAAGTGTGAGAGATAGTGAGAGTGAGAGATAGTGAGAGAGTGAGAGAGTGAGATAGTGAGAGAGAGGCAGTGTGTGAGTGTGAGTGAGGGTGAGTGTGATAGTGAGATTGGGTGGGAGAGAGTGAGAGTGAGATAGTGAGAGTGAGAGAGTGAGAGTGAGATGGTGAGAGGGTGAGAGGGTGAGAGGGAGAGAGGGTGAGCGACTGACAGAGTGTGAGAGTGTGAGAGTGTGAAAGTGTGATAGAGTGAGAAACTGTGAGAGAGGGAGAGTGGGAGAGAGAGAATGTGAGAGACTGAGAGTGTGAGAGAGTGAGAGAGATTGAGAGTGAGTGAGTGTGTGAAATGATTGTGAGTTGTTGAGAGTGTTTGAGATTGAGTGAGAGTGATTGAGAGTGAATGATATTGAGTGAGAGTGAGTGAGAGAGAGAAAGAGAGTGAGACAGTGAGCAAGTGAACGATTGTGCAAGTGACACAGTGTGAGAGTGTGAGAGTGTAATAGATTGAGAGAGTGAGTGGGAGAGAGAGAGCGAGAGAGTGAAAGGGTGAGAGTGAGTGTGAGAGAGAATGAGAGTGTAAAATGAGTGAGAGTGATTGAGAGTAAGTGAGAGTGAGTGATAATGAGAGAGAGTGCGACAGTGAGAGATATTGATAGTTCGAGAATTCGAGAGTGAGAGAGTTTTTGAGGGTGAGAGGTTGAGAGAATTTGAGATTGTGAGAGAGTGACAGAGCGAGAGAGTGAGAGAGAGAGAGAGTGAGAGAGAGATTGAGTGAGAGAGAGATTGAGTGAGAGTGAGAGTGTGAGTGAGAGAGAGGGTGAGAGTGAGGGTGAAAGTGAGAGTAAGAGTGAGTGTGAGAGATTGTGAGAGTGAGACTTAGTGAAAAAGTGAGATAGTGAGTGAGAGGCAGTGAGTGAGAGTCAGTGAGAGGGTGAGTGTGATAGTGAGATTGGGTGGGAGAGAGTGAGAGATTGAGAGTGAGAGTGAGCATGAGAGTGAGATAGTGAGAGAGAGAGTGAGAGGGTGAGAGTGTGAGAGGATGAGAGGGTGAGCGAGTGACAGAGTGTGAGAGTGTGAGAGTGTGAGTGTGTGAGAGTGTGATAGAGTGAGAGAGTGAGAGAGTGAGATAGAGGAAGACTGGGACTTTGGGAGAGTGGGAGAGTGGGAGAGAGAGAGAGTGAGAGACTGAGAGAGTGAGAGAGAGTGAGAGTGAGTGAGAGTGTGTGAAATGAGTGAGAGTTTGTGAGAGTGTTTGAGAGCGAATGGGAGTGATTGAGAGTGAGTGAGATTGTGTGAGAGTGAGTCAGAGTGAGTTAGAGAGAGAGAGAGGGTGAGAGGGTGTGCGAGTGAGTGAGTGAGTGATTGAGCAAGTGACAGAGTGTGCAAGTGTGAGAGTGTGAGAGTGTAATAGAGTGAGAGAGTGAGTGGGAGAGAGAGAGAGTGAGAGAGTCAGAGGGTGAGCGAGTGAGTGAGAGTGAGTAAGAGGGAGAGAGAGTGAGAGGGTGAGAGGGTGAGCGAGTGAGTGATTGAGCAAGTGACAGAGTGTGAGAGTGTGAGAGTGTGTGAGTGTGAGAGTGGAATAGAGTGAGAGACTCAGTGGGAGAGAGAGAGTGTGAGTGAGTGAGAGGGTGAGAGTGAGTGTGAGAGAGAATGAGAGTGTAAAATGAATGAGAGTGATTGAGAGTGAGTGAGAGTAAGTGAGAGTGAGTGATATTGAGAGAGAGTGCGACAGTGAGAGATATTGATAGTTCGAGAATTCGAGAGTGAGTGGGAGTTATAGAGTGAGTGAGGGTGAGAGGTTGAGAGAATGTGAGATTGTGAGTGACAGAGCGAGAGAGTGAGAGAGAGTGAGAGAGAGAGAGAGTGAGAGAGAGTGAGATAGAGATTGAGTGAGAGAGAGATTGAGTTAAACTGAGAGTGTGAGGGTGAGAATGAGGTTGAGAGTGAGGGTGAGAGTGAGTGTGAGAGAGGGTGAAAATGAGAGATAATGAGAGCGAGGCAGTGTGTGAGAGTGAGTGAGGGTGAGTGTGATTGTGAGATTGGGTGGGAGAGAGTAAGAGAGTGAGAGTGAGAGAGTAAGAGTGAGATTGAGAGAATGAGAGGGTGAGAGTGTGATAGTGTGAGAGTGTGATAGAGTGAGAGAGTCAGAGAGTGGGAGAGTGGGACAGTGGGTGAGTGGGAGAGAGAGAGAGAGAGTGAGAGACTGAGAGGGTGAGACAGTGAGAACGAGTGAGAGTGAGAGTGTGTGAAATGAGTGAGTTTGTGAGAGTGTTTGAGAGAGAGTGAGAGTGATTGAGATTGAGTGAGATTGAGTGCAAGTGAGTGAGAGAGAGAGAGAGATTAGAGGGTGAGGGGGTGCGCGAGTGAGCGAGTGAGCAACTGAGCAAGTTACACAGTGTGAGAGTGTGAGAGTGTAATAGAGTGAAAGAGTGACTGCGAGAGAGAGAGAGTGAAAGAGTGAGAGGGTGAGAGAGGGTGTGAGAGAGAATGAGTGTGTAAAACGATTGAGAGTGATTGACAGCGAATGAGAGTAAGTGAGAGTGAGTGATAGTGAGATGGAGTGCGACAGTGAGAGATATTGATAGTTCCAGAATTCGAGAGTGAGTGAGAGTGAGAGTGTGAGAGGGTGAGCGAGTGACAGAGTGTGAGAGAGTGAGAGAGTGAGAGTGAGAGGGTGAGATAGTGAGAGGGTGAGAGAGTGAGAGTGTGAGTGGGTGAGAGAGTGAGAGTGTGAGAGGGTGAGAGTGTGATAGAGTGAGAGAGTGAGAGAGAGGGAGAGTGGGCAGTGGGAGAGAGAGAGAGTGAGAGAGTGAGAGGGTGAGAGAGTGAGAGAGTGAGAAATGAGTGAGAATGAGAGAGAGTGAAAGTGAGTGAGAGTGTGTGAAATGAGTGAGAGTGTTTGAGAGTGCGTGAGATTGAGTGAGAGAGAGAGAGTGAGAGGGTGAGAGGCTGTGAGGGTGAGCGAGTGACAGAGTGTGAAAGTGTGAGAGTGTGAGATGGTGATAGAGTGAGAGAGTGAGAGAGAGGTAGATTGGAACTGTGGGAAAGTGGGAGAGAGAGAGACTGAGAGACTGAGAGACTGAGAGGGTGAGAGAGTGAGAGAGAGTGAAAGTGTGTGAAATGAGTGAGAGTGTGTGAGAGTGTGTGAGAGTGTGTGAGAGTGTGTGAGAGTGTGTGAGAGTGTGTGAGAGTTGTTGAGAGTTGTTGAGAGTGAGTGAGAGTGATTGAGAGTGAGTGAGAGTGATTGAGAGTGATTGAGAGTGAGTGAGATTGAGTGAGAGTGAGTGAGAATGAGTCAGAGAGAAAGAGTAGGAGGGTGAGCGAGTGAGCGATTGAGCGAGTGACAGATTGTGAGAGTGTGAGAGTGTGAGAGTGAGAGAGTGAGAGACTGTGACAGTGTGAGAGTGTGAGATTGTAATAGAGTGAGAGAGTGAGTGGGAGAGAGAGAGTGAGAGAGTGAAAGGGTGAGAGTGAGTGTGAGAGAGAATGAGAGTGTAAAATGAGTGAGAGTGATTGAGAGTGAGTGAGAGTAAGTGAGAGTGAGTGATAGTGAGAGAGAGTGCGACAGTGAGAGATATTGATAGTTCCAGAATTCGAGAGTGAGTGAGAGTGAGAGAGCGAGTGAAAATTGGAGTGAGTGAGGGTGAGAGGTTTAAAGAATGTGAGATTGTGAGAGAGTCACAGAGCGAGGGAGTGAAAGAGAGTGAGAGACAAAGTGAGAGAGATTGAGTGAGAGAGGGATTGAGTGAGAGAGAGATTGAGTGAGAGAGAGATTGAGTGAGAGAGAGATTGAGTGAGAGCGAGAGCGAGAGTGAGAGTGAGAGAGAGGGTGAGAGTGAAGGTGAGAGTGAGGGTTAGAGATAGTGAGAGTGAGAGTTAGTGAGAGAGTGAGAGAGTGAGATAGTAAGAGAGAGACAGTGCTTGAGAGTGAGTGAGGGTGAGTGTGATAGTGAGATTGGGTGAGAGATAGAGAGTGAGAGTGAGAGTGAGAGAGTGAGAGTGAGAGAGCGAGAGATTGAGTGAGGGTGAGAGAGTGAGAGTGTGAGAGGGTGAGCGGGCGAGAGGGTGAGCGAGTGAGAGAGTGTGATAGAGTGAGAGACTGAGATAGAGGAAGAGTGGGATAGTGGGAGAGTGGGAGAGAGAGAGAGTGAGAGACTGAGAGGTTGAGAGAGTGAGAAAGAGTGACAGTGAGTGAGAGTGTGTGAGAGTGAATGAGAGTGAATGAGAGTGAGTGAGAGTGAGTGAGAATGAGTGAGAGTGATTGAGAGTGAGTGAGATTGAGTGAGAGTGAGTGAGAGTGAGTGAGATTGAGTGAGAGAGAGAGTGAGAGGGTGAGAGGGTGAGAGTGTGAGAGTGTAATAGAGTGGGAGACAGAGAGAGTGAGAGGGTGAGAGTGAGAGAGAATGAGAGTGTAAAATGAGTGAGAGTGATTGAGAGTGAGTGAGACTAAGTGAGAGTGAGTGATAGTGAGAGAGAGAGCGACAGCGAGAGATATTGATAGCTCGAGAATTCAAGAGTGAGTGAGAGAGAGTGAGTGAGGGTGAGAGGTTGAGATAGTGTGAGATTGTGAGAGTGAGAGAGCGAGTGAGTGAGAGAGAGTGAGATAGAGTGAGATAGAGAGAGCGAGAGAGAATGAGACAGAGCTTGAGTGACAGAGAGATTGAGTGAGAGTGAGAGTGAGGGGGAGAATGAGAGTGATGGTGATGGTGAGAGTGAAAGTGAGAGTGAGTGTGAGAGAGAGGGTGAGAGTGAGTGTGAGATAGAGGGAGGGTGAGAGGCAGGGTGAGAGGGAGGGTGAGAGGGAGGGTGAGAGAGAGGGTGAGAAGGTGGGTGAGAGAGGGAGAAAGAGAGAGTGAAAGTCAGGGGGAGATTGGAATTGAGAGTGATGGTTACAGTGAGAGTGAGGGTGAGGGTGAGAGTCAGGGTGATGCTGAGAGTAAGGTTGAGGGTTAGGGTGATGGTGAGGGTGGGGTGAGGGTGAGAGTGAGTGTGAGAGTGAGAGTCATGGTGAGAGTAGGGGTTAGAGAGAGGGTGAGAGAGAGGCTGAGAGAGAGGCTGAGAGAGAGGCTGAGAGAGAGGGTGAGAGTGAGGGTGAGAGAGGTTGAGAGTGAGTGAGAGAGATAGTGAGAGTCAGAGATAGTGAGAGAGTGAGAGAGTGAGATAGTGAGAGAGAGGCAGTGTGTGAGTGAGGGTGAGTGTGATAGTGAGATTGGGTGGGAGAGAGTGAGAGATTGAGAGTGAGAGTGAGAGTGAGAGAGTGAGAGAGTGAGAGGGTGAGAGGGTGAGCGAGTGACAGAGTGTGAGAGTGTGAGAGTGTTTTAGAGTGAAAGAGTAAAAAAAGAGGGAGAGTGGGAGAGTGGGAGATAGAGAGAGTGAGAGACAGAGAGTGAGAGTGAGTGAGAGTGTCTGATATGAGTAAGAGTTTGTGAGAGTGTTTGAGAGAGAGTGAGAGTGATTGAGAGTGAGTGAGATTCAGGGAGAGTGAGTGAGTGAGTGAGAGAGAGAGAGTGAGAGGGTGAGAGGGTGAACGAGTGAGCGATTGAGCAAGTGACAGAGTGTGAGAGTGAGAGAGTGTGCGAGTGTGAGATTGTGAGAGTGTAATAGAATGAGAGAGTGATTGGGAAAAAGAAAGAGTGATTGAGAGTGAGAGGGTGAGAGTGAGTGTGAGAGAGAATGAGAGTGTAAAATGAGTGAGAGTGATTGAGAGTGAGTGAGAGTAAGTGAGAGTGAGTGATAGTGAGAGAGAGTGCAACAGTGAGAGATATTGCTGGTTCGAGAATTCGAGAGTGATTGAGAGTGAGTGAGGGTGAGAGATTGAGGGAATGTGATATTGTGAGAGAGTGACAGAGAGAGAGAGTGAGTGAGAGTGACAGAGAGAGAGTGAGAGAGAGAGAGATTGGAGAGAGTGAGAGTCAGGGTGAGAGAGAGGGTGAGAGAGAAGCTGAGAGAGAGGCTGAGAGAGAGGCTGAGAGAGAGAGTGCGAGAGGGGTTGCGAGAAGGGTGAGTGAGGGTGAGAGTGAGGTTGAGAGTGAGGGTGAGAGTGAGTGTGAGAGATAGTGAGAGTGAGCGATAGTGAGAGAGTGAGAGAGTGAGATTTTGAGAGAGAGGCAGTGTGTGAGAGTGAGTGAGGGTGATTGTGATAGTGAGATTGGGTGGGAGAGAGTGAAAGTGAGAGTGAGAGTGAGAGAGTGAGTGAGAGTGAGAGAGTGAGAGTGTGAGTGTGAGAGTGTGAGAGTGTGATAGAGTGGGAAAGTGAGAGAGGGAGAGTGGGAGAGAGAGAGAGTGAGAGACAGAGGGTGAGAGAGTGAGTGAGAGTGTGTGTGAAATGAGTGAGAGTTGGTGAGAGTGAGTGAGAGTGATTGAGAGAGTGAGAGTAAGTGAGAGAGAGAGTGTGAGAGGGTGAGCGAGTGAACGATTGAGCAAGTGACAGAGTGTGCGAGTGTGAGAGTGTGAGTGTGAGAGTGTAATAGAGTGAGAGTGAGTGGGAGAGAGAGAGTGAGAGAGTGAAAGGGTGAGAGTGAGTGTGAGAGAGAATGAGAGTGTAAAATGAGTGAGAGTGATTGAGAGTGAGTGAGAGTAAGTGAGAGTCAGTGATAGTGAGAGAGAGTGTGACAGTGAGAGATATTGATATTTCGAGAATTCGAGAGTGAGAGATTGAGAGAATGTGAGATTCTTAGAGAGAGTGACAGAGCGAGAGAGTGAGAGAGAGAGAGAGTGAGAGAGAGATTGAGTGAGAGAGAGATTGAATGAGAGAGAGATTGAGTGAGATTGAGAGTGAGAGTGAGAGAGAGAGTGAGGGTGAGAGTGAGAGTGAGGGGATGAGTGAATGTGAGAGATAGTGAGAGAGAGAGTTAGTGAGAGAGTGAGATAGTGAGAGAGAGGCAGTGTGTGAGAGTGATTGAGGGTGAGTGTGATAGTGAGATTGGGTGGAGGGAGTGAGTGATTGAAAGTGAGAGTGAGAGAGTGAGAGAGTGTGAGTGAGAGCGTGAGAGCGTGAGAGAGTGAGAGGGTGAGAGGGTGAGAGGGTGAGAAGGTGAGAGGTTGAGCGAGTGACAGAGTGTGAGAGTGTGGGAGTGTGATATAGTGAGATAGCGAGAGTGAGTGAGAGTGTGTGAAATGAGTGAGAGTTGGTAAGAGTGTTAGAGAGTGAGTGAGAGTGATTGAGAGTGAGTGAGCTTGAATGAGAGTGAGTGACAGTGAGTGAGAGTGAGTGAGAGAGAGAGAGAGAGTGAGAGGGTGAGCGAGTGAACGATTGAGCAAAGGACAGAGTGTGAGTGTGTGAGAGTGTGAGAGTGTGAGAGTGTGAGAGTGTGAGAGTGAGAGAGTGTGAGATTGTAATAGAGCGAGTGAGTGAGTGGGAGAGAGAGAGAGTGAGAGAGTGAAAGGGTAAAGTGAGTGTGAGAGAGAATGAGAGTGTAAAATGAGTGAGAGTGATTGAGAGTGAGTGAGAGTAAGTGAGAGTGAGTGATAGTGAGAGAGAGTGTGACAGTGAGAGATATTGATAGCTCGAGAATTCGAGAGTGAGTGAGAGTGAGTGAGAGTGAGTGAGAGAGAGAGAGAGAGTGTGAGAGCGTGTGCGAGTGAACGATTGAGCAAGTGACAGAGTGTGAGATTGTGAGAGTGTGAGAGTGTGAGAGTGTGAGATTGTGAGAGTGTGAGAGTATGAGAGTATGAGAGTGTGAGAGTGTGAGATTGTAATAGTGAGTGAGTGAGTGGGAGAGAGAGAGTGAGGGAGTGAAATGGTGAGAGTGAGTGTGAGAGAGAATGAGAGTGTAAAATGAGTGAGAGTAATTGAGAGTGATTGAGAGTAAGTGAGAGTGAGTGATAGTGAGAGTGTGTGACAGTGAGAGATATTAATAGTGCGAGAATTCGAATGTGAGTGAGAGTGAGAGAGTAGTGATGGTGAGAGGTTGAGAGAATGTGAGATTGTGAGAGAGTGACAGAGCAAGAGTGTGAGAGAGAGTGAGATAGAGAGAGAGAGTGAGAGAGAGATTGAGTGACAGAGAGATTGAGTGAGAGTGATGGTGTGAGTGAGGGTAATGGTGAGAGTGTGTGAGAGTGAGTGTGAGAGAGAGGGTGAGAAAGAGGGTGAGAGGGAGGGTGAGAGAGAGGGTGAGAGAGAGGGTGAGAAGGAGGTTGAGAGAGGGAGAAAGAGAGAGTGAGAGTGAGGGTTGCAGTGAGGGTGAGGGTGAGATTGAGCGTGAGAGTCAGGGTGATAGTGAGAGTCATGTTGAGGGTTAGGGTGATGGTGAGGGTGCGGTGAGGGTGACAGTGAGAGTGAGAGTGAGAGTCATGGTGATAGTCGGGGTGAGAGAGAGGGTGAGAGAAAGGCTGAGACAGAGGCTGAGAGAGAGGGTGAGAGAGAGGGTGAGAGATAGTGAGAGTGAGAGATAGTGAGAGTGAGAGATTGTGAGAGTGAGAGATAGTGAGAGAGTGAGAGAGTGAGATAGTGAGAGAGAGGAAATGTGTCAGAGTGAGCGAGGATAAGCGTGATAGTGAGATTGGCTGGGAGAGATTGAGACTGTTAGATTGAGAGTGAGAGTGAGAGTGTGAGATTGTGAGAGTGTGATACAGTGAGAGAGAGGGTGAGAGTGAGGGTGAGAGTGAGTGTGAGAGATAGTGAGAGAGAGAGTTAATGAGAGAGTGAGATTCGAGAGAGAGGCATTGTGTGAGAGTGAGTGAGTGTGAGTGTGATAGTTAGATTGGGTAAGAGAGATAGTGAGAGTGAGAGATAGTGACAGAGTGAGAGAGTGAGATAGTGAGAGAGTGAGAGAGTGAGATAGTGAGAGAGTGAGATAGTGAGAGAGAGGCAGTGTGTGAGAGTGAGTGAGGGTAAGTGTGATTGTGAGATTGGTTGGGAGAGATTGAGAGTGAGAGAGAGAGAGTGAGAGAGTGTGAGAGTGTGATAGAGGGAGAGTGAGAGAGAGGGTGAGAGTGAGGTTGAGAGTGATGGTGAGAGTGAGGTTGAGAGTGATGGTGAGAGTGAGTCTGAGAGAGTGAGATTGTGAGAGTGACAGAGCGAGAGAGTAAGTGAGAGTGAGAGAGAGAGCGTGAGAGAGAGAGAGAGATTGAGTGAGAGTGAGAGTGATGGTGAGAGAGAGTGTGAGAGTGAGTGTGAGACAGAGGGTGAGAGGGAAGATGAGAGAGAGGGTGAGAGAGGGATAAAGAAAGAGTGAGAGTGGGGGGAGATTGACAGTGAGTGTGAGGGTTACAGTGAGAGTGAGGGTGAGGGTGAGATTGAGGGTGAGTCAGGGTTAGGGTGAGAGTTATGTTGAGGGTAATGGTGATGGTGAGGGAGGGGTGAGGGTGAGAGTGATGGTGAGAGTGAGTGTCATGGTGAGAGTCAGGGTGAGAGAGAGGCTGAGAGATAGGCTGAGAGAGAGGGTGAGAGAGAGGTTGAGAGTGAGGGTGAGAGTGAGGGTGAGAGTGAGTGTGAGAGATAGTGAGAGTGAGAGATAGTGAGAGAGTGAGAGAGTGAGATATTGAGAGGGAGGCAATGTGTGAGTGTGAGTGAGGGTGAGTGTGATGGTGAGATTGGGTGGGTGAGAGTGAGACTGAGATAGTGAGAGTGAGAGAGTGAGAGAGTGAGATGGTGAGAGGGTGAGAAGGTGAGCGACTGACAGTGTGAGAGTGTGAGAGTGTGAAAGTGTGATAGAGTGAGAAAGTATGAGAGAGGGAGAGTGGGAGAACGGAGAGAGAGAATGTGAGACTGAGAGGGTGAGAGAGTGAGAGAAAGTGAGAGTGAGTGAGTGTGTGAAATGAGTGAGAGTTGGTTAGAGTGTTTGAGAGTGAGTGAGAGTGATTGAGAGTGAATGAGATTGAGTGAGAGTGAGTGAGAGTGAGTGAGAGAGAGTGAGCAAGTGAACGATTGAGCAAGTGACACAGTGTGAGAGTGTGAGAGTGTAATAGATTGAGAGAGTGAGTGGGAGAGAGAGAGAGAGTGAGAGAGTTAAAGGGTGAGAGTGAGTGTGAGAGAGAATGAGAGTGTAAAATGAGTGAGAGTGATTGAGAGTAAGTGAGAGTGAGTGATAATGAGAGAGAGTGCGACAGTGAGAGATATTGATAGTTCAAGAATTCGAGAGTGACAGAGTGAGTGAGGGTGAGAGGTTGAGAGAATTTGAGATTGTGAGAGAGTGACAGAACGAGAGTGAGAGAGAGAGATTGAGAGAGAGATTGAGTGAGAGAGAGATTGAGTGAGAGTGTGAGTGAGAGAGAGGGTGAGAGTGAGGGTGAAAGTGAGAGTAAGAGTGAGTGTGAGAGATTGTGAGAGTGAGAGTTAGTGAGAAAGTGAGATAGTGAGTGAGAGGCAGTGAGTGAGAGTCAGTGAGAGGGTGAGTTTGATAGTGAGATTGGGTGGGAGAGAGTGAGATTGAAGTGGGAGAGAGCATGAGAGTGAGAGAGTGAGAGAGAGAGTGAGAGGGTGAGAGTGTGAGAGGGTGAGTGTGTGAGAGGATGGGAGGATGAGAGGGTGAGCGAGTGATAGAGTGTGAGAGTGTGAGAGAGTGAGAGAGTGAGAGAGAGGAAGACTGGGACTTTGGGAGAGTGGGAGAGAGAGAGAGTGAGAGACTGAGAGAGTGAGAGAGAGTGAGTGAGAGTGTGTGAAATGAGTGAGAGTTTGTGAGAGTGTTTGAGAGAGAGTGAGTGATTGAGAGTGAGTGAGATTGCTTGAGAGTGAGTGAGAGTGAGTGAGAGAGAGAGAGGGTGAGAGGGTGTGCGAGTGAGTGAGTGAGCGATTGAGCAAGTGACAGAGTGTGCGAGTGTGCGAGTGTGCGAGTGTGAGAGTGTGAGAGTGTGCGAGTGTGAGAGTGTAATAGAGTGAGACAGTGAGTGGGAGAGAGAGAGTGAGAGAGTCAGAGGGTGAGAGTGAGTGAGTGAGTAAGAGAGAGAGAGAGAGTGAGAGGGTGAGAGGGTGAGCGAGTGAGTGATTGAGCAAGTGACAGAGTGTGAGAGTGTGAGAGTGGAATAGAGTGAGAGACTGAGTGGGAGAGAGAGGGTGTGAGTGAGTGAGAGGGTGACAGTGATTGTGAGAGAAAATGAGAGTGTAAAATGAGTGAGAGTGATTGAGAGTGAGTGAGAGTAAGAGAGAGTGAGTGATAGTGAGAGAGAGTGCGACAGTGAGAGATATTGATAGTTCGAGAATTCGAGAGTGAGTGAGAGTGAGAGAGTGAGTGAGGGTGAGAGGTTGAGAGAATGTGAAATTGTGAGTGACAGAGCGAGAGAGTGGGAGAGAGTGAGAGAGGGAGTGAGAGAAAGTGAGAGAGAGATTGAGGGAGAGAGAGATTGAGTTAAACTGAGAGTGTGAATGAGAGTGAGGGTGAGAATGAGGTTGAGAGTGAGGGTGAGAGTGAGTGTGAGAGAGGGTGAGAGCAAGAGATAGTGAGAGAGAGGCAGTGTGTGAGAGTGAGTGAGGGTGAGTGTGATTGTGTGATTGGGTGGCAGAGAGTGAGAGAGTGAGAGAGTAAGAGTGAGATTGAGAGAATGTGAGGGTGAGAGTGATAGTGTGAGAGTGTGATAGAGTGAGAGAGTCAGAGAGTGGGGGAGTGGGACAGTGGGAGAGTGGGAGAGAGAAAGAGTGAGAGACAGAGAGGGTGAGACAGTGAGAATGAGTGAGAGTGAGTGAGAGTGTGTGAAATGAGTGAGAGTTTGTGAGAGTGTTTGAGAGAGAGTGAGAGTGATTGAGATTGAGTGAGATTGAGTGGGAGTGAGTGAGTGAGAGAGAGAGAGAGAGATTAGAGGGTGAGAGGGTGAGAGGGTGCGCGAGTGAGCGAGTGAGCGATTGAGCAAGATACACAGTGTGAGAGTGTGAGAGTATGAGAGTGTGAGAGTGTAATACAGTGAGAGAGTGACTGCGAGATAGAGAGTGAGAGAGTGAGAGAGTGAGAGGGTGAGAGTGGGTGTGAGAGAGAATGAGAGTGTAAAACGATTGAGAGTGATTGAGAGTGAGTTAGAGTAAGTGAGAGTGAGTGATAGTGAGAGAGAGTGCGACAGTGAGAGATATTGATAGTTCCAGAATTCGGGAGTGAGTGAGAGTGAGAGAGTGAGAGGGTGAGTGAGTGACAGAGTGTGAGAGAGTGAGAGTGAGAGGGTGAGAGAGTGAGAGAGTGAGAGGGTGAGAGAGTGAGAGAGTGAGAGGGTGAGCGAGTGAGCGATTGAGCGAGTGACAGATTGTGAGAGTGTGAGAGTGTGAAAGTGTGAGAGTGTGAGAGTGAGAGAGTTTGAGTGTTTGAGAGTGTGAGATTGTAATAGAGTGAGAGAGTGAGTGGGAGAGAGAGAGAGTGAGAGAGTGAAAGGGTGAGAGTGAGTGTGAGAGAGAATGAGAGTGTAAAATGAGTGAGAGTGATTGAGAGTGAGTGAGAGTAAGTGAGAGTGAGTGATAGTGAGAGAGAGTGGGGAGTGTGACAGTGAGAGATATTGATAGTTCGAGAATTCGAGAGTGAGTGAGAGTGAGAGAGTGAGTGAGAGTTGGAGTGAGTGAGGTTGAGAGGTTTAGAGAATGTGAGATTGTGAGAGAGTGACAGAGCGAGGGAGTGAGAGAGAGTTATAGAGAGAGCGAGAGAGATTGAGTGAGAGAGAGATTGAGTGAGAGAGAGATTGAGTGAGAGCGAGGGTGAGGGTGAGAGTGAGAGAGAGGGTGAGAGTGAAGGTGAGAGTGAGGGTGAGAGATAGTGAGAGTGAGAGTTAGTGAGAGAGTGAGATAGTGAGAGAGAGAGACAGTGTTTGAGAGTGAGTGAGGGTGAGTGTGACAGTGAGATTGGGTGAGAGATAGAGAGTGAGAGATTGAGAGTGAGAGAGTGAGAGAGTGAGAGTGAGAGAGTGAGAGAGCGAGAGAGTGAGTGAGGGTGAGAGAGTGAGAGTGTGAGAGGGTGAGAGGGTGAGCGAGTGAGAGAGTGTGAGAGTGTGATAGAGTGAGAGACTGAGATAGAGGGAGAGTGGGAGAGTGGGAGAGAGAGAGAGTGAGAGACTGAGAGGTTGAGTGAGTGAGAAAGAGTGACAGTGAGTGAGAGTGTGTGAGAGTGTATGAGAGTGAATGAGAGTGAGTGAGAGTGAGTGAGAGTGAGTGATAGTGAGTGAGAGTGAGTGAGAATGATTGAGCGTGAGTGAGATTGAGTGAGAGTGAGTGAGAGTGAGTGAGAGAGAGTGAGAGGGTGAGAGTGTGAGAGTGTAATAGAGTGGGAGAGTGAGAGAGGGAGAGTGGGAGAGAGAGAGTGAGAGACAGAGGGTGAGAGAGTGAGAGAGACTGAGAGTGAGTGAGAGTGTGTGAAATGAGTGAGAGTTGATGAGAGTGAGTGAGAGTGTTTGAGAGTGAGTGAGATTGATTGAGAGTGAGTGAGAGTGAGTGAGAGAGAGAGAGTGAGAGGGTGAGCGAGGGAACGATTGAGCAAGAGACAGAGTGTGAGAGAGTGCGAGTGTGAGAGTGTGAGACTGTAATAGAGAGAGAGAGTGAGTGGGAGAGAGAGAGTGAGAGAGTGAAAGGGTGAGAGTGAGTGTGAGAGAGAATGAGAGTGTAAAATGAGTGAGAGTGATTGAGAGTGAGTGAGAGTAAGGGAGAGTGAATGATAGTGAGAGAGAGTGCGACAGTGAGAGATATTGATAGTTCGAGAATTCCAGAGTGAGTGAGAGTGAGAGAGTGAGTGAGAGTTGGAGTGAGTAAGTGTGAGAGGTTTAGAGAATGTGAGATTGTGAGAGAGTGACACAGCGAGGGAGTGAGAGAGAGTGACAGAGAGAGAGTGAGAGAGATTGAGTGAGAGAGAGATTGAGTGAGAGAGAGATTGAGTGAGAGCGAGAGTGAGAGTGAGAGAGAGGGTGAGAGTGAGAGAGAGGGTGAGAGTGAAGGTGAGAGTGAGGGTGAGAGATAGTGAGAGTGAGAGTTAGTGAGAGAGTGAGAGAGTGAGATATTAAGAGAGAGAGACAGTGTTTGAGAGGGAGTGAGGGTGAGTGTGATAGTAAGATTGGGTTACAGATAGAGAGAGAGAGAGTGAGAGTGAGAGAGTGAGAGTGAGGGACTGAGAGAGCGAGAGAGTGAGTGAGGGTGAGAGAGTGAGAGTGTGAGAGGGTGAGAGGGTGAGAGGGCAAGAGGGCGAGCGAGTGTGAGAGTGTGATAGAGTGAGAGAGTGGGAGAGTGGGAGAGAGAGAGAGTGAGAGACTGAGAGGGTGAGAGAGTGAGAAAGAGTGACAGTGAGTGAGAGTGTGTGAGAGTGTGTGAGAGTGAATGAGAGTGAGTGAGAGTGAGTGAGATTGAGTGAGAGAGAGAGAGTGAGAGGATGAGAGTGTGAGAGTGTAATAGAGTGGGAGAGAGAGAGTGAGAGGGTGAGAGTGAGAGAGAATGAGAGTGTAAAATGAGTGAGAGTGATTGAGAGTGAGTGAGACTAAGTGAGAGTGAGTGATAGTGAGAGAGAGTGCGACAGTGAGAGATATTGATAGTTTGAGAATTCAAGAGTGAGTGAGAGAGAGTGAGTGAGGGTGAGAGGTTGAGAGAATGTGAAATTGTGAGAGTGAGAGAGCGAGTGAGTGAGAGAGAGTGAGATAGAGTGGGATAGAGAGAGCGAGAGAGAGTGAGAGAGAGATTGAGTGAGAGTGAGAGAGAGAGTGAGAGTGATGGTTATGGTGAGAGTGAAAGTGAGTGAGTGTGAGAGTGAGTGTGAGAGAGGGGGAGGGTGAGAGGGAGGTTGAGAGGGAGGTTGAGAGGGAGGGTGAGAGAGAGGGTGAGAAGGAGGGTGAGAGAGGAAGAAAGAGAGAGTGAATTTCAGGGGGAGATTGGAATTGAGAGTGATGGTTACAGTGACAGTGAGGGTGAGGGTGAGATTGAGGGTGAGAGTCGGGGTGATGCTGAGAGTCATGTTGAGGGTTAGGGTGATGGTGAGGGTGAGGTGAGGGTGAGAGTGAGTGTGAGAGTGAGAGTCGTGGTGAGAGTAGGGGTTAGAGAGAGGGTGAGAGAGAGGCTGAGAGAGAGGCTGAGAGAGAGGCTGAAAGAGAGTGAGGGTGAGAGTGAGGTTGAGAGTGAGTGAGAGAGACACTGAGAGTCAGAGATAGTGAGAGAGTGAGAGAGTGAGATAGTGAGAGAGGCAGTGTGTGAGTGAGGGTGAGTGTGATAATGAGATTGGGTGGGAGAGAGTGAGAGATTGAGAGTACGAGTGAGAGTGAGAGAGTGAGAGAGTGAGAGGGTGAGCGAGTGACAGAGCGTGAGAGTGTGAGAGTGTGATAGAGTGAGAGAGTAAAAAACAGGGAGAGTGGGAGAGAGAGAGAGTGAGAGAATGAGAGGGTGAGAGATTGAGAGAGAGTGAGAGTGGGTGAGAGTGTGTAATGAGTGAGAGTTTGTGAGAGTGTTTGAGAGTGATTGAGAGTGAGTGAGATTTAGGGAGAGTGAGTGAGAGTGAGTGAGAGTGAGTGAGAGAGAGAGAGTGAGAGGGTGAGAGGGTGAACGAGTGAGTGATTGAGCAAGTGACAGAGTGTGAGAGTGTGAGAGAGTGCGAGCGTGAGAGTGTGAGAGTGTGAGAGTGTAATAGAGTGAGAGAGTGAGTGAGGGTATGAGGTTGAGAGAATTTGAGATTGTGAGAGAGTGACAGAGTGAGAGAGTGAGAGGGACTGAGATCGAGTGAGATAGAGAGAGTGAGAGAGAGTGAGAGAAAGATTGAGTGACAGAGAGATTGAGTGAGAGTGAGAGTGATGATGATGGTGAGAGTGAGTGTGAGAGTGAGTGTGAGAGACAGGGTGAGAGGGAGTGTGAGAGGTAGGGTGAGAAAGAGGGTGAGGGCGAGGGTGAGTTTGAGGGTGAGGGCGAGAGTGAGCATGAGAGAGAGGGTGAGAGAGAGTGTGAGAGAAAGGGTGAGAGTGAGGGTGAGTGAGGTTGAGAGTGAGGGTGAGAGTGAGTGTGAGAGATAGTGAGAGGTAGTGAGAGAGTGAGAGAGTGAGAGAGAGGAAGTGTGTGAGAGTGAGGGAGTGTGAGTGTGATAGTGAGATTGGGTGAGAGAGAGTGAGAGAGGGAGAGAGTGAGAATGAGAGAGTGAGAGGGTGAGAGGGTGAGAGGCTGAGAGTGTGAGAGGGTGAGAGGGTGAGCGAGTGACAGAGTGTGAGAGTGTGAGAGAGTGAGAGAGTGAGAGGGTGAGAGGGTGAGCGAGGGACAGAGTGTGAGATTGTGAGAGTGTGATATAGTGAGAGAGTGAGAGAGAGGGAGAGTGGGACAGTGGGAGAGTGGGAGAGAGTGAGAGTGGGAGACCGAGAGGATGAGAGAGTGAGAGTGAGTGAGAGTGTGCGAAATGACAGAGTGTAAGAGTGTTTGAGAGTGTTTGAGAGTGATTGAGAGTGAGTGAGATTGAGTGAGACTGAGTGAGATTGAGTGAGAGAAAGTGAGAGGGTGAGAGGGTGAGTGAGTGAGCGAGTGAGCGAGTGAGCAAGTGACAGATTGACAGAGTGACAGAGTGTGAGAGTGTGAGAGTGTGAGAGTGTGATAGATGAGAGAGTGAGCGGGAGAGGGAGAGTGAGTGAGTGAGAGGATGAGAGTGAGTGTGAGAGAGAATGAGAGTGTAAAATGAGTGAGAGTAATTGAGAGTGATTGAGAGTAAGTGAGAGTGAGTGATAGTGAGAGTGTGCGACAGTGAGAGATATAGATAGTGCGAGAATTCGAGAGTGAGTGACAGTGAGAGAGTAGTGATGGTGAGAGGTTGAGAGAATGTGAGATTGTGAGAGAGTGACAGAGCGAGAGTGTGAGAGAGAGAGTGAGATAGAGAGAGAGAGAGTGAGAGAGAGATTGAGTGACAGAGAGATTGAGTGAGAGTAATGGTGTGAGTGAGGGTGATGGTGAGAGTGAGTGTGAGAGGGAGTGTGAGAGTGAGTGTGAGAGGGAGTGTGAGAGAGAGGGTGAGAGGGAGGGTGAGAGAGAGGGTGAGAGAGAGGATGAGAGAGAGGGTGAGAGAGAGGGTGAGAAGGAGGTTGAGAGAGGGAGAAAGAGAGAGTGAGAGTGAGGGTTGCAGTGAGGGTGAGGGTGAGGGTGAGATTGAGCGTGAGAGTCAGGGTGAGGGTGAGAGTCATGTTGAGGGTTAGGGTGATGGTGAGGGTGGGGTGAGGGTGACAGTGAGGGTGAGAGTGAGAGTCATGGTGATAGTCGGGGTGAGAGAGAGGGTGAGAGAAAGGCTGAGACAGAGGCTGAGAGAGAGGGTGAGAGAAAGGGTGAGAGAGAGGGTGAGAGTGAGGGTGAGAGTGAGGGTGAGAGTGAGTGTGAGAATGAGTGTGAGAGTGAGTGTGAGAGATAGTGAGAGTGAGAGATAGTGAGAGTGAGAGATAGTGAGAGAGTGAGAGAGTGAGATAGTGAGACAGAGGAAGTGTGTGAGAGTGAGCGCGGATAAGCGTGATAGTGAGATTGGTTGGGAGAGATTGAGACTGAGAGAGTGAGAGTGAGAGTGAGAGTGTGAGATTGTGAGAGTGTGATACAGTGAGAGAGAGGGTGAGAGTGTGATAGTGTGAGAGTGTGATAGAGTGAGAGAGTCAGAGAGTGGGAGAGTGGGACAGTGGGAGACTGGGAGAGAGAGAGAATGAGAGACTGAGAGGGTGAGACAATGAGAAAGAGTGAGAGTGAGTGAGAGTGTGTGAAATGAGTGAGAGTTTGTGAGAGTGTTTGAGAGAGAGTGATTGAGATTGAGTGAGATTGAGTGGGAGTGAGTGAGTGAGAGAGAGAGAGATTAGCGAGTGAGAGGGTGCGCGAGTGAGCGAGTGAGCGATTGTGCAAGTTACACAGTGTGAGAGTGTGAGAGTGTGAGAGTGTAATAGAGTGAGAGAGTGACTGTGAGAGAGAGAGTGAGAGAGTGAGAGGGTGAGAGTGGGTGTGAGAGAGAATGAGAGTGTAAAACGATTGAGAGTGATTGAGAGTGAGTGAGAGTAAGTGAGAGTGAGTGATAGTGAGACAGAGTGCGACAGTGAAAGATATTGATAGTTCCAGAATTCGGGAGTGAGTGAGAGTGAGAGAGTGAGAGGGTGAGTGAGTGACAGAGTGTGAGAGAGTGAGAGAGTGAGAGTGAGAGGCTGAGAGAGTGAGAGAGTGAGAGAGTGAGAGGGTGAGAGAGTGAGAGTGTGAGAGGGTGAGAGAGTGAGAATGTGAGAGGGTGAGAGTAGTGATAGAGTGAGAGAGTGAGAGAGAGGGAGAGTGGGCAGTGGGAGAGTGGGAGAGAGAGTGTGAGACTGAGAGTGAGAGTGAGTGAGAGGGTGTGAAATGAGTGAGAGTGTTTGAGAGTGCGTGAGAGTGATTGAGAGTGAGTGAGATTGAGTGAGAGTGAGTGAGATTGAGTGAGAGAGAGAGAGTGAGAGGGTGAGAGGGTGAGCGAGTGACAGAGTGTGAGAGTGTGAGATGGTCATAGAGTGAGAAGTGAGAGAGAGGGAGATTGGGACTGTGGAAGAGTGGGAGAGAGAGAGAGTGAGTGACTGAGAGACTGAGAGTGTGAGAGAGAGAAAGAGAGTGAGAGTGTGTGAGAGTGTGCGAGAGTGAGTGAGAGTGAGTCAGAGTGAATTAGAGTGATTGAGAGTGAGTGAGATTGAGTGAGATTAAGTGAGATTGAGTGAGATTGAGTCAGAGAGAAAGAATGAGAGGGTGAGCGAGTGAACGATTGAGCGAGTGAAAGATTGTGAGAGTGTGAGAGTGAGAGAGTTTGAGAGTTTGAGAGTGTGAGAGTGTAATAGAGTGAGAGAGTGAGTGGGAGAGAGAGAGTCAGAGAGTGAAAGGGTGAGAGTGAGTGTGAGAGAGAATGAGAGTGTAAAATGAGTGAGAGTGATTGAGAGTGAGTGAGAGTAAGTGAGAGTGAGTGATAGTGAGAGAGAGTGGAGAGTGTGACAGTGAGAGATATTGATAGTTCGAGAATTCAAGAGTGAGTGAGAGTGAGACAATGAGTGAGAGTTGGAGTGAGTGAGGTTGAGAGGTTTAGAGAATGTGAGATTGTGAGAGAGTGACAGAGCGAGGGAGTGAGAGAGAGTGATAGAGAGAGTGAGAGAGATTGAGTGAGAGAGAGATTGAGTGAGAGAGAGATTGAGTGAGAGAGAGATTGAGTGAGAGCGAGGGTGAGGGTGAGAGTGAGAGAGAGGGTGAGAGTGAAGGTGAGAGTGAGGGTGAGAGATAGTGAGAGTGAGAGTTAGTGAGAGAGTGAGATAGTGAGAGAGAGACAGTGTTTGAGAGTGAGTGAGAGTGAGTGTGACAGTGAGATTGGGTGAGAGATAGAGAGTGAGAGAGTGAGAGTGAGAGAGTGAGAGTGAGAGAGGGTGAGAGGGTGAGAGGGTGAGCGAGTGAGAGAGTGTGAGAGTGTTATAGAGTGAGAGACTGAGATAGAGGGAGAGTGGGATAGTGGGAGAGTGGGAGAGAGACAGAGTGAGAGACTGAGAGGTTGAGAGAGTCAGAAAGAGTGAGAGTGAGTGAGAGTGTGTGAGAGTGTGTGAGAGTGTGTGAGAGTGAATGGGAGTGAGTGAGAGTGAGTGATAGTGAGTGAGAGTGAGTGAGAGTTATTGAGAGTGAGTGAGATTGAGTGAGAGTGAGTGAGAGTGAGTGAGATTGAGTGAGAGAGAGTGAGAGGGTGAGAGTGTGAGAGTGTGAGAGTGTAATAGAGTGGGAGAGTGAGAGAGGGAGAGTGGGAGAGAGAGAGAGTGAGAGACAGAGGGTGAGAGAGTGAGAGAGACTGAGAGTGAGTGAGAGTGTGTGAAATGAGTGAGAGTTGGTGAGAGTGAGTGAGAGTGAGTGAGATTGATTGAGAGTGAGTGAGAGTGAGTGAGAGAGAGAGAGTGAGAGGGTGAGCGAGGGAACGATTGAGCAAGTGACAGAGTGTGAGAGAGTGTGAGTGTGAGAGTGTAATAGAGTGAGAGAGTGAGTGGGAGAGAGAGAGTGAGAGAGTGAAAGGGTGAGAGTGAGTGTGAGAGAGAATGAGAGGGTAAAATGAGTGAGAGTGAGTGAGAGTAAGTGAGTGTGAATGATAATGAGAGAGAGTGCGACAGTGAGAGATATTGATAGTTCGAGAATTCCAGAGTGAGTGAGAGTGAGAGAGTGAGTGAGAGTTGGAGTGAGTGAGTGTGAGAGTTTTAGAGAATGTGAGATTGTGAGAGAGTGACAGAGCGAGGGAGTGAGAGAGAGTGAGAGAGAGAGAGTGAGAGAGATTGAGTGAGAGAGAGATTGAGTGAGAGAGAGATTGAGTGAGAGCGAGAGTGAGAATGAGAGTGAGAGAGAGGGTGAGAGTGAAGGTGAGAGTGAGGGTGAGAGATAGTGAGAGTGAGAGTTAGTGAGAGAGTGAGCTATTGAGAGAGAGACAGTGTTTGAGAGTGAGTGAGGGTGAGTGTGATAGTGAGATTGGGTTACAGATAGAGAATGAGAGAGTGAGAGTGAGAGAGCGAAAGAGTGAGAGTGAGGGAGTGAGAGAGCGAGAAAGTGAGTGAGGGTGAGAGAGTGAGAGTGTGAGAGGGTGAGAGGGCGAGAGGGCGAGCGAGTGTGAGAGTGTGATAGAGTGAGAGAGTGAGAGAGAGGGAGAGTGGGAGAGTGGGAGAGAGAGAGAGTGAGAGACTGAGAGGGTGAGAGAGTGAGAAAGAGTGACAGTGAGTGAGAGTGTGTGAGAGTGTGTGAGAGTGAATGAGAGTGAATGAGAGTGAGTGAGAGTGAGTGAGAGTGAGTAAGACTGAGTGAGAGTGAGTGAGAGTGAGTGAGATTGAGTGAGAGAGAGAGAGTGAGAGGGTGAGAGTGTGAGAGTGTAACAGAGTGAGAGAGTGAGTGGGAGAGAGAGAGTCAGAGAGTGAAAGGGTGAGAGTGAGTGTGAGAGAGAATGAGAGTGTAAAATGAGTGACAGTGATTGAGAGTGAGTGAGAGTAAGTGAGAGTGAGTGATAGTGAGAGAGAGTGGAGAGTGTGACAGTGAGAGATATTGATAGTTCGAGAATTCAAGAGTGAGTGAGAGTGAGACAATGAGTGAGAGTTGGAGTGAGTGAGGTTGAGAGGTTTAGAGAATGTGAGATTGTGAGAGAGTGACAGAGCGAGGGAGTGAGAGAGAGTGATAGAGAGAGTGAGAGAGATTGAGTGAGAGAGAGATTGAGTGAGAGAGAGATTGAGTGAGAGAGAGATTGAGTGAGAGCGAGGGTGAGGGTGAGAGTGAGAGAGAGGGTGAGAGTGAAGGTGAGAGTGAGGGTGAGAGATAGTGAGAGTGAGAGTTAGTGAGAGAGTGAGATAGTGAGAGAGAGACAGTGTTTGAGAGTGAGTGAGAGTGAGTGTGACAGTGAGATTGGGTGAGAGATAGAGAGTGAGAGAGTGAGAGTGAGAGAGTGAGAGTGAGAGAGGGTGAGAGGGTGAGCGAGTGAGAGAGTGTGAGAGTGTGAGAGTGTTATAGAGTGAGAGACTGAGATAGAGGGAGAGTGGGATAGTGGGAGAGTGGGAGAGAGACAGAGTGAGAGACTGAGAGGTTGAGAGAGTGAGAAAGAGTGAGAGTGAGTGAGAGTGTGTGAGAGTGTGTGAGAGTGAATGGGAGTGAGTGAGAGTGAGTGATAGTGAGTGAGAGTGAGTGAGAGTGATTGAGAGTGAGTGAGATTGAGTGAGAGTGAGTGAGAGTGAGTGAGATTGAGTGAGAGAGAGTGAGAGGGTGAGAGTGTGAGAGTGTAATAGAGTGGGAGAGTGAGAGAGGGAGAGTGGGAGAGAGAGAGAGTGAGAGACAGAGGGTGAGAGAGTGAGAGAGACTGAGAGTGAGTGAGAGTGTGTGAAATGAGTGAGAGTTGGTGAGAGTGAGTGAGAGTGAGTGAGATTGATTGAGAGTGAGTGAGAGTGAGTGAGAGAGAGAGAGTGAGAGGGTGAGCGAGGGAATGATTGAGCAAGTGACAGAGTGTGAGAGAGTGTGAGTGTGAGAGTGTAATAGAGTGAGAGAGTGAGTGGGAGAGAGAGAGTGAGAGAGTGAAAGGGTGAGAGTGAGTGTGAGAGAGAATGAGAGGGTAAAATGAGTGAGAGTGAGTGAGAGTAAGTGAGTGTGAATGATAATGAGAGAGAGTGCGACAGTGAGAGATATTGATAGTTCGAGAATTCCAGAGTGAGTGAGAGTGAGAGAGTGAGTGAGAGTTGGAGTGAGTGAGTGTGAGAGTTTTAGAGAATGTGAGATTGTGAGAGAGTGACAGAGCGAGGGAGTGAGAGAGAGTGAGAGAGAGAGTGAGAGAGATTGAGTGAGAGAGAGATTGAGTGAGAGAGAGATTGAGTGAGAGCGAGAGTGAGAATGAGAGTGAGAGAGAGGGTGAGAGTGAAGGTGAGAGTGAGGGTGAGAGATAGTGAGAGTGAGAGTTAGTGAGAGAGTGAGCTATTGAGAGAGAGACAGTGTTTGAGAGTGAGTGAGGGTGAGTGTGATAGTGAGATTGGGTTACAGATAGAGAATGAGAGAGTGAGAGTGAGAGAGTGAAAGAGTGAGAGTGAGGGAGTGAGAGAGCGAGAGAGTGAGTGAGGGTGAGAGAGTGAGAGTGTGAGAGGGTGAGAGGGTGAGCGAGTGAGAGAGTGTGAGAGTGTGATAGAGTGAGAGACTGAGATAGAGGGAGAGTGGGAGAGTGGGAGAGAGAGAGAGTGAGAGACTGAGAGGTTGAGTGAGTGAGAAAGAGTGACAGTGAGTGAGAGTGTGTGAGAGTGTGTGAGAGTGAATGAGAGTGAGTGAGAGTGAGTGAGAGTGAGTGATAGTGAGTGAGAGTGAGTGAGAATGATTGAGCGTGAGTGAGATTGAGTGAGAGTGAGTGAGAGTGAGTGAGAGTGAGTGAGAGAGAGTGAGAGGGTGAGAGTGTGAGAGTGTAATAGAGTGGGAGAGTGAGAGAGGGAGAGTGGGAGAGAGAGAGTGAGAGACAGAGGGTGAGAGAGTGAGAGAGACTGAGAGTGAGTGAGAGTGTGTGAAATGAGTGAGAGTTGATGAGAGTGAGTGAGAGTGTTTGAGAGTGAGTGAGATTGATTGAGAGTGAGTGAGAGTGAGTGAGAGAGAGAGAGTGAGAGGGTGAGCGAGGGAACGATTGAGCAAGAGACAGAGTGTGAGAGAGTGCGAGTGTGAGAGTGTGAGACTGTAATAGAGAGAGAGAGTGAGTGGGAGAGAGAGAGTGAGAGAGTGAAAGGGTGAGAGTGAGTGTGAGAGAGAATGAGAGTGTAAAATGAGTGAGAGTGATTGAGAGTGAGTGAGAGTAAGGGAGAGTGAATGATAGTGAGAGAGAGTGCGACAGTGAGAGATATTGATAGTTCGAGAATTCCAGAGTGAGTGAGAGTGAGAGAGTGAGTGAGAGTTGGAGTGAGTGAGTGAGAGGTTTAGAGAATGTGAGATTGTGAGAGAGTGACAGAGCGAGGGAGTGAGAGAGAGTGACAGAGAGAGAGTGAGAGAGATTGAGTGAGAGAGAGATTGAGTGAGAGAGAGATTGAGTGAGAGCAAGAGTGAGAGTGAGAGTGAGAGAGAGGGTGAGAGTGAAGGTGAGAGTGAGGGTGAGAGATAGTGAGAGTGAGAGTTAGTGAGAGAGTGAGATATTAAGAGAGAGAGACAGTGTTTGAGAGGGAGTGAGGGTGAGTGTGATAGTAAGATTGGGTTACAGATAGAGAGAGAGAGAGTGAGAGTGAGAGAGTGAGAGTGAGGGACTGAGAGAGCGAGAGAGTGAGTGAGGGTGAGAGAGTGAGAGTGTGAGAGGGTGAGAGGGTGAGAGGGCAAGAGGGCGAGCGAGTGTGAGAGTGTGATAGAGTGAGAGAGTAGGAGAGTGGGAGAGAGAAAGAGTGAGAGACTGAGAGGGTGAGACAGTGAGAAAGAGTGACAGTGAGTGAGAGTGTGTGAGAGTGTGTGAGAGTGAATGAGAGTGAGTGAGAGTGAGTGAGATTGAGTGAGAGAGAGAGAGTGAGAGGGTGAGAGTGTGAGAGTGTGAGAGTGTAATAGAGTGGGAGAGAGAGAGTGAGAGGGTGAGAGTGAGAGAGAATGAGAGCGTAAAATGAGTGAGAGTGATTGAGAGTGAGTGAGACTAAGTGAGAGTGAGTGATAGTGAGAGAGAGTGCGACAGTGAGAGATATTGATAGTTTGAGAATTCAAGAGTGAGTGAGAGAGAGTGAGTGAGGGTGAGAGGTTGAGAGAATGTGAAATTGTGAGAGTGAGAGAGCGAGTGAGTGAGAGAGAGTGAGATAGAGTGGGATAGAGAGAGCGAGAGAGAGTGAGACAGAGATTGAGTGAGAGAGAGATTGAGTGAGAGTGAGAGAGAGAGTGAGAGTGATGGTTATGGTGAGAGTGAAAGTGAGTGAGTGTGAGAGTGAGTGTGAGAGAGGGGGAGGGTGAGAGGGAGGTTGAGAGGGAGGTTGAGAGGGAGGGTGAGAGAGAGGGTGAGAAGGAGGGTGAGAGAGGAAGAAAGAGAGAGTGAATTTCAGGGGGAGATTGGAATTGAGAGTGATGGTTACAGTGACAGTGAGGGTGAGATTGAGGGTGAGAGTCAGGGTGATGCTGAGAGTCATGTTGAGGGTTAGGGTGATGGTGAGGGTGAGGTGAGGGTGAGAGTGAGTGTGAGAGTGAGAGTCGTGGTGAGAGTAGGGGTTAGAGAGAGGGTGAGAGAGAGCTGAGAGAGAGGCTGAGAGAGAGGCTGAAAGAGAGTGAGGGTGAGAGTGAGGTTGAGAGTGAGTGAGAGAGATAGTGAGAGTCAGAGATAGTGAGAGAGTGAGAGAGTGAGATAGTGAGAGAGGCAGTGTGTGAGTGAGGGTGAGTGTGATAATGAGATTGGGTGGGAGAGAGTGAGAGATTGAGAGTACGAGTGAGAGTGAGAGAGTGAGAGAGTGAGAGGGTGAGCGAGTGACAGAGCATGAGAGTGTGAGAGTGTGATAGAGTGAGAGAGTAAAAAACAGGGAGAGTGGGAGAGAGAGAGAGTGAGAGAATGAGAGGGTGAGAGATTGAGAGAGAGTGAGAGTGGGTGAGAGTGTGTAATGAGTGAGAGTTTGTGAGAGTGTTTGAGAGTGATTGAGAGTGAGTGAGATTTAGGGAGAGTGAGTGAGAGTGAGTGAGAGTGAGAGTGAGTGAGAGAGAGAGAGAGTGAGAGGGTGAGAGGGTGAACGAGTGAGTGATTGAGCAAGTGACAGAGTGTGAGAGTGTGAGAGAGTGCGAGCGTGAGAGTGTGAGAGTGTGAGAGTGTAATAGAGTGAGAGAGTGAGTGAGGGTATGAGGTTGAGAGAATTTGAGATTGTGAGAGAGTGACAGAGCGAGAGAGTGAGAGGGACTGAGATCGAGTGAGATAGAGAGAGTGAGAGAGAGTGAGAGAAAGATTGAGTGACAGAGAGATTGAGTGAGAGTGAGAGTGATGATGATGGTGAGAGTGAGTGTGAGAGTGAGTGTGAGAGACAGGGTGAGAGGGAGTGTGAGAGGTAGGGTGAGAAAGAGGGTGAGGGCGAGGGTGAGTTTGAGGGTGAGGGTGAGGGTGAGGGCGAGAGTGAGCATGAGAGAGAGGGTGAGAGAGAGTGTGAGAGAAAGGGTGAGAGTGAGGGTGAGTGAGGTTGAGAGTGAGGGTGAGAGTGAGTGTGAGAGATAGTGAGAGGTAGTGAGAGAGTGAGAGAGTGAGAGAGAGGAAGTGTGTGAGAGTGAGTGAGTGTGAGTGTGATAGTGAGATTGGGTGAGAGAGAGTCAGAGAGGGAGAGAGTGAGAGTGAGAGAGTGAGAGGGTGAGAGGGTGAGAGGCTGAGAGTGTGAGAGGGTGAGAGGGTGAGCGAGTGACAGAGTGTGAGAGTGTGAGAGAGTGAGAGAGTGAGAGGGTGAGAGGGTGAGCGAGGGACAGAGTGTGAGATTGTGAGAGTGTGATATAGTGAGAGAGTGAGAGAGAGGGAGAGTGGGACAGTGGGAGAGTGGGAGAGAGTGAGAGTGGGAGACCGAGAGGATGAGAGAGTGAGAGTGAGTGAGAGTGTGCAAAATGACAGAGTGTAAGAGTGTTTGAGAGTGTTTGAGAGTGATTGAGAGTGAGTGAGATTGAGTGAGACTGAGTGAGATTGAGTGAGAGAAAGTGAGAGGGTGAGAGGGTGAGTGAGTGAGCGAGTGAGCAAGTGACAGATTGACAGAGTGACAGAGTGTGAGAGTGTGAGAGTGTGATAGATGAGAGAGTGAGTGGGAGAGGGAGAGTGAGTGAGTGAGAGGGTGAGAGTGAGTGTGAGAGAGAATGAGAGTGTAAAATGAGTGAGAGTAATTGAGAGTGATTGAGAGTAAGTGAGAGTGAGTGATAGTGAGAGTGTGCGACAGTGAGAGATATTGATAGTGCGAGAATTCGAGAGTGAGTGACAGTGAGAGAGTAGTGATGGTGAGAGGTTGAGAGAATGTGAGATTGTGAGAGAGTGACAGAGCGAGAGTGTGAGAGAGAGAGTGAGATAGAGAGAGAGAGTGAGAGAGAGATTGAGTGACAGAGAGATTGAGTGAGAGTGATGGTGTGAGTGAGGGTGATGGTGAGAGTGAGTGTGAGAGGGAGTGTGAGAGTGAGTGTGAGAGGGAGTGTGAGAGAGAGGGTGAGAGGGAGGGTGAGAGAGAGGGTGAGAGAGAGGATGAGAGAGAGGGTGAGAGAGAGGGTGAGAAGGAGGTTGAGAGAGGGAGAAAGAGAGGGTGAGAGTGAGGGTTGCAGTGAGGGTGAGGGTGAGGGTGGGGTGAGGGTGACAGTGAGGGTGAGAGTGAGAGTCATGGTGATAGTCGGGGTGAGAGAGAGGGTGAGAGAAAGGCTGAGACAGAGGCTGAGAGAGAGGGTGAGAGAAAGGGTGAGAGAGAGGGTGAGAGTGAGGGTGAGAGTGTGGGTGAGAGTGAGTGTGAGAGTGAGTGTGAGAGTGAGTGTGAGAGATAGTGAGAGTGAGAGATAGTGAGAGTGAGAGATAGTGAGAGAGTGAGAGAGTGAGATAGTGAGACAGAGGAAGTGTGTGAGAGTGAGCGCGGATAAGCGTGATAGTGAGATTGGTTGGGAGAGATTGAGACTGAGAGAGTGAGAGTGAGAGTGAGAGTGTGAGATTGTGAGAGTGTGATACAGTGAGAGAGAGGGTGAGAGTGTGATAGTGTGAGAGTGTGATAGAGTGAGAGAGTCAGAGAGTGGGAGAGTGGGACAGTGGGAGACTGGGAGAGAGAGAGAATGAGAGACTGAGAGGTGAGACAATGAGAAAGAGTGAGAGTGAGTGAGAGTGTGTGAAATGAGTGAGAGTTTGTGAGAGTGTTTGAGAGAGAGTGATTGAGATTGAGTGAGATTGAGTGGGAGTGAGTGAGTGAGAGAGAGAGAGATTAGCGAGTGAGAGGGTGCGCGAGTGAGCGAAGTGAGCGATTGAGCAAGTTACACAGTGTGAGAGTGTGAGAGTGTGAGAGTGTAATAGAGTGAGAGAGTGACTGCGAGAGAGAGAGTGAGAGAGTGAGAGGGTGAGAGTGGGTGTGAGAGAGAATGAGAGTGTAAAATGATTGAGAGTGATTGAGAGTGAGTGAGAGTAAGTGAGAGTGAGTGATAGTGAGACAGAGTGCGACAGTGAAAGATATTGATAGTTCCAGAATTCGGGAATGAGTGAGAGTGAGAGAGTGAGAGGGTGAGTGAGTGACAGAGTGTGAGAGAGTGAGAGAGTGAGAGTGAGAGGGTGAGAGAGTGAGAGAGTGAGAGAGTGAGAGGGTGAGAGAGTGAGAGGGTGAGAGGGTGAGAGAGTGAGAATGTGAGAGGGTGAGAGTAGTGATAGAATGAGAGAGTGAGAGAGAGGGAGAGTGGGCAGTGGGAGAGTGGGAGAGAGAGAGAGTGAGAGACTGAGAGTGAGAGTGAGTGAGAGGGTGTGAAATGAGTGAGAGTGTTTGAGAGTGCGTGAGAGTGATTGAGAGTGAGTGAGATTGAGTGAGAGTGAGTGAGATTGAGTGAGAGAGAGAGAGTGAGAGGGTGAGAGGGTGAGCGAGTGACAGAGTGTGAGAGTGTGAGATGGTCATAGAGTGAGAAGTGAGAGAGAGGGAGATTGGGACTGTGGGAGAGTGGGAGAGAGAGAGAGTGAGTGACTGAGAGACTGAGAGTTTGAGAGAGAGAAAGAGAGTGAGAGTGTGTGAGAGTGTGCGAGAGTGTGCGAGAGTGAGTGAGAGTGAGTGACAGTGAGTGAGAGTGAGTGACAGTGAGTGAGAGTGAGTCAGAGTGAATTAGAGTGATTGAGAGTGAGTGAGATTGAGTGAGATTAAGTGAGATTGAGTGAGATTGAGTCAGAGAGAAAGAATGAGAGGGTGAGCGAGTGAACGATTGAGCGAGTGAAAGATTGTGAGAGTGTGAGAGTGAGAGAGTTTGAGAGTTTGAGAGTGTGAGAGTGTAATAGAGTGAGAGAGTGAGTGAGTGAGTGAGAGAGAGTGAAGAAGGTGAGACGTGAGTGTGAGAGAGAATGAGCGTGTAAAATGAGTGAGAGATGAGTGAGTGTGAGTGAGAGAGTGAGAGAGAGTGAAGTGAGAGTGAGAGTGATGAGATTGATAGTGTAGAGATCAAGTGATAGTGAGAGAGAGAGTGAGAGTTGGACAGTGAGTGAGAGTTGAGAGGTTTAGAGATTAGAGTGTGAGATGTGAGAAGAGTGACAGGAGGGAGTGAGAGAGAGTGAGTGAGAGATGAGTGAGAGAGAGATTGACTGAGAGAGTGAGATTGAGTGAGAGAGAGATTGAGTGAGAGAGAGATGAGTGAGGAGAGAGTGAAGTGAGAGCGAGGGTGAGGGTGAGAGTGAGAGAGAGGGTGAGAGTGAAGGTGAGAGTGAGGGTGAGAGATAGTGAGAGTGAGAGTTAGTGAGAGAGTGAGATAGTGAGAGAGAGAGACAGTGTTTGAGAGTGAGTGAGAGTGAGTGTGACAGTGAGATTGGGTGGGAGATAGAGAGTGAGAGAGTGAGAGTGAGAGAGTGAGAGAGTGAGAGTGAGAGAGGGTGAGAGGGTGAGAGGGTGAGCGAGTGAGAGAGTGTGAGAGTGTTATAGAGTGAGAGACTGAGATAGAGGGAGAGTGGGATAGTGGGAGAGTGGGAGAGAGACAGAGTGAGAGACTGAGAGGTTGAGAGAGTCAGAAAGAGTGAGAGTGAGTGAGAGTGTGTGAGAGTGTGTGAGAGTGAATGGGAGTGAGTGAGAGTGAGTGAGAGTGAGTGATAGTGAGTGAGAGTGAGTGAGAGTGATTGAGAGTGAGTGAGATTGAGTGAGAGTGAGTGAGATTGAGTGAGAGAGAGTGAGAGAGAGTGAGAGGGTGAGAGTGTGAGAGTGTGAGAGTGTAATAGAGTGGGAGAGTGAGAGAGGGAGAGTGGGAGAGAGAGAGAGTGAGAGACAGAGGGTGAGAGTGAGAGAGACTGAGAGTGAGTGAGAGTGTGTGAAATGAGTGAGAGTTGATGAGAGTGAGTGAGAGTGAGTGAGATTGATTGAGAGTGAGTGAGAGTGAGTGAGAGAGAGAGAGTGAGGGGGTGAGCGAGGGAACGATTGAGCAAGTGACAGAGTGTGAGAGAGTGTGAGTGTGAGAGTGTGAGAGTGTAATAGAGTGAGAGAGTGAGTGGGAGAGAGAGAGTGAGAGAGTGAAAGGGTGAGAGTGAGTGTGAGAGAGAATGAGAGGGTAAAATGAGTGAGAGTGAGTGAGAGTAAGTGAGTGTGAATGATAATGAGAGAGAGTGCGACAGTGAGAGATATTGATAGTTCGAGAATTCCAGAGTGAGTGGGAGTGAGAGAGTGAGTGAGAGTTGGAGTGAGTGAGTGTGAGAGTTTTAGAGAATGTGAGATTGTGAGAGAGTGACAGAGCGAGGGAGTGAGAGAGAGTGAGAGAGAGAGAGTGAGAGAGATTGAGTGAGAGAGAGATTGAGTGAGAGAGAGATTGAGTGAGAGCGAGAGTGAGAATGAGAGTGAGAGAGAGGGTGAGAGTGAAGGTGAGAGTGAGGGTGAGAGATAGTGAGAGTGAGAGTTAGTGAGAGAGTGAGCTATTGAGAGAGAGACAGTGTTTGAGAGTGAGTGAGGGTGAGTGTGATAGTGAGATTGGGTTACAGATAGAGAATGAGAGAGTGAGAGTGAGAGAGTGAAAGAGTGAGAGTGAGGGAGTGAGAGAGCGAGAGAGTGAGTGAGGGTGAGAGAGTGAGAGTGTGAGAGGGTGAGAGGGCGAGAGGGCGAGCGAGTGTGAGAGTGTGATAGAGTGAGAGAGTGAGAGAGAGGGAGAGTGGGAGAGTGGGAGAGAGAGAGAGTGAGAGACTGAGAGGGTGAGAGAGTGAGAAAGAGTGACAGTGAGTGAGAGTGTGTGAGAGTGTGTGAGAGTGAATGAGAGTGAATGAGAGTGAGTGAGAGTGAGTGAGAGTGAGTAAGATTGAGTGAGAGTGAGTGAGAGTGAGTGAGATTGAGTGAGAGAGGGAGAGTGAGAGGGTGAGAGTGTGAGAGTGTAACAGAGTGGGAGAGAGAGAATGAGAGGGTGAGAGTGAGAGAGAATGAGAGTGTAAAATGAGTGAGAGTGATTGAGGGTGAGTGAGACTAAGTGAGAGTGAGTGATAGTGAGAGAGAGAGCGACAGCGAGAGATACTGATAGTTCGAGAATTCAAGAGTGAGTGAGAGAGAGTGAGTGAGGGTGAAAGGTTGAGAGAATGCGAGATTGTGAGAGTGAGAGAGAGTGAGATAGAGTGAGATAGAGAGAGCGAGCGAGAGTGAGACAGAGATTGAGTGAGAGAGAGATTGAGTGAGAGTGAGAGTGAGAGTGAGAGTGATGGTTATGGTGAGAGTGAAAGTGAGAGTGAGTGTGAGAGAAAGGGAGGGTGAGAGGGAGTTTGAGAGGGAGGGTGAGAGAGAGGGTGAGAAGGAGGGTGAGAGAGGGAGAAAGAGAGAGTGAAACTCAGGGGGAGATTGGAATTGAGAGTGATGGTTACAGTGAGAGTGAGGGTGAGGGTGAGAGTCAGGGTGATGCTGAGAGTCATGTTGAGGGTTAGTGTGATGGCGAGGGTGAGGTGAGGGTGAGAGTGAGTGTGAGAGTTAGAGTCGTGGTGAGAGTAGGGGTCAGAGAGAGGGTGAGAGAGAGGCTGAGAGAGATGGTGAGAGTGAGGGTGAGAGTGAGGTTGATAGTGAGTGAGAGAGATAGTGAGAGTCAGAGATAGTGAGAGAGTGAGAGAGTGAGATAGTGAGAGAGAGGCAGTGTGTGAGTGAGGGTGAGTGTGATAGTGAGATTGGGTGGGAGAGAGTGAGAGATTGAGAGTGAGAGTGAGAGTGAGAGAGTGAGAGAGTGAGAGGGTGAGAGGGTGAACGAGTGATAGAGTGTGAGAGTGTGAGAGTGTGATAGAGTGACAGAGTAAAAAAGAGGGAGAGTGAGAGAGTGGGAGAGAGAGAGAGTGAGAGACTGAGAGGGTGAGAGATTGAGAGAGAATGAGAGTGAGTGAGAGTTTGTGATATGAGTGAGAGTTTGTGAGAGTGTTTGAGAGAGAGTGAGAGTGATTGAGAGTGAGTGAGATTTAGGGAGAGTGAGTGAGAGTGAGTGAGATGAGTGAGATAGTGAGAGAATGAGAGGGTGAGAGGGTGAACGAGTGAGTGATTGAGCAAGTGACAGACTTTGAGTGTGTGAGAGTGTGCGAGTGTGAGAGTGTGAGAGTTTAATAGAGTGAGAGAGTGAGTGGGAAAGTCTGAGAGTGAAAGAGTGAGAGGGTGAGAGTGAGTGTGAGAGAGAATGAGAGTGTAAAATGAGTGAGAGTGATTGAGAGTGAGTGAGAGTAAGTGAGAGTGAGTGATAGTAAGAGACAGTGCAACAGTGAGAGATATTGATAGTTCGAGAATTTGAGAGTGAGAGTGAGAGGGTGAGAGATTGAGAGAAAGTGAGATTGTGAGAGAGTGAGAGAGAGAGAGTGAGTGAGAGTGAGAGAAAGAGAGAGTGAAAGAGAGAGAGTTTGAGTGAGAGAGAGATTGTGTGAGAGTGAGTGTGAGAGTGAGGGTGAGAGTGAGGGTGATGGTGAGAGTGAGTGTGAGAGAGAGGGTGAGAGAGAGGGTGAGAGAGAGGGTGAGAGAGAGGGTGAGAGAGAGGGTGAGAGAGAGGGTGAGAGAGAGGGTGAGGAGGAGGGTGAGAGAGAGGGTGAGGAGGAGGGTGAGCGAGGGATAAAGAGAGAGTGAGAGTGAGGGGGAGAATGAAAGTGAGAGTGAGGGTTACAGTGAGAGTGAGGGTGAAGGTGAGATTGAGGGTGAGAGTCAGGGTGAGGGTGAGAGTAATGTTGAGGGTTAGGGTGAAGGTGAGTTTGGGGTGAGGGTGAGTGTGATGGTGAGAGTGAGAGTCATGGTGAGAGAAAGGGTGAGAGAGAGGGTGAGAGAGAGGGTGAGAGAGAGGCTGAGAGAGAGGCTGAGAGAGAGGGTGCTAGAGAGGTTGCGAGTGAGGGTGAGAGTGAGGGTGAGAGTGAGGGTGAGAGTGAGTGTGAGAGATAGTGAGAGTGAAGATAGTGAGAGTGAGAGATAGTGAGAGTGAGAGATAGTGAGAGAGTGAGAGAGTGAGATTTTGAGAGAGAGGCAGTGTGTGAGAGTGAGTGAGGGTGATTGTGATAGTGAGTTTGGATGGGAGAGAGTGAGAGTGAGAGAGTGGGAGTGAGAGTGAGAGTGAGAGAGTGAGAGTGTGAGAGTGTGAGAGTGCGATAGAGTGGGAGAGTGAGAGAGAGGGAGAGTGGGAGAGAGAGAGATTGAGAGACAGAGGGTGAGAGAGTGAGAGAGACAGAGTGAGTGAGAGTGTGTGAAATGAGTGAGAGTTGGTGAGAGTGTGTGAGAGTGAGTGACAGAGATTGAGAGTGAGTGAGATTGATTGAGAGTGAGTGAGAGTGAGTGAGAAAGAGAGAGTGAGAGGGTGAGCGAGTGAACGATTGAGCAAGTGACAGAGTGTGAGAGTGTGCGAGTGTGAGAGTGTAATAGAGTGAGAGAGTGAGTGGGAGAGATAGAGTGAGAGAGTGAAAGGGTGATAGTGAGTGTGAGAGAGAATGAGAGTGTAAAATGAGTGAGAGTGATTGAGAGTGAGTGAGAGTAAGTGAGAGTGAGTGATAGTGAGAGAGAGTGCGACAGTGAGAGATATTGATAGTTCAAGAATTCGAGAGTGCCAGATTGAGTGAGGGTGAGATGTTGAGAGAAATTGAGATGCTGAGAGAGTGACAGAGCGAGAGAGTGAGAGAGAGAGAGAGAGTGAGAGAGAGATTGAGTGAGAGAGAGATTGAATAAGGGAGATATTGAGTGAGATTGAGAGTGAGAGTGAGTGAGAGAGTGAGAGTGAGGGTAAGAGTGAGGGGATGAGTGAATGTGAGAGATAGTGAGAGAGAGAGTTAGTGAGAGAGTGAGATAGTGAGAGAGAGGCAGTGTGTGAGACTGATTGAGGGTGAGTGTGATAGTGAGATTGGGTGGAGGGAGTGAGAGATTGAAAGTGAGAGTGAGAGAGTGAGAGTGAGAGCGTGAGAGAGTGAGAGAGTGAGAGGGTGAGAGGGTGAGAGCATGAGAGGGTGAGAGGGTGAGAGGTTGAGCGAGTGACAGAGTGTGAGATTGTGAGAGTGTGATATAGTGAGATAGCGAGAGTGAGTGAGAGTGTGTGAAATGTGTGAGAGTTGGTAAGAGTGTTTGAGAGTGAGTGAGAGTGATTGAGAGTGAGTGAGATTGAGTGAGAGTGAGTGAGACTGAGTGAGAGTGAGTGAGAGAGAGTGAGAGTGAGTGAGAGAGAGTGAGAGGGTGAGCGAGTGAACGATTGAGCAAGTGACAGAGTGTGAGAGTGTGAGATTGTGAGAGTGTGAGAGTGTGAGAGTGAGAGAGTGAGAGAGTGAGAGAGTGTGAGAGTGTGAGATTGTAATAGAGTGTGTGAGTGAGTGGGGGAGAGATAGAGTGAGAGAGTGAAAGGGTGAGAGTGAGTGTGAGAGAGAGTGAGAGTGTAAAATGAGTGAGTGATTGAGAGTGAGTGAGAGTAAGTGAGAGTGAGTGATAGTGAGACAGAGTGCCACAGTGAGAGATAGTGATAGTTCGAGAATTCGAGAGTGAGTGAGAGTGAGAGAGTGAGTGAGAGTTGGAGTGAGTGAGGGTGAGAGGTTTAGAGAATGGGAGATTGTGAGAGAGTGACAGAGCGAGAGAGTGAGAGAGAGTGAGAGAGAGTATGAGAGAGAGTGAGAGAGAGATTCAGTGAGAGAGATTGAGTGAGAGTGAGAGTGAGAGAGAGGGTGAGAGTGAGGGTGAGAGTGAGGTTGAGAGTGCGGGTGAGAGTGAGTGTGAGAGATAGTGAGAGTGAGAGTTAGTGAGAGTGAGAGAGAGTGAGAGAGAGGCAGTGTTTGAGAGTGAGTTAGGTTGAGTGTGATAGTGAGATTGGGTGAGAGATAGAGAGATAGTGAGAGAGTGAGAGCGAGAGAGTGAGAGAGTGAGAGGGTGAGAGAGCGAGACAGTGAGAGGGTGAGAGAGTGAGAGTGTGAGAGGGTGAGAGGATGAGAGGGTTAGAGGGCGAGCGAGTGAGAGAGTGTGAGAGTGTGATAGAGTGAGAGAGTGAGAGAAAGGGAGAGTGGGACAGTGGAGAGAGAGCGTGAGAGACTGAGAGGGTGAGAGAGTGAGAGAGTGAGATAGTGAGAGAGAGGCAGTGTGTGAGTGTGAGTGAGGGTAAGTGTGATAGTGAGATTGGTTGGGAGAGAGTGAGAGTGAGAGAGTGAGAGTGAGAGTGTGAGAGTGTGATAGAGTGAGAAAGTGTGTGAAATGAGTGAGAGTGTATGAAATTGTGTGAGAGTGCGTGAGAATGAGTGAGAGTGATTGAGAGTGAGTGAGATTGAGTGAATTGAGTGAGAGTGAGTGAGATTGAGTGAGAGAGAGAGTGAGAGGGTGAGAGGGTGAGCGAGTGAGTGATAGAGCGAGTGACAGAGTGTGAGAGTGTGAGAGTGTAATAGGGGAGAATGAGAGTGAGAGTGAGAATGAGACTGAGGGTGGGAGTCAGCGTCAGAGTCAAGGTGTTAGTGAGTGTGAGAGAGAGAGTGAGAGTGAGTGTGAGAGAGAGGGTGAGAGCGAGGGTGAGAACACGGGTGAGAATGAGGGTGAGAGTGAGGGTGAGATTGAGGGTGAGAGTGAGAATGAGACTGAGGGTGGGAGTCAGCGTGAGAGTCATGGTGAGAGTGAGTGTGAGAGTGAGTGTGAGAGTGAGTGTGAGAGAGTGGGTGAGAGAGTGGGTGAGAGAGAGGGGGAGAGAGGATGAGAGAGAGGGTGAGAGAGACGGTTAGAGAGAGGTTTAGAGCAAGGGTATGGGTGAGAGTGAGAGTCAGGGTTAGAGTCACTGTGAGAGTCACTGTGAGAGTGAGTATGAGAGAGATGGTGAGAGAGAGGATGAGAGCAAAGGTGAGTGGAGGGTATGGGTGAAGTTGACAGCGAGGGGGAGAGTGAGTGTGAGAGTCACTATGAGGGTGAGGGTGAGAGTGAGAGTGAGGGTGAGAGTGAGTGAGGTTTAGGGTGAGGGTGACAGTGAGGGTTAGAGTGAGGGTGAGAGTGAGGGTGAGATTGAGGGTGAGAGTGAGGGTGAGAGTGAGGGTGAGAGTGAGGGTGAGAGTGAGGGTGAGTGTGAGGATGAGTGTGAGTGTGAGAGATAGTGAGAGTGAGAGTGAGAGATAGTGCGAGAGTGAGATAGTGAGAGAGAGGCAGTGTGTGAGTGTGAGGGTAAGTGTGATAGTGAGATTGGTTGGGAGAGAGTGAGAGTGAGAGAGTGAGAGTGAGAGTGTGAGAGTGTGATAGAGTGAGAGAGAGGGAGAGTGGAACAGTGGAAGAGTGGGAGTGAGAGTGTGAGAGACTGAGAGGGTGAGAGAGTGCGAGAGAGTCAGAGTGATTGAGAGTGTGTGAAATGAGTAGAGTTTGTGAGAGTGTTTGAGAGTGAGTGAGAGTGATTGAGAGTGAATGAGAGTGATTGAGAGTGAGTGAGATTGAGTTAGAGTGAGTCAGAGAGAGAGAGAGTGAGAGGGTGAGAGGGTGAGCGAGTGAGCGAGTGAGCAATTGACTGAGTGTGAGAGTGTGGAAGTGTAATAGAGTGAGAGAGTGAGTGAGAAAGAGATAGAGTGAGAGAGTGAGAAGGTGAGAATGAGTGTGAGAGAATGAGAGGGTAAAATGAGTGAGAGTGATTGAGAGTGAGTGAGAGTGAGTGATAGTGAGAGAGAGTGTGACAGTGAGAAATATTGATAGTTCGAGAATTCGAGAGTGAGTGAGAGTGAGAGAGTGAGTGAGGGTGAGAAGCTGAGAGGGCGAGTGAGTGAGAGAGTGTGATAGAGTGAGAGAGTGAGACAGAGGGAGAGTTGGACAGTGGGAGTGTGGGAGAGAGAGGGAGTGAGAGACTGAGAGGGTGAGAGAGTGAGAGTGAGAGTGTGTGAGAGTGTGTGAGAGTGTTTGAGAGTGAGTTAGAGTGATTAAGACTGAGTGAGATTGAGTGAGATTGAGTGAGAGAGAGAGTGAGAGGGTGAGCGAGTGAGCGTTTGAGCGACTGAGCGAATGACAGAGTGTGAGAGTGTGGGAGTGTGAGAGTGTAATAGAGTGAGAGAGTGAGTGGAAGAGAGAGAATGAGAGAGTGAGAGGGTGAGAGTGAGAGTGAGAGAATATGAGAGTGAAAAAAGAGTGAGAGTGATTGAGAGTGAGTGAGAGTAAGTGAGAGTGAGTGATAATGAGAGAGTGCGACAGTGAGAGATATTGAAAATTCGAGAATTCGAGAGTGAGTGAGAGTGAGAGAGTGAGTGAGGGTGAGAGGTTGAGAGAATGAGAGATTGTGAGAGTGACAGAGCGAGAGAGTGAGATAGAGTGAGATAGAGAGAGAAAGTGAGAGAGAGTGAGAGAGAGATTGAGTGACAGAGAGATTGAGTGAGAGTGAGGGTGATGGTGAGAGTGAGTGTGAGAGTGAGAGTGAGTGTGAGAGACAGGGTAAGAGGGAGGGTGAGAGGGAGGGTGAGAGGGAGGGTGAGAGAGAGGGTGAGAGAGAGGGTGAGGGCGAGGGTGAGGTTGAGGGTGAGGGCGAGGGTGAGGGCGAGAGTGAGCATGAGAGAGAGGGTGAGAGAGAGTGTGAGAGAAAGGATGAGAGTGAGGGTGAGAGTGAGGTTGAGAGTGAGGGTGAGAGTGAGTGTGAGAGATAGTGAGAAGTAGTGAGAGCGAGAGAGTGAAATAGTGAGAGAGAGGCAGTGTGTGAGAGTGAGTGAGTGTGAGTGTGATAGTGAGATTGGGTGAGAGAGAGTGAGAGAAGGAGAGAGTGAGAGTGAGAGAGTGAGAGGGTGAGAGGGTGAGAGTGTGAGAGGGTGAGCGAGTGAAAGAGTGTGAGAGTGTGAGAGAGTGAGAGGGTGAGAGAGTGACAGTGAGATGGAGAGAGAGTGAGAGGGTGAGAGAGTGAGAGAGTGAGAGGGTGAGCGAGTGACAGAGTGTGAGATTGTGAGAGTGTGACATAGTGAGAGAGTGAGAGAGAAAGAGAGTGGATCAGTGGGAGAGTGGGAGAGAGAGAGAGTGAGAGACCGAGAGGGTGAGAGAGTGATGGTGAGTGTAAGAGTGTTTGAGAGTGTTTGAGAGTGAGTGAGATTGAGTGAGACTGAGTGAGATTCAGTGAGAGAGAGTGAGAGGGTGAGAGGGTGAGCGAGTGAGCGAGTGACAGAGTGACAGAGTGTGAGAGTGTGAGACTGTGAGAGTGTAATAGACGAGAGAGTGAGTGGGAGAGGGAGAGTGAGTGAGTGCGAGGGTGAGAGTGAGTGTGAGAGAGAATGAGAGTGTAAAATGAGTGAGAGTGATTGAGAATGATTGAGAGTAAGTGAGGGTGAGTGATAGTGAGAGTGTGCGACAGTGAGAGATATTGATAGTGCGAGAATTCAAGAGTGAGTGAGAGTGAGAGAGTGAGCGATGGTGAGAGGTTGAGAGAATGTGAGATTGTGAGAGAGTGACAGAGCGAGAGCGTGAGAGAAAGTGAGATACAGAGAGAGAGTGAGAGAGAGTGAGATAGAGAGAGAGAGTGAGAGAGAGATTGAGTGACAGAGAGATTGAGTGAGAGTGATGGTGTGAGTGAGGGTGATGGTGAAAGTGAGTGTGAGAGTGAGTGTGAGAGAGAGGGTGAGAGGCAGGGTGAGAGGGAGGGTGAGAGAGAGGGTGAGAAGGAGGTTGAGAGAGGGAGAAAGAGAGTGTGAGAGTGAGGGTTACAGTGAGGGTGAGGGTGAGGGTGAGATTGAGCATGAGAGTCAGGGTGAGGGTAAGAGTCATGTTGAGGGTTAGGGTGATGCTGAGGGTGAGAGTGAGGGTGAGTGTGAGAGTCATGGTGATAGTCGGGGTGAGAGAGAGGGTGAGAGAAAGGCTGAGACAGAGGCTGAGAGTGAGGGTGAGAAAGAGGGTGAGAGTGAGGGTGAGAGTGAGTGTGAGAGATAGTGAGAGTGAGAGATAGTGAGAGAGTGAGAGAGTGAGATAGTGAGAAAGAGGAAGTGTGTGAGAGTGAGCGAGGGTAAGCGTGATAGTGAGATTGGTTGGGAGGGATTGAGAGTGAGAGAGTGAGAGTGAGAGTGTGAGACTGTGAGAGTGTGATAGAGTGAGAGAGAGGGTGAGAGTGAGGGTGAGAGTGAGTGTGAGAGATAGTGAGAGAGAGAGAGTTAGTGAGAGAGTGAGATTCGAGAGAGAGGCATTGTGTGAGAGTGAGTGAGTGTGAATGTGATAGTGAGATTGGGTAAGAGAGATACTGAGAGTGAGAGATAGTGACAGAGTGAGAGAGTGAGATAGTGAGAGAGTGAGAGAGTGAGATAGTGAGAGAGTGAGATAGTGAGAGAGAGGCAGTGTGTGAGAGTGAGTGAGGGTAAGTGTGATTGTGAGATTGGTTGGGAGAGAGTGAGAGTGAGAGAGTGAGAGTGAGAGAGAGAGCGTGAGAGTGTGGGTGAGAGTGAGGGTGAGAGTGAGAGTGAGAGTGAGTGTGAGAGATAGTGAGAGAGAGAGTTAGTGAGAGAGTGAGATAGTGAGAGAGAGGGATTGTGTGAGTGTGAGTGAGTGTGAGTGTGATAGTGAGATTGGGTAAGAGAGAGTGAGAGAGTGAGAGAGTGAGAGGGTGAAAGGGTGAGAGGGTGAGCGAGTGACAGAGTGTGTGAGAGTGAGAGATAGTGTGAGAGTGAAAGGGTGAGAGAGTGAGAGAGTGAGAGTGTGAGAGGGTGAGAGGGCGAGCGAGTGAGAGAGCGTGAGAGTGTGATGGAGTGAGAGAGTGAGACAGAGGGAGAGTGGGACACTGGGAGAGTGGGAGAAAGAGGGAGTGAGGGACTGAGAGGGTGATAGAGAGAGAGGTAGAGTGAGTGAGAGAGAGTGATAGTGAGTGAGATTGAGTGAGAGAGAGAGCGAGAGGGTAAGAGGGTGAGTGAGTGAGCGTTTGAGCAATTGAGCGAGTGTGAGAGTGTGAGAGTGTGAGAGTGTAATAGAGTGAGAGAGTGAGTGGGAGAGAGAGAGTGAGAGGGTGAGAGTGAGAGTGAGAGAGAATGAGAGTCAAAAATGAGTGAGAGTGATTGAGAGTGAGTGAGAGTAAGTGAGAGTGAGTGATAATGAGAGAGATTGCGACAGTTAGAGATATTGATAGTTCGAGAATTCGAGAGTGAGTGACAGTGAGAGAGAGTGAGTGAGGGTGAGAGGTTGAGAGAATGAGAGATTGTGAGAGTGACAGAGCGAGAGAGAGTGAGAGAGAGCGAGATAGAGTGAGATAGAGAGAGAGAGTGAGAGAGAGTGAGAGAGAGATTGAGTGACAGAGAGATTGATTGAGAGTGAGAGTGAGAGTGATGGTGATGGTGAGAGTGAGTGTGAGAGTGAGTGTGAGAGAGAGGGTGAGAGGGAGGGTGAGAGGGAGGGTGAGAGGGAGGGTGAGAGGGAGGGTGAGAGGGAGGGTGAAGGTGAGTGTGAGGGCGAGATTGAGGGTGAGAAAGAGGGTGAGAGAGATTGTGAGAGTGAGGGTGAGAGTAAGGGCGAGAGTGAGTGTGAGAGATAGTGAGAGTTAGTGAGAGAGTGAGAGAGTGTGATAGTGAGAGAGAGGCAGTGAGTGAGAGTGTGAGGGTGAGTGTGATAGTGAGATTGGGTGAGAGAGAGGGAGAGAGTGAGAGTGAGAGAGTGAGAGGGTGAGAGTGTGAGAGGGTGAGAGGGTGAGCGAGTGACAGAGTGTGAGAGTGTGAGAGAGTGAGAGACTGAGAGAGTGAGAAGGAGAGGGTGAGAGAGTGAGAGGGTGAGAGAGTGAGAGAGTGAGAGAGTGAGAGGGTGAGCGGGTGAGAGGGTGAGCGAGTGACAAGGTTTGAGAGTGTGAGAGTGTGATAGAGTAAGAGAGAGAGGGAGAGTGGGACAGTGGGTGAGTGGCAGAGAGAGAGAGTGAGAGTCCGAGAGGGTGAGAGAGTGAGAGTGAGTGAGAGTGTGTGAAATGATGGAGTATGAGAGTGTTTAAGATAGTTTGAGAGTGATTGAGAGTGAGTGAGATTGAGTGAGACTGAGTGAGATTGAGTGAGAGAGAATGAGAGGGTGAGAGGGCGAGAGGGTGAGCGAGTGAGCATGTGAGTGTGTGACAGAGTGAAAGAGTGACAGAGTGTGAGAGTGTGGGAGTGTGAGAGAGTAATAGAGTGAGAGAGTGAGTGGGAGAGGGAGAGTGAGTGAGTGAGAGGGTCAGAGTGAGTGTGAGAGAGAATGAGAGTGTAAAATGAGTGAGAGTGATCGAGAGTGAGTGAGAGTAAGTGAGAGTGAGTGATAGTGAGAGAGAGTGCGAAAGTGAGTGATATTGATAGTTCGAGAATTCGAGAGTGAGTGAGAGTGAGAGAGTGAATGATGGTGAGAGGTTGAGAGAATGTGAGATTGTGGGAGAGTGACAGAGCGAGAGAGTGAGAGAGAGTGAGATAGAGAGAGAGAGTGAGAGAGACATTGAGTGACAGAGAGATTGAGTGAGAGTGAGAGTGAGGGTGATGGTGAGAGTGAGTGTGAGAGTGAGGGTGAGAGGGAGGGTGAGAGAGAGGGTGAGAAGGAGGGTGAGAGAGGGAGAAAGTGAGAGTGAGAGTGAGGGTTACAGTGAGAGTGAGAGTAAGGGTGAGGGTGAGATTGAGGGTGAGAGTCATGGTGAGGGTGAGAGTGAGTGTGAGAGAGAGGCTGAGATATAGGGAGAGAGAGAGAGTGAGAGAGAGGGAGAGAGAGGGAGAGCGAGATGGTGAGAGTGAGGGTGAGAGTGAGGGTGAGGGTGACACAGAATGTGAGAGAAAGGTTGAGAGAGGGAGAGAGAGAGGGGGAGAGAATGGATGAGGGTGAGAGTGATGGTCAGAGCGAGGATGAGAGGAAGGGTGAGAATGAGAGGGTGAGGGCGAGAGTGAGGGCGAGAGTGAGGGCGAGAGTGAGGGCGAGAGTGAGGGCGAAGGCAAGGGTGAGGTTGAGGGAGAGGGCGAGGGTGAGGGCGAGACTGAGGGTGAGAGAGAGTGTGAGAGTGAGGGTGAGAGTGAGGGTGAGAGTGAGGGTGAGAGATAGTGAGAATTAGTGAGAGAGTGAGAGATTGAAATAGTGAGATAGTGAGAGAGAGGCAGTGTGTGAGAGTGAGTGAGGGTGAGTGTGATAGTGAGATTGGGCGAGAGAGAGTGAGAGAGGGAGAGAGTGAGAGTGAGAGCGTGAGAGGGTGAGAGCGTGAGAGGGTGAGAGGGTGAGAGGGTGAGCGAGTGACAGAGTGTGAGAGTGTGAGAGAGTGAGAGACTGAGAGATTGAGAGTGAGAGGGTGAGAGAGTGAGATGGGGAGAGAGTGAGAGAGTTAGCGAGTGAGAGAGAGGGAGGGTGGGACAGTGGGAGAGTGGCAGAGAGAGAGAGTGAGAGACCGAGAGGGTGAGAGAGTGAGAGAATGAGAGTGAGTGAGCTTGTGTGAAATGACAGAGTGTGAGAGTGTTTGAGAGTGTTTGATAGTGATTGAGAGTGAGTGAGATTGAGTGAGAGTGAGCGAGATTGAGTGAGAGAGAGTGAGAGGGTAAGAGGGCGAGAGGGTGAGCGAGTGAGCATGTGAGTGTGTGACAGAGTGAAAGAGTGACAGAGTGTGAGAGTGTGGGACTGTGAGAGAGTAATAGAGTGAGAGAGTGAGTGGGAGAGGGAGAGTGAGTGAGTGAGAGGGTCAGAGTGAGTGTGAGAGAGAATGAGAGTGTAAAATGAGTGAGAGTGATTGAGAGTGAGTGAGAGTAAGTGAGAGTGAGTGATAGTGAGAGAGAGTGCGAAAGTGAGTGATATTGATAGTTCTAGAATTCGAGAGTGAGTGAGAGTGAGAGAGTGAATGATGGTGAGAGGTTGAGAGAATGTGAGATTGTGGGAGAGTGACAGAGCGAGAGAGTGAGAGAGAGCGAGATAGAGAGAGAGAGTGAGAGAGACATTGAGTGACAGAGAGATTGAGTGAGAGTGAGAGTGAGGGTGATGGTGAGAGTAAGTGTGAGAGTGAGGGTGAGAGGGAGGGTGAGAGAGAGGGTGAGAGAGAGGGTGAGAAGGAGGGTGAGAGAAGGAGAAAGTGAGGGTGAGAGTGAGGGTTACAGTGAGAGTGAGAGGAAGGGTGAGGGTGAGATTGAGGGTGAGAGTCATGGTGAGGGTTTGAGTGAGCATGAGAGAGAGGCTGAGATATAGGGAGAGAGAGAGAGTGAGAGAGAGGGAGAGCGAGATGGTGAGAGTGAAGGTGAGAGTGAGGGTGAGGGTGACAGAGGATGTGAGAGAAAGGTTGAGAGAGGGAGAGAGAGAGGGAGAGAGAGTGGGTGAGGGTGAGAGTGATGGTCAGAGCGAGGATGAGAGGAAGGGTGAGAATGAGAGGGTGAGGGCGAGAGTGATGGCGAGAGTGAGGGCGAGGGCAAGGGTGAGGTTGAGGGTGAGGGCGAGGGTGAGGGCGAGACTGAGGGTGAGAGAGAGTGTGAGAGTGAGGGTGAGAGTGAGGGTGAGAGTGAGAGTGAGGTTGAGAGTGAAGGTGAGAGTGAGGGTGAGAGATAGTGAGAATTAGTGAGAGAGTGAGAGATTGAAATAGTGAGATAGTGAGAGAGAGGCAGTGTGTGAGAGTGAGTGAGGGTGAGTGTGATAGTGAGATTGGGCGAGAGAGCGTGAGAGAGGGAGAGAGTGAGAGTGAGAGAGTGAGAGAGTGAGAGGGTGAGAGCGTGAGAGGGTGAGAGGGCGAGCGAGTGACAGAGTGTGAGAGTGTGAGAGAGTGAGAGACTGAGAGATTGAGAGTGAGAGGGTGAGAGAGTGAGATGGGGAGAGAGTGAGAGAGTGAGAGAGTGAGAGATTTAGTGAGTGAGAGAGAGGGAGGGTGGGACAGTGGGAGAGTGAGAGAGTGAGAGAGTGAGAGAGTTAGTGAGTGAGAGAGAGGGAGGGTGGGACAGTGGGAGAGTGGCAGAGAGAGAGAGTGAGAGACCGAGAGGGTGAGAGTGTGAGAGAATGAGAGTGAGTGAGCTTGTGTTAATGACAGAGTGTGAGAGTGTTTGAGAGTGTTTGATAGTGATTGAGAGTGAGTGAGATTGAGTGAGACTGAGTGAGATTGAGTGAGAGAGACTGAGAGGGTGAGAGGGCAAGAGGGTGAACGAGTGAGCGAGTGATCGAGTGACAGAGCATGAGAGTGTGAGAGTGTGAGTGTGAGAGAGTAATAGAGTGAGAGAGTGAGTGGGAGAGGGAGAGTGAGTGAGTGAGAGGGTGAGAGTGAGTGTGAGAGAGAATGAGAGTGTAAAATGAGTGAGAGTGATTGAGAGTGAGTGAGAGTAAGTGAGAGTGAGTGATAGTGAAAGAGATTGCGACAGTGAGTGATATTGATAGTTCGAGAATTCAAGAGTGAGTGAGAGTGAGAGAGTGAGTGATGGTGAGAGGTTGAGAGAATGTGAGATTGTGAGAGAGTGACAGAGCGAGAGAGTGAGAGAGTGAGATAGAGAGAGAGAGTGAGAGAGAGATTGAGTGACAGAGAGATTGAGTGAGAGTGAGAGTGAGGGTGATGGTGAGAGTGAGTGTGAGAGAGAGCGTGAGAGGGAGGGTGAGAGAGAGGGTGAGAAGGAGGGTGAGAGAGGGAGAAAGTGAGACTGAGAGTGAGGGTTACAGTAAGAGTGAGTGTAAGGGTGAGGGTGAGATTGAGAGTGAGAGTCATGGTGAGGGTGAGAGTGAGCGTGAGAGAGAGGCTGAGATATAGGGAGAGAGAGAGAGTGAGAGAGAGGGAGAGAGAGAGGGAGAGCGAGACGGTGAGAGTGAGGGTGAGGGTGCGGTGACAGAGAATGTGAGAGAAAGGTTGAGAGAGGGAGAGAGAGAGGGAGAGAGAGTGGGTGAGGGTGAGAGTGATGGTCAGCGCGAGGATGAGAGGAAGGGTGAGAATGAGAGGGTGAGGGCGAGAGTGAGGGCGAGAGTGAGGGCGAGAGTGAGGGCAAGAGTGAGGGCGAGAGTGAGGGCGAGAGTGAGGGTGAGTGTGAGGGTGAGGGTGAGGGCGAGGGCAAGGGTGAGGTTGAGGGTGAGGGCGAGGGTGAGGGCAAGAGTGAGGGTGAGAGAGTGAGAGAGAGGGTGAGAGTGAGGGTGAGAGTGAGGGTGAGAGAGAGTGTGAGAGAGAGGGTGAGAGTGAGGGTGAGAGTGAGGGTGAGAGTGAGGTTGAGAGTGTGGGTGAGAGTGAGGGTGAGAGATAGTGAGAATTAGTGAGAGAGTGAGAGTGTGAAATAGTGAGATAGTGAGAGAGAGGCAGTGTGTGAGAGTGAGTGAGGGTGAGTGTGATAGTGAGATTGGGTGAGAGAGAGTGAGAGTGGGTGAGAGGGTGAGCGAGTGACAGAGTGTGAGAGTGTGAGAGAGTGAGAGACTGAGAGACTGAGAGATTGAGAGTGAGAGGATGAGAGAGTGAGAGGGGGCGAGGGTGAGAGAGTGAGAGAGTCAGAGAGTCAAAGAGTCAGAGAGTGAGAGGGTTAGCGAGTGAGAGAGAGAGAGTGGGACAGTGGGAAAGTGGGAGAGAGAGAGAGTGAGAGACCGAGAGGGTGAGAGAGTGAGAGAGTGAGAGTGAGTGAGAGTGTGTGAAATGAGAGTGTGAGTGTTTGAGAGTGTTTGATAGTGATTGAGAGTGAGTAGATTGTTTGAGACTGAGTGAGATAGAGTGAGAGAGAGAGAGAGGGAGGGTGAGAGGGCGAGAGGGTGAGCGAGTGAGAGAGTGAGCGATTGAGCGAGTGGCAGAGTGACAGACTGACAGAGTGTAACAGTGTGAGAGTGCGAGAGTGCGAGAGTGCGAGAGTGCGAGAGTGTAATAGGTGAGAGAGTAAGAGGGAGAGTGAGTGAGTGAGAGGGTGAGAGTGAGTGTGAGAGAGAATGAGAGTGTAAAATGAGTGAGAGTGATTGAGAGTGAGTGAGAGTAAGTGAGAATGAGTGATAGTGAGAGAGAGTGCGACAGTGAGAGATATTGATAGTTTGAGAATTCGAGAGTGAGTGAGAGTGAGAGAGTGAGTGATGGTGAGAGGTTGAGAGAATGTGAGATTGTGAGAGAGTGACAGAGCGAGAAAGTGACAGAGAGATTGTGTGAAAGTGAGAGTGAGAGTGAGGGTGATGGTGAGAGTGAGTGTGAGAGAGAGGGTGAGAGAGAGGGTGAGAGAGATGGTGAGAGGGAGGGTGAGAAGGAGGGTGAGAGGGAGGGTGAGAAGGAGGGAGAGAAGGAGGGTGAGAGAGGGAGAAAGAGAGAGTGAGAGTGAGGGTTAGGTAAGAGTGAGGGTGAGGGTGAGATTGAGGGTGAGAGTCAGGGTGAGGGTGAGAGTCATGTAGCGGGTGAGGGTGATGGTGAGGGTGGGGTGAGGGTGAGAGTGAGGGAGAGAGTGAGGGTGAGAGTGAGGGTGAGAGTGAGGGTGAGTGTGAGTGTGAGTGTGAGAGATAGTGAGAGTGAGAGATAGTGAGAGAGAGGCAGTGTGTGAGAGTGAGTGAGGGTAAGTGTGATAGTGAGATTGGTAAAGAGAGATTAAGAGTGTGAGAGTGAGAGTGAGAGTGTGAGAGTGTGATAGAGTGAGAGAGTGAGAGAGAGGGAGAGTGGAACAGTGGGAGAGAGAGAGAGTGAGACAGAGGGTGAGAGAGTGAGAGAGAGTGAGAATGAGTGAGAGTGTGTGAAATGAGTGAGAGTTTGTGAGAGTGTTTGAGAGTGAGTGAGACTGATTCAGAGTGAGTGCGATTGAGTGAGCGTGAGTGAGAGTAAGAGAGAGAGAGGGTGAGAGGGTGAGAGGGTGAGCGAGTGAGTGAGTGAGCAATTGAGCATGTGGCAGAGTGTGATAGTGTGAGAATGTAATAGAGTGAGAGGGTGAGTGGGAGATAGAGAGAGTGAGAGAGTGAGAGGCTGAGAATGAGTGTGAGAGAATGAGAGTGTAAAATGAGTGAGAGTGATTGAGAGTGAGTGACAGAAAGTGAGAGTGAGTGATAGTGAGATAGAGTGCGACAGTGAGAGATATTGATAGTTCGAGAATTCGAGAGAGAGTGAGAGTGAGAGAGTGAGTGAGGGTGAGAGGTTGAGAAAATGTGAGATTGTGAGAGTGACAGAGCGAGAGAGTGAGAGAGAGTGAGAGAGAGAGAGAGTGAGAGAAAGTGAGAGAGAGATTGAGTGAGAAAGAGATTGAGTGAGAGTGAGAGTGAGAGTGATGTTGAGAGTGAGGGTGTGAGTAAGGGTGATGGTGAGAGTGAGTGTGAAAGTGATTGTGAGAGAGAGGGTAGAGGGGGGTGAGAGGGAGGGTGAGAGAGAGGGTGAGAGAGAGGGTGAGAGAGACGGTGAGAGAGGGAGTAAGAGAGAGTGAGAGTGAAGGGGTGATTGAAAGTGTGAGTTAGGGTTACAGTGAGAGTCAGGGTGAGGGTGAGATTGAGGGTGAGAGTCAGGGTGAGGGTGAGAGTTATGTTGAGGGTTAGGGCGATGGTGAGGGTGGGGTGCGGGTGAGAGTGATGGTAAGAGTGAGAGTCATGGTGAGAGTCAGGGTGAGAGAGAGGGTGAGAGAGAGGCTGAGAGAGAGGGTGAGAGTGACAGTTTGAGAGTGAGGGTGAGAGTGAGTTTGAGAGTGAGGGTGAGAGTGAGTGTGAGAGATAGTGAGAGTGAGAGATTGTGAGAGAGTGAGAGAATGAGAGAGGCAGTGTGTGAGAGTGAGTGAGAGTGAGTGTGATAGTGAGATTGGGTGGGAGACAGTGAGAGAGTGAGTGTGAGAGAGTGAGAGAGTGAGAGTGAGAGTGAGTGTGAGAGATAGTGAGAGTGAGAGATAGTGAGAGAGTGATTGAGTGAAATAGTGAGAGAGAGGCAGTGACTGAGAGTGAGTGAGGGTGAGTGTGATAGTGTGATTGGGTGGGAGAGAGTGAGAGATTGAGAGTGAGAGTGAGTATGAGAGTGAGAGAGTGAGAGGGTGAGAGCGTGAGAGGGTGAGCAAGTGACAGAGTGTGATAGAGTGAGAGAGTAAAAAGAGGGTGAGTGGGACAGTGGGAGAGTGACAGAGAGAGAGTGAGTGAGAGTGTGTGAAATGAGTGAGAGAATGTGAGAGTGTTTGAGAGAGAGTGAGAGTGATTGAGAGTGAGCAAGATTGAGGGAGAGTGAGTGAGAGTGAGAGAGAGAGAGAGAGTGAGAGGGTGAGTGAGTGAGTGATTGAGCAAGTGACAGAGTGTGAGAGCGTGAGAGTGTGAGAGTGTGAGAGTGTAATAGAGTGAGAGAGTGAGTGGGAAAGAGAGAGTGAGAGAGTGTGAGGGTGAGAGTGAGTGTGCTAGAGAATGAGTGGGTAAAATGAGTGAGAGTGATTGAGAGTGAATGAGAGTAAGTGAGAGTGAGTGATAGTGAGAGAGAGTGCGACAGTGAGAGGTAGTGATAGTTCGAGAATTTCAGAGTGAGTGAGAGTGAGAGTGAGTGAGGGTGAGAGGTTAAGAGAATGTGAAATTGTGAGAGAGTGACAGAGCGAGAGAGTAAGCGAGAGTGAGAGAGAGAGAGAGTGAGAGAGAGAGAGATTGAGTGAGAGAGTGATTGAATGAGAGTGACAGTGTGAGTGAGAGTGATGGTGAGAGTGAGTGTGAGAGTGAGTGTGAGAGAGCGGGTGAGAGGGAGAGTGAGAGAGGGTGAGAGAGGGATAAAGAGAGAATGAGAGTGAGGGGGAGATTGACAGTGAGAGTGAGGGTTACAGTGAGAGTGAGGGTGAGGGTGAGATTGAGGGTGAGGGTGAGGGTTAGGGTGAGAGTTATGTTGAGGGTAAGGGTGATGGTGAGGGAGGGGTGAGGGTGAGAGTGATGGTGAGAGTGAGATTCATGGTGAGAGTCAGAGTGAGAGAGAGGGTGAGAGAGAGGCTGAGAGAGAGGGTGAGAGAGAGGGTGAGAGAGAGGTTGAGAGTGAGGGTGAGAGTGAGTGTGAGAGATAGTGAGAGTGAGAGATAGTGAGAGTGTGATAGAGTGAGAAAGTGAGAGAGAGGGAGAGTGGGAGAGTGGGTGAGAGAGAATGTGAGAGACTGAGAGTGTGAGAGAGTGAGAGAGAGTGAGAGTGAGTGAGTGTGTGAAATGAGTGAGAGTTGGTGAGAGTGTTTGAGAGTGAGTGAGAGTGACTGAGAGTGAGTGAGATTGAGTGAGAGTGACTGAGAGTGAGTGAGAGAGAGAGAGAGTGAGAGGTTGAGGGAGTGAACGATTGAGCAAGTGCCACAGTGTGAGATTGTGAGATTGTGAGAGTGTAATAGAGTGAGAGAGTGAGTGGGAGAGAGAGAGAGTGAGATAGTGAAATGGTGAGAGTGAGTGTGAGAGAGAATGAGAGTGAAAAATGAGTGAGTGATTGAGAGTGAGTGAGAGTGATTGAGAGTGAGTGAGATTGAGTGAGAGTGAGTGAGAGAGAGAGAGCGAGTGAGAGGGTGAGCAATTGAGCAAGTGACAGGGTGTGAGAGTGTGAGAATGTGAGAGTGTAATAGAGTGAGAGAGTGAGTGGGAAAGAGAGAGAGTGAGAGAGTGAGAGGGTGAGAGTGAGTGTGCTAGAGAATGAGAGTGTAAAATGGGTGAGAGAGATTGAGAGTGAATGAGAGTAAGTTAGAGTGAGTTATAGTGAGAGTGTGACAGTGAGAGGTATTGATAGTTTGAGAATTCGAGAGTGAGTGAGAGTGAGAGTGACTGAGGGTGAGAGGTTAAGAGAAAGTGAGATTGTGAGAGAGTGACAGAGCGAGACAGTAAGTGAGAGTGAGAGAGAGAGAGAGTGAGAGAGAGAGATAGAGAGTGATTGAGTGAGAGAGAGATTGAATGAGAGTGAGAGTTAGAGCGATGGTGAGAGTGAGTGAGAGAGTGTGTGTGAGAGAGAGGGTGAGAGGGAGGGTGAGAGAGAGGGTGAGAGAGGGATAAAGAGAGAGTGAGAGTGAGGGGGAGATTGAGAGTGAGAGTGAGGGTTACAGTGAGAGTGAGGGTGAGGGATAGATTTAGGGTGAGAGTCAGGGTTAGGGTGAGAGTTATGTTGAGGGTAAGGGTGATGGTGAGGGTGGGGTGAGGGTGAGAGTGATGGTGAGAGTCAGGGTGAGAGAGAGGCTGAGAGAGAGGCTGAGAGAGAGGCTGAGAGAAAGGGTGAGAGAGAGGGTGAGAGAGAGGTTGAGAGTGAGGGTGAGAGTGAGAGTGAGAGTGAGAGAGTGAGAGAGTGAGTGGGTGAGAGGGTGAGAGGGTGAGCGACTGACAGAGTGTGAGAGTGTGAAAGTGTCATAGAGTGAGAAAGTGAGAGAGAGGGAGAGTGGGAGAGTGGGAGAGAGAGAATGTGAGAGACTGAGAGGGTGAGAGAGTGAGAGTGAAAGTGAGTGATTGTGTGAAATGAGTGAGAGTTGGTGAGAGTGTTTGAGAGTGAGTGAGAGTCATTGAGAGTGAGTGAGATCGAGTGAGAGTGAGTGAGAGAGAGAGAGCGAGTGAGAGGGTGAGCGATTGAGCAAGTGACAGGGTGTGAGAGTGTGAGAATGTGAGAGTGTGAGAGTGTAATAGAGTGAGAGAGTGAGTGGGAAAGAGAGAGAGTGAGAGAGTGAGAGGGTGAGAGTGAGTGTGCTAGAGAATGAGAGTGTAAAATGAGTGAAAGTGATTGAGAGTGAATGAGAGTAAGTTAGAGTGAGTGATAGTGAGAGAGAGTGCGACAGTGAGAGGTATTGATAGGTCGAGAATTCGAGAGTGAGTGAGAGTGAGAGTGAGTGAGGGTGAGAGGTTAAGAGAAAGTGAGATTGTGAGAGAGTGACAGAGCGAGACAGTAAGTGAGAGTGAGAGAGAGAGAGACATAGAGAGTGATTGAGTGAGAGAGAGATTGAACGAGAGTGAGAGTTAGAGTGATGGTTAGAGTGATGGTGAGAGTGAGTGTGAGAGCGTGTGTGAGAGAGAGGGTGAGAGAGAGGGTGAGAGAGGGATAAAGAGAGAGTGAGAGTGAGGGGGAGATTGAGAGTGAGAGTGCGGGTTACAGTGAGAGTGAGTGTGAGGGTGAGATTGAGGGTGAGAGTCAGGGTTAGGGTGAGAGTTATGTTGAGGGTAAGGGTGATGGTGAGGGTGGGGTGAGGGTGAGAGTGATGGTGAGAGTGAGAGTCAGGGTGAGAGTCAGGGTGAGAGAGAGGCTGAGAGAGAGGCTGAGAGAGAGGGTGAGAGAGAGGGTGAGAGTGACAGTGAGAGTGAGAGAGTGAGAGAGTGAGAGGGTGAGAGGGTGAGAGGGTGAGCGACTGACAGAGTGTGAGAGTGTGAAAGTGTCATAGAGTGAGAAAGTGAGAGAGAGGGAGAGTGGGAGAGTGGGAGAGAGAGAATGTGAGAGACTGAGAGGGTGAGAGAGTGAGAGTGAGTGATTGTGTGAAATGAGTGAGAGTTGGTGAGAGTGTTTGAGAGTGAGTGAGAGTGATTGAGAGTGAGTGAGATTGAGGGAGAGTGAGTGAGTGAGAGAGAGAGAGCGAGTGAGAGGGTGAGCGAGTGAATGATTTAGCAAGTGACACAGTGTGAGAGTGGGAGAGAGTGAGAGTGTAATAGTGAGAGAGTGAGTGGGAGAGAGAGAGAGTGAGTGAGAGAGTGAAAGGGTGAGAGTGAGTGTGAGAGAGAATGTGAGTGTAAAATGAGTGAGAGTGATTGAGAGTAAGTGAGATTGACTGATAATGAGAGAGAGTGTGACAGTGAGAGATATTGATAGTTTGAGAATTCGAGAGTGAGAGAGTGAGTGAGGGTGAGAGGTTGAGAGAATTTGAGATTGTGAGAGAGTGACAGAGCGCGAGAGTGAGAGAGAGAGAGAGTGAGAGAGAGATTGAGTGAGAGAGAGATTGAGTGAGAGTGAGAGTGTGAGTGAGAGAGAGGGTAAGAGTGAGAGTGAAAGTGAGAGTAAGAGTGAGTGTGAGAGATTGTGAGAGTGAGAGTTAGTGAGACAGTGAGATAGTGAGTGAGAGGCAGTGAGTGAGAGTCAGTGAGAGGGTGAGTGTGACAATGAGATTGGGTGGGAGAGAGTGAGAAATTGAGAGTGAGAGAGTGAGCATGACAGTGAGAGAGTGAGAGGGTGAGAGTGTGAGAGGATGAGAGGGTGAGCGAGTGACAGAGTGTGAGAGTGTGACAGTGTGAGAGTGTGACAGTGTGAGAGTGTGATAGAGTGAGAGAGTGAGAGAGAGGAAGACTGGGACTTTGGGAGAGTGGGAGAGAGAGAGAGTGAGAGACTGAGAGAGAGAGAGAGTGAGAGTGAATGAGAGTATGTGAAATGAGTGAGAGTTTTGTGAGAGCGTTTGAGAGAGAGTGATTGAGAGTGAGTGAGATTGCGTGAGAGTGAGTGAGAGTGAGTGAGAGAGAGAGAGAGGGTCAGATGGTGTGCGAGTGAGTGAGTGAGCGATTGAGCAAGTGACAGAGTGTGCGAGTGTGCAAGTGTGAGAGTGTGAGAGTGTAATAGAGTGAGAGAGTGAGTGGGAGAGAGAGAGTGAGAGAGTCAGATGGTGAGAGTGAGTGAGAGTGAGTAAGAGAGAGAGAGAGTGAGAAGGTGAGAGGGTGAGTGATTGACTGATTGAGCAAGTGACAGAGTGTGAGAGTGTGAGAATATGTGAGTGGAATAGAGTGAGAGAGTGAGTGGGAGAGAGAGAGTGTGAGTGAGTGAGAAGGTGAGAGTGAGTGTGAGAGAGAATGAGAGTGTAAAATGATTGAGACTGATTGAGAGTGAGTGAGAGTGAGTGATAATGAGAGAGAGTGCGACAGTGAGAAATATTGATAGTTCGAGAATTCGAGAGTGAGAGAGTGAGTGAGGGTATGAGGTTGAGAGAATTTGAGATTGTGAGAGAGTGACAGAGCGAGAGAGTGAGAGAGAGTGAGAGAGAGATTGAGTGAGACAGAGATTGAGTAAGAGTGAGAGTGTGAGTGAGAGAGAGGGTGAGAGTGAGGGTGAAAGTGAGAGTAAGAGTGAGTGTGAGAGATTGTGAGAGTGAGAGTTAGTGAGACAGTGAGATAGTGAGTGAGAGGCAGTGTGTGAGAGTCAGTGAGAGGGTGAGTGTGATAGTGAGATTGGGTGGGAGAGAGTGAGAGATTGAGAGTGAGAGTGAGCGGGAGAGTGAGAGAGTGAGAGAGAGAGTGAGAGGGTGAGAGAGTGATAGGGTGAGAGGATGAGAGGGTGAGCGAGTTTCAGAGTGTGAGAGTGTGAGAATGTGATAGAGTGAGAGAGTGAGAGAGAGGAAAACTGGGACAGTGGGAGAGTGGGAGAGAGAGAAGTGAGAGACTGAGACAGTGAGAGTGAGTGAGAGTGTGTGAAATGAGTGAGAGTTTGTGAGTGTTTGAGAGAGAGTGAGAGTGATTGAGACTGAGTGAGATTGCGTGAGACTGAGTGAGAGTGAGTGAGAGAGAGAGACAGGGTGAGAAGGTGTGCGAGTGAGTGAGTGAGCGATTGAGCAAGTGACAGGGTGTGCGAGTGTGAGATTGTGAGAGTGTAATAGAGTGAGAGAGTGAGTGGGAGAGAGAGAGAGTGAGAGAGTCAGAGGGTGAGAGTGAGTGTGAGAGAATGAGACTGTAAAATGAGTGAGATTGATTGAGAGTGAGTGAGAGTAAATGAGAGTGAGTGATAGTGAGAGAGAGTGCAACAGTGAGCGATATTGATAGTTTGAGAATTCGAGAGTGAGTGAGAGTGAGTGAGGGTGAGAGGTTGAGAGAATGTGAGATTGTCAGAGAGTGACAGAGCGAGAGAGTGAAAGAGAGTGAGAGAGAGAGTGAGTAAGAGAGAGATTGAGTGAGAGTGAAAGTGATTGTGAGAGAGATTGTGAGAGAGAGGGTGAGAGGGAGGGTGAAAGAGAGGGTGAGAAGGAGGTTGAGAGAGGCAGAAAGAAAGAGTGTTAGTGAGGGGGAGATTGAAAGTGAGAGTGAGGGTTACAGTGAGAGTCAGGGTGAGGTTGAGATTGATGGTGAGAGTCAGGGTGAGGGTGAGAGTTATGTTGATGGTGAGGGTTGGGTGAGGGTGAGAGTGATGATGAGAGTGAGAGTCATGGTGAGAGTCAGGCTGAGAGAGAGGTTGAGAGAGAGGCTGAGAGAGAGGCTGAGAGTGAGGGTGAGAGTGAGGTTGAGAGTGAGTGTGAGATTGAGTTTGAGAGTGAGTGTGAGTGAGAGTGAGTGAGAGTGAGTGAGAGTGAGTGAGAGTGAGTGAGAGACTGAGATAGTGAGAGAGAGGATGTGTGTGAGAGTGAGTGAGGGTGAGTGTGATAGTGAGATTGGGTGGGACAGAGTGAGAGAGTGAGTGAAAGTGAGAGTGAATGAGACTGTGTGAAATGAGTGAGAGTTTGTGAGAGTGATTGAGAGTGAGTGAGAGTGATTGAGAGTGAGTGAGATTGAGTGAAAGTGAGGGAGAGTTAGTAAGAGAGAGAGAGTGAGAGGGTGAGCAAGTGAGTGATTGAGCAAGTGACAGAGTGTGAGAGTGTGAGAGTGTAATAGAGTGAGAGAGTGAGTGGGAGACAGAGAGTGTGAGAGTGTGAGAGGGTGAGAATGAGTGTGAGAGAGAATGAGTGTGTAAAATTAGTGAGAGTGATTGAGAGTGAGTGAGAGTAAGTGAGAGTGAGTGATAGTGAGAGAGAGTGCGACATTGAGAGATATTGATAGATCGAGAATTTCAGAGTGAGTGAGAGTGAGAGAGTGAGTGAGGGTGAGAGGTTGAGAGAATGTGAGATTGTGAGTGACAGAGCAAGAGAGTGAGAGAGAGTGAGAGAGAGAGTGAGAGAGAGATTGAGCGAGAGAGAGATTGAGTGAGACTGAGAGTGTGAGTGAGAGTGAGGGTGAGAATGAGGTTGAGAGTGAGGGTGAGAGTGTGATAGTGTGAGAGTGTGATAGAGTGAGAGAGTCAGATAGAGGGAGAGTGGGACAGTGGGAGATTGGGAGAGAGAGAGAGTGAGAGAATGAGAGAGGCAGTGTGTGAGAGTGAGTGAGGGTGAGTGTGATGTGACATTGGTTGGGAGAGAGTCAGAGAGTGAGTTTGAGAGTGAGAGTGAGAGAGTGAGAGTGAGAGTGAGAGTTAGTGTGAGAGATAGTGAGTGAGAAATAGTGAGAGTGTGATAGAGTGAGATAGTGAGAGAGAGGCAGTGTGTGAGAGTGAGTGAGGGTGAGTGTGATACTGTGATTTGGTGGGAGAGAATGAGAGATTGAGAGTGAGAGAGTGAGAGGGTGAGAGGGTGAGAGGGTGAGCAAGTGACAGAGTGTGAGAGTGTGATAGAGTGGGAGAGTAAAAAAGAGGGTGAGTGGGACAGTGGGAGAGTGAAGAGTGTGAGAGTGAGTGAGATTGTGTGAAATGAGTGAGAGTTTGTGAGAGTGTTTGAGAGAGAGTGAGAGTGATTGAAGTGAGTAAGATTGAGGGAGAGTGAGTGAGAGTGAGTGAGAGAGAGAGAGTGAGATGGTGAGACGGTGAGAGGGTGAGCGATTGAGCAAGTGACAGGGTGTGAGAGTGTGAGAATGTGAGAGTGTGAGAGTGTAATAGAGTGAGAGAGTGAGTGGGAAAGAGAGAGAGTGAGAGAGTGAGAGGGTGAGAGTGAGTGTGCTAGAGAATGAGAGTGTAAAATGAGTGAGAGTGATTGAGAGTGAATGAGAGTAAGATAGAGTGAGTGATAGTGAGAGAGAGTGCGACAGTGAGAGGTATTGATAGTTCGAGAATTCGAGAGTGAGTGAGAGTGAGTGAGAGTGAGGGTGAGAGGTTAAGAGAAAGTGAGATTGTGAGAGAGTGACAGAGCGAGACAGTAAGCGAGAGTGAGAGAGAGAGAGAGTGAGAGAGAGAGAGAGATAGATAGAGAGTGATTGAGTGAGAGAGAGATTGAATGAGAGTGAGAGTTAGAGTGATGGTGAGAGTGAGTGTGAGAGTGTGTGTGAGAGATAGGGTGAGAGGGAGGGTGAGAGAGAGATAAAGAGAGAGTGAGAGTGAGGGGGAGATTGAGTGTGAGAGTGAGGGTTACAGTGAGAGTGAGGGTGAGGGTTAGATTTAGGGTGAGAGTCAGGGTTAGGGTGAGAGTTATGTTGAGGGTAAGGGTGATGGTGAGGGTGGGGTGAGGGTGAGAGTGAGAGTCATGGTGAGAGTCAGGGTGAGAGAGAGGGTGAGAGAGAGGGTGAGAGAGAGGGTGAGAGAGAGGGTGAGAGTGAGGGTGAGAGTGAGAGTGAGAGTGAGAGAGTGAGAGAGTGAGAGTGTGAGAGGGTGAGAGGGTGAGCGACTGACAGAGTGTGAGAGTGTAAAAGTGTCATAGAGTGAGAAAGTGAGAGAGAGGGAGAGTGGGAGAGTGGGAGAGAGAGAATGTGAGAGACTGAGAGGGTGAGACAGTGAGAGTGAGAGTGAGTGATTGTGTGAAATGAGTGAGAGTTGGTGAGAGTGTTTGAGAGTGAGTGAGAGTGATTGAGAGTGAGTGAGATTGAGTGAGAGTGAGTGAGAGAGAGAGAGCGAATGAGAGGGTGAGCGATTGAGCAAGTGACAGGGTGTGAGAGTGTGAGAATGTGAGAGTGTGAGAGTGTAATAGAGTGAGAGAGTGAGTGGGAAAGAGAGAGAGTGAGAGAGTGAGAGGGTGAGAGTGAGTGTGCTAGAGAATGAGAGTGTAAAATGAGTGAGAGTGATTGAGAGTGAATGAGAGTAAGTTAGAGTGAGTGATAGTGAGAGAGAGTGCGACAGTGAGAGGTATTGATAGTTCGAGAATTCGAGAGTGAGTGAGAGTGAGAGTGAGTGAGGGTGAGAGGTTAAGAGAAAGTGAGATTGTGAGAGAGTGACAGAGCGAGACAGTAAGTGAGAGTGAGAGAGAGAGAGAGAGTGAGAGAGAGAGAGAGAGAGAGAGAGAGATTGAGTGAGTGAGAGATTGAACGAGGGTGAGAATTAGAGTGATGGTTAGAGTGATGGTGCAAGTGAGTGTGAGAGTGTGTGTAAGAGAGAGGGTGAGAGAGGGATAAAAAGAGAGTGAGAGTGAGGTGGAGATTGAGTGTGAGAGTGAGGGTTACAGTGAGAGTGAGTGTGAGGGTGAGATTGAGGGTGAGAGTCAGGGTTAGGGTGAGAGTTATGTTGAGGGTAAGGGTGATGGTGAGGGTGGGGTGAGGGTGAGAGTGATGGTGAGAGTGAGAGTCATGGTGAGAGTCAGGGTGAGAGAGAGGGTGAGAGAGAGGCTGAGAGAGAGGCTGAGAGAGAGGGTGAGAGAGAGGGTGAGAGTGAGCATGACAGTGAAAGAGTGAGAGGGTGAGAGTGTGAGAGGGTGAGAGGGTGAGAGTGTGAGAGGATGAGAGGGTGAGCGAGAGACAGAGTGTGAGAGTGTGACAGTGTGAGAGTCTGCTAGAGTGAGAGAGTGAGAGAGAGGAAGACTGGGACTTTGGGAGAGTGGGAGAGAGAGTGAGAGTTTGTGAAATGAGTGAGAGTTTGTGAGAGTGTTTGAGAGCGAGTGGGAGTGATTGAGAGTGAGTGAGATTGCGTGAGTGTGAGTGAGAGTGAGTGAGAGAGAGAGAGAGGGTGAGAGGGTGTGCGAGTGAGTGAGTGAGCGATTGAGCAAGTGACAGATTGTGCGAGTGTGAGAGTGTGAGAGTGTGAAAGTGTAATAGAGTGAGAGAGTGAGTGGGAGAGAGAGAGTGAGAGAGTCAGATGGTGAGAGTGAGTGAGAGTGAGTAAGAGAGAGAGAGAGTGAGAAGGTGAGAGGGTGAGTGATTGACTGATTGAGCAAGTGACAGAGTGTGAGAGTGTGAGAGAATGTGAGTGGAATAGAGTGAGAGAGTGAGTGGGAGAGAGAGAGTGTGAGTGAGTGAGAAGGTGAGAGTGAGTGTGAGAGAGAATGAGAGTGTAAAATGATTGAGACTGATTGAGAGTGAGTGAGAGTGAGTGATAATGAGAGAGAGTGCGACAGTGAGAAATATTGATAGTTCGAGAATTCGAGAGTGAGAGAGTGAGTGAGGGTTTGAGGTTGAGAGTATTTGAGATTGTGAGAGAGTGACAGAGCGAGAGAGTGAGAGAGAGTGAGAGAGAGATTGAGTGAGACAGAGATTGAGTGAGAGTGAGAGTGTGAGTGAGAGAGAGGGTGAGAGTGAGGGTGAAAGTGAGAATAAGAGTGAGTGTGAGAGATTGTGAGAGTGAGAGTTAGTGAGACAGTGAGATAATGAGTGAGAGACAGTGTGTGAGAGTCAGTGAGAGGGTGAGTGTGATAGTGAGATTGGGTGGGAGAGAGTGAGAGATTGAGAGTGAGAGTGAGCGGGAGAGTGAGAGAGTGAGAGAGAGAGTGAGAGGGTGAGAGAGTGATAGGGTGAGAGGATGAGAGGGTGAGCGAGTTTCAGAGTGTGAGAGTGTGAGAATGCGATAGAGTGAGAGAGTGAGAGAGAGGAATATTGGGACAGTGGGAGAGTGGGAGAGAGAGAAGTGAGAGACTGAGAGAGGGAGAGAGAATGAGAGTGAGTGAGAGTGTGTGAAATGAGTGAGAGTTTGTGAGTGTTTGAGAGAGAGTGAGAGTGATTGAGACTGAGTGAGATTGCGAGAGACTGAGTGAGAGTGAGTGAGAGAGAGAGACAGGGTTAGAAGGTGTGCGAGTGTGTGAGTGAGCGATTGAGCAAGTGACAGAGTGTGCGAGTGTGAGAGTGTAATAGAGTGAGAGAGTGAGTGGGAGAGAGAGAGAGTGAGAGAGTCAGAGGGTGAGAGTGAGTGTGAGAGAATGAGACTGTAAAATGAGTGAGATTGATTGAGAGTGAGTGAGAGTAAATGAGAGTGAGTGATAGTGAGAGAGAGTGCGACAGTGAGCGATATTGATAGTTTGAGAATTCGAGAGTGAGTGAGGGTGAGAGGTTGAGAGAATGTGAGATTGTCAGAGAGTGACAGAGCGAGAGAGTGAAAGAGAGTGTGAGAGAGAGTGAGTAAGAGAGAGATTGAGTGAGAGTGAAAGTGATTGTGAGAGAGAGTGTGAGAGAGAGGGTGAGAGGGAGGGTGAAAGAGAGGGTGAGAAGGAGGTTGAGAGAGGCAGAAAGAAAGAGTGTTAGTGAGGGGGAGATTGAAAGTGAGAGTGAGGGTTACAGCGAGAGTCAGGGTGAGGTTGAGATTGATGATGAGAGTCAGGGTGAGGGTGAGAGTCATGTTGATGGTGAGGGTTGGGTGAGGGTGAGAGTGATGATGAGAGTGAGAGTCATGGTGAGAGTCAGGCTGAGAGACAGGTTGAGAGAGAGGCTGAGAGAGAGGCTGAGAGTGAGGGTGAGAGTGAGGTTGAGAGTGAGTGTGAGATTGAGTTTGAGAGTGAGTGTGAGTGAGAGTGAGTGAGAGAGTGAGATAGTGAGAGATAGGATGTGTGTGAGAGTGAGTGAGGGTGAGTGTGATAGTGAGATTGAGTGGGACAGAGTGAGAGAGTGAGTGAGAGTGAGAGAGTTTGAGTGAGAGACTGAGAGACTGAGAGGGTGAGAGAGTGAGAAAGAGTGAGAGTGAATGAGACTGTGTGAAATGAGTGAGAGTTTGTGAGAGTGATTGAGAGTGAGTGAGACTGAGTGAAAGTGAGGGAGAGTTAGTAAGAGAGAGAGAGTGAGAGGGTGAGCGAGTGAGTGATTGAGCAAGTGACAGAGTGTGAGAGTGTGAGATTGTAATAGAGTGAGAGACTGAGTGGGAGTGAGAGAGTGTGAGAGTGTGAGAGGGTGAGAATGAGTGTGAGAGAGAATGAGTGTGTAAAATGAGTGAGAGTGATTGAGAGTGAGTGAGAGTAAGTGAGAGTGAGTGATAGTGAGAGAGAGTGCGACAGTGAGAGATATTGATAGTTCGAGAATTTGAGAGTGAGTGAGAGTGAGAGAGTGAGTGAGGGTGAGAGGTTGAGAGAATGTGAGATTGTGAGTGACAGAGCAAGAGAGTGAGAGAGAATGAGAGAGAGAGTGAGAGAGAGATTGAGCGAGAGAGAGATTGAGTGAGACTGAGAGTGTGAGTGAGAGTGAGGGTGAGAGTGTGATAGTGTGAGAGTGTAATAGAGTGAGAGAGTCAGATAGAGGGAGAGTGGGACAGTGGGAGATTGGGAGAGAGAGAGAGTGAGAGAATGAGAGAGGCAGTGTGTGAGAGTGAGTGAGGGTGAGTGTGATGTGAGATTGGTTGGGAGAGAGTCAGAGAGTGAGTTTGAGAGTTAGAGTGAGAGAGTGAGAGTGAGAGTGAGAGTGAGTGTGAGAGATAGTGAGAGTGAGAAATAGTGAGAGTGTGATAGAGTGAGATAGTGAGAGAGAGGCAGTGTGTGAGAGTGAGTGAGGGTGAGTGTGATAGTGTGATTTGGTGGGAGAGAATGAGAGATTGAGAGTGAGAGAGTGAGAGGGTGAGAGGGTGAGAGGGTGAGCAAGTGACAGAGTGTGAGAGTGTGATAGAGTGGGAGAGTAAAAAAGAGGGTGAGTGGGACAGTGGGAGAGTGAAGAGTGTGAGAGTGAGTGAGATTGTGTGAAATGAGTGAGAGTCTGTGAGAGTATTTGAGAGAGAGTGAGAGTGATTGAAGTGAGTACGATTGAGGGAGAGTGAGTGAGAGTGAGTGAGAGAGAGAGAGTGAGATGGTGAGACGGTGAAAGGGTGAACGATTGAGCAAGTGACAGGGTGTGAGAGTGTGAGAATGTGAGAGTGTGAGAGTGTAATAGAGTGAGAGAGTGAGTGGGAAAGAGAGAGAGTGAGAGAGTGAGAGGGTGAGAGTGAGTGTGCTAGAGAATGAGAGTGTAAAATGAGTGAGAGTGATTGAGAGTGAATGAGAGTAAGTTAGAGTGAGTGATAGTGAGAGAGTGCGACAGTGAGAGGTATTGATAGTTCGAGAATTCGAGAGTGAGTGAGAGTGAGAGTGAGTGAGGGTGAGAGGTTAAGAGAAAGTGAGATTGTGAGAGAGTGACAGAGCGAGACAGTAAGCGAGAGTGAGAGAGAGAGAGAGTGAGAGAGAGAGAGATAGAGAGTGATTGAGTGAGAGAGAGACTGAACGAGCGTGAGAGTTAGAGTGATGGTTAGAGTGATGGTGAGAGTGAGTGTGAGAGTGTGTGTGAGAGAGAGGGTGAGAGAGAGGGTGAGAGAGGGATAAAGAGAGAGTGAGAGTGAGGGGGAGATTGAGAGTGAGAGTGAGGGTTACAGTGAGAGTGAGTGTGAGGGTGAGATTGAGGGTGAGAGTCAGGGTTTGGGTGAGACTTATGTTGAGGGTAAGGGTGATGGTGAGGGTGGGGTGAGGGTGAGAGTCATGGTGAGAGTGAGAGTCATGGTGAGAGTCAGGGTGAGAGAGAGGGTGAGAGAGAGGCTGAGAGAGAGGCTGAGAGAGAGGGTGAGAGAGAGGGTGAGAGAGAGGGTGAGAGTGAGAGTGAGAGTGAGAGGGTGAGAGGGTGAGAGGGTGAGCGACTGACAGAGTGTGAGTGTGAAAGTGTCATAGAGTGAGAAAATGAGAGAGAGGGAGAGTGGGAGAGTGGGAGAGAGAGAATGTGAGAGACTGAGAGGGTGAGAGAGTGAGAGAGAGTGAGAGTGAGTGATTGTGTGAAATGAGTGAGAGTTGGTGAGAGTGTTTGAGAGTGAGTGAGAGTGATTGAGAGTGAGTGAGATTGAGGGAGAGTGAGTGAGAGTGAGTGAGAGAGAGAGCGAGTGAGAGGGTGAGCGAGTGAATGATTTAGCAAGTGACACAGTGGGAGAGTGTGAGAGTGTAATAGTGAGAGAGTGAGTGGGAGGGAGAGAGAGAGTGAGAGAGTGAAAGGGTGAGAGTGAGTGTGAGAGAGAATGAGAGTGTAAAATGAGTGAGAGTGATTGAGAGTAAGTGAGATTGACTGATAATGAGAGAGAGTGTGACAGTGAGAGATAATGATAGTTTGAGAATTCGAGAGTGAGTGAGGGTGAGAGGTTGAGAGAATTTGAGATTGTGAGAGAGTGACAGAGCGAAAGAGTGAGAGAGAGAGAGTGAGAGAGAGATTGAGTGAGAGAGAGATTGAGTGAGAGTGAGAGTGTGAGTGAGAGAGAGGGTAAGAGTGAGAGTGAAAGTGAGAGTAAGAGTGAGTTTGAGAGATTGTGAGAGTGAGAGTTAGTGAGACAGTGAGATAGTGAGTGAGAAGCAGTGAGTGAGAGTCAGTGAGAGGGTGAGTGTGACAATGAGATTGGGTGGGAGAGAATGAGAAATTGAGAGTGAGAGTGAGCATGACAATGAGAGAGTGAGAGGGTGAGAATGTGAGAGGGTGAGTGACAGAGCGAGAGAGTGAGAGAGAGTGAGAGAGAGAGAGTGAGAGAGAGATTGAGTGAGAGAGAGATTGAGTTCGACTGAGAGTGTGAGTGAGAGTGAAGGTGAGAATGAGGTTGAGAGTGAGGGTGAGAGTGAGTGTGAGAGAGGGTGAGAGTGAGAGATAGTGAGTGAGAGGCAGTGCGTGAGATTCAGTGAGAGGGTGAGTGTGATTGTGAGATTGGGTGGGGGAGAGTGAGAGTGAGAGAGTAAGAGTGAGATTGAGAGAATGAGAGGGTGAGAGTGTGATATTGTGAGAGTGTGATAGAGTGAGAGAGTCAGAGAGTGGGAGAGTGGGACAGTGGGAGAGTGGGAGCGAGAGAGTGTGAGAGACTGAGAGGGTGAGACAGTGAGAAAGAGTGAGAGTGAGTGAGAGTGTGTGAAATGAGTGAGAGTTTGTGACAGTGTTTGAGAGAGAGTGAGAGTGATTGAGAGTGAGTGAGATTGAGTGCGAGTGATTGTGAGAGAGAGAGATTGAGAGGGTGAGAGGGTGCGCGAGTGAGCGAGTGAGCGATTGAGCAAGTTACACAGTGTGAGAGTGTAATAGAGTGAGAGAGTGACTGCGAGAGAGAGAGAGTGAGAGAGATAGAGGGTGAGAGTGGGTGTGAGAGAGAATGAGAGTGTAAAATGATTGAGAGTGATTGAGAGTGAGTGAGAGTAAGTGAGAGTGAGTGATAGTGAGAGAGAGTGCGACAGTGAGAGATATTGATAGTTCGAGAATTCGAGAGTGAGTGATAGTGAGAGAGTGAGAGGTGAGCGAGTGACAGAGTGTGAGAGAGTGAGAGGGTGAGAGTGAGAGGGTGAGAGTGAGAGAGTGAGAGGGTGCGAGAGTGAGAGGGTGAGAGGGTGAGAGAGTGAGAGTGTGATAGAGTGAGAGAGTGAGAGAGAGGGAGAGTGGGACAGTGGGAGAGTGGGAGAGAGAGAGAGTGAGAGACTGAGAGGGTGAGAGAGTGAGAGAGTGTGAAATGAGTGAGAGTGAGAGAGAGTGAGAATGAGTGAGAGTTTGTGAAATGAGTGAGAGTTTGTGAGTGTTTGAGAGAGAGTTAAAGTGATTGACAGTGAGTGAGATTGCGTGAGAGTGAGTGAGAGTGAGTAAGAGAGAGAGAGAGGGTCAGACGGTGTTCAAGTGAGTGAGTGAGTGATTGAGCAAGTGACAGAGTGTGCGAGTGTGCGAGTGTGAGAGTGTGAGAGTGTAATAGAGTGAAAGAGTGAGTGGGAGAGAGAGTGAGAGAGTCAGAGGGTGAGAGTGAGTGAGAGTGAGTAAGAGAGAGAGAGTGAGAAGGTGAGAGGGTGAGCGATTGAGTGCTTGAGTAAGTGACAGAGTGTGAGAGTGTGAGAGTGTGAGAGTATGTGAGTGGAATAGAGAGCGAGTGAGTGGGAGAGAGAGAGTGTGAGTGAGTGAGAAGGTGAGAGTGAGTGTGAGAGAGAATGAGAGTGCAAAATGATTGAGAGTGATTGAGAGTGAGTGAGAGAGAGTGCGACAGTGAGAGATATTGATAGTTCGAGAATTCGAGAGTGAGTGAGAGTGAGAGAGTGAGTGAGGGAGAGAGGTTGAGAGAATGTGAGATTGTGAGTGACAGAGCGAGAGAGTGAGAGAGAGTGAGAGAGAGAGAGTGAGAGAGAGTGAGAGAGAGTGAGAGAGAGATTGAGTGAGAGAGAGATTGAGTTCGACTGAGAGTGTGAGTGAGAGTGAGGGTGAGAATGAGGTTGAGAGTGAGGGTGAGAGTGAGTGTGAGAGAGGGTGAGAGTGAGAGATAGTGAGTGAGAGGCAGTGTGTTAGAGTGAGTGAGGGTGAGTGTGATTGTGAGATTGGGTGGGAGAGAGTGAGAGTGAGAGAGTAAGAGTGAGATTGAGAGAATGAGAGGGTCAGAGTGTGATAGTGTGAGAGTGTGATAGAGTGAGAGAGTCAGAGAGTGGGATAGTGGGAGAGTGGGAGCGAGAGAGAGTGAGAGACTGAGAGGGTGAGACAGTGAGAAAGAGTGAGAGTGAGTGAGAGTGTGTGAAATGAGTGAGAGTATGTGACAGTGTTTGAGAGAGAGTGAGAGTGATTGAGAGTGAGTGAGATTGAGTGCGAGTGATTGTGAGAGAGAGAGATTGAGAGGGTGCGCGAGTGAGCGATTGAGCAAGTTACACAGTGTGAGAGTGTAATAGAGTGAGAGAGTGACTGCAAGAGAGAGAGAGTGAGAGAGTGAGAGGGTGAGAGTGGGTGTGAGAGAGAATGAGAGTGTAAAATGATTGAGAGTGATTGAGAGTGAGTGAGAGTAAGTGAGAGTGAGTGATAGTGAGAGAGAGTGCGACAGTGAGAGATATTGATAGTTCGAGAATTCGAGAGTGAGTGATAGTTTTAGAGTGAGAGGGTGAGCGAGTGACAGAGTGTGAGAGAGTGAGAAAGTGAGAGTGAGAGGGTGAGAGTGAGAGAGTGAGAGAGTGCGAGAGTGAGAGTGTGAGAGGGTGAGAGTTAGAGTGTGATAGAGTGAGAGTGTGAGAGAGAGGGAGAGTGGGACAGTGGGAGAGTGGGAGAGAGAGAGTGTGAGAGACTGAGAGGGTGAGAGAGTGAGAGTGTGTGAAATGATTGAGAGAGTGAGAGAGAGTGAGAATGAGTGAGAGAGTGTGAAATGAGTGAGAGTGTTTGAGAGTGCGTGAGAGTGATTGAGAGAGAGTGAGATTGAGTGAGAGTGAGTGAGATTGAGTGAGCGAGATAGTGAGAGGGTGAGAGGGTGAGCGAGTGACAGAGTGTGAGAGTGTGAGATTGAGAGAGTGAGAGAGAGGGAGATTGGGAGAGTGGGAGAGTGGGAGAGAGAGAGAGTGAGAGACTGAGAGACTGAGGGGGTGAGAGATTGAGAGAGTGTGTGAAATGAGTGAGAGTGTGTGAGAGTGTGTGAGAGTGTGTGAGAGTGTGTGAGAGTGTGTGAGATTGTGTGAGAGTGTGTGAGAGAATGAGAGAGTGAGTGAGAGTGAGTCAGAGTGATTGAGAGTGAGTGAGAGTGAGTGAGAGTGTGTGAAATGAGTGAGAGTTTGTGAGAGTGTTTGAGAGAGAGTGAGAGTGATTGAGAGTGAGTGAGATTGCGGAGAGTGAGTGAGAGTGAGTGAGAGAGAGAGAGAGGGTGAGAGGGTGTGCGAGTGTGTGAGTGAGCGATTGAGCAAGTGACAGAGTGTGCAAGTGTGAGAGTGTGAGAGTGTAATAGAGTGAGAGAGTAAGTGGGAGAGAGAGAGTGAGAGAGTCAGAGGGTGAGAGTGAGTGAGAGTGAGTAGGAGAGAGAGAGAGTGTGAGAGTGTGACAGTGAGAGTAAAAGAGTGAGAGAGTGAGTGGGAGAGAGAGTGTGAGAGAGTGAGAGGGTGAGAGTGATTCTGAGAGAGAATGAGAGTGTAAAATGAGTGAGAGTGATTGAGAGTGAGTGAGATTAAGTGAGAGTGAGTGATAGTGAGAGAGAGTGTGACAGTGAGAGATATTGATAGTTCGAGAATTCGAGATTGAGTGAGAGTGAGAGAGTGAGTGAGGGTGAGAGGTTGAGAGAATGTGAGATTGTGAGTGACAGAGCGAGAGAGTGAGAGAGAGTGAGTGTGAGAGAGAGTGAGGGGGAGATTGAGTGAGAGAGATTGAGTGAGACTGAGAGTGTGAGTGAGAGTGAGGGTGAGAGTGAGAGTGAGGGTGAGAGTGAGTGTGAGAGAGGGTGAGAGTGAGAGATAGTGAGAGAGAGGCAGTGTGTGGGAGTGAGTGAGGGTGAGTGTGATTGTGAGATTGGGTGGGAGAGAGTGAAAGAGTGAGAGTGAGAGAGTGAGAGTGAGAGTGAGAGAGTGTGAGTGTGAGAGTGTGATAGTGCGAGAGTGTGATAGAGTGAGAGAGTCAGAGAGAGGGAGAGTGGGACAGTGGGAGAGTGGGAGAGAGAGAGAGTGAGAGACTGAGAGGGTGAGACAGAGAGAGAGAGTGAGAGTGAGTGAGAGTGTGTGAAGTGAGTGAGAGTTTGTGAGTGTTTGAGATTGAGTGAGAGTGATTGAGAGTGAGTGAGATTGAGTGCGAATAAGTGAGTGAGAGAGAGAGAGAGAGACTTTGAGGGTAATTGGGTGAGCAAGTGAGTGAGTGAGCGATTGAGCAAGTTACAGAGTGTGAGAGTGTGAGAGTGTAATAGAGTATGAGAGTGACTGCGAGAGAGAGAGAGTGAGAGTGAGAGAGTGAGAGGGTGAGAGTGGGTGTGAGAGAGAATGAGAGTGTAAAACGATTGAGAGTGATTGAGAGTGAGTGAGAGTAAGTGAGAGTGAGTGATAGTGAGAGAGAGTGCGACAGTGAGAGATATTGATAGTTCGAGAATTCGAGAGTGAGTGAGAGTTAGAGAGTGAGAGGGTGAGAGGGTGAGCGAGTGGCAGAGTGTGAGAGAGTGAGAGAGTGAGAGGATAAGAGAGTGAGAGGGTGAGAGAGTGAGAGTGTGAGAGGGTGAGAGTGTGATAGAGTGAGAGAGTGACAGAGAGGGAGACTGGGACAGTGGGAGAGTGGGAGAGAGAGAGAGTGAGAGACTGAGAGGGTGAGAGAGTGTGAAATGAGAGAGAGAGTGAGAGAGAGTGAGAGTGAGTGAGAGTGTGTGAAATGAGTGAGAGTGATTGAGAGTGAGTGAGAGTAAGTGAGAGTGAGTGATAGTGAGAGAGAGTGCGACAGTGAGAGATATTGATAGTTCGAGAATTCGAGAGTGAGTGAGAGTCAGAGAGTGAGAGGGTGAGAGGGTGAGAGGGTGAGCGAGTGGCAGAGTGTGAGAGAGTGAGAGAGTGAGAGGGTAAGAGAGTGAGAGGGTGAGAGAGTGAGAGTGTGAGAGGGTGAGAGTGTGATAGAGTGAGAGAGTGACAGAGAGGGAGACTGGGACAGTGGGAGAGTGGGAGAGAGAGAGAGTGAGAGACTGAGAGGGTGAGAGAGTGTGAAATGAGAGAGAGAGTGAGAGTGAGTGAGAGTGTGTGAAATGAGTGAGAGTGTTTGAGAGTGCGTGAGAGTGATTGAGAGTGAGTGAGATTGAGTGAGAGTGAGTGAGATTGAGTGAGAGTGAGTGAGATTGAGTGAGAAAAAGAGTGAGAGGGTGAGAAGGTGAGAGGGTGAGAGGGTGAGAGGGTGAACACATGAGCGATTAAGCGTGTGACAGAGTGACAGAGTGTGAAAGTGTGAGAGTGTAATAGAGTGAGAGAGTGAGTGGGAGAGAGAGTGTGAGAGGGCGAGAGTGAGAGTGAGAGAGAATGAGAGTGTAAAATGAGTGAGATTGATTGAGAGTGAGTGAGAGTGAGTGATAGTGAGAATGTGACAGTGAGAGATATTGATAGTTCAAGAATTCGAGAGTCAGTGAGAGTGAGCGTGAGTGAGGGTGTGAGGTTGAGAGAATGTGAGATTGTGAGAGAGTGACAGAGCGAGAGAGTGAGAGAGAGTGAGAGAGTGAGAGAGAGTGAGAAAGAGAGAGGGAGATTGAGTGAGAGAGAGATTGAGTGAGACTGAGTGTGAGAATGAGAGTCAGGGTGAGAGTGAGGGTGAGAGTGAGGGTGATGGTGAGAGTGAGTGTGAGAGTGTGTGAGAGAGAGAGAGTGAGAGGGAGGGTGAGAGAGAGGGTGAGAAGGAGGGTGAGAGAGGGATAAAGAGAGAGTGAGAGTGAGGGGGAGATTGAAAGTGAGCGTAAGGGTTACAATGAGAGTGAGGGTGAGGGTGAGATTGAGGGTGAGTGTCAGGGTGAGGGTGAGAGTTATGTTGAGGGTTAGGGTGATGGTGAGTGTGTGGTGAGGGTGAGAGTGAGGGTGAGAATGAGAGTCATGGTGAGATTCAGGGTGAGAGAGAGGATGAGAGAGAGGCTGAGAGAGAGGCTGAGATAGAGGGTGAGAGAGAGGGTGAAACTGAGGTTGAGAGTGAGGGCAAGAGTGAATGTGAGAGATAGTGAGAGTGAGAGATAGTGAGAGAGTGAGAGAGTGAGATTTTGAGAGAAAGCCAGTGTGTGAGACTGAGTGAGGGTGAGTGTGATAGTGAGATTGGGTGGGAGAGAGTGAGAGATTGAGATTGAGAGTGAGAGAGTGAGAGAGTGAGAGGGTGAGAGGGTGAGAGGGTGAGCGAGTGACAGAGTGTGAGAGTGTGAAAGTGTGACAGTGTGAGAAAATGATAGAGTGAAAGAGTATAAAAGAGGGAGAGTGGGACAGTGGGAGAGTGGGAGAGAGAGTGAGTGAGAGGCTGAGAGTGTGAGAGAGTGAGAGTGAGTGAGAGTGTGTGAAATGATTGAGAGTTGGTGAGAGTGTTTGAGAGAGAGTGAGAGTGATTGAGAATGAGTGAGATTGAGGGAGAGTGAGTGAGAGTGAGTGAGAGAGAGAGAGAGTGACAGGGTGAGAGGGTGAGCGAGTGAGCGATTGAGCAAGTGACAGAGTGTGAGAGTGTGAGAGTGTAATAGAGTGAGAGAGTGAGTGGGAAAGAGAGAGAGTGAGAGAGTGAGAGCAAGTGTGAGAGAGAATGAGAGTGTAAAATGAGTGAGAGTGATTGAGAGTGAGTGAGAGTGAGAGTGAGTGAGGGTGAGAGATTGAGAGAATGTGAGATTGTGAGAGAGTGACAGTGAGAGAGTGAGAGAGTGAGAGAGAGTAAGAGAGTGAGAGTAAGAGAGAGATTGAGTGAGAGAGAGATTGAGTGAGAGCGAGAGTGAGAGTGAGTAAGAGGGTGAGAGTGAGGTTGGGAGTGTGGGTGAGAGTGAGTGTGAGAGATAGTGAGAGTGAGAGTTAGTGAGAGAGTGAGAGAGTGAGATAGTGAGAGAGAGGCAGTGTTTGAGACTGAGTGAGGGTGAGTGTGATAGTGAGATTGGGTGAGAGATAGAGAGAGAGTGAGAGAGTGAGAGCGAGAGAGTGAGAGAATGAGAGTGAGAGGGTGAGAGGGTGAGAGGGTGAGAGGGCGAGCGAGTGAGAGAGTGTGAGATTATGATAGAGTGAGAGAGAGAGAGAGGGAGAGTGGGAGAGAGTGAGAGACTGAGATGGTGATAGGGTGAGAGTGAGAAATGAGTGAGAGTGTATGAGAGTGTGTGAGAGTGTGTGAGAGTGAGTGAGTGTGAGTGAGAGTGATTGATAGTGAGTGAAATTGAGTGAGATTGAGTGAGAGTGAGTCAGATTGAGTCAGATTGAGTGAGAGAGAGAGTGAGAGGGTGAGAGGGTGAGCGAGTGAGCGACAGAGCGAGTGACAGAGTGTGAGAGTGTGAGAGTGTGAGAGTGTGAGAGTGTAATAGGGGAGAATGAGAGTGAGAGTGAGAATGAGACTGAGGGTTGGAGTCAGCGTCAGAGTCAAGATGTTAGTGAGTGTGAGAGAGAGGGTGAGAGAGAGGGTGAGAGAGAGGGTGAGAATGAGGCTGAGAGCGAGGGTGAGAGCGAGGGTGAGAATGAGGGTGAGAGTGAGGGTGAGATTGAGGGTGAGAGTGAGAATGAGACTGAGGGTGGGAGTCAGCGTGAGAGTCATGGTGAGTGTGAGAGTGAGTGTGAGAGAGTGGGTGAGAGAGTGGGTGAAAGAGAGATGAGTGAGAAGGTGAGAGAGACGGTGAGAGAGAGGTTTAGAGCAAGGGTATGGGTGAGAGTGAGAGTCAGGGTGAGAGCACGGTTGAGAATGAAGGTGAGAGTGAGGGTGAGATTGACGGTGGGAGTGAGGGTGAGATTGAGGGTGAGAGTGAGAATGAGACTGAGGGTGGGTGTCAGCATGAGAGTCAGGGTGAGAGTCAAGGTGAGAGTGAGTGTGAGAGTGAGTGTGAGAGAGAAGGTGTGAGAGAGGGTGAGAGAGAGGGTGAGAGAGAGGGTTAGAGTGAGAATGAGACTGAGGGTGGCAGTCAGCGTGAGAGTCAGGGTGAGAGTCAGGGTGAGAGTCATGGTGAGAGTGAGGGTGAGAGAAAGGATGAGAGTGAAGGTGAGAGCGAGGATGAGAGCGAGGGTGAGAGCGAGTGTGAGAGCGAGGGTGAGAACAAGGGTGAGAGCAAGGGTGAGAGCAAGGGTGAGAGCGAGGGTATGGGTGAGGGTGAGGGTTAGGGTGAGAGTGAGGGTGAGAGTGAGGGTGAGATTGAGGGTTACGGTGAGTGCGAGGGTGAGGGTGAGAGTGAGTGAGAGAGTGAGGGTGAGAGAGAGGGTGAAAGTGAGGGTGAGAGAGAGGGTGAGAGTGAGGGTTAGAGAGAGGGTGACAGAGAGGCTGAGAGTGAGGGTGACAGAGAGGGTGACAGAGAGCGTGACAGAGAGGGTGACAGAGAGGGTGAGAGTGAGGGTGACATAGAGGGTGAGAGAGAGGGTGAGAGAGAGGGAGAGAGAGAGGGAGAGAGTGAGGCTGAGAGCAAGGGTGAGGGCGAGGTGAGGGCGAGCATGAGGGTGAGCATGAGGGCGAGCGTGAGGGCGAGGGTGAGGGCCAGAGTGAGGGCCAGAGTGAGGGTGAGACTGAGGGTGAGAAAGAGGGTGATAGAGAGGGTGAGAAAGAGGGTGTGAGAGAGGATGAGAGTGAGGGTGAGAGTGAGAATGAGACTGAGGGTTGGTGTCAGCATGAGAGTCAGGGTGAGAGTCAAGGTGAGAGTGAGTGTGAGAGTGAGTGTGAGAGAGAGGGTGTGAGAGAGGGTGAGAGAGAGGGTGAGAGAGAGGGTGAGAGAGAGGGTTAGAGTGAGAATGAGACTGAGGGTGGCAGGCAGCGTGAGAGTCAGGGTGAGAGTCAGGGTGAGGATGAGAGTGAGTGCGAGAGTTAAGGTGAGAGAGAGGGTGAGAGTGAAAGTGTGACAATGTGAGAAAATGATAGAGTGAGAGAGTATAAAAGAGGGAGAGTGGGACAGTGGGAGAGTGGGAGAGAGAGTGAGTGAGAGACTGAGAGTGTGAGAGAGTGAGAGAAAGTGAGAGTGAGTGAGAGTGTGTGAAATGATTGGGAGTTGGTGAGAGTGTTTGAGAGAGAGTGAGAGTGATTGAGAGTGAGTGAGATTGAGGGAGAGTGAGTGAGAGAGAGAGAGAGATTGAGAGGGTGTGCGAGTGAGCGATTGAGCAAGTGAGAGTGTGAGAGTGTGAGAGTGTGAGAGTGTGATAGTGAGTGTGATAGTGAGATTGGGTGAGAGATAGAGAGAGAGTGAGAGAGTGAGAGCGAGAGAGTGAGAGAGTGACAGTGAGAGGGTGAGAGGGTGAAAGGGTGAGAGGGCGAGCGAGTGAGAGAGTGTGAGATTGTGAGAGAGTGAGAGAGAGGGAGAGTTGGAGAGAGAGAGTGAGAGACTGAGAGGGTGAGAGAGTGAGAGTGAGAAATGAGTGAGAGTGTATGAGAGTGTGTGAGAGTGAGTGAGTGTGAGTGAGAGTGATTGAGAGTAAGTGAGATTGAGTGAGACTGAGTCAGATTGAGTGAGAGAGAGAGTGAGGGTGAGAGGGTGAGCGAGTGAGTGAGTGAGCGAGTGACAGAGTGTGAGAGTGTGAGAGTGTGAGAGTGTAATAGGGGAGAATGAGAGTGAGAGTGAGAATGAGACTGAGGGTGGGAGTCAGCGTCAGAGTCAAGATGTTAGTGAGTGTGAGAGTGAGTGTGAGAGAGAGGGTGAGAGAGAGGGTGAGAGTGAGGCTGAGAGTGAGGCTGAGAACGAGGGTGAGAACGAGGGTGAGAGCGAGGGTGAGAATGAGGGTGAGAGTGAGGGTGAGAGTGAGGGTGAGAGTGAGAATGAGACTGAGGGTGGGAGTCAGCATGAGCGTCATGGTGAGTGTGAGAGTGAGTGTGAGACAGTGGGTGAGAGAGTGGGTGAGAGAGAGGGTGAGAGAGAGATGAGTGAGAGGGTGAGAGAGACGGTTAGAGAGAGGTTTAGAGCAAGGGTATGGGTGAGAGTGAGAGTCAGGGTGAGAGCACGGGTGAGAATGAGGGTGAGAGTGAGGGTGAGATTGACGGTGGGAGTGAGGGTGAGATTGAGGGTGAGAGTGAGAATGAGACTGAGGGTGGGTGTCAGCATGAGAGTCAGGGTGAGAGTCAAGGTGAGAGTGAGTGTGATAGTGAGTGTGAGAGAGAGGGTGTGAGAGAGGGTGTGAGAGAGGGTGTGAGAGAGGGTGAGAGAGAGTGTGAGAGAGAGGGTTAGAGTGAGAATGAGTCTGAGGGTGGCAGTCAGCGTGAGAGTCAGGGTGAGAGTCAGGGTGAGAGTCATGGTGAGAGTGAGGGTGAGAGAGAGGATGAGAGTGAAGGTGAGAGCAAGGGTGAGAGCGAGTGTGAGAGCGAGGGTGAGAACAAGGGTGAGAGCAAGGGTGAGAGCGAGGGTGAGAGTGAGGGTATGGGTGAGGGTGAGGGTTAGGGTGAGAGTGAGGGTGAGAGTGAGGGAGAGATTGAGGGTTACGATGAGGGTGAGAGTGAGTGAGAAAGTGAGGGTGAGAGAGAGGGTGAAAGTGAGGGTGAGAGAGAGGGTGAGAATGAGGGTTAGAGAGAGGGTGACAGAGAGGGTGAGAGTGAGGGTGACAGAGAGGGTAGAGAGAGAGGGTGAGAGTGAGGGCGAGCGTGAGGGCGAGGGTGAGGGCCAGAGAGAGGGTGAGACTGAGGGTGAGAAAGAGGGTGATAGAGAGGGTGAGAGAGAAGGAGAGAGCGAGGGTGAGAGCGAGGGTGAGAGCGAGGGTGAGAGCGAGGGGCAGATTGAGAGTGAGGGTGAGAGTGAGGTTGAGTGAAGGTGAATGAGGGTGAGGGTGGTGGTCAATGTGAGACTGAGGGTGAGACTGAGGGTGAGACTGAGGGTGAGAGTGAGGATGAGGGTGAGAGCGAGGGTGAGAGTAAAGGTGTGAGTGAGGGTGAGAGAGTGTGAGAGAAAGGGTGAGAGAGAGTGTGAGGGAGATGGTGAGAGAGTGGGTGAGTGATAGTTTGAGGGTGAGTTTGAGGGTGAGAGTGAAAGTGAGGGTGAGCCTGAGGGTGAGAGTGAGGGTGATAGTGAGGGTGAGTGTAATGGTGTGGGTGTGTGAGTGTGAGGGTAAGTTAAGGGTGAGATTGATCGTGAGAGTGATGGTTACAGTTAGGAAGAGAGTGAGTGTGAGCATGAGAGTGAGGGTGAGGGTGAGGGTGAGAGTGAGTCGGAGAGTGAGGGTGAGAGAGCAAGGGTGAGAGCCAGCGTGAGAGCAAGGGTGAGAGCAAGGGTGAGAATGAGGATGAGGTTGAGAGTGAGGGTGAGGGTGAGGGTGAGATTGAGGGTTACAGTGAGTGCGAGGGTGAGGGTGAGAGTGAGTGAGAGAGTGAAGGTGAGAGAGAGTGTGAAAGTGCGGGTGAGAGAGAGGGTGAGAGTGAGGGTTAGAGAGAGGGTGACAGAGAAGGTGAGAGAAAGGGTGACAGAGAGGGTGACAGAGAGGGTGACAGAGAGGGTGAGAGTGAGGGTGACATAGAGGGTGAGAGAGATGGAGAGAGAGATGGAGAGAGAGAGGGAGAGAGAGAGGGAGAGAGAGGGAGAGAGAGAGGGAGAGAGAGAGGGGAGAGAGAGAGAGGGAGAGAGAGAGGGAGAGAGCAAGGGGGAGAGCGAGGGGGAGAGTGAGGGGGAGAGTGAGGGTTACGGTGAGAGTGCGAGTGAGAATGTAGGTGAGAGTGAGGTTAAGAGCGAGGGTGAGAGTGGGGATGAGAGAGATGTTGAAGGGATGCATGAGAGCGTGAGTGAGAGTGTGGGTGAGAGTGAGCATGAGATTGAGGGTGAGAGAGAGGGTGAGAGAGAAGGAGAGAGTGAGGGTGAGAGCGAGGGTGAGAGCGAGGGTGAGAGTGAGGGGCAGATTGAGAGTGAGAGTGAGGAAGAGAGTGAGGGTGAGTGAAGGTGAATGAGGCTGAGGGTGATGGTGAATGTGAGACTGAGGGTGAGACTGTGGGTGAGACTGAGGGTGAGAGTGAGGATGAGAGTGATGGTGAGACTGAGGGTGAGAGTGAGGGTGAGTGTGAGTGTGAGTGTGAGGGTGAGAGTGAGCATCAGGGTGAGAATGAGGGTGAGAGTGAAGGTGCGAGTGAGGGTGAGACAGAGTGTGAGAGAGAGGGTGAGAGAGAGGGTAAGAGAGAGGGTAAGAGAGAGGGTGAGGGAGAGGGTGAGCGAGAGGGTGAGTGATAGTTATGAGGGTGAGCTTGAGGCTGAGAGTGAGAGTGAGGGTGAGGCTGAGGGTGAGAGTGATGGTGAGAGTGAGGTGATAGTGAGGGTGAGTGTAATGGTGTGGGTGTGTGAGAGTGAGGGTAAGATAAGGGTGAGATTGATCATGAGAGTGATGGTTGCGGTTAGGAAGAGAGTGAGAGTGAGCGTGAGGAGAGGGTGAGAGTGAGCGTGAGAGTGTGCATGAGAGAGCAAGGGTGAGAGCCAGGGTGAGAGCAAGGGTGAGGATGAGGATGAGGTTCAGAGTGAGGGTGAGGGTGAGGGTGAGAGTGAGGACGAGAGTGAGGAAAAGAGTGAGGACGAGAGTGAGGATGAGAGTGAGGACGAGAGTGAGGGCGAGAGTGAGGGCAAGATTGAGGGTGAGGGTGAGGGCAAGGGTGTGGGTGAGGGTGAGGGTGAGGGTGAGAGTGAGGGTGAGAGAGAGGGTGAGAGTGAGAGTGAGAGTGAGGGTGAGAGCGAGGGTGAGAGTGAGGGTGAGAGCGATGGCGAGAAAGTGGGAGAGTGAGGGTGAGAGTGAGGGTAAGAGTGAGGGTGAGAGCAAGGGTGAGAGTGAGGGTGTGAGCGAGCAATACAGCGAGGGTTAGAGCGGGGGTTAGAGCGAGGGTATGGGTGAGCGTGAGGGTGAGGTTGAGAGTGAGTGTGATAGTGAGGATGAGGGTGAGAGTGAGAGAGTGAGAGAGTGTGAGAGTGTGAGAGTTTGAGAGTTTGAGAGGGAGTGAGAGATTGAGTGCGAGAGTGAGAGATTGAGTGCGAGAGTGCGTGAGTGAGAGGAAGAGAGAGAGTGAGTGAGGGTGAGAGTGAGTAAGGGTGAGAATGAGTGAGGGTGAGAGTGAGTGAGGGTGAGAGTGAGTGAGGGTGAGAGTGAGTGATTTAGAGTGTCAGTGTGAGTGACTGAGAGTGAGAGATTCAGAATGTGAGTGAGAATGAGAGAGAGTGAGGGTGAGAGTGAGGGCCAGAGTGATGGTGAGGGTGAGGGTGAGGTCGAGGGTGATGGTGAGGGTGAGGGCATGGGTGAGTGCATGGGTCTGGGTGAGGGTAAGGATGAGGGCGAGAGTGAGGGTGAGAGAGAGGGTGAGAGTGAAGGTGAGAGTGAGTGTGAGAGTGAGGTAAGGGTGAGGGTGAGGGTGAGGGTGAGGGTGAGGGAGAGGGTGAGGGTGAGAGTGTGGATGAGAGAGCAAGGGTGAGAGCCATGGTGATATCGAGGGTGAGGATGAGGATGAGGTTGACAGTGAGGGTGAGAGTAAGGGTGAGAGTGAGAGTGAAATGTGAGTGATTGTGACAGCAAGGGTGAGGGCAAGAGTGAGGGCGAGAGTGAGGGTGAGCGTGAAGGCAAAAGTGAGCATGAGAGTGAGGGCGAGAGTGAGGGCGAGAGTGAGGGTGAGAGTGAGGGTGAGGGCAAGGGTCAGGGCGAGGGCATGGGTGAGGGCATGGGTGTGGGTGAGGGTGAGAATGAGGGTAGAGTGAGGGTGAGAGTGAGGCTGAGATTGAGGGTGAGAGAGAGGGAGAGCAAGGGTGAGAGTGAGGGTGAGATTGAGGGTGAGAGTGTGGGTGAGAGCGAGGGTGAGTGTGAGGGTTAGAGAGAGAGAGAGAGCGAGGGATGGAGCGAGGTTGAGAGCAAATGTATGCGTGAGGGTGAGGGTGAAGGTGAGAGTGAAGGTGAGAGTTACGGATGGGGTGAGGGTGAGAGAGAGGGTGAGATTGAGGGTGAGAGAGAGGGAGAGCAAGGGTGAGAGTGAGGGTGAGATTGAGGGTGAGAGTGAGGGTGAGAACGAGGGTGACAGCGAGGGTTAGAGCGAGAGTTAGAGTGAGGGATGCAGTGAGGTTGAGAGCAAATGTATGCGTGAGGGTGAGGGTGAGAGTGAAGGTGAGGGTTACGGATGGAGTGAGGGTGAGGGTGAGAGAGAGGGTGAGATTGAGGGTGAGATTGAGGGTGAGATTGAGGGTGAGAGTGAGGGTGAGAATGAGAATGAGACTGAGGGTGGGAGTAAGCAGAAGAGTCACGTGAGAGTGAGTGTGAGAGTGAGTGTGAGAGAGAGAGAGTGAGAGAGAGAGTGAGAGCGAGGGTGAGAGTGAGAATGAGTCTGAGGGTGAGAGTCAGGGTGAGAGTCAGGGTGAGAGCGAGGGTGAGAGCGAGGGTGAGAGTGAGGGTGAGTGCGAGGGTGAGAGCGAGGGTATGGGTGAGAGTGAGAGTTAGGGTGAGAGTCAGTGTGAGAGTGAGTGTGAGAGATACGGTGAGAGCAAGGGTGAGAGTGAGGGTGAGAACGAGGGTGAGAGCAAGGGTGAGATCGAGGGTGAGGATGAGGATGAGGGTGAGAGTGAGGGTGAGAGTGAGGGTGAGAGTGATAGCGAAATGTGAGAGATTGTGAGAGCGAGGGTGATAGCGAGAGTGAGGGCAAGAGTGAGGGCGAGAGTGAGGCCGAGTGTGAGGGCGAGAGTGAGGACGAGAGTGAGGGCGAGAGTGAGGGTGAGAGTGAGGGTGAGAGAGATGGCGAGAGTGAGGGTGAGAGTGAGGGTGAGAGTGAGGGTGAGAGCGAGGGTGAGAGCGAGGGTTAGCGTGAGAGTTAGAGTGAGGGATGGAGCGAGGTTGAGAGCAAATGTACGCATGAGGGTGAGGGTGAGGTTGAGAGTGAACGTGAGGGTTACGGATGGAGTGAGGGTGAGGGTGAGAGAGAGGGTGAGATTGAGGGTGAGATTGAGGGTGAGAGTGAGGGTTACAGTGAGGGTGACAGTGAGGGTGACAGTGAGGGTGAGAGAGAGGGTGAGAGAGAGGGTGCGAGTGAGGGTGCGAGTGATGGGGACATTGAGAGTAAGAGAGAGGGTGAGAGAGAGGGATTGAGAGAGTGAGAGAGAGGGGGAGAGAGAAGGGGAGAGAGGGGGGAGAGAGATTGGGAGAGAGAGGGGGCGAGAGAGAGGGAGAGAGAGGGGGAGGGAGAGAGGGAGAGAGAGGGAGAGAGAGGGAGAAAGCAATGGTGAGAGAGATGTTGAGGATATGGGTGAGAGAGAGAGTGAAAGCGTGGGAGAGAGTGAGCATGAGATTGAGGGTGAGAGAGAGTGGGAGAGAGAAGGAGAGAGTGAGGGTGAGAGCGAGGGTGAAAGCGAGGGTGAGAGTGAGGGGCAGATTGAGCGTGAGAGTGAGGGTGAGAGTGAGTGTGAGTGAAGGTGAATGAGGGTGACTGTGAGACTGAGTGTGAGATTGAGTGAGTAAGGGTGAGAGTGAGAGTGAGATTGAGGGTGAGAGTGAGGGTCAGAGTGAAGGTGAGGGTAAAGGTCTGGGTGTGTGAGAGTGAGGGTAAGATGTGGGTGAGATTGATGGTAAGAGTGAAGGTGACATTTAGGAAGAGAGTGAGAGTGAGCATGACAGTGAGAAGATGGCGAGGGTGCGGGTGAGAGCAAGGATGAGAGCGAGGGTGAGAGTGAGGGTTAGAGGGAGGTTATGGGTGAGAGTGAGAGTCAGGGTGAGAGTCAGTGTGAGAGTGAGTGAGTGAATACGGTGGTGAGAGCGAGGGTGAGAGCGAGGGTGAGAGTGAAGGTAAGAGTGAGAATGAGACTGAGGGTGGGAGTCAGCGTGAGAGTCAGGGTGAGAGTCAGAGTGAGACTGAGGGTGAGAGTGACTGTGAGAGTGAGTGTGAGAGAGAGGGTGAGAGTGAGGGTGAGAGTAAGGGTGAGAGTAAGGGTGAGAGCGAGGGTGAGAGTGAGGGTTAGAGGGAGGGTATGGGTGAGAGTGAGAGTCAGGGTGGGAGTCAGAGTGAGAGTGAGTGTGAGAGAGACGGTGAGAGCGAGGGTGAGAGCAAGTGTGAGAGCGAGGGTGAGAGCGAGGGTGAGAGCGAGGGTGAGAGCGAGGGTGAGAGCGAGGGTGAGAGCGAGGGTGAGAGTGATGGTGAGAGTGAGAATGAGACTGAGGTTGGGAGTCAGCGTGAGAGTCAGGGTGAGAGTCAGGGTGAGAGTCAAGGTGAGAGTGATTGTGAGAGTGAGTGTGAGAGTGAGTGTGAGAGTGAGTGTGAGAGTGAGTGAGAGAGCGAGGGTGAGATTGAGGGTGAGGATGAGGATAAGGGTGAGAGTGAGGGTGAGAGTGAGGGTGAGAGCGAGGGTGAGAGCGAGGGTTAGAGCAAGGGAGAGAGCAAGGGTGAGGGTGAGGGCGAGAGTGAGGGCCAGAGTGAGGGTGAGAGTGAGGTTGAGAGCGAGGGTGAGAGCAAGGGTGAGATCGAGGGTGAGGATGAGGATGAGGGTGAGAGTGAGTGTGAGAGTGAGGGTGAGAGTGATAGCGAAATGTGAGAGATTGTGAGAGCGAGGGTGAGAGCGAGAGTGAGGGCAAGAGTGAGGGTGAGAGTGAGGCCGAGAGTGAGGGTGAGAGTGAGGGTGAGAGTGAGGGCGAGAGTGAGGGCGAGAGTGAGGGCGAGAGTGAGGGTGAGAGTGAGGGTGAGAGTGAGGGCGAAGGTGAGGGTGAGGGCGAGGGTGAGGGTGAGGGTGAGGATGAGGGCATGGTTGAGGGCATGGGTGTGGGTGAGGGTGAGGATGAGGGTGAGAGTGAGGGTGTGAAAGAGGGTGAGAGTGAGGGTGAGAGAGAGGGCGAGAGAGAGGAAGAGTAAGGGTGAGAGTGAGGGTGAGAGTGAGTGTGAGAGTGAGTGTGAGAGTGAGTGAGAGGGAGAGTGTGAGAGAAAGGGTGAGAGTGAGGGTGAGAGAGAGGGTGAGAGAGAGGGTGAGAGAGAGGGTGAGAACGAGGGTGAGAGTGAGGGTGAGAGAGAGGGTGAGAGAGAGGGTGAGAACGAGGGTGAGAGTGAGTGTGAGAGAGACGGTCAGAGCGAGGGAGAGAGCGAGGGTGAGAGTGAGAATGAGACTGAGGGTGGGAGTCAGCTTGAGAGTCAGAGTGAGAGTCTGGGTGAGAGTCAGGGTGAGAGGGTGAGTGCGAGCGTGAGAAAAAGGGTGAGAGCGAGGATGAGAGTGAGGGTGAGAGTGAGAATGAGACTGAATGTGGGAGTCAGCGTGAGAGTCAGGGTTAGAGTCAAGGTGAGAGTGAGTGTGAGAGTGAGTGTGAGAGTGAGGGTGAGAGAGAGGGTGAGAGAGAGGGTGAGAGAGAGGGTGAGAGAGAGGGTGAGAAAGAGGGTGAGAAAGAGGGTGAGAGAGAGGGTTAGAGAGAGGGTTAGAGAGAGGGTTAGAACGAGTGTGAGAGCGAGTGTGTGGGTGAGGGTGAGAGTGAGGGTGAGGGTTACGGTGAGAGTGAGGGTGAGAGTGAGGTTGAGAGTGAGGGTGAGAGTGAGGCTGAGATTGAGAGTGAGAGTGAGAGTGAGGGTGAGGGTGAGGGTGAGAGTGAGAGTGACATAGAGGGTGAGAGTGAAGGTGACATAGAGGGTGAGAGAGAGTGTGAGAGAAAGGGAGAGAGTGAGGGAGAGAGTGAGGGACAGAGAGAGAGAGAGAGAGAGAGGGAGAGAGAGAGGGAGAGAGAGTTGGAGAGAGAGTTGGAGAGAGAGTTGGAGAGATAGGGGGAGAGAGAGTTTGAGAGAGAGGGGAGAGCGAGAGGGAGAGAGAGTGAGAGAGCAAGGGTGAGAGAGATGTTGAGCGTATGGGTGAGAGTGAGAGTGAGAGCGAGGGTGTGGGTGAGAGTGAGAGTCACGGTGAGAGTCAGTGTGAGAGTGAGTGTGAGAGATATGGTGAGAGCGAGGGTGAGAGTGAGGGTTAGAGCGAGGGTGAGAGCGAAGGTGAGATCGAGGGTGAGGATGAGGATGAGGGTGAGAGTGAGGGTGAGAGTGACGGTGAGAGTGATAGCGAAATGTGAGAGATTGTGAAAGCGAGGGTGAGAGTGAGAGTGAGGGCAAGAGTGAGGCCGAGAGTGAGGCCGAGAGTGAGGGCGAGAGTGAGGGTGAGAGTGAGGGTGAGAGTGAGGGCGAGAGTGAGGGCGAGACTGATGGCGAGTGAGGGTGAGAGTGAGGGCGAGAGTGAGGGTGAGAGTGAGGGTGAGAGTGAGGGCGAGAGTGAGGGTGAGGGCGAGGGTGAGGATGAGGGCGAGAGTGAGGGTGTGAAAGAGGTTGAGAGTGAGGGTGAGAGAGAGGGCGAGAGAGAGGGAGAGTAAGGGTGAGAGTGAGGGTGAGAGTGAGCATGAGAATGAGGAGAGTTGAGGGTGAGGGTGAGGGTGAGGGTGAGAGTGTGGATGAGAGAGCAAGGGTGAGAGCCATGGTGAGATCGAGGGTGAGGATGAGGATGCGGTTGAGAGTGAGAGTGAGAGTGAGAGTGAGAGTGAGAGTGAGGGTGAGGGTGAGGGTGAGGGTGAGGGTGAGGGTGAGGGTGAGGGTGACATAGAGGACGAGAGTGAAGGTGACAGAGGGTGAGAGAGAGGGTGAGAGAAAGGGTGAGAGTGAGGGAGAGAGAGGGGGAGAGAGAGATGGAGAGATAGGGGAGAGAGAGGTTGAGAGAGAGGGAGAGAGAGGGGAGAGCAAGAGGGAGAGAGAGTGAGAGAGCAAGGGTGAGAGAGATGTTGAGCGTATGGGTGAGAGTGAGAGTGAGAGAGTGGGTGAGGGTGAGGATGAGAGTGAGGGTGAGAGAAAGGGTGAGAGAGAGGGTGAAAGAGAGGGTGAGAGAAAGGGTGAGAGAGAGGGTGAGAGTGAGAATGAGACTGAGGGTGGGAGTCAGCATGAGAGTCAGGGTGAGAGTCACGTGAGAGTGAGTGTGAGAGAGAGGGTGAGAGCGAGGGTGAGAGCGAGGCTGAGAATGAGTGTGAGAGTGAGGGTGAGAGTGAGAATGAGACTGAGGGTGAGAGTCAGGCTGAGAGTCAGGGTGAGAGCGAGGGTGAGAGCGAGGGTGAGAGCGAGGGTGAGAGCGAGGGTATGGGTGAGAGTGAGAGTCACGGTGAGAGTCAGTGTGAGAGTGAGAGTGAGAAATACGGTGAGAGCAAGGTTGAGAGCGAGGGTGAGAGCGAGGGTGAGATTGAGGGTGAGGATGAGGATGAGGGTGAGAGTGAGGGTGAGAGTGAGGGTGAGAGCGAGGGTTAGAGCAAGGGAGAGAGCAAGGGTGAGGGTGAGGGCGAGAGTGAGGGCCAGAGTGAGGGTGAGAGTGAGGTTGAGAGCGAGGGTGAGAGCAAGGGTGAGATCGAGGGTGAGGATGAGGATGAGGGTGAGAGTGAGGGTGAGAGTGAGGGTGAGAGTGATAGCGAAATGTGAGAGATTGTGAGAGCGAGGGTGAGAGCGAGAGTGAGGGCAAGAGTGAGGGTGAGAGTGAGGCCGAGAGTGAGGGTGAGACTGAGGGCGAGAGTGAGGGCGAGAGTGAGGGTGAGAGTGAGGCCGAGAGTGAGGGTGAGAGTGAGGGTGAGAGTGAGGGCGAAGGTGAGGGTGAGGGCGAGGGTGAGGGCGAGAGTGAGGGTGAGACTGAGGGTGAGAGTGAGGGCGAGAGTGAGTGCGAGAGTGAGGGCGAGAGTGAGAGTGAGAGTGAGGGTGAGAGTGAGGGCGAAGGTGAGGGTGAGGGCGAGGGTGAGGGTGAGGGTGAGGATGAGGGCATGGTTGAGGGCATGGGTGTGGGTGAGGGTGAGGATGAGGGTGAGAGTGATGGTGTGAAAGAGGGTGAGAGTGAGGGTGAGAGAGAGTGTGAGAGAGAGGAAGAGTAAAGGTGAGAGTGAGGGTGAGAGTGAGTGTGAGAGTGAGTGTGAGAGTGAGTGAGAGGGAGAGGGTGAGAGAAAGGGTGAGAGTGAGGGTGAGAGAGAGGGTGAGAACGAGGGTGGAGAGAGGGTGAGAGAGAGGGTGAGAGAGAGGGTGAGAACGAGGGTGAGAGTGAGTGTGAGAGAGACGGTCAGAGCGAGGGAGAGAGCAAGGATGAGAGTGAGAATGAGACTGAGGGTGGGAGTCAGCTTGAGAGTCAGAGTGAGAGTCTGGGTGAGAGTCAGGGTTAGAGGGTGAGAGCGAGCGTGAGAAAAAGGGTGAGAGCGAGGATGAGACTGAATGTGGGAGTCAGCGTGAGAGTCAGGGTTAGAGTCAAGGTGAGAGTGAGTGTGAGAGTGAGTGTGAGAGTGAGGGTGAGAGAGAGGGTGAGAGAGAGGGTGAGAGAGAGGGTGAGAGAGAGGGTGAGAGAGAGGGTGAGAGAGAGGGTGAGAAAGAGGGTGAGAGAGAGGGTTAGAGAGAGGGTTAGAGAGAGGGTTAGAACGAGTGTGAGAGCGAGTGTGTGGGTGAGGGTGAGAGTGAGGGTGAGAGTTACGGTGAGAGTGAGGGTGAGAGTGAGGGTGAGAGTGAGGGTGAGAGTGAGGCTGAGATTGAGAGTGAGAGTGAGGGTGAGGGTGAGGGTGAGAGTGAGAGTGACATAGAGGGTGAGAGTGAAGGTGACATAGAGGGTGAGAGAGAGTGTGAGAGAAAGGGAGAGAGTGAGGGAGAGAGTGAGGGACAGAGAGAGGGAGAGAGAGTGGGAGAGAGAGAGGGAGAGAGAGAGGGAGAGAGAGTTGGAGAGAGAGTTGGAGAGAGAGTTGGAGAGATAGGGGGAGAGAGAGTTTGAGAGAGAGGGGAGAGCGAGAGGGAGAGAGAGTGAGAGAGCAAGGGTGAGAGAGATGTTGAGCGTATGGGTGAGAGTGAGAGTGAGAGAGTGGGTGAGGGTGAGGATAAGAGTGAGGGTGAGAGCAAGGGTGAGAGAGAGGCTGCGAGAGAGGGGGAGATTGAGGGTGAGAGTGAGGGTGAGAGTGAGGGTGAGAGTGAGAATGAGACTGAGGGTGGGAGTAAGCATGAGAGTCACGTGAGAGTGAGTGTGAGAGTGAGTGTGAGAGTGAGTGTGAGAGTGAGAGCGAGGGTGAGAGTGAGAATGAGTCTGAGGGTGAGAGTCAGTGTGAGAGTGAGTGTGAGAGATACGGTGAGAGCGAGGGTGAGAGTGAGGGTGAGAGCGAGGGTGAGAGCGAGGGTGAGATCGAGGGTGAGATCGAGGGTGAGGATGAGGATGAGTGTGAGAGTGAGTGTGAGAGTGAGTGTGAGAGAGAGAGTGAGAGAGAGAGTGAGAGAGAGAGTGAGAGCGAGGGTGAGAGTGAGAATGAGTCTGAGGGTGAGAGTAAGGGTGAGAGCGAGGGTGAAAGCGAGGGTGAGTGCGAGGGTGAGAGCGAGGGTATGGGTGAGAGTGAGAGTCAGGGTGAGAGTCAGTGTGAGAGTGAGTGTGAGAGATATGGTGAGAGCGAGGGTGAGAGTGAGGGTTAGAGCGAGGGTGAGAGCGAGGGTGAGATCGAGGGTGAGGATGAGGATGAGGGTGAGAGTGAGGGTGAGAGTGAGGGTGAGAGTGATAGCGAAATGTGAGAGATTGTGAGAGCGAGGGTGAGAGTGAGAGTGAGGGCAAGAGTCAGGGCGAGAGTGAGGCCGAGAGTGAGGGCGAGAGTGAGGGTGAGAGTGAGCATGAGAATGAGGAGAGTTGAGGGTGAGGGTGAGGGTGAGGGTGAGAGTGTGGATGAGAGAGCAAGGGTGAGAGCCATGGTGAGATCGAGGGTGAGGATGAGGATGCGGTTGAGAGTGAGAGTGAGAGTGAGAGTGAGAGTGAGGGTGAGGGTGAGGGTGAGGGTGAGGGTGAGGGTGAGGGTGACATAGAGGACGAGAGTGAAGGTGACAGAGGGTGAGAGAGAGGGTGAGAGAAAGGGAGAGAGTGAGGGAGAGAGAGGGGGAGAGAGAGATGGAGAGATAGGGGAGAGAGAGGTTGAGAGAGAGAGGGAGAGAGAGGGGAGAGCAAGAGGGAGAGAGATGGAGAGAGCAAGGGTGAGAGAGATGTTGAGCGTATGGGTGAGAGTGAGAGTGAGAGAGTGGGTGAGGGTGAGGATGAGAGTGAGGGTGAGAGAGAGGGTGAGAGAGAGGGTGAAAGAGAGGGTGAGAGAAAGGGTGAGAGTGAGGGTGAGAGTGAGAATGAGACTGAGGGTGGGAGTCAGCATGAGAGTCAGGGTGAGAGTCACGTGAGAGTGAGTGTGAGAGCGAGGGTGAGAGCGAGGGTGAGAGCGAGGCTGAGAATGAGTGTGAGAGTGAGGGTGAGAGTGAGAATGAGACTGAGGGTGAGAGTCAGGCTGAGAGTCAGGGTGAGAGCGAGGGTGAGAGCGAGGGTGAGAGCGAGGGTGAGAGCGAGGGTATGGGTGAGAGTGAGAGTCACGGTGATAGTCAGTGTGAGAGTGAGTGTGAGAAATACGGTGAGAGCAAGGTTGAGAGCGAGGGTGAGAGCGAGGGTGAGATTGAGGGTGAGGATGAGGATGAGGGTGAGAGTGAGGGTGAGAGTGAGGGTGAGAGCGAGGGTTAGAGCAAGGGAGAGAGCAAGGGTGAGGGTGAGGGCGAGAGTGAGGGCCAGAGTGAGGGTGAGAGTGAGGTTGAGAGCGAGGGTGAGAGCAAGGGTGAGATCGAGGGTGAGGATGAGGATGAGGGTGAGAGTGAGGGTGAGAGTGAGGGTGAGAGTGATAGCGAAATGTGAGAGATTGTGAGAGCGAGGGTGAGAGCGAGAGTGAGGGCAAGAGTGAGGGTGAGAGTGAGGCCGAGAGTGAGGGTGAGAGTGAGGGTGAGAGTGAGGGCGAGAGTGAGGGCGAGAGTGAGGGCGAGAGTGAGGGCGAGAGTGAGGGTGAGAGTGAGGGTGAGAGTGAGGGCGAAGGTGAGGGTGAGGGCGAGGGTGAGGGTGAGGGTGAGGATGAGGGCATGGTTGAGGGCATGGGTGTGGGTGAGGGTGAGGATGAGGGTGAGAGTGAGGGTGTGAAAGAGGGTGAGAGTGAGGGTGAGAGAGAGGGCGAGAGAGAGGAAGAGTAAGGGTGAGAGTGAGGGTGAGAGTGAGCATGAGAATGAGGAGAGATTGAGGGTGAGGGTGAGGGTGAGGGTGAGGGTGAGGGTGAGGGTGATGGTGAGGGTGAGGGTGAGGGTGAGAGTGTGGATGAGAGAGCAAGGGTGAGAGCCATGGTGAGATCGAGGGTCAGGATGAGGATGCGGTTGAGTGAGAGTGAGAGTGAGAGTGAGAGTGAGAGTGAGGGTGAGGGTGAGGGTGAGGGTGAGAGTGAGAGTGAGAGTGAGAGTGAGGGTGAGGGTGAGGGTGAGAGTGAGAGTTGGAGTGAGGGTGAGGGTGAGGGTGAGAGTGACATAGAGGTCGAGAGTGAAGGTGACAGAGGGTGAGAGAGAGGGTGAGAGAAAGGGAGAGAGTGAGGGAGAGAGAGGGGGAGAGAGAGATGGAGAGATAGGGGAGAGAGAGGTTGAGAGAGAGAGGGAGAGAGAGGGGAGAGCGAGAGGGAGAGAGAGTGAGAGAGCAAGGGTGAGAGAGATGTTGAGCGTATGGGTGAGAGTGAGAGTGAGAGAGTGGGTGAGGGTGAGGATGAGAGTGAGGGTGAGAGAAAGGGTGAGAGAGAGGGTGAGAGTGAGGGTGAGAGTGAGGGTGAGAGTGAGAATGAGACTGAGGGTGGGAGTCAGCATGAGATTCAGGGTGAGAGTCACGTGAGAGTGAGTGTAAGAGAGAGGGTGAGAACGAGGGTGAGAGCGAGGATGAGAATGAGTGTGAGAGTGAGGGTGAGAGTGAGAATGAGACTGAGAGTGAGAGTCACGGTGAGAGTCAGGGTGAGAGCGAGGGTGAGAGCAAGGGTGAGAGCGAGGGTGTGGGTGAGAGTGAGAGTCACGGTGAGAGTCAGTGTGAGAGTGAGTGTGAGAGATACGGTGTGAGCAAGGGTGAGAGCGAGGGTGAGAGCGAGGGTGAGAGCGAGGGTGAGGATGAGGATGAGGGTGAGAGTGAGGGTGAGAGCGAGGGTGAGAGCGAGGTTTAGAGCAAGGGTGAGAGCGAGGGTGAGGGTGAGGGTGAGAGTGAGGGCCAGAGTGAGGGTGAGAGTCAGGTTGAGAGAGAGGCTGAGAGAGAGTGAGAGAGTGCGTGAGAGTGGGTGAGAGTGGGTGAGAGTGGGTGAGAGTGCGTGAGGGTGCGTGAGAGTGCGTGAGGGTGCTTGAGAGTGCGTGAGGGTGTGTGAGGGTGTGTGAGGGTGCGTGAGAGTGCATGAGGGTGAGTGAGGTTGAGTGTGAGAGATTGTGGCTGAGAATGAGATTGTTGAGATAGCCTGTGAGTGAGACTGAGTGAGAATGAGTAAACGTGAGCAAGATAGAGAGAGTGTGAGGGTGAGAGTGATAGAGAGAACGAGTGAACGAATGTGAGTGTGTGAGAGAGTGAGAGTGTGAGAGAGTGAGAGTGTGAGAGTGTGAGAGTGTGAGTGAGTGAGGGAGTGAGAGAGTGAGAGAGTGAGTGAGATAGTGAGAGAGTGAGAGTGAGTGAGGGTGAGTGTGAGAGTGAGATTGGGTGAGAGAGAGTGAGGGTGAGAGTGAGTGTGAGAGTGAGGGCGAGTGTGAGGATGAGAGCGAGGGTGACAGTGACGGTTACAGTGCAGGTGAGAGAGAGAGTGAGGGTGAGGGAGAGGGAGAGACAGAGGGAGAGAGAATGGGAGAGAGAGGGGGAGAGAGAGGGGGAGAGAGAGGGGGAGAGAGAGGGGGAGAGAGAGGGGGAGAGAGAGGGGAGAGAGAGGGGGAGAGTGAGGGGAAGAGTGAGGGGAAGAGTGAGGGGGAGAGAGAGGGGGAAAGAGAGAGGGAGAGGGGAGAGAGAGAGAGAGAGAGGGAGAGAGAGGGAGAGAGCAAGGGTGAGAGATGTTGAGAGTATGGGTGAGTGCGAGAGTGAGAGCTTGGGTGAAGTGAGCATGAGATTGAGGGTGAGAGAGAGGGTGAGAGAGAAGGAGAGAGCTAGGTTGAGAGTGAGGGTGAGAGCGAGGGTGAGAGGAAGGTTGAGAGCGATGATAAGAGCGTGGGTGAGAGCGAGGGTGATAGCGAAGGTGAGAGTGAGGGGCAGATTGAGTGTGAGAGTCAGGGTGAGAGTCAAGGTGAGAGTGAGGGTGAGTGAAGGTGAGGGTGAGACAATGAGTGAGACTAAGGGTGAGACTGAGAGTGAGAGTGAGAGTGAGAGTGAGGGTGAGGGTGAGAGTGAGGGTGAGAGTGAGGGAGAGAGAGAGAGGGTGAGAGTGGGAGGGAGAGAGAGGGAGTTAGAGAGAGTGGGTGGGTTTGAGAGTGAAGGTCAGAGTGAGGGTGAGAGCGAGGGTGAGAATGAAGGTGAGTGTGAGGGTGAGAGTGAGGGGGAGAATGAGAGTGAAGAGTGAGGGTACAGTGAGAGTGAGGGTGAGAGTGTGTGTGAGGGTGAGGGTGAGGGTGTGAGGGAGGTTGAGTGTGTGTGAGCGTGAGGGAGAGCATTAGAGGGAGGGTGAGATTGAGAGTCTGGTTGAGAGTGAGGGTGAGAGTGGGGGTGAGAGAGATGTTGAGAGTGAGGGTGAGAATGAGAGTGAGAGTGAGAGTGAGGTTGAGAGTTGGGGTGACAGTTGGGGTGAGAGAGATGGTGAGAGCAAGGGTGAGAGCAAGAGTGAGGGTGTGAGTGAGAGTGTGGGTGAGAGTGTGGGTGAGATTGAGGGGGAGATTGAGGGGAGATTCAGAGTGAGAGTGATGGTGACAGTGTGTGACTGAGGGAGATTGAGGGTGAGAGTGAGGGTGAGAGAGAGGGTGAGAGAGAGGGTGAGAAAGAAGGTGAGAGAGAGATAAAGAGAGATTGAGAGTGAGGGGGAGATTGAAAGTGAGAGTGAGGGTTACAGTGAAAGTGAGGGTGAGGGTGAGAGTCATGTTGAGGGTTAGGGTGATGGTGAGGGTGGAGTGAGGGTGAGAGTGAGGGTAAGAGAGAGGCTGAGAGAGAGGGGGAGAGAGAGAGTGAGAGAGAGGGTGACAGATGGTGAGAGAGAGGAGGAGAGAGAGGGTGAGAGAGATGGTAAGAGAGAGGGTGAGAGAGAGTGTGAGAGCGAGGGAGAGAGATTGGGAGAGAGAGAGGGAGAGAGTGAGGGTGAGAGTGAGGCTGAGAGTGAGGGTGTCAGAGAAGGTGAGAGAGAGGGAGAGAAAGAGAGGGAGAGAGAGTGGGTGAGGGTGAGACTGAGGGTCAGAGCAAGGGTCAGAGCGAAGATGAGAATGAGGGTGAGAGTGATTGTGAGACTGAGGGGGAGAATGAGCGTGAGAGTGAGGGTAGTGAGAGTGAGTGTGAGATTGAGTGAGGGTGAGTGTGAGGGTGAGAGTGAGTGAGAGGGTGAGGGTGAGTGTGAGGCTGAGAATGAGGGTGAGAGAGAGGGTGAGAGAGAGGGTGAGAGAGAGGGTGAGAGAGAGGGTGAGAGAGAGGGTGAGAGAGAGGGTAAGAGTGAGGGTGAGAGAGGGTGAAAGAGAGATTGAGAGTGATGGGGATATTGAAAGTGTGATTGAGGGTTACAGTGAGAGTCAGGGTGAGGGTGTTAGTCATGTTGAGTGTTAGGGTGATGTTGAGGGTGGGGTCAGTATGAGATGAGGGTGAGAGAGAGGCTGAGAGAGAGGGAGAGAGAAATGGAGAGAGAGAAGGTGAGAGATGGTGAGAGAGAGAGAGTGAGAGAGAGATAAAGAGAGATTGAGAGTGAGGGGGAGATTGAAAGTGAGAGTGAGGGTTACAGTGAAAGTGAGGGTGAGGGTGAGAGTCATGTTGAGGGTTAGGGTGATGGTGAGGGTGGAGTGAGGGTGAGAGTGAGGGTAAGAGAGAGGCTGAGAGAGAGGGGGAGAGAGAGAGAGGGAGAGAGAGGGTGACAGATGGTGAGAGAGAGGATGAGAGAGAGGGTGAGAGAGATGGTAAGAGAGAGGGTGAGAGAGAGTGTGAGAGAGAGATGGAGAGAGTGAGGGTGAGAGTGAGGGGCAGATTGAGTGTGAGAGTCAGGGTGAGAGACAAGGTGAGAGTGAGGGTGAGTGAAGGTGAGGGTGAGACAATGAGTGAGACTAAGGGTGAGACTGAGAGTGAGAGTGAGAGTGAGAGTGAGGGTGAGGGTGAGAGTGAGGGTGAGAGTGAGGGAGAGAGAGAGAGGGTGAGAGTGGGAGGGAGAGAGAGGGAGTTAGAGAGAGTGGGTGGGTTTGAGAGTGAAGGTCAGAGTGAGGGTGAGAGCGAGGGTGAGAATGAAGGTGAGTGTGAGGGTGAGAGTGAGGGGGAGAATGAGAGTGAAGAGTGAGGGTACAGTGAGAGTGAGGGTGAGAGTGTGTGTGAGGGTGAGGGTGAGGGTGTGAGGGAGGTTGAGTGTGTGTGAGCGTGAGGGAGAGCATTAGAGGGAGGGTGAGATTGAGAGTCTGGTTGAGAGTGAGGGTGAGAGTGGGGGTGAGAGAGATGTTGAGAGTGAGGGTGAGAATGAGAGTGAGAGTGAGAGTGAGGTTGAGAGTTGGGGTGACAGTTGGGGTGAGAGAGATGGTGAGAGCAAGGGTGAGAGCAAGAGTGAGGGTGTGAGTGAGAGTGTGGGTGAGAGTGTGGGTGAGATTGAGGGGGAGATTGAGGGGAGATTCAGAGTGAGAGTGATGGTGACAGTGTGTGACTGAGGGAGATTGAGGGTGAGAGTGAGGGTGAGAGAGAGGGTGAGAGAGAGGGTGAGAAAGAAGGTGAGAGAGAGATAAAGAGAGATTGAGAGTGAGGGGGAGATTGAAAGTGAGAGTGAGGGTTACAGTGAAAGTGAGGGTGAGGGTGAGAGTCATGTTGAGGGTTAGGGTGATGGTGAGGGTGGAGTGAGGGTGAGAGTGAGGGTAAGAGAGAGGCTGAGAGAGAGGGGGAGAGAGAGAGTGAGAGAGAGGGTGACAGATGGTGAGAGAGAGGAGGAGAGAGAGGGTGAGAGAGATGGTAAGAGAGAGGGTGAGAGAGAGTGTGAGAGCGAGGGAGAGAGATTGGGAGAGAGAGAGGGAGAGAGTGAGGGTGAGAGTGAGGCTGAGAGTGAGGGTGTCAGAGAAGGTGAGAGAGAGGGAGAGAAAGAGAGGGAGAGAGAGTGGGTGAGGGTGAGACTGAGGGTCAGAGCAAGGGTCAGAGCGAAGATGAGAATGAGGGTGAGAGTGATTGTGAGACTGAGGGGGAGAATGAGCGTGAGAGTGAGGGTAGTGAGAGTGAGTGTGAGATTGAGTGAGGGTGAGTGTGAGGGTGAGAGTGAGTGAGAGGGTGAGGGTGAGTGTGAGGCTGAGAATGAGGGTGAGAGAGAGGGTGAGAGAGAGGGTGAGAGAGAGGGTGAGAGAGAGGGTGAGAGAGAGGGTGAGAGAGAGGGTGAGAGAGAGGGTGAGAGAGAGGGTAAGTGAGAGGGTGAGAGAGGGTGAAAGAGAGATTGAGAGTGATGGGGATATTGAAAGTGTGATTGAGGGTTACAGTGAGAGTCAGGGTGAGGGTGTTAGTCATGTTGAGTGTTAGGGTGATGTTGAGGGTGGGGTCAGTGTGAGATGAGGGTGAGAGAGAGGCTGAGAGAGAGGGAGAGAGAAATGGAGAGAGAGAAGGTGAGAGATGGTGAGAGAGAGAGAGTGAGAGAGAGATAAAGAGAGATTGAGAGTGAGGGGGAGATTGAAAGTGAGAGTGAGGGTTACAGTGAAAGTGAGGGTGAGGGTGAGAGTCATGTTGAGGGTTAGGGTGATGGTGAGGGTGGAGTGAGGGTGAGAGTGAGGGTAAGAGAGAGGCTGAGAGAGAGGGGGAGAGAGAGAGAGGGAGAGAGAGGGTGACAGATGGTGAGAGAGAGGATGAGAGAGAGGGTGAGAGAGATGGTAAGAGAGAGGGTGAGAGAGAGTGTGAGAGAGAGATGGAGAGAGTGAGGGTGAGAGTGAGGCTGAGAGTGAGGGTGTCAGAGAAGGTGAGAGAGAGGGAGAGAAAGAGAGGGAGAGAGAGTGGGTGAGGGTGAGACTGAGGGTCAGAGCAAGGGTCAGAGCGAAGATGAGAATGAGGGTGAGAGGGAGTGTGAGACTGAGGGGGAGAATGAGCGTGAGAGTGAGGGTACAGTGAGAGTGAGTGTGAGATTGAGTGAGGGTGAGTGTGAGGGTGAGAGTGAGTGAGAGGGTGAGGGTGAGTGTGAGGGTGAGAATGAGGGTGAGAGAGAGGGTGAGAGAGAGGGTAAGTGAGAGGGTAAGTGAGAGGGTGAGAGAGGGTGAAAGAGATTGAGAGTGATGGGGATATTGAAAGTGAGAATGAAGTTTACAGTGAGAGTCAGGGTGAGGGTGTTAGTCATGTTGAGTGTCAGGGTGATGTTGAGGGTGGGGTCAGTGTGAGATGAGGCTGAGAGAGAGGGAGAGAGAACTGGAGAGAGAGAAGGTGAGAGATGGTGAGAGAGAGAGAGAGGGAGAGAGAGAGTGAGGGTGAGAGTGAGGCTGAGAGTGAGGGTGACAGAGAAAGTGAGAGAGAGTGTGAGAGAGAGAGGGAGAGAAAGAGAGGGAGAGAGAGTGGGTGAGGGTGAGACTGAGGGTCAGAGCAAGGGTCAGAGCGAAGATGAGAATGAGGGTGAGAGGGAGTGTGAGACTGAGGGGGAAAATGAGCGTGAGAGTGAGGGTACAGTGAGAGTGAGTGTGAGATTGAGTGAGGGTGAGTGTGAGGGTGAGAGTGAGTGAGAGGGTGAGGGTGAGTGTGAGGGTGAGAATGAGGGTGAGAGAGAGGGTGAGAGAGAGGGTGAGAGAGAGGGTAAGTGAGAGGGTAAGTGAGAGGGTGAGAGAGGGTAAGTGAGAGGGTGAGAGAGGGTGAAAGAGATTGAGAGTGATGGGGATATTGAAAGTGAGAATGAGGGTTACAGTGAGAGTCAGGGTGAGGGTGTTAGTCATGTTGAGTGTCAGGGTGATGTTGAGGGTGGGGTCAGTGTGAGATGAGGCTGAGAGAGAGGGAGAGAGAACTGGAGAGAGAGAAGGTGAGAGATGGTGAGAGAGAGAGAGAGAGTGAGAGAGAGGGAGAGAGAGAGTGAGGGTGAGAGTGAGGCTGAGAGTGAGGGTGACAGAGAAAGTGAGAGAGAGTGTGAGAGAGAGAGGGAGAGAGAGAGAGGGAGAGAGATTGGGTGAGGGTGAGACTGAGCGTCAGAGCAAGGGTCAGAGCGAAGATGAGAATGAGGGTGAGAGTGATTGTGAGACTGAGGGGGAGAATGAGCGTGAGAGTGAGGGTAGTGAGAGTGAGTGTGAGATTGAGTGAGGGTGAGTGTGAGGGTGAGAGTGAGTGAGAGGGTGAGGGTGAGTGTGAGGGTGAGAATGAGGGTGAGAGAGAGGGTGAGAGAGAGGGTGAGAGAGAGGGTGAGAGCGAGGGTGAGAGCGAGGGTGAGAGTGGCGGGGAGAGTGAGGGGGAGAGTGAGGGTGAGAGTGAGGGTGAGGGTGAAAGTGAGGTTGAGAGTGAGGGTGACAATGAGGGTGAGAGCGAGGGTGAGAGTGAAAGGAAAGGTGAGAGTGAGGGTGAGGGTGATGGTGAGGTAAAGGGTGAGAGTGAGGGTGAGAGTGAGTGTGAGAGAGAGGGTGAGAGAGAGATTTTGAGAGAGATGGTGAGAGAGGGTAAGAGAGGGTGAGAGGGAGGGTGAGAGAGAGGGTGAGAGGGAGGGTGAGAGAGAGGGTGAGAGAGAGGGTGAGAGAGAGTGTGAGAGAGAGTGTGAGAGAGGGAGAAAGGGAGAGTGACAGTGAGGGGGAGATTGAAAGTGAGAGTGAGGGTGAGAGTGAGAGTGAGTGTTAGAGTGCAAGTGAGGGGGAGAGAGAGGGACAGAGAGAGGGAGAGAGAGAGGGTGACAGAGAGTGAGAGAGAGGTTGAGAGAGAGGGTGTGAGAGAGGCTGAGAGAGAGGTTGAGAGTGTGGGTGTGAGAGAGGGAGAGTGAGAGGGAGAGAGAGAGGGAGAGAGTGAGGGTGAGGGTGTGATTGATGGTGAGATTGATGGTGAGGGTGAGGGTGAGATAGAGGTTGAGAGAGGGAGGGAGAGAGAGAGATGGAGAGAGAGAGGGAGAGAACGAGGGTGAGGGTCAGATTGAGGGTGAGAGCAAGGGTAAGAGTGAGGGGGAGAGTGAGGGGGAGAATAAGAGTGAGAGTGAGGGTTACGGTGAGGGTGAGGGTGAGGGTGAGAGTGTGGATGAGAGAGCAAGGGTGAGAGCCATGGTGAGATCGAGGGTGAGGATGAGGATGCGGTTGAGAGTGAGAGTGAGAGTGAGAGTGAGGGTGAGGGTGAGGGTGAGGGTGAGGGTGAGGGTGAGGGTGAGGGTGACATAGAGGACGAGAGTGAAGGTGACAGAGGGTGAGAGAGAGGGTGAGAGAAAGGGAGAGAGTGAGGGAGAGAGAGGGGGAGAGAGAGATGGAGAGATAGGGGAGAGAGAGGTTGAGAGAGAGGGAGAGAGAGGGGAGAGCAAGAGGGAGAGAGAGTGAGAGAGCAAGGGTGAGAGAGATGTTGAGCGTATGGGTGAGAGTGAGAGTGAGAGAGTGGGTGAGGGTGAGGATGAGAGTGAGGGTGAGAGAAAGGGTGAGAGAGAGGCTGCGAGAGAGGGGGAGAGAAAGGGTGAGAGTGAGGGTGAGAGTGAGAATGAGACTGAGGGTGGGAGTCAGCATGAGAGTCAGGGTGAGAGTCACGTGAGAGTGAGTGTGAGAGAGAGGGTGAGAGCGAGGGTGAGAGCGAGGCTGAGAATGAGTGTGAGAGTGAGGGTGAGAGTGAGAATGAGACTGAGGGTGAGAGTCAGGCTGAGAGTCAGGGTGAGAGCGAGGGTGAGAGCGAGGGTGAGAGCGAGGGTGAGAGCGAGGGTGAGAGCGAGGGTATGGGTGAGAGTGAGAGTCACGGTGATAGTCAGTGTGAGAGTGAGTGTGAGAAATACAGTGAGAGCAAGGTTGAGAGCGAGGGTGAGAGCGAGGGTGAGATTGAGGGTGAGGATGAGGATGAGGGTGAGAGTGAGGGTGAGAGTGAGGGTGAGAGCAAGGGTTAGAGCAAGGGAGAGAGCAAGGGTGAGGGTGAGGGCGAGAGTGAGGGCCAGAGTGAGGGTGAGAGTGAGGTTGAGAGCGAGGGTGAGAGCAAGGGTGAGATCGAGGGTGAGGATGAGGTTGAGGGTGAGAGTGAGGGTGAGAGTAAGGGTGAGAGTGATAGCGAAATGTGAGAGATTGTGAGAGCGAGGGTGAGAGCGAGAGTGAGGGCGAGAGTGAGGGCGAGAGTGAGGGCGAGAGTGAGGGTGAGAGTGAGGGTGAGAGTGAGGGCGAAGGTGAGGGTGAGGGCGAGGGTGAGGGTGAGGGTGAGGATGAGGGCATGGTTGAGGGCATGGGTGTGGGTGAGGGTGAGGATGAGGGCAAGAGTGAGGGTGTGAAAGAGGGTGAGAGTGAGGGTGAGAGAGAGGGCGAGAGAGAGGAAGAGTAAAGGTGAGAGTGAGGGTGAGAGTGAGTGTGAGAGTGAGTGTGAGAGTGAGTGAGAGGGAGAGGGTGAGAGAAAGGGTGAGAGTGAGGGTGAGAGAGAGGGTGAGAGAGAGGGTGAGAGAGAGGGTGAGAGAGAGGGTGAGAGAGAGGGTGAGAGAGAGGGTGAGAGAGAGGGTGAGAACGAGGGTGAGAGTGAGTGTGATAGAGACGGTCAGAGCGAGGGAGAGAGCGAGGGTGAGAGTGAGAATGAGACTGAGGGTGGGAGTCAGCTTGAGAGTCAGAGTGAGAGTCTGGGTGAGAGTCAGGGTGAGAGGGTGAGAGCGAGCATGAGAAAAAGGGTGAGAGCGAGGATGAGAGTGAGGGTGAGAGTGAGAATGAGACTGAATGTGGGAGTCAGCGTGAAAGTCAGGGTTAGAGTCAAGGTGAGAGTGAGTGTGAGAGTGAGTGTGAGAGTGAGGGTGAGAGAGAGGGTGAGAGAGAGGGTGAGAGAGAGGGTGAGAGAGAGCGTGAGAGAGAGGGTGAGAGAGAGCGTGAGAGAGAGGGTGAGAGAGAGGGTGAGAGAGAGGGTGAGAGAGAGGGTGAGAGAGAGGGTTAGAGAGAGGGTTAGAACGAGTGTGAGAGCGAGTGTGTGGGTGAGGGTGAGAGTGAGGGTGAGGGTTACGGTGAGAGTGAGGGTGAGAGTGAGGGTGAGAGTGAGGGTGAGAGTGAGGCTGAGATTGAGAGTGAGAGTGAGGGTGAGGGTGAGGGTGAGAGTGAGAGTGACATAGAGGGTGAGAGTGAAGGTGACATAGAGGGTGAGAGAGAGTGTGAGAGAAAGGGAGAGAGTGAGGGAGAGAGTGAGGGACAGAGAGAGGGAGAGAGAGAGGGAGAGAGAGGGAGAGAGAGAGGGAGAGATAGTTGGAGAGAGAGTTGGAGAGAGAGTTGGAGAGATAGGGGGAGAGAGAGTTTGAGAGAGAGGGGAGAGCGAGAGGGAGAGAGATGGAGAGAGCAAGGGTGAGAGAGATGTTGAGCGTATGGGTGAGAGTGAGAGTGAGAGAGTGGGTGAGGGTGAGGATAAGAGTGAGGGTGAGAGAAAGGGTGAGAGAGAGGCTGCGAGAGAGGGGGAGAGTGAGGGTGAGAGTGAGGGTGAGAGTGAGAATGAGACTGAGGGTGGGAGTAAGCATGAGAGTCACGTGAGAGTGAGTGTGAGAGTGAGTGTGAGAGTGAGTGTGAGAGTGAGAGCGAGGGTGAGAGTGAGAATGAGTCTGAGGGTGAGAGTCAGTGTGAGAGTGAGTGTGAGAGATACGGTGAGAGCGAGGATGAGAGTGAGGGTGAGAGCGAGGGTGAGAGCGAGGGTGAGATCGAGGGTGAGATCGAGGGTGAGGATGAGGATGAGTGTGAGAGTGAGTGTGAGAGTGAGGGTGAGAGTGAGGGCGAAGGTGAGGGTGAGGGCGAGGGTGAGGGTGAGGGTGAGGATGAGGGCATGGTTGAGGGCATGGGTGTGGGTGAGGGTGAGGATGAGGGTGAGAGTGAGGGTGTGAAAGAGGGTGAGAGTGAGGGTGAGAGAGAGGAAGAGTAAGGGTGAGAGTGAGGGTGAGAGTGAGCATGAGAATGAGGAGAGATTGAGGGTGAGGGTGAGGGTGAGGGTGAGGGTGAGGGTGATGGTGAGGGTGAGGGTGAGGGTGAGAGTGTGGATGAGAGAGCAAGGGTGAGAGCCATGGTGAGATCGAGGGTGAGGATGAGGATGCGCTTGAGTGAGAGTGAGAGTGAGAGTGAGAGTGAGGGTGAGGATGAGGGTGAGGGTGAGGGTGAGGGTGAGGGTGAGGGTGAGGGTGAGGGTGAGAGTGAGAGTGAGGGTGAGGGTGAGGGTGAGGGTGAGAGTGAGAGTGAGAGTGAGGGTGAGGGTGAGGGTGAGAATGACATAGAGGACGAGAGTGAAGGTGACAGAGGGTGAGAGTGAGGGAGAGAGAGCGGGAGAGAGAGATGGAGAGATAGGGGAGAGAGAGGTTGAGAGAGAGAGGGAGAGAGAGGGGAGAGCGAGAGGGAGAGAGAGTGAGAGAGCAAGGGTGAGAGAAATGTTGAGCGTATGGGTGAGAGTGAGAGTGAGAGAGTGGGTGAGGGTGAGGATGAGAGTGAGGGTGAGAGAAAGGGTGAGAGAGAGGCTGCGAGAGAGGGGGAGAGTGAGGGTGAGAGTGAGAATGAGACTGAGGGTGGGAGTCAGCAGGAGATTCAGGGTGAGAGTCACGTGAGAGTGAGTGTGAGAGAGAGGGTGAGAACGAGGGTGAGAGCGAGGCTGAGAATGAGTGTGAGAGTGAGGGTGAGAGTGAGAATGAGACTGAGGGTGAGAGTCACGGTGAGAGTCAGGGTGAGAGCGAGGGTGAGACCAAGGGTGAGAGCGAGGGTGTGGGTGAGAGTGAGAGTCACGGTGAGAGTCAGTGTGAGAGTGAGTGTGAGAGATACGGTGAGAGCAAGGGTGAGAGCGAGGGTGAGAGCGAGGGTGAGAGCGAGGGTGAGGATGAGGATGAGGGTGAGAGTGAGGGTGAGAGCGAGGGTGAGAGCGAGGTTTAGAGCAAGGGTGAGAGCGAGGGTGAGGGTGAGGGTGAGAGTGAGGGCCAGAGTGAGGGTGAGAGTCAGGTTGAGAGAGAGGCTGAGAGAGAGTGAGAGAGTGCGTGAGAGTGGGTGAGAGTGGGTGAGAGTGGGTGAGAGTGCGTGAGAGTGCGTGAGGGTGCGTGAGAGTGCGTGAGGGTGCTTGAGAGTGCGTGAGGGTGTGTGAGGGTGCGTGAGAGTGCATGAGGGTGAGTGAGGTTGAGTGTGAGAGATTGTGGCTGAGAATGAGATTGTTGAGATAGCCTGTGAGTGAGACTGAGTGAGAATGAGTAAACGTGAGCAAGAGAGAGAGAGTGTGAGGGTGAGAGTGATAGAGAGAACGAGTGAGCGAATGTGAGTGTGTGAGAGAGTGAGAGTGTGAGAGAGTGAGAGTGTGAGAGTGTGAGAGTGTGAGTGAGTGAGGGAGTGAGAGAGTGAGAGAGTGAGTGAGATAGTGAGAGAGTGAGAGTGAGTGAGGGTGAGTGTGAGAGTGAGATTGGGTGAGAGAGAGTGAGGGTGAGAGTGAGTGTGAGAGTGAGGGCGAGAGTGAGGATGAGAGAGAGGGTGACAGTGACGGTTACAGTGCAGGTGAGAGAGAGGGTGAGAGTGAGGGTGAGGGAGAGGGAGAGACAGAGGGAGAGAGAATGGGAGAGAGAGGGGGAGAGAGAGGGGGAGAGAGAGCGGGAGAGAGAGGGGAGAGAGAGGGGGAGAGTGAGGGGGAGAGTGAGGGGAAGAGTGAGGGGGAGAGAGAGGGGGAAAGAGAGAGCTAGAGGGGAGAGAGAGAGAGAGGGAGGGGGAGAGAGGGAGAGAGCAAGGGTGAGAGATGTTGCGAGTATGGGTGAGTGCGAGAGTGAGAGCTTGGGTGAAGTGAGCATGAGATTGAGGGTGAGAGAGAGGGTGAGAGAGAAGGAGAGAGCTAGGTTGAGAGTGAGGGTGAGAGCGAGGGTGAGAGGAAGGTTGAGAGCGATGATAAGAGCGTGGGTGAGAGCGAGGGTGATAGCGAAGGTGAGAGTGAGGAGCAGATTGAGTGTGAGAGTCAGGGTGAGAGTCAAGGTGAGAGTGAGGGTGAGCGAAGGTGAGGGTGAGACAATGAGTGAGACTAAGGGTGAGACTGAGAGTGAGAGTGAGAGTGAGGGTGAGGGTGAGGGTGAGAGTGAGGGTGAGAGTGAGGGAGAGAGAGAGAGGCTGAGAGTGGGAGGGAGAGAGAGGGAGTTAGAGAGAGTGGGTGGGTTTGAGAGTGAAGGTCAGAGTGAGGGTGAGAGCGAGGGTGAGAATGAAGGTGAGTGTGAGGGTGAGAGTGAGGGGGAGAATGAGAGTGAAGAGTGAGGGTACAGTGAGAGTGAGGGTGAGAGTGTGTGTGAGGGTGAGGGTGAGGGTGTGAGGGAGGTTGAGTGTGTGTGAGCGTGAGGGAGAGCATTAGAGGGAGGGTGAGATTGAGAGTCTGGTTGAGAGTGAGGGTGAGAGTGGGGGTGAGAGAGATGTTGAGAGTGAGGGTGAGAATGAGAGTGAGAGTGAGAGTGAGGTTGAGAGTTGGGGTGACAGTTGGGGTGAGAGAGATGGTGAGAGCAAGGGTGAGAGCAAGAGTGAGAGTGTGAGTGAGAGTGTGGGTGAGAGTGTGGGTGAGATTGAGGGGGAGATTGAGGGGAGATTCAGAGTGAGAGAGATGGTGACAGTGTGTCACTGAGGGAGATTGAGGGTGAGAGCAGGGTGAGAGCGAGGGTGTGGGTGAGAGTGAGAGTCACGGTGAGAGTCAGTGTGAGAGTGAGTGTGAGAGATACGGTGAGAGCAAGGGTGAGAGCGAGGGTGAGAGCGAGGGTGAGAGCGAGGGTGAGGATGAGGAGGAGGGTGAGAGTGAGGGTGAGAGCGAGGGTGAGAGCGAGGTTTAGAGCAAGGGTGAGAGCAAGGGTGAGGGTGAGGGTGAGAGTGAGGGCCAGAGTGAGGGTGAGAGTCAGGTTGAGAGAGAGGCTGAGAGAGAGTGAGACAGTGCGTGAGAGTGGGTGAGAGTGGGTGAGAGTGGGTGAGAGTGCGTGAGGGTGCGTGAGAGTGCGTGAGGGTGCTTGAGAGTGCGTGAGGGTGTGTGAGGGTGTGTGAGGGTGCGTGAGAGTGCATGAGGGTGAGTGAGGTTGAGTGTGAGAGATTGTGGCTGAGAATGAGATTGTTGAGATAGCCTGTGAGTGAGACTGAGTGAGAATGAGTAAACGTGAGCAAGATAGAGAGAGTGTGAGGGTGAGAGTGATAGAGAGAACGAGTGAGCGAATGTGAGTGTGTGAGAGAGTGAGAGTGTGAGAGAGTGAGAGTGTGAGTGTGAGAGAGTGAGTGAGTGAGGGAGTGAGAGAGTGAGAGAGTGAGTGAGATAGTGAGAGAGTGAGAGTGAGTGAGGGTGAGTGTGAGAGTGAGATTGGGTGAGAGAGAGTGAGGGTGAGAGTGAGTGTGAGAGTGAGGGCGAGAGTGAGGATGAGAGAGAGGGTGACAGTGACGGTTACAGTGCAGGTGAGAGAGAGGGTGAGAGTGAGGGTGAGGGAGAGGGAGAGACAGAGGGAGAGAGAATGGGAGATAGAGGGGGAGAGAGAGGGGGAGAGAGAGGGGGAGAGAGAGGGGGAGAGAGAGGGGAGTGAGAGGGGGAGAGTGAGGGGGAGAGTGAGGGGAAGAGTGAGGGGGAGAGAGAGGGGGAAAGAGAGAGGGAGAGGGGAGAGAGAGAGAGAGAGAGAGGGAGAGAGAGGGAGAGAGCAAGGGTGAGAGATGTTGAGAGTATGGGTGAGTGCGAGAGTGAGAGCTTGGGTGAAGTGAGCATGAGATTGAGGGTGAGAGAGAGGGTGAGAGAGAAGGAGAGAGCTAGGTTGAGAGTGAGGGTGAGAGCGAGGGTGAGAGGAAGGTTGAGAGCGATGATAAGAGCGTGGGTGAGAGCGAGGGTGATAGCGAAGGTGAGAGTGAGGGGCAGATTGAGTGTGAGAGTCAGGGTGAGAGTCAAGGTGAGAGTGAGGGTGAGTGAAGGTGAGGGTGAGACAATGAGTGAGACTAAGGGTGAGACTGAGAGTGAGAGTGAGAGTGAGGGTGAGGGTGAGGGTGAGAGTGAGGGTGAGATTGAGGGAGAGAGAGAGAGGCTGAGAGTGGGAGGGAGAGAGAGGGAGTTAGAGAGTGTGGGTGGGTTTGAGAGTGAAGGTCAGAGTGAGGGTGAGAGCGAGGGTGAGAATGAAGGTGAGTGTGAGGGTGAGAGTGAGGGGGAGAATGAGAGTGAAGAGTGAGGGTACAGTGAGAGTGAGGGTGAGAGTGTGTGTGAGGGTGAGGGTGAGGGTGTGAGGGAGGTTGAGTGTGTGTGAGCGTGAGGGAGAGCATTAGAGGGAGGGTGAGATTGAGAGTCTGGTTGAGAGTGAGGGTGAGAGTGGGGGTGAGAGAGATGTTGAGAGTGAGGGTGAGAATGAGAGTGAGAGTGAGAGTGAGGTTGAGAGTTGGGGTGACAGTTGGGGTGAGAGAGATGGTGAGAGCAAGGGTGAGAGCAAGAGTGAGAGTGTGAGTGAGAGTGTGGGTGAGAGTGTGGGTGAGATTGAGGGGGAGATTGAGGGGAGATTCAGAGTGAGAGTGATGGTGACAGTGTGTGACTGAGGGAGATTGAGGGTGAGAGTGAGGGTGAGAGAGAGGGTGAGAGAGAGGGTGAGAGAGAGGGTGAGAAAGAAGGTGAGAGAGAGATAAAGAGAGATTGAGAGTGAGGGGGAGATTGAAAGTGAGAGTGAGGGTTACAGTGAAAGTGAGGGTGAGGGTGAGAGTCATGTTGAGGGTTAGGGTGATGGTGAGGGTGGAGTGAGGGTGAGAGTGAGGGTAAGAGAGAGGCTGAGAGAGAGGGGGAGAGAGAGAGTGAGAGAGAGGGTGACAGATGGTGAGAGAGAGGATGAGAGAGAGGGTGAGAGAGATGGTAAGAGAGAGGGTGAGAGAGAGTGTGAGAGCGAGGGAGAGAGATTGGGAGAGAGAGAGGGAGAGAGTGAGGGTGAGAGTGAGGCTGAGAGTGAGGGTGTCAGAGAAGGTGAGAGAGAGGGAGAGAAAGATAGGGAGAAAGAGTGGGTGAGGGTGAGACTGAGGGTCAGAGCAAGGGTCAGAGCGAAGATGAGAATGAGGGTGAGAGTGAGTGTGAGACTGAGGGGGAGAATGAGCGTGAGAGTGAGGGTACAGTGAGAGTGAGTGTGAGATTGAGTGAGGGTGAGTGTGAGGGTGAGAGTGAGTGAGAGGGTGAGGGTGAGTGTGAGGGTGAGAATGAGGGTGATAGAGAGGGTGAGAGACAGGGTGAGAGACAGGGTGAGAGACAGGGTGAGAGACAGGGTGAGAGAGAGGGTGAGAGAGAGGGCGAGAGAGAGGGTGAGAGACAGGGTGAGAGAGAGGGTGAGAGAGAGGGTGAGAGAGAGGGTGAGAGAGAGGGTAAGTGAGAGGGTGAGAGAGGGTGAAAGAGAGATTGAGAGTGATGGGGATATTGAAAGTGAGAATGAGGGTTACAGTGAGAGTCAGGGTGAGGGTGTTAGTCATGTTGAGGGTTAGGGTGATGTTGAGGGTGGGGTCAGTGTGAGATGAGGGTGAGAGAGAGGCTGAGAGAGAGGGAGAGAGAAATGGAGAAAGAGAAGGTGAGAGATGGTGAGAGAAAGAGAGTGAGAGAGAGAGAGGGAGAGAGAGAGAGAGGGTGAGAGAGAGGTTGAGAGAGAGGGTGAGAAAGAAGGTGAGAGAGAGAGAAAGAGAGATTGAGAGTGAGGGGGAGATTGAAAGTGAGAGTGAGGGTTACAGTGAAAGTGATGGTGAGGGTGAGAGTCATGTTGAGGGTTAGGGTGATGGTGAGGGTGGAGTGAGGGTGAGAGTGAGGGTAAGAGAGAGGCTGAGAGAGAGGGGGAGAGAGAGAGAGAGTGAGAGAGAGGGTGACAGATGGTGAGAGAGAGAATGAGAGAGAGGGTGAGAGAGATGGTAAGAGAGAGGGTGAGAGAGAGTGTGAGAGAGAGGGAGAGAGTGAGGGTGAGAGTGAGGCTGAGAGTGAGGGTGTCAGAGAAGGTGAGAGAGAGGGAGAGAAAGAGAGGGAGAGAGAGTGGGTGAGGGTGAGACTGAGGGTCAGAGCAAGGGTCAGAGCGAAGATGAGAATGAGGGTGAGAGTGATTGTGAGACTGAGGGGGAGAATGAGCGTGAGAGTGAGGGTAGTGAGAGTGAGTGTGAGATTGAGTGAGGGTGAGTGTGAGGGTGAGAGTGAGTGAGAGGGTGAGGGTGAGTGTGAGGCTGAGAATGAGGGTGAGAGAGAGGGTGAGGGAGAGGGTGAGAGAGAGGGTGAGAGAGAGGGTGAGAGAGAGGGTAAGTGAGAGGGTGAGAGAGGGTGAAAGAGAGATTGAGAGTGATGGGGATATTGAAAGTGTGATTGAGGGTTACAGTGAGAGTCAGGGTGAGGGTGTTAGTCATGTTGAGTGTTAGGGTGATGTTGAGGGTGGGGTCAGTGTGAGATGAGGGTGAGAGAGAGGCTGAGAGAGAGGGAGAGAGAAATGGAGAGAGAGAAGGTGAGAGATGGTGAGAGAGAGAGAGTGAGAGAGAGAGAAAGAGAGATTGAGAGTGAGGGGGAGATTGAAAGTGAGAGTGAGGGTTACAGTGAAAGTGAGGGTGAGGGTGAGAGTAATGTTGAGGGTTAGGGTGATGGTGAGGGTGGAGTGAGGGTGAGAGTGAGGGTAAGAGAGAGGCTGAGAGAGAGGGGGTGAGAGAGAGAGGGAGAGAGAGGGTGACAGATGGTGAGAGAGAGGATGAGAGAGAGGGTGAGAGAGATGGTAAGAGAGAGGGTGAGAGAGAGTGTGAGAGAGAGAGGGAGAGAGTGAGGGTGAGAGTGAGGCTGAGAGTGAGGGTGTCAGAGAAGGTGAGAGAGAGGGAGAGAAGGAGAGGGAGAGAGAGTGGGTGAGGGTGAGACTGAGGGTCAGAGCAAGGGTCAGAGCGAAGATGAGAATGAGGGTGAGAGGGAGTGTGAGACTGAGGGGGAGAATGAGCGTGAGAGTGAGGGTACAGTGAGAGTGAGTGTGAGATTGAGTGAGGGTGAGTGTGAGGGTGAGAGTGAGTGAGAGGGTGAGGGTGAGTGTGAGGGTGAGAATGAGGGTGAGAGAGAGGGTGAGAGAGAGGGTGAGAGAGAGGGTAAGTGAGAGGGTGAGAGAGGGTGAAAGAGATTGAGAGTGATGGGGATATTGAAAGTGAGAATGAGGTTTACAGTGAGAGTCAGGGTGAGGGTGTTAGTCATGTTGAGTGTCAGGGTGATGTTGAGGGTGGGGTCAGTGTGAGATGAGGCTGAGAGAGAGGGAGAGAGAACTGGAGAGAGAGAAGGTGAGAGATGGTGAGAGAGAGAGAGAGAGTGAGAGAGAGGGAGAGAGAGAGTGAGGGTGAGAGTGAGGCTGAGAGTGAGGGTGACAGAGAAAGTGAGAGAGAGTGTGAGAGAGAGAGGGAGAGAGAGAGAGGGAGAGAGATTGGGTGAGGGTGAGACTGAGCGTCAGAGCAAGGGTCAGAGCGAAGATGAGAATGAGGGTGAGAGTGATTGTGAGACTGAGGGGGAGAATGAGCGTGAGAGTGAGGGTAGTGAGAGTGAGTGTGAGATTGAGTGAGGGTGAGTGTGAGGGTGAGAGTGAGTGAGAGGGTGAGGGTGAGTGTGAGGGTGAGAATGAGGGTGAGAGAGAGGGTGAGAGAGAGGGTGAGAGAGAGGGTGAGAGAGAGGGTGAGAGCGAGGGTGAGAGCGAGGGTGAGAGTGGCGGGGAGAGTGAGGGGGAGAGTGAGGGTGAGACTGAGGGTGAGGGTGAAAGTGAGGTTGAGAGTGAGGGTGACAATGAGGGTGAGAGCGAGGGTGAGAGTGAAAGAAAAGGTGAGAGTGAGGGTGAGGGTGATGGTGAGGTAAAGGGTGAGAGTGAGGGTGAGAGTGAGTGTGAGAGAGAGGGTGAGAGAGAGATTTTGAGAGAGATGGTGAGAGAGGGTAAGAGAGGGTGAGAGGGAGGGTGAGAGAGAGGGTGAGAGGGAGGGTGAGAGAGAGGGTGAGAGAGAGGGTGAGAGAGAGTGTGAGAGAGAGTGTGAGAGAGAGTGTGAGAGAGGGAGAAAGGGAGAGTGACAGTGAGGGGGAGATTGAATGTGAGAGTGAGGGTGAGAGTGAGAGTGAGTGTTAGAGTGCAAGTGAGGGGGAGAGAGAGGGACAGAGAGAGGGAGAGAGAGAGGGTGACAGAGAGTGAGAGAGAGGTTGAGAGAGAGGGTGTGAGAGAGGCTGAGAGAGAGGTTGAGAGTGTGGGTGTGAGAGAGGGAGAGTGAGAGGGAGAGAGAGAGGGAGAGAGTGAGGGTGAGGGTGTGATTGATGGTGAGATTGATGGTGAGGGTGAGGGTGAGATAGAGGTTGAGAGAGGGAGGGAGAGAGAGAGATGGAGAGAGAGAGGGAGAGAACGAGGGTGAGGGTCAGATTGAGGGTGAGAGCAAGGGTAAGAGTGAGGGGGAGAGTGAGGGGGAGAATAAGAGTGAGAGTGAGGGTTACGGTGAGGGTGAGGGTGAGGGTGAGAGTGTGGATGAGAGAGCAAGGGTGAGAGCCATGGTGAGATCGAGGGTGAGGATGAGGATGCGGTTGAGAGTGAGAGTGAGAGTGAGAGTGAGAGTGAGAGTGAGGGTGAGGGTGAGGGTGAGGGTGAGGGTGACATAGAGGACGAGAGTGAAGGTGACAGAGGGTGAGAGAGAGGGTGAGAGAAAGGGAGAGAGTGAGGGAGAGAGAGGGGGAGAGAGAGATGGAGAGATAGGGGAGAGAGAGGTTGAGAGAGGGAGAGAGAGGGGAGAGCAAGAGGGAGAGAGAGTGAGAGAGCAAGGGTGAGAGAGATGTTGAGCGTATGGGTGAGAGTGAGAGTGAGAGAGTGGGTGAGGGTGAGGATGAGAGTGAGGGTGAGAGAGAGGGTGAGAGAGAGGGTGAGAGTGAGGGTGAGAGTGAGGGTGAGAGTGAGAATGAGACTGAGGGTGGGAGTCAGCATGAGATTCAGGGTGAGAGTCACGTGAGTGTGAGTGTGAGAGAGAGGGTGAGAACGAGGGTGAGAGCGAGGCTGAGAATGAGTGTGAGAGTGAGGGTGAGAGTGAGAATGAGACTGAGGGTGAGAGTCACGGTGAGAGTCAGGGTGAGAGCGAGGGTGAGACCAAGGGTGAGAGCGAGGGTGTGGGTGAGAGTGAGAGTCATGGTGAGAGTCAGTGTGAGAGTGAGTGTGAGAGATACGGTGAGAGCAAGGGTGAGAGCGAGGGTGAGAGCGAGGGTGAGAGCGAGGGTGAGGTTGAGGATGAGGGTGAGAGTGAGGGTGAGAGCAAGCGTGAGAGCGAGGTTTAGAGCAAGGGTGAGAGCGAGGGTGAGGGTGAGGGTGAGAGTGAGGGCCAGAGTGAGGGTGAGAGTCAGGTTGAGAGAGAGGCTGAGAGAGAGGGTGAGAGAGAGTGAGAGAGTGCGTGAGAGTGGGTGAGAGTGGGTGAGACTGCGTGAGGGTGCGTGAGGGTGCGTGAGAGTGCGTGAGGGTGCTTGAGAGTGCGTGAGGGTGTGTGAGGGTGTGTGAGGGTGCGTGAGAGTGCATGAGGGTGAGTGAGGTTGAGTGTGAGAGATTGTGGCTGAGAATGAGATTGTTGAGATAGCCTGTGAGTGAGACTGAGTGAGAATGAGTAAGCGTGAGCAAGATATAGAGAGTGTGAGGGTGAGAGTGAGAGAGAGAGCGAATGAGCGAATGTGAGTGTGTGAGAGAGTGAGAGAGTGAGAGTGTGAAAGTGTGAGAGTGTGAGTGAGTGAGGGAGTGAGAGAGTGAGTGAGATAGTGAGAGAGTGAGAGTGAGTGAGGGTGAGTGTGAGAGTGAGATTGGGTGAGAGAGAGTGAGAGAGTGAGGGTGAGAGTGAGTGTGAGAGTGAGGGCGAGAGTGAGGATGAGAGAAAGGGTGACAGTGACAGTTACATTGCAGGTGAGAGAGAGGGTGAGAGTGAGGGTGAGGGAGAGGGAGAGACAGAGGGAGAGACAGAGGGAGAGAGAGTGGGAGAGAGAGGGGGAGAGAGAGGGGGAGAGAGAGGGGGAGAGAGAAGGGAAGAGTGAGGGGGAGAGTGAGGGGGAGAGAGAGGGGGAAAGAGAGAGGGAGAGGGGAGAGAGAGGGAGAGAGAGGGAGAGAGAGGGAGAGAGCAAGGGTGAGAGATGTTGAGAGTATGGGTGAGAGCGAGAGTGAGAGCTTGGGTGAAGTGAGCATGAGATTGAGGGTGAGAGAGAGGGTGAGAGAGGAGAGAGCTAGGTTGAGAGTGAGGGTGAGAGCGAGGGTGAGAGGAAGGTTGAGAGCGATGATAAGAGCGTGGGTGAGAGCGATGGTGATAGCGAAGGTGAGAGTGAGGGGCAGATTGAGTGTGAGAGTCAGGGTGAGAGTCAGGGTGAGAGTGAGGGTGAGACATTGAGTGAGACTAAGGGTGAGACTGAGAGTGAGAGTGAGAGTGAGGGTGAGGGTGAGGGTGAGAGTGAGGGTGAGGGTGAGGGTGAGAGTGAGGGTGAGAGTGAGGGTGAGAGTCGGGGTGAGAGTGAGGGTGAGAGTGAGGGTGAGAGTGAGGGAGAGAGAGAGAGGGTGAGAGTGGGAGGGAGAGAGAGGGTGTGAGAGAGAGCGGGTGGGTTTGAGAGTGAAGGTCAGAGTGAGGGTGAGAGTGAGGGTGAGAATGAGGGTGAGTGTGAGGGTGAGAGTGAGGGGGAGAATGAGAGTGAAGAGTGAGGGAAAGTGAGAGTGAGGGTGAGAGTGTGTGTGAGGGTGAGGGTGTGAGGGAGGTTGAGTGTTGGTGAGCGTGAGGGAGAGCATTAGAGGGAGGGTGAGAGTGAGAGTCTGGTTGAGAGTGAGGGTGAGAGTGGGGGTGAGAGAGATGTTGAGAGTGAGGGTGAGAATGAGAGTGAGAGTGAGAGTGAGGTTGAGAGTTGGCATGACAGTTGGGCTGAGTGAGATGGTGAGAGCAAGGGTGAGAGCGAGAGTGAGAGTGTGAGTGAGAGTGTGGGTGAGAGTGTGGGTGAGATTGAGGGGGAGATTGAGGGGAAGATTGAGGGGAGATTGAGAGTGAGAGTGATGGTGACAGTGTGTGACTGAGGGAGATTGAGGGTGAGAGTGAGGGTGAGGGTGAGTGTGAGGGTGAGTGTGAGGGTGAGAGAGAGGGTGAGAGAGAGGGTGAGAGAGAGGGTGAGAAAGAAGGTGAGAGAGAGATAAAGAGAGATTGAGAGTGAGTGGGAGATTGAAAGTGAGAGTGAGGGTTACAGTGAAAGTGAGGGTGAGGGTGAGAGTCATGTTGAGGGTTAGGGTGATGGTGAGGGTGGAGTGAGGGTGAGAGTGAGGGTAAGAGAGAGGCTGAGAGAGAGGGGAGAGAGAGAGTGAGATAGAGGGTGACAGATGGTGAGAGAGAGGGTGAGAGAGAGGGTGAGAGAGATGGTAAGAGAGAGAGTGAGAGAGAGAGTGAGAGCGAGGGAGAGAGTGAGAATGAGTCTGAGGGTGAGAGTAAGGGTGAGAGCGAGGGTGAAAGCGAGGGTGAGTGCGAGGGTGAAAGCGAGGGTATGGGTGAGAGTGAGTGTCAGGGTGAGAGTCAGTGTGAGAGTGATTGTGAGAGATATGGTGAGAGCGAGGGTGAGAGTGAGGGTTAGAGCGAGGGTGAGAGCGAGGGTGAGATCGAGGGTGAGGATGAGGATGAGGGTGAGAGTGAGGGTGAGAGTGAGGGTGAGAGTGATAGCGAAATGTGAGAGATTGTGAAAGCGAGGGTGAGAGTGAGAGTGAGGGCAAGAGTGAGGCCGAGAGTGAGGCCGAGAGTGAGGGCGAGAGTGAGGGTGAGAGTGAATGTGAGAGTGAGGGTGAGAGTGAGGGCGAGAGTGAGGGCGAGACTGATGGCGAGTGAGGTTGAGAGTGAGGGCGAGAGTGAGGGTGAGAGTGAGGGTGAGAGTGAGGGCGAGAGTGAGGGTGAGGGCGAGGGTGAGGATGAGGGCGAGAGTGAGGGTGTGAAAGAGGTTGAGAGTGAGGGTGAGAGAGAGGGCGAGAGAGAGGGAGAGTAAGGGTGAGAGTGAGGGTGAGAGTGAGCATGAGAATGAGGAGAGTTGAGGGTGAGGGTGAGGGTGAGGGTGAGAGTGTGGATGAGAGAGCAAGGGTGAGAGCCATGGTGAGATCGAGGGTGAGGATGAGGATGCGGTTGAGAGTGAGAGTGAGAGTGAGAGTGAGAGTGAGAGTGAGAGTGAGGGTGAGGGTGAGGGTGAGGGTGAGTGTGAGAGTGAGTGTGAGAGTGAGTGAGAGGGAGAGGGTGAGAGAAAGGGTGAGAGTGAGGGTGAGAGTGAGGGTGAGAGAGAGGGTGAGAGAGAGGGTGAGAGAGAGGGTGAGAGAGAGGGTGAGAGAGAGGGTGAGAACGAGGGTGAGAGTGAGTGTGAGAGAGACGGACAGACCGAGGGAGAGAGCGAGGGTGAGAGTGAGAATGAGACTGAGGGTGGGAGTCAGCTTGAGAGTCAGAGTGAGAGTCTGGGTGAGAGTCAGGGTGAGAGGGTGAGAGCGAGCGTGAGAAAAAGGGTGAGAGCGAGGATGAGAGTGAGGGTGAGAGTGAGAATGAGACTGAATGTGGGAGTCAGCGTGAGAGTCAGGGTTAGAGTCAAGGTGAGAGTGAGTGTGAGAGTGAGTGTGAGAGTGAGGGTGAGAGAGAGGGTGAGAGAGAGGGTGAGAGAGAGGGTGAGAGAGAGGGTGAGAAAGAGGGTGAGAGAGAGGGTTAGAGAGAGGGTTAGAGAGAGGGTTAGAACGAGTGTGAGAGCGAGTGTGTGGGTGAGGGTGAGAGTGAGGGTGAGAGTTACGGTGAGAGTGAGGGTGAGAGTGAGGGTGAGAGTGAGGGTGAGAGTGAGGCTGAGATTGAGAGTGAGAGTGAGGGTGAGGGTGAGGGTGAGAGTGAGAGTGACATAGAGGGTGAGAGTGAAGGTGACATAGAGGGTGAGAGAGAGTGTGAGAGAAAGGGAGAGAGTGAGGGAGAGAGTGAGGGACAGAGAGAGGGAGAGAGAGAGGGAGAGAGAGAGGGAGAGAGAGAGGGAGAGAGTGAGGGAGAGAGAGGGGGAGAGAGAGATGGAGAGATAGGGGAGAGAGAGTTTGAGAGAGAGGGGAGAGCGAGAGGGAGAGAGATGGAGAGAGCAAGGGTGAGAGAGATGTTGAGCGTATGGGTGAGAGTGAGAGTGAGAGAGTGGGTGAGGGTGAGGATAAGAGTGAGGGTGAGAGAAAGGGTGAGAGAGAGGCTGCGAGAGAGGGGGAGAGTGAGGGTGAGAGTGAGGGTGAGAGTGAGAATGAGACTGAGGGTGGGAGTAAGCATGAGAGTCACGTGAGAGTGAGTGTGAGAGTGAGTGTGAGAGTGAGTGTGAGAGTGAGAGCGAGGGTGAGAGTGAGAATGAGTCTGAGGGTGAGAGTCAGTGTGAGAGTGAGTGTGAGAGATACGGTGAGAGCGAGGGTGAGAGTGAGGGTGAGAGCGAGGGTGAGAGCGAGGGTGAGATCGAGGGTGAGATCGAGGGTGAGGATGAGGATGAGTGTGAGAGTGAGTGTGAGAGTGAGTGTGAGAGAGAGAGTGAGAGAGAGAGTGAGAGAGAGAGTGAGAGCGAGGGTGAGAGTGAGAATGAGTCTGAGGGTGAGAGTAAGGGTGAGAGCGAGGGTGAAAGCGAGGGTGATTGCGAGGGTGAGAGCGAGGGTATGGGTGAGAGTGAGAGTCAGGGTGAGAGTCAGTGTGAGAGTGAGTGTGAGAGATATGGTGAGAGCGAGGGTGAGAGTGAGGGTTAGAGCGAGGGTGAGATCGAGGGTGAGGATGAGGATGAGGGTGAGAGTGAGGGTGAGAGTGAGGGTGAGAGTGATAGCGAAATGTGAGAGATTGTGAAAGCGAGGGTGAGAGTGAGAGTGAGGGCAAGAGTGAGGCCGAGAGTGAGGCCGAGAGTGAGGGCGAGAGTGAGGGTGAGGGTGAGAGTGAGGGCGAGAGTGAGGGCGAGACTGATGGCGAGTGAGGGTGAGAGTGAGGGCGAGAGTGAGGGTGAGAGTGAGGGTGAGAGTGAGGGCGAGAGTGAGGGTGAGGGCGAGGGTGAGGATGAGGGCGAGAGTGAGGGTGTGAAAGAGGTTGAGTGTGAAGGTGAGAGAGAGGGCGAGAGAGAGGGAGAGTAAGGGTGAGAGTGAGGGTGAGAGTGAGCATGAGAATGAGGAGAGTTGAGGGTGAGGGTGAGGGTGAGGGTGAGAGTGTGGATGAGAGAGCAAGGGTGAGAGCCATGGTGAGATCGAGGGTGAGGATGAGGATGCGGTTGTGAGTGAGAGTGAGAGTGAGAGTGAGGGTGAGGGTGAGGGTGAGGGTGAGGGTGAGGGTGACATAGAGGACGAGAGTGAAGGTGACAGAGGGTGAGAGAGAGGGTGAGAGAGAGGGTGAGAGTGAGGGAGTGAGAGGGGAGAGAGAGTTTGAGAGATAGGGGAGAGAGAGGTTGAGAGAGAGGGAGAGAGCAAGGGTGAGAGAGATGTTGAGCGTATGGGTGAGAGTGAGAGTGAGAGAGTGGGTGAGGGTGAGGATGAGAGTGAGGGTGAGAGAGAGGGTGAGAGTGAGGGTGAGAGAAAGGGTGAGAGTGAGAATGAGACTGAGGGTGGGAGTCAGCATGAGAGTCAGGGTGAGAGTCACGTGAGAGTGAGTGTGAGAGAGAGGGTGAGAGCGAGGGTGAGAGCGAGGGTGAGAGCGAGGCTGAGAATGAGTGTGAGAGTGAGGGTGAGAGTGAGAATGAGACTGAGGGTGAGAGTCAGGCTGAGAGTCAGGGTGAGAGCGAGGGTGAGAGCGAGGGTGAGAGCGAGGGTGAGAGCGAGGGTATGGGTGAGAGTGAGAGTCACGGTGAGAGTCAGTGTGAGAGTGAGTTTGAGAAATACGGTGAGAGCAAGGTTGAGAGCGAGGGTGAGAGCGAGGGTGAGATTGAGGGTGAGGATGAGGATGAGGGTGAGAGTGAGGGTGAGAGTGAGGGTGAGAGCGAGGGTTAGAGCAAGGGAGAGAGCAAGGGTGAGGGTGAGGGCGAGAGTGAGGGCCAGAGTGAGGGTGAGAGTGAGGTTGAGAGCGAGGGTGAGAGCAAGGGTGAGATCGAGGGTGAGGATGAGGATGAGGGTGAGAGTGAGGGTGAGAGTGAGGGTGAGAGTGATAGCGAAATGTGAGAGATTGTGAGAGCGAGGGTGAGAGCGAGAGTGAGGGCAAGAGTGAGGGTGAGAGTGAGGCCGAGAGTGAGGGTGAGACTGAGGGCGAGAGTGAGGGCGAGAGTGAGGGTGAGAGTGAGGCCGAGAGTGAGGGTGAGAGTGAGGGTGAGAGTGAGGGCGAGAGTGAGGGTTAGAGTGAGGGTGAGAGTGAGGGCGAGAGTGAGGGCGAGAGTGAGGGCGAGAGTGAGAGTGAGAGTGAGGGTGAGAGTGAGGGCGAAGGTGAGGGTGAGGGCGAGGGTGAGGGTGAGGGTGAGGATGAGGGCATGGTTGAGGGCATGGGTGTGGGTGAGGGTGAGGATGAGGGTGAGAGTGATGGTGTGAAAGAGGGTGAGAGTGAGGGTGAGAGAGAGTGTGAGAGAGAGGAAGAGTAAAGGTGAGAGTGAGGGTGAGAGTGAGTGTGAGAGTGAGTGTGAGAGTGAGTGAGAGGGAGAGGGTGAGAGAAAGGGTGAGAGTGAGGGTGAGAGAGAGGGTGAGAACGAGGGTGGAGAGAGGGTGAGAGAGAGGGTGAGAGAGAGGGTGAGAACGAGGGTGAGAGTGAGTGTGAGAGAGACGGTCAGAGCGAGGGAGAGAGCAAGGATGAGAGTGAGAATGAGACTGAGGGTGGGAGTCAGCTTGAGAGTCAGAGTGAGAGTCTGGGTGAGAGTCAGGGTTAGAGGGTGAGAGCGAGCGTGAGAAAAAGGGTGAGAGCGAGGATGAGACTGAATGTGGGAGTCAGCGTGAGAGTCAGGGTTAGAGTCAAGGTGAGAGTGAGTGCGAGAGTGAGTGTGAGAGTGAGGGTGAGAGAGAGGGTGAGAGAGAGGGTGAGAGAGAGGGTGAGAAAGAGGGTGAGAGAGAGGGTTAGAGAGAGGGTTAGAGAGAGGGTTAGAACGAGTGTGAGAGCGAGTGTGTGGGTGAGGGTGAGAGTGAGGGTGAGAGTTACGGTGAGAGTGAGGGTGAGAGTGAGGGTGAGAGTGAGGGTGAGAGTGAGGCTGAGATTGAGAGTGAGAGTGAGGGTGAGGGTGAGGGTGAGAGTGAGAGTGACATAGAGGGTGAGAGTGAAGGTGACATAGAGGGTGAGAGAGAGTGTGAGAGTGAGTGTGAGAGTGAGTGAGAGGGAGAGGGTGAGAGAAAGGGTGAGAGTGAGGGTGAGAGAGAGGGTGAGAGAGAGGGTGAGAGAGAGGGTGAGAACGAGGGTGAGAGTGAGTGTGAGAGAGACGGTCAGAGCGAGGGAGAGAGCGAGGGTGAGAGTGAGAATGAGACTGAGGGTGGGAGTCAGCTTGAGAGTCAGAGTGAGAGTCTGGGTGAGAGTCAGGGTGAGAGGGTGAGAGCGAGCGTGAGAAAAAGGGTGAGAGCGAGGATGAGAGTGAGGGTGAGAGTGAGAATGAGACTGAATGTGGGAGTCAGCGTGAGAGTCAGGGTTAGAGTCAAGGTGAGAGTGAGTGTGAGAGTGAGTGTGAGAGTGAGGGTGAGAGAGAGGGTGAGAGAGAGGGTGAGAGAGAGGGTGAGAGAGAGGGTGAGAGAGAGGGTGAGAAAGAGGGTGAGAGAGAGGGTTAGAGAGAGGGTTAGAGAGAGGGTTAGAGAGAGGGTTAGAACGAGTGTGAGAGCGAGTGTGTGGGCGAGGGTGAGAGTGAGGGTGAGGGTTACGGTGAGAGTGAGGGTGAGAGTGAGGGTGAGAGTGAGGGTGAGAGTGAGGCTGAGATTGAGAGTGAGAGTGAGGGTGAGGGTGAGGGTGAGGGTGAGAGTGAGAGTGACATAGAGGGTGAGAGTGAAGGTGACATAGAGGGTGAGAGAGAGTGTGAGAGAAAGGGAGAGAGTGAGGGAGAGAGTGAGGGACAGAGAGAGGGAGAGAGAGAGGGAGAGAGAGAGGGAGAGAGAGAGGGAGAGAGAGTTGGAGAGAGAGTTGGAGAGAGAGTTGGAGAGATAGGGGGAGAGAGAGTTTGAGAGAGAGGGGAGAGCGAGAGGGAGAGAGAGTGAGAGAGCAAGGGTGAGAGAGATGTTGAGCGTATGGGTGAGAGTGAGAGTGAGAGAGTGGGTGAGTGTGAGGATAAGAGTGAGGGTGAGAGAAAGGGTGAGAGAGAGGCTGCGAGAGAGGGGGAGAGTGAGGGTGAGAGTGAGGGTGAGAGTGAGGGTGAGAGTGAGAATGAGACTGAGGGTGGGAGTAAGCATGAGAGTCACGTGAGAGTGAGTGTGAGAGTGAGTGTGAGAGTGAGTGTGAGAGTGAGTGTGAGAGCGAGGGTGAGAGTGAGAATGAGTCTGAGGGTGAGAGTCAGTGTGAGAGTGAGTGTGAGAGATATGGTGAGAGCGAGGGTGAGAGTGAGGGTTAGAGCGAGGGTGAGATCGAGGGTGAGGATGAGGATGAGGGTGAGAGTGAGGGTGAGAGTGAGGGTGAGAGTGATAGCGAAATGTGAGAGATTGTGAAAGCGAGGGTGAGAGTGAGAGTGAGGGCAAGAGTGAGGCCGAGAGTGAGGCCGAGAGTGAGGGTGAGGGTGAGAGTGAGGGCGAGAGTGAGGGCGAGACTGATGGCGAGTGAGGGTGAGAGTGAGGGCGAGAGTGAGGGTGAGAGTGAGGGTGAGAGTGAGGGCGAGAGTGAGGGTGAGGGCGAGGGTGAGGATGAGGGCGAGAGTGAGGGTGTGAAAGAGGTTGAGTGTGAAGGTGAGAGAGAGGGCGAGAGAGAGGGAGAGTAAGGGTGAGAGTGAGGGTGAGAGTGAGCATGAGAATGAGGAGAGTTGAGGGTGAGGGTGAGGGTGAGGGTGAGAGTGTGGATGAGAGAGCAAGGGTGAGAGCCATGGTGAGATCGAGGGTGAGGATGAGGATGCGGTTGTGAGTGAGAGTGAGAGTGAGAGTGAGGGTGAGGGTGAGGGTGAGGGTGAGGGTGAGGGTGACATAGAGGACGAGAGTGAAGGTGACAGAGGGTGAGAGAGAGGGTGAGAGAGAGGGTGAGAGTGAGGGAGTGAGAGGGGAGAGAGAGATGGAGAGATAGGGGAGAGAGAGGTTGAGAGAGAGGGAGAGAGCAAGGGTGAGAGAGATGTTGAGCGTATGGGTGAGAGTGAGAGTGAGAGAGTGGGTGAGGGTGAGGATGAGAGTGAGGGTGAGAGAGAGGGTGAGAGAGAGGGTGAAAGAGAGGGTGAGAGAAAGGGTGAGAGTGAGGGTGAGAGTGAGAATGAGACTGAGGGTGGGAGTCAGCATGAGAGTCAGGGTGAGAGTCACGTGAGAGTGAGTGTGAGAGAGAGGGTGAGAGCGAGGGTGAGAGCGAGGCTGAGAATGAGTGTGAGAGTGAGGGTGAGAGTGAGAATGAGACTGAGGGTGAGAGTCAGGCTGAGAGTCAGGGTGAGAGCGAGGGTGAGAGCGAGGGTGAGAGCGAGGGTGAGAGCGAGGGTATGGGTGAGAGTGAGAGTCACGGTGAGAGTCAGTGTGAGAGTGAGTTTGAGAAATACGGTGAGAGCAAGGTTGAGAGCGAGGGTGAGAGCGAGGGTGAGATTGAGGGTGAGGATGAGGATGAGGGTGAGAGTGAGGGTGAGAGTGAGGGTGAGAGCGAGGGTTAGAGCAAGGGAGAGAGCAAGGGTGAGGGTGAGGGCGAGAGTGAGGGCCAGAGCGAGGGTGAGAGCAAGGGTGAGATCGAGGGTGAGGATGAGGATGAGGGTGAGAGTGAGGGTGAGAGTGAGGGTGAGAGTGATAGCGAAATGTGAGAGATTGTGAGAGCGAGGGTGAGAGCGAGAGTGAGGGCAAGAGTGGGTGAGAGTGAGGCCGAGAGTGAGGGTGAGACTGAGGGCGAGAGTGAGTGCGAGAGTGAGGGTGAGAGTGAGGCCGAGAGTGAGGGTGAGAGTGAGGGTGAGAGTGAGGGCGAGAGTGAGGGCGAGAGTGAGGGCGAGATTGAGGGTGAGAGTGAGGGCGAAGGTGAGGGTGAGGGCGAGGGTGAGGGTGAGGGTGAGGATGAGGGCATGGTTGAGGGCATGGGTGTGGGTGAGGGTGAGGATGAGGGTGAGAGTGAGGGTGTGAAAGAGGGTGAGAGTGAGGGTGAGAGAGAGGGCGAGAGAGAGGAAGAGTAAAGGTGAGAGTGAGGGTGAGAGTGAGTGTGAGAGTGAGTGTGAGAGTGAGTGAGAGGGAGAGGGTGAGAGAAAGGGTGAGAGTGAGGGTGAGAGAGAGGGTGAGAGAGAGGGTGAGAGAGAGGGTGAGAACGAGGGTGAGAGTGAGTGTGAGAGAGACGGTCAGAGCGAGGGAGAGAGCGAGGGTGAGAGTGAGAATGAGACTGAGGGTGGGAGTCAGCTTGAGAGTCAGAGTGAGAGTCTGGGTGAGAGTCAGGGTGAGAGGGTGAGAGCGAGCGTGAGAAAAAGGGTGAGAGCGAGGATGAGAGTGAGGGTGAGAGTGAGAATGAGACTGAATGTGGGAGTCAGCGTGAGAGTCAGGGTTAGAGTCAAGGTGAGAGTGAGTGTGAGAGTGAGTGTGAGAGTGAGGGTGAGAGAGAGGGTGAGAGAGAGGGTGAGAGAGAGGGTGAGAGAGAGGGTGAGAGGGAGGGTGAGAAAGAGGGTGAGAGAGAGGGTTAGAGAGAGGGTTAGAGAGAGGGTTAGAGAGAGGGTTAGAACGAGTGTGAGAGCGAGTGTGTGGGCGAGGGTGAGAGTGAGGGTGAGGGTTACGGTGAGAGTGAGGGTGAGAGTGAGGGTGAGAGTGAGGGTGAGAGTGAGGCTGAGATTGAGAGTGAGAGTGAGGGTGAGGGTGAGGGTGAGAGTGAGAGTGACATAGAGGGTGAGAGTGAAGGTGACATAGAGGGTGAGAGAGAGTGTGAGAGAAAGGGAGAGAGTGAGGGAGAGAGTGAGGGACAGAGAGAGGGAGAGAGAGAGGGAGAGAGAGAGGGAGAGAGAGAGGGAGAGAGAGAGGGAGAGAGAGTTGGAGAGAGAGTTGGAGAGAGAGTTGGAGAGATAGGGGGAGAGAGAGTTTGAGAGAGAGGGGAGAGCGAGAGGGAGAGAGAGTGAGAGAGCAAGGGTGAGAGAGATGTTGAGCGTATGGGTGAGAGTGAGAGTGAGAGAGTGGGTGAGTGTGAGGATAAGAGTGAGGGTGAGAGAAAGGGTGAGAGAGAGGCTGCGAGAGAGGGGGAGAGTGAGGGTGAGAGTGAGGGTGAGAGTGAGGGTGAGAGTGAGAATGAGACTGAGGGTGGGAGTAAGCATGAGAGTCACGTGAGAGTGAGTGTGAGAGTGAGTGTGAGAGTGAGTGTGAGAGTGAGTGTGAGAGCGAGGGTGAGAGTGAGAATGAGTCTGAGGGTGAGAGTCAGTGTGAGAGTGAGTGTGAGAGATACGGTGAGAGCGAGGGTGAGAGTGAGGGTGAGAGCGAGGGTGAGAGTGAGGGTGAGATCGAGGGTGAGATCGAGGGTGAGGATGAGGATGAGTGTGAGAGTGAGTGTGAGAGTGAGTGTGAGAGAGAGAGTGAGAGAGAGAGTGAGAGAGACAGTGAGAGCGAGGGTGAGAGTGAGAATGAGACTGAGGGTGAGAGTAAGGGTGAGAGCGAGGGTGAAAGCGAGGGTGAGTGCGAGGGTGAGAGCGAGGGTATGGGTGAGAGTGAGAGTCAGGGTGAGAGTCAGTGTGAGAGTGAGTGTGAGAGATATGGTGAGAGCGAGGGTGAGAGTGAGGGTTAGAGCGAGGGTGAGAGCGAGGGTGAGATCGAGGGTGAGGATGAGGATGAGCGTGAGAGTGAGGGTGAGAGTGAGGGTGAGAGTGATAGCGAAATGTGAGAGATTGTGAGAGTGATGGTGAGAGTGAGAGTGAGGGCAAGAGTCAGGGCGAGAGTGAGGCCGAGAGTGAGGGCGAGAGTGAGGGTGAGAGTGAGGGTGAGGATGAGGGCGAGAGTGAGGGTGTGAAAGAGGTTGAGAGTGAGGGTGAGAGAGGGCGAGAGAGAGGGAGAGTAAGGGTGAGAGTGAGGGTGAGAGTGAGCATGAGAATGAGGAGAGTTGAGGGTGAGGGTGAGGGTGAGGGTGAGAGTGTGGATGAGAGAGCAAGGGTGAGAGCCATGGTGAGATCGAGGGTGAGGATGAGGATGCGGTTGAGAGTGAGAGTGAGAGTGAGAGTGAGAGTGAGGGTGAGGGTGAGGGTGAGGGTGAGGGTGAGGGTGACATAGAGGACGAGAGTGAAGGTGACAGAGGGTGAGAGAGAGGGTGAGATAAAGGGAGAGAGTGAGGGAGAGAGAGGGGGAGAGAGAGATGGAGAGATAGTGGAGAGAGAGGTTGAGAGAGAGAGGGAGAGAGAGGGGAGAGCAAGAGGGAGAGAGATGGAGAGAGCAAGGGTGAGAGAGATGTTGAGCGTATGGGTGAGAGTGAGAGTGAGAGAGTGGGTGAGGGTGAGGATGAGAGTGGAGGGTGAGAGAAAGGGTGAGAGAGAGGGTGAAAGAGAGGGTGAGAGAAAGGGTGAGAGTGAGGGTGAGAGTGAGAATGAGACTGAGGGTGGGAGTCAGCATGAGAGACAGGGTGAGAGTCACGTGTGAGTGAGTGTGAGAGCGAGGGTGAGAGCGAGGGTGAGAGCG